>OX940920.1:14734726-17717433 GCA_954870645.1 Agrotis clavis
ACACACAAATAATATGGCGTATTTGGGTTTATATGTTAAATCGTTTTATGAAAAGCGTCTGATAATGGGGCTGTTAATACAGCTTAAAATAAATAAGTAATTATGATTAATTGTATATTCAATAGATAATATTAAGCTTATACTAATGAAAAACGATCGGATCAGTAGAGCATTATAACAAAAAAAACTAAAACTGAGTTGAGTTTGTTCTTTGAGCCAGGCAAACAGGGTAATGTTCCTACATACTGAAATACTTCCTCATGTAAAAGGTGTATAAGTATTGATAAATTAGGATAAAAAAATATTGCTTTGGGATTTTGCCAGCTGCTCGCAATCATTACAAGATATTGGATAACATAATTATCACATTTTGGTTTTTCCAAGGAATTAGTAAAGTCTTCGAGTGCGGGGTACGGCGCAGCGTGGGGTTACAAGAACAAAGGGTACTGAGGGAGGCCTCATAGACCTCCGGGTGTCAGTTCTTAGGGTCAGTACACATTGAGATGAGATGCGACGCCACGTGACGCGAGGATACTGAAAATAAGTATGTATCTTTTCGTGTAGTCATCAAAGTAAGATTTTGAGTCGCTCTTTAAACGAAGCGGTGAAAACACGCACTGTGGTTGGCGTTTTGCTTAATTTGATCACATTGCTCTGATTCTGCCATCCCCTTCGAACCATGCATGGTTTGCGTTTACAAACCGCGATTAAGCAGCAAAATTAAAAAATCTTTCACTATTAAAGACTAATATGTGCGCTTATGTAAAAAGTAAGTGTAATATCTGTTAATTTTTTTAATGTTATCATACTTATGTATACCGTGCATTTGTTTATAGGTACTCGTATTTGTTTACACCGATTGTTTCCTTTAATTAAAGATTCGTTGTTAAAACTGCGATATGTTCACACTATAAGCTAGTTGTGTGAACGAAGTAATTTGCCTTTTATCATAAAGTCGGTACAAAGACATACTTTCCAGATACCTACCATGCAAGTAGGTAATCAATCTTTATCAAAGTTGTGAAACATGGGAGGTCCGATTAGCTCGACAAAATGCAATGTTTGTAGTAATTATAAGACAACAATCTATTATCCAGTCATTAGCTATTTCATTTGTCAGGTATCGTTGGCATTTTTGATAAAGTGGACCCAGACCACGAAATAAAAGATATCAGGTATATTAGTTGGTTTTATGAAAAGGTAGGTTTTTTCTCGTTAGGTCCTTACCGGACGCGGCCATTTCGGGAGGTTTATGAGTCGAATTCTGCGGGAGGTTACGCCCGGGTGTTGCAAATACAGTGGTTTTTACCTCTCCGAGAACAAGAAGGCAAACGATGGAAGTCTGCCCGTTTTAGACAGGGCACCACGTTCTCCTCATGGTGGCGCCGAGCTCGGTGCGTCTCAGGCAACGTAAAAGAGCGAAGGGGATGGTAGGCGCAGTCGTCTCCTTCGAAACAGTTATACTAGAGCACGTGCATGGAGATGGAACGCGTGAGATACATCCTCGACCTTACGTCCCCGCCGAAGCGGGAGAAGAAGACCGGAAATCGCGGGGTGATTTTTGGCCACGTAGCTAATGTGCGGGATTGCGGAGGTCGAAAGTTAGCCGTTCAATTATAGCCAGAGTACATAGCGCGTCATGTTCCAAGGAACCGTTAAAAGGAGCCATACGCCAGCCGGGGTCAAAGAACTGTCTTAAAAGGACACCGTGGGCCCTGGAACGCAAGGGGCAACTGAAGGAACAGGGTACCTACTTCACCCACGGCGGGTGTCTCACCACAAGAAAAAGATGACAGTTAAAAAAATCTAGAGTTTTATGATGATTTTACTTACTTTGGGTTTTTCAGGCAAGTCTGAAGACAGATCTACTTTTTTTGAGCTTATCACTGACGATCGTTTTTTCGGGAAAGATTCATCTTCCTTTTCAGGTGAAGCGGTGAACGCGGGGTTCTCACGACTTCCATTTTCAACCACGTCTACGTCGTTTGATTCCTATGCAAAAATATACCAAATTAATTGAAAGTAGGTATACTATTTTCAGTTAGTATAACATAAAATAGTACGTTTCGTTAAACAATATTAATTTACCATTTCACAGTATATGTGATGTTATTAAAAATAAACGTGCCGCCACAACATACGTGGTTGAAGTGGCCGTTTGTTTAATACTTAGTCCAAAAAATATGTAAACGATAGAGATTAATTTACTGTGATATGTTATCTTGGTATCTATCGATAATATTTATGTATCTAAATCTTATAATGGTACTAATAATGATCGTTTATGACAACCAAATCTTCATAAAAGCTTTTTTTTTATTTTCTAGGAATCATCATTTATTATCTGAAGGATTGCAAGTAGTATAGATGAATTATGCGAGATTATGAGATGACAGAAGAAAAGTCTTGTTTTCATTTAGTGAATGAAACTAGCTATTTAATAGTGTATCATCTATGAATGAAACGAACCGACTGAAAGGTAGACCAAATTATGGTAAGAAAAAATATTCTTTTCACCTCACCCGCTCGGAAAGATTCTATTTCTCATTCAAAATCTGAGCGCAAAACTCCATTTTGTGCTCTAGAGCACAAAGTGTTGTTTAAAATTCGAACACGTCTTGTATTCAATTGTTTTCTACTTTTCTACAATGGCAGGCGAGCCGCCCCCACTACATTTCCTCGCTGTGTGAGGTGAAAAGTTGTGTGTTGCACTCGGCAGCAAAGTTTTTCTGCGTCTCGTACCTTTGAAAACTTCGCATCGCTCAGGATTCTATATTTGAACCGCTCGTTTCTCTCGCGGTTCAATCTTAGAATCCTTCGCTCGCTCAGTTTTCAATTCAAGTACTCGCGCCAAAAATCAACTTTGCAGCCTTGCATAACAATATTTGTTATGCAAGGCTGCAAAGTTGACTTGTTGCTGCCGAGTGCAACACACAACTTTTCACCTCACACAGCGAGGAAATGCAGTGGGGGCGGCTCGCCTGCCAGTGTAGAAAAGTAGAAAACAATTGAATACAAGACGTGTTCGAATTTTAAACAACACTTTGTGCTCTAGAGCACAAAATGGAGTTTTGCGCTCAGATTTTGAATGAGAAATAGAATCTTTCCGAGCGGGTGAGGTGAAAATAACTATTTCACCTCACCCGCTCGGAAAGATTCTATTTCTCATTCAAAATCTGAGCGCAAAACTCCATTTTGTGCTCTAGAGCACAAAGTGTTGTTTAAAAATCGAACACGTCTATTATTCAATTATTTTCTACACTGGCAGGTGAGCCGCCCCCACTGCATGTCAGTGCACCGGGTTGTTGCAACCTATTTTTTTTTCTGAACATTAGTGTTAAGTAGTAGATGTCGTAAGTTTGAGTTTTTAACATTCGAGAAAATCGTCTCGAACCGCCTGTAAATCTGTCTCTGTCTCCAACATTCACAATGGAATCCAATGAATTTGAGCAATTTTCCGCAAATTTACGTAATACTCGTAATAACACACAAGTGACAAAAACAAGTAGGTATTAATGTTCCAAAAAAATATTTAACTTTTAATATTAACAATTGTAGTAATTTTGCTTTTAATTTACTGATATATAATATATACTTATTTAGTAAATTGTTTAAGCTATTTCTCTTACACCTACCATTTCCTCGCTGTGTGAGGTGAAAAGTTGTGTGTTGCACTCGGCAGCAAAGTTTTTCTGCGTCTCGTACTTTTGAAAACTTCGCATCGCTCAGGATTCTATATTTGAACCGCTCGTTTCTCTCGCGGTTCAATCTTAGAATCCTTCGCTCTCTCAGTTTTCAATTCAAGTACTCGCGCACAAAAATCAACTTTGCAGCCTTGCATAACAAATAACTATTTCGTACCACTTGCTCAAAAAAGTGACATTCTATGCCCCAAAAAGCGTACATAACAATAGTCATTTTTAATCTGTTAAAAACAGGGAAAGAAAGTTGTACTGAATTTCATTCATCCTCTAGGGAGAGAATGTGATTTAAATTTGGAATACTTAACGATACTGAACTACATCAGTTTGTCTTTACAACATTGAGTTTGTATATAAAGCATTATACAACTTTTTGAAAAAGGAATACGCATTTATTATGCAGTTATGATTTATTCAATAAAATTACGAATACCGAAGAGGCCGTATGAGCTTGATGCCTTTGCTTTTCCGACAAAAAATATTAGACGAGGAATTTGCAGCATTTTTGTTGTCTTCAAATACATTTAAAACATTAAGTTTTTTTAAATTTATTTTTATAAATAAGTTAATGTTAAATGTTAATGTTTAATAAATGCTTATCTCATATTATTATTGTGTTAATTTTCTCGCAAATGGTACGAAAAGTAGAGTATTTTCCTCGGTGATAAAGCTGTCTTAGTCTTGGGTGAACTTAAATCCCTCGCAACACTCAGGACACGTCTTAAATCCCTCGCTTCGCTCGTGATTTAAGTTTGTAACACCCTCGCTACGCTCGGGAGTAAACCTCGAGTCCTTCGTTAAGCTCGCGATTTAAATCGTCACCCGCGACAGAAGACACTGCTTTATCCCCTTGGTTAATAATCTACTATTTCGTACCACTTGCTCAAAAAAGTGACATTCTATGCCACAAAAAGCGTACATAACAATAGTCATTTTTAATCTGTTAAAAACAGGGAAAGAAAGTTGTACTGAATTTCATTCATCCTCTAGGGGGAGAATGTGATTTAAATTTGGAACACTTACCGATACTGAACTACATCAGTCTGTCTTTACAACATTGAGTTTGTATATAAAGCATTATACAACTTTTTGAAAAAGGAATACGCATTTATTATGCAGTTATGATTATTCAATAAAATTACGAAAACCAAAGAGGCCGTATGAGCTTGATGCCTTTGCTTTTCCGACAAAAAAATATTAGTCGAGGACTTTTGCTGCATTTTTGTTTTCTTCAAATACATAAACGTTAAGTTTGTTTTAATTTATTTTTATAAATAAGTTAATGTTAAATGTTAATGTTTAATAAATGCTTATCTCATATTATTATTGTGTTAATTTTTTCGCAAATGGTACGAAAAGTAGAGTATTTTCCTCGGTGATAAAGCTGTCTTAGTCTTGGGTGAACTTAAATCCCTCGCTACACTCAGGACACGCCATAAATCCCTCGCTCCGCTCGTGATTTAAGTTTTTAACACCCTCGCTACGCTCGGGAGTAAACCTTGGGTCCTTCGTTAAGCTCGCGATTTAAATCGTCACCCGCGACAGAAGACACTGCTTTATCCCCTTGGTTAATAATCTACTATTTCGTACCACTTGCTCAAAAAAGTGACATTCTATGCCACAAAAAGCGTACATAACAACAGTCATTTTTAATCTGTTAAAAACAGGGAAAGAAAGTTGTACTGAATTTCATTCATCCTCTAGGGAGAGAATGTGATTTAAATTTGGAATACTTACCGATACTGAACTACATCAGTCTGTCTTTACAACGAGTTTGTTTAAAAAGCATTATACAACTTTTTGAAAAAGGAATACTTACGCATTTATTATGCAGTTATTATGATTATTCAATAAAATTACGAATACCGAAGAGGCCGTATGAGCTTGATGCCTTTGCTTTTCCGACAAAAAAAATATTAGTCGAGGAATTTGCCGCATTTTTGTTTTCTTCAAATACATTTAAACGTTGTGTATTTTAATTATTTTTTTTATAAATAAGTTAATGTTAAATGTTAATCTCTAATAAATGCTTATCTCATATTATTATTGTGTTAATTTTTTCGCAAATGGTACGAAAAGTAGAGTATTTTCCTCGGTGATAAAGCTGTCTTGGGTGAACTTAAATCCCTCGCTACACTCAGGACACGTCTTAAATCCATCGCTTCGCTCGTGATTTAAGTTTTTAACACCCTCGTTACGCTCGGGAGTAAACCTCGAGTCCTTCGTTAAGCTCGCGATTTAAATCGTCACCCGCGACAGAAGACACTGCTTTATATATCCCCTTGGTTAATAATCTACTATTATTTCCTACTTTTGACTAAATTGAGTACTTACCTACTCGCGAGTGCGTTGTGCGGTCGAGGGGATAATAGACATGTTTTTAATTTCTATTTTTGCACAGAGAACTATTTTTTGTAAAAGCGTTATAAAAGCAATAAGTTAAAAGTTAATATTTAAAAAAAAAAAAAATTAAGTGGCTGTAGTGCTCGACATAGTACTCGTATGTGTATGACTGACATGTACTAAAAACATATTTAAAACATTTCCTGAAAGTGATTAGATATTAATACATGAAACTACTGTTATCGTACTAAACTTGTACAAAATAACTAAAAAATAATGTAAGTAAGTTTTGTTTTGAACCATTATGATAATTTTCAGATTCATTTTGAGAAGTGCTCAATTTGAGAAGTGCACAATTTGCGAAATGCACAGTTTGCGAATTACTATTTTGAGAAGTGCACAATTTGCGAATTGCACAATTTGCGAAGTGCACAATCTGCGTCAAACCCGTTAGTTCACATCTCTGTGTGCTCAAACAGACTGCGAGCCTAACGCGGTGGCATGGCGGAGGCGGGCGCGATAATATTGAATGTATGAAATCGTCGCTCGTGGCCACACTGAAGTGACTATGGCGGGGCCTAGCGCGATGGCTACAAGCGATTTTGCGAGCCTAGGCGTTGCGAGGCAACAACAGATATAACGGGCGACTAGCAAAACCATTTCGGTCTTATAGTCAGCGCCATCTAGTTATCAGGACATGCACTAAAATACTACCGTATTTGTAAATATTTAAATTACCTATTTTTACTGTACTTGACTAGAATCATGTAGAATGGTTGATAATATAGTTGTCCTAAACAACCTTAACAACCTTCTCTTTTTTTTTTTTAGCCTGTTAAAATCATCAAATGAGTCCTCCACCCCGGGCAGGGCGGGAGGGACTGCTGTCAGACTTGTACTGACTAAAATCCACGGTGTCCTTCAATAGCCCTTTATGTTCCGGGGTCACGGTAATGAAATAAGTCCCGAGACCCCAGCAGGCTTTGGCCCTCTAAGAGGCTATGCTGACGCTCTTTGAGGCGCGCTTGAAACACGACGCGCCGTCATCCCGGCAAGGGCGGATCCAGCTTTTACATCAGGGGGGGGTCACTATGTCGCAGACAGCTTGTCACTGTAGCCAGCTATACTTTTTTTTCTATCGTGCTAAAATCATCAAATGAGTCCTCCTACTCAAGGCAGGGCGGGAGGGACTGTCGGACTCGTACTGACTAAAATCCACGGTGTCCTTCAATAGCTCTTTATGTTCCGGGGTCACGGTAATTCGTGAGTCCCGCGACCCCGGCAGGCTGTGGCGCCCACAGAAAAAGACCGTCTGCCGACGTCCATGAGTCCATCGCCGTGGGCGTCTACAACTGCGGCTGGGGTGGAGGGAGGACGCTATCCTCTCCCTCACGCGGCACTTCTCCTCCTTCGCGAGCATGACTGCTTGGCAGAAGGAGGCGACCGCTTCTCATTCCCTCTCGCCCCGCAGCATTGCCTCGACCAATGCCGGGCACGAGAGGTCTCCGCCTATTGGCGTCGTGAGGACACGGCGGTGCTCTGCCCAAGCGGGGCAGTCCTACACCGTATGCTCCACCGTGTCCTCCGGGCGATCTTCGCAGTGGTGACACCAAGGCATTTCTTCCTTCCCCATCCGACACAGGTATAGCTTGACATAAAAATGTAGAAAACCGGAAGTCGCCACTTTCTTCGCGCTACCAGCACTTTGAATGATTTTATTTTATTATTTTTCACTTATTACGTTAGTTTTATGGCACAATAATAAATCTAACAAACCTGCGGTCTTTGTTTACATCAAATATCAAAGATTTTGAAACGCTGTCAGAAATAAAAATTTTAGTTCCGTTTCAATCCGTTCTGGCCAAGCTGTACCTCCCGAAACTTTGGTGTCCGGTGAGGAACTGCGTCATGCGCTAGGTCAGGGCGTCGCTCGTGACGCCTGTTTAGCCACTCCTCAAAGTCTTACCGCCGCGATTGCGACGTGCCCGAGATACAGCTATACTTAGTATTTTACAGGAACGCGAAAGTATGTTTGTCAATTTTCACGTTGAAACCGCTAAACGAATAAAATTTCATGGGGTCGATTGCATTGGTCCTCCATTGCAGCGAAGTTCCCTGGTCGCGGATGGAGTCACCGGAAAAATCTAGCAATAATACTATTCATAAACAATAGTTACTTGTTATGTAAGGCTGCAAAGTTGTTTTTTGGCGCGAGTGGGTACTTGAATTAAAAACTGAGCAAGCGAAGGCCTGTTCGCGGTTTCAAATATAGAGTCCTGAGCGTAGCGAAGTTTTCAAAGGTACCAGAGGCAGAATAACTTTGCTGCCGAGCGCATCTCTTCGCTATAGTGAGGTGAAAAGTTGTGTGTTGCACTGGGCACTAAAGTTATTCTGCGTCTCGTACCTTTGAAAACTTCGCTACGCTCAGGATTCTATATTTGAACCGCTCGCAATAATTGCAGTGGCCACCTTTGACCCAGCCTGTCGCCCAGGGGGGGGTCATGACCCCCATGACCCCCCCCTTGTATCCGCCACTGCATCCCGGGCATGGTCCATGGTCAGACAGCGAGTTGCCCTTTACTCGCTGTCCGCATCCTAAACAACCTCTAAAAGAAACATTTTAAAATGAATTTCTTTAAACAAGATTTATAGAAACTACTTTGTACCACCGGTTTGCAACACCTGAAATTGCCTCTACAAAAACAAACGCTTGATCGTCAGTATGGACACAGATCGCACCCGCGCCGCCGCCGCCGCCCGCCGCGCCCCGTCGCGCTAGATTTCCAGTGTGGACACACACTGTCACATCGCGCGTTGCCATTGATTCGATAAGTAGTCCCCACTACCAACTTTGTACATAGCGTGTATTCACAAGATCATGCCCAGTTATGCAATCAAGCAAAAAAACAAAGTCTGTATGATCAGTTTGAACAAGCGCATGAACGTGAATGATGATGATGATGATGATGAAGATGAGGTGTTCTGCAGGTTCTGTCTACCCCCATTGAAAAAGGGCGTGGGTTGATCGCAAACATTGCTCGTTGGTCTGATTAAAAAGGAAATTCCCCGATAACGTATTATTTGTTTAATATTTTTGATCAAAATATCAATACCACTTTTTGATCATAATCAATTTAAGTAGGTACTTTGTGACAACTTTTTTACGAAAAAAGGAAAGTCTTTGTTTATAAAACACCTCTATGTAGGTACTTGTGTTTTTTCAAGAGTTTTTTTCTACCTTATTTATTTTTACCGACTTCAAAAAAAAGGCGGTTTTCAATTCGACCCGTATGTATGTAATATTTCCAGAACTACCCAGTTTTCGGATATGTTAGTCTATATCAGCGTCTGAACAAATGTGAAAATTTTCTTAAGTGTATGTAACCGCAGTGGTAGGCGCCCGCGGCGTCGGACGTCAGCAGACGATCTCCGGCCACCGTAGGCGCGGGCAGCGAGTAAAGGGCAACTCGCTGCCCGACCATGGACCATGCCCGGGTCGACGGCGCGTTGTGTCCCACGCGCGCCTCAAAGAGCGTCAGCATAATGACGGGGCCCCCTTTCAGAGGGCCAAAGCCTGCCGGGGTCGAGGGATTATTTCCTTACCGTGACCCCGGAACATAACAGGCTACTGAAGGACACCGTGGATTTTAGTCAGTAGAAGTCTGACAGTCCCTCCCGCCCTGCCCGGGGTGGGAGGACTCATTTGATGATTTTACCACGCTAAAAAAAAAAAAAAGTGTATGTATGTATGTTTTTATGTTTGTGTTTGCATATCTCCGGAACTACAAGTCCGATTAAAGTAACTCTTTTTTGTTGTAAGTACTAGGTATTGTTCAACTTAGAGAATACTGCAAGTTTCATTTAAATCGGTTCAGTAGTTTTTGAGATAGGGACTTTTTTGCCTACTTGGATCGTAGATTTTCAAAGTCCATTGTATGTTTGTTCACGATTATCTCGCGTTTGGCTGAACCGATTTTCATGCGGTTTTCGGAAAAGTGTTTGTTACATTCTAGGGAAGGTTTAAGTATATAATAATAAAGGATACCTACCTTTTGAAGTTGCTCGCATAGATCCGTTTTTGTTACTTACTAGGATTGTAGATTTTCAAAGACGCCGATTTTGTTATGAAGTTACTAGGATTGTAGATTTTCAAAGACGCCGATTTTGTTATGAAGATATTTTTGTTGAATGTCTCAACTAAAAAAACTTAAAAAAAAAAAATGTAACCGCCTTCAAAAACAACCACAAAAAAGTGTAAAATAATCTACAAAATAACTTTTCTTTCGGAAGTCGGTGCCTTTGTTTTTTTTCTTTTCATTGTCTTTTTAGCCACCGACTTCCGAAAGAAAAGTTATTTTGTAGATTATTTTACACTTTTTTGTGGTTGTTTTTGAAGGCGGTTACATTTTTTTTTTAAAGTTTTTATTTTACTCTTTTTAGTTTAAATATTCAACCCGAATTCTTGTCAAGAACATTATTCTCTTACATGTGCACTAGAATTTTGTAATCCTTCGCACCGGTACTTACGGTACTCATGTACACAATAAGCTAATAAAATTCCATATCTCAAAAATTACTGAACCGATTTTGATGAAACTTACAGTATTCTTTAAGTTAAATGATACCTAGTACAACAAAAAAAGAATTACTTAAATCGGACTTGTAGTTCCGGAGATATGCGACCACAAAGTAAATCAATCGATGCTTACTCCTTCCTGTTAAGGAGTTGTACCTTCCATCATCAGGTTGTTCACCTGAGATGATGATTATCAGATGCAAATACTTGAACAGCTTTAGAAAATATATGAAAATGGTCCTATGTGCCTATAAAATTTGAAGGTTGCCTTCGATTTCCCTAGGATCCCATCATCAGATCCTGACCTGGTGATCATGGGACCAATTGGAAAGTATACCCTTTCAAACAAAAGAAAAATTTTCCAAATCGGTCCAGGCGTCTTCGAGAAATCGGGGAACATACATAAAAAAAAAAAAAAAAGATTCTGACGAATTGAGAACCTCCTCCTTTTTTTGAAGTCGGTTAAAAAGGAAAAAATAAAATAAAAAAACTTTTCAAAAACGAATACGAAAAAGTTTAAAATAACTTTTCTTTCGGAAGTCGGTGGCAATAGTCAATGAAATAAATAACATAGCCGCCGACTTCCGAAAGAAAAGTTATTTTAAACTTTTTCGTACTTATTCGTTTTTGAAGTCGGTACTTTTTTTCAAAAAGTTTTTTTCTTTTCGTTTTAGCGTTCTGTAGGTACTTGTCTTTGTCCGTCTGTCAAGATTCTTTTTCCCAGCAAGGAAGTTCTGTTTTTTTTCGCGTGGGGATATTAGCTGAAACCTAGTTCCTTAACATTAAATACTCAAATCTGTAATCCCACGCAGCAGAGAAAAGTCAACGCAATCGAAAGATACAGTTTATGCTCCGTAAAGGTAAGCGTCCACAGGTCCACATCGCACGTATCGGACGTATCGTATGTAACGGATTTTAGTTTTCCTCATATAAAAACTCATATAACTGCGTCCACTGATCCGCATCGTGCAGACAGTTCATCGGCAATGTCTACATGCGATGCGTACCGATGACGTCATACGGAATGCAGACCAGTGGACGCGCCCCGCACGCTTACTGAACCACTTGTTCTTTTTTTTCTTCTTGCATTCCTCTTTTGCTAATAAGCAAGCAATAACAACTTCTGTATCGCTTTCCTCCTTTCTTACAAACACTTTCCGATCTTACGATCACTAGAAAAATACAAATGAAGGTGGCATCGGCAATCCGATTGCTGATAACGGTAGCGATCGGATTGCCGGCGACATGTGACTGTTCATAAAATACCCTAGGCTGATAAAATTTTCGTTTTTCTGAAATTACATTAAATATCTGGTTGACCGAGCTTCGCTCGGTTTTTAAAATGTCCATATCTTGGGAACCGAGCTTTTCTCGAACCTGGGACCGATCGATTCCTTGAGCCGAAAAACCCCTAATCTGTAACTTTCATGAAAATCCTTGGAGCCGTTTCCGAGATCCTGATTATATATAAATAAATATACAAGAATTGCTCGTTTAAAGATATTAGATATAGTGGAAAATATGAAAGATGCCCCCCCCCCCATAACAAACCTGTCAACTGCAAAACAGCATTTGGCGTTGATTTTCACACTTTTTGAGACAAGTGTTCAACAGATATTCAACTTTCTGTGGTACGACGGACAATCAAACCATAAGGCGCTCCCTCACCGCGAGCAACCACCTGTAATGTAACGTTACAGATCCGAACATCAGTGACGAAAGACAATCGAGCATCACAATGCGCACTTTGATGTTATCGAGCATTCGAATGTAATGTAACATTAAAGTGCGCATTCTGATGCTCGATTGTCTTCCGAAACTGATGAAATGTTCGAATCCGTAACGTTACATTACAGCTGAGGGAGGGAGCGCCAATACAATGCTCGCGGTGAGGAAGCACCCTTCCACGCAATTGCTCCCGGTGAGGAAGCGCCTTTATACACACTCGTGTTCGGGTCACACATCCATGGGCGTAGCCACGGTGGGGCAGGGTGGGGTGCTTGCCCCACCCTGACTCCGACTTGTTAGGTGTCTTTTAACCAAAATTAAATAATGTAAGTACTTACCTAATACAATACCTACTTAATATCCGTAAGAAACCTCACTCTCGACAATCGTCAGACGACACAAAAAAAAACTAGAATTTTGCCCCACCCTGAGCACATTTATCTAGAATTTTGCCCCACCCTGTACACATGGCTGGCTACGCCCATGCACACATCTATCACGTTTCTCAGATATAGGCTATCAAACATACAATCTTGATCATAATAACCTTGATAGCTTATTTATATTTCAAACATAAGCTTTGAAGATTTTGTTTCTTATAATTATGCTAGTTTATATTGATTCCAGTATTGATTGATGCGTGGCCAATAAACTCAAAAACTTATTGAAAGATGGATGATGAAGTTTTAGAAATGTTTCACTTAGCTATACCTAAGGACTGTGCAAGTCCTTTTGGCTAAGTGAAACTTAACGAACTACATTATAGCTAAATTAAACATACCGAACTAGTGCATAGTTCGGTATGTTTAATTTTAAACGTAAAAGTTATGACGGCTTTCGGTGGACGGTAACCTTTTATTAAAAAATACCGCACATGAATACCTTACCATAATCATTTACAGTTAGAACTTTGAACACACATAAGTACATTGACATCGATAATATCAATCAAACGATTCTGAAATAGGTATAATTAATTATGAATAAGCAGTATCATTTATGCGGGCATAAAGGATTATGTTTATCTAGGTCTTATCAACCTGAAGCTGGTTGACGCTGGTGCTGATGTGATGTACATCGCAATTATTATTCACCAACACGTGCTTACATTTATCTAGGTGCTAGCTAATCTTTGTTTTCTGCGAATTATGTCCTGTTGGGACTTTCCAAATCCCAACCTAACGTCAGCTTCTATGACGGAGAGGAGTCGCGGGACAATATTATTACGTAATAATTACGTTCCGGGGCCAAGATTACCCATCTTGGCCCCGGAACGTAAAGGGCTATTAAAGGATATCGTAGATTTTAGTCAGTGCAAGTCTGACAGTCCTTTCCCGTCCTGCGCTTGGTTGGAAGGATTTATTTGATGATTTTACCGCGTCTGTATTAAATAAATTTGCCTTGGAAGCCGTGGGTAGGTACAGTCAGTACCCGTCATTATATGACCCACCTAATGCAGCCTTCAGGTTAATTCGGGTCTAGCTGTTTGTTTTAATGAGTTTAAACGTTTGTCAACGCACCTAGTTAAAGCGAGTTTCACAAATAGCAGATAAGTCATACATTATGTACGACTACGTGTCTGTTATTAAAACTAAACAAAAAACAAAGGACATGATAAAAAAGGTTTGGAGCAAAAACCCAAAATCGAAAGGTATATATAATCAACTAGCTTCCGCCCGCGGCTTCGCACGCGTGGTGTTTTGATAAAAAGTAGCTTATGTTGTTTTTCAGATTTCAGACTATCCATATCCAATTTTGTAACAAACGGCTCAGCAAATTAGCCGTGAAACAAACATTTACACAGTTATAGTAAATTAATTTGAATATTAAGGATTATATTAATGGAACGGTATAGATTTGGGTATAGCATTTGGTTAAAAGAGAGAAGGTATGTTTAAAAAAATTATAAAATATCTGTTTACAGTAGGTATAAGGTACCTATGTATTCCATTAAGTGGCAGAAAGTACCCAGGAAAATTTATTGGTCCCTTATGTCCAAGAGACACTTCCAGGGGCCAGCATCACGTCGTGTACAAAAATATTTTAAAATGATACGAAACAATAAAATAATTTTACTGGATCGAAAAATGTAATTCTCTGTAGCGCAAATTTCTCTGATCGCATGCGTCCGACAATGATGTCTGCCCTCACCACAGACTAAGTAGAGAGTATACACTGCCCTCACGTGTCTGCCCGTTCGGGTAGGCATAGTTAGATTCCTGCGCTCCCCCACCACACGACAGCGCCGTAAGTTGCCTGCCGCCACACTTCGGCGAATGTGCGCGACGGCGACCGACGACCGACGGCAGCGGCGGCGATGCAGAGTACCTATTCGTTAAAAAAATAAGCTAAAAAATAACTAAAACCCGACTACGACAAAAACGTGCACTGAAAAGTATAAAACAAGAACAATATTAATTTGACCGATATTGTGCTAGCCGTGGTCGTGTGCCACCTGCGGTTGTTTCACACAATCTTCGTTAGGTAGGTGGCACACGACCACGGCTAGCACAATATCGGTCAAATTAATATTGTTCTTGTTTTATACTTTTCAGTGCACGTTTTTGTCGTAGTCGGGTTTTAGTTATTTTTTAGCTTATTTTTTATTTACACTATTTTGGGGTTTGGTATATTATTAATTATTTGATAAGTATATAATAATAAAAGCATAGTAGCGAGTAAATATTTCAAATGTACTCATTAAGCCTTTTCATTTGATATCCATGTTGACACTGTTAGAAATAGGCAAAGTAGCTATTAATATATATAAAAGCTATATAATGTATATATATTTCAAATGTTATAGTAATTTTTTTTTCGGTCACGACTTTGCATCACCTAGAGGGCGCCATATTGGATTTGGTGACACGTCACCTACCCTATAACCAGCGGACAACTGAGATGCTTCTAACGACATCTCATTTGTCATGTAATGATAAGTAGTTTAGAAGATATAAGGGAACAGACAAACATACATACATACATACATACATACATACCGGTCAAAATCATAACCCTCCTTTTGGCTTTGCCGTAGTCGGGTAAAAAGGAACTTTAACTTCAAAAGCCAATTTTTTTTAACTTGATACACCCAAAACTTCTAAATATGATGTTCCTAGGTTCAGTGGTTATGTATACAAAAAGTTTGGCTTCATAGTTCCCGTTCTGAATCCGTTCCGTTCCGTTCGAATTTCGGGAATTCCGTTTGTAGAATTTCACCCCCACGGTGGTAAAAATTTCAAAATGCTAGAACAAACGATTTTAAATTTCAAAAACGCTAGAACAAATTGTTATTTATTTCTTATCAAGTTCCTAAATATAAAGTTTCATGGTTTTATCCCCAGAAATGACAAAATCCCATACAAACTTTCAACCCTTATTTCACCCCCTCACTGGTCGAAATTTCAAAAACGCTAGAACAAATGTTTAAATATATCTTATCAATTGCTTAAATATAAAGTTTCACGGTTTTATCTTTTAAAATTAAGAAATCCCATACAAACTTTCAACCCCTATTTCAACCTCTTCATCCCCTTTTTCGCAATAAAAGGTAGTTGTTCTTTCTCAGGGTCTAAAGATTGTCTGTGCCAAATTTCATCAAAATCGGTTGAGTGGTTTAAGCGGGAAAGCGTAACAGACAGACAGACAGACAGACAGACAGACAGACAGACAGACAGAGTTAATTTCGCATTTATAATATTAAGTTTGGATAAGGTCAGAAATCCCTCGATCAACTAAGCTTATCGCAATCCACTGCTAGACATAGGTCTCTCCCAGGTTGTGCCACATCACCATGTCGTCTGCCTTTAGCATCCAGTCTCTCTCAGCCACTTTCTAAAGGTTGTCTGTCTATCTAGCTGTCCTACACTACGATTGCCGATACGCGGTTTCCACTACTACAGGACTCGTCTGTTCCACCGGCCATCGGTCCTTTGACAAACATTGCCAGTCCACTGCCACTTCAGTTTACTTCCCTTGCAAGCTATGTTGGTTACTCTGGTTCTTTTCAGGATAACTTCATTCCTGGTTTTATCATCTAAAGACACGCCAAGCATCGAGGATCGCCCGGAGGACACGGTGGAGCACCGCGCCGTGTCCTCACGACGGCGTCTCGTCGTCGCGGGACTAACGAATTACCGTGACCCCGGAACGTCAAGGGCTATTATAGGACACCGTGGATTTTAGTCAGTACAAGTCTCACAGTCCCTCCTGCCCTGTCGTAAAAAAAAGAAACTTCAGGTATAGCCTGCTCCGTAGCGCACGAAGGACCATTGAAATTGTAGACCAGCCCAACTGTCAGTGTCCACGTTTCGGCATCGTATGTCACAACGGGCATGGCGCACTGGGAGAGACGTTGGTGTCAAACAGAACGGCATATTTTTTTATTTCTCGACTGAAGTTCTCTACAGGGCCATATCTAATTTACTATTAATTTCTTTCAAGGATCGAAATGTTAGGAAAATGTAGGATGCGGATTGAACATTCAAACTACGTATTTTTTTATACTTTTTTATATAAAATGATGTTAAAGTTAGGATAGTATAAAAGGTTTACAACATATTTGAAAATTAACTAAATAAATACTTAAATAGATTACCCTGACATATAATACAAATCGTAATAACTTATTATTATTTAAATAACATCATTTTGGCAACTAGTTCCACAATTAAAGTATTGGCAACTACAACAAATCTTCAGGCATCAGCAATTGAGGTACGCAGTAGTTATATTTTCCCTATGTCTACAGTAAATTCTAAGTTAAGATAAAGCTATTGACTAGTGGTTTATAATCTTCTCCTGTATCCTCCGGTGAGGATGTACCCGACGTGTCTGGGCAGAGAAGTGTTGAGCCTCTCTCGCTGCTCCTTCGCTTCTAAGGTGAATTGGTGCCAGTCAGCACGATCAGTCGCGTTTCGGGGTCCCCACGAATCTTTCGCGCTGAACGAACGGTTGACATTCTGTGAAAAGCAATCAGTAACAATTATTTTTAAATTTATTTAGCGAATAGCTCCCATTTCACTTCTATCAGGACTGTTGGTAAGCTATAATGTGGTCGGCGGTAAAGCACACTTCCCTAGAAATAATCTATTCACTGTTGACTTCAAGACCCCAAAGTTGCAGTCTATTTTAAGTGTGTTAATTAAAGAGTTACGAGTATATGTCAAAATCTTACCTCTGCGCAGCTTACACCTCTATTTTTGTACATCGTTAGGCCGATTGAAGTTGGCACGAACAGGATTCCAATGACCATCAACATGTATCCGCATACTGTAAAAACAAGTTAATGTGAAGATGAGTCTTGCATTATACATTTACCTACATTTAAAGGGCTTCACACACAGCAGCTATAATATACATTAATGTACATTACATCCCGGGATGTATAGCTTTAAATTACCTTAAGGTATCACACACACAACAGGTAATGTAATGTATCTTTCCCTACATTTCATAACATCCTTCTCGAAGAGAGATGTACGGAAATGTATTGAGATGTATAAGAATATTAAGATGTATCGAAATATAAATGTATATTTTCGCATAGCTCAGTATCTTAGGGTTCGAGATGTTAAAATATACATTATAGCTGCAGTGTGTGGTCTCCTGACGATTTCTATGGAAAGATGTAATGAGATGTATCGTGCTATAATGTACATCTTTACATTATAGCTGCTGTGTGTGAAGCCCTTATGTATACACAAACTACACGTTCTAACATAATAAGAATATTACCTTTACATTATATGTTGCATTAATTTACAATTTAATGGAAATCGAAAGTTAAATTCCGTGTCATGTGTAAGTAAGTACATATAAATAAATTATTACTGATCTAATGATTGTTTTCAAATGATAAATTATTCACTAACCATATCCAGCTGTTGGGTAGTAATAGTCATCGCCGAACTTAAGAGGGTCGGATCCAATAATAGCGAACAAGAAGACGGTGATCATCATAGCAGGCATGATGATGCCCCAGCATATTCTCCAATAGAATCCGGTCTTGATGCCCAACATGAACTCGATGTCCAAGCACAGTCTCTCCAGACCTGCAGAAAAGTGGCCATATTTTAGAACAGTTCACGAGTTTGATGATAGAACTATTAGCAATCTGGATGTTGGTGTTGGCATAGTCTTTAAAAATGCCAAAGTATAGTTCATGGTTATGTCCGTCACTCAAAGCACACTGGAAGCCAAATTGACCTAACTAACTAAAGTTACAAAAATTACAGGTCGCTGGTATCTAATTAATTTCATCAACACTGCTCTCAAAACGGTGAATGAGAACATCGTGAGAATATTAACTAGTTCCAAGTTATAAAATAAGAACATGCGGAAAATTCGTGGCATGTTTCAATCCGAATATACCCCCTTATATAGGTTACATTTATAGGAGACCTGGGTCCCAGCTATTAGAATTTGGAATATAATTGTGATAAAGGCTCACCGTAAATCCAGATAACTCCAATAATTTCGGCAATAGCGCAGAAGAGAATCAGGAAAGTTCCACCAAAGTGATCGACTAAGTCTAGGACGTATTGACCACCCTGTAACATAAAAATGTAAATTTTTCATGTATTTCTTATTTAAGTAATTCCACTTTGCTAACTTACTTAAACAATGAAAAAACTTACAGGTGTAACGTAAATGAGTCCGACGCCGAATCCAATGGTGCAGCAGAAAGCGGACATGAAGATGGTACGGATGCGCGGGAAGGCGTCTAACATGACCGTGTTGATGGTGGACAGCAGCGCCACCGCCGAGCCGATGCCGAGCACAGTCATCATCAAGAAGAACAGCACTGAGAATAACTGAAAACGAATGTGTTAGATAACCAAAATATTTTATTTTACTTAAACCTTCGTGGAAAGATTCAGGAGCTAGATGCAATGGTTACTATTAATCATTGTACGTGACAGGAATCGATTAGTTGTGTACCAGTAGCTGACCTTTCCCTTGGCCCAAAGCTTTTTGCTGTACTGAGTAGCAAGTCTCCAATCGCATGGGTATAGAAGAAATTTTAGGTGCTATATTTTAGTTACATAGAAATAATAAAAAGTTTTATTTTGACCGCTCGATACGAATGAAAACGACCGCGATAGTGGATGTAAAAGTTTGTGTCGCAGGTATCAGCACCTTCTCATACAAGAAAACAATTGTTCCAAACTTAAACTATTTAAATACAGTAAGTACAAATAACATCGGGAAAAAAATAGAAAAGAAGGAGTATAAAAATCATCAAGATATACCTGTGGCAAGAAAGTTTTCGAAATGGCATCAGGGTAAGAGACGAAGGCGAGTCCAGTTCCACCAGAACCTACAACCCTTTCGACTGGCTCATCCAGCTCATAAGCCAAGTTACCCAGGATACCGAAGATCGTGATACCCGACAGCAAACTTGTGAAAGTGTCCAACGTTGTTACAATCATGGCATCCCTAGGACAGAATGGAATTTCGTTTGTTTAGTTAGTTACATACAAATAGCAAATGCCAAACAGATTAGCAGGGTCCGTTTGAAACACAAATATTTATAACATCTTTCCACATCTAACGATGCACAAGAATTAAGGGCTTCACACACAGCAGCTATAATGTTAAGATGTACATTATAGCACGATACATCTCATTACATCTTTCCATAGAAATCGTCAGGAGACCACACACTGCAGCTATAATGTATATTTTTACATCCTCGAATTTCTATGGAAAGATGTAATGAGATGTATCGTGCTATAATGTACATCTTTACATTATAGCACGATACATCTCATTACATCTTTCCATAGAAATCGTCAGGAGACCACACACTGCAGCTATAATGTATATTTTTACATCTTCGAATCGAAGGTACTGAGCGATACGAAAATATACATTTATATTTTGATACATCTTAATACATTTCAATACATCTCAATACATTTCCGTATATCTCTCTTCGAAAAGGATGTTATGAAATGTAGGGAATAGTACATTATGATATAAGTGCGGTAAGTTGATAATTACAGCTGAGGCGATATTGGTAGCACGAGCTGTAAGGCGAGTCCTATAAGAAAGCAGAGGCTGTAATTATCAAACCGCACGTATGTCAAACGACGTTTTATAACACATTTGTGAGTAAATAAATAAAAATATTGCAGCGAAAAGAAAAAGCACGCGGAATAATTTTTACATTTTCAAAAATTAGCGATGCGCGCGCATCAGCGTCTTTTGTTTATGGAAAAAGGCACAAAAACAGCCAGTATTACTAATAAAGTAAATTAATACTTTTGTGTTTTTATTACAGATAAATGGTTGTAATTAATTATCAAAATTAATTAAATTAAGGAATAAAATGTTTATTTACAATATTTCATCTCTCAAAGTTAATTTTATTAATAAAAATGTTGACCAATTTTCTGACATAAAAACTCTTTGCTAAGATTTAAAAAATTACCGTTCGTTTTAGACGGAACATCTTGATAAACCGTGCATTTTACTTTACCATTACGCACTAGTGCGTTTTACTTTACCATTACGCACTAGTGCGTAATAAGATACATTACGATACTGAAATAGGTGCAGTAAGAGACCTTTTACGAGCAA
This sequence comes from Agrotis clavis, assembly GCA_954870645.1. Taxonomy (NCBI): domain Eukaryota; kingdom Metazoa; phylum Arthropoda; class Insecta; order Lepidoptera; family Noctuidae; genus Agrotis; species Agrotis clavis. The sequence goes on from OX940920.1 coordinate 14,755,661, forward strand.
ATGTGTTATAAAGATACATTACATTACATGTTGTGTGTGTGATACCTTAAGGTAATTTAATGCTATGCTATATCCCGGGATGTAATGTACATTAATGTATATTATAGCTGCTGTGTGTGAAGCCCTTGAAGCCCTTCAGTAATAGCACATAATTATATTTAGGGGTTGTAAATAGCTCAACGTGCCTCAATTACACCTGCTTTGATTATTCGCAAAGCGCAAAATATAATAACGTATCATTGCCTACACGGTGAATTTTTTAACTGGTTTTTCAGTCAGTGGGTAAGAAAAGACTTTTGATTTTACTGACGATTGATAGAACTCGAGACATATAAAAGCAATGGTACACTGTTTTTTTGCGAATGTTTTTTGACATGATTAAAATCACCACATGAAAAGGTTAGCGCTTCTAAATAGTTTATTTTTATGTGGCACCATAATTTGAGCAGAAACTTAGTCATGGACGTAGAATTATGAAAGATACAGATAAATTTATTTCAAGCCATTAAGACCGAATTTAAATAATATTTCTATACCTGTAAACGTTTTGTCTGAAGCCATTGTATGAAGAGAACATAATGATAGCACCGGTGCACACGGACAAGGAGAAGAACACCTGTGTCACGGCTGCGTACCACACCTGCAATTAACGAAATCCACATAATATAATATATTATTGTAGGTAATGTTGTCTTTTACGGCACTGTTTAAAACTTGTTTCTGTCCCAACTTTGTTTGCAGTCTCTTCTGGGAGAAATTATTTGCTAGGAATAGGTTGCTGTAGGTTATATACACTGAGCTGCAACTGATGCTTTATCCCAACGACGATATAATACTAGACTACGCATTGCACAATCTAACGAACAAAACTATTCTGCCAACTTGCTGAGGTACTACGTAAGCGAGGGGGACGGGGTACTGCATTGTGATTGGCTAACTCAAGGTCTGTTCTGTCTCAACGTATGTTTACGGCTCACAGGATTGGTCGAAATGAGACGGATATAAGACTTTTTTGCCTAATGTGTTGGCAGACATCGGTCGCCTGTTATTAGGAGTTTAGTATTATATCGTCGTTGCTTTATCCAAATGAGTTTTGCCGCTTTTGCGAATTTGAGGGTTGAACATACTTTACACATTTATAATATTAAGAGGATTGATGTCATACTACTTTAGCTGCATTAAAAAAGATTAGGGATACTTACATTAATATCTATAAGCTTGTCCCACTGTGGCGTCAAAAAGAAAAGTATACCATCGCCAGCTCCGGGCAGGATCACGGTTCTGAAATTGTTATTATGTTATTGATAAGTTGCGCGGATTTATTACTTTTGCAATTTATTCATGCTGTGTACATGTCTATTTAGTGAGCAGTTTGTATCAAAATCTATTCGTACTGGAAAAAATATTTGAAACTTACGTAATAAGCAGAATAATCATCACAACATAGGGGAACAGAGCCAAGAAGTACGCGGCTTTGCCGGAACTTTTCACGCCCTGGGCGACGATGACGAAGATCATGAACCAAGCGGCGAAGAGACACAACACCAAGTACCAGATGGGAAGACCTGGAAAACGAAACATAAAAATAAATTTTTCGGTAAGAGGAAGTTATTAGGATTTCTAGAGGCGGCTAATTCAACTCCGACATCAGATAGTCCATCTTATGCGAATCAGAAAGAACTCAAAGTTTGCGTAAGATGGTAAGTGATTAGATACAAAATTGATCAATATTGTCATTCGATGCCGATTGCACTAAATAACCTATTTGGTCTTAACAAATGAAACGTCTTGCAAAAATCGTTAGCAGATGCTTAAAAAATGTTTTTCAAAAAGACAGCTTACAAAAAATTATATAAAATAGAACTTACCTAGTCCTTCTTCAATGCCATCATTGATCTGGAGTACGGTTTTTCTGAAAAAAATAAAATTAATGTTTAAATAGTTATAGTTACGCTTACGGTATGGGAAAATAAGAAGTCAAAACTTCTTATTATACCGAGAAAGCCAGATGTCAGAGCGGAATAGTATCTAAAGGAACGGTCTTAAAAGGTGACCGCGGTCTTGTAACACAATGGGTCATCATCATCATCATCATCAGCCTATAATGTTCCCACTGCTGGGACACAGGCCTCCTCTGCGTGAGAGGGAGTGGGCCAGAATCCACCACGCGGGCCCAGTGTGGATTGGTAGATGTCACATGTCTTCGAATTTTTTGGTTCATAGAACATTTCCGGTTAGCAGGTTAGCCGGTTTCCTCACGATGTTTTCCTTCACCGTTTTGAGAGCAGTGGTGATGAAATAAATTACACAAAGTAATGCGCCTGCCGAGGTTCGAACCCACGACCTACAACTCGTAAGTCGGGACCGATACCACTAGGCCATCACTGCTCATACAATGGGTGTTTTTTAGTAAAAATTTACTGTATGTGGTAATCCCACCAGGCAGATGTGCTCGTGTAATGTATTCGTATCAATCAGGCCGATGGTAAACAGACCAATGGTACTTTTTGCAACAGTGGGGTAAGAGTCCAACCCTTTGCTTGCTCTAGACGAAGGGTAACTACGAGATTTCCCCACTCGTAAAATATTTGCATAGTAAATAAGATAATTACGTGAAATATAACTCGGCGCTGCTTGCAGCTGTTGTGTTTGGTGGGAGAGGCCGCTGTGGTTGGTTCGGATCCGAAGGGACGCAGTTAATCCACTCTTCTAAGCAGACTCCCCACGGCAGCGTGGCCTGGAAGCTCATACATAGATAGTATATGCAGAGCGCGACGATCGACACGTAGTATGACAGAATGTATCCGCACCCCAACGCAGTGGCGTAGCCGGCGCCTAGAGATTCATAACAATTATGAATATGTTAGTAAATAAACAAAATAGAGTTTTAAAGTGCTGAACCTAATTATACATATTTAGACCCGGTATCCACCAAAGCGGAGTGGAGAGGAGATGTGTTTAAATAACCAATCAGATGTCCACTGAAGCTAAGCGGAGAGATGTGGACTTCTGATTGGTTATTCAAACACATCTCCTCTCCTCTCCGCTTTGGTGGATACCGGGCATTACACATGCAAAATACCTATATATCTAGAACTACTAATTCATTTAATTTTGCAGGTATTGATAAAATCGTACAGGAAATTCGAGATGAGTCTTGGAACGCCTATTCTTTTTATCCAAATTAAATTCTACAAGTATTTAAATTACAAGCTCACCTTTCATAGCTGGAGACAGAGACCAGACAGACACCGAGTTCCTGGAACTGAACTGTCCCAAGGCACACTCGAGGTAGTACATAGGTTTACCGATGAGTAACAGTACTATTATATAAGGGATGAGGAAGGCACCGCCTCCGTTCTCGTAGGCGACGAAGGGAAACCGCCACACGTTGCCAAGACCCACTGATGTGGCTATACATGACATCAAGAACTCGATTTGATTGTCCCATACTGCACGCTGGGGCTCGCTTTTTTCCGGGTCAACCTAAAAATTTGCGTAATTTTATTACTATTGGAAAAAATGCATCGTCATTAAGTAGGTAAGGATCTAGACCAAATAAAGAAGTGTTATTTGAGTAACCTTTTAATCGATGAGTTTCAGGGCTGCTAATTTACTGTCGGACAATGAATATCTATTTCTCTATTGTGTAATGTTGTAACTCGTGTTTTATTAAGGCACGGTTTTACAGAAAGAAAGAAAGTTAATCAAGGAACTATCTCCTGACGATTTCTACAGAAAAATGTAATGAGATGTATCGGCGTGCTGTAATTAATGTACATCTTTACAAGCTGCCGTGTGTGTGTGCGGGTGTGTGTGGTCCTTTAACCGCGCTCAAGAAGTTATTTTTACAGAAAAATATTGTTTTTTTTTAAACACGTTTGCTTTGATTATATGCTATGTTTACTGTAGTCTCGTGTTTGCATTATGTTGAACAAGGCAAGGGCGTTTCACCCTGTTATTACTCATTCTAAAGAATGCAAAAAAGATTAAAGTACTATCTTATCTGCAAAATGTAAATAACAGGAAGGTGGTAATTTGCAATAAACCAATTCGACTCGGCTATTTGATTGGATATAATGAATGTTCGTAAATTTTAAGTATTGCATAGAGTAGGTACGTAAAGTTATGACGAAACTTCGTGAATAAATTAGTCTCAAAAAAAAAAACGGGGTGAACGGGGTGAATAATATACATAGAAAACCTGAAACCAATGCTCTTGAACAGCAAATAAAAAAAATAAACACTGGTTTTATCCTGGTACCCACAAAAAACAAGTTTACCTTACAACGTTTATTAATTGTATTATACTTAGGTACCTACTCTGTTATATCCAACTCAATTTTGATAACTGATTTGATGAGAAACTACTAAAATTCACTCGATCATGTACGATACTCACTTTTTTCTCACTTACTCCATTTAGTTCACCTAACGCAGCTTTTTCGCCCTTCGGAGGATTCGAAGATTCCGATGCGTCAAAGCCATTATTGTCTGCACCACTCTGAAAACAAATGGGAACGATTTATATAAAAGACCATAATATATATTATTATCTCTATTCACGATACGACGATCGATATTGATAAGTTATTTATTATAGCAGAGGCCTTACCACGAGATCTTAACGCGATCCAGTTTAGGCTGTGGGAAAGAGACAGAGCTATACAAGTCGTCTAGCGCCATCTCTTTCCCACAGCCTAAACTGGATCGCGTTAAGAGCTCGTGGTAAGGCCTCTAGTGACTGAAATATGACTGAGATTAAACTGGATTAATTTAAACCTGAAGTACCTATATGAGGTTGATAATACCACTGTTAATTTGTCGGGAACCATAAATTTTATCAAGTTTAGTGTTTTGCGATCACCTAAACGGTCACCTTAGGGTAAGTTTACACCGAGACGTGACGGTATCTACTGGAAATGTGTATCTTTTCGTGTTGTAAATAAAGTTAACTTTAAGTCACTTTGTTACAATGTGCGCGCAGTGTCGCGTCTTGGTGTGAATTGGTGCTTACCGTATTGACTGCAACGTGTCCGAGACAAATTAGGAGTTATTACAAATCTTTGTTACAAATAACCTGCTCAATGTCGTTTGATAAAGAATGGTGTTCACTACATACACTTACTTTTTACCTTTAGGTTATTTTAATACTTTGGGATTCTGATTCTCACATGCGAATTTAAGATAGTGTTATGAATTTATGATAGAGAGTTTGATATTACTCAATTAGCGTTAGTAACAAGTTCGAGATAAAATAATAGGCTGGTAACAAAAGTACTCGAAGGATTTGTAAAATTAATTCTCTCTAATCGAGGAACCAAAGAAATCTTTGTAGGTTTACGAAGAAAGAATAAATGAAACCCAGATACCTAATTATCAGTGACCTTATTGGTTTCAATTCAATGCAGCGTTTCAAGAACAACTTTTAATATCATGAATATTTGATGTTTTTATATCTAGTTGGCTATTATATAGGTACCTAATTGTATGATAACGACGACCTCGATTTTTATTGTAGTAGTAGTTCTGCATAGTGTAAGTACCTAAATAATAATTAGATTATTAGAATAAATTGTTCTCTAATTATTTACTCTGAACTAGAAAATGCTATAATGTGCGCGTATCTAATCGTATATCTATATTATATATTTGTATGATACGAGTATGATGATATAATACTGCTGTTTCTCGGTTGACTAATGGAGAATATTTGCATAGACACAACCACTAGACATTATAGACACAACGTTGCCAGATTACCCACCCAGCAACTTGCTTTGAAGTACAACCTTGTGGAATCGGAAGTGCCGTACTAGAGAATGCGCCCGAACCAGTTCTTGAAAAAGGCTTTAACTCGTTGTATTGGGATTGACCTATCATCACTGACAGGACTGTTGTTGCCAATAAGCCTGGCATTGTGGTGACAGTGGTGATAGATGTTCTGGGGTCACGGTAAGGAAATAATCCCGCGACCCCGGCACTGCCAATGAATTAATTTCCAAGAGCCTCGAACAATATTTGCGGAGGCTCGCGCTTCTTGTTACGGCGCGTATTGTTAGGAGGTACCTATCTCTCTCAGGAGCTCTGACCACCGGTAGCCCGGACACTGTTCCCGATGCTGGTCAACTGCTTTTTTAAATATGTTTTTTATTCATTTAAAAACAAAAATGTAACGAATAAAGTAAAAAAATGAATTAAGGTAAATAAAGATTAAGACAAAATGAATAAAAATATGTCTTATTTAGCAAAATTGATACAAACTGAGTCACCTGTCTATCATCGGTCAAACAAAACTAAATTGCACTTAATTCGACAGTTTGACCAAATAGACCAAATGAAGAACTAATGCAGTGAAATTGATTTTCTTTTTCACGAGAATCATTTTACACTATTAGGTAGGTACTAAGAAGAAAAAAAAAATGTTTTTAATAAATATAAAGTGAAACTACTCGACCGATTTTAATAAGCTTTTCAAGAATGAGAAATAACATAAACATTTAATTTTTAAATAGCATTCATGCGAAATTTGGGAGGGTTGCTAGTATAAAATAAAGTAAGTACACTGTGCCGTCACAATACTTGGAAAATTGTTTGACCAGTCACCATGTACTTGGTCAATAAAAGTCACGTGGCTTTAAGGCCGTAAATACAATATCTCATCTTTCATAAACACATTGCCGAAGATTCCATATCTTTTTTAACGATAATTTTTATCTAATCCTTCAGAATTATTTGAATTAACAAGATTAAGATATCATGAAATATGGTAATATAAAATAATTTAATGTATAATGAGGAGGCAATTAAAATAAAAGAAAAGAATACTATTGAATAAATTATGGACGATGTCATTAATAAGTTAGTCTGGTTTCCACCTCTATTTATATTCCCTTAGAATTAGGGGACCTTTTCCAAGCAAAATGTGGAACATCACCAGCTTTTTAATCTTGTCAATATGTGACATCAGTTTTATTACAAAATTAAAATAAAATGTAAATGCTGAGCTTTTTTATTACATCTTTCGTTTTTCAAACCTATATCACAGTTACCAGTATATTAGGTATGTGCTGTTTCTCACGTTTTGCATACTATATCAACTATCATGTTAACTATGTTGATGTATATCAAAATTACTAATACGTCATAAGTATTAAAGGCTGATCATTCAGTGGTAATTAACAATGATAATGATTTATATCTTTGATAAATATTTTGTCAAGGATGTAAATAATATGAAGAAACGGTTTGGATAGTATCGGTCACTTTATAAGTATTTATTATATTGTACCTACCTATATCCTGTAAAAATTACGCTGTCATTTGTATCATTTGTACCTACAAAGTGCGATATTGAATACAAGTAGATGTCGTTAATTAAAAACTTCAAATAATATCAATTAGTCACAATCACAGGACATGATCTTTGTTCAACATCATCAACAACATAGATATCAACTGAGCACATTGCGATTGGATTTTAGTCCAGTGGATCACAATAATGTTATAGACCTACCTATAAATACCTACCTTATAAGCTCCATGCTTATTATCCATGCATATTTAATATTTTGGAAAGCAGATTATTCATGTACTCATGCGGTTTTTTTTTCATATCAGCTAATCAATGATCGATAAACTATGTAGGATGACAATATACAGGATGATTTGTAATTCGATGCATTCCTTGAAATGGGTGATATAGGGTCCGAACTGACTGGTTTTGGAGATATCGAACTTGAAGGATTTTTCGAAAAAAAATCGTCATAATTTGAGTACTAAATCCTGATCGGTCAAATCAGGCAAGAACGGTCTGTATCTAGTAAATATTCTTCCATTTGAAACAGCTGCTTGAAACAGAAGTAGGTACATAGGTAGATACAATGGAATATTTGTAAGCTCCGGTTTCACAAAAAAATAAAATAAACAGCAACTAAACTAGTCTAGTATCAAAACCATTTCAAGGAATGCATTGAATTACAAATCACCCCGTAGATACTATTCAAAATCAATTAAATCAATAATACTGCGCAGGTTCGAATGTTGTGACGAATAAAAGATAGTCTATCTGATGTTCAATCATCTTTTTTAATAATAAATTCCCCGTTTATCGAGCTTAGAAGCATGCATTAAATATTTACCAATTTTTTCGATATCAATGTTGTTGTGTTATTTTGGAACCGGGAAAGCGAAAATATCTGCTGATAACATGCAAGCGGTAGCGTACGCGTAAAATAACCTAAACTTAGAATTATTAAAGCGACCCTGTAGTAAAACGACACATCGTTGGACCGTTCAAATATCGTACGTGATGTTTAGAGAATTTATAATGTTATTGTCTCGTTAAGAATCCGCGAAGATGATGGATTGTGTGCGCTCACTTGAATGAAAATGTACACTGTAAAACTACTGATACTGTTCTCACTTTGTTACAACGTACGTACCTACGAACCTAAGTAATAAAATACAAAGTTGCAAGTAAAACGCAAGCAACATGCACAATGGTGGTTGTTGTCGACAAACGAAAAAGAACCAACTTACTTTCAGTCAATTAAAAGTTCTAACCGTTGCGTTTTTATAATTCGTTCGACCTATTGTTATTGAACATATGTATTTTATTAAAAAAAAAATTAAGACCGAACTGTTTAAGGTCAAGATGATTTTCTTTTGATAATTTTCCCAGAACTTTTGTTAGTCTTTATACCACTTTTTTAGGTTTACGAAAGCCATTATTATTTTTGATTATGGCTAACATCGATTGCTTGTCTATAATGATTTAGCCTGCAGCTATAGATATGTATTGTAATATCTATGTTGCATTCGGCCGTGGCATGCTAAGGTATAATGACTTGCAAAGTCATTATCAAGGTTGTGGCGACCCCTTTATGAATGGTGTATGCCTGTTTGCATGCAATAATGACTTATCCTCTCACTAGCATGTTTGAACGCGTTCAACTTGTATACTAGTTTCAGTTACTTCTAATTGTTTGATTGTTTTGAATTGAGTTGTAATTAAGAACTATGCTAAGGTGCTAACAGCCTGGCTTTTTTGCTCAGCCATGTTTTCTTTTCTCATCATTTCTTAACATTTGTTGTGATTAATTATATGTAATTAATAATATCTTATACCTATGTGCACTGGAGTTTCTTATTTCTGTAATAAGATAAGTGAAAGGGAAAAGTTACATTGAGAACTTTAGAAGGGACCTACTTTTAAATTCTCTTTCATTGTTATGTTGTGGATACTTAATGTTTACAAACAAAAGCTTGTTACGTAAATTATCAAACCGATATAAGGCATTTTGAATTTTAGGTAAGTACCTAACTAATTCTTCACTCACTGAAAAATGAGGAACCTAAATAACGGATGAAATTATCATTTATTATTAAGTAATCTGTTATCCTGAAGCAGTTATACGGCTATTGTGATAGCTAGGGGCCAAAATGAACCTTTATATAATTATTTTAAAATAAGATTCATTAACGACATCGTTTGTTACTCACATTTGAAAAAATCTTCTATGTAAATAACTAAGTAATAGAAATACCTGTCGATTCCATTATTTGGGCACAGCTGAATTCCAGAGGCTGTTGAACAACAAAATAAATAATTAAAATTTCTCCTCACCATTTTCACAGAATCACTTTGTGATTTGTTTACGAAACAATCAGCTGATCACTAATATGAGAGGTAAGCAGGCAAACAGCTAGGTAACGCACACCTGCCGCTTGCGAGTGACACGCCGAGGCGGCTATTCGCCACTTTTTATACAAATACGACGTATCAGACGGCTGCCTCGATGACAGATCTTCTGTTATCTATAATTAAATAAAAATAGCCTAACTCTTCTGCACAGTATATGGACAACACCACTTAACCCAACGCAGCCTTGCATACTGACCCACGTTTGAGAGTTAAACTAACCAACCGCTCTGATGTTAGACCACCTTGAAATAATTCGTCGACTTTAACAATTTAAAGGCTACCTTTCTACGGCACTTGATCTACGAATATTTTATGCAATCACATGTTCATAAGGTCGTAAAACATCGAATTATAAGTTACTTAATGTGTTCACATTCATCATTATAATTTTGTGGTTTATTAATTCAGTTCATAATAATTAACATGAATAAATCGCAATAAACTGTCAAAAATTAGTTGAACTATATTCTTCGATAATTACTTACTTAATTTACCGACGTCAAAAAAGAAGAGGTTTTAAACTGGCATTGACCTAGAAAAGGATGCAAATGTCGTAATTGGTATCATTTTGCTGTGTTAACATATTCTTATCACACCTGGCCGTTCATCTAAGGGCCTTTCTTGGGATATTTATCCTTTTCCAAATACCAACAAAATAAGGAAAGAACTTGAACATAACGAATACCTTCCTGTTTCGTTAATATTTCCAACCTAGTTTGACTGCAAGACGTGATGACAACGAGAAATATTAGTTACATTCATTTGTTGCAGTGGCGGCCTTAGGGGGGGGCGAACCGGGCAACCGCCCGGGGCCTCGCGATTGCAGGGGGCCTCGCGCAACAAACCAACCAAAAGAAAAAACTAGTATTTTTTTTTAATTAAAAACTTTTGATTTTGATTTATTAATTATGTTATTGCCTTAATGAGTAGTTAGGCTACTCATTAAGGCTATGACATAACGGCAAAACTAGATAAGATTTTAGTTTTAGAAAAAATCATCTATTTTTTTTATTATTATCTCAGTTTTGGTTAATTTTGTAAATCATTTATTTAGTACAATAATTTTGTCGCCTGAACGTACGGCTAGTTTAGGTTAAATTCAGTAGTTCAGACTTGTTTATGATGTTGGCCCAATTAGTGATGTAGCGAGACCAAATCTTGGAGGGGCAAGACGCATCTGCGAGGCCCTTTTCTTTGATGGAGGACGAAAAATATCGCGCAGATTTGTGAATTAATTTTAAGCCCCTCGTGCACCGCGTGCGAGGCGTCCTGTTTTTGATGACTTGATGATAAGATCGCTTTGCGAGGCCTCTTTGCCTCTTTCTGTTCACAGTTAGAAATAAAAAGTAACCAAGTTATCATGCACCTGCGGGGCCTCGCGCGTGAAGCGGAATTTCTAGACCTAAATATGATCGCCGGCGCCATCAGCTTTGGCTCTTTCAGTTCTCAGTTAGAAATAGTAGTAGAAGTTAAATTATACTGCTTCTGAGTGGTAACAAAGTTGAGATTGCCGTTGTCAATTTTATTTTATTTTATTAAATCTCTAAGCGCGAGGCCCCGTCATGTGCGAGGCTAGCTAGGGTCCGCTAAGCCTCCGCCGCACACTGGGGCAGGATTAATAAAATGTGTCGTTAATTCAGAATGATGATTTGGAGTCGATATTTCGATGGTGACATGATAAGGTTGATGAAATAAAAAAGAATATTGTCTTTATAAGCTTTTTTTATTTTTATTTTTTTTTATTTTTTTTAATTTTTTATATATTTTTTTTATATTCCACAACTATCACACAACGCCATCTAGTCCCAAGCTAAGCAGAGCTTGTGTTATGGGGACTAGACAACTGATAAACATACTTATTTATTTCTAATTACATACATATTATAGATAAATCACACCCAGACACAGAACATATTTATTTAAAATCGGGCAAATATGTGCAAAAAATTAAGAAATAATCTTAAACTATAATAGCTACTGGTACTAAAAAATTCTAAACGTAACCCCGATCAGCTCCGGTACCTAATTAATTATCTAATTGAATTATTAGTTTTTTAATTCTGACTTCTTCTTTTTTTATGCAATCTTTGACTCACAATTTTACCCATTAAAAAAATTATTAAAATTTAAACATAGTGTGGAATAATAAGATACATACCTGAACTTGACCTTTCCATAAAAACTTCTGGTGATTTAATCACAAGTATTTTAAAAATCTATGTGTAACTTCGTTATTGCGCAAACGCACGAATTCACTTGGATGCTCCACGAGTTTTCGCCTAGGACTTAAGGGCGTGATAAGGAGCGGGGGTTAAGTGGATTGCGTCCGTTTACCTTCGCTGTTATGCCACATGTACTTGACTATGCCACAGCATAAACAGAAATATGGAAAAGCAAAAAAAAAATATTTCATTTAATGTATCGATTTAAGTAATCTTGCCCCAGTGTGCGCGCCGGGCCCCGCCTAGCTACGCCACTGGGCCCAACGAACAATCAAAGTTTGAGACGTGAAACACCGAATGCTACTTTGTAAAAAAAAAAACCGACAAATTGAGAACCTCCTCCTTTTTTTGAAGTCGGTTAAAAAATAAAAAAAATTCGTTCTTTTTTGAAAATTCTGCGTTTATGACCGTAAAGGAGTAGTTGTTGAAAATAACTTCTCGGAACGGTTTCAAAGATGCCTTTTGCTACAATTTGAGAACCGATTTATATCTGTAGACCCAGTAGTTTCAGAGTTGAGCTTTTCAAATATTTTTTTTTCGAACTTTGCAATTTCTTGCAATATTTAAGACACCTCTTGAGTAACTCTGGCGGTATCTCGAATCAAAAACAAGTGTGGAAGAGGCAAAGCATCAGAGTTGGGATGTCTTAGAACTTTGTGACTTTTCTCGAAAAAAAAAATGTTGGGAGGGTTTATCTCGGAGACTATTAGGTCTACTGAGGTATTTATATTCACTCTTCATCAGCCTATAATGTTCCCACTGTTGGGACACAGGCTTCCTTTCTGAAAGAGGGGTCCATAATCCACCACGCGGGCCCCGTGCGGGTTGGTGATGTCACATGTCTTAAAAATGTTGACGGTCTACCGAAAAACCACCCGCGGTTAACGCCAGTGCGTACGCGTCAACTTATAATTTCTATTGATTACAGTTTTGCCGCGACTTTTACCCACGAGCAATTGGTAGCAAATCACGGTTTTTAAATCAGTTGCGGGAAAAAACCACGGTGCGACCGCTTGTATTAGTTTTCTAGGGGCACAAATTCACGCCATTAAAAACCACAGCGGTTTAACCGTAGTGCGGCCTACCGCCTAGGCCTACCCCTTCAAAGTTCTTTTTCGAAAAAAGTTGTAAAGTTGGAAAATATTCCAACTGAAGACATGATATCAGATGCCTTTTCCACATTTGTTGTAAAAAAAATGTTGATTTGAGATACTTTTGAAAAGCGCTAACTCGGAAGCTTTTGGGTCTACAGAAACCATTTTTGTCTCATATTGTATTGAACTGTAAAATATTTAACCAAAATTACAAGTAGGTATTTAATTGTATAACTTTTGCATTTGTCCTCAAACATGACAACCAAACCTACATCACATACTTTTTATGAAGGGCAAGGGGCCTCGCAAAGACTTGCCGCCCGGGGCCTCGCAATGGGTAAGGCCGCCTCTGATTTGTTGTCCTTAACCCTTAATGTTTATTTATTTTACTTTTAAGGAATGCAGGATGTAGGTAACTACAGTTTCCGTCACGAGAACGAGAAGCTGTACTGTATAGGTATTAACAATGTTTTATCCAAGACATTTTTTAGTTGCCCATCTTAACTCGATACTCAACTGAAGTCTAAGTTTGGGTTTTTGGTTTTGGGACTTTTATAACTTTTGTGATGTTTGATTTACTGCCAGCCTTCATCATCAATTAAAGTCAAAAGTCAAAGCGAAAAGAAAGCTCATAATTTGACTTATCTGTTACTGACGTTAGAGCCAATAATGGTTCTTCATGCAAGTTACAGTTTGACTAAAATCCGATCAAAAACTTTGTAATATCCTCAAAATAGCAAAAATAAGATTTTTAACACAGGGGAGTGCAATTCATTTTTCAAAAAAACCCACTACGCTGAATTTATTTCCAAAAGGAAACAATCCCCACTGGTGGAGATTTCTCAGTAAGGACTTCTGGAATAAACCCTATTAAAATAATAATCCGTGGTCCTGTGACCAAATCACACAGTACCTACCTATTCAAGATTCATAAATCGAAAATGATAAATTCATAGTAGGTACTGGATTGAAAACAGTAGGTAAACGTGATCGGTTAGCTTCTTTCTTAGCTGAAGGGATGCCATTGAAGTTGTCAGCAAATCGTGGAGAAGAAAACTTCAATACATAGTAAGACGTGGAGCCGGCGTTGTATAGAAATGTAGGTGTGTTGATGATTCATAATAGGAGTATTATACAAATAATGTAAATATGTAGGTTATATTTATCTTTTCACACCTAAGTGACGTAGGAAAGTAGGTTCAGTTACAAGTACAAGTTTTAAAATCTAATCTTTGCAAATATATTGACCGCATTTTGACACACTTTGTTCTGTTTACATCAAATATCCTTGGAAGGACCACACTGCAATAGATCCTCAATCAACCCAAGATGTTCGGCAATCGTCCTGTGAAACGTTAGGGAATTGTGAGTGAAGTACTGTTGGTTACTGCAAGCATTATGTGTATTAATAAACAGATAGGTTACATTTAAAACTCGCTGACTTGTTGACACTTAGCATGAACAGCGGGATCGACTTTACTTTAGAAAAGGAATGAGCATTCAAGATACCAATGCCACCAGATTTTCAGTGCAGTTCAGGTGACAGCTATGTAGAGGAGCAGTTAGGATAGAATACTCCCGTAAACTCTCCATACAAGTAGGTTTATTATACACCGTGACTTTTAAGTCGTCTTACAAAAGCAGCCCAGTTCATGTATCCAATGACTAGAACACGTTTATAATAAAAAATAGGTATTTAAGATATATGAAAATTTAAAAAATAAAATTTTAATTCGTTATTATGACGCAAGGCGTAGCGTAGTTACAAACACCCTTGTCTCATAGAAAATGATGATGGAATGATCTGCCCGACTATTGCGCTGGGCAGGTATACTCTACAGCTTGATACGTAAACATTTTAACATGGTGTTTCATATTTCTAATGGTACCTATTTGTTAAAAATAAAAATTATTATTAACGATTAAAAAAAAAACTTGCCTAGAGCTATTTTAGGTCGGATACATTAAGTGGACCCCTTTTGTAAGACGACTAAAAAGTCACGGTGTATCATCATCATCAGCCTATAATGTTCCCACTGCTGGGACACAGGCCTCCTCTCTGTGAGAGGGAGTGGGCCATAATCCACCACGCGGGCCCAGTGCGGGTTGGTAGATGTCACATGTCTTCGAAGTTTTTGGTTCTAGGACATGGTTTCCTCACGATGTTTTCCTTCACCGTTTTGAAAGCAGTGGTGATGAAGTAAATTACACAAAGTAATGCGCCTGGCGGGGTTCGAACCCACGACCCACGACTCGTAAGTCGGGGCTGATACCACTGGGCCACCACTGCTCTCACGGTGTATACGTAGATTAAATTATAAAACATCAGTCTGCTTAACTCTAGGGAAAATCTCAAACCTAACCGTCGGACTGACTCCTGACCTGAACAATTAGGATCTAAATATAGTAAGTAGTCTGAATACTAAGAGTAGAAAAACACGTATGCAATATGAACTCTACATTTGCACTGAGCGAAGGTTCTTCCTTACGCAGCAGGTAAATAGTATAAAATACTACAGTTGCATCGTTCGCAACTCATGGGAGATCCAGTGAGATTTACATAACTCTCTATGTACCTATCTGTAGTTTGCTTTTAACATTGAAATAATCGTTGTCACCTCGGTGACACTATGTAAAACTACTTATCGTATTTTGTAGTTACAATTTCGTTCGATAAATCTACTAATTGTTTTTCCTTAACAATTTAAAACAGTGTTATTCGTTCATTTTAGGCCGATTTTGATACTTATCTCAGATAAAATAATATCTATCTGTATCATGATACCTCAACTGGTACCTGTAACTATGTAGACATGTAGTTTACTTTTACAAAATAGTTGTAGTAGTAATAATTTTTAAACATATCTTGATATAGATAGCGTAACTGTTAGTTAAATACCTGTTATTATTGTTTATGATGTAGTTACCGCGATTATTACCTAGTATTTGATAAATAACTGCCTTCGTATCTAATACAAAGGTTATTGCGGTGATGACAAAATCTTCTTGAAATTAGAATAAAGTGCATGAGATAGACAGCGCAGACTGTTTGGCATTGCGGGCTTGTAGTTAAAGAGATGCCATTATTATAGATGCGAAGATTTCTGGGGATAGATGGATAGATGTATGTTTGTAGCTCTTTCACACATAAACTTCTGAAAGGATTTGGATGTTTGCTTATAACCTGGATTAAATCATGATTAAAACTTACTGGATACTTTAATCGCGGTATTATGTTCCCGTGGGATAATTACAAACTAGAAACACGGCGTTGAAGCCGATGACAACAGCCAGCTAGTGTTACATATTTGGCACCCTCAACTGTAGATATTATAATTTAATAAAATCAATAAATCCCACGGGTAGACGTGACACTTATTTCAGATCAGATATTTATTTTGTTAACCAAATATTTTAGGTTTCCCCGTTCTCAATACTTACTTTTGTTGCCTTCACTGTTTACTTGCATTTTCATTTATCTTAAAAATAAAGGGAAATAAAATAATAAACCGAGCCACAAAATTAGTAACTCAGCCACGAATATTACAACTCTGCAACATTTTTAGATTTGGGGGGGGGCACCCCGAGGTTCCGTTTGGCTAGATTTTTTTTAGCACCGTAAATAAAAATAGGAGCACCGCACAGCAGGGCACCGTCGCCTATGCCCGGGGCTTGGCCTATTTTTAGGGTTCCGTAGCCAAATGGCAAAAAACGAAACCCTTATAGATTCGTCATGTCTGTCTGTCTGTCTGTCCGTCCGTATGTCACAGACACTCTTCTTCGAAAGTACAAGAGCTATCCTGTTAAAACTTGGCAAGTAGATGCGTATTAAGTGAACCGCATTAGGATTTTCACACAAAAATAAAAATAAAACTAATTTTGAAGGTTGCCCCCATACTTACAATAGAAACACATTTTTTTTTCAACGAACACATACGTGTGGGGTATCTATGGATAGGTCTTTAAAAAATGATGTTGAGGTTACTAATATTGTTTTTTTTTCTAAACTGAACAGTTTCCGCGAGAGACACTTCCAAAGTGGTAAAATGTTGGTCCCCCTCTGTAACTTCTAAAATAAGGGAATGATGAAACTAAAAAAAATATTTATGATGTACGTTATCATGCAAACTTCAATTGAAAGTTGGGTTGAACGAGATCAAGTAATTAGTTTTTTTTAATACGTCATAAATCGTAAACTGCAATTTACCGTACACAACTACATGAACTTTTATATTATGTACCTATTATTATAGTAATTTTGTGGCTGGTGAAGTTTTTCCCACGTTTATATACACCCACTTTTCTTGTTTGTTTGTTTGTCGTTCCGGTTGGATTTTTGCAACTCAATTTTGAGGCACTTCCCGATAAGCTAGCAGGCTGAAATTTTGCACACGCTCTGAGTTCTGATGACAATACATGACTAGCTAAGAAACGTCATAACAAATCCAATATGGCGTTTGAAATCCACCCCCATGATATGGGTATCCCATAAATAATCCCTTAAATAATATACGCCCCCACGATTTGAGTGGCCCCTCTCTCAACCCCCTAGGGTTATTTCCTTATTTTTAGGAAATTTAACAACGTGGGTTTTTAGATTTTTTTTTGTGGATAATAATGATATTTAATAGAAGCCGTTTTATATTAATAGCACCTAAAAAAATAAATAGGCAAAATTCCAATGTGACCCAAACTACTCACAGCATAGAACAATCCATCATTTTTAGTTAGAAAAAGAACAAAACCCATTACAGACAGCATCATTAGTCTGTTTATTGAAAGTAAGTGATGCACACAAAGGCTAACAGCGCAACCTTGTGACACGCGGGTTGTTACTATATTTCACAAGTTAAATATGTAGAAGACTTACCATAAGTAAAAACGTCTATATTATTTCCATAAAGCAGAGGCGATTGATTCGATTCATTAGGACCACTGAGCTTCTAAGTAAGCACAAAATAAGCGCGACCGAAATTTCTATCAGAACTATCAGAAGAATAAAATTCTGGTGTTCGCCGGTGCACTTGACGATGTACATTTTGTATTCTAAAAGTAGCCGGATCAAAATTTGCTACATGACCATGATGGCGAACACCACAATTTTTCTGGCAAATTATAATTTTCGGCCGCGTTTCAGTGTCTGGTTGGGATCAAAATAACGACTACAGCCAGAACTTTCGGTTCGGGCCATGATTTATTTAATTTTTACTTTGAATTCTATTCTTTGAATCACGGATGTCTTCTTACACATGTGTGTTTTTGTGTTTATTTCTAACGAGCTTCTGCGCGCGATCTTCTGACAACGCTACTACATTTCCCAACCTTCCACACAAAAAATGTGAAAACTCTTCTAATATGCATGATGTAAACTAATATTTTCTATCGTCAATAGCACTGAGATATAAAATGAAAGATTCCTTTCAGAAAAAAAAAAGTTTAGATTTGGAATAATAGTTACGGAGAATATTCCCTAGGGTAAAAGTACCTAGGTGCTAATGGTTGATAAAACGCCCCGACATTCTAGAATATTCAAACTAACTGCTTGAAACCACACGTGAGTGTTGTCACCATTAGAGCCATTGTTGCCATACCACATAGCCCTCGGCCTCGGGCATGTTATACACCAACAGGACCACACTACGTTTGACAACTATATATATTTTTATAGATTAAGGAACGATTCACACCAACCGGCCGGGCCCGGCGGCATTTTACAATGCGGTAAAGAACATTGAAATCTATCAACAGTAAATACAGTTCATATTTGCTTGCTAAGTTATCTCCGTCAGCATTCTGCGACACGTACCTAGCGACCGACGTGTCCAGTAAGTTGCATGCAAATATGAACTGTATTCACTGTTGATAGATTTCAATGTTCTTTACCGCATTGTAAAATGCCGCAGAGCCCGGCCGGTTGGTGTGAATCGTACCTTACCCTACATATAAACTCATAAACATTTTTTTTAACTACAGAGGCACACTTTTTATAAGACAATTCATAAATCAACCAATAAAAATAGCTCTTTTTAATACTATTAAGTTATGTTAAAGAACACTCGGAAGCAAGACGAACACAAAATTATGTCATATTACGTCCAGTCTCTTGTTGATCATTTATAAATGTACAATCTTGAATATAACATATGCACAAAACATTACCTATGTATTCTTCTTAAATTAGTAACATTAGCATCCATTGTGTTTTTCCTGTAAAGACATCAACTTCAGGAATGTGAATGATCATGAATGTACATTTGAACGTACATTTTGGTCTCCACATGAACGCGGAAAAAACATGCTTATAAACCAACAGCACTAGAATAAATACGATGATAAACGACAAACCAATCGCATATGTAGAGAGCTGTGTTTACCTCGGACAAAGCATTTCATTCAACAAACCGACAGAAAATGAAGTAGATCGCAGAATAAACTGTGCATGGAAAAGATATTGGTCGCTGAAAGAAATATTTAAATCACGCATCCCGATCCGATTGAAAAAGAAAGCCATGGACACCATCATATTACCCACTCTACTCTACGGTTGTCAATGCTGGACGCTAACAAAAGCAGTCGCACACAAACTTCAAACATTCCAACGAGCAATGGAGAGGAGTATGTTAGGAATTAAACTTCGAGACCGAAAAAGAAACAAAGACATACGGCTATGCATTAAAATAATAGATGCTGTACAATTAGCTTGCAAGTTGAAATGGCGATGGGCAGGGCACGTAGCCAGAGCGACAGATGGACGCTGGAGTGAGAGGGTTCTCCACTGGTACCCTCGAGAGGCACCACGCACCCGAGGCAGACCCAGGCGTCGGTGGTGCGATGATATTGTGGCTGTGGCCGGCCCCACCTGGACTAGACTAGCTCAAGATAGAGACGAATGGCATAAGATGGAGGAGGCCTTCACCCTTAAGGTGATTGCGTCGATGTAGCCCGCGAAATTCATTTTTTTTTACGTTTTTTGCAATTTGCAGGCCAGTGACATGTTGTAACTTTATAAATAAATGAGTTGCGGTAATAACAAGTATAATTTTAAATATAAAAATTATCAAAAAATTCGCTCCATCAGCTCTCACATAGAAAAGGTGCATCGTAGTTAGATTTCGGAGATTTTAACATGATGCACCTTTTCTATGTGAGAGCTGATGGAGCGAATTTTTTGATAATTTTTATATTTAAAATTATACTTGTTATTACCGCAACTCATTTATTTATAAAGTTACAACATGTCACTGGCCTGCAAATCGCAAAAAACGTAAAAAAAATTGAATTTCGCGGGCTGGTTGGAGCATCCCCCTTAAATGGGCACCCAATCATTAATCTATTACATGAATACAATTCAATTTATAAATTTTTAAGTTTGAAATGTATAATCTTATTTATCTTATTTTACTATTTTTACTAATAATGTGTATAATTTTTATAAGAATTAACTTTTAGTTTTTAAGAACCAAATGAATTTTAATCAAATATAATGTAAATAATTTCAATTGTAAATTTTGGGAAATAAAAAGGCTTAAATAAATAAATAAATAAAATGTCAACAATCTAACGATGAGGCCCCCATAAAAAGGATAACGCCTGCCGGGGTTGCGGGGCTGTCTTCACAGGTAACATTGACCCTGGAACGTAAGGGGCTATATTGAAGGAACACTGTGAATTTTAGTTAGTACGAGTGTGACAGTTCCTTCCACTCCACCCAGGGCGGGAGGAGTCATTTGGTGATATTACTGCGATAATCAAAATGGTGATCCTTTATACTACAAATTAATAATATTCTACATAATAATAATATTCCACAACTATATATCAACGATAATCATACTTATATAAATTATATTTCTAAATCTATACTTATAATGTAGAAAAGTGGTGTCTGTACAATGGAAATATACAAAAAAAAAGTAGCAGGGGTTGTTATTTTATCGATGGCGAACCCGAAACTGTAATTAAAATTTTTTTTGTCTGTTTGTCTGTTTGTCGGTTTGTCTGTTTGTCTGTTTGTCTGTGTGTTTGTGCACGCTAATCTTCAGAACTACTGGACGGATTTGAATGTTTTTTTTTTGTTGTATAGGTATTAAGTTCGATTAACATATAGGCTATGATTTATCTTGGAAACTTGAACACCTGATGCAGAACTGCAACAGAACTGCTAAACTATAAGAGATACAAAAATGATGCCATAGCAAAAATTGTTCCACGTGATGAGCATTTTCTGTTGAGAGAATAAAATTGAAGATCCTGGACACCTGATGTGGAACTTCAAGAGCCCAGCTACACTATAACATATACAGGAATGACGTCTTAGCAAGAGTTGTTCAGCCTGATGAGCACCTTCTGTTGATGTATAAAAATTGAAGATCTGGAACACCTGATGTTGAACTTCAAGAGCCCAGCTATACTATAACATATACAGGAATGACGTCTTAGCAAGAGTTGTTCAACCTGATGAGCACCTTCTATTGATGTAAAAAAATTGAAGATCTGGAACACCTGATGTAGAACTCCAAGAGCCCAGCTACACTATAACATACCTATAAGGGAATGACGTCTTAGCAAGAGTTGTTTAGTCTGATGGGCATTTCCTGTTGTCTTACAAAAATGAAAGATCTGGAACGTCTGGAATCGTCTCGCGCATCCCGTTGTTTTCCCGTCCCCAGGCTCCTAGAATTCGACATCAGACGTTTCAGATCTTCGATTTTGACGACCCCGACTGCTGGCATAAGCAAAACAGGATCCGCGTACGAAGTCGCGGGCAGAAGCTAGTACATACATAAACATATTATACAGATAAAATTACACCCAGACACAGAACAAATGATCGTGCTCATCACACAAATATTTGTACTGGGTGGGAATCGAACCCACGACCTCCGGCATAGCAGTCAGGGTCACTAAACACTAGACCAACAGGCCTGTCAAAAAAATTAAAATACACTTGTAATTAACAAGCGGAAAGACAAGATAAGAACTTACGTTATTTTGAAGTCAATTAAGCGACGTTCCGTTCAAGCAAGTCATATTCTCACACAAGCTGTAATCCCCTAAGGGTTTGGCAAAGATGTACTTATTAGTACACCCCATTCCGACAAATAAATCCCATTTAGTAGGGGCGAACCTACATAATTATAGCCATCACAGTTCTAGACTAGCTGCTATAGACAGGGTTGCTATTAAGGAATTCTTAATAACTTTACCCAACCTGATAATGGAACCCTAGACCTCATGTTCAGCAATTACATTATGCGACAACTACACAGTTATATTCGTATTTCGTAATCATCATCATCAGCCTTTATTCGTCCACTTCTGGACATAGGCCTCTCCAAATGTACGATTTCCTCATCCAGTCTCAGCCGGTGGCCTTTTGCAGGTCGTCGCTCCACCTGGCCGGAGGGCGTAGTAGTCGATGTCTCCACTCAAGAACTCAATAACATGTCTAGAATGAAATTGAATGAATAGTCCAACGGTTATGTGTCCTGCGAGAGATGTGGCCAGCCCACTGCCACTTCAGCTTACTAGTTCTTTGAGCTATGTCAGCAACTTTGGTACTCCGGATTTTTTTATTACCTCATTCCGGATTACATCTTCGCAATGGAGAGAATGTACATGATTGAGATTGCATTATGTACTTATGCATTAAGCAATAATGATGTTGCATTGACGATTGCTGTAGGTACCTATCTTTGGTTATATCTTATTTACAACTAGCTGTGCCCGCGACTTCGTTCGCGTGGATGTCGGAATTTAACAATGTATTTTTTAGTGCGAAGCGCTTAATTCTCGCCACGTTTTTTATAAATCATATCGTTTTCATAATTATAATCCCTGTATTTAGAATTTATTTTTCAAGAATATTTGAGGTGATTATAATAAACGCCCTCTGTCGTTCAGATTCAGAAGAATTGCTACTGGATTAGAGCACCCATTCTATCTCATTCCATCCCATTCCATCCCACTCCATCCCACTCCATCCCACTCCATCCCCTTCCATCCCACTCCATCCTACTCCATCCCACTCCATCCGACTCCATCCCATTCTATCCCACTCAGTCCCACTTCATTCGACTCCATCCCACTCAATCCCACTCCATCCCACTCCAGCCCATTTCATCCTACTCCATCCCACTACATCCCACTCCATCCCACTCCATCCCACTCCATCCCACTCCATCCCACTCCATCCCACTCCATCCCACTCCATCCCACTCCATCCCACTCCATCCCACTGCATCCCACCCATCTCACTCCATCCCACTCAGTCCCACTCCATCCTAATCCATCCCACTCCACCCCACTCAGTCCCACTCCATCCCACTCCATCCCACTACATCCCACTACATCCCACTCCAACCCACTCCATCCCACTCCAACCCACTCCAACCCACTCCATCCCACTCCAAACCCACTCCATCCCACTACATCCCACTCCATCCCACTCCATCCCACTCAATCCCACTCCATCCCACTCCAGCCCATTTCATCCTACTCCATCCCACTACATCCCACTCCATCCTAATCCATCCCACTCCATCCCACTCAGTCCCACTCCATCCCACTCCATCCCACTCCATCCCACTCCATCCCACTCCATCCCACTCCATCCCACTACATCCCACTCTAACCCACTCCATCCCACTCCAACCCACTCCAACCCACTCCATCCCACTCCAACCCACTCCATCCCACTACATCCCACTCCATCCCACTCCATCCCACTCCATCCCACTACATCCCACTCCATCCCACTCCATCCCACTCCATCCCACTCCATCCCACTCCATCACACTCCATCACACTCCATCCCACTCCATCTCACTCCAACCCACTCCATCCCACAACATCCCACTCTATCCTAATCCATCCCACTCCATCCGAATCCATCCCACTCCATCCTACTCCATCCCACTCCATCCCACTCCATCCCACTCCATCCCACTCCATCCCACTCCATCCCACTCCATCCCACTCCATCTCACTACATGGCACTCCATTCTAATCCATCCCACTCCATCCGATTCTATCCCACTCCATCCCACTCCATCCCACTCCATCCTACTCCATCCCACGCCATCCCACTCATTCCCATTCTAGTGTGAGTCTAATAAAAACCTTTTGTTTCTTTCCATTCCATCCCATTCTATTCCATTACACTCTACTCTACTCTACTCTACTCTACTCTACTCTACTCCACTCCAAACCACTCCAAACCACTCCACTCCAGTCCACACCATATTCGAATAGGTTTTTCTATTCCAAGCTAGATCGCGCTACTGAACTGCGCGTCTCGGTGTAAACTGACCGTAATTTTACTTCTGGGTCTGGAACACTTTAAATTCAAATATCTTTTGATAGACTTAACCGATTGCAATGAAACAAAAACTAAATTAGTCCTCAAGTTACGCTCGATCGTTGTGTATAAAGGTTATCTACATTGCCTTCGTACATTTTACGTGATAGAGCCACAAATAAACAGACAAACCGACAAACCGACAAACAGACAAACAGACAAAAATTCTAAAAATGCTGGAAATGGGTTCTGTTGGTTGTCCTTCAGCACCCTAGCTATTTTTTTTGGATTTTATTTTGATGTACAAAAACGATTTTTCTACAGTTTTATTATATGTATAGATATAGATAGATCAAAGAGATCTGTAGTCTAGACTATTATAGTGTCATTATCAACAATATTCTTTTAATAATCGGATTTTAGGATTTAGGATTTTATTACCAACGACTTCGCGTAAACATCCCACTTTATAGGATGTTATATTATTTTCTTTTCTTAATAACTTTGTGTCTGCCTTTGCACTGGGTAGAGACAATCACACAACACTATCAAATAGAACTTTTATGTTAAGTTTCTTTTTCATTTGCTTGTTTTACTAACACATATAATTATACAATCAAGGCCCAATGTTCGTTTGTAAAGAATTAATAAAAGCTCAAAACAAATATAATTCAGAATTACTAAAACAACACATGCTCGATTACAACATTTTTTTTTATCTGTCTATCTGTTTTGTGTCTCGGTCAGACATTAAAAAAAAAGTGTCCAGTGTGCTTAGTGCGAGTTTTTTTACGTTGACGCGATAGTAACGTTTAACCGCGTTTGGCGCTCTCATTGGTTGAGAGTTCTCACGACCGTGCAGCGGGCCAATAGGAGCGCCAAACGCGGTTAAACGTTACTATCGCGTCAACGTAAAAAAAGTCGCACTAAACACACTGTTCTATTTCAGTTCTTTATAAGCGACTTAAAAAAGGAGGTTCTTACTTTGTCGGATACCTGATTTAATAATGATAAGGTTTATCATAGAAAACTCTTTAAACTTACAGTATTTTTTTTTATTTGTCGTTCTACGCAATAAAGTAACTCGTGAAAAAATTACCCATTTAAATCTGACCACTATAAATCTGGTTCTGTTAATTTATTTCTATTTTTTTTAATTTATAATCTATTTTTTTAAGTTCAACTATTATTTTTTCAGTGGTGTCGGTAGTGATGCTTAGAACTCTAACGACTGTAAGTTAAACCTTCCTAGGGCAACTCGCTGTCCGACCATGGACCATGCCTCTCAGAGGGCCAAAGCCTGCCGGGGTCACCGTGACCCCGGAACATAAAGGGCTATTGAAGGACACCGTGGATTTTAGTCAGTACAAGTCTGACAGTCCCTCCCGCTCTGCTCGGGGTGGGAGGACTCATTTGATGATTTTACCAGGCTAAAAAAAAAAAAAGTTAAACCTTCCTAGTGGGAAAATTAATTTTAAGCATTTTATTTCCTACAGTAATTCTTTAACTTGTCAAGAACAACTTAAGAACTTATACACCTAATACATATTTTATGGTGTACTTACCTACCTATTTGTTATGGAAGTCCTGAATTATTAAACACCCTGTGTAATAATTCGGAAATGCGTGTTACTACGCTTATTAACCGACTTCAAAAAAAGGAGGAGGTTCTCAATTCGTCGGAATCTTTTTTTTTTTTAATGTATGTTCCCCGATTTCTCGAAGACGCCTGGACCGATTTGGAATTTTTTTCTTTTGTTTGAAAGCGTATACTTTCCAATTGGTCCCATGATCACCAGGTCAGGATCTGATGATGGGATCCTAGGGAAATCGAGGGCAACCTTCAAATTTTATAGGCACATAGTACCATTTTCATATATTTTCTAAAGCTGTTCAAGTATTTGCATCTGATAATCATCATCTCAGGTGGATGACCTGATGATGGAAGGTACAACTCCTTAACAGTAAGGAGTAGGCATCGATTGATTTACTTTGTGTTCGCATATCTCCGGAACTACAAGTCCGATTTAAGTAATTCTTGTTTTGTTGTACTAGGTAGATATCATTTATCTAAGAGAATACTGCAAGTTTCATCAAAATCGGTTCAGTAATTTTTGAGATATGGAATTTTATTAGCTTAATGTGTACATGAGTGATGTTAGTACTGGTGCGAAGGATTAAAAAATTCTAGTGCACATGTAAGAGAATAATGTTCTTGACAAGAATTCGGGTTGAATATATAAACTTAAAAGAGTAAAATAAAAACTTTTTTAAGAAAAATGTAACCGCCTTCAAAAACAACCACAAAAAAGTGTAAAATAATCTACAAAATAACTTTTCTTTCGGAAGTCGGTGGCTAAAAAGACAATGAAAAGAAAAAAAACAAAGGCACCGAGATGTTTTGATAATTTTTATATTTAAAATTATACTTATTATTACCGCAATTCATATTTTGATAAAGTTACAACATGTCACTTGAATTTCGCGGGCTGCTTGGAGCATTCCCCTTAATATTAGTTAAATATTAATTTATTATACATATACATACCTGCATTTGCATTATTATTATATGCTTAACTCAGCCTATAGCAGTCCACTGCTGGACATAGGCCTCTCCAGGCAGCTCGAAGGACAGGGTGATTTGGATTTTTAACCGACTTCAAAAAAAGGTTCTCAATTCGTTCGGTTTTTTTTTAAATGTATGTAGGTACATCGATTACTCCGAGGATTTTTGTTTGATGCAGTATACTTGCAGTGTGGTCCCACAAAAATTTCATCCAATTTGGTTCAGTACTTTTTATTTTTTGAGCATTATCATTAATTTCGGCTACTTGGAGTTGGATGACATGATGATCTTTACTTTTTGCGTGTTTGTTACGCGATTACTCCGCCAATTGTGGACCGATTTTCAAAATTCTTTTTTTGTTGTACTAGGGGTCGTTCACTTTAGGGAATTTTATTAGCATGTGTACATGAGCGATGTTAATGCCACGGATTACAAAATTCTAGTGCACGTGAAAGAAAATGATGTATTTGACAAGAATTTGGGTTGAATAACTTTTCTTTCGGAAGTCGGTGGCCAAAAAGACAATGAAATGAAAAAACAAAGCCACCGACTTCCGAAAGAAAAGTTATTTTGTAGGTTATTTTTTTACCCTTTTTTGTGGTTGTTTTTGAAGGCGGTAAATTTTTTTTTTTTAAGTTTTTTAATATACATATTCGCACTAATTCTTTTTAGAAAAACAAACATGTGGCCTGCGTGATGGAAAGTAGTCACCGTTGCATATGGACGCCTGCAACACCAGAGGTATTGCTTGCGAGTTACCGACCCAATTTTTACGACCTTTTTGAGGGTAAGAAAAAAATGGGAAGAAGCGCTGTTCCTTCAGATAAAGTAACAATATATAGATCGGTGAAATGTGCTCACACCATGGGTCTCCCAGCTGTCGGTATTAATTCATGAAGAACTTGATCACCCGCATCCGCAGACGAGAAATTTGACCCCGGACTTTGCGAGAATTTAGAATATCATTGCGTGACAGATTTTGTCGCTTCTACGACACGCGTTTTTTCCCTTCTTGCGGAGGGAACACCTTGTATTATAGGTCATCTCCTCACGGCGCAAAATTAAAAGAAAATAAATAATTTCATTAGGTAGTTAGTGCATTTATTACAATAATAAATTCAGTAGGTATGACAAAGGTAGATCAATATCGAATTTCAAACAGGGATAACAGTAATTTGATTGAGTGAGAGTACTATAGAGGTAGGTAGTTGATTAAAGGTTATAGTAATAACGGGGATTTGTTGGTTCTAAAATGTCTCTTAAAAAAAAAAAGATATTTTCATTTTCCGGCATTGAACCCAGCATCAGCCTATAATTTATGTTTCCACTGCTGGGACACAGTCCTCCCTTCTGTGAGAAGGAGTGAGCGCGGGTTGGTAGATGTCACATGACTTCAAATGTTTAATTCTAGGTTACGTTAGGTTAGGTTAGGTTAGATCGATTTCGTAATAGGCCGATTTCTTCACTATGCTTTCCTTGATCGTTTTGAGAGCAGTATTGATGAAATAAACTAAACAAAGTAATGCGCTTGGCTGGGTTCGAACCCACGACCACGACTGGGCATTGAACCTATTCTTTCTGAACTCGTTCTTTATGCTAGGCAAATTGTGGCTCGAGATTTCACGACCATGTGGACAATTCTTATCATCAGAATTATATCTGTGTAGGTATTCAACACGCGCCACATCGCAATTTAAAAACGCGCACGTTTTTTCCTTTCTCGTTACAATGATGAGTAATGCTCCTATTTAAGAAATAATAATGAGTAGGTATTTGAAAACATGAAAAAACTCAAAAAGCGACATATCTCTTTAAAATCAGCCTAGAACAGCGGTTCTCAAACTTTTTTGGTGGCGGAACCCTTTTGAAAAGCGAAATTTTGGACGGAACCCCAAAATAAAATAAACTTTTACGAGCATTCTATTAATAAGACATATTACAAAGTAAGTGTATTTGTGTATGCTATAATAAAAGAAGAAAAACCTAATGAGATGTTTGAAACTGTTTCTTAATTTTAACTGATTTCTTCATCAATCGGTTGATATTAATTAAGGCGCTCCTTCACCGCGAGCATTCACTTGTAATGTAACATAAAAGTGCGCAATTTGATGCTCTATTGTCTTCGAATGTTTGAATCTGTAACGTTACATTACAAGTGAATGCTCGCGGTGAGGGAGCGCCTTAATATCAACCGATTGATGAAGAAATCAGTTAAAAGATTTGATCGAAGAGAGTAAGACTCTACTAGTATTCTCCCTTAGATTTGATCGAAGAGAGTATATAAGACTCTACTAGTATTATCGCGGAGCCCCCACAAAGGCATTGTGGAGCCCCGATGAGGCTCCGCGGAGCACACTTTGAGTATGGCTGGCCTAGAATGGTGCCACAGCTGGGACACAGGCCTTCTCTCTGTGAGAGGGAAGTGAGTAATGCACCACGCGGGCCCAGTGTGGGTTGGAAGAAGTCACATCTTCGATTTTTTGCTTCTAGGACATTCCGGTTTCCTCACAATTTGTTCATTCACCGTTTTGAAATTCGATGGTAAAATAATAAACACAAAGTAATGCGACTGGCTGGATTCGAACCTACGACCTGTAACTCGTACGTCGGGACCGATATTACTGGTGCTCACATACCTCTTAGGGCGACTAGTAGTAGTAATGTAAATTAATTATTGTTAAAATTCCAATTGTAGTTAAAACTTGCCCTTAGGTGACCCAGACCATCGAATTGGACAAGTTTACCGCGATACATTGACTGTCTAACTAATACTAAAACAGGCAAAACTTCGAACGCAGTTTCCATAATTATCTGAAAGCTCAAAAGTGTGACACAATTCAGTCTTGTTAAGAGGCGAACACACAGTTACTGGGGGAGGTCAGATAAAAATACTGACATTCAGCTTCATTCAATTAAACTAAAAGAATGGTAAAGGATGGGCAGGCTGGTGATGAAAAGTTATAATTTGAAATAACACATAGAGACGAGACAGGTCTGCTGGAGGAAATTTCTTTAAGAAATAAGCAGTGCCTAAATTACGTTCCCTCGGGAAAATTTTCACAAAGTCGCTGGCAACGTCTATTACGTTGTACGTACTACCTACACTAAGTACTACTAAGTAATACATTTTGATGTATATAATGATACCCACCAGTATTGTATCATCGTATGACTGTAAAATAACCTAATCTATATCTAATATTATCACAATTAAATATTTCAAATATCAAAACTTCGTATCCTTGATTCACGTGAGTGTAGCTAATAGCCGTATGCCTATTATGCGATTAACAAACGTCATATTGCGAAGATAGTGGCCTGCGGGATCTATGTGCATTTAATTTCGCTGATTAATCTCGGGGAGACTCGCCGTCACTTCTCGCCATCAGCCTATAAAGGCTATAATTAGAATACGTGCAATGAAAGAAACGCCGGAAAATTCGGAACACTAAATTTAAAGGTGCTCCCTCATCGGGAGAATTCGTCTTTAATCATGTAACGTTAGAGATTCGAGCATAACATCAGTGATTAATAAATCGAACATTATAATACTCGCCTTGTAATCATATATCCGGCGGCGGGCCCCATACCTTACATTTCACGAGGCATGGGAATGCTCGTCAGTCAGGGAGTTGAATGTATAATGTTACATTAGACGTTATTGCTCCTGAGGGAGCACTGTTATGACAAACAAAGACACTATAAGCGCCTTCAGTAGTGGCGCGAAGTCTAAGCTGAGTCAGCAACTGACAATAAGCATGAACAAGACAAAGAAAAAATAAAAATTGTTGACTATACATAATTTTATACTTACTTATACATGTGTATCTGCTAATACGTAAATAAATTTATCTAGGGGTATAAAGTTAATCGTTGATGTCTAGTACTGATAACAAAGTTATCAACATTACTTGTATATCAAAATGCATTTTTTAACTGATATAATACAAAAATGCTGCGGGCAGTTATTAAGGTACACAGCTCATGACATAGACTAGGATGGATCCTTCCTCCTTTTTGGGGTAGTACTAGCGAGCGGTGGTAGGACTTATTACTAAGGTCCCCATTCTCGGGACCACGTCATGTCGGAGATCGCGATGAAACAGTTTTACTGTGGTCCGTCGGTGCGCAAGAGTTCCTATTCCGCCTGGGTGTGCTCGCTCTATCTCAAGCCAAGAGCAAACCAAAAAAAAAACGCTTGAAGAAATCTCGACAGATATTGTCAAAAAGACTATAATTTGCCTGGCAAATACTAAGTGCGGAGTCCAGACATCATCTTCAGTCTATAATGTTCCCACTGCTGGGTGGGACACAGACCTCTTTTCAGTGAGAGGAAGTAGGCCATAATTCACCACGCGGGCCCAGTGAGGTTGGTAGATGTCACATGTCTTCGAATTTTTGGTTCTAGGACCAGCCGGGTTTCCCCACGATATATTTTCTTACATCGTACTTTAAGTATTTACTGCGTTTATTGTATGGAAAAATGAAAAGGCACCTGCCCTCTAGTGTATGAACGAGGAACAATTTTTTCCTTCAAATGAACGACAGAATTCGGTTTTCTATAAATCATAAAAATGGGAAAAGTCATGATAGGCTCTGATCTCTCCCCCTCAATGAGAAACGTAATCCACCACACGGGCCCAGTGCGGGTACCTTTGATTTTGTTAAATAATTAACCTATGACCTGCAATCATTTTGTATCGGGGCCATTACCACTGGGCCACTGCTCCACTATCTACCACGATGGATATGATTGTAGCTTGTACTTCGCGCGCATGCTTCCAATGATTATTATTATCTTATCATTATAAAACATGCTTAATAATTCTATTCAACATATTTACTATTTAAGTCTATACAGGATGATTTTTATGCAGTTTTAGTTTTTTTACGAAAATATATCTATAGAATCTTGAGGCTTCTTTCAATATTTTACGCTATTACTCATAGTTTCGGATTAAGGGACTTTACCCATGGTGCGATGAGAGATTGAGTCGATTGCCGATTTAAGTCGCACGTATTTATTAATGAAGCGATGGGATACAATTCGACCGTGAACTTCAAAAATCCACCTTACCACTACGATAAAAAGGCGCTGCAAACCAAAGACAAAAGATGTTGCCAGTGACGAGTATTTGCGCAAACGAATTTTGTACAGAGAATCAAGTGCATTGTCATTAGGACGTACATGCAATTCGATATCGAGGAGATCTGTGAGCGATATCGTCAATACGTACGACTCCATTAGCAAACACTAGCGACTGTCCATACATTTTCTTCGGCCGGACGCTTGTGTGATATCTGACCGATATCGTCGATGCAATTTGATATCGCACCGCGCCATGAGCTAAGTCCCTTAGGGACTTTACTCATGGCGTACGTAGGTACTAATGACAATGCAAATGATTCTGTGTTCGAAATTCGATTGCGCAACTATTCGTCTCTGGCGATATTTTTTGTCTTTGGTTTGCAGCGCCTTTATTTCGTAGTAGTAAGGTGGATTTTTGAAGTGCAAGTCTTTCATCGCATCACTCCATTAGTAAACAAGTGCGACTTAAATCGGCAATCGAATCGATATCGCACGAATCGCGTCGCGTTGCTTCGCGCCATGAGTTAAGTCCCTAAGGGACCTAGCTCATGTCGCGATGCGATATCGAATTGCATCGATCGACGATATCGGTCAGATATCACACCCCAATTTGGCAAATTTAACTTGTATAGTTGGCGTTCTAAAAAAGACGAATTAGTTTACTATGAACTTTTGTATATTACTGATGCTAAGTTTTACATAAAATTAAAGGTACAGGTCCGTTGCCGAAAAATGTTTTGAGGTTCGATTAATTATTTTCCTACTAAAATACTACAGTTACCTATAATTTATTAAACAAGTTTATTTTAAAAACATAATATATAATTATGACACGCGTAAGAAAGGCGACACTTGAACGCAAAAGGTAACTGAAAAATCTGATTGGTTTTTCAGTCAACCAAGTCGCTCCCGCCCCATCCATTGCGGAAAGATTTGACGATATTCAAAAAATGTGTTCATCTGGCATAAAATCACAGATTATAAAATCACTCTACGTAAAAAATCAGCCTGTATCTATAATTTTACATCTGTCAATAATGGCTACGATGGCAAAGATGCTTACAAATTCGACTTTGCAGAATAATCTAACATTTTTTTTAATAACTCTCAAAATGAGACAATCCTTATTTACCGCGGCCACCCAACCAGGCGATCTTAAAATAATTGAATACAAAACAACCTTCCAAAGAAAACTTATTTATTTTCATATAAAGTAGTGTACAAGTAGCGTCATATAAAGTAGTGCTACCATATAATTAAAACATAATTATTCAAATGATTAATTACTAATTGATGCGTACTGAAGTGATTAGAAAAATACGCTAGTTGGCTTTAAGAAAATTTCGAACTTTCGCAAACATATATTTCGCGGTTAGGTACTACATACGAGTACAATCATTAACAGTAGCAAATTATACGACCATTAGTCTAAATATCAACAAGGTTTGCTCTCTTTTGAGTCCGTCAAAGTAAGGTTTTCTAAAATGATCACTAAACAACGTTTCGCCGTCCGATTGTAGCTACTGACATTCTATTATTAATAAAGTATACGTTACTGCTAATAACCTCCTTGGTTTTAACCATAGAGTAGAGCTACTAATGAAACTATGGTAAGTGAATATTTCGGACATATGGTAAGGGCAATGTTGGTATGTCGTCTCATTTCTTGTCGCTTCAACGCCACTGGGACCTGTAGAACGTTCTCCGCACTTTGAAGGAGTAGAGTATCCGTCGCTGCGTAAGCTTCGTGGACCACACGCTGCAGGATTTTTAAAAGGTACAGTCAATGCTATGTAATATTTACCCCTCATTATCACCAAGGTAACATGTATTAAGATCTTATTTCGTTTTTAGAACAAAAAAACTTGAGAGGTTTCAAGGGACACCCGGATGGAACGAAGTTACTGTATACACTCAACAAAATTAATCGTCGCGACTCCACTCCACTCCACTCCACTCCGCTCCGCTCCACTCCACTCCGCTCCGCTCCGCTCCACTCCACTCCACTCCACTCTTTGAGCTCTAGCACCCTTTCGCAACGCGCGATAAGGAACTTCGTTCCAAAAAGTGTCGTGACAACTTTTCGTAAGATTTTTTTCCGTCTAGCTCCCTTTCACAACGCGCGATAAGGAACTTCGTTCCAAAAACGATTATGCCTTGAAGAAAGCGAAAAGTTGAATGTTTGAAACAGTCTCAAATCTCAATTCATGCTTAAAACAAATAATTATATCTTGACAAGTAATTACTTGTCAAGATATAATTATTGAGTTCTGCATTTAACATGTTTCTTGGTGAAAACAAGGTGTTAGAGGTTGGCCTGCATTACGAGTACGTGATCAATTATAAGAACTTGCGACCAGTCTTGGATTTATCGAAATCTATTTCTTTTTACCACCTACTACAATTTAAGTTTGGCAAATATAAAATGCTGCAAGAACGTACTATATAAGAGTAAATTCGGATATACCTACCTCAGTAATAAGTTGTGTCTTGTAAGAGTCCGAGGGGCGAAACAACACAATAGTGTATGTGTTGTCGATGCCCAAATGGCCATCCATCCAGTCTTCTATACCACCGGCGAATAACGCTGAAATGGAATAGATTCATTAAAAAACAATTATTAATTTAAAAACTTTTGGACTGTTTATGAGCGCGTATTCTGAAAGTTGGCAACGTCTCAAATAGCTGTCAAATATTTATAATTCTTAATTAATTTGGCATAAAACTGTATGGAAATTAGAAATATGGCTCTGTAGTGCACTAAAAAGTTATATAGGAATGCAATTAAAACACTGAATTTGATGTTGTAACCGTTTCGAGTGTATAAAAGGCATTTGGAAAGTTCCCAAATGCTTTTATTACATCTAAAACTATGTATTCGGTGTTACGAAATTAATTATGTACATATTGCATTTCCTTATAATTTTTTTAGTGCACTACAGAAATTTCTTATTTCCATACAGTAACATTGCCAAATTAATTAAAACTTGTTATTATTTGACAACTACACTTCTCATCAAAAAAATCGAAACACTTTCGTTTTTATTGTTTTTGTCCTAATTTTTTACAAAAGAGAATTAATTCCATGAAAAAAAAACATTACTGTGTAGCTGGCAGTTTGGTCATTACAGTAAGAAGAAAAAAATCAAAATTCGAAATAATTTCATTTGTTTATCCTATAAATGAAATTAATCACTGTTTTGAGACAAATGTGTATTTAGGGTTGGAGTACGTTTCTCGTTTAAAAACTAAAAATTAGCGCTTGTCTTTAAACTTTCTGTTTCTTATTTCATTTACTGTGACTTTGGGACGTCTGAAAAAACTTTTTTTTCTAAAACATATGGATACTTCGCCCGCAGAAGCCGCCCAAGTGGTGGCATTGCTGGATTCTGGACTTAGTCAGCGTGTTGTGGCTGCAAGATTGCATCTAAGCTTATCATCTGTTCATAGAGTCTACAAACGCTATCGGGAGACTGGTTCGTTCACGCGCCGTTCAGGATCTGGCAGGAATCGGGTCACTTCTGAGCGAGATGATCGATTTATTGTAACAACTTCTTTACGAAATCGACGCCTTAACGCTTTTCAACTGCAGCAGCAGCTTCGCGTTGTACGAAGAGTAGCTGTAAGTGACTCTACAATAAGAAGAAGGTTGAAGGAACGCGGATTGGCACCGCATAAGCCAGCGAATGGGCCGAAATTAACTGCAGACCATCGAAGAGCGCGCCTTAACTTTGCACGCGAGCACCTAACTTGGTCATACCTTCAGTGGAGCAAAGTACTGTTTTCTGATGAGTGTAAAATTATGCTGTATGGTAACGACGGAAGGAACAAGGTCTACAGAAGAGATGGAGAACGCTTTGCACAATGCTGCATTGAAGAAAAGGTCAGCTATGGTGGCGGTTCGTGGACGGTTTGGGGAGGAATCAGCGCCGACGGTAAGACAGAACTTGCCTTTGTGTCTGGGCCACGGCTGCCTGCACTAAACTCTCATCGGTACATCGAACAGTGTCTTGAACCTCATGTGATGCCCTATGCACATTTTATTGGCAACGACTTCATATTCATGCACGACAATGCTAGAGCTCACACCGCGGGCGTCGTACGAGATTATCTTACCGAAGTCGGTATCTCCATTATGGTATGGCCAGCAAGAAGCCCGGACATGAATCCCATTGAACATCTATGGGATGAATTAAAGAGACGAATTCGAGCAAGAGATCCAGCCCCAGAAACACTTAGCCAGCTGCAAAATGCAATCCAAGAGGAATGGGATAATATACCACAACATGTGATCGTGACTCTCATCCGATCGATGAAGAACCGTATGGAAGCAGTAATAAGAGCTCGCGGAGGGAATACAAGTTATTAAATAAACGTTTCTTACATTTTTTTTTCATTTACGCGTGTTGTTTTACCCATTTCCTTCATATTCCATACAGGGTAAAAATTACTCATTATACAAAATACGAAACCTATGAAGACTTAATTTGAATTTAGAACATTAACATTAGGATTTAAAAACCTCATACTACTCACTATTAAATGACATTTTACATTTATTCCTAAATATACACATTTTTCTGATAATCCTTATCAAATCATAAACTGCGAGGTGTTTCGATTTTTTTGATGAGAAGTGTATTTGACGACGTTGCCTAATTTCAGAATACGTCCCTTAAAATGAGGATACTGAATTTTGATTACTGACTGTTCTACTACTGGTTTAAAGGCAGCAAATCGAACCGATACCTTATCACAAGATTTCTGTATTGTAATTGCATTTATTGAAGTATTTACTTCGTTTATTGTATGGAAAATTGTAAAAGCGCCTCTATTGTATGAACGAGGAACTATTTTTTCCCATCAAATTAACGTCAATGTTCCAGTTTACTTTACGTCACAAAAACGAAAAAAGTCATATTAAGGCTTCTGATGTACAATTGACT
This sequence comes from Agrotis clavis, assembly GCA_954870645.1. NCBI lineage: Eukaryota > Metazoa > Arthropoda > Insecta > Lepidoptera > Noctuidae > Agrotis > Agrotis clavis. The sequence goes on from OX940920.1 coordinate 14,792,583, forward strand.
TATTTGAATCATGAACTATTTTGACATTAAGAGCGATTCCGCACTTATTTTGACATTAAGAGCGATTTCCGCACTGAATACGTGAAAAGTGACTCTGCTTTTGTATTGCTTGGATTTGGTTCAGGGATTTCATAACTGCGTCAGCAATATCAAGACCTAAACGTAATTTCACTAAATCGGATTAGATGCAATGCGAAAACCAATATTGGTCCAAGCTTTTTATAAGTAAGTATTCTTATTTTCACAAATTCGGATCGGATGCAGTGCGTAACCGCTGTAAATCGTTTGAATCCGTCAAAATAACAAAGATCAAGGTCGTTACCCTGGATGTGTAATGTTTAACGAATGTGGACCTAATTGTATTTGAGTGTCTGCAAGAAAAGAAGCTTACGCAAGAACTCGGAGGTCTGTCCGGCCACATACGGCCGGTTGCTGATGCTGGTGGCAGCCGCGGCCGCTCTTTCAGCACGTTTTCTCTGCAAAGTTAGACGACCAGTAATGAAACATAAAAGGTTTGTACGAGGGCGGTTTGAAAAGTTCTCGGCCCGATCGTAATAAACCGTTAATAAATTTATTTTTTACTATTTCTACACGTTCCGTCACTGTCTCAATACACTAAACCTATATATGATGTTCCACTAATTTATACCTCATAAAGACCGATTCCTCATACTCTTCCAAAATGTAGTCCGTTTCTGATATCACCTCTTGGTTCGGGAAACTTTTCTTCTAGATAGGTTTTTATTTTTAAATGAGGGAACAGCTGATCGTCCAGTGGCGCTAATTCAAGCGAATTTTAATGATAGTTCAATACCTACTTAAAATCGGAGTTCATAGAGCATAGATGTCGTATTAATGGATAGCCCTTCAGTGGTTAAGTCAAACACGTTTTTCATTCCTTGTTCTTTGATAAAGATATGTTTCATTCACTCAGTTTACATCCCCATAGTGTCAATTAATTCACGTGCTTTCAATATCCGGTGTTCTAAAACAATATTCTAATTTTTTCGATTATTTCCGGTGTGGCGGACGTTTAAGGCACTCGGCCCTTCGAGTCATCTTTGCCGCTCTCTCTGCCTTGTCTGAATAAAGCTATTCACTTTTTTTACCATGGCATCCGAAGGGGCAGACATTACTTGATTTGAAATAGCATTTTAGTTTTGACAAAGTATTAGTCACGGCTCTACCTTAGGATTTTTTCGGTTTCCTGGCATACACTGCAGACTTCCTCTAATAAAAAATCGTAAAGAAAAAATTACGCAACCTGTTACAATAATACTTGACATACGTTCTAATGAATAATCAAGCTATCGAATGAGTACTTTATTTTCTTCCCTTCAAATCTAGGTAAGGCCAAGAACTTTTCAAACCGCCTAAGTATTTCAAAACAATTCATTCAGTGTCATCAAAATAAGATGAAAGCTTTTTAGGGCAATTTGGCAAATATTCAGGTACATTCTTTTAAATCAACAGGAGGAAATCTGAATCCATAAGAGATACAAAAAAACCTTTCTGAAGGAGACTTTTGCCCTATTTATTTTTTTGGTCAAGTGTGAGTTGTCCACAAAAATGAGTGAAGTAGGCCATTTTTTTGCCGTTCGACTCTGTTTCATGTTATAGAATCATGTTTGCGAAGAAAAAATCGAGACAGCGGAAGTTGGTCAAATTAAGCAAAAATTTTTTTCATACACTGTGTACGAACGAAAATGTTACTATTATTTATAACTGTTTGAATTAGCTTCATGTAAGGATGGTTTCGTTATAAATGGGAAGGGAAATATCTAGACAGTAGAAGTAAAATTAAGAATGCTTGAGTAAAAAAATACTAACGTAAACATGATCGAAGGCTCGTTTATTCTTGGTGTGTGAATATGGATACATAATACCCTGTAAAGAAAGCAGCAATAACACATATTATTAATAAGTAACTGTTGGTGAATTGAAAACACCAGTCTACCCAACAAAAAAAAAATTAACGCATACGTTATTCTTCCAGCTTAGAAAGAAGAAAGAAAGAAAAGAAAGAAAAAACGAAAAAACTTTGCATATTTATGCTGTTGCTCCCGTGGTTGTCATAACTTATCGTACCGGAATGTACCAGTGTCAAATATCATCCATAAAATCTTCTATCCATCCATCAAAATTCGTTCAGCCATTAAGGTGTTAAGGATCTATTTCATCAACGAATGTCACAGTTGCTGAGCAATTGCATAGTACCTGTTGCGTTGCGTGTCGCGGTTTCAATTCCCGCACGGAACAAATTATTTGACCTTTCGGTATTTTGTTCCGGGTCAGGCTATTTGTGTATGTTAGAGCAGTGGGGTGGGGGCCCAGTGGTATCGTTCCGGACTAACGAGTTGCAGGTCGTGGGTTCAAACCTCGCTAGGTGCATTTCATCATCACTGCTCTTAAAACCAGTGAAGGAAAACATCGTGAGTAAACATGCAAGCATGTCCTTGAACCAAAATTCGAAGACGTGTGACATCAATTATAGCCCACTCCCTCTCACATAGAGGAGGCCTATGCCCCAGCAGTGGGAACATTTTTTTAGGCTGATGATGATGATGATGAGTTTAAATATTTTTAACTATAATAAAATATAAACGCAATACCTAACAAAAATAAGGCTTACCAGAGTATTGCCCTCTTTGAAAGCTATGAAAATGTAGAGCGGCGTGTGCTGCTTGTCCATGAACTGCGTGATGGCGTAGGTCTCCGGCTCGCTGAGCTGGCGCACGCCCGAGTACAGGTTGCCGCACGGGTTGTCGGAGCGGAGCTCCTCCGCTGCAAGCAACGCCTTGTCACACTTCACTAATTGCATCAACCATGCGATTGCAGTTTCATTATTGCTTCGGAGTACTGCTATGCTATTCTTTATAGGAAATCACATCCCTGGACTCTACGGTGCTCTACGACGCGAAAGCTTTGAGATCGTCCAATAGCGAAGCGCGAGCACTCACTGTTGACGCCGCACGATTGGATAGAGTCGCTGTCAGTAGCTTATAGCATTTTTTTAGCGTGGTAAAATCACTAAATGAGTCCTCCTACCCAGGGCAGAGCGGGAGGGACTGTCAGACTCGTACTGACTAAAATCCACGGCGTCCTTCAGTAGCCCTTTACGTTCCGGGGTCACGGTAATACGTTAGTCCCAAGTAGCTTATAGCATAGAAAACTTTAGTCCTAGCGTGCAGCCGCTCACTCATAAGATATGCTTATAGAAAATAGCACTGGTGATAGCGCACTGACAGCTTCTGAATGCGGTTTTGATTTAGGTAATGCGATATGCGCGTGTTCAATTTCTATATCTTTGTTCTCTAATAAATTATTTAATACAGAACTGTAAATAGGCTTTTCAAAGTATCTGGTATAGTTTCACCATAGCATCTTGCTAGTTATTGCTGTTAATGCTAATCTAGGTAGCTACTGTGTTCAAACTATTTACATGTGGCTTATGGAAGAAAAAAACACGGCAGATTACCGGTAGAGTATGGGTAGCCGTGGCACAGCCGTGGTGACGTTCTGTACTATAAAGTAAACACATTCTCACCAGGTATCCACTGATATTCAAAGTTTCTATCAAGATTGACTCCGTAACAGGGCTGAATCAAACACTGCAAGCCGTGGTCTTCGCACGATTTACACGTATCGTATATACAAGTCTCCCACAATTGACGCAAATTCTTCGTCCATTCTCGTCTCTTTATGATAATATAAGTACAATATAGGTAGATCAATATACAATATTAGGTAACTTATAATACAATTTAAAATGTACAATAAGCGAGTCACTAAAATTTTTATCAGCTTTATACTTTTTCCACTTTTGGGAAAGGTTTTTTCTGTAAGAGGCTATTAACTATTGCTGGAACCAATGTTGGATATATTTTTTTTCCAAATATAGGTAACCAAATAATCTAAGTAGTTTAATCCCATAATATCCAAAATAATACACGCAATTAAGCATTTATTGTTATTAAGTACTCGTCGGGTTCGCGTAGCTGAATTTTGGGCTAAACAAAATACACACATCAAAAGTGTCTAGGGATCAAGCATTTTTATGCGGATTTCTTGAGATTGAGATGTGGCTTTGTAATAAATTTATGATTTTATAAATTTATATGGATCCTTTTTGGTGCATTTCATAATTTGAATCAGGAACTGTAAATCAAATTCGAGTAAAAGATGAAAATCAGCTGTCAATATTTTCCCTATAAAAACATACAACGCATTGAAGACATTATTAGTGCTACTGTTTCCCTACTACTGATTAAAACCAACGTTATTATGGAGCGGCGACGTCATTTAAGCAGGGAAGAAATGCTCAGAGCCGTGGGAATGATAGAAGCTGGTTCCCGGCAACGTACTGTGGCTTTAGCTCTGAATACAAGTCAGAGTGTTATCAGTCGACTTTGGACACGTTACCGAAGCACTGGTACCGTGGCTGAGCGCCATGGAGGACGGTATCGCTGCACCACACGGAGACAAGACCGATACATTCAAATCTTAACTCGAAGAGCTCCAACAATAACCGCCATGATGTTAGCCGTGAGGCTTCATCACTCTTCAGGGAACTTAATTAGCGACCAAACAGTCAGAAACCGCTTGCATGAAGTGAACCTTCATTCCCGAAGACCGCTACGGGTACCACCTATAGCAATGCACAATCGTAGGATTCGATATCAATGGGCTCTTGAACACAGAAATTGGGCAGAAGAACAATGGCGTTTCGTGTGCTTTTCTGATGAGTCTCGTTTTGGTATGAGACCGGATACAAGACGTATACGACACTGGAGAACCCCTGGACGCCAACAGCGATTAAAATCCTGCCAGGAAGTCCATCCTTATAGTGGTGGAACCATCATGGTATGGGCGGGTATTTGGATCGGCGGAAGAACTGAGTTGATTTGGATCAGAGGCAACCTCAACGCTCAAATTTATGCTGAGACGATTGTATCAGACGTCATCGTTCCTCTACAAGTGCAAATCGGTCCCTTATTTCAGTTAATGCATGATAATGCACGACCGCACACCGCAAGAGTTGTAAGACAGACTCTCGCCGCAGCTAACATCAATGTCCTGCCCTGGCCTGCTCAGTCGCCAGACTTGAACCCGATTGAGCATGCATGGGATATGCTACAGAGAAGAGCTCTGCCGAATATGGAGGGTATCCAGTCGCAAGAAGACCTTTTTTTGTTGTTGCAACGAACATGGGCGGCCATTCTCCAGCGTGATTTGGATGAACTCATTTTGAGTATGCCAAACCGATGTTCTTGTGTTGTTAGTGTTCGCGGTAGAAACACGGATTATTAATTGTTTAAGTTACCCAATAAAATTTTAAAGAAAACTGTTATTTCAGTCTTTTTTTCGAACTTTAATGTTAGTGGTTCAAATGTCAAAAATCCCTTTATTAGGAAAATGGCAAATTTCTTTATGAATGCAAAGGTGACTTGGTTTATCGTTACTGTGACAAACGATAACACTTTATTTGATGAATCCTTAAAGAACATTTTAATTAATATCAATCAGGAGAAAAGTTATTGCAAAAATATACACACATCAAAAGTGTCTAGGGATCAAGCATTTTTATGCGGATTTCTTGAGATTGAGATGTGGCTTTGTAATAAATTTATGATTTTATAAATTTATATGGATCCTTTTTGGTGCATTTCATAATTTGAATCAGGATCTGTAAATCAAATTCGAGTAAAAGATGAAAATCAGCTGTCAATATTTTCCCTATAAAAACATACAACGCATTGAAGACATTATTAGTGCTACTGTTTCCCTACTACTGATTAAAACCAACGTTATTATGGAGCGGCGACGTCATTTAAGCAGGGAAGAAATGCTCAGAGCCGTGGGAATGATAGAAGCTGGTTCCCGGCAACGTACTGTGGCTTTAGCTCTGAATACAAGTCAGAGTGTTATCAGTCGACTTTGGAAACGTTACCGAAGCACTGGTACCGTGGCTGAGCGCCATGGAGGACGGTATCGCTGCACCACACGGAGACAAGACCGATACATTCAAATCTTAACTCGAAGAGCTCCAACAATAACCGCCATGATGTTAGCCGTGAGGCTTCATCACTCTTCAGGGAACTTAATTAGCGACCAAACAGTCAGAAACCGCTTGCATGAAGTGAACCTTCATTCCCGAAGACCGCTACGGGTACCACCTATAGCAATGCACAATCGTAGGATTCGATATCAATGGGCTCTTGAACACAGAAATTGGGCAGAAGAACAATGGCGTTTCGTGTGCTTTTCTGATGAGTCTCGTTTTGGTATGAGACCGGATACAAGACGTATACGACACAGGAGAACCCCTGGACGCCAACAGCGATTAAAATCCTGCCAGGAAGTCCATCCTTATAGTGGTGGAACCATCATGGTATGGGCGGGTATTTGGATCGGCGGAAGAACTGAGTTGATTTGGATCAGAGGCAACCTCAACGCTCAAATTTATGCTGAGACGATTGTATCAGACGTCATCGTTCCTCTACAAGTGCAAATCGGTCCCTTATTTCAGTTAATGCATGATAATGCACAACCGCACACCGCAAGAGTTGTAAGACAGACTCTCGCCGCAGCTAACATCAATGTCCTGCCCTGGCCTGCTCAGTCGCCAGACTTGAACCCGATTGAGCATGCATGGGATATGCTACAGAGAAGAGCTCTGCCGAATATGGAGGGTATCCAGTCGCAAGAAGACCTTTTTTTGTTGTTGCAACGAACATGGGCGGCCATTCCACAGCGTGATTTGGATGAACTCATTTTGAGTATGCCAAACCGATGTTCTTGTGTTGTTAGTGTTCGCGGTAGAAACACGGATTATTAATTGTTTAAGTTACCCAATAAAATTTTAAAGAAAACTGTTATTTCAGTCTTTTTTTCGAACTTTAATGTTAGTGGTTCAAATGTCAAAAATCCCTTTATTAGGAAAATGGCAAATTTCTTTATGAATGCAAAGGTGACTTGGTTTATCGTTACTGTGACAAACGATAACACTTTATTTGATGAATCCTTAAAGAACATTTTAATTAATATCAATCAGGAGAAAAGTTATTGCAAAAATATATGTTGATCCCTAGACACTTTTGATGTGTGTATGTTGATCCCTAGACACTTTTGATGTGTGTATATAAAATAATTTTTGCCATCGACACGCTAAGAAGAAGAAGTACTCGTCCACATCGCTGTTACCCAGCAGTGGGCCCAGAAAGATCGCTGTTACCCAGCAGTGTGCCCAGAAGACTGGCAATATTACCACATTCAATGGCAATGCTAAATTTGCCCTTTAGTCACGGCCTATAAAGACCAATTGGTGAAAAAAACCTAAAAAGTTAGACCCAAAACTATTATCGATAGTTAAATAATTTGAAATAACAAAATAAGATTGCATGTACTTGGGGAAACGTCATAGAGTAGTCGTATCCATCTGGGTTGAATACCGGGATGATCCAGAAACGATATTTAGACAGCAGGTCAGAATGAGCTTCACTTCGTTCTATCAGTTGATATAACACGTACATCGCAGCAGTTACCGCATGATGGTCACGCCCTTGTATACCTGTAAAATATAATCCATAATGTAATTAATTCGCTGATGATATAACCTAACATTTCTGTCAGACAACAAAATTAAATTAAAGGTGCAACACATGACCTGATGATCATCTAACGCCTGAAGAGATGAACATAAAGCATGGCTAAGAACCATCTCGATCACTAAAGGTTTACAACAAAGAAAAACAAATCAACATTAGTCCATTCTTTTAGGAGCAACGACGCCACAGAGAAACAGACACAAAAATACACAGACAGTTTTCACGTGTCATTTCTGGGTGCAAAAAGGCGCGAAATACGAGTAGAGCACCGTGCTTTATATTTCCCTACACAATCATGTATGACAGATTGTCTGACTTCCCTCGCTCTCACAGTTCGATGGGAAGGCAATAATTTACGACCGGAGAGAGATCATCACGCATACGCAGGACAAACGGCTTTGTGTTTAGAGAAGCATATTACCGCCGACGCCGACGTCCAATAATTCTTTGCATAACCCGGGAATCTAACCCAGGACCCTACACTCATGGAGCAGTGGTGGCCCAGTGGTATCGGTCCCGACTTACGAGTTGTAATAGGTCGTGGGTTCGAACCTCGCCAGGTGCATTACTTTGTGTAATTTATGTCATCATCACTGCTCTTAAAACGGTGAAGGAAAACATCGTGAGGAAACCGGCATGTCTTAGAACCAAAAATTCGAAGACATGTGACATCTACCAACTCACAGAGAGGAGGTCTGTGTCCCAGCAGTGGGATCATAATAGGCAGATGATGATAATGACCCTACACTCAGCAGTAGACTCGTGACCACGAGACTAACTGAGCAGCTCAAATACATTTTACCTGCAACGATCATTACTGTTTGTTTAGCAGAAACTATTTGGCCACTGCTCGGGTCATCTACTATCATCATATAAATTGGATTTTCCATAGTGGTAAAATTTCCTTCAGTAATATCTAGCCATTTGACCACGGGACTAACTTCTGCCCATTGCTTTAATTGACTCGTTATCTGAAAAACAATTTTACAGTTGTAGTGGAGTGCCGTAAGGCGTAAAAATTGTGAAATCTCGGAATCCAAGGCCAGTCAATGAATCTTCATAATATACATTTTTGAAATGTGTTTTCCCGATCTCAATTTTTTAAAATTGCAAAAATTAGTAATAGAAACGTATTTTTTCTTTTGTTGAATTTATACATATTTACAAAGATATATTAATAACGCATTAAAATTCGTGAAGCGGGCTCGTGAACGTTAGAAGCAAGTGAATCCTGCACTTGCTTGAGACGTATTGGCAATTTTGAAAGTGTCGTATATCTTCGTCAATTTTGATTTACGTAACAAGAGAAAAAAAAAAACATGTCAAATATTTTTGATAACCTGACGGACTACTTAGATTTATTCAGGGCTGATTTTTCAATAGTCAGATAACTTTTACCTGAGGAATAAAAATAGCGTTTTGACATATTTTCTATAGATAAGCTGTCAAACCGCCATTTTTATTCCTCAGATAAAGTTATCTGACTATTGAAAAATCAGCCCTCAGTCAAATAGCCTGTTGTAACAGCGGCCCCGACCTACGAGTTGTAGGTCGTTGATTCGAACTTAAAAAGCGCATTACTTTATGTATTTATTTCATCACCATTTCTCTAAAAACGGTGAAAGAAAACATCGTGAGGAACCGGCGTGTCTAAAAATTTGAAGAAATTTGACATCTATCAACCTGGACTGGGCCAAGTGGTGGACTACAGCCCCAGTACCTCTCACAGAGAGAAAATCGACCAGTGTGATTAATATTATTAAAAGTATAACCACAAGCAACAGCACTACAAAGACTAAGCAATAATTATTATCAACTAAAGATCTCTATGATGAATTATGTAAATGAAAATTTATAACCTCTGGTAACGTTTGTGGTGAGTTAAAATTTAATGGCCTCAGTTTTAATAAACTGCAAAATGGACGTCGTTTATCCCTGTAGGTCTCTTTTAACTCATTTATTTCTCCATCAGGAATACCAATCACACTTACAGGTGACAACTGGCTCGTAGAGTTATCAGAACTATAGTCGTCTGGCGAAATAAGCAAGCCTTTAATATGTGCGGGTTTTTTATCTTCAAAATCGTCCTCTATCTCTTTTGCTGTACTCTTTGAAGGAACAAGTTCTGTAGAAAATTCATTATGGATCTCAGTGATGTCCAGATCATCCTTTTTAGAATTAGCATTGACTGCATCTTCATCGTTATAAAACATCATATTATATGAAGGTTCCTTTTCTGCGACTTTTATTAATTCCTCTTCTCGTCTTCTACCATCTTCTACAATCGGTTTCTGTTCAGCCGCCACTTCAATATCAACCTCCACGTCGTTCATCATGTTTATTTCACTCAGTGTTATTGTCCTATCCGGAACTGAATAAGTTGTTGGAGTTGTTGCTTCACGAAAGGATACCGGTGGGGAGTCTTCTTCAAATGAATTAATTGTTTGGAATTCTTCCTCATCAGGATCTGTTGTTGTAGTCGGAATAGCTGGATAAGGGGTCGTGTGAGTTGGAATGTCTGGATAAGAGGTAGTGCGAGATGGAATGTCTGGATAAGGGGTTGTTCGCACTGGAATAAACTGCAGTGTCTCGAATTTTAATTCCTATAAATAAATCCTTGAATATAAAATTCAGCTATATGTTGAAATTAATTCAATAATTGAAATAACACTTACAGTTGTATGCTTGGTAGGTGGCGTTACTGGTGCGAGGCCTAGTCGACGATTGAATGCAACAGGTGCTATTGGCGCATACTGGCGACCCGTTAACGTTGGCGTCCGTGCTAGGAACTGAGGACTGGCAGGTGGGCTATCATCGCGTTGGGCATTTCGGTTAACGCTGACGCCTAAATGCAATAACTACGATATAGGGCGACGTACAGTTAGCAAATCAGTTATGTATGCAGGAAACAATTTTCAAACGACTTTCCAATGTTGTGCTGTAAGTTTAAATGTGTATGCATACCAAACTTTTTGTCTGCATGTACTACACAGCTAAAAAGTGCATCCTACAGTAAATACTCGTAGCATGCATCATTATACGGGAAAGGAAAACCGTTTCAACTACTGCCTGCGTACATAACTGTTTTGCTGACTGTAGATCATCTCAATATAATTATTGCTTCTATTAACATCATTTGAAATCATCAAATCATTAGATATTGGATTCAATCAAAATAAATAAAACACTTAACTGACCCTTTGGTTGCACTGGCGGCAGAATCGGAGGATATGTCACTTGTGGCGGTGGCACTGGGGCGTGGTACAGATCTCCTGCCTGCGTTTTAGCTATTATAGGAGGTACTGCAAACCGCGTGTAATCTTTCAGCGTATCTGTGGTAGATAGCGCCAGTTGCGTGGTTGGAGGAAGGACCCTCGCACCACCTATTATAATCTTCTCTCCTCCTTCTGTAACGGGCTGAATGTTTACAGCAACGATTTTAAGCTTTTGTGGCGTCGTTAAGTCTTCATCTAAAACCTTCACTAGGAACTCATTTGTGGTCAGGTCTTGGTTTGCGCGCCATCGTGTATATTCTGTGTTTGACCTTTTCCGGCGGAACCCTAACACGAAAACAAAGAATATTACTTAAGAAACTTATAATATTGTGGAGCACTTAGAACAAAACGACCGAAATAAGTGTACTAACAATGAACGGGACAAACAGGGTATGATTCATAGTCGGTAACATTGCGGCCTGAGTTGCAATCGCAGAAAACTAATTGTATAAAACCGAATAATAACAAAAATACATAAGTTTTCATGTTAACAAATCTTCATATTTTGACATGACGTGATGCCTTTCTTGACGTTTGATTAGGAGTAATTTATCATAAAACCTAGAATTGAGGTGGCCAGATCCTTCTCCGTAGATTAATATCAAAGCGGTTTCTTGTTTTCGTTCTTCTCTTTGAATACTATTTACGAAATAAACTTGACTGAGTCGTTGGTCTAGCAGTAGCAAGCAAGTGCGACTACTGAACCTGGTGTAGGAGTTACTTGGTAGCAGCCAGAGTCTGGATTTGTGCCTGGTTGATGAAAACAGACTCACTCATGGGCCTTAAGCATAACTTTTGTAATATTGGCGTACTATTATGTACACCTCTACCTAACCCTTTGGGGATCACAGGAGTGGTACTATGATGTTAAGAAGTTACACCTGACTTGGTGTAATTGTTGCACGCGTTCAGTTGTGTACGAGGTGTAAGTTGTATCATGGGATACTGGAAACCCTCCAGAGTTTAGATTTAATAATGAGAAAGTAATGCTAAATCAGATGCTTAACCACTTCAACACCTACAAAATCTTACACGATCAGCAGTATGGTTTCACCAAGGGACGTTGTACAACTGACGCCGGTGTCACCCTATTGAAGCACATATTTACTGCATGGGAAGAGGCACAAGACGCCATAGGAATATTCTGTGACCTCTCCAAAGCATTTGATTGCGTTAATCACGACACATTACTTTTGAAACTTGAACATTACGGATTAGGTAAACTTGCGCTTAGTTTAGTAAAATCTTATTTGTGTGATAGACAACAACAAGTTCAGATAAATGGTGTAAATTCACAGGGTTTAACAGTTAGAATGGGAGTTCCACAAGGCTCAATATTGGGTCCTTTCCTCTTTCTTGTATATATAAACGATCTACCCTATTTACTTAAAAATCAACTACACAATATGGTGTTATTTGCTGATGATACTTCCCTAATTTTTAAAATAAGTAGGCGAGCCCAGAATGTAGACGACGTCAATAATACCCTGCGTCAGATCCATAATTGGTTCACAGCAAACAATTTAGTATTAAATGGAAACAAGACTAAATGCATTAGGTTTGCCTTACCAAATGTTAAAAATAGTAATAATGACATAGTGTTGGATGATGAGATACTAGAATTCGTCGATAAAACGGTTTTCCTGGGTATAACACTTGATTCAAGGCTACAATGGGGCCCTCATATTGCAACTCTTGCGGGGCGATTAAGTTCAGCAGCATATGCTGTTTGGAAGATTCGTCAATTCACAGACGTTGATACTGCGAGAATTGTCTATTTTAGTTACTTCCACAGTATAATGTCGTATGGCATTTTATTGTGGGGAAGGGCGGCTGACATCGAGTCTATCTTTATTCTCCAAAAGAGAGCTATTCGAGCCATATATAATCTCCGTAGGCGCGATTCTCTAAGAGAACTGTTTAAGGAAATTAACATCCTGACGGTACCTTGTCAATATATCTATGAAAATATAATGTACGTTAGAAAAAATCTGCATCTTTTCTCTAAAAGAGGTGACAGACATAATTATCATACTAGAAGTAGGAACCAATTAGTTCAGCCGGGCTTCAGACTCGCCAAAGTAGATTCTTCTTTCATGGGGTACTGTTTAAAATGCTATAATAAGCTACCACAAAACGTTCTTGAACTGAATGAAACGAAATTCAAAACATGCATTAAACGCACACTGTGTAAGCAGGCATATTATAAACTGAGCGACTATATCGCTGATGAAAATGCTTGGCTCCATACTGGTCCTGCTCCATGAGACAGTGAATGTATAAATAAATTGATAGTGGAAGTATACTTAATACCATTGTTGGAGCTGCTGAAGACTGTACAACTGTATTTGCATTGTATAGATTCAATCTTCCTTGTATTATATAGTTTCATAGCCGGCATTGTGTGAGTACTATGTACTTCAGAGCTGTCATTCACTGAGTACCTACGTCTCTTGTTGACTTGAATGACCCTGGCGGCTGAGAGTGTGTCATGCTCACTCAAATGTCTCGCTGATGGTGGCGCGTGTGTCGGATCATTTAGCTCCCTCCAAAATGGTTGAGCTGAATGGTGCTGATGCATGTGTCATGTTCGTGAACGGGCGCTGTCAGTTGAGACTGGTCATCTCTTAGCTGCCACGGTTTATTTTAATAATTATTGATCATTTTGTTTTTGAATTGTCTTTGTTTTAATTGTTACTCTGGACACTTTTCATCAAAAACTTGCTACATCGTTCTCACATAATGCACCACCTCAAATGAATGATGTAACAAAGGTTCTGTAATTATTCTGGCGATCTAAAAAGAGTGTCCATGGAGTTTCTTGCACGTTCTTCTCCATAGAGATCTACTTCTTGGAACGGGCATCTACGGTACTTTCACAGTTTTTATGTCTTGTGACTGGGACTGTAGCACCATAACTTTTGTAGTGTTTAATAATATTCCTTTGATTGTCTATGACAATTCAAAAGTGCCTGTAACTGGCCTACTTGAAATAAATACTTTGATTTTGATTTTGATTTAATATTATGTAATATGTAGGCAAGGTGCGTAGTACTATTATGTGTTCTGTGGCAAGGTTTACAGTTCTCTTAGATGATTTTATTAGATCTTGTTTGATAGCACTTTTTACGTCATGTTCTACGAGATAACAAAGCGTAAAGAAGAAAAAGAAGCGTACAATATTCAGGATTTATAATTCTTTGAGGCATGAGGAACGGAGTGGAAAATTCCTCGATACCCCGATGGATTATGTCCGCTACAATTCTTTGACAGTTACCTGCTGTTAGCCCGCATTCGCATGTGCGCTTTTTTTCCAGTCGTTAAAAAAACGCCGATATTGACTATGTGCGAAGTGGGTGGTGGGGAACGGCAAATCGATCGTAGCGCACGACGTGGCAGAAATGTGAATTAATTCTGGGCTGTCATGTGTCAAGTTGCTTTATTTTCATAACTTTCTTTATAATTTAATACGAAAACTTTAACTTTAACTTTTCCCGTTCGTTCTAAGCTCTTCCACTTCTCTCACATGCTGTGCTAATACTAATTTTTTCCCTTTTTGCTCAGTTTGAGGTTGGAAATGTATTTTATGCTTAACCGATTCAAATCCCGTGCGTATTATAATATCCATATTTTCCACGAGGAAGAAAATCGCTAGGTATAATATACACACTCACTTTTTACACTATTTTTTCAATTTCGTTGAAAAACTAGTCGAAATTTAATATCACAAAGATATCTTATCATCTAGTTGACATGATTTGACAGATGACAAGTCCTGAATAGTTGCGGCCACTAGGGGCGCTGTCATCGCGCACACAACGAATAGAGCAAATGCAATCCCACGTATGTGTTCACACGTCAGCGCTGTCGCCTTAAAAGCGCGATCAAATTGATTATAAGTACTGGGCAGTGACATTTAAGTTCAATTTTCTTTGTTTCAACATAAAAGCGCTTAGGTACTGCGAATGAGGGGTTAATGGACGTTTATATTTATACATTTAAAGACTATTATCGCGAAAATCAGTGTTACATAGTGTGGCCCGACTAAGATTAAGTACTGAACATAATATCTGACCATACCCCTGTAAACAATGTACTCTGATGTACTCTATGGTACTGTTGTACTGCTGATGCTGTCATTACATGACAGATTATAAATCTGTAATCTATCATCGCAGCATACTTTTGTACTAGATATTTTATCATTTGATGAATTTCTCGAACAACGACCTTTATTAGAGAGTTGAAGTTAATTTATTTGTGTACTAACATGCTTTTACAGATTAAACTATGTATGATAGCAACCGCATACTTCTTTGGTGGTCTCTTTATGGCATTATATCCGCCAAGAAATTTTGAACTGTGAGTTATTTGTTTTATGTTTCCTCACATCAGCGGCGGTTATTGAATAAAACGTTGACTACGGGACAGTAAATACCGAGCGGCATAAGCTAGCAATTTTATGTCTCGGTCGCAATCTTGATCACGATCTTTCTCTGTTACCTACCAATCAACGATCGAAGTTGCATATCAGTCTTATAGGTGTCCAATCACAAGCAGCCGTCAAATAAAAAGGATTTAGGTTTAGATACAATATGAATTTCCAATATGTCCAAGGTAAAACAAAGTATTGTTCCGCCAGGAATCAGTAACAGAACAGAGTTCAAGAGTAAAAGTAAAAAGCATCATAATTTAAAGAGCCTTAATCTCGATATGCCTAAAACCATTCAGTGGAAAAAATATTTTATAAATAGGAAATTTTTATTATTTTATCTAAAGCTTTTACCGCGCACTCATTCTAGGACCTCTGGCTGGGCGACAAGCTTTAGAGTCCAAAATTCTGATCATGGATATAGGTATCTATGATCATAAATGCTCTTGGGTATAGAGAGCTTCTAAAGCACATTATACACCTACGGCACATCACATTTATTTCACCTTCACTGAATAAACTAGAATTATTGTGTGAATCAATCAGATCTGGAGCTAAACTACGGACGACAAGAAGAACAGACGACAGCGAACAATTGAAACACTACGCTAATCAGGAGATGGTGATTTCTGCAACTGATCGATTCCGTCGTCTTGACCCGGAGGTAGTGAAAGTGATGCATTTGACCCCAGAGACTTCAGAAAACCGCAGTATATTGGCTGTAGAACTGCGCAGTGACATGCAAACAAGAAAACCTGGAATTCTTATCATTGGAGGTAGCATCTACAAGTCCATTAGGTACAGAGGCCAGGGGGGGTATTACAAGTCTTAAAACCAGGCACGTTCCGGCGAGTGAAAGTGACAGAGCTATACAAGTAGTCTAGCGCCATTTCGTTCACTCACTGGAACAAGCCTGGTTTTAAGACGTTCAGTGTCTTAAATTTTAAAACTAGGCTTGTTCCGGCGAGTGAAAGTGACAGAGCTATACAAGTCGTCTAGCGCCATCTCGTTCACTCACTGGAACAAACCTGGTTTTAAGACGTTGTAATACCCCCCCAGGTGGCCTAAAATGACGTCTTAAAGCGAGAGGCTCCACTGTCGAAACGAGATGGCGCTAGACGACTTGTTTAGCTCTGTCTCCTTCTCACATGGACTACTCTCCCCAGAACATCAACTTACCCCAATCTGTCCTTCACAAAAGTTTAGGTATGTGCAATGGGGAAAATTTATAGTTTGGGATAGATTGACGTGCTGGCGTCTGTACATACTGTGTTAGTGAAACAGAAATCAAACTCTTTTCTTTCTGTTCATGTTTGCTTTTCATTTGTAATATTCATACAAAAAAGACATCGTACAAAAAATCACGAATTAAAGGATCTGCACTCTTCAATGTTGGCACCTGTGTAAGTTGTCAAGGTTGGATAACAGTAGATCTACTTATACTGAACGAGCTTATAATTTGTATCAGTGGAGCTTCTGGTAATTTGTATCATAACAGCGTGGTCCAACTGTCGGTGAATACTTTATTATTTGGATCGAGTACTTAGATGTTTTTTGTTTGTGGTAGGGTCGCGTTTCACCACTATCTATTTGATCGTAAGCAAAGTTGTTTGTGACGGACGGTGAAGCACGCTTTCCTAGAAGTAACCAATTCACTCTTGAATTAAAACTGGCCTGTTGGTCTAGTGGTTAGTGACCCTGACTGCTATGCCGGAGGTCGTGGGTTCGATTCCCACCCAGGACAAATGTTTGTGTGATGAGCACGATCATTTGTTCTGTGTCTGGGTGTAATTTATCTATAATATGTAATATGTATGTATTTAGAAATATATATGTAGTTTATCAGTTGTTTAGTACCCATAACACAAGCTCTGCTTAGCTTGGGACTAGATGGCGTTGTGTGATAGTTGTGGAATATTATTATTATCTATAATATGTATGTATTTAGAAATATATATGTAGTTTATCAGTTGTTTAGTACCCATAACACAAGCTCTGCTTAGCTTGGGACTAGATGGCGTTGTGTGATAGTTGTGGAATATTATTATTATTATTATTATTAAAAGCCCCAAGATTGTAGCTATCAGAAAATACAGACCCGGACCCGGGGATAATTTCCTCCTTAGCTGTGCGTATTATGGGTGAATCGCCGTATCCGCGCTGACGCAGTTATACTGATTATTTTTGGCGATTACGATATTGATAATATTATTGAGAAGGTATACGAAATAACTGATCCTTTTGTTTTTTACTTATCAGCACTAAACCCAATGGCTTGGGGCGCACCAAATGCCATATTGGAGTTATCAGAGAATTTGCTTTATGATGTGAGCTATCAAACACCATTCTTCAACGACTACGACTGGTAAGTCCCATCGCTCACAGCGACAATTTGTCCGTAATGCGGGATGTAATTTAAATGCGTGCTTGATAGAATCCTTTATGAAGGAGCTCTATTGGTGAAGTTCTTCCATTGGCCATTGGTGAAGGTTTACCTCTCGCGCCCGGCATTTGTTACGGCCATGCTGCGGGGCGAGACGGAGTGGGAAGCGGTCACCTCCTTCTGCGAAGCAGTAATGCTCGTGAAGGAGGAGGCGGGCCGCGAGAGAGAGAGGACAGCGTCCTCCCTCCGCCCCAACCGCAGTGGTAGGCGCCCGCGGCGTCGGACGTCAGTAGACGATCTCCGGCCACCGTAGGCGCGGGTATGCGGGCAGCGAGTAAAGGGCAACTCGCTGCCTGACCATGGACCATGCCCGGGTCGACGGCACGTTGTGTCCCACGCGCGCCTCAAAGAGCGTCAGCATAATGACGGGGCCCCCTCTCAGAGGGCCAAAGCCTGCCGGGGTCGCGGGATTATTTCCTTACCGTGACCCCGGAACATAACAGGCTACTGAAGGACACCGTGGATTTTAGTCAGTAGAAGTCTGACAGTCCCTCCTGCCCTGCCCGGGGAGGACTCGTTTGATGATTTTACCACGCTAAAAAAAAAAAATTGGTGAAGGTTTTTACTACTCATGATTCCATTTTACATTTTTTGTTGGCCATGCACGTCATAACTTTTTCTTTAATATTTGCAAAAGTTACGCTGGCTAAGCTTAATCGGTATCTTATCAGTGTAACGGCTTAACATATTTGCTACGTCAACAGCGTTCACATGATTTGAAGAGTACATAAGGTGGACCTCAACTAAATTAGAAGCACATCGCATTTATTCCATGTCTTTCTTTTAAAGACAAAGCTGGAAAGTGTCATTTTTGAGATGCCTGATGCCACAAGAATTGTAGACATTTATACTTATGAGCATTTATGAGAGGGAGGCGGTGACCACAGTAGGATATCTATCAAATGGGCTGGGTGGTAAAGCTGGTTCCGTTCCAGACAGTTGTGGCCAAACAAAGCCTTACATTTAATAAAAAATAGAAAAGATCCTGAATTAAAAAAACTTCTACACTGAGCAAAAGTTTGGAATCACTAACATAATGAATTTTTGTATCAATTTAAAGTTAACAGGAAACTCTTTAAAGGTAAGCGTCCACAGGTCCGCATCGCACGTATTGGACGTATCGTACGTAACGGATTTTAGTTTGCCTTGTATTAAAACTCATACAACTGCGTCCACTGATCCGCATCGTACGGACGGCTCATCGGCAATGCCTACATGCGATGCGTACCGATGACGTCATACGGAATGCCGATCAGTGGACGCGCCGCGCACGCTTACTGAAACATTTGTTCTTTTTCTTTCTTGCATTCCTCTTCTGCTAAAAAACAAGCAACAACAACTTCTGCATCGCTTTCCTCCTATCTCACAAACACTTTCCGAACGTACGATCACTAAAGAAATCCAAATGAAGGTGGCATCGGCAATCCGATTGCTGATACTCGCGTCGGCAATCCGATCGCTGCCGATACAGAAATCCGTTTGATGCAATGCGTCCGATACGTACGATGCCGACCTGTCGACGCTTAGGTACCTTAAAATGGCACCATTTTTATAATACTTAACTAGTTATGAAATACTCAAGTTCGCACGGAATCGGTGTAAGTGATTCCATATTTATATTAACTTTTGCTAGCGAGTGTAGTTGCGAGTGCATTTGCAACTCGAAGATTTTGAATTTAACAGATAATATGTGACATTAGAAAGTTTTATTGTACGACTCTCATACCTGCATACCTATTATTCTTTGTTCAGGATCACAACAGGACCCATGAATTATTACGTGGATGTGACCAGAACGACCTTGAGACTCAGACGATACGTTATCAGGCTTCAGACTGTCTGCCCGCCTCACTGACGTCAATAACAATCATCAACTGTAGACTGATGTTATCATACGCGCAAGGGGTTTTTTTTTAAATAAAATTCTTGTAATTGCACGGATTGTCTCATAATTAATCCGGTCTACAAACAATAAGAATTAGGTAGGAATTTTAATTATGTACAGGACAATTGAACAAATAATTTTAATCATTTTAAACTAACAAAAATTACTTGTGCATTTTCATAAATATAGCCTGCACATAGAGCAGATTTTAAAGTCGAATCGGATTACAGTATCATCGGACTCAAGTGGAGCAATGTGTGGGTAATCTTGAACCTAATAATATTATAATATTATGGTTTTTGCACAGCAACTGTGAAAGTGCTGCGTTTTCGTTGGAATTCAAGACCTAGGTCCTACTTGTACCTACCTACTAAAATTAACAATTCAAATTAATTGTACCTATATTATTTGAGAGGTGCCAACGGAAACGCAGCTTCTTTCACAGTAGCTGTGCAAAAACTATATGTACCTTTATCAGTTTAAAGATCACAGAACGCTCCACTTGACCCTCACTTCCATTGTCCGATGAGACGCAATCCGATACGACTTGGAGAATCTGCTTTATGAGCAGGTTCTTTTAATTCTAAGTTGCTTGTTACTTAAAATTTAACATAATATCACCATGTTGTCCTCCAAGGTATTGCACTTAATCATACTTAAATAGTGTAATAAGGGTGTGATTTCACCGGTTATAATTAAGGTGTCATGTAGCAGAAAGCACTCAGAGACGCTGTCGCTGTCGCTTTATTAATTGTATTTTTTATACAATTAATAAAGCGACAAATTCAGGATGGGAATCCCTACTTCAGCAGCCCACTAAAACAGGCCAGGCTTGACAGAAAATCCTCATCACTTTTTATGCCTTTTTTTGGTGGTCCTTCAATAGCTCTTTACGTTCCAGGGTCACGGCGGTTACCTGATAAGATAGTCCCGCGACCCAGACAGTACCGCAACCCACTTTTTAGGCCTGACTCGGGAACTGGCACCTTGTGATCTTCAGCTGATAAGCTAGCCTAGCTAAGCCAAAGAGGCAGTCAGTTTCTAATAGTGACCTTTAATTTTCCAAAGCTAACGCCTGATTCTCGATATCCCTTAAATTATAACATGTAGTTCTTGATCATACATAATATGCCAACGTTCCTTTATAATTTAAGAAATAATCTCTAGATACAGCGCAGTGTGCAAAGAACCTGTGATAGCTTGTGCAAATCGTGTTCAATATTGCACTTTGCCCACTTGATGATAAATTCGATATTCTTTCAATCATCTATCATCTATCCATCAACTATTATCTTCATGATTAGTACAATAGTATCTAATTACTTTTTTATAAATCCATTACTAGACAAGATTTAAAAAATGAATGGTCATGTCTCGTTGAATAAAACGCTTTTATCTCGATAATTAGCTTGCATTGCTAGCATTTGTCGATTAACTTAGGTAATAGGTACCTATTTACAATACAAATTCAAAAACCCTTTGAGTGCTAAAGAGGTATGACCGTTGAGTTGACGCCTTTGCCAAGAATTAACACTGGTGGAAAATAGCAAAAAAAAACTCAAATTCAATTGCACTGATCTCGTGACTAATGCTGAACGTGCGTGATCCTGGGTTTAATGCCCATGTAATATAGTGTTATTGTGCTTTGCTTTACATTACGGATTTTTGTCAAAAATCCCTAATGCAATCGGGTAAAAGATCGGGTTTAGGAAGTTGGTGGTGTGACTGGTTGGAGACACTCACCTATTGTACCACTTGTTCTAAGAAAACAACAGCTATTCCATAAACGACAATTTCTATATTATCACTTATACCTAGGTAATAAAGGTATGGGAAACTTATGTACCTATTCGAATCTCGTAACATAGCTCACATTTCAATGTGGCTATAGTTATCATAAATGAGCTACGATCAGTCGATCAGTATTTTCAATTTTCTTACTCTCTTCTAAATTCTTGTAATGGCATCAGTAAAACAATTAGCTAACGAGTCAGGATGCTATTTTCTTTAGACTCTTTAGTCTGCAAAACTTTACATTTAGATTAGAAGGACCCCGAACAAGTTTCTATTCGGGGTCCCTTCTAGTCTAGCTACGCCTCGAGATCTTAACTATATCAACTTTGTTTTCTGTGCAAGGTATCTGATACCGCTGGCTAATCCAGATGGCATTGAATTTACTCATAAGCTTCGCTCGCGGCCACCATTGAAGT
Source organism: Agrotis clavis (assembly GCA_954870645.1). Taxonomy (NCBI): domain Eukaryota; kingdom Metazoa; phylum Arthropoda; class Insecta; order Lepidoptera; family Noctuidae; genus Agrotis; species Agrotis clavis. The sequence goes on from OX940920.1 coordinate 14,814,435, forward strand.
ACGAAGAGTGGGTGCGAAACGAATCTATGAGACTTACAACTCGTCCATCCGAGTGGCACAAGAATGTAGACAAGGATGCTAAAGAAAAGAACTCAGCCTGCTCCGGGACAAATATCAATCGCAATTTCGCTTATCATTGGCAAGGTGAGTTGATAATATTAATACGTATGTAAATATTGTGATAATTTTAGTGGGAAAATACCCCAATCGATAGGTAGACCGTGAAACAAATGGATAATCGCCCCTGCATTTCTACGTACATACCTAAATTAAAAGCAAGCATCACAAATGCATTAAATGGGTACCTAGGGGCTACTTACACTTATTCAGCTCCTTTCAGCTTTTGTCCATATAAAACAACAATTTTGTATGAAGATGCGTCAATTCAGCTTTCTCGGGTAAACAAATATAAAATGAGTTAAATGAGGACAAATGAGGTGTTACCTATCATGCGTGTGCTACCTATAGATAGAGTACAGCGCTGTTTTTCTACTTTCAGCGCTGTTCCGCTGCATTCACCGTCGAACAGCGCTGTACACGAACGGTTCTCTACCTCTTGTGGACAAGTTGCGGTCTGCACAGATTTGATTTATTATTACGTAGGTAATCATTCGATTCGGAAAGTCGGACGTCGAATTATTTATTTTTGTTAGTTTAAAAATATTCTTGCTTTTTACTATTATTTTTTGGTTAAACTTAATTGTCGTAACAATATTGCGTCACCTTCCGCGTAAATTATGTCGCATGTTGCCTACTTTCATCAAAAGCATGCCAATCTTTACACAATCGTGGCAAAACGAAAAACCAGATATGATAATGACTTTCTTATCAGATAATGGACAGATTGCTTGACCGCCATCGCGGTTAGCCACGTGCCGCATCAGATATGCGCCTACCTACATCCTACTAATATTATGAACGTGAAAGTTTGGATGGATGGATGTTTTACACATAGGATAGTTTTTATCGCAATTTTATGTTCCCGAACGAAGTTCCTTATCGCGCATTATTCCTTTCGCGTTGCGAAAGGGGGCTAGACGGAAAAAATTAAGACGAAAAGTTGTAACGACACTTTTTGCCACGCCCCGCACCCCGCGCCTGCATCCCGCGCCCCGTACCCCTCACCCAACCCCCGTTCCATGTGACTCTTGTCGCATTGCGGCGTGCGCATGTTTCTCTGTCTCTCTCTCTCTCTTATAGAAAGCAAGCCAGATATTTTCGTTTCGTCTTTCTATTTCGCATTGAACAGTGTGGTGTCGCGACTATTATTTTTGTTGAGTAACTTCGTTCCATCCGGGTGTCCCTTGACACCTCTCAAGTTTTTTCTTTCCAATTGTAGCGGGTGAAACCGCTGGCAACAGCTAATTTACAATATTTCTGCATATTTCAGATAACGTACACAAAACCCCACCACGCTGTTGTCAGTATTACCCAGGTCCAAAGCCCTTTTCCAGTGCAGAAGCGAAAGCAATTCGAAAATATGTGGATAAACTTGGAGATGTTATTAACTTGGCTATACATTTACATGCGAGTTTCTCACCTAAAAAGGTTTGTTGCTTTCATCACACGGGTGGGATCATAGAATTTGTTGAACCTGTGTCTGTGAGGAACAATGATAATTTTTCTTGCAGTCTACTGGACCTAGATAATTTTGGTTGGGTACCTAGGTACTAGGTATTACTCTCTTGACTGGCTAATATTTTAACCAAGGTTTTTAATAAGAGCACTCTACGTACCTACCTATAAAATTGTAAGGCAATTCTCACACGTTACCCGAATATCATTACACTGGCGTACCTACTAGTAGTCGGTGCAGATAAAATAGGTAGACCTATAATATTTTATTAAATTGCACATATATGCAGGTTATAAATATAGATACCTACAGGTTGGGCCTTGGCAGATTTTCCGGTTTCTTTATTTTATGCCCTGAGGTATGATGCCAAAGTAATTGTTAATCCGAAACTGCCGTCTGCCGACCAGTACCGATCCATACCGCCGTCAACATGCTTCTTTATAAAAGCATTCCATCACGAGGAAACGATGATGTAAGAATCGCCATACCACGTGTCGCCACGGTATAGATTACTTTGTGTTGCAGGAGTACATACTGTATCCATGGCGTTACTCCTTGCGGGTACCGAGCAACTATCGCAATCTGCAAGATATCGGTGAATACGCGGCGAGAAAAGCTCGCTTGCAGGATGGTCGATTATACGAGGTATTTATTTACAAGGGTACCTTTTTATAACTACTCAGAAATCGAGTCAAAAAGAAACTTGCTTAGTTAAATTAAGATATAAGGTTTTTGTTTTCTTAAAATTATCATACTGCCCCACTGGTAACTGGCCTCTGAAAGGACATGTAACTAAATAATAACACCCTCAAAAGTAATAAAAGTTATTTATAAACATAAGTACTTACTTTCAGACAATGAAAGGTTGAAAATGTTTTACAAAATAACTAAGTATAAGTATCTTATGACAGGGCCCCCCTCTCAGAGGCCAAAGCCTGCCGGGGTCGCGGGATTATTTCCTTACCGTGACCCCGGAACAGAAAGGGCTATTGAAGGACACCGTGGGTTTTAGTCAGTATAGAAGTCTGACAGTCCCTCCCGCCCTGCCCGGGGTGGGAGGGCTCATTTGATGATTTTAACACGCTAAAAAAAAAAAAAAAGTATAAGTATCTTCATAATTTCTAGGTCCACCAGAGCAGTAGTGACGATCGCGTCGCGGGCACACTGAGTGACTATCTACACGGTGTGGTGGGCATCAACCTCGTGTACCTTATCAAGCCGTACCACGAAACATACCCTAACTTCACCGACACTTCTAAACTTAGTAAGTATTGAAAAAACCAGCTTGTTTAACACAAAATCAACGCATTGGTTGAGCAATCGACGGCTGCGCAACGTGTCGCCGGTCGCGAGTTCGATGCCCGTACGTTGTTCCGTGCCCATATTTGTATGACATAGATGTTCCGGATCTGACTAAACTATGAGGAATGTCGAAAAACTTTGAAAGGAGTCTCGAGGCCAACATTGGCGAAAACTAAAACTGCATCATTGGATTTCAGAAAATTCAATAATCCTGGCCGGGACTCAAAACCGCTGATTTAAAAAAAAAAAACACAGCCTGTATTATTACACCGTTCGATAGTAATCCTAAAAAGGATTAAATTCTGGGAAGTAATGATATACGGAAGCAGGGAAGCAACATGACGCGACGTTACTGGAAATGTGTACACATTTTCGTGTAGTACGAGTATATTACAAAGTTCGATTTTGAGTCGCTCTATTGAAATGCGAGCGTTGCGTCGCGTGGACGGTGTGAAGTAACCCTTAGGGGGCTTGCCGATGACGCGATGCTACAAGTGAAAATCATCCTTACCTTACCACTACGACATATGACTTAAACTTACGGTTTTCTACGGGAAGATGAAAAACAAAACACGATCGCCACGACGACGTAAGTCGAATTGCATCATTACATCGTATGATCGTAGTAGCAAAGAAGATGAAATTGAAAATCGCACGAATCGAGTCATTAGCAAGCTCCCTTAAGGTGCGTACAGACCATGTAACAATGTTATATAATATTGTTATATAACACTACAAATGTTTATACAATGTTATATAACATGACCACACTATGAAAAATGTTATAATTATAACAATGTTATATAACATGTTATGTTACATAGTCTGTACGCACAGTTAGTGTCAATCTGTGTCAACAACCAAACAGCAACCTTATCGTAAAGAGAATAACTATCACTGTGATTTTGGCAATATCTGTAAAAGATGCATAATATTTTGTTCTTCATTTGCCAGATCTGTACGTAAATAAGTCAATTGCAACGATACTCAGTTTGGTGCGCGGTTGGAGAAGCAGTACCAAGCAGAACACGCTATCTTTCTTCGGAAGAGATGTAGAGTTCTGAACACAAGATGTAGCGACTGAATAAATTATATTTATTTCGATTTTTTAACTTTCATTTTGCCAAGAAAATGGGCCCTCAAACTAAATGCAATTAAAACAAAATTGTACATGGCAACAAATGGTATTCTCTTAGCATGGTCTAGTGGCCATTCGTGCCCAGCCATCTTAGTACTTTTCACAAATGCTCGCCGACAGCCAGCAGACGAGGGCCAAAAGGAATTATTATTTTATTCATTTATACTAAATAAATATATTAATATAAATTATAGTCAGTCTTATTTTTAAACAAATAAAACTTTATTAGACTTATTTAGCAAAATATCAGCATAACATATTCATAGAATAACAAGATAAACAAACGAGTAAAATACCTTTGTTTTCAACGTTTAATAGTACTTCGGGCTTCAAAAATAAATAACATAGTTACATATTTCTATATGAGCAATGTACACTATTTACAAAGTTAAATCTAATATCAACTTCTTTTTCGTAGTGATGTGACATTTTTTCTTAAAACCGAGTCTAGGTCCCAGTTTTTCTCTAATAAACTTAGGGTATTCGATAGTGATGTCTGTTTGACACTATTTGGACTAAGGTCAGTTATATGGAATAAACTTAAGTCCAACGCAAGTGTGTGTAAGTGTTGCAGTCTTTTAAATAAGGCTTCCTTAAGCTCTGTGTCTTCAATCTGTCGCCAGTATTTGAGGTTCCTGCCGATGACTGACGTCACGTGCTCTTTTATGTCTTTCAAACATGTCTTTTTTTCTGTGTGAGCCTGCGAAAGAAACATAGAATTATTATAGCAGTTAATAACGAAATCTACTCTCTCATGATAGGCTAGCCAGAGAAAGTGTAAATTTCTTGTTTTTTCGAGTTCAAAACGTCATGAAACGATAGCCAGATTGTGAAGTGCAAGTAACGGCCGTACCCAGTATTCGAACTATCTCAGGTTTTGCTATATTAGAGCTTTTTTTTTTTAGCGTGGTAAAATCATCAAATGAGTCCTCCCACCCCGGGCAGGGCGGGAGGGACTGTCAGACTTGTACTGACTAAAATCCACGGTGTCCTTCAATAGCCCTTTATGTTCCGGGGTCACGGTGATGGAATAAGTCCCGACCCAGGCAGGCTTTGGCCCTCTGAGAGGGGGCCCCGTCATAAGCACATAATATTGGGAACAACTGTAACTAGTTCTTAAATATTGATCATAATCAAAATGTTTTGCGCTCTTATTGGCGCGCTCCAAGATCGCGAGAACTTGCAAGCAATAAGAACACCAAAACGGTTAAACCTTACTATCGCGTCAACGTAAAATAACTTGCATTAAGCACAATTGGCACTTAGTCAAAAGAAAGGTGCACGGTTCGGGTGGGCCGTTATTTAAGGGAAGGAACCAACAAGAAACTCTATGGTAAATCTTTTAATCATTATACTAAATGTTTTCTGAGGCGATCAATATCGACTGGTCCATTTCGATCGAGCAAGGTATATAAATCGCGGCGTGTACCTGCACGGCCGCGCACAGCGCCAGGCGCACGCGCAGGTGTTGCGGCGCGCCCAGCGAGCGCAGCGCCAGCGCCACCGCGCCCGCTGACGTCACGCGCTCCTCGCCCGGGTACGACTGGCTGTCTGCTTCACCGCGTCTGGAATCATTTATAAAACAAGTTATAATCTGATGGCAGTTACGGTTACAAATAATTATATAAGGCTGCTATACTCAAAGTGTGCTTCGTGGACCCCTGGGGCTCCGCGAAGCCTTTGTGGAGGCTCCGTGAGAATACAGCTACCAAAAGAATATCGCAATAGGTTGGATGTCGAACCTGATATACGAATCAAATTCTCTACGATCATACCTAATAGAAACCGATTAATGAAAAATAAGAAACAGTTTTACACATGTCATTATTTTTTATTTATCTAATGAGAATGTATAGCATACACTTTTGTTGTAATGTGATTCCCTGTTATTGAAGAATGCACGTACCTAACTCTTTGTTTTATTTTGGGGTTCCGTCAAAAATGTTGTAGTTACTGTGGGAAAGAGATAGCGCTAGATGACTTGTATAGCTTTTTCCCACACTTGCTCTGGCCTTACTAGTGTTATCTTCTACCTGTGAGCCGGGAACACGAGCAGTGTGGGGTAGTGGTGCACGGTGTAGTGCCACGGCAGGTCGTGTCTTAGCGCGTCCAGCCGCGCCACGCGCAGGCGCAGGCCGCACGCCCACAGCAGGCGCCGCGCCGCCGACAGCGCGCGCGTCGTCAGCGCACTGCACGCGCCGCCGCATACCGCCACCAGCGTCATCTAGACGAATATACGTAACTCTTTGTTGCTAAAAATTTAATAGTTCACTTATCATAAATAAAATCATGGAAAAACTTTTAAAATGACACCTACACACGGTGCAACCGTTTGTGACGAGTAAGCTAGTTAACCGCATCCATAAACTTCATAAAATCTGCGCCATCTTTAAACACTTCATGGAAGCGGTAGCAGTCTGAACTGCTAAAGAACTATGGCCTCCGTACGGTTTACATAAAGCCGCATTTTCACTAGGGGACATATCGCAAAGATATGTTGCCGGACTTTTATGAGACATCCGCGCGACTTTGTGGGACTATGTCGCTCGACATTAGTTTTGTTCACACTACGACAAAGACTATAAGCGTGGATTTACGACAAGTCCCGCGACCCGTAGATGTCGCAAGTGAAGTCGGGCGACATCACGTGTGTGTTTTGTGACGAGTGACAGAGTCGTGGGACAAATGTGACCCCTAGTGTAAATGCGGCTTTTGATATTTGGATACTCTGTTAATATTGAGTGACCACACAGAAAATGTAGTAATGAAGTAGCAGTGGTGGCCCAGTGGTATCGGTCCCGACTTACGAGTTGTAGGTCGTGGGTTCGAACCCCGCCAGGCGCATTACTTTGTGTAATTTATTTCATCAGCACTGCTCTCAAAACGGTGAAGTAAAACATCGTGAGGAAACCGGCATGTCCTAGAACAAGAAATGTGAAGACATGTGACATCTACCAACCCGCACCGGTGCCGCGTGGTGGATTATGGCCCACTCCCTCTCACAGAGAGGAGGCCTGTGTCCCAGCAGTGGGAACATTATAGGCTGATGATGATGACACAGAAAATCAGTGGCCCAAATGATTTTCTAAATAACAAGACCATCAATTTTAAATATCACACAAAAGACTCACAGTGCCCGGCGTTTTCACCATTCTTCTGAAACTTCTCGAAGTAAGGTCTTCAATATACACGGAGTTCTGGTTGATGCCCATCTGTTCCGACGGGCCATCCGACCCGAAGTAGTGCGTATGCGCAGTCTCATATACGTGCGAGCGCAGTGAACGCTTCAGATCCTTGTTCGTGAAGTTCGCTATAAACTCCCTTATTGTCTTCGCATTATAGTCCGCTGACAATAAGTATTGGCTTTCGTGCTGTGGAAATGTTATTAAATAAATCATTTGTGAGTGAATAAAAAATTACAAATATGTCCCCATACACAAGCCAGAAGTAATGAGAAACACCGAGTGATGCTAGATAGATAGATATGCCTAATGCCGGCTCCAGACTATTGCCGTGAACACCCGTGAACAGGCGCGAACGAGAATGTGGATGGTTTTTGCGGGGTTCACGGGCGTTCGCGCCTGTTCCCCGATCAGTGTCGGTATTTTGTCCCGCGACAAAGGGTTCGCGCCTCCTTCGCGCGATGTTCACGCGTACCCATCCACATTCACGGGCCCGTGAACTTAATAAACTAATTACTGTTTTTCATTTTTAATGTAATTCTATATTTTTTAATTTAAATCTGCTATTTGTTCATAGAAAGTCTGAAATGGATTTTATATAATTAATAAAGACAGTTTTAATCATATTCCTACAAAGTAAATTCAGTAAACAAAGTTAATGCAGCAGCAGCATCTACGTCTATTTCACGGCAGGTTTCACGAACGACTGAGAGCATCCCGATAGTGTGGAGGGCACGACTTGTGCCGAGAATTCACGGCAATAGTTTGGAGCCGCCAATTTAGAATACCTACACTTTATTGTACACCAAAATTGTTACAAAAAACGGTTTTACAATATTTCTAACTAGCTGTGCCCGCGACTTCGTTCGCGTGGATGTCGGAATTTAACAATGTATTTTTTAGTGCGAAGCGCTTAATTCTGGCCACGTTTTTTATAAATCATATCGTTTTCATAATAATCCCTGTATTTAGAATTTATTTTTCAAGAATATTTGAGGTGATTATAATAAACGCCCTCTGTTGTTCAGATTTAGAAGAATTGCTACTGGATTAGAGCACCCATTCATTCAGTCCCACTCCATCCTAATCCATCCCACTCCATCCCACTCAGTCCCACTCCATCCCACTCCATCCCACTCCATCCCACTCCATCCCACTCCATCCCATTCCATCCCACTCAGTCCCACTCCATCCCACGCAATCCCACTCCAGCCCATTTCATCCTACTCCATTTCACTACATCCCACTACATCCTACTCCATCCCACTGCATCCCACTCCATCCCACTCAATCCCACTCCATCCCACTCCAGCCCATTTCATCCTACTCCATCCCACTACATCCTAATCCATCCCACTCCATCCCACTCCATCCCACTGCATCCCACTCCATCCCACTCAGTCCCACTCCAACCTAATCCATCCCACTCCATCCCACTCCATCCCACTCCAACCCACTCAAACCCACTCCATCCCACTCCAACCCACTCCATCCCACTACATCCCACTCCATCCCACTCCATCCCACTCCATCCCACTCAATCCCACTCCATCCCACTCCATCCCCCTCCAGCCCATTTCATCCTACTCCATCCCACTCCATCCTAATCCATCCCACTCCATCCCACTGCATCCCACTCCATCCCACTCCATCCCACTACATCCCACTCCAACCCATTCCATCCCACTCCAACCCACTCCATCCCATTCCAACCCACTCCATCCCACTACATCCCACTCCATCCCACTCCATCCCACTCCATCCCACTCCATCCCACTCCATCCCTCTCCATCCCACTCCATCCCACTGCATCCCACTCCATCCCACTCCATCCCACTCCATCCCGCTCCATCCCACTCCATCCCACTCCATCCCACTCCAGCCCACTCCATCCCACTACATCCCACTCTATCCTAATCCATCCCACTCCATCCGATTCCATCCCACTCCATCCTGCTCCATCCCACTCCATCCCACTCCATCCTACTCCATCCCACTCCATCCAACTCCATTCCACTCCATCCCACTCCATCCCACTCCATCCCACTCCATCCCACTCCATCCCACTCCATCCCACTCCATCCCACTCCATCCCACTCCATCTCACTACATCGCACTCCATTCTAATCCATTCCACTCCATCCGATTCTATCCCACTCCATCCCACTCCATCCCACTCCCTCCCACTCCATCCTACTCCATCCCACTCCATCCCACTCATTCCCATTCTAGTGTGAGTCTAATAAAAACCTTTTCTTTCTTTCCATTCCATCCCAAACCATCCCATTCTATTCCATTACACTCTACTCTACTCTACTCTACTCTACTCCACTCCAAACCACTCCACTCCAGTCCACACCATATTTGAAAAGGTATGTAGTTTTTCTATTCCAAGCTAGATCGCGCTACTGAACTGCGCGTCTCGGTGTAAACTGACCGTAATTTTACTTCTGGGTCTTTAAATTCAAATATCTTTTGATAGACTTAACCGATTGCAATGAAACAAAAACTAAATTAGTCCTCAAGTTACGCTCGATTGTTGTGTATAAAGGTTATCTACATTGCCTTCGTACATTTTACGTGATGGAGCCACAAATAAACAGACAAACCGACAAACCGACAAACCGACAAACCGACAAACAGACAAACAGACAAAAATTCTAAAAATGCTGGAAATGGGTTCTGTCGGTTGTCCTTCAACACCCTAGCTATTTTTTTTGGATTTTATTTTGATGTACAAAAACGATTTTTCTACAGTTTTATTATATGTATAGATTCTATAGTTACAGAAGCAATCTTATCGCTAACAGCGATATCTTCCAGACAACCTTTGCTACCGCGAAATTAATATTAGATCTCAATCTAAATCTTGATCTTGGTCTTTGCGACTGATTGTGATTGGACATCATTAATAATTTTCGATAAATGGTGTTACAGTTTAAAAAAGGCGGATTTTCACAGAAACAGAAATTTCCAATTATTTTATTTTTAATAAGATTTTCAAAAAGTTCTCTGACATCTTGTAAACATTGAAGTTGAATGTGCATTTGGAATAAGGGCCCATTTTTAGGGTTTCGTACCCAAAGGGTAAAACGGAACCCTATTACTGACTACTGACAGCACAGTTAGCGCAGTGGCTGCTCAGCCACTTAGGCCGCTGCCTCGAATCTTGCGGGCAGCGGGGCGGCGGCGGCGGCGGCGCGGGAGCGGCAGGATGTTATGCGTATAATCAAATGGACCGACCCTCGAAAACAGCGGCGCGGAGCGGGCAGCGAGCAGTGTACTCAACAAACAGTCACCGCCCGCGCACCTGCGCTCTAGTGTTTTGACCACAATAAATCGAGCGTTAGGAATAAATTTGAATAAAAAAGATGTTGCCGTCATTGTTCAGACATTTCGTTCGCGAATAAAAGCAAATATCTCGACGACAAAATCATGAACACAACACTACGCGCCTATAGTGACGCGCGATCTGCCCGCTAGTTTCGAGAACGGGTCTGCGACGAACGCGCCGCTCGCACCGCAAGATTCGAGGCAGAGGCCTAATAGTCCAATCGCTCGATTGGACTGCTGCGTAGCGTGTCGCGGGTTCGATCCCCGCACGGTACAAATATTTGTATGACTTACAAGTACAACTTAGTTGTTTCGGGTCTGGGTGTATTTATATGTGAGTTCTATGTTTGTCACCACAACAGGAGAAATTCCTCGGGTGGGGCAGTTTGATTAAAAAGAAACTAAGAATCCGCTGTCCATCTGTCACCCCTCACCAGGCTGTATCTAATCTATAATTTACCTTACTATCCAGTATAACGACAGCGGTCATATCCTTCTTATTTGTTATATCTATACCGAGTGACTCAGCGAAGTGATGGTTCCTCTTGCTGTCTACTGCAATCATGTGTAAACTAAAGTTGCTCTCACAAGACAACCCATCGATATGTGTTACATTCGTGCGTCGTTCGTCGATGTTCGGCTGTCCTGAAGGGTAGATCGGAGACCCCCATTCCTGGGCAAATCGATACACCTTACAAAAGTGTTTGACACTGTCCTGTAGGAGATTCTCTGGCGAGAGTGGATCATCTTCGTATGGTAGCATTGTAGTTTCTATTCTGAAATAAAAGTATACAATTATCAAGTAAGGCCAGTATGTAAGGATCATAGTAGATAGCGTTATATGTATAATTTCTTACAAACACTAGTTACCAGGCCCGAAGCCACCTAACATGCCGATTCCTATCGGCTTGTCTTTCGAGATAAAGCAAATACTAGTATCTATTATTTTCATTATTCATAAACAAATTAAGAAAAGAACAATCAAAAACAATAAATAAACGCCTACAATTTTTTTCCGCGCAATTTCAACTCACGCCAAACAGACAAAGTTTGTAAGCCGCAAGGCGAATCCGGAATTCAGTTCATAAAATTCAAAGTTTCTCTTGTAGCGATCGTGAGCTTGAGGCCACATAACACCGCTAGTTTAAGGACGCTCGGAAGCCGAATATTACCGGCTTATGATAAGGATAGAAATATGAAATGCGTACGCCAGAACGAGATGGAATGATACTGGACTTCGTAATGGGGAAGGCAAGTGTCAAAATGAGAAGTGACAGTTTGGTCCCAAAAGAACTGTCAAATCAAAGGAATTTTCTGAAAAAAAAAACGATTTATTGATGTAAAATGACTAGATGTTGGGTAATAAGCTGTAAAAATGATGGAACATACAAATTTCCGACAATTCACACTATCAAGAAATAATGGGTAGCTGCTGTAACTGCCTTGAGAACAAAAATTGAATTATAACTAAGGAAAAGCTATATATCAAACAAATATCCAGCCTTGCGAAGCCGAGACAGGCCGTTAGTTGAGTTTATTGATGAAATTCCATGATTATACCATAACTCAACAATCGAATACACTTTTCAAAATAATATCTACTTTTCTATTGGAGGTTAAGTACCAGTATTGCATCGCTCTATAAATCATGAAATGGTTCGTAGAATTATCACCTGGAACGAGTTTTGTGATAGTTGTGGTGTTAAGAAATTATAGTTATTTGTTATGCAAGGCTGCAAAGTTGATTTTTGGCGCGAGTACTTGAATTGAAAACTGAGCGAGCGAAGGATTCTAAGATTGAACCGCGAGAGAAACGAGCGGTTCAAATATAGAATCCTGAGCGATGCGAAGTTTTCAAAGGTACGAGACGCAGAAAAACTTTGCTGCCGAGTGCAACACACAACTTTTCACCTCACACAGCGAGGAAATGTAGTGGGGTCATTGACCTATACTGGGGGCGGCTCGCCTGTCAGTGTAGAAAACAATTGAATACAAGACGTGTTCGAATTTTAAACAACACTTTGTGCTCTAGAGCACAAAATGGAGTTTTGCGCTCAGATTTTGAATGAGAAATAGAATCTTTCCGAGCGGGTGAGGTGAAAAGTATATTGTGATATTTCTCGAACCTAAATAGTAAAAAGGGGTAAAATTAGGTACTGACTTAAAACATTATGATATTTTATCAAAATAGAAATTCAGAAGCAGCATTATATTCTTGTTATAGGAGAGGACAGGTAAACATACCTAAACTCAAAAATTGAAACCTCAATTACAAGTAATTGTGGATTTATTACAGTAAAATCAGATGTATTACCACTCAATTAAATCACTTTTTTCCTCTTGTAGATGCACCGCGGCGTCTTAATTCTTCCTTTAGTATAATGCACTTGCATTGACGAATAATTTTCCATATTTGTTTTGTATTTATACCTACTCAATTTTTATAACAATAAATCTTGTTTGTTTTTTGTACAAGGTAGACAGTAATCTGACGTAGGGACCAACTATCGCAGCGCCATCTACGATTAGCTTTGAGTTGCCATCCCCATTCGTTTAGATTGTATTTATTTGGATGACAGATTCACATTAGTTTTGGTTCGCGCTTATTTTTTTTTGTATTTATTGTTTTCACCTGTCCATTTGCATTTGATTTGGTATAAGTTTTGCGTAGTTAGCGCATTAATAACAAAGTTAGTTCAGTTCAATGGTATTGTTATTTGGTAAATGTTCAGTGTTCACCGTGATATTAGTTTCGAAGTTTTAACTAGATGGCGTTGTGCAATTACGTCACGATCCTGAATCGCGGTGTTAAGGTCTGTAGGCGATTAGTATAGGGTTTTGTAAACATCATTTTTAAGGAAGTTGTTAATAATTGATTAACCGACTACAGAAATTAAGGAGGTTACTCAATTTATTCGTCCTTAAAATACAACGTTTATTTTGTTTATTCTTTGTTCGTGGCATAACTTCATCTTTTATGAACCGATTTTGATGATTCTTTTTTTGTTGGAAAGAAGATGTTTTAATTAATGGTGGAAACTTGATAAGGAAATCAGGGTTTGATGATAGAAGACCAGAGAAATCGAGTGAAACTTTCAAAAATCGTAGGGGCGGCTAGTATGTTTGTAAGTTTTTTCATTAAGTTTTGGTCCGGCTTCCCTTTCAAGGATGTTTACCCTACGCCACTGCTAGTTACTAAATACTTAACTTTGTAGCCATTGTCATTGAATTTAAAATTATATAATCTTTCAGATCTTATCTCTCTTGGCCCAATAGCCAAACGGCAATTGATAAACGTAAACGCTCAAGAGCCTTTAATAGATATTAAACTTAATAGCTAAGTGCCTAAAGTTGAAAATCCATTGAATACTGCTGAGCGATACCGAACGGAACAAACGAAAACTCTCTCGTAATCCATACTAGATTTTCAACTTTATAGGCTAGGGTAAAAAGTTGAAAATGTATTGGAGACTGCTACTGAGCTTTAACGATTATTGCGTGCCGTTTGTCTAGGGACTCTGATCTCTCCCTTCAGTTTTTTCAAGGGCAATTAGATATGGCGACATCGCAGTAGTTTAATATATTTTGAGTTTAAACGGAAAATTGTTTTTTTGCTAAAAACTAATAACATAAAATCAAACTAATCATTTTATCTTGTTACCTATATTGATTGTTGAAAAAAAATATCTTTGTCACCATGAATGCAAATATTCTCTTGAATTATGTTTTAAATAACTTACATAAGTACTATCAAAGTTCTACTTACTCCTCCGCTTCAGAAGTTTCTTCCTGTTCGTGAATGAAGTTCTCCTCAAATGACTGACATTGTTCATAATGTTCATAGAAACTCCTTTCAGCCGGCAACACCTTCATACTACATTCTTGCAACCAATCCAACGACGCAAGCAACTGAGAACTCTCTTCTAAACTTTCAATAGCTTTCGACGCAGTAAAACCTCTTTTCAAAAGAGAATTGAAAACTCCATTTTTATTATTCTTATGTGTGGTGTTATACCAAGGATACTTATTATTTCGTGATTCTACCTCCTTTTTGTAAAAACGACTTTGTTTTGTAATAGGTTTCTTGAATTTGAACTCGTTACAGAATTTCGTGTAGTTTTTTTGTTGATAGAGGAGTCTTTGAACTTGTTGTAATTTCACTAATTCTGAAGTCCATTGGTAGCTATCCTTGTTTTTACAGTTGTAGTATTCCATCGCTACTTCACGTAACTGAAAGAATTTAGATGGAATGTTAAATGTTGGCGCGATGGCTGAGCTGCCTGCACTGCATTTCGTGGGTTCTATCAGTTCTATGTACAATCGACAAAGTTGAATCATGACCCATTTTGACAATAAATCGTTTGAATCCGTCAAATTGACAAAGATCAAAGTCGTTACCATGTATATGCATGTTTACGCGAATGTGGACCTAATTGTATTTGAAAAAGAAAATAAGCTTATGGTGGATCATGACTCAACTTTGCCGATTGTACGTACGGAAAAAATATTTTGTATGGCCTGCAGACCTTACAGGATGGTTGTTCCGAGTCTGGCTGTTTGTGTTTGTGAGTTTAAATGTTTATAAACGCAACCAAGACATGAGATAAATTCCTAGCGTAGCTGCGTAGGTTAGGCAAAATTAAAAAAAAAAAGACTGTTGGGTTGGTGGCGATTACTGGTAGCACCGTGTCACTGTCTACCACGCATCAGTGTATAAAACTTGAACCTCGAAAATCGCTCCTACTGCTAGGAAATAAAGCCGCTGATTATGTGTCATTGTTGAGTAAAGTTGAATTTACGTATTTTAATATCCTTGTTCAAATAAACATAAATGTGTGACTAATTTGACAACGCCGCATTGAGACAAGTTCCACAAGCCTTTGAGTCATTTATTTGTATTTCGTTTTAAAAAATATGGTCTTTTATTTAATAACAACTTCTGCTGTTTTTATTTTCTTTATGAAACTCACAATAATTATCGTGGCACTGTTATAAAGCCATTTACTAATACGAATATCTTCAAGCAACACTGCATGAATGAAAAATATGCAAATACCTATCGCCAATAAATTGGCATAACTGGTTACTAATCAAACACAACATTAACATATCTAATAATCTAAAAAACTTACCAAAGCGTACGACGGCAGTTGTTCGTACAAAGGATTAAGTGGTGTAAAGAGTATTAATATCGGATTACCATCGACATATCTCTCAAAATTAAAGGCTTTTCTCCATAGAGGCATTATTCTTGCTACTGGTTGGGAAAAGTTGTCTAAAACCCAGTGAATTAGGGAAGAATGATTCCATGCTTGAAGGTCACCGTCTCGCGATATGTATTCCTGTTGCAAAAAATAATTACATACCTTCATAAAGTCACCAAAAATTATTAATTTTATTAATATTCATAGATTTAAAATATTTTCCTGTTTATGGTCCGAAAGCGTTGACTGGACTTACAAGGAAAATGGTACATTAATTTTTGTGCATGTTAGAAATAAATCAGCCAGACATTTGATCGGCGCTTTACCGACCGACTGCACTATGCATATGGTCGGCTTTACTAACTAGCCGGCACATCTCTACTTATTGCAGATTCAAAGATAAAACCTTTCAAAATACTAATAATACATGGCATAATAATTATGTATGGCTAAGTTGACTGGGTCTTTTTGGATTTGTATGGAGCCCTAAGAAAACGAACCTTAGTATCATTCCACAACATGAGACGAGCATTAGGCACACTCTCCACGCCCAGTTCAGCCGCTAGCTCCTCTGACGTCACAGCCGCGAAGCATATTTCCCCAAGAATATCTGCCTCTCTCGACTTCAATGCGACCGTGTACCAAGTATTGTAATATTTCGAAGTGTCTGTTAGTGGTGTGTATCCAACTGCTACAGCCTGCAATACAAATACTATGAAAAAAACAAAAGAAAAAGCAATTATTCAGTACCTATACATGTAATTTTGAACATAATTTGTTCTAACGAATATCATTCATTTAGGCTCTTATTTTTCTTGTTTTTAAATGACCTTAAAAGAGGTGGAGGCCGAATTACGAATAATAAGTGGCCGAAATCATTTCCTGCTCTTAAGCCAAAAGCAGCAATAAACTAGTTTCAAAAAGTGTTCAAAATAAGTTATGTACCCACATCACAACGCGAGAGTAAATTGACGAGATCCTCTGAGGAAGAAACTCTTCTTAAAGGCTTCATCATTAATTCTAAAAAGTTGACCATACTGTGTGCATCTCGAGGACCTGAAACAGTACAAAATGAATTTAAAGCTGATTCTTTATTTTCTTTGCAAGTATTCTATTGGTCGCGACTGTACACTACGAAATATTGGAGACATCTAACTTCCCTTTGGTTAGCCATGACTGGAATAAATAATAGAAAGTCTATCCTCAAGAAAAAGGGTTTAAAAGTTTTTAATATTTTTCTGAATCACAGTGCACAACAGTTAAAGTTAGATTAACAAATAATTAGTTTCGGAGCTATTTGCAATCTCGCAAAAATCTTCAAACTTTTACCAATCATTGTTTTTTTTTGCATTTAGATGAAGGCCATTGGTATTGTGTACATAACATTCTTGCTAACACTATAATGTTACACTTGACTGATAGCAATCTTGATAAGGTGACTGAAGTTAGAGAATTGCTTACTATTCAATTAGTTATTACCACACAAAACATTGGCTTTCTCATACATAGAACTAATAACTATAAAATAATAACAGCAAATTAATTCTAATAATAACATGGCACAAACAAAAATGAGCTCTAAAGGAAGATTTTAATTTAATTTTAATGTAATTAAGTACACATATAAACTAGAATAAAATAAATAGTTATTTTCTGTGGGTCATCTTTATTGTGGTCGAATTCAAAATAGTAAATGTCTGTTTGATATAATAGGACAATCAATAATATACCTACCATAGTACAGTATTCCTGTTGATATGGTTGTATATGCCATTAAAATAGGCCATGATGATATTTTATTATTGTGTAATCTACATTCACTTCCTGGATTCCAACAATTTATTGCAGAAAATAGAACCTGAAACAAAACATCTCTTTAGTTTTTGTAACTTAGAAAATTTTCAACATAAATTTTTATCATATTTTTTTTATTTTTTTTTTTCTTTTTCTTTTACGTCCACCTTCTAGGCAAAGGCCTTCATCCACTCTTTCTACTTCTCACGAGTCCATGCATCCTCCTTCCAGTTCAGACGGAACCTTTCGTTTCTCAGGTAAAATGATTGGAAAATATAACTTCTCTCATGCCCCTGTTCAATTTGATCCATACTTTAGGAAGTATCATGCAAACTATGCCTGTTTGTGTATCTAATAACATGGCACAAATAAATTAAATAGATAATAAAGAGATAGTTTGGATGTAGGGTACTAATAACCAACTACTGATCTCTGGAAAATTCTATAACTAAGGAATTTTCAAGTCAGGGGCAATGCAGGCTGCATTGTATACTTGAAAATGTTTTGGTCAAACACAAGTCAAGCATAAATGCAATAAATTGTGTTTTTAATAGGTAATTCTTTATCAGCAGTAGATATGTGACAGTTATAAGCAATAGCATAAATATTCTAATCACTGATAATGTTGTAGCAAGGTTTTAACAATGCATAACAACATTATTTAAGCTTCTGAAACATTCCAAAATAATAACACAATGGTACAAACAGTCAGACCCCTCTTTTCCACTGGGCACTCTGGGCAAGTGCCCAGGGCCCCGTGATCGATAGGGGCCCCCTCGTCCCTGCCAGATCACTAAACGATAACCGATTTTTATTGCCGAAAAACTTTTTTGATTCGAATACAACGAACCTAAATTACTGACTACAATACCAATTTGCTTACAGCTTTTGCATGTGCGAAGCTAATCTAAAACTAATAGAAAACAACCTTACTGCCCTCGTTGTCGAAACAATACACATATGCTAAGGCAGTGTACCGCTAATAGAGAGTTAATTTGTTTTTCCTGTGGCCTGAAGGGTGTTAAGAAGCCTGATTGCCCAAAGTGTAATAAGAAGGAAACTAAACCAAAAAACTAGTTCACGGGAATTGTGTTAATAACTTTGATATTGAGGACTGGAAGAATTGGTTGCAGACCGTTACATACATAATCACTTCTTCAAAATCTGTAAGCTTTGCTTACAGATTTTGAAGAAGTGATTAACGACTTTGCCCATCTCAAATCGAGAAGGGTTCCTCTTCAATCAATATAGATTCTTAAGTACTAACCTGTGAATGTTAAATGAGTTACTTTTGTGGATTATATTACATTATCTATTCATTTAATGTGACTGTCAATAAAAATGAATCTAGAAACTTGCTCATCTACTTTCTTTGTTTATTCTAACAAAATAGTGTTCTGTCAAAGTCATAGGGGCCCCATTATCCTAATATGCCCAGAGCCTCCAATAAGTTAAAGACGGCTTTGCAAACAGTAAAATTCTTGTGTCTTTTCTTTAAAAGTTTCCGATTCAATTAACTTGCTATTGTTTTTTTGGTAAATGGCAAGTTGATGTTGACAATTCTACCAGTTACAAGAATTTAGATGCTAATTTGGCTGGAAGGAGGCTGGAAGGCTGCAAAATATCTGTCAACTAATATTGTTTACCCTGTGAGAGTAAACAAACAAAAATTTTAGACATACAAAATATAATAATCTATTCATCAATACTCACACGATCTTTAAGAATATGAGCTGCTTTCTCAAACTCTCCTCTTACATACTGAGATTCCGCATCCCATGGTGCATAGTACATGACAAATGATACGTCTACACGATTGACACTGGTCAAGACATTGTTGAGCTGTCCTCGGTACCAATCCTGGACTACTGAGTCTGGGCTGAAGAACCTTATGGCCTGTGGGTGTTTGGAAATCTTTGTTGGTCTGAAAAAATAATTTATTCGTTTTAAAGAAATTGTGTATTAGTTTTATTTTTGGGGCAACATAATTAATACTAAAAATAACTTCTGAAATATAGTTACGCAACTTTTATTTCCTATACTTTAACGTAAAATATTTTAAATTTAATATTTCAACCATAGTAACCTAACCTACACTATCATTTAGTAATAATTCATTTCTTAAAAATAATAGCTTACTAATCCTTCAACTTATTGACAACCTATGCATAATCTGTAATAAGGTAGGAACAGGTGTTTTTAAGCAGGTAAATAAATAAACGCAATACTTACGAGTTATGTAGGGCCCCGTACGTGGTCAAAGCCAGGGCCAAGCAGAATAACATCTCTTTGATCAACATGTTGAGTGTTAACTCTCTCGTGTTCGATTGTGTTGCGACTTGAGTAATTTCAGCCGAGTTTTGGGCATCGCTAGCAGCACTTGACTTTGTTGTTAATGACGTGACCTGCGAAATATCTTCAGCGTCCGCCGTAGGAAACATTACACGTCATTCAAAAACAATAACGATATTGAAATTCTATCATCGATAACACAGCATTGCAAAAGGACTGTGTAAAATAAGTTGGCACTAACAATACTAAGTGAGTTGAATGGAAAATTCATAATAATTTTTCACTTATTACATGTAAAAGCGTTTTATTTACTTCTATCTATTTTATTCGTAGGGGGCTTTTTTTCATGTCAATTTGTCAGCTGAGTGAGCTGTCAACACCACAGACTAAGTAGAGAGTATACACTGTCAACACTCAACAAGAAAAATCAAAGACAATAGAATTTAGAGTTGTGCTTGCATGCGTGCGTGCATGGTGCATGCATGCAGCATGCCTCACTTTTTAACCATTGATTTAGAGCATGGACTGAGCGTTATCTGCCTATTTGAATTTGGCACTCGTGAGCTTAACGTTAAAAAAGCACCGAAACAAATTCTTTCCCATAATATTTCTGTTCACACGTCAGCGCTTCAAAAGCGCGGCGCTTTTTTTTGAACTGTGTATTTTATACTCTTCGGGGCTAACGGCACAAGTATGGGGCAGGGCATGGACCTAAAAAAAAAGGCGGACGGAACTTCACTAAGAAACAATTGAAGCACCCATAGTAAGTCAGTGCGCTAATGTGGACAAGCCAGCACGCACACATTCACACCATAGTAAGTCAGCCGTCGGCCATTACGCTTCGAACGACACTCGCGGTTTTATACGGTGTTATTTTGTCTAATAAAAACCAGTATGCCGTCATGTGTTGCAAAAAGTTGTCTAAACCATAGTAGTTCAATTAAAAAAGCCAGGGGATCACTTTTCATAGTTAAGCATGTCAATTTGAAGCTTATTTCTCGATTTTACGTCAATAAATTTAATAAACATCTCGAAATCAATCAGTGTTGCAACTATTTCAAGGTTCAAATTATTTTAAAATTGGGAGATTTATATTTTATGTTACTATTTATCGTTATTGTATTGTTCTATATTTTTACAGATTTCCCCACGGCAAATGATGCATGGAAAAATGATTGTATAAAAATAATAAGGGAGTGTAGACATGGAATAGGAATGTAGACGTGTAGGAATGGAACATAAAATAGCTCTAATTAAATATTTATAGCCGAAAAATACTTAAACATTCGTTTTCACCACTTCAGTAAATTAGAAGGGATTTCTAGATGTGTCGATAGCAAAAGACAAGTCTACAAAAATTTGAATCACCAAAAGGGATTGTAAAACTTTATTAACATTAAACGAGTTGTAAATATTTTAATATCCAATGTGCTTAAATGATTTTACCTTTATTTTAAAAATAGGTATCCGTCACAAAAAAAATGTAATTAAACTTAAGTTAAAGGGAGATCTTAATTAAATATTGTTTAAAAATGGGTAATTTTTTCCTTCATCTGGCATCCCTATACACACTCACACTTATTTACGCCGCCGCCATTGTGGTGCTTCAATCGTTTCTTAGTGAAGTTCCGTCCGCCTTTTTTTTAGGTCCATGGTGCAGGGCTTATGTCGTTGGTGATTTTCACGTGTAAAAATCCCTATACTCAATTCTAGTAATAATTGACGTTTCTTTTTTTTTTCATGGTAATTGTCATTGTCTTTCGCAGCCATTTTAATTTCATTGGATTTTACTGTTTTGGATTTTTTGACGACGAAGTTGTGTCAGTTTTTGTGTTTTAACGGCTGTGTCTAGCAAAACGTGAAAATTATTGATCACAACGACTTCGATACGAAAAAGTAACAATAATAGTATCTGTGCAGTAGTTTAAAGAACCCCTGTAACATTATTTTATTATGATTCGTTAGACATCCTTGGAATCTCTTACTGAAAGTAGTAGTTTTTGCAAACATGGAATCTCCAAGACTATCAGATTCGGATACGGTTGAGTATTGGAAGAAACAAGCCAAGTATTATGAACAAAAGTAAGTCACAATCACTAGGCCTTGAAAGAAATGTGAAAACAACTGTATTGCTAATTGACAACCATCATGATTCATTATTTTTCTTCATTGTTTTTTAGGGTTATCGATATACAACAAGAATTAGATGAATACACAGAAAACTCAGCACAACTTGAAAAAGAATTAGAAGCTTCATTAGTACAAGTTGAGAAACAAAACAGAGATCTGGAACATCAGAATCAACGGCTGAAAAATGAAATTGAAATGTTAAGGGTAAGTAAAATGGAATAGATTGATATTTTATATATTTTCTGTTTTTTTTTATAAATCTCTACAACATTCCCTATTTCCAGAACAAATTGGAAAGAAGTCAGCATGAAACAAATGCTTTAGAGAATGAACTGCAAGCATTAAAAATAGATAAAGACAAACAAGGAATATACATCAGAGAGTTGGAGCAAAAAAACGATGATTTAGAGAGAGGTCAGAGGTAAGAGGTTACGCTTTTATTTTTACTATTCTTGATGTAAGATACTACAGAATTGCATGGCAGTTACAAATTGTTTGAAATTTTAAAAATTATAGTTGTTATTTCATGGTTTATCTAGGCTGATCTTACCCTCTTAACGATTTAAGAGTCTGAAAGAAATTGCTATCATGTTACTCTTCTCTGCTTAAATTAATCATAGATGATGTCCTAAAAATTAGGCATAGGTCATTGCACCTATTACCATTGACGAGTTAAGTACATTAATTAAATTAAACTATGATTATTTGAAGGTTGTTAATGAGTCTTCTTATAAAAATCGTTTTTTTATAAAATTGTGTCTCAATAATAATACTTATTGGTCTTATTGATGACATCACTTCTAGAGAGGAGAGTATGATGTAAAGAATTAACACATACATTTATTTTCAGAGTTATATCAGAATCTGTGTCATGCATTGAATCAATGCTAAATCAAGCATATGAAAGGAATGCTGTACTGGAGAGTGAAGTGGATGAAGTCGAGAATTTGAGGATCAGGTTGCAAAGAGCAACAGATGAAGCCAGAGGTATGAAAATATTACATTTTATACTTGTTATATGTTTTAAACTAGCCTAATACTAACTCAATACTCGATACTTGTTCATATTTAATTAACTTCTAGCTTTTAACATTGGTTATCAGAAAGGCAGTTGTGAAACACTAAATGATTTATTAATTTAAAGATCTTGTAATAAACATAACAACATGGATAGAATCTCTTGACTTGATATAAATAAGTCTTCATATCTTTACTTAAATTAAACTGAAAAGTTTAGTTGAACATGCTAATCTCAGGAAATACTGGTCCATTGAGGAAGGTTATAAAACATCAAGCTATTACCAATAGGAGCTAAGAAGCAGAGGTGGAACCATGGGTAATAGCTAGTATTAAATAATAATTTCAGATCTGAAGCATGAACTGAGAGTAATGGAGAAGGTTCCGAAACCGAAGGCAGGAGATGACAGTACAATTGAAAGCTCATTAGTCAATGGACATATTCCAAACCCAGCTCGGACTCAAGTTGAGATAGAAACACAAACATCTCTGATGTCACCACAAAAACGTAAGTTTAACATGTCCATATAATTTATAAGCAGGGTTATTACGTAGGGGACGTACATGACATACATGTAGGGGATGTCATTTCCAATAAAATTACAATTTATTACCCCTTATGTCCCCTAAACAAATGTAAAGATACTTGAGTAATATTTACGTAATAAATGTTGTGTCATAATAATGTTGTGCTTTAGACATTTTGAAATAAAAACTCATTTAAATGCAGTGGTAGTTACTGAATATCTGTTTTTTGTAAAACTGCATTTGTCATCTGACCTCCATATCCAAAAAAAACTGTTGTTGTTTCTTAATGCAGGCGGAAGTTAAAGCCAAACTGCACATAGCACTTTTTTGTATACCACTGATACCACAAACAAAAGATATTTTTTTAGCTTCTCTTGTGTCTCACCTGGGCTGAAGCTTGCCTTGTTCTTTCCACTTCTCTCAATGATGTACTTTATCTTCTCAATTTACGAGGAAATCAACCACAGTGTGCTGCCATTTTTAACCGATGTCCGTGTTTAATAACTTTTCTTTACGAAGTATGTGGCAAAAGTCAATTAAACAAAACAAAGCCACAGACTTTCGAAAGAAAAGGTATTTTGCACCACTTTGTGTTTGTTTTCGAAGTAGGTTCCTTATTTTAAAGAAAAAAATATTATTTTACCCTTTTTGGCATTATGGCTTTGTCCTTGCGATATTCGGGCAGACATAAACTGCCCAGTCCCATTTTAGTGTCGCATCTTCGTGAGCATATTGAGTTATAACAATAGCAATTGGAACACTATGATTTCAGGTGAAATTAACGGCAATGCTATGACACCATCGTCTCGAGTAACCGCCATAAATATAGTCGGCGATTTACTGCGTAAAGTGGGGGTGAGTCAACTAAATATATTTACATTATTCAAAGCTGTATTAGTCTTAATAGTAGCACTAGTCACTTTAGAATGCACTAGATAGCAGGGGATAAGCCAAGGGAAATTATCATATTTATTTAATGTATTTAATTTATGTATGTATATTCAAATAATGTATTATTTATGCTTATATATGTATTTATGTTGTATTTATTAAGCTGTAGAAAGCACAAATGCCTCAATTTTATAATACTTATTTATTTTTATGTAAACAGTTAAATCTTCGATAGATGTAAGTATGGATTACAAATAAAGTACTTAAGTGGATTATTTATTTATTTAGAATTCGTAGAAGCAAATACATTATCAGAGTCATCTCAATTTTCTTACTTACGGCAGGATTTTGACCTAACAAATATGTAGTCTATACATAATTATATTATATTATATTATCTAGCATCAGCGCCCTCTCCCAGCACGACTTTCCCTGCGATGCAGTTACGAAGCGGTCGCTAATTATGTATTTAAAACGGCGATTCAAATGTGATTCAGCATCCATTTAGTAACGCCATTCTCTACTCTTCGCTTCCGCAAAGTCGTCAAAAATAAGTCACACGTTTGCCTCAAATTTTTGCGGTCTTTAAATGCGACACTTGTGTCTCGCATTTACGAAACGAATGGCAGTTTCGCTATTAAAAGTCGCCATGGGCAAAGGGCCTTATTATATATATTTTATAGAAAGAGCTCAATAAAATATTTTGTATAGAAAATGAGACAATTTGCGCCAGTTCATAGAGTGTTGAGATAAACACTAAATTGAACCTCTTTACTTTTTCTTCCCTATCACATCTCATGTTTAGAGAAAGTAGAAGGTGCACGGTCATACAAAAAGGGTTCGAAGAATTTTGTATACAAAAACTCACGTTCTATAGCAAAGAGCAGTATCTAAGAAAATATAAAAAAATGGTAATTCCATCCTTACAGCACAGCATATTATTATGTATACATATAAAATATATAATTTTTTAAATTATATTTAAGTATAATAAAACAAAGGAAGTTACATTGTCTTTAAAAAAAGTGGACACTCCTTATACTAATTCATCAACAAAAAATAAATAACATAATAACACATAAGAATTTTAAAAAAACAGTTTCTTTATTACATTGTAATTTAACAAAGGCTACTCGAGTCTATCCAGTAGTAGACTGGATAGACTCGGTAATCGGTGATCTGTCATCGGCAGTCAAACAAATAAAAAATAAAGCCTAGGTTGGCATTCTATTATATGCCAAGCTAGGCTTAAAGTAAAGACAGCAAAGTCTCAATTGATTCTTCCTGAACGCAGATATTTCAAACTACATAACTAATTTTTACGATTTTTTGAGATACTTCTCATTGCTGTAGGATGTGCGTGAATTTTGATCCATCATCTTTAATACCTACCTATATTATTTTGATAATAGACAAGTTTTTATTAGTCATCATAAAATATATATTAATATCACAGCCAAATAAAATATTAGTAGCAGTAGATTCATAACAGAGATTATTTGTAGTTTTTCTTGATTTTGTATTTGCATGGTTGTGTTGTGTAGTATGCATGAAATTTATGCTTACAGCTTGAAAGGTTTCTTTGCCGTGAATGTGGTAAGGTTAAATGCTCCTGTGAAACGCCTCCAGCTGCTTCTCAAATAACAACACCGAGCGACTCCACTGCAACAGAGAATGGATTGAATGACAAAGATTTAGATAATTCTGTAGAGTACAGAAACCCAAGAGTATATGTACGCTCGAGTTCAGGATCTGAACACGATTCCTCAGCGAGGAAACCTCCTGTTGTAACACAACGCGCTTCGGAACAACCATTTGTGCGCTCTGCACAAGCAGGAAACGGAAAGTTGAGAAGATCATTTGTTGTGCGCTCCCGAGAGGGATTAGAAAACCTTCTAAGTTTTGCTTCCATCAGAAAAGGGCATGATCAAAAAGTACAAAAACAACGAGATTTTTAGTACCTATTTATTCATTTTTAATAAATAGAAAATTGTTCAATGCATAAGAATAGATTTTTTCTCAATGCATTTGGTAGCTTTATTAGAGATAATGTTTTTTTTTTTCTATTTAATTGTGAATACGTAAATTTATTAACTCACAACTTTGCAATGTAATGTAATAACTAGTTGAAATTAATTAGTTTGTAATAAAACATTTCATAATGTTAATCTGTAAATAAGGAAGGATTATACAACCAAAACTAAACCGACTGCTGCATCATTAATAATATAATTATCTGTATTATATTGCACTTAATTTTATTTAATTAATTATATTTACAGCTTTTCATCCGCATCATTGTATTGTACATAATGTACAGTTAGCTTGAAATAATAGGTGTTGGTTATCACCGCACGTATCTTCCTGTCACCTACTAATATTAACATCATCATTTACTGTGTACTTTTCTTCATTGTAGGCTTTGGAATCAAAGTTAGCGTCGTGTCGCGGTACTGTTAGACCTAAAGAACATTCACCAAATTCAGCTTCGGATGTCAATAAGGACTACAGGTGTGTACTCAAGAACTAGAAACGTCCCTCATATCATCACATCTATATCGTGACGTGCCGCCGCTGCTTTTATCATAGTGTGATACTGTAACAAGCGAACCTCTAAACATCGCTTCAAGTTAATCTTGCTGATCGTAAATAATTCAACTGTGATCGTAATCACATTTTTCCTAATTTTACTAATATCTGTGATGATAATGAAATAGTTAAGTATCGGTATATCTATCTATGTGAACGGTTTTGGCCTACCCACCGGAGAACTAGCACTGTGTGAATCAAATGCCGCACATCATATAGTTACTAGCTTCGCGAAACATCAGTTGTTTCTATAGAAGATAATACTTAAAAAATATATAATAAAGCGTCCATCTTTAAAAAAAAACTATTAAAGGGAGTTTTACCTACCGCAATTAGCGGTAATTTAGATCTATGTTTCGGATTAACTCCGAACATATTAAGTAATTGTTATAATATTCAGTTATTAGTACACTTATCACTTGAGTGCACGATTCTCGGTGTAAATTTTAGGAGTATTGGACTCACCTTTACATTACTACAATAAATAAATACTTAAGATACTTTAGTCTATTGGTGGACAAAAATATTTTCGAATGATATTTATGTAAATAGTAGGTAAAGAGGTATGTATGAAATTGTTAAAATTAAAGATTAAAATTTATCAGCAAAAATTGCAATGACATGTATAAATTATTAATCAGGGACCATTTTGGTTACCCATTCAAAGGGTTTTTGATAGGGTTTTGGCAAAGTGTTGTTTTAAAACCCATTTCATATTGATAACACTTTTTTACGAAAACCCCCATCAATGGGTAACCCCTTCCAAACCCTTTCGATTTGATAGCTGTTAATTCGAAAACCTGTTCTTGGGGGTTATTCTTTTTAACGTTAAGACGTTTTGAACAGGTTACCCCTTCAACGACTATAACAGAGTTACCCATTCGGTCTACATGTATTGTAATTTTATCTCTCGTGCCTTTACTTTAAAGTACTAAACTGCATGCATTCGCATGGTATGCGTCATGTTACAAAACGCAGTCTAGGGCCTAGCGACTTAATACACATACAATTATAGTTATCATTGCTGAGATTTTAAAATTCTATGTATTTTGTTTCTGGAATAGTCGGGATTGTTGCGTGCATAATCTTCTCTTTTTTAACCGACTTCAAAAATAGGAGGAGGTTATTAATTCGACTGTTTTTTTTTATGTTTGTTACCTCATAACTTGCGACTGGGTGAACCGATTTTCATGATTCTTTTTTTATTCGAAAGCTGGTGCTTCCCGTGTGGTCCCATTGTCACCATTTTAGGATCTGATGATTGGATCTTGGAGAAATCGAGGGCAACCCTCAAATTTTATTGGCTGACACATAGTTTTTCGCAAATCTTATGAAGTAATTCAAGTACTTGCGTATGGAAATCATCATCTCATGTAGCTGAGCTGATGATGGAAGGTACAACTCGTGGACTGATTTAGTAAATTATGTTTGTGTTCGCATATCTCCGGAACTACAAGTCCGATTTAAGTAATTCTTTTTTTGTTGTACTAGGTATCGTTCAACTTAGGGAATACTGTAAATTTCATCAAAATCGGTTCAGTAGTTTTTGAGATAGGGAATGAATGAAAGAGATGTTAACGATGTTATTACCGGTGCTACGGATTACAAAATTCTAGGGCACATGTACAAAATGATGTATTTGACAAGAATTTTGGTTGAATATTTAAACTAAAAAGAGTAGAATAAAAACTTTTTCAAAAAAAAATGTGACCGCCTTCAAAAACAACCACAAATAAGGATAAAATAACCTACAAAACTTTTCTTTAAGGAAGTCGGTGGCAAAAGAGACAATGAAATTAATAAAAAAAGTCACCGACTTCCGAAAGAAAAGTTTTGTAGGTTATTTTATCCTTTTTTGTGGTTGTTTTTGAAGCCGGTCACATTTTTTTTTTACGGAATTATAAATGTTAAAGAATAATGGAGTAAGTATCAGTTTTGAACGTGGACATCTTCCGGCCGGCCGAACGTCGCCATTCGAGAAGTTTTGTTCCCCATCGGTTGAAACTTTTATGTGGCCTGCCCGTTGCCACTTCAACTTGTAATTTAAATAAGAGCTATGTCGGTGACTCTGGTTCTTCGCCAAATATCCATGTTCCGGATTTTATCCCGCAAAGAAACTCCGAGCATAGCTAAAGAGCTATGCTCGGAGTTTTTACAGTCACTCAACGAGCAACGGCTTTCCGTTGATGGTTGAGTGACTCTAAAAGGCCAGCAGTCAAAGACCACGTTTCAGAGTCATATTATGTCATCACTGGCAACACACACTGGTTAAACACCCTTGTCTTAAGACACTGGAATTCGCGATGAGAAGATCACGGTCTACAACTTCGAGAATATCATTCCGAACAACAACCAACAGGTACGGGTTCCGCCCCCTGCCGGAGGTTGCACGCTGGTGTCGTGCGGTCCATGGCAATCTACGGGGCCCCCGTGTGGGCCCTGAGCATTCGTACGCGGCCGGCAAAGCTGGTCGCATGCCAGAGGGTCATGACTCATGGCAATCCGAATGATCCGAGGATATCGCACGATCGCCGGCGAATCGGCCAACCTTCTTGCCGGATCGCTGCCCTGGGACCTGGAGGCGCCTGCCCCCCTGCGCGTCTATGAGTGGCGCGTGGAGGCGCAGCGTCGGGGTGTATCCACGCTGCCTCGAGAAGTCGAGGCGCGGCGGGAAGAGCTCCGGCGCGATCTCAGGGCAGTTTGGAGAGAACGACTGTCGCAACCGAGGTACGGGCTAGCCGCAATCGCGGCTGTAAGACCCCTCTTTGAGGAGTGGCTGGATAGGTCCCACGGCGTCCTCACCTTACCGCATGACACAGAGCCTCACCGGACATGGCTGCTTCGGGAGATACCTGTGCATGATAAAAAAGGAGGAAACGCCCGGGTGTCACCACTGCGAGGACCGCCCGGAGGACACGGTGGAGCATACGGTGCAGGACTGCCCTGCTTGGGCGGAGCACCGCCGTGTTCTTACGCAGGCGATAGGCTCTCGCGTCCGGCATTGGTCGCGGCCATGCTGCGGGGCGAGACGGAGTGGGAAGCGGTCGCCTCCTTTTGCGAAGCAGTCATGCTCGCGAAGGAGGAGGCGGGCCGCGAGAGAGAGAGGATACTGTCCTCCCTCCGCCCCAGACGCAGTGGTATACGCCCACGGCGACGGATGTCGCGGGACGATCTCCGGCCACCGTAGGCGCGGGCATGCAGACGGCGAGAAAAGGGAAACTCGCTGTCCGACCATGGACCATGCCCGGGTCGACGCACGCCTCAAGGAGCGTCAGCATAATGACGGGGCCCCCCTATAGAGGGCCACAGTCCTGCCGGGGTTGCGGGACATACGTATACGGCGACTCCGGTACACAAAGAGCTACCGAAGGACACCGTGGATTTTAGTCAGTACAAGTCTGACAGTGGAGAGTGGGAGGACTCATTTGATGATTTTATCACGAAAAAAAAAACGGGTACCACATGGACATTCGACATGGTTTTCGTCTTGTCCATGTTCATTTTAAGGCCCACCTTATGGGAAACGATATCGCTGAGTGTTGGCGCGCGTATAATCTCGCGGAGCGTGTGTATGTGCTATGTGGTCCATATTGGTAGTAAAACCTTTTCGGAAACCGGCTTGTTCGGGAGGCTGGAAGTCATCAAACCTGCGTTCGAGACGGTTCGTAATGACACTTAAGAACAGCTTGTAGACATAGCCCAGAAGTGAGATGGATCTATAATTCTTCAACAAGGGTCAAGGTGTTATCACCCTTTTTGAAGAAGAGAATAGCCACACTCTTGTGCCATACTTCGGCGTAATATCTACGAGTATGACGGAATAGAATAACTTCTGGAGGACTGAAAGAACCGGTTTTCCACCCGCTCTCAGAAGTTCTGTTATGATTCCGGCGCCTTGTTGTTCTTGAGCTGTTTGAGAGCCATTCTAATCTCGTGCAGGCTGATGTCTGGGATATCCTCAGTGTAGTGTCAGTTTAGGTCTTGCTTCTCGAGCTATACTGACATTGGGCTGTCATTTTTTTTTAAAGATAGGTTCGCGTTTGACCACTATCTCGCCTGATGGAAAGCGAAGATGTGGTCAACGGTGAAGCACGCTTGCTTAGAAGTAACCTGTTCACTCTTGACTTGAAGACCCCAAGGCTATAGCTATCGGGAAATACAGATGCCGGCAGGGAATTCCACTCCTTAGTAAAGATATTAGCAAAACGCTTTGTACGCAACGGAGGAATATCCACCATATTATATCGATGGCGCATTACCGTACGTCTTGCAATATGCCAATGATAGAAAGGGCCAGGCGGAATCAAGTTGTGCAGTTTCATCGCACACTCTCCGAAATATAACCGATAAAAAACCGACAGGCAACACGGCGTCGATGTTCAAAGCTCTGGAGCTTTGAATTGACCAGAGCATCGTTACCAGTTAGCCTCTTTGCCCGTTTATCTAATGAGTCAATTGCATCTAGTTGGTATTTGGCGGATCCATCCCAAAGGTGAGAGCAGTACTCAATGCATGACCGAACTTGCGCTTTATATAAATTAAGCAGCTGTTCATACGTGAAGTATTTTCTTACCTTGGAGAGGATCCCTAACTTTTTCGCGGCCAAGTGAGCCTTTGCCTCAATGAATGGGCCGAAATTGAGGGTTGATGTTAGTGAAACCCCAAGAGGGTCAAGATGGGCCGTTATCGGTATGGTCACACCTCGGAAAGTTGGAGCCGGGTGGAATTGGCTCTTTTTTGCGGAAAAAAGACACGCCTGAGTCTTGGTAGCATTGAGCTTGACTAGATTGGATTCACCCCATTCTGAGACAGCCTCCAAAGACAGGTTCAAGTGCTCAACCATGGCCTCTCGGAGAGACTGGATCTGAGGCCCAGTAGCCGTGCATTGGACACGTATCTCTCAGCAACTGTGCTGTCATCTGCTTACCCAATGGTTCCGGGTTTTAGCAGGTCATTTATATGAAGTTCAACGTTTCTGAGAGCACTGACCCCTGAGGTACACCGGCGTTAATTTCTAACTGACCTGACGAGCAGCCATCAATAACCACTCCAATAGAACGATCCCTCAAGAAGTCAGCAATCCAACAAAGACCACTGGGCAAACCGATGGAAGGATGCTTAGCAATTAAGCCCTCGTGCCAGACCCTGTTGAAAGCTTTCGAGATGACAAGGGAAACAGCGAGTTTCTCGATGGCCTCACTCCAGATGTGGTTTATTTAGGTACAGACTGGACGTTAGCTTGCTTCCAAGCCTTCGGCACTTTTCCGGTCGCCAGTGAAAGGCGATACAGGCGTGTCAGGATCGGAGACAACATAACTGTCCGTAAAACCTCTCAAGCTCTCTCAAGATATCGGTTTTGATGAAATGATACTGCCGTCGTTAATCTTCAGCTTTGTCATTTGTTGTTCAAGTTGGAAGTTTTAGGGGTTTTGGATGTGGGAAGGACCAGGTCGGACCGTGGACTTCACCAGACGTAACCTTTCAAGCTTTACATTGATATTAAATGTGCTTCTGACGATACGGTGATCGCTACCAGTTTTTTACCTTGGCGATGACAGAGACATCATTAAATATTCGCTTCTTAGTCGTCATAATGAAGTCCATATCATTTCTAGTACCATCGGGCTTATCCACGGTCACCTCCTAGATGGGCGCTTCTGGAAATAGGAGTTCATTAAATGGATTTCGGTTCGGTTTAGAAATCGGTAAAAAAAAAACTTAAAAAAAAACAACCGCAAAAAAGGGTAAAATAACCTACAAAACTTTTCTTTCGGAAGTCGGTGACTTTTTTATTTAATTTCAATGTCTTTTTTGCCACCGACTTCCGAAAGAAAAGTTTTGTAGGTTATTTTACCCTTTTTTGCGGTTGGTTTTGAAAGCGGTTAATTTTTTTTTTTTTAAGTTTTTATTTTACTCATTTTAGTTTAAATATTCAACCACAATTCTTCTCAAACACATCATTTTCTTACATGTGCACTAGATAATAACATCGGTAACATCTCTTTCTTTTATTCCCTATCTCGAAAACTACTAAACCGATATTGATGAAATTTACAGTATTCCCTGAGTTGAACGATACCAAGTAAAACTAAAAAATAATTATTTAAATCGGACTTGTAGTTCCGGAGATATACGAACACAAACATAATTTACTAAAGTCGATGCCGAGTCCTTACTAGAGAAGTTGTACCTTCCATCATCAGCTCAGCTACATGAGATGATGATTACCATACGCGAATACTTAAATTACTTCATAAAATTTGCGAAAAACTATGTGTGGGTCCATAAAAATTGAGGGTTGCCCTCGATTTCTCCAGCATCCAATCATCAGATCCTGACATGGTGACAATGGGACTACTTCAGAAGTATCTCCTTTCGAACAAAAAAAAGAATTTTAAAAATCGCTCCATAATTGGCGGAGAAATCGCGTAACAAACACACAAAAAAAATATACCGTCGAATTGATAACCTTCTTCTTTTTGAAGTCGGTTAAAAAGAAAGCGCCGTCCAGTCAAACCGAGTAAGAAACACTAATAAACGATTCTCTAATATACCGAACTTCCAAGGCCAATCTATTTATACACTCCCAACGTAATTTTATTTTATTTAAAACCCTTTGATTACCCCGACAAACCCTTTCAAAGGGTTATCTGCTTCAATTGGAAATCATACAAGAGCCGGTAACATCTTGAACTAGTTAACTTATTGAAAGGGTTACCCTAACGTTAGGGTTTTGAAAAGGCTACCACTACCAAGAGGTAACATCTTTATTGACTGTAGCCGTACAACATGTAACACTTTCGAAAGAATTAACTTATATTCGGGGTTGTACGGTCCCTGTTATTAATGTATTTTGTACTTGCATAATAGTTACATATTTATGTAGATACAATCAGATCTGTGTATTCGACAATACATTGGGATGAGAATAATATTATAGCAATAAATGTTTTAAGTTAGATTTCTCCATTATTGTGTTGTCATCATGATATATTTATATTGAAGGTTTTTTTTTACATTTGCGACAAGAATTATTTTATAACACCACTATAAAATAATATAATCAGGTGCTCAATACACAATTAGTTAAATATTTAGAACTGAAACAGATTCAATAATAATATTAAGATTTAGTATGATTTTAGATTTTGGAAACTTTCTAGGTGTTGCAGATATAAATTCGTGACTAACCGTTAGTACTATTGGGCAATAATTGCATGAGTGTATCACTACATTGTTCTTAGCATGCACTAATAATATTTTGTTATGTGTTTGTCATTCCCATACTCTTTATTAATATGTATCTTGTTTTATACATTCGTCAATTCTCATTACCAAGTTAGAAAATAATTGTGCTCTCCTTAAATATTTTTTGTAGGGTTACAAGCTTGGTACAAAATAATTTTATAATTTAACATTATGACGAGCGGGTCGTATCTTGCCTTATCAACTCTTGTTAGTGAGTGGCAGTAATTTAATTATCAATAAGTTACATTACATTCTATAATTATTAGCTTATGTTAGGATCACACTAACGGGAAATGCCGTTAATTATCGTGATGATGGACGTTTTTACGAACAAAGTATTTTATCGCGATACGGCATTTTCCGATAAGTGGCCCCGCATTATTAAATACATAATGAGAGAAACTGAAATGAAAACAATTGACTGTAGGTAGAATTTGTATCTATATATTTTGCTATTAAAAACACTGCGTTTTATATATAATTATAACATACTCATAAAATAGCCCCAAACAAAATAGTAATTTAGAAACTCACAATGTAACATACCTCTCAACAATTTGTGTGATGTCTATAATTAATAAAGTATTGAAAATTGTTCTAGTAATATCTAAATTTTTGGTCAATAATATGGTTTGTTATTTGCGTAAATTACTCAAATATATTTGCCCAGTTTGCTGCAAATAGTTTTAAGTATCATTCTAGCATTTATACGTTCACGCGTGTGGTGACCAAACAACTTTTATTTTTTACGCAATATGAAATATCGAAGGATAATAAAGTAAGTCAAAACAGATTGGTTCTTTTCTTAAACGTTCCTTTTATTTACATAATATTATAATACACTTTCTTAAATGATAACTAACACAGTGGCACGGTCTCTAAACGATTTGCTTCCCAACAAGCACATTTGACACCAAATTGGTCCATTCCACTTGATTGGGAACTTCAACTGGAGGTTTAAATATATTTACCAATTCAGGGATAGTTTTTTTCAATAATTTTATCCTGAGTATTAAAGGTGCATTCTCTTCTTGGCTTATCACCTCCATAAGAATATTACCTGTAAATGGAGTTTTTTTTAAATATAACAGCACTACCATATCCATTTATAACAGACTTCAAAAAGGAGGAGGTTCTTAATTCAGAGTTTTTATAATATTTTTTTATGAAAAGATACACGTACCAGTAACTTTAGGAGAATGAGTAAGCCATAAGGTCACTACATACAAAGGCAATGATGTTTGTATCATGTAGATCAATTTGGCTAATAAAAACTGGACCGACAGAGATAATACTCTAAACTGCAAAATAATAAAAATATGTTAGTGCGACAGGCAGAAAATCATTCAAATAAAGGCAATTAAGTAATTCAAGTAAACAATTTGAAAAGGCATGTCGTGTGAGTTTAAAAACTTCTCTTATTAGCACATTGCGTAAAGGTGATACGCGTAAGGCACAATTTAGTTCAAGGTATTCATAATGCAAGAGAATGTGAAGACATTACTGTACAAATGATGCTTTTCCACAACGTTATCACGATCGGTTAAATGGCGAGCAATTTTCTAATCATTAAATCTTAGGCAGTGACTACACTTATGGACGCAGAGTTACCAACACACACAACTAGATGATCGATCGCATTGAGTTACGTGCAGTATGATTGTCGCTTTTGGTCACGTGTGGTGTCCAGTCGCCTCAACAAAACCAAATGGAGGCATTTAGGCAGTGGTCCGACCCAACGGCGAGAGAACGAGTAACTCTCGGCGATTTTCTCTCTCAAGAAACGCACAATAAATGTACAATCCGTGTAAACGAAAGAGATGCATTTATTAAAAGTTGCTGTCTAACTGTTCACACTGCCGGCGACGACTCGTTTTACTCGTTCTGTCGCTGAGCGGCGAGCTTTCAAAAATTAACTCGCTCAGCGATACCTACTCGCTCAGCGATACCTACTCGTTCAGCGATGCTCGCGTTCGGTGTGCTTAGTGCGAGTTTTTTTTGACGCGATAGTAACGTTTAACCGCGTTTGGCGCTCCTATCGGCCCGCTGCAAGGTCGTGAGAACTCTCAACCAATGAGAGCGCCAAACGCGGTTAAACGTTACTATCGCGTCAACGTAAAAAAACTCGCACTAAGCACACGGTACAGTGAATGAAATGTCACATAAAGCGACCGCGGGCGAGTAGCGCGAGTAATCGCTTGTCGCACTTGAACACTCGCTGTTACCCGGCGACAAAACTATCGAAACTACACTCGCTTCCCGCCGATCGCCAACTCTTTTTAGAGTGTATAGTTCTACTCGTTACTAGTTCATCACCGGCGGTCGGACCACTGCCTTAATATAGTCTTGTACGATTATAATCAGTGCTCTTTTTGACCTATTGGGGCTTAAGGCGATTCTAGTGTCGATAAGCATTGTCTCCAAGCATGCTGTCTTACCACTGTAAATACGATGTAGTAAAGAGTTGTTGTAGGCAATAATAACAGCAATATTGTAAATGCTACAGTGCCCACAAAAAGCTCTTGGTTTGTATATTCACAGGAATCAATGCCACCGCGCAGTGGATTATATTTTCTTCCAACAAATAGTCGTAGTAGTGCAATTAGTCCAGATATTTGAATGTTGAATAACCTGAAAAAAAAAATATTACAGCATGATTAATCTTTGTAAAAACATTCAAATAATATGCAGTTACCTACAACTGCTAAGGCAGATGCATGATTATATCAGCTAAGCGACGTGCTTCTTACAGAAGAATAGAAAAACAATTTTTTTTTTTTTTTTTTAGCGTGGTAAAATCATCAAATGAGTCCTCCCACCCCGGGCAGGCCGGGAGGGACTGTCAGACTTCTACTGACTAAAATCCACGGTGTCCTTCAATAGCCCTTTATGTTCCGGGGTCACGGTAAGGAAATAATCCCGCGACCCCGGCAGGCTTTGGCCCTCTGAGAGGGGGGCCCCGTCATTATGCTGACGCTCTTTGAGGCGCGCGTGGGACACGACGCGCCGTCGACCCGGGCATGGTCCATGGTCGGGCAGCGAGTTGCCCTTTACTCGCTGCCCGCATGCCCGCGCCTACGGTGGCCGGAGATCATCTGCTGACGTCCGACGCCGCGGGCGCCTACCACTGCGGTTGGGGCGGAGGGAGGACGCTGTCCTCACTCTCAAGAGGCCCGCCTCCTCCTTCACGAGCATTACTGCCTCGCAGAAGGAGGAGACCGCTTCCCACTCCGTCTCGCCCCGCAGCATGGCCGCAACCAATGCCGGGCGCGAGAGGTCTCCGCCTATAGCCGCCGTGAGGACACGTCGGTGCTCTGCCCAAGCGGGGCAGTCTTGCACCGTATGCTCTACTGTGTCCTCCGGGCGATCTTCGCAGTGGTGGCACCCGGGCGTTTCCTCCTTCCCCATCAGGCACAGGAACCTCCCGAAACTTCCGTGTCCGGTGAGGACCTGCGTCATCCGATAGGTCGAGGACGCCGTGACGTCTCTCCAGCCACTCCTCAAAGAGGGGTCTTACCGCCGCAATTGCGGCGCGCCCGGCCTTCGGTCGCGATAGTCGTCCCCTCCATACTGCCCTGAGATCGCGCCGGAGCTCTTCCCGCCGCGCCTCGACTTCACGAGGCAGCGGGGTCACGCCCCGGCGCTGCGCCTTCACGCGCCTAGAAAAACAACTAGAGTTGAAATTCGTATGACAGCATTCACTTGAGGATATGAAATGCAAATGACAGAGCTGTGCTGGTCGCTACGTATTGGTCGGATGCAATTTGATTTCATCGACACGCAAAGAAGAAGAACTTGAGGAGACCTGCTACAAGCCTTTGAAAGCTTGTCAACGTAACATATAATGTGACTAATGTTAAGCTTTAGGTTTATCAAGGTATTATATGGGGAAGGCCGGTCAAAGCAAATTGTAGATGGCGCGACCATAGTTAACTCCTAATCCGACCAATGATGTAGTAGGTACTATTTTGAAGTACCTATAAGATTTGAACCAATGACGATGCTTGGAACAAGCTATACTAGCGCCATTCGTTTCCCAGTTGCCATCCCCATCCCCATTGATAAGAAATAGACCGGTACGTCATGTTGGGACTTGGGAGTGGATGGCCAAATCTGAAACTGAGGAATAGCGAAAAACATTGCAGGAAGTCTATCATTACTTTTCGGTTTGATCCTCAATAGCAATACTATCGAATGGGGATGGCAACTCAAAGCTAATCGTAGATGGCGCTGCGATAGTTGGTCCCTACGTCAGATTACTGTCTACCTTGTACAAAAAACAAACAAGATTTATTGTTATAAAAATTGAGTATAAATACAAAACAAATATGGAAAATTATTCGTCAATGCAAGTGCTTATACCAACAGAGGAACTAAGACGCCGCGGTGCATCTACAAGAGGAAAAAAAGTGATTTAATTGAGTGGTTATACATTTGATTTTACCGTATTAAATCCACAATTACTTGTATTTGAGGTTTAAATTTTTGAGTTTAAGTATGTTTTACCTGTCTTCTCCTCTACCAAGCATATAATGCCCCTTCTGACTTTCTATTTTGATAAAATATCGTAATGTTTTAATTCAGTAATTTTAACAATTTTTTCTATTTAGATTAGAGAAATATCACAATATATTTAATTTCTTAATACCACAACTATCACAAAACTCGTTCCAGGTGATAATTCTTTCACCAAATGAACCATTTCATGATTTATAGAGCGATGCAATACTGGTACTTAACCTCCAATAGAAAAGTAGATATTATTTTGAAAGGTGTATTCGATTGTTTAGTTATGGTATAATCATAGAATTTCACTAATAAACTCAACTAACGGCCTGTCCCGGCTTCGCAAGGGTGGATATTTGTTTATTGTATAGCTTTTCCTTAGTGATAATAAAATTTTTGTTCTCACAGCAGTCACAGCAGCTACCCATTATTTCTTGATAGTGTGAATTGTCGGAAATTTGAATGTTCCATCATTTTTACAGCTTATTCCACAACATCTAGTCATTATACATTAATTAATAGCTTTTTTTCCGAAAATTCCTTTGATTTGACAGTTCTTTTGGGACCATCTTGTCACTTGTCACTTTGACACTTGCCTTCCCCATTGTGTTATTACAGCATCTTTTTTTAACCGACTTCAAAAAAAAAGTAGGTTCTCAGTTCGACCTGTATGTATGTATGTATGTTTGTCCGCGATTATCTCGCGTTTGGCTGAACGGATTTCGATGCAGTTTTCACGAAAGTGTTCATTACATTCTGGAGAAGGTTTTAGTATATAACACTAATAGATATCCCGTGACGTTGCCCGCGTGGATCCGTTTTTAACCGACTTCAAAAAAAAAAGTAGGTTCTCAGTTCGACCTGTATGTATGTATGTATGTATGTATGTATGTATGTATGTATGTATGTTTGTCCGCGATTATCTCGCGTTTGGCTGAACGGATTTTGATGTAGTTTTCAGGAAAGTGTTCACTACATTCTGGAGAAGGTTTTAGTGTATAACACTAATAGATATCCCGTGACGTTGCCCGCGTGGATCCGTTTTGCTTACTTGGATCGTAGATTTTCAGAGACGATTGCATGTTTGTCCGCAATTATCTCGCGTTTGGCTTAACCGATTTTGATGCAGTTTTCAGGAAAGTGTTCATTACATTCTGAAAAAGGTTTTAGTATGTAACACTAATAGATATCCCGTGACGTTGCCCGCGTGGTTCCGTTTTGCTTACTTGGATCGTAGATTTTCAGGGACAATTGCATGTTTGTCCGCGATTATCTCGCGTTTGTCTGAACGGATTTTGATGCAGTTTTCAGGAAAGTATTCATTACATTCTGGAAAAGGTTTTAGTATATAATATTAATAGATATCCCGTGACGTTGCCCGCGTGGATCCGTTTTGCTTACTTGGATCGTAGATTTTCAGGGACGATTACATGTTTGTCCGCAATTATCTCGCGTTTGGCTGAACCGATTTGATGCAGTTTTCAGAAAAGTGTTTGTTACATTCTGGGGAAGGTTTTAGTATATAACAGTAATGGATATCTCGTGAAGTTGCTCACATAGATCCGTTTTGCTTAAAAGGATTGTAGATTTTCAAAGACGCCGATTTTATGAAGATTTTTGTTGTTGATTATCTCAACTAAAAATGGAAAAATAAAAAACTTTTTTAAAAAAAAGGGAACCGACTTCAAAACCAAACACAAAAAAACTATAAAATAACTTTTCTTTCGGAAGTCGGTGGCCATATGTCAATGAAATAAAAAAAAACAAAGCCACCGACTTCCGAAAGAAAAGTTATTTTATAGTTTTTTTGTGTTTGGTTTTGAAGTCGGTTCCCTTTTTTTTAAAAAAGTTTTTTATGCTTACTTGGATCGTAGATTTTCAGGGACGATTGTATGTTTGTCCGCAATTATCTCGCGTTTGGTTGAACCGATTTTGATGCAGTTTTCAGAAAAGTGTTTGTTACATTCTGGGGAAGGTTTTAGTATATAACAATAATGGATAACTCGTGAAGTTGCTTACATAGATCCGTTTTGCTTAATAGGATTGTAGATTTTCAAAGACGCCGAATTTATGAAGATTTTTGTTGTTGATTATCTCAACTAAAAAGGGAAAAATAAAAAACTTTTTGAAAAAAAGGGAACCGACTTCAAAACCAAACACAAAAAAACTATAAAATAACTTTTCTTTCGGAAGTCGGCGGCCATATATATGTCAATGAAATAAAAAAAAACAAAGCCACCGACTTCAGAAAGAAAAGTTATTTTATAGTTTTTTTTATGTTTGGTTTTGAAGTCTGTTCCCTTTTTTTCAAAAAGTTTTTTTTTTTTAAATTAACGGTTTCGGTACTTGGAGAGTTATAATGATTTTTGAATAAATACAAAAATGCTGTTTTAGTTTTCATCAAAATCCGCCTCGGAACTCTTCCATTATTGTTTGCTATCCCACATATTTTCGGATTTAGCCATTCACACCTAGTTAGAAAATTCACCCTGTACATTTTAATTACCTGGCTGCATACACATAAATGCAATAAGAGTGGAATGTGGCAATGCATATCAGATCAGACACTATAGCAGTTTGGAATGTGAATCCCAAATATCCAATGTAGTGGTATATGTGAAGAATAGTATCCATCTTCTCGCCTGACACATCTGGAATTTATATAAATGTAATACTTTTAGTTTCATATTAATAATTCATGGTGTGGTTTTGCAATGGCGAAACATACAAAATATATGGTAAGTATAATATTGAGATAAAAGATTTTAGAAGCGCGAAAAGCAGATTTCAATAGGTTTTATTTGATCTTGTCGTCAGCGAAACTCAATGTATTTTAATATTAGTGGTAATAAAGGCGCGATTACACTAGGTCGTTAGCCCTTATTCAATAACTATAGGTACTCGACTTTTTCGCCGGCACAGTTGGCGCAGTGGGTGAGCGATCAACAGTAACGCAGCGCGTCGCAGTTCGGGGTCTGGATATTTGTGATGTGAAAAAAGAAAAAAGCTGAATAAGATTGTCTGAATATTGGCGAACTCAACCTGGTTCATTGATATTTGTTCGTATGTCCGAACTCTATACGCAATCGAATTCAGATAAACGACTATGATTGTGTAATTGCGCCATCATTGCCGAAGTTTTCAAAATTATATTTTACCTAAAAATAACCACCATAGTTGCACATGATAAGAGAAGTATTTTCCCAACATTTTATTGAATGCATTATTGAGTTTTAATCCAACTGGAGCACCCATCAACCACTTTAGTAGAGAGTAAAGAGAATTTATTAATTTCTGAAACAGAGAAAATAAAGTTGTGTTTGGGAAGGTATAATACAGGAAAACGGCTGAAAAATAAAAATAAAATTGTGGTAATAGACAAACAAATATATTTTAATCATCTTTAATCTTTCAAATTAAGTAACTCAAGTGTTACTTATTGAAGATGTTCTGAATAATACAATTACAATCTGTAATTTATTTGAAGTCAAGATAAGGCTGAAGCAGAATGTAATACATTACATTATTTTATTCAATTTTGCAAGATTTCTATGTTTCTAAAATATTCAGTCCAAAAATATTCAGTTACCACAGTTTATTTAAACAAAAACAGACTCTCAAGGTTGCCTCTGAAAATATAGCCACAAGCAATTCAAATTAAAGGGGAATGGGCCTCCGTGTATCTCCAATCCAAAAAAAGGGCCAATCTGATTAATAATCTGTCTTAGTTTATTTATTTATAATAATAACTGTATGACCGAATATATTATACAGTGAACATAGAAATCTTGGAGTGCATCAATATTGAGCGACAGTGGCCGTGAATGGGTTTATGGAACACAGACATTGTAAAACATTAGTATAGCTGTCTAAACTAGTGTCTGAAACTAAATTTTTACCTCTAGAATTCCCATTAGTGTTACGGTGATATCTGTTTTGTCTTCTGTAAGCAACTGTAGAGCTAGGTATCCTAACAGGATGTCCATTATCACTGCTAGAATTAAATTGCCTTGTTTAACTGTTACCTATAAAAATATTGTTAAATGAGTACTAAAGAAATATTTCTGGTTGATAGTAAGTTATTTCAAATAGCTGTTTTAGTCTACATAACTTACTTTTTTGTCCCTTTTAATACTTGATATAAGCCAATTTATTAATTTCCAATAATTGTAAACATGTTGCAGGAACATAGATGAAGCCAGCCAGTGCTGGTTTCCAATATTTTTCTCGACATGCTTATCAAAGTTTCTCCCATGCTCCTCTTGAATTAAATTCACCAATTTTGTAAAATAATTATTCTTGGTATCAGTTATTGCTTGAGAGTCTTTAATATTGTTATAATCATACAGCATAAGAATACAATTGGTAGTAGTGTTTACTTCATTTCCATTTAGCAGCAACTTGTTGATTTTTAGTGTCACGTTTTGTTCTGTGTCCAGAAAATTCGGAAACCTTCTGGGCACCTTTTTTGGTAAATTATCTCCACAGTATCCATAGATTTCATTTTCTTGTTGTTTTTCGGCCCATAGCTCATTATTTGTTGTGTATTTGGTAATGTAAATAATACGAGAATCATCCAAGATATTAACATACCCCTTGAAATATATATCCTTAATGTTCTGTGGAAATATAGGCAGCAATATTCTTATCGCAGTAGGCATTTGTTATTTTTAAGTACAGCACATTTGAACTTAAAGTTTGAATTGAACACAAACTCTTCAATCTTCGATACTGATGATTGCACAGGTGATTATTTTAAACACATCCCAAACAAAACAAAACCCAAATATTTGAATTGACAGTGACCCTTGTCATTGTCAATGTCATAAACAATTGACAACTTGATTCCCCATCCCCAATGTTCTATATATACAGCTTGGCCAGCGGGGCGATTCGCTATCAAAGTGGAAAGCTGTGCGAAACGGATTGAAACGGAACTAAAATTTTTATTTCTGGCAGCGTTTTAAAATCTTTGATATTTGATGTAAACAAAGACCGCAGGTTTGTTAGATTTATTATCTATATAAATAAAACTGAATTGTTGTTCGTTAGTCTGATTAAAACTCGAGAACGGCTGGGCCGATTTGGCTGATTTTGGTTTTGAATTATTTTGGAAAGTCCAGGGAAGGTTTATAAGGTTTTTTTTTTTATCGTTTCTCAGGCGGTACGGAGTTCGCCGGGTCAGCTAGTTGTGCCATAAAACTAACGTAATAAGTGAAAAAAAAATGAAATAAAATCATTCAAAGTGCTGGTAGCGCGAAGACAGTGGCGACTTCCGGTTTTCTACATTTTTATGTCGAGCTGTACATTTTGCATAGGGTGATTGCGTCGATGTTGCCCGCGAAATTCAAATTTTCTTACGTTTTTTGCAATTTGCAGGCCAGTGACATGTTGTAACTTTATCAAAATATGAATTGCGGTAATAATAAGTATAATTTTAAATATAAAAATTATCAAAACATTCGCTCCATCAGCTCTCACATAGAAAAGCTGCATCTAAGTTAGATTTCGGAGATTTTAACAAGATGCAGCTTTTCTATGTGAGAGCTGGTGGAGCGAATGTTTTGATAATTTTTATATTTAAAATTATACTTGTTATTACCATATTACTTGTTATCCACTCACACGTCCATGGATACCATAGTATCCTAAAAAAAAGTAGCTCGTTACGTCCCGGATAGTATACTATCCAATGTGTCACTTTTTGTAAAATCGACATCTATCTAAAATGTACTGTACTATTTGGAACTATTGTTCGTTAAGTCAGTAGCTGATGAACAAGTTTATACAACTAAGACGAGATGGCGCTGTTACAAGCCCAGACGAATAAATAAAAAAATGTCAAACTTCAGTGTACTCGCATGTGCGTTTGGTGAACGAGCGTTTTTGTTGTGCTTGTGGATATGTCGTAAGTACTTAAGTTTCATTGAATGTTTCTTAGATTATTATATGTCAAAATAAACTAGACGATTAATGCTTTATAACTACGTACACATAACATACCTTTAAGTTTAAAATCAACTCG
This sequence comes from Agrotis clavis, assembly GCA_954870645.1. Lineage (NCBI taxonomy): Eukaryota > Metazoa > Arthropoda > Insecta > Lepidoptera > Noctuidae > Agrotis > Agrotis clavis. Next base: position 14,859,190 of record OX940920.1, read on the forward strand.
TATTTTGCATTCAAAGTATAGCTGTTCGGAACAAATGGCGGCTCTAAAGTTTTCTGCCTAATTTTAGTTATGTTTACGTTGTTTTTCCGTAAAATATTATTTAAACAACAAATAATAATTCGTAATAAACATAATTATGCACTTTACAAACAGAAATTGAATGTATTCACAGAAGATTTCTTGAAAATGTTATTGTGTTCCTCAGGTTTTTTGTTGCGGATAGCGTGGTATCCACGCGCACACCTACATTGGTTCGAAATAAGGGTCGGTACAAACGGCAAAATATAGCTTTGCATTTTTTGCTTTTTTTATGTTTTTTGGGTTTTGGTGTTGTTTTCTTTGGGAACACCCAAATACTCCGAAATATTTTATTCCGAATTTCGATATTCCGATTTTCAAAACTCCGAATAACCTAAAAATTACAATGTCTATTATTAAGAATCTCGAAATTTATTTGACCGAAAGTCGTATGTCCGATTTCTTCTTTTTCCGATTTTCACATATTCGAAAAATGTAATGCTCGATGAGTTCTCATTCCGAAAACGAAATTCCGATTTTCAATATTCCGAATAAACTGATTTTTTCGGAATATTGAAAATCGGAATTTCGTTTCTCATTCCACAAAGTCAGTGACAGAAACGAATTGGTGCAAAACCGGCTCCACGTAATTTTGTCTACCGTACTCCCAGAGTGTTATTTAAACCCGTGTAGGCACGGAGTGGCCAGGCGTATCCTCTTAAATTTCACTGTTTGCCTTCAGGATTTTTATTGTTATTAGGAGAACTTAGAATTCAAGAGCGAGCGAAGCGAGCTCTGGACTTGGGGCACCCCGACTCGGACAGGTTAGGTTCGAAGGGGATGGCGGGGTCTGAAAGACCCCGCCATCCCCTTCGTGTTAGGTTACTTTAAACATTGCTCACAGAAATAGGAGCCCCGCGAAGCGGGGTTCCGTCGACCTACCTTGGTAGGTGGTAGTCAACAAATCGACCAAGGATGTAAGAGCGAGCGAAGCGAGCTCGGGACTGGGGACACCCCGACACGGACAGGTTAGGTTCGAAGGGGATGGCGGGGTCTTTCAGACCCCGCCATCTCCTTCGTGTTAGGTTACTTTAAACCTTTCTCACAGAAATAGGAGCCCCGCGATGCGGGGCTCCGTCGACCTACCTTGGTAGGTTGTAGTCAACAAATCGACCAAGGATGTAAGAGCGAGCGAAGCGAGCTCGAGACCGGGGACACCCCGACACGGACAGTGTTAGGTTACTTTAAACCTTGCTCACAGAAATAGGAGCCCCGCGAAGCGTGGCTCCGTTGAACCACCTTGGTGGTGCTATTACTCAGGATGCAATAGCGAGCAAAATGTGTCTTGAGGCACCCCGACTCGGACTTTTCGACCTGACGGACCCGAATCGGAATTCCAATAATCGGAATTTTAATATTCGGTATTCGTGTTTTTGATGTTTCGGAAAATATGTTAAGTCGGAATTTTTGATATTCGGTCTATTGAAATTCGGTATTTTGAAAATAGTAATTATAAACGTTAGGAATTTTGAAATTTCGGAATTATTAAAATAGGAATATTGATCGATCGGAGTTGTTATATTAGGAATTTTGAACCATTCGGAATTATGAAAATCGGTATTTTGAAATTCGTATTTATGAATTTCGGAATAAAGTTTTTCGTATTATCGTAGTGTACCCGTTTTCTTTGCTTGGTTTGTGTTGTTTCAGCGTGCAATCTTATCTCAAAATTTTTAACCGACTTCAAAAAAGTAGGAGGTTATCAATTCGATATGAATTATTTTTTTGTGTGTTTGTTACGCGATTATTCTAAGTGTGGACCGATTTTCAAAATTCTTTTTTGTTCGAAAGGAGATACTTTTGAAGTGGTCGCTGTTGCTTTTGCGCTAAGAAAAAGGTGGTAACGAGAACCATATGGAAATGTCTCGAATGCAACAAAAATCTGTGCATTGAGGGTTGTTTTATGGAGTACCATACAACCCAATAAAATTGTATGTTTATGTCTGTTTTTTTATTGTATTTTTGGTGTAATTTTTTTTTATATTATAAATTTTTCCTATGTTTGGCGTATATCATTTCTCCCTAGAATTTGATTCTTAATAGGGACACTATCGAATGGTGTATTAATAAAGGCTGTGATTTTTTTCTAAAATCAGCTGGTTTTATTGATTATTGGTTTTTCCAAATCGAATGACGCAGTTTTAGTATTCGTCAAAATAAGCCTCGAGACTCCTTTCAATGTTTTTCAATATTTCTCAGTTTCGGATATAGCCATCCATATCCAGTTGAAAAATACACCTGTATAAAAATAAAAAAAAACCCTTAGTATACCTGTATACAATGCATTATAAAATCGAGATTATAATTTGTTATTCATAAAAAAAAACCATTAATAAAAACTGTTTTCTTTTTAATTTGCGTAAATTAAAAAAAGTATGAATGAGACCTTAGGTAGGCGGCCATCTTGGTTGTATTTTGTCCTTGAGTGCACTTCGACAGCGCTCGCGCCATCGTTATAAAATTATGAGGACTAGGTGTTTTGTTTTGATTTATTTCACTACATAGCGATGAAGAAACATAAACATCTATACATCATATTAAAGGAATAAAAGTCTAGTTTGTTGTGGCATTTTTGTAATTGTAAAATAAACAACATTCTTTCTTTGTGGTGTGAATAAATAAAATGTATATGTTTATTTTACTCCAAATTGAATGTTCATACCTGTTTTTAATATCTTAAATTAGAGTTTTAGATCTTAAAATGTACATAGGTTTAATCTGCATTTTTCTGTCATTTTTTCGTAGTTTTTCTCTTTACTCTAGCTGTTGTAGATAAGTAGTTATAAGCGTTTGTTTACACAACAGGCGAGCGCGGTAGCGCTCGAATCGAGACCGCGCGCGCTCGGACGTAACGACCCCATGTGGTCGCGGGAGCTGGACGTGTGAGTGGTTATTATTAATTCATATTTTGATAAAGTTACAACATGTCACTGGCCTGCAAATTGTAAAAAAACGTAAGAAAATTTGAATTTCGCGGGCTGGTTGGAGCATTCCCCTTAAGGGGAATCATGCTCCAACCAGCCCGCGAAATTCAAATATGAGTCAAATACGAAACAGAGAGTGAAATTTTCGTTTTTCTCTTTCTTTCTAATGCAGTATTCATATTTGAGAAAAGAGAACAATATTTCAGTTGTTGCTCAAAATGGGAATATTTTGTTGGCACATTTGCCTCCTAAGGTAGGCACGTTTTTTGTGTGGGTATTTCCACTAATGGGGAAGGCCGGTCAAAGCTAATTGTAGATGGCGCGACCATGGCTAAGTCCTAATCCGACCAATGAGGTAGTACTATTTTAAAGTACCTATAAGATTTAAACCAATAACGATGCTTGGAACAAGCTATACTAGCGCCGTTCGTTTCCCAGTTGCCATCTAGTCCGGTCAATTTAGACATTCGAGGTTACATAAAGTCCCAGCAAGCTGAATTTCTGTGAAGTTGTTCAAAACATAATTATAAACAATGTCTAAAAGTTCCCCATCATTCCCCTGTAAGGAAAAAAAAATATTCAATGTCAAAGGTAAAAAAAATGAGTTTTTCGCGTTTTTCAGCAAAACGGTAAGTTTTATCATAAAAGTACCTCAGACAAAAATTGTAGATCATAAAATTATCTATAAAAATGTATCAATACTTTTTTTCTTACGAGCCACCTTTTCTGAGATATAACGATTCAAAAAGTTATAAAATTTGTTATCGTCATAATATGCACACGTTTCCACGCCACCTATGAGGTAGTGTACTTAGCGCGTTTTTTTTAACGTGGTTTCCCCAGTAGGCCTACTCCACGGGTGTGATCCTGTTTAATGTAAAACTATTGCAAAATAAAGGAAATTTTCAAAGATTGGGAAAGATAAAAGCGATGTAAATGAAAAAAAAAGTGTTGAAGTTTATTCGTCTTATTCGTAAGTTTCAAATTCTTGTTCTTCTTCTTGATCTTCTTCTTGATCTTCTTCTTGTTCTTCTTCTTCTGCTTCTTCTTCATCTTCATTTTGGATGCAAGTAAATTGCCTCAACAGCGATGTATCGCATGATACTTCGTCGGAGTCGAACGAATCCTCCATTGTTTGTAATTCAATATTAGAGCACGACCGGCCTTGACAATTTGTGCATGCCAAAGAACAAAACAGTCCGACTTTTTTGCAACCACATTTAGCACTGCATCCCTTTTTGCAGTTGCAAAAAATAGTGTTCAGCAGTTTTTCCGGCGCAGGTGGAAGTAAAGTTTGAACTGGCTCTAATATATTGTTGACCAACTTCCAACCCCAGTCTGTAGGGTCTAGCTGATAACCAAGCCAGACTTGAACTTGGTAATATACTCGAAAAAGATGTTGGTGAGCAGCAACTGAGGTTGGAGGAAGACAAGCTAATTGAACTTGTTTTTTATTTTTAGTATTTTTAACGAAACATGCGTATCGATGCTTATCTAAACAGGTAGTTTTTTTAGGAGCTCCGTACATAGAAAGAAGAAAGCGGATGCCGTTGGTCATAACTTCTTAAGTAGAATTAAATGCAACTGTTTTATTTATTAGATACCTACAAATAAACACAAGAACAAGATTTAAATAATGGTGCGCAAGCGATGGCAGACATTTTTTACAACTCTAGATGTATGTACGTGGCGTACTCATGCATATTATGACGATAACAACTTTCATAACTTTTTGAATCGTTATATCTCAGAAACGGTGGCTCGTAAGAAAAAAAGTATTGACACATTTTTATAGATAATTTTATGATCTACAATTTTTGTCTGAGGTACTTTTATGATAAAACTTACCGTTTTGCTGAAAAACGCGAAAAACTCATTTTTTTAACCTTTGACATTGAATATTTTTTTTTCCTTACAGGGGAATGATGGGGAACTTTTAGACATTGTTTATAATTATGTTTTGAACAACTTCACAGAAATTCAGCTTGCTGGGACTTTATGTAATTTCACCCTCATTTTTTGGTCTAAATTGACCGGACTAATCCCCATTTCCAGTCCATATGATTACTATGTCTTTGATTCTACCGTACGAAACCATGGATTTATAAATATTAAGGGATGGAAGGCTTGTAACTTTAAAACCGTGCCTTATTTTTTAAGAAAGAGAGGCATACAGCTTGGGATTTTTCTCCTTCTGGCATTGATAAGTGTTTACACAAAATAAAAACATTACCAACATTTACATAGTTATTGAGTTAAAGATTTTTTTAAAAACATACTTGTACAGCTTGGCCAGAACGTTTTGAAACGGAACTAATCTTTTTGTTTGATGACAACGTTTTAAAATCTTTGATATTTGATGTAAACAAAGACGCAGGTTTGTTAGATTTATTATTGTGCCATAAAATTAACGTAATAAGTGAAAATAAATAAAATAAAATCATTCAAAGTGCTGGTACCGAGAGCACAGAGACGACTTCCGGTTTTCTTCTGTTTTTTGCCAAGCTGTACAATTATGTTACATTTTTATAGCTTGTGATAGTTTTTATATTCTGTAATGTATTTTAGTTACTCATATTTTAGGTAAAATGAAAAAAAATATCACAAAACTTCGGATGTTTCCCGAAAAATTAGGTGTAGGTGACCACGGAAATATGTTATCAGTAGTTACTCTATTCACCCTAATAAGTATGAACTTTATTGTAATAGGAATATAGTCTTTACGGGAAACGGACCTAATTAAAGTATGAAGGAAAATCGACATTCGTATAAAACTGAACTAGTGATTTAGTGAAATGCATCATTTCTCTTCACTAAATTACTAGATCAGTGAACTAGTCCAGTGAACTAGTCCAGGGAACTAGTCCAGCGAACTAATTCAGTGAACTAGTCCAGTGAACTAGTTCAGTGAATCATCTCATTCAGAAACTCGTTCCTCATTAGCTGGACTAAGGGCTGGTTTTTCAATAGTCAGTTAAGCGTTACCTGAGGAACAAAAATAACGGGTTGACATATTTTCCATAGATAAGCTGTCAAACCGCCATTTTTATTCCTCAGTTAACGGATAACTGACTATTGAAAAACCAGCCCTAAATGAAGTACTGAACTAAATGAATGAACTACTTCATCAAGTGAAAAGATATACTTCATTCATTTCTTTTTACTGACACATTTTGCATCTGCTAAACCACCAATTTGGAACCCTAAGGATTTATTGCATCACATGACTTCTTACAATTTTGATAAAAATAACATATTTCAAGTATCAAGACATGTGGCTACTCTTTTGTTGTTAGCATCAGCCCATCAGGTCGTAGGGTTCACGACCTTAAGCCCGGTTTCCACTGCGAGCGGAACGGACACATTAATGACTCAACGGGTGAAAAGAGTAAAAATGAGCTCGCTCCGGGAACTAAAAAACTCTTTGTTGATGGAAATACAAGTATGCAGTTTACGCTTGCGAGTTTAACGGAGTCCTTAATGGGTCCGTTCCGCTCGCGGTGGAAACCGGGCTTTACTCTGTTGCGAATTGATAGCAATAGCTTTGTCGATGAAGATTCCTCTATTGTATTGTGGCCTGCTTTCGGTTCTAAAACAGACAACCATAACCACAGACAGTCTGGATGGAGGCTTAGAGAACACCCTAATAAGAAATTAAATCTGATTTTTTGGTTAAGGCAGTTAATATGTATTACTTCCAACTGTCGAGGAAATATAAAACATTTATCTTCGTTGTCAAGCATCCATCACGGTAAGAAAAGGATGCACACTGGTGAAAGAAAGAGACAGGTATAGAACCATGGACAATGGGGATGGCAACTGGGGAACTAATGGCGCTAGTATAGCTTGTTCCAAGCATCGTCATTGGTTCAAATCAGTCCAAATCTTAAAGGTACTTCAAAATAGTACGACGTCATTGGTCGGATTAGGACTAAGCTATGGTGGCGCCATCTACAATTAGCTTTGACTTGCCTTCCCCATTTGGTAAGTTTTTAACCACAGATAATCAATTTAAGGCTAATTTACAACAGCATTCTTCACATCGACGCTGTGTGTCTTAGGAAAGCACATAATATTATCCCCAAAATACTGTATCATGGACACACTATTAGAAAGAAACAGATTCCCGAGCTGTGTGCCTTTCATTCGTTTCAAGGTCACCGATTTGGGATCGTTTTTTGTCAGACTTCTACTGACTAAAATCCACGGTGTCCTTCAATAGCCCTTTCTTCAAAAGTTCGCGCTTCGCGCCGAACCAGCTCCACGTCTATCTCAGTCGAATGCGCCGAAAAGTTGCGAGTGTGGAGGGCACAGACTAAGTAGAGAGAGAGTATACACAGTGGAGGGCTCAGGAGGGCTATATCTCTCTACATAGTTTGTGGCTATATCTTTCGCACCTTGCCGATTGTATAGGCGGCCTAAGACGTGCCTAAAGGTGAACGCAGACCTAGCCGCACCGCAGTCTCCGCAGTCCCCGCATTACGAATTCTTTGTATGAAGTTCTATGAAACCTCGCACACACCCGCATCGCAGTAGCCGCAGAAGCGGTAAGAAAATGATGACTGCGGGGACTGCGGAGACTGCGGTGCGGCTAGGTCTGCGTTCACGCGTTCACCTTAAGGTGATTGCTTCGATGTAGCCCGCGAAATTCAAATTTTTTTACGTTTTTTGCAATTTGCAGGCCAGTGACATGTTGTAACTTTATAAATACACTTCTCATCAAAAAAATCGAAACACTTTCGTTTTTATTGTTTTTGTCCTAATTTTTTACAAAAGAGAATTAATTCCATGAAAAAAAAAACATTACTGTGTAGCTGGCAGTTTGGTCATTACAGTAAGAAGAAAAAAATCAAAATTCGAAATAATTTCATTTGTTTATCCTATAAATGAAATTAATCACTGTTTTGAGACAAATGTGTATTTAGGGTTGGAGTACGTTTCTCGTTTAAAAACTAAAAATTAGCGCTTGTCTTTAAACTTTCTGTTTCTTATTTCATTTACTGTGACTTTGGGACGTCTGAAAAAACTTTTTTTTCTAAAACATATGGATACTTCGCCCGCAGAAGCCGCCCAAGTGGTGGCATTGCTGGATTCTGGACTTAGTCAGCGTGTTGTGGCTGCAAGATTGCATCTAAGCTTATCATCTGTTCATAGAGTCTACAAACGCTATCGGGAGACTGGTTCGTTCACGCGCCGTTCAGGATCTGGCAGGAATCGGGTCACTTCTGAGCGAGATGATCGATTTATTGTAACAACTTCTTTACGAAATCGACGCCTTAACGCTTTTCAACTGCAGCAGCAGCTTCGCGTTGTACGAAGAGTAGCTGTAAGTGACTCTACAATAAGAAGAAGGTTGAAGTAACGCGGATTGGCACCGCATAAGCCAGCGAATGCGCCGAAATTAACTGCAGACCATCGAAGAGCGCGCCTTAACTTTGCACGCGAGCACCTAACTTGGTCATACCTTCAGTGGAGCAAAGTACTGTTTTCTGATGAGTGTAAAATTATGCTGTATGGTAACGACGGAAGGAACAAGGTCTACAGAAGAGATGGAGAACGCTTTGCACAATGCTGCATTGAAGAAAAGGTCAGCTATGGTGGCGGTTCGTGGACGGTTTGGGGAGGAATCAGCGCCGACGGTAAGACAGAACTTGCCTTTGTGTCTGGGCCACGGCTGCCTGCACTAAACACTCATCGGTACATCGAACAGTGTCTTGAACCTCATGTGATGCCCTATGCACATTTTATTGGCAACGACTTCATATTCATGCACGACAATGCTAGAGCTCACACCGCGGGCGTCGTACGAGATTATCTTACCGAAGTCGGTATCTCCATTATGGTATGGCCAGCAAGAAGCCCGGACATGAATCCCATTGAACATCTATGGGATGAATTAAAGAGACGAATTCGAGCAAGAGATCCAGCCCCAGAAACACTTAGCCAGCTGCAAAATGCAATCCAAGAGGAATGGGATAATATACCACAACATGTGATCGTGACTCTCATCCGATCGATGAAGAACCGTATGGAAGCAGTAATAAGAGCTCGCGGAGGGAATACAAGTTATTAAATAAACGTTTCTTACATTTTTTTTTCATTTACGCGTGTTGTTTTACCCATTTCCTTCATATTCCATACAGGGTAAAAATTACTCATTATACAAAATACGAAACCTATGAAGACTTAATTTGAATTTGGAACATTAACATTAGGATTTAAAAACCTCATACTACTCACTATTAAATGACATTTTACATTTATTCCTAAATATACACATTTTTCTGATAATCCTTATCAAATCATAAACTGCGAGGTGTTTCGATTTTTTTGATGAGAAGTGTATTTGTGTTGCGCAAATAACAAGTATAATTTTAAATATAAAAAATATCAAAAAACTCGCTCCATCAGCTCTCACATAGAAAAGGTGCATCATGTTAAAATCTCCGAAATCTAACTACGATGCACCTTTTCTATGTGAGAGCTGATGGAGCGAGTTTTTTGATATTTTTTATATTTAAAATTATACTTGTTATTTGCGCAACACAAATATTTATAAAGTTACAACATGTCACTGGCCTGCAAATTGCAAAAAACGTAAAAAAATTTGAATTTCGCGGGCTGGTTGGAGCATCCCCCTTAATACTGATGCAAAATGACATTGTTTTAGAACTGGCAACTTTATTTATGTATTTAAAAACTTTTGTCGTGTCGTCGCCATTTTAGTTTCGTTGTTTCGTAATTTGATTGATTTGTTGGCTTGCAGTGGCAACTGGAAGTTTTTGCTAATTAATGAAATATGAACCAGTTTTGAAGACACAGGATTAAAGAATATTCTTGCCAGATAATATTTATTTAGAAATAGGAATTTGTGAATCAGAAAAGGCTAAGTTTCTAATTCAATATGTCAGCACACGAGCAAATGAGGGCAATGTTAGACCAACTGATGGGCACTGCTCGTAATGGTAAGTTATTTTTTAATCGCATCATTTTGGTCCTCAGGTTTTCGTATTCCTCCCTTTTTGATTTCAAAACAAAGCTTATAAATTGTAATGACCAAGGTACTGAAAAAAAAATACATCTAAAATTTGTTTCAGGTGAAACAGACAGACATGGGGTTAAATTTTATGACGATACAGTGTGTAAATCGTTTTTATTGCAATGTTGTCCTCACGAAATCCTATCTTCCACGGTAAGATGTTCTGTTGTGATAACAACTTCGTAATGAATTCTGAGTTTTCATTAAATTCTGATATATTTTTTTCATGGTTTTGCAATGTAGCAAGAAGTTTTTGCTAAAATGCTAAAAATATTCGGAAACTTATTTGAGAATTTAATAAATAATGAAATCTCAGTAATTTAATTTTAAATTGGGAATTGCAGTGCTTTTTTTGGTCCACATACATTAGGATATTAATAAAATTTGTTACAACCAATTGCTTTGATTTATTTGAACTACCCTCGAGGTATTGATCTTAATGTATGTGTTGTATTTTCACTCTCACTTCTCTTGTCGAATGATCTTATGTATTTAGTATCGCTGGAGAATTCTTACATCGGAGTGGCATTAACTGTGGTGAAATATGCTTTTCAGAAAATGCCCAACACTAGTCTTTATTGCTCATCACAATACTTAACAGATGAGGGATAGATTGTATGAGTTAGGCTGTTCTGTAAGTACCAAGATGTACGTATAAAAACATTTAATAGTTAGCTGATTGTATTATTACTGCTATGCAGTGTTTAATTTAATAAGGCTCATGAAATAATTAAATTTTCCAACGGTTACTAATGCTGCTTCGGTGAGTACATGAGAAAATTTTAGGAACATGAAAAACATAAGCCCGGGTGAGAGCAATTTGGTGTCATACATTCTAACTACATTGGGTACGTACTGTGCTGTTTAAATGGCTAGCATATCCAACAAAGTATTGCATGAGCAAGAAAAATTTTCAAACAAATGGACATTGTTGAGTGTTTTAGTTCAAAATGTACTCAATTTTGGATGTTGACTGAAATAATCTATCAACAATTTAAAAATACGTAATTGATATCCTGAATATTTATATGGTAGCAAAAAAGTATAATGTGTTGTTTTGATACAAAATCTTGTTAATTTATAATCATGTGTTTTACATTTTTCATTTATCAAAAACACTGCACAATATTATTAAAAAAATAAATGTAAGCATTAAATATTTGACTGATATAATAATCTGCAAATATTGAAACTTTCCAAAAGCAAATGTACAGAGAAAAATATAATTAAAATAGCTCAAAATTGGTATTTTATGTTGTATTTCAAGAGTTCTAACTTTTAATTTGTTCTGTTGTTTCTAAATAAACATATCTTCGGCCTAGTTAGGATATTCGGGTGTTTCCTCTAACATTTGTAAGTATTTATAATAAATTACAATAAATATCCTGTGCGTGAACCTGGGCTGTGTGAGCTGTGGTGATTTAGTATGTATTTCTTTAAAATATTTTTATGGCAGATTTTTGTGTATTGAAAATATTATTATTTTATAAATATCATTTGTGTCTGTTAGGGAATGTTTATATATAATAGTATTATTGATAAAACCTGAGAAAAAATTAAAATGTAAAATCTTCACATGTGTCACCTAAAGTTTTGTACAAGTTGATGGGCACTTAGTATTTATGTGGCTTTAATTTTTTTTCAGCGAATGGATTTAGGTGAGTGTCCAAAAATACATGATTTGGCTCTGCGTGCGGATTACGAATTAGCTTCAAAAACCAAAGACTATTTCTATGACATTGATGTAAGTATGATTCAGTTATTAGCATTCTAACTTTTTACATTTTGGAACTAACCACTAAAAATTGCAAATGTGGATTCTAGTAATATATACTTCAATCAACAGGTGGTTAACTTTTAGTTTAGTGCAAGCAATTGCACAGATTTAGTACCAATTAATAATTGTATTTTTTATCATTTTCAAGTGAGGTAACACAGGTACGTAAGTGCCTGCACAAAAAAATAATGTTATAACAGAATAGCAATTTAAATTTAATTTATAATGCCTAGGCAACAGAACATTTAGAGGCATTTATAGCCGACTGCGATCGGCGTACCACAGCGGCCAAACAACGCCTTGCAGAGACTCAGGAAGAACTCTCAGCTGAAGTCACAGAAAAAGCTAATGCAGTTCATGAGCTGGCCGAACAGATTGGACAAAAGCTGGCCCGTGCTGAAGCACTGGGGGAAGAAGGCATGGTAGAAGAGAGTGTTAAACTTATGGGAGAGGTGAGATGTGTAAAATTTATTTGACCAGGGTATGCATATATAATCAATGAATTATCTTCACTATTTACACGTTAAATATTCCAGATTGATGAACTTCGCAAAAAGAAAGCTGTAGCTGAGCAGGAATACCGCAATTCCATGCCTGCTTCTTCTTATCAGCAACAGAAGTTGCGAGTTTGTGAAGTGTGCTCTGCGTACCTGGGTATACACGACAATGACAGACGTTTAGCTGATCATTTTGGAGGAAAACTTCATCTTGGATTCATTACTATTCGTGAGAAACTATCTGAATTGAAGGTAATGCCTGAAATGTATTATATTAATTATTGTTTCTAGGTTGTACAATGTAACAACACTTAACTACCTTATGATATCAATTTATCAAACTAATCTTCATCTGATTCTTCAGAGAACCGTCGACAAACGTCGTGAAGAGCGTGGCGCTTCAGAGCGTGAGCGTACAGGCGGTCGTCGCCACTACGTCGGCGGTCGCGAGTTAGACCGGCGAGCTCGTCGTCACCGCGAGTCTGCGAGGGATCGTGACCGCAACAAGGAGTCCGATCGTGACCGCGATCGCAAGGACAGGGATCGTCGGGAGGGCGAACGAGAACGTGAACGTGAACGCAGGTAAACCTCAATGCGTCTTTGTATGGCAGGGTCTGGCGCCTTTCATTGTGATGAAAAACTCAGAATATTAGTATTGTTTAATTTTGGACAATATTATTAGTTCTTTATCCTCATTGCTAAATGAAAATTTAAATTAAAAAACAACTGCTCAAGAGGAAGTTTAACTCGCGCACGAGTTTCCGTACCACTATCTATAAAAACGGCAAAAAAATGGGATCCCGACTTCCCCATGTATGTAAGCCCACATAAATCTATTTTATTCTGTTTTTTAGCATTTTTGTCGCTATAGCGGCAACAGAAAATGATCATCTGTTAAAATTTTTCAACTGTCCAAATATCCCAGTCATGAGATACAGTCTGGTGACAGACGAAGCAAGAGGGTTCTGTTTTATGCTTTGGGTACGGAACCGTAAAAATAACAGACGTAGTACCTAAGTAGAGTGGTGTGCCGTTTCATCTTTTTACATTATTTTTCATAACAGACGGAGCCGGTCACGCAGTAGAAGCAAACGCGAGGGTTCGCGCGAGCGGTCTCGAGGACGCGACCGCGACCGCGAACGTGACCGCGAGTCTCGCCGCAGCCGCTCTCATCGCTCCTCCTCTAAAGAACGCAGGCGGGACTAGCCGTTGCCATTACTGTTTATTCTTTAATAATAATAATTATGATTATTATCCTTCCTCTCTCAAGATTACAGCGTGGTTGATGTTATCCCACACTTTTTATTACACTTGCAATCAATTGTACTTTCTCATTTATACATTGATTATTAAAACTAACGAGGAATATGCTTGTATGCTTATTAGCGTTATCTTGAACGCAACTGAGTTTTATGACTATTAACTTAATCGCAATATGAATATACTAAAAAAGGTTTACGCAATACAAATATTTGAATCATAAATATGCACTTATATTCTTTGTTTTAGAATTTTATATAACTAATGCGTTTTCATCACCAATAGCTGTGTGTAAATTTAGTTTTATTTCTTGTTTTTAATTGAATATAGAAACATTTTTCTCACCATGGTGTATATTTTTTATTTCTAGTGAGGTTATACTTATTTTTTCTCTGAAAAACATTATGAGTTACTATGAATAATAATAACTAGCACTGCCGACAAGGAGCAATGTATTTTAATGCCTCTAAAGTTTATTTTCATTCTAAGGGTCAGTTTCCACCAACCAGAATAACCTCAGCAAGTTTCTTTTTTCATATTAACGGCATTCAGTTCGTCCGTAGCACGATGTCACATTTTGAAAAGCATTAGTGCCCTTGATGTGTATTTATCATAATAACGATCAAGAGGATGCTTGATACACGCGAGGTTTTTCAACTTCGTGGATACTGTCCCTAATTGACACAATCTTTTTGACTGACGATGTAACTAAAATAATGTTCCAGTCTGTATGTGTAATAATATTCTGTAATAGGACTATTGAAACCTAAGCGGTATTCGCTATCGCTGAGAGCATCTGTGGACACTCGAACTCGGTATTGTACTCATACGGGCAGCGAATGACGCTTTGGTTGTGAGTTACCACATACCAGTGTTGGGCATTAATCAATTAATTTGTCAATTGTCTTGTTAACTGACTAAAAAAGTAATTGCAATTAAATTAATTACAATTGAATTTAATTGCAATTAAACTTTTAACTGCATCTTTCAATTAAATTAATTTGATTAATGTATGTCAATTAAAATAATTGCAATTAACTTTTTTAGTTGTTTTTTGAAACAATTAAAACTAACAATTAACTTTATGTATCAAAACGAAATTAGTCTAATCTGTCTTTTATTTGTTGCCAACATGTGTATTACTACAGGAATAGGTGGGGGTGGGGGGCATTATGATGACTGAGTATGACAGTCCGAGAGTCTGACGGAGTCTGACAGTTTATCAGTTTGACAGCCAGACCGAGTTTGATAGTTTATCAGCCGGACAGTCTGACAGAGGCTGACAGACTGACATAAGCTGACAGTCTGACAGTGTAGATCAGTCTGTCAATCTGACAGAGTGATCAGAGACTGACATAGTCTGACGGAGCCTGACAGTATTTGACAGTCTCACAGAATCTGACGTAGTCTGGCAGTCTGACAGTTTATCAGTCGGACATTCTGACAGTCTGATAGAGTCTGACAGTTTATCAGTCTGACATAGTCTCACGGAGTCTGACAGAGTGACAATTTGACAGAATCTGACAGTCTGACAGAGTCTGATCGAGTCTGACAGAGTTTGACCGAGTCTGACAGGGTCTAACCGAGTCTGTCTCTGTACTTAACCCAGAGTCTGACTTTATTAGACTCTTAATCTGACGGCGAGTAATGGGCAATTCGCTCTCCGACCATGGACCATGCCCGGGTCGAGGGCCCGTTGAGGTCCACGCATGCCTTAAAGAGTGTCAGCACTATGACAGGACCCCCTTTAGAGGGCTATACCCTGCCGGGGTCGCGGGACTAAACAGCCTTGACCCCGGAACGTAAAGGGCTATTGAAGGACTCCGTGGATTTTAGTCAGACAGTCCTCCTGCCCTGTCCTGGGTCGGAGAACTCATTTGATTTTATTTCGATAAAAAAAAAGGTGGTTAGACTACTTTTGGCAAAAGTAGTTAACTACATGAAGTTGTAACTACATGTAGTTACAACTTCATAGTTCTTCTTAGTTCTTTTAATCCTAGTTAGTTATCAGATTACAAAAAAAAGTAGTTAACTACGCCTCACACTGCACATGGGTATATTAAATATTTATATAAACCGGCTGTTATACAGCAGCATTTTTTAATTGTTAGTTTTTAATTAAAATTCACAAAACAATTGAAAATTAATTAATTGTTTTTTTTTGTTAATTTATAAATTGTAACTGCTACAGTTAACAATTAAATAATTGTTAGTTGTATTTTTTACAACTGATTAATTGTTAGTTTTTAATTGTTAATTCAATTAAAATTTGCCCAACACTGCCACATACCCACTCGGTTTTCCCTACATTGATTGTAGTGAATACCGCTTAAGTTTGAATATGCCTTAACTTGGATGGTCATGTAATACTTTTCTTTTAAGAATCGGTTTTATATATAGATATACATAAACTACAATGTATGTAGTAGATACGGAACTGACTTCTTTGCTAGATCGTTCAGGTGTTAGTATAGGACATAATATAAAGAAAAGTTATAGTTTTAGATTATAAGTAAGTCTTTTTAGGTTATAATGTAATACGATCAGTATATTTCGTGTCGGTTTATGTTAACTATGTTAACGTTTGCGCTAGTTATATGAAGGATTTATTTTTGAAGTGTTAAAAAGGTCAATATTTCAGGAACAAGTCAGAAAAACATTGCATCGTTTCAATATGAAGGCATGATGTAACGTGTAGTTTAGTGCTTTTCGTTTGTTAAAAATAAAACCATTATAATTGACTTTCTTGTTTTTTTTTATCAACGCTTAATTAAGACGTGGTCGCAAGGCCGTACCCAGTGGGGGGCGGGGGGCGTAAAACCAATCCCTGTATATGACCCAACACTGGATGGTGCTGAATAGTACACATTGTCCTGCACAATTTTGAAAACAAGCATACGAACCTGTTTCGAGCCAACACCTTTAGTTGATTGGTTTTTACCGCACAGAGTTTGGCCCTCATGTTTGCAACAGATAAGAGAACAATCATGTTCGCTCTCAACATTTTTCTATACCTACGCGCTGTATCGCAACATGCTTGTAAAGGCGTCTAGGAATAAATCTGTGCCGAATATCGAGTGAGTTATAGCGAAATAATTAAATTGCATTCCTTTGCTATTATTTCGGTCAATGTTATTTGACCTAGGATGCAAGAGCGAGCGAAGCGAGCTCGGGACTTTGGGGCACCCCGACACGGACAGGTTAGGCCGAGACTCCACCAAAGCTGTGCGAGTCGAGACGTGTTTTGAACAGCGTTGCGGCACGGGTTGCGGAGTGGAACTGTGTCAATAACGCAATGGGGATGGCAACTCAAAGCTAATCGTAGATGGCGCTGCGATAGTTGGTCCCTACGTCAGATTACTGTCTACACTGTATAAAAAACAAACAAGATTTATTGTTATAAAAATTGAGTATAAATTCAAAACAAATATGGACAGTTATTCGTCAATGCAAGTGCATATACTAAAAGAAGAATTAAGACTTCGCGGTGCATCTACAAGAGAAAAAAAAGTGATTTAATTGTGTGGTAGTACATTTGATTTTACCGTAATAAATCCACAATTACTTGTAGTTGAGGTTTCAATTTTTGAGTTTATGTTTGTTTTACCTGTCCTCTCCTATAACAAGAATATAATGCTGCTTCTGACTTTCTATTTTGATGAAATATCATAATGTTTTAAGTCAGTAATTTTACCATTTTTTTCTATTTAGATTCGAGAAATATCACAATATATTTAATTTCTTAACACCACAACTATCACAAAACTCGTTCCAGGTGATAATTCTTCCGCCAGACGAACCATTTCATGATTTATAGAGCGATGCAATACTGGTACTTAACCTCCAATAGAAAAGTAGATATTATTTTGAAAAGTGTATTCGATTGTTTAGTTATGGTATAATCATAGAATTTCATTAATAAACTCAACTAACGGCCTGTCTCGGCTTCGCAAGCCTGGATATTTATTATATAGCTTTTCCTTAGTTGTAATTCAATTTTTGTTCTCAACGCAGTCACAGCAGCTACCCATTATTTCTTGATAGTGTGAATTGTCGGAAATTTGTATGTTCCATCATTTTTACAACTTATTACACAACATCTAGTCATTTTACATCAATAAATCGTTTTTTTTTTTCAGAAAATTCCTTTGATTTGACAGTTCTTTTGGGACCAAACTGTCACTTGTCACTTTGACACTTGCCTTCCCCATTCTATTGGTTGTTCAAAACACGTCTCGACTCGCACAGCTTTGGTGGAGTCTCGGCCTTAGGTTAGAAGGGGATGGCGTTAGGTTACTTTAAACCTTAAACGCAGAAGTAGGAGCCCGAAGTCGAGCCACCTTGGTAGGTAGTACTTTATTTTTAAACAATTCTTTGTTAGTACTTACGCGATTTCGCCGCTGGCGGCGGCTCGTTGCGTGTTTCAAACATTCCCATGCATTTGATCATACCGCTTGCCGCTCTGCGCTGTCACCGCTCACAGCGGCTAGGTGAGAGTAATTTTATGCTTTAGCTGGGGGCGATTCGGAAGACGTTATAAACCATTTTGCTGAAGATCCTCGTAACTTACTCTTGAGATAGCTAAAAGGCACTCGTTTTCTTGTTTTTCGAGACTGCTCTAAATAATTGATTCTTCCCATTTTTTGGAGGGTGTTAATTGATATCATCAGTCCTCCCGCCCTGAGTAGAGTAAAGGGAATGACAGACTTACTACCTTTTAAAATCCACCATGCTCCTTCGAATTGTTACCCCTGGGGCCCTGGCCCAGAACCTGGGTACGCCCATATAGCCGTGTTGAAATTCATTGAATAGTGCGTTCAATGTGAACTAAAATTCGCATAAAAATAACTGATAGCGATATAGATTTTAACTGAAAAGGAGAAAGAAACAACACGTTATATGTTCGTTTAGCCAGTGGGAACATCTGTATAGGTTAGAAGACCTAAGTTATACCTTTTTAAAATGTTTTAATGCACATTACATTATTGCATTATGAATTGGTAAAGTTTTGGTAATTGAATTTGCTTATACCGAAACCTACCGATTTTCAGTTATTAGGTTGTAAACTAAAAAAAAAAACGATAACAAGTATGCATAGTTCATTTATTTTTTCACTTATTGTTAAGCATTTCATGCTCACAGAAGTATTACATGTTTAAAATTAGTTCTAACAACGATACCTACTTGGTATTTAAAAATACCTGTCAGCAATATAAGAAAGCACCTACGTTTTATCATTTACAAATTTTCAGACTACGACTTAATTAAGAAACCAATACTTATTTTAGAAACGTTCGACAGATTTTTTGATTTTACAAACTATTCTAGGTTTTTATAACAAAATGTCTTTAAATTTTCGGACTACCTACTTAACACTGTGTAATTTTGGCTTAGTTGTAGCCAGGTATTAGAAGTGTTTATAAATTCCAAAATAATACGCCTGTTTCAATGGCGCGGCCATCAACTAATTATTACAGCCGCAGCTTCTAAACGGACGCGGACGTACAGACGCCAGCACATCAAGCTACCACAATCTGTCAGATTTCTTTAATAGAATTTCAACCTTATCACAAGAGTAGAAGGTTAATGTTTGATTGGTAAATCTGACAGATTCGGGTAGGTTGACCTGCTGGCGCCTGTACCTACTTGAAACCTGTTGCGATAAATCTTCATGCTTTGTACCAATCAGATTCAATTACAAACAAACAAATGTAGTGTTTGCGACAGTGCTGTCTAGTAATCGAATAATCTTGTTTGTTGTAATAAGTGTCGTTTTAATAATTCGCGTAATTTCAGCGCGTACAAGTACCAGTAACCTACCTATCGAATCGATCGGTTTTATGAAACATTGCGTCAGCGCAAGTTGACTTGTATGCAAGATTGTTTTTTTTTTTAGCGTGGTAAAATCATCAAATGAGTCCAACCAATGCCGGGCGCGAGAGGTCTCCGCCTATCGCCGCCGTGAGGACACGTCTGTGCTCTGCCCAAGCGGGGCAGTCTTGCACCGTATGCTCTACTGTGTCCTTCGGGCGATCTTCGCAGTGGTGGCAACCGGGCGTTTCCTCCTTCCCTATCAGGCACAGGTACCTCCCGAAACTTCCGTTTCCGGTGAGGACCTGCGTCATCCGATAGGTCAGGACGCCGCCGTGACGTCTCTCCAGCCACTCCTCAAAGAGGGGTCTTACCGCCGCGATTGCGGCGTGCCCGGTCCTCGGTTGCGACAGTCGTCCCCTCCATACTGCCCTGAGATCGCGCCGGAGCTCTTCCCGCCGCGCCTCGACTTGTCGAGGCAGCGGGGTTACACCCCGGCGCTGCGCCTCCACGCGCCACTCATAGACGCGCTGGAGGGCAGTCGCCTCCAGAGTATGCAAGACTGTACAGAAATTTACAATATTTCTCTATTGTAGAATACTATTATTTTCTATTGAAATCAATATACTGTGCTACAACGCGGTGATTTGTCGCAACTAGTATTTCATAGAACATACGCACTACTATTATCTACTAAATGAATGGATCTAATACAAGTATCTCTACTAATAATAATGTCTTTTTGAGAATATTTAAAGACCTCAATTGAGGAGCGTTTTCACAAAGCAATACATCAGTCAAAATCTCAAAATTGTTTTTTTTGTCGTTTCGTACTCAATCTCTGTAGGGCTACACGATGGTCTTTACGAATTTTCTGTAAACGATACATAAATCATTCTAAAAGCACAACGAAGTGCATTAGTTTTTTGAAAGTGATACATCTACATCGATCGATTTTTTCAAAACGTTAAATGCAAATGCTTTTATTGTCGTTGTCTCATTCTTACAAAACTAAATAATGTTTGCATCATCTTTTACATTCACATTAGTTGGATTGTTTACGTTATAGAGAGTGCACGCACTTTTTCTTTGATTTTATAATAAACTGTATGCAATAATGGATAATGATATGAAAGGTTGATGTTAAGAAAAAAACGTCAAATCTTTTTTACGATTCGACTGTGCTCAGTTGCCTAAAACCAACATGGTTTCTTCAAAAAAGAAAGCAGATGTTGAAAATTTACTAAAACTTCTGTGATATATCTGATGATCCTGATGCTCAGGCAGGCTTTAGGCAGATGTCCTCCAGGGTTCAGCTCTCGAAGATGACAATGTACGACGAAACTGATGAAGACCCCGTAATATAATTCATTAATATTATAAGGTGAAGTCCCCGTATCCATGCAGCAAATTCCAACTAAATGTACGGGGTTTTTATCAAAACGTGACATCAACAGTTGATGTATCAAACTTGAAAAAACTCGATGTTTTTGATGTCATTTTGTTGGCATGTTTATGTGTTCCTTTTTTCATTGTTTAGGTAAAAAGTATCTCATTAAACTAATTAATAAATTAATAAGCAATTTCATTTATTATACTTTATAGAAACCCTTGTAATCAAATAAATGTGATTCCTGAAAAAAAGATCATATTATGATGTATCGTTTTGAAAAAACGCTCCTCAATTAGGAACATAAGAGTAGGTAAAAGTATAAAAAATAATGGCATTTTAGCTAAACACTAATACATTCAGTTGTCCGCTACTTGCTTCACTTGCAGAACATGATTTATTTATTAAATTTGTGTGAAAATAATAAAATACCTCCTATACTGTAAAAATATACATGAGAAATGAAAACTTACGTCAATAGTATTGCGTCCTATCAAATGATTATAATTGCTACCAGTACGAAAACCTGAGTTTTTATTCGACATTTAAGATTAAGACCTTAAGCAACAGAACTATAGATTCAAATAAGTGTTTGGACTTAATAACGTTATTTACATAAAATTGTAGACAAAATAAGTGCTCAATCAGTTTTTTAAAAAAATACGGAATTTTAACAATAGTTATTTTAACTATTGAACAGACCTTAAACTGAATAAAAGTTGAGGTGCAATATGCAGGTCTTTCACAAGTATTTTTAAATGCTAATATAGCTTTTAAACAACTTACTGCTATAGTCCATTTTATACTGTAAAATAAAACTAAAGTATAGAAAAAAAACTCTGTAATAATAAAATTTTACAAAAGGTACCTAACACTTATTAAACACAAGTCAGTACTAGGAGGTGTTCAAACAAAACAGTTTCAAACAGATATTTAATAATTGAAGAAAAAATATTTGTATGACCTACAAGTTGGTGTTCCAGGCCTGGGTGTTTGTGTATGTGAATTTCTATGTTTGTAAACGCACTCAAGACACAGGAGAAATTCCTTATCTCAACGTTTTTATTAACCGACTTAAAAAAAGGAGGAGGCTCTCAATTAGAAAGTTTAAATTAAAATATATATATTTATATAATATCTATTTAGCTACAGTTCATTACGACATAAAATAAAACTATGAGTTATAATGAGATCAAAATATAGTAGTCATAATTGAGTAACGAGAAAATGATGAAACTGTACTTGCCATAAGAAAAAGTACTTACGGTAGGAGAAATCACGTTTGCATGCCCAGATCAACATTTTTGATTATCTCATAAGTTGGGTACTCACTTAGCAGTGTTGCATGTAACGTATCAAATACGGTATCAAGTAAGTAGGTAGGCACGAGCCCGCTGCGAACCGCTCGCGTGTGGAGCGTTGTGAGCTCGCAGTGACCCGCTGAGTGGCGGTATCACTGCGAACACAGGCGCCTCGCAGTGTGCTCGGACGAGCCGTACCCACTTGCAGGTTGATACAGTATCTGATACGTTACATGCAACCCTGCTAAGTGAGTACCCAGCTTTTATGGGTACGGTCATAATCATCCGTGTTCGTGCACATCGGAAGTATTTTAACGTGCAAATTGGACTTCTCACTTTAGTGAAATGCACTTCTAAGTGAAAGAAAGGGTAAAGGTAAGAAAATGCTGATCTGTGCGTGAAAATGTGGTAAGAGTTGTTAGGGAATTCATTATGTTTACAAAACAGCAACCTATGTCAGTAGAATCAATATGTCTCCAGATTGCGTCTGCACACCTGCTAAATGAAGGATTTTAAGTAGATTTCCCAAAAATTTAATAATTTTCGCACTGAGTACGACTGATGGACTTGGACAATTATTTTTAATAAGTATCTTAATATCGCTTGTACATCAAAACAATAAATCATTATTATTATACAAATAAATTGAAATTATAACACTTTTCTAGATACATAATGATAGAAAGACTATTAATTAAAATATTTCATTTACTTACTTAAATATCCCTGTTAAATTTAACTCATTACTAACTACGCTTTTGAAATCTAGTAGAATAACATTTTTAATTATAAATACTACGTGCAGTTTCCTATTTATTACATTTAGATGGAAAAAATATGCTTTCGAAGTTCTGATTTCAAATATGTTTTTTTGTTATTATACAACGTGTAACGTTAATAGCGCAAAACCTCTCATGGGGTAACTCAGTCCATGTTACTGAATAAAAAAAATGATTTTTCATACTGATGAGCCCGATCAATTTCTCATTTTGTATGAATTTTTTTTTTTTTGCGAATTTCCAAAAGTCTTGGAACAAACATTGTTCAGTGACATGGGCTGAGTTACCTCACGAGAGGTTTTGCGCTATTAACGTTACACGTTGTATAATATGCGCATATTAACAATGATGTTGAATAATTTATTCTTACGTGTCTAAATTATTTGTGATAGGTGCGCACAGAAACTGATGTCGTCATAATAACTAAATGGCCTCTGAGACTAGTAACTGGACTACAAAGGTCAGCAATAGTGAGGTGTCTACACGCTTTTACTTGATTTTAATTTTGTGTAGTTTTAGCTTGAACCCTAGCATCTCTGAGAGCACTCCCGATAGCGCCGACAGTATGACTACTTTAGTTATGGTGTAGAGGTAGTGATTGGCGCATAACGCAGATATTTTGAACGGCGCGTCCAATTCCTGAAATAAAAAGACCTTGTTGAAAAAACATGTCAAATATAATCTTAGTGACGAATTTTAGCGATGTGAATGGATTTTTGACACGTTTTTAATCTTTTTCCCTTTTTATTATTTGTACATATTTAAATTACATGTTAGATTTTTTTAGTGGACAAGTTTGTTAATATGATTTGTGACGATAAATGATTGATTCTGGAATATCTGACTCTGGATGTTGCGTAAACATACCTTAAGTAAATCAGCTGCCAGTTTGAGTACATTATTAGCGACAGTCAGTTGTTCTTTACTCTCTGGTCTCTGCTCTATGGCCAGGTGTAAGTTGATTTGTTCAGTCAAAATGGCGGACAGGCAACCTCGGTACTTCTTGTTCACGTTACTGCCCAAAGTTCCCAGTCGTAGCAGGTATATGCCGATGCAGAAGCTCCACAGTAATACTTCGAGCAGCCAGCCGCTTTCTAACGTCACTGAGTCCTGAGTATTATTACACTGTTATTAATCTTATTTATTTTCTGAACTTGCACACATAAATACATAGATATAATTATAATGTTATAAGGTTGAGTAAGTGTCATCTAGTGGGGTTCAATCAGATTGTTACTATTCGGTGACAAATCAGATACCTATCTCATGGAAAATAATAAATTCAATCAGAATTTATTATTTTGGTGTATATATAAGGCTTGTGTTTAAACGCCTACCAGAAAAGTACATATTTTAAAACAAAGAAATCGAAATACCTGCCAGAATGGATAAATGCTCACCAAATTGTGTATCATAAAGTATTGTAGAAATTAACCTTTTTTCTTTAATAATTAAAAAACGACATAAGCAGGGTCGTCGAAGCCCCGCTGCGCGAGGCTTCTATTTCTGTTTGCTCTTTAAACCCTAAAGGAACCGAACAAAACCGAACTTCGGGGTGTCCCTGAATTCTTGCTAAAGCGAATTTTAGATTTGGTGAACATTTATCCTTTTTGGTATACAAAAACAATTATTGATGAGCATTTGTAGCCTATATTTAATACAATTAAAGAATATATCGATACGATACAAACGATATTATAATATAATACAATAAGAATGAAAAAAAAATAAGGATTTCAGGACGATATTTAAAGTCCCTAAATAACATCAATTCATAAGTCTTAACTATAAAATATTATTTGCTGATTGTAAAGACCAGACCAGGTTGCCTGGTACCCAAAATAAGTTTCTGTTTGTTTAAATAATTATGTATGCAGAATTGTATATAATAAAAGATAATATTTCACAGCACTTACTCTCAGTAGGTGAGTACTAACGCAGCCTAGTAATACAACTATTAGCATGAACGCTGCTGACACGATGACCTCCACTGATCTCTGAGGACCCCGACGCTAAAAGGTAACACATAAAGAATAAATAACATAATATCGAATATTTGTCTGATAATAATAAAATCAGATAGATATTCGATAATATTGGTATTTGTAAAACATAAATACATGAACCAAGACGAAGCAAGACTATTGAAAGTGTATGTTGTAACTTTTTATAAAACTTTCACAAATAAGTAAACAATATGGATGGATGGATATTGCTGATTTTTGATGAGTTCGTGGCTAAATAATTACATCTGCACAGGTTGCAGAACTCCTGGCAAAAGTCATATGACAAAAATAATTCTGTTAAATAGACGATTAAACACTTACTCGCAAATAAGACCTCGTCGACAGCCAAGTCTTGATATTCCTCACAGTGTTGAGCCTAAAGTGCGGCAGTTCTGACTTTCGGGCTCTTCGCGCTGACGTCAGATGGGAAAACAGCTTTGCGTATAGGAAGCGTTGCTTGAACGCGCGCTCCGCTACCGCCAGTAGGAAAAATACGAGGGCGCCGAGAGCGAAGCGTAGCAAGCAGGATAGCAGGTTTGTTGATACTAGCCTGGAGGATGAAAAGAGACAGAACCAACTTTGTTGAGTTGAACAAAACACGCTCGCCACGACGACGTAAGTCGAATTGTATCATAATATCGTAGTAGCAAGAACGATTTTCATTTTAAGTTAGTAGAAATTGCATATCGAACGAACCGCGTCATGACTGAGCTCGTTTAGGAGACACAAAGGTGGGATCACATGGCATGGGTGATTGACTTTTATTTTTAGGACCTGTTTTTTGAGCGAATAGGGGGAAAATTTCATCACGATATTTGCAACAGTTTAAATGTACAGAGGCAAACTTAATGTCACAGAATGTCACAGTCATGTCAAAAATCGAATAATTTTAGAACTATTTCATTTTATGTAGTCTTTACCACAGAAATAAAAACAGGAGAATATCGAGGGGGCGTGTTGGCTGGGATGGTAAGTTTCTGCGCGTTACGCTCAGCAATAATAAAAATGGCCGGCACAGCGCATTTTCAACCGCGATCGTAAAAACATTTTGACAACGCCGTCTTTTTCAGTGCCACAACGACAAACAAAAAAGTAAATAAAAGTCATAGTATCAGTTACCATTAATAAATACAAGTATTTGACTACATTTGTCCTTAAAATCATGAACAACAAGCCATTTAATATTTTGAACTTACCAAATTTTATCACCAAAAGCACCAATAAAGATAGAGAGCAGAGATCCCTTGTAGCTGGCCATTAACGTCGGGAAGTAAGTGAGAACGGACAGCGCCTGCAGTTCTTCTTCCGTCCTTGTGTCTTGTTCTGCAGCAACCTATAGGCGATGGAACAAAATAATAAAACGTACAGAAGTGAAAAAAATGTTACACGAGGCTCCGAATAGCTCGAATTCGATGTATCATTCATGTAGATGGATTCACAATCTATATGAATCGGCTAAAACAAGGAGTTTCTTAATTCATCTGTTTGTTTTTGTTCTTTTTTTGTATTTTTTATCACCAATCACCAACTTCTGAAAGACAAGTTCACTTCTACTCGTTTCACTTTTTTTTGTGTTGTTTTAGAAGTGGATTACAATATTTTTCAGGGACTTACGAAAAACCGTGACTCCGGAACGTAAAGGGCTACTGAAGGACACCGTGAATTTTAGTCAACCAATACAAATCTGACAGTCCCTCCCGCTCTGCTCTGGCCTGGGAGGACTCATTTGATGATTTTACCACGATAAAAAATAGTTATTTATGCAACTGTTGTATAATCAGGGGTATTAAAACACGAGTGTGATAATAGTATCACATGAGTGTTTTAATACCTAATTATAACAGTTGCATACAAGACTTTATCTATAATCATGATGTGAATCCTCTATAAAAGATTATCATACCATAGGGTGTTGTACAGTGTTGTAAGAACTATGTAAATTCAAGAAAAGTCTAATTGCGAAGCATGTTAAATAAACAAACCTGTACCTTTAGCACGAATTTTCAGTAATTTTACTTTACAGAACGGCTCCAGTATTTACAGCGTTTTTTGTATGAAAAATGAAACAGCGCCTCTGGTGTGCAGAGCAGGAACAATTTTTTCAGTAAATCACAGTAAATTATGAGAACGCTGTGTTTGGGACGTAAATTTTACAGCGATCCCATACATTATGCAAGTTTACAGCTGTTTACAGCAAAAAATGCTAGCACGAGCATGCAGCAATTTACTGTGGAGTACGTTACTGCAAAAATTCTGTAAAATGTCAATGCTATCTGTCACGTATTTATTGTGACAGATGTTATTCGAGTTAATAAACATGAAAATACTGTTAAAATAAAAATAAATCCGTTATAATGGATAT
Source organism: Agrotis clavis (assembly GCA_954870645.1). Lineage (NCBI taxonomy): Eukaryota > Metazoa > Arthropoda > Insecta > Lepidoptera > Noctuidae > Agrotis > Agrotis clavis. Next base: position 14,886,414 of record OX940920.1, read on the forward strand.
ATTTCGCGTCTTTGTCAATTTTATCACAGAGTACTTTTATTAATAGGGCATAGAGATCTAACTTCACGGGTTTTTCGAGCAATGGACAACAGCGACATCTAGTGTTCACCGACGAAAACTTTTCTGTATATAGTTATATAAATATAGGTATATACAAAGCTTGCTCATTCCTTTTAGTGTTTTGATTGACTATTAATAACTATATGCCTACATTAGTAAAAAATAAAACAAATTTGTTAAGTAATTATATGTATTTCATCAACTATGAGGCTTTTTACAGTAATTTCTAGCCATTACTTGATATTTATCGGTGTCACTGATAGTATCTTGCTTTCCAGTAAGAATTTTATTAGCATGGAAATAACACACGGATACACTACTTTAGAATAGCACCAAAAGCAGAAAATGCAGGAAAATAACGAACCGCACCAAACGAGAATCAAATTTTTTCAGCAAAGTGCAATGTGACACTGACATTTATTGACATATTGAAAAGACATCGCACCTTCGGTGCAACAAAGTCACTAATAGCCAAAACTGCAAAATCGACCTAAGTATGCCAAATTGTTTCTAAATCATGCCTTTACTTGGGGCAACAAAGACATCCGCGAAAGTATCTCGAAACTACACTAGATGGCAGAAGTGCCTTTGTGGTTATTGGCGGTTTTTCCATGCGTTTTGGGCCGACACCGTTTCATTGTAAGTAGTGCCCCCTCGCCCGCGACCTTATATTGAGGTCTTTTTTCGCTCAAAATCTTGGAGCAACAAAGGCATAAAACATAACAGTCATACAAAAAAAAAATACGAAATAGTTTATTGTCTCAATAAGATAATTTTACATGAGTCGTGTTTGGAGCCCACCTTTAGGCAAACAATTCCTGTATTAGAGGACTCCGCTCTTTCATACAATTATTATTGTTACATTATAAACTACATACATGAAATGCGGTGTAATGTGCGTGATGTGATGAGATGGGTGATATGTGGGGTGTGTGGTGAGGTATGTATGGGGTGTGAGGTGTGAGTTGGAGTGTTTAGTGTGTATTGTGATGTGGATTAAGTCATAAAACTAAATAACTTCTGGTGCAACAAAGACACAGTTCAGGACATTTTTTTTTTTGTTATGTCTTTTATTAGGATTTCTTTGGCAATTAAATACAAGATTTTTACGTATAACTATAGCCAACTAAAAAACAATTAATTAAATGTAAAGATTTCAAACCTTCTTTAGATAGTTATCCAGAACCGAGGAAAAACATGCAAAAAAAATTTAAAAGTCTTCTCCTGTAAAATTTCAAAATGAGCTGTTACGTCTTTGTTGCACCAAAGGTGCGAATGTGTGAAAATTAAAGTTACCAGTAGGTAGCCCAAATAATTATAGAATTCTATTAATAATTTGGGAAAATATCGAAATAGAAAAACATATTATATAAATATTGAAAAACGACACAATTAAAAAGATAATTAAACATTAAACTAGGAACGTAATAAAAAACATGATAAATAATAGTATTTTTGGTATAGCGACATCTCTATAGAACAGATCGAAACTCTCGTATTATAATACTACTAAATTAAAAAATACATCTCTAAGAAGATGTATAAGTTACATTTGGTACTCCACAATTTTTTAGTATAATGATCTAAGTCGTGCCAGGCTTTTAGTTAGAAGATTGATGACCCTGATTTTATCCAGCAAGCAATGAGTCAAAACATATACGGGACTTCTGGTAAGTTATATTTGTACAATGTTTGTAAAAGTTGTTGTTGCATTTTGTATTCTAGTTTTTCCTATTTTTTATTATTAAAATCCTTATCTTACTTACAGAATAAGCAAGCGCAGGGCCATATAAACGCAACCAAGTACTTTCAATGTGTTGAATCTGTGCAAAACCGAATTTAAAACAGGATTTCTACTAACAGAAAACGACCAACTTTATGTATGCTAAAAAGCAAACTACTACAGTTATCAGCTTGGAAATTAAGGTAAGAATAACCAAAGATTATTAACCACACCTACTACTACCATAAGTTTATGCAGGATGTGATGATATACATCAACAGCTATCAAATGCAAAACCATCGCTTCATTCATTCATAATTATGTTATCAACCATTTGATTACGTTTATTGGTGAAGACAGTCTCACGACCCATTTCTACCCCTTTATAGGTACTGGTAGATTAAAAACGTACCTATATGGTGTGCACTTTTGTCCAAATCTGTCACACTATATAAATTAACTGAACAACAATTCACAAGCAAGGGCCACCACCACTCAGCCAGCATCTTCGCTGTACTATTTTAGTTACAAGTCTTTTACACTAGAAAAATGGGTTAATTTAATGGTAATTTCTTTATGTTTACAGATTATTTTATCTTTGGACGGTAACTCTACTGAGAGCAAGGATTACTCTCAATTTCGCTGCTGCTCTGTGAATCATGCAAGAAAAATACACTGAATTATATGACAAAATATGTAGTAGTTTACCTAATGTTAGGTACATTTTGTGTTTTAACCAATTTTTTTAATAAATACAGAAATATGAATAGTTATATTTTATTTACAAATCTTAGGCCGTGCGCTGCGTTAGGCGGCGCCCGCGTGGCCTCGCTGTTTCATGTAATCTCATAGACCAGCGCTGCGTGCAGCGGGTCGCGCGTCGATGAGATTACATGAAAACAGCACGCCACGGGGCGCCCGCGCCGGGCGTCCGGCTAACGCAGCGCACGGCCTAAATAACTCGTCGTCTCATCGTTCTCCTGCCCTTATTCTAATTCAACCGTCTATTTTTCTCTACTCATTATATCAGTAGTCACCTTTTTACCAATATTTTCATGCAAAAATAATTATTAAATATTTATTTTGCTCTGACAGAGCTGCTTAGCTTTTACAATTAAAACCATATCAAAATGAAAGTCGTTGGTATTTAATACTTTAATTATTTACATTCTGTAAGTTACAACAGTTTGTCACTAAATAACTATTAATAATTACAATATTGAATATGATATTCGAATAATTTCACTTCACTGAGATGTAAAATTGTACATTTTTTGTTAATCAAAGTACCTAAATCCATGATGAAGAATTACACATTGATCCAATGGCTCTCAACTTTCTGTATCAAATTGTTTGCATGAAGTAATTAGGAAACATTTGGATCATACAGTAGTGGTTTCACACTAGGTATATCACTGTGTCAGCTGGTTTTATCTTTCACTTTATTCATGTCTGAAGAATGGCAGGTTCTACGATTATTTTGTGCTGATCCTCTTCTGCATGTCGATGGCAATCTAAATTGAGTCGGGCCAGAATTGGACCACGAGTTTTCCAGATAATAATATTTTTCCAGAGCTGAGTCGTCGATGATTTTCTCCCTTAGGTAGGTATCTACGCTTCTCGATTTTAGTGAAACGAACCACACAACTTTATTTGTTGAATTTCATAGCGTATTTTAAACATTTTTTTTTATGTTTGTTTATTTACGTAGGTACACATCTTTGACATCTTTGGTACACATTGATTGATTTAATTGAATATTCGTTGTCATAGTTACCGTATTGTCAGCCTCTGATTTTAGATTTCCGCGTATCCTTGTGAAAAATGTAACTGATTGTTTTCTCGTTTTTATATAAAAAAAACCGGCCAAGTGCGTGTCGGGCCACGCACAGTGTAGGGTTCCGTAATTGCCCATCAAAATACTTATGCGAACTAACTAAACTGATTCGCTGAATTTAATTTTAAAAAGAAGAATTTTCAAAATCGGTCCAGGCGTCTTTGAGAAATCGGGGAAAATACATTAAAAAAAAAGATTAAAACGAATTGAGAACCTCCTCCTTTTTTTGAATTTAGTTAAAAATAGTTGACAATAAAAACCTACCTATCCCCAAAACATACCCACCTAATAAAGCTGTAAAAATAAAGTTGACAAACTTACATTTGCAGTTGAAGAACACGTTCTCCGATACATTTTGTTCAGGAAAATATGTTATCCAAGTACGTTTTATAAGTTGGTCGACTATTACTCCTAAACTTGTAAAGCCTACTTAGTCATGATAATTTTCTTTTAAATTTCGTTATATAATAATAATAATAATAATAATAAATTTATTCAAAAACATAAGGTATACGTTAAATACATTTTTTCTTACATCTATGTACAGTTCAAAAATGATCTATGCCTGAACTAGGTATTCCTGTGTTTCAGGCGAAGGGAGGTAACATTAATTTATTAAATAATCACATAATAAGCATAATAATCTATAGAGTATACAATATAAGGTTTTTAAAATTATAACTAATTATTATAAATAGCAAATAATTTGAACAATCTTTACTTATGAACAAGTAATAATTTCTCTGTATCTTCATAGGACATTGATTGTAAGGCTTCCTTAAGGATTTTCTTACAGTTACTGAGATTTAAGGAGTAGATTTTTTCTTTTTCATTTAGCCTATTATAAAGTAGGGGTCCAAGGTACATATAAAATTTGGCTGTGAAAGCATGCTTTGTACTTTTTTGAGGACAAACTATATCTTTCCGTCTCTTATTAGTAAATTCAGTGCTATAAGGAAGAGCTGCGTGTTGTTTTAGTACAGTGCTCATTATAAATAACTGCCGAACTGTTAGTACTTCACAGGATTTATACAGGAGGTTAGTTGGGAACAGAAAAGGCCGACAAGTAGCCACCTTGAGAATAGCTCTTTGGGCTCGTTCAATGGGCAATAACAGTGTTTTACTCGCTCCACCCCATGCAGTAATACAATAAGTCAAAATTGACTGACAAAGAGCAAAATATACTTGCTTAATTATTTTTGCATCTGCAGTAATTCGTAGTTTTTTGAATACGAATATCAACTTCCGAATTCTATTATTTAATGCTTCCATGTGGTATCTAAAAGAAAGGGTTTCATCTATTATAATCCCAAGGTATTTTATTTTGTCAGTCTTTTTAATGCTGGGACACTTACATTGACTTTCTGTAAGCACTTGGCAACAATGAGCATGTAATGTTGAGGGGATATTGGATATTTGCTTGCGCATCGAAAACTTAATGAAGTTTGTTTTGTCTGCATTTAGAGTTAGTGAGTTATTTAGGAGCCATTTATTTACAATATTGAATCCGCGTTGCGCAAGGTTGTAGACTTCGTTTTCTGAGTCAGCCGAAAAAAGCAGAGCAGTGTCATCAGCATAAGTTATGATAGTGCCGTGCTCTAGTTTTAAATCGCAAAGATCATTTATGTAGATCAAAAATAGAGTTGGCCCCAATATACTTCCTTGGGGAACACCATATAATGTATTATTTTGAAAAGCGCTGACAACATTGCCTATCTTTACGCACTGGGAGCGACCTTCTAAATAACTTTGGAAAAATTTTAACTGGTTACCTCTTACACCCAGGATCTCAAGCTTGCGCAGCAGCATCGGAATGGAAACTGTGTCAAAAGCTTTGGCTAGGTCCAGGAAAATCCCTACTGTATGTTTACCCCTGTCAAGTTCTTGCGCAAGATAGTCAGTTAGATGATGTACTGCATCAGCAGTTGAAACTCTAGGCCTAAATCCAAACTGCCGTTTAGACAATATTGATTTATCTTCCAAATATTTCAGCAATCTTTTATTTATGATTTTTTCTAATATTTTTGACATGGAAGGCAGTAAAGAAATAGGCCTATAGTTGGTCACTTGATCTTTGCCTCCCGATTTATAGACAGGAATAATTACAGCTTTTTTGAGACACTCTGGAAAATGACCCAAAGACAAACAAATGCGGAAAATATGGGTTAGAGGTGGAACCAAAATGTCCTTGAATTTTTTTATAATTTTATTAGAGATGTTATCCCAGCCAACGGCACAATCTTCTTTCAAGGTCATGATTATACTTTCTACCTCAGTCTCATCAGTATCTAACAGCGTGAAGGATGTTAAAGCAGTGTTACATGTTGATGGTGTACTTGTTATGTTTTGAGATTGATTTTGATTTTTTTCTGCCAGACGCTTTCCAATATTAACAAAGAAATTATTTGCTATGTTAGCGGATTCCAGCGGGGACGAGTGTGCTTGTAATAAACCTGAAGATGACTCATACTGTTTCGTACTATACGTTACGTCTTTAATATATTTCCAGATCTTTTTGCTATTTGTTCCAGCCTTTTCCAATGCCACTTTGTCGTAGTTGCTTTTAATTTTTTTAAGGAGATCGTTACAGAAATTTCTGTATCTTTTGTACGAAAGTTGCAATACTATATTATCTGGATAAGATTTAGCTTTCATATGCAGTTTATCCCTATGTTTCATACAGCGAATAAGACCAGGTGTTATCCATGGTTTTATATTGTAATTTTTATTACTCAAGTGGGATAGGATTGTGTTTTTCTGAATTGCATTTCGTAAGTTTTCAATCACATACAACATGCCAAACTGCGGGTCAGCGGAATTATAGACTGGATCAAAATCGATGACGCGTAAATCTTCTTCAAGTTTATTTATATTCAGTTGTGACATTTTGCGAGTGCCTTGTTTATGTAATTTACAATTTAGGGTTAGTAGGGCAGCATTGTGATCTGTTATTGTTGAGTTAACTACAAGTGCAAGTGAAGGAAAATTCGATTTTAGCATAATATGATCCAAGCAGGAGCCACTATGGTGTGTAGGAAAGCTGTGTGCTGGGAGCAGGCCATGAAAGGCGCAAAGGTTGAGGTAGTCCTGAGCTGACGAATCAGCACTTCCTGGAAGAATGTTGATATTTATATCTCCTATTACAACCGTGTTTTTAATGAATGACATGTTTTGTAAGGTGTCATTCAAGGAATCGATAAAAACGTTTGTGTTTCTAAAAGACGGAGGTCGATATAATGCTAATATCGCAAATTCTGATCCGATTTTAACTAACAGTCTGTTACAGTCGTGCATCTCAGGTTCCTCTACAGAAACATTTAAATGATTTCGTGCATAAACTATCACCCCATCATTTTGATTGAAATTGATAGTACTTTTATACATATTATAACCCGGAATTAATGGAATGTTATATTGTTTAGCAAGCCAGCATTCGGTTAAAACAATGACATCACAATTTATATTTAGTCTTTGCAGAAATATACTAAAACTATCAAAATTCTTAAAAACACTGCGAATATTTTGTGTTAGTATGGTTAGCGGAGATTGGAAGCCAGATAGATATTGTTTGCAGTTTTCCCCTTCACAAACCTTGGACTCGGATACAGAGAAATTATCTAAATCATTAATTAAATTATTTATCATAATGGTAAGGTAAAAAAGGTCAAACAAATAAGTAATAAACGGCGCTCTTAGGCGCCTCCATAATCTACAGAATTGATGTACCATTTTTCAGCCATTATTTTTGCTGGGCAGTCTGCAGCACCTGTGTTATGCTTGGCAGGTTTTTTAAAATGCAAGCAAGTAGCGCATTTTGGTTCATCAGCATTCTTTGGACATTCTTTAATCGAGTGACCTTGTTCACCACAGTGACCGCAGGTGTTCGTGGTCTGTCGACATGACTTGGCCGCATGTCCATACTGCTGACATTTATAGCAACGAGTGACCAAAGTAAAGTCTCTCACAGGGCATGACGACCAATTTACAAAAACTCGTTCTTGTGATACCAGGCTTTGCGTATGACTGCGGATACTTCGACAATAAAATTACAGGTCTCAGAGTCTTTCTTACCTGACTTATGACTTAGTCTTATTGAGCTCAAAAATGTCTCAAGGCTGCAGTCCTGAAGTTTTTCGGCGAGATTCTGATTGTACAGACAAGTAAAAACCTCATTTTCTTGCATGGATGTCGGCACTCCTATAATAACAACCCTAGGCTTCCTTTTATATGGCTCGTCGACTGTTAGGCCTGACTTGGTCAGCTGCACCGATTTTCTCAGCTTCTCGATATCGTCTTTCGTCTCTGTACTGATGATGACACCGCCGTTCTTCGTCTTACGTAGGCCTCTCACGTGGAGCTTCATTTCTTCAGGGCTGATAATTTTTTGGACAAGTGATTTGGTTTCATCGCTGGTCTTCAAGTTGTCATTTGGGTAGATGGCCACCGAACTTACATGACTCGGCTGGATAAAATTGTTGGCACCTTTCTTTACCATGTCAGCAAACGAAGGTCCATGGGCAGGTTTAGTCGAATCAGCGATACTTAGCTTAAGGTTTTGTAGTTGCTGCGAAAGATCGAGTTGGCTTTCAAGAGTTCGAACTGTGTAGTGTGCTTGAAGGGCTTTAGCTTTGACGGACTGGTACATGACGGCCATCTGCGAAGTCCCGTGTCCAATCTTCCTGCATAGGCTGTGAATCCGCGTTTTTTGCTCCACATTCAGTTTTCCGTCAGCAGCAATTGAACAAACCTCATTTAAACTCTGTTCAATAACCGACATCCAGTTTTGAACTTCTGCAGTCGAGACAACATCAGGGGGGGCATCGCTCTTTTCGTTAGGCACTTTAGGGGATGAAGCGGGTACGGCCACGGGCACAGGTGTAGAAGGCGGGGAGCGAACACATTTACTACTCCGGTTGAATGGACTATCCTCCATTGCGAAGCAGGATATTTTGTTACTTTTAAACACCAGTCATTCTTTAATAATTCACCTTACACAAGTCTAATGTACGATAATGCGTACTACTGGTTGAACTAGGTCACAATTTCGCAAGTGATTATTTGTTTATTGCAATAATTGTTCGATACGTCTGTTCACTGCGACCGGCAAAATTGCAATCAATACTGCTATTGTGAATTTTTTCACACCCTCAAACATAACCGTTTAGCTGGTAGAGGGGGGGGACACTCGAGTCGAGCAAAAATTAGCACTTTAAAGCTTAATATTTCACAAACGAATCTTTTTATCAAAAAATTGTTAATGGAAACTATCAATATTTTTTAAAGACCTATTTAATGATACCCCACACTAAGGGGTACGCGAGAAATAAAAAAAACATCCCCACTTTACGTGTATAGTACAGGAGGTACCCTAAAAAAAAATATTTTACGAGATTTTATTTTACCACTTTTTTGGCACAACAAATCCGTATATGCACACCAAATTACAGCTTTCTAGTACTGGGCGTCTCTGAGCTAAGCTGCGGACAGACGGACGGACGGACGGACGGACGGACGGACATGGCGAAACTATAAGGGTTCCTTGTTGACTACGGAACCCTAATTAAATTTCTCCTTAAAATCAACTTTGTTTTCGTGTATATTTTTTAAATTCTATCAGCCTGTCTGATAGAATTCAAAAATGGTACACGGCAGCCCCCCAGCCAGCAATAGGATTGCAGTGATTTGAAAATTGGTTTTTGGGTAGTTAATTTCATAAAGACCTCCTTAGATTTATTATTTTCTTTTACAATTTTTTCGCTAAAATAATGAGTTGTCATTATTTGAAAGGACCCCCTAACCCTAAATAAAGGGAAAATTTTATAAAGTGGGAACACTGTCTTATATTGCATGTACGCATGTTAGACATGGTCCGTTTGAAAACGTTTGTCTACTACTTTAAATGTGAAATGAAATGCGGAAATTTTTTGTTTAGTTTTTTAATTCAAATCTATTAAATAATTAACACTTTTTGTACAAATATTTTCTTATTTAGTCACTGAATTTGGATTAGAACTGGGTATTTTAAAATTAAAATAAATATTAGTCAAAAAGTCGAGTTTCAGAACGATCCTATGGAGCAGCCATGCCAGCACTCATGACCTTTAGACGTGGCGCTAGTGTCTATTTCATTACATCAAATTGCATTAAAAAATTAGTACCTCGAAATTTCCGAAAGTCATGAGTGGTGGGTCGGATTTTAGTGACTTCTCAGTGACGTCAGTTCGGCTGACAATAATCCCAGTATTTTTTACAGAAACTTTGCAGTATTTTACTTTACAGAGTCTGAGGTAGCACGAGTTATACAGAGAAATCGCAGTATTCCATCAAATTTACAGCAAAGTTCCAGTTTACTTTACGTCAAAAAGAGTGAATATTCGTGCTAAGGGTACTGTAAAAGAATTATTGTTCTTTTTTCAAAATTTTAGCGATCTGGTGGTGAAAATGTCATTGCATGAGAATGTTCTTTTTTTGAAATTCATAATACCACGCGTTTGGATGATATAATGATCATAATATCATTGAGTGTTTTGATGTTGGCAATAAGCTAATTGTTATAGGTTCTTTTATAGAGGTTTAATAGCATGATAGTAGATAAAAGTATTTAATAAATGAAATGTTTACCTGAGCAAATCGTATGAGAGGCTTGATGATAGCGACGGCGGCGGCCATGGCCAGGCCGGCCCACAGCCCGCCGTCCGCCGCCAGCGCCCGCTCGGCGCGCGCCACCACGTACCAGCTGATGTCCACCGCGGACAGCTCCGCACGGAGGGTCGAGCCACGCTCCCACATCGTGCATTTTACTAAGGGATACAAACAATGATATTATAAATAAAAAGAGGTAGATATCGCACTAGCACGCACAAATTGTTGAGGACAAAGTAAGACAATTGTTGCTCTTTGCTATCTGCTATCTCTTTCTATCTTAATACGTTCCGCATTATCTATCGCTGTCGTAGTTTTAAATTACTATAATAACAACGCAACAATTCTGAACGCCATTCAGTATGAACGTGGCGTATCTTTCTTTATAATATCATTGGATACAAAGCAAACAGAAATTGTGTTATTCATCATCAGCCTATAATGTTCCCACTGCTGGGACACAGGCCTCCTCCCTGTGATAGGGAGTGGGCAATAATCCACCACGCAGGCCCAGTGCGGGTTGGTGGATGTCACATGCCTTCGAATTTTTGGATCTAGGATATGCCGGTTTCCTCACGATGTTTTCCTTCACCGTTTTGAGAGCAGTGGTGATTAAATAAATTACACAAAGTAATGTGCCTGCCGTTGTTCGACACCACGACTTTGTGCTTCAATTGTGTTATTGGAATGATGGAACTCGCTCGCAACATAGTAGATTGTTTATCAAGGGAGTAAACAACTATTTTAAAGGCTAGTGTTTATAGAATCCAGAGCGGATCGAAGGATCCTAGAATAGAATCGGGTGCGCAGCGAGAGCTTCATAATAGTTTTATCGCACAAATATGAATCGCACATTCGTTTGTCGAACACCGTAGTACACCCTAGAACAGCTTCGAATTATCCGACTATTTAGAAAATTTTAACGTGATGAAAAAGTCAAAGTAACACCTTAATCGACCTGAGAATTCAAATTAAGAATACACGCCATGCATCATTCAATTAACAATATAGTGTAATAACTATCAAAGTTTTGGTTTTTTTTAGCGTGGTAAAATCATCAAAAGAGTCCTCCGACCCCGGGCAGGGCGGGAGGGACTGTCAGACTCGTACTGTATCCACGGTGTCCTTCAATAGCCCTTTATGTTCCGGGGTCACGGTAATGAGATAAGTCCCGCGACCCCGGCAGGCTTTGGCCCTCTAGAGAAGGGCCCCGTCATTATGCTGACGCTCTTTGAGGCGCGCGTGGAACACAACGCGCCGTCGATCCGGGCATGGTCCATGGTCGGACAGCGAGTTGCCCTTTACTCGCCGCCCGCATGCCCGCGCCTACGGTGGCCGGAGATCGTCTTGCGCGCGACGTCCGTCACCGTGGGCGTCCACCACCGCGGGTGGGGCGGAGGACATTGTCCTCTCCCTCACGCGGCCCGCCTCCTCCTTCGCGAGCATAACTGCTTCGCAGAAGGAGGCGACCGCTTCTCACTCCGTCTCGCCCCGCAGCATGGCCTCGACCAATGCCGGGCGCGAGAGGTCTCCGCCTATCGCCGCCGTAAGGAGACGTCGGTGCTCTGCCCAAGCGGGGCAGTCTTGCACCGTATGCTCCACCGTGTCCTCCGGGCGATCCTCGCAGTGGTGACACCCAGCCGTTTCCTCCTTTCTCATCAGACACAGGTACCTCCCGAAACTTCCGTGTCCGGTGAGGACCTGCGTCATGCGGTAGGTCAGGATTGACCTTTGGTTTGGGAGATATACAATTAAAACACAGTTACCTGTATCACTAGTCGGATTGAGAATGGCAAAAGGGTCCCATGAGCTGTCAGCAGTGTATGGAAAGCCCACATCCGAGTGTCCTCCTTCCGATTGGGAACAATAACTGCTTTCTTCACCTGTTGACAGGTGACACGTGCAGTTTATATTAAAAGAACATATCGCATTCAATAATACCAGCATGCTCGATGGCCTTACAGATTTGCTTGATTTTTTGGGTGTATCCATACTTATCGATGCGAATCGCTTCAACCAAGTTTAGTCATGCAATAAAAATTAAATGTTGTTATTGGTCTCGTTGTAGACCGTGCCATTATACTAAGGCCGGCCGCATACATCAGTTTTCTTGATCAGGAATCCTGATCCGTTATTCAAAATTTGTACGGGAAGTTATAAAAATGTGTGTGATATGCACACACATTTGTATGAATTCACTGTGTACGGATAGAAAATGGATCAGGATTCCTGATCAGGAAACTGATGTATGCGGCCGGCCTAAATGCGACAAATATGGCATAACCTGGCCCAAAATGAACTGAATCGGAAGTATGGTATCTCTTTTCTTCTAACATAGTCTGTAATACTATAGTAACTTTAAACATGTTTATTATTTGTTTTGAGTTTACGATATTGTGTTCTATTATGTTGCAAGTGTCATGATCATGGAGAAACTGATGTTATTGCGTTGATGAGCAGACAAAATGGTCTACCTTATTCTTTTTTTTACACCCAGAACACAGTTATGTTCCCGAGTCATGAAACATTTAGGTTATCTGTAGTTTTGGCACTTGAAACAGGATCGAAATATCGGAAACTTAAAAGAAATAATGATAAACATGTAGAATAATCCTTTTTACTTAAGTGTTAAAAAAAAAACGATATGATATAGATTGAGTTGATAATTTATGAGTACAAATACAGAACCCTCAAATCGATTTCTAAGAAAATGATGATTAAAAATCGAGCAAAAATGCGTACTTATACGACAAAATTTACCTACGAGGAAGAATTGATGACGCCATATTGTGACAACATGCACGTTTCTCTAACAATCATACACTTTATAAACAATAAGCATGTGACAACAACTAACAAGATAACTAGTAGAGATAATAAATATTATCCGCCTTACCATAAACATCTGTTGAACGCTTGTCTGAAAAAAGTGTAAGTAACTTCAAACCGACCCTTATATCAACGTGAAATGTCGTTGACAGTTTTTTTAGACATGTGTTCAACAAATGTTTATCTTTCTTGTCATGAGACGGTACATATTTTTTTTTACCTAATTTTTGTTACAATATGGCGTCCCCTTCTCTAATAATTTAGTCGCATTATAATAACGTAGATAGATAGTTAACATACATAATTGATGCTTACTGTTAGTAGTTTGCCCAACCCAATCAGACATGGTATGGTGGGATGGAAGGGCGATGGATGGAGCGGAGGCCGAACATTCCCCGTCCGATGACGATGACTGGTAATTGTCTAATTTCTATGGAAATTCATTCAGTATTTTAATTATAATGAATAAATATATTCTTTCTTACCACAAAAACTTAAACATCTGTTGAACACATGTCTAAAAAAAGTATCACTGCAAAACGACCCCTATATCAACGTCAAATGCCGTTTTGCAGTTGACAGTTTTTTTTAGACAAGTAACTTTTTTGTAGTAAGACGGATATTGTTTATTAAGGTTGGCGATTTAGCCATCGACAATCATCATTTTAACTCATTTACCAATCTCTAACATGTCTTGAAAATTAAAAATTAAAGGATATAGGGGCGAAGCCATCGTGAAACATGGTGAGGCACTTGCGGTTTCGCTTGATATCTCGAAGGCATTTGATAGGGTCTGGCACGCTGGTCTACTTAGCAAGCTTCCTGCTTATGGCATCCCAGGTGGTATTTGTAGCTGGATATCAGACTTCCTTAGTGAGCGGTCGATCCGAGTTGTCGTTGATGGCTGCTCCTCTGACCTCATGGCTATTGATGCCGGTGTCCTTCAGGGGTCTGTTCTCTCTGCAACTCTTTTCCTGCTGCACATCAATGACCAACTTCAATCTGGTATAGTTGGGTACGCAGATGACAGTACGGTTTCAGAGAGATACTTGTCCAGCGCAAAAACCACCGGGGATGAAGTCTGTTTCTTGAGAGAGGCCATGGTTGAGTGGACAAATTGTGCCTTAAACCTGGTCTCCCAGTGGGGTGACGATAACTTGGTCTCTTTTAACGCCACCAAAACACAGGCTTGTCTTTTTACCGCTAAAAAGAGTCATTGGACCTAACTCCTACTTTTCGGGGTACATCTGTACCTGTGAATGACCGACTCGAGCTCCTGGGCATGGAGTTGACCTCTAGTCTCAACTTTGGCGCCACCATTGAGTTCAAAGCCCAACTTGCGGCCAAAAAGCTGGGCATCCTTAACAGAGTGAAGCGTTACTTCACGCCTGGACAGCTATTAACTCTTTACAAAGCACAAGTCCGATCCTGCATAGAGTACTGTAGCCACCTTTGGGATGGCTCAGCTAAATATCAACTTGCCGCTCTTGACTCAGTGGATCGCAGAGCTAAGAGGCTCGTTGACGACATAAAATTGGAGAATGCCAATTGCCAAGCTCCATAGCTTGACTCATCGCCGCAAAGTTGCCTGCCTGTCGGTTTTCTACAGATTGTACTCCGGAGAGTGTGCCCAAGAACTCCACGATCTCATCCCACCAGACCCTTTCTACCATCGAACATCTAGACGCACGGCAAATTACCATCCTTACCTTATTGCTATACCACCTATTCGCACTAAGCGTTTCCAGACGTCTTTTATAATGCGGACAGCGAAGGAGTGGAACTCTCTGCCTGCGTCTGTGTTTCCGAACGCATACAACCCTAATCTCTTCAAAGTTAGAGTGAACAGGCTTCTTCTGGGTAAGCTCGCTCCACCGTCGACCTTGTCTTAGTCATTCCTGACCTAGACTAAGGTCAAGAGCAACCCATCTCACATAAAAAAATATAAAATACTGTTCTGATGCATGGTAAAGTAAATAGAGTAATTGTTCTTAGCTTTCAAAGTTTTGCTCTCTTTCACTCCTGTTTCTCTATTTATCCGATACATACATATCAACATCTAGACAGGGCAATTATTCCCAAAAACATCATTAACTATAATTTTTAAAGAAATTTTTTACACATCGAATTGCATATCCTATATTTCCAATGATAAAGACATCAAACAAGGTATTAGCAGCGATTGTAACGAACGTAGTGTTATTAACATGCTGTCACAGTTCCAAACGGCCAATAGGTACCTTTATTCTCGTGCGGTTCATTCCTTCCATCAATCACCTAATGTTAAAAGATAGGATAAGTTAATTTGTTTTTGTGCTTTTGTCGATTTTCAAAGAATTTTGAATAGAAAACATGCTGAGATGATTAAAAAAAAATTACCTTATCTTTTTTCTTAGTAACAGAAGCAAAGTCTTCGTCGCTAGATTCTTGTATACGTATGCCTTCTTGGGCCCAGGAACTTCTAAATCTGACTCCAACTCTCTTCCCAGTACTCGGACTGCTGGTTGGAGCAACGCCATCAGAATCAGCATCCAAAGATTTCTCATCTTCGTCTTTCTTCGTTATGTTAGATTTAACAAATACTTTAGTAGGTTCAGTATTTTTTGGTTCTTCATTTTTGGTACTAGCTTTAGGAGTTTCAGCCATTGTATTTTCTGCTGTATTTGGCTCTGCAGGAGATCCATTTTCCTTAGAGCTTGTTGCTTCTTTTTGTATTAGAATTTCAGTCTCATTTTTAAGTCTTTCTCCTTCGCTGCCGTTAGAATTGTATCCATTTAGGCTCTCAAAGCCATCGTCTCCATCAGCAAGTGCTCTAGAAATGTGTGCTTGTTGATTCTGTCTCACATTAAATGATTCCAGTTGTTTCTTTGTTAGTACGTTAGGTTTATATCTAAACGAGGTGCTGGGAATAGCGTCGTCGGGCGGTGGGGTGAACGTCACAATAGGTGCGGTGAGATCAGGCTTCTTCCAAACCATGTAGTCTTCGTCATCAGAATCTTTCGCTTTGACTTTTACAATAGTTTTGTTTTTAACAGGCTCACAATTTTTGATAAGATTCTCTTTTGTAAGATCCTTCTTACGTTTTCTGTAATGTATAAAAATAACTTTTTATTTTAATAAACGTAAAAACAGCACCAATTTTAAAATGAAATTGAAATTGCTCATTAACTTGGTTAAAAAAATATTTTCCATATAAAATAATGGGTCCGTCTACAATACAAGATACAAGGAAGGTAACAGAAAATTGAAATGTGCATTAACCTCAGTCCATTCTCAGTGATATCAGTGCGTGATTGTCTCCGTCTGAACTTGGCGGGTTTGGTCGTGGGTGTCTTGCTCTGACTGGAAGCCCCACTCTCGGCAGAACCGCCACCGCTTCCACCATCGCAGTCCGATCTGCCACGCCTTTTTACAAGTAAGTATAATTATAAAATTGCTTAACCTTTTAACCGTCAGACTTCATATCAATTGTCGTGCCCCCAGCGCCAGGGTATGAATCGGTGTAATACAAGTTCCAATAAAATGCAATAAAATCAAACAAAACAACAAAAATCGTGAGTAATCTCTGTCGGATTTATCCGACTCTGGCGTAATGGGCCCGAAAATATTCGTCGGATATATCCGACGTTGGCGGTTAAAAAGTTAAAGTAGTATAGATCTCTTAGGAAAAGTATGTGCTACATGAATATCCAAAAATATTGGTACAATAATTCCCGAAGCATATACAAAACTTGCGTGCAAAACTTTTCTGATTTTAATGTAAAATGTTGCTTGTGCATGTGAATTTATGTGTTTGTAAATGTGCTCACGATATAGTGAAAATCGAAGTGTAGGGAACTTTTATTTTAATACAAAATTGTGTCTATTTTTGAAACAATTATAATTAAAAAAATAAACCACCCGTAGCTTGGACCCTGTTCCCGATGCCGGTTTACACTTTTAAATGTTTTTTAATAATATTAAAAATGTAAATGAATATGTTAAAAAAAGGAATAAATACCTGAAATATCTAGGCAATTTGCGGCGGAATGTGGTACGAGGCCGTACTCGACCGAGTTCCATTTCAGTCGTGCTCACTATCTGTGAGTGAACCACGCTAAGTACCAGCATCAAACCTAGAGGCACTAACCAACAGTTTGGCTGAAAAAAAAGGACAAACAATATAATTACACCATTGGGTCCCACTTTGGGCGCCAAAATTTAAGATTAGGCTCATACTTCCGGTTGTAATAATTAGTTAAGACTGTGAAAGAATCGGAATGAACTGAGAGTGTAGATGGTGCCGAATAAATTCGAAGCTTTTGGTTTTCTTTGAAAAACCGTCAACTAAGAAGAACAAAAATCATTAGAATATACCTAGTAACAATAATATTTGAATATAATTCCCATTAAAATGTATCGAGTTTCAATTCACATTTCCATTGGCGTTGGCCATGACGCATTTCAAAAGGAATGTGTAAATAATATTGTATTAGTAGTATTCCAAAAGAGGTGTAGCATTGTAATTCGAGTTAATTTTAGATACCTACCCTTTGTGTTTCAATCCATATTATTACGCCGACAGCCATAATAAAGAACTGAAGTGCATAAATAAACTACAGTAACATGCAATTGAAATGAAACTTTAAAACTAAGTGTTACAGTTTACAATGGAATAGTAACTTACATCACTTTCAACCAAATCAGGAGTCATGAAGTATATGGTCATATTGAGGACCTGCATGAGCCAGAGCGTGAGGAGGAACTTGGCACATGCTGGTGAGGTCTGCTGGATCCACCATTGGTAAAGCGCGGGTAGGAACAATAGTCGGACTAGAGCGTACCATATCACACGACGCATGCTCAGAGTAGGCTTTGCTTTTGGGAACGATGACCCTGTTAATTGAAAAAATAAACTTCATTTAATCGGTTGTTTAGGGGAGTAGTCGCGAGCGCTACCCAATTTCCGCATGACGCAGGTCCTCATCGGACATGGATGTTTCAGGAGGTTCCTCCTGTGTCGAATAGGGCGGAAGAAACCCCTGGGTGTCACCACTATACGGATCGCCCGGAGGACACGGTTGGGATCTGCCCCGCCGTGTCCTTACGAAGGCGACAGGCGACGGCGACTTCTCGGGCCGGTACTAGTTGAAGCCATGCTGCGGGGCCAGACGGAATGGGAAGCAGTCACTACCTATTGCGAAGCAGACATGCTAGTGAAGGAGGAGGCGGAACGCGTGAGGGAGAGGAAAGCCTCCACCTCAAGACCCAGTCGCCGCGGGAGACGCCCACGGCAACGGACGCAAGGCAACGGTGATCCGGGAACATTGGAAATATTGCTAAGTGGCCGTTTTAGACTAGGCTTAGGTGCTGATATGAATGAATTAAGTAAGTTCACTATTCAATTCCGTCGGCAAAATTAAATAAGACCGAAACCTATTTTGAAAACTGGATTGTTAGCTTTTAAATTAGCAAATAATTTTAAGTATGAGAGAAACTTGTGGTAAATTCTTAAACCGGTTCGTATATAAATAATAATTCTGACCGGTCTATTAGTATTAATTAATAGACCGGTCAAATAGGTATTAATACAATCGCTAAATAACAAAATCTCAAAAAAACTATTTCGATTCCCTCATGGCTCGAACTCAGATCATTTGGTGCTTTAGTTGATTACCCATCGCACCACGAGACTAGCTATGCATAGACAACTGCACGATTTATATTTGCGGCGTCTTTATTTCGTAGTAGTAAAGTTGATTATTACTTGTAGTTAATCGGCGACACATATCCGATCGCGTCATAAGCATGCGCCCTTACTGAAATCACGTTATACTAAGCTATGTGAGCGTGGCTCTCATTGTGAGCAGTAAAAAAAAAGCTATATCGCTACTGTACGTAGCGATACAGTTTTTAGTATGCTGGCCTGGTTATTTAATTTTTTTGCTGTCTGTACCATATTGTTGTTTTGTTTTCTTTTCTTAGACACTTTTGTCATAAAAAAGAACTTTGGCCCCTCGAGGTCGAAAACTTACAATTTTCATGAGCAGCCATTATTTAAGCAATACAAAATAATAAAATACACCACCTTTTGTAGGGCAAAAATACCTGCATACTGTACTACCATCCATAGCGGGAGGACTTATTTGATGACTTTCCACCCCAAAGAAAAAGTTAATTATAACATAAGTACCAAAAAAATGATTTTGATGTTGTCTCTTTTATGGGATACCAAAATGAATTTATGCAGCTTCTTTACAATATTGTTAATTAATTTTTAAACAATATCTTTTAGATAACCTCTAGGCTAAAAGAACTTATTAAGAAAAATATTAATAAAGAGGGTAGTCCATGATGGTATACATAGGTTTCAGTTTAGATTAACCCTATTATTCAATAAATGAAGGTGCACCTCCAGCTAGTCTGCACATCAACGAGGCAGGATCGGGTATGTGAGAAGATATCGTAATTGTAGTGCATCATCATCTCCCATTCCTCATTGTTGCAAAAGAACTAATACTAGTAGACAAATGAAGGTGTACCTCTGACTAAGTCCACATCAATGAGGTAGGAGCGGGCATGCGAGGAGAAGTCGACGATGCGTCGGCGGTACGTGCCGCGCATCAGTAACTGTTCCACCATTGTCTCCCATTCCTCTTTGTCGTAAGAACTTATTTTCTTCTGATACCTGTTGGAAGAGTTATAGCATTAATTTTAATTTGTCTCCATGTTTCAATTAACGCGGTTAGCGTTGTGGCTGAGCGATTGGACTGCTGCCCAGCGTGTCACGGGTTCGATTCCCGCACGGAACAAATATTTGTATGACCTATAAGTATTTGTTCTGGGTCTGGGTGTTTGCGTGTTTCTATGTTTGTAAACGCACCCACAATACAGGAGGTGTGGGGCGACATTAAAAAAAACCTATTAGAATTAGGGTAAAACACCCAACTATTGACCCCTTAAGCGGTTTTCCTTGCTTCTTTCGCAAAATAAACTAATGTACGAGTTGCAAGTGGAAATGAATGTTTTCGGAAGATAAAATAAACATTGGAGAATGTAACTAAAACATTATTTCCAGTCATACAAAGGTAAAAAGTGTTTTTTTTCTCGAGTTTATTTTTATTTTTATTTTATTTATTGAGGGATAATAAACAACTACAACATATATAGCTTACTATTAACATAATTTACATGGTAATGTTGCAGTCAACTGCATTATCCACAGATAAAACATATATTAAATAACATATTTGCCACTAGAAGGGCATAACCAAACAATCAACAAATCTATAGAGATAATAAATAAATAATAATATTTAAAATTATTAATTATTGTAATATTAAATTTATATTTAATAAAATATTCATTAAATTAATTACTATAAAGCTAGCAAAGTACTATAAAGCAAGCTAAAGTTTAGCAAGAACAGGCCATTTGACCAGTTATCAACATGCTTGTACCAAATTTTCATCATGCAAATGACCAATTTTTTGACCTCCTGTAGTATAAGAATAAACTCAAATATTATTTATTATGAATGTGATACGAGTTTTTATTTGATAAAAAACAAACAAAGCTAGTCTTATAGCCCTTCTCATTTTCTTTTTTCACACTATTTGGGTCTTCAGTCTTCAAACGCCGTCAATAATATTCTTGCACTTATTTTTGAAATTTTGTAGTTTTTATCACTTTTTGTTGTAGTTTTTATCACTTTTTGTCCAATTTTTCTTCTTTAATAGTAGTTATTTCACTGTTCTGTATTATGCAGCAGATATAAAAATACTCGACGGCAAAATATAAATTGAAATAACACGGCTTTAGTTCTACAAAGTGAGTTTAAAAACCTTTGAATTAATATTTTCCTAATTACATAAGACGGTTTTAACTTTTTAAACTTATGTAAAAGACCTCACAAATGAAGAGAACATAGATACAAATAAAAAACTAGCTCACACTTTGCCTCGGAAATGATTTAAGTCAGTTTGTTCAAACATGCAGGTTAGGGTATATTTTGTCATTTTATGCATTAAACCAACCTGTGGCTGAGGCATTGCTCGTGTTATATTCTGCAATTGTCCCACGGGATCATAATTATACCGACATAAAAAGTATCCTGCGTCCAGGTACACCCACTTAACCAGGTTTTAAAATAATCTGCTTGCCAAATTGTGTCAAAATCCCTTCAGCCGTTCACTTTTCCTATAATATTAGTAAGTCGAAAAGTCTAAGGCCGCTTTCACATTAGGGCGTTAGCAGCGCGACAGTAGCGCGGCAGAAGCACATTTCTTCACATTTTATATGAACAGCCGCGCATAAGCAGCGTCTGTCGCGCGACTGTCGCCCAAATTTGAAAGCAGCGTAAAATATTCAGGAGGATCCAGAATGTGACAGTAGACCGAAAATTTAAGTACCTCACTCAAATTATGCTAGGTAGTCAGGTTACTACGTAAGGTATTTTTTATGTTTGTGATTATGCAGATACACACCTTTAGGGGTGCCAACGCCCATGGGCTTAATACAGGTGCATTAAAGTTAAGCTACCTCACCATTAAAAATGAACTATACGTACACACCGTGGTGTCAGTAACTGGTATTCTCGTACATTTGGTTAATTACCAGCTATTGACATGCCATGTTAAAAAATGGTTATTCATACATTTGAGTGTACCAGATATTGACCTCATCATTTTAACAAGTTAACGCTCATTAAAACTTGAAAATCATGTGGAAAATCAGGGTACACTACGATAATACGAAAAACTTTATTCCGAAATTCATAAATACGAATTTCAAAATACCGATTTTCATAATTCCGAATGGTTTAAAATTCCTAATATAACAACTCCGATGGATCAATATTCCTATTTTAATAATTCCGAAATTTCAAAATTCCTAACGTTTATAATTACTATTTTCAAAATACCGAATTTCAACAGACCGAATATCAAAAATTCCGACTTAACATATTTTCCGAAACATCAAAAACACGAATACCGAATATTAAAATTCCGATTATTGGAATTCCGATTTGGGTCCGTCAGGTCGAAAAGTCCGAGTCGGGGATCCTCAAGACACATTTTGCTCGCTATTGCATCCTGAGTAATAGCACCACCAAGGTGGTTCAACGGAGCCCCGCTTCGCGGGGCTCCTATTTCTGAGAGCAAGGTTTAAAGTAACCTAACACGAAGGGGATGGCGGGGTCTTTCAGACCCCGCCATCCCCTTCGAACCTAACCTGTCCGTGTCGGGGTGTCCCCAGTCTCGAGCTCGCTTCGCTTGCTCTTACATCCTTGGTCGATTTGTTGACTACCACCTACCAAGGTAGGTCGACGGAGCCCCGCTTCGCGGGGCTCCTATTTCTGTGAGAAAGGTTTAAAGTAACCTAACACGAAGGGGATGGCGGGGTCTTTCAGACCCCGCCATCCCCTTCGAACCTAACCTGTCCGTGTCGGGGTGTCCCCAGTCCCGAGCTCGCTTCGCTCGCTCTTACATCCTTGATCGATTTGTTGACTACCACCTACCAAGGTAGGTCGACGGAGCCCAGCTTCGCGGGGCTCCTATTTCTGTGAGCAAGGCTTAAAGTAACCTATCACGAAGGGGATGGCGGGGTCTTTCAGACCCCGCCATCCCCTTCGAACCTAACCTGTCCGAGTCGGGGTGCCCCAAGTCCAGAGCTCGCTTCGCTCGCTCTTGAATTCTAAGTTCTCCTATTAACAATAAAAATCCTGAAGGCAAACAGTGAAAGTTAAGAGGATACGCCTCGCCACTCCGTGCCTACACGGGTTTAAATAACACTCTGGGAGTACGGTAGACAAAATTACGTGGAGCCGGTTTTGCACCAATTCGTTTCTGTCACTGACTTTGTGGAATGAGAAACGAAATTCCGATTTTCAATATTCCGAAAAAATCAGTTTATTCGGAATATTGAAATTCGGAATTTCGTTTTTCGGAATGAGAACTCATCGAGCATTACATTTTTCGAATATGTGAAAATCGGAAAAAGAAGAAATCGGACATACGACTTTCGGTCAAATAAATTTCGAGATTCTTAATAATAGATATTGTAATTTTTAGGTATTATGATATTCGGAGTTTTGAAAATCGGAATATCGAAATTCGGAATTAAATATTTCGGAGTATTTGGGTGTTCCCGGAAAATCATTGTGTCTGTCTTAAATAACCAAAAAATACCAAACTCAAAGGAATCTATAGTGTAAAACTGAAATAAAATGACATTGAAAACAACCGCCAGCTTAGCAAATTGTTAAATTTCTTGATGATTTTAGGAGGGTATTTTGTTATCATAGGTTTACGGACGCAATATTGATTTATTTAAATTTTCTGTGACGCCAATATATTACAAGATAAATTATATTTCATTTTCTGTATTCTTTATGCAGCACTGCAAGAAGATTTATTATTATTTTTGATAAAAACTGTTATGCGGTCAATAGTTGGTGGGAGGTCAGCAGTTGGGTACTTTACCCTAATTTAAATATAAAATAAATGTCTTAAAAATATTTTTCGATGGCGATGGCATAGAATAATCAGTGGATACAAGCCCCTTCATAGGCTGTTGTTATAGGCTTAGTAACATGGATTTCTATCATTTTTCTATATGTAACATATATTATTACATTTAAGACCATGTAAAGACATTATGCTAAACCAATTTAAAGTAACATTAAGGGACTTTACTCATGGCGCAACGCGATATCGAATTGCATCGACGATATCGGTCAGATATCACACAAGCGTCCGGCCGAAGAAAATGTATGGACAATCGCTAGTGTTTGCTAATGGAGTCGCACGGATTGACGATATCGCTCACAGATCTCGATATCGAATTGCATGTACGTCCTAATGACAATGCACATGATTCTCTGTTCAAAATTCGATTGCGCAACTACTAGTCACGTGCAACATCTTTTGTCTTTGGTTTGCAGCGCCTATAAGTCGTAGTAGTATGGTGGATTTTTTAAGTCCACGGTCTAATTGCATCGCATCACTCTAATGGAGTAAAGTAAATACGTGCGACAAATCGGCAATCGACTCGATATCGCACGAATTGTGTCGCGTCGCTTCGCGCCATGAGTAAAGTCCTTAACTTTTGCCTAAAATTACTACTTGCAATAAAAAATTAAACTGATGAAACATGCATCAAGTAGAAATCCCCTCAAAGTCTGCCGGGGTCGCGACACTTATCAAATTACCGGGACCCTAGAATGTAAAGGGCTATTGAAAGACAACGTTGATATTAGTCAGTACCAGTCTGACAGTAGGGTGGGAGGACTCATTTCATGATTTTACCATGATTAAAAAAAAAAAAGTAGGAATCCCCTGCCTTTACATGCATTGCCTAATCAGCTTATCACATAAAATAATGACTGATATCGTTAATATTCCTAGGAACAATAAACTGTGTTTTGCAAAAATTTTTTCATGATAGTATATTATTGCCTCATAAAGCAATAATTGATAAAATAATATGTGGGTGTAAAAAATAAGGAAAAAAACTAGTATAATAAGCTTGTTAATTTAATATAATAAATGTTGAATCATTGTTATTAGCGATAATGTTGAGCCTTTTAGATAGCGCCTTTCCTTGTTACAGTAGTGAATGTGCACTTGTAGCTATATTTGATTTTAACACTACTCTGCATGCATGGCCTGACCAATTCTATCTTTATTTTACCAAGAGTTGACAAGTAATTCAACATTTTTATTGCCCAAGTAAGAAAACTTTTTAAAATAATAGAAATGTTTCCACATTTTGTAATTTTATTTGCACCTCACCCGTTCGGAAAGATTCTATTTCTCATTCAAAATCTGAGCGCAAAACTCCATTTTGTGCTCTAGAGCACAAAGTGTTGTTTAAAATTCGAACACGTCTTGTATTCAATTGTTTTCTACACTGACAGGCGAGCCGCCCCCAGTATAGGTCAATGACCCCACTACATTTCCTCGCTGTGTGAGGTGAAAAGTTGTGTGTTGCACTCGGCAGCAAAGTTTTTCTGCGTCTCGTACCTTTGAAAACTTCGCATCGCTCAGGATTCTATATTTGAACCGCTCGTTTCTCTCGCGGTTCAATCTTAGAATCCTTCGCTCGCTCAGTTTTCAATTCAAGTACTCGCGCCAAAAATCAACTTTGCAGCCTTGCATAACAAATAACTATTATTCTTTCATTGAAAAATCACTTTTCTACAGTGTCTTGCAGTATTTGTTAGAAAAAGACTTGTGTTTAGTAAAGGTTTCTGAAACAGTTTTAATATATACAAAAGAGGTTTCATCAATGATTTTAGAAGTATACCCACCAAACTTATGACTATGGCATGAATGATAAGGTAAAAAAAGACTCTTACCATGCTGCTAATTGCTTCATGATGAGCAGAGAAACTGGAAGATGTTTCTAATAACTTTACTTTGATAGTACTTGAACGCTGAAAATATTATGAACATTGAAAAAACTTTCTTCACAACTATCCCTACTTTTTTGTAGAATATTCAATAATTAGTAAAATGTTCCTGAATGTTTTACAAGTATTTGCAATTCAATTACTTAGTTAATTTAATAGCACTCAAGAAGTTTCACATAAATACCTCTAGTAAACCAATTATTGGAAATAGATTTTCTAGTCTGTGATAAATAGTTAAATAATCTGGACTCTGTATATTATAATGAAACTGTTTGTTTACTGGAAATAAACGTAAATCTGATAAATTATCTAGTTAAGTAATGCTTTTAGATTTTACAGGGGTCGAAACAGGTTCAGTGTTCAAAAATACTGATTTTACTGACCAGAAATCTAAAAAAACTGACTTTTACTGACCATCTGAACTAACTTAAAATAAAAGTTTCATGTGGAATTGAAAAAAAAATATTATTGGCCTCCACCATCTAATTATTAAAAAGTTTACAAATAATTATCAGTTTTAATATTTGTTAATATGCAAATGACACACATCCAATCATGCAAATAATATTAAAAGTTAGAAACATTAGACATTATGATTTCTTGAAGAAGTTAGTAATCAAAGCATTTTTCTTTTTATCTATAACTAGCTCACCCCCAAACGTTGTTTTGGCATATATTTGAAAAAAAAAAATAGATAGTAGCTGATTCTCAGACTACTACTACTGAATACGCATATAAAATTTGGTAAAAATCGGTAGAGCCGTTTCGGAGGAATACGGTAACTAACATTGTGACACGGAAATTTTATATATAAGATTTTTTGTACGTTTTTGGCTACTTTTTTACAATTTACTATTTAAAGCCACATACAATGCAGGTTAAAAAGCTGAAGCTGTAACAAATATGCAAAGTTAAACATACAATAATAAAATATGTATTTATTTCGAGAAAAAAAGTAGGATTGGACTTTTTTCCTCGAAATAATAATGCTACAATATTAAGTTGCCACAAGACATCATACTCGTAATAGAGCATCAGCTGTTAGTTGCCCTCAAACCATCACTGGGCCCGGCTAAGAAAATTAGAAATGACTAGAAATTTGTTTTTTGTTGACACAATCTAAATGTATATTTAAAATGCTAATGTTAGGACGGGAAGACAGGGTTTTCTCTATGACCACCAACTCCAATCATCTCCCCTTTGGTCTCCTGGTGAAAGTAAGGAAGTTTGGTCGCGGTTGTTGGTGGCGAAAATGTGAAAAAGTGTTGCAACTGATGAAATGAATGGACTTGAAAGGTGAAACCCGAGCAACGCCGGGTTTGGCTGCTAGTAGGTATCAGTGGCGTAGGGTAAATATTCTTGAAAGTGAACCCGGACCAAAACTTAATGAAAAAACTTACAAACATACTAGTCGCCCCTACGATTTTTGAAAGTTTCACTCGATTTCTCTGGTCTTCTATCATCAAACCCTGATTTCCTTTTCAAGTTTCCACCATTAAAACATCTTCTTTTCAACAAAAAAAGAATCATCAAAATCGGTTCATAAACGATGAAGTTATTAGTTATGCCGCGAACAAAGAATAAACAAAACAAACGTTGTATTTTATGGACGAATAAATTGAGTAACCTCCTTAATTTCTGTAGTCGGTTAATCAATTATTAACAAATTCCATAGAAATCATGTTCACAAAACCCTATACTAATCGCCTACAGACCTTAACACCGCGATTCAGGGTCGTGACGTAATTGCACAACGCCATCTAGTTAAAACTTCGAAACTAACATTACGGTGAACACTGAACACTTACGAAACAATAACATTGAACTGAACTAACTTTGTTATTAATGCGCTAACTACGCAAAACTGATAAATTTCAACATTTACCAAATCAAATGCAAATGGACAGGTGAAAACAAAAAATACAAAAAAAATAAGCGCGAACCAAAACTAATGTGAATCTGTCATCCAAATAATACTATCTAAACGAATTACGAAGTCCAGTATCATTCCATCTCGTTCTGGAGTACGCATTTCATATTTCTATCCTTATCATAAGCCGGTAATATTCGGCTTCCGAGCGTCCTTAAACTAGCGGTGTTATGTGGCCTCAAGCTCACGATCGCTACAAGAGAAACTTTGAATTTTATGAACTGAATTCCGCATTCGCCTTGCGGCTTACAAACTTTGTCTGTTTGGCGTGAGTTGAAATTGCGCGGAAAAAATTTGTAGGCGTTTATTTATTTTTTTTGATTGTTCTTTTCTTAATTTGTTTGTGATATATGAAAATAATAGATACTAGTATTTGCTATATTTCGAAAGGCAAGCCGATAGGAATCGGCATGTTAGGTGGCTTCGGGCCTGGTAGGTATACTATAAGATATATTATATTTCTTAAGCAAAATCTAGAATGAAGAAGGTAGGCGTAAAAAGGAACGACACAGACAGGCAAAATTGTGTCAGTAAATAATTAATAAGGTTCCAAAAAAATATATGGAGCAATATATGTGTTGATCTCAAAAAACTGAAAAAACTGACCATTTTCTCAAAAAACTGACTTTTACTGACCATGCTAAAAAAAACTGACTTTTACTGATTTTACTGACTAGTTTCGACCCCTGATTTTATTATAAGATAGAACAAGTTTTGAAAGCAATTAATAGGCAAGTTAATTTTACACATTTACCCTAATGATTTCAAGTTTTATTAATTGATTATTAATTGAATCGCTCCATAATTTTCACCAATACATACAGATTGGAGTCAAGTTATGTAGCTGACTAACTGTACTCACCATTTGTCCTATTGATGGCGGATTGATAGTGGAATATTTCAGTGAAATCAAAATCCAAGTTTATTTAAAGATATCTGAAAACGAAACATTATTTCCATAACTAATAAGCGCTTCAATTCATCGAACAAAGACTGTTTGAACAGCTGTATGTCAACAAGCAAGTGATATACAATATCATTTTGGGACCATTTCGTAACTCGTAATTTAAAGATGAATATAGAGCGACGGGTAAAGGTCACCTCCAAAATTATATCAGGTCAGCAACACAATTGTTCGCATGCAATATTTTAATAATTAGGCTTTATTTAGAACTTTACCGTTATGCAGTCTTTTGCACTACATTTTTCTTAATTTATCTATCAATAGCCGGTAATTGATGTAAGCAACTAAGATTCGATTTATGGGAATGCACTTTGATCCACAATTCAATTAACAAATATTAATAAAATCATTAAATTACTTATTTTAACTATTGCGACAGACGAAACAACGACGAGAAATCTCTTCTACTGTGAGTTTGACAGTGACACTTTGACAGTCTCTTTTTTTATGTTTTTGGCATGGCTTCGAGGCCTTTATGCCAATTTGACAGTCTCAATCTCAAAAAATGTTGCCAGCTCAAATATTTAAACTGTCAAGAACGAACAGTGTTGCCAGTATGATTTCCCAAAAAAGTACGGTTAGCTATCTGAAAAGGTACGGTTTTTAACTTCAAGGTACGGTTGGGTTGGGATACTCAGTTATTTTCTTCTTCGAGTTAATTGTCTGCGATCTAGGACCATTTTTTATTTTACTTGGTAATATCATCAAATGAGTGTTCCCACCCCGAGCAGGGCGGGAGGGACTGTAAGATTCGTACTGACTAACATCCACGGTGTCCTTAAATAGCCCTTTTGTTCCGGGGTCACGGTAATGGAAAGAGTCCCGCGACCCCGGCAGGGTTTGGCCCTCTAGAGGTCCCGTCATCATGCTGACACTCTGAGGCGCGCGTGGAAAACAACGCGCCGTCGATCCGGGGCGATCATTCTAAGACCATAGGTTAGAAAAAAAGCAATAGGGAATCGAATATTCAAAGGGATGTGGTAAAGTAGAACATTATTACCGATTGCCGTTAAGAACACATTCATTTGTAAATCAATTATAGAATGAAGTAAAGTCATTAAAATCGTTAATTATGCAATTAATAATAATTTTTTTTATAATAATTTATCATAGGAATTATGTGATGAGGAAGTTCAGATATGAAGCGATATTATTCTCTAAATTTCTCTATATTGAAAGGAACAAAAAGTATTGTTTTCTAACAAGTGTGCAAAATTCTACTGTTTACATACCTATCAGAAACTTGAAATGAAATTACAATAATTTTGTTTAATTGAATTTTGATACCGGAAAAAAATAATTATTCATTTATTTTCTAGTCGAAGTTCGAATCAATAGCAACTGAAAGAAAAAAAATTGATCTAATTCTTGCAGAAGTATTCCGACCCGTACGGTTTTGCTAGAATTTTGACAAAAATAATGCTATAGTCTACTCAAATTCTATAGCGAAAACAAGTTGTTTGTCAAAATAATTATGAAAATGACTTTAAAGGAACTAAAAAAAACCATTTAAGTAATTTGTGTCCATATTTTAGCGTCAAATAAAAGGGAACCCAAACAGCCATGTCTTATTGGGATGGAAGAAAAAAGTTTTTAAACGCAAATTCAAAATCTTGAGAAAAACAGAAGGCATTTTTTTTGTTTTTTTTACCCTTTGTAGTGAAAATTAAATCACGAGTATAGAAAAGGTACGAAAAGGTACGGTCTACAACGAGGTACGGTAGTGGTACGATTGTATGATGAATAGTACGGAAACCATACTTTTTGGTACGGTCTGGCAACGTTGAGAACGAGTGACAGTTGGTGACAGCGTCAAAAAACCATAGATATATATTTGTTTTTTTTTTATTGGCGAGGATACGACATTTTTGAAATTCACAATCACAATCGTATAATACGTAGTAATACGTAGTATCTCTAAGTAGTCTGTGATCACAATAAAATTCCGTGCGGGGGGATGGAACCCGCGACACGTAGCGCAGCAGCAGCAGTCGATTACTCAGTCACTGAGCCAACAATATGTATTCTTCTCTTTTTGGAGGATGGCAGATTTAATAATTTGCGTTGTATTTCAAATTATTAAGACTTTCTTTAAACATCTGTCTTTTGATGGATGAACAAAATAAAATCATCAAATGAGTTGAGTTGTAGTTGAATCAGTGACTATCAAGTTAGCCAATAGCCCTGCTGGGTGGAGCGGTAGGGATTGTGAGAATTGGACTGATTAATATTCACCATGTTCTTTCAGGCAGCAGGGGTGTAACCGCGGGAAACAGCTAGTCTGTTATAATCCAACTAATGGGGAAGGCAAGTGTCAAAGTGAAAATGACAGTTTGGTCCCCAAAGAACTGTAAAATCAAAGGAATTTTCAGAAAAAAAAACATTTATTGATGTAAAATGACTAGATGTTGTGTAATAAGCTGTAAAAATGATGGAATACAC
The DNA here is from genome assembly GCA_954870645.1 of Agrotis clavis. NCBI lineage: Eukaryota > Metazoa > Arthropoda > Insecta > Lepidoptera > Noctuidae > Agrotis > Agrotis clavis. The sequence goes on from OX940920.1 coordinate 14,917,236, forward strand.
TTTTCAAAATAATGTCTACTTTTCTTTTGGAGGTTATGTACCAGTATTGCATCGCTCGAAAATCGAAGAATTATCACCTGGAACGAGTTTTGTAATAGTTGTGGTGTTAAGAAATTAAATATATTGTGATATTTCTCGAATCTAAATAGAAAAAAAGGTTAAAATTACTGACTTAAAACATTATGATATTTTATCAAAATAGAAAGTCAAAAGCAGCATTATATTCTTGATAAAGGAGAGGACAGGTAAAACATACCTAAACTCAAAAATTGAAACCTCAACTACAAGTAATTGTGGATTTATTACGGTAAAATCAAATGTATAACCACTCAATTAAATCACTTTTTTTCTCTTGTAGATGCGCCGCGGCGTCTTAATTCTTCTTTTAGTATATAGTACTTGCATGGACGAATAATTTTCCATATTTGTTTTGTATTTATACTCAATTTTTATAACAAATAATCTTGTTTGTTTTTTTGTACAAGGTAGACGTGGGGACCAACTATCGCAGCGCCATCTACGATTAGCTTTGAGTTGCCATCCCCATTACTGTCGTCTCGTGGTTTCACTTGTTGCTCGGCTCCTATTCGTCGTAGTGTTATCGGCAAAAATGTCACTTTACATAAAATCGGTGTTTTTTAAAGTTAAATTACTACAAATTGGCACGAAATATTTAAAAACTAATTTGAGTACCGCATTAAGCATAATTATCTATAAATTTAATTGGCTTTTAAGGTTATGCAAATAATAACACAATATTTTAATTTTTTAACGACTTGAGAGTTTTGCAAGGCGAACTCACGAACGCATCATAAAGTACAACTTGTTATTGGTGACTAATGCACAGCAGTGTCTAGCTAGTTGGTAAAGAGGGGTTATGGGTTTATAAAAATAAATCGTGAACAAGAATATATTCATCTTTATTAATTTAACAACCATAAAAATACTCTACACTATTTTAACAAAAAGATATTTCGTTGTCTTTACTACAATATTTTGGGCGCTAAATCTAATTTATTAGTTATTTCAGTATTTACATCGACGATTTCTCAGGTTAAAAACGCCTTTTGTCTAAATATATGGAAGCATGCACAGTGACGCCCAAGATATAATAAAGCGGTGATGAGATGTGAGTGGAGCGGACAGGAGACGTTGGATGAATTAACCAATCGCGTTCACTTAAAACCCTGTAGCGTCACACAGTAAGGCAAGAGGCTATCCTGTGATTGGTTGAAACTGCACCGTTTCGCTCGTCTCCGTTTTCTGGGCTTCCGGGCCTTAGATTGTTAGGTACGCACAGACTTAAAAGGAGGGACTGAGCAATAGCTGACTAAAATTGAGAAAGAGGAAAACAATTATTGACTTTTAAGTCTAGGCAAATAATTGTTTTCCTCTCTTTCTAGAGAAGCCAATTTTGTCTGTAAGTTGGCTAGTCAACGCGCAGTCCATCCTTTTAAAGTCTATGGTTACATTACATTTCACATTTTCACCCGATAATTTTATAGGCACAACTTGCTGCACTTTTTCTTAGTTCCACCAGGCTTTTTTGCAATTCGAACGTCCCCTTGCCTTTTTATCCTATCTTGTTGGTTTGGTTACCTACTATCAATGAAGGTCTTACCTTAGTCGAGGTAACGAAGATCCCCTTCTACTAAAATACTGTTTCATGGTACAGCTAGTTTACCTAGACATAGGCAAATATTTCCTAGTTTAAACAGGTGGTGAAAAATAATTATTTTAATGACAATTTTTAAGAAACGACATCGTTTTCAATTATTTTCGAGAATCGTAAAATAAATGTTGAATTTATTTATTTAGACTAGATAACTATTTTTTTACATTCTACTTTGGTTTTAAACTGTTTAGAAATAATGATATTTCTGCATTAACTACTTAAAGCATACTACAATAATTGATTAGGTAGTAAAAAAAAATATGTGCTTTCACTTAACACGTGTTCTGTAGATGTTTTTTTGTTAAAGTACCTGTAATTAAATGAACTAACAAAATGTGAGTAAGTAACTTTAGTTACTTAAGTTGCTGCATCATTTTACTTTTTTTTTAATCTTCCATATTTTTTTTCAGCTAGCTGGGTAGGCACTTATTTACAAGGTTCAAAGCACCACTACAAACTTACACAATATTAAATATTAGTGATCTGTATTTTGTACTTGTCAGACTTGGAATGGTGAACCAAATGCTTATAAAAATAATATTACACAGTTAAAGTTCAGTGGTTAGTTCGTCTTGGGGCCGCCTTGACATTTCGAAGAATTCATCTTCAAGCCAGACGCTCTCCCTCCTAACTATCGGTCTTCTCTCCCATGGGTCGGAGAGGACGATAGTCTCTCTTTCTCTCTCTACTTGGGAATAGCTGGGTGGTCTGCCCGCGTCACTCCACTCGCACTCAATCTCCTTGTCTATGATATTGCTGTCATATGACGTGGGGGAGTACGAAGGAGGTTTGAACGTGGAGAAGGATTGCTGGGTAGTCTCCGAGTCGGAGCCCTGGCTCGGTGGGGCGGGGAGGAAATTAACTAGCTGGCCTTCTTGCTGTGGGCCTGCGGTCGTGCGGCTGTAGCGCTTCAGAATTCTGAAAAAAAAACATTGTTTGTAAAAAAAAAAATTAGGTATAGGTAGGTACGTTTAAAATAAGGTCGTATAAATAACAAACCATCATCCTGCCACCCTAAACCTATAATAACTTCTTTGGGTTGGCGTAACAGTTTTTTGCTTCTGACAGCCTTCGCATCGTCACTACTTTTTCTTAGACACTCACACAATATCAGTGCCTGGCTCAATCTTCAATTTGTGGACTTCCGTTGAGGATAATGACGCCGATACTTTTACTGCTAGTGCAACCATCCATGGACAAAAAACAAAAATGTAAATTATTTTAATTAATAATAATAATAATAGCCTTTATTCAACAATCTTACATAAAGTTTCATTACATGCGAAAATTTATTATTGGACACCAGTTTCACGAAGATCGTGTTGCTTCCCAGCATAGGCCTCCCCTAAAACTTGCCACAGAGTGCGATCATATGTCATCCTTCTCCAAGTAATGCCAGCTATCTTTTTGATGTCGTCCTCCCATCTTCGACATTGTCTCCCTCTCTTTCTTTTATATTGTCTTGGACACCAGTCAGTTACATCTTTTGCCCATTTGTCGTTTTTACTCCTCATCAAGTGTCCTGCCCATCTCCACTTTAGTTTTTTAATACAATATGTGACACTCGTAACTCCAGTTCGCTTGCGAATTGTTTCCAGTTTTATTTTATTTTTTAGTTGGATGTTTAGCATGCTCCTTTCCATATTATGTTGGCAGGTCTCCAGACTACGTATGTTCTGTTCCGTCAAACTCCATGTTTGGCATCCGTATGTCATAACCGGTAGGATACACGACTCGAATATTTTTTTCTTGGATTTAAGTGGTACGTGGCGGTTTTTCATTATTTCTTTTAAAGACCAGTATCTTTTCCAAGCCAGATTAATTCTGTTGTTAATTTCTTTTGTTGTGAGGTCTTTTGTAGATATTATTTGACCAAGATACATGTATTCTTCAACATATTCTATCGTGCTACCATTGACCATGATTGGGATCTTTTCTGCGTTTGTCATTATTTTAGTTTTTGAGGTATTCATTGACAGTCCAACGTCTCCGCTTTCACGTACCAGCTGTTCGAGCATTTCTTGCAGGGTTCTTGCATCGTATGAAAGAAGTATTAGGTCATCGGCAAATCTAAGGTGATTCAGTTGTGCTCCGTTAATGCTTATTCCATAGTGGTCCCATTCAAGGCGTCTGAAAACGTATTCCAATACTGCAGAGAAGAGTTTAGGTGATATTGGGTCTCCCTGCCTAACTCCTCTTTTTATAGTAAAGTCTTCCCCCACCTTTTCTGTTCTTATTTTTGCTGTCATATTCTTGTATATATTTTTAATGAGACGTATATATTTACCATCTACACCCTGCGTTTCTAGTGCTTCCCATATTTTTGCGTGTTTAAGTGAATCAAACGCTTTATTGTAATCTATAAATAAATAAAATAAAATAAAATAAAATAAAAAGCCTTATAATTCCAATAGCTAATTAAAAAAAGTTACATTTTACATGCGTCATCAATTCTGGATCTAATTTTATATAAAACAAATTAAAATAACAAAATAATTTAAATTAAATAATCCATATTGACTTAATTCGAAAAACAAACATGCAGTATTTTTAAATTACCTTTGCAAATGATAACAATATTATAATTAAAAATTGAATAAAAATAAAATTGTCAAACTAGTATTAAAATTATAAAATAAATAAATAAATTAATATTAAGCTAATTGGACCCCTTTTCGGGTAAAGGCCTCCTCCAGAGAGTACCACTTTTCTCGATCTTTGGCGACATCTGGCCAGTCTTTTCCTGCGATTGCCTCTACTTCGTCTTTCCATCTCACTTTTGGTCTGCCTCTACGTCTGTAACCGTGAGGGCCTCTCCATAGTGTTACTGTCTTTGTCCATCTATCGTCTGTATAACGGGCCACATGTCCAGCCCATTTCCATTTTAAACTTCTAGCAAATGATAGAGCGTCTATAACTTGTGTTTTTTTTCTTATTAATTTGTGTTGTACTCTATCTTTTAGTTTTATATTTAGAGAACTCCGTTCTAGTGCTCTTTGACACGTAGCAATTTTTCTATTGGTTGTAGAGTCAAATATCCATGTTTGACATCCGTACGTAAGGCAGGGTAGGAGGCATGAGTCCATCACTTTCTTTTTAAGTTGTAAACTCATGTTTGACTTCATTACCTCTTTGTAGGCCCAGTACTTCTTCCAGGTTATTGCTATACGTCTGTCTAACTCCTCAATATTATTCTCCTTTCGAAACGATACCTGCTTGCCGAGATAGATGTAGTCGTCTACGTATTCCACTATGGCGTTATTTAAAGATATTGGTTTTTTGTAATGGTTAGTCATAACCTTTGTTTTTGATATGTTCATCTCTAGACCAATATCTGTGCTAGCTGTGTTTAGCTCTTCTAACATTGATTGTAGATCTGTGGCATCTTCTGAGAACAGTACGATGTCGTCCGCGAACCGTAGGTGGTGAAGGTGTTTCATTCCTATTTTTATGCCTTTTTCAGTCCAGGGTAGGTCTTCCATTATGTTTTGTAGTACTGATATGAAAAGTTTCGGGGATAACGGGTCGCCCTGTCTCACTCCTCTACAAATTTTTATTCTTTGGCCTGATTTTTCTAATTTGATTCTGCTTGTACTGTTTTTGTAGATATCTTTTATTATTCTAATGTACTTTTCATTGATATTTTGACTTTGTAGAGCGTTCCAAATACTTGTATGTGATATTGAGTCGAAAGCTTTTTTGTAATCGACGAAAGCTAAATATATCGGTTTTCTGAATTCGTAGTACTTTTCAATTATTTGTTCGAGTACTTGTATGTGGTCTGTAGTGCTGAAAGATTTTCTAAAACCAGCTTGTTCCGTTGGTTGGTGGGCTTCGATGTCGTCATCAATTCTTTCTAATAAGCAGGTCGCGAAGAGCTTGTACAAACTTGGCATTAAACTTATAGGGCGGTAGTTTCCTACATCTGTTGGGTCGCCCTTTTTGTACAGTAGTATAATTTCAGACTCAGTCCATGCCTGTGGGACCTTCTCGTCTCTGAGGATTTTGTTGAACAATTGAGTCAATGGTTTTAAAATTACTGTTTTTGCCAGTTTTATGGCTTCGTTTGATATACAGTCAGTTCCTGGGCTTTTATCGTCCTTTAGTTTTTTGAGCTTTATAAGTATTTCGGACTCTTTGAATTCTGGGACGTCCTTGATATGTTTCTGATTGTTTGTTGTTGCGTTGACTTTCTGGTTCGGCTCTTCAAAGGCATTATAAAGTTGTTTGTAAAACGCTGTTGCTGTGTCGATAATGTCGGTACGGCTTTGGTGTTTTTGAGCCTTGGAATTTAGCGATGGAATCCATTGTTTTTCAGAGGCCAGTTCTTTGAATGCTTTCTTTAGACTGCCAGATGACTTTAAATGTTTTGTGAGAATAGCTTCTCTGTGGTCTTTGTAATTTTTCTTTATTTCTTTGTTTGTAGTTTTAAATAATCTCGTTAGTTCTGTCTTTTCTTCTTGGCTTAAACCGGTCTTGTACAATAATTGGTTTCTTTGTTTCATTAGATTTCGCGAACATTCTGTTAATATAGGCGATTTTTTCATATCTTTATTTTCACTGTCTTTAAGGCATTTTTTCATAGCATTTTCTATTTTCTTGTAGGAAGTATTTACACTGGAATTCGCATCGTCGTACAAATCCAGCTCCGATTTTTTAATTTTGTACAGAAATTCTGAACGTTCATCGTTTGTTTTCAGTTTATTTTGAAAATGTGAAAAGTTTTTCCTGCTTTTCTTTGTTGTTTTTAATACAGTAGTAGCTCGCAGCATCTTGTGGTCGGAAGGGAAAATGGTAGTTATAGTTTCGTAGTTCGTGCATATTTGAGGTACATTACATAAAATAAAATCAATTTCGTTTCTTGTTTTTCGGTCAGGTGAGAGCCAAGTCCATTTTTTTCTTTTCCTCTTTTTAAACAATGTGTTGATCACAACCATCTTCTGCTCGTAGGCATATTGAAGCAGTCGTTCGCCTCTTTTATTTCTAGAACCGTATCCGTGTTTACCTGTAATCAGTGATTCGTCCTTCTTTGGTATTCCGATCTTTGAATTAAAGTCACCCATACATATTATATGTTTTCCTGCTATATCGTGTGCTTGCTGTATTTCTTGATAAAACCTTTCAACATCTTCGTCTTTTGCGCTCTCTGTAGGAGCGTATACTTGTATCAACGTGAGGTCGTAATTTTCAAATTTCAATTTTAGTACGCAAACTCTTTCTGATATTCCTATGTAATTTTCAAAGTTATGCTTAAACTTTTTTTTTAACAGGAAACCAACGCCATATTGGCCAGCAGTTTGCCCTGTAAAGTACATAATATGGTCTTCGTCTTCTATGATTTTTGTGCCTAAGCGTCGTACTTCGGCCAATCCTATGATGTCATAGTTGATGTTTTTGAGGGCTTCTTTTAGTTCTAGTAGTTTCTCAGTTGTGCTTAGTGATCTGACATTGTATGTGCATATGTTTAACTTTCTTATATTTTCTTTTATCTCTGGAGGGTTAAAGTCGCATATCCCCGCGGTGACAAGCCGTTCTGGGGATGATTGGAGGGGAGGGGGATATATTCGTTGCTATTCAATAGGTTGAGTTGATAGGGTAGGTGATTTATGTTCTGTGTTGTTTGATTGACGGGCACCTGAGATTCCTCTTCTTGGTGCGAAAAAAGGGTTAATGTTTGTTTTGTTTCTCTTATGTGCTTGTATTTGTACATCTGTATTCGGACTGGTATTAGTTTGATTTTCGTTTGGTGACATTGATAAGTTCCTTTTTTGATTTTTATTATTTTCGGTATGGTTGTTTTTGTTCTCTAATATGACTATTTTGTCGTATTTAATTATAGCTTTTACTCCTTCTGCTTTATATTTATTTATTTCTGTTTGTAATTCCTTCCTTTTTTCAATTACCTTTGGAGGAAACTCTTCTTTTATATAGTAGGTGGTGTTTTCCAGATTTTTTTTGTTCGTCAGTATCATTATCTTCTTTCCTAAAGTCGAAACCGTTACAGAGATTGGTCTAGGGTTTGTACTTTTTCTACCAAGTCTTCTAATCATTTCTAATTCCGATCTTTCACATGGTATCTTTAAATTTTTATTGAATATATTTAGTATTTTATCTTCTAGTTGGTAGTATTTTTCTTCAGATTCTTCTACTCCGAAGAGTACAATGTTCTTTTTCAAGCTCTGTCGCTCTATGAAGTTTAATCTACGTTCTTGTTCTTTGACGAGTGATTCTAGTTGATAATAGTTTTCGTTCATTACGTTGAATTTTTGGTCTATGTGTCTATTTATATTTTCGGTAATATTAGTTTCCATTTGTTTTATGTCTACTTTTTGTTCCGTTAATTCTTTTTGTATGTTTTCTAACATCTTTTTAAGGTCTTCCATGTTGAAATATTATTAAAGATTTGCCAAATCAATCAGAAACAGTACTATTTATTAGTTAGTGTGTTCGGCGATAGATGGCGTAAGTAAAAGCAGTTTCTCGCTGTCACGATACTCGGTTGACAGCTGATCTATATTTGTGATGGTAGTTTTACTGCTCGTCCATAGATGGCGCTGTTTTAAGTTTTTGGGCGAAAGAACAAAAATTATGCTGTGTTCTGGTCGAATTTAGGTTATAATCAATGTAAAATTTCGCACTAAACATCACTCAGTCATTGTTTGTTGGTTATAGGCAGCACTATTATGGAACATCTATGATTAACAAGTTTCACAGTCCTTCAAAATTAAAGAAGTTACTTTTGTTACCGTTTACTTTGCTAGTTTATATCATTAGTTTTTCACTTCAATCCTGTATTTTAGAGCACTTCTTGATAAGCACTTCACTTATTATTAGTTTTTAGCACTGAGTTCACGATAATTGAGCCGAAATTTGGTTTTAAAACACTTTTTAGTATTTTTATTGTACGGAGCGATTTAAATCAGCTGTTTACGGTACGACGGTGTTGCCACCCGATTCCACCCGATTGTAATCTACGAATGCAATATAGTAAGCGATACCATATTCCTTACTTTTCTGGATAACCTGCTTTATGGTATGAATGTGATCTAGTGTTGAAAAATCACTGCGAAATCCTGCTTGTTCCTTTGGCTGATTTTCATCCAGAATCTTGGTTAGTCGATCTAATATTATCTTAGAGAATATTTTGTATATGTTGGACATCAGGCTTATGGGTCTATAATTAGCGATATCATTTTTTTTTCCTTTTTTATGTAGGAGTATTATAGTTGATGATGTCCATTGCTGAGGATATACTCCGTGTATAAAATTTCATTGAATAGTTCTGTGATGGTATTTATTGTTTTGACTGATGTCCCTATTAAGAGTTCGTTCGATATGCAGTCTTCGCCTGGCGCTTTTCCTCTTTTCTGTGTATTAATTGCTTTTATAACTTCTTCTTTCATTATGTTTGGGATCTTTTCCTCTTCACAGTCCTTGCAGATAGTTGGTTTGTTTAGTTTAGATTGGTCTTCCTCATCACTATATAGGTCGCGGTAAAAGTCTGTTGCAATTTTTAATATTTCGATTCTGTTTGTCTTCTTAATTTTAGTTCTTCGGTGTGCCATGTTTCCGATCCAATCAACGCTGTCTATCATTTTCTGCCATGCTTTTCTAACCCCGCCTGTTTTTTCTATGTAGTAGTTGATTGTTTCGTTTCTCGTATGTTGCCTAAAATTTCTTATTTGTAATTTAATTTCTTTACTTATCTTTACTATTTCCTGTCTGTTTGTCTTCCTATCTTTGAACAAGTTCTGTCTTTCTTCTATTAAACTTCTAGCTACTGGTCCTAATTTATCTTTCATTGATTTATTACTCGTAACGTTATTTTCTATTTCTTTTAATTCTTCTTCTAGTGCATTATATTTTTGTTGAGTGCTCATGAGATTTTGTATTTGTTTTAAGTTATTTTCTAGATCCTTTAGTTCGTTTTCGGAAATCGGCAAGGTAAGTGGTTTTTTTGTTCTTTGGATAAATTTTCTTGATGTTTTTGGTTCTTCTGTATATATTTGGCCTCTTAGCATCCTGTGATCGGTGTTGAAGTTGAGCTGGTTGACAACATCTATATTTGATATTAATTTTGGTTTATTCGTTAAAATATAGTCAATTTCGTTTCTGGTTTTTCCATCAGGCGACACCCACGTCCATTTCCTACTATTTTTCCTTTTATAATAACTGTTCATGATACGTAGATTATTTTCTAAAACGAAGTTTACCAATTTTTGTCCATTAGCGTTCCTTTTTCCTGTAGTATAGGGTCCAATTACTTTATCTTCGTTTGTTTTCCTTTTTCCGATTTGACCATTAAAATCTCCCATTATGATTACAGTGTTACTCAGATTACTAATAATTTTGTTAAGTTCATTGTAGAATTGGTTTTTTATTTCATCTTTTGCAACCTCGGTTGGAGCATAAACCTGGACGATTGAAGTTGTTGTTTTATGACCGGGGAGCCTAATATTTAAAATGGCAATTCTATCTGACACTCCTTGGAATTCTATAATATTGTTTTTGAGAAGTTTCTTCACAATTAACCCAACTCCATATAATCCAGCTGTATCGTTTCTATAGTATAGTATGAACTTTTCGTGTTCCTCTATTTTTTCCTCCGCTCTCCTTGTCTCGCTTAATCCTATGATGTCCCAATTCACTGTTTCCAAAGCATTTTCCAGTTCCAGTAGAGCATCTTTAGATTTTAGCGATCTTGTGTTCAGTGTAGCTATGTTGAGTTTATTCCTGTGTTTTATAGGTAGTGTTTTCGTCGATGGAAGCTTACGTATTTTAAGTTTTAGGGGGTTGCGGTCCTTCACCCCGCGGTGACCAGCCGTATTGGGGTTCTGAAAGTTTTTTATTAATTTGTTTTGTTTATTATTTACATTCTTCGCATTTCCGGTGTCCTTTAAATCCTATGCCTTGTTTTGTGTATGTTTATCCGACAGCGAAAAAGATCTGGCTCTCATATATGCAAATGCGTCGGTCTTGTACATTTTGGAGGGAGCTATAGCATTCTCTGCCCCTGTCAGGCGTGGTGGTGTTTGTACATTGCTGGGTGACATAGAAAATTCCCTTTTCCTTTTCTCAGCTTCGGATTTTTCTTCTATTATAAGTTTATTTTTCTTAATGAATGCTTTATTTCCACGTTCTTTTTCTTGTTTTAACTGTTGTTGCAGGTTTTTGCGTGCTTCTATTGTTTCTTTAGAGAAATCTTCAGTTAAGTAAGTTTGTGGCGGCATTTGTTTTTTATTTTTTAAGATTTCTACCTTTTTTAGTTGTGACACGAAGCTGATCAGTATAGGTCTAGTTTTACCATCTTGCTTTTGTCCCAGTCTGTGATATTTATTTATTTCATTTATTTCTATCTTAACGTTTAAGCTCTCCAAAATATTATTGATTATTATAAATAACTCTGCATAGGACTTTTCAGTTTCTTTAACACCATGTATTATTAAATTATTTTTCCTGTTCATATCCTCAAGGTAGTTTATTTTTTTATTAAATTATCCACTTCTAATTTTAAATTCTTATTTTCATCTATGATTGGTTGTATTTTAACGTCTATATATCCCATCAAGGTATCAGAAATATTTTGAGTTATTATCGCTGTTTGATTTTCCAACTCCATTTTCATCATATGGAACAGCTTCAACATATCTTCTGACATCCCATTTGTATCCATGGTGTAACAACTAAACGTACTGCAATGCGTAAAATGGAACGCAGCGTTGTGTTCGTTAAGGTGGTAGTACTGTGGCTCTGTCCTCTTTGTAAGAGTCTATGGTCAATTTGGCTGTATGGGCTCAGCTCCCTTTGCCTGTCCCAAAGAGGGACGAAAAGAAACAAAAAAAAAAAAAAAAAGTCTATGGTCAACCGTCGAGTTTGACGTTTGAGCCTAACTTCACTCTGTGCTTCACTCTTGTTTACTTTTGAGATGAGTTGTAAAAAAATTTTTCCTGACCTTTATTCCGCAGCAAATTATTGTGATTAAGTACTTCCTTCCGTCGTTCCAAGATGTATTCACTTTCCAGTATCTATTCTGTGCAGGTTTGGTTACATAACGTTGAAATTTACTACCGATTTATAATTATTTCACGCCTTCACGGAGCACGTTTCCTTCTGGGCACGACAAAGAACTTCCTCTTGCTGTGGCAGGGCCTCTTGATGACGGAACTAACACACCATCAGTTGACGCGGATGGTCACGAGCAGGTTTCTCGCAGGGGGAGGAAAGTAAAACTACCCAGTAAATTTGACAAAGGTTTCTGTAGTTTAGTTATAGAATAATCGTTACCTGATAATTCTAACTTGTACAGTCTCTGTACAGGACGAATCTTTACTCCCGTAGCAGTCCTTACTTTCGCTGTCCTTTCTATCCCGTCCTTTCCTGCATATAGTTCTTCTACCACACCCAGTGGCCATTTGACTCTTTTCTCTTCAGTTTCTAATAATATAATATCACTTACCTTAATGCTGTCCTTCCTTTCATTTCCTTTTTGAACAAGAAAGGCAAGGTAATCAGACTTAAATCTCTCACGAAACTGATTTCGTAGAGTTTGTAAATATTTGAACCTGATGTTAAGGTTCTGTGAATCTATTTGGTCTAGATCCGTAACATCAGTGTTGGGTATTGGCTGAATGAAATGAATTGGTGTAAGAGGTTCTAGATATTCAGCTGTGTCGTCATTAATGAAGGTGAGCGGGCGTCCATTCATCACAGCCTCGCAGTCACATATTACTGTTAGTAATTCGTCGTAGGATAAAGAAGCTTTACCTAGTAATCTCTTTAGCAAGTCTTTTATTATTCGCCAGATGTAAGTTTGTAGGGAAAGGTTCTTGATATTTTAGTAATAATTATTTAAAGGTGCACACAAATAAAAACCACCATGATTTTCTGAAGCTGACCATAGACCATTTTTTTATTTTCTTAAACGTCAATCACAGACAATGTCAGTAGTGAGGTGCGTTCCGTAACACCGCCGCTTGTATGACAGCCGGAAACGGAATACATTTAACTTAAATGAAATTAAAATAATTTATATTTTTCATTATCCTCAACGGAAGTCCTACCTATGTAGTAGTCCAAGAGCTACTGAACCCTGCGACTAACGGTCTTCCTGTAAGGTTAGAAATTTGTACACGTAATATTTATAGCATGTTAAGGTGATTGCTTCGATGTAGCCCGCGAAATTCAAATTTTTTTACGTTTTTTGCAATTTGCAGGCCAGTGACATGTTGTAACCTTATAAATATTTGTGTTGCGCAAATAACAAGTATAATTTTAAATATAAAAAATATCAAAAAACTCGCTCCATCAGCTCTCACATAGAAAAGGTGCATCGTAGTTAGATTTCGGAGATTTTAACATGATGCACCTTTTCTATGTGAGAGCTGATGGAGCGAGTTTTTTGATATTTTTTATATTTAAAATTATACTTGTTATTTGCGCAACACAAATATTTATAAAGTTACAACATGTCACTGGCCTGCAAATTGCAAAAAACGTAAAAAAATTTGAATTTCGCGGGCTGGTTGGAGCATCCCCCTTAAGAGCAATAGCGACGACCTGGCAGGCGTCAGCCGTGCACATCATTAGACAATTTAATTTTCAAAGTGTAAAAAAAATTGAAAAAAAAAACTTTTTCCTGTAAGCTTAAAAATTTAACAGGATTTAGTTTATTTATTGTAAATGTTGGAAAAAAAATGACAGGCGATTACAAGGTGCACAAGTATGTGACAGGCGAATTGAAAAGTGCAAAGTTGATGAGGAAAAATAAACTTTCTCCTGTAAGATCAAAATTATCTCGCGTTTGGCTGAACTAATTTTGATGCCGTTTTCAGAAAAGTGTGCGTTACATTCCGAGAAAGGTTTTAATATACAGGGTGAATTTTTCAACTGGGCGTGGATGGCTATCTCCGTAAAAATGAGGAATATCGAAAAACGTTGAAAGCAATCTCGAGGCCGATTTTGACGAAAATAAAACTGCATCGTTGGATTTTAGAAAAATCAATAATCCTTGCCAGGAATCGAACCCGCTGATTTTGGAAAAAAAATCACAGCCTGTATTATTACACCATTCGATAGTGTTGCTAATAAGGATCAAATTCTGGGAAGTAATCATATACGGCAAACTTTAGGAAAACGTATAATTGAAAAAAGAAACTGATGAATGTTCAAGACGATAACTGTATTCGGAACATAAGTTAACCGTTTCTTCTTTGAAATAACGCTTATTTTTGTTCAACTCAATAATTTCGTATTGCTGAATACACTGGGATTGTTGAGACATCAAATCCACTGAATTATTGAATACAATTATAAATACATTATGGCTCAGTAGAACATAGTAACATAGAAATATAGCAATTTCATGAAAATCTGCTATTTCCTTAAGTTTGCCTTATATGATCACTTCCCAGAATTTGATCCTCATTAGCAACACTATCGAATGGTGTAATAATACGAGCTTTGATTTTTTTGAAGTGAAAACTTCTTTAGCGGCGTTGTACACTTTTTCTGTAATGGGTAAAAAATTTAAAACTCGCGTCAGGGTCACGTGACCGTCAGGGTCACGTGACCGTCAGGGTCACGTGACCCTGATCGAAAATGAGTAAGACGTCATTCAAATTAAAAATAAAACATAGTAACAAAAAAGTTTTCACTTCTACCGGCACTCCTGGAGTGCAACCTTTTTTTTTCCAAAATCAGCGGGTTCGATTCCTGGCTAGGATTATTGATTTTTCTAAAATCCAACGATGCAGTTTTATTTTCGTCAAAATCGGCCTCGAGATTCCTTTCAACGTTTTTCGATATTCCTCCTTGTTTCGGAGATAGCCATCCACGCCCAGTTGAAAAATTCACCCTGTATATTAAAACCTTTCTCGGAATGTAACGCACACTTTTCTGAAAACGGCATCAAAATCAGTTCAGCCAAACGCGAGATAATTTTGATCTTACAGGAGAAAGTTTATTTTTCCTCATCAACTTTGCACTTTTCAATTCGCCTGTCACATACTTGTGCACCTTGTAATCGCCTGTCATTTTTTTTCCAACATTTACAATAAATAAACTAAATCCTGTTAAATTTTTAAGCTTACAGGAAAAAGTTTTTTTTTTCAATTTTTTTTACACTTTGAAAATTAAATTGTCTAATGATGTGCACGGCTGACGCCTGCCAGGTCGTCGCTATTGCTCTTAACATGCTATAAATATTACGTGTACAAATTTCTAACCTTACAGGAAGACCGTTAGTCGCAGGGTTCAGTAGCTCTCCAGCTATAGGTAATGTTCTCACTGCTGGGACACAGGCCTCCTCTCTGTGAGAGGGAGTGGGTTTTAATCCTCCACACGTGCACGGGTCTAATGATTACAGATTTTCTTAGACAGTAGACAGATTTCTGTTTAAAATAAAAATCAGTTAACCCACCTTTCAGCCCAACTAGCGAGTCTTGGC
This sequence comes from Agrotis clavis, assembly GCA_954870645.1. Classification (NCBI taxonomy): domain Eukaryota; kingdom Metazoa; phylum Arthropoda; class Insecta; order Lepidoptera; family Noctuidae; genus Agrotis; species Agrotis clavis. The sequence goes on from OX940920.1 coordinate 14,932,355, forward strand.
CACTCATCCGGAACCACAGGCACCTGCTGCTTGTTCAACAATATCAGCAACTTTGCTAGATCGCTCAGGATGCAACTGTAACAAAAGCTAATATTAGACCGCAGTATCTCGAGTATCTAACGTAAATAAACACCACACCGCAGTGTTGAGGGACTGTTTGGAATGTTTTTGTAAGTAAGGTTGGTAGCTCTGACAACTCGCTTGCCATGATTTTAAAACAGTGTTGAAACCTCTTTATATCGGTGTTGATTCCTTTGCCTTTGTTACGATAGTATGCAGGCATGGATTGCATTCTCGGAAAGAAGCTGTGGTAGGTTTAAAAAGACATGTTCCCACGTAGACCTTCTTTTGTTTATGATAAGCATATCGCTTTCTTATATAGTCTGTAGTGTCTGTAGATATGGTATACTTTCTATTCTCGGAAAAGCATGTTTGATTCTAAACAAACACTGTTTAAGTCACGATGTGATACATATTTTGCATTAGTAGTCGAACCTAATGATCTCGATTTTTTCGAGGCCCCCGAAGACTATTACGACAAAAAATAAGTTTTACTAAGGCCCTTCGTACACAAGGCGACTCAAGTTTCCGATACCTTACGACTTCGGTATCCAAGGGGCTATCGCAATACAAACCCAGGTTCGAACACAAGCACGCGTCAATGAATACCAAAATCGTAAGGTATCGGAGACTTGCGTCGCCTAGTGTACGAAGGGGCTAAGAGTTATTGAAAAAAATAATACATATTCTCCTAAACATAGAATCTACATTGTAAACCCACAAGCCACGTCCCGACACACCAATAAAGTTTCTCTGTAACCTCATAAAAGTCCCATAATAAAAAGGTTACACACCTGTAAGCCATTGCAGCGTCATTGTTGCCAAGTTGATAAAGCTCGCGCACTTGATTCCGTGTGTGATTCAGGATCGCCAGCAAAGTGTAAGCGTGAGGCTGTAATGATAACAACAGTCTTATCATTTGCTTGCTTAAATACAGAATTGTCCAGTTATCCAGTATATCCTGGTCTTTGATAGCTTAGTTGCTTGTATGTATCAAAAGTTCATCTCAATCGGCTTCTATATTCCACAGTATGCCAAGATTATGTCGGCCATTTGTAATCCTCAACTAGAGCGAATTATGAAATGTTAGAAGAAAAGTAGTATCTTAAGAAATATCGTGTGATCATAATGCGGGTGTTGATAAATCTCCTGATTACTTAACGTTTGTGTTAACTAGGTTCATTACTTTTTTATCGTGTATTGGTTGGGTGCTGTCTCGCTCTATGATTATGTCATTTATTGATTTGGAAGCTTATTGTATGAATATTTTGAAAGCTTTGGAAAAACTGCATTATTTCATCTGCAATTGATTGGATGATTAACTTATTCCTTCAAAGTTTCGCAGTACCTAATAACTGGCTGGTCGATAGTCTAGTACTCGCAAGTAGGAACTACTATTGGGTTCGAGATTCTTAGATCCTCTCCTAAGTTCGATTTCCAGATTAATGTGTTGTTGGGTTTTTCCAGCAAGAATTTTATAGACTGAGTATGTGGTGTTGATGGCATAGGCAGTTAGGCAAACCCACCATTACATGAGCTTAAAAATAACTGGGTGCATGTTGATGTAGAGTCCGCGCCATCACTCATGGCCTTTTGACGCAGCGCTAGTGACTATGTGATTACATCAAATTTAATTAAAGAAATGTTATGAAGTGTCTCGAATTTTCGAAGTGGTTGTGCGGTCCGCACGATCTTTTGGTGAAACAAGAGTGAAAAATAATAGCACATCATAAGAAACAACTGCCAAGGCATTACTACAACGTTAGTAAACAATTGTAACTGAGTTATATTTGTGTAAACTACTTTTTAATTGGCGCTGATGAGTTTAACATAACGACTGTGATTTATATTGAAATGCGAAGCGTTTCAAAGTTGTTCTCACTCTTATAAGCTCGTTTTTGTACTTACGTAGTTTTTGAATGAGATCGATGTTATTTTAGATATTTTACTCAAAAGACAAGTTTTGTGTGCCAGCCAACATTTATTCATTCTGTCTACCTACTAATAAAATATTTCGCTGAGCTATAATGCTTCTTTTAATTGATTATTCTGAGCTTAACAATAAAGATGCGAGATAGAACAGACTACTTTATAATTTAATTTTTGTCAAATTCTAAGTGCAATTATAGTAGATAGCCATCAGTTGCTATTCTGCAACAAATCAATGCGATGCAACTTGCCACGTACAATACCTACTCTCACGTCACTTCATGCAAGTCCACCATGAATTTGTGACAACATGATTTACTTACTCGCAAACAGTCTAATTGTTTGTGGAACTCCCGAAGTCGTGTGTCGTCGTCGTGGTGGGTCCGTTGAGGCAGTGGTTGTGGCTGGGCACGAGCCTTGTTGCGACACCGTGCATACGCCGCTGCAGCTGCAATCAGCGCGATGCACGCTGCCACTCCGCAGGCACCGCCCACTATCACCTGAGAAACAGAATAGAAATAAATTTTGTCAAGCATCGTTATCATTCTTCTGTAATTATCTCAATTTCGTTGGGGCGGAGCGGAGGTGTGTTGGTTTTTCCTCCATACTAGTATAAATCGTACTCAGTCATCATCATCTGTCGAGCCTCGAGCCCCATCATCATCTTTCATTTTCTTCATTGGTCGTCCTCAACTTGTATAAAGCATCCTAAATCATGTCTAAAACACATATACCACACCTAATATCTATCTATTGGTAATTTTAGTTCTAGAATAAAAGTAAAGAGTAGAAAGGAGTTTTAGGTTACCCCTCTATAGCACCTTTCGTTTTTTTTAGCTATGGGCTTCATTAGTAAGCTCAAGATAGCTCAACGAGCTATGGAGAGGGCTATGCTCGGGAGTCTCTCTGCGTGATAGAATCAGAATGAGGAGATTAGTAGATGAACCAAAATTGCCGACATAGCTCAGCGTATTAGTAGGTTGAAGTGGCAGTGGGCACGCCACATAGCACTCAGATCTGAAAGTCGATGGGGCTGTTATAATAGGTACCGGCAAACGCAGCCAGGAACATCCACCCACAGGGTAGACAGGCGATCCGATGAAGACCTCAGGATCGATGCAAGCCACTTTCAACAGGTCCTACTAGACCGTAATAAGCGTGTATCAATCATAATTATAAATGATAATGATGATGTTGGCAGCCTATTTTCTGCATAGCTACAGAAACTACAAAACAATGCAACTTACAATAACCTCATCAACAATACAGTTGTACAATAGCCGGGCTCCTGATACAATTTATTGCTTCATTAGCTCTCGATTCGACCAAAATCGTGAGCCCGACATTGGCATAAAACAGGTAAGTCGACGTTCGATTGTCTACTTGATTCTTCAAACTAACAATTTGCCAATCGCAAGGGACCTTTTCAAATTGTAAGTAAGGGGACGAGGTCATCATGTGTCTAGGGAGCAACTGAATAGAACTACGTACATAGCTCAACATGCATGTAGTACTAAATTATGTAGGTGATAACCACAACCACTATCAAAATCACTCTTATTTTACAGGTTCATCGTTTTGATTTGACTCCAAAATGAGAAATAAGTGTGTTTGAAATATCTAACAGAAAATGAAATGTATCGGAGTAAAATGGCAGCAGTAGCAGCTGTTGGAAGCAGCAATTACAACCACTTTACCACTTATGGGATATCCGGTTCTAGTAAAAAAATACAATGTAATTCGTTATTGTTTCTTTCCGCAAAACAACTATCTCTTATGAAGTGAATGTAAAAAAAAAGTTTAGAAGTTAAGATAAATGTAGAGTAAAAGTTTCCAGACTCATGTTTGTGGTCAGGTGGACGTTTGAATATCCAATTGGCGTTATTTACCTGTATCTGGATTCCACAATCCACATGCAGGTAAATACTAATCCAAAATCATAATACTCGTAGCTATTTGATATTCTGTCTAAAAAATTGGTAAATATCGACTTGAATGCAGCAAAACAATGAGAGTCACGATTCAGTGTTGGCGGTCTATGCCACAAGAGGCGTATTCGCCAAAACCAGTGCTTTTGAGAAACATTTGCGGGCTCAATTCAGTCAGCGCATAATCGATTTTTTTTTAAATAAAAATCATTTCAGATTCTCAACGAGACGCTGAGTTCGAATTTCGGACGTAATGTTTAGAGGATTCCTTTTTTAATTCGTTCTGAATCTGCAATGATTTACTTTAAAAAACGAGTTCGATTGTGCACTCACTTACTTACTTTAGCGAAGTAAGTAAACGTTACAGAATATCACTACTGTTATTTACTAGTAGTTATTTTCAATTGACGCTACTGAGGAGTAGCGTAATAGCACCTGCTACAATAGAGCCGTTTATTTATTTAGTACAATGTTCGCCTATAAGTATACACTAGGCATACATGTACACATGTCTGTAAAGGGCAGAGAAACGAGGGTAAGAAACTTCATTATACCAAAGCTGAAACTGTAATTAACTTTCAAACAAACTTTACTAACGTTATTTTCAACATTTTCATGATACTATCAGCCCTGAGATCACTGAGATTGAAACTTCACTGAATGACTATCTATCTACCTTTAAATAAATACCATTAAATTATTTTCGTCCGTTGAACAGACACCATAAAAATTCTAAGTGCAGAATCATCATTGGATTTACCATTCAAAATAATTTATATTGAATGTCTGTAGCTACCTCCATGTGCCACATCTGTACCGTGCATCAAAGCCGTTGCATCATAGTATTTTAATCTACAAGACGTTGAACTTTCGTGTTCTGGCATTTGATAAATTAGGCTAATAGATGTAACACACCTACCGCATATTGATGTCTATAACTTGCCTATTTAAGACTAATGTACTAAGAATTTGACTCATGTTTATAGGGTAGATGCGATTAGCGTGAGAGATTGATTACTAAGGTGACTAGTTTATCGGAATGCTACAATAATTATGTCGGGCCCAGCTTCCGTCACGTTTTGTGCTGTCTGCATTCTAGTTAATTAATGACTTGCAAAGAAAAATATAGATTTACTGGGAGATCAAAACACCTTGATCTACGATTTAATATTGACTTTAGCAAATGTCATCACAATCAGCTGTAAAGACCTTCAGTTAGTCACACCTTTCGAGGTCTGAAATCTGCACGACCACTATAGCAATGTCCAGGATTTCTGGAGGATTCAAACAATGATATAGGTACAGCTGTGCATGTTGTTAAAATAGTACTGGTTGAATATATGAGTGAAATTGACTCTCATATAAAGTCCAGAAACGTCATCCAAAAAGTTTGACTTACCTCGTTATAAGTCTGCGCCGGGTAGCACACTCGGCCCATTAGGTGGTCATCGTGGGCCCATGCCTCGCGGCTGCCGGCAGGACAGTCGTGGGCACAGGTTCCTCCCGGCCAGACCAGCAAACGAGCGCATTTAACGCACCCGTCTGCAGCGCACCGCACGCATTCCGTACCACAGCCTGGAAATAAAGGAAATGTTGAAGGGATTTTAAGACTTGAAACTGCCAGCGGGTTTCGTGGCTATATAAATTCATTACCTACCTATGTTAAGGTTGCCATCTCTGGAATTAGGAAACCAGGACAAGACGCGTGAAAACCCCGGATTTTAGAGTCCAGAACCCGGACATGAGTCGAAGTTAGCAACGTGGCAACTGCGGCGGGAGGGGTGGGGGGACGGTGAAGAGTGCTCGTGTCGCGGGCGGCCCAAGACTTTTAATTTTTAAACCCGGATTACAATTGAAGCCCTCCCCGCCGGACGCTCCCCGGATGCCTTCTAGAATAGGACGAATCCGGCGAAACCCGTACGGATGGCAACCCTGCCCTATGTGGTTTACCAATGGTCGATCGTATAAACGGCCAGTCATTTCACTACCCCTTGCATCGAAAACCTCGTTGAACAGTTTTCGTGAGTAGTTTTTACAAAAGAGGCAGGTAATCCCGGCGTTTTACCGCATTACTCCATAGATATTCATATAGACAGTCTTGAAAATACTGATGAGCCAGTGACATAAGAAGCCGAGCCAACCCGACGTCTTCGAATCATCCATCGTTCTCAAATCGGCATCAGCAGTCAATTAATAAAAGTACCTACTGATTTAATCTCTCTGTTATTTCGATGTGGAATTGACGCCGGATCCGATATAGTAACCAAAGTTTTCAATAGTTAAGCAATGCAACCTTTATTTTCTTGCTTGGCTGCTGTGCTTAGTGCATCCAGTTTTTTAAGATCCTCCATTTTTGTACACAAACGAGATCTATGTTAATCGAAGATATCATTGGAATATTTCGAATTTCTATGCTAATAAATGGTACCATGTTTGGGCGTAATGTATTCATGGCGATGCACGACGCGCATTCGACTGCTCGATTCAAACGCAGATTGGTGAATGTAAAATTTCACCTCTCCTACACGACATCGTACAAAGTCATTAATGTTATTAATTTATGTCGGTAGGGGGTCAATCCACAACGGTGACCGTAAAACTTCAAAATCAACCAGCAGAATAGATGCGGAACTTATGTAAGATAACATTAATATTTGGTTACGTTTCAAAAGTAGGACTTATAAGCGCATTAATTTGCATATTAAAATGACTCGAAATGAGTTTACGAGCGGTTACTTAAAATTTAGTAGAACATTAAAAAGTTCCCGCTTGCTTTGGAGCAAATGAAACAAAGCTCGTCAGCGTATAAATGTCAAGCTTTAAAGCTCGCTCTTGGCGTAAAGTTCAGAATCTTACTGCTTACTGGTACCTACATTATACGAAAGCAACTTACGGTCCGGGTTGCGTATTTACAAAAGCAGATGCACACCCACAGTAGCTGTTCTGTTATGTAGCACAGCCGGACTTGTGAATTAAAATAATTACAAACACGACTGTACCACAGACGTTTGGAAAGCGTCTGTATTGCAATAGGTTTAGTAAGATTTTTTTATTTTTTTTTATTGGATTAATAAAACCGGGTGCAATACAGAACAGCTCACTACGAGTTACTTCGAAACTACATCGTCGCACAAATTCACTAATGTATACTAATTTCCACAAAATAAAAAAACAAATGCGGCTGCACAACAGACCGCTGTGTTGCAGCAGGGTTTGGTCAGACTATAACTGCATTCAGCCATCCGCGAGACAATGCAACACAGTCTATGGATGTCTGTGTTGCATCCGTGTTTGTATTTACGCGTCCGGGTTCACTTAATTCCCCGTTTCTGAAGCAATGACTTTGGAAATCGATTTATATTCAACTTCAGTGATTTGGATCGTATTTCGATACTTTCCAAAGGGAAAGCGCGCGCAATATGCGATTAGTGCGCTGTTCAATTAACGGTACCGGACGAGTAGACACATTACTGTGTTTTGTTTACTTTGCGTTCAGCATTACGTGCATAATCCGGCTAGTGTGCAAAACAGCGCTGTATCATGATAGGCAATTTTAGACGATCGACACTAGTTTACGATACTAATTTTCGTTTTAACTAGTAGTTAGGATGTTTGATGTTGTTTGTTGCCGGATCATAATCCTATTTGTCTATGGTCGGTATTTCTTGATTCTAGTAGACTACCACTATTAAGCTCGAACGCATACTATAAGAAAATTCTGTCAGAACAATTCTGATGCATCCCGCATGCTATCAGAAATTATGACCAATAGGGCATATTTTTCAATACAAATTGTGCCTTCTGGCAAACGTCAGAAGCGGATGATCCGTCAGATTTTTTTACAGCATCGTATCTAATACAAAATGTAAGCAGCGAGCGTTTTCCCGCGTGCATCAGAATTTTTCTTACCGTAATCTGTCGCGCTAAACCATATGCTAATGCTGACAATTTTCTTTGAAAAGGTTCGGCCCTTATCGTACCTAGAAAGCGGTTAATGTATATTTTGTAGTAGGCAGTTCGACATTGTGTGGGTGTTTGTAGGTAGAAAGGCCAAGAGGCACTGTATTAACTGGAGAGGTTATTGTGAAAGCTAAATTGAAAATAATAAGTTGTTAACCTATTCAATGCTTTAGCTTTACTCTGTTTTTTTTTTACGTAAAAAAATCGATAGTCGAAGCCGAATTATGGTTAAAGAAAACGAAAGAAAAAAACTAACTTGTCTAGGTGTCTCTTAGGTTTTTCATAACCATAGTGGGGTGAGCTTCCTGTGTAATTGGATGCTGAATACCATAATTTTGATTTTTAGCGAATCCATCGCTGGGTATATTACCTACACTATCACCCAGTTACTGAGTAATACGATACCATTTGGTCAACTTAAAGTATGTGTGTTATGGAAAATGAAAAAGTGCCTCTAGTGTACGAAAAAGGAACTATTTTTTAATTTTACGTCACAAAAACGTGAAAAGTCATGCTAGGGCCTCAGATTGTCAGAATTTTGGGCTTCTAAATTTTAATACGAAGTAGAAAGGCCGGACATTGACACATCTTTAATATTGAATAGATACTATTTATTTGAAATTGAAACAGTATTGACGAGGCGGTTTATAACGATCCATCAAATTATCGACTGTTGCTTTATTTATTTTGGACTGAATGATTGATCGTTGTATTCATTTAGATGAATAAATTCATTGGTTTTATTTAGTGAAATGTACTGAGTTTTTAACAAACATTTCCGTTTTTTTTCTGTTTTCTATTAATCATGTTTCTGTAATCACATCACCCGTTTTTCCTTTTACTCAAATTTATTTTCTATATACCGTAGAAATCTTTACAGGGTTACCAGGTACAGGCAGGTAAAGCTGTAATTTGAATTCTAGGGATATGTTTTAGAGAAGCTTTTTATTAACCACTTACAACAACAAGAGAACCTAAGTGTTATTTTCTACGGAGTGGGAGGCGGTACGGAGTGGGAGGCGGTCGCCTCCTTCTGCGAAGCAGTAATGCTCGCGAAGGAGGAGGCGGGCCGCGCGCGAGAGAGGACAGTGTCCTCCCTCCGCCCCACCCGCGGTGGTGCACGCCCACGGCGACGGACGTCGCAGGACGATCTCCGGCCACCGTAGGCGCGGGCATGCGGGCAGCGAGTAAAGGGCAACTCGCTGCCCGACCATGGACCATGCCCGGGTCGACGGCGCGTTGTGTCCCACGCGCGCCTCAAAGAGCGTCATAATAATGACGGGGCCCCCCTCTCAGAGGGCCAAAGCCTGCCGGGGTCGCGGGATTATTTCCTTACCGTGACCCCGGAACATAACAGGCTACTGAAGGACACCGTGGATTTTAGTCAGTAGAAGTCTGACAGTCCCTCCCGCCCTGCCCGGGGCTGGAGGACTCATTTGATGATTTTGCCACGTAAAAAAAAAAAAAAAAAAAAGTGTTATTTTCTATTTCAGGTAATCACACTTTTCTTCACGGAAATGCTTTCTCGATGACAGAGGCCTGGGTGCAGCTTACTTAAGCACAATTGAAAAGATATGAGATGAGAACATTGACACCAGTACAACAGTTGCAACGTGCGGAAAATAGAAATTAGAAATCAACTTTTCTTGTAGTGTTTTAGTTCTCATCGACTGTTTGCATCACAATGTTTCGAAAGTTAAAATGTCTTCTAGTCTATAAATAAATTGGAATGATGTCATTTTTGCCTCGATTGCCCGTAATTGAGTGGTTCGTGTGAGAAAAGCTGAATGTGACATTTCTGTGTGAAAACTAAAAAAGTTAATTGTTATTCTTTGATTTTGTTGCAATTACGAGTACCTACGCTGTTATCGTCCAAAATTAGTTTTTTAAAGCGTTACTTAAGTACATGAGTAGTATTACGAAATGTAAATGAATTCATGATGTATGCAGAATTGCAGAGGCGCTAGCCCAAGTGCGCCACGTATTAATCGTAAAATGTTAGATACTCGACGTTCGAGTTCAAACGCTTTTCGATTTAAAAATTGGAAATACTTGTTTACTCCCCATATAATGCGTATTTCTTCAATGTTATGGGTTTATAATTATTTTATGCTTAATTATGAAGAATACGGATTAACCAGTAAATACATAGACCTAAATGCTAAAGGATATTTCTTCTTGATTAAAAAAACGATCTACTTATTTACTTTACGTTAAGAGCAGTGGTGGCCCAGGCGGTATCGGTCCCGACGAGTTGTAGGTCGTGGGTTCGAACCCCGGCAGGCGCATTACTTTGTGTAATTTATTTCATCACCACTGCTCTCAAAACGGTGAAGGAAAACATCGTGAGGAAACCGGCATGTCCTAGAACCAAAAATTCGAAGACATGTGACATCTACCAATCCGCACTGGGCCCGCGTGGTGGATTATGGCCCACTCCCTCTCACAGAGAGGAGGCTTGTGTCCCAGCAGTGGGAACATTACCTATAGGCTGATGATGATGAAACGCCAGACACTTGCGCTAACTATGTATTCAGCTGTTATTTAAACAATCACAAATGAATTTTAAGTAGGTACGATACGAATATCGCGTGTTTTGTGATCGTGTCAGGAATCCATACGAATATTTGAGTAAAAGGTGTTAACCGTTCATAATAATACTTGATTAAAATTGTAAGTTGCTGGAGAAAGCGATGTATTCTCATTACTTAGGAAACTGGTTAAGTTAGGAAATCAGGCGTTAATTTGCGGAAATCCATGACATTTAGATGTTAGGAAAAAATAAACATTTTAATTCTGCCAGACAAAAATCCAGGCTTGGTTAAATGCCCTCATGCTAACGTAACGCACACAATCATGTTGGAAAACTGGAAAAATAACAGTTCTTTTTTCCTAACATTTAATTAGAAAAACTGGGTTTAATTACCTGTATCTGATTGCCTATTTTGACGCACTTAGTACCATGTCTTAATCAATTATCTTTGGCGGATTGTCCTACTAGACATATACACGGTTTTTAAAAAGGAAGTTTGTCTTGTCTTGTTATGTAGGTTTAATACCGCGTACACACCGGGCCAACGAACGCTTTCGCTGACCGTCAACATAGAGCTCGATATTATTAATTAAAAAAAAATATTTAAAAATGTATAGTTATATGTGTAATGTCAAAATAATGTCAAACGTGTGTGTGTAAAATTAGTGTAAAAAATGAATAATTAAACAATAACAAATAAAACAACTTAAGTTTGTAAATAAATAACACTGTCTTCTACGTTGTGCAAAAAAATTGCTTAAATACCAACCACTAAACGAGAGTTCCAAATAATAATTATAAGAAACTGGCTCAAAAGTTTAGAATAAAACTAGTTTCATAATGACACGGATTATATTTGTCAGAAATTTAAATATAAATAATGATAACCATGATTGATGGTCATTTATATGGACGTCCTCCTTACTTAACTTTGCTTGTCATAAATAAATCTAAACTGAGTAAATCGTTAGTTAGTATTTTAGGTTCATTAATTCTGAAGTGATTAATGATCAGGGGTTAGTCCTTAGTTCATATTTCATTTCGGTGTTATATTGTATAAGGTAAAGGTCTTAAGGATGGATACCTAGTATTAGAAATTGGATATTGATGGAGGCCTAATTAATGTACAAAAATAGGTAAGGTCGCTGTTTACTAACGAAACCCTGTGCGATCTTCCAACCGAGACGGAACAGCGCCAGCGATTGAAAAATTGTACAAGATGATTTTTTAAATATTTTTTGCCTTGCCACGATCGACTGGACTAATAGACCGGTCGATCGCGATTCTATATTTTATTCCTCTATGGCACGATTGGCCACCCCTTTTTTTTTATCGTGGAAAAATCATCAAATGAGTCCTCCGGCCCAGGGCGGGACAGGAGGGACTGTCAGACTTGTACTGACTAAAATCCACGGTGTTCCTTCAATAGCCCTTTATGTACCAGGGTCACGGTTACCGAGTGAGACAGTCCCGTGACCCCGGCAGGGCGATTGGCCACCCCTGCAATAGAGGAATAAAGTATAGAATCGATGTGGGTATCTAACTCATAGCGGTATTGAAGGTTTCATTATTAGGTATCATCTTAATTAGGTGCTTTAAGATGATGATGTTGATGTATAACTAAACAGATGATTGAAAAAAATAACCTCGTCCACCAGCGAGGAACAAGCAGACGGACATCAAGAATCACCATGATCTCTGTAACCGCAAGGTCTTAAAAGGTAGTAGTAATCTGGGACTCACTCACGTGTGTCGTTGATGGCGAGTGGGGCGTCGGCGGGTCGAAGCTGCGCGCACGCACACGACAGCAGCGCCGCCATCGCCACCAGCGCTGCACCGCTCATCGCACACCGCTACTCATCGTGACTTTACTGTGGAAGGAAAGAGAATGCAGATTAGTGAAAGAAAAAAGTAAATGGTAGGATATTGGCATGTGATAGAACCCAAGTTTCGAAGATATAGACGAGACCAGACTAGGCCTGCTTGATATAATATCATGACAGAGAGAAGGCCTCTATGTGATATATCATACAATGGGAGCTATTTAAGTCTAAGAGGAGCAGTGGTGGTCCAGTGATATCGGTTCCGACATACGAGTTGTAGGTCATGGGTTCAAACCCAGCCAGGTGCATCACTTTGTGTAATTTATCTGCTCTCAAAACAATGAAGGAAAACATCGTGAGATAAATCCAAGAACCAAAAATTCGAAGACATGTGACATACACCTAGCCGCACTGGCCCCACGTGGTGGATTATGGACCACTACCTCTCACAGAGACAAGGCCTGTGTCCCAACAGTGGGAAAATTAAAAAGGCTGATCATGATGATGATTATTATGAAATAGATAGATGGTAGTCAAGACAATGACCTGCATCAAGTCATTACGGGGCATGGCTTCCCCAAGTATCTAATACAACTATTTTGTATTTGGTGAAACCATATCTAGTAATGACGGTCTTTCGGCGTTCATGGTGATGATTTTTAGGACAGTTTAAACCGTAATTACTAAAGGAAGCTACGAATTGGTGCCATGGGTTCAGAGACTCAGAATTCTAGAAATGATTTCCAGGAAGCGATTAAAACATGGATTTTTGTAGACCTAAATGTCACGCAGACATAAGTCGTCCTCAGTTGAAGGCGAGCGTCAAGTTAAAGACTTATAAAAATACCGACGACCTAGCATAAGGTATGTTATAGCTTGCCCTAAACCTAGATGCTTGTGCCACTGTGCTCTTTTTTTCTAACATCATTTAGAAAAAATAAAGAGCTGTTGTCTGTGGAAAAGTCTAAAGAGTATGCATTGTTACAGCACTTCATCACCATCACCTATTATAAATTATCTTTAAAGGTATTTTTAAAGAAACGAAAAAATTCAGATTGCGAGCAGGGTTCGCGAACCCGCGTCTTCTGGATAGGTACTTACAGACGCCTTAACCAACTAGGCCATCGCAACCACTACTGAACAAAGCTGAAACTTCTCGTTCCCTTGTTTTTTGAACGCTGCAGGCGCTGCAGGCGTTAATGCGTATAAAAAAATAAATTTATCTGTAGTCCAAATAGATGCAGCTCACCACACTTAGTTTGTGACTGATATTGCGATAGGTACCCTTCAGTAACACTACCTATTTGTTAGACTATCGTGTCAGTGACTACCCTTGACTGTCAATGAAGTACTAATGACATCTGGGACCAACGGCTGCGATATTTTACGGCCCGTTCACAACCTTGCCGTTGTGAGCGGCGACTTAACGGTAAGATCAAATGTATTGAAATGTTTGAAAGATGCCAGGAGGTGCCACTAGTAGCGAATTCGTGTACATCCAAGTTGCACTTTCCGTCGCATCGCTCACTGCTAAGACCAAAGTCGTGGACGTGGACATTAAAGCCTCAATGAAAAAGAAAGCTTTCACAGTTAAAAGCCTACAGCAGTAGTGAAAGTAATGAAACAGTTCGTGACTTATTACCACTAAGGTAAGGAGTAGATAGCAGTAATGTGTGAAATTCATAGCTAATTATGTGTCATAAGTAGTAAGGCGTTGCTTCATCGACGCGGGCGCCTACGTGCGTCTTATTATCATTTTCTCAAGTCAGCGCTCAGAACTTTCACAGAGTGCCAAGCGGCTCGGTGTTGTGGGCTGTCATAGTTGCTTTTACTATTTAATAGATGCATTGGGTACTTCCCGTAAGAGCTTGAAAGGTAATGGGAAATGTGACATGCGACGGTAAGTAAGTATGGCGCAAAGTAAACTGCTTCGTCGGGTTCGAAACTACCACATATTATTTGATAAGTAACTCGCGCTTGAAACCTCTAGGCCACCACTATTCTTGGTAAATAAGGAAAAAGTAGTTTACGATAATACTTAGTTATACATGTTTAGTGAAGTAACAAATTAGTCCTAACGAAAGAGACTTGATGGTTTTTGGTACTGACAATAAAATTCCACATTCAACCCCTTAGGGGTCGAATATGGAAATGTTTAGGAGTTGAACGTGGAAGAGGGTAAAGATTTTGGGGGTTGAACGCGGAATAAACCGATAGAAGGAACTTTTGAGACGGTTACAGGCTATGGATGAGAGGTGGGGTTGTAAGTGAAGTAGTAGGAAAAAGATAGTTATTATTACAATTCGAGGTAATGATAAAGTTCGTGGAAACTCTAAGACCAGTATAAACATCAACATAACTGTACTCATGACATCACTTTTGTGAGAAACAAGTAACGTCACATGAATTTGAATATTGTGCCTTTTTATGCGTAATACAAAACCACAGATTTTGTTTCTTTGTTTGTTGTGACATCCCTCGTAATGTTTGAGACAAACATAAAATAAAACAGTTAAGTCGTAAGCGTAACTTTAATATCTTTTATGGCAATAAAAGAAAATTTAATGCGTGGTTTAGGTATAAGGAAGGGATCACACTTATCGATATAAATCGACTTCAGTTGGTCAGAATGAATTTATGTCCATACAATGCAAACGAATCACGCCCGAACTCACATAAGATTACGTCTTTTCGTTGTTATTTCATCGATTTCTGCCTAACCCGAGTTGAACTGTGTCCGACAGACTTGTAACAGAACACGTTGTCCACTCTAATGAGGTGTATCATGTCTTTTAACTTTTTTTCGCCTTATTTCGTCGAAATCAAGTTCGGTTCAAGTCGAATCCACGCCGGTAAGTGTGATCAGCATTGGTCGGAATAAGTTAGAGTATTTTGGTACTTGCATCTAAATTATGGATCTTTCCGGGATTTCTAATAGACAATCTCGTGTGGAAAACAGTATTACAAATAACATTAAATAATAATAATAAAAACATCAGAGATAGATTAGGTAAATAAAATATTAAATTGTGTGAAAATAAAAACTTTTTTATTTAATAAATCACGGATTTTTGCTGCTGCTCTTTAAAAGTAATTCCGGGATTTCGGGCATACCTATCCGCTTTTTCTTTCGCTGTATAATAAGTACATGAATAACTCTACCTAATTCCGACCTTTGGTGATCATCATCAGTGATCAGTTGAACACTCTCTGATTCAAGTAACTCACAGAATAGATTCCGTACACATAGAACCTATTAACTTTCACTATGACGTATTAAAAATGTAATGTTCGGTTCGCAATGACCACATCTAAAGCAACTATGAAAGTGATCATTATTTCTAACCGGTTTTAGATAACTCTCATACATATTTTGACGTTACGTTCGTTTCTAAAGCGTCTTTGTCAGTAATCTCTTTTTTGTGGGTATATGGCAAATGGCAAAGGCTGCTTCCTGTTAGCCGTCTGCCAAACTTATCGCTTCATTCATCGTTCGGTGTTTAACAAAATCGGAACATTTTTTTAAAGTTTCCTTTTGCATTTCTCCTGTGTCCTGTGGATGCCTTTACAAACATAGAAACACACATACACAAACACCCAGACCCGGAACCCCCGGAACAACAGTAACTACTTGTAGGTCACGAACCTTATTTTTTTTTAAATGACAATAGCTATATAAAATAATGTGACCATATTATTGAAATCGATATCAGTGACAATGTCAGTTGTTAATTATTCTGATCAATATTTCATTGTCTTGTTCATAAACAGAAAGCATGAACAGAAATGTTTGTTACCAAAGTTTTGACAATGTATGACACAATTCGCCTTACTTCACTTGTTAACTTTCACAAACATTCAAATTAACTTTACCAACAACTGAATATTTATAATTCACTTGACCATCTATGGCCCTGGAGAACAATCTCAATGGATCAAACCCCAAACTTAGCGCCGCTTCCAAAAAAAAATATGGACAAAACCAAATGTGCTGTGTCCAACTCGAAAATCGAATTTGGGACCCCACACAGTCATGACGCACCGAGAACAACGGGGCAAGTTGTCAATCAAACTGAATAAGTACATATATCATTAGGAGAAACGTATAATAATTATCATTTCTACATTCAACTTTTTTTTTATCAATAATATTATTTATGTCCATTATCCGCATTAATGAGTTCATTCACATTTTGCACATGCACATCACGAATAAAAACGCGCTTTTATTCCTTGTACAAAACTTCTTTTAAACGGTGACCACATAATAAAATCTTTATATCGTTGCGTTGGTCGAAGAGTAATGTAATGAGTCACAGAGTATTATTAGAGCTTGGCCAATGCCCTTTTTAGTAAAAAAAATCTGCGTCTTAACTATATTCTTTGGACATAATTGGATATGGGTCAGACGATCTCGTCTCTCTGTCATTTCGTTCGTCTGTCTCTTGTAAGTCTTGTAACAGTACGACGGGTTTGCAAATCAGTTGACATTGGCATTCGACAGCCGCTACTGAGTCCTCCCACACGCCACGTGTTTGCAATATTTATGTTCTGTGCTGTTTACTTGTTTGTTTGTCAACGAAATTAGTCGTTTGTAGCCTAGATTCTTGGCCTTGGCTCACAACATAAGTAATAACAGAATGTACTATGTGATCGAGGATCGTCAAGAAATAGATGGCGAGTCTATTACCATGGGGCTGTCTAAATAGGTGACCGTGACTCTAAAACGTAAAAGGCTATCGAAGGAACACCCTGAATTTTAGTCGGTACGAGTCTCACAGCACCTTCCAGTCCAATAGGGAGGAAGGTATAGCGAGCCGATAACCATGAAAAGAGCACGAATATTGGCTTTATTTCGTAGGTACTGAAATATATTCAGTGTGATGAAAAAATTCAATAATATTTTATCTGGAGAATCTGGTTTTAGAGTGGTCAAAGCTCTTTCGTCCACTATGCCAAACGAGGCAGCTAGTTAAGTGATAAGTCGTATTTCAATCCTTCTCCGAAATACTTCGTGAAGCTTGGATTAAATCCGTTAAGCATTTTTAGACTTTCACATATAGAGACGTGGTGTGCTGAGTTCCTATTGTATACTAGGTAGAGATTGTAGATTACGTCTGATGCCAGCCGACTCGATGAAGTCTTTATATCGAGATTCATCGATATTCGGCTTGCCATAAATCAACCGCTTTCTAATAATTTGATTGCCATGATCAATATGTCTGAATGTTTGATTAGGCTTGGGCAATCAATTGCTGTGGTTTAATAGTACTGCGCACGTGGATGATTTGTTATGGGAAATTGACTCTAAGGCTAACAACAAAATTTCTAGTGAGTGGATATTAGATGCTTAAGTCACGATGCTTAATGTTTGTCTTATAAAGCGTATAAAAAGGCTATATTTTCATTGGTAGACCTATATCACCTAATATTGACATGCCTTAGGCTGTGCGAGTCTAAATAACATCCCTCCATCTGGCAATGGTTGCAATAAAATAATTTGCAGGTGTAGGAACTTCAACTGCATCATCATAAAATGAAACGACATTATGATACTTAAATAAGACAATTATAATTAAATCAAACAAATGAAGCTTGCCATAATCCCTTGGAAAGTCATTTTAAATACACTTGTATTATTTTTCCTTTTCATTATTGCGACCAGCACGCGTAGCATGGCGATTCTATCTCTATTCTACCAAGAAAAGACAAAGTTATTTCATCGTTATTTCTACACAAATCGACTGTTTTTTTGCACAAATATGACACCATTTGTACACTTTTGAAGAAAAGAACGTTTATTTTCCATATTTTTCACATTACCATGCTTAAAACGCTAAAAATATTTCTACGTTCTGTCATTTTGTCTATTCTTCCGTCGACAAAACCCCTTTCTACGGCGCCATGCTACGCCTGCTGTTACAACTCGACACACTCTTTTATATTGTATACACATCGAGTTCTCCGAGTCTGAAACATTGTTTTCAGGGTTAACACCTATATGAGGTAAGGCGTGGAAGGTTAAATAATGATGTAACATAATGTATGAAGTAAGTCACGATCGCGTGTCAGCCTTTCTTTTAGTTTTCTTGCTTGCGTGCAGAACTAACGACCTATGTATTTTACGTACAGATAGATGTATACAGCAGTGTATAACAGAAAGGGTGTATTCAAAAGTGTGGTGAATAACCATCTAACAACTACTACGAAGATCATCGAATTTTTATCGTTGGACTTTCTTTGCTTTACGTAAAAATATTCGGCTACTCCATGCATTTGGGTCGAGTAGGTGTTGGAGTTTTGTATGGGACTGTCGGTGCTTTTTTAGAAATTACAGTGTTGATCCTATGGAGATAAACGTTCAGCGTTAATTGTCTGTAGATGATTACACGCTGTATAGGTGTGGGCGTGTGCGTGTATGTATTTTTTCTTTTTTACCTACGACGGAATGGAGCAGGTACAGCTTGGCCAGAACGGATTGAAACGGAACTAATCTTTTTGTTTCTGACAACGTTTTAAAATCTTTGATATTTGATGTAAACAAAGACCGCAGGTTTATTAGATTTATTATTGTGCCATAAAACTAACGTAATAAGTGAAAAAAAAATCATTCAAAGTGCTGGTATTGAGAAGACAGTGGCGACTTCCGGTTTTCAACAGTTTTTTGCCAAGCTGTATATGCGTTTAGGATGAGAGATGTTTGTGTGTGCGTTTTCTTGTAGATACTTGTGAGATCACAAGTAGCTAATGTAGCCATCCTCTGTTGTCAGGTTGAGTCGCTTCTGGGCACACCACATGCCTCTGCTAAGGCTTTGGACTTATATCTGTACTAATATGAGAAAGCTCAAGAGTTTGTTTGGTTGAACGAGCTAATCACAGGAACTACTGGTTCGTATTGTTCAATAGTCCATTTATCAAGGAAGGCTATAGGCTATATAACATCACGCTACGACGAAATAGGAGCCGAGCAGCGCTAAGAAGAGCTGGTTTCCTCACGATGTTTTCCTTCACCGATGTCAGTGAAGTCCGTGATAAACGTAGGGCGGCCACCATACATCAGTTTTTTTTTCCGTTCAGAATTCGAAATGAAATGTTCACACTTCATTCATAATTTCATTCAACACATGTCATACAAAACATGCACACACATTTTTATAATTCACTGTGTTCGGATAGAAAACGGATCAGGATTCCTGATCAGTAAAACTGATGTATGTGGCCGCCCTCAGAAAGTACATATGAATTGAAAAAGATACATTGGTACTTGCCGATATTTGGACCGGTAAGGTAACCTCATGCATGAAAAGCGAGGTGCTAAACCTCCGAGTCATCACGACTGTGTTTTTTTTTTTTTTTTTTTTTTTTAGCGTGGTGAAATCATCAAATGAGTCCTCCAACCCCGGGCAGGGCGGGAGGGACTGTCAGACTTCTACTGACTAAAATCCACGGTGTCCTTCATAGCCTGTTGCCTACCACTGCGGCTGGGGCGGAGGGAGGACGCTGTCCTCTCTCGCTCGCGGCCTGCCTCCTCCTTCACGAGCATTACTGCCTCGCAGAAGGAGCTGACCGCTTCCCACTCCGTCTCGCCTCGCAGCATGGCCGCAACCAATGCCGGGCGCGAGAGGTCTCCGCCTATCGCAGCCGTGAGGACACGTCGGTGCTCCGCCCAAGCTGGGCAGTCTTGCACCGTATGCTCCACCGTGTCCTCCGGGCGATCTTCGCAGTGGTGACACCCAGGCGTCTCCTCCTTTCGCATCAGACACAGGTACCTCCCGAAACTTCCGTGTCCGGTGAGGACCTGCGTCAAGCGGTAGGTCAGGACGCCATGACTTCTCTCCAGCCACTCCTCAAAGAGGGGTCTTACCGCCGCAATTGCGGCGTTTCGATCACGACTGTGTTAGTAAATGACTGACAGAAAGTGAATGAACTTCTATCAAAATAAAGAAGGACCACACGTGTAGATTATAGTCGCCATAAATCCCGAAGTAGGTCTAGATATTATTTTAGTATTATGCGTCTGACCATATGGCAGAGTCATAATGTCTGCGCCAAAAACGATTAGGCTCGAGTTGGTCAGGATTTTTTGTGCTAATAAAAGAACAATCGTGAACTGATTGTACTCAATTTTATGTAGAGTCATTGGGTTTTTCGGCTTTTTGTGCTAGCTTGATGGCCACAGGCCACATTACTCAATTTAGTAGTAACAATAAATGTGCAATGTTAATTTAATTATTTGATTATTTCTCATTATTGTAATGAGAAATAATTAAATTAGTTTTCGGTAAATGTGTAAGGTACGTACATATTGTTCAGTTGTAAATAATAATTATTGTTTTTAATCTGTAGCAGTAATGGCGGTCGGTGATCGCTTGCTGTGGTGCACACTTCGAAGACGACATGTTCTATTTTATAGGCAACTACCTGACCCGAGAAACGTCGTTCAGTCAGAAGTTAAAACAAAAATTCTTCCATAAGAACGGTCTTGAGGGTTACCAAAAAAAGAATTATCCAAATCAGTCCAGCCGTTTTCAAGTTTTGCGCTTAGCAACACATTTAGCGATCCATTTTATTATAATAAATAATATAGAAGATAGATAGATAGGTAGGTTCTTTAGGAAATCGTGAGACCTGACTAAAAGGCCAATTAAATACATATGTACACAAATATTTAATCCGTTTAACTAATGTCAAATCGTACGTTAGCTCGGCTGATTGGTTGTCGGAAATGACAACAGCCAATTACTTGACTTGAGATTGTCAGATTGTATTGAATAAGTTTTTTGAATTGGGATCCCCCATGATGTGGTAGTAGTCAGTATACAATAAGTAAGAGAGGGAACTTAATATAGGTGTAAGAATGATAGATAAAGTTTATCACTCATATCCATTTTTACAGTAAGTTTACGCCTTACCAATGAAGCGATGGCTTAATTGGTAAGGCGTCTGGAGTACCTATCCAGAAGACGCAGGTTCAAACCCCGCTCGCAGCAGAATTTTTCTTTCCTTAAAATATCTTTACAGTAAAAGGTGTTTTTTAAGTGGTTTTCATAAAACATATTGAATCTTACGGTTGTTTTATCTAAAATATTAAAACCTTATCATCCAAAAACTACCATTAAACTTGTTGAAACTTATAGCTTATTTATACTACGTATTATAAAGCTGTGTAGCTGCGGTCGCCGGAAGACGTTGGATGCAGGTCGCTTCCAACCGGTATATGTGGAAATCTCAAGGGGAGGCCTATGTTCAGCAGTGGACGTCCTATGGCTGAGATGATGATGATGATGATGATTATAATAATAATAATATAATAATATTCCACAACTATCACACAATGCCTAAGCTAAGCAGAGCTTGTCTTATAGGTACTAGACAACTGATCAACATACCTATATATGTATTTCTAAATACATACATATTATAGATTTCAAAAGTGGGATCCAACGGGAATAATTCATAAATTACACCCAGACACAGAACAAATGACCGTGCTCATCACACAAACATTTGTCCTGGGTGGGATTCGAACCCACGACCTCCGGCATAGCAGTCAGGGTCACTAACCACTAGGCCAACAGGCCTGTCAACTGAAGCTGAAGAGTAAGTTTGGTTGACGCGCTAAGCTCAGAAACTACTAGATCTAATTCAAAAATTCTGAATAGCTGTTCCCAGTGATTCCACCTCGGTTGCTCGGATCCTATTGATCGTAGCGTGATGTTATATAGCCTATAGCCTTCCTTGATAAATGGACTATCCAACACAACAATATGATTTCAAATCGAACCAGTAGTTCCTGCGATAAAGGCGTTCAACCACACAAACAAACATTTTAGCTTTATAAAATTAGCATAGATTGAGCATGAAAAAATTACAATGTATTTAACTACAGTTCAATTTGCGTCTGTATTTAACCCTCCTGAACCTCTTAACGCGTTAAATCATTAAGATCACTAAATAGTTATAACAAAGTCGTTTCCCGCTGTCTGTCTGTCCCTTTGTCCCTTTGTATCTTTAAAACTACGTTACGGATTTTGATGCGGGTTTTTTTAATAGATAGAGTGATTAAAGAGGAAGGTTTATATGTATATAACATGCATAACGCTAGTATAATATAAAATATCAAATCATATAGCTATGATATCTCCTTCATTTGCGTGCTACCAATGTATTTACGAACTCTCGCTCGTATCTCATAATCACGTCTGACTAAGCTAAGGTTATGAAACGCTAGGTGCTGCTAATGGCTCCGAGCACGACTTGGCTTAAACTAGGCATTACTAGGTAGGTAGGACTAGGTACGGCCAGCTGTTACCTTCGTGCTCGCTTATTAGTACTTTATGTTAACACACATAAAGTGAATGAAAGTGAAAAGAATAGGTGCTATTTCGTAAAATGGTGATAAACTATGTAAGATATATTTTTGTTACCGTCAATTATATGTTATTATGTCTATTATACCTATGTTTTTTTCTACGTTTTGCCCCAAAAAAGTTTTGATCAAAAGCTTTAGTTTTAGAATTCTTAACAAGAATTATTTCTTCAAAAGCTTTAGGCACCTACTATCATAATTAAATTATACTCGTATTTACGTTAACATTTCTACTATTCTACCGTTGTTTGTGCAGATAATTCTCACAAATCTACCAATCATAACCGATCTTACTTCAATACAACTTTATAAACTATGCTGGCTAAGTAAACAATCAGCAGTGGCTATCTATCCTTGTTATTAATTAAATATGCACAGGTATAATTTATAGTTAAATAATGTAGTTCACTATTAGTAGGTACTACATCTGGAGTGGCAGACATTAACCTACATTGGTGGAGGTACTTTATGAACACATTCCTCGTAAATCTTGCTCCCGGCTTTAGATTAGCTAAACGTTAAAAGTTCATACGTTCTTACGTAATTAATTGCCTAGATTAACTAATTACTAATTAGCATTTTATTATGATATGCTTTGAGAAACGGGTTTGCTAAATGTGGAATCTAATTTAGCTTTAAGCGTATTAAGTGCCCGGAGTTGTTAATGAAATTGTGAGCTTGAAAGTTTCTTCATGAGATTCTGCGAAAGCTTTCTCCCTAATCGCATGCGAGACTGTTTGTATGGTTTAAAATTACTTATGGCCTCTTTGCTTGCGTACAGAGATTTTAACAAGAATATGAAAATGTAAACAGTAAATAGAAGTAAATAAGCACATTGAATGGAATCGAGGCTACCGCATACACGGTGCGTGCGCCGCCGACTACGACTGCGCCGGAGTAGAGTACCTCGCTCCGGTGAAAGTTGCCGGTGACGCACTTTTGTATTCACGCAACTCACGAGGCTCGAGTAATTTACGCCACCATTCTAATGAGACCTCCCCCGCCTCTCTTATTAATTCATCAGACATGTTTATAAAGGGGGATCTCTATTGAAATCTGGGGGTTCACTTTAGATTTGTCGTGTTGTACAAATCGGCGGTCATGGCCCTTGCTGCCTAGTCGCCGGATCTGTTGAGAGACATGCGGGCTTCTTGACTTTACTAAACATCCGGGATGGTCGCTGTGTAAACTTGTGAATAGCTTATAAAACATGACTTCGACAAAATACCGAAAATTGTTTCCGATACTTAGAAAATGATGTAGCTCATCAAATTACACATAATTCAAATACTTTTTGAGAGAAGAAGGAGCAACATCTGAGGTTTATTAATAAAAGGAGATTACTTTATCATCACCAAGAGGCAAAAGGTGAGGTGAAAGAAGGCGATGAAAACAAATATAGTTTTTAGGTAAATCAGTAAAAATAACTGAGTGAGAGTAAGTACTACGGAAATAGCCATACTGGCAACAACTCAGAGAAACTTTTATTGTAATTATGTTCAACACTTTGCCATACGCGTTCAACTATTACTTATTGCTATCCTTTGTAACTGTTGTTGAAAGCAAGCCTTCGACTCCCTACAATAACACGTGAATCAGTCGTTTCATAAAGGTTGTGACATTTTACAAACATTCAACAAACTTTATCGATAACCAACCAGTGTCATTCAATCATTTTCTTCATCATTCATTATTAATACAGGTGTGGTTTGATAATAGAGATAATATGATCGCTAGATAGAACTCGGCAACTCTATGGAAAAAATTATAAGAGCGCGAGTATAGATTTATTACAATCTTAGCTACTTAAAGGTAATTATATTATAACTGTTGATTATTGTCGACCTAACAGTGGTCGATAACTTAACAGTTAGTAAGTCAGCAGAGGCTAAGAGGAACAAGTGTCTAAGTAAGATGAAATAGAATAGGAATCGAATATTCTGTACTAAAACTCTAGCGTTTGTAGCATTTGCTATTCAGTTTGATCGCTATCCGGAATAATTTCCAATTTTTCAATTTCCTCTTGAACAATTTTAAAGTAAGCTTCTTCCGCTGCTGCGACATCTAAGTCATCGTCGTCAGTTACGTCATCTGGTACGTCACCAGCGGCCGCCGCAACAGCCGCTTCTTCTTCATTCCGTAATTTAAGCCGTATTTCTTTCAAACGATTGTCCAGAATATGCTCTCGTCTAGTCTCACGTTCATAAATTTGACCCATCAGCATCTTATCGCGACTTCCTGGAATCGCCATATTTTCTGACAAAGTCATAAGATACAACGATCCTTTACAGTCACCAACAGCAACTAATTCGCCTTCCGGATGAGGAGACATTCTTGTAAGTCCGTTCTTAGATACTTGTAGAGTAACGACCGGCTCCTTATATCTACGCAGTAGGTCCCAGAAATAAAACATTCCCCCTGCACATACCGACATGTAGGAGGAAAATCTTAACGGAGCCCAAGCGGCATCGGTCACAGGGTTCTTATATGGGCTCGTTATGATGATGGGTTGTGTACGAACCTCCTCACTCCACACTTTAACTGTATAGTCGCCGCACGTAAGAAACATTCTAAACGTACAAGGACTTCTTTGCACTGCTAGTACTGATCCATCATGCGCGTTCCAATATGACACCAAAATATCAGAATGGCTTCTCCCCATGCGGTTTGCATTAATTACTAGACCAGTGTCTGTTCCACAGAGGAATCTCGTGGGCAATCCGAAATCAAATTCTAATGTGCTCACACCTTCAGCATTACTAAGATTAGGTTGTTCTGATGGTTTGAATCTAACTGATATTGGCAAATGGTCTAAGGGTTGTGAGAGATCGCGTAAATCCCACCACAGACACTGACCATCAGAAGATCCAGTGAAGAATTCAGTGTTCGTGCGCGAATGAATGTAAAGTATTGACGTTATTCCTTCACGATGTGAATTGTAGACAGAACTTGACGACACAGCTTTTACGCCCACACGCACATCGAATACATTAGCAATACCTTTTTCAAGTCCGCAAATTAATAATTCAGGGGTCGTGGGAGAGCACGCTAGTTGCCAACAAGGGTAATCCGGTCGTAGTGTGTAAACTGGCTTTGTTTGCCTGTGTACATCCCAAATAAAACAATCGTTTATTTTGTTTATTTCCGTGTCTGGCATGCACGTTTTGAAGCAGTAAGCAACGGCTAGTTTAGTATTTTTTTCATTGGTCCATTTAACGCATGATATTGGTCTCTCACTTTCGTCTCTGAACACGTTGGCGACTCGGATGCCATACTTTTCTACAGGTTCCTGTGCGGGCATAGCATCATAATATGTTTGGTACATTTCAATTGCATTGTTTTGGTCTGCGTAGTGAAACAACGATGTTGATAGGTTAAGTACGGACTGTATATAATTATCTTCGTGCATAATTCTACGGCGATGTCGTTGTGTATGATCCTCGTTGTAAGGGTTGACTTCACGCGGCCAGCCGCCTTCCGTGTGATTTACGATCTCCTCTTGAGTTTTTGAATGGGCCGTGTTCGTTTCATGTTCAGAAGCTGAGTATGTTGCTTGAACCTCACGATGCACGGGATTTCGGAGTATGTATTGTTTTTGATCTTCTCTGTTAGGATTTATGGAATCCAGCATTCGAGCTGGAACCACCTGAAAGAGTGGCTGCCTTCCGAAATTCTTCCGAACCTTTGTGTACTCGTAGGTCCACTTAACGTACGACGCCATTCTCAATTTTTATTGTATTCGTTAGCTTCAATGAAAACAATACTTTCGTAAGTGTCAAATGTATGGAAATATTGAATCAGCAAGGCCATGGCGCGAAATGAATATTGATGACGGAATTAAACAATACAAGTATGACTACAGCGTCAAGTTCGTCTGGAAACATATGTGTCCTTGTTTGGGTCGAAAAATTGTTTTCTACGGCATTACTTCGTAATTTATTTAGTCTTGATATCAAAATGAGTACCTAAACATGGATGTAAGTTCTAGTAGTTGAATTCTTTGCGGTATCGACCTTTAAAGATGACTGATGAAGTAGGTAGTAAAGTTTCTTGATTATGTATTCAAGGGTTCGATTTTAAGTCACGTTTAGGTGCTTTTGAGGCGAAATAATATCCGTTGACTTGTTGGCCATGTTGTTTCCTGCAGCGGCTGTGGCTCGTACCAGGAAGTGTCGTTACCACATTGTCGGAGGCAAGGAGTTGTTATGCGGTCCACATTAATATGCATCGAGTCCATTTGGCAATACTATGTGCGAGAGGTGAGACGACTCTCGATGTTACGCAGTTACGCCTTTATGCTGATTCAGTCTACTTATTCTAGTTTCAATATCGCTTCTTGTTAAATTAAACAATTATGAAACTAGAGAAGCGTGGCTTGATATATGTAATTTTTAATTACAACTTGCAATTTTTTATTACAACATTAAGTACCTTGGTACTGGATTATTGTGTTTCAATCCTTCAGCTATGGGATTTTTTTTTTGTTTACCTTTGTTTAATTTGAAATGACAATTAGAAGTATTATTTCCTTATTTGAATTTCGTTTGTACTTTTAGTACCCTTGTAAAATCTTTATTTTAATAATTTATTACTTTTTAATCTAGGTTTTAAAAACGGTTCTACAAGAGCGTTTATAAGTAGTTTAATGTCTTTGGTTTATAATTTATCAATGCCAATGCAAATGAGCATGATTATAACCTAATTTATAGATTAAATAATTGTGGATTAAATAATTGGAGTAAACATCTAATTTATCGCAAGAAAAATGCATTGCGAATTTATTATGCTGATAAACAATGTCAACGAACCCATAAAAACAATAATAATAAAATCATACTTCCTTACCATAAAAATGTAAACGTCTTCCATGCCAGTATTGAACAATCACATATCTGTCACTTCACGTCATTATAATATCGGTAATTCTGTGTTGGCTACAAAGATGGTATCGATACACTGTCACGAATTGGCACAAGTCACAACACTCTTAGCGTCACGATTAGAAATTCGAATTCGGTGCTTATGGGGTGCGCGCGCGCCGTACGCTCGTACGAATGGACGACTCAGCGGTGACTGGCGCACGAGACGGAGAATCGTTTACTCGAAGTACGCAGAAAAAACTCAGGTTGTCGAGACTCGAGTAACTATGACTGGTTTGGTTCAACCGTATCCCGGCAATTGATGTGTTAAATGACTATAGACGTACATACAGGCTGCTCGAATAGTGTTGACAGGTCGCGCCGAGCGCATAGCTGACCTCGCCCTTTTTCAACTTTCAATATTATGGTGAGCTTAGTTGACTCACAGATAACTTGAAATGTCAAGGATTCATTCGTTTTGATATTTGAAGAAACAAAGGCAGACCTTAATTCTAAGTGCCCTATTAAATACAAATATTGTTCTTTGTTTAAGATCAAGACCTCTTTCAAGTTTTTTCTTGAGGTCTTACTGGAAAATTCCGTTTACTTGAAGAAAACTGTAGCACGTACAGGAAAAAAGTAAGTAGAATGGTAAGGGAAAAGTGTAGTAGTGTATGTGGGGCGAAGTAATCACCGAGTCACGACATTGCAGTCCGTGGAAAGCAGCGAGTACAACCGCGCACGTGGTCCACAGCGATCCTGTTGCTAGTATGTACTAAGCTTTATATTGGTTACAAAAGAGAACGCTTGCTGGTCCGTTGCCTTTGTTAAAGTTTATTTTTATGTTTGTTTAAAGAGTTTGTCCATGACGCGGTTCTTTCTGATATGCTTAACATCAAGCCTGTTATCCACGAGCGGTTGCGCAGAGGTGTATCTAATAGTAAACCCACATTGCCCTTAATGTTTAGGATTAATGTAATAGGGGCAAGCTTATTGTCCTAAGCCGGCTGCTGCCGAAAAATTCTGAATGGCAAAACTCAATAACACTTCTTCTGACCAGGAAATTGAACCTGGGACCCCTGGAACCTGGGACATATTCTTATTTAGTCTACTCTATAGCTGGCTATGTAAGTTTAGAGCTAAGATGATTGGGTCACAATATTACCTAAATGTACATACTTTGTATGCAAATGGATAATATACCATACTGGTCAGAACAAATAGCTCCCTATGAGAGTGTTGACACTAACAAAGACTTAGCTTGAGATATTTTTCTTTTATGTTGCGTTTAGAAACAGGTTAAACCCGGTAGAGCACTAACGTCAGTTTAGCATGCCTTATGTAAACATATTTATGCACAATTACATACAATCAACACCAGTTTTATCGTAAAAGGGAAACTTTAAGGAAATCGCCGACTAACTATGATCTAAGTAACACAATATTTATAAAATATAAAGCTATAGGAAGCATTGATAATATAACCATAGGTATTAGGAGTAGTAAACAGCCGATAATACATACCGGTCTTTGTATAACTGAGTGAACATCTCGCTCGATTAAACTCGGATCAGCGTTAACCGCGCAAACAAGGAATCTATCTAAAAATATATCAAGCTAAGTGGGTGTCAGTCAGTGTAAAAAGTTCCTATTTTTCCTGGTAAAATGTCTTTTTATTGATACTTTGGTGTCGAATCGTATCTTTTTTTCTGTAGGTAGATGTAGTCAATGAAAATGTGTATTGACACGAAAATTTTAATCTTCAGTTATTTAGAGTAACGTAAGTAATTATGAGCTACAGGGATCAAAAGTGGCTCGAAACGGTTCGTGTAAGTAAAGAGTGCACGGCATGCGCGCGGGAACTTGGCCTGCGCACTGCCGTGCACTTAGATTTTCCAGCTATCGTTTTATAAATAAAAGTTAACTATTTTCGATCAACGTTTTTTCTGCGATGTATCCAACCTCATTTGAATAAAATTATAAATCACCTCATTAATTAATAAAAATTAATCCCACACCTATTTCGAAATGGCCCATGGCTTATAAAAGGTTCGAAGAAAAATGTTTTGGTCAAGAGTTAATTGGAATAATTGGTCATTAGTGTCTGAGAGCGACCGTTCCTTGAGTTGATTAGTAATTGACCCGGTGGAGACCTTGTGCTCCTAGCTTCACCGAGCGTCTGTCATGAATATTAGGTTATCGCAGAGTACTACGCAGTCACAGGGTTAGATGTACGGAGGGAAATAATGTACTGAACAAAATAGTACTTTAATACGGGAAAATATTTTAACGACAACTAGTTCAACATGTTTACTCATTACACGTCTCTATTGTTTCTAATGTTGGTTTATGAAACATTTTCTTTATATTTTTTGGAACTGTCACAAGGTTGCATTTTGATTGACGATGATTTTGTTGTTGTTTATTCACGTAAATGTAAATTAATTTCAGCAGTCTCAATGGCGAGAAAATTGACATCCTTATCGCACTACTTAGCCAAGTACATAGGCATGTGGTCCTGACATTGTTCCTTTGAACTACGATATAGTATATTGTGAGTGACCTGAACCTTCTATAAAACAGTTCGAAATGAAATCATTGCGCATCAAATTATAGTGATTATTACGTAATCCCATGCATAATTAGAAAAGGCCGTGGCTACGATTGGTCACGTACAATCATTTGAAATATTACTGCCTTTAGTTTGCTCAATGCAGCGGACATCCATTTCTTTATACAAGCATTGTGTAACGCAATGACGGATAGAAGATGAACAGGGTTCATTTGTGGTTCAACGAAGTTCGTATACTTGCCCAGAAAATAGACAATAGGAGCTTGATATATATCGATACATTGCATCAGTCCTCATTTCGCACAAATGAATGAATTCTTTGTACACACAATGGACAATGGAGCGTGCCGATGGTGATGATCATTAAAGCGTTTGTATATTACGTAGAACAAAGTCACGGTCAGTATGTTTGTGCAAGCAATATCTGTTTATCAAACATTTCAGAAGAAAGCGTGCCTTAAAATAATAACTCAGCAAATGCATGCGATAATTTCATATTATTGTCTTAGTTTAATTAATTAACTTGTTTATAAGTTAATGTAAGCGTATTGTAATCGTCTATACGCCGTAACTACTAAGGAATGTGTCAACCAATACATGTGTCCATGTAAATGAAAACACAGTCCCAGAATTTGAGTATAGTATGTATACGGACGCTAAATCCGGGTAGAGTCATTACCGAACGGACGGGTAGTGAGTCGCCTGATTGACCTTGTAGTTGTGCCATCCCCTCGTAATTGGGCCTTTGTAGCGGGACTGCAGGATCCTTGGATCAATCCAATAAAACATCCGCTTCGTCGTGGGTGCTCTGTTCGTTTTGCAGCGTATCTCGGTCTCTGGACACGTTGTTATGCGTGTGATGTCGTGTCGATAGTCGTTGGCTTTGGCACGAGTTTGGTGACAAAGCTAGGATCTGGTTTAGCTTTTAATATCACGTTGCCAAAGAGAGAAGGCAAGCTGGACTTGGGAAAATTCAATACGGACAGGTAGAATTATAAAAGAGCGTCTCACTGGACAACATGATACAAAATATGTAGTTTTGTTTGTAACACGTTCACATCTTTGTTTTTTTTTACAGGTTTTCACAGGTTTGTAAAAACAGGTTTGTTTGGTTTGTTTATGTTACATGCGTAGGTATGTTTAATTAACAGACGGTTCAACGTCAAAATATATGAAGATGACATGAAGTACAACGTTTATGGCAAATCATCTTTACAGATTTTGGTTCGTTACACTCATTAACTTTAAATAGCGTATACTTATCAATTTATTTATCCTAATTTTCACTTATCAAGTTGGTATCCTAGTACCTACTGTTTTTTTTTGCCTGTGCGAGTAACTTAGTTACTTTCAAGATGAAGAAACAAAATTCAGCAGATTTTGTGAAAGAGGAGATGTTACGAAAACATTAGTATTCCGCAATTACTGACAAATATATCTCATTAAAACGAGCATTACTTAAGTGTAACATATGTACACGTAGTTTGTTGAGCATTTCTCGTTTACGAAACCACGAGAACGTCGGTAATATCTTCAGATTTGATACCGCAACATCCGCGTGATTTATGCGAACTTGGGTATCCATTAATCATGTGTTGTCAATTGGAAAGCGACCCATTTTCGCGCGAAGGATATTTGTTTGGTTTTCTCCCACGATTTACTGAACACCGATGACTGAACACTTTTATCTGCATTTTTATTATGATGAGAGTTCGCTGAGTGTGTTGACATTTATCAAAACCTATTTAGGTCAAACGTTTTCCACATGATGGAGCGATGATGTGAGCTTACATTTGAACGTTATTTACTGTGTTTTTCGTTTCATTACGGTTCATCAAACTAATCTGCGGCTGAAACTGAACGGGAATTGAAACACATTAACGTATTGGAAAATGAAAATGCACAATATCCACAGTTTGCCTATAAATACGGATAATTTCGAATGCTAATGGTGCATATTTAGCTTAATAATAGCTTTAACTCAGCATTAGTTGAAACAAATGTGCTAATAATTGCGGAGTGTATCCAGCTCTCGATTTAATAACACACTTAAATCGCACTTTATGTGCTACCGTCTTTTGTTAATTAAAAGATACAGAAAAACAAAATTCATTTAATACTGAACCTAAATCTCTTAAACTTCATGCAAAAAATGTTTCAGTATATACGATTAATAATAATACAGCTACCCACCGTATAAAAGCGGCAACATGTGTTGTTACTCGCACTATATCACATACGTCGTTTCATTATGAAACACATTTACTTCGTCATAACACACGTGGCAAAATGACGAAAAAAAATAAGCAATGAACAGATTTTGCTCCCTGAGATTTTTTTCACAAAAGGGTGACCTACATAAATGTTTTAGCGGGGAGTGTCTGGGGTCTTTGCCGATGAACTAAGCATAGTTTCCAAATTTGGGTATGATTTATGTTAGCAGAACAATTTACTACTACAGGAAATCTGAACGCGTTCTACAAAGCGTCTATTTATTACAAATCTGTTCCCCATCGCGTAAAGCGTAAACAATTTAGTACCTACGTGTTTACATCGCAAACGCGAGGCAAAGCGTCAGGGGTCATTGTCAAGTGTAGTTACGTTTGTTCAAGATCGAAACTGCACTATCGGATCGGAAGTGTCGGGATCGGTCGGCTTACGATCAGATTTATCGCCGCGACCGGGAGCCGAGCGCTTCCCCGATCGGGGTACAAGAGTGCCACCGACCCGTGAATTTTATTGTTTCCCCTCGTACGATTCTGTACAAAGTTTTGTGTTCACACGTACTGGGGACGATTCGGTAAGCCGATATTCATTTCGTGACTTTAGAACATTTCGTATAAACTTCAATTTCGTTTAGGTACATTTCATTTACGTGTTTCTTTTTTGTTATTTTAGGTGGAAGAACGCCTTGAGATCTGATTCGTTACAGACCATGGATTGATTATATTATCTACAAGAATTACTCACAACCAATTAGATTAGTTCTGTAACCATTCTTAGTTATATCTCAGATACGCATATTAACGCGTGACCCTTTGCCAAAGGACCTTTTTACACGATTGCAGTGAAGCCATAAAGGAGGGTAATGTCATAATGTGTTCTTTAGGTTGTATTTGCAAAGCATTAACTAGACTTTATTGTACCAAAGATTCCACTACAATTCAGAACTTTTTGTCTGCCAATCATCGACTAACCAACTACATAATCTGTCTTTTTATATTTGCTAGTAACTGTTAAGTAATTTAGCATCATGAATGAATCATTATCTTCTATAGAGACACGTAATTTGTACATACCTGGTTATATTATTACCTACACGACTAACAAAAGAATCGTTGATAGCAGCTCATTGCCCGCTCGCGACTTGCCGCAGGGCAAATGGATGTAATAACAATGGAGAAAGCACCATTTATTTTGCATTGCTACGAAATAAGTGTTGCAATAGAGGATAATATTCCGATATTAGATTTCGTATTGAGCATTTTGCTCTTGGAAACATTGTATGGATGCACTTACGTGGAGAAAATTACACTTATGTGGATAATGATTTCAGTTTAGTTCGCAACTGTGTTTAGTCTAAGGATCGTGGTTGAAAATTATGCTAAGTGGTATGTGGTGACAGCTTCTAACGGCTTCTATCCTTATGTGTTGTCTTGTCCTACTAATATTATAAATGCGAAAGTTTGTGTGATTTGATGTGTTTGTGTATGTGTATGATAGGTATGTTTGTTACACTTTCACGCAAAACCACTGAATGGATTTGGATAAAATTTGGTACACATATAGTTTATAAGCTGGATTAACACATAGGATAGTTTTTATCCCGATTTTATGTTCCCGTGGGAAAATATTCGGGTTGTAGCGGGTGAAGCCGCTGGCAACAGCTAGTACGACACAAAAACTTGAAAAGTCATGCTAGATCTTCTGATCTAGTAATAAGAATTTATAAATTCAATTGTACAGATGCACACTGTAGTATGTCGTAGCTGGTGGAAATCCATTGCTGCAAAACATCAAAGGAACTTTCCTTCACAACAAAATAGGGTGTCAAAGTGCAAATAAAATCGCATTTATGCCTATCACGGACGTTCACCTTCGTCTAAGGACCCTCTTTGACTCATTCCGTCTAATGTACTCCAGATTTAGAAAAGGGAATAATAGGAAATCTACGGAGATGTACTACAAACGTGATTTATTACGCTTATATGAATAATACATTGCCTACAGGGAGATATATCCATCATAGCTCACGTAATGTTGTTTGTGATCGAGATCGTTGCTCGATAATACAAATTAGTTTCAATGATTCGACTGTCATTGCCGTGTGATGTAATATTAATCACGCTAATGGTGGAACAGGTTTTGTTACGCTGAAGTGGGTTTATAAGTATACCTACAGGGTTATTAGTAAAAATCAACAACATTTCATGAGTTGTAATTACTTACGGTTATTGATAACTTTCACTATGATCAAATCCCGAAAGATAAAAAAAAAACTGGTGTTTCTTATAAAATCGAATATTTTCCGTTGATATTATTATTATATTGTATGTGCAATAAAGAATCTACATAAGTTTTTTTTCTAAACTTTATCCTTCTCTAGATATAATTATGTCTTGTAACGTGGATGCGTTTACAAACATAGGTAGAAACTCATATAAACAAACACCTAGAATTGCAAGCAAATAAACCGGGAAATATTTCCCGATAAACTAAATTCTAGATTAACAACAGAAAGTACATAGCTAACTAACGATAATTAAGATTTTCAAATGTGTGTGGCATCGTATAAAAAGCGTTAACACACGACGCCCGTTTTTAATGAAAAATTTGGAATATTTGCACTTTAGCCTGTGTGAAATGCGAGAATTCGTTCCTACATATTGTGAGAGAGAAAATGAATGATTAAAACTCAACCTACCTTTGTCCGTCGAAGTATTTTGTTTGCAGTTCAATGATATATTGTTTGTAGGACCTCTCGTGCATGCTTACTTTAGAGAGATGTAAAATAAGTGATAATTTCGGATATGGGGTATTACTATCTAAACACGAAACCCGTAGCTTCGGTCGACGTTTCAGGCGTTTCTTAATTCTTACGGACACTTACGGACATAAGATTTGGTAGTGATATGAACAAAACATTTGTGACGACATGATTGGACAGTTGTCTCGCCATATACGACAGCCGATATGTTGTAAGAACTTATGTATTGAGATCTTTAGAGTGTATTCATTCATAAGTTTCGGCCCGGTCCCGTATTTTCGTTGACGGACTAAGACAGTACGCAAAGTATACCTATTTAATTTTGATGATATCCTAATTACTATCTTAAATGCGAAAGACCATTTATTTTTGTGACGATATACAGAATCTGTATAGACTTGACAGCATCACAAAAATCAATGGTCTTTCGCATTTAAACAGAACAATCAGGATGAATTGCGGTAAAGTGTTATCTACTTCTGGTACCCTGAAGATGTAGCCATCTACAGTACCAGAGGTAGATAACACTTTACCGTATTTATTTATTTCTTTACCGTTCGCCTTACTATAGCTAGTAAGGCGAACGAACCCGCGGGCAAATACTAGTATAAGAAGGAAAGAAAGAAGAAAGAAATAACATTTATTTGGTACAGTCAGGGCATACATAATAACATACAAAAGAAAGAGAAATAAACAATAAAATAACTTAAATCTATTTGTACATTATTGTTCGCCCCACGGCTGTCCCAAACAGGCCCATTTCAGCAAAAATGCCAGACAACTAGTGCCTGACGCTGATTTTCAGTATCGAGTATCTCATATAATTATGTATGTTTCGATTAAACACTGATATTATACACGGATTCGGGAATCTGTAGGCTCGATTGAAATGGGTCTTGAGATTAACCAACGTTAGTGTTTCAATTATAACCAGCCATGCAAGTATCTACAGTGTATTGCATATAGCGTATCACCTGAATGCATACAATTATATGTCAGAGGCATTAGGCTGGTGCAGTTATAAGTTTCAATTACGATTGAAGTGAATGATTGAGTGATTGAATGACATTTTATTCGTAAGAATATAGGTAACATTTAAGTTCCTAAAATGTGGTTTCACTACATTCGGCATTCAAACCATACAAAATCATGGTCATACTAAACTCGCGAGCAAAAGTATGGAATCATTAACTCTGATTCTGCGCAATCTGAGTACTTATTAGCTAAGGATGATTTTTGAGGAAAGAAAAATTCAGTTGCAAGTGGGATTCGAACCAGTGTCTTCTGGATATGACGCCTTACCAACTAGGCCATCGCAACTCACACATTGCAAGTTGAAATTCTCTACTTATCCAGAACGGGTTCGAATCCTACTTGCAACTGAATTTTTCTTTCCATAAAAATCATCTTTACGATGCGCGTCGCATGCGTAATTGCGTTTAAAAATACTTATTAACTAGTTAAGAATAATAAAACTGGTACTATCGTCAACTTAAAATTGATACCTACTAAATTCATTCAAATCACGCCATTATTTAATAAGCTATACCGGATCAATTCCAAATAAGTCATTCCCTACTTTAACTCGCAAGCTCACGGCTGCGATAGGCGGAGACCTCTCGCGCCCGGCATTGGTTGCGGCCATGCTGCGGGGCGAGACGGAGTGGGAAGCGGTCAGCTCCTTCTGCGAGGCAGTAATGCTCGTGAAGGAGGAGGCAGGCCGCGAGCGAGAGAGGACAGCGTCCTCTCTCCGCCCCAGCCGCAGTGGTAGGCGCCCACGGCGACGGACGTCGCTTGATGATCTCCGGCCACCGTAGGCGCGGGCATGCGGGCAGCGAGTAAAGGGCAACTCGCTGCCCGACCAAGGACCATGCCCGGGTCGACGGCGCGTTGTGTCCCACGCGCGCCTCAAAGAGCGTCAGCATAATGACGGGGCCCCCTCTCAGAGGGCCAAAGCCTGCAGGGGTCTCGGGATTATTCCCTTACCGTAACCCCGGAACATAACAGGCTATGAAGGACTCCCTCCCGCCCTGCCCGGGGTTGGAGGACTCATTTGACGATTTTACCACGCTAAAAAAAAAAAAAAAAAAAGTGTATATCATAGAGCATGCAGGTACACATTAATTACACACAAAATATTAATTTCATGAATTAAGGGGTTTGAAGATTTTTGTATGAAGGGTGGCCCTAACGGTCGCCCGCCATTCCGATCCTATCCAAGAAGTCTGAATCATTGCTGCAGGTATTAAGCTCGCACATACGTATTTAAAGCAGAGGAAATAAGGAAAACATAGGAATATATTAATGTAATTACGCAATTTTATGACTGTGTTTGTCATACGTGATTAGGTTAGGAAGCGTTTAGCATCTATAGATAAATGAACGTGAGTTGTTGTTTAATTTATAAAGAAGATGTCTGCTTTCCGAAGTATACGCCTTTATATTAATTCGAGAAGAAATATTCTGTTGTACTTTTTTACCTGTATGTTTACTCGTTTAAGCGAGGAGAATGAGATTTGTCAAAGTAGTAGAAGAGACAAGGTCCAAAATTATTTTTTTTCTTTTTCGGGTGAATTAGACCAACTAGTTGACCAGCAGGTCTAAAACGGCCATTTTAAAAATGTAGCTAACGAAATTGCGTTAACTTCGTAAAATGGAAAATTCTATTCCATTGCTCAAGTAATAGAGCAGTTAATTGGCATGGAACAATTTGTAACATTGGAATAAAACAACATTGTTAAAGCGGCGGTTTAAGACCCGCAGTAGATCAATTAATTAACCACTAAAACGTATTCCCACAGAAAATTGCATTTTAACAAATTAAAGACTCGTTCGGTTATTTTTTTTTTCATCCTGGCCACTAACAAAAAACACTCCCAACCAGTTTTTCCGAAACCCGTTTCTAGCATTGTTTTCGTTCTTCTTCCAGCCAGAGTTTAAAAATAGAACGTGGAACGGTCCACAAAGCACACGTGTGTTCCAGCCATTAGTCGCCGACGCCGACGGTATCGCAGGTCGGAATGTATTGCGCCGAGGTGCGCCCTAAATCTACCGGCAAACGATTTAATTGCTCTTCGTATGGGACTGTTCCTTATGAAATGCTTAGCTTTGCACAAACGGTACTCTTGGGATGGAATTTCTAGAAATGTGTGGTCTTATTTAGTAGGAGTATTGAAATTCTTTCGGAAGTTTTAAGACATTCTAAAATTGAAACCACATTTCCCTGATTTATAAACGCTGTATGTAGATGATCAAGTAGCTAATGTGTCAAATTGGCGTTATTGTTTTTTGTAGATAGATGTTATGGCGAACTGAAATACTGTCGGAGTAACTTACTTTCTTTCGAATTACAACGATTTTCAGACCTACTTTTATTCAAACGAGTTAAAGGCACCTTGAGCAGTCACAAATTGAGCTACTTTTACAAACAATTGTGGCATAATTTCCTAATTTGGTACAAATTAATCAAATTCTCCATGCAGCTAAGTCACGGAGTTTGTATTAAACTGCACGAACTAAAGGCGATTACTGTGGGTAGGGTACAGTTCCCCGTTGTCCACTGTCCAGCCTGCTATATTTGGGAATTGGACCGCGCCGCCACCAAGTTTATCAATGTGTATTGGACCGTGGGATTGTTTTCGAACGTTGCCTCGGCCGTGGAATGCAAACTTGTGCCTTGTGCCCTACTTGATGGCCAATTACCTGCCGGTTACCATAATGGACAATGTCTTCTTTTAAAATTATTGATTGCTTTTTATTTTGATTTTGTTGTGTTTTTTTTTAATTAACTTAGTTTATTGTACCTGGAGGACTAAATACTGATGGCTAAATACTATGGCTGATTATTCCATCGTTCCAGCTGATTTAAAGAAAAAAATTTAAAGGTAAATAACTTTTCAGTCTTCTGGATAGAGTCTGCTGGATGTGAACCAAGGATCCGAATCAAGGAGTTTCTTTCAGGACGAAAAATGTAACTTGCCTCCTCTGCTTCCCAGTTACAATTAAAAAGTAAGTTATATTGCAATATGGGGCCTCGCGCGAGCGATAGAAGCTCTAGACCTAAATGTGAACGTCGGCGACATCAGCATTGCGAGGTATCTTTAGTTCTTTAAGTTCTCCTGAGTGGTATAAACTTATGATCGCCGTTTTCAAGATGAAGAGCGCGAGGTTCCCATACCATGAGTTGTCATCACGATACTCGATCATACGCATCGACCGCGTTTGGCGCTCTCATTGGTTGAGAGTTCATACAACCTTCGAGCGGGCAAATGAGAGCGCCCAACCCAACGCGGTCGATATCGATGATCGAGTATCGTAATGACAACTCATGGTATAGGTAAGTACACGTGGGAGGTCGGGGGCTAGGGTCCGCTTTGCCCCCGCCTAGCTACGCCACTGCACACCTCGTGTCATTCATGAGTATCGGGCTAGTAGTTTTCTATTCGACTGTCAAATAAATAATTATAAAATACAGCTGTCGGGCGTTACGCACCAGACTATCGCCTGTTTCCTAGGGATCTTCCTTTTTCTATGAAGGACATGTAACTTTTTCCACTCTCTTCCTCATACTTCTGTAATGAGTAGGGTATTATATTACGGTGAAAACAACCAGTGGGTCTTACGATATGGAAAAAGTACTCGAAGATTCTCTTCTCTTACGTATATTAAATGGTATATAGCAAGGAAACTTTACACAATGGTACATTGATTTTCTTAAATAACCGCTCAGAATGGGTATTGTAAACCATGTTTACAAATACTCGTATCTAATGCATTCAATCAATCAACTCAATCTATGGCAGTCCACTGTTGGAGATAGGCCTCTCCCCGCCACATCTCCCTGTACTCTACTTTCCACATCCAGTCAGCCCCATGTTTGTCTTTTTTGAAGAACAGAATGACAGCACCTCTGATCCTTGCCTCGGGCGTACCTTTTCAACCGACTTCAAAAAGAAGGAGGTTATCAATTCGACGGTATGTTTTTTTTTTTTTGTGTTTGTTACGCGATTACTCCGCCAATTGTGGACCGATTTTCAAAATTCTTTTTTTGTTCGAAAGGAGATAATTCAGGAGTGGTCCCATTGTCACCATGTCAGGATCTGATGATTGGATCCTGGAGAAATCGAGGGCAACCCTCAAATTTTATAGGCCTACACATCGTTTTTCGCAAATTTTATGAAGTAATTTAAGTATTTGCGTATGGTAATCATCATCTCATGTAGCTGAACTGATGATGGAAGGTACAACTCCTCTAGTAAGGACTTGGCATCGACTGATTTAGTAAATTATGTTTGTGTTCGCATATCTCCGGAACTACAAGTCCGATTTAAGTAATTCTTTTTTTTATTGTACTAGGTATCGTTCAACTTAGGGAATACTGCAAGTTTTATCAAAATCGGTTCAGCAGTTTTTGATATAGCGAATTATGAATGTAAGAGATTTTAACGATGTTCTTACCGGTGTTACGGATTACAAAATTCTGGTGCTCATGTAAGAAAATGATGTACTCATATTTGACAAGAATTCTGGTTGAATATTTAAACTAAAATGAGTAAAATAAAAACTTTTTCAAAAAAAAATGTAACCGTCTTCAAAAACAACCACAAAAAAGGGTAAAATAACCTTCAAAACTTTTCTTTCGGAAGTCGGTGGCAAAAAGACAATGAAATTAATAAAAAAAAGTCACCGACTTCCGAAAGAAAAGTTTTGAAGGTTATTTTACCCTTTTTTGTGGTTGTTTTTGAAGGCGGTTACATTTTTTTTTTGAAAAAGTTTTTATTGGATTTTCTTCATGCATTTGACGAAATTAAAGAGACTAGCTAGCTCTCTCTGGACTGGAGCTCCGCCCGCTTTAAGGAGGTCAGGTGGGAAAGAGACTACGATACAAGTCGTCTAGCGCCATCTCGTTCCCTGAGCGGAATTATTCACGCTTTAAGACCTCATGGTAGGCCACCAGGGGGGGTATTACAACGTCTTAAAACCAGGCTTGTTCCGGCGAGTGAAAGTGACAGAGCTATACAAGTCGTCGAGCGCCATCTCGTTCACTCACTGGAACAAGCCTGGTTTTAAGACGTTGTAATACCCCCCCAGGTTAGATAGATACGCGGCTAAGAAGTGAGACGGATCTACAGTTCTTCAGTAAGGTTTTCTCACTTTTTTTTAAAAACATAACCACTACACCTTTGGTCCACGCCTCGGTCGTACCTTCTTGGATGAATCTGAAGAGACTTGCTAGCTCTCTCAGGACTGGAGCCCCGCCCGCATTAAGGGTCCTGTGGTTATGCCATCATCACCAGGGGGGGTATTACAACGTCTTAAAACCAGGCTTATTCCGGCGAGTGAAAGTGACAGAGCTATACAAGTCGTCAAGCGTCATCTCGTTCACTCACTGGAACAAACCTGGTTTTGAGACGTTGTAATACCCCCCAGGTGCCTTGTTGTTCTTTATAAGCTGCTCCAGGGCGCGGCCGGCCCAATCTCGCACTGGTGAACATCCGGGATATCAATTAACTATATTCAAATGATGTTTCATAAGCAGAATGAGATTTAATTGGTTCAGTATATCCGGTGATAGAAAGGTACACTTTAATTACTGGAATAATTATACCTATATGTATAAATATGCACAACGTAACAAAGACCAATTAGTGATCACTGTGTTATTATTAGTGTGTACTGATGTATTAATTGTATGGCTTAGGTACCTACATTAGTAATAAATTGGTTTGTTCTCGAAAATGAACTAATTTCGTTTGTTACCTATTCGTTTAATGTTTTCACGGGTAAAACCCGTGAAAGTCTAGAATTATGTTAGTTTATTAGTCTGATTTTGAAGAGTTTCCTTGGTTTATGGTGCGCTTTGAGACTTTACGGCGTCATTCTGCAAAGTTTTAGTACCTATGCGAAGTTAGAGGCGAAATATCTTTTTTCCTCTTTTGTAACGAAAACTCAGAGAAGTATTCACAGATCTTTTCCTGATTTACATGAATAGTAATATTGCATATGCATGTTTTAATAATTTTCATTTTCAGATTATTGTTTTTTATATGATCTGAAAACGTATTTATAGCATCAATTGAAAAATGTATCCAAGTCGAACTTTACGTATTCCCGCAAAAATTTCAAAATATTGGCTTGCTGAAACCAGTTGATAGAATTACGGAGGTAGTAACAGTGTTATGTTCCGCCACGGCGAGTCTCACCCGCCTCGCCTCTAGGGCGCTCCACCTGATGTAGACGAATTCCGCACCAGAATACTAATGCACCCTCGTGGTTCCGTCGATTTTTACGCACTTAATTAGAATTGCAACAGATCGAACAGCATCAAGATGCTGTGGGCATTGTCATTAGGAAATTATAGGTATGTGAAAGAAGTTCGTAGAAAAAGAAGGAAATTATATTATTTTGAGGAATATTAAAGGAAACACAGTTTGCTTGATGTTTTCAAATTTATATTATGTACTGTAAGCTTAATAAAGGTAAAGATAGGCATGTTAAAAAAATTGCTATTTTTATGTCTAGGTAAGCTCGTTTTTTTTATTAGGCTCTTTTCTCATGTGTTAAAGACGCCTTTGTCCAAAAGTAAGACTATTGCAGACAGTTATTATTACAATTAAATTATCGAAAGGAAATTATGATTATATCAAGTATATACAATGTGCTGATCTGCAACCTAGTCAAATTCAGGGACGTGAATATACTCATGATTCTCGACCCAAATCAACAATAAAATAGGTAGGTATTTTTTTATTTTATTTTTCCTTTTTACTGAAATCCGTAAGTGTGAACTAGTTTCTTCAAGAGTAGTAGATTCAATTCACGCACACCAGCTGCTCATCGCTGTGTGCGTACGCGCAGACTGCGTAGTCGGGTGATTCTCTTTCATTTGTATTGAATTAAGGGTTTAATTCTGAAATACTGTAAAATTTCAACAACAAAAAAAAAAGCAGCCCTTATTAGTTTTGCCCGGTACTGTACTTTCAATTGATTATTTATGACTTTTTTGACAACCACCTGAAGTTTGACGAAAATGCAAAAAAACAGCGTGTAGAAATCGAATTTTCTTATTTCAATTACCTATGTTTTAATCAGATTTCCAAAGTACTTACTTGATACATTACTGGTAAACGTATAACCAATTTCAATGTAAAATATCATGTCATCATATTTGATCGTGCATAAATAATAATAAATGTAAGCATCCCTCGCGGATACACACGCAAATGTCCAAATTAAACACAATAGATGGACATTGGCAGTTAATGATTAATACGTTAATAAACGGCTCTATTTGTGCAATCTATTATCGGGGAAGTGCGCTAGTCGACGCGTGTTTGTTTTATCGTAGTATTTACCTTCACGTTCAGTTAGTCCGGTGAAAATAAAACGATGCAGAATTTGTCGAGTCGCGGTCATAAATATCCGAAAGCGACAGTCGGGTCCGCCATTTTCTTGTTGACAAAATCACACCCACAATACATTCAAACTTGTCTAAAGTTTCCATTGTTTATTGCTCTCCCGTAGATTGTAAGTGGAGATCTATCTGCACCCTTTTAATTCAATTAGATATTTCTATCTGTGCTAATGGACGTGACTATGCCTTTTCAGATTCAAGTAATGGAAGTAAGAAAAACCTTGTGCCAATTGTGAAGTTATATTATTATCGCTGTCACGATAAGTATACGTTGAACGATTCTAGTCTACGACGACCGACGTCGTGGTTTCTCGTCTCGAGAATTGATAGCGTCCATTGAAGTGTCGGGCCATCGAGAGCGTCTTGAAAAGAAAATAATCTTGATGAAACGTCTCGCTATA
Source organism: Agrotis clavis (assembly GCA_954870645.1). Classification (NCBI taxonomy): domain Eukaryota; kingdom Metazoa; phylum Arthropoda; class Insecta; order Lepidoptera; family Noctuidae; genus Agrotis; species Agrotis clavis. The sequence continues at coordinate 14,976,189 of OX940920.1, forward strand.
AAAAGAGAACGTCTCCGTTGTCGACGCCTCACGCTTTCGTTGAAATAAACCGGGACACGCCACGATAAAGCTGAAAATTTTATTTTCATACGAAGCCTGGAATCGTTATTGTCTTTGTTAATAACCTCATTTGAGTATCCTCCTCGGAACATCCCCGCTAATGACTTTTCTTTTGATAGAATTAAATTATTTGTAGGAGTATTACATTTCGATACAAGTGGGGAAAGTTTGTTATTACATTCAAGGCGTCATTGTCAGCCAAGCCCTAGGCGTTATGGAGAGAGATTATGACAAAAATGTGCCTTAGAAATGCAGGGTCAGAGTCAGACTCAGTCAGAGTGAGACACAGGGCCAAACACAGGGTCGGACTAAGACGGCCGCGGCACTGTTTAAACAGGTAACTGTGACCTTGGAACGTGAAAGGGCTATTGAAGGAACACCAGTACGGGTCTGACAGTCCCTTCCGCTCCACTCAGGGCGGGAGGACTTATTTGCACACAAAAAAGGTCAAATTCAGACTAAAAGACAGACTCGGTCAGACTCGGTGAGTCGGTGTTCCCATGGTAAACAATTTACTGTGCTCATTTCTGTTTTTCAAATTAATGTTGAAGTAAATGTTTGCAAACATGAGTGATTGAGTGAGGCTTATGCCTGTGCTTATGCCAAATAAAATGGGTCTCAATTTCTTTATTTGTCTCTCAAATATGTATAATGGAGTATTGATAATTTGCCAACGTAAATAACCATTATTTCAATAAAATACATATTTACACGACATAATGGCTTGGGTTGGAGTTTTACAGATTTAATATAGTTAAAGGAATATTGCGGAATTTATGAATGTCGATGTACTTTCATAAATTCACCGTGGTACTTAGTCGTAATGATATTTGCTTTATATTTCGAAGTGCAGTAATGAAGCATGTTTATCATTAAGTTAAATTGTAAAATGGAAATGTTTTCCTGTATTCTCTCATTACAATGGAGTCGAAACAAATTACATTATTGTTGAATTTCGTAGAGATGCAAATGGCAGAGCAGGTAAGTGCGACACAAAGCGGGAAGTTTTACAAACTGCTCTCGTTAGTTCATACATAGTCGAGCTATATGTTCCAAATTCGCGATAAAGTTGCGCGGAAAGTTATGCGATATTCATCTTTAACTCCACGGATAAGTTTCGGGGGAACTTCATAGATCATGAGATACGTTTAGCGACTTTCATATTGTTATTCTTGAATTACGACGTTGTGCGCGATTGTGTCAACATGGTGAAGTTGTAATGAAGAAGTTTTTATGTGTAGCTTTTTGAGATTTTTTTTTTTTTATGTTGGCAGTTATCCTTACTAATGTTAACGCAAAAGTAAGTTAGTTTTTTACGCTTTCACGCCATGTTCACGCCTAAAACGCTGGACTGATTGGAAAACTGGAAAGAAGACAAGCTATCTGTAACAGCTAGTTTTAGATAAATATACGTAAACGTCAACTTATAGATTTATCATCAACACTTTGAACTACGAAGCCTTTTTACCGACTTCAAAAAAAAAGGAGGTTATCAATTCGACCTGTATGTATGTTATATTTCCAGAACTGCCCAGTTTTCGGAAATGTTAGTCTATATCAGCGTCTGAACAAATGTGCAAAATTTCATAAATGTATGTAGGTATGTATGTATGTTTTTATGTTTGTGTTCGCATATCTCCGGAACTACAAGTCCGATTTAAATAATTCTTTTTGTGTTGCACTAGGTATTGTTTAGCTTAGGGAATACTGCAAGTTTTATCAAAATCGGTTCAGTAGTTTTTGAGATAGGGAATTTATTGCCTACTTGGATCGTAGATTTTCAAAGTCGATTGTATGTTTGTTCACGATTATCTTGCGTTTGTCTGAACCGATTTTCATGCGGTTTTCGGAAAAGTGTTTGTTACATTCTAGGGAAGGTTTTAGTATATAACAATAATGGATATCTTGTGACGTTGCCCGCATAGATCCGTATTTGCTGCTCGCTTGGATATAGTTTTGTAAAGACGCCAATTATACGGAGTTTTGTTGAATATCTGAACTAACTAAAAAGGGTAAAATAAAATCATTAAAAAAAGTACCGACTTCAAAAACGAATACAAAAACGTTTAAAATAACTTTTCTTTCGGAAGTCGGTGGCAATAGTCAATGAAATAAAAAACAAAGCCACCGACTTCCGAAAGAAAAGTTATTTTAAACTTTTTTGTATTCGTTTTTGAAGTCGGTATTTTTTTTTTAAGTTTTATATTTCGTCCTTCCAAAGTGACATTCTAACAGTGTTAATAATATTACAAACGTCAAAATATGTTTATTAGTTTTGACAAAGCTGCACCCATGAGCTTTTCAGAACTAACCAAATGACTTTTCTTTTTAAATCAGCATAGCGTAGTGTAGATCCTGCTTTACGTAACTTTCATGTTGAAAGTCTTCACAGAAATGTTAAAAGCTTTGAAACTAGTGCATTGTCTAGGCTTTCGTATTCATACCTAAATTGAATAAAACAATACTCGCAAATAAGTTCACCCGAAAAATGAGGCATTTTTTCACGGGTATAGAATAAGACGGCGCGGTTGGCGCAGTGGTGGAGTGATCGACTTCTGAGCAGCTTGTCGCGGGTTCGATCCTCGCACAGAACATATAATATAAGTATTTGTATGACCTGCAGGCGTAGATTGTTCCGGGTCTGGGTGTTTGTGTATGTGAGTTTCTGTTTGTTAACCCACGATACAGGAGAAATTCCTAGTGTGGGGCAAAACAAAATAAAAAAGGTATTTCAGAACCACTCAACATTCAAATAACAAGCCATACTCATAAAGCCAGACAGACAGACAGGAAAAAGTAATTGCTTGGCTTACAATTATACAATAAACGCCCAGAGGGCGCTTGTAAAGGGACATGATGACTGCGGGTCAAGTGGCTTGATTGTCAGGATTAAGTCCGGGGCGCGACTTGAGAGATATTGCTACACTTGACTGTACTTATATCATTGTGATCGTCGCGAATGTTGTCACTCAATATGATTGCTTAGGGCAACGATGTACTAAAAAGTCTAAGAGCACTTAAAATACAGGTAAATATCCTTCAAACGTGGTGTTTGGAACCGGGAATTCACATTTTCTGGGCGTCATATAAATGAATCTTGGATACTTTTTTCTTCGAATAAATGACATGATGACTGCGGGTCAAGTGGATTAATTGTCCGGGACGCCACTTGAAAGATATTGCTACTTTGTCTGTAGTTAGGTATATTATTGTGCATCGTCGCGAATGTTGTCACTCAACATAATAAATTGCTAGTAACAACGATGTACTAAAGAATTATTGTCGGACCACTTAAAATATAGGCAAATATCCTTCAAACCTCCTTGGAACCGGGAATTCAGAAGTAAATGTTACATTTTGCATGTTGAAAAAGCCGCATCGTGATATGCCTAGATATGACGTGCCCAGTAAAAAAGTGAGGCGGATCGACGAATTAACGTTACGAATAGAATCCTGAGAAGAGACAAATACACCTTTAGTTGAGCTACCAAAATTATGTCGAGTTTCAACCAATGGATATTGATAATGTAAAATTCTTCGTCCAAGAACCTGAAATTACATAAGGAAATTGTAACCATGTAGGCCAGGGGTACAATTTGCTAACGTAGTTTACAATTTCGGTAGCCCAACTAAAGGTGTAATTGTCTCTTCTCTAGATTTTATTCCTAACTTTCATTAGAGACTAAGTTACGAATCTGGTACTAGACTGTAGTAGGTACACAGTTCTGCTTCAGAGAAAACTCACTCCTTTTTGATAGAGTTGTCACTACCAAAAGGGGTGGGATTTCTCTGAAGCTTACACACCGATGGAACTCGGACACGTCAATAACAATTTATGAACAAGACATCACTGCGCCGCCGGGCAGCTGGACTGGGAGACAAACTGGAATGCCGCTAAATTTTTAAACACCAAACTATCCGGCCTAAAATCGATAGGTCGAAGGTCTACCTACTCGTACCTATGTATGGTTCTATATCATCACCTTGCTTTATCTTAGCGCGACCGCGCGACAATTCTGATAGAATTTATGGGAAATTTCTGTCAGAATTGCCAGAAAAACAGAAGAATTCTGATGCTGTTACAGTATGCTGTCGCGCTTTATACTTTTCTTGCTCGATCTACTAAAATCTTACGTTTGCGAGACTGAAACGATAACACTCGCAGCTGAATTATTCTTTCCTCAAAAATATCTTTACGATACACAATACATGCGTTATTAATTCGTATACTTAAATGATTAAAAAAAGACTACTATCGCGAAAATCAAAAGTTACAAAGCATACGTAATCCCCTCAAAATGTCAAATTGAACCCGTTTAAAGTTTCGACAATCCCATAAGTTCACCAACACCGTCAGCAATACAACAGTGGAATACAAAACAGATAGGAATTTAGCGGCTAACAGTATTACGTATTTAGGTACCTAGGTTATGTGTGTCGTGGTATGCATCCTTTGCGGTTGACCTATTCGGCAGTGGGCCAGGCACGTACACAATTTACTTAGCTACGGTCCCACCTACACCGTGATTTGAATACACTTTTAACTTTAAAATACGTCGACTCTGGTTGTTCTGTTACGGGATTGCATTCGGCTCTTTGTGTAAATCATGTTCACTGTGATGCACGTAAGTGATGAAAGTGGCAAACAAATCAATTCGAATTTTCGTTTGGTTTTATTTATTTGTTTAAAGTAGTATTAGGCCTATGACGAAAGGTACTTTAAAGTTTCAATTGTATCCAAAACACAAAATTTATAATTGTGGAATCTTCATCCAAATAAATATGTCTATAACCCACTTCTGAAGGGGCCACCCTTAGTCTGACGGGGCCAACTTATATGCAGAGGGCCAAAGCCTGCCGGGGTCAGAGGACTGTCTCATCTGGTAACCAGGACCCTGGAACGTCAAGAGCTATTGAAGGATGCACTGTGGATTTACAAGTCAGTACAAGACAAGTCTGCCAATACCGTCTCGTCATGATAATTTTACCATGATAATAAAAAAAAAATGAACCCCACTGGGCCCGTACAGTAAGAAAGTAAGTAGCCCAATAATCTTCATTGAGTAGAGGCCTGTGTCCCACCCAGTACCACTGCTGGAACGTATACCAAGCTGGTGGTACACACGGCTATACGCCAAGTTATACAAAGCCAGTATAAGCTGATCGTTGTATGCGCGGAATGATAATACAAAGCGAGACCACGATAAACTGGTTTTGTATAGCTTGATGTGTTAGCCGTGTGTACCATGATTCTTAAAGCGAGAGTAGTTCCACTGTGGAAACAAGATGCTAGACGACTTGTATAGCTCTGTCTCTTTCACACAGGTGGAATTACCCTTGGTTTGGCCACCTGTTTCGAAAAACTAACGTGAATATTTTTTTGATAAAAAGCAGTTGGTTCCTCGGAGAATAAGATTATCAAGGTCCGATTAAAACATACGAACTGAAAAAATAAATCCTCGTTGATTCCCAAATAAACTTCTCTCGGATCTTTTCTCGAACCCGAAATCGCAGATTAGTAAAGTTATCCTTCAAAGAGGTACGCACACAAGGATTTGAACCCATGGTACCTACAAAACTTTGTTAGATTTGTGAGGTGTGATAAATAACTAAATTCGTTCGTGTTAGTTTTCCACCCCTGCAACCCGTGAAAGTAAAAGTAAGGGGACTTTTAGTTTCTCCTCCTTTTAAATACTTTTTAGGGTTCCGTAAAGCCTAATGAAAAAAAACGGAACGCGTTTTAAATACAAAAAAATATTATTTACTGAAAGTTTTTAAGAAAAAAAATAATAACTTGATTGTTTCAAAGTAAAATTGTAAATCGGACAATATTGCGAGTGCATTCATTTACCTACAGTTAGTATGAAAGCATGTTCTATAATAATAATAATAATAATAAATCTTTATTTCAGGCTTAGAGCCCATAAATGATTAGTAACATTTTTCTTAAGCAGCTAGTGTTAGTGAGACAATAAATATGAACCATATAAATTTAATAATCAATTACTATTACAACTAAAATCATTAATACAAAATACAATTAAAATTCAAAAATACAATTAAAATTCAAAAATACAATTAAAATTTAAAAATACAATTAAAATTTACTAAATTAATTAAATAACTAAATTAATTAATTAACCAAACTTATTAATTTATTTTACAATTAAAATTTATTAAATACAATTAAAAATATTATTACAATTTGTTCTGCTTTCAACCACAACTTTACGTTCTTTTCAGTGACAAAAAGGCTGCGAGGGGTTTATTTTTACAGGGTTTTTTGTGAAATATTAACAACCTTTCATGGGCTGAAAATACTTACGGTTTATGAACGTCTTTTAATATGAAACCAATACCGGAAAGATAAAAAAGGTGCTTCATACCAAATGGAATATTTTTCCGTTGACAATGTATGAAAAACCTGATTTTTAATAAAAGCGTATAAAGCGTACCTAAAAGCTGTTTATAACCCTATGCATTTTCGGCCTATAAAAGGTTGTAAATGTTTTACAAACAACCCTGTATAAGTATGGCAGATTGAATATTCATACTACGGAACATTCTCCACGAGAGTTCGATTCACCCTTGGCCACTTTGTCTTTTATACCTGCTAGAAATGCTTTGCTTTGCTTTGTTAAATAAGACACGACCTTCGGTGACCAAGCTATTTATTGCACTGACTACAACTACCTCTCGCGACTCGCAGGACGCGTACCTATATCTACTTATAACTAACATAACATCCCTCCACCTTAAATCCATAACCTACAAGTACATAATTAAAAGAATTTGCGGTAGTCGCTGCGTGGAATATCTCTTAGTTTTGGGCGAGCTTCCGGATCACCTCTGTGATCACACCTAGGAGCTTCGGGCTCCATAGCTGCGTCAGATCCTAGCTCCCTGTGTACGTCTGGGCGCTCAACGTTTGCATCATTGCCCTCTTCTCCTTCCCCCTGCGGCCCTTGCCGCTGCAGATCTGGTGCTTCAGGTTCGCTTAAACATTGCGACAATCTTTGTTCGTCGTTTGTTCCGGAATCAAAAAGCGCCCAGTCATGATTGTTTTCTTTTTGTGGTTTTAACTTATATAATTGATTCCTATGTTTTTTTATTATTAAGTTTTTCTCTGGTATTAGAAGTTCATACACACTTTTTCCTAGTTTCTTTTTTATTATAGCACTTATCCATTTGTTATTGTTACTACCTTTTACTAGTACTTTATCGTTCAACTCAAAGTTTATGTTTCTATTGCCTTTATAGTATTTGGCTTGTACATTTTGCTTCCCGCGCACTATTTCTTGCAAATTTTGTGACGAAAGTGAGGACGATGGCGACGCCTCCTGCGCGTCCTTCGCCAATGAAGTGTCTAATATGTCAAACCTGCAACGCAATTTACGTCCGAGCATTAGTTCCGCCGGTGAGCTGTCTGTCGTCGTATGTTTCGAGTTTCTATATCTGAACAAAAATTCCGATAGATGTGCCTTTATTTTATTTTTAGATGTATTCTGTGTAATTAGCCCATTAAGAAACTTTTTTACTATCTTTACATATATCTCTGCTTGTCCATTACTGGAAGGTGAATAAGTTGGTGAAGTTAAATGTTGAATTCCATTGAGGCGACAAAAATCTTTAAAACTTTTACTTGTGAATGAGCTACCATTATCGGTGATTATTGTATGTATAAGACCAAATCTAGCCATTGTTTCTTGTAGTTTCGCTATTACCGCGGCCGTCGAATAATCGCTGCTTAGAGGAAAACATTCTACCCATTTAGAAAACGCGTCAATAATTATAAGGTACATTTCCCCTTGCCATGGACCAAAAAAATCTAAATGTACTCGGTGCCACGGGCACTCTGGGAATGGCCATGGTGTCAACGGCGCCCGTGCGGGTGTTGGACGTAAACTTAAACAGACATTACAGTTAGCTATTTTATTTTCTATATCGTTATCTATTTTAGGCCACCAGAACCGAGATCTCGCTTCAATTTTAGTTTTTAATATTCCTAAGTGAGGTCTATGTAATTCGTCTATTATTTTGGGACGCAATGACTTTGGTATAATTAATTTGTGCCCTCGTAACAGGCAATCATTTTCTTTAGCTAAATCAAAACGACATTTATAAAAAGCCAATAAATCATAGTCACTCGTTTTTATTTTAGGCCAACCGTGCTGTATATATTGTATAACTTTCTGTAGAATGCTATCTTTGCCTGTCTCACTACTTACTTCATTTAAGCAAACCGGTAAATGCCCATCTGCTACGAAATTTATATACGACGCCTTGTCGTGTAACTTGTCAACAAATGAGTCATCCGTGACTGGCTGAACATTACTGTACGCACCTGTGGTGATAGCTCGACTAAAATAATCGGCACAATTACTAGCGCTCGGAATGTATTGTATTTCATAGTTATAGCTACATAAAAATAATGCGTATCGCTGTAACCGGTTTGCCGACACTTCTGGTATGCCTTTGTGAGGATGAAAAATAAACATTAGCGGCTTATGATCAGTGCGCAAAATAAATGGATTTGAAACTCCGTATAAATATTGATGAAACCTACGGATGCCATAAACTATGGCCGTCGCCTCTCTTTGGATTTGGCTGTAATTTTTTTCAGCACTACTGAGGGACCTCGAAGCGTAAGCTATAGGACGTTCTAAGCCCCCGCCTTCAATCTGAGCTAACACTGCACCTAACCCTGTAGGGGATGCATCGACCGTTAAAATTAACTTGTGTGAGGGGTCAAAATGTGCTAAAGTTCGCGTCGATGTCAATTCCTTTTTAATTGTTTTGAAAGCCGCCTCGTGCACCTCTGACCAAACCCAGTCAACATCTTTTTTTAGCAAATCATTTAAAGGACTGAGTATTGACGAAGCGTTTGGAATAAACATCCTATAATAATTTACAAAGCCTAAAAATGATTTTAACTCCTGTACGTTGCTAGGCGCTGCGGTGTTGATCATCGCTGTTACTTTGTCCGGGGATGTGTGGATACCATTTTTATCAATGACGAACCCTAAATAAGTCACTGAATCTTGGAACAATTTGCACTTATTTTTATTTAGAACTAACCCTGCTTCCTGTAAACGATGGAAAACTTGCTGTAATCGCTCCGTATGCACTGCTTTTGTATTCCCGGTTACAAGAACATCATCCAGTAGGCACAATACCCCCTCAATACCGTGTAGCAAATTTTCCATAGTTTTTTGGAATATAGCTGGGGCATTGGCTAGTCCGAATACTAAACGAGTAAATTTGAATAAGCCCTTGTGAGTATTTATTGTTGTGAGTATTTGTGAGTCCTCATCTAACAAAAGTTGTAAATAAGCACAACTTAAATCTAATTGTGAGAATTGAATACCCCCATGTAATTTGGAAAAAAGTTCTTCCGTTTTTGGTAGTGGGTACTTTTCAATTTGTAAACACTTATTTAATGAAACTGAGAAATCCGCGCACAAACGAATCTCACCATCTTTTTTTAATATCGGAACTATAGGGCTAGCAAATTCGGAATGTTCGACCGGAATTAACACCCCCGTTTCTACCAGTCTATTTAATTCCTTTTCCACCTTAGTTTTTAAAGAAAAGGGTACTGTTCTAGGCCGAAAAAAACTTGGTTTACAACCTGGTTTTAAGGAAAGTTTTACTTTGTGTTTTTTAAAACTTCCTAATGCACTGGAGAACAGAGCCGGATATTTATTAACATAATAGTCAAGTTCCGTTAACTCAACACAATGATTTACTTTAGATATTTGTAATCCGAATGAAGATAAAAAGTTCCTACCCAGTAATGCTGGCCCGGGCCCTTTTATGACGTATGTGTCGATTATTTTCCTTTCACCCGCATATGTCATCGGTACTTTTAAAACACCTTTAACGTTTAATTTTTCACCCGAGTATGCTTTTAACACCGACTTAGGTGGCTCTAAAATAACGTTTTTAAAATATTTTTCATAAGTAGTCAGTGGAATGGCAGTAGCACAGGAACCACTGTCTATTTCGAATGTTAACATTCGGCCGTTTACGTCGACAGACAGCATCATAGGCTCCCCGCGGAAACTACGTATATTACAAATAAGAATATTCTTACCGTCGTCCTCATTTTCATCATTCGACGGTTGAACGCAATTTACGCGATCACTTTTATTGCTACACATTTTTTTCAAATGTCCCTTCACCCCACATTTTTTACATTTATATGAAGAAAAACGACACTTGTCCGCTGTATGGTTGTTATACCCGCACACACTGCACTTTGTGGAGGATTTAGTTCCTCCCGATATCTTGAACACCTCCGTCCCAGCAGTCGTCGATGCTGGTGTAGAAGTTGACTGACGCGCTGCACGTTTAGCGCTGTTTATGGCCACTGCAACTTCCAACGCCGTGGCCAAAGTCGTTGATGCTTTTTCATCCATGAACAGCTTGTCCCGTTCCGCTCCCGGCAGCATCCCAATGATGAAACGATCACGCAGCATTTCGTCCATAGCCGAACCGAAATTGCAGTCTACGGCCATTTGCCGTACTCGTGCCGCCCACTGAGTCAAATCTTCGCCTGAGTCTTGCACCGCCGTGTGAAATTTATATCTTTCAGCCAACACCGACTTCTTAGGCACGAAGTGCTTATCCAGTTCAGTGGTCAATTCACTGTAAGATATCTCTTCAATTGCTTTTGGTGCAATTAACTCGCGTACCAACTTATACGCGTCATTATTGAGTGCGCTTAGTAGTACCGCCTTTCGCTGGACATCTGCTTGACCTTCTGGCTTTATAGCTAAAGTGTTAGCCGTTAGCCATTGAGAAAGCCTTTCTCTGAAAATGTTCCAGTCCTGGCCGAGCTCAAAAATCGGAACACAACCGATCCAATTCGCCATATTTTTTTTTTCTTTTTGCGTAGGTATGTGTCAATCGTCGCCACTGTTAAATAAGACACGACCTTCGGTGACCAAGCTATTTATTGCACTGACTACAACTACCTCTCGCGACTCGCAGGACGCGTACCTATATCTACTTATAACTAACATAACAGAAAAGTTTCAAGGGGCGATGACACGACACTCGTTAAATCATAACATGGAAGTCCGCTATCCTTTTCCGTTGAGCATTGGGGTCGCCATAAACGGTCCGTGAATCCAACCCTACAATTAAAGTTGATGGGGTAAATTGCCGCACTCATTATGATAAATCTTTTTCTTTATAGCAAAATGTTTTGACCTTTTTACATATAGTGAGCAAAACTCTTTATTAAGAGTATTTAAGGTTTGAGTAAATGTACTGATAAACTTGAGCATTCTTGAAAATATTACATTTCAAGGCGTTCCCTCACCGGGAGCATTCGCGTGTAATGTAACATTATAGATTCGACTTTCAGCATTACATTACAATACTACCTCCCTGACTGACGAGCATTCGCGACATTTAGTTTATTTTGATCAGGGTTGGAAAAAAAACAGTTTTTTTTTTAAATTATATAAAACAAACAGTTCAAAATGTTATAAACAAGTGTTTTTTTTTGTTTTTTTTTAGTTTAGGGCATTATTTCAAATTAATTCGACTATGTTTCTTTTCTAGGCTAGATCTTTATAAACTCGCCCTAATAAATTAAATATTTACAAAAAAACGATCAATAGTTAACATTTATTTGTATGTTGCGTAATCAAACGCTTCACATTCACCCGGTAGGTATGTTCTAATGTTGATTTTATATTGGGCGACACGTAGGGACTTTCCTAGCGGGACAGGCGGCGCGCCTCCTATTCGTTCGTAGAATAGTTCATTGTTCATAAGGTATATCCCCGCGCCACGGTGCGGGGCTTTACCTTATGAACAATGGACTGAGAAACACCGATCTACTTATATGTCTGAAAAATAGGGGAATTACCAAATTTCTTTCGACAGAGACATTAGGGATCGAAGTTTACGTTTTTTATTTATGACTAATGTTGTTTATTAATTAAAATTGTTACAATTTTAATTGTTGTGAAATTATTATGATAATGTTTCAAAAATAGGTGCTATCTTGTCCCATACAAATCCTGGTACTTAGATATTTGTTTGATTGAATGAAATTAATACCTACATAACATAAAAATAATGTTGGCGGCATGTTTGAGTTTATATGTTTGTAAACGCACCCACGACACAGTAGAAATTCCTAGTGTGGGGCAACGTTTTATAAAAAAAAATGATTAAGTCAATTACAATGCCATTGAAAGTTCAAAAATAAAACAGCAATAGAGACTCGATTGGTTTTATGTTGAACTATTCAGACTCAAATACTTATTATTTTATTTTCATTTTATATTCAGATAATGCGACATGAAAATTAGTTTTAAAACATGTTTTTTTTCGTACTGTTTTATACAATGTTTTAAACTTGTTTTAATCTTTGTTTTTAAACATGTAATAAAAAACACTGTTTAATTTCAAACTGTTTTAAACACTGTTTTAAACATGTGTTTTAAAACAACTTGTTTTAATCATGCCAACCCTGATTTTGATACAAGGTGCGCGCATTGTAATGCTCGGTTCTCCTCCTTCACTGATGTAAACTCGTTTTGTATCATTTCAAGGTGCGCATTGTGATGCTCGATTCCTCACTGATGAAATGCTTGAAACTGTAACGCTAATTGCAGGTAAATGCTCGCGGTGATGGAGCTTCTTTTAGTGAGCATTCTAACGAACAGTTTGGTCAGCTTTTTGTCGAGCCGACTGTCTAGTTTGATATCTTTATGAAGATTTTTTTTGACAAGCATCGACTATAGCGTTTGCTATAAAGATCTAAAAATCATGAAAATGTTTGCACCGATGTTTGATTCCGTGCTTGCGAACGCCGAATGCTCGATGTTCTGTTACAAGTGTTGCTCAATTCTATCAGATACAGCTTTTTTACACTTACTATGTATATATACACGAACCTTGAAAAGATCTAGACTGTTATTAAGTTAATTAATCTCGCAAAATCTCTTTCTGCTTGTAAGACCAGACAGATAAATGTGGATGAGGTGAAAAGAGTATGTAAAGATTGTATCTGGTAGCGTTCTGTACTTTCTACCTACCTCTATGCCTATGGGAATAAGGCCTGGGTTTATGTAATTGCATGTATTAAAGTAATCTGTCATCCATTTTTGACAAAAGCAGTTCCAGAGTATTAAAAGTATTCGGTTTGGTACATTATTGTTATAAAAAATAAACCCCTACACTATGAAAACTATTTTAAAATTGTACCTACTACTTTTAAAATAGTTTAATAATATCTGGTTGACCGAGCTTCGCTCGATTTTTAAAATGTCTATATCTTGGGAACCGAAAGTAGTAATAATATTAAAACTTTTAAAGAATAATTATAAGTAGTAAGTATTAAAAAACCTGTTATATATACGAGTTTATCCCAATGGATTACATTATTTGCACACTATGTCAGTATATTTTTAAATCGCATTAGTGTAACTCGCGAAGGGTGGCAGTAAGCGAGCCGGCTTTTTATAATGAGATGCAACTAGAATTAAGTTAGTAGTAAAAATAAACATGTTGCTTACATGTAGAATAACCTATTAAAACTTAGTACAGTTTTGCAACTTAACTTCGTAAGTAGTTGGGTAAGTAAAGTATATGGCAGTGAAGTCAGGGAAGTAGCGACTTCGAGAAAATTGCACGTGAAAAGTAATAAGCATCATGTTGTTTATTATCTGTATTTTTGTTACAGTTTCATTAAATTATAATCTACAAGTTTAAACTGCTACACAACGTTCAGAATTCCCCACTGTATTTAAGTAAGTAGGAAAATTAAAGAAAAAGCAAAAACTCGCATAACGATTTTCACGGTGAACAATTTTCCTTATGTTTAATGCCTGCCAAATGGGGGGACACCCAAAATTATTCCTAATTCAGCATAAACATTAAATTGCAAGGGTTGAAATCATTTAATAAGGCAAATATTTAACTTGCAGGCAATGCTAAGTCGGATGGAGCTTGAAGTTATGCTAACGAACTGCTATTATGTTTCACCCTCGTGTCACTGTGTGAAGGTTTTGCACTCTCGACCGAGTTACCGCGGGGGTTGTTTCAGAAAATCATGTGTTGCTTTGGGGAAAACTGGCAGTCGAAACACGCGCGGCGACGGGAGCAGACGCGTCGGGCTCGCGGCCGGTCACTACGAACAATATTCCGACAACGTGCGAATCCCATACCTTTATCTAGGTCGATGAACAATAACACCGGGGTGTAAATTCATAAATAAAATCAAACATACATGGTGACGTCATCTCATAAAAATTGTTCATACAAACAGTGATCGATTAAAGTTTATGGACATTTACCGAGAGCGTTAATGGATAGTAATGTTTTTCTGATATTTGGAATGACTAAAATAAGTAAGTATAAGTATTAATTAGTAGTAACGACTCCATTAGGAGCGAGAAACTTTTTATGATTGACGAAAATGGAAAACTTTTCTGATGAGATTTGTTGTTGTCGAATTTGTTAATTAAAGTTAGCAGGCTTGTTCCGTTTGTTTCTTTAGCAAGGTCGGTTAGTATAATAATGTTTCGAAATAAATAACAAATATAGGTTGCGTTTAATTGTAGGTACAATTTACTTCGATTCTAATTGGACGCAGCAATACCGGTTATTATAATAATACACATGATTGCAGGAATATTCGATGTGATATGAAGGACATTAGACTATGAACAAGGTACCTTATTCCTTTCATTTTCGAGGAAAATACTTTAGGAAAACCTTAATTAAGCATTTTATTTTTAACTTAATAAATTAATTAGAAAAGTTTACAAAATTTAAAAGTTATTATTATTACATTTATATTATTTATATTATATTACATTTTACACTCTCCCTACTGGGCCGCGTGGTGGATTAATACCCACTCCCTCTTATAGAGAACAGGCATTGCGCAGCAGTGGGAACATTAGGAGCTGATAATGGTATAAGTATTAGGAGCCAAAATGGTAAATAACTATAAAGTGGGATAAGCCCCTAATAGGTACCCTCTCCAGTAAAATACCATGGAGTGTCAATTTTCATGTGAACGTTTGCCCTTTCAAAACTCACGACTTTGGTATCCAGGCGACTATCGCAATACAAATCCATAGAGGTTCGTTCATAGGCAAGCGTCCATGGATACCAAAGTTGTAAGGTATTGGAGACTTGCGTCGCATTGTGTACGAAGATCCTTGGAGTTAAGTCGGATGCGAAGACGCTAGACTAGACATTCTCGCTTCTCACAATTTTATTTCTGCCCTAACCATGGACTTCTGCACCCCACTGTACGTCATTACGTGGGTATAACTGCTGCAATCGTTAAGCCGACTACAAACACGTTGCTGTCACGTGGCATAGCTTTCATACACGTTTTTATTACATACCTGGGGGGGGTATTACAACGTCTTAAAACCAGGCTTATTCCGGCGAGTGAAAGTGACAGAGCTATACAAGTCGTCAAGCGCCATCTTGTTCACTCACTGGAACAAGTCTGGTTTTAAGACGTTGTAACACCCCCCCTAGAAACAACTTTAACAGGTTCCTGAAGGTCTAAGCAGAGGTTTACCGTTTTACGTGGTAATCATCAAATGTGTCCTGTCCAGGGTGGAGGAGAAGGGACTGTCAGACTCGTACTGACTAAAACCCACGGTGTTCCTTCAATAGTCCTTTACATTCCAAGGACGTCCAAGGTTACCTGTATGAACAGTCCCGCGACCCCGGCACGCTTTTGGCCTTCTTTGGGGGCCCGGTCAGACAGCTATGAAAGAACCTAGTATTACTTTGCCCGACCCGGGAATCGAGTCCTGGACCTCATGTTCAGTAGTCACGCTTGACCTTAGACCAACGGGGCAGACTAAACACACAATAATATATACCACAAACACCCAGACCCGCAAATACTAATTGTATGTCAAACAATAAATTTTCTTCGTGGGGATTGAAGTCGCGACAGGCTTTGCAGTAATCGATCGCTTAGCCATTGCACCAACCGACACGATTACTAAAATGAATGATTTTTCCTACGGGATACGCAGATACTAATACGCTTGAGCTCCTTGAGTTATGAGTCGAGCTTCACGATAACTGACAAATGCTTGCACTGACTGGACAGGTCCACTCAAATTTGTATGGCTCTTTCTTCAAAAGACCATCTCGGACACAAACCTGCAGGGTCCTCGCATAACTAACCAATTTAATGTCTGGACTTTAAAAGAGACGATGACCTCTGAGTTTGTTTCGGATGTTTCTTCTCAGAGTAGTCAGGTACGAAACACTGGCCTCATCTAGCTAAAAAAAAAATGCTTTGACTTGTAAAAGTGTTTGTGAAAACCTATTTGCAAAATAAATATCATTTATCATTTAATAACATATTTATATGCATAAGAAAGAAGATACCTATAAGACTCTATGGATGAGTAGTATTGGCAAGCAAAGTTGAAAGATGTGATTGATCACATCATTTCCCAACCACTTGTCGAAAGGGAGATATCCGTAAGCAGCATTCCTTTCAGATTTATAGCCGCCATCTTCTTTTAACTTCCGGTTAATATCGTTTAGTGCCATAATGCCTATAATATAAAGGCTACATCCCATCACTTTCTTACAGAGAAGAACATGTAAATTATGTAGTATCTATTACTTATGGACTCTTTTTTACGTTTTAAAATAATCCAATAAGTCCTCCCACCCTGGATAGAGCGAAAAGGACTGCCAGGCTCGTATTGAGTAAAATCCACGGTGTTTTTTCACTAGCCCTCTACGTTCCAAGGTCACGGTTACCTGATAAGGCAGTCCCGCCCGGAATTCACTTATTAATAACGTATTTCAGAAAGGTGTGGCCATAAAGGATAATTTGAACATCACTAAACTGACATACTTTATCCATGGAAAAAATATCACATTTACAGAAATATTATCCCCTGACACCAAATTTTGGGTAGAGTAGCGATTGAAATATTTTCAGCTGATTATAACTTTTTTCATGATAATGCTAGGGGTTTTTTTTTCGGTGGTAAAATCGTCAAATGAGTCCTCCCAGCCTGGGTGGAGCGGAAGGTACTGTGAGAAACTTACTGACAATAAATCTACCCTGTTACTTGAAGTAACTTACATACTTCAACTCTGCGGTAACTTGCTTGATACCGATCGGAGAGTCATTCATGTTTGATAAGTTTGATTGTCTGTACCACCGATTAAATACAACACATTTTTTCATATTTGTTGCATTGTAGGTAGCTAATCAAATCTCTTTTTGAAATACCGTTATTACTTTAAAATAAACCTTCTATTTGAAACAGAAAACTTATAAAGCAAAACAGTAACTTATCCCCAGTTATATCGCTTCTGTGCACACTAACAAACAGTGTCCAGAGATTCTGAAGCAATTAAACTGATTTAGCGCTCGGATTGCTTCGCCCGCCACAGTTGACAAGGAATTTTAACTTGAAAAGTGTATCAGACTGGATTGCGAGCCAAATTGCCGCCACTATCTAGTCGGATGCCTCAATTAAGAATACCCGTGTATTTTAGTAGATTTACCGGTTAATTATTGCAGATTTTTGGCATTAGAAGTCTTGGAATCAAGTTCAATTTGTGTTTTAGCAGTACCGTTTAAGAAACTTTGTAATTGAACACAACTTAAGAAGATGTTAAGGTTTTACTTATCTTTGATTGATTTAATTTGTATTCAGTAATTTTAGGGTTCATACGTAAAATGCAAAATAGGTAAGTGTAAAGTGTAACACATCCAATATTAGGTAACAAAACAACATCGGGGTTATTAAAGTTTCCCAAACTACCTGTCCACACGCTGATTGAGTATATCGATAAGTGGAACATGCGAGTCCTGTTTTAAACCTCACGGACAACTTTGACAACGAACGGACTTGCAATTAGAGAGGACTCGCCCTCCCAACATTTACATTTTAATTTAAATTTCAAACTGACGAGATTCAAGATAAATTGGGCCCCGTATTTAGCGCAATAATTCGAGCCGGCGCCGACTCGCGGTCCCCAAATTAAGGAGCAGGATAATTGTTTGCGTTATAATTAATAATTGACATTAATATTGTGAACTCGCAACGGGTTCGGGGTAAACGTTGGATTATAAACCCGGCTTGTGTAGCCGTTAAACTTATTTAGGTACGTAATTGAATAGCAGTATACGGTAGCATAAAATGTGGCATATTGCCAAAAAATACTATAACTTTTAATTCAGTTCTTGCGGTAATAAAGTGCTGCTGGGCACATGACAGGACCTTCCACAAACGAAAGCTGGATCATAATTACCTCTCAGCGTTCAAAGAGACTGTATTTTGTAGCCACACACAGTCTAGTGAACAAATGAAAACGTACTTTAAAAGTCCGTTGAAAATCCGGCCAAAACAAGGATTCCTCGAAATTCCAATTTAAAGCGGTGTGTTAAAATGAAGCAATAATTTAAGCGAAGTATTAAATATTTTGTCATTTGCGAATTTATGATATATTGGATACTCACCACATTGTGGCTGCATCGGATATCAAAGGTGACCGCCATGATCGACATTCAATTATAAACTGTGGGACTTTTGTCGAATAAATTTCACGAGACATTGATTGATTAATTTACTGTCATCATTCTTTCGCTTTGAAAATGTCGAAATAAAAACTCTGAACATAATGGCATTAGACAAAAGTACCTGTCTAGCCATAAAAACAAGACTGATGTAAAATAATTTCGCAATAATTCACCAATGAAAAAAGGTATCAAAAAATCACGAACAAACTCCGATTGCGCTTCGGCATCGACATTGATATACGAATGAAATATTCGATTCGTTAGTGGAAAAAGGAAAATAATGCAAAATGCGGAGGATTGGAGAGAATGGTTCTCATAGGCGGATAACAAAAGGAATGCAATGGGGATATCGTTTGATGGTCGTAGCGAGTCGTAGCCGTAGCGGCTCGTAGCGCGTAGCACCGGCGAACGAACACGCTCCAACTATTGTGTTTTGATTGCTTGCCAGCGGCCTTTTATTGATTAGACCGTACAACCTGAACATAAGAAACATATTTGTTTACCTTTTAATAACAACCCATTTTATATATTAAATACACACAGATTCACTGTAGCGTATTTTGTCGTAGCGCTTCTACGGAGGTACAGATTTCATGAATTTAATTTCACTTACCTCCTGTGAAAATATTTAAATGTTAATTGCGGAGTACCCTTTCATCTCGTTTATCCAAACTTTGTAAGGGGATTTGTTTACAATGTCCTTAATAATGTTCAGTGTTGCGATAAAAGCTTTGTAATGACCGGTTAATTCATAATTCCTATTATCTATATCATTTTGATTGTGGCTCATATTTCGAGATGGCACTTAATAATAAAAGCGTATATTTCTTGAGGTTAGTAGCGTCGGAAGCGAGCTCAATAAATTTTAATGTGTCGCCTTTTCAACGCGTAATAAAATATAGCTTCCATTATCAGAAGTTATTGTAATTTTTTCATCCGTTCGCTTTATCTTATTTGCATTTCAACGCGTAGACGTGGTATTAATATTCGTGCCATATTAAAGATACATTATATTTGGTTACAAAGCGATCATTGAGGGAAAATACGTAATGTATTTGTTTCCATTTGGGGGGATGAAGACAAGCGTAAATCATAATATTAGCTTATTTGTAATTCAAATACACATCAAATATTTATTAGGAATTTACTTTCATATGTTTTCAGGGTTCCGTACCCAAACGGTAAAATGGGATCCTATTACAAAGTCTGTCTGTCTGTCTTCCTATCTTCACCAAGCTCATGAACCGTGATAGTTAGACACTTGAAATTTTCACAGATGATGGGTTCTACACTTTTGGTAAGGAATCCAAACACAGAATAAAAATATTTAAAGAAAGACATTTCCATACAACTAATAGCCATGCAACTAATTGTATTATGATACCTATTGGTTGAATGTTAATTGATCTTCCTATACATTATCGTTATTCTTGGACAAAGTTATGTTGTGCTGATCTCAAATAAATACAATACGGGAATCGGATACAATGAAAGCAAATAAATAATGAAATGAGTCAGTAATTTTGTCTGTTCTTGGACAAATTTTCCAAAAAAATCGGGTATTATTATGTAATTATCGACTGGGACATTAACCGTTAGAACGCGGCGCGTGCCCGCATATTCCGGTTCGTTTTGATCCCTCCTTGAATATTAAGTTTGCCCATTACACCACTCGGTAATTCGAAAGCATTTAGAGCGCTCCCCACAATGAATTTATTACTTAATATCACTCTGACCCGACGCCTGGCCCTGATTATGAATCTACGAATCTACTGAAAGTAGCTAAGATATTGTCTGAGAATATATTGGAACTTTGAAATTAAAGTTTGGGTGTGTTTATGTTAAAACAAAAACATATTGAGACTAACAAGAGAAGTAAATAAGGTAGATATTAGTGGCTACGCTTTATGGTGGTATGTACCTTAGAATAACCTACACACAGACTTTAATAGTGAGGTACTTCAGAAATTGGTTCTACTGTAAGTTTAAGTGTTAATATATAATATACACTCGAGAGCAATGAATCCGGGTCACTTAAAGAATGTTAAAAATCTCGGAAACTAAAAATGATAGGTTAATGCAATAAATTGTATTTAATAGACAATGTAATACTCCTTAAATGAAAGTAAAAAAATATGAGTCACCATACATTTTATTAACACAAAATTACATTAAAAAAAACTGCTGATCTCTCCTTAAAACAAAAATAGGAAACATGAAATTTTTGAACTTTATTACGATTTTCTTGAATTTTAATACTTCGTATTGCCTCCTCGTGCTTTCACTACTGCGTTTACGCGGTTTGGCATGCTGTACACCAAGTTCCTTATACGATTTTGGGGAATAATTTCCCATTCCTCTGTGAGAGCAATTTTGAGCTCACGAAGCGTGATTGGGGGAGGGTTTCGTTGTTTTACGCATCTGCCTAGCTCGTCCCAAGCATGCTCGATCGGGTTGATATCCGGGCTGCGCGCTGGCCACTCCATACGAGTAATGTTCATCTCTTGAACGTAGTCATTCACAATCCTACCTGTATGAGGTCGGGCATTGTCATGCATAAATATAGCATCCTCACCTAAATTGACCATAAATGGACCAACGTGATCATTGAGGATTTCTTCCACATATCTTACGCTAGTTAAAGAGCCGTTTTCTATGATCACCAGCTCTGTGCGACTTTCAGAAGAAATTCCGGCCCACACAAGTACAGACCCACCACCGTAGGCTACTTTTTCTTCGATGCATGCTTGCTTGAATCTTTCCCTGGTCTTCGATACACTCTGTGTCTTCCATCGTGCTTGTAGAGCATAAATTTTGATTCGACGGAGAACATAACTTTTGACCAATCTTCAATACTCCAATTTACGTGGCTCTGGGCATATCTTAGTCTTGAAATACTAAGGGGTTTTAAGTTAGATTCAGCAAGCCGACGTCTTACTGTCCATGCACTTGGGTTACTTCCTCCGAGGCGTCGAAACTGATTGGTGAGTTCAGTTCCTGTGAGAAAGCGATTTCGAAGCATGGTGTTCACCAAGTATCGGTCTTCTCGTGCTGTGGTACACCTGGTTCTGCCCGTTCCTGGTCTGCGTAGGTTAGAACCAGTTTCTTCGTAACGTCGGAGAACTCTTTGTACTGTTGACAGCGACACACCGACAGTCCTGGCTGTATCGCGCTGACTCCGGCCGGTTTCCAGCATTGTAAGTATTCTGGTGCATTCTTCAGGCGTAAGCGACATAATTTCAGCTTGAATAATGAATATAGAGCACTATCAACATGGTTTATGTACCCACATAAATGACAGATTACAAACAAAAGCAAAACCAAATGCTGTAATTTCGTAGTTCCATCTTCGAAAGTGGCCCTTTTTCAAATTTGATTTTTTTATGATATAACTTTACAATTACTAAGAAGTTTTAATACCTTCATTTAAGGAATATTACATTGTCTATTAAATAAAATTTATTGCATTAACCTAGCATTTTTAGTTTCCGAGATTTTTAGGATTCTTTAATTGACCCGGATTCATTGCTCTCGAGTGTAGTTATAAAATGTTTACATTTTCATTGCCATAAAACACTACAAAATAAATGAATCTTTTCACGACAGGTGCTGTTAAATAAAACTGAAAATATACGAAAAAAAATGAACGGTGGAATTGACGCCTGTCGTGTGTGGGTTTATTAAATAGGCCCTAGGTGAACATGTCAATTTTCAGACAGACAACTTTTACGTACATTCGCTCCGAGATAGCTTTATTGGCTATATCTATGCATAGAGGTACACTATATTATTTTTAGGGTTCAGTATCCAAAAGGTAAAACGGGACCCTATAATAAGACTCCTCTGTCTACCTGTGTGTCTGTATTACCAGGCTGTATCTCATGAACCGTAATATTTAGACAGTTGAAATATTCAGTGCTGATGTATTTCTGTTGCTGCTATAACAACAAATACTACGAGTAAAACCAGAATAAAATAAATAGATAACGTCTTACTACAAAAATTTAAACATCTGTTGATTACTTGTCTAAAAAAAGTGTAATTGCGACACAACCCCGTCAAATGTCGTTTTGCTGATGTTTAACTTTTTTTGTAGTAAGAGGGTTAATAGTTAGTCGCACCAAAAATCCTAAATATAAACAGCAAAAAATCACGTTTGTAGCATTTGTTGCTCCCATACAAAAAACGTGACTTTTTTACTATGGAATTATGATAAAGTGGTTAAATGTGAAAGTTTGACAGGGCGAGTGGTTGGATGGATGGACGATGGTTTGTTACTCTTTTTCGGAAAAACTACTGAATTTATTTTGATGTTTTGGTCATCATCTGCCTAGCCTTTTCCCAACTATATTGGGGTCGGTTTCCAATCGAACCAGATGCAGCTAGAAATCAGTATTTTACATGGAGCGACTGCCTGTCGGACCTCCACAACCCAGTAACTGGGCAATACGATACCTCATGGTAAGACTGGTTGTCAGATTTTACAGCTTCTGACTAACAGTAACGAATGTCAAAGATCTACAAAGATCAGCCGGGACCAATGGCTTTACGTGCTTTTTCTTAGACACGGAGGAAACTAGCTATGACAGATGTTCACCCATCCGCAGACCAACCTCGGCAAGCCCAGCTTAACTCGGAAGATCGGCCAGTGTGGCTGTAATTATTTAGCCATTTTCATGTTTTGGTCACAATATAATTATCATTTAGTAAACTTTTATACGATGTTACGATAATTATCGTGCGGCAATTACTGAACACTACACTAGCGAAGCAGAACACAAGCTACTAGAATTGCAATACGAAATGGATATTCATGGATATTGAATCCATACGTCAGTGAATCTTCAGTAAGATATCCAATACTTTTATGAGGACAACGTATACGTGAATAACTCGAAGTACAAAATATAACTAAGTTCCTTTATTTTTGTATTCCTCTAAAAGTTTTTCTCTCACGTTTTCCTTTTTTGTTGGAATTTTATGAAGTCTTACAAGGAAAATGGAATGGAAGTTCAATAGTTTAGTTATTGCTTCCGACAACATTAAAGATGTATTTTTTTAAAATATTATATGCATTAACGCATACATCGCGAATTTCAAAGATGTTCTGTGGAAAGAAAAATAATTCATCACCGTAAGATGTTATCAATAGATTCAAGTATCTATATTCGACACTTGTAGCACGGTAGAGATTCGGATAGTTAAAACCCTAACTTCTGTGGGCTTTCAAATATTTTATTTCTGAATTTCAGAGCAAAAAGAAAGAACGTATGAATAGTTAATTATTCACCGTGGTTCAAGACACGAGTGACATTTAGAAACACCTACCTATTCCCCCGAGACTGAATACATGGCGTTATTATTTAATGAAGTTTCATTTCAAATGGAAAGGATATTCTTGAAACCGTTTCGAAAGCAATCTCGACGTGTGCGGTGAAGCTAGCATTTATTTTTTACTTCTTTGAAAATATTGCTTTAATATGAAGATTCAGGGAATATCGTTTGAGCTACATGCGAATATTCAAGGGAGATAATATATTCAAATGGAACATTATTTTCATGATTGACTGATATTATTAAGAGAAAAAAAGACGAGTTAAAAAGACTTAGGCTTATACATATTTCATTTATCAAGCTTTGATATTTAACATTACATGATAATTTATTTAATTACTGAGCTTGCTTTTTGTAGCAGGTTATTACGATTATGTTATTATTTCAAAAGAGACTGAAAATACTACATAACAAGCGTACTTAATGATCAAGGGTATACCATTCCGGCATGGCGAAAACTCAAAAGACAAACGAATAAGGGCGAACAAAGAAATCGCTTTTACTCCGTTTTCCTTAAATATTTCCGTATATCGTGAAGGCATTACCTATGTATAGCTATGTAAACCCGTATAAATTCCTTTAACGGCATATGAATCAAGTATTTTTACTTTCGACGGTATAGGGTACACGCGTGTTTGCTTGAGAAATATTTGATTGTGGACTTTTTCTACCTGTACCTTTGTATAAGTATATATGATTTATTTAATGAAGAAAGAGTTCTTAGAACATTTTAAAGTAACCAATCAATAAAAATATTGACTGGATGTTTGTACCCTTGTCTACAGTACATCTTAATCCTAACTAATCTTATCTTACTAATATACTCGTATTATTATAAATGTGAAAGTTTGTGAGGAATGGATGTATGATGTTTGATACTCTTTCACGCAAAAACTACTGAATGGATTTGGATGAAATATGTTACACAGATATTTTGTAACCTGGATTAACGCGTAGGGTAGTTTTTATCCCGATTTTATGTTCCCGTGGGATAATATTCGAGTTGTAGCGGGCGAAGTCGCTGGCACTAGCTAGTATTATAAATACGAAAGTAAGTTTGTTTGTCACGCCTTAAAGACTGAATCAATCATCCTGAAATATTTAAAATACGTTGTCAGGTGTACAGAGACGGACGGACAGGTTCATCCCGAAAAAAGTAATGTTTCCGAGAAAAACAACAATAACGTTTATATGATAATAAATGGCGCTACATGTACAATTCGAATTGATTGTCAAATTCTAAACTCGCGTTAGTTTAGAATTTGCGAGTAAGATAAATGTATAATTAACTTTTGGGATTGTTTGAGAGGTAATTAGTGGCATTGGCGTGTAGGTATTGTCAGGTACCTACATTACATTTGAGGGGTTTTCTACGAAATCCACTAAAGGATGTCAATAAACTCTTCATAACTAGGTAAATATAACTTTTATTAGAAGCTGATGATATTCTTATTCATTTTCATTCCTGAACTAACAATAGGCGATAACAATTATAATGTTTTGTGAACTTATTTATGATTTCTGTCAAGAATTTTGCTTTTCCATTAAACTCATATAATTTAGACGAATTTTAAGTGGTTTTTGCGAAGCACTACAATAGTTATTTGTTATGCAAGGCTGCAAAGTTGATTTTTGGCGCGAGTACTTAAATTGAAAACTGAGCGAGCGAAGGATTCTAAGATTGAACCGCGAGAGAAACGAGCGGTTCAAATATAGAATCCTGAGCGATGCGAAGTTTTCAAAGGTACGAGACGTAGAAAAACTTTGCTGCCGAGTGCAACACACAACTTTTCACCTCACTAAGCGAGGAAATGCAATGGGGGCGGCTCGCCTGCCAGTGTAGAAAACAATTGAATAAAGCGTGTTCGAATTTTGAACAACACTTTGTGCTCTAGAGCACAAAATTAATTTTTGTGCTCAGATTTTGAATGAGAAAATGAATCTTTCCGAGCGCGTGAGGTGAAAAATTGTTTACCACAGGCCCTTTCAATTACATCAAACAACGGCAATTAGGTCTTTTTGCGACGCATTAGTTGTACACATAGGGCGATGGGTACCAACCCGTACCCCGCGTTTACAAGAGAAAGTTTCACGATAAAAGTCTATCGTTGGCGGTAAAGTTGGCGCTCACAGCCACATCAGGCTGATCGCGCCGCCACAAGTAACCCACAAACGATGCCCCGGGGATAACAACTCCAAAAATAAATTATGTCGGATTTAATTGCAATTATGTTCAGTGACCGCAATCGTCATCTGTTGAAATCACAGCCTATAAAAGACTTCACGGAAACTTTTAACAACTTCTGTTTCAATATTGTCGTGAAAGCTTTTTTTAAGGTGCTGATAAACTTGAGCAGTCACTTGTAATGATCATTCTTTCGAATATTGCATTGCAGAAAAACAAACGAGAGTAGGTATTCTACGAGCGTTTTTGTGCGAGCTTTTTGCCATGTCGAATGTTTGACATCTTCATGAAGAAAAGTTTTTTCACGACCATCGACTAGAGCCTTCGCTTGAAAGATGTTTGGCTCTGTTCGTTCTTCAGTTCGACAAAATTAAAAACGGCCAATGCTCAATGTTCCGTTACAAGTGAATGCTAGTCTATTAGAACCTTTATACTTAATTGTTTTTTCTGCGACATGAATCGTGAAGTCGTGCAAAACAGAATTGAGGACACGAATTCCAGCCTAGTATAAGGTAGTTGTACTACATTCGGCGTGATTTATTTACTTCGAAGAGAAAACATTGAAGTGTTTTCCAATAGAATTTAATTAAACTAACAACCATTTACAAAATAACATGACGCGGTAAAAGTTTTGATTGTAGCTGTGCTATTGATTTTTCGAAGGCTATCAGGGGCAGGAGCTTCGTGCTCCTGGATTTGATAAACTGAGGATTTATTAATGAAACAGAAAGCACGTTAATCTCTGTCCAGAGCACGGATCTGCTAAATGGGCCTTGAAATTTTAGCTCCGCATTTTTTACGTGGATAGAGAACTGGCAAAATAACGATAATGGCTTTTGTTTTAGTTATTATACAGATTTATGAGAGCTTAACTTTAATTTCTTTAAAAGGTATCGGTGTCGCGGGCTTTTTATCATGAAAATTTTATATTGTTTTTGTTGTTATTGATAGGATTTTCTTCTTTGAAGAGCCTTTTTGTTTGCTCTTATACGAAGCAATTTCTGATATTAAAAACTTGCCAATGTGCGCACATTCTTTGTAGGTACCTATAATACAAAGCAAACAATATTGAGAGAATGAATAAATAGCTTTGAATAAATTAAAACATTATCGAGAAACAATATTATACGCAAATAGATCAACCCCTATTTCAATAAAAGTAACGAGAAATAAATTATTGAGATTTTAATTTTTCTTGTTGGTATTTCATCCCATTCGTATTGATGCTTAGAGCTTCAATACACACGTACCACAACCACACCACAGCCACAACCACACCCGGAGGCGGATTATCCTTAAGGCAAACTAGGCATGTGCCTAGGGGCGCGAAGGTACAAAGGGGCGCGCGGGCGGAATTGTAAAATAAAGAAAAAACATACCTACAATATAGCATAAAATTTATCCTGTTCAATAATTTAATACGACCTGGCGATGGCGTGTAAAGCCAGATAATTTTCGAGTTTACTTTTAGTTTAGCCACTCGTACCTTAAAGCTTTAAAATATTGTAAACCGAATTCGTAAGATGTGTTCGACAATATCGATCTCATGTAAACTCATGCTCTTTTTTCTTGGGCCCCATTCCACCGGTTTTGCCCTGGGATCTGGAGGCGTTGGCCCTCCTGGGCGTCTATCAGTGGAGCGCGGAGGCGCATCGCCGGGGCGAATCCCCGCTGCCTCGACACGTCGAGGCGTGGCGGGAAGAGCTCCGGCGCGATCTCAGAGCAGTATGGAGGGAACGACTGTCGTAATAGAGCTCCGGGCACGCCGCAATCGCGGCGGTAAGACCGCTCTTTATAGGCCCCACGGCGTCCTGACCTACCGCATGACGCAGGTCCTGACACCGATGTTTCGGGAGGTACCTGTGTCTGATGAGGAAGGAGGAAACGTCTGGGTGTCACCACTGCGAGGATCACCCGGAGGACACGGCATTGGTCGCAGCCATGCTGCGGAGCGAGATAGTGGGAAGCGGTCGCCTCCTACGAAGCAGTCATGCTCGCGAAGGAGGTGGCGGGACGCGCGAGGGAGAGGACAGCGTCCACCCCTCACCCACGCCGCAGTCGTAGACGCCAAATGCGACGGACGTCGCGAGAGTCGCGAGACGATCTCCGGCCACCGTAGGCGCGGGCATGCGGGCGGCGAGTAATGGCCGAGTTGCTGTCGACCATGGACATGGCCGGGTCGACGACGGCGCGTTGTGTTCCACGCGCGCCTCAAAAATTGTCAGCACAATGACGGGGGTCACCTTTAGAGGGCCAAAGCCTGCCGGGGTTGCGGGACACGAATTCCGCGACTACGATCCCCAAAGCGTTACTGAAGGACACCGTGGATTTTAGTCAGTACGAGTCTGACAGTCCCTCCCGCTCTGCCCTGGGTGGGAGGACTCATTTGATGATTTTACCACGTAAAAAAAGGTACATCGGTTTTGGTCAAACTATAGCACGAGTTATTTTAAATATAGGGGCGCCGATGAGATGCTTGCCTACGGCGCTCTCAACGTTTAATCCGCCTCTGCACACCACAACGACGCCATGTGGTCGGGCGTATATTTTGTATTGAAAATGAATATTACAATTCACACGTACCACATTTTGCCGTTGTTATCGACCACCTTTGTAATACGACCACATCGCAACCACATCGCGACGGCAACGCCACCACCGGCGGCGGCACCTCGGCCACATCGCAACATTAATCTTTCCTCTGTTACATAAAATATTTTGTCCCTAACCTTTGAGGGTCGGACTGAAATAAAACCACCAAATAACATAAACCGGTTTATTACTGCGAGTAACAATCTCCCGTATAATAGAATTATTCGATTAAATTAATTGATTACATTTAAAATTGAATTTCAATTAACATATTACTGTAACGTTCTTACCATAATAATAAAAAAATCATTAACCTTAACAACAGTCCGGGAATAAAATTCATATAAAACTACTGTGGTGAGATTCTTTACCCCTTTCTAATTAATTAAAGCTATCCAGTTGTAACCTAGGGGTTTAAAGAAGAGCTGGGATCGTGGGGGGTTGGAGATAAACCGAGTACTGTTCCGTTAACAAGGTTACATTAATATAACTAAAGCAGAACTAAATAACTACCGGAACCTTCCAGTTAAAAACAATTATAATAATTTAATTAATGGGCGCCAGGGACCTGGAGAGTCCCGAATCCTGGAGCTGAAGATATCCTCAAATCTACTGTCACTTCCGGAGGCATGCAGAAAGAGCTCAAGATTCTCAACATAAAGTTCGGTGTAGTACCGACATCAACACCGGGTACCAAAATCACACCGGTGTTCCAAGGTGCGGTGATAACAAAAATAAATATAAAGGAAAAAAAAAACCGTCACGCCTGCGCTCACGCTAGGCGGTGTCTGCCAGCCGTACAGCAGCCTCCCACGGGAGGCTCTCAGCGGTGTCGAGGAACGGACTTCACGTCCCGGCTCTAAGCTTCAGCCTACGATCCCGGCGGTGAAGCGAGTCCCCCGATTAGCCTTTTGGTTATTACCGGGGAAGGCGGCGTGGGCTGCGGGCTGCTGCACGTTCCACCGGGCAGAACCGCGACGACAGGCGCTGTTAGGAATCCTTTTACGACTGCGCACCAAAAACTATGTGTAACTCCTCAGCGAGGCTGGCGGCAAGTCACGCTCGCCATCCTCGCAAAGTCATTGCAAATCGCCGGCCGGAAGCAACCCAAGATCGGGTGACCACCACATGTCTAACTCCCGGATTCCATGGAGAAACTAATACCCCGGTATCAACCACAAACACCTCACACCAGAATTTCTCCTTTAAAAACTGTGGAACGACACTTGCCACAGTCGGCGATAAATTACACAAAACTAGATCCAACTACTCCGTTCTCCATTATTAATCTGTCCTAATTATTGATCACAAAATAGTTTCAACTAGGGAAACCATTCCTACAACATTGCCGGGGTAAGAGGAGAGCTCCACCTGACAACATTAAAGTTGACATTTCCCAGAGACAATCCACGCAAAAGTCCACAGATTAAAAATGTATCGATTCGATCGAAGGTTCTCGAATAAAGTCTATATTGAAAAAATTATATCATTTCCGTTTATGGATATTTAGTTTATTATTAATTTCTTTTATTTATTTACTATTTAAAATTGATAATTATTACAAAATGAGTTAGTTCATACTATTTAAAGATTTGTGATCCTTAGATTAAAATATCGATTATTTTATGGTTGTTACTTCGGTAGGGGGCGCCTCGAACTGTCAGAATTGACGTTTGACGCAATGAATGTCATGTTAATCGTAAACAACCTAAGTTTTGATCAAAATAATATTGTGAAACTGTTTAAAGGAATTTAGAAAAGTGATTTATTGTTGGGAAATGAAACCATCGATACATAGGAATGGTTGACCAATGAATGCAGGTACTTGACACTTTGTTTATTAGAAACGCAGCCGCGAAATGGCAACCTGAGCCAGGAACACAAAAACAATGTAACAGTACCTCCCCAACCACCAGAGATTTGACCCACTAGGGCAAATCTCGACGCTGGCCCTCCAGCGTTAAAGCAGACTCCAAAGTACCAAGCTCGCTTTCCAAATCCACTCCGTTCGAGCCTGAAAAGAATAATGGAGAACGAAAAGAAGTAAAAATTAAATAGGTATATGAATGCTGGTGCACGATTAGTATTATTATTTGTTGTAATATATTAACTAATAAATTTTTTCCTGGTGCGAGTCTAATCCATTTACAAACATGTAAAAGACAAGCTCCAAAGAGTTTAAAAAAAAAAAATTACGTAAGTAACTCTCTACGAACTGACCCAGTCTGACCCACTATGTTTATGTAGGACAGACAACCCTATTCAATCGTACACCACCCTTCACACCCCAAATGGGTAAACTGCCGACAATCGTGCTGAGCTAGAATCCACATAATACATTGGAAAGGAAAGTACCGGCCATTGGCCTGGCAAAAAAAAAAATACTATCAAGAACGTATTCCATCAATGCAGCCTACACGCCCGCCATTACGGCCTTCTATCTCAGGACTATCAGTTTGCTGCCTTATCAGCAGTCCGGAGGTTTGGATACCCAACAGGGTTGTTAAACATGCAACAACCACTTTCAAATATGGTCAACAAACGTGGACACAGTAGGAACCTGTGTACCACTACAAACCTTAAAAACAGTGGAGAATACCTTTAACCAACTGTAAACTAGCGCCGTGAATATAACTCCACTAACGCTCAAATAAAAACCAGCCACCTCAAGGCATATACAGCCCTTAATGGTCACTGCGACCAACTACTATTTTAATGTAGTTGAACCAGAAGATAAATTAAGTTTTGGTGTTAGGCTTATTTAAGGAGTTACCATCCGCTCCCGCCAAGGCTTATTTAACGAGTTGCGTCCGCTCGTAGGTATCACCATGAATGGTGTGAAATTATATTATATTTTACAGTGTAATACCTGAGAAAAAAAAATAAAAGAAAAATTAATCATCATGGCCACCTGGAGGTTTAAAATCTTTTATATGCCAGGTGCCTAGATTTTTGCCGGAACTACAGCCTTCTAATTCATACACTAAGGGTGAAAGTTTTTTCCTAATTATACATTTTTCGTATTTCGGTGCTAATTTTGCCATAAAGAATTTGGAGGCGTCACTCTGGGGATATGTTCTCTTCCACACAGTGTCGCCTACCTCGAACTCCGCGTGCCTCCTACCACTATTATAATAACGAGCACTACGAGTATGTGATTTGATGAGCGCTTCCTTTACCTTATCGAAGATATCACCTAACGTTCCCAGCTGGTTTCCGTATGAGCTGCGAGAGGCGCAAGCTAGAGTGAGCTGTCCCACGGTATCATTGCCGAAGACATCACCACTACTAACTGCCTCCCTGCCATGAACTAGGAAGAACGGGGTGAAACGAGTAACTTCATTCGTGGAGGTGTTCATAGCGAACTGGATCTTAGAGATGTTTACGTCCCATGCTCGATGATCATCCTCCACGAGTATTGATACCGCGGTCATTATGGTACGGTTATAGCGTTCCACGGTGTTCACGCTAGGGCAATAACGAGGTGTGAAGTGAACTTGAGGTATTTTGTACCTCTGTAGTAGTGAGCGAATCTCGTTGCCCGTAAATTGCGACCCGTTGTCTGCTATCACCGTGCGGGGTATACCGTGTACCAGGAAAACGCCGTCCTCCAGTTTCTGTGCTATAACCTTTCCAACCGCTCTACGTAAAGGAAACAGCAGACAATACTTCGTGAAACAGCACACGACCACTAACAGGTACGTGTATCCCGCCCTTGACCGTGGTAACGGACCTACCAAGTCAATGCTTATTGTTTCAAATGGTTTGGAACAGTCTTTCGCATCACCTAAGAGACCGGAAGGAGGCTGTTGTGAGTGTTTGTACGCGGCGCACTTATCACATTTACCAACGTGGCTAACCACATCTTTGTACATGTTCGGCCAGTAGTAACGGAGAGCGAGTCTTTTATACGTTTTAAACACTCCGAAGTGTGGTGACAATTCGCCACTGTGATGACTCCTTAGCAATTCTTCTCGATTACTCTCCGGTACTACCTGCATCCAATCATTGTCACTGGCTACTCCGAATTTATTCTTTGAATAGCGGTAGAGATTATCCCCCTTAATAATAAAGTTAGGACACGACCTAGGCGTACTGACGCATTTGTCCCACACTCCCTTAAACCAAGTGTCAGTGTCGGACGCTTTAATTTCCAGCACCGGAACGCCACGCGATAAGGCATCTGGGACCACATTGTCCTTACCCTTGCGGTGCTCAATGGTAAAATTGTAAGGTGATAACCGACAACCCCAACGGGCCAATCGCCCAGAGGGATTGGTTAAATTAAAGAACCACTTCAAACTAGAGTGGTCGGTTATCACTTTAAACTCAGGCCCGCCTTCAACGTAAGGACGAAAGTGTTCCACGGCGAAGACCACCGCAAGTGCCTCACGCTCCGTCGCAGAATAATTTCGTTCCGCCGGATTAAGCGAACGACTGCAGTAGGCGATCGGGTGCTCCTCCCCATTAACAACCTGAGTCAGAGTGCCCGCTATCCCATAACTGGATGCGTCACAATGAATCTCAAAAGGTTGAGAGAAATCCGGGCAAGCTAACACTGGAGCTGACACCAATGCCTCTTTCAAGGTTGAGAACGCAGATTCGGTCTCAGCCGTCCACTTGAAAGGCGGCGCTTTTTTACTAGTACTAGTTAGCGCATTTAAAGGGGCCGCTATGGAGCTAAAGTTTTTAATAAAACGTCTATAGTAGGAGGCCGTTCCAAGAAACATTTTCACTTGCTTACGAGTTGTAGGGGTTGGAAAGTCGACAATTGACTGAATTTTCGACGGGTCTGTGTGCAAGCCTCGCTCGTCTACTATGTAACCCAGATATTTAAGTTCACGTCGAAAGAAACAGCATTTAGGTAAATTAATTGTCAAATTTGCCTGCCTCAACTTATCTAAAACCCGTTTTAAAAGCGAAATGTGCTCCTCGAAGGTTGATGAGCAAATAATTATGTCATCCAAATACACGAAGACCTTATTATCGAACTCCGGACCGAAAAGTCTGTCCATTAATCGCTGTTGGGTGGCTGGGGCTCCAGTCAACCCAAAGCACATAACTTTAAACTGGAACAAACCTCGACCGGGGACTGTGAACGCGGTTTTTTCTTTGGACGAAACGGAGTCTAGTTCAATTTGCCAGAAAGCCGATTTTAAGTCAATAGACGAAAGGTAACGCGCGTCACGCAACTGATCTAAGATGCGAGAGATGTAGGGTAGTGGATACGCATCTTGCTTACTGACCGCATTCAGTTTTCGGCTGTCCAGGCAAAATCGCCATTCTCCATTTGGTTTTGGAGCCAACAGAACCGGGTTATTCCAAGCGCTATTGCTAGGTTCCACCACCCCCATCTCCAACATCTCATCCAGCTGACGGTTGAGTTCCTTGAGGCGTTCAGGTGACAAAGGGTAATAACGCTGTTTAATAGGGGGAACATCTCCCGTGTCAATCTTATGACGCAGCAGGTGGGTGCGACCCAATCCCTTCACCTCAAAGGAAACCCCTTCAAACTCCTTAATTAATAACTCCGCTTTATTCTTCTGATCCGGTGTTAATTCATCAAACGGCTGTAGATGTCTAACCTCCGAGACGCACGTATGACCTCTTTTACGTTTTATATATTGAAAAGGTAAAGTATTAAAAATTTTTGGTGCCAAATTAAAGGCCTTCCAAAAATCAACACCAAAAATTAACGGTGTGCTAATTTCCGGAATAATATAAAATTTAATAACCCTAGTTACTCCCATGAGAGCTACTGGTAAAAATAAATAACCCTCCACGGATGCTCGCGAATCATTGGCAGTTACTATGCTGCCCAACTGTTCATCGGCGTGCACAGTTGCACCGGCCCTTATAAAATGTTGGCCAACATCGGAACCCAACACCGAAATGCAAGAACCCGAGTCGAGTAAGCCGTAATACTGCTCATCGTATATCGAGACAGTTAAGTGTGGACGACTATCATCTGAAGTCTTATAATGTACTGTATTCACCCTTAATGTATTAAAAAATAATTTTAAAAATTGTAAATGATTGTTCCAATCGGACTTATCAAAACTTCGGCTGTAGTTCCGGACATTCAGTTTTTTGAAATGCAGGTTGGGCAGGACTGAACCTCCTTCCGCTTTTTATTGCACTTAGGGCACGATGGTGCACGTACACCCTTCTCGCCACAACGGTAACAAACAACTTCTTTCGATTTACATTCAGATAACGAGTGCCCTTTAACCCTACAACGAACACAGAACAATGAACCCGAGTCCTTTTGCACGGCCTCAACCCTTGTACCCTTCGGGGCTTGGTAGGCTAAGTCCGCTGCGACGAAAGAAGACGTCGGTTTGGGCGGCTCATGGAACTGAGCCTTGCTGTGGAAGCCCAACTCCAGTTGCCTGCACTTCTCCTTTAACTCGCCAAGCGTATTGATGTTGAACAACGACAATCCCGAAGTGTACTCTGGTCTCATGTTGTATTTAATCCGCGCCAAACGATCGTGTTCCGGAACTCTGTAAGAAAGCCTATTAAACAAATTTTCCATAACCGCAATAAAGATACAAGATTGTTCAGTCAACCCCTGCGTTCTATTTGTTATTTCCGACATGAGACGCATGTCGTAATCTGGTGGAGCGAAATCAATAAGTAGCTGCTTCTTCAGTTCCGGCCAATTACCAACCAACGCCTTAATGCCTCGGTACCACAATAAAGCTCCGTCTGAGAAAATGGGGTAAGTAATATATGATATAACTACAAAATCTCTAAAATTTACAAGAGATAACAACTGAATATATAATTTTATTTGATATAACGATCTGTTAATATAATAAACGATTGACATAATTTTGTAATGACTAATTTCTATAAGCATAACAATCAATCAATATAAATTCGTTTTGTATACCACTCAAAAGACATAAAACTTATTTGGTCTAATTTTTTTTTCTTCCTGGCAAGTAATCTAACACTGATGTACCTAGTAATAGTACCACCTTCCATGAATGTTCGACGGAGCCCCGCTTCGCGGGGCTCCTTTTTCTGCGTACAGGGTTTAAAGTAACCTAACACGAAGGGGATGGCGGGGTCTTTCAGACCCCGCCATCCCCTTCGAACCTAACCTGTCCGTGTCGGGGTGCCCCAAGTCCCGAGCTCGCTTCGCTCGCTCTTGCATCCTAGGTCAAATAACTGATTACTACCTGTCATGCTGGCTCGACGGAACCCCGCTTCGCGGGGCTCCAATTTCTAGGTGCAAGGTTTAAAGTAACCTAACACGAAGGGAATGGCGGGGTCTTTCAGACCCCGCCATCCCCTTCGAACCTAACCTGTCCGTGTCGGGGTGTCCCAGGTCCCGAGCTCGCTTCGCTCGCTCTTGGATACTAAATTTTTCTAATAACAATAGCAATAGTGAAGACAAACAATCAAAGTTCAAAGGATAAGCCAAAGTCATCAAAGCAAATAGTTTAAACGTTAAATTATATGTTTCAAACGTTAAATGTAATGATTTTCGTTTAAATAAACGTTATATCAAATAAAATTATATGAAATGAGTTTTAGAGTAACACAAACATTATGTGTAAAGAAATTATATCAACTGTTGGTATATCTCACGTTGATTATATCATGTGAACGTTATTGAAATGAAAATATATCAAATAACTTTATATGAAATGAGACGCACCCGAGAAAATGTCCAGAGCAGACTGATGTAAGGACAGCTCGTCTATTCCTCGGGCCTCGCAGAGCTCCTCTAAACGCTCAATAAAAGCTTTTACGCAACCCGTCCCGTTAAATTTAACCCCAAGGGTTTTTACCGTATCCTTTTTGCAGGAAATGATGACATCCTTCGACTGCAAATCAGCCAATACCTCCGGTGTCCCTTCAGCAGTAGAAAAGGATTGATGAAAGCTTGTGTTAACAGAATCAAGCCTTGATAAAAATCCGCTAAGTTGTCTGTCAACGGCTGCGAAATCGGCTTCACGTTCAGCTGGAGGAGTTATCCTACCCAAACGATGAAAGAGGTGGAAACCCAAAGCCCTGGCGCGGTTAAATTTTTTAAAATTGGAGGGGTACTTCTCCAGAACTTCACCAATTTCTGGCAATTTGGCCTTAATTATCTTTAGTTCCGCTTCCGGATCCCTATCCGTCTCCAAGATTTCATCGGAACTAACTAGTTTACCAAGATCTCTAATTTGAATCCGCAGTTCCTCCACCGTTGAGGCGGGTTTAGCGTCCCGGATCAGTACTTCATATACGAGCTCATCTTTACGAAGCAAATTAAATTTAATGGGTCGTTCCATATTGTCAATTAAAAACTGAACCGAAGTTAAAACTGGCCGTCACAATTAACGAAGATGTTATAAGGTAAACGCAGTTACAGTAGTAGCGATCTTACAGAGCAATACAATATAAAATTTTGTTAAAAAAAACAAAAGTCCCGTTACAATATCTTGGCGCGCAGGTGAAACGAAACTGATTGCACAATGCAGCAAGAAGTTTTTAAAATAAAAATGTTAAAGTAAATGTATGTAAAATTGCATAAAACAACACAAACACAAACAAAGGATTCCGCACGACGGTTTTTTCTTCTTAAAATTAAAATAAATGGAAGGTTCCAGAAACAGTACTCCGGTTTTTAAGTTACAGCAACAGACGTAACCTCTATCTCCAACTAATACACACGTTGGTCGCCACTGTTACATAAAATATTTTGTCCCTAACCTTTGAGGGTCGGACTGAAATAAAACCACCAAATAACATAAACCGGTTTATTACTGCGAGTAACAATCTCCCGTATAATAGAATTATTCGATTAAATTAATTGATTACATTTAAAATTGAATTTCAATTAACATATTACTGTAACGTTCTTACCATAATAATAAAAAAATCATTAACCTTAACAACAGTCCGGGAATAAAATTCATATAAAACTACTGTGGTGAGATTCTTTACCCCTTTCTAATTAATTAAAGCTAGCCAGTTGTAACCTAGGGGTTTAAAGAAGAGCTGGGGTCGTGGGGGGTTGGAGATAAACCGAGTACTGTTCCGTTAACAAGGTTACATTAATATAACTAAAGCAGAACTAAATAACTACCGGAACCTTCCAGTTAAAAACAATTATAATAATTTAATTAATGGGCGCCAGGGACCTGGAGAGTCCCGAATCCTGGAGCTGAAGATATCCTCAAATCTACTGTCACTTCCGGAGGCATGCAGAAAGAGCTCAAGATTCTCAACATAAAGTTCGGTGTAGTACCGACATCAACACCGGGTACCAAAATCACACCGGTGTTCCAAGGTGCGGTGATAACAAAAATAAATATAAAGGAAAAAAAAAACCGTCACGCCTGCGCTCACGCTAGGCGGTGTCTGCCAGCCGTACAGCAGCCTCCCACGGGAGGCTCTCAGCGGTGTCGAGGAACGGACTTCACGTCCCGGCTCTAAGCTTCAGCCTACGATCCCGGCGGTGAAGCGAGTCCCCCGATTAGCCTTTTGGTTATTACCGGGGAAGGCGGCGTGGGCTGCGGGCTGCTGCACGTTCCACCGGGCAGAACCGCGACGACAGGCGCTGTTAGGAATCCTTTTACGACTGCGCACCAAAAACTATGTGTAACTCCTCAGCGAGGCTGGCGGCAAGTCACGCTCGCCATCCTCGCAAAGTCATTGCAAATCGCCGGCCGGAAGCAACCCAAGATCGGGTGACCACCACATGTCTAACTCCCGGATTCCATGGAGAAACTAATACCCCGGTATCAACCACAAACACCTCACACCAGAATTTCTCCTTTAAAAACTGTGGAACGACACTTGCCACAGTCGGCGATAAATTACACAAAACTAGATCCAACTACTCCGTTCTCCATTATTAATCTGTCCTAATTATTGATCACAAAATAGTTTCAACTAGGGAAACCATTCCTACAACATTGCCGGGGTAAGAGGAGAGCTCCACCTGACAACATTAAAGTTGACATTTCCCAGAGACAATCCACGCAAAAGTCCACAGATTAAAAATGTATCGATTCGATCGAAGGTTCTCGAATAAAGTCTATATTGAAAAAATTATATCATTTCCGTTTATGGATATTTAGTTTATTATTAATTTCTTTTATTTATTTACTATTTAAAATTGATAATTATTACAAAATGAGTTAGTTCATACTATTTAAAGATTTGTGATCCTTAGATTAAAATATCGATTATTTTATGGTTGTTACTTCGGTAGGGGGCGCCTCGAACTGTCAGAATTGACGTTTGACGCAATGAATGTCATGTTAATCGTAAACAACCTAAGTTTTGATCAAAATAATATTGTGAAACTGTTTAAAGGAATTTAGAAAAGTGATTTATTGTTGGGAAATGAAACCATCGATACATAGGAATGGTTGACCAATGAATGCAGGTACTTGACACTTTGTTTATTAGAAACGCAGCCGCGAAATGGCAACCTGAGCCAGGAACACAAAAACAATGTAACACCTCCATGACTGTTTCCTGTACGAAAGCCGGAGTATAACTGCACATGACCACGTGGTTACCACATCGCAACGACAGCGACAACGCAACCACATCGACATTTTGTCGGTACCACAACTAGGGATGAGCGTTGAATCAACGAACTAGTTGAATCAACCGTTGATCTCCTGTCAACGTATTAACGGTAACTGTATACGAATCAACTAGTTGAATTCGTCAACGACGTTTATGAGTTTAACTCGTTCGTCTCGTTGAATTAACGAGAACGCAAATGCAACGAGCTGAGCTTACAAAACTTACGTTGTTTTCAACGTTGAGTTTTTTGGTTCGTTGTTTTTAACGTCATGCGCGTCATGGATTGCGAGCGATTGTAAGAGTTGATTTTCGAAATATTTATTTTAAGAATAGTACTTTTATTGGTGGAGTTTGTTTACTTACGTTTATTTTTTTTTATTTTTTTTTTATTTATTTAGGGATATTAAACAACTACAACATATTTATATCATAAAGGGTAAACAAAACATAATTATGAAGTAATATTGCAGTCCACAACATTATCCGCAGATAAAACATGTTTGAATATTTCACAAAACTTAGAAATAATAGTAAAAAATAAATAAAAATAGTTTGGGACAAATAACAAATAGCTACAAGACCAAATCCAATACTGCAGAAATTTAATTAATTTAAATGACATAAAAAGTAAATAATAATTTTAAGGATACCACTAAGTTAATATTTCTCTATGATTAGATTTAAATTTATTTTTAGAGCATGCAAATATGTCAATATCAATGAAGCTTGAATTATAGGATTCCAACAATCTATGAATAGGGCTGCGTAAGCCAGAATTCGTACGGCAAGAATTTAGCGCGAACAAAGTGCGTGCACGAACCTGACTCACGTGAACCGTTCGGGGAACAGAATAGCACAGCTTGCTCGTTAAATCAATGGCATCAAAATTGTTGTGGACAATATCATAAAGCACATTAGCCTCCAGGTATTTGCGACGGTTCTCCAAGCTGATAAGCTTGTACTTCTCAAGGAGCTGGGAGTATGACAGATACGTCTTAGTCCTATAGCATCTGAAGTACATAGCACGGAGATACTTGCGCTGGACCCTTTCTATTGCAACTATGTACTTTTGGTAGAAGGGGTTCCAAATAAGGACCACATATTCTAGCTGAGAACGAACGAGCGTCTTGTACAGATAGAGGTAGGTAGAGGTACGCCTAAATTCAGTTGAGGATCACATCACAAAACCATATATTTTAAAAGCACTATTGACTATGGCCTCGATATGTTGGTTTAAGGACAGTTTGCTATCAAAGAGGACCCCTAAATCCTTGACTATGCAAACTTTATTTAAGGGTATACAGTTGAGGCTGTAATTGAAATTATAAATGAAATTATTCTTTGTGAAGTGTATATAGTACTTACACTTAGGGATGCTAAGATGCAATTTATTTTCAACACAGTAAGCAGTTAGTCTGTCTAGGTCCTCCTGAAATGACTGGCAGTCGTCCATGGAGCGTATCGTTTGAAACGCTTTCAAGTCATCAGCGTACATCAAGAATTTGGCCTTTTTAAAACATTTCTTAATATCATTGATGTAGATAATAAATAATAGTGGACCCAAAATAGAGCCCTGTGGAACTCCGGACGTAATATTAACAGAGACAGACTGGTGACCATTAACTACAACTCGCTGTGACCGATTTTCGAGATACGACACAAACCAACGCAATAAATTTCCACGAATACCATTGTATGCAATTTTGTTTAGCAGGATTTCATGATCGACCTTGTCAAAAGCTTTTTTGAAGTCTGTGTAAATTGCATCTATTTGCAATCGCCTATCAACATTTTCGAAAAGGTAGTTAGTGAAAATTAACAGGTTAGATGTCGTAGATCGGCGCTTAACAAACCCATGTTGTTCAGGTATAATAATATTATGCAGAAGAGGGTAAATTTCGTTGTGAACAAGTACTGTTTACCACAGATATAGACCTAATCCCAATGTATTATTTGAAATGTACTATTTTTGAGATACAAAGGTATAGCGAACAGCCGTCTATGAAACATAGAAATAATAGTTTTGATTTCACACTATTTTAGATATTAATTTGTACATAAAACTGAAATTTTCAGCTTTTTATCGAAATTACGTGATTTATGAATGTAAGTGGATAAATAAGCTACAGAAAAGGAAACATTATTTTTTACTAATCTTACTTCAGCCAGGATCTGCAATTAAACGCATTTTATGGGTCGAACCGTCAATCAAACGTTTTCCAATACATAAATTGAATCAAATTGTTTCTAAAATTCAACGCACAATCGTTGGATAAAAACCGTTTAATGAATCAACGGTTTACGTTGCAAGTTGACAGTTAAATCAAATCGTCAACGAGATGAACACGTTAACTCGTTCAACTCGTTGACGAATTCAACTAGTTGTTTAACTAGTTGACAAACGTGAATCAACGTTAACGTTTCGTTGACGGAAAAACCGTCAACGACCCATCGCTAACCACAACACAACTGCAAAAAGCCGCTGCGACACTATTCACACGTAACCACAGCTTGACCACATTTTGGCGCTGCGACGTGGTGTGGTTTTGGTACGAGTGAATACACGCTTACTTACATTATAAAGTAATTGAATAAAATACAAAATGACTTTGTTAATTAAAGTGATTTCGTCGGGTACGATCGGGCATCGTCCGGCATTGTCGGGCACTTGTAGGCGTGCTTCACGTCGCCGTCTGACATTTCAATTATCGGCAGATGTTTCAGCTGTCTATCATGTACTACGTCAAGTGACGGTGACACTATCATCATAATATTCTATAGCGTATCGTGTAACAGAAGAAACATACTTTTTTAATATATTTTTTCCATCGTGCACGACAAAGGCTGAAACAGTACATTTGGATATAAGTGGGGAAAGTTTTTTTTGCATTCACGGCCGATTATTGTCAACCGAGCTCTGGGCGAGGCTGATAAGGAGTTGAGAACAGCAATAAACAATGTTCACGTGTATGATGAACAATATTTATTTCCTCTTTGAGTGTGGTTACCGGGGTCGCGGGACTAACGACGTGTCAAAATCTGTTACGAGTTATCTGCTGTTCTACATTTGATTCGCCACTAATTCAATTCTGCAGATAACAATGTAGAACTATTCCCATACATAATATTAATCCAGTCTTTCACAGGCAATAAGGGTCAATATGGCCTGCGTTACCGACCACACACGTGTATCTATTGGCACGTAAACTTAGATAATACCTGCTTACCTATTCCGCGTCAGGACTAATTAATAATGGAACGTAGTACAGTGTAAAAGCCTGTTTAATTAAATTTGTCTGCGTCGTTTATTTGAAAGGAGAACGATTAACATCTTGAAAGCGTGCGGTGACGAGCATAGTTCGTATAAGCATAATCTGAGCGCTTCGACGCCAATGTTCAAGGAAGAGGATAGTGTATGCAGTCAGGGACGTACTTATCCGACTCAGGGCTCAGGACTCAGGGCACTTTAGGACTATGGGGTCTATGTAAGATGCAAAACAGTCATTTTTTTGTCCTTGCCTCTCTTTAGGAATTTCTTCTGTATGGTAGATGTGTTTACAAACATTTAGATCCACAGGTACGAACAATCAGACCCGCAACAACAATCGTAAGTCTTATACAAATATTTATTCCATGCGGGAATTGAAACTGCGACATACAGCACCAGAAGTCGGTTGATCGTCAAATGTCAAGTGAATCAAACTAGGACTTCGCTTCGAATATTAGGTTTTCTTATGATCGTTCATACAGGAATATACGTTAGGTGAATTATGCACAAAATTAAGACAATCATAGAAATGTTGGTTAAGAGCTAAGCTCGAAAAGACCCAATAAGCTAGGATTTTAACTGAGCACTAAAAAAAAAGCACAGCGTGGCCTTTTTTGTAAGCCTCTGTTTTCATCTACGAACTTGGAGTCCCCAAGAATTTTGGGGCCCTGGGCACATGACAAGCGTGCCCAGCGTACGAGATGGCCCTGTATGCAGTTTATGGATGCTTAATCGAGTGAAAAGTTATTTATTTGAAAAGCGATAAAATAAAAATGCTTAGAACATCGCCATTAAATACTCGTAAGAACTGAGTTATACGCGATGTTAGATAAGTTATTCGAGTTATAGTTAAAGGAAGCTTTCTCTATGTTACCTATCAATTTTGAATTAAAGTGCCACTATATGTGGCATGTTTTATGGAATACTAGCTTCTGCCAGCGACTTCGTACGCGGATCCTGTTGCTTATGCCAGCGACAATAGGGTCGTGAAAATCGAAGATCTGAAACGTCTGATGTCGAATTCTTAGAACCTGGGCACGGGAAAACAACGGGACGCGCATGACGATTCCAGACGTTCCAGATCTTTCATTTTTGTAAGTCAACAGGAAATGCCCATCAGACTAAACAACTCTTGCTAAGATGTTATTCATAATTATATTATATGTTATAGTGTAGCTGGGCTCTTGGAGTTCCACATCAGGTGTTCCAGATCTTCAGTTTTTATATGACAACAGGGAGTGCTCATCAGGCTGAACAACTCTTGCTAAGACGTCATTACTGTATATGTAGTAGTGTAGCTGGGCTCTTGGAGTTCCACATCAGGAGTTCCATATCTTCAAATTTATTTTCTCAGCAGAAAATGCTCATCACGCGGAACAATTTTTGCTATGGCGCTATTTTTGTATCTCTTATAGTGTAGCTGATCTATTGCAGTTCTGCATCAGGTGTTCAAGTTTCCTAGATAAATTATAGCCTATATGTTGCCCAGATTTAATAGCTATACAAAAAAAAAAACAATCAAATCCGTCCAAAGTAGTTCCGAAGATTAGCGTGTATGGAGTAACTTCTCCCGTTTTCCTAACATTTCCCTTCACTGCTCTGCTCCTATTGATTGTAGCGTGATGAAAAGTATACTATAACCAGCGCAGGAGTATGAAAAATAATTGTACCAAATTTCGACAAAATCCGTCGAGTAGTTTTTGTTTCTATAACGGTTATACAGACAGACAGACAGACAATAATTTTATTAATTGCATTTTTGGCATCAGTATCGATCCCTAATCACCCCCTGATAGTTATTTTGGAAATATATTTCATGTACAGAATTGACCTCTCTGCAGATTTATTATAAGTATAGATATAGATAGATAGATAATACAAAGTTGGCAAAAGTGACCGAACGATTGACTGCTGTGGCCTGTGCTGCGTGTCGCGGGTTCCATCCCGTACGGAACATCTGTTTGTATGATCTAGAAGTATTAATTTGTTTCGGGTTTGGGTGTTTGTTTATGTGAGTTTCAATATTTGTAAGCCCACTCACGATACAGGGGAAATTCCTATAATGGGGCAACATTTAAACAAATGGATCATTAGAACTTCAAACGGGCTATTAATCAATTATTTCTTTTGAGTTCCGATTTCCATGATCATAGCGTAATATTATTAATGTTTTAATAATAGTGATACTCACTATGTCAGTTTAAATATACGTTCACCATTAATTACAATTAGAATGTATCACAAGGCGAACCGGTTACCAAAAATGGATAATTCAACATAAACTCGAATATATACTCTTGTAAACTAAACGATTAATTATTTTTAAAAGCAAAAACTTTACAGCTACAATAGAGATTAATTAAACACAAAACAAACGTACACTTCCACGCATTATTAAAAAGTAAAAATGTCAGTCGCAAAGACGTGTTGCTTGGCCGATGG
Source organism: Agrotis clavis (assembly GCA_954870645.1). NCBI lineage: Eukaryota > Metazoa > Arthropoda > Insecta > Lepidoptera > Noctuidae > Agrotis > Agrotis clavis. The sequence continues at coordinate 15,021,174 of OX940920.1, forward strand.
TTCTCGAACGAAAGGGGTGCGCTGCGGTCGGCACTCCCTTATATACCAACTGATGTCTTCTATTTCTACGACTCACAACACGGCCTCTCCTGACAGGAGGCCGTCCCGGGCTCCTTAATGATGTCTGCTTCTTCATTTCCTCTAAACGTGCTCGCATTACCTTTAGTTCACGCTGTATGTCTCGTTCCGGGGTCTGCGTATGATCCCGTCGTCTGCTGTGTCGCCGATCACGGCTGTGGCGACGACTTCGAGAGCGATCCGACATTTTTACCACACGGAACTAATTTAAATATCAGAAACAGAAATTGGATTGAATCCCACTTCTGATCTTGTAAACTAAACGATTAATTATTTTTAAAAGCAAAAACTTTACAGCTACAATAGAGATTAATTAAACACAAAACAAACGTACACTTCCACGCATTATTAAAAAGTAAAAATGTCAGTCGCAAAGACGTGTTGCTTGGCCGATGGTTCTCGAACGAAAGGGGTGCGCTGCGGTCGGCACTCCCTTATATACCAACTGATGTCTTCTATTTCTACGACTCACAACAATACAACCAGACAGATATAAATAGGGCAATAATAACGGTTTTGAATTTGAAGATAGCACCGGTTCTACGAGAATCGTCGTAAGGCCGGGTACACATCAGTCACACTAAGCCTCACTTGTACGATAGTATCACTACAATGTATACTATCCTTTGCAATGTGCCGACAGCCCATATGTTCACGTAATTTGTCTTACGCAAGGAACTGTCTCCCTTTTGTATACCATTCTTGATGGGTTTTGATGATTGTTTAATTAAAATGTCTATTGAAATATTGGCTGTGTTCAGTTCTCTAATTAGATTTTGATGTTTTTACGTCAAACGCAGATGACGTGGCGTTAAATCTTATACTCGTATATTGTTTGGTACCTATTTAAGTTTTTTTTTCCAAATACGTAGTTGTGCACCAGATCATAGACCGAGATTTAAGGTCTCTAGGATACAATACAAGGTTATGTAAAGCAACATTAAAATCCGTTCTTCTTTTTTTGCGAGTTTGAGTAAGATATATCTAAACATACCTACACATAATAGTATTTTTATTATATTTCAGTGTATGATTCGATACCTAATATGCGACCATGATAACATTGAAAATATCAATGACATTCATCAGTTAACTGTCACTCAAAAATTGCGTTAGTATATTTTTATATAATAATTGATTATTTAACAGCGTGAAAGTGTTAGAAAAACGTGCATTTCGTTCGTTCATGTCGTGGTCGCATTGTATTGTGTCTCACCCTTGAAAACTCCATTGACTGTAGTCTTCTCAAGTAAGACTTATTCAGTCTAAATATATAATCTTGTAAGTTAGCTCATAAAACAGGACAGAATATACACAGACAGAAGACTTTCTTTCACTCACAAACACACAAGACATTATCACAACATAAATTCTTTTACAAGGCAGAAGGAAAGAAAATGAGCGAATACTTAGACATGTTGTCGTTTATTCCGCCAGTTTTACTGCTATAAAACAATATTCTCATCATTTCCTTAGCATTCTCCCAGTTATATTGGGGTCGGCATCCAGTTTAAAGGTTTGAAGTTCAATATCAGTATTTCATAAGAAATGACTGGTTATCTTACCTCCACAACACAGAAGGTAAATGACGATACAATTGGCGCTGTGGCTGAGCGATCGACTACTGCGCGTGTCGTAGCGTGTCGCAGGTTTGATTCTCGCATGGAACAAGTATTTGTATGCCCTACAAATAGTTGTTCCGGGTCTGGGTGATTGTGTATGTGAGTTTCTGTTTTTAAACGCACCCACGATACAGGAGAAATCCCCAGTGTTTAAAAAAAATACTGTAAGTACCTCTTGGTTAGGCTGGCAGTCAGACTTTGGAGCTCTTGATTGAAGTGACTGGTAAAGATAAATAAAAAGAAATTGTGACAGCTTTAGGTGTTTTTCGAAGCAGAGTGAGGCAGATGTCTGTAGTTCCGGTCGAACCCTACCGCATTGAATAATGTAGAAAGAAATATGGGACAGATAAAATAAAGGAGTCACTACAGATTTGTGATTCCTATATTATTATACCTATTATACTTATTACGTAAAAAAATGTTTACCCATCTGGGGCTCAACCCTGGCAAGCGCGCCTTAACATTAAAGATCGACCCATGCGCGGCTACTGTCATTTAGCCACGAACACCTAAAATATAATTCACGAAACAAAAACAAAAATCAATAAGTAGTACGTTGGGTTAATACTTGAAGCAAGTGAACTGTGAAAACGACTGGCACCCGATTTCTGGAAAGTTCGACGAAATATTGAATTAACTTTGCCTTTCCTATTCAGTCCTGTAAGTAAACATTTGTACGTAAAACGGCCTCTACTTCATTTGCACGAACGGGAAAGCTCTGAAAGTGTCTTGGGACCAACAGTAAGGCCCTTCGTACACAACGCGTCGAAAGTCTCCGATACCTTACGACTTTGGTATCCAGGCGACTATTGCAATACAATTCCATACAGGTTCGTATTACAAGGAATCGGTGTGTGGAAATCAAATATTTTAAACGATACAAGACGTGAAAACGACAGCTGATTTTTCAATCAGAAATTTCTAGACAAATCTACTATTTCTTTTTACCCGACTGCGCCAGGAGGGTTATGTTTTTCGAGTGTATGTATATGTATGTATGTTTCGTTGTGTTGCTCTGCAGCCTAAACGGCTTGATGGATTTTAACTTGAGAGGTGTCGTTAGATTCGTCTTAAACGTGAGAGTGTCACTGGGTACATAAAACTGGCCAAGTGCGAGTCGAAATCGCGTGCAAAGGGTTCCGAACTAAAAATATTTTTTTTTAATTCTCTCACATTCTATCAAGTGGGGTATCAAATTAAAGGATTTTAAAAATGGTTTACCAAAATATATATAACTTATATGTTTCAATTTAATTTGGACTGATAAATGCTAACAAAAACTAAAAATAGTAAAATAAAATAAATATTAAAAAAAAAAAAAACAAAAAACCCGACTGCGTAATAAAACTAAAAAGAAAGAAACAAGCCCAGTAGTTTAGAGTACACTCATTCACACTCACAGCCGGGGCCCCTTGGGAAGATTTGATTGGTATAATTTGAATGGGCCCCGACTGTGAGTGTGAATGAGTGAACTCTAAACTATAATAATATTCCACAACTATCACACAACGCCATCTAGTCCCAAGCTAAGCAGAGCTTGTGTTTTGGGTAATAGACAACTGATAAACATACTTATATATTTCTAAATACATATACAATATTATAGATAAATTACACCCAGACACAGAACAAATGATCGTGCTCATCACACAAACATTTGTCCTGGGTGGGAATCGAACCCACGACCTCCGGCATAGCAGTCAGGATCACTAACCACTAGACCAACAGGCCAGTCAACCACTGGGCTTGTTTCTTTCTTTTTAGTTTTATTACGCAGTCGGGTTTTTTGTTTTTTTTTTAATATTTGTTTTTTTTTTTTAATTTCAAACTGATCTGAGCTACTTGATTCAGCCACTATTTACAAAAACAACTAGAATCTATTTAAGGTTTGTTCACACAATAAAACTTCCACAGTTCACAGGCACGCATCAATGTATACAGTCTTAGAGCAACGGAGACCCTATCTCCTATTAAATGCTCTACGCTGCGTTCGACTTCAGCGTAATCGTTGAGACACGGCGTGACGCTATACGTGGCGGATGACGTTTAGGCCGAGACTCCACCAAAGCTGTGCGAGTCGAGACGTGTTTTGAACAACCAATAGAATTGCGTTGCGGCACGGGTTGCGGAGTGGAGCTGTGTCAATAACGCAATTCTATTGGTTGTTCAAAACACGTCTCGACTCGCACAGCTTTGGTGGAGTCTCGGCCTTATAGGAGACCATAGCCTTAGGTTTCGGAGACTTGCGTCGCGTTTTGTACGAAAGACCTTTCTTTTCGCAGTAAAATGCGCCGTTGCTACGAGCTAGTGTTTTGTTTTCTTGGTCCGTGCTCCGCTCGATTGGTCGTTCCCTCTTTATTCAGAGGCACGTGCAGAAACCAGATGCTATCGATGTACTTCGACTGTTTATTTACAGTTGCTTTGCTATTGCTTTTGTCTTGTCGTTTGAATTTGTGTTTATTTGTAGTAACAAGAAATTCTTCAGGAAAGAGAAAATAATTGCTATTACTTTTGTCTTGTCGTTTGAATTTGTATTTTTAAGAAATTCTTCAGGAAAGAGAAAATAATTTTAAAGCGTTAACATAAAATTTAAATCTTACTTTTTACTATTACAATAAATGAATTTTTTTTTAGTTTGTGAGGATGGTCGTGGAGTAAGAAACATCCATTCAAGTAATAATCCAAGTAAGAAACATCCTTCCGATGGGATAATTACCAAACCTCACGCGGGCATTTTCTAGTCATTTCATAATGTGAACGAAATTAATTTTTATTCAGTTTCGTTTTACATTCCACAAAAATACATTTTAAATGAACTTTTAATTTTAAAAAGGAAATTAATTAGGTCAAGAATGAATTCTAAAAATGAAAACCGATGAAAGAGAGCTGTGGAAATGAAAAAGTGATCCACTTAGCTAGTTTGAACTAGTTTCTAGAAGGAAGGTAAGCTCATTAGGTGAGTGTGGAGACGCGGATACTACAGGGTGTTCGAAAGGGTTAGCCAAGTCAAACAGTTGTGTCCACAACTTTTATTGGACAACTTCTCTGTGTTAAATTATACTGTCTACATAATATTTAATAGAAAAGTATTTGTAAACTAATAAATAGTGGGCAGCTTGTGGTAATATCGACATTGTGTACTTCTTTTATAGCTAAATAGTAAAAAATGCTGTGTTTGTTTGATTATCTTTCTAAACGGGGTTGTTTAGAAAGATAATCAAACAAAACACCTTTAGTGTTTTACCCATAATCGATGTCGATTTGCTGTAATTTAATTATTGTAAGATCTATATACATTACGTTTTGGGATGCGATATTATGCCAATATTATTCACATCTTAGTACAGGATCCGTATATAGAACGACCTTCACCGATCGAGTAACCGGACGAAATGTGTTTTTTATGAATTAAAATATGTTGAAGAATGTGACGGTGATGGGTTGCCTCATAAAATCCTGTCAAGGATATTTTTAATTAATTTTATAAGGGAAATTATATGTGCGGCAACAAAAGTTTTCTTTAGCACCTGCAACCTAGCGTCTTTTTTTATATGTGAGCGACGAGTTAACAGAACAGCTTCAATTATATTAATTCATCATCTTTACTATTCCAACAAAATATCAAGAAACCAGCGTCAATTTACGAGCGTAAATTAATATGACTCCGAGCTACCGATAAATATATTTACTTCTGATTTGATAACTCAGCGACTAATGTTGTAAGTGAGCTACTTTATATATTGTACCAAATCAGTACCAAATCTAAAACTCGCTTTAGCAAGATTTCAGGGACACCCCGAAGTTCGGTTTGGTTAGGTTCCTTTAAACCTTGTACACAGAAATAGAAGCCCCGCGAAGCGGGGCTTCGTCGACCCTGCTTAGGTAGATTTTTTTTATTACACCTCGTTATGACATATTTTAATGAACATATTTTGGTGCACATTCAGTATATTTGGTGGAACACAGACAAAATTAGGTAAATATAACGGTGACTCTATGAAATTAGAGTACGTTGATATTATTTTATAGATGAAGTTGATACACTTATTAGAAGCTGGCAATGAGTGGACATAATATCACAAATTTAGTTGCTTAAGAATTATCACCATGTTGCGTCATATTAACAGTAGCTTGTTTTACAATATATGGTCGCTTATAAACCATTTATTAGACGCTAAAAGTTTGTCGCTGACCTATTAATTCATTAGACAACTAAATATATTTGCAGACGAGAATGACATTTTAAAGAAGCTGCCTTAATTAGCACCCATTTTATAAAAGTTTATTTTTTTTCAATACCTTCACCGATAGAGTAACCAAAGAAAATTAACACCAATTGAAAGTCCGAAGTCTATAGAATATGCTAACGTAGGGTTGCCTACCTTTTTCTTGTCAAGGGTATAGGGTTGCCTAATTTGAACAGGTGATAAAAAAATGCTACCTTCACCGATCGAGTAACCAAATAAATTATATAACAAAATAAAGACATTTTTTTTACGAATACGATGGTATACGGTTGCCTATGAAAAACTTGTCAGAAATTAGGGTTGCCAAGCGTTGAAGTTTGAAAATTTTAGACGGTTGGAAGCACATGAGTAGATAAACGGACTAAGCTTCATAAGAACGAGCAAAATTGTTACCTATTTTGGTAGGGTTGTCACAATAGGGTAGACAAATTAAACAAAAAAAAATATTAAATAGCTTTATTATTCAGTATGATAGAATCGAATCAAATAATTTAATTCAACTAAGCCAATTACAGGCAATTTTGAATTGTCAAAAGACATTTTTAAAGGTGTTTGGTCACCAATATATTAGAGACCAAACACCTACCTTCAAGAGGGCACGCGTTGTCAAATAGACCGCGCTTCGTACCACTTTATATACCGCCCGTTCTTACCTTATAGTAGCCATCCACCATCCTGCCTGTCGTACGATCGCCGATCGATTTGACGCTTGTAATTATTTCAAATTGGCAGTTCGTCCATATACACCATACACTATACTGCCTATCGTACGATCGATTTGACACAACTTCAATTCTGCAGCAGTGATGCCAACTCAGCAACTTTATAGCTAGATCTGGCTATTATTCGGTGACGACAGCTACAATTTTATAAAATTTGTGGCTAAACTTTTTAGCTACTTTTTCTAGCACCATTTCATTTGTATTTCCATAAAAGTACAGACCAGTAAAATAATAGGCAACGAAGGATGAATAACAGACCGAATAATTTTCGACCTTATCGACATTTAAAATTTAGTTTGTTTTTCTCACATTCTCGTTAGCTAACATTGCTCCTTCATTAAAATCCGGTGTTTGCATAAATGTCAATAAGGTCGAAAATCGCTTGAAGGTCGGAAAACATTTGTTTAACGATAGCAAGTTAAAAAACAGGTGCAAGGGATTTTCGCCCTTATCGACATTTAAAATTTAGTTTGTTTTTCTCACATTCTCGTTAGCTAACATTGCTCCTTCATTAAAATCCGGTGTTTGCATCAGTGTCAATAAGGTCGAAAATCGCTTGAAGGTCGGAAAACATTCGCTTAACGATAGCAAGTTAAAAAAAGTGGTGCAAGCAATTTTCGACCTTATCGACATTTAAAATGACATGGCCAGTTTCTGCCTAGTTACTCAGTGACATGTACATTTTACATGTTTAGTTATAAATTCATAAATAATAAAAATATAAATAACTCAATGATTTACGTTTCTGTACAACTTCCGAAAAAATATTTCGACATAAATAGTTGTTTTACGTTTCCGGCGTATCGGGGCAGCACGCTATTTCGGATAAACGTTCCATTCCCTGTTAAGCTATAATATGAATGCCTTGTCAGACTAATATTTAACATTATTCTGACTTAAAATGATTATTCACTTATGCAATTATAATAAAAACACTTTTGTAAGTTATTCGAATGCTATGAAACATTTATTTTAAATTACTGAAATAATAACTTTTTCCTGCAACAACGAAACGAAACGACATGACAGGTTCGACAATCGCTTGACATCCGTCATATTTTTTGTTTGACATTCATACAATTTTTTTAATTTGTGTTCGCAGCTTGTGCGGGGGCTTATTTTTGTTTGTAAACTGTGCGATTATCTTTTCTCTATACCGACCATTGCTATTCTACACGGACTGATTCCATTGCCCAACGATTATCTAGTGCTTTTCATACGGATTTGATTGTGCTTACGTTTTGGACACTGTCAACAATAATACAACAATGAGGTGTATTAACTGCGGTATAGTTACGGGACGGCTAAGAAAACATGTTGTATCTTCGTTAGACATGCCTTTCCAAATGATGCTTGTGCAATTACTAACAATTCAGGCATGTACTTAAAACTTATTACGAAAACCTACAAATAAAACATACTATACACACACTCTATACCTGGTAATACTTGGTTTAAACTGTAGAATATAATGGATATCCATCCAGTGACAAGGGTCTCTTTATATCCACGCAAAATAATCTGGATAATATTGAGGTAAGAGCCCGACTAGGTTCATGACCAATTGATGCTTTTTGTTAATTACTAAGAAATCTGAAGTTACTGGATTATGTAACTTTCACAGTTAATTTTACAGCATATTATGTTTAAAATAAACCAAAATTGGTCACTGTACATGATTTTTTATTTGCTAGGCAGAGTGCCCTAAGAAAATGGGCCATCTCCTTTAGTTTGTTTTTCTCACATTTTCATTCGTTAACATTGCTCCTTCATTAAAATCAGGTGTTTGCATAAATGTCAATAAGGTCGAAAATCGCTTGAACCTTTTTTTAACTTGCTATCGTGGTCCCTTGACACCTCTCAAGTTTTCAATCGTATTTTGGTTTAAAATAAAATGAATAACACTTTTTTATAAAAAAATCCTAGAACTAAAACTATTAAAGTTACACAAGAACGAAAGTTTGATTTCACAAAAATTGCAATAACTTGAAAACTACTGGACCGATCTTCATGAAACAACTTGTGAATCTATTTTTGTAATGAAACACAGCCCTTTTAGATACTTTAATTGAAAAACATACATAAACAGAAAAGTGAGTTTTCAAGTTACGTAATAATCTAAGTTTTAAACTTTTAGAATTTTCCACTAAAAACTTATCTAATTAGAAACTATTATATAAGAACGTACAAGATAATCTATTATGAATCTAATATATACACAACACAATCACTGGATTCTGATTAGAAAACACTTGTCTTCAACGGCAAAGGCCCTCCCACTACTTGCACCCCTTGTCGTTGCGTGGGTCTCGTCGCCGACAATCACCTTCTTTCATCATATGCCAAATTTCAGTTCCGGAGGAATTTTTCGGACCACATATGCCTCGTTGACTGGACTATTGGAATGGGTATCTACGGTACTTTCACAGTTATTATGTCTTGTGACTGGGACTGTAGCACCATAACTATTTTTGTACTAACTTTATTTTATGTCTTTTGACAATTCAAAATTGTCTTGGTTGCATTAAATTATTTGATTTGATTCGATTCTATCATACTAGATAATAAAACTATTTAAGATATTTTTTCTTTAATTTGTCTTACCCTATGGCCCATTGTGACAACCCTTCCAAAAAATGTAACAATTTTGCTCGTTCTTATGAAGCTTAGTCCGTGTATCTACTCATGTGCTTCCAACCGTCTAAAATTTTCAAACTTCAACGCTTGGCAACCCTAATTTCTGACAAGTTTTTCATAGGCAACCGTATACCATCGTATTCGTAAAAAAAATGTCTTTATTTTGATATATAATTTATTTGGTTACTCGATCGGTGAAGGTAGCATTTTTTTATCACCTGTTCAAATTAGGCAACCCTATACCCTTGACAAGAAAAAGGTAGGCAACCCTACGTTAGCATATTCTATAGACTTCGGACTTTCAATTCGTGTTAATTTTGTTTGGTTACTCTATCGGTGAAGGTATTGAAAAAAAATAACCTTTTATAAAATCAATTAAAGATATCCTTGACAGGATTTTATGAGGCAACCTATCACCGTCACATTCTTCAACATATTTTAATTCATAAAAAACACATTTCGTCCGGTTACTCGATCGGTGAAGGTCGTTCTATATACGTATCTTAGACTATATGCAGATGTGAATAATATGACAACCAAACAACACATACCTTTGTGGACAGCAAACATGTGCACAAATCCATAACTTAGCTACAAAAGTACCACCCCACTCTAAATTAAAACAAAATTGCTTTATCATTTGATCGGTCGTTCAAAACGTTTTGTCAATAATCGTTTACGTCATTAGCGACTGTGTTTTATATTCAAAGCGTTCCCTCCCTCAAAGAAAATAGTCTGGAAAATACTGGCCAGCAATATACCGATCGATGTGTACAATGGAATCTTTTTATTATAAAAATGAGGGTATTTTAAACATGTTTTCATATCGAAGTACTGACTGGAAAGAGATATTAAGAGCGTATATTCCGAAAGCTGGCAACGTCGCAAATGGTTGTCAAATATTAACAAGTTTTAATTAATTTAGCATTTTTACTGTATGAAAATAAGAAATATGGCTCTGTAGTGCACTAAAAAATTGATAAGGGAATGCAATAATTAATATCGTAACACCGAATACATAGTTTTTGATGTAGAAAAAGCATTTGGAAGCTTTCCAAATGTCTTTTATACACCGGAAACGGTTACAACATCAAATTCAGTGTTTTAATTGCATTCCTATATAATTTTTTTAGTGCACTACAGAGCGATATTTCTTGTTTTCATACAGAAAATTTGCCAAATTAATTAAAACTTGTAATTATTTGACAGCTTTTTGCGACGTTGCCAACTTTCAGAATATGCAGCCTTAAATGCTTTCAGCGTAAACTGACATGATAATATAGACATGTTCATTGATTTTTATTTATGTATAATATATATGATTTTATTTTTCGTAGTACCCTCGTAGACCCTGCTACGAATTTATCAATGCGTATTTTTTTCGATAAACGTTTTATGCTTACGTAGCGCGTAGCTACGGAAGGCGACGCCACATTAAATGGACACTAATATAGCATAATTATTAGACAATACGTATGTTGATAATTCTGGTAAACCAACAGTTGTTGGGTTCAGGCGGCTATTGCTGCGCTTGTAACCGCAAAATCAGCATAATTGTAGATTTCTGAATTGGTGAAATCTAGACTGTTATGAAAATACTATGTTGAAGAAATAGAAATAAAAATATTTATGTGATTCTCTGACGTAATATAATTACGGGTCTTCAGTGTTACTTACCTCATAATCAGAGAGTTATTCACAAAGTATACGCATTGTCTGCTCAATGAAGAACAATTAGGATTCCCTAGCCACCCTCCCTGTTTCCACACCCCACACGTCGGGCGGGAAAGGGACTTTTTCTTTTTATTGTCCGTTAATTGCTCTGATTGGTGCGACGGAACGAAATAAAGCCGCATTCGAGGGGATTTGTAGGCTCGCCCGCGTTCAAACGTAGCAGCCTCTAATTTAGACTTGATTGTAAAACGGTGCCGAGCACTTTTGCTGTTTGTATTTTCCCTTTTATTTAGTTTTTATTTTTATTGAAATTACAGTATTCTTGGACTTGATCGAAGAAGCGAATGAAAGAGGAATTTAAAATTTATTTCGTTGTAATCGAATTCAGAATTGGGTGTTATTTCCGCTCCGGATAAAATGTTAAATAGGGGATGCTGAAAGGATAAAGCTATCCATAGGTATTGCAATAGGTTTTTCTGTAATTTATCAAGTTGATCATTCATCAAGTGACCGCACGAGCACTAAACTAATTAACTGTATAGCTGCAGGACGAATCTCCTCACTTCACTCAGAATTAATCGTTCGGGGAGCGGCCCTCATCGCATTGCGGGGAGACAAGAACAACTACAAGAACTCTAATCTATTGTAGTTGAAACTAAGGAACAAAGCGCTGCGACTGTGCGACAGAGTTATTTCGATCTAAGGCTGTTAGTCCGTTGCAAGTGGCTAATGGATGAGGTGAGTGCCTACAACTACCTACCACGAAGCCTCACGAAGGTTCTTGTAATTCAGTTTCCTACTGACGTAATACGAGTATTCATGTATGTGAGCGGTTCTACAGCGATGAATTTATTACTAGGGTCGATTCTGAGTATATGATCTTAGAGTTATTACTCTTGAGAGAGCAGTATACATAACAGTAGCAGATCTCTTTGGAAGGAAAGCAATCGGTGGTACTGGGTATTAAAAGATTTATATCCGATGTGAGTTTTATCGAAAAAGCCGGGGATTAGAAGCGTGGCGTGTGCTGGTGGGCTTATAATACTTACCGAATAAAAATGGGATTACAATCCAGTATCCGAGCCGAGGTATGTATCCTTCCGACACAAAAAAAAAATTGTGATGCGAATAAAATATTGCTTTATCGCGATCTGATTGATACACTTAAAAAAACGAGGAATGTACAGTATATTACGATCTCCTAGATATTTAAGAATATTTTAGTGTATGTTTATAGCCATAGGTTTTTTTATGATGGTAAAATCCACGGTTTTCCTTCAATAGCCTTTTACATTCTAGGGTCACGGTTACTTGTTTAGATGGTACCGCGACCTCGTCAGGCTCTGGCTCTCTATGAGCGCCCTCACAACGCGCTGTCGATACGTCGAGTTTCATTGTCTCGCTTTTCTGGTGGTTGCCACTGTTGATTCTGGCTTTCAAGAGTTGCAGTGGTTTCGGAATAGAGAGGCGGGTTTGTCACAAAAAAAATGCCTGCGCCTAATGGTGGCCGCAAATCGCTTCGCGATGTCCGTTTCCATGGTTGTCTCGATTTCGATTTTATACATAAGGAAAAATCGAATGACTTTCTAGTCATAATTCGATTTTTATTTTTAACGTTATTATTAACGGCTGTAAGTTTGAGTTAAGACTTTATAATATTCTTTCACGTCCTCTTTCTCGGCCTTCTAAATTCATGACTCTTTTATTTCTCTTTTATTCATAACTAGCTGTGCCCGCGACTTCGTTCGCGTGGATGTCGGAATTTAACAATGTATTTTTTAGTGCGAAGCGCTTAAGGCTTCAGTCTTGGTTTGCACAAAATAGAATCGCGTTCAGCCAGTCGATCGTACGTCAAATTTCGGGCTCCCTCCCCGCAACCCCCCGCATACATCCTGCCTACTGAATTATTATAAAACAATTTTGATGCGGTAAGAACATTGCTCTACTAAGGATTATTTAAAAGGAGTTATAGAAATTGTTGCTTAATAAGGAGTTTTAATATGACTTGGTTTGTAATAATACGAGTATCACACAAGTGTTTTAATAATAATAATAACAATCGTGTTTAACTAATTCAACCTAAAAAAAGGTCAGTGCAGCAGTGATGCTGGCGAAGGAAGAGGCGGGACGCGTGAGAGAGAGGACAGCGTAAACCTTACATCCCAGCCACAGTGGTAGACGCCCACGGTGACTCGGTCATGGTCATCTCTGGCCATCGTAAGCGCGTAATGGGCGACTCGCTGTCCGACCATGGACCATGTCCGAGTCGACGGCGCTTTGTATACCCTTGTAAACCGAGAACGTAAAAGGCTATTGAAGAAAACCGTGAATTTAAGTCAGTACAAGTCTGACAGTCCCTTCCGCTTGGCCTGGGGTGGGAGGACTCATTTGATGATTTTACCATGATAAATAAAATAAATATTAAAAAAAAACAAAAAACCCAACTGCGTAAAAAAACTTAAAAGAAAGAAACAAGCCCAGTAGTTTAGAATTCACTCATTCACACTCACAGTCGGGGCCCATTCAAATTATACCAATCAAATCTTCCCAAGGGGCCCCGACTGTGAGTGTGAATGAGTGAATTCTAAACTACTGGGCTTGTTTCTTTCTTTTTAGTTTTTTTACGCAGTTGGGTTTTTTGTTTTTTTAAATATTTATTTTATTTACTATTTTTAGTTTTTGTTAGCATTTATCAGTCCAAATTAAATTGAAACATATAAGTTATATATATATTTTGGTAAATCATTTTTAAAATCCTTTGATTTGACACCCCACTTGATAGAATGTGAGAGATTTTAAAAAAATATTTTTAGTTCGGAACCCTTTGCACGCGAGTTCGACTCGCACTTGGCCAGTTTTATGTACCCAGTGACACTCTCACGTTTAACACGAATCTAACGACACCTCTCAAGTTAAACTCCATCAAGCCGTTTAGGCTGCAGAGCAACACAAAGAAATATACATACATACATACACTCGAAAAACATAACCCTCCTGGCGCAGTCGGGTAAAAAAAGTCATGGGCCATGCCCGGGTCGACGGCGCGTTGTGTTCCACAAGCGCCTCAAATAGCGTCAGCATGATGACGGGGTCCCCCTCTAGAGGGCTAAAGCCTGCTGGCGTCGCGGTACTTATCTCATTACCGTGACCCCGGAACATGAAAGGGTTATTTGAAGGACACCGTGGATTTTAGTCAGTACAAGTCTGACAGTCCCTCCCGCCCTGGCCGGGGTACCACAGTAACATCCAAGGACTGCACTCCTTGTCACAGGCACAGTCCATTACCACCTGGAGACAGAGGAACCAACGCTATTGTTCCTTGCTGGATTTTAATGAAGGAGCAATGTTAGCGAACGTGAATGTGAGACAATAACTTGCTATCGTTAAGCAATTTAAAAAACAGGTTCAAACGATTTTCGACCTTATTGACATTTATGCAAAAACCGGATTTTAATGAAGGAGCAATGTTAGGAAACGTGAATGTGAGAAAATACAAACTAAATTTTAAATGTTAATAAGGTCGAAAATCGCTTGAAGCTGTTTTTTTAACTTGCTATCGTTAGGCAATTTAAAAAACAGGTTCAAACGATTTTCGACCTTACTGACATTTATTCAAAAACCGGATTTTAATGAAGGAGCAATGTTAGCAAACGTGAATGTGAGAAAATACAAACTAAATTTTAAATGTCAATAAGGTCGAAAATCGCTTGAAGCTGTTTTTTTAACTTGCTATCGTTAAGCAATTTAAAAAACATGTTCAAACGATTTTCGACCTTACTGACATTTATGCAAAAACCGGATTTTAATGAAGGAGCAATGTTAGCAAACGTGAATGTGAGAAAAAACAAACTTAATTTTAAATGTCAATAAGGTCGGAATTCGCTCGAACCTGTTTAGTTACTTCTCCATATCTCTGCTATATAGTATAATTATAATGTCCTCAGGACTACATTATGTTAACTTTATTTCAACAGAATCGGTTCACAACTGAAAATTCTGTAGGAAAATTGACAATTTATTCCTTTTTTTCTACCTATATAGGCCGCGTTTAGTTTTGATATTTATATGGGACCAACTTTCAAATACATTACGTACAACAAAAAAAAAAAATTTTTGAAATTGGACCACGCAAGAAAAAGTAATGAATGGTCATAATAGTATATATATATAAGATAGTTTTCTGTGATTTAGAACGACAAAGTCAATTAAACATAATTGGGTTTCTCTGTAAACAAAGATTTATTTTATTAGTAACTTTACATGTACCTAAGTGTTACATAAATAAACATGAATAACGACAAAACTTAAAACACACCTGTAAACAAAGAAACGACATTTAATGTCCTTATTCCCAATGTCGTTTCTAAAATCACAATCAGGTAATAATTAATTATTTTATCAGTTATTGAAAATCCTTTTCTCAATATTTCTTCTGACAGCTCGATGATTTTTAATTTTGACACAAGTGTCATCCTGCAATCTATGATCGAATTACCAAAGAGTTTCTTCATGAGCGCGAATACTTAAAATAAAGAAAGTATTTTCTTTACATCTCCCCTCCACCAGAGAAGATAAAACAGGACACTATGTAGTATAAGGATCCGGGGCTGGAGTTAATTTTGAAACATGAAATAAATTTGACTCGGATTTCCTATGACCAGTGTTTACCTTGTAAATTGAGTTCGATATTTTTTCTACTATTTGGTATGGTCCGATTCTCAATTCGTCAAGCTTTTTCCTATTTAGTTTATTTCCATTGTCTACAAAAACGGTATCACCAACTTTGAATTCGACATGTTTTCTGTTTTTATCGTATATTGTCTTGTTGTAATTATGAGACCTAATTGTATTCTCCAGAGCTGTTTTCCTGTCTTGGATCAGATCATATTCGGTCTTCTTCAACTTAAGTTCATTAGGCAAAATCGTAACATCTGTACCATCCAAAAGATACTTAGGAGGGAATCCAGTGACAGAGTGCTCTGTTTCATTATAGCTTTTTACACAATTTTGTGCTATGGTTGTCCATGCCATTTTTGTTTCGTTTTCGTTTATCTTGCATCTGATTTGATTGACCAGTGTTTGGTTCAGTCTTTCGTTTAATGTATTCTTCACTACGTACAACAAAAGTTTTTGATGTTTGGATATGCTTGTGAAGTGACACGGCTTGATATTCCTCAGGAATTAGGTAAATCTTGTCATCTTGGGTGATAATTGAGGTTATGGCAATGTAGTTCGACTTACCGTCTGTTGTCGGTTTTGATTGAAAAGTAAACTTTAACTTTTCCATTTTCTTACAATAAATGTCGTTTTATAAGATAGTTTTCTGTGATTTAGAACGACAAAGTCAATTAAACATAATTGGGTTTCTCTGTAAACAAAGATTTATTTTATTAGTAACTTTACATGTACCTAAGTGTTACATAAATAAACATGAATAACGACAAAACTTAAAACACACCTGTAAACAAAGAAACGACATTTAATGTCCTTATTCCCAATGTCGTTTCTAAAATCACAATCAGGTAATAATTAATTATTTTATCAGATAATGAAAATCCTTTTCTCAATATTTCTTCTGACAGCTCGATGATTTTTAATTTTGACACAAGTGTCATCCTGCAATCTATGATCGAATTACCAAAGAGTTTCTTCATGAGCGCGAATACTTAAAATAAAGAAAGTATTTTCTTTACATCTATACTAATATTATAAAGCTGAAGAGTTTGTTTGTTTGTTTGTTTGTTTGTTTGTTTGTTTGTTTGTTTGTTTGTTTGTTTGAACGCGCTAATCTCAGGAACGACTGGTTGGAATTGAAAAATTCTTTTTGTGTTGGATAGTCCATTTATCGAGGCAGGCTATAGGCTATATAACATCACGCTATCACCAAAAGGAACGGAGCAGCAATGAGAAATGTTTCAAAATCGGGAAAATGTATTCCTTTTCGAGAGCTTTCGTTGCGTGCGCTGCGTAAACGGTTAAAGATACGCAAAAATTATGTACTACGGAATTATTCCTCATAAAAAGTTCTAAAATAAAGTCCGCGAGAGCATATATCTATCTTTTAAGATTAAGTCACTATAACCTTTTTTATGGAAATCAAATTTGTTTTAAAGTAATGCTTTATTTGCGTAGGTATTTTCATTAATATGATATTAATCCTTATCAAAAAAAATACGTTAATCATCACAAGCATTTAATTTTGAACAAAATTGCCCTTGACATCGTTTGATTTCAATGAATATCTTAGGAGATATCATAGTTTCAAAATAATGTCACAACAAAATTATTACTGCCTGGGCAATACTGAGCTTATCATAATTGCGCGTGAGGGAAGTGCACCCTCTACCTCTCACCCGAGCCACCGCTGAAGACGCCCAGGGCGTCGGAAATAGTGGGTCATATTCCAGCCGCTTACGGACGGGGAGTAATGGGTAGCTTACCGTCTGACGCGACGGCATGTATTTATAAAGAAGCACTGGCCAATCCCCGCTGCATAGACAAGTCGAGGCGCGGCGGGAAGAGCTCCGGCGCCATCTCAGGGGGCGGTATGGATCCTGTATCGAATGGGGAAGGAAGAAACGCCTGGGTGTCACCACTGCGAGGATCGCCCGGAGGACACGGTAGAACATACGGTGCAGGACTGCCCCGCTTGGGCAGAGCAACGCCGTGTCCTCACAGCGGCGATAGGCACTGGTCGAGGCCATGCTGCAGGGCGAGACGGAATGGGAAGCGGTCGCCTCCTTCTGCGAAGCAGTAATGCTAGCAAAGGAGGAGGCGGAACGCTTGAGGGAGAGGACAGCGTCCACCTCACGACACAGCCGCCGCGGGAGACGCCCACGACAACGGACGTCGCAAGGCGATCTCCGGCCACCGTAGGCGCGGGCATGCGGGCGGCGAGTAATGGGTGACTCGCCGTCCGATCATGGACCATGCCTGGGTCGACGGCGCGTTGTGTTCCACGCACGCCTCAAAGAGCTGTCAGCAATCTGACGGGGCCCCCCTAAGAGGGCCAGAGCCTGCCGGGGTCGCGGGACTGTCTCACTCGATAACCGTGACCCTGGTACATAAAGGGCTATTGAAGGAACACCGTGGATTTTAGTCAGTACAAGTCTGACAGTCCCTCCTGTCCCGCCCTGGGCGGGAGGACTCATTTGATGATTAAGCCACGATAAAAAAAGGGGGCTGGTATGAAGGGAGCAGTGGTGGCCCAGTGGTATCGGTCCCGACTTACGAGTTGTAGGCCGTGGGTTCGAACCCCGCCAGGCGCATTACTTTGTGTAATTTGTTTCATCACCACTGCTCTCAAAACGGTGAAGGAAAACATCGTGAGGAAACCGGCATGTCCTAGAACCTAAAATTCGAAGACATGTGACATCTACCAACCCGCACTGGGCCCGCGTGGTGGATTATGGCCCACTCCCTCTCACAAGAGAGGAGGCCTTTGTCCCAGCAGTGGGAACATTATAGGCTGATGATGATGAAGGGAGCGACTATCGAAACCGAGGTTTCTCTTTGAGGAATGGCTGGAAGGTGTCACGGCGTCCTGACCAGAACCTCACTGGACACGGAAGTTTTGGGAGTTACCTGTGTCGGATGGGGGAGGAAGAAACGCGTGGGTGTCACCACTACAAGGATCGTCCAGAGGACACGGTAGAGCATATGGTGCAAAATTGCCCCGCTTGGGCAGAGCATCGCACATGTCCTCACAACGGTGATAGGCGGCGACCTCTCGCGCTCGGCATTGGTTGACGTGAAATAGAGTGGAAACCGGTCGCTTCCTTCTGCGAAACAGTCATGCCAGCGAAGGAGGAGGCCGGACGCGTGAGGAAGAGGACAGCGTCCACCTCACGACCCACACCCAGCCACCGTGGTAGACGCCCACGGTGACGAACGTCGCAGAACGATCTCTGGCCAACAGGCGTGGGCATTCGGGCGACGAGTAATGGGCGACTCGCTGTCTGATCATGGACCATGCCCGGGTCGACGTCAACGTTGTGTTCCACGCGCACCTCAAAGAGCGTCAGCACAATGACGGGGGCCAAACCCCTTAGAGGGCCAGCCGGGGTCGTAGGACTTACGAGCTACCGTGACCCCGGAACGTAAAGGGCTATTGAAGGACGCCGTGGATTTTAGTCAATACAAGTCTGACAGTCCCTCTTGCCCAGCCCTGGGTGAGAAGACTAATTTGACGATTTTATGACGCTAAAAAAAAAGCATAAAGAAAATGATTTGTATCGGTATCCTCCAACAGCGCTTCGCACTAAAAAATACATTGTCAAGTTCCGACATCCACGCGAACGAAGTCGCGGGCACAGCTAGTATATATATATATACATGTCGAATTGAGAACCTCCTCCTTTTTTTCCGTCGGTTAAAAAATATATTTTAATTTAATAAAGTAGAGCAACCTGAGATGCGTAACTGTGCGTAATCACCGTTAGAGCGAGAGAAGGTGCGAGCGAGAGGGACCAATAAAAATTCGTCGTGGACCTCACGTCCAATCGCTCCGGCCGTCCACCGGCCACTAAGGAATTTCTCTTGCAATTCTCGTTTATAAACACTTTTTGAGAGGTTATTTGAGATATTTTTTATTGTTGAAAAAAAGCGCTTTAGGTAAAAAAAAAATTTTGTATTTGCTTTATTGAACAGTTGGCATCAAAATAATCTAAATATTACATACCTCTACGATGCATAGTTCTTATGAAAAAAACTATTTATTAAGAGATAAAATCCGAGAATTTTGATGATATTCTGCCATCTTAATTTAGAAAACGAAAGATAAATATAAAAAACTAATCAGCGCAGTTTGAAGACGAGGATATTGCGGTCATTATGCGCTGCTCCGATTTTTAAATTAATTCTTCATTGTCTCAGATTAAGTGCACCAACGTAACTCGAAATGACGTTGGGCAGGAAAGAGCTGATTTGAACGCTTGATTTACCGTATATAATCCACTTAAATCAACTTGAAAAAAATAACTAGCTGTTACTTATATTATGGTTATTTATGTGCAATAATAATATTTCAAGCTATTGCACTATTTTGTTCAAAAATCACAAACAAAGTAACGCAAATAATTCGGCGCGAGTGAATTTTACAAGACCTGAGCCTTAATGCTCGCCACGTTTTTATAAATCATATCGTTTTCATATAATCCCTGTATTTAGAATTTATTTTTCAAGAATATTTGAGGTGATTATAATAAACGCCCTCTGTCGTTCAGATTCAGAAGAATTGCTACTGGATTAGAGCACCCATTCTATCTCATTCTATCCCATTCCATTCCACTCCATCCCACTCCATCCCCCTCCATCCCACTCCATCCTAATCCATCCCACTCCATCCCACTCAGTCCCACTACATTCCACTCTATCCCACTCCATCCCATTCCATCCCACTCCAACCCACTGCAACCCACTCCATCCCACTCCAACCCACTCCATCCCACTACATCCCACTCCATCCCACTCCATCCCACTCCATCCCACTCCATCCCACTACATCCCACTCCATCCCACTCCATCCCACTCCATCCCACTCCATCCCACTCCATCCCACTCCATCCCACTCCAACCCACTCCATCCCACTCCAACCCACTCCATCCCACTACATCCCACTCTATCCTAATCCATCCCACTCCATCCCACTCCATCCGATTCCATCCCACTCCATCCTACTCCATCCCACTCCATCCCACTCCATCCCACTCCATCTCACTACATCGCACTCCATTCTAATCCATCCCACTCCATCCGATTCTATCCCACTCCATCCCACTCCATCCCACTCCATCCCACTCCATCCCACTCCATCCTACTCCATCCCACTCCACACCATATTTGAATAGGTTTTTCTATTCCAAGCTAGATCGCGCTACTGAACTACGCGTCTCGGTGTAAACTGACCGTAATTTTACTTCTGGGTCTGGAAGACTTTAAATTCAAATATCTTTTGATAGACTTAACCGATTGCAATGAAACAAAAACTAAATTAGTCCTCAAGTTACGCTCGGTCGTTGTGTATAAAGGTTATCTACATTGCCTTCGTACATTTTACGTGATGGAGCCACAAATAAACAGACAAACCGACAAACAGACAAACAGACAAACAGACAAAAATTCTAAAAATGCGGGAAATGGGTTCTGTTGGTTGTCCTTCAACACCCTAGCTATTTTTTTTGGATTTTATTTTGATGTACAAAAACGATTTTTCTACAGTTTTATTATATGTATAGATTTTATCTGTGCTATCACCTATTCTCTTCTAAAGGCCATGCCAGCACATGCGATTTTTACCAACTTTTTGATGTTAGGATTACAATGGCATGAGCGTCAGAATACTTTGTGTTAAATCATAATACATACCGCAGAAGAAAATCATTTTTAATAGTAGCTCAGTTATGGTATTACAGTGTAATCTTGTCTTATATCTATTACAAATGCGGAAATTTGTCAAGATGCAATAGATATTTGTTAATACTCGTATTTCAGAGGTTTTGATGAAACTGTTTAGTATTAATAGAGAACTTGGTTTAAGAACTTTAGTAGGTACTTATTTTTTATTTAGGTACTCGTTTTATTGCGCAGTTTGGTTCGATTCCTGCACGGAACAAAATATTTGTATTACTAACAAGTAGTTGTTCCCGTTCTAAATGTTCGTGTGTGAGTTTCCATGTTTGTAAACGCACCCACGACAAAGGAGACATTCCTAGTATTATAGATTAATGATTTTTTTGTATCGAAGCCCCCTTTTTTTTTTTTTTTTTTTTACGTGGCAAAATCATCAAATGAGTCCTCCAGCCCCGGGCAGGGCGGGAGGGACTGTCAGACTTCTACTGACTAAAATCCACGGTGTCCTTCAGTAGCCTGTTATGTTCCGGGGTCACGGTAAGGAAATAATCCCGCGACCCCGGCAGGCTTTGGCCCTCTGAGAGGGGGGCCCCGTCATTATGATGACGCTCTTTGAGGCGCGCGTGGGACACAACGCGCCGTCGACCCGGGCATGGTCCATGGTCGGGCAGCGAGTTGCCCTTTACTCGCTGCCCGCATGCCCGCGCCTACGGTGGCCGGAGATCGTCTTGCGACGTCCGTTTGGGTACGGAACCCTTTGGGTACGGAACCATAAAAAGAAAGAATTCAATGAGTGAGTTTATTTAAGCAGTTGGGTACATTTACCCAGAATATACGTTTACAAACCCATTCTTGTAAATACACAATAAGTTTTCTCGTTCCACTAAGTAATCGAACGTTTCGAACGACTGAGAAGAAATATCGACGAAGGCTCGTAAGTCGAACCCTTTGAACGTAAAGTTTTTTTATTCCATTACTAAAGCGCTGAAACTCTATCGAGGACCGATTTATTGAAAAGAAAGCGACAATGTCGTGCAGATTTCTTGAACATTTTGGTTATATTATGGAGTTTTTATGAACAAGGCAGTTGAAAATAGAAGTTACTTCAGTCCCGTAACCCTTTTTTTTTTAATGGTAGTAAAATGACTGTGTTCCCCAGGGAGGGAACAGACGGGCGCGCCGCCATCGCGGCGGTAAGACCTTTGAAGAGTGGCTGAGAGGCGTCACGGCAACCTCAACTTCCGCTTGACACAGGTCCTTACCGGACACGGATGTTTCGGGCGATTCCTGTGTCTTATTGGAAAGGGAGAAACGTCTGGGTGTAGTGGGTGTCACCACTGCGAGGATCGCCCAGCACACGGTGCAGGTCTGCCCCACCTGGGCTTGATGATTGAAGGATCACTGTGGATTTTAGTCAGTACGAGTGTGACAGTCTTTCCTGTCCCGCCCTGCGGGGCTATTGCGTATCTCGGTGTCTTTGTGGTGATCATCAAATAACTGTTCAAAAGGTAAATTTCGTATTGGCTTTTGCATTTGCAATAAAACTGATAAATTTAAATGTTCCCTAAAATCAACTATTCTAACGCTCTTAAGGTACTCCACTCTTCAAGTTAGCCTCATAACAGGTATCAAGCCATCCAAGTCCAGTGGACAACCGCTGGTCAGTGACTATCAAGTTAGCCAATAGCCCTGCTGGGTGGGAGGGCTCATATGATGATTTTACCACGGAAAAACAAAAAAAAAGGGTCGGGATGGGAGGAACTGTCCCAACTAGCAAAATAATCCTGGCATGCGATTAAAAAATGCTACCTGGACTTATAAAGCTCCTGAGAAGGTTTTGGTAGTTGCTACTACGCTTTTAACAGCATAAATACGTGCTGTTTTTACTCAAGCACGTTTTATCCGATAATTTGTACTTATATCCGTATATAAAACCATATTTCCTGACATATTTAGGATCAGGACTCCTATAAAAGCATAAAATAAGAGTAGTTACACTCAAGAGTAATTACTCCGGTAAGTTAGACTTATATGCGCCTATAAGATAACGTCTGCGGGCTATTTAAATCCTCATACTCTTGCAGAAGCATGTACCAGGAAGATATGGACTGAGGAGCAATTGCTCTTGTTATTTTTACTTTTAGCCTCATATAAGCTAATATTTTGTGGCCAATATAAGTAAATTAAAGTTAAATCACTATAAGTCATTTATGTATCTGGTATGGTTCAACATAAGCTTAGAAGTAACTGTTAAATGAATTTCATATCCACGTTTTATGAATAATAAACACCAAGATTATAACAGCACTCGGTATGACAAAATATTTTCTGTATTATACATTTTTTTAGTTTTATCATATGCCGTTTTAAACCTAGACATATTTATATTGGCATTCCACAGTAGTGTTATAGTCTAAGTAATCTCAAACAATCCTGGTTAAAACTCTTATGAAGCCACTTTTGCTTGTAACGACCAGTACAGGCGAAAACACGCTTTATATAGTTTTGAGAAATTCTATTGTAGGACTTGACATCAGCCATTTTGATTACAACAGTGTGACGACCGTTTTGCGAATTTTAGCGAGGGTTCCGGACATGGCACATTTAGAAAAAGTTAGAACTACGAAAGTACCAAGTCTATGAGCGATATTGAAAGTGAGGAAGAACTTTCGGATTATAACAAAAATTTAGAACTGTGTCATTCTATTAAAAACTGGGTTTACACTTCAATATTTCTCATTCTGCATTAAACTCTTTACTTAAAATTTTAAATATGAGATTAAACAATGTTTTGCCTAAAGATGCACGAACATTACTGGATACCAAGAAAGAAAATCTAAACATTAGTGTTTCAGCCCCAGTGCACTATTGGCACATCGGTTTGGTTAAATGTTTGAAAAAAATAAAATGACAATGTAAGAAACATTGTCATTTTATTTTATTTTCTTGAAGAAAAATTTCATTTACCAAATGAAATTTTTCTAAACATAAATGTTGATGGATTACCAGTTTTCAACAGTTCGAGTTTTGGCTTTGACAACCGGGACATATCTCAGATAACAAGAAATGTGTAACATTCCAAGGCCATTTTAAGTTCTTTAAAGATCTGAAATCTTTTTTGGTTAAAAATCGATCGATATCCAGGAACATCGGCATAGTCATAACATAGTCTTGTTTAAATCGTCAGTAACCTATTATATAATTAAGTTAAACAATGTTTAACCTAGCACGTAGGACAAACCTGTTTAAAAATATGTTTTTAACTTATCAATATAATATCAATCGATTTCATCTGGGCACATTGCGGAACCCTAATCGGTAACAATGGCGAATATGCTTCGGTTTTGAAATATTCCAATATAGAACCAACGTACTTATATTGGTCCTATATTACACTTGGACATGCTAAAAATACTTATTTTAGCACTATGTTACACTTGGAAATGCTTACTAAGAAAATGTCGGCTGCCTTCATAATATTAATTTAATATTAATTAATACTAAAATGTAAATAAGCAAATTTCAAGAGGCGCTTTAAAATTGTAACCCAAACCACCACAGATTTCACAGAAAATTCATATTCCCCTATGAATAAGCTACCTACTATAAGACTAACAATAACTTTTTCTATTGTGGTTGACATTAATAAATTCTGATTCATATAAATACTTAAACACAAGAAGTTAAAAATATTTTCACAGCGCACAACAACTTCCGATAGTCTCTTCGACTGTTCTAATTATGAGCTTACAGCAGCATTTCTAGGAGCGTATTAATCAAATTTACTACTATAACTTACTTATATTGAGATTAACAGGAGTAATTGTATTGAAGTAATTCTATTTAAGGAGCAATATGGGCGTAGATGGCATTTCAGCGGACTAATATAAATACGTTATAAGTAAAAGTAGACTTATAAAGTGGGCCCTTTTCGCGACTTATATGTGGATATAAGTCTCATATAGTCCTCGATAAATGTGGTTCTAGGATAGCATTAAAACCACTTTTTGCTAGTTGGGGTAAGACTCATGATGGCTAAAATTCACGGTGTCCTTCAATAACCCTTTACGTTTCAGGGTCAGGGTTACCGTCATACGGTCCCGCGACCCCGGTAGTATCGTAACTATGTTTATAAGAGTAATGGTAGTACAGAAAGACAACGCTAAAGATAAATAATATGTGTGAATCTGTACTATTTTTACTTCGTTGTTTAAAATAATATGCAACTTAGTTAGGTACTATAACTTTTTCAGTGTGTGTGTTTTATATCTTTGTGTGTGTGTATGTAGTATTTTGGTAGGTAAATTGTACATCAGACTATCTACAACTCTCTTTTTTAATTCCATTCTAAGGTTGTCTTGAAAAGATCGCATTTAGCAATAAGACTGCCTATCGTGTCACACTATTTATAAGGTATGTAAATTAAAAAATACCTGTAATTTGAACGATTAGCGCAGTGGCTGAGAGATCGACTGCAGCGCAGGGTGTCGCGGATTCGATCCCTCACGGAACAAATATTTGTATGATCTACAATTGTTGCAGGTCTGGATGTTTGTGCATGTGTGTTTCTCTGTTAGTAAACGCACCCACGACAGAGGAGAAATTCCTTGTGTGGGGCAAGGTATTTAAAAAAAAAAAAGGTTGCACTCCAGGAGTGCCGGTAGAAGTGAAAACTTTTTTGTTACTATGTTTTATTTTTAATTTGAATGACGTCTTACTCATTTTCGATCAGGGTCACGTGACCCTGACGGTCACGTGACCCTGACGGTCACGTGACCCTGACGCGAGTTTTAAATTTTTTACCCATTACAGAAAAAGTGTACAACGCCGCTAAAGAAGTTTTCACTTCAAAAAAGGTGCTTAATAAAGAGTATTCTATCTATCTGACAATCTATCTATCTGTTTATTTATCTATAGGTATAATATCTGAGACATTATTTACTAGACTGTACCATCCACGTTCTACTGACAACGGAGTTGGATTTACGGTCGGGATGCAATGAGCCGACCATTCGGAGTAGCGTACCCAGCCTTCATTTTGCATGATATTAAAGTGGAAAAATAAAAAAGTTGATATAAAGGGAAACTTGGTCGGGGAATTATCATGAAAAGCGGAGGTGGTGCACGATGCCTAGGTAACTTTGAACGATGCTTTTTAGTTGGTTTTCCCTGTGTAATTTTTAGTACATGCTGTATTTTTTGAAGTGAAAACTTCTTTAGCGGCGTTGTACACTTTTTCTGTAATGGGTAAAAAATTTAAAACTCGCGTCAGGGTCACGTGACCGTCAGGGTCACGTGACCCTGATCGAAAATGAGTAAGACGTCATTCAAATTAAAAATAAAACATAGTAACAAAAAAGTTTTCACTTCTACCGGCACTCCTGGAGTGCAACCTTTTTTTTTAGATAAAAACCTTTGTGGTTTTTTTTCTTGTAGTCTCACAATAAGAGGAATAAAGTATAGCGTGATACTTTTGACAACTTTTCGTACCTACTTTGTGCGTAGCGTGGTTTTATGTCCCATTTGACGTTTCGTCATTTTGACGGCACGATAGGGGTGAGTGGGCGGCGCTACACAGCCTGACGCGAGTTCGAACCCAACACGGTACAAATAATTGTTTGACCTGCAGGTAGTGTTTCCGGAACTATGTGTTCGTGTGTGTGTGATGCTATGTAAACGCACCCACGACTCTGGACAAATTCCTAGTATTTCCTAGTATGGGGCAACGTTTTTAAAGAAAGAAAGATTAAAATATTAAGTAAGTACTTGCGTTGTTCTTCCCGGTTGAAGATTGAAATGCTACGAATTTCATGATGGACTCATCATCATCACCAGCCTATAATGTTCCCACTGCTGGGACACAGCCCTCCTCTCTGTGAGGGGGAATGGGCCATAATCCACCATGCGGGCGGATTTTGGTTCTAGGACATGCCGGTTTCTTCACGCTGTTTTCCTTCACCGTTTTGAGAGCACAAAATAATGCGCCTGGCGGGGTTCGAACCCACGACCTACAACTCGTAAGTCGGGACCGATACCACTGGGCCACCACTGCTCTACATCAAGGACTCTACACGTAAATCTTTGTCCCGTGCAGCAATCGAACTTACCACACGCAGCACAGCGGTCGATCGTTCAGCAACTGCAGTAGCTACCTAACAGTGAACCTAAATTAAAATATTCAGGTTCATTTCTATTTAAAAATCTGTATTTGTCCTTGTTTCCCAACTGCCACAGTGGTATTTCATTAGACGATAACGTTCGGACACAAGTAAGTAGATCTGTCCGTTCATGTTGTTGAATTAATCAGTGGCGGGCGTCGGGTCCGCTCCATCTTTCTCCCTGTCACCGCTTGCATTATACCGATATTGCATTTATTTGCATTATTATCACTCCATTTTCAATTAAAGTTGGTAGGGATAAAACAAACAGTTTTCTGTTTTTAAAATAGGTTATTTTTGAAGAGTTGATGATTTAAAGGCGTCCTGCAATTTTTTTTACATTTAGGTACCTATCTTATTTTTGCTTAGTTTATGCTCGCGGCGTTGCCCGTGTCAACTTCGGTTATTATCGCACGGAGTGTCATATCGGGATGAAAAATGACTTCGAAATACCTTCTGTGTGCATGTGGACGGCGACTAGTAGGTGACTTGCCGTCCGATCATAGACCATGTCCAGGTCGACGGCGCGTCATATTCCAAGCGCGCCTCAAGAGCTGTCAGCAGTCTGACGGGCGCCCCCTAAAGCTATTGTCAAACAGACAGGTGTGACGAACGCGAAGCGAGGCGTTTTTGTTTGTAATATATGCAATTGTTTGAATCCAGTCACATAGAAAAGCGAAAGCGATCCGATAGTCTATGTGACGGGCTTCAAATAAAAACGCTTCGCTTCGCTTTCGGCACGCCTCTCTGTTTGACAATAGCTTAAGAGTGCGAAAACCTGCCGGAATCGCGGTACTGTTTTCACAGGAAACCGTGACCCCGGAACATAAAAAGCTATTGAAGGAACACCGTAGATTTTAGTCAGTACGAGTCTGACAGTCCTTCCCGTACCGGGTGGGAGGACTCATTTGACGATGTTACCACGATAAAAAATAAGTACACACATCAAAAGTGTCTAGGGATCAACATATTATATTTTTGCAATAACTTTTCTCCTGATTGATATTAATTAAAATGTTCTTTAAGGATTCATCAAATAAAGTGTTATCGTTTGTCACAGTAACGATAAACCAAGTCACCTTTGCATTCATAAAGAAAGGGCTTTGTGCCTTTTGTACCAGTTCCTTATCCGCCATTTTGATATTTTTTCAAAACGGCGTACAATAATGAAACATTCCTATATCGATAGATCACATCAATACAAACATAAAATGTAAGCGGCAAAACCTCGTAAACCGTCACGTTTCCGAGTTATGAGCTGTCAAAAATCTATAATTAGCGACACATTTTTTCTTTTTTTTTAATATTTTGATGTTTATTGATCAAAAAGGTTATTTCCACAATAAAAGTAATTGAATATTAGTTTTTCACGCATTTCAAATGCTTTTAGATAGGATTATTTCGTTTAACGCAATTTCAGCATTTAAAATGCGTGGAAAAACTAAGTTTTATTGCGGAAGTATCCTTTTTGATCAATAAATATCACAATATTAAAAAAATAAGAAAAAATATGTCACTACTTGTACATGTTTGACAGCTCATAACTCGGAAACGTGACGGTTTACGAGGTTTTGCCCCTTAAATTTTATGATTGTATTGATGTGATCTATCGATCTATCAATGTTTCATTCGTGTACGCCGTTTTGAAAAAAAAAACAAAATGGCGGATGGCACTTGGTACACGGCCCATACAAAAAAGTTCAAACCCCTTTGCCATTTTCCTAATAAAGGGATTTTTGACATTTGAACCACTAACATTAAAGTTCGAAAAAAAGACTGAAATAACAGTTTTCTTTAAAATTTTATTGGGTAACTTAAACAATTAATAATCCGTGTTTCTACCGCGAACACTAACAACACAAGAACATCGGTTTGGCATACTCAAAATGAGTTCATCCAAATCACGCTGTGGAATGGCCGCCCATGTTCGTTGCAACAACAAAAAAAGGTCTTCTTGCGACTGGATACCCTCCATATTCGGCAGAGCTCTTCTCTGTAGCATATCCCATGCATGCTCAATCGGGTTCAAGTCTGGCGACTGAGCAGGCCAGGGCAGGACATTGATGTTAGCTGCGGCGAGAGTCTGTCTTACAACTCTTGCGGTGTGCGGTCGTGCATTATCATGCATTAACTGAAATAAGGGACCGATTTGCACTTGTAGAGGAACGATGACGTCTGATACAATCGTCTCAGCATAAATTTGAGCGTTGAGGTTGCCTCTGATCCAAATCAACTCAGTTCTTCCGCCGATCCAAATACCCGCCCATACCATGATGGTTCCACCACTATAAGGATGGACTTCCTGGCAGGATTTTAATCGCTGTTGGCGTCCAGGGGTTCTCCAGTGTCGTATACGTCTTGTATCCGGTCTCATACCAAAACGAGACTCATCAGAAAAGCACACGAAACGCCATTGTTCTTCTGCCCAATTTCTGTGTTCAAGAGCCCATTGATATCGAATCCTACGATTGTGCATTGCTATAGGTGGTACCCGTAGCGGTCTTCGGGAATGAAGGTTCACTTCATGCAAGCGGTTTCTGACTGTTTGGTCGCTAATTAAGTTCCCTGAAGAGTGATGAAGCCTCACGGCTAACATCATGGCGGTTATTGTTGGAGCTCTTCGAGTTAAGATTTGAATGTATCGGTCTTGTCTCCGTGTAGCGATACCGTCCTCCATGGCGCTCAGCCACGGTACCAGTGCTTCGGTAACGTGTCCAAAGTCGACTGATAACACTCTGACTTGTATTCAGAGCTAAAGCCACAGTACGTTGCCGGGAACCAGCTTCTATCATTCCCACGGCTCTGAGCATTTCTTCCCTGCTTAAATGACGTCGCCGCTCCATAATAACGTTGGTTTTAATCAGTAGTAGGGAAACAGTAGCACTAATAATGTCTTCAATGCGTTGTATGTTTTTATAGGGAAAATATTGACAGCTGATTTTCATCTTTTACTCGAATTTGATTTACAGTTCCTGATTCAAATTATGAAATGCACCAAAAAGGATCCATATAAATTTATAAAATCATAAATTTATTACAAAGCCACATCTCAATCTCAAGAAATCCGCATAAAAATGCTTGATCCCTAGACACTTTTGATGTGTGTAAGTACTAGTTTTCGTGTCAAAGAGTAACAAGCATGAATTTATAATAGAAAGTAAGATTATTAACCTGTTAAATGCTCTCTGCTGTACTAAGACGGCCTTTCTTCTCCCAACCCTCCTTAGTTTTTGCGATCTCTAGACAGGCCGTAAAACAGATCACTTCGTCAAACCACCTTTGACGCGGTCTATCTCGCGGTCGATGGCGCGGGTGGATGTGACCAAGTCTTTATCTCGTGCCATCCACCCCATTATATAAAACGTGTAACACCAAATGCGCAAAACCTCTCGTGAGGTAACTCAGCCCATGTTACTGAACAATTATTGTTCTAAGAATGCTGGAAATTCCCAAAAAAAAACCCGTGTATGTTATGCCGATTCCAAATACAGAGAGCTCGATGAAACAATTTTTCCCATGTAACCCGTTGACTTTAATGGCTGTTTGCTCTTCTATTGAGTGACTGAGTCGGATACAATCATTCACTTTGATTATACGACTTTGGGTTAACAAAAAAAACTAAAATATGTGCAGACAATTAACCTATCTTGATCTGTCAAACTTTAATAGATTCTCAACCTTATCACAATGGTGGAAGGTTAATGTTCGATTGGTAAAATTTGACAGATTCGGGTTGGTTGACCTGCTGGCGTCTGTACAATTTCACGGCGGCTTCGTCTCTTACTTCTTACTGTTTCAAACATACTCTGTCCGCGCCACTTTCGTTCAAGTGGGTTCAAAGTTTTATCTTCACGTATTAAGATGTAACAACTAACAAAGACTTCTAAAAGTAATCTCATTATTTTATAACTTTATAAACATTGTTACAGCAAGGTGTTTCTAATGAGCGAGTATCAAAGTTAGTAAGCTTCTAAAGTAAAACAGAGACCGGCCAGCAACACTAATGAACTAAGAAGTTCGTTCATAATCTCCTCGAGCAAATACAACATGAAAGATGCGCTTCCAGAAGAGTATATAATCTCACCGATATTTTGCACGTCACATCGGATACCTATTTTCGAAACTGAAATTCCACAGACGCGGCGAGGTTTTTTTTTAATCTTGGTAAAACTATCACAATCATGAGTCCTATCACCCAGGGGGCGCCGGGCGGGACGGGAAGGACTGTCGGACTTGTGCTGACCGTTCCAGGGTCACGGTTACCTGATGAGACAGTCCCATGGTCCCAAAACAGTCCCGCAATCACCGACAGTCCCGCAACCCACGTGGTGATGGTGACCTTGAAATAAACATGAAAATAAACGCGATAAAATATTCCTAATCAGTAGGTTGTAGAACTAAAAGAGTATATAATTCGGTAGCTACGTTCACTCTACTCTAATTTGAAGATAGTAATCGCGTTTGAGATACGAGTCGGGTGGCGCTGCGTGATTTACTAGTGTTGTCGCCTTAGTTAACGAGGGAAACTTTTTGCGAGCGACTACACGGGAATAAATTAGCTAAATTGTACTGTCAACTGATCCGCCTCTTAGTACGAGCCGCTTTAATGGTCTGTATAACTTAGCAATGTTAGAAGTTGGTCATATTATCTGCAGGGACTCGTTAATCAAAACCATTATTCAAATCATACAATTAAATGATTTAAATTGTAAGCTTTGTGT
The DNA here is from genome assembly GCA_954870645.1 of Agrotis clavis. Classification (NCBI taxonomy): domain Eukaryota; kingdom Metazoa; phylum Arthropoda; class Insecta; order Lepidoptera; family Noctuidae; genus Agrotis; species Agrotis clavis. The sequence continues at coordinate 15,053,384 of OX940920.1, forward strand.
TTGGGTTTTTGTTAAATCTTTATTATGGAAAAATCTTAATATCTTATAAACTAGATTATGATTAAATATAACACATTTTGTGTGAAAAGTTTAGTACGTAGATTGAAGATTGAGCAAAAAATAATTAATCCTCCTAAAATTAAATCCTCCCCCTACCGGATTTTAGACCCCAAGGTAATAGCTAAAAGGAAATACAGAGTCTTTTTAGCTACAACCTTGTGATAAATTATGGAATCAGGCGTTATTTTGCGGAAATCCATGACATTAAATGTTATGAAAAATATTTAGTTTTAATTCCGCGACAAAAATCCAGGCTTGTTGCAGGATGTAATCCCACCCTATGGCCATGTGGGCGGGAGGATGAGTCCTTTGCTGCATGTGCATATGCATGATTGCATAGGGTGGGTTTGCATCCTGCAACAAGCCAGGATTTTTGTCGCGGAATTAAAACTAAATATTTTTCATAACATTTAATACAACCTTGGGGTCTGTAAGTCAAAAGTCAATAGGTTACTTCTAGACAAGCGTACTTTACCGTCGACCACAATCATCGCTATCCATTAGGCGAGATAGTGTTCAAACGCGAGACTGTCGCCAAATAAAAAAAAACCTTTACACACTCTCAAAACTAAAGACACAACTACTCAAAGTCACACCAATATGATTTATAACAGCTTCAAAACTACACAAGCCAGTACTGCCAATAACGTTCAACTTGAACCGAGTTTCCCGGAATCAGACACGTTTAATCGCTCAACTATCAAAAGCTCGTTCAGGTCACTAACTCCTAGTTCAGAATTGAAGACGTTCGAACTGAAATCGAGGGTAAAAGTGGCACTGGGGAGCTCAAGACTTGAGATGGCGAACTGGTTGACCTAATAGTGAATGAACGAACGAAGGAGCGATGCGACTTCGAGAGCGATGTTATATCCATTTGTGAATGTCGACTTTTTAATCGAATTCAGTTTGAATGCAATTAATGAATGCAAGTTAGTTTATTAGCGTCATTCAGAGTAATGTTACAATGATATTAATTTTGTTAGTATCTATATCTAATTGTAACTTGTAATAGTAGAAAGTAATAGAGAAGTCCATGCAGATACTTATACGGTACTGCTCAGTTATCAGAATTTGTTCATATTCTGGATGGTGAAGATTTTATTGTTATAAATCCGTAGGTTTGTGAGGCTGAATTGGTGAATGGTTGTGCTTTATGCGACTCTTTCACACAAAAACCACTGAACGAATTAGCCATGTATGTACTAAATTTATACACTGTATCCCGTGGGAAAATAACCGAACTTCACGCGGTTGAAGCTGGGTCATTTGCTAGTATTCAATAAAGCTGTTAATAAGAATATTAGTAGGCCAGTCAAGAGTAAAAAAGCCCTGTATATACGCCAAAGTTAGACAATAAACAAGTTCAGTCTAAAGACTTACTCGAACTTCTTTCCATAACACCGCGGCACACTGCTATAAATTTTTGTATAACTTCTTATGCTTGAAACAGACCATATATTTCACTAAAGAATACGGCCAAAGCAAACTTGTGTGAGTATAATCATTAATTCAAGTCCCCAACTGTGCTGAAGTTGGCACAAGTGAAGCTTGCCAATACAATTTGTAAGTCGTGTCAGGTGCTAAAAACTCCGGGAGTACCGGAGCGAAACGAACTAGACAGTAAATCTGGATAAATTCAATCTGAGCAAGTTCTGCTGCAGTAAGCTCGGACTAACTTTTATGCTTGGATTTGTATCTACTTCGTAATTAATATTAAAGTACTGTAATCATGACTGTAACTCACTTACTAAATATTTGCTCGTACAACTTGTTATTTGAGTTCTGAGATCGAGCACGGAAATATGAACGCGATTAATTCCGTTTCCGAGTAAATATTTCAGGGAAAAAATAAAAAGAATTGGTTTTGTGAAAAATACTTTGAAACAAAAATGTTTTTTTTCTTGAATTCAAATAATTTGAACGTATGCTCCAATTACGTTGTTAAATATTAGCATTATTTCAGGAATAAGTCGATTTAAATTATACGGTGGTTATGTTATTTTGTAAATTATTAATATGGACTTTGAATTTTCAGAGTAAGGTTCACTTTCATTTTTCATAAATCGAATTTAGTCAACGCCTACGTTTATAGTGCGGCACAAAATTACTGAGCGCCTTGAGAATAACTGTGAGCAATTCGGTAACATTAATAAAGCTACAGGCGTTCTTCGTATAAGTTCTTTCATTTGGGTCGTTTTAAGAAAAGTTTTATGTTAATTTTACACATAGGGCCCATTTTTGTTGAGACTTTTATACATATTTTTGGGAATTCGTGATACTTACTGAAGTTTTCTTAAAGGTAATTTAAACACACTGGATTTAAACTTATTGGCGAAGAAGAAAATCTAAGGGAAAAGACGTTTCGTTTAGGTTTAGTCATAGTCGTCTCTACAATAATTCAAGATTAATAGCTTGTCTACCAACATTCATCCAAATCTATGTAGGATTTTATCAAAATATAGAATAACGCGTCTTATGGTAGCCATACACCATCCTGCCTATCGAACGATCGATTTGACGCTTGCAATTGTTTCAAATTAGCAGTTCGTCCATATACACCATACACCATACTGCCTATCGTACGATCGATTTGACACAACGTCAAGTCTGCAGCAGCGATGCCAACTTAGCAACTTTATAGCTAGATCTAGCTATTATTCGGTGACCGATAGCTACAAATTTATAAAATTGTAGCTGTCGTCACCGAATAATAGCCAAATGCATCACTGCTGCCGATTTGACGTTGTGTCAAATCGATTTGATGACCTATCAAATTGGCATGTCATGCCATCAAATTGGCATTTTTAAACAATTGCAATTTGAAACAATTGCAAGCGTCAAATCGATCGTCGATAGGCAGGATGGTGTATGGCTACTATTAGAGTCCCGGGAAACGGTTTAGCATAATACTTTGTTAAGACATGCTAACGTGTTGATTAAAAATTTGTGAGAATATAATTATACTATAGGGATAAAGAGTATCCTAATGCTGTCTCTGTGGGCTAAATTTTACAAGTTACTTTTTAGTCGTTGCTCGCATGCGGACGGCGAGTAATGGGCGACCCGATGTCAAACCATGGACCATGCCCGGGTCGTCGGCACGTTGCTTGTGTTCCACGCGCGCCTCAAAAAGCTATCAATCAATGGCTGATAGGAAATGACGGGGCCGGGGAACTATCGGGTAACTGAAGTCCGGAACGTAGAGGGATATAGAGAGAACACCCTAGATTTAGTCAGTACAAGTCCGACAGTCTCTCAGTCCTGCCCTGGGTGGGAGAGGACTCATTTGATAATAATACCAGTAAAAAAAAACTTTTCAGTCTTACGGCGTATTAATGTAACTGCGTGAGCATTTTGGACAAGGTAATTTTATTTTAGTGAATTTACACTGATTTTCGAAACAGGGCTAATGGCAGGGCAGGCTTCTGACGTCTAGCAACCCCTTTTCACTTTAATCTCAGCTTTACATTATAATACTTTTTTCCGGCATTTCCTCAACACGTACGAAATATAACAATAACACCCTTTTCCGTTTATTTTCTCCTTGACCTTGGGTTCAACACTGGCCTTGTAGGTACCATATTAGGCTTTCGATGACTGGCAATTTCGTTGAAATATGAAACTTTACTTAGGTGCATTTATTTTTAAGCTTGTTGGAAATATATTTGTAAAGTTGGTTACTAAGGGGAGGACGGTGAACCATACCTACCCTGTAACAAAGGGATTTAAATAATGATTGGGGCTGCTATTATCTGAGAGCATAGCATATTGCTGCCGTGCAAACGGAAATTGTCAACGGAATTCCCGTATAGTTTATAAACCTGGATTAACACATGGGATACATTTTATCCTCGTATGACTTTCCCGTGGGATAATTACCGAACTTTACGCAGGCAACGCTGCGTTTATAAGCTAGTATATTATAAGACAGGATTATATGAGTAGGATTTAAAGAATACATTATTATTTGTATGTGGTGGCCTGCATGTTATTGAGTAGACAAGGAGGATTTCGATTGAAAAGGGTAATGTAAACAATTTGTAGCTTACCCCAGTCTTGTCAATGTCCACTTTTTGTTTTATATGTTACAAGATACTTTAATAAACATTGTTCTCGTCATATCTCTTTTATTATGTCAGTGATATAATATTTTATTAACTTTATTTTGTGTGTAAGAAGGAAGCCCTTTTTACTCAAAAGATGTATCTGCTTTTTTCATTTTAATCATTTAGATTTGAAGTTTGTGTCTGTCAATTTTCAACTTTATCATTGGAATAGATGGCCATATTCGGTTGGGTAAATTTAACAGATTCAGCTAGGTTGATGGACTGGCGTCTCTACTACGCGACTACTTTTTTTTTATTTGGTAAAGTCATCAGATAAGTCCCTCCCAGGACGGGACTTGAAGGACTGTCAGACTCGTACTGACTAAAATCCACGGTGTCCTTCAATAGCTCTTTACGTTCAGGGTCACGGTTAGGTATGTACCTGTTAAAACAGTCTCGCGATACGCGACCACGACAAGAACTGTGATTGCGCCAAAAATAATATTAACAATGATTATAAATGTTATTGAAAAACAATTCGCATTAACAATGGTTTTGCTCATTGTAATTTTCAAGTGATACTTAGTTGACAGAAAGAGGTCATTGACGTGTCCGTTCTCATCGTGGTCGCATAGTACACACCAAAATTGGTACTTAAAACAGAACTACAGGCTTTATGTAGGTACTTGTACACACTTACTAAAGCTGATGTCTACACGGTTGGTTGAAATACGAATCTCTGCAGAACTCATTTTTTCTCATTTTTTTTCCAGTGTCGCAAGAAACGGTAGCTAAAGCTTTTTCGTCACTCATTTCTTTGAAAGTCTGATAGCTACCACAAAGGCAAAGATAAAATCGGCAGCCAGTTATCGGCACGAAGGCGCGCGATCTTTTGTACCCTCGAAAAGGATTTGTGAAACCATCGAACCATATTGCACCTATAGACGGTCTTTTTAGGTAATAATTCGATCGGCTTACAGGTTATTTTAGAAGATAATTTAGATTGTCTCTGGTTTTCTAAAAATTGGAATACGCAGATGGCTCTAATCTGGAATTGGAACAGTTTTTTAACTAAATCATTAGATATTAAAATTAAATTCAAATAAGACCAATTACCATGGATAGTGTGTACTCGAGGTTTGAAAATCTAATTTTTTTCGTATTCATATCAGATTGGATGCAGAATGTGCACATCGAAAATGAGCTTCTCATTTAGAAAAATTGTAAATTATCATTTTGAGAAGTTTTTTTTTAAAGTGGTAGGTACTTTGAGAAAAACACATTTTGCGAGAGTGCAAATTGTACGTCACATTCTTCATATTTTCTTACTATCACGTGTGTCGTGTTAGCCTCTTGCAATGCTCATAAAAAAGAAGGGTTGTGTAAGGAGTGACATGAAAGAAATAGGACTAATTGATAACGTGACGGTTAACAGGGGAAAATGGAAGAAAAATTATTGTTGTGCCAACCCTAAGTATAATACAGCTCTGCCCTGGGTGGCAGGACTCATTTCATGATTTTACCAAGCTAAAAAAAAGGTAGGTATTACACAGTTCCGGAAGACGATGATGAATTTTCTCTTGGTAAAGAAATTAATTTCTAAGACAAGAATGATCACTGTTGCCGCCCGGATCATATATTTGTATGATCAATTAGTTATTTCGGATCTGGGTGGTTCTATATGTAAGCTTAAATGTTTGTAATTTCAACCCACGACACAGGAGAAACAACAACAATAGGGCAAGTGTAAGATGCCTTATAAAATGCTTCAACGAATTTCAAAATTACAGTGTCGGTAACCACTGAACTACGAAAACAGAAGGATGATCGCATTAGATATAACGTGTGGGTTATGTTGGATGTTACTGGCCATAATCCGTCTGGTAACACAATTATATGAGACGGCTTGACCCATGGGATACGAGGGGTGGAACATTCGTAGTTGGAAGCCACGCGGAATGAGGTTACAGCATTAAAATAGTGTGGATGTGAAATTGAGTAAGGGCTTTGGAGAAGAACACTTTTGACGTTTTTTTTTTCGTTGGTTTAGTAGTTATATGAGGAAGGCTAGTTTTTTTTTATTAAATTCCAATCTAACCAGAGACAGCTAACTATATACCAGTATTTTATATGAAGCTACTACCTATAATCTGACTTCCACAATCTAGTTAAGACTGTGTAACACAATACTGGTTAGACTAGTCCCCACAACTATCAAAGATGTACGAAATAATAAAAGTAGGGTTAAAATGACCGCTAAATGATTTCTAAGCCTTAAAAAGCTCCCTCTCAGAGGGCCAAAGCCTGCCGGGGTTTATTTCCTTACCGTGACCCCGGAACATAAAGGGCTATTGAAGGACACCGTGGATTTTAGTCAGTACAAGTCTGACAGTCCTTCCCGCCCTGCCCGGGGTGGGAGGACTCATTTGATAATTTTAACACGCTAAAAAAAAGCCTTAAAAAGCTTACAAATCACTTTAGTATACTGATGTAAGCGTTGTGTAACGTTTAAGTAAGCACATATACTATTCGTTCATACGATAAACACAAGGGAACTGCTTTTACTATTTTCGAGACGATTCCCAGTTGTTTTTGCTAAAGAAAGGTAGGGAATTAGGAGCAAAGGGGTGTGGGATGGCGGTTGTAAATCCCAAAGGGTCTACTTTAGCGAGCGTCTTTTGCTATACCGAGTCGTACTTTCTCGCAGATGAAGTTAGAGACCTTGGTTTTGCTCTGATCTCGGGGAAAAGCCTGCTTACAGCACTTTTGCTATTATTTTTAAAATGATTTTGTATAACCCGGACAAGGGAACATAAAAAATCAGACCGTAATTGGTTCATTATGGTTTATATAGGTACCTCTTTTCGTACAAAATTATTTTGTGAACATAACCTAGTGTTGCTGTTGCAAATATATTTTAAAATGAATAGTTTAAAATTTTGCATTGCAGATTTTCAAACTGAATTTATTACGTTTCATTGATTTTTATATCTCCGACGAACTAGTTAGTATTTATTTATTCAACCCACATTCACTTGTGTCCAATAGTCGAAGTGGGTCTTTGTTTTATTTATCCACCTTATACAACCCGGCAGTAGTTATTCTTTTATACTGTTTTTGTTACCAAAATGATTTGTTATTCCAATGTAGAAGTTATCAGTTGTTTGTTTCTTACAATTGTTTCATTACTTTGGTGTTTGAACAAATCCGGAGCGGCCTAGCATCGAAGTGATCTAATAATAAACTAATTTCTTGTCACGTTGCCTTTGTGTACTGAGGGAACTCGAACAAAATTGTTTGTGTACGTAATTACCCTCGCGCATTGTTGGCTGATCTGGGAAATGGAAACGGAAACCCGTTTACAAAATGGAACGACTGCTTGTACGACTTCCACAGAATTTCGGAAGACTACTGGAGTTCGCTTACTTCAGAAGTTTAACGAACAAGTTTGGGTATTATTGTGTTGTATAGCGAGAACCCTGATATAATTAGAATATCATTGTCTTTGTCTGGTCATGAATTGTGGTCTAAATCTCAGTTAAATACCGTTGACTGGTGTCATGACTGTTTGGACTCCTACGCTGGCTTTTGCGGTGTACGCCGATAAACTATTCCAAGTACTATTCTTGTAGTATCTTTCCAAGTATTAGTTACAAAAACAAAACAGGCGATATGTCTTATGATAATTATTATTGTATTTCTAGAACTCGGAGCCATCCACTAAAATCTCATTTCGCTTAAAGCTATCCTGCCTGTCCTACATACGTGGTACAGGCTTACTGCCGCTGCTGTAATGAAATTTTAAATTCCTCGGATACACAGGTAAACATGGAACATATAAATGGAATGTAAAACTAATATGTAATAAGTGCTAGGGATAGCAAATTTCTTATATTTTCTTTTGCTACGTGCACTGTATGCTGGGTAACTTATACTTAACTTTCCTGAAGTTTAAATCATATTTATTATTTTTTATTAGTTTAAGGAAAATAGCTTCTAAAAAGACGGCTATTAAACTTACTTAACCTTTTAGTTAGGTGATTAGATAAGTATAAACAAAACATATCTTTATGCACACATTTTGATTACTGAAATAATAGGTAGGTATTTAGTTATCTTACTACGTACCTACTGGTGCGTTAGGTTAGCAGGAAGTGAGGAAATGCAAGCCAATGTGAAGTCTAGTGATAAGACACAAAATATTTAGTCCATTATACCACTGTCTGCTTTTTTGGATAATTTCCCGTGGTACGGTCAGCCAAGAAAGTGGTGTACCAGTTTTGATTTAGTTTCCCGGTCATCGAAAATTACAACAAGGTTCGTTATAAAAAGATATTACTGAAAGAGACAACATTATCATGACGTAAACCTATGTATTTAGTATTCATACGTCATATGTCACATGTAAGTACATGACATTTTAACCTTTAGTATAAATGAAAAGGACATTAGTTTCTACAAAGCAATTGAAATGTTTCCAAACAAAAGTAATAAAAACTATTTAAATAGACAACCGAATTCCATTTGAAAAAGAAAACTGACAATTGACATTTTGTCAAATATATGCAAAAAATCGAAATATTTTCCGTGTTATTTTTCAATCAACTGCATATAAAATCATCTCAATGCCTGCCAACTTGACCATTGCCGAAAGAGCACAAATAATTGCCCAATTTAATGAGGGAAGCAGTATCAGTGCGATATCCCGGAATTTGAATATATCGAGGCGTTCTGTCCGCTTTTGGATTCGTCGTGAAGGAGAGGAGGGAAGTTTGTTGGATCACAGAAGAAGTGGTCGCCGGCCTGCACTCTCCAATAACGATAGAAAATTCATGAGACGGGAATATGAAATCAATGGTTTTAAGCCCACAAAACATTTTGCGGAGATGTTCGATGTGAGTGCCCAAACAATAAGGAATCATCTACATTACATGGGGTTGCACCACAGGCATTACGCCAAGAAAATATATTTGACGGATGCTCACAGACTTGCTCGTCTGAACTTCGCCAGAGAGCACTTAGAGTTTGATTGGTCTAATACAGTGTTTTGTGATGAAAAAACGTTTAAATCCAGTCAGCATGGACGTCTTCACCTTTGGCGATATAATTCAACACGGTATAAAGATGTTCATGTAATTCCAAATAGAGAATCAGGTCGAATTTCCGTAAATATTTGGGGCTGGATGAGTGCGGATGGTGTAGGAGAATTGTGTTCTCTACCTCCTCGAGCGACGGCTGTAAATTATATCGACGTGCTTCAGAATGCAATGCTACCGACAGTCCGTAATGTTTACCCGGAGAACGGAGTGCCACAATTTGATTTTGTTCAAGATAATTGTTCAATTCATAATGCGAGGATCGTAAGAGCCTGGTTTCGTTCACACACTGACGTAAGGGTAATTCAGTGGCCCTCAAGATCGCCGGACCTCAACCCGATAGAAAATCTTTGGGGCCTTATGGTCCAACGATGGTCGCATCAAAATGAAAGAACCAAACAAGCTCTTATTAGTCACTGTAATTATATTTGGGAGGAAATGCGGGGAACCGATATTTGCTCACGGCTTGTTGGTTCAATGAGGTCTCGTCTTTTAGAGGTTATAGAGGCCAACGGCGGTTACACCCGTTTCTAATTTTTAAAAATTTTCAATATCTTCTAAATATTACTATATATGCTATGTTTTTGTTTGTTATAAGTATTTTAAAATTGATTGTAGAAATTTAATAAAAGGATAAATCTATTTTTAGCTTGTTTTTTATTGATATTGTAATTACAAGTTTACAGAAATTGTAGGTTTGTGGATTCGCCTTGTGCCTTTACAATTTTATGTAACTTGTTGATTACAATTCTGAATTTGTAGATACAATTTTGTCATCAAAATCTACAGCCCCCCGCCGTTGATTTTACGACGTCATTGGTTCCATCAAGTTCAAACTAAGAACAGCTGTCACGTTACAAACAGTAATAGTCGTTATCAATAATCAGATAAAGACAGCAATAGAAGTTGTCAGATCGATCTGCAAGCGAAACTAATCTTTATCACCTATGAATCTGCAAGCGATATTCAACCTTAGGGTGGTACACCACTTTCTTGGCCGACTGTACACCTAGGTACCCCAAGCGGGTGGACCACGGGTAATAACCGCACTTATTGTTTGATTTTTCTGCTATCCGTACGTAAGAAAGCATCGTGGCGAATTTACAATAGGATAAATTATTATTTTGAAAATATTCTAAACAATATGTATAGATTCGTGGCAAAGGACCATGCCCATATTAGTAGGGAGCTGAAAGTCAGCAATGTCATGCAATGCCCAAATTGCAGCTCTATGTCATACGCTAGCTTTTTAGCGATATTTTTATGATATCTAGGTTTAATGTTATTTAAAGCACCGATTCAAAAGATATTGGACATTAAACATGATAACTTCCTGCTGGTTTTTTATACATTTTATCGTTTATAGACAGCATTGCTAATAGTTTTTCACTAGGAACTTCATGATCATCTTATTGACTTATCTTTGTTATCAAATAAACATGTAAGTTAAGATTTTTTATCGAACAGAAGAGCAAATCGGAAAACACACAAACACAGCAGCAGACGCGCAGGCAGAGTGAATGAGTGAATGAGTGTCGGGCATTTTCATTTTAGTTTTTTGTTTGGAATGTTTTTGACTTGGAGCTAAGTCTTTTGAGCCTTTACTTCATTAGGTTTTGACTTCAATTATTATATAATTATTATGTTTAATTGAAGCCTAGACATACTTTGACATTACCACAAAGTACTTTTATCTTTTACTGTTGAGTGTCTGGAGACATCCTTTAGATCTTTTAGTAAAGCAGTAATTATTAATCACTTTTGTGACTAATATCATGTTGGGTTTTATCTTGCCGATCGAATCAATAATAATACGCAAATAAAACCGCAACACTACAATAATAAGTATTCGTTATCATTAGTAACAAAACTATCACAACGAATGAATTTATATAAATGGGCCAAAGGACATGATTCCAAACCGTAATAAATGAAGAATGATTGAATGATGATAAGTACTGCAATGTCAACAAAAAGTCTTATTTTTTTTATTTTTTAACCGGTGCTTTATATGATTTCAAATAAACATCATAATTCTAGTTTTTTTTTACTAAAACAATCTTGTAATATACTTTATCTGGGCGTTTCTGGGGCACAGATGGGCATGGTCCTTTACACATAGGTACTTACTTTTTTTCGTGGCGAATTAACTTTGTGGCAAACTTACAACAACCCAAAATAAGTAATAATGTTGGATGGATATTAATTATAATTAATGTGTCCAGCTTCGGTCTGTACAAAGCTTGCTGTTCTGTCGGGTCGAAAACCAACTCCCTCTGAATGGTAGCCAATTTTCTAATTTTATCATTTGTATGTGGCGCATCGAATACCTATATCAATAATTTTCAATTTATCACAATTACAGCAGCGTAAATATTAATGACATTCGTTTTCACTTTTTTTTTTCTGGAGTTTTGGCTATTCGTCTAATATAGATGAATAGCATTATGTTTATTAATAAAAAAAAAACATTCGACATTTGTCTCATCTTAATACATATATTTAGTCGAACCAACTTTAATTTTCCGTCTTTCTTTAATTATAAGATTCCTGTCATTTTCCCTCTCGTAATAAAACTAATAAAGACCACTATCGACTCAAAAGCTTAGTTGAAGAGCACTCGAAGGACAAACAGGAAAACTGTTGGAAAAATAGAATGGCTCTCCTTTCATGATCGGACCGATTCCGATCCGTTTCAAGAGAACTGTCCATTCGATCAAAATGTTACATCGAGATCCGGCAAAAACGTCCGTCTAATAGTAATCGTTTGTTCAGTCCTAAAGGTACAGCTGGTGAGATTCCAGATCGGACAGCTCAATGCGGTACCGGAGCGGTTTCTGTTACCAACTGTTTGTCTTTATGAATGTTGTATGATATTGTTTGAATTTGTATCGGGACCGCGGTCGACGACCCTGATATCCGTTTAATATGATAATCCGCATGCAAACAACCGGCGGATTGCCCGGCTAAATTATTTATGCACCCCGGCCTGCGGGTGATGGCTTCACTTGTTGGCGACGACTCGGATTTTTTTGAACCCCCGAGCTTCGGACAGGTGAGACCGTCCGTGACAAACTTTTTTCACAAGTAATCCTCCATATAAATTATTTACGAGTTCGCTGAACAAACGTTGGTCCCTGTGTGCGGACTGGACTGCGGTGCGTATCGTACGCATTGTGCGTATTGTGCGTACTACGACTACGTATGTGCACGGCCGCTGCGAATGTCCCATACGCTTGAATAAATGATGAGTGAAAAAATGTGATTGTGTAATTTTTTACTGCGATCTTTCATATTTTATTTACTCGATAAAAAAATCCGTAGACATAGTTTATTTTCAAATCATTCCACAAATATCATTTTGTATACACTCAGAAGCGGCTGAGGAGTAATTGCATGGTAATTTACCTAAGATTATTGAGGCATACAATTACTACAGTAGGTACTACAACTAGATTACTTTATTAATAATGCGAATCTTTTCGTCCTAGTTTCTCATCAATTCACACAATAAGAACAAGAACTTCATTAGAGCAAATCAGTACAGTCACGAGCAATAGTATGTATACACTAAGCAGTATTCAAAAGCGATGTTCTGCTACCATAATTATTGATTAAACGTTTGTCTTTTAATTAGACTTCTATTTCGGAAGCACAAACTAGGTCTATTTATTACAAAATAGGTCTTAAGTATTTCAAAGTGGAAATCAGTATTTCACGAGCAATTTGCGTTTGAATTTTGTTTACATGTTATTGCTCTTGACTGTACATAGCCGAGGTGAACCATTTAGCCATTCAATCAAATGCTTGCTTTGTAAAACGGAGCTGTAAGGGACGCGTAGGCAGATGCTAGTCGGCTTAGACAGATTGTAATCAATTTCGTAGTAATTGAATCTGGTCAGGCGTGCATGCATCATCCGAGATCTAGACGAGCCAGCGATAGTCTTAATGAAATCATGCTGGCTGTAATTTGATAGTACCTAACCTAAGTATGGCCACTATAATTCATTATGGTTTAGACGAGTAGGTATTGTATTCGTAATCAGAGTGGAAATATAGGCATGGGGAACACCCAAATACTCCGAAATATTTTATTCAGAATTTCGATATTCCGATTTTCAAAACTCCGAATATCATAATACCTAAAGATTACAATATCTATTATTAAGAATCTCGAAATTTATTTGACCGAAAGTCGTATGTCCGATTTCTTCTTTTTCCGATTTTCACATATTCGAAAAATGTAATGCTCGATGAGTTCTCATTCCGAAAAACGAAATTCCGAATTTCAATATTCCGAATAAACTGGTTTTTTCGGCCATTTTTATTCCTCAGATATAAGTTATCTGACTATTAAAAAATCAGCCCTAAATCATACAAATATTTTCGAACCCACGACAGGCAGCGCAGCAGTCCAATCGCTCAGCCCCTGCGCCAACCGAGTTCTTTATTAGTTTTGCTCGTATATTACGATAACCTACGACATTGATCGTTGGTAATTATTTAAATGTTATGTTCGTGATGAACTTATCGATCGTGTGGTATCATAATTTGAATTATGATGTAAGTTTGCTTTGAAATATAGTAGATTATTAACCAAGGGGATAAAGCAGTGTCTTCTGTCGCGGGTGACGATTTTAATCGCGAGCGTAACGAATGACTCGGGGTTTACTCCCGAGCGTAGCGAGGGTGTTAAAAACTTAAATCACGAGCGAAGCGAGGGATTTAAGACGAGTCCTGAGTGTAGCGAGGGATTTAAGTTCACCCAAGACTAAGACAGCTTTATCACCGAGGAAAATACTCTACTTTTCGTACCATTTGCGAAAAAATTAACATAATAATAATATGAGATAAGCATTTATTAAACATTAAAATTTAACATTAACTTATTTATAAAAATAAATTAAAATAAACTTGACGTTTATGTATTTGAAGAAAACAAAACGCGGCAAATCCTAGACTAATATTTTTTTGTCGGAAAAGCAAAGGCATCAAGCTGATACGGCCACGTCGGTTTTCGTAATTTTATATAACTGCATAATAAATGCGTATTCCTTTTTCAAAAAGTTGTATAATGCTATAAATACAAACTCAATGGTGTAAAGACAGACTGATGATGTAGTTCAGTATCGGTAAGTATTCGAAATTTAAATCATATTCTCCCCCTAGAGGATGAATGAAATTCAGTACAATTTTCTTTCCCTGTTTTTAACAGATTAAAAATGACTATCGTTATGTACGCTTTTTGTGGCATAGAATGTCACTTTTTTGAGCAAGTGGTACGAAAATAATAATATGTAATTGTAATTAGGGCCTGATTCAAAAGGCAGTACTCCTTGATACGGTTTGCATTGTGAGGAGGTTCCTGTCTCTAGAGCCCTGATCGCGTATCTTTGATCTTGTTCCCGATTCCGGTGGGTCACTACTTCTTATAATTTGTAATGTTTCTATAAACTATTGTGAAAATATTTAAATGTTGATATGCTTGTATAAAAAATGAATAAAGAATAACAACCGTATTATGAAAGTGTGTACATTCAAGTACATTAGAGTAAGGCAGCTGAAAACCGAAAACATACGCATACGAAATTAATTTCAACTGGTTTCTTAGTCTCTTCAATTCCCAGTGTCACCTGCAGGTTACTGAAGTTTAAAAGTGATTTTGTACCACTTGTCAATATTTATTTCCAGTTGTACTGTTACAGTAGTAATGTTACTTCTATTTTTTTTTATCTGGCAACACGCATCATTTGTCATTTGTCAAATTCACTAAGTTATTTCGCGCGTAGTTGGAACTACCCGAGTTTGCGTGATTCATTATGGAAAAAAAAAAATATAAAAATGTCCACACTGTAAGTATCGCATTTTTTCTTTTTACATGTTATAAATAAATATGTAATCTATATTATACATATACTTATTGACAAAAATAACTAAAACTATATTTGCTACAACGCCTACAATATGCCGTGTCACCTACAGGTGACACTGGGCATATTGTTATTTATATTTATTTTATTTTTACTAAACTTTGTTGTTTACAGTTAGCCTTATCGCTCTATTGAAATGGCGTTTTACAAGTTGTTTTTTTATAAGCTGAAGTTAGATGAGATTGCTGAAGTGTTGTATAAATAGGAGACCAATGTGATAATACTGATGAGGATAGTGGAGATAAAAATAATGCTAACATTCTTCATCTACCTGGACGCATGCTTAGATCTCAAGTTCAGTTACAAAATCGACTTTCCGTTTCTGAATAAATTCGAGAATAAGATCTGGAAAATGAGCAAGAAGAGAAGAGTGTGAAGATGGGGTCGATCGTTTTGATGAAAACATCGACTCCACGAGAGAAGCCCTTCGTGGCAAAAAGTGATGGTTTCCACTCTTTGCATTCTGCTTGGACGCAGCGTGTCAAAATGCGTGACTGATCAAAAGGGTGTCAGAAAATAACTGGACCTACTGTGACTTCTGGAGCAGTGGTGGCCCAGTGGTATCGGCCCCGACTTACGAGTTGTAGGTCGTGGGTTCGAATCCAGACAGGCGCATTACTTTGTGTAATTTATTTCATCACCACTGCTCTCAAAACAATGAAGGAAAACATCGTGAGGAAACCGGCATGTCCTAGAACAAAAAATTCGATGACATGTGACATCCACCAACCCGCACTGGGCCCACGTGGTGGATTATGGCCCACTCCCTCTCAGAGAGGAGGCCTGTGTCATAGCAGTGGGAACATTTATAGGCCGATGATGATTGTGACTATAAATATGGAAAACCGAGCCGTAATTCTGCTTGTGGTGTCCCCGTGCAATAGAGAGTACCAAATGAGGTGAGAAGCGCAGCGCAGGGTCTGCAGATTGTCACTCAGGAATTGGCTATACTCAGTGAATATTTCAGTACTGTCATCAAGGAACAAGAAAAATGAGCGCTAAATTCATTTAAAATGTTGGCTTATGTATCGCAATAAAAGATTTAGTTATTTGTTACGTTTTTATAAATAATAGTAAGTATATAAAAAAACCTACTACACAATAAATAAAAACCGAACTTTTATTTCTGCCGAAATAATACTTGAAGTCTCATAAGTCGTCTATCACAATGCCCAGTGTCACCCGTAGGTGACCCCCCCATAAAACGGGAGGGAGGCAACCTTACTTATTTGTATCTTCTTTTACTTCTTCAATGAACGACTATTAACTAGGTTATTAAAGAAAAAAAATGAAAAAGACCATTAGATTGGACATGGGAATTGAAGAGTTAAGTCTATAGTCTATAATGACAACCCCCCGTCATTATCGACTTATAGTAGCCATACACCATCCTGCCTATCGACGATCGATTTGACGCTTGCAATTGTTTTGTTGTATTTGATGGCATGACATGCCAATTTGACAGGTCATCAAATCGATTTGACACAACGTCAAATCGGCAGCAGTGATGCATTTGGCTATTATTCGGTGACGACAGCTACAATTTTATAAATTTGTAGCTATCGGTCACCGAATAATAGCTAGATCTAGCTATAAAGTTGCTAAGTTGGCATCGCTGCTGCAGATTTGAAGTTGTGTCAAATCGATCGTACGATAGGCAGTATGGTGTATATGGACGAACTGCCAATTTGAAACAATTGCAAGCGTCATACGATAGGCAGGATGGTGTATGGCTACCATTAGAGGGTCAAAGCCTGTCGGGACGTAAAGGGCTATTGAAGGACACCGTTGATTTTGGTCAGTACGATTCTGACAGTCCCTCCTGCTCTGCCCTGGGTGGAGGACTCATTTGTGGATTTTACCACGCATAAAAAAAGTCTATAGTCGATTTGATTGACAGTACGCCATCACTACCACAAAGTATAGACGTTATTAAATAATAATACAACCGATAAAAATAAGATTACAAAATAGATACCAAAAAGTAATAAATCACGTACATCAATTTCGCTTGGTGAAGGGCAGAAAGCAATAAAGTCGTAATCAACAGATCGCCTAATCTCTCTGCGGTCAACTTTGATAGTGCTGTGTTCGTTATGACAACACTTCATCAGCTCTACTGTTGTCTATTGTGAATTTGCGGTCAGTACCGCTCTTCCATCACTGGATTTGAACTGATTTGCGTTCTATTGAGGTCATTTTGGTAAAGTCTGGCGTGGTTTACTGTTTGTTTTGCCTTCATAATGTACCTACGTTTTGTCGATTGATTGAATGCTTATCTACGGATAATATAGATTGTATTCGATTACTGAAGATATTTAAAAAAGGCCTTTACTATATTTTTAATGGCATCTCGCAGCCTTTAGGTGTCCTTTGTGATCCTTGTCCCTTCTAATTCTTGTATTTTAATATTACCTAAAATGATAGTAACAAAAAAGAAGGTATAAAGGTGAAATAGTTACCAAATTGAAGATCCTCAAATGTGTTAATGACTTTTTATTCAGGCTTGAATCTGAATAAAAGTCAATACCATATTGTATGAAACCACTTATAAAACCATGTTGATATTTTAGTAGATGTATGGAAAATATAAACTAAATATTTTTCTATTTATTATTTTCGGTCAGTCGGACAGCTTAGCCAGATTTATTTGTCAGATTTGCATGTAAAATGTTTTATCATAGACATCGTCGAACATTATTTTATCGCAAGATTTTTCTCGAGTATAACCGTAAACTTACAAAAACAAATTAATTCGGAACTGGAATAAAATGACTTTGAAAGTTTCGTGGGCGGCAGTACGGGAGGACTCATTTGATTATTTTAACACCTCAAAAAATAAGTTTCGCTGTAGGTTTTCTTTTTCGGAGAGTGGCAATTATATCAGTTAGAGCGATAGAGGGGGTATTACAACGTCTTAAAACCAGGCTTGTTCCAGTGAATGAACGAGATGGCGCTAGACGACTTCTTGTATAGCTCTGTCACTTTCACTCGCCATACCTCCCCAGGACGAGGTTGTCCAAAATCCGTGATTCCCGATATCCACCCCCAATTTGTCCACTACTGGTGGACAGCGAAACTTTTTATATCCCTCTTTCCAGGGAACAGGGGGAATCTATACTAATATTATTAAGCTAAAGAGTTTGTTTGGTTGAACGGGCTAATCTCAGGAAGTATAGGTTCGAATTGAAAAAATATTTTTGTGATGGATAGACCATTTAACGAGAGTGTCTAGCTATAGGCTATAAAACATCCCGCTACAACTTGGGAGTCGAGTAGCGGGGGTGAAACCACCGGGAACAACTAGTATTTATATAAAAAAAACGTGGGAAAATCCCTCACTCCCTCCCCTCACCCCACTTGATGCTGACAAATTGCCTATTGTTGAAATAGGTACATCCCAGCCTAGTTCTAAAAAATGTTTCACAGTACAGTCACGAGCAATAACATGTAAACACTTAACAAAATTCAAACGCAATTTACTCGGAAAATACTGGTGTCCACTTTGAAATAACACCTATTTCGTAATAGTATGGGTTCCAAAATAAAAATCTAATTAAAAAGGCAAAAGTTTAATCAATATGGTAGCAGTACATCGCTTTTGAATACTGCTTAGTGTATATACATACTATTGCTCGTGACTGTACACAAATATTTAAAAAAGGAACTCGCGGGCAGAAGCTGGTTTAACATAAACAGAGTCCATAATAGACCGGTTGACCGATTGACCGGATCTTGGTCAAAGAAAGTCAAACCCATTTGTTTTTATAATCGCCACAGAATAACGACATAGTTGCCTACATACTGATGCACTGTTAATTAATTCAGATATTAGTAGCTTGATTAATTGATATTAGTTTTAGACTACAGATATGGATCGTTTGTCGTATTGATTACAGGCTTCATTGACTATGTAATTATAATTAAAGCTAGTTATAGGTAAATCCTACTTACTGTAATGCAATGCTGCCTTACTAGTAAGGGCTGATTTTTCAATAGTCAGATAACTTTTATCTGAGGAATAAAAATGGCGGTTTGACAGCTCATCTATAGAAAATAATGTCAAACCGCTATTTTATTCCTCATATAAAAGTTATCTGACTATTAAAAAAACAGCCCTAAAACAAGTACTAATTTGGTAAATAAATTGTATTAAGTTATTATATATTACAGTTTAACTACCTTTAGTATTCGTTCGGCGTTGTTTATTAACCGACTTTATTCAAAACTAAGAAAATTAAATTACTTTAAATTATGAAAAGTGAAGTTTATCCTTCTTTCATTTAACTTTCTAAAGGCAAACTCCTTTCAAATTAATTTTGAATTTATTAGCTCGATACTTAATCGATGTTTCTTAAAAATATTCTTAGTGGTTCCAAGGATAATCTAAATATAACACATTGCTTATCAAACGAAAGTAGATTTCAACATGAACGCTTTTATTTTACTCGTAAACCACAGGATGTGCAAATTACTTTAATTTGTTTCAAAAACTTTTCAACACCAATTACCTACGCGGCGTTTATCAAAGTAGTTAATTAAATTTGGCACACATTTTAAAACCAAAAGCGAGTTTTCATAAATCGTGTAGTTTAGCCGCACGACGCGACTGCGGACACTACCGACGTATGCTAATGAGGAGCCCACAACATGAAACAAAAACAAGATTGTCTGGTTTATAAAAATAACAGGCGAATCCACTTTCATTTTTATACCAAGTTCCGGCGCCACGCCATTGTTGTTCGAGCCACTACAAAGGGAACGCATTCTATTTTTATTTCTCAAATGCGTTTTTGGAGAAAGCATTACATAAAAGTCAAGCCGCAACTTCCCCGCTTCTCTTTATAACACGTCTGTTCTCATAAACTTTAAGTGTTCTTTACGTAATACTTATTATAATAATACAATGTTAAATTCAATGTTTTTTCACAGATCCTTCGTTATTATTCATCAACTAACAAAACAGTCAAAGTAAATGAATTTTATTTGGTAGCTAATATCCAAAGTTTCGCTTTGTGTACTCTTTGTTGTTTATAAGTTGTTTTAAAGTTGAGTACGATTTTGTTGTTGATTATTTATCGACGGAATTAATGATCTGTTTTCTTTAAGTGTTATATTTTTGTTATTTTGTGTTAATAAATTGGTTTCGTGTACTAAAACGTTGCTTTGGATCTCCCACACTAAGAGTAAAAGAAAAACAAAAATATCTCTCAGAAGTTGGAAGCAATAAACCCACAAAACATCAGTGTTCTGTATTAAGAACAACTTAAATATTTTCATTAATAAAAGGAGTTCGTATGTAATTATATGTGTTATAACTTTATAAGTATATAAACTCATCACTGTTTACTATTTATAGCCGTAGTAGATGAGGCACTAAGCAATTCACTCGACAATTAAAATTCCACGTATCCTATCAGGCATTCTGAATCTACGAGTAATACTTATCATAATAGAAATATAACACAATCAAGCTCAGAATGCTATTATACAGCTACCAGCCAAGAGAAATCGTAAATTGATGTGAAATATTGTCGGAATCTCTTGAACGTCGTATGATATAACTCTTTTATTGTGTCTTATATTTTGATTTGAGATGTAGGTACACCTAAGTCGGGACCTAAGTCGGGAAAGAAAAGTATCTGGCTATTTTTCTATTTCCCAAAAGGCACCTACAATTAGTCTCTTTTACAAGACAAGTGATTAAGATGTAATTGTAATACCAAAAAACTAACAAAACTAAAAATTACTTTTACAACGACGCTCGGTGGATCCAAGTCAGAAAGTCGTATGTAATTTGAGTCTCTGGACTAAAAACGACACGGTTTTGGCGACTAATCACCCAAAGTCACAGTCGCTCTATAGCAAATTTTAACCCTCTCTGTTTTACAAGCAAATAGAGCTGTCCACCAAAGATATTCGATTTGAGATCGTACTCTCTCAATATCGATTTTGAGGTCATAACAGTGCCTAAGCTGTGTTGTGTCAGTTTACTGGTGCATCGAACATCGACTGAAATCCTTTTGTTGACGCTCTCAACGGCTTAATAGGGGTTAGATAAATATCGAAACATAAACGGATCTAGGCAGGCTACGGTTGCTTTAAAATATTTTACAGACGATTGACTTTCTGAGCACGAATTTATGTACTATTCAAGTTTGTAGATTTGTGTTTATTCCGACGACCAATGATATTTGTCGCAGACTAGTTGAATATTTTTAAAAACTCTTTAGTCTACAGGGAACTTACCAACTAGCGCCAATTCGTTCATTTGAGGTACCTAGCCATATGATAATCTGCAACTATCTGCCTTTTCTGACAAAACTCGGCCACCAATTACCTCGCAGGCGCATTAATTAATCCGGAACCAACGCGAGAATTGATAGAACATGGCGGCAACAGAAAAAAATTACAAAGTGAGAGTTTGTGAAAAATTGACGAGGATTAAGTTACCGGTTTGTGGGCGCTTCTGCAGTCGCCGCTTATGAGGATGGATTACGATGTGAACGTCCGCGGTTCCTAATAAATTACTTCATAATGCGCTTGCGTACGTCCCATCGACTAACATGAAATGAAAATTAATTTATCGAAACCGTGGTTGCGAAATTATTAAATTATTTCTTCATTAAGTAATATTTTGCCGTACATTTACAAATTATTTACAATGAACATGCGGAATATGACTTCCGAAATATAAAAAACGACACCTACAATATTACATCATCGTCTGTCATTCCAAAGATTGTTAGATCTTTATCGACTCTGGCGGATATTCAAAGCGACGTCGACTCGAAGTGTTTGTGGATTAGTGTCTCCTCCAATTATAAATAAGAGAAACTTCAAAGCCATGGGGCACGATGCCGGTGGGCAATCAAGTTTGCTTTCCGTCAAATGACCTTCAGAGAAAGCGTAGCATTTGACCGATCTATACTTAAAAACCGATTATTAAGATGAAACAAGTTGTAACCGATTTCTATTATTAGTGTTTGGTAATAAGATCAGTATGATTGAGCGTAATCTTATTATCTTATTAAGGAAATAATTGTCCGTGGTATTTGCGCAGTATTGTAAAAAAACCTTCCTTGTGTTTATGATTCGTTTAGGAATGGTTAAATTGACATGCACCAACACGTACACGATACAGGAGAACATAATTTCACCTGCCATCAGCTTACATAATGATAATTGAGATATTTATCTAACCTTTCCTGATCTCTAGCGGAAGTCCGAAGAAATACTTTTTACGGAAGCACAGAATATCACATAATATTTAGCATTATGCATATCCTGTGTTAACGAAATCTAAGAAGAGGATAATTTTCTTTTAATTGCGCAGAAAATATTACTGAAAAAAAATCTAAATTCAGATTATTATGTCAGAATCTTATCGGAAAAGGAACTTGAATACACAAAAAAAACGACTTCTAACATTCATAAATGTAATTATTATTCGTATCTACTCATTGCCAGAATGAACAAAAGAAGTAGTGTTGTATGTATATGTATGACATGTATAATTAGATTAAACATACATACATTCCTACAAAAAATTACATAACATTACAACTAAAAATACCGTCTAAATTATACAGCACTTTTTCTTAATTCAATATACTACGACCTCATTTCAGCTTGCACTTATATAATATTATATAATTATTTTTAAACTTATTAATCTTACAAATAATTATGTGAGACAGTCTTATCCTTTAATTAGATTCTTAGTACAATCAGATAGACTCAAGAGTAAACGGAAGACGTTTGTAAACTGTCAACGTTAAACGAAAGTTATGATAATTATTACTGTACAATAATAATATGTGATGTAAAATATCCGTGTGTTTTGTTTACAGCTATAGTTTTCATATGGATTTGCTTGGGAATACTTTGTTTTAGAATTTGAAAAAGGAAAAATGAATATTTCTTATAGTATACACAATCGTCTGAAAATTTGCTTCCATCCAAGAAAAAGCAGTCGGTATTCGCTTTTTGCTTAGTGAGCCCTATAATGAGAGCACTTTTGCATTAAGTAAGTTTCTATAATGCTACTCAGCAGTTTAGATCATCATGGGGACAGACAGACGTACTTATTGGGGCTTTATACGTGTATGATTAAAGTCACTGTAGTGGGAGGCGCCGGCGCCGCGCGGCCTTGGAGAAAGTGTATGAGTGCGGTTTCACCGCGGATCTCGGGTCTCAGCTACCGGGCCCAGATGATCTCCCAGCGAGATTCACGTAACGGACGATATCTCCTTTGAAGTTCAATGATTTGTTGTGTTTTGATGACGTCCGGAGTAATTCGTGGAGCTTCGATGATGAGTAGGCCAAGGTAAAATAAATTATGGAAAGTTCTTGGGAACCTTTCCAATGTGACGGTTCATAAACCATTTATTGCAGGTCTACCAAGTTTTTTTTGTAAAAAGTTCCAAAGATATATCTCTCCATAATGTTTACGAACAGTATCTACTCCGTTTCAATGTACCTAGCAGAGAAGCCATTAATCTGTTACATAACGAGGCTCACTGCAATTAGTATTGTTGTCGTCCGTATTATTGTGACGACCAAGTTTCTAATGGGACGTTACATTGTCAGAATTATTAAGTTACTCGACTTTTTCCAACTGGAATATTAAAATTTCATAAAGTTTCCCCGCTGTCTAGAGCTTATTCTTACATAAGAGCTTTGCTGCATATTAAGCTGGGTTGTGGTAAATCTCTATTCTTCTGGAGAGTTGCTACGAAGGGATTAAAGAAACCGACGAAGGCAAGCGAATTATTTATGCAGATGTCCGACTCTCAGCAACCGACGGATGTTTTCTTATGGAACATTGAGTGCGTGTGTACTCAGTGAATGACTTTGTTGCGAGTTCCAAAGAAGAATTAATTTATTGTTGTACAACGAAGGATTTTGTTGAAATGAATTTTGTAGCGAATTCTGACTTCGAAGACTACAGCACGCGTAGCATGGCGCCGTAGAAACGGGTTTTGTCGACGCGAGAATAGACAAAATGACAGAACGTAAAATGTTTTTATCGATTTAAGCATTACAATGTTAAAAATATGGAAGAGATATGTTTCTATTTATTAATGGTGTACGAATCGTGTTATACTTATGCAAAAAAACAGTCGATTTGTAAAGGAATAACGATGAAATATCTTTGTCTTTTCTTGGTAGAATAGAGATAGAATCGCCATGCTACGCGTGCAGGAGTACCAATATAGAGAGGACAATTTTTTTTGGAATACCTAGATGTAAAAGTAAAATTATAAGGGGACCGCTACATCAACATGCGTGTTGGAATTGGAGCGGACAGAAAGTTACGTAAGGCAAGGGGCAGCGGACCAGACACAACTCCAAACATACTCTTTTCACAGATTCAAAGATAATGTACATTTCTACTTACGATCATAACACGTAATGTTAAGGGGAATTAGCGAGCGTAATTATGAATGTGTTGTTATTATGTATGAGCCCCTAAGTAGGAAGTTATTAAGAACTTCCTCAATTTGGATTAGTTTAATCTCAAGTGTAATTTTAATGGATACTAATTTCTCAGAGTTTGATTCAATGCCAAGAAAGCACTGAAGAATTCATGTCGTTCGTGCATTTCGTGATTCAATTTATTATCACGCAGTCACGCAGTTCTGAAATCAAAGCTTATAATTGCTCGTATATCGTTTAATGTCTTTGCTTATAAGGGCCTTTAGTATACCACGCGACGCAAGTCTCCGATTGCTTACGACTTTGCTGTCCATTGACGTATAACTCGTATACGAACCTCGATTGATTGGTATTGCAATAGTCCCCTGGATACCAGAGTCGCAAAATATCGGAGACTTGCGTCGCATTGTGTACGAAGGGGCTGAGTGAGACTTAAGAGCGCGTACTTCGGACGATTTTTCATACAAACTTTCTAGTACTTATTTTCGAAATGATGGTATCGATTTTAATAAAACTTCGTAAGCATAGGCATCCAAATAGGTCTTAAAATTTATCAAAGAACATTTTATTCCAAATATCTGTTTCTAAGAAAAGTTTATTTCGGTCTAATTCAATAACTGTAACAGTTTTTAGGGTTCCGTAGTCAACAAGGAACCCTTATAGTTTCGCCATGTCCGTCCGTCCGTCCGTCCGTCCGTCCGTCCGTCTGTCCGCAGCTTAGCTCAGAGACGCCCAATGCGCCAAAGCTGTAATTTGGTGTAAATATACGGATTTGTTGCGCCGAAAAAGTGGTAAAATAAAATCTCGTAAAATTTCGTTATATATACTAATATATAACGAAATTTAAAAGAAAATTATCAAAACTAAGTAGGCTTTACAAGTTGGTCCAACTTATAAAACGTACTTGGATAACATATTTTCCTAAACAAAATGTATCGGAGAACATGTTTTTCAAGTGCTAGTAAGTTTGTCAACTTTATTTTTACAGCTATAATAGGTGGATATGTTTTGGGGATAGGTAGGTTTTTATTGTCAACTATTTTTAACTAACTTCAAAAAAAGGATTGGTTCTCAATTCGTCGTAATCTTTTTTTTTATGTATTTTCCCGATTTCTCAAAGACGCCTGGACCGATTTTGAAAATTCTTCTTTTCTAAAATTAAATTCAGCGAATCAGTTTAGTTACTTCGCATAAGTATTTTGATGGGCAACTACGGAACCCTACACTGTGCGTGGCCCGACACGCACTTAGCCGGTTTTTCTCTTAAATGTCTGGTAACTTTTTAGACCTGCTTATGCGTACAAAGCTGAATTAAAATCACACACCGTTTGTTTTTTATATTTCTTGTTTAGATTAATTTGTTTCATTTTGTGTGTACCTTCGATTATAGTTTCTACTATATTTATTGTCCAGTATTTTCTTAGATCTGCTTAACTTTATAGAAGACTCTTATATTTTTGTGGGTAGAGGGTGTAGTGGAGGTACTTCTCAAAACATGAGTGAAGAAACAATAAAATTTGAAGATATGAAGATTGATAAATTTATTATTTTAGATAAGGGAATTATGAAAAAGATAATCTTTTCTCAAAATTCTCTTGCGCATGTTGCCTATCCCAAGATCACGACAATTGTAGTGCAGGTAGTCAGTCGAAGAGAGAAAGAAGCATCTATTCAATTTCAAACAAACGAAGTGACAGCCTATTATTTGTGCCAAATGCAAGTTAACCGTCCCAAACCAAGGTTCTATGAGATATTGCGGTCAAGCAAAATGACAACATTGCTTAGTGTTCCCTAATTTTGTAGTACAACAGAGTTGTTTTGTCTAGCTAGGAATACCAGGTCAGGAAGTTCTAGATTTCAAATGAAATTATTATAACATAGGTTTGATCGAAATGCTTTTTGAGAAAATTTCCCAAATTCATGTTTGTCTTCTTATTATTTCCTCCAATTCGATCTAGATCTAGGTAGAGTGTCAAGCCAAGTTCAAGTTAGCAGAATTGGCGAGCAGTACCGTGTGTTATATTTTGACCTAACGAAAAAATACCTGAACTAACCACAACTACAAAAAAAAACATACGTATGTCAAAACTTATGAAAACTAACCAATTATATTGAATCCACCCACCTCAGGATTTAATGTATTTCATTCTCAATGTATTTCTTGGCACCCATTTAGATCTTACTTCTTTTGTCGTTGAAGTTTATATCACAATGTTGAAATTAGCTCTCAGTTCACATTTATGTTTTTGATGGGATGTAAGTTCTTAGTCCTGGCATAGATTTAACTTCCCATAGCCTATACAAGCATTTGCGCTCATCGTACCTTCTAGGACTATTAAGGGGTTTCTTCGTTTTTGCAGTGGTATTCCGTATTGACATCTTCAGCATAACATGGAATAAAGGAACTGTTTTGTTAGCAGGTGTCGGCAGCGGCGGGTGGCGGGTGACAGCGCTGGCGCGGCAGCGGAGCACGGTCACGAGATGAGCGTGGTCGGCGCGCCGCCGCCGCCGTCTGCCGCCGAGGCGCTGTCCGCATTGCTGTGGCAGCCCTACGAGTGCCGCTCGCCGCCCCTCGCGCGCTCGCGCACCGACACCGCGCTGCACCGCGCGGGGGGCACCGACCAGTCGCCACACGGCGGTCGACATGCGCGCGCGTCAACCCGCCACAACAACGATATGCGGCTGCCCGTGCCCGCGCCCGGCCTGCGCAAGTCGGACTCGGTCTCGGTGCGCGTCCCGGGCGAGCCGAGCCGACAGAACGTGTCCAGTGTAAACGTGAACGTGAACATAGTGGAGGTGCAGGATGCACCCGTGAATGTGAACAGTGCGGTGCAGACGGAGAGGGAGCGGAGTGTGGCAAGTGCAGAATGTCAGACGGAGGAGCCGGCGCGGCGACGGCGCCTGCGGCGTGCGCGGGCGCCGCGGGTGCCGGAGATGCTGGAGAATGTACCTCCGCCTCCGTACAGCACGCTGCCGCCGCCACCGCTACCGCATCCAGTGCCGGTGCATCCGCCGGCGCCTATACTGGCCCCGCACCCGGCAGTGCATCCACCCGTGCATCCGCCTGCACATCGCTTCCCCTTCCAGCCAATTCCTCTAAGGTGAATACAATAGTGGTATTAGACATTTAGACGTCTGCGTTTGCACATCTGACCTACTTGAGGACCACCTAAGTGAATATTCAGAGCTAGACCCAGCTTTTCTTTCACACGATCTCTCTTGCGTGACACAGAAAGTAAAATAAATAACTGCAAAGAAAATTGATGATTCGGATAAGGTTCAGATTTTGTCAAATGGAAGAGAATGTCAACAAACTGGTGAAATACAAAAAGAACCTAGAGCTACAAACAATGTTATCAATAAGGCAGACACATGGTAAACATATTAAAGTTGTCACAAATCTACTGTTTCATTACAAATTAGTATTCTGGCCTGGCGCTAAGACCAAAATATATCCTCCTCTCCATATGACCATCTATGACGCCCATTTTTTTTTAAAACGTAGCATGTAGGCACTCCACATGATACCCATAGCCTCGTGCGTTGAAGTCTTTTGTTAAGTTTGAATATATTTATGTAACTGAGCTATTATTAAAATTACAATCTCATAATATCATATATGATGTGAATGGACGTACAATATCAGTAAATGAATATTACGACTGAATTGAAATTGAAGTCATTGTTTAACATGTTATGTAAAGATCTTAGTACCTACGTTCACATTTCGTAAAGAAAAGAATAGTTTGATAAACCACGTATCGTTTCGCATTAAAAAATTAATGCAGTTTCCATTTCTACGAGTAGTAAACCTAGACTTTATAGGATTAATTCTCAAACAGAAAGTTTTTAAAGAAAAGTGGAGCGAATGAGCGTCGACGATAGCCTTGCAAATGAAAGCCGAGAATTTATTTTCTATTCAACATGTTGCAAACTGTTGAATTCAGGACATCGAAACTTAAGTTAACGGTTATTTAAATCGCAATATGTATTTATAAAACAAACTAAATAACAAAAAACAAGGATGCAACACATTAATAATAGCACCATAAACATTCATCAGAGACATACTTGAACACCAACCTAAACATCTATGATTTATAAGGAACAGAAGACATGCTATTTTTAACTTAACCAGTCCGGTTATCCACACAATTGAATAATAACAGACCCTGTTAAAAGAAGCAATACTTGATCTCCTGACCTCTCAATTTTAAAATATATCAAGCTCTATTAGTGACCACCCACGACATCATTTGAAAGAATATATACATTATGTACCAATCTGGATGCAACGAATACGATGATGTTACACACAAATAAAATTGGATCAACATATACAACTTCCTCACAAATTGGATAAACAGTTTTACATGTACGATCAACTAATTAATACGACAGGTTTCTGTTAAATCAACCAAATGAGGGCGAGCTCCTAACACAAAATTGTCAGATATAAAACTCATAGTTAGTATTGATTCGAAAGAAATTAACATTAGAAAGGTCAACGGATAAAATATTTGGAGCACACACGCAACAGATTGAAATGACCCGGAAGTTAGACCACTTTCAATATTTATATTATACAAGGCTATAGAACTTATATCAGGTTGGTCAGGAAATGACCTACTATGTATCAACTCCTTAATAAAATCTAGAATAGCAGATGACTTGACTCTTTTTTTGGATTGTAAATCAGTAAATGACTCTTCTCGCTCTGGGTCTGAAGGGGACAGTCTACTCTTGTACTGACTAAAATCTACGAGTACCCTTGGCAAACGCAACTTGGCCTTCAATGCACTAATATACGTTGATGATGTGCTGATCAATTAAAATATGACCTAGAAGCATAATACTTACAGCTGAATCGTTAACGTGTGTAGAATGGGCAGTTAATGAGTCAACAATAAGATGCAATTTAATGTGTATTTGTTAAATTCTGTGAACATAATCTCAATTCAAATAGCGTGGTTCTCAAGAAATACTTCCTTTGCAAATTGCATTCAAGACATTAATATGGCAGTTAGGTATATTATAAGCAGTGCAATTTTGCTACACGAAGACTTGTGTACTTAGGAGTCTAGGATAGGTTACCATTTGTTCAAAATTTTCTTCTTTTACTTTTCGTGTCATGTTGACTACAATCAAATGTTATCTAACTATTGATGGGGAGACATTATTTCTTTATCTTCGTCTTCGTAAAGAGCAAGCAATATCACTATACTGCAGTCGTTTCCATCCGCCAAATATGGGGAAACAAATACATAATTTAATATGTTTATATGTACACATTGTATATGTATTCGTTACACATCAGGCGCGCGCAGTTGTTTTTTTGTAATTGAAATTGTTTCGGTCATGCAATGCCAAACGCTCAGCGGCTCAGTAATGGACGCTAACTAGGGTGGCCTCGTTATGTAAGCGGATTGTTTACACATATCAGACAAGGTCTAGCGGTACAGTTTTAAGGATTCAGTGTTCGCACATTAATTGATTATCTGGAATCTTCTCTTTGAAATAAATTGCAGTTGTGTTTCAAATACTGTTCATAAAGCTCAAATAAGCAGTTTGTCGAATTGCACTGTTTGGATTAGGACTCTCCCTAGTTGCGCCAAATTTCCCTTTACTCTTTCTTTTATTTCCAGCCTCGCACAGTCAACTTTATCACCAGGTGTTATGGCTTAAAGTTTTAGGTTGACGATATAATTTCTAATGATATCTCGTAAGAAGTCAGAAGTGATACCGAAGTAAACCCCGGGTTACGTTCACTTGATCTATAATCGAAGAAAGCAGAGTTGCTTCTCGACGAGAAATCTTGGAAGCATTAGAGATTAGTTTAACGACTTACTGCGGTTGGAAAGATATTGAAATATTTATTAAAACGTGACTCGACACGTGGGCTCAAGGCTTTTGATAAAGCAACTGCTGTGATATTTGGAAACTGCATATAATTTGAAACGACTCACTTTAAATGCCTGACGCAGTTTTAGTTTAAAACATTCAAAAAAAGTTGTTTCAAAAGCAAGGGCATCACATAAAAACTGGACAGTCTAAACAAAGAAATCCTCGAAGATTATACTCGTACAAAGGAAAATAAAGATAATACA
The DNA here is from genome assembly GCA_954870645.1 of Agrotis clavis. Taxonomy (NCBI): domain Eukaryota; kingdom Metazoa; phylum Arthropoda; class Insecta; order Lepidoptera; family Noctuidae; genus Agrotis; species Agrotis clavis. The sequence goes on from OX940920.1 coordinate 15,084,064, forward strand.
CATCCAAAATACTCTGAAAAAGTTTAAGGAAATGAAGCAAAGGAAGCAAAACATTCATTAGCATTAGGAAGTTTAATTATAAAAGTAGTTAAACCTGCTTATTGAGTTGGAAACACTAGTACTAGTACTCATTGTGGTAACAGAAACAGGTTTGAGGCACATGGTGGAAAGTGGCGGCATCGAGGCTGAAGCCAACATAAGTCGGATCGTGTTCAATACAACCTAGCGAGATTTTAGTGCACCGTGCACTTGGATAAGATACCAAACTTGCAAGTGTAGCAATAACATTTCTGTCTCATTTAGATGGATTTATATTTTATTAATTGAATTGGCGATCCCCTTTCTAATATAATTACAGAGTATTATTCGGGTCTCCATGAATTGAATGATAAATATAAATTCAATCGACAAATTGCTTGAAGTCAAACAGTTGGATGATCCAATAAACGACTCTGAGAATAATTTGATAAAGGAAGGAGTAAGATTTGAAGATAATTGAGTTACTTCTTCATTTTGAATATGAAGTACTTGATACTAGATAATTTCGCTACACATTTTAATCGGTAGCCACAAACAGCAATAAAATAACACATAACTAATAGAAACATCTATTACGTAAATGGCAACAAGGAACATTAAAGGCACTAAAATGCTCGTTACAATCGATTAGAGAACGTTCATCGATAAACTAATACATAGATATTGATTGCTTCCAATCGAGATGTTGATTGCATACATTGCGGCCCAGTTGCGAGATAGCGGTGTAAGTGGTACGAATAACCGCTTAATTGTGTATCAATGTATTGGGAACTTGAACATTTGTTCGGACTGATAAGGAGTTTTAACGCCTTTTTCAAATGTTAGTACGGGTTCATGATCTGGACAACTGTTTTAGAATCATCTCTTGTCTGTATTCGATTTTTTTTGCAAACGACGCATGTCTTCGTCTTCATCTTTTGCAGTAGTGTTTGCCATATCGGTGTATTATCACCCTCTTTGGTTATTTCATTATCTTGAAAAAAAAAACCATCGTTTCTTTAGACTATGATGTACATTCAGACTTTGGAGTGTCTTTATTAGTATTATTAAACCTGTAAAATTAAGCTAAAAGGTTTCTTTTTGCATAAAATATCAGCAACTACTTACTTGGTAATAAAGTGTCCTGAACCACTGGCTTATACATCTACAAATTGTTTTATCCAATGGCATTGGAATTTCAAATGAGTAAATAACAGTAAAGGTCAGATTCTGGACTCAGACTGTTATATTAGTAACTTATTTCGACTTCTGGACTGCTATTGAAGTGTTTATACTACAGATTCTTAAAGGAATATGAATTAGAGTCTCATATTTGTAAACAATTGGACAATAAATCGAGTGCTGTCGTTTAAAGGAAATACTATTTCGATTGAACTATTTTAATGTCGGTTGTATTAATGTGGGTTGTCAACAATCGAATATAAATGAGTTGTAATGTCTTAGTTCTGTCTCTGTTTGTCGTGTGTCTGTATGTATGTGTGCGTCCCACATCGTAACAAGGTCCGTGTAGGTCGCCTGCGCGCTCGCCTATTATGTGGGCCGATGCATCTCAGCACCACACCACTGCGATATATTTATGTCTCTACTTACGGTATTTATCATTGTTCACTGTCAATCGGTTAATTATACGACCAGTTCTTTAAATAAAATACAACAACTTCTGTTAACGACTCGTCTAACTGTTACTTGTTAATTAGCTTTGTCATTAATTCTTTTTTTAACGCTAACCATGCAAACAAGTTTCGATGTTGGTAAAATCTTTTTTTAAGTTGTATGTTGTGTTTTCAACCCATAAAGCGAATGATCACTCACTAACTCTTCAGTGCTGACTGTGTTTTTTTTAGGACGTAGAGTAGATATTTCATAGGCGAAATTCCATGGAGGGATGTGTTCCCAAGGATGTGTTTTTGAGGTTTATAGTATATTTGAAACATATACAGCTCGGTTGAATTTTTAGGACATAAGCGACGTTTCCTCGCGTTAGTAAGTACCTATCTGTGGGACAGTTTCCGACCTCCACGCAAGCGAAGCCGCGGGCAGCAGAAGCTTACATTATTTTTTACCAACGGATAGATTAACCATCAATCAGAATGACGTCCGTTGTTTCATGCAGTTTTTTTCATAGAATACGTAGGAAACGGTTCCCAGTCATGACTACCGTTGTCAACAGTTAACATCTGGTGATAATGAGCTATTGTACAATCAGAAAAAAAAGAATGACGGCAAAATGCATCGCATTAACACGCATACGACTAACAACATTAAAGACCGCCATTTCTACATCGTCTGAAAGTCTCAGTTTGTCTTCTTAATTATGACAATTAAACAAATATAAACAAGGCTGTAGCGATTACTGTTGCGATTATAGCACTGTGTTTATTTAAGGCTATATCAATTTATATTGTCTCTTAGTTTCAGTAGAGTGATGTGTTATTTACTCAGCTGCCACATAAATGAAAGTCTTGTCTTTATACATCGCAGTGCCAGATTGTGGATTTTAGGTGTTAGCGCTCTTAATGGTTCTATTTTGAAACTTTGGATATATAAACGCTCGTTTTCACATTTTATCGCCTTCAATAATTCTCGTGTCGCAAGTATTCACTAGCGAAATTTAGTTGTGTTCAAGTAGTAAACAGTTCTGTCCTCCAAACGTGGTTTGTCGGTCAATATCGCTGGCCATTGCGAAACCCCGGCGCGTACGCAGTTGCGCGAAATGTGCCTCTTCGCCACATCCGTGAATAATGCGTATTTTATTTTATTAACACACAAAATTACCTCAACACCATGAAACTAGGTGTGGCAGCCAAAATGATGGACGAGTTACATGATTTTCTAAAAAATCTGCTGTTCTATATGCCCAGTCATAATAAATATTCCACGGTACTTTGCCAAAACTGTTTAATCATTTTGGATAAAGAATTCTCTCGCACTATTTCTAGCGGGTCGACACTCCACGTGGCTTCTATTCCAAGATTCCGCACTTCCTTGAATGTTGAGCTTACAAATAAATAGTTGCACCTCGAGCGATGTTGGCGTTCTGCCAACATCCTAATGGCTCGGGCCTCGCGCCAAAGCCGCCAGAAAATCATCGGTATTGGAAACTAAACTTGCGACTCGAAGTGGATTTACTTAATGTTCATGTCGGCAGTCTAACAATAACATTTACAAGGTTAGAGCTCTTTTTGTTGTGAGAGTGTAAAGGCTTTCTGTTCGTTTTTCAAATCGTAATTTAATTTCTTTGATTGTATCACAATAGCCGGCATGTTTGCGCTGGTGTGTTTGTGGCTGGAGTGAGCTCAAGATTGTTCGCCCGCCTCGTGACTGAGGCGAGTCGAACGGCCAATTACGAGTCGACTTCGGACGATGCTCGGCCCAGAGGCAATCCAATTTCCGAGTGCATTGTCCGTCTGTCTGTCTACACAAATCTTATGCCATATTTAATTTTTATTTGTGAGCCTCTGAAACATTGATATAAGGACATCATTTCAAATTCTGAACAGTTGAAATAGAAAATAATTATCTTAAGCAAGTTACACGGGTACTTGGAATGCATTATTCCATAATTTAGAATCCTTAAGTAGTTTAGAGCAGTACTAGTTAGCTAGTTGCCAAAGTTTAAGATGTTCTATCATTCTATCGAAGAAACTATAATCTTATAATAATAGTTTACTCAACAAACGGACCTCGACTAAAACAGTAATTAAAATGAATATAATTGCTCAGTAAACTTCTTATTGAGGAAATGGTTTCTTTCTTACAAGATTATTATAACGTGTGAAGGACATACTTACGCTATTTTACACGGTGTAGTAGGCACTTGGCCAGTTACTGGAGCAAGCTTACGAAATCTTATACGTGTGTATTGTATTGAACGAGGCATAGATCATAACGCAATTCAGGTCTAGTTTCATTTATGAAATAGATTATAAAAGTGATAGTAAGTAAATATGTTTTGAATAAGTTTGTAACTGATGAAACAATAGTATCTAGTTTGTAAGTGATATTGCAGATAGTGGCGTTATTATAATGAATGTAATGTGCTGTATTAATTTTGAAACTCAAGACGATGTCAATTGAAACAAATGGAGTGAAGGACATGTAGTTGGCGACAGAGCTATTTAAATCAAACACAGTTAGTACTCGCAGCAGTAATATCGCAACATCATCATTACACATAATGAAATAATCTGCAGCGTATTGAAAATAATTGCGATCTCCAAGCAGTGTCTTTATTTATTTAGTTTCTCTCTTATGTGTTTATGGCAGAAATGGAACATTATAAAAGTGAAACAGCGTAACTACAGCAGACTATTAAACAATATTAGTTACTGCGCCTGCGGTGTCACGTAACTGTTGATGTTTCAATATTGTGAAACGAGTCAGGTTCTAGATAATAATCTACCAATAGGCTCAAATCGAAGAATACTAACTGTAAACACTACAGTGAAAATTACAAACACCGACCGGTCTTGACTTAAATACAATTACCTAACATTAAGTAGTAACTATCTGTTCAATCAGTTAGATCATGAATTCATGAGCTTACAAATCAAAGCAGCAGAGTACCTATCTGCCAGTATTTCTGCTAGCTCCAGTATTGAGGCAAGTCGACACGGCTTGGTGAAAGTACTCGGTGTCGAATGTCTTACTACTATCCAAGGCGAGTAAGTTAACGCTTTGTCAACTGTAATTGAATTTACAGATGGAATTCGACGTCAAGCGAAGTGAATGTTCTCCGTACCTACATCTGAATTTATGTTTACTTCATTAAAATGTTCAATGAACTTTGTGTTCTCGTTCTTAGGTTCAAGTGCTTGATAAACATGTTGTCTTCGTTCTATTGCCTCGTTTTCCTTTTTGTTATGTAAGGGTTTCTTAGGACCTTTGCCAACTATGCTGTCGACAGGCTTGATAAGAAATTATTTTGTCATTTTGAGTGTCAATTTGACGTCATTTTCCTACTATGAGTCACAATGGTTAAATGTTTTTGTTTGCGTAATATCTCGTTATTTCCATTTCTTTAACTATCTCATAATTTGGAAAGTTAAATGACTACGTTAAGAGTTGGTTTATGATTTGTTTTGTAAAATAGTTGCTTCAGAAACTCATTTGTGGCGGTGCACGAACTCTTGCAATATGTACATTACGTTTATGAGTAGAGTACAGCCTCGATAGAGGAACAGTTTGAAGTGACACGAGGATCAACTTACTAGAATAGAAGATTATAATGAAGCATGTCTCAAAAACACCATAATTATTTTCCTACTTGCAAATGCAGATGTCCGCTTTCTCCAACCAATCAATTTTGATAAAAACATAATCATGGAGTGGTATATTTAAAACTAAAGAGAAATTACAACAGTTTAAAAAAAAAGTTAATGAAACGTTAATTGGGGTTGAGTACCCTTGTAGTTAGTAGTCACGTTTATTCTCGTTTAGATTCTGATTAATATGACTTAAATAAACGACCTTAGCAACATTACCACCCGCATTTAGATCCGTTTGCATAATAGCATTGCAAACGATCAGAGGTTATTTATTGTATCGATAAAAACTTAGTATAAAACAGTAAATATTTAAATTGTTAGATTTAGGTATTCTAGCTCTCCATAAAATGGTAAAGTTTCTGTTTCATGACAATGTTATTTGAAAATCCTGTCTAATATTTCATGCGGAATATGTCAGCCATATTTTCTCAGTACGAATACTTGTTTACGCAGTCTATCAATTTACAATGAGGATATCTAACGATTTAAATATTTGTAAAACATCTGAGTAACTGGGAATTCGGCCTTGTGTAGAAACATAACTAAAAACGTGATAAACCGCAATAACGTCCTTTATATCATCAATTCCAGAAAGCTTTTACTATTAATGTGGCAGACACGTCCCATGCGTATCAAGTGTTTATTAGTTTTGCGCATTACGGCCATGTTTATGCTTTAGATCTGAATAGTTTGGAACACGCACCGGTCTATCATCGTCGAACTAATTGTACCAAGCCGTTGTACTGATGCACGCGATCCTAACATTTACATGAAAAATCATCTTTACGATGCGCGTCGCATGCGTTAATGCGTTTAAAATAATTAATAAGTATGGTAGTTGCTATCTCATTATACAACATTGATTTGGCTGTAATGTCAACGTGTTGGGTTGGAAGTTAGTTTAACACTAATCCAAGAGATGGCGCTACGCTACCGAAAAGCGTAAACGAGGAATGGAGAATTTCGGCTTGCAGGTGTGGGTTGCAATAGCCTAGTTGGTTAAGGCGTCTGGAGTACCTATCCAGAAGACGCGGGTTCGAATCCCACTTGCAACTTGAAATTTTTCTTTCCTCAAAAAATCATCTTTACATGAAAATTGTCATAACACGGAACGTCTAACGTTTATGTTTTGTAATTTAATGATTTGTCGTAATAAACACTTCTTTGTTTATGTGCGTAGGTGGAAGTGTACCTTTTTTAACTGTGTTTATTTACAAGATTTAGTTTGGTTTTGATATTACGTGTTTAGCATGCATTGCTAAGTCATCACTTGTCCTTTTCACAATTACTTATTATATTGGGATCATCTTCCTGGCTAATCAGATACAGTTGAATATCAGACTAGATGTAATTGATTTTTATGTATTTAACACCAGTTCCTTTGGTCCCAAAACCACTAAGCAGCTGACTGTGATTAACATAAAGTTGTTCTACTTTCGTAGAACACATGAACAAAGCAATAGTATTGGTTGCGCAAGCGCTACTGTCGACTGAATAGAGATAGGTAACGTAACGTTTTTGGTGTTGTTCAGTCTCACTTAAATAGGTGTTACACAATATCACATTTGGACACTTTCATCGTTATCTAAGTATACCTACTATGGTGACGGTCGACGGACACACCATGAATCGTGACATACATTCCTTACTAACTACTAACAAATATTTAGTGAACCGATTAGTAAAATTTACCTGCTTATTTTGTAACAATTACTCACACACAAAGGTGTAACGAATGCTTGTTAAATAGCTGAAATTGTAACGAGTTACAAAAAACTGTTTCGACAGTCAATAAATATGGTGAATTTGTCGGACAACTGAACTGTATGTCAGCTGATTGATATAAAATATTGTTCTACATAGCGCTATTGTTGTTACTGAATATTTCTCAATAAGTTCGAGGACGAGACCTGGCTAGTTAATCAATTGAATGTCTATTGCAATACAGCGGGTCTTAAACGGCCACTTAGCAATATTCCTATTGATTTACTTCTTGATTTTCCATGGACGTCATTTGTAGTTCATCTAAAATACGTCTTCACCTTCCTGGCTGATGTAGGTTCTCTCCGGGCATAGTTGAGGCCATCCTGCGAGGTGAGACGGAGTAGTAAGTAGTCACCTCAAAGCAGGCGGAATGCGTGAGGGAGAGGATAGCCTCCTACTCACGATCCAGCCGCCGGATTTTAGTCAGTACGAGTCTGACAATCCCTTCCGCTCCACCTAATGCTGGATGACTCATTTGATGATTTAACCACGATAAAAAAGGCCTTAGAAATACGAACGTTTTAAAAGTAAGTGTAGATAATTATAGATACTAAGTTTTACTTCGTCCACATTTTTAAACCAGTCGAAAAGACAACTCTGAACATTTTTCTTTCGCTTATATGAAATCGTTCTTACTGACTGTACTTTTTATAAATCTATTGGGAAATATATATTCCATGTAGGCAAATTCAAAACAATATTAAAAGGAGAACATTCAGGCTCCATACATTTTTGGGCCTTTTCTGAAAGTGCCGGCCAACGATAAAAATTGGTACCTATAGGTAGTACTAGTCATTTGGAGCAATAGTTACTATGGCACAAAAGTTGTAGGATTGCTCTCGGCCAAGTTATACAAGTTCGAAGATTTGTAATTTTCATACATTTTTTAATTTCTGAAAGTGCCGAGACTCACCAAATAATGATAAGTATTGCTAGAACTAGCAACCTCAAGCAATTTAACATAACGCCTGTAATCCTTGAGGGGTTGGGCAGAGGAGTACCGAATAAAAATGAATAATAATCTGTTTATTTTTTGTGAAAAGTAGTAAAAACATTTTAAAATATACCAATCTGCTGGTGGGACCGGCATCGGGAACAGAACCCAGGTTGCCTGTGGTTAGGGGTCTTGGAAGAGGAATCACCTAACAATACGAGACGATCAGCACTGCTGCTTTTTGAATCAACCCTTTTTAGGGGGAAATAAAATCATCAAATGAGTTATCTCGCTCTGGGCTGAGCTGTAGAGACTGTCAGACTCCTGCTGACTAAAAGTCCACCCTCTTCATTCGGTTGCCCTTTGCGTTCCAGATACTAAGATAGTCGACAAGCCGGTACCTACATTTCATTCAGCGGTCACATTTGTTGTTTTCTCAAAGAGCCTCATAGCTTCGGGACGCTGCAATCGCGGCTGTAAGACCCCTCTTTGAGGAGTGGCTGGAGAGACGTCACGGCGTCCTGACCTATCGGATGACGCAGGTCCTCACCGGACACGGAAGTTTCGGGAGGTACCTGCCATGTGTCGGATAGGGAGGGAAGGGACGCCCGGGTGTCACCACTGCGAAGATCACCCGGAGGACACGGTGGAGCATACGGTGCAGGACTACCCCGCTTGGGAAGAGCACCGCCGTGTCCTCATGGAGGCGATAGGCGGAGACCTCAGTCTCGCGCCCGGCATTGGTCGACGCCATGCTGCGGGGCGAGACGGAGTGTGAAGCGGTCGCCTCCTTCTGCGAAGCAGTAATGCTCGTGAAGGAGGAGGCGGGCCGCGAGAGGGAGAGGACAGCGTTCCCCCTCCGCCTCAACCGCAGTGGGAGACACCCACGGCGTCGGACGTCGGCAGACGATCGTCGGACAGCGAATAAATGGCAACTCGCTGTCCGACCATGGACCATGCCCGGGTCGACGGCGCGTCGTGTTCCACGCGCGCCTCAAAGAGCGTCAGCAAAATGACGGGGCTCCCTCTCAAAGGGCCAAAGCCTGCCGGGGTCGCGGGACTTATTTCCTTTCCGTGACCCCGGAACATGAAGGGTTATTTAAGGACATCGTGGTTTTAGTCAGTACAAGTCTGACAGTCCCTCCCGCCCTCGGGGTGGGCTGGGAGGAGTCATTTGAAGATATTACCACGCTTAAAGAAAAAGAGCCTCATGCTTTTGGAACGCGATACTGTCGGGTCCACAATTAGCGGTGAGACGGGTTTGCCTCACCGTCCAGTCAACGAGACTCAACTGATACTCGTCTTTAACATCCCGTGGAACTTCAAGGAGCATTTCCGACGTTTGGTTTAAAACAGGATCGAACCGGGGCTGCCTTCAAGCTGTTACCCAACCTTGCGAGGCAAACGCTGCTTTCTGAAGGCTCTACGTGGAAGTGGTACGGTTAAAGCCCCTCTACGGGAACCCTGTGTCTGTCGTTTCCATAAGGAAGCGAACACACAAGCTAATCGCACCAGGGGATCATGGCTATTCGGGTGATCGACTCATACACATAGATGCTGGAGGATCTGCTTCCAGATCACACGTTGGCAATCCGGAAAGGAGGCTGCCATTTCTTCTGCAGCAGTAATGACAGCGGATGAAGAGGCAGAAGCACGCGTAAGAGGTCGCTCTCGAAATCTTAATCCTGTCGCGTACGGCATGTAATGCGGAGCTAGTTGTCTTATCAAGGATCAGGCCCAGAACGATATCATGTAGTGTTCCACGCGCGTCTAAATAAGCTTTTAGTGGCCCTTATGGAGCCAAACGCCTACCGGCTTGCGGGACTATCTCAGCAGGATAGGTACCGTAGCACGGTAAATGATTTTATTACCCGAAAAACGTGATTGATTCAGAAAGCAGTACTTTTGGTCACGACTTGTATTGTTAGGAGGTTGCTCTCCCAAGAGGCCTACCACAGGCAGCTTCGATTCTGTTCCCGATGCTGGTCCCACCAGCTGATTTGTATATTTCAAAATGTTTTTATATCTTTTCACAAAAAATAAACAGATTATTATTCATTTTAATTCGGTACACCTCTGCCCGGGTTAGGCAGAGGTGTTCAGGGATTACAGGCGTTATGTTGAATTGCTTGAAGTCACTAGTTCTAGCAATACTTATCATTATTTGGTCATTCTCGGCACTTTCAGAAATTAAAAATGTATGAAAATTACAAATCTTCGAACTTGTATAACTTGGCCGAGAGCAATCCTACAACTTTTGTGCCATAATAACTATTGCTCCAAATGACTAGTACTACCCATAGGTACCAATTTTTTTCGTTGGCCGGCACTTTCAGAAAAGGCCCAAAAAAAATGATGTCCTTTGTCATGGAGCCGTTGGGAAACAGAGAACAAAAGAATAGTGGACCCTTGGGAACGACCCTATATTCCATTTAGAATTAGGTAGTAGTTGGCAGCACTTGTAGTTGTATACCTATCCTTCTATGAAAAAGTCATGCTATACATAAATGTATAAAGCGACAAACACTTTTTCTAAGGTTCTATACACATCGAAATTTCAATAGAGCGATTCAAAATCTAATTTTTGCCGAGCTACTTTTAATAGTGACTCAAAATGTAACTTTGTATACGAAAAGACACTCATTTCCAGTATCGTAGCGTCGCGTCGCGTCTCGGTGTGTACTGACCCTTACACACGCAGTATCTTTCACTGTCATTTACTGCAGCCATTATGTAAATTATCTCGATTCATTCGCGATGACGATTTTCCTCACACATTCTTTAAGTACCGGGCTTTAATGACTGTGGCCTCTGACCTTTGAGAATTTAATGAGGTTGAGGTTAGAAGGCTTTTCTCTTAATTGATTGATAGATGTTTTTATGTTCGTGTTTTACGCTCTTATGATGGATGAGTCGGATTTGGTTTTATGACAATGTTTTAGGGTACCGAAACCTTTTTTTTACGTGGTAAAATGATCAAATCAGTCCTGCCTCACAGGGCAGGACGGGAAGGACTGTCAGACTTGTACTGACTAAAATCCACGGTATCCTTCAGTAGTTTTTTACGTTCCGAGGCCACGGTAACATGATAAGACAGTCCCGCAACCTCGGCAGGGGTTCCGTACCTAAATGGTAAAACGGAACCACACCACGGGACCGTTTTCTGGCGTGGGTGGCAAAAGTTTCTTTTTGTAAGTATTGCTTGCTACATTTTGTACACATGTTCATCTTGGCCTCGCTTTGTGTGATATTTTCTCATAATGAATGGTGAGTCTAATACTGGTTTTGCATAGGTTGATGTCAACGACGATATAATACTAGACTCCGCATGCACGATCTAAGGAACAAAAATTATTCTGTCAACTCGCTGAGGTACTACGTAAGCGAGGGGGACGGGGTACTGCGTTGTGATTGGCTAACTCAAGGTCTGTTCTGTCTCAACGTATGTTTACGGCTCACAGGATTGGTCGAAATGAGACGAATATAAGACTTTTTTGCCTAATGTGTTGACATACATCGGTCGCCTGTTATTAGGAGTCTAGTATTATATATCGTCGTTGGTTGATGTGTAGCCGTGTGTACGACCCTTTGTTTGTGCTACTCAAAGTACCTAAAGTCACTAGAGCTTAGCCAACATCTAGAGCCAATACCTTAGGGCCAACATCTAAACATGTGCCTATGTAACACTTGTAGTTTGACAGTTGTGCGATAGTGATTTATGAACAACTTTATTATAATGATATATGAATAACGCTATTATGTATCACACTAAGTTAAATCACAGCCTAGATTCATCAAAGTTAGCCTGGTTTGAGGGAATGTTCGATTCGCGAAGCAGGCGTTAAAATAGCATGATGGTAGACGTCATTTATGTGTTGCAACATTGATTTGATTGTAACCAACATGTTGGTTATAGGAGTTTGACACTTCGACTGAGCTAAGCTGCGGACAGACAGACAGACGGACGGACATGGCAAAATTAGTTCCTTTACTACGGAACCCTAAAAATGGATAGGTACTGCAAAATTGTTCGTAGTATCATCATCATCATCATCGTCATCAGCCGGAAGACGTCCACTGCTGAACATAGGCCTCCCCCCTAGACCGCCACGCCGAACGACAATTCGCCACTTGCATCCATCGGCTGCCCGCGACCCTCACGATGTCGTCGGTCCACCTAGTGGGAGGCCTGCCTACGCTGCGTTTTCCGGTCCGTGGTCGCCACTCGAGAACTTTTCTTCCCCATCGGTTGTCAGTTCTACGAGCGATGTGGCCTGCCCATTGCCACTTCAACTTGCAAATTTTATGAGCTATGTCGGTGACTCTGGTTCTTCGCAAACTCCTTTTTTATTGTGATCAAATCATCAAATGAGTTCTCCTACCCAGTGCGGGATAGCAGGGGCTGTTAAACTCGTACTGACTTAAATCCACGGTGTTCCTTCAATTCTCCTTTACGTTCTAGTGTCACGGTTAACAGATGAGACAGTCCCGCGACCCCGGCAGGCTTTGACCCTCCAAGGGGGCTTGATAAAGCAATCGCTCCAACTAATATTAAAACCGAAAAGAAATCAAGATACATATTACCAGTTTAATTAACTTTTTACACAAACTTTCTGGGTTCAACTTTAGTTTGAGACAACTTCTTTGATTAGTTTAGTCAAACTATGTGACAATGACACGGATCCTGTCTGTCTGACATTTGGCAGCGACCTCGGTATGACTGACCCACACGCTTGCACTTTACATTCTAACTCAAATCTTCATAACTCTTATGGAACTCAATATAAAGCCCAAATTCGTATGACACGCCAGCCGTGATAGACCGCACCTTGTACGAAACGCCACTTATCGTATGCAATTTGTTTCTATGACGAAATCAGGTGCTTGGTTTTCTTGATAGTAGTGAACGGTAATAATAATTCTGTGGTTTTCCTACAATTAGATGGTTATTTTTCTCAGTTAGCGATAGCTACGTATGATTTAAAATAATAAGCCAAAGATTACATTAAGAAAGAAGACTGTGACTGCGATATTCATAAACAATGTTATGATAATTTGGAACATAAATTAATTTCAAACCCCAACAGGCTTAAATTATCAATGTAAAAATAATATTTGGTAACTAAACATAAAGCTACGCCTACAACGTGAAATGAATACGATCAGCATTATAATCAATTTATTATACGCTTGTGAATAGTGAAATTGTTTATTCTCGTTAGCCTGAATTCTACGTATTTGGGCGTACAGCGCTCTTCTAGTATTACGGCGTAAATTGTGTTGAAAATAAAAAAAAATCGCCTTTAGTGTACGACAGAGGAACTAAATTTATCCATCAAATTAATGTCAAACTTCTCTTGTACATAGGTACACGCCAACGTTATAAAAACGTGAAAACTCGTCATAAGGCCTCAGTTATCCAAACTTATATTCATAATATTTGTAAACGTTCAGAAAAACATAAGTTTCAGTAATGAAAACATACTGACTAAAAACAGCTCAAAGCTTGAATAAAATGAAAAGAATATCTAGGTAAACTCTGCTATGAGGCAACGCAAATAAATCGTAAACGGGAAAATAGCGGAGAGCCGTGAGCTTCATAAAGCGAGACGTATCAAAAGACATTATTCAGTATCGAATCACATCGATTCGAGAAATGGAACGTTTTTAAAACGGAATAAAACATGGCGGGCGTGTCCGGACTTCCTAGTGTTGTGACTGTTGTAGATGCAACGAATTATAAAACTTTAAGGTTTTAACAGATTATAAAATCTTTCTGCTAAAGTTAGATAACTTTAGAAGAAAGATTTTATAATCTGTACTAATATTATAAAGTTGAAGAGTTTGTTTAGTTCATTTCATTATATCAGCCGTAAGACGTCCGCTGGTGAACAGACTACCAATAGGACTATTTGGAAGTGGCTTGCATCCAGCGTGATCCTGTGGTCTTCATAAGATCGTTTGTCCACCTTGCGGGTAGACGCCCTACGCTGCGCTTGCCGGTGCGTGGACTCCATTCGAGAACCTTACGGCCCCATCGGCCATCAGTTCTGCGCTGCCCACTGCCATTTCAACTTGCTAATTCGTTGGGCTATGTCGGCAACTTTGTTTCGTCAACGAATCTCCTCGTTTCTGAGTCGATCGCGCAAAGAGACTCCGAGCATAGCGCTCTCCATAGCTGTATTTGTAGGCTTCGAATTGAAAAATGTTTTTGTGTTGGATAGTCCATTTTTATTAAGGAAGGCAGGCTATACAACATCAGGCTACTACTTAAGAAACTGAGCAGCGGGGTTAAAACAGCGGGGGATAGCTACCTTAGATAAAATGAAATTAATGAAGTTCTTTTTTGCATAATTTCCAGGTGTTTAAATATTCTACTCGAACACCAACGTCTGCCTACAGCCTTAAACTTTTTTAAATATTAACAAAGAATTCATAAAGTAACAATCTTCAGAGTTTTCAAAGTCGTTTCTTCTTGTTTATACAAACTTCTCCCAATAAACTTTGATTCCCCAGTCAAATCATGAAATCACACCGCTACTTTATTTGCTTGCGTAACTTTTGCATTCTTTTTATTATGATTTAGGAGACGAAGAATTCGAAAATCATCAGGTTTTTAAACGAGTTCAAAATAGGAGGAGGTTCTCAATTCAACTGTATTTTTTGTTTGTTTTGTTTACTTACGACTGAAAGAACAGATTTTTTTGTTCGATGCGGTATGTCCGTCATTAGGTCCTATAAAATTTTCTTTCAGTTTGGTTCAGTAGTTTTTATTTTATGAGTATTTTTCGCTTTTTGTTTACTTCGACGGTGTTAAAAATATCGGTAATCAAATCATCCTTGTAAACAATACCCTACGGATTACGTACCTATTTGACAAGAATTTGAATTGAACTTTTGAACTAAAAAGGGTAAAATAAAAAACTTTCAAAAAAAAAAAAAACATCGGCGGTTTTTTTTTTGTTGAAAATAATTAGGTGTTTACACGATTCTTCGAATCAATTATCTTTGTCCTACCCACGTATTCTATTGTTGTGTGGAACGTGGAGTCTGTCATTCTCATTCCGTCGTGGGAATGTGTGTCTATGATTACGGGGCATTGACAGCCCGCCGGGACTCGACCCGACCCCGGACTATCCCACCGTTGTTTTGAACCCTCCCAAATATGAAATGAGCTTTGCTATGACAGTCATCGTTGCAATGCATTCGCAATTACTGGCTATTGTTGTTTTAATGGTAGTTTTAATTAAACTAGTTGCGGAGTTACTGTTGTGTGTGAATTTAAATCTATTGGATTGCTTTGTCTATTGGTTTACAGTTTAAGAAAAAATATTTAATCCATGAGAAACTTTCTCTAATGATTTTGTAGATCCATTAATTTTCAAAATAAGTATAGAACTTTCCCAATTAGTTCATTCGATAACTGTAGTGCACTGACTTTTCCTTCACTATTATTTTTTAATGAAGTACTTACCTTTTCAATTACCAATAATTATATTTAGTACTTCAACAACCACTACCGCTCCAACACTTCCACTTATTTAATAATTAATGTTATCTGTGTCTATGTGTGACATTTTAATAAAACTTTAAAGTTCTTGAATAAGTTATTAAAAAGTAAAGAATATAGTGTAGTTTTATATCAAGTTTAGGTACCACGGTTCGATGATAAATTATAATTTACGAGTATATTTATCTTTAAATATAAAATTCAAAACTGACTGACTGATCTGACAACGCACAGCCCAAACCGCTGGGCCTAGAAACTTGAAATTTGGCATAAGCCCTCCTTATACCACGTAGGTGAGCACTAAGAACGGATTTTGCGAAATTCGGCCCCTAAGGGGTTGTTTTTGGGGTTGATAGTTTGTATGAAACTTCGCTACTACAGGTGCTAGGAATTCCGAATTTGGCATGGGGTGTCCTTTTAGAACGCAGATGCTCACTATGACGGGATTTTGCGAAATCCGACCCCTGAGGGGTTTGTTTTTGGGGTCGATAGTTTGTATGAAACTTTGTTACTACATGTGCTAGGCGTCTCAAATCTTGCATGCCGTTTTTTTTTAAGACGTGAATGCTCAACAAGGTAGAAATTTTGAGAAACTCGACCCCTAAGGGGTTGTTTTTGGGGTTGATAGTTTTTTAGACTTAAATTTTTACTTATGGCTTTTTTTTTGGACGTAAATGATACTAAATTGTTGGGGTTGATAGTTTGTATGAAACTTCGCTACTACAGGTGCTAGGAATTCCAAATTTTGCATGGGGTTTCTTTTTAGAACGTAGATGCTCATTATGACGGGATTTTGCGAAATCCGACCTCTGAGGGGTTTGTTTTTGGGGTCGATAGTTTGCATGAAACTTTGTTACTACAAGTGCTAGGCGTCTCAAATCTTGCATGCCGGTTTTTTTTAAGACGTATATGCTCAACAAGGTAGAAATTTTGTGAAATTCGACTCCTAAGGGGTTGTTTTTGGGGTTGATAGTTTTTAGACTTAATTTTTTACACATGGCTATTTTTTTGGACGTAAATGATAAAGACGGTATTTTGTGAAGTTCGACACCTAAGGGGTTGTTTTTGGGGTTGATATTTTTTATGAAACTTTGTTACTCCAAGTACTAGGAGCCTCAAATTTTGCATCGGGTTCTTTTTTAGGACGTAGATGCTCACCATGATGGGATTTTGCGAAATACGACCCCTAAGGGTTTGTTTTTAGAGTTGATAGTTTGTATGAAACTTCGTTACTACAGGTGCTAGGCGTCTCAAATCTTGCATGGTGGTACTTTTTAAGATGTAAATGCTAACCAAGGTGGAAATTTTGTGAAATTCGATCCCTTAGAGGTTGTTTTTGGGGTTGACAGTTTGTATGAAACTTTGTTACTACAAGTGCTAGGAGTCTCGAATTTTGCGAGGGGATTCTTTTTAAGACCTAAATGTTCACTAAGACGGTATTTTGCGAAATTCGACCCCTAAGGGGCTTTTTCGGGGTTGATAGTTTGGAGACTCAAATTTTGCAAAGAGGTTCTTTTCTGAACGTAGTTGCGGGTATTTTATGAAAATAGACCCCAAGGGGTTGATTTAGGGGTTGATATTTTGTATGAAACTTCGTTTCTACAAATGCTAGGAGTACTAAATATTGCAATAGGTTCTTTTATGACGTAAATGCACACCAAGGCACTATTTTCTGAAATTCTACCCCTAAGGGGCTGTTTATGGGGTTGACAGTTTGTATGAAACTTTGTTGCTACAAATGCTAGGAGTATCAGCATGGGGTTTGTTTTAGGACATAGGCTATCACAAAGACGGAATTTTACAAAATTCGACCCCTTAGCGGTTGTCTTTGGTGTTTGTAATTAGAGGACTGCGTTGCGACAGCGTTGCAGGAGGGGTTCTATTTAGGATACAGGTTCTCACTAAGAGAGGATGATACGAAATTCGACCCCTAAAAGTTTGTATTGGGGTTGATAGTTAGGAGTCTTAAATTTTGCTTTGGGAATACTTTTAGGACCTAGGTGTTACCTAAAACGGAATATTGCTGGAGGACAGAAATATTTTTGTTGAATATTGATTTAGTTTTTCCAACAGCATCCCATATAGAGGGTCGCCGGGACTAGAAATTCACAAAGGCAAAATTTGAAAATCACGCGGACGAAGTCGCGGGCGTAGTGCTAGTATATTATATATTTACACTAGGGCCATGGGGTCCGAGTGCTCATCGAGTTTTCAAAGACATCGCCAAGCGTATAGTCGACGCCTCGCGTGACCAGAGGGCTGGCATATTTCTTGGCCAAAGGATTAGCATTGCAATCCAATGTGGCAATGCTGCCAGCGTTCTGGGCACTTTCCCCATTGACAACAATGTGGATGAGTTTTTTGACGCCCTTTAAATTTTAGCTTTAGTTTAGTTATTTCTGTAAATATTTTACTCTTAATTTTAGTTTTTATGTATAGTATGTATATATAGGTATTTTTTATATAATAATCTTGTTATAGTTGTATATGACGAGTATATATAAAATACTGTCTTGGTAACAGACAGTGTTGATACTGCTGCATACCTACCTAACCTACTTTGTACTGTAGACGAAATATAATACATGAGTTTTCCCTGTAATCGAGTTAATTAAAATAATAACCATAATGCTCTATGCTATATGCTTTAATTCCAGTAAACAAAATATTTTCCTTGTGCGATATAGGTAGTTCACGTTATTATTGTGTGCAAAATAAGGATAAATATTTTTCATAAAGTTCTTCCTATCGGCTTTTAGTTAGTAATAACGAGCATTAGGTATATTAATTAAATTATAATTCCTGCCTATTTCTGCCGCAGTTTATTAATTTAAATAAGTACATACTTATCTATACATATAATAAAACTGTAGAAAAATTTTTTTTGTACATTAAAAAAAAACTCAAAAAATATAGCCAGCGTGTTTAAGGACAACCAATAGAACTCATTTCTAGCATTTTTAGAATTTTTGTCTGTTTGTCTGTATGTCTGTTTGTCTGTATGTCTGTTTGTATGTTTATTTGTTCGGGCATCACGTAAAATGTACGAAAGCTATGTAGATAACTTTAATACATAACGACTGACCGTAACTTGAAGTAACATTTAGTTTTTGTTTCATTGAAATCGGATCAGTCTATCAAAAGATATTTGAATTTAAAGTGTTCCAGAAGTAAAATTACGGTCAGTTTACACCGAGCCACGCAGCTCGCAGTTCAGTAGCGCGATCTCGCTTGGAATAGAAAAACAACATACCTATTCAAATATGGTGTGGACTGGAGTGGAGTGGTTTGGAGTGGAGTGGAGTGGAGTAGAATAGAGTAGAGTGGAATGGAATAGAATGGGATGGAAATGATGGAATGGAAAGAAAGAAAGAAAAGGTTTTTATTTCACTCACACTAGAAAGGGATGGAATGGGATGGAAGCGGATGGAGTGGGATGGAGTGGGTTGGAGTGGGATGGAGTGGGATGGTACTCCATCCCACTCCAACCCACTTCAATACAATACTGGATGGATCCCACTACAATAGTGGATGAGTGGGATGGAGTGGGATGAAGTGGGATGGAGTAGGATGGAGTGGGATGCAGTGGTATGGAATGGGATGGAGAGAGATGGAGTGGGATGGAGTGGAATAGAGCGGGATGGAGTGGGATGGAGTGAGATGGAGTGGGATGGGGTGGGATGGAGTGGGATGGAGTGGGATGGAGTGGGATGTAGTGGGATGGAGTGGGATGGAGTGGGATGGAGTGGGAAGGGGTGGGATGGAGCTGGATGGAGTGGTATGGAGTCGGATGGAGTGGGATGGAGTGGGATGGAATGGGATGGAGTGGGATGGAGTGGGATGGAATGGGATGGAGTGGGATAGAGTGGGATGGACTGGGATCGAGTGGGATGGAGTGGGATGGAGTGGGATCGAGTGGGATGGAGTGGTATGGAGTCGGATGGAGTGGGATGGAGTGGAATGGAGTGGGATGGAGTGGGATGGAATGGGATGGAATGAGATGGAATGGGTGCTCTAATCCAGTAGCAATTGAATAGTACTGCCTTTGCCAGAGGGCGTTTATTACAAACACGTCAAATATTCTTGAAAAATCTAAATAAATTCTAAATATAGGGTTTATATGAAAACGATGTGATTTATAAAAAACCTGGCGAGAATTAAGCGCTTCGCACAAAAAAATACATTGTTAAATTCCGACATCCACGCGAACGAAGTCGCGGGCACAGCTAGTTATAATTAAAATTTGAAGATACTGCACGTATTTAATTTAATTATTATATTAAGGCACTGATAGTTTTTATAATAGATACAAACAATTAAAGTAAGTTAAATCACTACGAGTTATCGCTACAGCGTACGTAAGACGACTGGACGACTGGGGAGCCTCGGTAGAGAAGCGACGTTTTCATTATGTAAACATGTAGTTCCTACATAGGTAGTGTAAAAAAAAAGAAAGTGTAATAACATTGATGCTATTTAAATCCAACGTCTGACATGGTTGGCGCAGTGTTTGAGCGATCGACTTTCTTGCAACATGTCGCGGGTTCGATCAACTTCGATCCCAGCACGGACCAAATATTTGTATGGTCCCCAAATAGTTGTTCCGGGTCTGGGTGTTTGTGTATGTCAGATTATATGTTTGTAAACGCAACGACGAAACAGGAGAAATTCCTAGTGTGGGGCAATGTATTATAAAAAAAAACATGGTCTCTATTTTTTTTTCTACATTATCTGTACCTAATGGTTTCGTATCCTGCTGTGTACCGAATATAACTTTACCCTATAGATACCATAATCCATAATGTGTCGTGTCATTTTGAATTTATGGCCCAAATTAATTGTGGGGGTTCCACAAAATTACAGACGATGTCCTGGTTTTATATTGTTTTCTATTTTAACGATAACGGAGGGTGACGAAGGGTTAGTTTTCGATTACTGCTATTATTGCAGTGGGACAACCATATTATGAAACTTGGAAAAAATGTTTTTGAAAAGCACAGAGTTTTATAAACTAACTAGTATTTTGCGCGTTGCGCGAGCTGCAAGCAGCTCGCGGGGTCGTGTTTTGGAGAAGTATTCCTAACCTTAATAAAATTTTGAGAATCCATTTGAATCTTTAAATGAATTGGAAAATCCATAGTCCTTAAAAGATTTTGTAAATTATTAAATTATATAAAATATTCTTAATATTCTGAAAACCCTTATAACTAATTCAATAAAAAAACAAAATAAATTAAGAATTCCTTAGGATAGTTAAAAGAATTTTAAAATTCGTTAGAGCAATTAAAAGATTTTGAAACCCCTTAAGAACCCCCTAATCCAATCTAAAACTTAATTAAAAACTCAGAAGGGAAGCATAAGGGGCAACTTTAAAAAACGGTTTTTATTTTTCTGAGCCTCCTCTATACGAATCCGTAAAAAAAAGAACACGGGTCTCTTAGCGTCTGAGATACGATTGGGAGGGGGGGGGGAGCCAAAAAGAAGAGGCTTAGTACTTTTATTTTCGATTATACTATTATATTTCGATTATACTATTATACTATTATATTTCTTTTATTTACGATACTTTTATTTCTAATTATCGAAACTGCCATCTTGGATTTTGATTTTGATCTCACTATCGGCTTTAGCATCCTCGAAAACCATTAAAACGACTCCCATGATGAAATTGATGAACAATTCGAAAATTATAGCAGCCGCCATCTTGGATTCTCATTTTGACCTCGCCATCGGTTTTAGTACCCTCGAAAACCATGAAAACGACACTTAAGATGAAAACACAAAAACAATCCATCACAAAAAGAATTTTTCAATACCAAACCAAACAAAACAAACTTTCAGTTTTGATAAAAATAATATGATATTTAAAATATTATTATGTTAGGTACGCGCTTACTGCCCTTCGCTCACTGCATTTTTGCAGTCGCCATCTTGGATTTTGATTTTGACGTCACTATCGGCTTTAGCATCCTCGAAAACCATGAAAACGACTCCATGATGAATAATTCGAAAATTATGGAAGCCGCCACATTGAATTTTGATTTTGACCTCAATACCGGCTTTAGCATCCTCGAAAACCATCGAAACGACTCCCATGATGAACATTTCGAAAATTATCGCAGCCGCCATCTTGGATGCTCATTTTGACCTAGCCATCGGTTTTAGCATCATCGATGATGAAATTGATGAACAATTCAAAAATTATCGCAGCCGCTATCTTGGATTTGGATTTTAACCTCACTATCGTCCGAAGCATCCTCGAAAACCATGAAAACGACTCCATGATGAATAATCCGAAAATTTTGGAAGCCGCCATATTGAATTTTGATTTTGACCTCTATATCGGTTTTAGCATCCTCGAAAACCATGAAAACGACTCCCATGATGAACATTTCGAAAATTATCGAAGCCGCCATCTTGGATTTTGATTTTGACCTCACTATCGGCTTTAGCATCCTCGATGATGAAATTGATGAGCAATTCGAAAATTATAGCAGCCGCCATCTTGGATTCTCATTTTGACCTCGTCATCGGTTTTAGCACCCTCGAAAACCTTGAAAATGACACCAATGATGAACAATTCGAAAATTATCGCAGCCGCCATCTTGGATTTTGATTTTGACCTCGCCATCGGTTTTAGCAACCTCGAAAACCATGAAAACAACTCCCATGACGAACAATTCGAAAATTGTCTTAGCCGCTATCTTAGATTCTCATTTTGACCTCACTATCGGCTTTAGCATCCCCGAAAACCATGAAAACGACTCCCATGATGAAAACTTTGAATTTTTGCAGTCGCCATCTTGGAATTTGATTTTGACCTCACTATCGGCTTTAGCATCCTCGAAAACCATGAAAACGACTCCCATGATGAACAATTCCAAAATTATTGCAGTCGCCATCTTGGATTTTGATTTTGACGTCACTATCGGCTTTAGCATCCTCGAAAACCATGAAAACGACTCCCATGATGAACAATTTGAAAATTATCGCAGCCGCCTTCTTCGGTTTTGATTTTGACCTCACTATCGGCTTGAGCATCCTCGAAAACCATGAAAACGACTCCTATGATGAACATTTCGAAAATTATCGCAGCCGCCATCTTGGATTTTGATTTTGACCTCACTATCGGCTTTAGCATCTTTGAAAACTATGAAAACGACTCCCATGATAAACTTTTCGAAAATTATCGCAGCCGCCATCTTGGATTTTGATTTAAACCTCACTATCGGTTTTAGCACCCTCGAATACCATGAAAACGACTCCCATGATGAATAATTCGAAAATTATGAAGCCGCCATCTTGAATTTTGATTTTGACCTCACTATCGGCTTTAGCATCCTCGAAAACCGTGAAAACGACCCCCATGATGAACATTTCGAAAATAATCGCAGCCGCCATCTTGGATTCACATTTTGACCTCACTATCGGCTTTAGCATCCTCGAAAACCATGAAAACGACTCCCATGATGAACAATTCGAAAACTATCGCAGCCGCCATCTTCGATTTTGATTTTGACCTCACTATCGGCTTTAGCATCCTCGAAAACCATGAAAACGTCTCCCATGATGAAATTGATGAACAATTCGAAAATTATAGCAACCGCCATCTTGGATTCTCATTTTGACCTCGCCATCGGTTTTAGCACCCTCGAATACCATGAAAACGACTCTCACGGGTCTCTTAGTTTTTTAGATACGATTGGTAGGGGGGGTGAGGCCAAAAAGGGGAGGCTTGGTACCTTTGCCCTACTCATGAGAGTTACTTGTAAGTTTGCTTGTCGTCACCCCTGAATTACGCTTCACCCACTCAACCTTCGTTACGCTACGGAGGTCGCCGGCTCGCTTCGCTCGCCACCTCCCCCCTTCGCTCCACTCGGTCTCGCAGGTTCGCTCCACTCAAGACCTACCTACTACCGGAAAGCTATCGTGACCTCATCCCTACGCTTCGCTTTATCGTTTCCGAGATACGATGGGGGGAGGGGTGAAGAGGGGGAGAGGGGGGAGTTTTGAAAAATGATTTGCACCAACTCTGCGTTCCTTGATATGAATCTGAAAAAAAAATGTTGCAAGTTTGTTAACTTCCGAGATCCGCCTAAAGGGGGAGAAGGGGAGCAAGGGGGGAGGGAACTTTGAAAAATGGTTTTTAGTTTTCCGAGCCACCTCTATACGAATCCGTAAAAAAACAAAACACGGGACTCTTAGTTTCCGAGATACGATGGGGGAGGGTTGAAGAGGGGGAGAGGGGGGCATTTTGAAAAATGATTTTTACATACTTTGGGATCCTTGATACCAATCAGAAAAAAAAAATGTTGCTAGTCTGTTAACTTCCGAGATCCGAAACTTGAAAAAATGGGTTTTTCTTTTCCGAGCCACCTCTATACGAATCCGTAAAGAACCAGAACATGGGTATTGTAGTTTCTGAGATACGATTGGGAGGGGGGGGGGGGGAGGCCAAAAAGGGGAGGCTTGGTACTTTTGCCCTATTAATGAGAGTTACTTGTAAGTTTGCTTGTCGTCATCCCCGAGTTACGCTTCACCCACTCAACCTTCGTTACGCTACGGGGGTCGCCGGCTCGCTTCGCTCGCCACCTCCCCCCTTCGCTCCACTCGGTCTCGCAGGTTCGCTCCACTCGGGACCTACCTACCACCGGAAAGCTATCATGACCTTATTCCCTACGCTACGCTTCGCTTCGATTTACTGCTACCTACTTTTTCCGAGATACGACGGGGGGAGGGGTCAAGAGGGGGAGAGGGGGGAGTTTTGAAAAATTATTTTGACCAACTCTGGGTTCCTTGATATGAATCTGAAAAAAAAAATGTTGCAAGTTTGTTAACTTCCGAGATCCGCCTAAAGGGGGAAGAAGGGGGGCAAGGGGGAGGAACTTTGAAAAATGGTTTTTACTTTTCCGAGCCTCCTCTATACGAATCCGTAAAAAAACAAAACACGGGTCTCTTAGTTTCCGAGATACAATGGGGAGGGGGGGGGGAGGGGGGACGAAAAATGGAAGGGTTGGGATTTTTCCCATACTCACGAGAGTGACTTGTTTACGAATCTGTCAAAATATACCCACCTCCCCCTTCACCATCTGGGAGATCAATTCTGTCAGTCAGTCAGTGAGTGGTAATCGAGCTTTATATAGTATAATTTTCTCTGTGCTCGATTCGACAGCCCCTACAAATCAACGAAATTAAAAAATACTAACTTTTATTATTCGTTTTATTATCGCCTTCTCAAAAGTAATACATAATAGGTAAGTACGTATGAAATATTCCACCAAAAAATATGTCGAAACATAAAATCCTCATTTGTGTAGTTTTGATTTCATGTTGTCATAACAATGTGACCTCTCTTTACGTTTTAGTAGACAATTTTGACTTTCTTTCTATTACACATCAATTGGCCGCCAACTCGGTGATATGCTCCACCAACATTGGTTCCAAATCCACGTAACAATTTAAATACATTTAAAGGTCCTGACCTGACCTAATGAAAAAAAATAAAATTTATTGCGATCCAGTACAAGCTACTTACAAATCTACAGGCTATTGTCGTATCCTGGTTGGTATTTATCGATGCCGGCCGCGACTCCAGCCGAACGGTTCGAATTCATTAACTTGAATCCCCGAACTCCACTGTATTGAAGTTTAGAATTCAATTAAGAGGGCATTTTTTTAATTTAACCTCTTTTTTGTTTTATGATGGAGTCTACTGTTGTTTTTGAAAGGTTAATAAGAAAAATATTCCTTTTGTGTTGTGATAACAACCAAAATCATTGCGTTGTTTATCAAACTAATGGCCGTCCAAATAGCCCAGTGGTAGTTATTTTATCCTGCGACACTGTTGTATAAGCAGATTGTGGAGGTCAATCGGATCAAACCGGGTCTACGAGCCCTAAACACACTAACAAAACTTTCCTCTTTGTTATATTAGTCCAGTATTAATAACCACAGGAAAAAGTAGGGTCTCTAGGAAAAAACACAACTTTGAGGAAAATATATAGGACCTACACAATATTATTTACAGTGGTTATATAGGTAGCATAAGGTCCAATTTTGTGCAAAGGATTATCCACATAAATTATGGAACATTTATCCGGAGTTTGGAGGAGAAAATTCTCAAATCTGTTTTACATGTAGCAGTTTGGTTATTGCTGGTGACACGAGTTCGGTCTTAATAAATAATGTCGTGCACGCCCAACGGTCGGGGTCGGGACGAACAACTATATTTTAGGTACATTGTATGTTTTTGGCTGTATTCGCATCGTCCGGGAACGTATATTCGAATGAAATTAAATTGTCAAGTTTTTTAAATGAAACATAGCATTGAAATATGTAGTTTAATACTGCTATCGAAAACTTCTTCGAAAAAACAGAAATAATATTAGATATATGTATTATCTGAAATATTCTAGCTACATAACAATCAGAATAGTAATCAATTTAAAACGAAGATGAACTAGTTTCAAAACTTGTTTTTTCAAATTAGCTACACAGCTGGTACTACATAGCCCTTGATGGTTGCCGTAAAAAAACTGGACTTCGTTGATTTTAAAACTACTCAGCAAACACAGGACGCAGGTGTAGAAACTAGTTCTGTCGTCATATTTGGTTTGTATCTCAAACACCCCCTCCATAACCCGAGTCTGTATCAATGGGTGCTAATGGCGTGGACACAGCTCTTTGTTACACCCCCTCTTGCACCCCCCGAACAATTTAGACTCAATGTTCGAATTAAGACCGGCGCGCCCTAAATTCATACCTCCGCAGAATTATCTCTATTCTTTTACTTGGCTGTTTTATCTTGTAATTGGGTGGTCTTTTTAGTTTTCTTTTTTTAATATTCTGAGTTCAGTAAAAACTGATTATCGTGAACGCAATCTTTAAAAGTATTCTGCGATCTGATTCTTGTTACGTTCATAATTCAAAGCAGTGTCTATACGATTATTTTTTCTAGTTTTGAAATGAATAATTACGTATTATAATAAAACAACAAATTCAAAGTGCTGATATTAGGTATGATGTAAATACACAGATTATGTATTACAAATATTATGAGAAAATAAAGATGTAACTTTCAAAATAAATGTTAATGGGTTTGCTGAGTAGGTTAGCTGCCACTCAAACTGAGTGATTAATTAATGACCAATTCGAAATTAGGACGTCGAAGCAAATATCAACGAGTAAATCTCAGCATTCTCAGAAATACAAAATGACGGCAAAACATTGAAATAAATTGCGAAGTTTCAAATATTGCCAATAGAACGCGAAGGGCTTTGTTAAGGCTTGAAAAGGAAGAAAATAGTCTAATGTATCAAAAGAGGACATCTTTGAGTCGCGTTCCATTTCTTCAAATAAGGTTCAATAGGGCCCTGCTATTATGCCATGTCGGATGTGTTCAAATCTTGTTACGACCAGGATCCGAGGGTTATATATCCGGAACAGGAAATAAATTATAGTTTATTTACCCATTGAACATATTCCTAATCCCTATACGAAACAAGATTTGTTTTGTTTATAGGAAAGATCGATACGGTTCGTGTATTAAGAAACACGACTGTATTCGTACAAAAGGTTAAATGCAGAAGACACAAAAGAGAAATGATTGAACACGAAATTTAATTCGGGGTCACGCGCTCCTAAAATATAAAATGGAAAGCTTTACAAAGCTTTGAACGTGTACAAACTTTACTAATTGAATACATAAAAATCAAGTCCAAAAACGTCAATGTTGTAACATTAAACGACCTTGTTGATAAAGAAATAACTTTCGAACGTGATATTATCTACAATGAAACGAAAATATAGGGCAATAGGTAGACTTAGTGCAGAAATAAATTATACCTAAATGAACGACAATCAAAGCGGTCAAAAATCAAGAAACCGGATAATAAATACCATGGAATTCGGTAAACAACGCTGTCACGTGGTACACGCGTCGACCGACCGGTAGAAAGTAGCTTACCTCCTGTGCCACTCTTCATTCAACCACATTGAACAGGTTACAACTCGTTAAACGCACACAGGCGCAAAACATGCAGCTTCTCAAGTGAACCACAAGAGCGCTTTCACTCACACAGCCGCGTTATGTATCTGTATTCAGTTGCGGGAGCGCAGGTCAACTTGGCATATCTTTTTTTTGGAACTGGTTTCTGGAGCGATAAAAGGATGACTCAGGCCTCAGGTGTATCAGGTAAGGATTACTTACATTGAATTTGTTGTCCACGTAACAAAGACCTAACGTAACACTAAATTCAGCATCACAGTTCCGAACTGTTAGTTGTCCGAAAATATAAACAGGAATAAACGTTTGACGCAAAACGTGCCTAGGGAATGTTTGGCTACAACGAATGAACAAATTGAACAAATTTTGGATTTTATGCAAATGATAAAAGTTAATTTGTTGCTCTTTCCACGTCTATTGGGACCAATTGGGTTGATATTTGAAAATAAATGTGTTTTGTTTCTTTAATCAAAGCATTAACGTTGCAAAAGGTCTGTATGTACATAGAAAGGGTAAATCAGCTTGTGTATTTGGGTGGTACCGTTGATTTAGATAGAGAGGTCTATTTTAGCAGCCTTTGCCAGTGGCTTCACCATTGTGATGGTTGAAATACCACCAAATACTCGTATCTTCCGAATATCATACAGCTCCCTTCATAAGATCTGAGTGTTGAGTAAGAAATATGCATCCATTTGAATTTTCCTATTTAAAGTAAAATAGCTAGAATATATCTAATAATAATTCATCTCAGAAGGAATAATATTCTGTCTACACAGTATCATTGTGAGCTACCAGTGATTTATAGTCCGTGCGCACGTGTGGTTGGGAGCAACATTCATGTGACCGGGGCCTTTACCTGCTATAGAAATGGACGCAGCCCGAGAATGTATTGATAACCTTTATTCAACAGTTCTCTATTCATGTTACGCTGGACCTTCGTATGCTTGGTTAGTTCATAGTTGGTTTAGAAAACATGGTACAAATGATGTTTTTGTAAAAATCATTTAACCGGTGGATGAATAGTGTAGATAGTTCTTACACTAAAGTGAACATAACACGATCAAAATAAATTGAAGTTTTTATGTAACTGTCAATTATTTTTTACACCTTACCGGTAGGTAATAGGTACAATTTTTGATGGCATAATTTGCCGGACAAAGGAAACAGACATGGTAAATTAGAAATAGGAATATATCAGAATCTTGCTTTATAAATTTACATTCGATTGAACTTTGATTGGAGATAAAACACCCTCGAACTCGACTTAATCTCTAATTACGCTAAAGTTTACCGCAGTTTACGGGTAATGTCAATAGCAGTTCATAACAAAACACTTGGGGAAACAGATTTGTATCAGTTTTGGCGATTTGCGTTGTGTCATCCCCATCCGGAGGGTGTTTATCTTACAATAGCTTCTACCTGCTGTGGCCGATTTATTGTAACAATGCGTAAGTACTCCCCGAGTCATAATGGATGCTTTTAGTCCCCTGGTTTATTGTGAGGCTCGCTTCTCACTTGACAAGCTTCATGGACCTTCCAAGGTTATATCGGACAAAGCAACATTCTGAAAATTTACTACTTTGGGTATCTACTACGGTCATTGATTCTATTTCTACTGTCCACTATTATTGCACTAAATTGCGCAGCGAATCGAATTTCTTGTTTTTTGGATTATGTTTGACAAAAAAAAAGATTCTCAGGGTTTAAACGAAATCCTTGACCCAAATTTTTTATTTTATCAGAAACCTGTTCCTCCAGGACGCCTTTCTTTCTGGTTGCAACATGTCGATACGTGTCTTTTGTCTCGCTTCCACACTTACTAAACTTTGGTCCTGAAATGAGACCAAATACCGTGTGCCTACGCACGCGAGTGTCGTGGGAAACCAATGGAAACAACGTGTCTGTCCTTCCTTTCATTTTATAGCTCAAATGATTGGTCTTTGTTTCCAATGCAATGCGTACTTCTTCTTATTTTCGAATGTTTCTTATTTAAAGGCAAAGTTTAAATAAAAGTAGGTACCTATACTTATTTTTCTTCTATTCCTTTTCATACCTACAAAGCTTTTTACATCATGATATAACGTGAATCACGTTATGTAAATCGTTTTTCTCAGCGATTTCGTAACAGCACTGCCGGCGAATAACTAGGAACAAGTCTGTGGAACGATCACGCCTCGGTAGCCATGGATACCATTCAACACCAAATGATGAATACATAGGACCTTTTGTTCGGTTATTCATCTTCTTTGACGTTTTAAGAAAAAAAAAAGGTTGCACTCCAGGAGTGCCGGTAGAAGTGAAAACTTTTTTGTTACTATGTTTTATTTTTAATTTGAATGACGTCTTACTCATTTTCGATCAGGGTCACGTGACCCTGACGGTCACGTGACCCTGACGGTCACGTGACCCTGACGCGAGTTTTAAATTTTTTACCCATTACAGAAAAAGTGTACAACGCCGCTAAAGAAGTTTTCACTTCAAAAAAAAAAAAGGTTGCACTCCAGGAGTGCCGGTAGAAGTGAAAACTTTTTTGTTACTATGTTTTATTTTTAATTTGAATGACGTCTTACTCATTTTCGATCAGGGTCACGTGACCCTGACGGTCACGTGACCCTGACGGTCACGTGACCCTGACGCGAGTTTTAAATTTTTTACCCATTACAGAAAAAGTGTACAACGCCGCTAAAGAAGTTTTCACTTCAAAAAAAAGGTTGCACTCCAGGAGTGCCGGTAGAAGTGAAAACTTTTTTGTTACTATGTTTTATTTTTAATTTGAATGACGTCTTACTCATTTTCGATCAGGGTCACGTGACCCTGACGGTCACGTGACCCTGACGGTCACGTGACCCTGACGCGAGTTTTAAATTTTTTACCCATTACAGAAAAAGTGTACAACGCCGCTAAAGAAGTTTTCACTTCAAAAAAAAGGTTGCACTCCAGGAGTGCCGGTAGAAGTGAAAACTTTTTTGTTACTATGTTTTATTTTAAAACTGGAGTAGTACAGATATGAAATTAACTAATTTGAATGACGTCTTACTCATTTTCGATCAGGGTCACGTGACCCTGACGCGAGTTTTAAATTTTTTACCCATTACAGAAAAAGTGTACAACGCCGCTAAAGAAGTTTTCACTTCAAAAAAAAGGTTGCACTCCAGGAGTGCCGGTAGAAGTGAAAACTTTTTTGTTACTATGTTTTATTTTAAAACTGGAGTAGTACAGATATGAAATTAACTAATTTGAATGACGTCTTACTCATTTTCGATCAGGGTCACGTGACCCTGACGCGAGTTTTAAATTTTTTACCCATTACAGAAAAAGTGTACAACGCCGCTAAAGAAGTTTTCACTTCAAAAAAACTTTATGCTTTAGCGTTGGTTCGTGAATGTCAAGTTGTGTTACACAAAGCGAGATTCCTTTTTTAATGATAGACTTAGAGTATATTCATGTAAGTATTTTGATAGAAAATTAGAAATCGTCTTCTAAATTGTAAATAAAATACCATAACATTTTAATAGTTAAGGAAATATTAATCTAAGACAATCCGTCAGTTAATCAAGCTTTTCAAAAATTTATAAAAAAAACTGAAAACCAAATAAAAATCTACAACAGCCAGGGTTGGCATGATTAAAACAAGTTGTTTTAAAACACCTGTTTAAAACAGTTTGAAATTAAACAGTGTTTTTCATTACCCGTTTCAACTACTTTTTAAGGCAGATGAATGCATAAAAAATGAAAATAAATTAATATTCAGGAGTCTAAATAGTTTGACATAAAACCTTTTGAGTCTAATGCCATTGTTATGTCATATTTTTAACTTTTAATGGCATTGTAATGAAACAATGCATAAAATTATTATAATTATTATTATATATCATCACATGTTTTTTTTTTTTCCATTGATCATTTTCGTAAAAATTTCATTACAAGGGCGAATTTGAAAAGATGTAGTCTAGAAATGAAACATAATTGATTTATACGTTTAGACATCAACAAACAAGGTGGAATTAATTTGAAAAAAAAAACCAGAAGGAAACTAAAAAAAAAAAAAGATACTTGTTTAAAACATTTTGAACTGTTTGTTTAATAAATTTGAAAAAAACCTGTTTTTTTTTCCAACCCTGACAACAGCATAGGCACCTATAATCTAATTTTCGTAGTAAATTGTTGCCACGCTCACGTAAACAATTGAATCAGAGCGTGCATACATTGAGGAGTAGTAGTTACTATAAGATGCTAAGCACGGGGAACAATCTTCAAGGAAAATCTATGAACCTTATGTCTATGGTTGAAATACACGTAACTGACAGCTAAATCTCTCCCTTTCCCCTTGCTTTCCCCTCGGCAGGCCCTAGTTTCAGACGCCATATTGTTAAAACAGCCAATCACAGACTAAGCAGGCTCAGCCAATCAAACACGCCGCCGCCGCAGCTACAGTCTATGATCATCACAGCCGCCATTACTGTCAACTGTCAAGTGAAGTTAAATTTTATGATTTATTTCCATTATTTTAAATTATCCTCTCAAGTTTGAACTCTAATATTGCTTTGTGTTGTGAATTGTAACAGTAGACAGAAATCCGTCAAATCAAAATCCGTTGCGAACAACAAAATAGTATAAAAATGAACTTCTCAAACTTTGTGTACGAAACATTTGAGAAACAATAAATTTCAAAGTCTCTTCCACGGATAGTAGCATATCCAACTCTATTCACGGCTGAAGAGATTGTTACTGCACTACCCAATACGCCTGATATAAAAAAGTAAGTTTCAAATATGTTTACATCTACTTGTGTGTATCAATGAATACTGTCCATTACAATATGCACTCGCATGTTAGCACATACATAGTATTGCTTATTCTGCTTGTCCTTCTGCCCATTGCACTTATCCCCATCAAGCAGGATAACCGAAGCTCATTAAATGTAATCTGAAAGTAATTCAGTTCATTTCTACTTCACACATAAAGAATGCATAATGTTGGAAACCCGTCAGTTGTAAGAGTCATTATAGCAGAATATAATAATAATTGAAAACTAGGTATATTTTTTCCTAATATCGGTTTTTTAATTAATTTCAGGATATTATACTCCGTCATTGCTGTAGGTACCTAAGGCTGGCAAACTGAAATAAATGAAATTAAACTGACTTGAGTGGTCTCAGTCATAAGATTCAGTTTCAATTCCTGGAAACCCAATGATATATCAAGAGTCAGTTCCATACGATAACTGGTAAGGCTACTTGTATTTCTTATTTAATAATGTTTTTATACATCACTCTATGGGAACGTAAAATTAGGATGAAAACTATCATAAGTATTAATACAGGATATAAAATATCTTCTCTCTGTCTATCTAATTATCTGTGTACCAAATTTCTTTCAAATCTTCGTCCAGTTGTTTTGCAAATTCAAAAATGTACAATTATTTTTTTATTATTTCAGATACCAAGGCTCACCAAATTATAAAAATGAAGATACTCCAGCAGCTGAATGTTTGTGAAAAGGCAAAAACTGCTATAAGGTTTTAAAAACAAAAATCTTTTGAAGTACTCAATGGATATTTTGCTTGTGAGATACCTACTCAAACTTAGATTCATTATTGCATTCAGGTGTACAAAGCATTGGTGTTATTATAAGTAAATAAGTTCAATCAACATGATATGCGGTTCGGGCATGGCAACATATTACATTGGACTTAACAATCATCCAGTCAGTTGGTATAGCTAAAAGCTCTAAACGAATGTAATTATTTTATTATATCAATATGTAATCATTTTAATTAAATGTAATATAATATTTTATTTGATTATTAGTTAACTTCTATTAATTATTGTATTTTATTCAATTATTTATTTTATATTTTATTAATTATGTATTTAAATATGTATTGTATTAATTATGTTTGTATTTCTTCCATTTAGGGTGACTTACCAACGGTTAAACATGTTTAAAATTTTATTTAAGCACAAAATTGTATTGAATTTTGTCCCTAAATAAAATTTTAAACATGTTTAACCGTTGGTAAAAGTCGCCCTAAATATTGTTTTTTATTATTTTATATATTTTGTTATCTATAATTTATTTTTTAAATTTAAAATGTCACTTACGGGATATCTTCCGTGATTATATTTTTGGTTGAGTTCCCGATATTCTCGAGGGAACTCAACCAAAAATATAATCACGGAAGATATCCCGTAAGTGACATTTTAAATTTAGAGACAAACCGTGAAAGCTTAAAACAGTGGTTAATTTATTTTTTGTTATGTTATGTGTGTGAGCATAGGTGCTTCCTTGAGTAAGTAATATTTCTGTGGTTATGAATAATTATATAAGTATCTTATTTAACCAATGTTTTATTCTAAGGCCCGTATTACAGAACGAAACTCAAGCACTGATCTCTATTTAAATATAGATTTCAACCAATCAAATGCCTTGAATCTAGTTTTAAGTAATACTTGAGTATTGAGTGACATTCTGTAATACAGGCTTAAGTCTTCTGCGACTGAGTAGAAGCTTTTTGTGTAAGATTTATTCTTTTAATTTTCTGTTATGTATTGAATTTGGGTTTGCCTCTAATTTGAAGCATTTTGTTCCGAGAGGGTGGCAGATAAATTTATGTTTATTATGACATTGATGAAGACTTTCTCAATTTAACTCTGAGATTAACAATTTTTAAATGGTGTAATAGTATGAGGTATCAACATTTACCCATCGTATGCCGCATATATTAATCGTGTCGTTTGAAAACACTTATTATAAAATAAAACATGTATTATAATTAAATTTCTTTGTTTTATTTAGACCTGTTTTACTTTGTAATCTACAGTCAATCGTATGTCAGAACAATCATTACTTGAGAATTATTCAAGTAATGATTGCTCTGCCATATGGTTGACCAAAACCAATCAGTACAATAATCAAACAAAATATCTGTGACAAAAGCCTGAGGTCCAAATACGGAAAAGACAAAAGGCCTGTATCTAAAATCGTAATAGTTGCTTTTAAAAAGTCATTTCATTTGACCTGTTCAAGAATTTCTGTATAATCTGTGCTTGTCAATCTGAATTCTTGCACTTTCTATTGGTCGTTATTTTTTGTTCGAAGATTGCCGTCTGAGTGTATACTCTCTACTTAGTCTGTGATGCTAAGTGAATGCGCGGGCGCAGACTGCAGCGAGTCTTCTAAACCGGTAACGGTTCGACAAAATTGGCTGTTAAAGAATTTTCAACCGTAATGTGGTAAGCATAAGGGTTATAGTGGTCAACCGCCAACTTGGTCGATACTGAGTGAGGTCGATGCTCGCCCACCAGATGGCGCGCTGTTCGCTTGGACCACACCCGGCGCTCACGCACGTTGGCTAGTGCTCCATAGTTCCACACAACTAAAGGTACAGTGGTCAGTGAGCGATTCACAATGCCCTGCTAATAGATGCTTCCCTTAGAACTTGGAAGTTGTGAAATTATTCCTATTCTTGAAAGATTAAGGTCCACAGTTGTGATATTTTCAAGGCTGATTGACGTTTTTTTAGTTGCCCTAGTGA
This sequence comes from Agrotis clavis, assembly GCA_954870645.1. Taxonomy (NCBI): domain Eukaryota; kingdom Metazoa; phylum Arthropoda; class Insecta; order Lepidoptera; family Noctuidae; genus Agrotis; species Agrotis clavis. The sequence continues at coordinate 15,119,119 of OX940920.1, forward strand.
AATAAGTCTTATCACAATAAAAAACTTTTAGTCGAAATAATACAAAAAAAATGTAATTTCCAATGTTTTAATCCAATTGTCATTTTTAACCGACTTCAAAAAAAGGAGGAGGTTCTCAATTCGTCGGAATCTTTTTTTAAATTAATAAAAGTAACAATTAAACACTGTTTTAGGCTATCACGGTTATTTTCATAATTTAAAATGTCATGCACTTACGGGATATCTTCCGTGATTGTGATTGTCATTAACAATCACGGAAGATATCCCGTAAGTGACATTTTAAATTATAAAAATAACAATTGTATTAAAATGGAATAGGATTGAAGAGCTGATTAAAGTATGTTTAAAGCTGATGTCTCATCGATCTTTCAACTGACAGATACTGAAGTTGGCGACCGCCAAACTATCCTGTGCCCGCATCCGCACTGTCAATGAACCCCTTGTGTTCTTACAAGCTTTTATTTCTCTCTTGCTGCAGTAACCTAGTTTGCTTTATTAAAACATAAACTCCGTCTTGTGAAACACTTTCAACGCTGCCGTATTGCTCAAATCTCTTCAGCCAGCGGCAGCGTGATGACAAACCTGTGTTCTATTCCAAATGGACTCTATTCTTCCTATTGTTATGCGACTTTTCAAACTCTTCCATCGCGTTTAGATACAGCGCAAATAGCCGCAAAGTGTATCGCGACTCGCGACACGACAGAGCTTCGATTTGCTTGAAGCCCGTGGGAAAGTTAAAAGTTACAATGGCATGTCAAGAAGCGGCACAACGAAAAGCGAGAGCCGTCAATCACGTTGTGAACAAATAAAAATCGATTAACATAAACGCAACCGAAATTTTCATAATTTGTCTGCTCGTTATGAGTTCGTGAAACTCTACTGCAATCTTTTTTTTTTTTGTAAGTACTCGAGTTATTTCAAACTGGTCCCTAAAAAGGGAGAAGGTCGCCTGAGAGGTGAACGTGATTTGAATAATTCTGCAAAGCTCAGCTTAATTAATTATTTTTCTTGTTTCTGCAAATGGCACATTTTGTGATTTACAACAGATGCGGTTTATTATAAATAAAATGACGGATAAAAGAGAGCTGCAGCATATTTTATTATAATGTGGGCTTTCATAACTTTAATAAATTCATATATGTGTTTAGGTAGGTAGACCGGGCTTGGTCCATATGCACTCGTAAAATATCATGTTTTACCGTTTAAACAGTAAACAACTTAATAATGTTTGCCAAATACGACCGGCAATTTGAAGAATACTTCAACAGTAGCTTGTATTTGAGATACATATTTTCCAATAATATGCACTTAAAAAGATACAGCATAATTATTTGCCTTGTGTGTATCAATATTATAAAATATGTTGTTTATTTGTTACAGGTATGTGAACGAGGATACTCGTATTATTTATCAATTAAATTGGCGAGAGGAGTACCAACATTGCAATAATAATTGGTTAGTATGGAATTATACAATTGGCTGGGAAATTAACGAATTATTGGGAAACGAGTTCATTTAGCTTCATTATTAGAGTGTTTACCGATAAGCTGGTAACAATGGTTGTTGTCGGTAACAAAGATTTTCTCTGAGAGCGTGTCGAAGGCCGGTAAAAGGTCGTAATGTGGCGCACTGACTTAGTTTACTACACAAAGGCCTTCGACTTTGCTTTCGCGAGCTTTTAAAATCGAACGGTCAAACGGTTATTCACTCTCGAATAAATTTACTAGAGGCAATTTCATGTTGAAATTGAAAATACTATTATGATGAACTTATGAACTCGTTTTAGCGATGCGGGCGCTATTTAAAGAACACTTTGATAAAAGAATTTCTTTATTGGTGTATTAATAAAATTGTGAAGAATATTAGAAATGCTTTTGATATTTTAAACAACACAAAATGCAAATACATTTTGTTCATTCCCTGAGCAGAATACGAGATCGTTGTAATAACAAAAATCTATTCACTAAAACATTAGTGACAGTCGAAAACCTGCATAGTTACAGAAATAAAGTAAAACAGCTGAAGAACTTTTTTCGTAAAACAAAAGACTTGAGTTGAAAAGTTGAAAAATTCGACCGTTGTTCTTCGGAACAGTAACAACCCTCTTGCTGGATTTTATTTCGCTTGTTACTTTTTTGCTACCGAAAATACGTAGGATGCGCTTTCGAATGGCCCATAGTAAAAGAAAAACAAGGTATATAATATGTTACTCCACTGATATAAAAAGGAGGTTTTGAATAACATCAATTCATAGCTCACAATTTTCAACGGGTGAATTTTGGAGAACACTTTGAATAAACCACGTTGACTCTCGCTAGCAAATACTTCAGAAAGGTCAAGTGTAAAATACTTACGAAGCGCGCATGTATGCAAAGATAAATATAATAATATGACAATATAACTGGCGTGTGAGGGTCGCCGTAGGCCGTAGCATATTTGCTACGGCGTAGCTGCGTCATCCCGGGTGCTACGCAAGGCGAATAATGAGACGTCACTTTTTTAATTTTAAAAAAATGTATCAGTTGTAGCTTTGATAAATTATATTATAACAGAGTTAATTTTGTTAATTGAGTTTTGTTACACGAAAATCCTTTAATTAATTAAAAAGGTCACGTGGGTGGATTATCAATTAATTAATTATTTTGGATCCTCTCAATCGGAATTAATTAAATTTATACAAAATATTTAATAAACAAATACGAGCCAACATTAATAATAATTGTGAGTATTAAAGTTGTGCTATACATTTCTATAACATTCAATATTCTGGAGTCCGAACTTTTCCCATTTATTAAGTTAGTTATTTATTAAGGTCAAGTTTGAGATAATAACAGTTATAGTTATGAAATCCGGCGGGACTAACGGGAACTAGTACCTTTAGCTTTACTACATAATATCGCGCTAATGTACAGTACAGTACGTATCGAAAAAAAAACTTTTTTAAAAAAAGGGAACCGACTTCAAAACCAAACACAAAAAAACTATAAAATAACTTTTCTTTCGGAAGTCGGTGGCTTTGTTTTTTTTTTATTTCATTGACATTATGGCCACCGACTTCCGAAAGAAAAGTTATTTTATGGTTTTTTTGTGTTTGGTTTTGAAGTCGGTTCCCTTTTTTTAAAAAAGTTTTTTATTTTTCCCTTTTTAGTTGAGATAATCAACAAAAATCTTCATAAAATCGGCGTCTTTGAAAATCTACAATCCTATTACGCAAAACGGATCTATGTGAGCAGCTTCACGAGATTTCCATTATTGTTATATACTAAAACCTTCCCCAGAATGTAACAAACACTTTTCTGAAAACTGCATCAAAATCGGTTCAGCCAAACGGGAGATAATTGCGGTCAAACATGCAATGTTCCTTAAAATCTACGACCCAAGTTAGCAAAACGGATCCACGCGGGCAACGTCACGGGATATCTATTAGTGTTATATACTAAAACCTTCTCCAGACTGTAATGAACACTTTCCTGAAAACTGCATCAAAATCCGTTCAGCCAAACGCGAGATAATCGCGGACAAACATACATACATACATACAAACATACATACATACATACATACATACAGGTCGAACTGAGAACCTACTTTTTTTTTGAAGTCGGTTAAAAAATCGGGCAAGTGCGAGTTGGCTAAAAGGGTTCTGTACCATTATCTATGAAAACAGCATAAAAAGTACGCATGTTTGTTTTATGGGAGCTGGATCGAAGCCCGAGATTTAACTGAGATGTGAATTAATGGACGCACCCTTGGAGTGAAGTATGTACCTACGTGTCAAGTTTAATATACACCAGAACCTTTGTAAAAGTATTTTGAAGGTTTTATTAATTAATTTAACGAAATACAAGGCGAAAATAAATGTTTATAAAAATTATCTAGTTGTGAAGAATAGACAGATTTTATGGCGTTCTTTAACTACGCAGCGTATGTCACATCTTTGTGTATGACATGACATCCCCTTTCTAACACATTCTGTATAAAAGTTAGCACATACATATGTAAGTGAGTTTGTTATTACATAAAGTCGATATAGGGACCCGTATCAAAGCTTCGTGATAGCAAATAAAGTCGTAAACGGATACCGCTGTAAATTGCCTCTTCAATAGACCACTACACAAACAATCTTGGCATCGGGTTTGGTAATCACATTGATATTACTATCTCGATATATTAGGATCCTTTTCCTGGAATCTTGGAATGGTGTCCTCATTCATGACAGTTCTTTAGCAGATGGTGACATCCATTTTGGACACTCTAAATTCTTCATACACTCAACTAAGGAACAACTATATGTAAATATTTGTTTTTTACGGGATTCGAACCAGCAGCGAAACAGCAGTCAATCTATCTAAACATGTCACCATGTTTGATCTTCCAATAAAAAAACTTTACATAAACAAATCTCATCTCACTTACTACCAAGGAAAGGAATAAAGAAACAGTTTTTTTGCGACATTACCACAGTATTACCATATTGCATCGCCTCAATTTGCTTAAACTCTTGCGCAACCTAATTAGACGAGTCTTGTTCGTAGATCGTTATTAAGCAACGTTGGTTGCGACTGTACTTTGCCATTTAACCTCTGCCTGTCTCAAAAAGCACGAACCTGTCAGTGAATGATGAACGAGAGTAATATTGAAGACGCTAATAGGAAGATTCTAATCTCATATGTAGAACACGACTAAATAAGTGATCGTAAAAGATATTTATCTTAGTAGAACAATGTGAAACTGTTGAAGATGTACGTTTATAGTATCTCTCAAACAAAGGGAATTTCAAAGGCATTCTTACGTAAGACGAAACTGTTGGCAATGGCAGTGATCACAACAATAAGAAAGCATAAAGCGGTTACGATGAGATGCGTCTGACAAGTGAAGTCACGTACAACTTTGTACGTATCCCACTTTCCAGCAGATGAATAATAAATGACAAAATACACTCGTCTCTCGCTTCTCGTATCTCGCATTTACGTCCCGTCAGCGATTGCGTTGTGCTGACTGTTAACGTGACGTCACAGCGCAAATCGCTCGGAAATGCAAGCTCTTGTGAACGACTGCTATATTACTATTGACGTACGTTTTTGTTATTATCAGTGGTTGGAACAGCTGTGATATTTATCGTCGTCTACGTATGATGCCTGTGAAGCATCTTAACTTATGAATTTGATCAATATTTTTGTTGCTTTCTAAAATGTATTCGGCTGCATCGAAGCTTCGTGGAAGCTCCTACTATTTACTTGCGAACCAAAAACGCAACTTAATTTGTCAATTTTGAAACCGTTAAACTTTTTTTTGCTCACTCTATTATCAACGATCAGTTTCTAAGGAGGCACAAAAAGCTCCCAACATATGCGTCATTAAAGTAATCCGGACCCACGTTAAGGATTTGAAATGGGTGCCCTGCGGGAGGCGGGCCCAATTACTAGTCCGTGTACCTGCGCTCTTACAATGTGATGCCTTCAAATCTTATACATATTTGTATTTTATGACGATAAACATGCTTATTGACTAGACAAGGTGATTTAACGTGCTGTTATATCGAAATAACCATTGTTTAAAATATAAATTAAAAATGCTGAGTTTCCCATTGCATTGACGTCAATGCAATAGGAAACCGTAGTTATTTTCATAAACGATTCTAATTATTTTCACTCAGTTTGGATTGGACTTCCGTCGGGCATAACAATTCATAACACGTGTATCAATTCTAATTATATCTTTCTCTTAGCAAATTAAAATAGTTTTTTTAAAAACCATTTTCCGACCCACTCCGTAACAGTGCGCTCTAGGTCGTAAAGGGGCAGTTACCTGAGTACCTAATTAATACAAACGCCTCAACAACGATGGGCGGAAAGGCATTAGTCTGTGTACCCACATTAGATATGAGCGCCGCGCCGGCGCGCCGCCGTCGCCGTGAATTTGGTCGGCGCGCCGCCGCCGAAAGAAACGCGCGGCGCGCCGCCACGGCGAGTCACAACTTGCTTTCTCGCTCGCACGCGCGTCCTGATGGCATTCGACGTTTGTTCGCTCTAGCCTCTTTGCTACCACTCACTATGATGTAGCTTATGCCACACACGTTAGTGCCTTTTCACACGTTCCGGTTGCCGGGTAGCCGCCGGTGCCGGGTAGCCGGCGGCGCAGTGTATGGCATGTACTATAGCTTTCACACGTACCGGCGTAATTTGCCATACCGGCACCGGCTACCCGGCAACCGGAAGTGTGAAAAGGCACTTACAGTATACTTGCGGTAGTCCAGACTTGCGCAAGTATACTGATACGTGTGTGGGAAGGTACTTGCACAAATTTCTAAGGGACGACACAACGACGTCAAGTCAATCGAATTGCATCATTATTTCTTAGTGGCAAGGGTGATTTTCACTTGTGGTTGGAATCGATCAAATCGCGTTACATCATTCCATGGTTAAAGTCCCTAACATGGTCACTGTCCTAAGTTTGTGCAAGTCTCGATTTGTACAAGTATACTGGTACGTGTATAGTCGGCTCTACACAGTAGGATCAACTAGTCTGGCCTAGGCAAAATTAGTTCTACCTTCACAAGAGAAATCGACGGAGCCCCGCTTAGCGGGGCTCCTACTTTTGGGTATCGTCAACCTTGTCTTAGTCATTCGTGACCTAGACTAGGGTCAACGGGCTCGCCGCAACCGCGGCGGTAAGATCCCTCTTTGAGGAGTGGCTGGATTGGTCCCACGTCGTCCTCACCTACCGCTTGCCGCTTGTCCTCACCGGACAGTGGACACGGATGCTTTGGGAGATACCTGTGTCGGATAAGGAGGGAGGAAACGTCTGGGTGTCACCACTGCGAGGACCGCCCGGAGGACACGGTGGAGCATACGATGCAGGACTGCCCCGGTTGGGCAGAGCACCGCCGTGTCCTGACGCAGGCGATAGGCGACGACCTCAACATTGGTCGCGACCATGGACCATGCCCTGGTGGCGGTGACGGCGCGTTGTGTTCCACGCGCGCCTCAAAGAGCGTCAGCACAATGACGGGGCCTCCCATTCAGAGGGCCAAAGCCTGCCGGGGTCGTGGGACACATACCGCGACTCCGGTACACAAAGGGCTATTGAAGGACACCGTGGATTTTAGTCAGTACAAGTCTGACAGTCCCTCCTGCCCTGGGTAGGAGAACACATTTGATGATTTTACCACGATAAAAAAAAAACTAGGGTCAAGAGCAAACCCATTTCACATAAAAAAATAGGTAGTGCTTTGATTAAAAACTCTGTCTCGCATCTTAAAATACTGAAACAATTATTGTTTTAGTAAACGTAATCTCTAATTATAGAAGACTAAAATTGTAATTAACAAATACGTTTTTTATAAAACTTTTTTTGGTACCTAACAACATGATTTTCTTCTTGAGAAATCTCTCCCTAATAAAAAAAAAAAACTGAGGCGTACGGCCGGACGCGACGCGCCGCCGCGACGCCGCCGCCGCCGTGAAAATATACAGGCCACGCCGCCGCCGTGGAATTGGCCATCGGCGCTCATATCTAACCCACATCTGCCTGCATCCTCAAGGATTTGTCGTCAAACAGTAGAATGAACAATTAGCAATGCTCAGCTTTGTCTACCGCTGTAGACTAACCATCTACGTGAGGACTAATCCTGAACCCACGTTATTAGAGGTATGTACGCCTGCTCCCCAGTTGTGTTCCCTACACTTGAATAGTAATTTAATACTACGTCTATTTGAGCGTCCCAGCTTCGTATAAAATGCTAAATATTCTTATCTGTCCAAGAAGCGTCTTATAAATAACATCGACAAAGACGTTGAATATTTGACGCGCCAACGTAAGCGTTGAAGGCTGGAGCCCGGAACGTTTGCGTGGAGGCGTCAGTAAATCCCGGGGGATCCAATTTACCCCGTCGACTTGTAAACGCTACGCCTACCGCGCTAAGCCTGCACGCCACACGTTTTATATCCCTGAATTTTCACTCAACTTCGTGTTCGATATCGAAAAAGTTACAAGGAAAAGATTTAAGAGGATTGTATAGCAGCTGCCTTTTCAAAGAATAGGTATTTTGAAAAACTCGTGCTGTCTCTCTCGCGCGTTGAAAAACCCCCGATCGTGCGATAGAGAGCGTTGCAGCTCGCGACTGATTGTGAGTATTTTTTATATGAAATTTGTCTCTCGGGAGAAAACGTTTTTCACATACTAAATCACGTCCAATCTCTTAGATTCTGGTGTCAATCGTTTCAGCATATTATATTCTAGGTTTGTATGTTTTGCTTTTTTTCTAAAACTTCTTTGTTTTTAAAATACGAAGGTTTTACTTCAATGAAGATTTTGTCATAAAAATAGTAACTTTTAGGCGCCTGTTACTTTAAAACTATTATAAATTTTGAAAAAAAGAAAACCTATAAACCTAGTTTTTTACTGTGTCAGTAGCATTCTAAAAAATCATTGAGATAGGATAACATTTAGGGGCAGAAAAACGTTTTCTCTTTTAGTATGGACGAGCGGTCGGTAGACAATAGTCTTAACACAAAACAGTAAGCATTTCTCCTCATCACAGCATTATGTAGATCGGATTTCAAGTTTTATTTTGTTTGATTATCTATATGTTATTTTCTCGTACCCACGTATTGTGATATTTGCCCTGTTCTCTGATGTTGAACACCATTATTTGAATAGTTGAATTTATGTTAATGGGTCGATTACACCTAACGAGTACAGCGGCGAGTCAGTGTCCTCGGCCGAGTGCTCGGTTGGTATAAACACTTTAACGAGTGCTCGGCCGAGTACTCGGTCGAGAAGAGAGGCGAGAGGGTCACTAGAATCCCAATTTGTTTACTAGGCCGAGTACCCACCACCCCGCTTCATTCTTCTGCCCCCGCAGCGACTCGCTATCCCGCTCGGTACGTATAAACACGCACTCGCTTGTCACTCGGCCAAATATCGATAGCTTATCCCAGCTGCTAAATAACTTAATGTTACTTGCAGTTTAACCTATGCTGGTATTGCTTCTCTCAAAATAGTATCTTGTCTTTGTATATATGGAGTTATGTTCTCCAGCAATGTCTCAAAGCGTTCTACAGTTATTCTCAAAAGTGCCTTGAATTCTTTGGGATCTTCTAACTGCAATTCAATAAACAGGCTATTTGTTGCTCCAAGGGCATTTCGCCTTAAAATCCATTTTCTGGTCCAAATTCGTTGATCTTCCTCTTCTAATAAATCCCACAATTCGTTAACAATATCTGGTAACAGCCGATTTAAAACCCTTTTAAATTCTTTTTTTTTTCGATCCATTGCAGACGTCGTGATCAAAACTGAACTGACTCGCTACTGGTGTAAATACGTGTAAACACCCACTCGGTTCGGCAACTCTCTCGGCCGAGAGCTTATTTACTGACTCCCCACTGTACTCGTTAGGTGTAATCGACCCATAACATGGATACATGGTTCCAACTTTGCCAGCTGTTTAAACAACATTGGAAGCGACCTTCATTGTAGTTGCTGCATCAAATTGCCTGCCATATTGTTGGTGATTGAAATCTGAGCGAACATGTTGTTGAGTAACCGACAATTTTTTGTTTGATTGTTTTACAGATATTTATTATTGTAGCTTCATGAAGGTAGTATTGCCTATAAACATTGCTGTTGGGTTTTTTCGCCGGCATCTGGCGAAGTTTGGCGCTTTGCGAATTAATCTGTCTTCTTGATCTATAAACGTACTACACTCGTACGCTACAAAGGAAAAAACCGTGATTGCTTTATTTGATCTAGGTCAACACGGATTGCTTGAAACATAGTTGGTTGCTTTATAAGGTAAATAAGTTATGCATAAGATCAACGTTAATTTGGAACTAACAGTATTTTTGTTAGTTAGTTGTATTGTTCTCACTGATCCACCATACTGTGGATTTAAGCAAGGCAATCACAAAATCATTCCTTTTGCTAAGCCGTCATACAATTTGCGTGCACTGCGTTTCTCTTGCTGATTCAGATCAAATACTCGTACATTATATAAACAGATAATAAATAATTATATTATTCAGGGCTGATTTTTTTAATAGTCAGATAATTTTTATCTGAGGAATAAAAATAGCGGTTTGACATATTTTCTATAGATAAGCTGTCAAATCGCCATTTTTATTCCTCAGATAAAAGTTATCTCATTATCTGACTATTGAAAAATCAGCCCTAAATATAAAGACTTTATATTTCGTTACTTTATGCTGATATTATTTCAACAAATCCCTTTCACTCATTTCGTCAGTGTTTATTTAACAATAAAAAGCGAACTACACAAGAATGTTTGTTCATCAGTGTTGATACGACACGTTTGATTGGTTGTAAAACAAGTGTGCAAGAATCCTTATGTTGACGTGACCGTTTTACAACATTTTAATTATTTGGACGACCTAAAAAGAAGTTGAAATAAAGCCGTCATCATAAATGCCAGTCATAAATTAAAATTACGATGTATCCGATTCTTTTAGTGCCTAGTTTTATTCTAGTTACTAAGTGAAAGTTTTTTCCTGGTTGCTTGTGCAATGAAAAGTTTTCATAATATGGCAGCCGCTTCTATCTTCCCTTTGGTTAACTTATTTTCTCAATAGTACTCTTGAGAAAAATGGATGTAGCTATGTTTTATACATACTCGTACCTACCTTTTTTAGGTAGTAATTATAAGTCATTCCGCCGTAGGGGGAGCAGAAGGGATTATGAGACTTGTACTGACTAAAATCTACCGTGTTTCTTCAATTGCCCTTTTACGCTCTAGGTGCACGGTAACATTAGCCAATCCCCACAATTATTTTATAATTACGAGTTGCTACCCTTATTTTTAGCTCAGATCTTTGTACCAATTTTGATTAATGAGGCATCATTCTTTTAGAGAAACTTTTAACGAGCCTTCATCCAAATTAGGACAAGCTTTTCTTTCCTTCTAATTTTGTTGGTGATATATTTTTTATTTATATCTATTTTGGTTTTTTTTTTATTTTTTTTTTTTGTAATTACTTAAAAAAACTTACTTGTAAATACTTTATTTTATTTTATTTATTGGTGAAAACAAACAATAGCATATTAAATAATAATATAATACATTGAATAATAAAAGATTTACAACTGTGTTATCAACTACGTTCTCCACAAATAAAACCGTGAGACATTTTGGTTCAACAAGCGTTGACAATTTACGAAAATAATGAAAACTGGATACCTATAATAAATTACATAGCTGCTAACAAACAAAACAGCTACGTAAGAGTGAAAATAAAATTAAGAATTTTCTAAATTCAAACCATAAAATAAAACCATAATAAGAACATAAAATAAAGCATTATTAAAACATAAAATAAAAACATCATTAAAATCATAAAATAAATTAAATAAAAGCTTAATTAAAAACATACATTAAAAACATTATTCGCATTGATTATTATACTAAGATTATTAAAATAAATATTATTATTTTAATAAATTATTAAAATAAAATCATAAAATAAAGCATTATTATTACTTTGATTACTTTCAAATTTCCTCTATTATACTCATTCCTAATTACTTTGTCCATTCGATCTTAGATTATTTTAGTATGTACAGCAGCTGGATAACAGTTGATCAACGTCGATTACATCTATTCGATGTAACGCTGCTTTTTAAACAAAGAGAATTAAACCACTTGAGAGCTCATAAACCGAATTCGCCTAGGCACACGACTCACCACTGCGGGTCGGGGGACGAAGAAAAAACAACGGTTGTGATTGGCCGATGCAACAATGTCAGGACGAATGTTCCAAACATAGTGATGCACAAGTCCGTTTTGCTACAATACCTAATATCGATAAAATCGAACATAACGTTGTCTGCTTATTCTTTTTTTTATTAACTATAGTAATTGGGCGTTAACTGGGTGCAACTAAAATACTTACGTAACTCTGTTTTAACTTTATTTAAATTAATGCTAAAATTAAATCAAGGTTAATAAAATCATAAAAAAAATCAAAAGAAAAAATTTTGCTACTAGGTTGGACGATCCTCCTGTACGAGACAATTATTTTAAAATTAACTTACAACGAGGACATTATCATAGGAAGTTCCAGGTACGTTATGATCATCAAATTTGCATTTCTGGGAGGGTATTTGATCGTATATGGTAAGTTTGTCCTATTTATCTATCTATATCTATACTTATAATAAATCTGTAGAGAGGTCAATTCTGTACATGAAGTATATTTCCAAAATAACTATCAGGGCGATTAGGGATCGATACTGATGCCAAAAATGCAATTAATAAAATTATTGTCTGTCTGTCTGTCTGTATAACCGCTATAGAAACAAAAACTACTCGACGGATTTTAACGAAACTTTGTACAATTATTATTATTTTCATACTCCTGGGCTGGTTATAGTATACTTTACATCACGCTACAATCAATAGGAGCAGAGCAGTGAAGGGAAATGTTGGGAAAACGGGAGAAGTTACTCCATACACGCTAATCTTCGGAACTACTGGACGGATTTGATTGTTTTTTTTTTGTTGTAAAGCTATTAAGTTTGGGCAACATATAGGCTATAATTTATCTTGGAAACTAGAACACCTGATGCAGAACTGCAATAGATCAGCTCAACTATAAGAGATACAAAAATATCGCCTAATATAGCAAAAATTGTTCCGCGTGATGAGCATTTTCTGCTGAGAAAATAAATTTCAAGATATGGAACACCTAATGTGGAACTCCAAGAGCCCAGCTACACTATTACATATACAGTAATGACGTCTTAGCAAGAGTTGTTCAGCCTGATAAGCACTTCCTGTTGTCGTATAAAAACTGAAGATCTGGAACACCTGATGTGGAACTCCAAGAGCCCAGCTACACTATAACATATTACATAGGAATGACGTCTTAGCAAGAGTTAGAGGTAGAGAGGAAGGCCCGGGTAAATTAGAACCATGATCAGCCGTCTTATTTGGTAAAGCCTGTAAATTATAAAGTTTTTATTTTACATGTAGGTACTTCTTATGTTTTTTTTCTAAAAACATACAAAATTTAACTGAAATACATTAAAATAAAACCAAAACAGACAAAAACAGAGTCGGTGTTGCTGAACTAAATAAACGGTGTCGGTTCTTTAAGGTTTCAAAGCAATCTTCCGTGAAATGCCTTGAACAAACAACGCTATATTTTTTTGGAAACCAATTTTCCTTGTTGACAGCATTGATCCACTTTTCTTTCACTTTTGGAATATTTGGAAATATAAAATGAAAACATTAAGTAACGTTACTTTTTTATTACAGTTAGGACTTAGGGAACATCGTTATTTTTATCGACAATATTTTAAAGACTTAGTTTCGAAGTTGTCACAACACTACAGCAATGTATCTGTCTCTTTCTATTTATGCCTACAGATAGAAAGGGACACACTTATTGAAAATACCTAGTGAGAGTAAGGGACTTTTCAAAAAGACATCAACGCGGTGTACATTTTGTGTGCCTTAAACGTAAACAAGCAGTTTAGCTTGAGCCCTGCAATTATTCATAATATTATCAAATTATAAATATATTTTACTTACCAATGAAAAGTTATGCCATCCTTTTTATAGCTGGATGTTCTAGACGATTTCCCACACCATTTAATTGAACAAGAACTCATAATTAATTTGATATTAAGCAGAAATATTTAAAAATGTTATCAAAATAATCGCGTGTGGAGAGATCCATTAACTGGTCAAAACTAAAATGGTCAGCCATATTTTCATGTAATATAAGTGCAATTTCACTGATGTGTCGTGAGTCTGAGTCGCCCGTATGAGCAGTCAAGAGGCTTTATTGTCTTTGTTTTTAAACATCCAGCTCAACATCCTCACCTCCGCACAGTATATTTTTTGACCTCATTTTGGGACAGCTTATTTTTATTAGCTCATTATATGAAGAAACATGTTGCAAATACTAGACAAAAACTCCTACCAGCCTAGCTATTATAGTTTTTGCAAAAATGCAATTTTGTTCCGGAATGTCAAGTTTAGCGATTTAATTTTTTTATACCATTCCCACTTTAAAAAGTTACTTTTTCTCACTGAAAACAGTGAGTAAAAAGCTCTTTTTCTCACTGTTTTGGTGTTTGAATTTAGAACACATTGCTGCGGTCCACCCCCGTCAGCCCTCGTGTTGTTAGGATAATGTTACTCTTAATTTAAAACATTGTTCCGATTTTAATGTCAATTTGTTGGCGCAGTGACCGAGCGATTGGACTACTTCGTCGCGTGCAGTGGGTTCGATTCCCGCACGGAGCAAATTTTCGTATGATCTACAGTTATTTGTTTCGGATCTGGGTGTTTGTGTATGTGAATTTTGATGTTTGTAAACGCACCTTTGTCTTTTTTTTCTTCGTTAAATACCTATATATTATCGCTTAATTATTATTTTTCTTGTGGTCATGGTATAAAGTATCGTATGTAACTCGTGAATAAAACGGATTTAAATCGAGGGCCTGAATCACTCGCGTCGCTCAGGATTTAAATACTTGAATCACTCGCTTCGCTCGTGATTCAATCATCATGAATCACTCCCTGCGGTCGTGATTCAGTCATTAAAATCCTTCGCTTGCTCTTGATTCATATAATTGGCCCTCGCTTTAAATCCGCTCTTTATTCACTCGTTGCATAATGTACTATTTTCTTATAAACTGCGTGTATAATGCTTTACGTTCTTTTGCAGCCAGAAAGCTTCACCCTAAGACTACATTAAGAACCAATCAGGAGTAGGCTAGGGCTTTTAAATTTTAAGATAATGGTGAATATTTCAAAATCTAAATTCTAAACTAATATTATAAATGCAAATATGTTTGTTTTTTACCTTTTCACGCAAACTACCTACTGAATCGATCGTCCCAAAATTTTGCATAATATACGTTGTCAGGAGTATAGACACGGACTTTCATTCCGAATAACAGAAGAGAGCTGTTGCCAAGAAAACAAACGTTCATATTCCAGATGGCGCCACTTACACGATCCGTATTGTTTCTCAAATTCTAAAGTAACGCAAGCGAAGCCGCGGGCAAACACTAGTTTGAAACTAATCACACAATCTTTTTTCACAAAACATGTTGGTATTTTTATTTGCATATTATAAGTATTTGATTTGATATTGATAGCTGTATTTTTTTATATTGTAATAAAACGTTGTAAAGTTGATTTATAATAGAAAATAAATTGCTGTATTATGTATTGTTACTAATATTAAATTGAGCTTGGAAAAGTAATAATTGTAATAAATCAAAGATTTACGTCTTCATTACACGGTGTTGTACATTACGTTCAGGCAAGCTGTTAAGTAGTTTTATTGCAGCTTTTATGATGCTGCCAAAGCACGTATAAAGAAACTAAAGTAATTACGAAATCAAACTCAAAAGGTCATGCACCGCAGAGCGAACAAAATTGTCTCGTTTTGAAGCTAAACAGTATAACGGTCTCCACATCGAAAGTGAGGTCAACCGGAATCGACAGATTCGCGCCGTGGATATGAAACAAGTCGAAACTTTGACCTATTTCGGCGGTGAGCTAACAGTACCGTAACTGCACTAATCGAACGATCCTAGCGACTCAGGTTCATATTTTATATCTACAGCTATACCTTACATAAGCCCGTATAACAACAAAATAACAGAGTGAAAGGCAAACCACTACCCACGAATTGAACTACCTACTCAGATCACCTGACGCTGAATTTGAACTTTATAATGATTTTGATACGGTTCATTTCGATTGAGCCGCTTTTTTAGCCGAGCGTAAATGGCATTGCTGTATTCTCACAATACTTTAAACTCTTTTGTTTAGCAGTTGGATCCTGGTGTACTACTATTTAAGCTTCCGACGTTTTGGTCTTATTCTTTATCATTTACGGACATAAAAGTGATACGAACTAAAAATTGGTGTCGATATGATTGGACAGTTGTCCCTACTCCCGATGTGTATACACATCGGGAGTAGGGCTATAGTCAGAATGAAAATTCTGACTATAGTCAGAATGAAATGGGTGTATTTCACTTAAAAGTTACAAGTTACTTTCGTACCTACGGTCACGTATTTTCGTTGACGGACTAAGAGAGTAGATTGCTTAGAATTATTTATAGAAATGCTCTGGTGCTTAAGTCCTAAAGCATTATGAAATACGGTCTCTAATGTGGAGTGACTTTGTTTTAGTGAGTTTCATTTATATGGTCTCTCAGTGAGGATTATGTAGTTAACAAAAGGTGCTTTACATGTCATGAAATTTAAGTGGAGGATCCAGTGAAAACTAGGTTGGGTTCTCACTTCTTTGATGTAAAATGTCTAAACTTTAAATTATTCAGCGCCTGTTATAGTGAATTGTGCTTTAATCTTTACTTATGTATATGAGGCTTAGTGAGACAGCTACATAATGATATCATGTCAGTGTTGGTTTACTTTGTATAATAAATGGCACTGGCACCACAATAATTCTTAAGTCCTCATTAATTAATCTCAAGGGATCTAAAAACGCCACTTTAGCAATGTTGATAATAAAATTGCGAAAAAACTGTCTTTTATCAATTATTATTGTCGACTCTATTGCTTGAGCAATAGAATAGAATATTCTTTTTAACGAATTTTATCGCAATGCATAATTATTGTGATGTTGCTAAAGTGACCTTTTTGCTGGAAGAATTTTCATACAAATGTGAAATCAACCACGTTCTCCACAGATACTCAATGAGACAGTTTGGTACATAAATTAAGAATAGTGTTACAGACAGTAAAAAAGATGAAAGATGAAAATTAGCAGTAACAACAAATACAATAGAATAAAATACAATAATAGAAGAATAACAAAGCCCAAAGATGATTAACAGCGCCACAAAGTGGGACTACAGTGTCACATTAATGTTTCAGCATATCCAGCAACATGAGCCTAAACTTTCTTTGCGGTAAAGCAAATAAATCTAGACTGCTGAAATTACCATTATTAAATTATCATTAATATATCCTGTACTAGCTTCTGCCCGCGGTTTCACATTCATGTTAGGCCTTTGGCCCTATGGAGACAATACAAAAACAAAAAACAATACACTACACTTATAATCGGCGTTAGAAAGTTTTCATGATGTATATTTCAGCAGCTGATCAAAGATTTGATAGATAGAATATACTGATTTCTATGGTTAATATGGACCGCCTTATCGCTAATATGATTTGGTTAGATTCGTATAAAAGAAAAAATAATTGCTTCAGGAAATAAATTCAGAATGTAATAACTAGGTCAGTGAGTTTTAGATGCATATTTTATCGGAATATGCAAGGAAGTGGCATTCACTATTCGCCATATTAAACTAGTTACCTAATGATCTGAATGTGATGAATATTTTATGTATTCATCGTTTTGGAATAGGAAAGTTTCTGCTTCTGATATTTGAATGGAACAGAATCTTTTCACACTTTTGTATATTTATATAGATAATGTCTAGGATGTTATTATGTCCTTTGCAGACAAAATGCCAAAATATCGGAAAATTTAAAACTTAAAAAAAAATCTTGACTTCAAAAACAAATACAAAAAAGTGTAAAATACTTTATCTAATAATTTATCAATAGATACTTTTCTTCGTCTTTTATTTCATTGACTTTTCTGCCACCGACTTTCGAAAGAAAAGTTATTCCAAACGAATAAAATTCCAACGTCATAAAATAAAAATTCCTGAACCATACTTAATGAAAATTAAAGTAAAAATTTAATTGTTACAGCCTGTAGATTTAAAAATTAAGTACAAAAATCGAAAAGTGATAGCAGGTAATTGATAGTTTAGAATACTTCTGCTCTTTAAAACGTTCACTCTATTATGTACTCCTAGTATATTCTACCATTGACTTTAATAAACTTAAGCATTGAAAGTCATGAATATGTATTGATCGTAAACTAACAATTACCTACTAACTCAGTTTATATTATAAGTAAACAGAAGCAATAAAAGGAATCCTTAATTAGATTGTTACAATAGAGTTACCTACGATAACGTAGGTCTAGTTTAGTGAGAGTTACCCATTAGTTTGTTTTGTTACGAATACAATACCTCTTTTGATCTATTCAATAATTAATTATATTGAGGAACATTATCGATAATGTCGTTTGTATAAAAATATGCGTACCTGGTTAAACTTTATTAACAGCCAAATGAAATATGAACTCATCGAATAACTGCCCCAAAACAAAATCGTGTCATGCCGAAATGAGTTCCGACTGTGAACGAGACTTTTTGTTTCAAGAGAGTCCGCGGAAATGAAAATTCATTTGGTATAGATCTATAGGTAGTTATAATCTTCTTAAATATAAAATTTCCGTGTCACAATGTTAGTTACCGTACTCCTCCGAAACGGCTCTACCGATTTTTACCAAATTTTATATGCGTATTCAGTAGGTCTGAGAATCGGCTACTATCTTTTTTTCTTTTAATTTACATGGCAAAACAACGTTTGTGGGGTCAGCTAGTCTTATACCTACATAAAATTTCCGTGTCACAATGTTAGTTACCGTACTCCTCCGAAACGGCTCTACTGATTTGTACCAAATTTTATATGCGTATTCAGTAGGTCTGAGAATCGGCTACTATGTATTTTTTTTAAATATATATGGCAAAACAACGTTTGCGGGGTCAGCTAGTATATAATATAATGTAAACGAATACTTTCATGCAAAAAATGTATATTGCAAAAATAAAACTGTTCTATGTATTTTTAACATTGTTCTACATCCGGCGTTAAAATTCAAAGTTTGTGCAATACTGTCCGGGAAATGTTAACATTTCACATCAAGCCGCTTTTTCCCGCAACCTATACGCTCCAGTTACTTTCACACTGACCGCCCCAAATTCTTGTTCGGAGCGTTTGAAATGATTTGTTAGTTCCTGCCCGCTCCTCACAATACGCCATTCTTTTATAACTCGCTCCGTAAGTCACAAAAGTATTTCTCAACGAGCATTGCAGTGGGGGAAGTTTTAGCTGAAAATACGAGCCAAGTTTTCTCCTATAGGTACCTCGGATGGATAAAAAATCCGTGCCTGTCCCGACGGCCGTGCCCAGACACGATAAAATTTACATGTTTCGCTTTCAGCCTTTATGTTATTTTAAAGGGTGAAATAAGACGGCATTACGCAAAGAGAATATTCAATTAGAGACTGCTTTAAGATTTATGCAATAGGAAGGCGAAGCGCCATTCGAACCTATTTTCTGCTTTACGCTATTTCGTTTATTTTTTCGAGATTTTTGATTAATTATGGGTCAATTTTGACTTGCGTTTTAAAATAAGAATATTATTCGTTTTATTGGTTATGGATCTTTGTTTAATTTTTTTCTCGATACCTATACAAAATAAAGTGGTAGTTCCAATATTGATCAGTGGGAATCTTATTGAGATTTCATTTCTTAAATGCCTGATCGTTATGGGAGGTACAATTAATGGTTGTAGGTAAGTGGTTCATTCGTTTTTGATGTCTTCTCTGGTGTTGCTATTAAACGTTTTAGCGGCAGTCAGACGACGCGGGTGGCTCGCAGGCAGTTTAATATTTAACCAACTTGTAATGATCTGGCGTTTGGATTTGATTTCTGTCTTATTACCCTTTCATGTTTCTAAATTAAACGCTATAACTTTGGTAAATAAGTTCACATAATGTTCTTATATAGAATAATTACAAGGAGCTTGTATCTTAATAAAAACAGCCTTTTGCTCAGTTCAATCTAAAGACGGCTAACCCTTTTTTACATGGTTTCCTCCATATTATTCCCTGCCATTTGACGATCTTCGGCCTCTTCGTTAAATGTAGTGTTCCTAAGGTCTGACAACCAGTGTAACCAAGGGGAATCGTATTAGCTAGTACTAACTGGGTGGGTGGAATTTAGATAGACAGTCGCTCCATGGTTTCCATCTGCTTTTAGACTTGACACAGACAAGATAAGGATAGGCTTATGACGATGAATAACTAAGTATAAGGACTAAAAAAATAGAGCCAAAAAAAAACAACTTTTTTTCTGTGTGTTAAAATCATCATTGGATTCCTCCGTCCTAGGTGGAGCAGACAGGACTGTCAGACTCTAAAAACCACCATGTTTCTAAAACTGCCCTTTAGAGTTATGGTTACCTTTACAGATAAGAAAGATAGAAATAACATTTATTGGTACAGACGCAGGGCATAGCACAGATGATCTCGCGACCCTGGCAGGAGCGCTCCTAATGTAAATATTGAATACAGAATTTATATATTAAACGAGATCTGTGAAGCTACCTTCTTAATATTCAGAAGAATGATAAGAAAAGGTAATGTTATACCAACCGCGCTCATCAATCGTAAACATGGCTAGGTAATTGAATTTCCATCAATTTATATAAGTACCCCCGTCCTGAATATAAAATGATAGATGACGAGGAATCGAGTGTATTGCGTTTATTTCTATGTAATGTATTTTATTAGAAGCAGATGTGTCTCTCGGCAACTGTTTAAATAAGGTTTTATTGAGATCCTTTGATGTCTCCTGAAAGCAATTTTCTCGTGTTTATGTTCTAAATAAAGACGCGTTTTTGTGCTGCGCGTACAGAACAGATAAGATGATTATGTTGCGCTTGCGTCGGTATTTCTGTCACATGTGTGAGCAATCAAAATTACATAAAGTTTAAGAGTAGAATGTTACAATAAATCATGTACGATAACGGGTTCTATTTAAACCTACGACGATAAAGTAGGAATTATTATGATGGTTATTATGGTTGTTAAAAATCACTTAGTGAAGACTTTTTGGTTTCTAACCCATATTTTAATCTGAGGGTTTATTTTATGAAAGAATCTTAAAATCCCGCAACGTTTATTGCTTATATTATAATATTATATTGTTTAAATCTTAATCCAGTTTTCTTTGACGGCTGCTTGTGATTGGACATCAATGACTCGGATACACAAATTCAGTCGTTGATTAGTTATAGACAAAGATCGGGATTGAAATTGTGAAAGAGATACATTAGTAATTCACCGATTTTGCGTAGATTTTAATCTTCAAAGTGAAAACCCAACAATAAACATACATAACTTTATATCTGCGGCTTGTATCAGATATTTATCAAAATGACATCTAGAGAACTACAGAGCATTCATGTAAATCGCCAACTTGATCCAACAGTATAAATATTATGGAGCTCGTATAAACAAGACGAGAGCGTGGCGTACCGCGGCACACAAACAAATTACGTCGTCATTGCTTCCCAAACTTCCAATCGCGTGTTTGTCTAAGCCCCAAAGTTTGTTTTCCAATTATTGAAATTAGACTGACAGCTACGAAGGCGTACTTTCATGAATTCATTGGAAAATCAACTGAATGTTGAATCTTAGCGGATCTTGACTTAAGGACGCGTTTCCATCATTCAAGTTACTTGTATACAAGTGGCAAATTGTATTCAACTTGAACAAACCTGCATGCAAGTTACAAGTTGCATGTAGATAGTTTGAATTGTAGATTGTGTTTCTTTTTCAATTCATGCAACTGGTAGGCAAAGTGTGACGTCATACTTGTATGCAAGACTTGCCTAATGATGCAAGACTAATCTAAGTTTGGGTGAATTTCATTTTTTCGTCACAGATCACTTTTTCCATGCATATTTTATGGAATCACTCATTGACAGCTCGAATAAAGATTTATTGTTGTCATACATAAAAGTTATTGAGCAATAAAGATGTCAATCAAAACTTTTATGTTTTCACCACAAAAAATGACCGAAAGAATTTATTAATTCCTACTTTTTTTGACATCATTCGGTCGCTAACGGTATTCATTATGAAAAATTACATTCTTCCCGCCTAATGAAATAAGCAGCGGATCGTCATTTATTAATCAAAATGGCTAGGATTTTTGTAACCTAATATCCTCTTGTTTACATTTTTATCGCGGAATATTTATTTTTAAACCAAGAAGATAAATAACCTTTTTAATAATACTTAGTATTCGTTGATAAAGATTTGAAAATGCTTGATTAAAATCATAAACATGAAACAACCACAGAAAGTTAAAAATGATTTCGGGCACAAGTCAGAAACACAATGTTTAGAAACCTGTAAGACTAACCAAGTTTCAATTTTTGGATTAGGCATATATCAATATAGTTGCTTAACCCACAAATGAAAGCATCATAATATGCTTGCTTAACCCAAAAATTAAATCAAAATCGAACTTAAAAAAAAACTACTATGTTTGCGTTTCACATGCAAGAGCGCATCACAAACGCACACCAAATTAACTCAACACAGAATATTAATAGCCAAAAGCCACAGTATCAACACTGTAAATTAAAACGTAAGTAAACCAGTTGAGAAACACTGGCCACAAGACATAAGGTGACGCCTCGCACATGTGGTTTTAATGGGATGCACTCTAGTGCAGAGATGCTCTATTTCGCCTTTAAATGACACCATTGGACTGAGTATCTTGGGAATCTGGAATGGGTTCACATCTTACGGGTAATATTGAGAAATTTCAATAAAGTGGTTGGAACTTTAATTGATTTAATTACGAGGGATGCCAAACGGGAATGACCTTTGCGTTATTTTACATAAACCCGCGTTTTTCCCATAGTGGTGGACAAAAAGTAGAAAGACTACGATTCTTAAATACAATGAGTATTTAAAATAAATAAATCTACATAATAAATAACGTAAAAATCTGGTCGCACAAACACGTCGCTCTCACCTGACGAATCTCAGGATTGTCACTTTTGTGTTATGGAGCCGAAAAACACAGCAACGAATTTTAACTTCTAAAATACAGGAAAAATATTCTCAGGTGGTTGAAATGGTCGTGCACAATGAATCACGTTGTGTAACCAACCAACCACCTGACTCCTATTGTTGGAAAACGTCAACAACATCGATTAGTGCACGAACGTAAAGCGGAAAAATAAAGAGCGTCCGAAACTAATCTAGTCCCACGACCTGACGGCGTAGTCGCTACGTATTTTAATCAGACATTCCTAAATGGATTTTTTCATTAAGTGCCTGCTTCGGGGGGGAATTATACCTTTTAATTTTTTTATGGCTGGTCGAGGTTCAGCTAAACAACTGGATAGTGTTGGACCTGTTCAAGAATGCGCGGAATGCTTTGCCCTTTATGCGCGTTACGTAACTAGCATTCAAATGCACTGAATGAAGATGCACGTGCTAAAGTTATTGTTGTTTGTAATTACAAGAATTTTCTTTATTGTTTACTGGAGATAAACTATTCAAATGTGGCACGATGGAGCGATGATTTGAAGAAGGTGGGTGGCAGTTGCATGGATGCGTACCAGTTGCTCAGGACCGGAATGGTTGGTGTTTTTGGAGAGGCTTTTGTCCAGCCGTGGACGGTAATTGGCTGATGTCAGAGAAGGTATCACCCGCTAGCAGATATTAGCGTCGGAGTTACTCCTGGCGTCCTGGCTTATGTTAAAGGTTATAATTTGTTGTATTTCTAGAGAATCAAATCAATAGCAAACAATTTATTCTTTCAGTTATGAATTTCCGAATGATTAAAAATCTATTTTAACAAGTAATTTACTTTGCTACTGTAATTGACTTATCATACATCTGGCCATTACCTACATGAGAAGATACTCCTTTAAAACAACAAAAATATACTATATTAACTGGCTCAGTCATCTCAAAACCGGCTGAAAAGCAAAACTAAATTATATATTGACAGGTTTCTCAAATGCAGTAATTATTAAGCGAGGCCATCGTAATTCTTATCTGTCACCACGCTTCATTGGGTTTATTGCATCGCAACGTTAAACGTTCATAATGGGCAGTGACGATAGCGCCAATGGCCGCTCGAATACAACCCATTGTCTACGGCTACGGTGCTCTTGATAATAATTTGCTTTTCTTAATTACCGTTACTTTAATTTCTACTGTAATACCAAGTTGTTTTGGTTGAGCTAAATAAGGACTAGTTATTATATAACTTTTCTGTCATGTGTAAATAGGTGTACTTATTACATATTTGTAAAGAGGTTGAAATAGCAAAAGGTTTCTTTCAAACTAATTTACACAAACCTAAAATGATGGTGGAAACTGAATCAAAATCGTTTGTGTAGTTTAACACGATCACAGAGACAAAGGAAAACACTGTTTTCACTAGAACATTTGAAAAAATTAATAGATGATAAATAACTTACTTGACTTTATTTTGATACCTACTTAAATCTGTTTTCTTTTTGTCCGGTTATGTCATTTACTACGTTAACTGTTTGCGTAATTTATTTGCGGAGAGATTTACTACCAAAGTTACAGCAAAAACAGCTGTAAATTAATTTCTGACTGCTTATTCAACGGCTTTAATAGCTATTTGAGTTTGGTACCCTTTTGTTAACGCAAAGTTCTTTAGTAAACGAAGTGCCTTAACATGTTTGTTTCACTCGATATTGAGCTGTCAGCTAAGGTGGATAGATTCCATCATTTGCCGCACAATTTATTTTGGAGTTTCTGCAACATGTCTTTTTACATACTTCGCTATTACTCGTCAACTCAGGTCAACCCCTTTCGAGCTATACCATTCCTCGCACAGAAATCCACCGGTTCCTTTGTCCATTATCCATTAATTTAATCATCAGTTTCTGTTTAATTTAACGCCCTTAAAAATAAACTAAACAGAACTAATCCAAGACAGAATTAGATCAGATTAGCGCAGAAGTGTAAACTGTATTTAATTTGTTCGCGCTCACTTTAAAGGAAGTCTTTCCCTAAACAGGGTTGGCGGTGTTAACTAATTTTAATCCCAGGAGTCGACTAACGCCGGGATATTTTAGTCGACGCCATTTGGACACGTTCAAAAAAAAGAAACTAAGCTCTCTGCTCTCTTCATTATTTATGAACACCCAACTTTATCGGCCCACTAAATTATCCGTGCTCTTAAATTAATTCCTTATTTTTCTATTCCTGTTCCGTTCACATTTGATTTGTTCATCGTTAACTGTTGCTTGTGGAGCGTCGTTCCTTATTGTTTGGAGAAAACATTTTGTTCCAACTATACCTACTTTATTTAAGAGATTTTGTTTGGAAGCGTTTCCTGTCTCTTAGTCCATGTTTTTAAAAACATTTGGTTCAACTGAAATAAGAATATCAAGTTGTAATACTCGTCACATCCTTAAATGTTTCTTCATAATTAATGGGCTCTGCGTTTCTTTTATTTATTCTACTTTACCTGTATTACATTTTGCTTGATCGAACTGCACAACGTATTTCCATTAGTAAACGGATTTCTAACAGTATTTATTTTATTAAAAGTAAATCCTTTAATAAATACTGTTAGAAATCCATTCACTGTTATACATCAGATAATGTCAATTCTGTATGTGATTGAGAAACATTTGAATTTATCTACAAAGAGGAATGCCCAAAAATACAGGGTGGGCCAGTGCTAAGTTCACTTTTCATTGGCTAATAGATCGTCGGTCGCGAGGGGTAGCGGGGAGCGGGGTATGTCATCGAGACACGCGTCTCTTGCAGTTTTAGTCAGCATGAGTCCGTTCACGGGAGAGCATCGCGCGTTCGCTGTTCGAGCGTTTTACGAAAATGGTAAATCTTACATTACTGTGCGGCGTATGTTCCGAGTGAAATTCAATTTAAGCAGTATCCGGCAGTGTCCTAGTACTCAGTTAATCAAACAATGGCTGAAAAGGTTTGATAAAACCGGTTCAACGCTACCAATGAGACGTCAAGGTCAACCCCGTACTGTACGCACGGTGCAAGCGATTGAAGAGGCTAATGAATATGTGCGAGAAAATCCAGAACTCTCTACACGGCGACGTTCGGCGGCTTTGGGGATTTCACGAAGCAGTTTGAGGCGAATTTTGAAATTTGATTTGAAGCTTCACCCATATAAGATACAGTTGGTTCAAGAACTTGGCCATGATGACCATATAAAAAGGGCGTCATTTGCCACTTCCATGTTAGAGAGATTTTCAAATTTCGGAAACATCCTTTTCTCGGACGAAGCCCACTTTCACCTTAACGGCTTCGTCAATAAACAAAACTGCCGTTACTGGAGCGCTGAGCAGCCTTCGCTCAAGCACCAAAAGCCACTTCACAGCCAGAAAGTGACGGTTTGGGCGGCCATATCAGCTAAAGGCATCATTGGGCCTTATTTCTTTGAAAATTCTCAAGGTCTCTCAGTAACAGTTAATACCGACCGATATGTGACAATGCTGCAAGAGTTTTTAAGGCCAACTCTTGGTGGGCTGCAAGAATACAACTCCCAGACTTGGTTCCAGCAAGATGGTGCAACCTGCCACACATCAAACGCCAGCTGGACGTCGTAAAGGAGATGTTCCTTAATAAAGTTATCTCGAAGAGAGGCAACATCGAGTGGCCACCACGAAGCCCAGACCTGTCCCCACCTGATTTCTTTTTGTGGGGATTCTTAAAGGACAAGGTGTACCCCAATAAGCCGAAGACAATAATAAATTTAAAAGAAAATATCCACGCGGAAATGGCCGCCATATCAACAGCTACGTGTCGGTGCGTTTTTGAAAATTTTCGATTCCGCTTGGAAGAGTGTTTGCGACGAAATGGAGAACATCTAGACGATGTCATTTTTAAAAAAAGATTGCATTAGTAGTAGATTAAGTTACTTGTTAAATAAATACTTCAAGTATTATCAGTCTTTTTTTGTATAAGTTTCAAAAGTGAATTTAACACTGGCCCACCCTGTACATGGAGCAAAAAACCCAGAATCGATTAAAACGACTTATGTGTGGCAAGGTAGAGTATACATACTATAACCCAAATCCAATAATAGTTTTCGATTATACCATCACCAAGTAAAAAAAACCGGCCAAGTGCGTGTGCCCGGCACGCACAGTGTAGGGTTCCGTAGTTGCCCATCAAAATACTTATGCGAACTAATTAAACTGATTCGCTGAATTTAATTATAAAAAGAAGAATTTTCAAAATCGGTCCAGGCGTCTTTGAGAAATCGGGGAAAACACATAAAAAAAAAAAAGATTACGACGAATTGAGAACCTCCTCCTTTTTTTGAAGTTAGTTAAAAATAGTTTACAATCAAAACCTACCTATCCCCAAAACATACCCACCTATTATAGCCAGGGTTGGAAAAAAAACAGTTTTTTTTCAAAGAACAAGGTTCAAAAATGTATGGACACCGTCCCCACCCTTGTAGCACCTTAAAACCTATGTTAATCGAAGGATCATAACCGTCTTATCATTTTATTGTTCTACGGCGAAACTGAAATGTGCGTCCGAAAAAAGTTATATCGACATGAAGGAACCGGATTCAGTCACAATACTATGTTGAGATCACGATGGTTTTCTCTTTAATTATTACCGTGGAATGATTTTGTTCGTTCGTGGCTAATTGAGAAGCTCGCGGCTAAATAATTACAGCCGTACGGGCCGATCATTCGGGTTAAGCCGCGCTTACTGAGGTCGGTCTGTGGATGGGTAACAATCTGTCATTGTAGTTTCCTTCGTGCCTCGGAAAACACGTAAAGCCGTTGGTCCCGGCCATCATTGTAGATATTTGACAGTCTTTACAGTCAGAAGCTCTAAAATCTGACCACCAGTCTTACCATGGGGTATCGTATTAACCAGTCACTGGGTTGTGGAGCTCCGATAGGCAGTCGCTCTATGTAAAATACTGATATTCAACTGCAACTGGTTCAACTGGAAGCCGACCCCAATATGGTTAGGAAAAGGCTAGGAAGGTGGTGGATGATTTTGTTCGGAGTTTTCAAACAACTCTTTGGAACTAAATGGTGACTTCCACACGGAAACAACTCACGGAGCAGAAAAAAGTTCAATGAAGAATTCTAATGAATATCGTTATTGTGAAGTAACCATTAACCGTTTTAAGGAGTATTCAAATAAAAATATCTTTATAAATACAAATAAAATCGTTACTTTTTATCACAACAAATACATTTTTCGGTTGTGGGATCGAGCTGTCCTATCCCTCACGGCGCCTGCCTCCTCCTTCGCTAGCACGCCTATCGCTGTCGTCAGGACACGGTGATGCTCTGCCCAAGGGTAGACCTGCACCGTATCCTCCGAGCGAACCTCGTAGTGATGACACCCAGTCAACTCTCAACAGGAACCTCTCGAAACTTATGTATTCGGTGAAGAACTGCGTCAAGCGGAAGGTGAGGCCGCCGCCCGTGGCGCCTCTCTAGCCATTCCTCAAAAAGGGTCTCACCGCCGCGATCGCGGCGTGCCCGGAGTGATGAGGGTATGCCTGGGCCAGCGACTTTACTATTAATACGCGATGGGTCGTATCGGGCAGCCGATGCGATTAGGGGTTTGCAGCAAAATTCAAAGAACCGGTTCCTCAGGAAGATCTCCTGACTTTCTTAAGGAAACCGGTTTTCGACAGTTGGTGGCTCCGCGCATGTCGTCAGTTTCGTTTGGTACTGTAGGGTTGGAAGGCATTAAGAGAATTTCGTTGGACTAGCCAGTGCCTGGGACAATATTGACTGGCCCGTTGGTCTAGTGGTTAGTGACCCTGACTGCTATGCCGGGGGTCGTGGGTTCGATTCCCACCCAGGACAAATGTTTGTGTGATGAGCATGATCATTTGTTCTGTGTCTGGGTGTAATTTATCTATAATTAGAAAAATATAAGTATGTTTATCAGTTGACTAGTACCCATAACACAAGCTCTGCTTAGCTTGGGACTAGATGGCGTTGTGTGATAGTTGTGGAATATTATTATTATTTATTATTATTAATATTGCAATAGACACTGAAAACACCGAATAATGTATTTGTTGCAATAGACACTGAAAACACCGAATAATGTATTTGTTGCGATAAAAAGTAAACGATTTTATTTGTATTTAAAAATATTTTTTTATTTATGCTCCTAAAAAACGGTCAATGATTACTTCACAATAACGATATTCATTAGAATTCTTCATTGAACTTTTTTCTGCTCCGTGAGTTGTTTCCGTGCGGAAGTCACCATTTAGTTCCAAAGAGTTGTTTGAAAACTCCGAACAAAATCATCCACCACCTTCCTAGCCTTTTCCCAACTATATTGGGGTCGGCTTCCAGTTGATCCAGATGCAGCTGAATATCAGTATTTTACATAGAGCGACTGCCTATCGGACCTCCACAACCCAGTAACTGGGTAATACGATACCCCATGGTAAGACTGGTAGTCAGATTTTAGAGCTTCTGACTGTAAAGACTGTCAAAGATTTACAATGATGGCCGGAATCAACGGCTTTGCGTGATTTCCGAGCCACGGAGGAAACTACAATGACAGATTGTTACCCATCCACAGACCGACCTCAGTAAGCGCGGCTTAACCCGAATGATCGACCTGTACGGCTGTAATTATTTAGCCGCGAGCTTCTCAATTAGCCACGAACGAACAAAATCATTCCACGGTAATAATTAAAGAGAAAACCATCGTGATCTCAACATAGTATTGTGACTGAATCCGGTTCCTTCATGTCGATATAACTTCTTTCGGACGCACATTTCAGTTTCGTCGTAGAACAATAAAATGATAAGACGGTTATGATCCTTCGATTAACATAGGTTTTAAGGTGCTACAAGGGTGGGGACGTTTTGGGCATTGTTCTTTATAAAACAAACTGTTCAAAATGTTTTAAACAAGTGTTTTTTTTGTTTTTTTTTAGATTCTGATTTTTTTTTCAAATTAATTTCACCTTGTTTGTTGATACCTAAACGTAGAAATCAATTATGTTTCATTTCTAGACTATACCTTTTCAAAATCGCCCTTTGTAATGATTTTTTTACGAAAAATGATCAATGGAAAAAAACATGTGATGTTTTTTTTCTACTAATTTTATGCATTGTTTCATTACAATGCCAATAAAAGTTAAAAATATAACATAACAATGGCATTAGACTCAAAAGGTTTTATGTCAAACTTTTTAAACTTCTGAATATTAATTTATTTTCATTTTATATGCATTCATCTGCCTTGAAAAGTAGTTGAAACGGGTAATAAAAAACACTGTTTAATTTCAAACTGTTTTAAACACTGTTTTAAACAGGTGTTTTAAAACAACTTGTTTTAATCATGCCAACCCTGATTATAGCTGTAAAAATAAAGTTTACAAACTTACATTTGCAGTTGAAGAACATGTTCTGCGATACATTTTGTTTAGGAAAATATGCTATCCAAGTACGTTTTATAAGTTGGTCGACTATTACTCGTAAACTTGTAAAGCCTACTTAGTCATGATAATTTTCCTTCAAACTTCGTTATAATTATATACTACTATTGTGAATTTTTTCACACCCCCAAACATAACCGTTTAGCTGGTAGAGGGGGGGGACACTCGAGTCGAGCAAAAATTAGCACTTTAAAGCTTAATATTTCACAAACGAATCTTTTTATCAAAAAATTGTTAATGGAATCTATCAATATTTTTTAAAGACCTATTTAATGATACCCCACACTAAGGGGTACGCGAGAAATAAAAAAAACATCCCCACTTTACGTGTACAGGAGGTACCCTAAAAAAAAATATTTTACGAAATTTTATTTTACCACTTTTTCGGCACAACAAATCCGTATATTTACACCAAATTACAGCTTTCTAGTACTGGGCGTGTCTGAGCTATACTGCAGACAGACGGACGGACGGACGGACATGGCGAAACTATAAGGGTTCCTTGTTGACTACGGAACCCTAAAAATTGTAACTGATAAGTTACGATTTTTTATAATGTTTCAAGTCAACTATATAAATAATGTTTCAAATCAGCTATTTCCTTAAGTTTGCCGTATATGATTACTTCCCAGAATTTGATCCTTATTAGCAACACTATCGAATGGTGTAATAATACAGGATGTGTTTTTTTTTTCCAAAATTAGCGGGTTCGATTCCTGGCCCGGATTATTGATTTTTCTAAATCCAATGATGCAGTTCTAGTTTTCTTTAAAATTGGGCTCGAGATTCCTTTCAACGTTTATTGATATTCCTCATAGTTTCGGATATAG
The DNA here is from genome assembly GCA_954870645.1 of Agrotis clavis. Classification (NCBI taxonomy): domain Eukaryota; kingdom Metazoa; phylum Arthropoda; class Insecta; order Lepidoptera; family Noctuidae; genus Agrotis; species Agrotis clavis. The sequence continues at coordinate 15,150,109 of OX940920.1, forward strand.
CCATCCACGCCCAGTTGAAAAATTTTCACCCTGTTTATGCTGCTGGCCTGTTTGGTTATGCGAAACGAATAGCGTATTTATGTCCTCTGACTTAAGGTCTATTTTGTTGTTCATAAATTATTTTAATCGACTCTGCGTTTTTTTTGGGCATTCTTCTTTAATTCAAATGTTATATATTATAGATAGTTACCTACTACATAACTGAATTATCTTCTTAAGTTATATTCTACTAAATACTTCAAAGTATATTGCTTAATTTCATGTACTTGAAAGTACTTACTTGAATCTAGTCAAGAAAATGTCAAACTCAAACCTAAAGAAATACTAATAAAGTGAAGTTGGACAAGTTTAACTACAAATTATATGTTGAAAAATTAAAAAAAAAAACAGTGTTTATATTTGACGACGCCTGTAAATAAAGAGAGAGATGGAGAATTAATAGCAATTGATCGAGCAGGTAGGAACTAGGGTTGGGGCATTAATAATTTAAACTAATCATTAATGGCTATGGCGACGGGACAGTATCGTGATATTATTTATTCAGTATCGAGATACTGAGGGACGGGGCTCCATGTTTGAATTACGAATTATGGGGACATTATAATTTATTGTTTATAGGTTTTGTGTAGTAAAACACACGAAACACTATACATACACGTCATACGAGTATCATACCCCTTGTGTTTCATATCTTGAGAAATAGGGAAAGGCCTCATCTCATCAAATTATTGAATTTGCTGCTATCTTAAAACAAACGCGCTTTGTTTCACGATTTTCTGTTCTAAACAATGTTCAGTAAAAATGAATGTCGAAATTTTTTTATACGACAAAATGTTAATCAATTGATAAATATCCTCATACATAAGTATTTGATTCATTTCAAAATAAAAATTCAGGTATTAAAAATATCACACAACTAATAATAAAATATGTAGATCTTAGATCGCAATACATAAATAAATTTATTTATTTTCCAATAAGTTTTGTAGAAAATAGCTTTCACAATATTATGACCTCCTTCATTAATTTGCCTGCAATGCCTTGGTATATTATGTTCGTACAGTAAAACAAATAACAATACATGTTTTTTATCCAGCCTGTATAGTTGCTGTTTTCAAGGACGTTCATAAAGTCCCCATGCTTAAATACTTAATCAAATTACGAACAAAACTTTCAAACAAACAAAACAAATGAGCAGCACTTAGCATAGAACTCGTGTTACCCCGTAAAGCTATTGTCAAACAGACAGGCGTGGCGAAGGCGAAGCGATGCGTTTTTGTTTGTAATACATAATATATGGAATTGTTTGAAGCCTGTCACATAGACTATCAGATCAGACGGGATTCAAACAATTCCATACATTACAAATGAAAACGCTTCGGATCGCATTCGCTTCGCCTTTCTGTTTGACAATAGCTTAAAAGAGGGAGAACTCCCTCCCCTGCCTGTATTACTCGCTACGTGTAAACTGTCAGTCGAGTGTTCAATTAAGCTAACTTCAAGACCAGTTGGAAACGATCCCATTGTTTCAAGCGTACTGCCATTTGTATCATAGGTAGTACTTGTCCGTTAAACTTTTTATTTATTACCTACTGGAAATAAAGAGATTTTGTGTCAGTTTTCGAAATATTTTTGGAACACAAAAATTGCTGGCATGTTTTATCACGACGACGCTCCTCACGTTTTTCCAATATTTTCTTTATTGGACTGTTTAACTATGGGGTCGTTGAGGCTTAGAATCAAAAATAACTTTAAAATTAATTAAATTGTAAATAATAATTATTTTTATCGTTTTTAAATACAGGTAAATAGGAACTTTTATTAAAAATTGGCTTTTGGAGGTAACCGAGTCCGGCTCTGAAGCAAAATTAAATTAATATTTAAAAGTTTTTTGTTTGTACGAAAGAACGCCTCAATTAATACATTGTCTACAGCAAGTAATATTTTGTGAGGAAGTAAAGTTAGAACAAATTGTCTGATGTCTGTATCAAAGCAATTGAGTCAAGTGAAGCATGAACTAACTTTTCATTCTGTTAAATTGCTTTCGTGGCGTTTCTAACTAAACTATAAAGTTATTAGGAAAGCCGATATATAACGCTATGAGAGTCTACCAACTATAGTTATCAGAAAGCTAATATACGATAGGCATTTATCAGCCGTGTAAACTGGTGTTATATTTACGATACAATAATTAATAGATACTATAAACATCGATGACAGAATTATTTATACATTTAATATTATTTATACTTATCGCTTAAAATGGCGGTTGGTTTTGCTATAAATATCTGGTCGATAATATTCAGTTGATGTTGCAATATCCCGATGGAATTAGTCGTGAGTATTTGAGAAAGAGTATGAGAAGACCAATAAAATAACCAACATAGAAGAAGAAAGATGACCAAGAAAGGGTGGCCCATGAGATGGCAAGTAATACCGACCCCGATAACATGGGGTATGCGCTATAGAATGATAACGTTGCAATATTTCGTTCATAATATAACAAACATTCAAATCATTTCATTTGAAAGTGACGTCTTCATCATAGGCCTTCCCCTTTTTCTGCTATATATTATCTCGATTCTGTGCGTTTCTCATCCATTTATTCCGCGTGATTTTGACGATAGCGTCAAAGTTAAATACATATATTTTTTTAATTTAAAATAGGGTAAACTACCAGTCATTGGACACTATCAGTTATTGGACAGAACTCCCTTTAATCGTTTTTATTAAGGTTATGATTCAAGAGTCTAACAATGCAACTGACTCTTTATGTACTCCGTTTATTGGCGATACTTAAAAGTTTAAAACATTTCTAATAGATGGCAGTAATTGGTCAAAATTAATTAATTTTCTCGGCGTCCGGACGGTTAAGACGCTGAAAACCGAAATTGAGCTGCGCTGTTTAGGTATTTTAGCCACGCCCACTATTTCTCCGGTATCTTAGCGCCATTCTTAAAGAGCGGTGATACAGCGAACTACCAACGAAGAAGCAAAGGACGCGGTCAATGAATCAATAGATGGCGCTCTTATATATTTTAACTCTGTATGAAGAGCTAAAAACAAATTAGATCAGGCGATTAAAATGAATGTATTGGTTTATACATTTTAAGATACTGAATTTAAAACAGTATAAATGTAAAGAAAATAAAAACAAACTGCCGACCTTACTGTTGTATTTATGCATGTTTTTACCGTGGTATGTAGGTACCAATTTTGAAACTTACTTTATTATGATAATTTCAAAATGACACCAATTTAAATTCATAAGTAAAAATTATAAAATCTTTCATCAAAAATCAACATTAGAACATACAGGGTGAATGTAAAACGTTGAAGTTTCGCTCGATCGTTTTTTACCGACTTCAAAAAAAGGAGGTTATCAATTTGACCCGTATGTATGAAATATTTCCAGAACGGCCCAGTTTTCGTATATGTTAGTCTATATCAGCGTCTGAACAAATGTACCAAATTTCAAAAGCGTATGTATGTATAATGTATATAATTATGTATGTATGTTTTTATGATTGTGTTCGCATATCTCCGGAACTACAAGTCCGATTTAAGTAATTCTTTTTGTGTTGTACTAGGTATCGTTCAACTTAGGGAATACTGCAAGTTTCATCAAAATCGGTTGAGTAGTTTTTGAGATAGGGAATTTTTTGCTTACTTAGATCGTAGATTTTCAAAGTCGATTGTTTGTTTGTTCACAATTATCTCGTGTTTGGCTGAACCGATTTTCATGCGGTTTTCGGAAAAGTGTTTGATACATTCTAGGGAAGGTTTCAGTATATAACAATAATGGATATCTCGTGACGTCGCCCGCATAGATCCGTTTTTGCTGCTCGCTTTGATATATATTTTTAAAGACGCCGATTAAGGAGTCTGCCCACTACACCGTATCATACCATGACCGAGCTATGAATGTATAAAGAACGGCAATACGATACGGCTTGCTTTGCCCACTGAAACGGTAAACGGTATGGTGTCCGTATGCTACCCGTATGTTGCCCACCCGTAATTTGTAATTTGTATGTCTTATAAGCCGTTTCATAATCGCATGTGTATCGGTAACGCCTGGACGTTTCGGGAGTGCTATCAAGTTTTAAAATAATAAAATAGGTATGGCTTTTAAAAGATTAACTGTTAGACAAGACAACTTGCAATAATTGTCATAATATTGTATGAGGAAGAAGAAGAGAAACAAAAAACCACTCGACACTACTGGATTCACGATAATAAAGTATCGTGAATCCAGTAGCATCGAGTGGTTTTTTGTTTCTCTTCTTCCTCAAAGAACGAAAAACTGAAGGAGAATATAATGGACGTTGTACAGGCAACCGTCGGGCATCGGTTTGGGAACGTCACGTGCCATGCGCGGAGCGTATCGGCACCGGCAAAATATTCTCGCCGACAATTATTAATGCTCCGTGCATGGCACACGACGGTACGGGTCGGTGGCGGAATGGTCTAGTGGACGAAGTGTCATGCTTTTCTATATAAAGATATTTTTTTGCCTGACAAGTTCCTATTACGGTCATGGTATGATACGGTGTAGTGGGCAGACTCCTGTATACGAAGTTTTTTGTTGAATATCTGGGGAGGTATTACAACGTCTTAAAACCAGGCTTGTTCCGGCGAGTGAAAGTGACAACTAAACAAGTCGTCTAGCGCCATCTCGTTCACTCACTGGAACAAGCCTGGTTTTAAGACGTAATACCCCCTCAGAACTAACAAAAAAGGGTAAAATAAAAACTTTTTAAAAAAAGTACCGGTTTCAAAAACAAATAGGTACCTACAAAAAAGTTTAAAATAACTTTTATTTCGGAAGTCGGTGGCAATAGTCAATGAAATAAAAAACAAAGCCACTGACTTCCGAAAGAAAAGTTATTTTAAACTTTTTTGTTTTTGTTTTTGAAGTCGGTACTATTTTAACGTAATTATCAAAACCATAACTCCTCCTCTTTGAAGACAGTTAAAAATACCAAAAGTCACCCGATGATTTATATAGAGTGAGCAAGAAACAATGGACAAAGCTACGAGTATTTCCCTATAAGTCCAGTTCTAAGAGAATCATAGGTCTATGTAAATTGTATAGTTTATCAGTGGACATCTGCCGCGCTAGCGATAAGAGCAATAATTTCACTTATTTGTGACTTTCTTTTTATTATCAAAGTGAAAAAAAAATACATATAAATGTATATCAGTACCTAAGTAGAAGTACATATAACGCTAAACGCACTGCTGAAAAACAATTTCCGAAGTTTCACCTGTTTCGGAACTGTTCGCCAAACGTCTCTTTTTATTTTAAAGAAAATATTAATAATTATTCTAAAAATATAAAAAAAGAAATATTACGAGTAAATAAAAAAGAACCTAATTAAAATTTCTAAAACTCAACAGAGATTCGAACCCAATACTCGTCCTTCATAATCTGTACAAATACCACTGGACCAACCTAGCGTTACATTTGAAATTGAATTTACGCTATGGGTGGTACAAAATAGCCTTCATATACGTTGTAGTACCTATTTGGTTTTAATTTTATTTACTCGTCTTGTCAAATTTTACAATATAAAATGTTGTTACTTTACTACTTCCTTTGGATGTTTTTGTTTGCTAATATAGTAGCTCTTTTTTGCTGGCCTCCGGCTTTTTTGTTTATTCCCTATTTTGCACAGCAAATGTTTTCACAACTTAGAACTTTATTACTTCTTTACAGAAAATATTAATAATTATTCTAAAAAAAATTAAAAAGTAAATAAAAAATAATATTACAAGTAAATAAAAATATCTATTAATTTTCTAAAACTCTTCTGAGCTTCTGAGATTCGAACCCGGTACCCGTTCGTCAAGATCTGTTCATATACCACTAGACCAACCAAGACTTACATTTCCGATTGAATTTACGCTATGGGTGGTACAAAATAGCCTTCATAGTACCTATTTGGTTATAATTTTATTTACTAGTCTTGTCAGTAATACGATATTTATCTTTGGTAATACAATATAAAAATGGTCTTACTTTACTACTTTCCTATGTTTTTGTTTGTTTGTTTACAAGCGCTTTTTTGCTGGCCTCTGGCCTTTTTGTTTATTCTCCATTTTGCACAGCAAAATTGTTTTCACAACTTAGAACATTATTTAAGTTTAAACTTATTTCCTATACCAATGTCTTTACGTGCCAATTTTTATACAACTTAGTATAGATACTTTTTGGAACAAAATAAAATATTACGAATGTTTGAATTTATCAAACATCAAATAATGAAGTGAACGGATAGCGGGGCAAAGCGACAAGCGACATACGTCCGTCTAGCAGCGCGTCTATGCGATCACTGTCGGATTGTATACGTAAGAAAGAGAAGCGTGATCACAGGACGCTCGTAACGTTTTACAGACCATAATGTAAATTAATAACTTTTAAATAAGTTGAATATTCAAAAATAAAAAACAACTAAGTTCTGTATTTACATCTGATACGTTGATGTTATAAATTTTATCAATGTAGGTACGTTGACGAGTAATGCAGATTTTTTTGTTGGAAGATCATTTTAAGAGGTAAGTTTACAATTTTTTTGTATCGAGAAAACTTTACAAGAACGTGTTTCGAAAACAACAGTGTTCTCAGAAATATGTTCAAGATTAACATATATTTTTTTCACGGTCAAAAACTGTATAGATTTGGCAAAAAAATTGTTTGAGACAAGCCAATTTGGGTGTTGTCAGCGCCTTAACGGTAATTCTAATGAGAAATAAAGAATTTGGTAAGTTTAACTACTACATGTTTTAATGATTTGTATTCTACCTGACAGTCCTATGTTCTTAGTAGTTTGCACAGTAATGCATAATGGTATTATGTACTGATTTTAATATGATTACATACAGTCAAATACGTTTTTTAGGTTATTATGTAATGTCCAATAACTGAAAACTTTTTTGATTAAAATCTTATTATTGGACAAGCGTCCAATAACTGCAATTTTTAAATTAAAAATAATTGAAATTATTTTGGACTCTACTGCGTATTACTTTAGGCTAAATGTCGGCGACGGGACCCCACGAAATGACAAGGGGTGCAAGTAGTGGGTGGCCTTTTGACGTCGATCAGTGCAGTGTTTACAGTGAAAGTGACGAACAAGTGTTTTTAATTAGAATCTGATAATTAAGTAGTGTAAATAGTTAATACTTGTAAGATTGTGTTCTATTTTAGTAATAAGATTCCAGTTAGAATAGGTTTTATAAGGAAAAATTGTAAATACTTTAGATTTCTTAAAAAATTACGTAACTTGAAAATTGACTTTTTTGTTTATGGTTATTTTGGAATTAAACTATTTGAAAGGGGTGTGTTTTATTGTAAAAACAATGGCACAAGTTGTTCCAAGCAAATCGGATAAGTAGTTTTTAAGATATTTAAGTTTTTGTGAAACCAAACTTTGTTCATACGTAATTTTAATAAGTTTTTGTTCTAAGAAATTTTTTGTATTTAGTTGTAGGTTCATTTTTATTGTTTCATGTAAAAATAGAGTTTATAAGGGATCCAACAAGGTATAACACATAGTTGTAAGGTTTGAATTAATATGAAAATAAAGGCTACGAAGGTCTCGGTCTTAGTAAAAATTACAAGGAAAAAACGGGCTCAAAATACGTGTGCCTCGTCAAGGTAAGCACGGGCGGTATAAAAGGCGGTACAACCGCCGGCACTGCGTTCAGTCGCAACCGAGCCACCGAAGAAGAAACATCACAACAAGAAGACCGAAGCCTTCAAAGTGAACTCTTCAAGTTGGGTGTTTTTATTTCCGTTGTCCGTGGTTCCCCTATTGTATTTCCGTATCTTCCAAAAACGTTACGCATTCAGGGGTGCGTGGGTGCATGCGTCACCAGCAAAGGCAAGGCACGTGTGCACAACAACAAGGTAATCTGTAGTGGACGCGCCGTCGGCAATCCCGGTCCAGTCCATTACAGTTTTGGTCCTTCGGAGTTCCGGATCCCTGTTGGAAGAAAGAAGGTGGTGCCAGAAGAGGTACCAGAAGAGGTACCAGAAGAGTACCAGAAGAGTACCAGAAGAGTACAGAAGATAAGAAGATTGCAAGATGCCCGTAACCAGGTCACAGAAGGATGCTCCCTTACGTCCCCCGTCACGTCCTTCCGATAGGGACGCGACAGAAGATGCGTCAGGGGGGGGAGGGGTCACGTCTGCGTCAGCGTCATCGGGAACAGCGACTACTTCGGGTACAACGACCACGTCAGGCACAAACACATCGTCGGGAACAACGGCAACGGAGGGGACCACGGCAACGGAAACCACGAAGACTACGGTTGCGACCACCACCACAGCGGCTTCTGATAAGAAGGAAGGAGAAGCCACCCGTAAGGAGGCGACAAAGAAGACCCCAGATCAGGCCCCGGCTGAAGAGTTGTATGGGTCGAGAACCACTCTTAAGCCGATGGGGGTCAGTCGCCGCGCCAGGTCAATGAAGACCACGAGCACCTCAGCCAGAAGACGTGAACTAGAAGCCAAGGAAGAATTAGCGCGCCTGGAGCTGAAGCAAGCTCAGGCTGAGGCCAAGCTAGCACGCGTCAGGTTGGAACTGGCACAGTGTGAAGATGATGACTCCGTCGATGAAGACCAGGAAGACCGAACAGCACAGGTCCAGAACTGGATCGAGACGTCAGTACTGAATGAAGACGTCCAAGAACAACCGGAGCTACGAGGTCAACGCCCTCCTGAGGAGTCGAAGAACATTAAACCTGAAGAGAACTCTTCAACCAAAGGAGCTACGATCGAAATTCAAGCGTTGGCGTCGGTGTTAAAGGAAGCTCTTACCACACGGGAAGGACCAGCATCGCAGCCCAAGTATATCCACGAGTTACCGTTCTTCGACGGCAGCAGCAGCGAGTGGTTGGCCTTCAAGGTTGTTTATGAAGATACTGCGCCAATGTTTAATGACGTTCAAAACATGGCACGACTTAGAAGAGCACTGAAAGGGAACGCGAGAGAAGCAATCAAGAGCCTGTTGTACTCAGAAGCCTCTCCGTTGGAAGTTATGCAAGCATTAAGAAGAAGATACGGGCGACCGGATGCACTGGTGCTGGCGGAATTGGAGAAAATCAAGACTCTACCGAAGATATCGGAGAACCCAAGGGACATATGCATCTTCGCGAGTCAGATCAGCAACAGTGTAGCAGCCATCAGAGGATTGAAGAAGCCCCAGTATCTACATTCGCCGGAAATGGTGAAGCAAATCATAGAGAAGATGCCAACGGTCCTCAAGTTCCGCTGGTACGACTTCACTGCAGCATCAGAAGAAGGCGAGTTCTCCAACCTGACATTGGTGTCCAAGTTCCTGAACATAGAAGCAGACAAGTGTGGAGCCTTCGCGACTACAGAAGAGAAGAGCGGGTTCAAGAGGACAACTCATCGACAAGCGGCGCACTCTACGAAGGAAAAGGAAAGGAACTCTAACTCGTCGAAGCAACAAGAGAAGACTGAGAAGACTTGCCCTATGTGTGAGGGTGGTCACTTCCTTCTCGAGTGTCAGAAGTTTCAGAAGGCGTCGGTTCAAGATCGGTGGGCAACAGTTAAGAAGAGTCGCGTCTGCTTCAAGTGTCTTCAAGGGAACCACAGGAAGGAGAGCTGCAGGAAGCCATCGTGCAAGGAGTGCAAGAGGTGGCATCATCATCTGCTGCACGTGGAGTCAGAAGAAAGGAAACCCGAAGACAAGAAAGAAGATACGCCACAAGAAGAAGCAAGTGTCACCGCATCGGTAAACGCGGTCAACAGTACGAGGGCATATCTGAAGATAGTTCCTGTGGAAGTCTTCGGGTCAAAAGGATCCAAGAAGATACTGGCCCTCATGGACGAAGGGTCAACGGTGTCACTACTGGATGAGAAGATAGCAAAAGAGGTCGGCGCTCAAGGAACCACAGAAGAACTGGTCATCGAGACAGTAGGAGGCAAGCTACTAAGAAAGAAGGACTCTCAGACGATGGACCTGATAGTGAAAGGTGTTCATCAGGGAAGCAAGAAGACATTGAAGAGGGTCCGAACCATCGACGAGTTGAAGCTTGCACCACAGTTCTTAGACAAGAAAAGGATTCAAGATTGTCAACATTTGAAGAAGATCGCCGACTCTCTCTACTACACAGGGGAGTCACCACAGCTGCTCATCGGGCAAGACAATTGGGAGCTGATCGTGACTCAAGAAGTAAGAAGAGGCAAACCAGGGGAACCAGTCGCTTCAAAAACGGGACTCGGCTGGGTACTACATGGGTCGGACAATGGAAGCACGAAGCCAGTACACTACCTGAACACGTGTCTTCACATCAGCACGGCAGAAGAAGAGATGCATCAAGCCATCAAGGAACACTTCGCCATTGAAGCACTAGGGGTGTTACCGAGAAGACCTACGACCGACTCAGAGGGAAGAGCACTCGCCATCCTGGAGAAGACCTGCAGAAGACTTGAAGATGGTCGATTCGAAGCTGGGCTCCTATGGAAGAATGAAGAGGAGCAGATGCCAGAGAGCTACACTTCTGCCCGGAACCGATTAATCAACATCGAGAGGAAGATAGACAAGGATCCTCAGCTGAAGGCAGAGTACAGCAAGCAAATCCAGCACCTCATCGACAGCAAGTACGCAGAAGAAGTGCCTGATGGACAAGAAGACCCCAAGAAGACATGGTACCTGCCTCACTTCGCCGTGGTACATCCATTAAAGAAGAAGATAAGGATCGTCTTCGACGCGGCAGCCAAATCAAAAGGTAGAAGTCTGAACGACGCTCTGCTGCCCGGACCAGACCTACTGCAGTCTCTCTTCGGTGTGCTGCTGCGGTTTCGACAAGGACCACTAGCGGTGGCGGCCGACATCAAGGAAATGTTCCTGCAAGTTCGCATCAGGCCAGAAGACAGAGACAGCCTACGGTTCCTGTGGAGAGGGGAAGATCGCAACGTGCTACCAAAGAAGTATAGGATGACATCCGTTATCTTCGGTGCAACATCGTCACCAAGCACAGCGATCTACGTCAAGAACCGGAACGCGGCGGACTACAAGGAGCAATATCCAGAGGCTACAAGGGCAATCGAGCTGAATCACTACATGGACGACTATCTACATAGTTTCCATTCAGAAGAGGACTTCAAAAGGGTGACAGCAGAAGTGGACTTCATTCACAAGAAGGCGGGCTTCGAACTGAGAGGTTGGGCATCAAACCGGCCTAAACTGCTGCAAGAAGTGAAGACTGATACCACAGAGAAGACAGAAGTGGACCTCGGCGAGAAAGAAGAGAAGACTTTGGGCCTGCGTTGGTTCACGGAAAGGGACTCCATCGGCTTCAGGGCAAACCTGCGTAACACACCAGAAGAAATCATCAAGGGGTTTCAGGTGCCCACGAAGAGGGAAGTCACCAGCGCAGTGATGTCGACCTTCGACCCATTGGGGTTGGCGTCACCAGTTCTCGTCCAAGGGAAGAAGCTGCTTCAGAACGTATGGAGAAGCGGCGTTGGATGGGACGACGAAATAGAAGAAAGGGACTACGAAACATGGAAAACTTACCTGGAGAAGATAAAACTGCTCCGAGATCTTCACATACCAAGGTGTCTGGCGCCACATCGCACCGAGGGGGAGCTGCACACGTTTACAGACGCGAGTGAGACAGCGTACGCAGCCACAGTCTACTGGAGGACAGAGGAACCGAGCGGCACCTATCACGTCAGCTTGGTGGCAGCGAAGGTCAGAGTCACACCTCTGAAGCCAGTGTCAATCCCGAGACTCGAGCTACAGGCGGCACTCCTGGGAAGCAGACTAGCGCACTCAGTGGAAGAAGAAATGGACCTGAAGGTAGTGAAGAAAACATATTGGACAGACTCCAGCATCGTGCTCTCCTGGATCAAGACAGACCCGAGAACATTCAAAACGTTCGTGGCTCATCGCTTAGCGGAGATTGAAGACCTGACCAAACCTCAAGAATGGAGATGGGTACCTACGGGGAAGAATCCAGCAGACGACGCGACGCGTGACGTACCAGAAGACTTCGACTGCAATCACCGATGGTTCACCGGGCCTGACTTCCTACGCAAAGAAGAGGTGCACTGGCCGGCAGCAAGGACTTTCAAGAAAGAAACCACCGGTGAAGAAAGGTCAACGGACGTCGTAGCGACAGCGAGCATCGCGTATCCCGTACCTGACCCTGAAAGGTTTTCGTCGTGGAAGAGACTATGGCGAGCTACAGCGAGAGTACTACAGTTCATTCAACTCTGTAGAACAAAGGAAAAGGTCAATGTCAGCAAGGAAGATCCAACATGGAGAGCGACGGGAAGGAAGAAGACGATTACGACAGAGAAGCGACATCAGTCTTCGAAGAACGCCGAGAAGAAATACATACCCTTAGACACCGGACTACTAGAGAAAGCCGAAGTTCTGTTGCTAAAGAGAAGCCAAGAGAAAAGCTTCAGAGAAGACATCAGGTGTCTGCAGCAAGGAAAGCAACTAGAAGGCAGTAGCAAGTTAAAGAAGCTCGACGTAGTGCTGGAAGAGGGTCTTCTGCGGCTAAAAGGAAGGATCGACGCGATACAGGGCGTGACCAGGGACTACAAGCGACCCATCGTGCTCGACAGCAAAGAAAGGACAACACGACTCGTCATAGAAGAATACCACTGCCGCTTCAATCACGGCAATCACGCAACGGTCATGAACGAGATAAGGCAACGCTTCTGGGTACTGGGACTGAGGTCAGCGATCAAGACAGTTCAACATCAGTGTCAATGGTGCAAGACAAAGAAGGCAACGCCGCACGAACTCCCGACGGGCAACTTACCCTCAGAAAGGCTGATGCACGGCCACTTTCCCTTCACGTGCACCGGCGTAGACTACTTCGGCCCGCTGACAGTCACCGTGGGAAGACGTCATGAGAAGAGATGGGGCGCTCTATTTACATGCCTAACCACAAGGGCTGTACACATTGAGCTCGCTCCGTCACTTTCCACGGACAGCATGGTCATGGCGCTACGAAGATTCGCCGCGAGAAGAGGGATGCCGAAGACAATCTACAGCGACAACGGGACCAACTTCGTCGGCGCTAACCACGAACTGAAAGAAGCGCTAGACAACATGAAGCAAGAAGACCTCACCTCAGAAGCAGAGAAGATCGGCGTGCAGTGGAAGTTCATCCCGCCTGGTGCGCCAAACATGGGCGGCGCATGGGAGCGTCTGGTGCGATCGATCAAAACCGCACTGGGCGCCACACTCAACGAGCAACATCCACGAGAGGAGGTCCTGCATACCCTCCTCCTAGAGGCCGAGCACATAGTCAACTCTCGGCCTCTCACCCACCTCTCCGAGAACCCTGAAGAAGAAGCACTCACGCCCAACCACTTTCTCATTGGGCGTTCCTGCGGCGCGGCGAGAATCGGCAGCTTCACGGACAACGAGCTCGTGGGCAGACACAGCTGGAAGACTGCGCAGCGGCTTGCCGATCACTTCTGGCAACGCTGGCTGCGCGAATACCTGCCCACCCTGCTGCCAAGGAAGACGTCGGGAAGGAGCGACGCTGCTGATCTACGCGTCGGGGACATCGTGCTCATCGTCGACCGCAGCCTGCCGAGATGCACCTGGCCACGCGGCAGAATCCAGCAGGTGTATCCCGGACCAGACGGGCGGACCAGAATCGTCGACGTCGAGACGCGCGGAGGAGTGCTGAGAAGGCCGAGTTCGAGAGTGGTGCTGTTGGTGCCGGGAGTGTCGCCGAGCCAGGGAGATGGTGCGACGCACGAGGGGGAGACTGTCGGCGACGGGACCCCACGAAATGACAAGGGGTGCAAGTAGTGGGTGGCCTTTTGACGTCGATCAGTGCAGTGTTTACAGTGAAAGTGACGAACAAGTGTTTTTAATTAGAATCTGATAATTAAGTAGTGTAAATAGTTAATACTTGTAAGATTGTGTTCTATTTTAGTAATAAGATTCCAGTTAGAATAGGTTTTATAAGGAAAAATTGTAAATACTTTAGATTTCTTAAAAAATTACGTAACTTGAAAATTGACTTTTTTGTTTATGGTTATTTTGGAATTAAACTATTTGAAAGGGGTGTGTTTTATTGTAAAAACAATGGCACAAGTTGTTCCAAGCAAATCGGATAAGTAGTTTTTAAGATATTTAAGTTTTTGTGAAACCAAACTTTGTTCATACGTAATTTTAATAAGTTTTTGTTCTAAGAAATTTTTTGTATTTAGTTGTAGGTTCATTTTTATTGTTTCATGTAAAAATAGAGTTTATAAGGGATCCAACAAGGTATAACACATAGTTGTAAGGTTTGAATTAATATGAAAATAAAGGCTACGAAGGTCTCGGTCTTAGTAAAAATTACAAGGAAAAAACGGGCTCAAAATACGTGTGCCTCGTCAAGGTAAGCACGGGCGGTATAAAAGGCGGTACAACCGCCGGCACTGCGTTCAGTCGCAACCGAGCCACCGAAGAAGAAACATCACAACAAGAAGACCGAAGCCTTCAAAGTGAACTCTTCAAGTTGGGTGTTTTTATTTCCGTTGTCCGTGGTTCCCCTATTGTATTTCCGTATCTTCCAAAAACGTTACGCATTCAGGGGTGCGTGGGTGCATGCGTCACCAGCAAAGGCAAGGCACGTGTGCACAACAACAAGGTAATCTGTAGTGGACGCGCCGTCGGCAATCCCGGTCCAGTCCATTACACTAAAGGAACCATTTTTAACAGTGTTGCTCTTAGGCACCTTCTACTAGTCTTTGGACAGGGTGTCCAATGACTAATTTTAACATTAAAATCAGATATTGGACACCCTGTCCAAAGACTGATGACTAATTTTAAGATTAAAATTAGTCATTGGACACCTTGTCCAAACTAAAACCTACCTAACTAACAGTACTGTCTGGTAACAGTGTTTAGAAGTAAATCAAAGATGCCCAAGGGGAAAAAGAAAGACTACGATTCGACAAAAAATATGCTTAATAATTAACATTCGGTGCTGATTGAGAAAATATAGAACTCAGGTAATTTTTTTGTTTGATGTGAATTTTATAAGAGGTATCTTATTTTGTTTAATGCTTACAAGAAAGCATTTTTTTTGTATTACATAAGAGCTGCTAAGACGGAATAGTTTTGAAAGCAACTGTGATTATTATTGTTTCTTCTAAGTCTTAGAATCTAAGAGATATGTAGATAAAAATGTTGTTTATAAATTTCCCCTTCATTATTCGCTATTTTAACGATTTATAAAAATAAATCGTTAAAATAGCGAATAATGAAGGGGCACAATTTAGCGTATTAAGCTTCTTTTGAACATTAATGAGCTAAATTGTGCTGTCCATTAACTAGTATAGAATGTCCAACAATAGAAATTCTGTCCAATGACTATATATTTGGGTACTTTTTTTTTAACAGGATTTTTTTATATGTTAATGCTATAAAATATAATTTTTAAAAGCAAATTATGTTAACATACACATTCAATAAGCAAAATAATAACGATTCTAGCTTGTAACTTCATAAATGTGTCCAAGAATATTTTTTCATCTATAGAAGGTCCTTAAGTGTCCAATGACTGGACGTTTACCCTATATGTTTTTTTTTCATTTCATTGCCATAACTGAATATTTACTGCAGTTGTGTTCTCTGTGATGTTGCGATATCTAGAATTGAATAATTATAATCATGTCCGGAGGTAGTTTTCATGATATAATCGTCGTACGGTAATCCCACGCTTGAATAGACATGCATAATAAACCAAGCGTGGCTATCAGATTATCATCACAGAACGTTTGCTGTGCACTTGAAGATTCTGCTGCACAGTTGCAAACTTCCTTGAGTCATAGGTAGGTAGGTAGGTACTGAACTTGGTATATTTTAGTATATCAGTGAGATATATTGCAAATGGTCGTCTTAAGGTGCTGATAAACTTGAGCATTCACATGTTATGATCTTCCGAATGTTGCATTACAGAAAAACAAACGAAAGCGTGTGAGCGAGCATTCGGCGAGCTTTTTGCCGAGTCGACTGTCAAAATTGACATCTTCTTGAAGTAATTTTTTTGACGACTCTAAAGATCGTGAAGACGTTTGTAGCGATTTTTGGTTCTATGCTTGGCTCTGTTCGTTGTTCAGTTCGTTAAGAACAACTTTCTGTTTCTATGCAAAATATATTTTATAAAAAAAATATTTGTACTTGAAAGAAGTCACTAAACCCTAAAACATAGAGTTCACAATATAAAAATGTTCCTGACATCTGTTGCTCCATTGAGTACCAAACAGTCGTCGGGTAACAAACGGTTTTCATTTACATACAAGTTAGGACATGAATATGAGGCTGCTTTGAAGGCTTTTTATGGACTCAGTAATGTGGTTTACTATTTAGTTCGGTTTACAGCTGCGAAGAAAGATGTGATTTTTATGTAAATCACGTATCATAGTGCCTAAATCAATGTGTTTTGCAAGGTTCTCTATTGTGTTACCTAACTTTTTTATACATAATCTTATGTGACATAATTTTTTTTGTCCTTATCATCATTTGTCCGAATGATAACTTGCCCGAACTTAATACCACATAATTTCAAAAGCCATAACATTGAAACTCCTAAATACTGTATGTCCTAAATTCGTTTGTCATAAATATAACAATCAATAATATACAAAATACATAAAACCGATTGCCATAAAATACATAAGTCCTGAAGTTTGTTTTGTTACTGATTACCACCCAATAAGGAAAATCGACGGAGCCCCGCTTCGCGGGGCTCCTATTTCTGCGTGCAAGGTTTAAAGTAACCTAACACGAAGGGGATGGCGGGGTCTTTCAGACCCCGCCATCCCCTTCGAACCTAACCTGTCCGTGTCGGGGTGCCCACAAGTCCCTAGCTCGCTTCGCTCGCTCCTCTTGGATCCCAAGATCTTCGGTTTCTAAACAATTTCATGAAATATCAGTTTTACTATACTTAATTGAACATTCGGAATAATACACATTATGTAATATAATGATTAGGACATATGACTTTATTTCATACAAAATTAGGAGATTCAATTATTATGATACTCGATTTTATGCCAGAACAGCTTTAGAAGTGAAGATAATTATGTAAAACAATATTTAGAACTTTTGATCATTATGGTTACTGAATTTTATAGCAAACGTGTTATGGATAATGATTTTCGGACAAACAATTTTAGGTGACGAAAAGGGATACCGTTTTGCAATTACGTTAGTTGTGCAATGACGGCACGGTTGCTGAGTGATTGGACTGCTACGCTGCGTGTCGCGGGTTTGATTCCCGCACGGAGCAAATATTTGTTCTACAAGTAGTTTTATCGGGTCTGGGCGTTTGTGTATGTGAGTTTCTTTGTCTGTTAACGCACCCACGACACAGAAGAAATTCGTAGTGAGAGGCATGTTTTAAAAATTATAAAATCTTTTATTCGTATTTGGTATTTCGCTAGCATTTTACAATACTTGGTATAACGGTTGTATTATAATGGTTTATTCCAAAAAATCCTATTTTCAAATCCCCATCAGGAGGGATTGCATACAACTGTTTTAAAAGCCTATCATGTAATAATGTTCTCCTAAAATGTATATTTTATCAGAGTCCAGCTACATATCGATTAGCTACAGACAACAGCTTTTAGAGAGACTATTGTAGATAGATAGATCATATATTATAAAATAGCACAGAGGTGCCTCAAAAGTACACAAATTCTGAATTTATCTAAGTAGGAATGGTGATGGTCGCGGGAATTATGTCATTACCGTGACCCCGGAACATAAAGGGCTATTGAAGGACACCGTGGATTTTAGTCAGTACGAGTCTGTCAGTCCCTCCCGCCCTGCCCAGGGTGGGAGGACTCATTTGATGATTTTACCACGCTAAAAAAAAAAGTAGAAATGGTGATCAACGGGTCATACGATCGCAAAAAAGTTTTTTTTTTTCGGTAGATGACAGCCCAATCGTGCATAAAACAATCCTTGAATTACTTATGGCTAAGAGTCAACAAGCGCATCCAAATATCTCAGTAAATACAGCTAAAGGTCTTATTCCTATTGTACGCAGTTTTTGTTACTTTGAAAAAACATATCCACTCAAGGTAACCGGAAATATTTAATTAAAAGAAATATGAAGGCTTTGTCATTGTTGTTTTAAATATAAATCTTTACATAGTCTTTGTTGTACTTTTTATGTAAAATAGACACATTCTAGGACTTAATTTAAAACGTTTGGTTCAAATTTAAATTAACACGCTCAGAAGAAAAACATGAGTGACTACTGACTGACACAGTATACAATGAAATTAAAAAAATAGTGAAGTTTTAACTTTGCGTTATCTTCTTTCTCTTTCTATAGTGCAGCGTTGCATGCCTATGTTCAGACTGGTGTCGGTACGGAAAAAGGTTAGATCGTCGTTCGAACTCAGTTTCGTATTCCGGTGCGCGTCGTATACGTTTCGATACGAAAAGAAAAGAATATATCGATCATAAACATACTCGTATTTAATGGAAAAAATACATACTAACAGGATAAACAAATAAAAAATACCTTCTTATAACACTCATCATCCTTTAGATGTTCCCACTGCTGGGATACAGGCCTCCTCTCCTAGAGAGGGAGTGGGCCATAGTCCACCATGCGGGCCCAGTGCGGGTTGGTGGATGCCACATGTCTTTGAATTATTGGTTCTAGGACATGCTTCCTCACGATGTTTTCCTTCACCGTTTTGAGAGCAGTGGTTTTGAAATAGATTACACCAAGTAATGGGCCTGGCTGGGTTCGAACCCGCAACCTACAACTCGTAAGTCGGGGCCGATACTACTGGGCTACCACTGCTCTCAACACTGCTTTAACACTGATGACGAATAACTTAACTTCGAAGATTGTACATTTCGACATGAATTGCATCGTGCCTTATCCAGTTAGGGATCGTAAGGATGTATGTGTAAAGTATGCGGGGATCCCTGAATAGAATCTGGTTAGAACAGCTGACTTTATCGCGAAGAAAATCGCTATCTATATTTTGCATAGGCAGGGAGCCAAGTTGCCGTCACTCTCTTTGTACACCTGGTTTGTACCTGAATCGAAATTTTGCATTGAATTGGAGGTAGTTTCTAATATGTTTGACAGCTTTTTTGTATGTTGGTTATTTAAAAAAAAAGCATTACAATTTATTAATCTCACTCAAGAATAAAGAAATAACAGTAAATAATCAAAATTGTATAAAAGTAAGTAACATAACTCATAAAACAACAATACACAAAACAAGGAGTAAAAAAATGAAATTAGTCATATTACATACGTGGCCCAAAAGTTACTGTCTCAGCATGATGCTCTAACTTTAAAAAAGTCGTCAATATTATAATATGAAGTTATATCGTATTGATACAAGCAGTGGTTACGAAGTCAACCAGACAACTTTGAAGTACCAGCAAAAAACTATAATTAAGTTATGAACATTATCATGCCTCTTTAAAATCCCAATCGTCTTGAAAGGTGCAGGAGCAGGCGCGAATTGTAAATCAATTTATTAAACGACCAGTGAGGCCTGCATACATATTGCGAGTTAGCACTTCATTAACAGGATACAAAGTAATTAACTGTGAAGTCGTGTTCTTACATAAGTCCCGCGGAAACTCCGAGAACGTTCCCAGAAAATTTATTACTCTTATTCTTTTACGAGCAAAGTAAAAAATCTATTTAATTATGGTGCAAAGATTTTCTTAAGCAGGTTAACGCTATATAGTGTAAAAGTATCCCGGTGAAGAACGGCTTTTAATGTTAATTTTAATAGATTTAATGTTACAAGTTTGGTTTATTTACCAAACTTTGTTTAGTTATAATGTTAATCTTGAAAAGAGCTTTTCATTTCTCTAAACTTTGGCTTCGAACGCAATAAGTTAAGTAGGAATACTGGTACTATTACATTAATTAGTTTAAGAACGAAAAGTCTTAAGACTGAAAGCTTTCTTGAATATAATTGTTAATTATCCGGAAAATCTATGAATTTATTACTATGGCAAGTTATCTGTGACTCAATCGTTTTTCACATTTAAAGACTACAAAACCAAAAACGGTCATTAAGCACCTATCTTTAAATATTAGAAAACTTCAATCGTTGTCCGTGGGTTTAATCGTCGTCATCAATTTGCATTTATCAAGCCATGCAAGTTGTGGCCAAGTTTGGATCACTTTCACCGTTTACTCCTCTGTAACAAGTTCCAAATTCGAAATCTGTAGACCACAAACAAACAGAAGGATTACCATAGAGTAAACGTTCATCCATAGAGGTTGACGTTTGTTTCTTTATGGTAGCAGTAATGAGCGATCAAGATTCGTGATCGGTGAGCTGCCCGTACTCGGTATATGTGTCAGGGCGATGTGGAGGCTATCCACTGGCCAAGTACTTTTATAACATTAATAATGTATTTGTTTAAATTGTTCTTGACTAGGCAAGACTACTTGGGAGTACTTGTAATAGCTGTGTTTGGTAAACGATAGAAAAGTATTTGTTTGTTTGTAATCAGAAACTTCATAGTATTGCCATCGACTTTTCCAAAACAAATAATACAGCACTTATTACTATAGGACGTTTACTGGGATAAACTCATTTTTCACTGAATTTATTTTACAACTCGGATTATCGTGTGTTTTTAAGGATCCTCTCGGAAAAAAAGAAGAAAGAAGCGTGCAGATGAAGCAACTCTTCTTCGGTGTTTTTACAAAAAAGTCATTAGAATGCTTAAAATATAACGTAGGTTTATTGTTGCTTTACACACAAAGACAGTTAATCCACCGGCTCACTTTTATCACTCTCTTTAACTACTAAGGATAGTGCACATATAGCAAACTAAGTGCAACATACCCCAGTACGTTAGGTACAATGATTCATCTCCGACACCTAGTTTCCCACGCGCACTGCACCGAGCAAAACCGTGTGCAGAACTAGTTTACAGAGTAATTGCGTTCACGGGTATCATACTTTACTGCGTCCCTTTTATCCAACTGAGTGCGAAAAGGAGGGTAATGTTTTTGTAAATCGTCTATTTGTAATGTATCTGCGAGGATATAATTTCACGCCTGTCTTTTACCTGTGTTTAACGTTTTTACCGATACATGATGAGCTTTTTAATTGTGTGATTGTCTTTTTGAATGGATGGGAAAGAGATTTAAGATTTTTTCTTTAGGACTAATTTTAACTATTACTTGTCAAACCGAGCAGTATGTTGTCGCGTCTGTATCGCTACAAACGCGCGTCAACGGAGCGTTTAATAAACGTGGTGTGCATAGGCTCTAAACTGTAAATTGCGCGTTAAGCTTTCAAAAAGACAAATGATCACATTTACCTTTTTGAATATTTTTTTTTTTAGTTAAGACAGTATACAAAGAATAGTCTACTACGCGATTCAACTAAGAAGGAGAGTTTGCTAACTCAAACATGCTCGCTTTTTTAACACTTGGAGTGTCCAAGTGTTAAAAAAGCGAGCATGTTTGAGTTTAAATAAAAATTTTTTGTAATTTTAAACTGTTAAAAATTAATTCGCACAAAATAAGTATTTTATTGCTAAACTTTATTTGCAAGTGACACTTGACAGATGGATGTCATTGACACTCTCCTTCCTCATTGAACCGCGTAGTACACGCCTTCTTCCCAAGTTTAACATCCTTCTTTTGTTTAATCTACGTTCATTACATCAGGTCTACATGCACGCCAGTTGTGGCCAGTACTTATTCACCATCAAGGTTTCTGTTTGAAGTTTTCTTACAATTTCTTCCCACTAAGTTTCTGCCCGCAAACTTCGCTCAATATTGACGAACTCAAAGTACAAGTTCGTAACAAGAAAGCAGATAGTATTCTGCTTTCAAACGTCCTTGCCCAAGATGTAGATAGTACAACTTTACGCGCAGCAAAGGTAACAAAGTCAAGGCAAGGTACGATATCTCGAACTAGGGATGTACCGTACTTACATTTGTATCGATGCATCATGGTAGTATGCAGTTCAACAATGAGAGAGTTGCTGACGCCATATTGTGATGTCACGCACCCCTTATTAACAAAATCTGATAAGGTAATAATTATGCACTATTCAAAATTAATGTGCATAAAGTATTTTATTGCTAAACGTTATTTTCAAATGAGAGTTGACAGATGGAGATCATTGACACTCTCCTTCTTAATTGAACCGCAAAATACCTCAATTTTCTATAATTATTATTATTTATTTTTAAAAACACATTTTCTTGAAACTTGACTCCGATTAACTTTAATATCACTCCAAGAACCGTAACGATACAAAATATCAGAGTATCGTTACATGTTGTATCGTTATCGTTGATATTGTATGGTATCGGATTTGATCGGAAATCACTAGTTTGAACTCGAGGAAGAAACTTATTCCTCATGCAACGACCGGTTGAACAGGTCTTCAGCAACGCTCATTGTTTCCAATAATTGTGCGCTCTCACACGAATGTTTTAATACACAGGGACAACTAAATTATACGTTAGAATCCACTCACATTAATTATATTTTATTTATTGAACGTAATATCAACGTTTTGTAATCAAATTCATAATAATAAACACTTTATTTCGAAAACCGAAAGCCGAAAATCAATTGTTTTCAATCACGTCATTGTTCTATTAAATCGAACAAAATTGGTCGGTGTTGAATATTTGAACAGGTAACATTTATCATAGTAGGTATTTCTAATATGGTTTTGTTTTGAAAGTTTTTGTTTTTGTTGTTTTTAATCTAACCGAAATTGGATATTTGTAATGTAATACGACGCATTGCGTTGATTTAGCTTAGCTTATTTTAATTCACAAATTCTGCTTCACTAATTTAAAAATGTGTCTGCCCACTATCAGAAACAACGCAATTAATTGTTGATCTGTTAAAATGAATGACATTGCTGTTAAGTCAATAAACATACAGAAAGTTCTACTATTTTGCTATATTCCTATAGAGAACATTTATAAGTCATTTTATTCTTGTTTGACCCAGAATGTAAAACAGAAACTTTTGCATTTATAATGCTTTGCCTGCGTCAATGAAATCACATTTAAATCCTATTGAAGTCAGAGATCATAAAATAAACATGCAGCATCCAAAGATTTAAATAGTTAGAAATAAGTTTTATTTGTTTACACAGGCTATTGTCCAAAACTTTCCTTTCCGGTGAGAAGAATAAATACACAAGTTTTGAATAAGAATGATTAAACAGTATACTCTATGTGGACTTTGGCTAGGCGCCAATGTCAGCCACTATCGAGGATGTATGGAAGTGGATATTTTGGATATAAATCATCTAAATGTTCGGAAGAATAAATCCTTTTTTATTTTCACTTTCGTTTTTATTGCTGTTCGCTGTTAGGCATTATTAATGGTTTTAAGTATCTACTAGCTCTGTGTGTGGTAGAAAATTAATTAAGCGTTTTAGGAAAAGTGTCTGGTGTCGTCTTAATACTATTTTATAAAAACTTAATTGAAATTAAGTTCTATTAGTTATGTTCTACTCACTGATATTTTTTTCTAAGAAAATTAAAAGGAGCGTTCCGTTGGTAGAAACTCCTAGGAAACTTAATTAATTAACTTCTTTCAAGTACAAACACGGTTGTAATCAAAATATCAGAAATAAAAAAAATTAAGTTATTTCCATTTAATTTGTGAAAAGTAGGTACTAGGTATTTGGATAATCAATAAATAATTAATTACATAAGCCAGCTCTTACATACTTAATAAAATTATTGGTATTGATTTTTTTCGTACCTATATACAGAATATTCTGAACTTATTTCTTTGGTAATAATTAAAAGAGTGCCTTACCCACTTATTTATATCTGTAATTAATAATAGTGCCCTGTTTTTCTATCACATTTTTGTTTTGTAAAGTTCAATGTGGGTGGTCAATATGCCATATATGTATTTAAATTTGGTTTGTTGTAAACTTTTTTCTCCACTTCCTGTCTCGTGTCATGCTGGGCACCACATTGTGCGGTTTACTGTCCATCCATGTGTAAAAGATAAGATAAAAATATATAGCTCTTTGACACTCCCTAAATAAATAAATGGCCACCAAAGTAAATAAGCAAAAGGCCCTTTCAAAGAAGGCTGGCCATTTTTTTAGATCATGGTCGATTGTTTGTTATCTTGATGTACGTAGGCATTGGTAGAAAACTACACATATCGTGATAAACTTATGGTAGTTTTAGCTTACTTTAAAAAGTACTCAAAAACTCCTCATTGTATGCCTCTTTGTACGACAAATTGGCAATGCTTATCCTCTGGCCAAGGTAAAAGCCAGCCCTGGTCACAAAGGTTACAAAAACATTGCAACAAACGCACTTTTAATTGGAGAGGATAATTATTCAGGCTTTTCGCCGTAAACAAAAGAAAATGGAGCAAAAATGTGCGAATAGTTAATGCAAACGGAAGGAGTGGTAGCATCACGGAACATGAGACAATGGCCACGAAACACAACACTGCAAAATGGATTCACCGCGAATGCGAAACGCGACCCAGTTTCACAAACACCTACCTATTCTATGTTGTTACTTTAGAGAGCTGATTTATAGAATCGAATGCACACATAAATGTGTGAATAGGTTCCATCTACATATATTATATCGCTTCACATTGTAATACATTGTTACCTTAACCCTATACTTGGCAGAGAATTTTACCTTTAGAAAAATTAACTTTTACTAGTTCCTTATGTTAATTGGATCATAAGGATGTCAGGAAAAATAAAACAAAAAATCTCTGAATTTCAGTTTTCAGGATATATTATGTGTCTTCAAGTGCACACTGCCAAGCTCACAAGAAAAAACATACAAAGAAAACTGTGTCTTTACATGCACACTGCCATGTAATCACTAATCTAAAAAAGAAACAATAACATAAAAATAACATTAGTCTCGTAAAATATCAAAAAGTTTTGAAATACATTAGGATCTAGGTTCGATACGGTTACGATATTGACATAGTAAAACATTTATTTCTACTATTATTCATCACAGTATTCAGTCCTAATGTTCTGAGATCAAGGTTTTCTTACATATCTATCTAAGAATGTAACAATATGAAAAACTTAAATACTACTTAAGTACTTAGTATGAAAATCTATAAAGAAATTTCGCCCTTCAATTATTAGTCCAGTCCACGAACAGTTATAGGGGGAAATTCTTGGAACACAATTTTTGACTATGTAACTTTGTTTAGACTAGTTAGGAGGTGAACATAATTATTAAAAGTCCCCGCCCCTAGCCCTTGAGCTGGGGGGTAGGGGGGATTGTTGCAGCTACCTTTTTTGTTTTTTTTGCTTATATCTCGGAAACCATGCGTCCAAACGGCATAGCATGTATGAACAATATGCTCAATAAACCCAGTATTCTTCAGTAAGCATTTCCATAACTTGTACAGATTCCGAAGTAACCGCTCTTGAAAGTCTGTAATTTTGGGAAACAACATTTTGACCTTTTCGTGTTTGGAAAGTTGTATTTGATATCGCAAAAGATCCAGAAACCAGCAGCAGTCATTTCAGACCCTCCCTTCACTACCTAAGATTAACAAAGTCAAGTGAAACCTACATCTTGAGGTGGAATAGGCCTCCAGCTAAAAAAGTCTCCCTCAATGCCCACAAGTATAAATGATTCTTGAATTCGGTGGCCACCATCATGCTTGATATCTCTTATCTTCCTCCCACCGAGGGAGCAGTAAAAAATAGCGCAGAAACTCATTTTAGGCTAGATAGTAAAACACGAATGAACAACTTGTGGAGTGAGGACCCATTTTTGTGGGTCCAGGGAACTGCCTTCGGCGACATCTTGATGAGGTCTACACATCTGGAATGCATCTTCCGAAGATTCGCAAGATTCTACATCAGACTTAGCTCCACATTTAGGCACCAACGCTAGAATTTTTCAACTTCTAGTCATCTAAAATTAAAGTATTGCAAGCTAAAGCAAAGGAATTTGGTGGAAAGTGTGATACGAATTGTTGTCATGCATTATGAAAAAAACTCTGTCTGAAGAAAGGCTCGTGTATGTAGTAGCACAGCATTTATAAACACAACATTCACAAGTAGTAATCATCATGACGTTGGCAGTGTGCATTTAAATATACACAACAAATAAATTGTCATTCACACTGCACCAGGCAGTGTGTATTTAAATGCACACCTTACAAAAATCGTGAATTACTGTATATGCAGAAAAGATATCAAAAAAATAATATAAACAGACTATTGCGTAAAGCTTGCAGAAAGTAAAATTATAGCAATTTCATATATTTAACTTAATCTACGTGAGATAAAATACGATACTTACAGAGTAATGCACAGGCTCTGACGGACGGTTCGCCATTTTGTTCACCACTGACAAAGTGTGAGCCAGACAAATATAGATTTCTTTTCCTCACGTAAACAGACGTATAAGAAATCACTTGGAGTTAATATTAAAACGATTCGATGTAATATTTTGTTTAAAAAAAAATCTGAATTCAATGTGCATTTAAGTGCACAATGTCAACTATAGGGTTAAACTTTAAAGCGCTTTCAATCATATTTCAAACAGGTATTGAATTTGCAGTTGTTGCCTTTTATGTTTATTGGAAATTGTAGAAATTTTCGCACAACCAATTCTTTTCCAGTTTTAATTTGGAGTCTAGTAAAGCGGTTAGAAAATAATTAAGTTAACAGTAAATAGATATTATGCAAATTACTTGGTATAGGCACAAAATATGTTGATGAGGCCTTATCACAGGATTTATGTACCATTTACACCGTATCTACCGGAAGTACTTACTGTGTTTAATAAAAAATAAAAACCGCCTCCAGTGTACGAACGAAGCACAAATTTTTCCTTCAAATTAACGACCAAGTTCCAGTTTACGTCTCAAAAACGGGAAAAGTCATGACTAAGTCAATTAATATTTTCTTCTAATGAATAAAACGACGTAAAACCAATCGAAAAAAAAACGTTGCCCCAAAAAACTGTAAGACAAAACTATACCAAGAAAAAGAGTTATCAAAGAGAAACAAGGGCCTGCATTGAAAGACGACTGCCGAGTTGTTCCATATATTACCTGCACACGAAGTTCAAAGAGGTTAAATACAAGAAGTATCGTTACCGCGATTTTGTGTAAACCCGTTTATATGTAATTGCTGTGTACCGTTCAGCGCTCGCACTTGACCCAGAAACTTGCTCGTAGATCAGATAAAATATTATGTTTAAAGCATTCTGTTTTGTTTAATCTTTATTTGTTGTTCAAGTCGAATTTTTAGGTTTTGTTTAATTTTTATTACTCTATTGTAAACGTAGAGCTACAAAGGAAAAAAACAGAGGCCTTAGCACAATGATTCCGTATTTGAAGTACTTGAAGTATTTACGGCGTTTATTGTATGGACAATGAAAAAGCGCCTTTATTGTAAGAGGAACTATTTTTTTTCATCAAATTATTGTCCAAGTTTTCGTTTAATTTACGTCACAAAAAGTCTCTCTTGCCCTGTATCTTTAGATAGCTATTCCTCCGCATACCCTGCCCATCTGTACTCTGTTCCATCACACTAAAAAGATGAAAGGGAACACTTTCCTCACAAGTTACCTACAGATATTATATGATGGATTGGATAAAGCTGATGCATAAAAGCAATTCGTTTGATGTGTTGTTTATCAAATATTATGTTTCACAGTGATTCATTTCTGTCCGCCTTTTAAGGAGAATTCCGTACATAGTAGTTATTTATACTGCATGTCCTAATAGGATGCACAGGTGTATTATGTTATAAAAACAATAGGTGTATATTTGTTAGATTTATCATGGACTCCCCCAAACGCGTCACTATGTGGTCACCCCCTTAAGAAGTACCTACGTTCGTTACTGGGGTAACCAATTGAATAAATAAGATGTAGCCCAAGTAACACAGTCTGGATGTTTTAAAACCAATCTGTCTATAGACTATCTATTCAGGGTTAATCTTTAGATACGGGCTTTCTAAAGATGGGTTTGATAAAGAACATTTAATCTTATAGAGTTTTTTATCTAAAGCTTTATTATTTTAAGAGCATTTGTTCTATAGAACACTTATTTTAAGTACGTTTATAGTTATAACGAATGTTTCTAGATAAAATACTCTACAAATAGTTAAAAAAGCCTAAAGGTACCTATTTTGAAGTAGTTTTATAGATAAAACGATATATTTGAAGACAAAACTTTCTACAGATATTCCATTTTAGCTAATGGTACTCTTATCTTTTTTTTCTATAGATACTTCAGTCTAGATAAAATACTTTACTAGATATTTTTAAGTTTGTCTAGAAAAATGATAGAGAAGTCGTGTTTTTAGAGTTTTTATCCTTAAAAGTGGCTTAGTTAAGTGCATTTGCACTAGAAATTTAAATTGGATGAGTTTATGCAATGGAGAAGATGAAACAAATTAAAAGATCTGGTGGTTTTCGTCGAAAAATCCGCAAGTATTTAAAAAGAAAGAAAAATGAAGAAGAGACGACCGAAAAAGAATCGAAACTTCCTAGTAACTTCCTCCAAAACGTAGAAAATTGTTGATGATTTATGGGTATCAAAAATGAAAAGGTTTGCTGTCAAGAGTACGAAAAAAAAACCACATGACTTAAATCCAATATGGCGGACAGGCTATTTAAAATACACCCCCATAATATGGGTATCAAATGAAAGGGTTTGCTGTCAGGGATACGAAAAAAAATGGTGACGTGACTTAAATGCAAGATGGCGGACAGGTAGTTTGAAATTCACCCCTATGATATGGGTATGGGTATCAAATAAAAAGGTTTGCTGTCAGGAATACGAAAAAATAGTCACGTGTCTTAAATCCAATATGGCGGACGTCCAAGATGGCGGACAGGCTATTTGAAATGCACCCAAATGATATGGGTATCAAATGAAAGGGTTTGCTGTCAGAAATAGAAAAAATAGTCACGTGACTTAAATTCAAGATGGCAGACTGGCTGTTTGAAATCCACCCCAATGTTGTGGGTATCAAATGAAAGGGTTTGCTGTCAAGAATACGAAAAAAATTGGCACGTGACTTAAATCCAATATGGCGGACAGGCTATTTAAAATCCACCCCCATGATATGCGTATCAAATGAAAAGGTTTGCTGTCAGGAATAGGAAAAAAATAGTCAGGTGACTTAAATTCAAGATGGCGGACTGGCTGTTTGAAATCCACCCCAATGATGTGGGTATCAAATGAAAGGGTATTAATGTAATTACAATTATAATTATTATTTCTCACATTGTTTATACTTAAATAAATCAGAAATACTTTTTACTCGGGTACCCTCTTGTATTGATTAATTAAATTGGTTTGTTACTGCATAAAATGGTCTTACGTTCACAACACATGAAATTACCTATTCACTGAAGAACGTCTAGAAATACTGTGACAAGATAAAAAGGAATACAGAGTGACAGTTACTAGATAATTTTAAACCACTCTTAAATCTGTTTATTCTCTCACTAGATAGTTTAGTATGTAGTAAGTAAAATTATTCTAGAGCCATACTAAAAAAAAAATCTCTAGACTGTTTGTTCTATAGAAATCAGTTTTCTAGTAAATTTTATCTGGACGCCATTTTTATTGCCTATTTTTTGCTTCAAATAATTTTTGTTACGTATTTTAATGTTTTTATCATTAAATTATGTCTAATTAGACATTTGATATGTTTTAAATTACTATATTTTAAATAAAATGAGTATTTTAAGCATTAAACTGTAAATTCGATCCCACCAAAAACATTAAATGTAAAAAATGCCAAGTCTCTCGATGCAGTCTTTCCATCGTAAAAAGTTTTGAGATCTCACAGAAGCCAAGTCCTATTCAAATTATTTTGTAGTTATAAATCAACATTTAGTAATTATATCAATAGTTTTCTTTATATTATAACTATAGTGACTTGGCAATGAGCACAAGTAAAAACAAATAAAACGGCATATTTGGAGGAGTTGAAAGTTACACACACCGCATGCGTAAACATTCTCTTTTACTTTATATATTCTCTTAACATTCATCATTTACTTTCATAAAGCGATGGCCCGTAAGGTATTCTTAATTATTGTATTGGAACATGTAGTCGGTAGTGACCATCATGATTCACACATAACAAATAATCTGATCACAGGTCTCGTCAGTAACATTTGCACATAATTCCAGGCAGCAAGTTAATTTGTGCTCATTGCCAAGTCACTATAGTTATAATATAAAGAAAACTATTGATATAATTACTAAATGTTGATTTATAACTACAAAATAATTTGAATAGGACTTGGCTTCTGTGAGATCTCAAAACTTTTTACGATGGAAAGACTGCATCGAGAGACTTGGCATTTTTTACATTTAATGTTTTTGGTGGGATCTCATTTATTTTTTGTAAGTGTATTTCTTTCTTTTTTTTAGGTGTCCTCATAATTTCTTGGACTTCAGCTACTTTTTTGCTTAGGACCCATTCTCTATCTAACAAACTAAATAGAACTAAACTAACTAACAAATAACTAAATAAATATATATCTGCTAACTTACAAACTAAAAATATAACTAAACTAAATAACACGTAAACAACTAGATATGTAACTATGTCTATGTTATATTAATAAACTATTTTCCTAAATAACTGTTTCAGTAACAATAATAAATCTACTCCGAATATCGCTACAATATTTTTTTAGTTTCGAAATGGTTGTTCATAGATAGATGGCGCTATCAAATGAAAATTATTGAATTATTTTAAAGTACTACTTATACTGCGCTCTGTAACGAAACCATAGCGCGATTCAGACAGGTACAACGCCATCTATCGAGCGCGCATACAATATTTATCGCAAAACAATGGAGTTTTAGCTTTATTAATTTAATGAATTATGAACTTTATGTATTAATTTATATTAATTATAGTCTATGTATTACATTTCTATTATTCCTTTCTATTCTATGTATGTATTCATCCAATTGAATACTAACTTAAACAACGAACAAAGTTAACAATGCAGTTAAAATCCATACACAATGTTCTTGCCAAACCGCAAATATAAAATTGTTTTTTAAGGTATATTATTTTTTAATGTTTTTATAATTTTTCCTTTATATGTGGCTAATGACCTATCTTGGTGCAAAATTTGAAGTTTCTAAGTCTGCTAGAAGTACCTTAGATTTTTGATGATCGGTCAGTGAGTCAGTGAGTGAGTGAGTGACAAAATGGTGTAACTTTGATCGACCGTAACTCCTAAACTATTCATTCAATTGGCATGTAATTTCGAACTTAAGCTTGTTCTAATGCCTACTATTATTCACCGAAAACCTAAACTCCTAGCTTTGTCCACGTCGAAGTTATAGGGGGGGCGAAACAGCCTCGAATCGCTTCGAGAAAAGATGGTACGGCCGTGCCCTTTTGCTCGAGACTTGGCGGGGCACTGCCGTGCCCCCAGAAAATTTGCTTATACCAAATAATATTCATATTTTGAAAAAATAATGTTAAACATTTACAGCGGGCGCTCTTATTTAACAAGAGTTTTACATAATATTCAACGATAGAATTTCAATCGCATATTGATTTGCTTATTTACCCATTATTAAAACACAAATAAATAAAAAGTAATAAATTTGTTACGCCATGATGCAAATATTATTAAGTAAAATAACTCTTGTAAGTTCCACGCCATTATGCGTCACTAGTAAAATGTTACTTAAAGTTGTTAGTCTTAAGATCATTTGGTTTTAAAACTTGACGAGCAATGATTCCTTTAAAGGTCTTAACTCTATCTATAAACTATCTACTAGTACGCTACTAGATAAACGTGCGGTCTATAAACGGTTTAGAGAGACACTAGAAACATCTCTTAAGTCAATTTGATCTGAACTCTATCTAGTCATGTTTTCTTAACTCATTCTTAAGAGAGGGTACAAGAATGTGCCCACTTTTACTAAACTCTGTCTATAAGCGTTCTAGAAGATTGCTTATAGATATTTTATTCTTATGGTAGACAATAAGCGTTCTAGAAGATTGCTTATAGATATTTTATTCTTATGGTAGACAATTCAATTTAATTCTACAAGCTATCTAGTAGTACGTTTCTAGACACGTTTGTGTTACTTGGGAGTCCATCGTAGTTTGATTTGAAGTACACATTTGAAAGAGAAGTTTGTATACAATGTGCTAGTGTGCGATGTACGTACTAGAGATGTTACGAATATTCGCATTCGCATTCGCATCATGCGGATATTCGCATATTTTTAGACATTCGCATTCGCATTCGCAAAATTCATGCGAATATTTTGCGAATACGAAAGACTGAAAAAATACCAATATCTGGTACTCCTTCTTCCGCACACTCCATTCATTCTTATCTTTTGTCGTTCTCTCCATTCATCTTTTGTTTAATCTGCCTTTATCTCGCCATTCATCAACATTAATGTTCATCATCATCAAATCAATCACAATAATTAATCATAAATATGACATATGACCATGCTAAGATAAACGTGTTTCTGTCTGTTTTTCTTTCACTGACGCCATTCTTAGAACCACTCTTATACAGGGTGAATTGTTCAATGGGGTGTGGATGGCTAAATCCGAAGCTATGAGGAATATCGAAAAACATTGAAAGGAGTCTCGAGGCCAATTTTGACGGAAACTAAAAATGCATCATGGGATTTTAGCAGAATCAGTAATCCTGGCCAGGAATCGAACCAGCTGGAGCAATGATCAAATTCTGGTGAAGTAAAAATGCAGTTTTAGTTTTCGTCAAAATCGGCCTCGAGACGATCCTTTCATGGTTTTCGACATTCCTTTTAGTTTCATAAGGCCAGCCACGCCTAGTTAAAAAAATCACCCTGCATACTTTTTCCATTCTCGTTACAGACAGGAAGTAAAAAAATTTATAAAAATAAGTTAAAAAGTTACATTAAAAAGTGTTTCTTTTTGTATTTTCTAAATTATCAAAAGTAATTGATTTAAAACTGAATATTCGCATTCGCATTCGCATTCGCGAATATTGGAATTGAATATTCGCATCCGCATTCGCATTCGCGAATGTCAAAAATCTGATATTCGCAACATCACTAGTACGTACATAACAAATGGCGATGTTGATTTTAAGTTAAATAACCTTAGATAAGTAAATTTTATTTATTTTTTATTATTTAGGTATTTATGGAAGTCACCTCTATGGCGTAGGTATCCCACACCTTCCTCCAGTTGTCTCTGACCCTACTTGCCTCCAGGTAACATCTACATACCTTTACAAATATCTAAAAATGAAAGGTATCAATCAAAAGAACAATTATTCTAATGCTTGCTTAGTATTGATCGCACGTAGTGTTGGGGACGTGTTCAGAATGAGCTGTCTATCACAGCCACGCCGACAATCACATGACGATCATACGGGCACAAGGTTATTGGAAAAAGATCTAGGTATTAGTTATGAAATTTTATTTTTGAACTAGATCTTGCTAGCGGATTTGACCACGTTATATAATTGTGCGAAAATTATCCCATGGGAATTACACGGGGTTATTTTTAGAAAATCAGGTTTCTCCTAAATAATGTTACATTTTTCCTTTCAAAATGTAAAAAACACTTGAATTTTGTTTTATATCTTTCAGGGTTGGTTTCACAGTAAAGCTTTTGTCAAACAGACAGGCGTGACGAACGCGAAGCGAGGCGTTTTTGTTTGTAATGTATGGAATTGTTTGAAGCCTGTCACATAGACTATCGGATCTGTTTCGCATTTTTTTGACATGATTCGGTTCGGTTCGCTATCGCCAGTCTGTTTGACAAAGGCCTAAAAGTTATGCATAACCATACGTTCTTTCAGCCTCTGAAAGGTTGTGAATGTTTTGAAAATAACCCTGAACAACTTATAGAATTTAGGCGGTCTTAACCTCCTATTTTACTTATAATATCATTGGTCTTAACCATTCATTGAGGAGCAGTCATAAAATCTGTGAATAGCAACAAAAAAATAATTAATGCAAACACCGTCAACCAAAACCTTTTCCGCTACGTTAGATTTCAGAGGTGATTCTTTTTATTCTTAATCCGAGCTATCTTCCGCTTTGGATGGTCATGCCCCCATTGCCATGCACAACCAGGCCTTCGACTGTCATTAGGCAAATTTATGAAAACGCATTGAATCATAGTTCCGAATGCATAATGCCATTATGTCATATGCGACTTTATTACCGCTAGTCTAGCGGAAGGAAGCGTAACATTCTGCTTTGGTCTTAGCAGAGAGTGGTTCGACGGGCAGCAGTCGTGAACTGGACATTACGATCTTGGTTTGGATTTCCAGGCTGACTAAAGCGGACCCAGTGCGGGTTGGCAGTTATCACATTTTTATCAATTGAATGGTTTGAGGACGTGCCTATTTTCTCACGAATTTATCACCGTTTTCAGAGCAGTGCCGTATAAACACAAATCAATGAATGACTAGGTTCGATCCCACGACCTATACAACTCGTAAGTCGAGACCGATTACACTGCCCCTTCATCTCTATTGAATAAAGTAACTTTTTTTAATGTACAACAATACCCATCTGCCTTACCCTTTGTGGATAATAGGCCCCTTGTAATATCATAAACTCAAATCGCAATATATGTGTTCCCTATTCATAACATGACTTATTGACAGAAAGACACATAAACAAAAGATCGCAAGAAACTTACAATAGAACTTGCAAACGTTTGAAAGTTTGAACGCCTAATAAAAGATAATGGAGCGGAACTAAAGCCTCCATAAACGTTACATCAATTTATTACTCAAATTTACTAAACACATGGATCGTTTTTGCGAAACAAAACAGCCGTGTCTAATCTGCACGAAACTTCGCATTTTTTCGACAGTCACTAATTACTTTGTAACTTGAAGCTGTGGAACAAAGAATGCGTCGAATTGGAGAAAAAAAAGATGAGATAGGAGGATTGGAGGCTTTAACGAGAGGTTATGTAATGTCGTTTCGATAGTAGTCAGTTTAGTTTCGAAATCTGTTTGTTTTCTTTTAATTGATCAAGTATTGATTGATCTTGCGTGCGCTAAACTAGAAATCGTTTATTATAATTACTAGCTCTTCCTACTGGTTTCACCTCTGCTACTCAGCTCCTATTGATCGCAGCGTGATATTTATACCTATGGCCTATAAGCCTTCCTTGATAAATAGACTATGTACCACAAAAATTTAGAATGAGTACCAATGTCCACACCAAAAAGGTATAGCAATCCGAAATGGTGACCAAAATCGCTTCGAGTTGTTGGAGGTTCGATCAAGACACAAAGGCATATAAAAATAAACCTCTCTTGTAAACATATAGATTTTAAAAAAAACAATTAACAATTCAAACAATGACATTTTCTCAAGTATTACAAGATATGATTCAAACATAACAAATGAAACTAAAACATTCTCTCGAGCGATGGTGGTCTAATTAAATATTATACCTTCTTGGAGCGACGCGAAGCTCCTTTGTTGAAATTATAAGTTCAATAAAGGCTGTGATTGCTTTGCAGCTGTCTTGAAACTCTAGGTATAAATTGTAGGTAGACTAATTGAAACTTGCCGGAGGATATTACACCTTATTTACTAGTTCAAGGAAATTAAAGTTCGTGGACAAGTTCTTATGACGATAAATTCTGAAAAGCTTTAGATTAATTCAAGTAGAAAATTCGTAAAAGATAACTTACTGCTTAGCATTTCTATCTAAAGCCGCGTTTCCACTAAGCCACCGAGCAAACATTTTGTTCAGAGCAAATGTTTGCTGTTTTTCCAGTGTTCAACAACAACTGTAAGTAGTTTTTGTTTCAACTATAATGGCAGAACGAATATATGTTCTGAAAAAAATCTCGCTCATGTTCACTCCATGTTCGCTTAAAAGATCCGACAATCACCGAGCAAATGCTCGCGTTTGTTCGCTGTTGCGTCGTCCTTTTAATGGACAGTTTGATAGGCGACCATTCATTTACCGAGTTTAGCCGAACATCGGTGGACGTACTTGTTCGCTCGCTCTGATGTTTCTATTTACCAAGCAAACACCCATTTGCTCGCTCAGAATTGTTCTTAGCGCTAAGTGGAAACACGGCTTAAGAAACAAGACGTCTATTAGGATCTCCTACACAATATTATAAACCAAAGATCTCAATAATATAGAAATAACTTTCTTAGGTTCTTAATAACCAAATACATTTCAACCAAAACAAGTAAAGGAAATATGAACCATCCTATCAACTCCGCCGCCATAAAATAAAATTGAAAAACAAAGTTTGATCTACTTGCCAGTGAGCGATCGTTAGTAACTAAGCTCGGTAATGTTACGTAACTCACACCTACCGAGCTACGCCCTAGTGACTTTATACGTAATTGTTATTCCTACCTACCATGAATACTTATGACTATAGGGTTTCCAGATCCATAAATCGAGATTTCCGGAGAAAATTCCGGACATTTGATGAAACTTTCGGACGTAAAGCATAAATTCCAAAAATTTAAAATGAACTGACTTTTTTTTTATTGTGCAGTATAATTTAAATTGTGATATTTGTATAACGATATTTCGAATTAATAAAAAATAAAATTTACTGATTGTAACAAAACATGATTTTAAATAATGAGCAATAAAGTTTTACTTTCGATTGCTTTAATTTTTTTCTTTTGCGTATTTCCATTGTATTCCGAACACTGATTCAGAATTCCGATCTTGTCCGGAAAATTTCACACGAATGGCAACCCTAGTTATGACTCATACATATAATTCATAATGATGACTTAAGTGGCAAACTAGATTGCTTTTGGGAGTAAGTTTCGTTAATATCAATGACCTCATTAAACATAAATTGAGTGTTTGATCTTAAATCTGGCTTTACAAGCCTGTTTTCACTAACTTAAATGAATGTCTAAATATTTATATGACAGCTATTCGATATTCGACGGTCGGTTTTCTGCTAAAAGCTGAAAATCCAGCGGCATACTTTTTACGCATTCGTTTAGGTATCACCGAATGTTACTTGAAGACGGTCATATTACAGTTTCGCAGTAAATTGTAATTTTGAAGTTTAAGTAATTTCGTAGTATAAGACCAATAAACTCAGACATTCGAATCAAGTAAAGTATTTCAATTTCTAAGTTTGCTGTCGAGTAAAACTTTCACTCATAAAAATCGATTGACAAAACCAAAGTCGATAGTTAGGCATCGTTGAACATGAACCGATCATGTCCATTTTCACTAACACAAAACAGTTGCTTAAATGGCTAAAACCTCCAAGTTGTACCCCAATGAATGCGTTTATCAAAACACATAACATTGTCAATGCTAAACTCAGCCGAGAGTTGTTTGTACTGTAGAATACAATTTTATATTGTCAACTTGTAAATGTTATGACAAGAAAGGAGTTTTTAGGTTTTAAACTAGATATTTATTTGAAGAACACTAGAAATTAAAAAAAAGAAAAGAAAAAAAAATTGAAAAAAGAACCAATTTTTCTCCGCAAAATTAAGTTTTCTCCCGGGGTATAATTCAAATCCAGCTAGCCCTCTTAGAGGACAAAATTCTGTCAGGATCGCAGGACTATCTTAACAGATATCCATGTCCCTAGAACGTAAAGGGCTAAGGAAGTACGAGTTTGAAAGTCAGTCACTCCCGTTCTGCCCTGAGCTGGAGGATTCATTTAGTGATTTAAACAAAAAAAAACTAGCGGTAAATAAACTGTTATTAGAATTATTTCTGACATTTGACCTCTATACTTTGTACCTTCTTTTTACCGTGTTTGAAAACTTAGCTCGTTCCTGTACATTATCGACGTTTAGTTTGTCGACAACATTATCGGATTTCAGAGCACTTTTCCAACCCTTTGTGAATCGCCTGTAGTCGCACTTAGCTTTACGAGTATACTTCTGTTACAATCAAAAAATAATTAAAGCAGAGTACCTGAGTTTCTTTTGATTTTAATAACGTAAGAGTGATAGTAAGTACATAGATAAATTGAATTAATAAAGATATTTTTGAAGAAAGAAAAATTCTACTGCGAGTGGGACTCGAACCTGTATCTTCTAGATAATTACTTCAGACGCCTTACCTACTAGGCTATCTCAACTTCACACTACACAGCCGAATCTAGTCTAGATCTATTCCCTTGTTCCAATTTCCTCAAAAATGAATCTCCTTGGTTTGTAAAACATCCAGCATATTCCAAAAAAAAAACTTCACATCATGAAAAATAATCAAATAGAATTCGCACTCGCAATACCAGTTGCGTTTATGACTATTGAAAAACCTATTCCAGTTTTTATGGGCAACATTAAACATATATATTAACAACGTTTTTATTTGTTTCAGGTAACACATACGTTTTATCGCCTAATCATGGAAACACGTAAGGGAACTGCTATAAAACGTAGGACCTACACGCGACGGTAATACTGTTTGCTGTTATTTGATTAACTCCGGCATGGGACACACCCTGTAGCTGTGTAAGTGATTACAATTTTGTTATATGGTTATTTTATTTTCATATCGCACCAGGTCGCTTTGCTGATCGTCTGCTGACTGTCTCATTAGGTAGCCGTGATCCTGTGACGTAAAGAGCTAATTGATGGAACACCGTGGATTTTAGTCAGTACGAGTCTGACAGTTCCTCCCGTCCCGCCCTATGCGGGAGGACTCATTTGATGATTTTACTACTTTAAAATAACACTATACGAAACATTCTCACTGTTCGTCCGCTCCTGAATTCCTGATGCTCCCCGAACGCCAAAAACGGGGTGCGTCCGACGAGCATCACAATTTTTCTGACAGGCCTGGTTAGTAACCTACTTGCGTTTCGTGCAATGGGACTCAGGATCAAATCTTGGTTATTTCTTTTTCACTTTTTGTGTTTTTTTTTGTTTTTTTTTTATTAGTCCTGTGAGAGTTTCAAATAATTAAAATTAATTTTATGTATACTTTTATTTCAATATTATTTGCAATTTTATTTTTTTCTAATATTTTTCAGTAGTTCTCTAGCACTTATTACGCTATTAATGGATGCATACGAATTGCTTATCAAAATATACACACATCAAAAGTGTCTAGGGATCAAGCATTTTTATGCGGATTTCTTGAGATTGAGATGTGGCTTTGTAATAAATTTATGATTTTATAAATTTATATGGATCCTTTTTGGTGCATTTCATAATTTGAATCAGGAACTGTAAATCAAATTCGAGTAAAAGATGAAAATCAGCTGTCAATATTTTCCCTATAAAAACATACAACGCATTGAAGACATTATTAGTGCTACTGTTTCCCTACTACTGATTAAAACCAACGTTATTATGGAGCGGCGACGTCATTTAAGCAGGGAAGAAATGCTCAGAGCCGTGGGAATAATAGAAGCTGGTTCCCGGCAACGTACTGTGGCTTTAGCTCTGAATACAAGTCAGAGTGTTATCAGTCGACTTTGGACACGTTACCGAAGCACTGGTACCGTGGCTGAGCGCCATGGAGGACGGTATCGCTGCACCACACGGAGACAAGACCGATACATTCAAATCTTAACTCGAAGAGCTCCAACAATAACCGCCATGATGTTAGCCGTGAGGCTTCATCACTCTTCAGGGAACTTAATTAGCGACCAAACAGTCAGAAACCGCTTGCATGAAGTGAACCTTCATTCCCGA
The DNA here is from genome assembly GCA_954870645.1 of Agrotis clavis. Classification (NCBI taxonomy): domain Eukaryota; kingdom Metazoa; phylum Arthropoda; class Insecta; order Lepidoptera; family Noctuidae; genus Agrotis; species Agrotis clavis. The sequence goes on from OX940920.1 coordinate 15,189,785, forward strand.
AGACCGCTACGGGTACCACCTATAGCAATGCACAATCGTAGGATTCGATATCAATGGGCTCTTGAACACAGAAATTGGGCAGAAGAACAATGGCGTTTCGTGTGCTTTTCTGATGAGTCTCGTTTTGGTATGAGACCGGATACAAGACGTATACGACACTGGAGAACCCCTGGACGCCAACAGCGATTAAAATCCTGCCAGGAAGTCCATCCTTATAGTGGTGGAACCTAACCTTATATGGGCGGGTATTTGGATCGGCGGAAGAACTGAGTTGATTTGGATCAGAGGCAACCTCAACGCTCAAATTTATGCTGAGACGATTTTATCAGACGTCATCGTTCCTCTACAAGTGCAAATCGGTCCCTTATTTCAGTTAATGCATGATAATGCACGACCGCACACCGCAAGAGTTGTAAGACAGACTCTCGCCGCAGCTAACATCAATGTCCTGCCCTGGCCTGCTCAGTCGCCAGACTTGAACCCGATTGAGCATGCATGGGATATGCTACAGAGAAGAGCTCTGCCGAATATGGAGGGTATCCAGTCGCAAGAAGACCTTTTTTTGTTGTTGCAACGAACATGGGCGGCCATTCCACAGCGTGATTTGGATGAACTCATTTTGAGTATGCCAAACCGATGTTCTTGTGTTGTTAGTGTTCGCGGTAGAAACACGGATTATTAATTGTTTAAGTTACCCAATAAAATTTTAAAGAAAACTGTTATTTCAGTCTTTTTTTCGAACTTTAATGTTAGTGGTTCAAATGTCAAAAATCCCTTTATTAGGAAAATGGCAAATTTCTTTATGAATGCAAAGGTGACTTGGTTTATCGTTACTGTGACAAACGATAACACTTTATTTGATGAATCCTTAAAGAACATTTTAATTAATATCAATCAGGAGAAAAGTTATTGCAAAAATATATGTTGATCCCTAGACACTTTTGATGTGTGTAGTTTGAAAAAGGATTAATTGATTCAATAATAATAATCTGTTGCTGTGCACGTATGGGAAAGAGTTGAATGAAAAAGAAAAACTCAATAGCTCGATATTGAATACAACTGAAGGATCTAAGAATCGTTGGCCAAAGTAACAAGCAAGTTGTTATGAACAAAAATTACACCTCAATCATAGGTACTTATTAAAATTTATTGTATGGATACGCCGTCAAGTATCTTTGCGGTTGGCATAACACGGCATCGGGCATGCTAACATAACGGTATAACTCGGGATTGCTCATTAGACTGTGCTTAGGGACCCAGCTGGAAGATATTATCATTAGGTAATATAACAAGCAATAAACTCTTTTTTTTTTTTTTCTTTTAAACAGGTGTAATTGGCTACTTTTATACTAATTGTTAGTGCCAACAAACACGTTTGGAGTAAACACTAGCTTGCAGACCACATAAACCTTCCAGCTGGTAGTTAGAGTCGTGCACGAAGGGTTGTTTACCATTATTTATGTGTAATAAAAAAGGCAAAAAAATAATGTACGTTGTATGAGAGCCCCCTTAAATATTTATTTTATTCTGTTTTTAGTAGTTGTTGCTATAACAGAAATACGTCATCTGTGGAAATTTCAACTCAACATCTTATTTCATTTATATGTTGGATTATGACCCAGCAGTGGGAACATAGGCTAATGATGATGACGTAAATTAAAAATGATAATTTAAAAAATAAAAACTTTGTCACTAGATACTTCACACTTTACCCATCTTATCGAGATGCAAGAAACATAATCGATTAATTACTCCGATCGAATATCGATTCACATCCTTGCCCCGCATTTCATATCACATTACAATGCGACGTACACCTCCGTCTGAATAAGGAAGTGTGAGGACATTTGACTCCGATTGTTATAGGTTAAGGTCGAATCGAATAGATATATCGTTATGATCGATTCGATTGTCATTCTAATATAAACAGCCAGCGTTGTTGTTGTAATGATCGGACCGATTAAGGGACGACTAATGGGTGTGATATTAAAATAGTGATGTTAGACGTGATTTGAATTAGGAATTTTATCGATAGATTTTAATGATAATTGTATTCGTTATTATTAGTAGCGTCTACTCTTGTAGTATGTTCTACCAAAGATAACATTTATATATTTAAATTTGAACAAACTGCTGTATTGGGTATCAATTGATTTTAGTTTGTAATATAATCAAATAAAATCATCAAATAAGTTCTCCCGCCCAGTGTGAGACGGAAGACACTGTCAGACGAGCTGAACAAAATCCACGGTTTTACTTCAACCTTCAATTTTTATTTCCACAAAGAAGCTATTCAAATTACTGTTCTTGAAATGAGTGGGAGAGCCTTTCAAGTTATAAGTTTGACTGGCCTGTTGGTCTAGTGGTTAGTGACCCTGACTGCTATGCCGGAGGTCGTGGGTTCGATTCCCACCCAGGACAAATGTTTGTGTGATGAGCACGATCATTTGTTCTGTGTCTGGGTGTAATTTATCTATAATATGTATGTATTTAGAAATATATAAGTATGTTTATCAGTTGTCTGGTACCCATAACACAAGCTCTGCTTAGCTTGGGACTAGATGGCGTTGTGTGATAGTTGTGGAATATTATTATTATTATTATTATATTATTATAAGTAAAGTTTTCAGAAACACATTCAAATACTACAAAAACAATCCTCAGTTAGGTTCAAAATAAATAACAAAAACAATAATAGAAACACCGAACCACGGTAAAATAATGAGTGGATATAAAATAATCAACAGAGACCTAACATGTTGTTAATAGCTAAAATTTGTTCTCATTCAGACGACCACAATTAATTAATCACGATAATTGAACGAGCAGACCAAAATAATGGTTTTGCGCTAAACATGAAATAGCATGGAGTGAATCAGAGGCCCTATCACGAATTCCATGTACCTATATGACCGTACTTTACGTCACATAAACGTGAAAACTCGAGCTGAGTCCTAAACACAAGATTTTGTAGATATTTACTACGTACTTGAAGTATTTCTGACTGGCCTGTTGGTCTAGTGGTTAGTGACCCTGACTGCTATGCCGGAGGTCGTGGGTTCGATTCCCACCCAGGACAAATGTTTGTGTGATGAGCACGATCATTTGTTCTGTGTCTGGGTGTTATTTATCTATAATATGTATGTATTTAGAAATATATAAGTATGTTTATCAGTTGTCTAGTACCCATAACACAAGCTCTGCTTAGCTTGGGACTAGATGGCGTTGTGTGATAGTTGTGGAATTATTATTATTATTATTATTTAGTATGTAAATTTAAACAAGCACCTCTTGTGTACGAACGAGTCTCCAGTCTCTTCTTTGCTTCTGTGCTTCGTACAAATTACGGGAACGAAGGATTAGGAAACGCACAGTTAAAGTTTGTTTAGAGAACGATTATAGAATTTATAAATCATCATTTGAGAAAATGGCTGAATTTTAAGAGGATCGTCTACCGAGCGCTCGTCCATACTAAAAGAGAAAACGTTTTCTTACCCCTAAATGTTATCTTAACTCAGTGATTTTTTTGAATGCTTCTGACACTGTAAAAAACTAGGTTTATAGGTTTTCTTTTTTTCAAAAGTAACTCTTAGGCACCTATAACTTTCAAACTATTATAAATTTTGTAATAAGTTTTAGGTAGTCCGACATACACACATTTTGCAATGGGGAAGGCAAGTCAAAGCTAATTGTAGATGGCGCCACCATAGCTTAGTCCTAATCCGACCAATGACGTAGTTCTATTTTGAAGTACCTATAAGATTTGAACTGATTAATTTGAACCAATGACGATGCTTGGAACTAGCTATACTAGCGCCATTAGTTCCCCAGTTGCCATCCCCATTACTGCTTCATTACTACACACACAATCACACCAATTTACTCACTTCAATATTAATCCAATGAAAAGGCGACGTAATCTTTATCCACCCACGATATTTGTATAACAGGCTCACAAGAGATACATCAGCGCCTTTTCAATCGTGACCGTTAGATCTAACATATAAATCTTTTCATCTGAAAATGACTCACTCACAACAGGAAGTACTTCCGTGTACCATCAGTGTGATTCGTTCCGTCCGTCCGTCCATTACTTATACTTATGTAAGAGAGAAAACAAATAAAATAAGACTGTGTTATGTACTGTTTGGTATTATGTACGTCAGCGGAGCTCGTGGCTAAATAATTACAGCCGCACAGTCCGATCTTCCGGGTTAAGCCGCGCTTGCCGAGGTTGGTCTGTAGATGGGTGACAATCTATCATAGCGAGTTTCCTCCGTGCCTCGGAAAGCACGTAAAGCCGTTGGTCCCGGCTGTCATTTGTAGATCTTTGACAGTCGTTACTGTTAAAGATAGCACAGATAGAGCAGTTACAGATAGCACACCGATTGTTTTCTCTTAACGGCAATAATGTTCCCGTTAAGAGAAAACAATCGGTGCGCTATCTTGGTTTAGTCTTAGAGAGGAATTTCACATTCATAGAACATATAAAAACGGTTGGTGAAAAAGCTAAAAATAACTTTTATGCGCCCTAACGAGAATATCTAAATCTACTTGGGGTTTGTCATTTTTAACCTTAAAAACTATTTATGGGGCTACTTACTTGGGCTGTGTGTGCTACGGGGCACCTGTTTGGGCCAATAGAGCTACCATAGGTGCGGCACGACGTACATTGCTTCAAAGTCAGCGCTTGGCTTTGTTATTCTTAAGTAAAGCGTATAGGACCGTCAGTACTGAAGCTTTACCGGTACTTGCTGGTGTTCTACCAGTAGATCTCGAAGTGCAACGACGCGCTGCAATGTACTTTTCCGCACGGGAGACCACTGACGCTGATTTTCTACCGCAACGTGACCGTGATAAGATATCTCGATTATTCAAACCCCAGAGCGACGTCTGGGAGGATCTTTTATCCGAATGGCAAAATAGGTGGGATAATTCTATCAAGGGACGGCACCTCTACCAGTTCTTTCCATCCGTTCGTGAGCGGCTGGCTAGGACGTGGCTGGAGGTGAATCACTGTGTTGCCCAATTTCTCACCGGACATGGTAACTTTAAACAGTTATTTGTTATGCAAGGCTGCAAAGTTGATTTTTGGCGCGAGTACTTGAATTGAAAACTGAGCGAGCGAAGGATTCTAAGATTGAACCGCGAGAGAAACGAGCGGTTCAAATATAGAATCCTGAGCAATGCGAAGTTTTCAAAGGTACGAGACGCAGAAAAACTTTGCTGCCGAGTGCAACACACAACTTTTCACCTCACACAGCGAGGAAATGTAGTGGGGGCGGCTCGCCTGGCAGTGTAGAAAAGTAGAAAACAATTGAATACAAGACGTGTTCGAATTTTAAACAACACTTTGTGCTCTAGAGCACAAAATGGAGTTTTGCGCTCAAATTTTGAATGAGAAATAGAATCTTTCCGAGCGGGTGAGGTGAAATAGTTATTTGTTATGCAAGGCTGCAAAGTTGATTTTTGTGCGCGAGTACTTGAATTGAAAACTGAGAGAGCGAAGGATTCTAAGATTGAACCGCGAGAGAAACGAGCGGTTCAAATATAGAATCCTGAGCGATGCGAAGTTTTCAAAAGTACGAGACGCAGAAAAACTTTGCTGCCGAGTGCAACACACAACTTTTCACCTCACACAGCGAGGAAATGGTAGGAGTAAGAGAAACAGCTTAAACAATTTACTATATAAGTATTTATTTATTCATTTTAGAAATTAAAAGTAAAATTACTACAATTGTTAATATTGAAAGTTAAATGTTTTTTTTGGAACATTAATACTTGTGTTTGACACTTGTGTGTTATTATTACGTAAATTTGCGGAAAATTGCTCAAATTCATTGGATTCCATTGTGAATGTTGGAGACAGAGACAGATATAAGGCGGTTCGAGACGATTTTCTCGAATTTTAAAAACTCAAACTTACCTACGACATCTACTACTTAACACTTTTGTCCAGAAAAAAAAAATAGGTTGGTGCCATAGATATTTCTGTGGTTGGTGCACTGACATGCAGTGGGGGCGGCTCACCTGCCAGTGTAGAAAATAATTGAATACAAGACGTGTTCGATTTTTAAACAACACTTTGTGCTCTAGAGCACAAAATGGAGTTTTGCGCTCAGATTTTGAATGAGAAATAGAATCTTTCCGAGCGGGTGAGGTGAAATAGTTATTTGTTATGCAAGGCTGCAAAGTTGATTTTTGGCGCGAGTACTTGAATTGAAAACTGAGCGAGCGAAGGATTCTAAGATTGAACCGCGAGAGAAACGAGCGGTTCAAATATAGAACCCTGAGCGATGCGAAGTTTTCAAAGGTACGAGACGCAGAAAAACTTTGCTGCCGAGTGCAACACACAACTTTTCACCTCACACAGCGAGGAAATGAAGTGGGGGCATTGACCTATACAGGGGGCGGCTCGCCTGGCAGTGTAGAAAACAATTGAATACAAGACGTGTTCGAATTTTAAACAACACTTTGTGCTCTAGAGCACAAAATGGAGTTTTGCGCTCAGATTTTGAATGAGAAATAGAATCTTTCCGAGCGGGTGAGGTGAAATAGTTATTTGTTATGCAAGGCTGCAAAGTTGATTTTTGGCGCGAGTACTTGAATTGAAAACTGAGCGAGCGAAGGATTCTAAGATTGAACCGCGAGAGAAACGAGCGGTTCAAATATAGAATCCTGAGCGATGCGAAGTTTTCAAAGGTACGAGACGCAGAAAAACTTTGCTGCCGAGTGCAACACACAACTTTTCACCTCACACAGCGAGGAAATGTAGTGGGGGCATTGACCTATACAGGGGGCGGCTCGCCTGGCAGTGTAGAAAACAATTGAATACAAGACGTGTTCGAATTTTAAACAACACTTTGTGCTCTAGAGCACAAAATGGAGTTTTGCGCTCAGATTTTGAATGAGAAATAGAATCTTTCCGAGCGGGTGAGGTGAAAAGTAAATTGTTTTCCTTCAAGCTTGTTCCCTCGCCTTTTTGTCAATGTTCGACACCTGACTGTGAATATGAACAATCAGCACATCATATTCTTTGGGAGTGTATTCTTTGGCAAAACGAACGCAATATTATGTTGGATGCTGTTCAGACTACATCTGGAGTCATATACGGACCTTGTCGAAACTCGAACAAACTTCCGTGCGTTCAAGCGTTTTTGCCATACCTATTATTGGAATCAAATATAGCAGCTCACAATTTAGGACCCATTAATATTAGTAGTCATTTTTACCCGTGGTGCTAGGCAACTGGGCTTCTCCCAGTTGTAATATCCCTTTGTGCCCATTGGCCTTGTTTTGTTCTGTCTCCTGCTTGCATGGAGGGAAGCGGAAACATATTTTTCCTACTCCTCCACTATTCTTTTCTGATTAATTTCGTGCAGGATCCAAGACAGGTAAATTCATTCTCCGGGACACGTCGAGCTTCATTGTCTCGGCGCTTTTCTGGTGGTTGCCACTGTTGATTCTGGCTTTCAGGAGTTGCAGTGGTTTGGGAATAGTGTGGTGGGTTTGTCCCAGTCGTTACTGTTAGTCAGAAGCTCTAAAGTCTGACAACCAGTCTTACCATGGGGTATCGTATTACACAGTTACTGGGTTGTGGAGGTCCGACAGGCAGTCGCTCCATGTAAAATACTGATATCCAGCTGGATCTGGTTTGACTGGAAGCCGACCCCAATATAGTTGGGAAAAGGCTAGGCAGATGATGGTATTATGTACGTCAGTTACAAGTATTTAGTCTATGTTCTACCCCTACGATCTTTACTCTTGTCCATGTTGAACCCAAACCCATAACTAGCTATGTGTCACTTTTCTGGCCTGTACTCAAATGTTCTTCTTCTAAATTGATGGTAGAGTAATTTCTAATAACTTTTCAAAGAAATTAAAGAAAAAGTCTTTTATAGTGATTAGCACTCCGTAATAAACTAAAAAAATATATAAAGAAATACAAAGTACAAAACCTATTGTAACTCTATGGGCGTGGCCCCATGTCTCCGGCGCGGCGCCGCGCGCCGTGCCGAGCTACGGCGCCGCCCGCCGGCGAGCGGCGCGGCGCCGTGCCGCGCTACGGCGTCGTGTACCGGCACGTACCCTATGTTCAGCAAGTGTATCCAAAGATAAAAATTACAGTTTTGATTTGATATGGACCGCGAAAGGCGTATCCTGGTCCTGTTGCTAGTGTATACATATGTATGTATGTAGTCATACGTATGTCTACATCAAAAAAAAAATTCTATGATAAGAATAAATAAGTTAAAATAATTTCTTTTATTTCTTACCTTACGGTGCGTACAGACTATGTAACATAACATGTTATATAACTGTAATTTTTATCTTTGGATACACTTGCTGAACATAGGGTACGTGCCGGTACACGACGCCGAAGCGCGGCGCGGCGCCGTGGCTCGGCACGGCGCCGCGCCGCTCGCCGGCGGGCGGTGCCGTAGCTCGGCACGGCGCCGCGCCGCCGCACGGCGCACGGCGCCGCGCCGGAGACATGGGGCCAGGCCCTATCCATCCCTGAAATTTAGGTTTTAATCCAACCAGTGAAACAATTGGATGAGCAGTTTCTAAGATGGCCTCCTACATCCGGATTTACAAACTATACTCTTTGATTACTACATATATTATAGGATATCATATAGACTTGCGAAACAATTAGTGTGCACCTTAAAAATCTATATACGGACCACGAAAGACACTTACTCCACATCACTACTTTCTATCTCCTTTTATAGCATATATTATCTAAATACCGCGGAACACAACAAACGAAATTTAAAGTTGCAGTTTAAAATGTGTATTTTAGAAAGCGGCGCATAACATGTTTTACGTGCAAAACATTCCCAAATTACCGATTCGTTTATGTCTTTCCTCATTTGTTTGGAAACTTGATTCGTAAGCTTGTCTAGTAGCTGCTAGGCTATAATTAACATTTTATATTTAAGCAATTGTAAATGGAAATGTAGAATTTAAATATTCATGCTGTCTATGCATTTTGATGATACAAACACTGGAAGGTGTGTGGAAGCCCTTTATGAACCTCGCCCTTATTTAAATTTATGTGATTTTGTAATAGAAACTGAAGAATACTAATGTGTAATTGAAATAATTTGGCTTCTTTACATAGTTTAAAATAAAGTTGCTTAAGTTTGTTTGTACGCGCACTACTTCTAACGACTGCACTAAATTGAATCTTTATTTTTTATTGCTTTCATTATCGCAGCTACAACTTCTGAAAATCTATCACTCTCGAACGGGTAGGTAGGGTAGGTCAAGTATATGAACCCCTACGAAGCCAGGGTGGTGCCCTAGTTAAAAATAAAATAGCTAAATATCGGGACGAGTTGATACAAAAATAAAGAAAATGAAATATGATTTAGAAATCTATACCAAGGGCAAGGTTGAGAAAGAATTGTGTTCTATTGAAAATATTAAAAAGCAATGAGCCAAACGAATGGAAGTGGTTGCATCTAACAACAACATCTAACATATACAATAATAATTCAAACTGTACGAAATAATAATAAAAATCGAGATAATTTACTTCCTATCCACGACTAAGCAACACGACGCTCCCAATTAAACTAACACAATCGTGTAACAACAGACAGCGGCGTGTGTTAAACCGTAATTAACGGTTAATCACAACACGAGTTTCATTGCGTACTATAATTAAGGACACTTAGCAAATGTCGTGTTGTCAGTGAGCGCCGCGGATTTGTCAATAGGACGATAATCCGTCCAAAGAGCGGCGCAACGACCCAGCGCGGAATCACGCTTGTGACCGCACTGATTGCAAACCCGCATCATTTGCGCCAACCGGACCTAATAGGTGGCTCATTAAAGCACTCTTGTCTATGTCATGATACCGCCAATTACCAGCCAGTGTCAATCGATGTTCTCATCAGTTACGTCACAAATGCACTTCAATAATACCGTGTTTATATTTGTTTTGAGTTTCTGATATTTCTGTACTGTTGTAAGTGACATGAGCTAGAAATATAGAATATTTAAATTGCATAAAGAAGAAGCGTTGATTTATCTGCCCATAAACACTCACAACTAAAAAATACTTCATCATCATCATCATCAGCCTCTAATGTTCCCATTGCTGGGACACAGGCCTCCTCTCTGTGAGAGGGAGTGGGCCATAATCCACCACGCGGGCCCAGTGCGGATTGGTGGATGAAATATAAATACTACTTACAGGTTAATATCCCGTTGCATGTTTTACTATAGCTGTACCCCCTTGGTTCACCCCCGCGGCCTTAGCGTGATGTTATGTAGCCTAAAATAATAAAATTGTTCAATTCGAAGCAGGAGTTTCAGAGATTCGCGCGTTAAACCAAACTCTTCTGCTTTATAATAATAGTGTAGATTATGGTTAGTGTAGTAACTTATATAATATCAATGTTCCAATCAGCTCTATATTTTGTTCATTAGGTACAAATGCAAGTCTAGGTCTCCAATTCTCCATATCGGTATGTGGCAACTTGGAGTGGTGCGCGCGCGCAGTTCAGTCACGAGCATGTCGCAACTAACACGTTCGAATGGCTCTCGCAATAACGCGTGGCGGACCTCCTTCGGAAATGGACAGCCTTTGTTCCAATTGTTAGGAAACATAATTATGAGTGATGAGACTCGCCCTATCAACCCGTACTTTCCTTATTCAATTTCCACAAAAGGAAACAACCTCGTACTTCTTAGATCCGTAATTTATTTACAAAAGTGTAGCAAATTTTTTAGTAATACCGATAAAGAACGGTTTATTGCAGTGTGTTAAAGGAATTCCCTTTCACCCGAATTTTATGGACTCGTTTTATTTCTCCGTACAGGGTGCATTTACGACGTCATGCGCGAACGTAAATTTTATGAGATTTTGGACTCCATTTTAATGGAGTTGGGTTGGCAACTGACCATGTTACGTATGGCTAATAAAATGTTGATTTTCGATATTTATCAGTGGGATTTTTGATCGTGTGAATGAGCGGTCGTCTTCAAGGTTAATTTGACATGCGTGTGTGAATTCATCGGTCGGTCTGGGTCAAAGTTAATGCGTGAATATACATTCGTTAACATGTATATGTACTGATTAACAGCCATTATTGATGCTATTGCAATGGCTTTAAGAACAATGGGACGTAATAAATGAACGATGCTATATCAAGCGTTATTATCTCACATTTAATGGAAGGTAGGTATGTCTATCACAATAGAAAGACTTTCTTATAGGTACTTCATAGATGGAATGTGCATTAATGGTCTAAAACATTTCAGGTTTGTTAATACTTATTCTAATTTGCTTGCTTATAGCTGAAACTGACTGACGAGCTATTATTTCAAAGGTTGTCTTCTGCAATACTTGTTTAAATAAATGCATGATGCTTAACTTAATGTTATGCTTGTGAGCACTTAAACATGTAAATTTTGACCGTATTCAAAGGCCTTTAAACTATGTTACCTATATGAAATGCAAATACAATCTAATATTGCTTAAGTAATTAATCCAAAATATGCAAGTCGTACATAATTATTTATGAGATGCCCTTACTCTAATTGTTATTTAGCTCTTACAAAATCATTACAAGACTTTTCCTTTCAAAGTCTTGAAAAACTTCGACATAAATAGAGCAATATTACCGAAACAATAACCTCTTAACTAGAATTTCAACTACAGACATTCTCATAGAATTACCGAAACAAGACGTAGAAATAACAAAATCGGGAATATGAATGTCGAAAATTGTTCAATTGCGTGCTGAATGTATGTTAATAGCTTAGATAGATAAGTATCAGAGGGAAATAGTACAAAAACGTCTCTAGCTCGACGTGTATGCCATCAAGGTCGGAGCGTTCACACGGCAGCGCCTGCGCAAAGGCGGAGTTTTAAAACAAGCACCAGTCTACAAGCATACTGTATGGGGAATTAAACTACGTAGCTAGGTTAACGATTCACACGCTTGTTTAGAACTTTGACTGCGGTTTGATTGTGCTTTATGTTTGTTTCTTTTTTGTACGTACTTGAGCTGGACAGCTGGACTTGAGTTGACACTGCTGCGTGTTTTACTTACTCACCGAATGTGCAAAAGCAAAAACAGTGATAGATATTTCATAATTCAATCACGAGTTTAACTATTAATCTTAAACTTCGCAACAAAGATCAGAGAGCTGGCTATTTCTTTGGTGATTTTCTATGTTTGTAAACGCACCCACAATACAGGGGAAATACCTAACTAGTGTGGGGCAAAGTTTAAAAGAAAATGCCATTCAATGTGGCAATACTGCCAGTCATCTGATTCAGAGAGGAAATATTTATATTTTTGTTTATTATGAATATACTCGTACTCAAAAACTACTGCGGTGATGTTCAAAATCCTTTCACCCATAACAAACTACGTGACCGAGTAACTTTGTATGTAATGTACTTTCTTTTTGAAAATGCACCTTCGCTAGCTAGGGCAGGAAGCTCGAATACAATTTTTTTTTTTAAACCCATACCCAAAACAGTGAAATTTATCATCGAAATTAAAGCTGTTCAAAATAAAATCTACTAAAATAAAGTTCACTTTGTTACACCAATAAAACTGAGTAGGTGTAAAGTTAAATTAATTTTAAAACACGTACCTACATAAGCTGATCGCTTCAAATTGCCTTTCCACTGCACAAAGAACCATCAACATTTTTATTAGCTTTTGAATTACGTAGGCGAGCATTGTAGATGAATACATTGGAATCGTAACTCATTTTTTTCTTTCCAAAGAATCATTGCTCTGTAACGCAATAAAGGTACGGTACGTAGATTCACCTCGCTCATTGCTTTTTTGTCGGGACAAAAACAGAGGTTTGACAAAATCCGCGTTGTAAAAAATCGTGAGAAAAAATTTATCAAGATCACTGCCAATGGCGAAGTGGGATCTGTGACCACGACTTAGGTCACCGGTTGCAAGCGATACCTGTACCTATTGTTAGCAAAAACTGTAGTAATACGTGACATTGCATTTACCTAATAGCTTCGTTAGAGATGCAAGCGTTAAGTAATCGCTTGTTTTTGCATCGCAATTACGTTGTCGCTGAGGCCATTCGCTCCAGATTAGAGTTGACGTTATGCATTTATGTGGTTTAATGAAACATCAACGTATATTGCAACTTTGTGTAATGTAACAAATAGTAAATTTACAATCACACGGATGTTACTGAACGATCGATCAATACTTATTGCGTTATAAAAATATCGAGGCCGCTGAACTTCTCGTAAAAGGAAAACATGACGGATCTCCTCGATACCTCAAAATATCACGTTCGAAAATATATTCGTATTCTTCGAATTTATCAAGGTGAACAGAATTAATGAAATTCATCTTCAACCATCTGTCAACTGGAAATGTAGAGCCTTCTTTTGTTTTGGGGATCAGAAGGTGCCATTACCCGGTAATAACATCGTAATCCGGGTTCCCAGGCGCGTTGATTATCTACTATTATTAGACAATTATCTCCAAGGCCATTCATTGTACCAATGAATGAAGGGCCTATCTATTACAAATCAGTCTTAACATGTAGTAATACAAATATCAAAGTGGTTTCTCCTTCAGAATTTATCGTATAAAGGTTTCTAAAATATAGGGCGGCTGAAATAAGACCTTTTTGCTGAAACTTACCAATTTACCAAGACTTGTAACAAATACTCTCCATTCATCAATATAATAGCGAATTTGAGTCTTGGCTCACTCTCGTGACGTAAGGGATGCCATAAATCGAAGCTATTGAACAATGTTAGTTATGTGGACAATAGCATATCGGTGTCAAGATCGTTAGCCCGGGCAGACCGCTTTTGTCTTCTTTTGAGGGCCGAATATCAGTATCAGACACATGGTGTCAAAGACGTGGTAAGTAAAATATCACTTTAGCGAGGACAATGTGGACTTTAGCCAACAGGAAGTTATGTGTATCATAAGTAATTTGTTAAAAAAAGAAGTAGGTAGATTGGCTATGTATGACAAAACAGCTTGTAAATGTCACAATTGAGTTATGAATGACTCAGGAACGTAACGCAAAATAGGCTCATTGTGGAGATAATATTTTTTGCTCGAGTATTTAGAGATAAATTGCGCTGGAAGTATAGGCGTTTCATTCAATGTATACCTCCATTTACGTGAATGCCTCATTTTGGGGTAATGTGTCTGTGCACACCTGACGACCTAGTTACCACTGAATAAAGATGATTTTTGGAATTTCGTCTCATAAATTCTTAATGAAAAATTGCTGAACTTAAGAGTACCTATAAAGTATGTAGTTCATTAATTACGGTCCTCAGTAAACAGAGAAGACAGCACTAATTAAAAGCAATCTTAGTAAAAAATAAAACTCTTGTAACAGCTTCCATAGCCATTCGTTAAACAAATTAAATTATTTATCAAGCCACGGTTTTACGTGAAACTTTTATAACGTTGCTTTTATAAAATTATTCTGTAGTTGGAAAAGTTGTAACAATATTTTATGGGCGTGCGGCATGTATTTATCCACAGCTTGATTTTGAATTGAAACTCGAGGATGAGAATTTGATTGGCTGTATGTCAAACAGACCGATGGGTGGATAATATTCAGAAGATCGCAGGTAAAACCTGGTTTTGTCTCGCGCAATTCAGGGAAATATGGCACAAAAAAGAGGAGAGAGAGAGAAATTATACTAAATAATGGGTGAAACAAAGCTACAATGATGATGATGATGATGATGTCTCTATACGATCAATTCAGAATTTCATCTTTCTTTGCATACGATAATAAATTCAGGTGCTGGCAATAAAATATATTGCCATTGGGAAAGAGATAACTGATAGTTCACACATCACATCTCTTTCACACACTACCAATATGTGACGTTTTTCACTAGTTTGTCGTTTGCTGTGGTTAACTAGTGCTTCGTGCGACAGAGATAATGCTTTGCGAAGCCGAGAACAGCGGGCCGATTACATCTTTTCAAAGTAGATCAAAAGTCGATGTGCAACTTATTTTACCTAATAGTGTTCAATTATTGTAAAATGTCTTCAATGCTTATTTTTTATCATTTCTTTAATACAGACGCTAGCACACGAACCTACTTCTATTTGTGAAATTGTTTTAATAAATTTTCAGTTGGTTTATGTTCGAATGGGATTTTTAAAGTTTGAGATTGTTTTGTACCATCGCATCCTGTGATCGCATCGAAGGCTTCGATATCGCTTCAATATCATAATAATGTAAAGATGGATGTTCTTCGTAAAGTAAACCACTGGACAGGTTTTGACAAATGAGGTGTTCATCGATTGCTTCTAAGTGATACGCGGAGTGGAAAATTCTAGGAAGGGTATTGAAATAAATAATATACAAGCTTTTCCTATCAGCTTACAGTGTTCCAATTAATATTTCGTTGGCAAACATTATTTATTTGTAAAGTATTTTTGCATCAGTTCAATTTGTCCGACAAAATACTCAATCCAGATTTATATACTAAAATTAAAAGTAAAATATTCACAAACAGGACTAAATTGAACTAAAGTTAAAAACAGGGCGTTTTTACATGTTTTTTTGTGTTGAGAAAACTTATAATTAAACTAATTTGGCCACATGCAAGTTTGTAGATATCTTAAGATTTGCTACAACGAGAGGACGGAAATCTTTAAAAATGTAATTATTTTATTTTGTCAATCATTTTATGCATTATGTTTGTATTTCATGTGGTCATCATAGCTTTTTTAAACGATTAATGAATGTGACTTTTGACTATGGTTACGAATTGGCACTGTTTTGTCATCATAGCATAATAGCAAATAACATATAATATCCATAGAAATCATCGAAAATAACAACACACGGTAATATTGTAAAAGCATTGTATCCAAACATCCACTTCCCATTGTAAGTATAAAGCTATAATTATTAAATAAATGTTTCGAAATATAATGTGGGGAAGTTGGGTTGACATCCGTGTGGCCAGGTGGCGGGAAATGGCGACCCCGTTACCATAGAGCAGATGCCACAGAAGGCTTAGTCCTTGTAACGTTTGGAAGTAGTAAGTGCGTAGTACGTTACTATGCAAAAATACTACGCCCTTTTCCGCGGTTTCTAACACTATGGTCACACTAACGGGAAGTGCCGTCAATTATCGCTTTTATGGACGTTTAATACGAACATTTGAAGACTGATCGCAAAAATCAACTGAAAAAGCCCTTAGGCCTTTGTCAAACAGACAGGCGATAGCGAACCGAACCGAATCATGTCATATAAAAACTTTTTCTAAAAAAAATGTGACCGCCTTCAAAAACAACCACAAAAAAGGGTAAAATAACCTACAAAACTTTTCTTTCGGAAGTCGGTGACTTTTTTTATTAATTTCATTGTCTCTTTTGCCACCGACTTCCGAAAGAAAAGTTTTGTAGGTTATTTTACCCTTTTTTGTGGTTGTTTTTGAAGGCGGTCACATTTTTTTTAGAAAAAGTTTTTATTTTACTCTTTTTAGTTTAAATATTCAACCAAAATTCTTGTCAAATACATCATTTTCTTACATGTGCACTAGAATTTTGTAATCCGTAGCACCGGTAATAACATCGTTAACATCTCTTTATTCATTCCCTATCTCAAAAACTACTGAACCGATTTTGATGAAATTTGCAGTATTCCCTAAGTTGAACGATACCTAGTACAACAAAAAAAGAATTACTTAAATCGGACTTGTAGTTCCGGAGATATGCGAACACAAACATAGTTTTCTTACTTGAGGAGTTGTACCTTCCATCATCAGCTCAGGTACATGAGATGATGATTTCCATACGCAAATACTTGAATTACTTCATAAGATTTGCGAAATACTACGTGTCAGCCAATAAAATTTGAGGGTTGCCCTCGATTTCTCCAAGATCCAATCATCAGATCCTGAAATGGTGACAATGGGACCACACGGGAAGCACTAGCTTTCGAATAAAAAAAGAATCATGAAAATCGGTTCACCCAGTCGCAAGTTATGAGGTAACAAACATAAAAAAAAAAAAAAAAAAAAAAAATACAGTCGAATTGATAACCTCCTCCTTTTTTTGAAGTCGGTTAAAAAATGCGAAAGCGATCCGATACTCTATGTGACAGGCTTCAAACAATTCCATACATTACAAACAAAAACGCTACGCCACGCATTCGGTTCGTCTGTCAGTTTGACAATAGCTTTAGTGTGGCCCGGATATTAGATCTCTGCAATCCATCGAAGGTGCGTTTTAGTACTAATTCATGTAGGGTAAATTTGAGTAAATAATATTGTATAAAAAAGTTAAGAACATAATGTATATTCAATGTAAAAATCACTTAATAAAGGCGGATTTATGTTACCTGCAAGCAGTTAAAACAGTTTCATTTAATTAAAATCTGTTTTAAATAAAACAGAAGCTGATTGAAATAAATGGAACAAACGGAACAGTTGTGCTTATCACAACTTTAGGTGATATTCTTGTTACCCGTTGTTCTTCTGAATGTTCCTTATGAAACCTAACATATAAGTACGTATACTAGATACCCTGTTATATAGTGCTTTACCGACCCCGGGGCAAATCACCTATTTCGCTGGATCAACGCACACGGTTCTAGCGTGTCTGCGGTCTCATGTCGATATTGGCTTTAGCTTTCATATAAGGTAAGTAGATACTAAATATAGATATGGTAGTGATGTTTATTTGATATTAAACAAGAAACGTATTGATGTGTTGGTAGCTCTTTGAGAAATTTTATTTGTAGAAATTACGGCGATTAAATTAAAGGTTTCATTATTGATAATAATAATAATTCTTGATACATATTCTGGAGATTATGGCAATGATTAGTCTGTGTATACCATTCTGCTTGTGCGTATAACTATTCGACGAAAATAAGAACAGTTGCTCAGGTTTTTGCTGGGAATTCAAAAAATATATAAATTTTAGCACGGGACTATCATACCGGCAACTTTCTAATTCCGGGCTGCTACGGAGAAATTCGTAATCAAATCCATGATCCCACAATCGGCACTTGATGCGCTTGCGCAGACACAGAAGAGAGAAAGAGACATAATACAACACAATTCCCTCAACAAGCTAGTCATACCGTGCGAGTATTCAATCCTCCTTGTAAAGAAATTTCCAAAAAAAAAAAAAAATTTACCAACATCTTATTATCAGTAATAGTGTAGCATTATCGTCATCGGATATGGATTTATGTACGGAAATAATGTTTTTATTACCATTACTTCCAGAACAATCTTTGCTCGTAAATGTAACATTATTTTGTTTGACTTTTTATTACTTTTATATGAAAGGAGCTATAATATTGACCGGGTATCCGATTTACCCGTAACAAAATGATTTTTCGCAGAAAACAAGATTGAATTTTAGGTAAACAATAGATTTCCGTTACTGAAAAAGGTTGTAGGTAAAAGCTTTCTATGTTGAAAGCTTCTACTATGTACTAAATAAACTAGGGGCAACTGAAAACGATCAATTTCATCTGTATTGTGAATTTGCTTGTGTATTGCAGCTGTATTGTTTATGGATCGGAATGGACCGAATGTTTGAAATGAAAAAAGTTTATGCGTCGCTGTTAAATAGGACCACACAACTGTGATAGCATTTTGAAAACTTTGAGTTTTTATTATTTAAATCTAAATAATAGTAGTAGTGACCATGTCAGCCTAAAATTGTGTGGGTTTTTTTAAGGGAATTTGTGCCGGACAAACTTTTATTTAAGTACCTACATTTCTGTCAAATTCATTGATTAAGTTAATATCCATCATAATTAACCGATGTCTAAATAGAGGAGGTTATAAATTCATTGAAGACACTCATGATGTAGTGGCTGAACGATCGACTGCTTCGCAGCGTGTCGCGGGTTCGATCCTCGAACGGAACAAATATTTGTAAGATCTGCAAGTTCTTGTTCCGGGACTGGGTGTTTTTGTATATGAGTTTCTGTTTGTAAATGCACTCACGATACAGAGAAAAATTCCTAGTGTGGGCCAACGCATAAAAAAATAAAATTATCTGAATCATTTTTTTCCACAAACATGCTCATTAATATAAAAAAATAGGTACCTAAATTTAAAAAGCTCAGTATTTTAAAACAACGTTTCCTAAAAGCAAATCAATACCCCTCCTTTCTGAGATCTCTATTCAATGGCCTCATTTAACAGAAAGATTCATTAATCTCTAGTTACCGGTAATACTTTAATGTTCTAAATCTAAGCTGGTCCTAATGGAGCTCTAGCCTCCTCGTTACAAACGGTAATGGTCGCTCCCTTTTATACGAGTTTTGTTTTGGTCCAAAACAACGCTGTTCGACCACGTAATGTGTTGCTTAATGACCAAATGTTTATGTGTACATTCATAATTTTATTGTGGCATTTATGTATACGCTGTAAAGTTCTTTTTTGGGATCTGTGACTTGGTTTCTCGTTGAATATTTATAATTATGCTTAGCTAATATAGGTCGCTCGTGGCTAAATAATAACAGTATAGGTCGATCTTCAAGGTTAAACCGCCCTTGCCGAAGTTGGTCTGTGGATCGGTGGCCATCGATCGTAAATCCTCTATGCCTTGGAAAGCACGTGAAGCCGTTGATCCCGGCTGTCATTTTTAAATCATTGACAGTAGTTGCTATTTAAAGCCTGACAACCAGTCTTGCCAAAGTATTAGTATCCACAAGTTACCTACTTACCTGGTTGTTGAGGTAACACAGGCGGTCACTCCATGTAAAATATTGGGCATGGCAGATGATTAGCTAGTGTGGCTAACCTAAAAAAAGTATAGGTATTTATCATACAGATGAATAAATAAAATTTATTTATTTATAGATAACCTAGAATTTAAATCAGAATAGCTGCTCATTTTATAAATTTCTACTGAAGAGTGAGTAAGTAAATGAAAGCAGCTCTAGCTATAAAAAATACGATGTTTTCACTACCATAAATAAAATGTCGTCTAAAAAGCACAAAGTTAATATTGTGACATAAATAAATAATGATAAACCTTGCACAGAAGCTAACAAACATAAAAACCAGCCCAGCGTCCCCGACTGCCGTCCTTGGACAAAAACAACACAAGATTTTTCAATTTGGCAAAGGAGGTAGTCTCCAGAGGATTTGTGGTTTTAGCTTGCGGTATACCGGCATCGGTAGGTATAATCCTCGGTAGGATTACAGACTCAGTACCCGTCTAGTGCCGTACAGCGTCAATTCCTACCGGGATGATTAATAGCATACCGATAATCCCTCGAGCTCCTGATATCGTTTTGCTCAACGCTCCGTTCGTTTTCCACATCGTACTACTACAGTGACCACAAACATGGACTATGACCTCCTCGCCATTTAAATGAGGTCACCTCGCCGTCTGTCGCATTAATTGTTTTATATTTTAATTCAATAGCTCATTCGTATTCATATCTCGTTTCACTTTCTTTTTGGAATAACAAATTAAACCACTTGTTTACATTTTAAGATCCTATCTGTCAGAATATGAATAAATGTTTCGACAACTGTGTTTTTTACTTAGATTAAGTACTTGTTCTAAAGTTGATCTCATAATTAGGTCTTGGTTCGGGAAAGCTATAGCTTTGTCACCCCTTTGTTCTAAATTCGTCGATCAGCACTATAGAGTGTGATCGCGGCACTACCGCACCAATTAGTCTCTTGTCAGCGGCTCTTTGAATCATTCACTGAGTTCGTTCTCGCTGACATCACTATCCATCTCTATTTAAAATTGCAGTTTAACAGAATGGGTGAACATCTTTCTTACCTGTCTAAAACAAAGTTTCTTGACTCTATATTTACTTGACTTTCATTATTCATGACCGAGAAAGGAAGCGAAGAATTTAATAAGGCCAAACAAATTCTTAGCCGTAATTAAATTGATGAAGTGCGTGACGGCAGTATCAAATTCATAATTTGAAAGGGAAATTTTTCTTCACCCCGAAGCGTTATGCCAAATTGAATCGAGAGCCACGAATATCCGGATGGCCCAACGACTACCGTCGTGCCCAGCGATGTTGATTCTACTTTAAATACCTTCCATTTTGGGGCATTGTCACAATTTGCTTTTGAATGTCAGAATGTCAAAACGTAGCATGAATTCCAATGAACTTTGTTATTTCTGTCACTGAGATTTTAATCCGCTTGATCATACGATTGCTCAGTTTTGTTAATAGGTTCATCTAATTGGCGATTATTGGAATGCTATGTTCATAAATTGATTGATTTATCGAAATTATTTTGCAATTAACTGTATAGGTCTAATTTCAGTCGACTATCAATATTATAGTTATATTGATAGTCGATATTATAGGAGTTTCTTGCACGTTCTTCTCCATAGAGATCTACTTCTTGGAACGGGCATCTACGGTACTTTCACAGTTTTTATGCATTGTGACTGGGACTGTAGCACCATAACTTTTGTAGTGTTTAATAATATTCCTTTGACTGTCTATGACAATTCAAAAGTGCCTGTAACTGGTTACTTGAAATAAATGCTTTGATTATGATTTTATACGTTAAAAATTAAAATATTCTAAAAAAAACTGAATAAGTAGGTACTGTAAATGTGATGTGACCCTAATGCATAATCGACTTCAACGTTCATCTACCAAAACACTCATCCAGTTTTATATGAAAACTACACTAACCGCTACTTCATTTACTGCCTCAATTACCAAATAACTGCCACACGTGTTCGCGACGTATAAAACTCCCGTAAACAGTATTTCCTTGCCAAGTTTTCGTATGTTCTATAAATTGTATGGTGCGCACGTTTTTAGAGTTTGTCATAAACGTCCCTGAGCACCCAGAATCTCAATCAAACGTGTCTGAGTGGACCAAATTTGGGAACTGTTTCCACTCAACCGGTATTAGATCGAGGACGAGGGTCCATCGATACCCTGACAGTTATACGGACTAAGGACTGCGACCGTCCATCGAAACGTAATTTACTTACTTTTAACTGCCTATAAACCGTTTCGTTTTTCGTTCCTTTTTTGCTATTCAAGTATTCATCTGTTCCCTTTACGCGTCGGATATCGATTACGCTTATTATCATAATATTGCTTTTGATGTTATACTTTTTTCTTTTATTTTACGTGACGGGTAAAAAGTAATTTGATAATAATATTTAATCGTACTACAACTTTCAAAAATATTTAGTACATACTTAATTGTGACATCCCTTGCATGCAATCCAATTTTAAGTAAGTTCCATCTCATTACTAACATTTCACAACATAAATAGACAATAAATATTTTGTAACCGTGATTTTGTGAACATAATAAATCTCTGGGACACATCTGGTTTTCTTCATTCAACAGCTGGGTTACGCTTGTAAATTGGTAAAAAAACGCCAGCCACGGGGGCCCAGTGTACATCCCTGAAGGACCCCAATAGAACGTAACCCCCGGGTTCGATTTGAAAGGCATTGGAGGTAGGTAGAACACCTTCCTTTTTTTCGCTGTCATCTACACCCACAAATACAGCTAATATAAAAGATTCTACCTGAACCACTCGACGTACACGATACCTTAATAAAATGTTAGCAAAATGATATGGGTAGACAAGTTTCTCAATGTTATTACTATTAGGAGAATTATTAATATTGTTTATGTATGTAACACTGTGTTTCTTTTACTTTTTCTTTTCCCTGGGTAGCAAATTGTCAATGTTCTGTTCAAATATACATACGGTAGAGTTAGGTGTACTAACTCTAAAAAGTTGTGTATTATAAATGATCCTTTCTCCTTTGATAACAATGTGTTTTTTATTTAATACAGAATCTATTCTTTAATGGGGATGGCAACTCAAAGCTAATCGTAGATGGCGCTGCGATAGTTGGTCCCTACGTCAGATTACTGTCCACCTTGTACAAAAAACAAACAAGATTTATTGTTATAAAAATTGAGTATAAATACAAAACAAATATGGAAAATTATTCGTCAATGCAAGTGCATATACTAAAAGAAGAATTAAGACGCCGCGGTGCATCTACAAGAGGAAAAAAAGTGATTTAATTGTGTGGTAATACAGTTGATTTTACCGTAATAAATCCACAATTACTTGTAGTTGAGGTTTCAATTTTTGAGTTTAGGTTTGTTTTACCTGTCCTCTCCTATAACAAGAATATAATGCTGCTTCTGACTTTCTATTTTGATAAAATATCATAATGTTTTAAGTCAGTAATTTTACCTCTTTTTTCTATTTAGATTCGAGAAATATCACAATATATTTAATTTCTTAACACCACAACTATCACAAAACTCGTTCCAGGTGATAGTTCTTCCGCCAGACGAACCATTTCATGATTTATGGAGCGATGCAATACTGGTACTTAACCTCCAATAGAAAAGTAGATATTATTTTGAAAAGTGTATTCGATTGTTTAGTTATGGTATAATCATAGAATTTCATTAATAAACTCAAGTAACGGCCTGTCTCGGCTTCGCAAGGCTGGATATTTGTTTATTAAATAGCTTTTCTTTAGTTGTAATTGTAATTCAATTTTTGTTCTCAAGGCAGTCACAACAGCTACCCATTATTTCTTGACAGTGTTAATTGTCGGAAATTTGTATGTTCCATCATTTTTACAGCTTATTACACAACATCTAGTCATTTTACATAAATAAATCGTATTTTTTCAGAAAATTCCTTTGACAGTTCTTTTGGGACCAAACTGTCACTTGTCACTTTGACACTTGCCTTCCCCATTCAAACATCGATATTCGCTTTGTTAATGTACTCCATCCACTCTGAACTGATACAAAACACAAGACAAGTAGAGATAAACTCGTAAAGCCAAGAAGATGTCTGTAAAATGTATCCCCAGCGATACTAGCACGGTGTATTGAGCAGAAAACAAATATTCTTATCAATAGCGAATAATATTTCCCGTAAGAAATTCAAATGCATTTCACCCGACCCATGGAAATTGATGCGAATGAATAATAGAACCAGTCCCAACACTTTATTTGATACAAAATACGAGCTATATAGTATACGAGCTACCGAATACATGTTTGAGGTTAAATTTTCAATTTGCATAAACATTTTATCATTAGTTGAGTTAATGGCATCGGTTGATGCTAATTTGGATACCGTCCAATCATCGCTGACGGTACATGTAACTGCATTATCGGGCATATCGAATGGTGTGGGGTTAATGCGATATGAGGTAATGAGTCATAGGACCGATGTATTATTTAATTAATTATTTGGTAGTAAAAGTGATCGTATTAAAAGTGAGATTTATAGCTACATCCCGTTTCGTCGCTTTTCTGATCCGACAAGTGAAAAATAATTTGCTGCACAATTTCTTTTCTGTATGTTGTAATTCTACAACCATTGTTAAGTAGGTATCAATAGCAAACTCTCGCACTTTTCTTCAAACCATTAGTGTTAAATGGCGTTGTTCACCGCTAACAAAACTTCGATAAAGTCGACGTCATCGCACTTGAAGAAGCACTGAAAAAACGTCTATACGTAGTGAAGGTGTTTTATTTATAAAGCATTTGTCAGAAAGATCAGTTTTTCCTGTTACTTATAGGTATTGAAATTTTGAATGGAACAAGTTATTTTACGCGATTCCTATGTCGGAACCATGAAGTTCAATTTCACTGTTTGTATTCCAAAATAGATTAATTATGGGGTTTAATTAATTGTCATGTGTCGTTAAACATTATCAATTAAGCATAATAGGTGTTAAAAAATCATTCTGTACAGGTTTAAGTTCTCCTAGAACCTAAAGTACAGTAGGACCTCGTTAATCCGGAGAGGCAAAAACAAAACCCCTTGCGGATTATCGAGGCGTCCGGATTATAGTTATGTCATAATTTTAATGGTAATAAAACCATTGATTTGTTATATCAATGAATAAAACACATGTTAATTAGTAAGTAAGTTAGCTTGGTTTCTTTAATCAATTTTTTATATTTTTTTCTTTAATCAAACGTTTTCGTTAACCGGGACCTCGTTCTGTTAGACCAACAAACTTCAAGATTTTGTCTTTGTTTTTCTTTATGACGCCTAAAGTTGACCTGCCTATAATGTACCAAAATTCCCCGGCCCGGCCGGATTACAGCGATCTCTGAACGAGCGGGAGTCCCGATTAATGAGGCCCTACTTTATAACCAACAATTTTGTCCCAAAGAAGTTTTTGCCACACGGCACGCCTGAAGACTTGAAGAGGTAAACAATCGTGCATGTAAACTTCCTGTGACTAATTGTACGCGAACCCCAAGTCGAGACGAAACAGATGTGCTGGCTACATCCATCTAGTCTGTTTACAAGATATTTTACTCAAGTTTAGTTACCGATGTGTGTAGAAACGAGACTGACGGAATTGTTGCTTTCTCGGAATAAAACTAGATGTGCTTTTGTTTTTATCTTGCTCGTATGATGAAAATGGATCTTTTGCAGTATTATATAAGACTGGAAATACTATTGTAAACGGCTCTGAAATTTTTGTACAGTTTAGACACAGTGATGGATTCTATAATGCTTACAATAAATTGGATCTAGAACTTACTATGGTTGATTGGTAAATCTAACTTCTAAAATCTAATTGAATATCTTCCTATTCTGCTGCAATAAACGTCATGTCTTTTAATTGCTTTAAATTACAAATACAAATTACCTTGTTTATTCTAAGACAAAACAAGTGAATCATGAAATATGTATTCAAATGCGTATTATTATAAACGTATACCTGACACTAAACATAACAACATTGTGAAAAAGCTTTAGATTGTGAATTTTTGACATGTGTCACCCCAATACGCATCCACACACGGGCTTGGGTGGATTTGGCCAAACAGGCACACGATCGGTGCGTAATTTAGCCTGGCTTTGTGTTTTTTAGGGTTCCGTAACTCAAAAGAAAAAACGAAACTCTTATACACTTTGTTTTCCGTCTGTCAAGACCCTTTTTCTCGGGGACGTGTGGATCTATCCAGCTGAATCAAAAGGTATGGCCGTCCATGCTCTGTTTGGCTGCGTATTTTGACGCTCGCGTTGTTATCCAAAGCTATCAGGTAAGGACGTCCCGTTGACCTAGAATCATGGGCCAGTGAGTTTGAGCACAACGGAACCCTTGATTGTGAGCTGTCAGACACGCACTTGTTCACTTTTTTATATAGGTACGACCCCACACATAAAAGCTAAAAAAAAGGTTCCAAATATTCGCACTGCATAGTCCGCGTAAATATAAATCTTTTGTTATTAATTTGTTAACGTAAATGGCACTTTGTAAATGGCACTTTTTGCTTTTTTAAGCATGTGGCGTAGAGTGTACCTAATTGAAATAAATGCAATAGCAAAAAGTAACCTCAAAATGTTGCTATGTCAGAGGGCATTTACACTTATATTATTACAAAAACAATGTTTTTCAACCTGTGGGTCGACTCGCGACCCTTTGGCGGGTCGTGACGTGAAGCCTCTTTAGGGGCTCGCGAAGCTTCTATAGGGGAGTTGTAAAAGGTTGGGAAATATACTGCAGTTAATAAACCTATTAGGAAAAATATTTATCCGAACTCTAATAAATTATGAATATGACTATGTTGGAATGAATATTAATTAGTCACAAAAAAATGTACTTGAAAAAAAGCAACGGGGAAATAATATATTTCTTCATACTAAGGGGGCTGTACAATGAAAAAGGTTGAAAAACACTCTTATAACATTTTATAACGGTGTTTTTCAACCTTTTTCATTTTTCTTTTTCGAACACGGAATCTGGACGTTCCAGACTCCGTGTTCGAATTAAAGAACGAACGTTTTTAGTGAAGCCTGTTTTTTATTAATGTGTGAATGAGGCCATGCACACATTTAAATGTTTTCCTTGGAGATGTTCACTTGTTTTACGTAGAAATCGAACGAAGGGAGTAATAAATTGTTTTTCCGTGTTTTTGGCTTCAATTTTCAGTGGCCTTACAGGAATCTGGACTTCTATAATCTAAGCTTAGAAAAAAAATCAACGTGTTTTTTTTTTTGTACAAAGAACTCTTTAAATGAAGGTAGAACACCTCGAGTTCGGTGACCTTCTTAAGATTAAGAGAATAAAACATAAGAGCCTGGATGATGGGCATGTCACGTCACCTATTATCATGTACGTCACAAAATGTTCACACGGCACCCGTCATTGCGTACCTAAGCCATCATTTTTCACATCCTAATCCTTACAGAACTCGTCAAAGGGAGCGCTTATCGTGGCCCCAATTTATTTCCGAGGGATTGCTACGTAAACCTTGTCATAGACGTTTCATTCTGTCGTATTTTCTCCGAATTACACGGCGATCGTCACCTACCACAATAAAATGAGGTTGTTATGAGTACATGTTTACTGAGAAAGCAGAATAAAGTGTTGTTGATGTACATAGTGCACCTACCTATTATTCATCGTGGTTGGCCATTGCTTGACGGCATTTTGTGTTTACGAGCAACGGATTGTATACCCTGGCAATATTCAATAGCGATTTTCTTCTATTGTATTGTTCTAGTACGTTTTCTCTAACACAATATTTGGCTACTTAAAGCAAAAAAATTATGTGAAGGATATGTGACAAAAAAAAATAACCCTGACCCTCTTTTTGAAGTGGTGGAATCATCCAATAATAAAAACTCTTTCTAAAAAATATATGACCGCCTTCAAAAACAACCTCAAAAAAGGGTAAAATAACCTACAAAACTTTTCTTTCGGAAGTCTGTGACTTTTTTTATTCATTTCATTGTCTCTTTTGCCACCGACTTCGAAAGAAAAGTTTTGTAGGTTATTTTACACTTTTTTGTGGTTGTTTTTGAAGGCAGTCATATTTTTTTTAGAAAAAGTTTTTATTTTACATACTGATTTTAGTTTAAATATTCAACCACAATTCTTGTCAAATACATAATTTTCTTACATGTGCACTAGAATTTTGTAATCCGTAACACCGGTAATAACATTGTTAACATCTCTTTCATTCATTCCCTATCTCGAAAACTACTGAACCGATTTTGATAATACTACTGCAGTTTTCCCTAACTTGAATGATACCTAGTACAACAAAAAAAGAATTATTTAAATCGGACTTGTAGTTCCGGAGATATGCGAACACAAACATAATTCACTTAATCAGTCGATGCCGAGTCCTTACTAGATGAGTTGTACCTTCCATCATCAGCTCAGCTACATGAGATGATGATTTCCATACGCAAGTACTTAAATTACTTCATAAGATTTGCGAAAAACTATGTGTGAGCCAATATGAGGGTTGCCCTCGATTTCTCAAAGATCCAATCATCAGATCCTGAAATGATGACAATTGGACCACACGGGAAGCACCAGCTTTCAAATAAAAAAATAATTATGAAAATCGGTTCATCCAGTCGCAAGTTATGAGGTAACAAACAAAAAAAAAATACATGCCTCCCAGATTCCGTGTTCGAAACAAAACGAAACGCTATAAGTGAAGCGAGTTTTTTATAAATGTGTGAGTGAGCGCCCCGCCCCGGAGTATTACGTATCGGATTTGCGTTTGTGTGCAATGTGCGTGTAATACCAGTGGCGGAGATTACCCTTAAAATGTGGGAGATTTTCAGTATTTTACGTTCAGCGTAAAATATGTATATCATCAACAGTAATGGACATGATTTTTATCATTACGGTTGATGAGTTTTAACATTATTTCTTTAATTTGTGTAATTTGTCATGTGCGACTTTACCGCTTATCAACACCGCAACACATTTAGCAATTCATTTTTCACACCACTTGCTCGTAAATGTCACATTATAAGTCATGCAAACTGGCCGTAAAGCAAGTCATTGTTCCCCACACTCAAACCAGGGAATAATATATGTACTGAATTTCATTATTCCCTGGGAATAATGTGATTTGAATTTGGAACCTCAAACAAAACATAGTATGAAAACTTGGAACGAAGGAATTGAAGCAGCGGCGGCTGCCCCCCGGCAGTCCCCACTGCCCCAGGTAGCAAGTGACGTCGGCGACTAAAAAATGACGACATTCTTAAGTCAATTTAGGGTCACCACAGTTACGTCATTATTGTACGTCATACTTACGTACTATTATAGTACTGTACTGTACGTACTGTATAGGTCATAAATGATACCTCCTAACAACGTCATTTTACAGTCTGTCCCTTATTAGTCTAAATCTGCCCTCAGGTTGACGACTGTTGTATGACATATCTGGTCCTAAAGTGACCCAAAGAGCTAAAGATTGGTTAAACAACAGTTTATGGAATGCATCTGACTGACATAATTCCACGAGTGAAGTCGACCACCAACATAGCGAATATTATGGGCAAATACTAATCATTATAACAAGGATTTGTATAGCCGGTACATTAGTCCAGTCAACGAGGATTTTTTTGTATGAAGACTTTCGAAAAATTCCTCCGGCGCTGAAATTTGGCATATGATGAGAGTAGGTGATACAAATTACAGATGCATAATAATCCAAAAAAATTTTAGCCTAGAAGTTCCGTTTTTTTTATCTTAGCATGAAAATTGCTTATAACTCTCTGTGAAAAATTCCTCAGCCTCAAATTCTTTTTGTATTTGTTTAAATGTATTAGTTAGAATAGGAAAGTATAAAAATCCAACAAAATTTCGATTTCAGTGTCACTGCAAATTAACTTTTTACATAACGCGCTCTAACTTCTAGTGAAAAGTTGCTCAACCGATTTTTATTTTTTTATGTGATTTCTTATCCTTAAATACGTAGGTTTTGTTACGTAATCCAAAACTTTTTCCTTTTTAAACAACATTATTTGATGTCAAATCAATCAAATAATGACGTTTGAAAATGAAAAAGGTAACAAAACTATGTATTTAAGGATAAGATAACACATAAAAATATAAAAATCGGCAGAGCAATTAGTTACTAGAAGTTACAGCGAGAACGGAATCACAGCGATCAATATTTATTTAAAGTTTCGAAAAATAGTACCGCCTAGCTCGATAGATGGCGTTGTAGTCGAAATAGAAGTCGCTATGGTTTCGTTACCGCCGATAGTATAAGGTCTGAAGAATTAATTTTGTTTTGTTGAGAAGTTATTGAGAGCAATGCAACGGTACAGTGAATAGAAGTGTCAAGGTTACCAGTGTTAACAGTGTTCCAATAACAACCCACTCCAAAGAGACCTGCGGATTTATACATGGTTTTGCACGTCATTGGCTGCCCTAATATGGACGGCCCAGTAACGTCCCTATGAATTCAGTATATGATGTCACTCCAACGTCAGTGGCTGCCCTAATACGTACGGCCCAGTAACGTCCCTATAAATTCAGTATATGACGTCTCTGTAAAGTCTGTAAACTGACGTCTTGAGGCTGCGACAAATTGACGACATCTGATGGGACCCCCCGACGTCAAGACATGACGTCTCTCACGTCGAGCAGTACCGTAAACTGACGACATAATGACGTAAAAATGCTACCTGGGGCAACAGCTGATCGCTTGCTGAGGTGGGCACCACAGCATGCTCACGTTCGAAGGTTGTCGTACCACATCAAATTTCAAAATTCGAATTTATTTCCTCGCAGGTGGTGTGAAAAGCAGAGTACTCACCTCAGGAATAAAGCTGCCTTTGTCTTGGGCTAACTTAAATCCCTCTCTGCACTAAGGATTCTTATCTTAATTCCCTCGTTTCACTCGGGAATTAACACTTGAACCTCCTCGCTGCGCTCCGGAGGTTCACCCCCAGAATCCTTAGTGTCGCTTCGGGATTCAATACGCCCGTGACGTAAGGCACTGCTTTATTCCCTTGGTGCGTAATCTACTATTATAATATAATGTAAGTACCTACTACGTTATAGTCTGGCAGAGTCTGACAGAGTCTGACGGTGTCTGACAGAGTCTGATAGAGACTGACTGAGTCTGACAGAATCTGACCGAGTCTGACAGTGTCTGACCGAGTCTGACCGAGTCTGACTGAGTCTGACAGTGTTTGACAAAGTCTGACCGAGTCTGACAGAGTCCGACCGAGTCTGACAGAATCTGACCGAATCTGACCAAGTCTGACCGAGTCTGACAGAATCTGACCAAGTCTGACCGAGTCTGACAGAATCTGACCGAGTCTGACAGTGTCTGACTGAGTCTGACCGAGTCTGACTGAGTCTGACAGTGTTTGACGAAGTCTGACCGAGTCTGACAGAGTTCGACCGAGTCTGACAGAATCTGACCAAGTCTGACCGAGTCTGCCAGATTCTGACCGAGTCTGACAGAGTCTTAACGAGTCTGACTGAGTCTGACCGAGTCTGACTGAGTCTGACCGAGTCTGACAGAATCTGACCGAATCTGACCAAGTCTGACCGAGTCTGACAGAATCTGACCGAATCTGACCAAGTCTGACCGAGTCTGACAGAATCTGACCGAGTCTGACAGTGTCTGACTGAGTCTGACCGAGTCTGACTGAGTCTGACAGTGTTTGACGAAGTCTGACCGAGTCTGACAGAGTTCGACCGAGTCTGACAGAATCTGACCAAGTCTGACCGAGTCTGACAGATTCTGACCGAGTCTGACAGAGTCTTAACGAGTCTGAATGAGTCTCACCGAGTCTGACTCTGTATTTGACCCCGACGTGTCTGACTGTTAATTCGACTCTTAATCTGACTCTGAGTTCTTATTTGAGTCTAACTGAGACTTTGAGACAATGGACAGAGCGTTCTTAGGTCAGTAATTTAGCTAACGCGGTTACACTTATAAAAAAAATATCGTTTAAGAGAATAAAACTCTTCTTTCATAACTCCTTTCTTTTTTTTAAAGTCATTATAGTTACAAAATACTGGGTAAAAAAATTATGCCCATGGCAACACTCAACAGTTATGGCGTCCGTCACAGTGTCAAATTGTTCACTTCTTTGTTTACGTATTTAAAATGGGGTAAGTAATATATGATATAACTACAAAATCTCTAAAATTTATAAGAGATAACAACTGAATATATAATTTTATTTGATATAACGATCTGTTAATATAATAAACGATAGACATAATTTTATAATGACTAATTTCTATAAGCATAACAATCAATGAATATAAAATCGTTTTGTATACCGCTCAAAAGACATAAAACTTATTTGGTCTAATTTTTTTTTTCTTTCTGGCAAGTAATCTAACATTGATGTACCTAGTAATAGTACCACCTGCCATGAATCTTCGACGGAGCCCCGCTTCGCGGGGAGCCCCGCTTCGCGGGGCTCCTATTTCTGCGTACAGGGTTTAAAGTTACCTAACACTAACCTAACCTGTCCGTGTCGGGGTGCCCCAAGTCCCGAGCTCGCTTCGCTCGCTCTTGCATCCTAGGTCAAATAACTGATTACTACCTGTCATGCTGGCTCGAAGGAGCCCCGCTTCGCGGGGCTCCTATTTCTGGGTGCAAGGTTTAAAGTAACCTAACACGAAGGGGATGGCGGGGTCTTTCAGACCCCGCCATCCCCTTCGAACCTAACCTGTCCATGTCGGGGTGTCCCAAGTCCCGAGCTCGCTTCGCTCGCTCTTGGATACTAAATTTTTCTAATAACAATAGCAATTGTGAAGGCAAAATAGTTTAAACGTTAAATTATATGTTTCAAACGTTAAATGTAATGATTTTCGCTTAGTTAAACGGTATATCAAATAAAATTATATGAAATGAGTTTTAGAGCAACACAAACATTATGTGTAGAGAAATTATATCAACCGTTGGTATATCTCACGTTGATTATATCATGTGAACGTTATTGAAATGAAAATATATCAAATAGCTTTATATGAAATGAGACGCACCCTTTAAAATGAAATGCATACTGAAATTGAATGCTAACATAATGAAATGATATATTATGGCATATTCCTTTTTTTGGAATGTAATTATAAACCATTTCACAGCAAAATCTTTCATTTTAAAATACACTTCTCATCAAAAAAATCGAAACACTTTCGTTTTTATTGTTTTTGTCCTAATTTTTTACAAAAGAGAATTAATTCCATGAAAAAAAAACATCACTGTGTAGCTGGCAGTTTGGTCATTACAGTAAGAAGAAAAAAATCAAAATTCGAAATAATTTCATTTGTTTATCCTATAAATGAAATTAATCACTGTTTTGAGACAAATGTGTATTTAGGGTTGGAGTACGTTTCTCGTTTAAAAACTAAAAATTAGCGCTTGTCTTTAAACTTTCTGTTTCTTATTTCATTTACTGTGACTTTGGGACGTCTGAAAAAACTTTTTTTTCTAAAACATATGGATACTTCGCCCGCAGAAGCCGCCCAAGTGGTGGCATTGCTGGATTCTGGACTTAGTCAGCGTGTTGTGGCTGCAAGATTGCATCTAAGCTTATCATCTGTTCATAGAGTCTACAAACGCTATCGGGAGACTGGTTCGTTCACGCGCCGTTCAGGATCTGGCAGGAATCGGGTCACTTCTGAGCGAGATGATCGATTTATTGTAACAACTTCTTTACGAAATCGACGCCTTAACGCTTTTCAACTGCAGCAGCAGCTTCGCGTTGTACGAAGAGTAGCTGTAAGTGACTCTACAATAAGAAGAAGGTTGAAGGAACGCGGATTGGCACCGCATAAGCCAGCGAATGGGCCGAAATTAACTGCAGACCATCGAAGAGCGCGCCTTAACTTTGCACGCGAGCACCTAACTTGGTCATACCTTCAGTGGAGCAAAGTACTGTTTTCTGATGAGTGTAAAATTATGCTGTATGGTAACGACGGAAGGAACAAGGTCTACAGAAGAGATGGAGAACGCTTTGCACAATGCTGCATTGAAGAAAAGGTCAGCTATGGTGGCGGTTCGTGGACGGTTTGGGGAGGAATCAGCGCCGACGGTAAGACAGAACTTGCCTTTGTGTCTGGGCCACGGCTGCCTGCACTAAACTCTCATCGGTACATCGAACAGTGTCTTACACCTCATGTGATGCCCTATGCACATTTTATTGGCAACGACTTCATATTCATGCACGACAATGCTAGAGCTCACACCGCGGGCGTCGTACGAGATTATCTTACCGAAGTCGGTATCTCCATTATGGTATGGCCAGCAAGAAGCCCGGACATGAATCCCATTGAACATCTATGGGATGAATTAAAGAGACGAATTCGAGCAAGAGATCCAGCCCCAGAAACACTTAGCCAGCTGCAAAATGCAATCCAAGAGGAATGGGATAATATACCACAACATGTGATCGTGACTCTCATCCGATCGATGAAGAACCGTATGGAAGCAGTAATAAGAGCTCGCGGAGGGAATACAAGTTATTAAATAAACGTTTCTTACATTTTTTTTTCATTTACGCGTGTTGTTTTACCCATTTCCTTCATATTCCATACAGGGTAAAAATTACTCATTATACAAAATACGAAACCTATGAAGACTTAATTTGAATTTAGAACATTAACATTAGGATTTAAAAACCTCATACTACTCACTATTAAATGACATTTTACATTTATTCCTAAATATACACATTTTTCTGATAATCCTTATCAAATCATAAACTGCGAGGTGTTTCGATTTTTTTGATGAGAAGTGTATCTCAACACGGACTCGTGACGTAGTTTACGCGGGGAACGTTCCTAGGCGACTGACGTATGGATCGACCGACGCGGGACATTTATCCCCCGTGTTTTTGGCTTCAATTCTCAGTGACCTACTATCAATCTGGACATTTTTTAATCTAAGATGCCTCCTTTTTTTGAAGTCGCTTAAAAATACCAGTATTTTAAATGGAATCTTTTCACAGCCTATTTGACCTCTAGAACCGTCTAAATACTGGGTAATACGCTGAAACTAAGTTATTTGGAACTGTTAATTATTTTCTCTCGTAAAAGTTCCAGTTGCTCTAGGTTTTACGATAAAGAAAACGTGAAGTAAGCTGTTAGCACTAATTTATGTTTACTTACTTTCCTTCATAGCTGTTACTTCATAAATATTACTTCGCTAGAGGCTAGACTGCTTTAGACAAACGCTAAAATACGTAAATATTTCCTCGAGAAAATGTTTTCCGAGCGACGTAAAAAGTCCTCCTCCGCAACGTTTTAGCTTTCAGCTAAATAAACACTTTCAATTCACTTTCTGACATTTATGAACAATAACAGAGTTAGTACCACATTCCAACAAATGTTATTACTCTTCGATATTGCGGAATATGGCACAATGAAACTAGTGGCCTATTATAAAATAATAAATAAATTCTTTGGAGCGGAACGTGTAACAGTAAATTCGTATATAACTGTTCATTGTTCTTCAGATATTTGTTTTACATGAACTATCGTATTTTACAATATATAGTATTTTACAATATATAACACAAATGTGTTATATATTGTAAAATACTGGTACAGTTGAATTGAAAAAGCTATCAATTTTCATGCAGAAAAATTAACAGGACGCACTATTTAGTTTTTAAAGCATTGTTGTTTTTATTGTGTATTATAATAAGGTACAATAAAGCGAAAAGTGTTAAAGTAAAAATTATTTCAGAATTATCCCAAACCAAGACCATAATAACATTAGCATGAAATTTTTCATTCCCTGGTAGATTCAGGCAGAGTTGTATCAAAGTAGGTACAGCAATATTTTGCCAGTTATGATTATGTATCACGTAAAACTCTACGGTCATCTTTAGGGCACAAATCCAAATTAGAACAAGATAATTCAATACTTAATTAGGTACAAATATTTGAAAGCTGAAGAGTTTGTTTGTTTAAACGCGCTAATTTCAGAAACTACGGGTTCGAATTTAAAAATATTTTTGTGTTGGATAGTCCATCTACCGAGGAAGACCATAGGCTATATCAGTGTTTCCCAACCTGTGGTCCGCGGACCCCTGGGGGTCCGCGAGTATATGTATGGGGGTCCGCGGTGTCATCTCTGGACCATACATAAATGCTAATGTCGTAATAACGTAATCGCTACGCTTTAGTTAATACACTTAGTACAACGAACGAGTGCCAACGTGCGGTGAGCGAGACTGAATGAATGATGTGAGTAAAATAAGTGCGTGCAGGCGCCGGGCAAAAAGCAACATCAACCTTCACATTATTTTTTGTCATTATATTTCATAATAAACAGATAAGAGTACCTATTTTGTATCTGTCATAACTAAAATAAATACCTAACCCGATTTTTTTTTGCTGTATGTTTTATTAAGGGGGTCCGTAAAAACTGTGCTTAATTTTGGTCCGTGGCTGAAAAAGGTTGTGAAACGCTGGGCTAACATCACTCTGCGACCAATAGGAGCCCAGCAGAGGGGATCAAACCGTGAAAAACAGTTATTCCATAATACAAAATCAAATACTTAGTAAATCGAATCGTACTTCTCGCAAAACAACAGTAACAAACCAGGAATGCAGATCAACACATCCTTAAGCAACATAGGAAATAGCTGGATCAATTAAGGTGCGTTTACATCCACTGGTGACAAATCCACGACGTAAATGACTCGTTGCTAATAGTGCGAACACGCGTGTGAACGGAGAGTCCAAGTCGAGTCGTGGTCTTGTGTTTCCTCTTCCTCATACACCCACAGTAGTTACCTAGGTACCTATGAACTAGAACAAAAAGTTTCCTTCGGAGATTTCGTACTATGTACTTACTGAAGGTCGTGTGAACCAGATTTGTTCGGTTGATGTAAAGTCCCATTTAGACATAAAAGAACTGGCATGCATGTTTGGCACATTGCGGCATTTGTTTGATCAACGGCATTCATAGTCCGCAATGTAGTTAAACTAGCATGCAAGTTCTTGCATGTCTAAATGAGGCTTTATTGGGGTTAATGTGTAAGTACATAAATGTATCGACGTAATATTATTATATTTGCTCTACTCGTTCTATAGCCACATTCTATTGTCTATCATGCTTCGTTTAGGTAGTTTATGATTGTATTCTACTAGATTTTCTTATAATTGGATTCAGATTGTATTGAGCAATATCTATTCTTAACCTACATAAAACCAAGTAAGCAAGAATTATCATCCTAGTAATGTTGGACTTGTTTATTAAGTTTCGTATGTAGCATTACAATATAGAACCGAATAAATAAGGATAGCTACTTATTTCTAGCTAATTACCAAACCCTACTTGTTTCCAACTGATTAATTCAATAATCTCGCTTATTATAATTATTAATTTATTACTCGTATATTTGTAATTCGACGATACGGGATTTAATAGCTCATCACTCATTTTAACTACCTACACACTTAATATCCCTTCCGATTTAATTAACCAGTAATAAAACGCGATCGTTGTTTCCTATAAAATATGGAACGTTTCATCGTATTAAAAATATTAAACACTATTCTCATTAATATCGGCTTCAATGAAACGAAAAATCTCATAAACTCAAAGGTTCACTTCAGTTCTGGCAATATTAAATATCACAATTTTCATGGAGAGCCGATTTTTAAATAACCCTTTATTGGATCCGCGTAACACTGTGCAAATGTGGATAGCGTATTGTTAGTTTTTCACTGTTGTTTTCTTTTTTCTTTCTACTGCACACTCGCCTGCATTTTGTTGGCCATGATTTTTTTACGTTATAAAAAATAACAACTGATGCTTTTAGTATTTGCTGCCATCTGCAGTGTAATTTAACAAGCGTGACGAAAATCGAATTTTGTGTATGGATACAAAAGAGAGCCTCTCCCATACAAAAGTCAACC
The DNA here is from genome assembly GCA_954870645.1 of Agrotis clavis. Taxonomy (NCBI): domain Eukaryota; kingdom Metazoa; phylum Arthropoda; class Insecta; order Lepidoptera; family Noctuidae; genus Agrotis; species Agrotis clavis. Next base: position 15,227,456 of record OX940920.1, read on the forward strand.
ACACAGCTACGTGTGTAAACTAGATCAGGGCCCATCTGCCGAGAATTCGAGATAGAGGAGTAGAGTACCCTATCTGTTCCGTCGGTGCTAGGTTTCCACAAAGGGACCATTCTCGGTAATTCTATTGAATATCATCGGCGATGCGATGCACGGAGTCGGGACCCCGTACACGTGTAATCGGTAAATCGATGCCTACTTTGTTGTTGGTATTTGCTGTGTGCATAAAGCAAGTGAAACGCAACTACGTTAGTAGTTGCCGACTAGGGATTTCTCTGTGTGAGTAAAAGGCTTGATGGATTTTTTTTTTGTTCTGTGTTGAAAAAGCGATGTCTTTAACGATAGACGGTTTTGTGAAACCATTTCTTTTGAGTAGGTAATCGAGTGAGCCATTTAAGAATTGAGATAAAAACCATTTTTGGCACTAGCGAGGATAATTTATATTGACTCCGAGGTTTAACATGATCACTTTTAAAAACTTTTCTAGTAGACAATCGCGCCTGTTTTCTGCAAACAGGCATAAGATGGTGATGAAAAAATAAAATTGAACAAGCAAAACTAAGCAAACCCACTAAAATAATCTGTTATCCAAAAACTCGATACTATGCAAACGAAAAACAAGTCTCCCAAACTGTAACCATATATTTGCCTCAAAGCTTGCCAGATAGACTAGCAGAGTGTTGCAATATCGACGTGGAATCAAATGTCAAATAGCTGGCGGCAGGGTGCGATATGTTTGAGCTAGCACGCTTGGTGGGCACCCACAGGATGTAGCCGATGTGGGACGGCAATGACAGACGTCGCGATAGCCGCCCGAGCGTATGGGTAGCAGTATGTAGCTATGGGATTGCCAGAAGTGGGGATTAGGTGTTAGGTAACGTTGGAGCATCGAATGATTGGATTGGTTTTGTCACATGTTAGGCTAACTTTGTTTTTGAGTCCTGAAACGAATGAAAAGGTTGTTTGAGTTTTTTGTTTGTAAACGCACCGGAATACGGTACCTAGAGTTTTTGCAGTGACAGTTTTTTTATGGATCATTAGTTAATTAGTGCGCTATATAGATTCTGACAAAAATAATAAAAAAATATTAGTACAAGCCACATTTTTCAATGGCCAGTAAAATCCATCTATGCCAACAACGATGATTAGGTTTCATACGTTTCAAGTATGATGGAGCGTGGCATTTCCAGTCTACACCGAGGGGACACGGTTGTTTGTTTACAAAATTGTCATTTTTATGGCACGCAAGGCGATCTGGCATTACTTGCTTGACGTCTCGCGTCGCATGAAGTCGTCGCATCACATCAAGCTGCAAATACGGGATATTTGCTCTGCGGTGACACTATGCGATCTTATTTGGAGAGTCACTATATGTCGTTAATTTATTTTAGGTGTCAAGTGATACATTGTACATGTACACGAGGCCTAAATTGATGTAAACATACAATTCATCTCAAAACCTGGAAGGATTGGATGGTTAATAAAAATGTTGGAGGAGATTTATGTATTATTATTTTATGTATATTTTTCAATAGCTATTTTGAAACACATAGCTTTGCGTAAATACCTACATAAATGTTTTTGCTAAGTAAATGCTACGGATACTTAGACTAACAAGTTAATTGTGCATGTTGCTTCTATAACTTCTATAACACGCACCAGTCGAGAACAACTATCACAGTTTCTCCGCAATTCGTCTTACTTAATTCGCGGACAGCAAAAGTTGTTTCGCTGTAGGTTCTTAAAAAAACAGCATTGTTTTTCGATCGCCCACTTACTCGTTCAATCAAGAAATCTCTTCAAAATCTATCCCGGTTCGTCACGCCTCACTGCTGAATCTTTGTTCATCGTAATTGCCCTCTGTGACGAGTCATAGCCGTGTTATATGGAGAGGCTATTAAGCTGTCAATGACAGAGGGTCATAATCCGGAGTGCGCACCGCAATATGGGCAACATAAATCAGCTAATTAACCCTCCTAGCCCTTATTAACGACATAAATTTCGCGCTCCGAAGCACACTCGAGACGAGATGCGGGTTTATATGCGCATAACACACTCAGCGTCATGTCTGCCGGTGGAATTATGTCAGTAAGTAGGTATTCGAGGCCTAATGTGGCTTAAGTACAACGCAATGTTAATCTGCGTTGTCCTTACAGTTACTGCGTAACTTGATGTTATCTTGAAAACGTGAGACAATATAATGTGCAGGTACCTTGTATTTCGTCCTTTGTAAAAACATCATAGAATCATTACCTAGTTCACAGAACATAATTACAATAGGTAGGTGACAATGCAATCACTAACCTAAAGGGAAGTGATCATTACGCTACGATAAAAGCGCACATTAAAGCAGTCAATGCATAGTGTATTGTGATTCATGTCATTTCAAAACCATAACAAAATTTCCCGACGCACATAATTATAAAGGTTGTAAAAGTGATAAAACTCCTCACATAATTACAGTAGTATAGCGAGAATTCCAGTATCGCGTGCGAGGGCTATTACAACGGACGTAAACTACGAATAGTGAGTCATCTCTTCCCCGCTTATCGAGCCGATCTCCGGCACACATGGCGTCATTCGATGCACTTTATTGTATTGCCATGTTACAACCTATCTCGTCCACACGCAAACTTTTTCATTTCATCCCACTACTGCGATGCTATCGCCAGATAAACGACTGCGATAGGAAAATGAGCTCGAAACATACAATACTTTATTATATTACATCTACGCGCTTCAATAAAAACTCGGATGCTTTGAAAAAGGTCTTATCCAACGAAGTAGAAATGGAAAACGTGTTTTTCATCGAACTCAGCGGCGAGGTCGGCGATGACTAGTCGAATTAAAAAACAGAAGAGAACCGCGCGAGCAACGGAATGAATGTTATTGTACCTACCAATAGTAATTTATCAAAATGTCCGAGGAGCGTACCGCCCGACAACTATCGCACCGCTTGCTTTATACGAAATTAAACCAATGAGAGCGTTCCAATCTTATTGCTTTAACACAAGAGATACGAATCTATTAGGATCACTGCACTGGAGACTTTGACTGGAGAAGATAAAATGTTTTGCGTTTGACAGCTCGGCTTTCCATTCTTAAGTAAGTCAAATCACGCTGACGGAATACTGATGTTGGCTTTCCGTGGGCTTCTGTTGGCCCCGATTGTTTTTGTTAAATGGAAATTAATGCCCATTTGACTGCGGATCAATAGGAGTCACGAATGGTTAATGTATGAATGGGTTCAAAAGTTCGTTTGTGAAGCGTGACAGAGATAAAAGTGAAGTTTTATCTGTATGTGTGCCGCTATTAGCTGTTAACATTATAAGAACCCTCTTCCTTTGGGGTCAGACGGCTTGGGGTCGACAAACTCGTGTGCATTCAGCTGTGATCGCTCTCAATGACGATCGTTAACATGAACGTACAAAAGATAGATTTAGAGTTGATGCGAAGTCATAACGTATAGATGGACATACATTTAAAATTATTACCATAACCAAATTAAGTAGCCGCTTGAATATCAGAGCACGAATTTAGGGGAGGCGCTTTGAATTAATTTATGTTCCTATGCGAGCTTTAAAAAAGTAAAAAGTACGTGGTGGTGTGGAAAAATGTCAGAAAACATAAAAAGTCCATTAGCGTATAAAGGGCTGAGTAACCGTGTTCAACCTAGGCCATAATTGGTGGTGAGCCCGCATTTGGAATACCTATATGAAATTGACATACTTTACCTGACTACCCTGCTCAACTCGACTATTACCTGAAATAATAGATAGTATAGATACTAATTTAGAAAAAATATGAGAGAATTTAAAAAAGTAAAACAATTTAAATCTAGATACTTATTTTTTTTTATATCATGGTAAAATCCCACCTAGAACGGGGCTGGAGGTACTGTCACACTTGTACTAACTATAATCCACGGTGATCCTTCTATTAGCCTTACGTTCCACGGTCACGCACGGATACCTGATGAGACAGTCCCGCGATACTTACATACTTATTACTTTATGGTTCGTAGAACGTATGTTTAGTAGAACTCACATCAGTGATAATACTTATTGGACTTTGCTAGCCCCTCGTACGAAGGACTTACCTTGTGCTAGCCCCGAGTAGTATTGAGCTTACACTAGTTTTAATTTCTACTCATTTGTAAAATAACAGTAGATACATCTCAACAATAATACACTTAACTTTCTTCTAAAATTATCCTCTGAAAACACTTTTCTACTTCTTAGTCGAAAATATTTAGTCCTATTTTTCTGTAATGAGGACTAAGATAGAGTTTTCACTGGTTTAAAGGTGGTTTAGAGACAGTAAAGCCTCATATCATGTGGGGACACGGCTGTGCTATGCATAATGCAAGGCGACGCGAGCCAGCTAAGGCGTTCACGACTACTGTACCATTTAGTGATGACACTGCTAATGAAAGATTAAAATACGGTCTTTATTTAAATTTGGATAGCTTTCAGTTTTGATTATTATTTTATTAGCAGGGGGCTACGTCAAAATTTGGTCGGTGATTTCCTCTCAAGCGATAATTAAGTAGAATACAACTCGCTGATGTACGAGTTGTATCATATACCTTCGGAGACTTCAGCTGCCGTTCCGTGGGTGGGAGAAGCAACGGTAGCCTTTAGACAAGAAGAAAAAAAAAAGACATACCGTCGAATTGATAACCTTAACCTCCTTCTTTTTGAAGTCGGTTAAAAAATGCAAATATTTGAAACCGTGCTTATGTTTAAAAGGTGTCCATGGCGTCACAATTTGGCGTCTGCATAGTTTATGCTCTTAACTTGAATAGCACTGAACACTCGTCGCTACGTCTCAAAGCTGCGTTAACTAGAAGATATACAAGCTTCACAAACGTTGAATGAGCAATAATGAGCTTATTCAGAGGCCTGTGAAAGTCGCAACAATAACACTGTATAAGGAGATTAACCCTGAGATTGTTTGCATTGCATTGAGCTAGTTTCTTCTGTTTTACTTTAAAGAATACAACTGTGCACTTGCACAACACTATACGAATTATGAATACCATGTGATAGCATTGTCAGTGAAATGGCATTTTATAAAAAATACTAGTTTATTATTGGCGACGATTGAGACTGATAGCTTTGTAGAAATTAGTAGAATTGCAGCACTTTCGGCTAATAGAGTTTAGTCGAAAATATTTCTCGACATTTTTACGAGTAGCATGTCGTATTTATATTTAAATATCACCAAATGTTCGTATAGGTACTATAGTGGATCTAGTAGCCTAAAACTGCCTATGATAGCAGGTGTGATGTGTTGTTGTTTTAAATACTATACTAGCAGTGTCCGCGTCTTCGCTCGCCGAAAATTGTACCGTTGGGACGTAATAATATTATGTATCAGGACATATTACGGTATCTAATATTCCAGAGTACAACCTCTTGTAGCCAAACATTTAAAAAAATTTGTTTGCATAACTTCATTGCTTGACACTATTGACACTGTGTTTGACGTATCAAATAAATGTCTGTCATGGCCAAATTCGTTACATTGGAAACATTTGATTCCTTTGGTGCATTGACTGGATAAATGGCTCTTTTCACCGCAGTTGTAACAACGACGTATATCATGCGTGGATGCTTCCTTGTTCCTTTCAGTTGCCGGGTCAGCTCGTTCTTCCTTCTTGTTTTTACTTCCATTGTTACTTCCTCTCATCTTTTCGTAAATGGATAATTTTTCCTTGAGTGCGCCGTATGTCGTAACGCCGTACAATATAGCTTTGTATATTTGATGATCTTCGATACCGTCTATTATGTACTGGATCGCCACGTAGTCAGGGAATTTCGCTCTTTTGCCCAACTCTTTCATTGTGAGCATGTATTAGTAATAGCTGATTAGATCTGTTCAGCCGTTCTGACGTGATTACTTAGCATACATTCATTCCACCAGGCAATGTTATCACTAAGACTGCCTTATGAATTTTCCCTGAAAATACCTACCATTTAGCCGATGGCAGTTAAGTTTCATATAATTCATTTGCGTACTACACATACACATAATATGAATGTATCTACTGTAACAGTGCCTTTGTCAACAAGAATTTTCCGACAGCATTGAAATTTCTGAAAATTATGCGGCATTATCGTTATTAAAAAGCCCGAAAAAGGGAATCCAGCACTTTCATGATTTTAATTATGAGAGTAACAGTCAACGATGCCTTCATTCAAAATATGTATTGCAGGCGGCAGAAAACTGGCAAGTTTTTGGCACACTTGACTTTTTATTATAAATTAATATACGATAAGGCGTCTATAATGAGCATAGATGTAAGTTTAATACGAGTATGATTAAGATTTGCTAGCTGACCTTTGTATAGTCTAGATCACGTGGCATTACTTTGAGAAAGCTAAAATAATGGTAATGGAAATCGTTGCCCTTTTTTTATAAAATTAATAAAACAAAATGAAGCCACAAAAAAGCCAAAATTTCAAATGAGGTCGAGTTTGAATTTTAATATACCTTACACTACGCCCACAATAAAGTTCCCTCATCAAGATTTCATCACTAGTTCAGTCTCTTAAAATTCAAGATGGCGACGCCATAAAACGGGAAATGTATTTTCTTAGCGAATGTTTTCCGCTTTATCCGAACGTTATTTTAACAGCATAGTTAAATTTAAAATTTTAGAAAGATTAAATGTCACCTCACTTCGTTGCCATTACGAAAAACCAAGTTTCCCCGTAATTAATTTTTATGGCAACCGCTACGCATGTAAAAACACTCTTTCCATAAGAATTATGCCTCAGCTGCCCTGATTTTGTAACTTTTTAGCTGAAATAAACGAAAAGCTCATAAAAAAGGGTCTGAATATGCACGACGCTATTTAATGTGACTTTTTGCAGTACATAAAATATAAATGAGAGGTTTTGTTGTAAAAACTTTATACTAAGCGACCCGACGATGTGGATGCTTCACATTATAAAGCTATCATATCAGTTGTCAGCTCAAATGGAATAAAACCTCTACATTAATATTGTTCTTTCAAAAGGATCGCAGGGACTATTTTTTTTTGTAGTGTTAAATTTTTGGGGTTAATTAAGTGTTGAGTGTGACGCTAATTGTTTTGACAACATACTCGTATTATCAAAAGATTAAGTACCGCTGTAAGAACATGTAGTATGGCAGTATAAATACAAAATACGAATGGCAGCTATGTCAGAGCTGGTTATTTTATATCGGTCAAAACAATCATCATCATCATCCTTCAGGTACTTAAGAAAAACAAGCTTTTAAAATCCTAGCATGTTTGATGTTTCCTCTCTTCTTAACTTGATAACTGATACTAAACTAAAAGTATCAGGGAATGAGTCCACTTTAGCACAGGTGGCCTACCATGAAGTCTTAGGCCCGAATTACAGAACGTCACTCAATACTCATTACTTAAAACTAGATTCAAGGCATTTGATTGGTTGAAATCTACTCGTAGATTTAAATAGAGATCAGTTTCGTTCTGTAATACGGGCCTTAAAGCGTGAGTAGTTCAGCTGTGGGAACGAGATGGCGCTAGACTACTTATATAGCTCTGTCACTTTCCCTCAGCGGAACTACTCACGCACATTAAACCAAAGAGGTTCGTTATTAAACCAACTTCTTCTTATCTTTCCAGATCAGGCCGAGGCGCAGCCTACGCCTGCTCCGAGGGTGAAGGGAACGCGCCCAAGTCCTGCTGCGGCCGACCCCCGCTACGGCTCTGTGTACTGTTCCTTGGCGTGGTTGGCGCCTGCCTGGTGGCCGCTGGCGCAGTCCTTGGCGCACTCAGGCCTCATCCTCGAGCCCCGCTCACATTACTCCTACTCATGATAGGTAAGGAAATACTTAAGAGGCCTGTGGTCGTATTATGACATCTTAAAGCGAGAGAAAGATAGCGCTAGACGACTTGTGTAGCTCTGTCTCTTTCCCACAGTGGAACAACTCTCGCTTTAAGACGTCATAATAGACCCTCTGTAACTACTTCTAGACGTACTGCTAATTATCATCTTTACTTAGTTGCCATTCCACCAATTCACACTAAAGCTATTGTCAAACAGACAGGCGTGGCGAACGCGAAGCGAGGCGTTTTTGTTTGTAATGTATGAAATTGTTTGAAGCCAGTCACATAGACTATCGGATCGCTTTCGCTTTTCTATGTGACTAGATTCAAACAATTCCATACATTACAAACAAAAACGCTTCGGATCGCATTCGCTTCACCTGTCTGTTTGACAATAGCTTAAGCGCTTTTATTCTTCCTTCTTAAGGTGCACAGCAAAGGAGTGGAACTAGCTTCCTACGTCGGTATTGCAAATGCATACAACTCGAATCTCGTCAAAGTTTGAGTGAACAGGCTTCTTCTGGGTAAGCTCGCTACGTCGTTAAGAGTGCGCCTAAAGCAAAAATTTTTTCGATTCAATTTTTAGAGTACTAAATCATGTTTAAATTCGGAAAAAAGTATATGTTACTACTTTGTCTCAGTCACTTTTGACCTGGACTAGAGTCAAGAGCAAATCCACTCAAATAAGAAAGTCTGTTCAGATGTACTCGTACTTATCACAAAGATGTCTAGCTACTTATTATCGACAACTCTCGTGAAACGTAATGGTCTCCGACTCGTAAAAGAGATTGTCTAGCGTACCGATTTTGTCAAACAAATAATTTGTTTTATTTGCATACTTCTACGCGTTAAAGTTGCAGAAAACTTATCTGCTTTAAAAGTAAGACCAAGATTGAAAATTACTTTTCGGAAAAAGTAACATGAACTAAATAAACTCAATTCACAAAAATTAACGACCAACAACCTTAATAAAAAGTGATAGATCGATGACCTAACCAATAATCCACTATCTATTAGGTACATGTTTTAAGATTGTAAAACTAACTTCACAGCTCTGTATCCGTTGGTTTGAACAAAACCCTTGTTAATAAAGTCTTTGATTGTTTAACAGTTCCGAAGTCATTTCATGCTCATGCATTTTTCTTCATAGCTGATTAAAATTATCCGGTCCAATGACCGAACCGACCAAACGAAAGCAGGCGAGATTCATCCGTGCCTGCAGATGTGCATAAAATTTAATGTACACCTTCTAATATTCATAAATTCGACCGACACGGTAACATAACTGGTGTAATTAACCGTGAAACAATCTGCGGTGGCTCATCTGTTATTCGCTTTGCATATGACAATAACAAGTCGGGCCGAAATCTCATTACATCATTCACATCGCCGCTGGAGTTTTCAATTAAACTTCTAATGAGTTTTAGAGTGGAATTAATTGGATTTTCATTAGCGTTAGGGACAGATGATATTGTTACAGGCGACCGATCTATTGTTGTGCCGATGGGGCAATTTGTATGTGTCAGTCACCGTGAACAAGTCATCAGCGAAACTTCACGCATCTGCACTGTTTTATCATAGGGCGATATCGACCACAGATGACTGAATCCTAATACATCCGAAAATAATACAACCTTTTGGAATAACTAATGGGAAAAAAAATTAAAAAGGGGCCATAATGGCTACAGTTCGAATTTCGAAAAATTAACCAAAAAGGTTTTTCTCTTTATTTCAAAACAGGATGCCGTTTGACAGGCAGTTTAATTTAACAAAATAATCGATTAATTAAACGTCTATTTTCAATTTTGTTATTGCTCCTTCGTTAAGCCTGCCTTATTGTTCGTTAAAATTAATGAAACCCCATGTACAATGTCAGTGGCGCTCCCGTCGGATTACACCGGAACATATTGTTCGTGATCGCACGAAAAGTTATTAACAACAGTTGCTGTTATTATCTGTGGCTAATTTTTGACAGCTTTATTTTTTTTAATGTTTGCGTTTGGCGTTCATTGATTTATAGATTTTTGGCACTTTTAGGGAAAGGTGTACCACATTTAGGCAGATAAGGGTGAACACGTCTGTTTTCCATCTGTCCGCTTTCAAAAATTTAATATTATTATTTTCATACGATTATTTTTTTATAAAGCGTGCAATTGTAAGAAAAGCTTGCATGTCGTTACAAGGCTTAATTTTTTTAATGTTTGATGTAATGATATCAGTCATGGCGCGAACTCTGCTGTCTTGATCCTTGTGTCAACAACTGTCACAGCTGTCAATCTCAACAACCATCATTGGCCATTGTATACAGAGCAATACAAGTGAAAGTATGGCGGCCGCTTCGATAAAAATGTTGTATACTTGGATTGCACATAGGAGTTGCTAAAAAATTGTACTAACGTTAAAGATTGCAATGTTTTTTTCGAAATTCTTACACCAATTTTAAAATACTGAGTACCATAATAATGAATATTATCAGATTATGTCAAGGATTGAATCTTTAAACATTTAACAATCAGGAAGTAGCTGAGGCAATTCCAGCCATTCGACACTATACATAGACATAAACAAACAGTCCTTAATGTTCTCACTGCTGGGACACAGGCCTCCTCAGTCCTCTCTGTGAGACGGAGTAGCCTATATTCCTCCACGCAAGGCCAGTTGGTGTATATTTTTATAGCACTCATAGTTATTAATATTTCCACAAAAATTAATTTAAATATAAATGATTATGTATTTGGTCCACGCGTTACATTTTTTGGTATCTATGCAAATTATTCAAAATTAATAATGCTAATACTTAAACCTACACTGACCTTATGTAATAAAAAAAAAAAAAAACAAAAAGTTTTTAACCTAGATAAATAGTTTTTTAACAAATAAAATATTTTTATATCCGCGACTTGGTTCCGCGGTTCCGCAAACGTCACACTGAAACATGCAATAAACCTATTCTACAACAATCTAGGGGATCCTAAAAAAGGTAATTAAGTAACAAATTCGTTACGAAAATTCCATACAACTGCTTAACAGAGTCTTCAAGACTTTGGTCTTAGCGGTGAGCTGAGCGACGGGCGGGGCGAATAAGCCATGAGTTACTTTGTAAGTACGCCAAATCGCCACTGGCGGCGCTTCTTGGCGTGTTTGAAACCCCGCCCCGCGCTAAGCCACCGTTCACAGCGGCAAGGTGTTTGGGCCGTAACATTTTTATTTTTTCGTTGTAAAATCATCAAATGAGTCCTCCCACCCCGGGCAGGGCTGGAGGGACTGTCAGACTCGTATACTGACTAAAATCCACGGTGTCCTTCAATAGCCCTTTATATTCCGGGGTCACGGTAGTGGAAAGAGTCCCGCGACCCCGCAGGCTTTGGCCCTCTAGAGGGGGGCCCCGTCACCATACTGATGCTCTTTGAGGCGAGCGTGGAACACAACGCGAGTTGCCCTTTACTCGCCGCCCGCATGCCCACGGCCGTAACATAGTGTAACAGTGTACCAGGAGATAATAATAATATTTTTTGTCCCCAGGTATAGGAGTAGTGTTAGTAACGGCAGCGGGGCTGGCGTGGCGGCTCGGAGCTCGCGACGCGCCCTGTGCCTTGCTAGGACTGCGCCGCGCCTCATGCCGGCGTCTCGTGCCTCGGCTGCCTCCGAGCTACGCGCGACCGCACCATCCCTACGCGGCCATGCTCTATCCAGAGTTTCACTACAGGCCGCCTCCCCCCACCTATCAAGCCTCAATGCAAGAATATAGACTCAGGTTGGTATCAAAAACCCCCCTTTTTCAAACCAGCACCTTCTTTGTGTGGGAAAGAAATGGAGCTAGATGTTCTGTATAACTCCGGCTCTTTCTCACACTAAAGTTCAATTCATTAGTGGTGTTGGGTCACAGGTCTTCTAACCGAAGAGGTATGTATGATTGTTCTCCTTTTAATTTCGTAGTAACGAGATCTGGTGTCCTAGAAGACAAAATAGAAGAAACGTTGAAGGCAGTCCAAGCTCCGCTTTAAGACCTGTCAGCTGTCAGGCTTCAATGCAAGAGTATAGATTTAGGTTTGTAGACATTTTCTTTCTCTTTTACCTCGGTGGTGTACTGAAGGGGTAAATGTAACAAGGCTTCCATGCATGGGTAAGGGTTCAGGTTTTCAAGGTTCCTCGAAATCTTTAATGATAGCTTTTATTTTTAACCATTTATTTTTAAAATTCATCGAGATTTTCATTTAAAATAACACAAGGAATATCAGAGAGTTATTTTGAGACGCTAGCACATCAACCTTTCCCAATTGGTAAAAATTTTCTAATCATTCGATTAGAAAATTTTTACCAATTGGGTAAACAATCTGCGTTTATTTATTATAAACGCAGATTGTTTATATTCGATTAGAATTTTTTTTGAAAATCCATTAAAGATATTTGACAGATTGGGGTAAGTTGATGTGCATGTGCTGATGTCTTCTGTACCTTACGTCTTTATGAAATTCTAAAGGTAAAATTTAAATCACAAGAATATGGATGCCTCTAGTCTTTTAAAACGATGTGCGATGTAGATTAATGTGATTGAGGAAGTAGCATGTTTTAAAAAGTTTAGATTTCTTTTGAGTCCCATTTTCTTGTTACAGAACATCGAGATTTCGCCGTTTATAATTTATCGATGAACAGAGCCAAACAACGATACGAACGTTTTCGCGATCTTTCTAGCAAACGCTCAAGTCGTTAGGCGTAGAAAAAAACTCGTTGGAACACTCGCTAGAATGCTCGCTCTGGTTCATCAGCACCTTAATGTGAATAATGTGATGATATTTCATAACTTATCGAAACAATAAAAATTTTCCATTTTCTTTTCTTCTCAAAATAATTATATTATTGTTTGAGGCAAAACTTATTACGTGAAAAGTAGTTTGACCTTTTAGGTAATAGGTGCTATTTTTGAATAATAAAGCGGTGTGGGTTGCCATCAAAACAAAAAGCTTCCAGTAATGAAATGTTGAAAGGAAAGTAACAAAAATTTAACTACCCACGTACCGTATAAAGGGACCGTTAGCTTAATTGAATTTTTATTTTTATACATATATTCCTTTCCATATTTTATTATAAATTAGGTAGGTATATTATTATTATTAGCTTAAAGTGGCAGAAAGCTGGCTATATATCACGTAGACATGATCTTGAGTGGAGACCATGACTAGGCAAACGTAGTGTTAGGGCGTCGGCCCAAGGGACGACCTGCGAAAGGCAGCCGGCAGAGACTGGATGAGGATAGCTCAAGAGCGAGCTCAGTGTCGTACATTGGGAGAGGCTCAGAGGCCTATGTCCAGCAGTGGACGGATACAGGCTGATGATGATGATATAGAATATTATCATCATCATCATCAGCCTGTGACAAGGACAATTTTGCATAAAATATTTTTTCTTTAGTAAGGTATACATTAGTATTGTAAACACTTGTAGAACTAATATTCCATAAATCGGTGATGGAAAACATTGCGATTCAGTCAGCATGTCCTAAAAGTCCCTAAAACTCATTCGAAGACGTAGTGACATTAACAACCCAGTTAGGGTCAATCCACACCAAAACGCGACTCTGCGCACACATTTTATTAGACCGACTAACAAATCCATCTTTATACAACGTGTAACGTTAATTGCGCAAAACCATCCTGCCATATATATCAGCCCATGTTACTGAACAATGTTTGTTCTAAGACTTTTAGAAAATCGCAAAAAAAATGATTTTTCATACTGATGGGCCCGATCAATTTCTCATTTTGTATGAAAAAGCAAAATTTTTTTTTGTGAATTTCCAAATGTCTTGGAACAAACATTGTTCAGTAACAAGGGCTGAGTTACACGTTGTATAGCGTACTACATTCCTGCAACGTCGCCGTCGCTTTATGTCCCATCTCGGTGTGTACTGACTCCAGTGTCCTAGTAGTGGAAAGGTTATAATAGTATACTGGTTATTATGAAATAAGAAGATAGTTTTTCCAATTTTATTCTTCGAAACTAAGCACTTACTCGTACCTTTTAATTCCAGGTTACTTCTGTTAGATAGAAGTGCTCCCGCCGTGTCGCCGCCGCCGACGTACAGATCAAATTCAGCCAGTCTAGTCAGGTACGGCCAAAGTCAAATACACTTGCAATATGAAACCTTTTGCCAGATTGTTTCGTCTTCAAATGGCTTTCCTTATTGCAACGAAAATATCTCGATCTGTTATCAAATACGAACGTTCCGATGTGGACAGTAAAACACATTGTTTTACGTTTGTTTTAAATTGGTAGAGGAAATAGAAACGTATTGTTAGAAACTGAAGAAATTGCCAATGGCGTTTATGTGCGAGAGTCAATTTACTTTCGGAAAACGAGACGTGGAATTCCGAAAGTTATTGTTCGTAGGGATTGTAGGTATCCTCCAAGCTCTGCGCGTGGAGGCGCAGCGCCGGGGTGTAACCCCGCTGCCTCGAGAAGTCGAGGCGCGGCGGGAAGAGCTCCGGCGCGATCTCAGGGCAGTATGGAGGGGACGACTGTCGCGACCGACGGCCGGGCACGCCGCGATTGCGGCGGTAAGACCCCTCTTGAGGAGTGGCTGGAGAGACGTCACGGCGTCCTGACCTATCGGATGACGCAGGTCCTCACCGGACACGGTAGTTTCGGGAGGTTCCTGTGTCTGATAGGGAAGGAGGAAACGCCCGGGTGCCACCACTGCGAAGATCGCCCGGAGGACACAGTAGAGCATACGGTGCAAGACTGGCCCAGCTTGGGCAGTGCACCGACGTGTCCTCACGGCGGCGATAGGCGGAGACCTCTCGCGCCCGGCATTGGTTGCGGCCATGCTGCGGGGCGAGACAGAGTGGGAAGCGGTCGCCTCCTTCTGCGAAGCAGTAATGCTCGTGAAGGAGGAGGCGGGCCGCGAGAGAGAGACGACAGCGTCCTCCCTCCGCCCCAACCGCAGTGTTTTTTTTTTTTTTTTTTTTTTTTTTTTTTTTTTACGTGGCAAAATCATCAAATGAGTCCTCCAACCCCGGGCAGGGCGGGAGGGACTGTCAGACTTGTACTGACTAAAATCCACGGTGTCCTTCGGTAGCCCTTTGTGTGCCGGGGTCGCGGTATACGTATGTCCCGCAACCCCGGCAGGACTGTGGCCCTCTATAGGGGGGCCCCGTCATTATGCTGACGCTCCTTGAGGCGCGCGTGGGACACAACGCGCCGTCGACCCGGGCATGGTCCATGGTCGGGCAGCGAGTTGCCCTTTACTCGCCGCCCGCATGCCCGCGCCTACGGTGGCCGGAGATCGTCCCGCGACATCCGTCGCCGTGGGCGTCTACCACTGCGTCTCGGGCGGAGGGAGGACGGTATCCTCTCCCTCAGGCGGCCCGCCTCCTCCTTCGCGAGCATGACTGCTTCGCAGAAGGAGGCGACCGCCTCCCACTCCGTCTCGCCCCGCAGCATGGCCGCAACCAATGCCGGGCGCGAGAGGTCTCCGCCTATCGCCGCAGTGAGGACACGGCGGTGCTCCGCCCAAGCTGGGCAGTCCTGCACCGTATGCTCCACCGTGTCCTCCGGGCGATCCTCGCAGTGGTGACACCCGGGCGTTTCCTCCTTTTTTATCATGCACAGGTACCTCCCGAAGCTGCCATGTCCGGTGAGGACCTGTGTCATGCGGTAGGTGAGGACGCCGTGGGACCTATCCAGCCACTCCTCAAAGAGGGGTCTTACAGCCGCGATTGCGGCTAGCCCGTACCTCGGTTGCGACAGTCGTTCTCTCCAAACTGCCCTGAGATCGCGCCGGAGCTCTTCCCGCCGCGCCTCAACTTCTCGAGGCAGCGGGCATACACCCCGACGCTGCGCCTCCACGCGCCACTCATAGACGCGCAGGAGGGCAGTCGCCTCCAGATCCCAGGGCAGTGATCCGGCAAGCAGGTTGGCCGATTCGCCGGCGATCGTGCGGTATCCTCGGATCATTCGGATTGCCATGACCCTCTGGCATGCGACCAGCTTTGCCGGCCGCGTCCGAATGCTCAGGGCCCACACGGGGGCCCCGTAGAGGGCCATGGACCGCACGACGCCAGCGTGCAACCTCCGGCAGGGGGCGTTTGGCCCGCCGATATTGGGCAGGAGCCGCCCGAGGGCGGCTGATGCCCGGTTCAGCCTTGGGGCCAAACGGGAGAAATGCTCCCCGAAGTTCCATCGGCTGTCGAGGACGAGTCCCAGGTACTTCATCGTACCCCCGACGCCGATGCGAACCCCCCCCACCGTTATGTGGGACTCTGTCAGTGGCGCATTCAGATGGCCATGAAAACACATGGCCTCTGTCTTGTGCAGCGCCACTTCGAGTCCCAACTGCCGGATCCTTTCGACGACTATCGCAACCGCCCGCGTCGCCAAGTCGGCCGCCGCCTGGTGCGACACTCCCTCCGCCAGGACGAGCGTGTCGTCAGCGTAACATATTACGCTGACGTCTAGAGGGAGGTCGCCGCGCAGCACCCAGTCGAAACCGATGTCCCACAGGTGCGGTCCCAAGACCGATCCCTGTGGGACACCGCACGACATCTCTCGCCGGTTCCACTCTCCCCGGTGACCGGGGTAGACGCCCACGGCGATGGACGTCGCTTGATGATCTCCGGCCACCGTAGGCGCGGGCATGCGGGCAGCGAGTAAAGGGCAACTCGCTGCCCGACCAAGGACCATGCCCGGGTCGACGGCGCGTTGTGTCCCACGCGCGCCTCAAAAAGCGTCAGCATAATGACGGGGCCCCCTCTCAGAGGGCCAAAGCCTGCCGGGGTCGCGGGATTATTTCCTTACCGTGACCCCGGAACATAACAGGCTATTGAAGGACACCGTGGATTTTAGTCGTAAAGGTCTGATAGTCCCTCCCGCCCTGCCCGGGGTGGGAGGACTCATTAGATGATTTTACCACTTAAAAAAAAAAAAAAAAAACCTCCAAGCTCTAAGTTCAAATGCATCACTTGCAATAACTCAAAGACGTTCATTCATAATTTTAACATAATATTTACATGTCCCCAGCAGAGGATCAACGGGCGCAGCGTGGTGCGGCTCCGAGTACAGCGGGCCGCCATCTTACCGCGCCCCCCGCGCAGACCCCCCCGTCACCGTCACGGAAAACCTGCCCACCATCACGCCAATAGACCTCAAATACGGCGACAACACCATCGAAGCTTTACCCAAACCCGAACAAGAGAAAGACCCGGATGAACATCTCGTGACCATCGTTCATACAGACTCGCAGCCGGTTATTGTCACAGTATCGGGGTCTCCTGCACTCAACGACACACACACACAACCTCCATCAGAAATCGACATACTAGCACACTTATAACGCATCAAACATTAGCACAATACACGAACTTTACGTTCTAGGAGGAATGAACATGAACTAGACTCAAACACAATCGGTATGCACCTACACGGACGTCCCTGATTGGATGTTGTATGCAAGCTACGGAACCCTGTGATTGTAGCAACGATTGACGTGATTGGACAATGTACTGTTGTACAGAAAAGTAAGCGAAAAGTGATTTATTATAGAAGTGAAACTGTTAATTGTTATAAAAATAATTAGCAAATGAACTTTAGTGTTCTATTATGAACCTAATGCTCGAGGTCATGATAATTTTGTTTTGAATGACATTTGCATTTGAAATTACGTTCACGTCTAGCTATACTAGATAATGAATAGTAGACGATTTCAACTATGTTTTCTCGAAATAATCTTATTGTTCTGCATAAAAGATAAAGTTTTAACTGCTCATTCAAAACAAAATTGTATTTTATGTTTGTGTAACTCTGTTTTAAAAATGTAATGGTTTGAAGTACCTTATTTTATTATAATAACTATTGTGTAAATATTTAAAAGCACTGACGTATTTTTCGTTTGAACAGTGTTATTATATTTAAAAAAGTATGTGCCGTGTATATACAATTGATACAAATTATATTAGGTTTAATAAATATGAATGAATAAGTAGTTGATGCAACGATCGATTTATTAATGAAACCAAATCATTCACCGAGATGTACAATTAAGGAACTTGTTATTCATGTAGTGCCAATGGATTTTTTTTTTGTAAATAGAAAATAACTACTTATTATCCTTTTCTATTAAATTTTGCTTGAATACTAACATATTTATAACTTGAGGCAGATGTTTGTTACTTTTAGCTTCCGTCTATTATCATGTTCTTTTTTTTTAATTCTAAGTTCTGCAGTCATCAAAACCCACTTAGAGTAGGTAGTCCTCTTCAAAGCTTTCTTTTATCCACAATGTTCTAGAACCATAAACCAGTTACATCTCTAAATTCAAAAATAAATAGATATTGTAGTTGTCCCATAAATTAATTTCGCAATCGCTTAGTTTTATGCTTTCTTCAGCGAAATATTTTAATTTATTCGGTACGAGCAAGTTTTAGAAAACCCAGTTAAATTATAGTAAAGAAAATTGTACATTGTTTTAAGTTTTCAACTTGTACCAAATTGAAAAGACGAAATTCGAAAAGTTTCCGCGGGAAACTTATTGATTCACAGAAAGTTTACAGAATTATTATAAACAAATTTTTGTCATGCATAAAATGAGAAAATTAGACACATTTTCTTCTTTTAAGTTAAACATACCTAGTAAAATTCCATGAAATAAGTACCCAGAAATATTATGAACAACGTAGCAATGACGACCTACTACTGTGTAAAATACTATAATGATAATGTATTAAAAATATTGTAAATAAC
The DNA here is from genome assembly GCA_954870645.1 of Agrotis clavis. Taxonomy (NCBI): domain Eukaryota; kingdom Metazoa; phylum Arthropoda; class Insecta; order Lepidoptera; family Noctuidae; genus Agrotis; species Agrotis clavis. Next base: position 15,246,036 of record OX940920.1, read on the forward strand.
GTAATTTGTATTATAAGAAATAAAGATCTTTAGTGAAACCAACCTGTGTTGTTCTTTGTTATTATAACCGAACCATGAAATTAAATATGGCTGAACTATGGGGTATGGAGTGGAATGAGAGCAACATGTAAATAGTATAATGGTTTTTGTAAATCCCGACATCAGATCCTGACCTGACTATCATGGTACCACCTGTAAAGTACACCTTTCTAAAATCATCATCATCATCAGCTTAAAAATGTTCCCACTGCTGGGACACAGGCCTCCTCTCTGAGAGAGGGAGTGGACCATAATCCACCACGCGGGCCCAATGCGGGTTGGTGTGGATGTCACATGTAGGTATTCGAATTTTTGGTTAATCAATCAATCAATGATCAAAAACATTGGGAGAAAGAAGTTTCATCGCGATGTTTTCGCGCTTTGTTAATGCGCCTGGCTGGGTTTGAACCCACGACCTACAACTCGTAAGTCGAGGCCGATACCATTGGGCCACCACACCACTGCTCTCACCTTTCAAACAAAAAAAAGAGTTCCAAAGTGGTCCAGGCGTCATCGAGATATCGTTGAAATAGTTTCAAAGGGAAAATAATGCATAGTTTTGGAGATCCAGAGCTTTGGGCAAAACTTAAAAAATTGATTTAGCAACCCTGACCTCAAGTAAACGGCCAGTGTTGGCATTTTCTTGCTGATAGGGTTAATATGAATGATGCAGCATTAAAGTATAATGCTGGCGTTACATTTTACCTTTTATGAGTAGGTATTTCCCGAATACGTTACTTTAATGACAGGAATACGTATTACTAGCTGTTGCTAGCGACTTCGCCCGCTACAACTCTATAAACCCACGGTAAAAGTAAATCGGGATAAAAACTACTGTATGACGTGTTAATCCAGGACACTAACTGTGTAGAAAAAACATCAAAATCTGTTCAGTAGTTATTGCGTGAAAGAGTTACAAACATCCATCCATCCATCCTCACAAACCATCGCATTTGTAAGATTAATTCTTCTTTAAATACTTAAACGAAAAATATACTGAACTAACTACACCTAAGAAAAAAAAATGGCTGTCAACTGGCAATATGTCCAAGAGACTATAGTGGCACTACGTTATATGGCAACGTCATATCGCCATGGTAAAACTCAGCCACCTGAAGTGTCAACTAACCGAGATTTCTTTAACCGGAATAGGTATGGAATCAGGCATTCATCATCATCACCCATAATGTTACTACTGCTAGGAGTCAGGCCTCTCTGTCAGAGGGAATGGACTGGACACTCGGGCGCCGCCAGGCACTTTGGTAGATGTCTCAATATGTCTTCGAAATTTTAGTTCCAGGACATGTCGGTTTCCTCACTATATTTTCCTTCACCGTTTTGAGTCAGGAGTTACTTTAAATAAGTTATAAGAGAACCCCTGAGATTATGTAATACAATAACTTGAATTCCCGTAAATTCATCTATCTATCTTCTTCTTCTATTTATCTATATCTATATTCTATAGGTATACTTATAATAAATCTGTAGAGAGGTCGATTCTATACATGAAATATATTTCCAAAATAACTATCAGGGGGTGATTAGGGATCGATACTGATGCCAAAAATGCAATTTATAAAATTATTGTCTGTCTGTCTGTCTGTCTGTCTGTCTGTATAACCGTTATAGAAACAAAAACTACTCGACGGATTTTGACGAAACTTGGCACAATTATTTTTCATACTCCTGCGCTGGTTATAGAATACTTTTCATCACGCTACAATCAATAGGAGCAGAGCAGTGAAGGGAAATGTTAGGAAAACGGGAAAAGTTACTCCATACACGCTAATCTTCGGAACTACTGGACGGATTTGATTGTTTTTTTTTTTCGTTGTATAGCTATTAAGTCTGGGCAACATATAGGCTATAATTTATCTTGGGAGCTTGAACACCTGATGCAGAACTGCAATAGATCAGCTAAACTATAAGAGATACAAAAATAGCGCCATAGCAATAGTTATTTGTTATGCAAGGCTGCAAAGTTGATTTTTGTGCGCGAGTACTTGAATTGAAAACTGAGAGAGCGAAGGATTCTAAGATTGAACCGCGAGAGAAACGAGCGGTTCAAATATAGAATCCTGAGCGATGCGAAGTTTTCAAAAGTACGAGACGCAGAAAAACTTTGCTGCCGAGTGCAACACACAACTTTTCACCTCACACAACGAGGAAATGGTAGGTGTAAGAGAAACAGCTTAAACAATTTACTATATAAGTATTTATTTATTCATTTTAGAAATTAAAAGTAAAATTACTACAATTGTTAATATTGAAAGTTAAATGTTTTTTTGGAACATTAATACTTGTGTTTGTCACTTGTGTGTTATTATTACGTAAATTTGCGGAAAAATGCTCAAATTCATTGGATTCCATTGTGAATGTTGGAGACAGAGACAGATATAAGGCGGTAGAAGACGATTTTCTCGAATTTTAAAAACTCAAACTTACCTAGACATCTACTACTTAACACTAATGTTCAGAAAAAAAAATAGGTTGGTGCACTGACATGCAGTGGGGGCGGCTCACCTGCCAGTGTAGAAAATAATTGAATACAAGACGTGTTCGATTTTTAAACAACACTTTGTGCTCTAGAGCACAAAATGGAGTTTTGCGCTCAGATTTTGAATCAGAAATAGAATCTTTCCGAGCGGGTGAGGTGAAAAAATTGTTCCGCGTGATGAGCATTTTCTGCTAAGAAAATAAATTTGAAGATATGGAACACCTGATGTGGAACTCCAAGAGCCCAGCTACACTATGACATATACAGGAATGACGTCTTAGCAAGAGTTGTTCAGCCTGATGAGCACTCCCTGTTGTCGTATAAAAACTGAAGATCTGGAACACCTGATGTGGAACTCCAAGAGCCCAGCTACACTATAACATATATAGGAATGACGTCTTAGCAAGAGTTGTTTAGTCTGATGGGCATTTCCTGTTGACTTACAAAAATGAAAGATCTGGAACGTCTGGAATCGTCATGCGCGTCCTGTTGTTTTCCCGTCCCCAGGCTCTAAGAATTCGACATCAGACGTTTCAGATCTTCGATTTTGACGACATTGTTGCTGGCATAAGCAACAGGATCCGCGTACGAAGTCGCTGGCAGAAGCTAGTCACTAATAAAAGTAGTCAAACAATTTGAACACATTTCGCCTCGTTCCGAATGCAAATCGATGCACAGCCATTGGATTCCTGAACAATAGTACTTTATAATTATATTTTTAAAACTATTTTGACCGTACACCCCAACGCCATTACGAAGCGAAAATCTGTGGCGAAAATGAAAATCGGACAAATACTTGCCTGAAAAGTGAATGTAATAAAGCAAAAAATTATGAACGAATTACATTTTAAGGTTCCGTTTCTAAAGTATAAAACGGGATTACTACGACACCACATATCTGTTTGTCCGTCTGTCATCAGGCTGTATCTCATGAACTTTGATACGAGTAGTTAGACACTTGAAATTTTCACAGATGATGTATTTCTGCTACTGCTATAACAATAACTAGTCCCATACAAAAAACAGTAGAATTTTGCTCGTTTTGAAATGATGAAAATTTGGCATTGGTAACGGCTATAGGTAGACGCATGAAATATGCACAGAATATTTAGTTAAAATATTTATATTAAAAATAAATAATTTAATTAAATTATTTTACATCAACAAACGTGATTTATTTGCCGTTTTACAGATAATCGTACGGAACCTTTCGTGCGCGAGTCCGACAAGCACTTGTCCAGTTTTTTGAATGTAATCCGGTATGCGATGATACATAAATGGAATTTGATATTGCTCGTAGTTGATTAATGCCACGGAACGTTTAATTTTCGTTAACGCTGAAAATGAGATAAAAAGCAGTAAAGCCTTTCAGAGTTTAATTATTTTTACTTAAAAGGAAAGGGTAATGAGGATGTTTTTCACTTTGTAGGTACAATGTTTTTGTTTTAAGCTAAGATAAAATTGTACATTTCATTTACCTACACTTGTATACACATTACGGAGATTGGAAATTGGTAATTATTGGTATCTATTTACTATTGTCATTTGAAGGATCCCTGTTTTCAAGATATTTTCGCATGTTTTGACTCAATGTTTTGGATTCTCTTAAATTCAAAAGATCTGTCCGGTATTTCACCAAGTTCGAACCCCCTTTTATTATCGTGGTAAAATAATCATACGAGTCCTGAACCCAGGGGTGGGACGGGAGGGACTGTCAGACTAAAGGGAAGCGTCCACGAGGTCGGCATCGTACCTACGTATCGGACGCATCGCATCAAACGGATCGGCAGCGATCGGATTGCCGACGCGAGTATCAGCAATCGGATAGCCGATGCCACCTTCATCGCGTCCACTGATCGGCATTCCGTATGACGTCATCGGAACGCATAGCATGTAGGCATTCCGATGAGCCGTCCGTACGATGCGGATCAGTGGACGCAGTTGTATGAGTTTTAATACAAGGCAAACTAAAATCCGTCCGTTCCGTACGATACGTCCGATACGTGCGATGCGGACCTGTGGACGCATACCATTATTCTGACTAAAATCCACGGCGATCCTTCAATATCCTCTACGTTCCATTGTCACGGTTACCAGATGAAACAGTCCCGCAACCCAAGTTTGTTCGAGGTGTTTAGGGTTGACAATTTGTTTGAAACTTCGTTACTACAAGCGCTAAGAGTCTCTGTTGGATATTTGTTTAGATTTTCCAAAAGTATCCCATAAAGAGGGTGGCCAAGAGTAGAACTTCTCAGAAGAAAAAGGAAAAGTGTTGTTCGTGCAGACGAAGTCGCGGGCGGAGTGCTTTTTCTAATTGTACATTATATCTATCCAAAATACAGGTCAAGGCCTAGTTTGGGGATCAGGACTCGATTTGTGGCAATACATACATGTGCTATATTAGGACTTGCTCGTAATTTGTATTTTTTCTGTGGCTATTTTTTTTTTCTTTAATCTATAAGTACAATATTATACGATGAATGTAGCCTAGTAATAACATTGTTACCCAGAATTTTAATTTGTTCCCTCATCATGTTTCCAATATGCGGTTAAAATACAATGCCAAGTGCCGCCACACGCATATTGGATTAGATAGAGTTAATCCTGTTAGCGTTTGTTTATTGTTCAGATTATATTGGTAGTTTAAACGAACGAATACATTAAATAAGTACACACGGCTACACATCAAGCTATGCAAAACCAGAATAAGTTGATCGTTGAACGTGTGAAATGATAATAATAAGCGAGACCACGCTAAACTGTTTTTTTAAATAAAATATTTTTAAAACACTATACGCATTGGCGCATAAAAACATAGATTTTCTATGGAAAGAAAAAAAAAATTCGAGCGGGATTTGTACCTGAGACATTCGGATTCAGTACATTCGATGCTCTTAGCAACGGAGCCAAGGCTATAATAAATAATTCGTTTGTGAAAACTAGCCAAGTCAGACCTTGGGATGCAATATATTAACCTAAGTTATAAGAAGAATTGATATTTTATGTTATTAGTATTGTTATAAATGAATTTCAGGACTGACCAAGTGATCATTGAACTTGGCACCCATTTAGATTTCACTTCTTTTGTCATTGAAGTCAACAACCAAGACGAAGAATATTGTACTTGTTCTTATTTCACAATTATGTTTTAGATGGGATTTTTCTTTAGAAGGAAAATCTTTAGTATTGTAAGCTTAATGTGTAGCCGTGTGTACCGGTACACGAGTTTGGTAATAAGACATTTAGGTACGTCTCCATTGACCTTTCAACCGGCACGTGTATGACAAGAGACTATTTTCAGAGGACTTGTATAATTTAATTTTGATAGCGTTTTCGTCAACCTTACATAGTTGATACAATAATAATATACTTTATTTTATACCAAAATTGTTATAAATTTTTTTGACGGCAAGGTTTTTCCGGAAGGTTGATGTTAAACTGGTTGTTCCGGATCTGGGTGGTTGTGATGTAAGTATCTATATTTGTAATCACACCCACGACACAGGAGAAATTCTTGGTATAAAAAATAAATAGATAGAAATATGAAAACCGCTTTAGCCAACAGAAATTCCCTTTATGAAATCGGCTAAAAAGGGATTCATACTGTTCTTCGATCACAGTGTCCAAGCTTTCGCAGTATGGCAGCAAAATACATCTAAAAAGTCAGTGAAAGTAGATATAAATGTGGAGCGATTATTTACGTGGCTAACCCTCTGTCACACCGCAAAACGTTATGTATCGAGACATGCGGGCTAAAGATCCGATTACCAGATACTATTTGATCGATTGTCGTTCTTTGCTGCGACGCCAAGCAATAAATTCAGATTTTGGTTAGTTACTTGCTCTTGCTGGATAGAATGATTTGCGACTGAAATACTGAACTAGCGGAATTGGGTACCTAATATTGATTTATACCTAGCGAGTTTTTCAATGACTGAAAAATGGAGCTTCGATACAAAATTAGATGGTAAAACTCGTTGTCATTGGAAAAAATAACTACAGAACGCTGAGTGCTCGATACTTACATTTACATTGTATGTTGGCTAATCTTAGGAATAGTCCATTTATCGAGCAAGGCTATAAAACATCACGCTACGGTCAATAGGAGCCGTGCAGTGGGCGAGAAACGACGGGGTACAGTAAGTTTATTTATATAAAAAATAATAAAATAAAAATGGTTTTTATTATCTATACATTGCTTAGACATACATAAAATTGAGACAGCTCCGGTAAGTTACAAAAGAGCACTTGTGTTAGAGCTACTTCCCTTACAAATCTAAAATGACAATGTTCAGACCGTTTTACAATTAGAATTATTAAAAATACCTAAATAAAAATAAAAATAACGTGTGTGTGTGTGTGTGCGTGTGTGTGTGTGTGTGTGCGTGCAAATGTGGTGTGTATGTAGATGTTTATGAAACTCTAACTAAAATACATATTTTCAATGTCGTCAGAGGTTTTAGAGTGTAGCCAATTCGTTATAGCCTTTTTGCACTCATAGGATGATAGGGGATAGATGTTTAAATTGAGGTTTAATTTGTTGTAGGTAGATATAAGCGGACTGTGTTACATATTGACGTCTAGCAAAGACTGTACATCTAAAATAGGTTCGCTCTTTTTTATTTTTTAACGTGTTATCATCAAATGTGTCCTCCTGCTCTACTGTTAGACTTGTACTGCCTAAAATCCACGGTGATTCTTCAATAGTCCTTTACGTCTCAGGGTCACGGTTACGTGGTGAGATAGTGCCGCGACTCCATGCGTTTGCTCTTGACCTCAAATCTTGCCCAAAAGTAAAGATGAAACCTAAAATGGAGCGAGTTAACCAACAAGAAAGTGGAACTTTTGCGTACCGATGGGATACGGTAAAAACTGTTGGGAACCGGACTCCGACAGAGTGGTGGTCACAATCCAGGGAGGCCTGGTGACGCTTACCACCGCTAGTGGGATGAAGCATTCCTTTCACCTCGTCCACGTGCCAGTACTACTCGTACCCTGACCTTCCTACAAGCACCTATATAAGTGGTTTGCCATTTCAGATAAAATTTTATTGAAAATGCTAAAACAAAAACACTTATATTATACCAAAATTAATATTCTCAGAATGTTTGAAGTGTTGAAACTTTGCTTGAGTACAAGACTAAAAGCAGGCCAAAAATAGATTTAAGAAAATAGATCGAAGTTTTCTTACAAAATCACTTTAGACTGAACATTTTCCGAGAATATTGAAGTTCTAAATCGTACCTAATAACAAAATATGCTCGGAGCGGTATTCCGGAACATTTGTAGTAAAATTTCAAATATTACTTGCGAATGCAACTTGCTCCCCCGAGCATACCTGTGTGGCATCCATGTGGAACTTATGCATATACAATCCCTAGTCAGATCTAGCGCAACAAACTTTAATGGTTTTTGAATAGTTCACTTTTCTTTTATGCTGGAAAGTTGAGTTTATGGGACGTGGGACTTGTTTTTTATCAACTTCAGAATTGGGAGTTTTTTGTATTGCTTGTCCGCGATCATCTCGCGTTTGACTGACTCGATTTTGATGAGGGTTTCAAAATGTTCCTTACATTCCAGACAAGGTTTTGGTATACAACTAAAATAATGCTCACTGGGATGGCTCATTACCGAAGAATTACACATTTCAAAGAAAAAAAAATCGAGTTAGTTACGGACGGGCCCGTAACTTCATCGACGGACTAAAATCTAAATTAATTACTTATGAGCTGAGACCTATCGTAATTATGGGAACATACAAAATGTAGAATCAGTTGGAATATGTTGAAAAAATGTGCAATGTTGTGACATTATTATGTTCTAAAAAGATTGCTTATTAGCTTGATAAGTGGCAGAAAATAAGTAACGAGAATTTTATACTTATACTTTGCCTAAAAAGTACAAAAATTCTTCAACATCTTCATGTTTTTCTTGCTAGAAAATGTAATGGAGAATTTTTTACTCTTGATGAAAGAATAATGTAATCAACCAGAAGCTCTCTATGTAAGTGTTTTTAAAGACGCAGTTTCAAGTCTGATGAAAGAGTGTAGGACCTATTTTCTTCATAAATAAGTAGATATTAAATATGTAAAACTTATTCCTGTAAAGTGTAACAAAACGTAGAAATTAAAGAATTTTATTAATAACTTGGTGGGATATACATAGTTTATAGAATATTATAAAATATACACAACACGCTAGATAGTCTTATCTATAGGTACTAATAATAATTATTATAAAGAGAGATTTGATTGTTTGTTTATTTGTATTGAATAGTCTCCGAAACTACTGGACCGATTTGAAAATATCTTTTTGTGTTGGATAGTCCATTTATCGAGGAAGGTTATAGGCTATTGAACATCACCCTACAACGAACAGGAGCCAAGCAGCGCGGGTGAAGCCGCGGTGAAAATCTAGTGTTTTCATTACATTATCCCACAGCTGTACTACATTTCATCAATAGCCTTCAAATTACAAGCAAGGTTTTATTCCGCAGACATTACTTAGACGCCTAAAGCCTACTCATATTTGAAAAGCGGCGATTAAGCGTCGAGCGAATAAATCGCTATTCAATAGAATCGATAAGAGATGCCGATGCCGAGAAATGATTTATTGACTTGTCGGCTCCTCGACGGGTGGCTCACTAATGGTGGCTGAATAAGCGCTCGCCACTGCCTCACTTGTTTCTTTTTTTTTCTGTAGACGATGATAAATAAAAGAAAATTATGCAATCACGATTGAAGAGGAGGCGGAAATTGGGTGTATTGTCGGGAAATGCGATAAGTACGCCTTTGTTCAGACATTTTAGATCGATTGACGTTGATGTTACTGTATGACTCAGTGACTCTGCCAAATATACATTTGAAATGGGAGTGTATTTATACAACTAGTTAGGTACCTAGAGTGATGTGAATATAGATTTTAACATAACAATCATAAATTATCTAAATCTGGCGTAGTATCTATTTTGATAGAAGTGGGACAACTGGGACACCTACTTAGTTTAATATAAAAATATTAGGTACCTTCTTACTACAAAAAGAATATTAATATTTCTTTTTATGAAGTAAAAATTTAGTAATTTCTGTACAAAGTCAAAAGCAAAGTAAATTTAATTGACAAGCATATTATTTATGTATACGATTCCTTAGGCTCTTATAATATTCAAAAATACAAAATCTCGACAAACCTGATTACCGTCAAAGGTAAAACTTTTAGAAGAAGCTAAAAACTTTAAGTCGTCTTAATTAAATTGTCTGAAATAGAAAATATAAAACGGAGCATCTGAGTATGTCAAAGGTATCCATTTCCATTATGAGAAACTAGAAGTCCATATCAAAGGCGAGTTCCGGAACTTTTCGCATTTGCATAAGTGACTTAACCTTCATTCATTTTATATTCAAACCTGGCAGATTTGCCTGGGAATGTTCAACCACTCAGAAATATTATTTCTGACAACTCTCAGCAAACTCAGCGATTTTCCCATCACTACATTCGAGGGCTAATGTAATTGTGAGGCTGTTTCAGTGATTTGACAGTGGAAATTCTCTTTTGAGTGGAATACTGTGATTCTACTTTACTTGATGATTTGACTGAGGGAGGATAAACTATTAGCAAGGTAGTCTGGTCGGAGGTAATAAATAATACACGTGAAAGATGACTCTTTTTAGCATTTAGCAGTAAATTTTTAGGGAAAACAATTATACATAACTGTCTCTTATATAGCCAAATAATAGCCATAGCTATTACTAAATCAACCGACAGAGCCGCCGAGCGCAAGATCCTCTTTTTTGTTAGACATCATTTGGGATAGCTACCTATACTTAATGTTAATACATCAAATGAATGATTTTTATGTTTAGTAGGTCATTTGGTTTCTATACCACAAACCATTATTTCAATCTACCTCGTTGACGGGACCAACCCCGCTAAGGATGCGACCAAATCAAATTTATTCCGTGCCATCCACCCCGTCACATTCCGATGGCGCCACTAGCGGGCTTGATGATAAATTTTTTCCCATCTAGCCCATCAGTGGGGCAGGACCGGATAAAACCAACCTGGTAGTCGCTCCATGTGAAACATCGGTATTCAGTTGCATACTGTTATACTGAAGACGACCCCAACATTGTTGAGCAAATGGTAGGCAAACTAAAGAAAAATGTATTTTGACAATAAAACAACATTCATTGCGAGATTTACGTCGTTGAGCAGACGAATTTTTCGAAATATTATCTAGCAATATATGAAGAATTTCTCTCAAAATCCTTAAGATTGTGGTAGTATGTTACTGAATTGGGAAAAAAAATCTTCAAACTGCATCATCATCTGCCTAGCCTGTTCCTTATTATGTTGGGGTCGGCTTGAAATCAAACTGGATGCAGCTGAATATCAGTATTTTACATGGAGCGAATGCCTATCTGACCTCCACAATCCAGCAACTGGGTAACATGATTCCCCATGATAAGACTGGTTGTCAGACTTTCGAGCTGTGATTAACTCCTGTCAAAGATCTACAAATCACAGCCAGGACCAATGGTTTTACGTGCTTTCCAAGACACGGACGGAGGAAACTCGCTATGATAAATGGTTACCCACCCACAGACCAGCCTCGAGGTTATCTGCAAACTGCGTACCTATGCGTAAAATACGGAACAAGCAAATATTTCGCTCGATCATCGCGAAACATGGAGGAAGGTGTTATAAATTCGACGCTCTATCTCCGGAAGTTCGCTTCGATAAACAACCATCCAATAGGAAACATTTGAAGAACGATAGCATCGATTTGGTTCAGACGTGTCAGAGGGTCTACTCTCTATAGAGTTAAGGGCCCGTACGAAAGTAACTCAAAACTTTTGAGTGAACCTTACGTATTGGTTTTAAATTCAAAGTTGGCGCGGTTGGCGCAATGGTAAGCTGCTGCGTTAAGTTTTAAAGATTCAAAGTTACGTATACGTCTTGCCCCTAAACTCTCTACTAAAATAATGTAGATAATATTAGAAAAAAAAACCCCTCTTCATAAGAAAGAGAAATAACTATATTTTAATCAAAACGTTTGTCTGATGGCGAACGCAATAACCACAGAATACTTAGCAATAAATTTGTTTTATTTTATTTTTGTTTTTGCACTCATTAACGCCTGCGTCGCGTCTCGTGAAGATTATTCATTCCATAAAATCTTAACAACTTTGTTTTTTCTATGAACAACGGGATTTCCATGAAAATTTCAAAAGGACACTTCAATATACGAACTTCACTTACCACAAAAGCACAACCACACACGAAAACGGATTCTCCGCTCAGAGAATTACACGCTAGAGCCCGAGCGACCGGCGATACTCAGCAAGGTGCGTGAAATATAAATCAGGCCAACTGTGATTTACGTGAAACCTCCCGGAAAGTTTTAATTCTGTTTCGCCCGGCTCTCGGCCATTTAATTTATCTATTATTTATTGCGCGGCGGGAAACTTAGACACTTTGTTTATTAGCTATTCAATTAGATCGCATGATACTTTTATCCTTCAAGGTTTGTTTGTGACCTGAGTTACTGAGGAATATTTGTTGCGAAAGCTTGAAAAGTTTTGCAGTTATTTGCTCGTTTTGTAGCGAACTTTTGTGTAGGTAGGTAGGTACTGTTTAGAATGAATAACATCGATTAGGTCTATTTTCTTTCATTTTGTACGAAACAATCTTAAGGGCAGGATGGGTATAGGTTTCGAACAAGCACAATCTAGGTACATTTTTCTACAAGGTAAGTTTTAAATAGTCATAAAACAACATAATTTCCTAAAAAAGACAACGGGAAACTCATCGGGAGCTGATAAAGAAATCAATTAACCGTCACTTAACTTAAGAACAGACAAGAAATACAATATTATAATAATTATTATACAAATCTAGGTCGGACGTACCTTTAAAATGGTGACAGCTTCGCAAATCCTTGCTGTTGAAGATTTCGATGCAGAAAACGCACATTTTCCATTAACTTGTCCACGTATTAAAAACTTAGCCCATATAAAACCACTTATCTAAAACCGCACCAATTAATACCAAGTATTAAACTCAGCACGATCACGTAATTAAACACGGACAATTAATTTGTAGCTGGCGTAGTTCACCGTTCACGTATTGATTAAGAACTCTTGGTTATACAGGCCACGTTCAAATTACTTTATGTTTTGTATCCCACGAGCACTCTGTTACATTTCTATTTACTGCACAGAACTTTGTTGCGAATATCCCGTACGGAATTTATTTTCAAAACTACCCCCCATTCTACCGAACCTACCTGCGTGGTAATAAAAGAAGATACCGTCACATTCCATGTTACTTTATGTTTGGCACAAAATGAAAATTTTGCAATGTAAATGGGAAATGCAGTTTCAATGAAGTTTTACGTTTTTATACCTACGTACTTCAGTCAGTAACAGCTTTTGTTACTTATATGTGAAATATAATACAGTACCTGACATTGAAAAACATTCGTGGTTAACATTTTTAAGTACCTATCAATTTATGATACTTACTAGTAGTCGCGTTATGGCAAAATTGGACCCACAACAAACACTACACTCATCCATAGAAAGGGTACAATGATTTAGCTACACGATATGAAAAATAAGCCAATAGTTATTTACACCTACATTTCGAGTCCTTAATCACAATTATGAAAATCGTTGCACCTTTATATCTACCCAGGGTCACAAATAGTCGCAATTTGTGCTTGCATCAAAATATTTTGCTTTCAGCCATTTTCCTCAAGCCAGGTACCGTTCGGTACACGGAATATCAGACGGAATCCACGACGGCGTTTAAAAAAAAACCGTAGCCTCTAGCTATGAGTTTTATTGGGTCAAATAAAGATTCCTGGATCTAGTTCCAGAAAAATGCTGACCTAGTCTTTGTTTTATTACGGTGAGGGCTGCGGGCTGTGGCTTACGTTGGTGCACATTTTGCAAATTAAACTTGGTACTGCGATCTTTGTGATTTTGCAGACGGTCATGTATATTTGTGCAGACTTCAACTAGTAGATGTAATAGGTCTATATAATAATATAAATGTTAGTAACTTTAGTACTAATTTACTTCAAAAAGAGTAATTATCATAGTCATAAATCTACTTCTAGCAACAGACTCGTTAATAACTCTTCCTATCAAAACTTCAACTATAAAGATTTTCATAGTCTGTTAGTAGTAACTTTTCAGGGTACAGCTTTCGCCGTACAACTGGGTAGTTCAAGCCGACTGGGAGGTGTACGTTAAATTAGCATAGCAGTCGATGGCCCACCGCGGCCAGACCTGTAATGAGAATTTACTGCTTTACGGATGCCCCCGACGCATTTAGATATTCGGGCACGTACTCGTAATATGTTAGGCAGTCAGACAATAAGTTAGGCTACGCTAGAGAGCAACTTATGGGAATAAGTGGGTTAACTTGGTAAACCCTTTTTGTGTTAATGTGTTTCTTATTCGATGTTATTGTCTGTATTTGTTTGAGTATCTACTTTCTCTTTTATGGAAGTTTAGATCCTTTACAATCGAAGAAAAATAGCGGAGATTTTCCTCGATGCGTAAGAATTTTTCTTTATACCAGGCATAGGAACCTAGTTTTCTCAGCATATTCCATGAGCGTAAAGCATCGATGTGAAAGCATTCAGTAAACCCCAGATAGCCTGAAATGGTGGCAACTTTTTATCTAAATCTGTTCACCAACATGGAACACGATAAGCAAACAGCATTGTTAGGCCCGGCACAGTTTGCACGATAGCTAAAACCCCCTCTAGCCTCCTTACTTTTATTGTATGGGGCTGTATCCGGACGCGAGTCATAGTAATAGGGTGCAGTCTACCTTCTTTTATATGCCTATGGTCTCTCCGCACAAAACTAAAGAGCCTTTAGAGTTTTTCAGGCTCAAGATACCGCATATACGCAGGGCCGCGCCGCCCATATGTGCGAAGTGTGCGGCGCACACAGGCGCCAGGTCAATAGAGGCGCCGCCGCCGGATGACCAGTGCCAATAATTATTGAAATTATTTTTGTCACATTACAACATATTAATACTTGAGTATCGATAAGTAAGTAGATACAAGTCTCACAAGACGATACTTATCTAAACTATTTGAATTGACCCAGTATTTTGGGTTTTGTTTACATGAATTACGAGCTCTGCTTTAAAAATCAAAAGAACCGCCGGCCCCGGCCGCTCCGCATTCGCTATGATAGCCGACTATTTTATTATTAGTATATTAATCTATGTATTTTATTACAAAGGCCGTGGATTAGTTTATAAACGTAACCCGATTCGACCCGACGGGGATTCCCCACAACAATTACAAACATTTTATCTAAAATGGGTATTAGCTAGTGGAGTCGCGGGTACGGCGCGTACTGGCAGGAAACTGTTAAAATGACAAAACTGGTGAAAACATTTCAGCAAAAAATTTGAATTTATGAAAGTTTGAAAGACGACATGTAAGACGCTTCATAGGTTTTGCACACAGGCGCTTCACAGGTTTTGCACACAGGCGCTGCAAGGGGTCGGCGCGGCTCTGCATATACGCTTTATGTCAACATGATGCAGCATTTATTGATATTATGTATGTGATTTAACATCTTGTTTATTATTATTTCACTCCCTTTAAATACCAATGCTACCGAAAAACAGCAATGGCTACTATTCAGTAGGGGTGGATTTCCGACCCCCATATAGAATAATTTTAATGACAGAATTGAATCCGGACACATTGTATATCTTTGACTAATTGTTTCGGCACCAAAGAGTAATAAAATTTAACTCAATTCCAACGGCCGGTACGCCAATTAGTTACTGAATGAATATTTTGAGTATCAAAAGTATATATAAGTAAAGAGTATCTCTGAAAGAATATTGATATTTTATTGGATTTACCTACAGACGAGCCTGTTATTTTTGCGGCCACGTAATCTTTGTGTTTATCGTGATTTTAGCAGATTCACACTAGACTTGTACAGACGCCAGCACATCAAGCTACCACAATCTGTCAGATTTCTTTAATAGAATTTCAACCATCTCACAAGAGTAGAAGTTTAATGTTTGATTGGTAAAATCTGACAGATTCGGGTAGGTTGACCTGCTGGCGTCTGTATATTAAGAATTTTCGAGGGTAAAGTATAAACACAACTGAATTTAATAATGCAAAAGCAAAGTATATTGAAGATTGTCGCAGCTCGTAACCTCACCTCACTTCAGTTTTATAACTCGCCTATAAAGAGGTTAAAGAAGGTCCTAGCACTAAACTCGGTTACGAAGGCCGAAAGAGTGATACAGGCCCTAAAATTGTTAGAGATGCCATCCTGCACAGTAATACGCAGATATACAAATTGGCTTTAGATTCTTTCTGCTGGGAGACGGACTTCGTAACGTAAGAGGTAGAAAAGGTACAAAACGTTTAGGTATAAAACCAAAAGTTACATACCTACAAGCTGTTAGGTAGAGGTCGTTACCACAGAGTCACGACTGCTCTTAGCACAGATATAGGGAACCGTTATTATCTTCGTTCTAAAATCGCGTTTACCTCCATCAACCTACGTCCAACCCTACGCGCCGCTACGCTTATCGGCTGGCAATTTGACTGCACCCTTGTGTTACAAAAATTGAGGAGCCGATATCTTACGGTCGCGTTAGGGTTTACACTTTGTAATGGAGTGGTCCCGTAAATTCGATCCCGAAAGCGTTCCATTTGAGGAAGGAGTGATAGATAGGTTTTAGGGTGGTTTAGATAGGGTTTTGAACCTTTGAGGTATTGGACAGTATGTTTAAGTGGCTTGAATAAACAAATATTCAGGGGTGACGGGAGATGGGTGAATAACAAATAGCCTGGTAATTGTTTGGTTACGTTTTGTAGGGAAAACTCCACATTTGTCTTCGATGTGTTTATGTATTAGGACTTCGAAGTAAATGCGTCCAAAATTGATGAATAATTGATATAACACAACCGTGTCCGGTTTCGATCTGTACAAATGTACAAACATAAAGAGGAGATAGCCTGCTCAATTCTGTCAATAAAATTGTAGCACATGATGGTGGTCGGGAAACCCCCTAAATGGTAGCCTCTGTTCTTTATGAGACCACAAACGACACGACTTCATCGAACAAAAAAATGTTACAGAATTCGAACCAGAAACCTAGGAGTAGGTACTCAGTGCACAAAAGGTACTAACATTAAAAAGAATAACGACAAGGTTGAAGTCCTCCTTTTGAAGTCGATTAAAAAATACGACTGTATATACTTTACACCTAACTTTTTCTTATCAAGGGTATTTTCGAAAGGTATGCGGTCTTTGGGGATGTAACGAGTGTGGTATATGTCCCCGTTAACGGAGACATGGCTTACGGGGACAACGGGCATACACCGTATTTGATCTCGCTAAAAAACTCTGGTAGTCACTACCAGCACATGGAAATGGGAACAAGGTCCTCGCACTCTAGGATTATCTCCCTACGGGGAATGGTAATCACTATTAAGAATATAATATGTCAACAAAAACTACAACGACCGACATATTTTTGCCTCCATTTTCCGTGTAGTTTCTAGTGCTTTATCATGAAAATATTGTCTCGTAAACTTTATGTATGCGCATATTTAGTAAATGATGTTAATATATCCGAGTCACACGAAATCTGAGGGAAGACGACCGAGCTGCAAAATTTATGTGCTTAGTAATAAGCGCTAAATATATTACTCCAGATTCAGGAGTCCGGTAACGGAATAGCGGCATTTTGGTATTTTGTTAAATTAACTTGTTTTGTTGTCCGTGCCTTGGAAAGCACGTAAAGCTGTTGGTCCCGTAGTGTTCTTTGACAGTCGCTATCACAGTCAGAAGCTCAAAAGTCTGACAACCAGCTTTGGGGGTTGTGGAGGAGACCTATCTGCCTGCAGTCGCTCCATGTAAAATACTGATATTCAGACAGATGCATCCGGTTCGACTAGAAGCCTACCCCAACATTGTTGGGAAATGGCTAGGAAGATGATGATAACTTGTTTTGTTGTCCAATTGTTAAGACATAAAATTCATAAGCATGATCAATCAAGCTCTAATGTTTCCTTAACTGGGACCCATGCAGTTATCCAAGGGAGTGTTTTAATAAACCTTGTAGGCACTTTACGCATTGGTAGATGTTTTGAGAGTTATAGGTAAATGGTGTTGGTGGTAATTACATAAATGTGCCTATCTGGATTTCATTCACGTGTCACGACTTTGTAAATCTGGCCGTTCGTTGAGCCAGCACTGCAAAATTGTTATTTTTAAGTGGTTTCTTTTTCTTTGGTAGTGATGTCACTGACAAAGGGGATGAGTTTTCTCTGAAGCTAGAATATACGAGTACCATACGTCCGTCGTTTACGAAATTGAACAAACCAATTAACACAAAATGTATTAAAAATACAATGAAGTAATCAAAATTCTAATACCATTGAGGTTATCATTTACAAAACTACATAAACTTTGACCTTTGAATCCTACGTCTAAACTGAAACAAAATATAGAACTCCAAAAAACAGCAATGGATTAGGTGTAAGTCATACGAGGTCGCGGGTAAATATGCGCATATATCTAGGAGTATCGTAGTACGACGCAACATTACCCTCCCAGGGGATAATGATCCGTGAACTATGGAGATACTTGGCATTTTTCAGTAACAGGATCGATGATATTAGTAATGGTTGAAGCGTGCCAAATAGGTGATGGGTGAATGTTTTTATACCTACCTAGTTTAACTACAAACTTGGGCTGTTTTTTACCCGACTGCGCCAGGAGGGTTATTGAATTATTAGACGGGGTGCTACTTTTATTTTCCCTTTTAGAATTTGAATGCTGATCTGAGGGTGTTTTGGTGCGCTAATTTCGAATAATTATGTAGTTTACTTGGATTTTTCTATCCATCCTCAGTTTTTTTGAAAAATCTCTTTTTTTGGCTTACCAAAAGACAACTTTACAAAGTTTTTTTATTACCTACTATTAAGAAATAGTTAATGAGTTTAAAAAATTAAAAATACATATAAGTAACAGTAATAAAGAAAATTTAATTAAAAATATTAAATTATTTTGTGGCACCAAGCTGTTTTGTCACCGAAGCTCCGATTGTGAGCGGAACCAGCTCTATGAATGGAGAATACCGTCTACCGTCTCTATGGATGGAACATACCTACAAACTCTGGATGACAGACATCCCAATAATATCATAAGCTATTTACTATTAATATTGCAAATAGTTAGGCATAAGATAGACAAACATGAAACATCCCTGTGGGGTGTCGTGGTAATAGCGCTGATATTAATTAAAATGCACCTGTACACTTATTACAATTCAAAGGGTAATTATTTTTATCTAATGATTAAATTTAGCATGTGTTTAGATTATTGTGTGCATGGTACTGCATTTTGGGAAGGAGCATAAATAATTACAGCCACAGGCCGATCTGCCGGGTTAAGCCGCGCTTGCCGAGGTTGGTCTGTGGACCATCTGTCATAGCGAGTTTCCTCCGTGACTCGGAAAAACTCACATAAAGCCGTTGGTCCCGTCTGTCATATTTTGTAGATCTTTGACAGTCGTAACCAGTCGTAACTGTTAGTCACAAGCTCTAAAGTCTGACGACCAGTCTTACCATGGGGTATCGTATTACCCAGTTACTGGGTTGTGGAGGTCCGACAGGCAGTCGCTCCATGTAGAATACTGATATTCAGCTGCATCTGGTTCGACTGGAAGCTGACCCCAATATAGTCGGGAAAAGGCTAGGCAGATGATGATGTATTGCATTTTGGGGAGAAGGGAAGGTAACTGCCAAACGACTTCACCCGCTTTAGGTAGAGGAAAGGAGTGTCAGATTCTGGTGGTTCTTCTGTCGAACTCGGCGCGGCGATGCGGCTGAGTTGACTCCTGGCGGACACGGTGGAGCATATGGTGGATGTCTACCATGCTTGGGCGAAGCACCGCCGTGTTCTAACGGAGGCGGAGACCACTCGGTTCCAGCCCTGGTTCACGCAAAACAGTGTAGTCGCATGGATTCATTCGAAAACAAACATAATTATCTATTAATTAATAGACTAATGGAACCTTGCTCTCAAGAAAACGAAACCATAAGAATCATTTTCAATTTTTATTATATAGATACACATTTGCTTTATAAAAATTGTCTAGTGAGACTATCTAACAATTAGTCCTAAGCAAATTCATTTATTTCAGTTGCTTTATGAAATTATCATGGCTTTAGTGTACATGCGTAAACGTTTTTTTAGATAAAGTTCTATCTTTGGGGCGTAACAGTCCAAGACCAAGTTAGTTTTTTCCAATGAAAATTTCATAAAGCATTTTGTATTCCGGTGGAATTCAAATAATTATGTTGACATCGTACCCTTCATTATTACAGATTTTATTGTTACAATATAATTAAATTTACATATCCATTACTCAGAGTTTTACGACATTTCATTGCGAAATCATTAAAAAATAGCTGTTGATATAATTAGATAGAATTTCTAACACTGATGGAATTAAGTAATTATGGCATATACACGTTATGATCGCGATGTCTTCATAAATGTCTACATTTGAATGACATGCAAAGGAATGATGAACAGCCAGTTACGCTAAACGTACGTCCAGCCCGTGACCAGACCTCGTCAATGAAACACCACACATATTGCATCTGATACTGCGTTGCTACCTTTATTTAGAATGTAGACATTTATAAATCACAATAATATTATTATCGTTAAAATTAATGCTGCTCACATCTTGTAAAATATAACATTTAATTTACCTAGATATATAAAAACAACAAGACTACAATGAACATTCAACACATTGGTGTAAAACACGATTTACAGTTTGCAGTTTTTTTTTTAATTTTGACCCAGCATTTGATGACCAGCCACTTTGATGAACAAAGTCGTCTGAATTGTCAAATGG
This sequence comes from Agrotis clavis, assembly GCA_954870645.1. Taxonomy (NCBI): domain Eukaryota; kingdom Metazoa; phylum Arthropoda; class Insecta; order Lepidoptera; family Noctuidae; genus Agrotis; species Agrotis clavis. The sequence continues at coordinate 15,266,518 of OX940920.1, forward strand.
AGAAACAATAAGATTTCACACAATTAGAAGTATGTCACAGCTAGGTAAGCTTCACAGAATCTGAGATGAAGAAATGATATTATGCATTAAACATGAACGAACAATTCCGTATGCAAAAATTTGTATAAGATAAAAGATCACAATATTCAATAGGAGTGTGATTCGGAAAGCCACCTAGCCTGAGATTATGAGCATGCGAAACAGCAGAACGGCACGTCGTCAGCTCAGTAGTCTACCTGTAAATACAAAAAGAATACTTCGTTAGTATACAATAAGTGTCATTATTGCTTGTTAGAAATATCAATATTTTCAATCCCCATGTTTGCATGATCCTGAGTTTGGAATAATAAGGAACCAGTAATATTAAAAAAGAAAAATATGCCACGTTAATAGCAAAGAATCGTTTTGTATCGTGCGAAAATACTCATGAATTTCCTTCGACCTGGGAAACATATGGTGCCCCCTTCTGCTTGATGCCGAGGGTGCGGGTTCACTAGCACAATCACCACTCATCGAAAACGTACTATGAAATGTTTCTAGTTTAGAGGGTCTAAAACGGCCACTTAGCAATATCTTAAATGATTTACCTTCGTGAATGAATAGCCATGCGTTGCGGGAATTATAAAGTTCGTAACATTCTAAGATGTTTGCGCACAATTTGGTTCGTGTTTGCTTGCGTGAGTCTACCAGAGCGAAATTTTGGGCGCAGACCAATGGAATCGCATCTTTAGGTGCCCTGATGGAGACCATACACTAGCAATCGCAGTAAAGGAAGTTCACCAACAAGGTGGACAGACAATCTGATAAAGACCACAGGAATATGCTGGAAGCAAGCTTACCTAACCGGTCTTGTTGGGAATCTTAATGGGCTAATGTTTAGCAGTGGACATCATGATGATGCTGATGATGATAAAGATGCTATTTTGATTAATCTCTGATCCTTACCTTTTCTTAGGTGTTTCATCCTTGGCTTTTTTCTCAGCCTCCCTGCGTTTGGCGGCCTCCTCTCGTTGCTGGCGGATAATCGCCAGCCTGGCGAGGTCCGCTCGCGCCTGGTCAGTTTTGCCTTCCGCATGCAACTTCTGATACGCCGCCGCCGCCCGTTGCTTCTCTATCTCTTCTCGTTCGCGCCTGTAATATATTGTTACCTATTTCTTATAAGCTGAACTAATTTGATGGGGCAAGTAGGTTTGGGGCCATGTTACACAGCATTTGAGAAGTCCTTACAGTACAAATAAGACCAAGAAATGGCTCATTGGGAATCTCACAGATTACCATGTTACCGTTAATTAGAAATGAGACAAATAACCTGTAAAATACCCTCCCTCGTTGGCCTTTTGAAACATTGCCCCATACTAGGAATTTCTTCCTGTATCGTGGGTGTGTATACAAACATAAAGTCACATACACAAACGCCCAGACCCGAATCAACTACTTGTAGATCATACAAATGTTTGCTCTGTGCGGAAAAGTATGGGAGAAGAATTTTTATCTTAGGTCAAAATATTAAGATTGTGATTGTATCTATCTGCTATCAATCTTCTAATTATTCGCGAATGAGTTCCGTGTTGTTTGTGTATTGGTTTTAAATATGAACGAAGCTTTTTGATATCTTCTGTATAACAGTAATTCAAAAAGTATATTTGAAACAAAGTCGAGATTATTTAGTGTAATTTAAAATACCTTGAGAGTTGAGGTTTCTCTCCTTCACCTAAATTGTCCAGGTTGGTCAATTTCTTGTTTTTCTTTACTACACGGTTGGGATTTTCTACTTCAATGAGTCCTGATACGCCTTTGGCTTTGGATGGTCTCTGAAATGTATGATAACATTTTTGGGTTAACGATGGATAAATAACAAATGGACATACTTTACAAAATTCTTTTGAAAGAAAGTAGGTATTTAGTAACTCCCGCAGGACAAAAAAACAATAATAAGGCCAAAAGCTGACTATCAGCATGGTGCTGTAACATATTTTTTTTTGTCAGTTCTGGTAATAACAAAATATCAACATAAATATTAAGATCCTTGGTTACAACTTGGGTGCTTTAGAAAAACACTTATTAAAAAAACTAGAGTTCCAAATCCTGCAAGCAACGACGATATAATACTAGACTCCTAATAACAGGCGACCGATGTCTGTCAACACATTAGGCAAAAAAGTCTTTTATTCGTCTCATTTCGACCAATCCTGTGAGCCGTAAACATACATTGAGACAGAACAGACCTTGAGTTAGCCAATCACAACGCAGTACCCCGTCCCCCTCGCTTACGTAGTACCTCAGCGAGTTGACAGAATAATTTTTGTTCCATAAATCGTGCATGTGGAGTCTAGTATTTTATCGTCGTTGCCTGCAAGTGTCCTCAAAAACTGAACTAGCAGTAAGTGAGAAACTTGGGCACGTTGCTGCCAAACCCTTCAGGGATTGAGGTGTGATAACAATATTATGTTCATTCTAACCATAATAGATACACTACAAAACCCATGAAACAGGAACAAATTGATTCAAGTCAAAACTAAGACCATACAAATATTTATATTTACATCATCATCCGAGTCACTATCGGAATCACTGCCAGAGCCAGATTTTTCCTCTTCTGATTCTTCTTCGCTTGAGCTTTCTTTCCCATGCTCTTTTCTCCACCTGGAAAATAACAATAATTATGTAGATTTCAAAATGAATAAATTATGAATCTGTTTTTCATCCAAATTCCCAGCAATTTAATTCACTTTGGATGAATTCAAATAAAATGTGATACATGAGATAAAACTCATCTTTATTTTGCAAATCCTTTACTATAGTCAATTATAACAGTATACCAATATACAAATATAACAATATACAATTTTTCCTGACACATTCTATGCAACCAAAGCAGAAAACCTTAAATGTTTACTTTAATCTATAGTAAGCATTGTGTCAACTATAGGTTCATTATTATTATAATGAACCTATAGGTATATAATTATATTTATATTGTGAATTCACGGTAGTGATAACTGATAAATATGTATCTATTTAACAAAGTTTCAACTGTTTTGGGAGAACAGTGTTTCTTAGAATAGCTTAACATAAATATTGAGTCATGAGAAGTATGAGTAACAGTTCAATCAAAGAATTCATGAAACTGGAAGATAAAAATGATACAAACATTTAGTTTTATATGAGACAATAATTTGCTTCTTTCTATACCTAGTGATTGTTTTACTAGAAAACTGAATTTATGAGGCTTTCACTCAAACATGGTAGATGTTTGAAGTGCATCTTACAAATAAATGATAGAAACTGTTCTTATTATTATCAATTGAAGTCATTGTAGGAACAATGTAAAACAGATTGCTTAACAAATCAAAGAAATAATAATTATTCATTTCCTATTTAGTTCAAGTTTATCTACAATTGTATTGTTATTTACTATCCAGCTAGAGAGTACTAAATGACAAGGTGCTGATTCTGAGTCGCGCTAGTTGTATCCTATACAATAATTATTTTAACAGAAACCCTTACTTCTGTTTCTGTTCCTCTTGTTTCCGCTGTTCTTCCAGCTCTTCCGGGCTTGTGAACTTGCGGTTACGGCCCTTGTGGTTCGTAAACTTACCTGTAACGTAACACAAACATAATATTCGTCACAAAGGTTAGGCCAACTAAACAATCCATAGTCATAAACGGATGACATTGTTCCACATTTCCTTTGAGAACTCACATTAGCTATTTCAGCAGTTAATTATTTACAAAATTCTTATTTCAAATCCAACTAGGCTGCAACTAATCACTGAGATTTTTTAAGAAAGCACATTCCCATAACATTGGACGACATTGAGAAAAAAACAACACGTATACGACAAACTTACCGCGTGGCATGGCTGATTTTTTATATTAGCAACTGTTAATTATTAATGTAGACTGAGTATTTGATTGTATTATTATTCTTTGGCAGAAATTAGTAAGCAAAATACTAAAAATTGGATAAATTTAGCGTTGACGTCTCGTCGGAACCGGAATTCGAAATTGAAACGTAGCCTAGATTATAAATAGAATGTTGCCAAATGAATAAACTTTCTTTAGTCGATTTTATTAGAGGACCTCTGGCCCTTTTTACAAATACGGCACCACCACTCTATGTAGTCTTGGTCTGTGGACACCACAAACTATTGGTAAACAGTCAGGAGTCTATATTAGATACATAAAGTTGAAATCTAAATCTATTAAGGGGGATGCTCCAACCAGCCCGCGAAATTCAAATTTTTTTACGTTTTTTGCAATTTGCAGGCCAGTGACATGTTGTAACTTTATAAATATTTGTGTTGCGCAAATAACAAGTATAATTTTAAATATAAAAAATATCAAAAAACTCGCTCCATCAGCTCTCACATAGAAAAGGTGCATCATGTTAAAATCTCCGAAATCTAACTACGACGCACCTTTTCTATGTGAGAGCTGATGGAGCGAGTTTTTTGATATTTTTTATATTTAAAATTATACTTGTTATTTGCGCAACACAAATATTTATAAAGTTACAACATGTCACTGGCCTGCAAATTGCAAAAAACGTAAAAAAATTTGAATTTCGCGGGCTACATCGAAGCAATCACCTTAAAGAAAACTGAGCAATAAGGGCGCGTAATCAAACTGTTGGCAACGTCGCATACAGCCGTCAAATGTTTACAAGTTATAGTTAATTTGGTAAAACTGTATGAAAATACGAAATATGGCTCTTTAGTGCACTAAAAAATTAATATAGGAATGCAATTAAAACACTGAATTTGATGTCGTATCCGTTTTAGGTGTAAAAAAAAAGTTAGATCCCAAAAACTTTTTACATCTAAAACTATAGGTATACTCGGTGTTATTACGATGTTAATTATTGCATTCTTAATAAAATTATTAGTGCACTACATAGCCATATTTCTTATTTCCATACAGTAACATTGCTAAATTAAAACTTGTTATTAATTGACTATTTGTGACGTTGCCAACTTTCTGATTACGCGCTCTTAACCAGAACGAAAGACGAACAAAAAACGCTCAACAGCAACTTTAAACGCTAGGTTTACGGTTGAAAATGTTGTGTTAAAGACTACGAATATTTTTTCTATTATTTAGCCTCGAACAATGATATTCTAATATACAGATATGTTATACGCTTACAAAACAACAGCAAAAACTGTTCCGCGCCGAGCGCGGACTTTTTTATTCAAACATTACATTTCACTACAAGTAAAAAGGATAGCTTGATAAAACGCAATAAGAAAAAAAGTGACAGCTAGATAAACAAACAGCGCCACGCCACCCACGCGTCATCAATTCCCCCGCACCGCCCCGCACGTCGGCATCACCTTGTCGTTCTTACGACATCAGAATATTACGAAATTAATTGAAATATATTAATAAATCGAAGTATATTGCTGACTTACGTGTGGTATGAGATCCCGTGTGTTTTTTTTTTTTTTTTTTATCATGATTGGTACACTTCATAAATACACACGATGGCATTTTTGATGACAATTACGTAGCAGCGCGCAACGTGTTACTCGTAGTCGTGCGAGACACAGACTAAAAGCAATTGTCCGACGTAGGACATTTTCTGGTCTTCACGTTTTGCGCGCTCTTATCATATCTGTTTACTAAAATATCATTGGCCTCGAATGAGTTTTCATTGACATGGAACCAATCAGACGCCAAAAAATCAATCGACTAAAATGAAAACATTTCAAGTTACTACAATATTATTATCATCTGGCAACATTTGTTTTAAAAGCTAGGAACACATTTATCATCATACAGCTTGACATAAAAATGTAGAAAACCGGAAGTTGCCACTGTCATCGCGCTACCAGCACTTTGAATGTTTTTTTTTTTTTTTTTCACTTACCTATTACGTTAGTTTTATGGCACATTAATAAATCTAACAAACCTGCGGTCTTTGTTCACATCAAATATCAAAGATTTTAAAACGCTGTCAGAAATAAAAATTTTAGTTCCGTTTCAATCCGTTCTGGCCAAGCTGTACATCCCAAATAAAAAAGGTAGTCTCACATAGAAAAGGTGCATAATTATAAGTACGTTTATCAGTTGTCTAGTACCCATAACACAAGCTCTGCTTAGCTTGGGACTAGATGGCGTTGTGTGATAGTTGTGGAATATTATTATTATTATTATTAATTATATTCTTAAAATCTCCGAAATCTAACTATGACGCACCTTTTCTATGTGAGAGCTGATGGAGCGAATTTTTTGGTAATTTTAATACTTATTTAAAATTATACTTGATAATACCGCAATTCATATTTTGATAAAGTTATAACATGTCACTGGCCTGCAAATTGCAAAACACGTAAGAAAATTTGAATTTCGCGGGCTACATCGACGCAATCACCTAAAAAGTGAACGCAGACTTGGCCGCACCGCAGTCTCCGCAGTCCCCGCAGTCATCGTTTTCTTACCGATTCTGCGGCTACTGCGATGCGGGTAAGCGGGTAAGTGTGCGAGGTTCCATAGAACTTCATACAAAGAATTCGTAATGCGGGGACTGCGGAGACTGCGGTGCGGCTAAGTCTGCGTTCACCTTAAATTAGCGCGCTTCATCGTCGACCACATCTTCGCTTATACCATCAGGCGAAATAATGGTCAAACGCGAACCTATTTTTAAATATAAAATAAATAAAATATGTGAGTTATTATTTATAAGGTAGGTACATGCCGTACGTATGATAATATTTTCCTAAAGAAAAGTGTAGATAATAATTACCACCTACTTACTTAGCTACTACATCTAAAATAATAGCTAGTTTCTTATTTATTTATTGGTATTACATTTATTTATTCAAAATACGAATTGGAACTTTTTTTTAACTTGGCAGGTAGGTAAATCATCATATGAGCCCTCCTACCCAGGGCAGGGCAACAGGGACTGACAGAATTGTAATGTCTACACGGTTTTCTTCAATATTATTATATACCTAGCCCTTTACATTCCGGGGTCACGGTAGCTCGTAGTCAAGCGACCACAACTTGGGACTTGTAAAGAAATAACGAGTTTGCTTCCTATTTCGTGTCGTTTATTGGCATTGTTGAAATGTAGCACGAGAGCTTTGCAAAAAAATGTACAGCTATGAAGTGGAATTCCCTGCCGTACCTACTTAATCTGTATTTCCTGATAGCTTCAACCTTGGGGTCTTAAAATCAAGAGTGAATAGGTTACTTCTAGGTAAACGTTCTTCAACGTGGACCGCATCATCATTTTATCTTCAGGCGATAATGGTCAAAGACATAGACAACCTGTCGCCAAAATTGCACGCAACACACGGTAAGTCAAACTTGACTGTGGCCGCGCCCTAAACATATCGCGAGGTCAACGACACTCGTTTATGTTTTAACTTTTTAAGTGGTCACAAAACCTTATCAACATTAAATTGATTGATATGCTCCGTTTACGGGTACCCGTTACAACTGCAGACATTTTAAAGAACCTTAATTAGGTCAAGTGTCATATGGTCAACTGTCTGTTGGTGTTTTTAAGTTTCCGATTCTGGGCTTATAAGATAAAAAGAAACCTTTACAAGACCATTTGTTAGGTGTTTTGGGTCACACGTGGACGTGACTACAAGTCACGTGGGACCGTAATGGATTTATTTATTATTTAATTTTAAATTTTAAGTTTGCAAGACAACAGAAGAAAATAATTTGGTATTTCACGCTGCTGTATGTAATTCTTACTATTACTTAGGAATAATATTATTATTATAAGTGAAGATTGTAGGTAAACATTGCTTTGATGCTGTTATAGTATAAACATTTATCCACCTTTTTTACTTATAATATCATTGCATTTATCTGTAATTAATTTACCACGAGTAGCGAACTATTAAAGTACTGGAATATTTACATAAAATGTTATTTAATTTCCCTAAGGAAACGCCTTATGCATTAGTATAAAATCTAGGCCACCTGTGTAACAAACCTAGGTACCTATATAAAAAACCTATATAACATAATCAAAGTATCTGCAAAACAGGTAAAAATGTAAATCTAACACAGATTGAAGCTTCCAGAGTGCTTACATACTTTCTACCGACTTCAAAAAAAGGAGGTTATTTAACGTGGTAAAATCATCAAATAAGTCCTCCCACTCAGGGTGGGACTGTCAGACTTGTATTGACTAAAATCCACGGTGTCCCTTAATAGCCCCTTACGTTCCGGGGTCACGGTTGCCTAATGAGACAGTCCATACTTGAAGAAAACAATTTAATTGTGAATGAGACTTTCCTAGAAATCTTGCCTGAAAGCAGAAGAAGCGAGATAAAGATGAACTTGTGAAATGATCTGGAAAATACTTAGTGGATAAAAAGGATCGGTAATTATCCCAAATAATATGATGATGATTGGAGATTGCCAAAAGTGAAATGGTGAACAACCTATACGGGACCTTTGTCCGAAAGTGTGAAAACTAACAAAAACACGAAAGAAAGATATTTTTAAAGAAACGCAAAAATTCAGATTGTGAGCAGGGTTCGAACCTGCGTCTTCTGGATAGGTACTCCAAACGGCTTAACCAACTAGGCCATCGCAACCACTGCTCACAAAGCTGAAATTTCTCGTTCCCTTGTTTTTTGAACGCTGTTTACACATTACGTAACGAAAGAAACTTTCGGACTTTTATTTTTTACGTAGGTGAGTTTAGCCTAGATGCAGAAATAAAATCAAAGATGGAGTGAGGACTTTTTGGCATCCATCTTCGACAAGTTTGTGATGGTTATAATAGATCTAAGTATACTAGTGTGCATTGTTGGACTGTAACTGACCATACTCTTAAGGTAAGCGTCCACAGGTCCGCATCGCAACGTGGCGGACGTATCGTACGTAACGGATTTTAGTTTGCCTTGTATTAAAACTCATACAACTGCGTCCACTGATCCGCATCGTACGGACGGCTCATCGGCAATGCCTACATGCGATGCGTACCGATGACGTCATACGGAATGCCGATCAGTGGACGCGCCCCGCACGCTTACTGAATCATTTGTTAATTTTCTTTCTTGCATTCCTCTTCTGCTAAAAAACAAGCAATAACAACTTCTGCATTGCTTTCCTCCTTTCTCACAAACACTTTCCGAACGTAAGATCACTAAAAAAATCCAAATGAAGGTGGCATCGGCAATCCGATTGCTGATACTCGCGTCGGCAATCCGATCGCTGCCGATACAGAAATCCGTTTGATGCGATGCGTCCGATACGTACGATGCCGACCTGTGGACGCTTACCTTTATGTGTCAGTTTTCCGACCTCAGCCCTTCAATAAGGACACAAGGTCCAAAAACAAAAGAATGCCTACCATAAAAGTAATTATCCTATAATATCCTGATATAGAAACTAGTGTCCGACCGAAACTGATTTTTCAGCCGAAACCGAAACCGAAACCGAACCTTTTTAAAACATTTAAAATTTCGATTTATTTCTGAAATTTATTGTTTTTTTTTTACATTATTAACACAATAAGAAAAAGTGTTAAATATACAGGGCGAATTTTTCAACTAGGCGTGGACGCCTATATTCTTGCCCATGAGGAATATCGAAAAACGTCGAATAGAGTCTCGAGACCGATTTTGCCGAAAACTAAAACTGCATCATTGGATTTTAGAAAAATCAATAATCCTGCCCAGGAATCGAACCCGCTAATTTTGGAAAAAAATCATAAACTGTATTAGTAGGTATTACACCATTTGATAGTGTTACTAGTAAGGTTTCCAATGTTTCACTAGATTTGAAGCCTCAACAATCGTACTATATTAATTTAGCATTACGAAATTACCGAGTTGAAAAAAAAAATGCATTATTTCAAAGAAGAAACCGTTAACTTAATTATGTTTCGAATACCGCCTAATCCTAATTCTAATTAATATTTTTTTTAATCATTAACGTACGTAACAAATATATTTTATTATGACATGAACAAACAAGACTTACTCTTGGCAGTAAACTCAAAAACATAACCTCAACTCACGATTAAAGGGACGGTGGCAAACTGAGCCGGAGCCCCGGCCCCGGCCCCGCTGGCGCGCAAGCACGTGTTAGCTACGAATTTTACTGAACGAACACTTGAATTTCGGCGGGGCCTAAAGTTTCGGCTATATTTTGGCCGAAACCGAAACTAAGGCCGAAACTAGATTTTTTGGCCGAAACCGGCCGAAACCGAAACCGAAACCGAAATTTCGGTCGGTCACTAATAGAAACTAAACACGAATCATTCACCTCGATATTGAGAGGTTATTGCCGAGTCAAGGCCGATCAGCGCCTTACTATGTAAGACACATGAGCGACACACAAACCTAATGGTTTTGTCAAAATTGTTGTCAACTCTGAGTCATGTGAACATACTTTTGATGTAAAGTTGTAAACAATAGTTACCTTTGTACTACTGACACAGCACTAAAATGGGCGAATTCTCAGTTCATTTCTATTCTACGAATGGATAGCCTCTTATTCCTATTTGAAAACAATATACCTAATGTAGGTACTGATACGGAACTATAAAGTGGATTTCTTCATTTTTATAGACGCGTCCTATTGAATTGAAGAGTTTTTTTAATAGATAATCTCGTGTGGAAAACAGTATTACAAATAAATAATAATAATAAAAACATTAGAGATAGAATGATTATAGACAAGATGAAAAAGCAAAGATTAGACCTAAGAATGAGTGCTCTTATCAAGACTGAACGGTTCTGTGAGGCCTACCACCGCCCGCCAGTGGGATCACTTAGTTTTTACCGCAGTTTATAGGTAGCCTGTGGTGCTGCAGCCCAGGGTGGCCGAATAGGAGATATTGGTAACTATTTACATCTACTTAACTGCCAACTTGTAGTAGCTATCACCCTGGGTCTTCTTGGTAACTATTTCCATGTAACTGCCAACTTGTAGTAGCTATCACCCTGGGTCTTGCCGTTCTTCTTACTAGAGTATCGTAATACTCCGTATGGGATGTGTAGGTAATAAAAAAACAAAAATATACAGTCGAATTGAAAACTTCCTATTTTTGAAGTCGGTTAAAAAGTTTTCAATTTATTCACAAATTCAAAAATAAAACTCTTTCATCTCTTTTTATAGCGAAATTTATTTTTTCGATCAGTTTAGCCTGTGGTTTACGACAAATACGCCTCTCCCATCAAAACGGTGCTTCCATCATTATTTTTAATAATTACTGACTTTAAAATGGCGTGTCTTCGCTGTAAGTCATTAACGACATCATCATGGAACGTTACATTTTATAGTCACTCGGTCCTTATTTGCAAGACGTTTTTGCATTCTTAAGACAATCATTTTTGGGCCTCTTTTGAGTTTAATGTTCAAAGTGACACAGTCTATGGAAATTCATTATGGCTTGGTTTAATTTGGCAGAACTAAGCTCAGTTTTAAAGTACATCTAACTACAGCTAATATAATTAAGTACTCCTTTTCTGAACTTAGTCATCATAATTTAAGTTAACCGAGGAAAAAGACATCAATAATAATAGATGTTAGCACTCACTTAATATTTAACTTAAGCCATTGAGCGTAAAGTAAGCAAACAGGCTCTTAGAGATGCGTTATTGCGTATAAAAAGACTCAAAAAAGGTTCTTTGCGGTCCGGCATTAGTGTCGGCAAAGTACGTGCGTCAGTCGCAATTTAAAAAATATTTCTGCATTGTGCTAATAACGTGGACTTGGGTGTTTTATGAACATTTAGAGACAAGGTTATCTCAGTTTTATTTTTAAATAAAAAATAAATAGAGAATCTTGTTTCAAGATAGCATTTATTTTCATACACACACTATCAGTAAATTATATAGAGCCAGATATTACTTTAGAAAAATGTTAATTTAGTTGGGTGGGTTGCTTGTTGCGATGTAGGTAATTATTGCACCGTCTACAAGTGCATATTTTTGCTGCATTCTGCATACAAGATGGGACATCCAGGTTAAAAACTAACATATATTTTTTCGAATAAACTCCTGCGTTGCGAATTATAAAACTTATTGCGGAAAACCAAATTCGTTTGCGGGCAGGAACTGAACTATTTCTTTCTTTCTACTGTGTATTTACTATACACTAGAATACTAGAAATACTACTACGCACACTATTTACTATTTATTTGTCTAATTATTTCCCCAAAAAGCTTTTTTTTAAGCTACCATCCTCCTTGTAGATGTCGTGGGCAAAAAGTAGTGTTCACACGTAAACGTAGGCTCTAATTTAAAGGGACCAGCAACCAAGTCCTGCTGCCAACAACATATAATAATATGTCTGATTGCTCAACCAAGCACACACCAGGTACATACATACAGGGAGATACTCTCTGAAGAGTTGCAAATATTTTGCTGATTGTGCCATCGTGTCCCGGAGAAATAGTGCCCATATTTTATTCGTCATCCGGGTGTTTTACCTGGTTATTAAGGGACATCTAGGTGACATCATCATCATCACCTACCTAGCCTTTCGGCTTCCAGTAGAACTAGATTTAGCTGATTATCAGTATTTTACATCTAGGTGACGGTAACCTGTCCCAGGCCACCACCAACGCCGTAAATGTGGCAGAGTTTTGGTCGAAGCTCATTTAAGAGTCCTGTTACATTTTTTACGCAAGTTCATGATTTTTGACGCTGTAATTTTCAGCAGTAATACGATATTTTAATTATTTGTTTAAGAAAAACGATAGCACCATTCTCTTTCTTGTAAGTTGGAGTTACTCATTTCCGTTTTTCTTTTCGTGTAATTTACTAAAAATATTTTACGAACACAGTTTGCAAGAAAAACCGTTGGCGATGGAACTTTGACGCTCAAATCCACATTGTTACATTCAATTCTTATAAATGCTAAAATTACTAAAAGATACTTTGAATGTTTTACTTGTTTATTGGAGTTCTAGAATTCCTTTAAATTCCTTGAGTTTTTATGGAAAAAATCGTAAAGAAAGCCTAATTTAAGCCATAAATGTCTTAATTCAGCGTTCATTATACTCCAAATTAACGCAACTTTATCAAATAAACTAATATGATATAAAATTTCAATCTACAATGAATACGTTTCATTAGTTTTCGTTTCTCAATTTAATAAAACAAAATTACAATAAATAAAGTTAAAATGCTATATATTCTGCGTCAATTCGGCGCGCCCCTCAGTCCCGCGCGAGCGCTTGTCGAGGTAGGACCTGTCGCCAAATTTTTCGCTCGCAATTGTTCGGAGATCGCTATTGTTATCGACTCGTGTACGCCGATCGAAATAATTTGATCCATTAAGTATTTTTTTTTACATCATATTAAATGTATTATTTTTAGTATGACTAAGGTAAAGTTAATCAATATTAGTACCTACCTACATATTACACTTTATTTTTATCTTTTATTTATAGGTAGGTATGGGTCGAAAAACACTGTACACCTGCATAAAAAAAAGGAAGAGGCATAATTATGCCCGCTTACAGACAGCATTACAAATTAGAATGTCACGAAAAAGGTAAACTAATACACGATGTTATTAATTTAAACCGTATTACAAAACACTTAAGTGCCTGCCTAAAATATACATATTTTCCCGCGTTTTTCCCACGTCCCCACGTTTTTATAAACTCACTTTTCTTGTTTGTTTATTTGTTTGTTTGTTTGTCGTTCCGGTTGGACTTTTGCAACTCAATTTTGAGGCACTTTCCGATAAACTAGAAGGCTGAAATTTTGCACACGCTCTGAATTCTGATGACAATACATGACTAGCTAACAAACGTCATAACAAATCCAATATGGCGGCCTCTCCAAGATGGCGGACTGACTGTTTGAAATGCACCCCTATGATATGGATAATAAATGAAAGGTTTTACTGTCAGGATTATGAAAAAAATAGTCACGTGACTTAAATCCAATATGGCGGACGTCCAAGATGGCAGACAGGCTATTTGAAATGCACCCCTATGATATGGATATCAAATGAAAGGGTTTGCGGTCAGGAATACGAAAAAAATAGTCATGTGACTTGAATCCAATATGGCGGAGGTACTTTCCTCTAAGCTAGCAGGCTGAAATTTTCAGGGTAACTTCAAACCCGATGAACAAAGATAAAAATAATAAAATAATTAATAGATTAAAAAAAATCTAAAAACCCACGTTTTTAAATGTCCTAAAAATAAGAAAATAACCCTACGGGGCTGAGAGAGGGGCCACTCAAAACGTGGGGGCGTATCTTTGCAAGTTACAGCCACGATCTATACACGTCATGTAAATATATCCCATAAATAATCCCTTAGATAATATACGCCCCCACGTTTTGAGTGGCCCCTCTCAGCCCCGTAGGGTTATTTTCTTATTTTTAGGACATTTAAAAACGTGAGTTTTTAGATTTTTTTAAATCTATTAATTATTATACACTCAATTTTCTTGTTTGTTTATTTGTTTGTCGTTCCGGTTGGACTTTTGCAACTCAATTTTGAGGCACTTTCCGATAAGCTAGCAGGCTGAAATTTTCAACACGCTCTGAGTTCTGATGATAATACATGATTAGCTAAAAAACGTCATAACAAATCCAATATGGTGGCGTCCCCAAGATGGCGGACTGGCTTTTTGAAATCCACCCCCATGACATGGGTATTAAATGAAAGGGTTTGTTGTCAAAAATACGAAAAAAATAGTCACGTAACTTAAATCCAATATGGCGGACGTCCAAGATGGCAGACAGGCTATTTGAAATGCACCTCTATGATATGGACATCAAATGAAAGGGTTTGCTGTCAGGAGTACGAAAAAAATCACGTGACTTAAATCCAATATGGCGGACGTCCAAGAATGCAGATTGGCTGTTTGAAAGCCTCCCCCATGATATGGGTATTAAATGAAAGGGTTTGCTGTCAGGAATACGAAAAAATAGTCATGTGACTTAAATCCAATATGGCGTACGTCCAAGATGGCGGACAGGCTTTGAGAGACTTCCCGACAAGCTAGCAGGCTGAAATTTTCAGGGTAGCTTCAAACCCGATGAATAAAGATAAAAATAATAACACAATAGATTTAAAAAAATCTAAAAATCCACGTTTTTAAATGCCCTAAAAATAAGAAAACGGGGGTTACCTAGTAATCTATTAATTTGATACTAAAACAAATATAAATCAGCATTTTCTATTCTAGGACATCTGAAACATCTGTAGAAAGTAAAAATATGGTAGTAGAACCAACAGTGGAGGAATCGTCTCGGCACTACCAAGTCCAAGGCCAGCTCCATATAGCTGATAAAAAAATCTGTTTGTTCGCAGTGTGGACTGGGGATGATTACCCGATGAAAGTCGCTAAAGTTTGTAAAGATGATGTATTTTGGCGTGAAAAAATGTTACCGAAGTTGAAGACATTTTACGAAAACTGTATACTTCCCGAGTTAATTGATTCTCACAAAGCACGATCAATGCCATTACGAGAGATATATTTGTAATTTTATTTATTTAACTTTTTAATATATTTTTATTTTGTGGACTCTCTTTGAGCGTTTTGATTGAAACTCATCCCAGATTACCTGCATCATAATCTAAATTAAAAACAAAACACGTCATAAAAAATACATATCATCCTATTCAGATTAGTATCAAAATTGTTTCGCGGACTATAGTTATACTCCAACGCACACCAACGTAACTTCGCGTATTGCACACGAACACCAACGCGCGGGCGCGCGAAGCGAGCGTTTACGATCCGTAACAGGACTCTTAAAGCTAAGAAATCATCGACACGACGAAGAAGAAGATCTAGGTGACACAATATGACGTAAATCATTGATCATTTTTCAAAAAATATTAAAAAAATATTTGCTAACAAATTGATTTGACCCGTAAAAGACCGCAAGCCATGGTATCTTGTTCAGACAACATTAATCCTCAAGCTACATTTTATTCAAATGTCAAATGGGCCTCTGTTATCCTGTTCTGACTCCTGGTAATCCTTCCAAAAGCCCGGGACCTCGTCGCGTGTGGCCAAGATGTGTACAGACAACGATATAAAAAACTGTTTGCAATTAAGAAGAAAGTAATAACGCGTTTTGTATTCCACCTATATCGTATTTTATATGCATTTGTGGCTCGCAAAAATGCACATTATGGCAACGTGATCGTATAACGGTTTGCGGTTTAAAACGTTTATCTTTTTAGTAAGTGTCGCGGAGCTTCCTCGCCGCTATAACTTTCCGATGACTTAAAGTGATTTTTAATCTTAACACATGACAGATCGTGCCTCTAAGTATCTTGGTTGGTTGTCTATGTGTCAAATTGGCTATGAATGCTATAGAGATGTTTTATTTAATTTAATAATAAAATATAAGCTCCAATTTTTCAAATACTGGTCGCGGGCATTGTTAGCATTGTCGAGAGAGTTTGCGTACTTTGTTAGTTTTTGTTTGCCTAACGAGGAATTAATTTGTTGGCGCAGTGGCTGAGCGATCATGTCGCAGGTTCGAACTCCGCACGGAAAAAAATATTTTATTTGATCTACCTCCATAAGAAGTTGATCCTGGTCTGGGTGTTTGTGTATAGGAGTTTCTATGTTTGTATATACAGGAGAAATACATAGTGTGGGGCAATGTTAAAAAATCATCACAAAATCGTGATAGTTCGTGATAGGACATCAGTACCTACCTAGGTATATTTGGTTCCACTAACTCTTCTATAATCATATTCATAGACATGTCAGTCATAATATGTTTGATTTAACAATCTCGTGACTATTTACTTCACTTGTCTATGGATGATTACAAATTACTGTTGCATGACCAGTAATCGTGTTTTATTATGCACGTTAGGTCAATTTTATGTGACGTCATAATGTGTGCTAGATACTGAAGTGGGTTTCAGAAAACACGGGCTTTTTAAGTGAGCTCAACTAGCGAACAGCCCTTGATTGGCACAGGCACAATTTTAAAATAAAATATAGCCTATGACATTCAAGAATAATGTAGCTTTCAACTGGTAAAAGAATTATCAAAATCTGTTCACAAATTCTAGAGATTACTTCCAACAAACAAACTTACAAACTTTACCTTTTTTGACTGTCTGTCCGTCTGTCTGTTCGTCAGTTTGTCACCAGCCTTCATCTCATGAACCGTGATAGTTAGATAGTTGTTATTTTCATAGATGATGTGTTTCTGTTCCCACCGTAAAAACAAATACTTAAACATTTTTATAGATTACGAATTTACGATCCCTTCGTGCGCCAGTCCGGCTCGCTCTTGACCGGTTTTTAATATGTAATTAGTATAGATTTGGTTCCATAATTTGCCAGTATCGTTCTGGGTCTGGTAAAGTGGTGTAAAGTCAAACAAAATGATGGGTTTCAATGAGGGTCTTATTTATATTTACTTAAATACCATTTTTGCATTTAGGTACCTATAAAATCGTGTAGTGGAATTTGATTTCTTAGGTCATTAATATATTAATGTCATCAAGAAACGACTCTCAAGTGTTGCCTGAGCAAAGTCTGTTTTCATTCGACAATAAGGTGCATATGCGCAAGATCGGACGTAGCGGTTAAAATTTTGTTTATGATTAATCAATTTATTAATAATAATCAATAATCATTTCAACAAGAAAACATGGACTGCTAGACATAGGTCCAAGTTCGCCACATCGACCGATCAACTTAGTCAAAGTCACAGTCACAATCCGAAATATTGACAGCGATAATCACTAAGCGAGAGTCCACACGGCGCGTTGCGTCAGCGTT
This sequence comes from Agrotis clavis, assembly GCA_954870645.1. Lineage (NCBI taxonomy): Eukaryota > Metazoa > Arthropoda > Insecta > Lepidoptera > Noctuidae > Agrotis > Agrotis clavis. Next base: position 15,284,236 of record OX940920.1, read on the forward strand.
GCGTCGACGCAGCGCTGCCGTTGCGTTGTTTTACATACAAATAACCAAGGTGTTCACACGGCGCGCTGCGTCGTCGCAACGCACACATGACGGACAGCAGCCCCCGAGACGAAGCGGGAGGGGGTGTACTCATTGCGGCGACGGAGAGGCAGCGCTCAGTTGCTTGTGCGTTGATAGGGAGGATACACGCAAGCTCATTTCATTTTTTACCTACGTACTTTTGTATTCAGTTTAATTTGCAGGGTAAAATGAGTACCTACCATTGAAGAAATTGATATGGATTACTTCGTTACATTGATTCAGGAAAGGGCTTGCCGCAACTGTGCGTCACCGCTGCGTCGACCGAACGTTAGGACTGCGTCGTAGTAACGCTGCGACGACGCAGCGCCTGTGTGGCCGGCTATGCGTCAAAATATTTGCGTTGCGACGACGCAACGCGCCGTGTGGACTGGCTCTTAGGCGCTGTTCAAACTTAGACACTCTGTTGCCGACACGGTACACCATCACACGTAGGTACGGAACTGTAGTTCATGAGTAGGTATTGTGTTAAGTGGAAGCTACTGGACACGTAAAATGTTTACGTCTGCTCAGGAAGTGGATGATTTCATACTGGCTCTATAGTAATCAAATATTCATCGGTAGCTTGTGTCTGACACAAGACACAAAAGTGTCCAACTTTGCACCCTGTACAGTCACGTAATCAACTAACCAGAATAAAATTCAAAAGCTTTTATGGACGAATATATACTGAACATTTCTTTTAAAAAATGTTTCACTTAAGGCACATTACTTTATTACTGGTGTAATTTCAGCTTACCTTCGTATTCCTGCTGAGATGACAACGTACAAACGTTTGTCAGTTTAAATTGAGAGTTTATCACGTTTAAATGGTAATAAGCAGGTTAGGTCAGTATCATACCGTTTTAAAAACGTTTATTACCGTAATCCTTTAAGGGTCAAACTGAAATGTTTATTTTGTTTTATTGGTGACGAGCTTATGACGAGGGACCTTTATCAGGCTAGTTTCAGCTTCGAGAAGCAGCAGTTTCCAGCTTTTTGTCTCAGGAAGCTCTAATGGCCCGTTCACAACTTTGCCACCGACGAACCAGCCACAAACGTAACTGACGGCTCCCCTTAGAGGGCCAAAACCGGGATCGCGGGACTATCGGGTAACCGTGGCCCTGGAACGTAAAGGGCTATTGAAGGACATCGCAGATTTTAGTCAGTTCAAGTCTGACAATCCCTCCTTTTTTTTTTTACGAGATGGAAATCCTCATAGGACTTCCTCCGCCTGGGGAAAGGCGGAGGGGCATGTCAGACTTGACTGACTAAAACCACCCCGGTGTCCCTCGCACACTTGCGTCCGGAGCTGCGGGTGCGCATGTGACTTCTGCTGCCCCAGACTAGTGCCGGCCCGCCTTTTGCGGGCCCCTTCCGGTTGGGGTGAGGTGTTCTCCCCCGTTACCTCTTAGATAGGCGCGCGCGGAACACTGCACGCTGCCTTCTTCTCGGGTCCAGTTGAGTGGGGGATGTCAGACGTCCCCGAATCTGCCACCCCTGGACCCGTTTATGGAGGCCGAAAGAGAGCGTTGTCCGCTCTCCTTCGACGCCCAGTGCGTCTGCTGCGGGTTGGGAGAGCACTGGCGATCTCCCTCTGTGCTCTCCCTTTCCGCCGCTTCCTTCTGCGACATGACTTCCTCGCAGAAGGAAATCACTGCGTCCCAGGACTCTGCCTCTCCGACCATTGACTGAACAACGGCCGGGAGCTTTTGAAGTGAGAGCACGGCGCGGCTCGTCCCACGCGACAGTGACACGTGACAGTCCCTCCTGCCCTAACCTGGGTGGGAGGAATCTTATGATGATTTTATCACGTAAAAATAAACCCTAGACTCGAATCACTTAATGAAGGACTCATCAGGGATCACCAATCAGGGGGAGGGTCTTTGATGGGGTTGTGTCTGCGTACTTATAGCATTATAGCATATATAAAAATAACTCATGTCGTGTATCAGACGTATAATTACTTCAATTATGTGTTTTCACTCAAAGAGGCATCTACTTTACTAAAAATACCTTTCTACATATTTTCAGTAAGTAAGTATATGAGATAAAATAATGATAATAACAAATGATAATGATAATGATAATAACAGGAGCCCTGAACACCGGTAACTGGGACCCTGTTCTCGATGCTTGTGAACTGCTATTTATTTTATATTTTAAAATGTTTTTTTTTTATGTTTTAGTAAATATGTTTAAAAAGTAAAATAAAAAAAATATCTTTATTTACCATCACAAAGTTATCGACGTGTATTGGAGACACAAAACTTTTATTGGAGTTATAAACCCAAACTAGATACCCTGTGCTATGGAGTCTTGCCCCCCCCCCCCACAAGATTAAAGATGTAACATAAAAATTAGGACCTACTAGGTAGAAAGTTAAACAAAATAAAAAAAAAAACAAGTCAGAACGCATGAACTCTAGTGCGGCCCCAGAACCGATCCCTGTGGTACAGCATGTCGTTGTTCGCCCTCTGTCTCCCTTGTAACCGTTACCGGGGTAGAAGACGGCCCTGTCCGACATACCGGCCTCAACTGAGGTAATGCAACTCCAGTAAAGTCAATTAATCTGATAGTCCCTTCTGCTAATAAAGTGGGGGAATCATTTGGGGTTGCCAAGAACAACAAGAGTTGCTCACAATTATAAAAAATTGAAGACCTTTTTTATCTTGGTAAAATCATCAAATGAGATGAGTTCAGAGTCTCGTACTGACTCAAATCCACCGCGGATTTGAGTCAGTACGAGTCTGACAGTCCCTCCCAGTCCTTCAATAGCCCTTTACGTTCTAGGGTCACGGTAATTCGGTAAGTCCCGCGACCCCGGCAAACTTGCAGCCTTAGGTTATATATATCGACGCTAGAAAGCGATTTTGTCGTATCTCGCAAAATGGGATTTTTTTTTTATTGCATATTTGAATTCAGAAAAAAATACTGCGTCGGACAGTCTGATCCATGTTTTCCTAGGAGGTTTTTTTTTTAGATACGACGTGGAATTTTCTTAACTTTTTTATGAAAACATACTTCAAAATGCTGTAAGTACCATAAAATCAGCTATTTTTCAAAAAGAAATAGATACAACAAAATCAACATCATAATTGTTGTCTAAATTTTTTTTTATTTTTTCAATATACAGCAATATTGATGCTTCAAATTGAAATACCAATTGCTGTAACTCGCAACTTTAGAACACTATCTTTAGTGTTATCTAATAAATTTCAGTATAAGAAATATGTGTTTCAAAAATTACCTCTCTATTTCAGCTAGTATATATAGTAGAGTTATGATTTTTTTAAATAGTTTTTTGGCTCTGGTTTAAAGTTCCACTTTTCGAGATACTACAAGATTGCTTTCTGGCGTCGATATGATTACTATGTCTATGACCTAGATACAGCAATATTGATGACTCAAATTGAAAAACCAATTGCTGTAACTAGCAAAAACTCATGATAAACCAACTTTAGACCACTAACTTTAGTGTTATCTAATAAATTTCATTATAAGAAATATATGTTCCAAAAATTACCTCTCGATTTCAGCTAGTTTACGAGTTATGAATTTTTTAAATAGTTTTTTGGCTCTGGTGTAAAGTTCCACTTTTCGAGATACTACAAGATTGCTTTCTTGCGTCGATATAATGTTCAGATTCTTATTAGGCCACAGAGAATTGAAGCCATAGAAAACGAATAAAAATTATCCCCTTCGCTCGATTCCTACGTAAAACAAGTGACCATCTCCAAGGAAAACATTTATGTAAATGTGTGCGTGACACTCACACGTTTATAAAAAAGTGGCTTCATGAAAAACTTTAGATAGGTACATTTTGTTTTGAAAACACGGAATCTAGACATTTTATAATCTAAGTTTTTCAGCTTATTCATCAAGTAAATCTACCGTGCAATGAAGTAATTATCATATAATTATTTTATACGAGCCTGTCTATTAATAAGAACAACAATGTATTGCGGTACAAAATACGCACATTGTTCTTCAATTACCTGCGGTAAAAAACTCTGAAGTTCAGTGAATATCCCTGAAGCAATTTCTTAGAAATTATATCGTAATTGTTCAACGACATCCTTGGGTTATCAAATCTTTATGGGGCTAGACCAGACCTTAGAAGTGACAAGAGGACTAGCCTTTCTACAGACCAAAAAAGATCAGTCAAATACATAACCCTATGGATACCTCGGTCCTGAATCCTCGTCATTTTCAAGTGACAGCATTTCTAAATAGAGCACTTGCCCTTTATCATTTAATTAATAATTAGGTATTATTATATTCAACATTATTTTCAGTATATGCGAAACCTGAGTATAGTTTGTTCAGAATCAGTAACTGATTCGATTCCAATAATTTTTACACCATGTTGACTTTGACTAATTACATTTTATTACCAGTTAATTACAATACAATCACGGTACGGTTAGGTACCTATTGCCAAACTATTATCACGAGTGTATAGTCTAATACAGTAGACGCGGTTTACGCGGGTGTACCGCAAAATGAGCATGTTTTTGAACGGACAACCTGGTAATATACAAGCTTATAACTTTGTGATTTTTTATGATACGGTTTTAAAATTTTGTACATAGATTCTTTACACAAAAATATTGGACAGGTGTATCGGGTTTCGCATAAACAAAAAAATATGTTGTATATTTATTTATTTATTTATTAAAACTTCATGCACAAAGTACATAGGCGTATATTCCTATTGGGTATTATTTTTGTTTATTATGATTATGGTACTATTGGCGATATTACCTATTATATTACTATTAATATAATAGGTAATATCGCTAAAGGTAAATAAAAAAACATTACACAATAAAGTTCAACTACACTTTCCTTGTCAAGAACACAACGCCTACCCTTACCACAAAAAAGAAAAAAACTCTAGTTCTAGGTACTTATTCAAACTCATTATAATCCCATATCACCCATGACAGTACACAAACCGAATCGGTAATCACTATTTAATCGCGATCGCTTTAGACGTAGATGTACTCACTTACAACAGGTAAAAAACAAAGCACTCGGAGCCCCCACAACGGATAATCATGACGCGTTTAATAGTATCGATAAGATTGCCAAGAGTATCATGTGTGATGCTTGTCTGCGCGTACGCATGGTATAAGAAGCTGGGGAGAGGCGCCGCGGATCCACACAAAGCCTTACACAGCCTTGCTGAGACCTTGCCCGCTACGCAAGGACGATTACAGCCCCTACCGACAAACACTAGCCATTTTCACTACGACTCTTCACCGAGCAACTCACTTCGAGACGAAACTTTTTTTTTTTTAATTCAGCGCTAGTTTTGATTATTCCTCAACAGAATAAGACTGAACGTTACAGTGTTTGTGTTTACTGAATAGTGCTGAAGGATTTATTGGGGTGAGTACCAGTGAAAATATTTCAGTTTTAAATAGAGTTTTTATTGGTGTTCGAAGCCGTACGTTTATTAAATCGACGGTATGATAGGTGATAATTAATGTGGGTATATAATTATCACCTATTATAATGTATATAAATATAATTGAGCGTTTAAAAAAAACAACAATTAAATACGTTCATAATAACTGTTGAAGATGAGGATGGCTTGATGATACGAGTAGCTTAAGAAAACACAAGACACACACTTTTTGTCAGGTTTATTAATCGAGCTACTTCTAGCTAACACATTTTTTCGTGACTTTTTTAGCATGACATAAAGCCAAAAACAAAAGCATAAATCTAATAAAGAAGAAACTTAAAGGTAAAAAGAGGTTGATTGCTGGTCGCCAACAATAACCTTACCGCATATGACACTAAAGCGTCAATATAAGAAAATATCTAAAACAAATATAATAGAATAACTTTATTAAGTTATTCTATTATATTTGTTTTAGATATTTTCTTATATTGACGCTTTAGTGCACTTTATTGCGCTTTAGCAACGTTCGTTGAAGTCTAAATAAGGGACAATCGCAATCAGCTGACAGCAAAATTTTATGGTCCAAGAACAAAACAATAATTTAATTTTAATTGACGTATCTTCAGCATCGATCCTTATCACTGTTAAAAAGCTTTTATCCCGCTAAAGACTGATTGAAGACAGATCAAGATAAGAAAAGAAATGCAGGACATTTGAAAATTGTTCGAAAGGAGTAGGCTGTGTTCCATTATGCATGCATGCATCAGTCGTGACGAAGGATTTTGTAGCAAAGGCGATTTATCGCACAATGTTACTGGTCGGAAACACATTGGGCAAAGACAGCAGAGGTTTCATAACGGGACTTATTATTTTTGAAATTAGAGTTTCTGAGTTTCATGTGACTTAAGAACTTTGTACTTATTAGTGCTATGACAACTATGGCATTAATAAGTACTGAGAAATATATTTGTTATTTTATTGACTACATATTTTTTTGGTACACGGCTTTCTAATACCGCATTATTTTTGTTATTACTCATTTCCTAAAATATTTCATGAATTATTCAGTATTTTGTTTAAACATTATTCATCCTTCCAAAGTTGAGTAAGGTCAAGAACTATTGACACTTTCCCGTTTGAAAACGATCATAACTACAACCGTATACATTAGATAATTAGGTACAAAGGAAAAGGAAACAAACATCGTGAGTACTCCCAAAAATTAACATTAACGTTAAAAACCCGTTGCTTTCAAAAATAATATAAAATCTAAAAGAAACATGTTGTATTTTTAAGGCCAACATTGTTAGCAGTGTAGCGCAGGGCATGTAAGATCCGCCGATAGGATGCGCGGGCGCACGGCTCATGCTAATTTGATCGATACTACGATAATGGCCGCTGGTGTGTACTAGATAAGTAAACTGCTTGTAATGGATGCCTGAACCACTATTTTGTTAGGTAATTAAAATTTGTTTCACACCCTATAAAGGTGAACAAAATCCGGATCATTTTCATAGTCCCTTTTTTTACGTGGTAACCTTATCAAATGAGTCCGCACCCAGGGTAGGGCGGGAGTTACTGTCAGTGTCAGACTTGTACGCTGACTAAAATCCACGGTGTCTTTCAATAACCCTTCACGTTTCGGGCCGCGCTAGCTCATTAGTCCCGCGACGATCTTCTTAGTCCATACACTCTTGGCAGAGTAGTCGTGGTCGTCAGTTGAGGGGTGGGCGACCCACCCCAATGCGCCGCCATTTCTCTCGCACCGCCTGCCTTCCTGGTACGAGTACATTCGTGTTGGGGATCAATTCAATCTTGATCAAGTCTGTCCAGTGCATTGGTGATCTGCCTCGACCTCTCGTACCATCATCATCCCTGGATAATGAACTGCTGGCGCGGTGTCGTGGGACTGCCTTAAAAAGTAACCTTAGCCTTATAACGGAAAGGTCAATTGAAGGAACAGGGTGTTTTTATCAGTCTTGTCAATACAGTCCCTTCCGCTCCATTAAGGGCGGGAGGAGTCGTAAAAAAGATGGACGTTATGGACACCTGAATTATTGGTTGCTGGTGTAAGTGGGTATAGGTGTCCTAAATTAATAGTTGCAACCCGTCTTGAAACGTAGAAGCGAAATTTTTATTTTTCAAAACGTTTCATGCCTGGTTCTCCCAGCGGTGAATCTATAGAACATCTGCATTTCGTCAAATAAAGTTGTAGTGAGGTTTATTTTTGGGATTTAGTAATATTTCATGTATTACACATAGGGTGACTGGCAATTAGTGTACGATACTTAAACACGTGATTGTGCTCATGATAACAAACAATTTTTGTTATGGGAGCAAAGCCGAATTCGTGAAAAAAAAAATCAGCTGTTCAGTACATTTATGTTTGCCTAATGTACTGAACAGCTGATATTTTGTTTGTTATCATGAGCACAATCACGTGTTTAAGTATCATACACTAATTGCCAGTCACCCTATATATCATTGCATTCTTGCACCACTTTATTATTTTCTAGTGGTTCCATTCATATTCCGAATATTTCCTTGTCCTCACAATAGCGATAAAAACAAATAAAAAACGAAATTATCATATTTGGTAATTTTCTAAATAATAAGCGCAGTAAATACTTCAAGTACGCTGTAAATAAAATATAGAAATAATGTGATAAGGCCTCAGAGAATAGGTAAAAACTAGTTAAATAGTCAGCAAAATTACTTATTTACGATTCCTAATCACTACGGATAAATAACGAATGCTACCTACTGACAACAATGGCGTAAATAATTTTCATTAATTTGTTTTTTATTCTGCTATATTAACTTAAATGCGCTACTACCTGGTTTTTATTTGATTAATAAAATAATTATATTTATGTTAAAACTATTTTTTTTATGATTCAGCAATCGTTTCATACTTTTTTTTAGATTGACAGAATTTTCGTTGCTTTTTCTATTAGCTTAACCTATTATACCTACTATTAACTGTGATAAGTAAGATTTTTGATCAGTGGGTCATCTAGGTGGATTTTTATAAACATAGAGATGATTTTCATCAAAAACAGATCTATTATAATATTTTACACGCCATAGTTATTTGCTTTCTTTTTGTTTTCTACTGTCATTTGAGTCTTAATCAATAAATGAAATAATGAACACATTACTTGTTTTCCACTTCGGGTCTGGTATTTATATTCTTTAGAATTAGCTATAATTTAGGCCCTCATCCAGATATTACCATTAAATGAAGACGATGTCATCAGTAAATCTAATTATTAAAAAAGCTGATCATACTACTTACCCAAGATATTCAAAATTCTTCAGCCGCATCCTACCACCCTTTGGGTATATAATTATGGTGCGGTAACTGATTTCTTCTTGTTAGAACAATGCATCCTACAGACAAGCAAAAAATGTCCGCAAAAACCCGTAGCAGTCATAAAATATTGTAACATCCTGTAATATCTGCTGTAATAGAATAACACAATTGTATAGTCCGCGATCAAAAATTTCGATAAGTCTAGCAAAAAGTTAACCGAGAAATGAAAAAAATATGCCTGAACAAATGAACATATAGGTGCTGGTAGACTTGAGCATTCACTAGTCTAGCCGGGCCACAATAACGGCATTTCCCGTGGATTTTTCCCGATAGTGTTCTTAAACGTTCATCATCGCCATAACATATCATAACATCGAGCATTCCCCATTTTTAAACGAAAACAACGGAGAGAGCCGAGCATTAGAGCTCAACATCGCTACGAACATGTTCACGACCTTACCCCTAGACGCTCTAGTGATCAGAGTCTAGTCGATGGTTGTCAAAAAAAACTTTCTTCATGAAGATGTAATTAAATCTCCTGTAAAACAATAGCAGCCTTACTATAAAAACTTAAACATCTGTTGAACACTTGTCTAAAAAAAAGTGTGACTGAAAAACGGGCCTTTCAAAGTCATAATCTGACATTTTTTTAGACAAGTGTTCAACAGACGTTAAAATGTTTTTTTGGTACGACGATTAGTTTTTAGTCGTTTTTCTATATATATATAATCCTGGGATTTGGTTAAATTGCATTAAAGTTAATCAAACAAATGTACCTTAAGGGAGATCACATATTTACTCCATTTTCCGCGCCTTCGATCTCCTCTTGCGCCAATTTTTATGCAAAAAGAAGCAGCCTATCCGTCTTAGTGTTTAGAAGATAGAGTCTGTGATGACTTTAAAACAAAATAATGAATCATGAACCTTACAGAATAGCGCTACTAAGGCCTTTTTACAAGATTTCTGTATTTTATTAACAGCATACCTGAAGTAGGTACCTACTGCATTTATTGTATGGAATATTGAATAAGCGCCTAAAGGGAAACAATTCTTTTCCATCAAATTAACGTCAAAGTTCCAGTTTACTTTACTTCACAAAATCGGGAAAAGTCATGATAGATCCAGAGGGAGTCTCTGTCATTAAAAACTTCAATCATCATTCACTTCGTCATCACTTCAAAAATCTCCAACTCTTCTCAAATCGTACTCAAAACACTACAATGAGCCCCGCTCTGTAATCGTGTGACTATTACGAAGGTACGTGTTAAGCGCCATCGATTCACCTCATTTGTATCCCTGTCATACTCCAGGACCGTTCTTGTATGCCACCTTGATGATAGATGAGCAAGTAACAATTGACAATCAGTTCTTAGATGGGTTTACACAACGCGAAAGGAATATTTTCTGCAAACATACTTACATAAAACTCATACCTGTTTACAAGCTTTTATTTAGTTTCACTTATCCCGATCCCGAAGCCTTATTACAAGATTTCTGTCTTTTTTACATCTTAATTGAACAGTTTACTGCTTTTAAAATTTACGTTTTGTTTACTGCTTTTAAAATGAAATGCGCCACTAGTGTAAGAACGAGGAACAATTATTTTCTTTTTAAATAATCTTCAATGGTAGTACGTCACTAAAACGGCAAAAGTCGTGATACGATGACCCCTCCGTTGTCTGAAATATAATTTCAAATTTTTGACTAAGTACTCCGTTTACATTTCCCGCTTTCTGATTGAGCTAAAATGTTTGCAAACAAATGTACCTATATCATATTGAATGACAATACAATAATAATTAAGATGACATGGAGCTGATCTCATGATGGAGCTGGAAGATGGCTATAGGAACTCTGTTATGAAACGACGTAACCTCAACGAGTTAAGGCTCCTTTGATTCTTCTTTCAATGTGCTTTTTTTTTAAGATACTTACCTTGTATTTTTTTTGACAAGCGATAGCTGTTTTTAAAATATTTTTTTCCTGTTTGTCTTGTTCCTTCCATGTGGTCATAAACTCATGCCGGTTGTAATAGTACATTATGATATAAGTGCGGTAAGTTGATAATTACAGCTGAGGCGATATTGGTAGCACGAGCCGTAAGGTGAGTGCTATAAGAAAGCAGAGGCTGTAATTATCAAACCGCACGTATGTCATACGACGTTTTATAACACATTTGTGAGTAAATAAATAATATCATTACAGCGACAAGAAAAAGCACGCGGAATAATTTTTATTTTTTCATGCGATCCTCGCGCATCAGCGTCTTTTGTTTATGGCAAAGGCACAAAAAACAGCCAGTATTACTAATGAAGTAAATTAATTCTTTTGTGGTTTTATTACAGATAAATGGTTGTAATTAATTGTCAAAATTAATTAAATTAAAGAATAAAATGTTTAATTATTATGTTTCATCTCCCAAATTTAATTTTAATATTAAAATGTTGACCGCTTTTCTGACATAAAAACTCTTTGCCAAGATTTAAAAAAGTACCGTTCGTTTTAGACGGAGCATCTTGATGAACCGTGCGTTTTACTTTACCATTACGCACTAGTGCGTAATAAGATACATTACGATACTGAAATAGGTGCAGTAAGAGACCTTTTACGAGCAAATGTGTTATAAATGAATATTTCTAACGTTGCAAAAAAAAAGGAAGTACCTATATTGTCAATTCAATGTCAAAATTGTTGAGAAGTACTGCGTGTGACAAGAATGAATTTAATAGAGCGGGAGCCCGTAACAGATGTCCGTGACCAATTTCCTCTCAAGCGATAATTAGCAGTCTACATGAGGGAGTCATAACATGAACATTCGTGAAAGTCAGCTGCGATTCCGTTGGTGGGATAAGCAGCAATCGCCGTTCAAACACGTAGAAAAAATATTTTTTTTTAGTCATTTCCTCCCAACTGAAACCTGGTTTATATTGAAGATTACCTTGTATCACGAAGAATAAAACCAATCAGCCGACGGTACCATGGTGGAATACACGTCAGCCGGTCACTCGAACATGTAATTTTTTATTTTATTTTCAGTGATTTCCTCTCAACCCAAATTTAACCTGATGAAAGTTTACATGTAGTTATGGCTAAAAACAGACGTCAGCTGGCTGTATCTCGGTGGAAAGATCGTCAACTGATACTTTGAAAATTACAAACAGGACTTAGGCTCTCAGCCTAAATATGCATTTAGATCAAAGTTTTCAATTCCTCCCTACAGAAAACCTGTTTATATTGACGCTTACTCAATATCACGATGAAAAAATACATTCAGCTAATGTTTACAGACAGTTATGGATCAAAATACAGAGTTATTCTTATTAAGCTGGGCATCAGGAACATTGTGATTCCGTAAGAGATACGAAAAAACTTATTTAGATAACTTTAGCTCTTTTTTCAGTATAAAAATGTTAGCATTTTTATTTTTTTGGTCAAGTGTGAAATGTCCACTAAAATGAATTCGCTAGGAACAATATTTGGGTTATACAAAATGTGCCTACCTTAAAAACTACTTAACCGATTCTCATGAAACAAATGTACAATAGTTTTTAAAACAAGACCATCACATTAAAATTAGTTCCATTGCAATAACCCCATAAACAAAAAATTACATTTTCAAGTTACGTAATTATGATCAACATAATTATCAAACTTCAGTACAATTTTCTAGTTAGTTTCGTTAAGATATTATATATTTTAATTAGCTCTAATATGAAAAATGCAGTATTCTAATAATAATTTAGCACAAACAAATAACATAAAAAAAAAATCTGATTAGAAAAATATCGAGAGGTTCCTTACAAACAATATTTACCTACATCTTGCCGCACCTCCCACTACGTGCACCTCTCGTCATAGCGGTGGTCTCATCGCCGACTTTTAATACTTTGACCGGCACTTTCGGAAAAGCCCAAAAAATGTATGGAGCGTGATGAATGTTAAATGATGTCCTTTGACCAATTTCCACCATCCTGATTTTTGTCTTCTGATACAACGAAATGATCTTTACATGAAACAGAGTCGAAAGGCATTAAAAAATAAATCTTATATGAGATAATTATGTTGATCATAATTACGTAACTTGAAAATGTAATTTTTTGTTTATGGGGTTATTGCAATGGAACTAATTTTAATGTGTTGGTCTTGTTTTAAAAACTATTGTACAGTTTGTTTCATGAGAATCGGTTAAGTAGTTTTTAAGGTATTGCACATTTTGTATAATCCAAATATTGTTCCTAGCGAATTCATTTTAGTGGACATTTCACACTTGACCAAAAAAATAAAAATGCTAACATTTTTATACTGAAAAAAGAGCTAAAGTTATCTAAATAAGTTTTTTCGTATCTCTTACGGAATCACAATGTTCCTGATGCCCAGCTTAATAAGAATAACTCTGTATTTTGATCCATAACTGTCTGTAAACATTAGCTGAATGTATTTTTTCATCGTGATATTGAGTAAGCGTCAATATAAACAGGTTTTCTGTAGGGAGGAATTGAAAACTTTGATCTAAATGCATATTTAGGCTGAGAGCCTAAGTCCTGTTTGTAATTTTCAAAGTATCAGTTGACGATCTTTCCACCGAGATACAGCCAGCTGACGTCTGTTTTTAGCCATAACTACATGTAAACTTTCATCAGGTTAAATTTGGGTTGAGAGGAAATCACTGAAAATAAAATAAAAAATTACATGTTCGAGTGACCGGCTGACGTGTATTCCACCATGGTACCGTCGGCTGATTGGTTTTATTCTTCGTGATACAAGGTAATCTTCAATATAAACCAGGTTTCAGTTGGGAGGAAATGACTAAAAAAAAATATTTTTTCTACGTGTTTGAACGGCGATTGCTGCTTATCCCACCAACGGAATCGCAGCTGACTTTCACGAATCTTTATGATATGACTCCCTTATGTAGTCTACTGATTACGGCTTGGGAAGAAATCACTAACGATATTTTGGCCTGGCTCCCGCTCTATAAGGAAGGAATGAGTATTGTAAGAGAAAGTTTGAAAGTAGCACTGGTGGCGGAAAAACTGCAATGAGGTTTTGTTATTGTCCTTGATCGACATGTGACTAAATGTTAGTGAACACACTCACCACTAGGAGAAACTATTATAGTGGGCCAAATAAAAAGAAAACTGACACTTGACGAGAAAGGGTTGTGTTCACAAAAGCTGATATTTAGGACAAAGGAATTATTCCAATGATGACTAATTTAGATATTTTGGACAAAAAGACGAACTTGGACTGCAGCCTTCAACGAGCTGTCAGCAATATGACGAAGCCCTAAGAGGGCCAACGTCTGCTGGATTCGCGGGACTGTCTTATCAGTTTACCGTGACCCTGGAATATAAAGAGCTATTGATTGAACACCGTGGATTTTATTCAGTATGAGTCTGACAGTTCCTTCCCGTAAGGAGACCCAGTGCGGGATGACTCATTTGATGAACACGCTAAAAACAAAATTAAATGATGTAAGAATTATAATTATGGTTTCCTTTACCTTATTGAACCCATGAAGAAAACAAAATTAAAATACCCAGCTCATAGTAGTAACATTATGGCATGAAAAAAAAACCTTTTCAGTTCAATACAATACGCGCACATTAAATAAACATATCTCTATATAAAATAAGTATTTTATATCTACATTATGTTCACCATTGTGCATTGCTAAGATTGGCTTGAAGGATATAAAATGATGGTGGAATAACTTGCGGTTGCACAAAATTGCAATGTTTCTTGGATGATTTCTTGTTCGATGGGCGTGAAATGCAGCACATTGGATTCACTTATCCGCTAGATATCATACTATGGCTTTGTCTGTTCTTAAATGTTCTCAATAGACTCTTGAAAAGGTGCGCAATTGACGATAGGTGCGATACAAACGAGATGATTATAAAGCTGAAGAATTTGTTTGTTTGGTTGAACGCTCAAATCTCAGGATCTACTGGTTCTAAATGAAAAAATATTTTTATGTTGGATAGTCCATTTATCGAGGAAGGCATTAACATTACGCTACAGCTGAAAGGAGCAGAACAGCGACAAATTCTAGCTGCATTCGGTTGAGATAAGAAATTGACTGAGCGCAAAAACAAGAGCAGAAACTTAATTGGTCCAAGCGAAAGTCAATTATCGGGCGCTTATTCAGTGTACTGTACCCAATATTATGTTCTGGGCATAAATCCATCTCTAGTTGGAACTTGAAACTTACTCCAACGTAGTCTGGATAAGGCTATCTATGTAGATGGCAATGACAGTAGGTGACAATCGTGATATACATATTAAAATGTATTATTGTATAATTAGACAATGGCTATCAATACAATCCTATAAGTTGTCACCGTACTTGGTATTTATTAGATAAAGCAGAACTTAGGATTCCCTGAGAGAAATGAATCACAACTCTGTTACTTGTAATTCGAAATAAATTAACAATTTATGAATAAATTATTTTCATTGTACTTAAATAAATTACCTATGCAAAAGACAAACATAAATGTAGTTGCAGGTTCATAAATAAGACGTACATAGGTAAATTACTCACATTGGAACAATAGAAACTTATTACAAGAACGCTTAAATTAAAATATTAAAAAGAGCCTTCGAAGAAACGTCTTGCAAACAGGACTTATCTTTAAACCGCGATATTTTTTTTTTTCTTTTTAATTCCATCCGGGATATTCTTGAGCATTTGTATCTTCTTATCGCTAAAAAGAGAGCAGTAATTTACTGAGAAAATTTCTAAAACTAACCATGGTATGGCTATGTTATGGATTAAAGTGTCGAAAGCCACACTCAAATCCAAAGATTTCAGATTCAGGGCCTGAAATCTAGGTAAATAGATATGGACAAGGTATTCATAGATTACAAAAAAATATTCTCGGAATTAAATTATAAATATTAAAATCATTAAAACCACGGAACTCTTACAATAAGTAGATAGATTGTAAGCAATCGGTTTACGAACTGTTAACTCACAAAAAATGATCCCTGATGGATATGACCAATAAGTTTCCACGTGAGCTCTGGAAGTAGCCGGATAACAAATAGTAAATAGGTAACCAACAACGCATAACTAAGTTAATAAACAGTAATACAACAAATCACCCGTTATTAAAGTATCAAGTTATAATCAAGATGCGATCTAAGTATTGAATTAAACTACGAATCAAAATATCAAGTATCGAGAATGATTTATAGTGACTGGGTAATCGGTGGATCGGTCTACCGACATTACTCGCTTTTATCTTTAGCTATTTTTATTTTATAACAGGTGCAATTCCGTGCGATGCAGAATTGCATAAACATGTACACTTGTACAGTCACGAACAAAAACTTGTGTGTCAAACCCTTCGAACCTAACTTGGCCTAGCCGAGGTACCGCAAGTTCCCGAGCTCGCTGTACTCGCTCTTGCACTAAAGCCAATTGCACATGGAATTAACCACATGATGTCATGATAATCGTACAGTATTGTTTAATGACCACATTTTAAAGATATTTTATGGCTAGCCAATCTGACCGAATTATGAAGTGCTCAACTCTAGGTGAAAGCTAAGAAATTCAAAGATTTGGCAAAATTGAGAAAAACTTTTTTGTTGGCAAAAAAAAAAACTAAATTGGGATCAGGTCCCATTTTTCTACAACTCCATTTAATTGTTGTTTTCTAGTAAAATAACGAATGAAAGTTTGAGATTAGATCTATTTCATAAAAGCAAGGGTTGTAAGATGGGTTATGCGCACTTCGTCCCACAGCCGTACCATTGACTCTTGGTCCTATTCGCGGTTTGTCTCATTCTCAGTTGGTCCCATTGACAGTTCATCCTAAGTAAGAGTTTATATTATTGCGGTCGCGACTGTACTAGGGTTTATTTATTTTTTACTCGCCGGTAAGTACAATGTTTTCGTTGGAGCGTTACAATAAGAGCTGCAAGACGTAATAGGACCTCGTCAATAGTGAAAACCAGTTCGATCCTCAGTTACTGAACCACGTTGAACTTGTGGCCAGTTTATTTATTGCAAGTACCAATACTCGTTTTATGACTGAAGATACAATTGAGAACTTTAGTTTTGTAAACAAGTGTCTGCGACTTCTGCTGCTTCTAAAAACATAACCTATGGCACTTAGTAATAAAGCAGCTTCCTATTTGTGAAAGGTTTTTTTTTCATAATTTAGTTTTATTAATTTTAGAGATTACATTATCCTTCGCACAAACTTACGAACTTGACTTTTTAAATTACATGTAGTATCATAAAATAGTTTTACTTTGTGTATCAAAAGCTTTATTTACTCTTTTTAGACTCTCGAGTAATTGCGTATCTATTATTAATATTTTTATATATGTATAATAATTTAAAGGATTTAACTAATAGTTAGTTTAACTACTGATTAAGAGTCGCCATGGTTGTAAAATGGTGTTGTAGTATTAACTAGCATAAAATCTAGAAAAAATATTCTACTTTAAATGAGGATGTCATGATAATACCGTAAAATGTTACTATATTTGTCCAATTATCACATATTTCATTAGACCCAGTTCCAGCTGTAACTGTTCCTATGAAAACAAATTGAGAAGTGTGAATTTTCTTCAGTAACTGTTAACTAGATTAGAACAATATGATATGCGTAAAGTTTTTTTAATGTACTTTGAGTTACTGACTGTTAGGCCGTGCTTTTGAATAGGTAAATAATTTGTTTTTGTAGATAGGTAAATGATCATTTAAATACTAAGGTTGATATAACCTGGAACGTAAAAGGTTATTGAAGGACACCGTGGATTTTAGTCAGTACGAGTCTGACAGTTCCCCTCCCGTCTCTCCCCGGGTGGTAGGACTCATTTAATGTTTTTACCACGGTAAAAAAATGTTTGATGTACAGACGCCAGTTATGCCAATATGACAGTTTGTGGTAACTTGATGTGCTGGCGTCTGTACACTCTCGTCGAGACACTCCGAGACAGTTGAAAGTGTATCTACAAGGGAGCACTTATTTAAGGCGTGCTGTTTGATCAGTAGTTAAGCTAACCGTTTGTTAATAAATTTAATTTAATTTTTAACAAATGTTAGTTCAACTAGTGATCAAAGTGGCCCTTAAGCTTCAGTAATCTATGTTTGGATGCACGCTCTCACACTGGCATAGAGCTCGTTGAGTCTCGGCGAGAGCATACAGTCACCATTTACATTTAGAGTCCTAAAAATCTAACAAGCGTTTACTAAACTAGATCCTTTCTTAGATCGCTTTAAAAGGTTCAATTTTTTACTATGAAACAGGCTGACAGTGAAAACTCAAAACAAATCATTGACCAAATACCAGCACTTTAAATGTAGCTACGTTCTGATACTTATTGCTGATAACCCATCATCAACTTTTTTAATAAACAACAATTACATCGTTACGTTTAGCTTGTATAGATGATCTGATCTATGAAATTATAACTTGTAACTAGATACAGTCACAAACACAAACATCAATGTGTCATCATTTAACAACATTTTAAAAGTGAATATCTCCTACTTGAAAATAGTTGTTTAGATATATAGCTAAAACTTTTTGAAATAACTCTCAATCTCAGTAATGAATAACATAATTTTATCAAACTTAAAACATTTTTTCTACGAGAAAAGGTGTATTCTCTTGTGATCGCGACTGTACACGCGATCTGAATCCAATCCATTTTTTGCTCCTTATGCAAAGTATTTCTATGATGAGATGATCTAAATCAGTGGTTCTCAAACTTTTTTAATGACGGAACCCTTTTGGGAAGCAAAATACTTGATGGAACCCTACAATAAAACAATTGTTTTTATAAGTGTATTCCTTATTAATCAGCATAATAAAAGTACAATTTAACAGTTACTAATTATTATTTACTTCACCACTTGCCAAGAACAATAATAGAAAACATTAAAAAAAAAAAAAAATTTAACTAGTACTAAAGGTATGAAACTGTTTTTTATTTTTCATCAATTGGTTGATATCAGGTTTGATGGAAGAAAGTTGGAGTCTCATATCAGCTTCGGCGTCCAGTCTATTGCGATATTTTGTTTTCGTGGCTGCGTAGGTAGAGAATCCTGTTTCGCACAAATATGTAGTTGGGAACGGGAGAAGAATATCCAGAGCCATTTGGCCAAGCATTGCATATTCATCTTGGATTTTGCACCAAAAATCATTAAGAGGCGTCGTTTTGAACAGTGACTCCATACTTGTGTCTGATGACATTTCTAAAAGAGATTCATATATCTCGTTTGACATGTTTTCAGGCTTTTCCAAGTTGGGTAAAAAGGGGTGCTATGACAGGAAACCTCCACGTGCGCCCGTGGACTGGAGTTCCCTCTCGGATACGTCCGAGGGGAAGACCAGTTTTTCGGGCCGGTGCACCCTGGGATGCGGGCAAAAACTCTTCAAAGGGGTCTCTTTGCCCGTATGCGAATAGCCTGTCGTGTGGACGCTCCAACGCGTGTCCCTCTGATTAGCAGAGGGCACAGCGGCGGAGCGGGCTTGCGGACGGTGAGTAATGGGTAGCTCGCCGTCCGAACAGGGACCAAGCCCGGGTCGGTGGCGCGTCGTGTTTCGCGCCAAATGCCTGCTGGGGTCGCGGGTTTTTTCTTAACCCAGGATACCGTGGCCCCGGAACGTAAAGGGCATAGGAAGGAACACGGGTGGATTTTAGTCAGTAAGAGTCTGACAGTCCCTTCTGCCCCAACCAGGGCGGGAGGACTCATTTGATGATTTTACCACCTAAAAAAAAAAAAAAAAAAAGTTGGTTAAAAAAGGATTATAAATCCATGAATTCACTTTAATTTTTGTATTGTGTTCTTCGGGAAAATACTTTTCAAATGATGCGCGCATCGAACTGAGATATTGGACCAATTCTTCAAACATTTCTGAGTCGTTTCCGCTAACAAACTCACTGAGTAACGTAAAGCTTTCTATTTCTTTCTTACCAATGCAAATGATCCAAAAATCTAATTTTCTTTTAAAATTTTTGCGGAACCCCGACAGAGGTATCATGGAACCCTAGGGTTCCGCGGAACACACTTAGAGTATAGCTGATCTAAATAAGTGAAGTTGTAATGTCGGGCCATTGTGTAGGCGTCAATGGACGGGACATGGCCATGCTTGTATAAAATGACGCCTTTGTCCTGATGGCATTAGGTGGTCTAATAAAAATAAGCTGGTAATGCCATAATAAAAATGGACTCATTACGGAAACTGGAAAAAGCGAAGAGTTATCACTGAGTTCTTTGCTTTTTCATTCATGATTAAAAAATGTTTTTTTTTTACAAAAAAAAACCTACTTATGAAGTAAGTACCCAGTTCTTTAAAGAAAAATAGGAACTACAAAGTCTTCTATAACTTTCTCCTTTTGCAAGTTGATTAAAAACTACCTTGATTCAGACAGATGATGATTAAAACTACCTATCTTGATTCAAACAGGTGATGATAATTGACCAGGATTTTTTATGGCATCTTGTAAACAGTAGCTTATTTATGAGGTTACCGTCTGCTAAGCCGGACAATCCTGAAGGCTAATTCACGTAATTTTATGACGCGCCGATGAAGTAGTAGTGCAGTTGCAGTTAACGTTCAAGTGATAAACGGTATGTAATCTTTGAACTGCGCGTAAGCTGCGCGTGAACTGCACGTCAACTGTACGACAACCAAAACAGGAGAGAAAAAAATATTGCCCACTGAATAATCGAATGGAATCGATTACATTTCAATGAATATGACATTAAAACTGCACGTTGATTGAATTTAAACTTGTATACTGTCATTTTGAAACGTCAAACGAATAGTAGAATACCGATCATTTCGCGATCCAAAGATCCAAAACACGCACGCGTGACGCGAACTTGACGCGAGCGTGTCTGACAGCGACAGAGAATACGAAAAACGTTGTTTTGATCGAAACTTAACTGCAACTGCACTGCAACAGCACTTCTTTAGTTACGTGAATTGCCCTACTGAGGTCAGCTAGAGTGTAAGGCCACCTTATTGTATAGAGAATTGAGCAGATGAAAAAACCAACCAAGTGCAACTCGAAACAAAATATCACGTTTGTTGTATGTGAGCCCCAAAACCAAAAGTATTTTATTCTCCTTTTTAATATTTGTTGTTATAGCCGCAACAGCAAATATTCGTCATCTATGAAAATTTCAACTAACTATCGCGGGTCATGAGATATAACCTGGTGACAGACGGATTGACAGACGGACGGACACCGGAGTTTAAGTGGATAGGGACCTGTTCTACCCCTTGGGTACGGAATCCTAAAAATAGGTTAATTTCGAAGTTAACATTGGTTAGGGTTCGCCATCACTTAGTCAAAAAGTCGGCCAAAGAATATTTTACCGATTCAAAAGCGTTAGTACCAGTAACCGCAAATAAAGATTACAATGTATTCAGCACATTTGGCGGACACGCCAAGTGGGTTGATCTCAAGTTCAATGCCAAGAATCCGTTTGATCTTCCTCAATAACACTATTTTATGCTACTTTTCCGAACGCATAGTTTGTTGTCCTTTTGGCATCAATGAATTAGATCGTCATACCTACATTCTTGTTGGTTCAAGTATCCGAACAATTTATGAATTTGAACCACAGTTTTGATTCTGGTGAAAGACATTGCAATCGATCTTTCGTGAAATACAATCTTTCTTTCTTATTCTTGGTAATTCGATCTTCAGCTTCATTTCTTTTAATCCTCGGTTGTATTTTTTTATCTTGGAAAAATCATCAAATAATTCCTTAGATCCAGGTGGGACGGGAGGGATTGTCAGACTTGTACTGACTGAAATCCTCGGTGTCCTTCAAAAGCCCTTTGAGTTCCATGGTCACGGTTTCCTGTTCACACAGTACCGCTACCGACAGGCTTTTCGACAGAAGCCTGTATTGTTGTGTTCGGCACACCTTCTTTTTTTTCTCGTGAAAATGCTCCTGAACTTGAATGACTAAAAACACACGTCTACTGCCTTGGCCTGGTTAGGGTTTGACCGCCCACGGTATATTAAACTTGTCATATTATAAAAAAGGTTATAAAAATGTTAAAGAATTATTTATTTTATGAATTATCTAAAGATTACACTTCTATACGTCAATATTGTCAGTGTCGAGACAAATGTAGAGGTCAAAGTCTTTCAAAGTCATTGTATTGTTCAGGTTATGTGAAGATCTAATGTCGAAAAGAGTATTTTTTATCCGCAGAATTATCTATTAATAAAACCGACTTTATAACAAATTATTATCATCTATTACGTCTGAGAATATTCAATTAATCAAAAGTTGGATTTTCTATAAAACAATTTAGCATTTATCTCATGTCAAAGGACAATGCCTAACAGTAAAATAATGAACGGGATCTATAGACCACAGGTGACAGGGTACTGAACTACTGACTAACTATGAGATAAAGGTGCGCTAGCGCAGACATCTTTGTACGGTCTGCAACAATAAAATAAATGAATACTACTAGAAATCTTTTGAAGATTCTCTTATGAAATTCATTCTAGATTTTATAGTAAAGAATAATAAATAAGAGAAATTTTAAGAGAAAATTGAAGTTTGTAAACTAAAAGAGCAATGCGCTAGTCAAGTTGGTTGGATTGAAGATCCAGATCATCCGAATACCTAATAGACCTCTGCCAAGTTTTTTTTAAATATATTGGTTTCGGCCGTCAATCTCATCAATCTACAGCTTTTTTATTAGGTTTTCAAGGAGCGACTGCGTTAAATATTAAAAACAAAAACAGTAATTTACTAAATTATTTTATCGCTTACTTTTATGCTGACGTTACAAATGTTTGAATGAGTGCGTCATCAATAGATACATATCAATCATCAGTATCGAGGCTCTTATTAACAACAATGGAACAGATGATTTGGCAAAATATCATGCGGGATAATTTTATCGGTCTTCTTATTAAAAGGAATATTTTATTTTTCTTTTCTATGACTTTTCTGGCATCTGATCATGAATTTATGACCTTATGTTTAAATTGTAGTATTTATGAATTTATTATTTATATCGAAATATTCCATTGATTACATCTGTGTTAGAACTTAAACTTCTATTTTTAATTGGAACGAAGTTCCTTATCGCGCGTTGTGAAAGGGGGCTGGACGGAAAAAATTGTTACGAAAAGTTGTCACGACACTTTTATCCGACTTCGCGACGCAAAGGAGGGTAATGTGTTTATTACCATGGAATGGAATGGAATGGACTGGACTGGACTGGACTGGACCGGACTGGACCGGACCGGACCGGACCGGACCGGACCGGACCGGACCGGACCGGACCGGACCGGACCGGACCGGACCGGACCGGACCGGACTGGACAGGACTGGACTGGACTGGACTGGACTGGACTGGAATGGACCGGACCGGACCGGACCGGACCGGACTGGACTGGACGGGAGTGGAGTGGAGTGGAGTCGCGACGATTATTTTTGTTGAGTGTAGGTATAAGTAACTTCGTTCCATACGGGTGTCCCTTGACACCTCTCAAGTTTTTTTTTGTATTTATACAGTATTAACTTTTACTCGTGGCTCTCCACACGTCAATTTAGAATTTGGCCATCAATCCGGGAGAACAGTGATACCGTTATGACTTACGACTTGTAGGTCGTTTGTTCCAACCCAGCCAGGTGAATCACTTTGTGTTATTTATTTCGTCACCAATGCTCTCCAAACGGAGAACTCAACTGTGGGAACATTTATAGGCTGATGGTGATGATGATGATGATGAATCAATTCTGATCCTGCATCCGCCATCTCAAGTGAACGTTATTTCCGATTTCCTTGAGAGCAGTACTTTTTTTCGGGATGATGGTCGTCTCTCTATACATGCCAACGTACCGTAGGTATATGCATTTCAGGATGATCGGTTCAGTGGCTTAGGCGTTAAAAGGTATGAATGAAAATGGAACAGCTGATGATTGAATTGATCTAATGCAAATAGACGTAATACATAAAGCTTGTAATATAGGAACAAAAAGCACGGAAATCGTCCATCATTAAAATCGAGGTAATTAAAACAAGAAGATATTTAAATCAGCGTGAAGTTACAAAACTAGAGTATGCACTATGACTTTAAAATGAGTTAATTATCATTTTAGTCTAAAAAATAATGACGGCATTCGGTCATTTAATCGAAACATCTGGTTTATTCATAAAAAAGAAATAACTGTCCGTTGTTAAGGCCGTACGGCAAAGCGAAAGCATCGTTTGATGAGTCGGAAAAGTTGCCACGCACCGCCACCAGTAGGCGCCAGTATCGCGAAATTAACGCAATCCAAAGTTTTATGTATTTCATTT
The DNA here is from genome assembly GCA_954870645.1 of Agrotis clavis. Classification (NCBI taxonomy): domain Eukaryota; kingdom Metazoa; phylum Arthropoda; class Insecta; order Lepidoptera; family Noctuidae; genus Agrotis; species Agrotis clavis. The sequence goes on from OX940920.1 coordinate 15,308,342, forward strand.
CGTCAACTTCGACATTTCATAAAGTGTTCCCTTTGCGCAAAATGCATGTATTACTCTAGTAGAAATATTTTGATATAAGGATATTGAAACATTTACTAAAACAAAATGAAAGAAAATATACTTATTGATGTGGATAAATATTTTGTAAATATTTTTATCATTCACAGTCTTAAATTTATTTTATAACACTTTGACACAGATTTTGACGTCCCGAAAAAACGTAAAAAACTACTATTTGGTAGAAAATTAATAAAATTGGCCCACTTTGCGAAAGTGACAATTCCCAATTATCTAAAGCCCCAAACACATGCGCGCACGGGCATGTGCGTTGTGTTCCACGTGTGCCTGAAAGAGTGTCAGCATAATGACGGGGCTCCCCCTTAGAGGGCCTACCGGGGTCCCGGGACTAATGAATACCGTGACCCCAGAACGTAAAGGTCTATTGAAAGACATCGTAGATTTTAGTACCCGCCCGGCCCTGGGTAGGAGGACTCATTTGATTATTTTACCACGCTAAAAAAAGCCCCAAACACACGCTCCTTTTTTAACGTCCGTTCAGAAAGCTGGTTGCGTGATATCTTTATAATTATGTTCGATAATGTAAAGCTAATAGGGTGGTGTTGGTACTAATTTTTGATGCATTTTGATGTAATGACAGACACTAGCGCCGCGTAAAAGAGTTTTTTTTTTTTTGCATGGTAAAATCATCAAATGAGTCCTCCCACCCCGGGCAGGAGGGACTGTCAGACTTGTTCTGACTAAAATCCACGGTGTCCTTCAGTAGCCTGTTATGTTCCGGGGTCACGGTAAGGAAATAATCCCGCCAGGCTTTGGCCCTCTGAGAGGGGGGCCCGCCATTATGCTGACGCTCTTTAAGGCGCGCGTGGGACACAACGCGCCGTCGACCCGGGCATGGTCCATGGTCGGGCAGCGAGTTGCCCTTTACTCGCTGCCCGCATGCCCGCGCCTACGGTGGCCGGAGATCGTCAGCAGCTGACGTCCGACGCTGCGGGCGCCTACCACTGCGGTTGGGGCGGAGGGAGGACGCTGTCCTCTCTTTCTCGCGGCCCGCCTCCTCCTTCACGAGCATTACTGCTTCGCAGAAGGAGGCGACCGCTTCCCACTCCGTCTCCCCGCAGCATGGCCGCAACCAATGCCGAGCGCGAGAGGTCTCCGCCTATCGCCGCCGTGAGGACACGTCGGTGCACTGCCCAAGCTGGGCAGTCTTGCACCGTATGCTCTACTGTGTCCTCCGGGCGATCTTCGCAGTGGTGGCACCCGGGCGTTTCCTCCTTCCCTATCAGACACAGGAACCTCCCGAAACTTCCGTGCCCGGTGAGGACCTGCGTCATCCGATAGGTCAGGACGCCGTGACGTCTCTCCAGCCACTCCTCAAAGAGGGGTCTTACCGCCGCGATTGCGGCGTGCCCGACGCGTAAAAGGGACTTAGTAGTTTTTACTCGTATATTATGAGGTACAGGTACACAGATTATTGTAGTACAACAATTTTATTGTCCAACCTCTTTATAATTGAATCTTCATTCTTTAATATCCTATCAATTTTTTTTTGGGACAAGGTCTTAATATCACTTTTCTGATAAATGAAACCTTTGAGAGATATCTATCGGCTCCAAAATAATGAGCCCAGTGCTAATCATTTTTTTGCCTCCAAAGTAATAAATAGAGCGAGAAGCAACTTATATCGAACACGCGGTGAGACAGCAATGACCACCAATTTTTCATCGCAGTCGCATTATAATACTATAGGCGATATTTAACAGGGTGGTGGGTGCTATGCCTTATTTGTAGTTGACATATAATTTTGAAGTATTCAAAATTTTGACAATAGCAGTTTTCATTTAATTTATTTTAATCCTGTTTCTTCGAAATTGTTATAAATCTGTGACGAAACTAAATAAATAATAATAAAGGTGAAGTGTTTCTTATCCTATATCGCAGTTTGATACGATTAAAAGTTGTTTTCAGTTACATAATATTGTCTCAAATTGTTGACTGCAAATCAGTGCATTTATCATTAGTTCATGTTAAATGGTATTTGGATGCATAAAGATTAGATGTGAGAAGGATGGACACAGAGGAACCATCCGACAACAATAGTACGATGTCACGATAGCATTGATATAATTATAACTGTGAGTAATTTATTATATTGATAGGAACAATTCGTCATGTATAGTATCATACGTATTCTAACATTTCCCTTGTTTGCTCTGTAGGGGTCGTCAGGAATTTCCTGCGATGATTTATTCAGTAAGTTTGGTTTATTTTATTCTTGATTTATTAATGAAAATAATGTGTTATTGAAAAAAGAAAGTTTACGTGACTTATTTACAGTCATGTCCGTTTACAATCACGTCCCATTGAACACATCGAAACATAGTTTTGAATAATCTATAAGCCTACGTATCATTCGTTTGTATTTTCTCGATCTTTTTATCCATTACCAATTTTATTATTACGAAAATCTGACAGCCGCGATCTGAAAAAAAGTGTCACAGGTCTAGCCTGTAAGAGCCACGCTGGCTGACTGATTCGTCAAGGAACGAAAGTGATGACACTACTTGTAAAAGGCAAAAGATGAGAGGACGATAGTGAATGTGTGCTCAGAATAAAACGGCGTATGTGCCCAAACATATTGACGTCTTTTTATGAATTAAAATTGTTATTAATTGAAAAACTGTCTTTACAGAATTTAGATACTAGTATTTTCTACAATTTAAAACAACATCCTTTCAATAACTCATAGTAGTTATGCCATAAAGTCCAAAAAATAAAAAGCATAGACCAAACTTTGCATTTTTTTTGTATCGAGAAAATTTAATTGAATCGTGTTTTCAACTTTGTGAGAATTTAGATCATATAGTTAATAACTATATTCCAAGTTGTAAGATCTGTAGTCCAGTCATGTACGACAGAAAGTAAAATATAAAAACCGTATAAGTACTGACTAAGCCCCTTAAGTAATGTAATATTATTCAGAACTGTAAAAAAGTAGTCGTTTCCTTACAAATGATATAATTTACTTTTGAAGGTTGTGTAGAGCGGTCGATAACTGTACAGAATATGAACTTTTATTATATCATAATCGCAAAAAAATAATCAGTTGGTTCATACAAAAGCCGACACACGTGATAAATCATCCAGTACAGTGCATGCCACACCCTAAAATATGGGTATCACCACAATTCTGATACACATTTTTTACTATTCTTTTATTTATTTTCTCCATCTTACGATTACATCGCGATAATGTTACAAATGTAATTGATTTTAACGATACACTTTTTGTTAAATTTATTTAAATAGCAACCAAATAATTATGTAGGTACAAAAATGTGAAAATGTTAAATAATATTTAAAGGTTTCTTGATTGTTGAAAGGCAGAATGACTAGGACTTAGGACTGTAGGCTAGCGAAGAGGTTTTGAATTCGAACCGCTGCACTATCTATAGCAATACACTTGATTATGAGGTACATTTCTAGAAGTAGGATATTTAGAGATGGAGTAACCAAGTTAGGGTACCTTTTCTCACTCATCTATAAGATGTTCTTTACTTCAAGTTCTGAAATGTATGTAGACTCTTTGGTCAGTTGTTTGAAGTATCAAGACGGCTATCGTTATGTCCAAGAAAAAGAACGGTATTAATTGACTCAATGAACCATTGAGTTAAAATTTTGAATCTTAAAATTAGTAAAAGCATTATAATTTACATAGGTACCTAATTTTTGTTTCCAAGATAATCTGGGTTCAAAATTGTCCTTGATGTTGTGATCAAGAAATCTTCCTCAGATATTTCCTTTGTTGTCCCTGTCACAGGGCCATTGAACTGCTTTATAATCCTCAGATATAATTACGCTCAGATAGCTATCTGACTTTGTACTAAATGAGGATGTTTTGTTTCTTATGAGGCGAGCGAACAACTAAAGTTTTTTGTCCTACCAAATTAAGCTACGTATTATGAATAACGCTTTGTTCTATAATCGTTACCAACGGATGTTATATAGTTTTATTACGTCTTAAACTGTAACAGTTAAGGTAGACAATTCTGGTTAAGCCTTTTGTATGTTGTACTCGTATGTACATGTATGAGGTGGTTAAAAGGTTCGTACTTTATAATCTGTTGTATAGCAAGGTCGCGAGCTTTTGTTTTTTATTATTTTAAATAAAAAAGTTGAGTAAGGTCTGAGTACCTTCTGCTAATGCTGGTTAATCCTTTTGTTGGCATCAACTTTATATCTGTCGATTTGAGTGTTAAGGCGACCAAAACAATATAACCAAACATGTAATAAATTAATTCCTACTCTAATGTTGTTCGCATTATGTTATGTAGGTATTATTTGTTTTCTGATAGGTTTGGATTTATGTACATAAATCTAAATTTCGGATGTTTCTTTGTTGGAGCTCTAAAAAAATTAAATCATGAGTAATAGACTAACAGTGCTTTGAAGCACTTAGTAATTTGGCGATATTTTGATCACCATAAATCAATTTTATTTATAGGTTCTTCATATTTAAAAAAAGTTAATAGCTGAGTACGGTTTAGGTAGGTATACAATTCCTTAATTTCATACACGAAAGAAGAAATTGCATTTTTTTATCGTAGTTACAAAAAATATTGTTTGAATTTGTGCTATGTAGCATGTTATTACTTATAATACCTACATCAAAATATTCTCCAAGTCATTGCTCTTTGTTAGATATCATTTTGTTAACAGTTTATATGCAAATTATAATAAATAAGGTGTGATCGCCACCAAACTCATTGATGAGTTATACCTAATGACGAAATGAACGGTTCGCGATTAATTTGTATTCTTTTTGTAGTGTTTTACGATATTTTTGAATCGATCGTTGAAAAGTAGGTATATAGTAAGTGGGTATATATAAAACGTTCAATCAAGCATATAATGGCTAGAAAAATCTTCTGACGCATTGATTTTTATTATTACTATTAGGTATAAAATCTAATAGGTAATATAATTATAGTCATTAATTAATTATTATCATCATCATCATCATTATCAGCCTGAACTGTCCCACTGCTGGGCAAAGGCCTCCCTCCATTCCTTCCAACGTTCGCGACTTTGCGCCACCTCTAATTATTATGATTATAAAAAATACTTAACTGTTTAAAGTATTTTATATAATAGCTTTTGGTGGCTTTCAGCATATCGTTTTTCAGTGCAATGTTTGTAGGTTACCGAAATAATTTAATTTTGCTTTCAAATCTTTAACTTTGAATACAAGACCATTGCTTTTTTTTTTTTTTTTTTTTTTACGTGGCAAAATCATCAAATGAGTCCTCCAGCCCCGGGCAGGGCGGGAGGGACTGTCAGACTTCTACTGACTAAAATCCACGGTGTCCTTCAGTAGCCTGTTATGTTCCGGGGTCACGGTAAGGAAATAATCCCGCGACCCCGGCAGGCTTTGGCCCTCTGAGAGGGGGGCCCCGTCATTTTGATGACGCTCTTTGAGGCGCGCGTGGGACACAACGCGCCGTCGACCCGGGCATGGTCCATGGTCGGGCAGCGAGTTGCCCTTTACTCGCTGCCCGCATGCCCGCGCCTACGGTGGCCGGAGATCGTCCTGCGACGTCCGTCGCCGTGGGCGTGCACCACCGCGGGTGGGGCGGAGGGAGGACACTGTCCTCTCTCGCGCGCGGCCCGCCTCCTCCTTCGCGAGCATTACTGCCTCGCAGAAGGAGCTGACCGCTTCCCACTCCGTCTCGCCCCGCAGCATGGCCGCAACCAATGCCGGGCGCGAGAGGTCTCCGCCTATCGCAGCCGTGAGGACACGTCGGTGCTCCGCCCAAGCTGGGCAGTCCTGCACCGTATGCTCCACCGTGTCCTCCGGGCGATCTTCGCAGTGGTGACACCCAGGCGTTTCCTCCTTCCGCATTAGACACAGGTACCTCCCGAAGCATCCGTGCCCGGTGAGGACCTGCGTCAGGCGGAAAGTAAGGACGCCATGACTTCTCTCCAGCCACTCCTCAAAGAGGGGTCTTACCGCCGCAATTGCGGCGTGCCCGACAAGACCATTGCTGTGTAAACATAATACGTCACTAGATTTTTGAAAACGTAACAATAATAACGTATCTACGAGTACTACGTCATCTTTGCAAAAGGTGAACGACATTATGGAAAAAAAAACTAAAGAAAATCCAGTTCTTGGTGCAATTAGCGGTAATAAACTTTATAGTCTATTATTAAAAATTTGATATCAATGAACTCTTATTATTGAGATGTTTTTCTATCGTAATCGTGGGTTAGTAACTTAAAAATAATATAAATTAGATGTCAGTTTAATAAAGTTTATTTATTGATAGGTGTAGGCCGGTAGTGTAGAAGTAATTTATCTTTTTTTACCGTCATCATAAATAAGTTTGTCACGTAGTGCCACTTATAAAAAATTAAATTGTATAACAATAAATTAAAATAATAAACAGAAACAAAATGTTTTTTAAGATTGATGACACTGATGAGTCACTCTCATGTATTTTATACATTGCGAGACTGGCTGTCTAAGCAAAATACCGTGACTCAGGAAGCGATGGAACAGTGTGGGCTTTTCATGTCAGTCAGATAAAGTCTGAAAGGCGAAGTGTCTTTCAGACTCTTTCTGACTACGCTCCATCCTGGGCTAGGACTCATTTGATCATATTACCACTCTACAAAAAAGGTACTTCATAAACAAGATTCCGAAGAATTGAGCACCTCCTCCTTTTTTCGAAGTCGGTTAAAGAAATAAACGTGGACTGTTTTCCTTTCCTCACATTAGAAAATTTTATTTTCATTCGAATGGCGAATGAATTGTGATGAGCAGATCCAAGTCGAGTTTTCGTTCTTTTCCGATTAATGGATAAAATTCGTCCGAATTCTAAGAACTTTGATTGTGAATTTGAATAGACCTGATTCAAAATCATTGTTTTGCTACAAATGAAGTCAACTTGACCTTAAACCTCGTTCTATTTACCCCAGCTTGCCATTGAACGTTCTCAGTCCATATAATTAAGACAAAACAATAAGAAAGTAAATAGATTCCAGTAGATATCGTTGTGCAACGATATAACTTCAGAATCGCCGGATGGTTGATACCATCTACAAGCTGTAGCCCGTAACGCGGGTTGCCAAACTAAATGATTCTCTACTGGATTGATTTATTGTGCTTTTAATCCAGTATTGTTTAGAAGAACGGTGTGATTAGCGCTAGACTTTAAAGGTGCGGTATCTAAAGGCTGTCTAAGGCCGTTTGGTGTCGGTGCATGGAGAATAGTTGTGAAGTCTTTGCCCCAGTCTCCTAGCTGGGCATGAATGTACGAGTAAACCCGCAATGCCAACAGTGTTTACACTACTTCGATAGAAAGCGCAAAGTCAACGAAAGATGGTCATCAAGCATTAAATTTATTTGACCTCACTTGTGGGATTGTATGAAATGAGCAGATGGCAGGCTCGACTTACGAGTTGTAGGTCTTGAGTTCGAACCCAGCAGGCGCATTACTTTGTGTAATTAATTTCATCACCACTGCTCTTAAAACGGTGAAGGAACATCGTGAGGAAACCAGCTTGTTTTCAAAAATTCGAAGACATATGATATCTTCATCTACCAACACGCATTGAGGTGAAGAGAGGAGGCCTGTGTCCCAGCTGTGAGAACATTGTAGGCTGATGATGACTTAAATAAATATTCGACGATCCATCAAACTTAACGTGTTTTATAGGTAGAACCTACATAAAAAAATATTCATCTTGGTTCTTAAATAATATCCGGCGCGGTACATATGTATAGATCACAGTAGTTACTTGTACGGTCAGTGACCAGCAATGCATGACCCACCTTTACATAATTCTGCCCTTTAGGATGGTTGAAGTTACGATGGGCAGTGGCCACGTATCCAAGATAATTGCCGACCGGAATCCTTTGGTAATGACGCTGTGAAGTCATCGTAATGATCGCTGATGCCGACCCGCATGAAAATCGTGATTGCGAGGGAAAACTTTACTTGTTTATCAGTTATGGTATCCTAGTACCCACTGGGTCAAGGACTTGGAGTATTTTGTTGGAACAGTCGCTAATAGATATGAATAAAAAAACTTTTTTTTTAGAAGCATTTTATTAGGAAGTGTTGCTTATAAGCTACAACAATAAAATTAATGTTATACAGTAATAATGGGCAGCAACAAATTAAAAATTATAATTTAGAAATATAAACAAATTTTCAAAACACTACTCTCGGGTCACTATATTTAAAGGATGTTTTTTTGTTAATTGGTTTTTACAAAACCAACAAAAGCTTTCAAGTTTCATGTAAAATTATTAATTTAATTTTTATAGTGACCTTCAATAAAAGTACTATAGAAAAAAAAATGTGGATTAAAAAAAACAATTTTTCATTTACTTACAATTACAACCAATTAATTTTTCATATATATTTTCTAAAAATATTTATCATTACACAAAACATACACATTACCATTTAGTACCTACGACGTTATTAATAAATCTGAAAAAATAACACCTTTGTGTGATACAACAAAACCATTACAGGAAGTTTTTCATGCTAATATTCTCGTTGCGACCGAATCTTCCATACAAAGTTAAGAAATAATTTGTTAACAACGATCCAGTTTTGATGAAAAAATAAACAGCCAAGTATGAGTAGGGTCTACGCACTGTGGGTTCCGTAACAAAAGAAAGAGCAGGAAGAATACAAATTATTAATAAGTATTTTTAGAACATAGCCATGACAGACTCCCGCAACATCATTTTCAAGGCGAGGGTGGACAAAAATGTATGGATAGAGCTAAATTGGTTAGTCCCGGCTGCCATTCCTACATATTCATATTCATATTCATATTCATTTATTTGCATTCCACAAGGTACAAAAAAGATGTTACAAAGAGCTTAGAGCTAAGATCCGTTGTAGACCCTGTCAGGGCACAGCAAAATATTGAGATACATATATCTATTACCTATAGCTAAGTACTACATACAGTTAAAATTCGTACAAAACTAATATTAAATAAATATAATTTTACATGAAACCAAATTAAACATTTTGCAAAAGGGAAAAATATAAGTAACAATAAATAATTTATAATTGTGTTATTCGTTAACTTATGTACTAGTTAGTAGATTTATTTAAAGCTTATGTTTAACGTGAGATCATAGATGCACGGTATTAAGTTATGAGGTGCACAGAGTACATTATATTTTATATAATTCAGAAATATACATACTATATTGAAAATTAAGTGTGTTTACGTGTATAACAACTTTTGACAATTTAGATAGATGGTATCATCTGTTTAGGACTGTGTTTATATATGTAGGTACATACTATTTAATGAAATTAATTATAGTTTTTCAGTCAAGAATTCGTTCACATTGTAATAACATTTGTCTAACAGAAATGACTTTAATTTATTAATAAAGCTGTTATGTTTATTTATATTTCTTATTTCTTCCGGTAACTTATTATATATTTTTATCGACATGACGTATGTACTAGAGGAGTGCATTTTTAATCTGGATGTAGGTATGTTCAATCTATTTTTATGTCTTAAGTTAATTTTGGTTTGTATGTCTTCTCTTTTTGTGTAAAGTTCCGGGTATTTCCTTACAAATTTACAGATTTCAAAGATGTAGAGGCACGGTAGGGTTAAAATTTTTTGTTCCTTGAAGTGGGGTTTGCAGCTATCTGTTTGTTCGATATTTACTATGGTTCTTATAAGTTTTTTTTGTAGGGTGAATAATGTGGGAGAGTCTGTACTATTACCCCATAATATAACGCCGTATTTAAGCCATGCGTAGGCATATGCGTAATATGTTATCACCGCAGTATTTGTATCTGTAGATTTCTTAATTTCCCGTAGGGCGTATGAAAATTTTGATAATTTTTCTTTTATTTTTTGGATATGCGCCTTCCAATTTATGTGTGTGTCTATGTCTAGACCTAATAGGGTGAACTTATCTACTACTTCTAATTTTAATTTTTTGAAACTGTAGTTTAAACTTAAAGGTATTTTTTGCCGTGGGTGGAATGTCATTAACTTTGTCTTTTTAAAATTTATTTCTAGATTATGTTCCGTCATCCAATGAGTTATAGTGTTGAGTATAGAGTTCAATTTATCTTTGAGGTTGAGGTTTGATTCGCATGAGGCAAGTATGGATATATCATCAGCAAACAAAACACAAGGTTCAGTGATGTGTTTCGGGAGGTCGTTGATGTAGACAAGGAATAGGAAGCAGCCTATTACAGTACCCTGTGGGATTGAAGCATCTATAGATATGTTTTTAGATCGGAACAATTCTATTTCATTAGTTTGTTGGTTAAAATATTCTATTTCAACTAGTTGCTCTCTGTGCTGCAGATATGATGTGAACCATTCATGACATTTACCTCGGATCCCTATGGCATACAGTTTATTTAGTAAGATGTTGAATTGTACTTTATCGTAGGCTTTCGTCATATCTAGCAGTAATCCTATTGCATATTTTTTGGCGTCAATTATATCAAGGGCTTTTTGTATGTATTTATAGATGGCGAGGGTGGTAGATCGGTTTTTTCTGAAGCCATTTTGGCAGTCATTAAATATATTGTATTTTTCACAATACTCGTAGACACGGTTGCACATGGCTTTTTCAAATATTTTCGATGCTGTTGGTAAAAGGGCGATTGGGCGGTAGTTATTAGGGTCGTGTTTTGCATTTTTCTTATGTATTGGTTTCACAATGGCTTTTTTTAATAGGTCGGGGAAAGCACCTTCCTCGAAGGATTGATTTATTAGTTTAAAGAATGGAAGAGTTAGCTCATCTGCACATTTTCTTAGTAATGTAGGTGGAAGTTCATCAACGCCATAGCTCGACTTATTTTTTAAATTTTTAATTAATGCGTTTACCTCATAGGGATCTACTGGACTCAGAAATATAGAATTTTGTGTTGTAGATAATATAGGTGTGTTTTTTGGTTTGCTGCCAGGTGTGTCCGAGCTGGTTTTCCCAATGGAAGCAAAGAAATCATTGAAGATGTTAGCTACCTCTTTGGGCTCTGAAGTCATAGTGTTATTGTCTGTTTGTATTGTTATATTCTGTTTTTCGCGTTTTATTTTTTTGTTTGTTCGTTCATTTATTATAGCCCACATTGTTTTTACTTTATTACTTGATTTCATCATTGTACGTTTAAAGTGTTGTTTTTTTGCTGTCACTACAGTTTTCTTTAATATTTTTTCATATTTTTTGTAGTATTCTGTTAGAATAGGGTTTTTGCTTTTGGTAATTAGTGTCTTTATTAGTCTTTTATTTTTGCAACTGTTTTTTATTCCTTTTGTGAGCCAGGATTTATTGTAATTTGTTTTTAGTTTGTATTTTTGGAGTGGGATACATTGATTCAAGTTATTGGTTAGGATTCTGTTAAAAGCTTCGTAATTTTCATTAATATTTTTTTCAGTCGTTATTATGTCGTTCCAGTTTATTTCTTTTAAGCTTAATTTAAATTTTTCCATATTTTTATTGTTGAATCGCCTTTTCGTTGTGTACCAAGTTATTTGTTTTGTTTGTTTTGGTAATTGTAAATGTAAAATTATACTATTGTGATCCGAAAAACCAAACTCTTCTACGGTTGTGTACATATCTTTATGTTTGAAATTTGTGAATATAAGATCTAAACATGTACTTGTAGTAGGCGTTATTCGTGTTGCAGTTTTGATGTGTTGTGTGAATCCAAATTCCTGCATAAGATTTAAGAAGTGGTTCGATTTTAAATTATTAGATAGGATGTTAATATTAAAATCACCTCCTATGATAACATTGAGGGTAGAATATTTAAGGTTTATATATCTAAGAATGTTTTGTATTTGGTGGTAGAATGTTTCTTCTTCTCTTTTGTTCCAATACATGGTTACAATTAATAGATTTTCTTTAGGTAGTTCAGTAGCACATACCTCTATGACATACTCTTTAGACATGTCTGTAATGTCGTTTCTCGGGATGCAGTCTATATGATCCTGGAGTAGGATACAGACTCCTCCCCCTGTGCGAGTGCTCCGACAGTAGGATGCTGCGAGTTTATATCCAGTAAATTGAATAATATCCAGCTTGTCTTGCGTAAGCCAGGTCTCTGAGATACCTATTACTTTGTATGATGGGTTATTTGTAATGAAGACATCAAGAATGTCTTGCTTGTTGTACAGACTTTGAAGATTTTGAAACATTATTTTGAATGATGTATCTTTGTCTTTATTATTTTCGAAATGTATAATTTTCAGTTTCATCTGTACTGGATGTGCGGCAGGGGTCGTCAGTATTACTCATCGTAGTTGCATCATTTCCTTGGTAGCTCGATTTCCTGTTGTTTTCTTTATTGTTCGTGTGCTTAGTGGGTTTTCCGTCTATGTATAATTTATTATTTCTAATAACTGCATGGAAGCCATTTTTCCTGGCGTTGAGCAGTTCTTCTCTCAATTTCGCTCTCTCTTTTCGCGCAGTCACGTCCAAAAACTCAGATATAAACAATCCGGTGCCCTGAAAATATTGGCTGCTGTTCACAATATATTTACTCATTCTTTTGCTGAGTAACTCAATAACTAGAGGTCTGTTCTTCAATCCTTTTTTTCCGACTCTATACATATCTTCAATGTATCCTGATAGGTCCACGTTTGCAATATCTCGGAATAGTTCTATGAGTCTATTGTAGAGGTCGCTTTGGGGTTCGTTATAATATTCAGTAAGGCCGTAAAGAACTATTTTTCTACGGTTTATTTCAGGAGTGTGTGGTGATTGGGATGGTTGGATTTGTAATTCCTTTATTTCTTTCTTTAGTGCCTCATTTTCGATAAGAAGGTTTTCTATTTTGATGTTAATTGTTTCTATTTCAGCTTTTCTTTCCTTATTTTGCATGGTCAAATCGCTAGTTTTCCTCTCAAAATCTTGTCTTATTTCGGTTATAGCTTTTTTTATTTCAGTTTGTATTGTAGTTTGCAGTTCTTCTATTATGGATTTATTATTTTCTTTCAAACGTAGTACTATTATTTCGCTTAGCTTTTGCATCGACAGCTGGGTGTGTGTATCTTCGAAAAAGTCTATGTTTTCTTGAGTTTTTAAGGTGTCTCCTATAAAACTAACATTGTCAGAGCATGTCGTGGCATCCATTGGCGTGGTGGAGATCGAGAAATTCTCTGGGTCCCTCGTAGGGCGGACAGGAGTATCGGTGTTGTCTGTTTTTGGTATTTTACAGACACAAGTTTGGCATTTCCAAGTCTTTCTGTGTTCCAAAGTCATTATTTTGATATAGTGTTCTTTTGAGACACCGGCGCATTCCAAATCATACCTGCACCTGCACAGTGAGCAAGTCAGATTTTCTCTTATCGGTACCTTTTGTTGACATCCCGGACAGAGTGGAGTAGGCGCCATCTCGTAAATTGTTTCGTTACTATTAATTAGTTGCTGGTAGCGGCCTCTAGTTTGGAGAAGCGATAAGTTCTCGATATTGACATAAATTGTTAATAGATGGCGTTAGATGTATCCAATAAATCGAGGTGAATATTGTAATTTTCTAATTAGATAATGAGATTGTTATAAACTTGGTGTTTATTATGTACCTTTGGGATTTTCCTTTTTTCTTTGTTGAATTATTATAATTTGTTGGAAGTAATTTACTGAGTTTTGCACTGTGTTTTGAATTTGGAGTTCGTTATTTTTCTTGGCACTTTTTAACAGTTTTTTCTTTTTTAACTGAATATTTCACAAGTTCTTCAATAACACTCACTTTACGTCATATAAGCATTCAGTAAAACACTATTACATTATTGAATTAACACTTTAACTATTATTTTTCTAATTTTAGTACGGAGTTGTTTGTTTATGTGCGCACAGCAGCGCCATCTCTCATCTTTGAGCCGAAATCGGGATACAACAAGTCTTACTAGGAGGTCTTAAAATAGGTATTTTTTGACGTCTTAAAATCATCCCACGAGACCTAACCTTGGATGGAGCTAAAGGGACTGTTAGGATCGTAGTTACTAAAGTCCACGGCGGTCCTTCAATTGTCCTTTACGTTCCAGGGTAACCTGATAAGACAGTCCCGTGAATGTAAAATAGGTATAAAGCTGCATCTGGTTTAATTGAAACCCGATACTAACTGATTTAGGAAACGGTCCACCGCGCATCGCTTTGTAGCAGGGTCCTTACGTCTTGTTGGGTCTTACAGAACCCTGAAAACAAGATTGTAATTTTATCTTTATAATAATATTATGCTACATACGTCGTACATATATCATTCTATGTTGGTTTGTAGTGTGATATAGGTACTTAATTATAATAATTGATGTACGTAGTACGTAATTAATTCTTCTATGAACTCATTTTCTTGAATATGTAGCAGTTACTCATAACTTTGTGGTGGCAGAAAACTTTTAATTGAACAAAATTGGTTATTCGATGTATAATTGTTGTGGAAGATTACATACAAATAATGGCTTGCACGTGGAAGTTTCTACCTTTATCTGTATTTTTAATTTGATATTCACCATTGCTTTATGAGTTTACAAATGACCTACATTACAACCAGTAGTAGATAGGTACAATCAAACTCATGGCAGTGACAGTAACACTTTATTGCTGACCTAGTGTACTGAGGTGTTTCAATAAATCGGGAGGACATCTTATATTGGGGTCCACCCTTTATAGCAGAACTTTTTACGTCATAATATTATTTTGCATAGCAACGGATAGCATAAACCTCTTTTCGCAGAAAATCGTTTGGCATACACTCATTTACCATAACACCGAAACCCATAATTTTGTAAGTCAGAATCATCTTTAGGCATAAATTTCATTTCCATAATAATCAATAAGTACCTATAACCATCATTTCGTAGAAAGTTCACAACCAGAATCATCTTTTGCATAATTGTGTGGTTTTTATTTCCCAGACAGTAAGATGATGCAGTAAGCATGCAGCAAGCATTCAGCACATGCAGCAGGCATGGCTTCTGTCACGGCTCCGGCGCTGCGGGTCTCTGGCGGTCCCACGCGAGCTAATCGTCGCAGATGATTTTACGCCCACCACCGCAGCTTCGGCTTACTGGCCGGCAAGCCGGCCAGCCTCAGCCGCGGCGGTGTGGGTTAAAACCACCTGCTCCTCAGCTCGCGGGCCGCCTCGCCCCTCCGCGCCTACGCGATTATAAATTACACTCTAGGGGTAGGGCAAACAAGACTACGTGAAGTCGGTTTTGCAGCGATTCATTTCTGTCACTAACTTTTGTAGCACACCATATTGATTTTATAAAACAATTTTTTTATTTTTTATTATGACTATTAAATTATTTCTATTCTGAAATTCTGTGATCTTCGAAGTATACCAAGTCAAATTATTCCAAATAATCGGCGCTCTAAATAAACGTTATGCTAAATGAAAATATGCAAAATTGTAACTCTGACAAAAGTAATTATGCCCAATACAATTCTGCCATCTTAAAAGTATCCCAATTTAAATTCGGACATAAAAACATTAGGCCAAAAAACAATTATATTAAAAAAAAATTATACCATAACAATGTTCGTTTAAAAAAGTTTCTGCCAAGTGAGTTCTGCGAAATAGGTTTCGGAGAAACAAGTTTCTGCCAGATAGAGGGCACCCCTTATATTGGTATACTGTATTGTTGTAATTTGTAACGCATAATTATGTGGGTAATTTTTTCGTAGGAGATCGAAAAAACAAACTAAAGTTATTATTATACCTATTTGAAACAATAATTTTAGGTTGTCATCTTGAATCACCTGCAAGGTTCAGTTCTAAAAAAATTAACGAATCTGAATTACAAAGAATCTATAGAAGCATTAGCGCTACCGCGCTACCATGTACTCCACGGTTTACGGTGATGTCAACGACGATATAATACTAGACTCCTAATAACAGGCGACCGATGTCTGCCAACACATTAGGCAAAAAAGTCTTATATCCGTCTCATTTCGACCAATCCTGTGAGCCGTAAACATACGTTGAGACAGAACAGACCTTGAGTTAGCCAATCACAACGCAGTACCCCGCCCCCCTCGCTTACGTAGTACCTCAGCGAGTTGGCAGAATAGTTTTGTTCGTTAGATCGTGCAATGCGTAGTCTAATAATATATAGTCGTTGGGTGATGTAAAGTTTTTGGTAGGGTAGCGTAAAGAAAATTCTTAGAAATAAACCGTGAACAGCTTTTTGAAACTTTTCTTGCTTTGAAGATGCTGTTTTTACCCACATAATAACGAAAAGTTATTTTTTAAAGAAATTACATATTTACAAAAATCAAGTGTACTACAAAAAGTATTTGTATATATTAGTACAATCGACCATTTATAACCCACTTTGACGTAAAATCGTTCGAAATCGTCAAAATAACAAAGAAGAATGTCGTTAACTCTTTTTCATTTATATGTTTACGCGAACTTTGACCTAATGAATGAATGTTTGTTAAAAGTAAAATCAAAATTAAAATTTTACAATTCTGCAATACTGAATTCATGTCTACAGAGTCTCTCCCCTGTGCGGTGATGTCCCTCCGGCGTGCAAAATTCTGTCATCACCTGTCGACACAAAGGAATAGAGCGGGAGCCAGGCCAAAATATCGTTAGTGATTTCTTCCCAAGCCGTAATTAGTAGACTACATAAGGGAGTCATATCATAAAGATTCGTGAAAGTCAGCTGCGATTCCGTTGGTGGGATAAGCAGCAATCGCCGTTCAAACACGTAGAAAAAATATTTTTTTTTAGTCATTTCCTCCCAACTGAAACCTGGTTTATATTGAAGATTACCTTGTATCGCGAAGAATAAAACCAATCAGCCGACGGTACCAAGGTGGAATACACGTCAGCCGGTCACTCGAACCTGTAATTTTTTATTTTATTTTCAGTGATTTCCTCTCAACCCAAATTTAACCTGATGGAAGTTTACATGTAGTTATGGCTAAAAACAGACGTCAGCTGGCTGTATCTCGGTGGAAAGGTCGTCAACTGATACTTTGAAAATTACAAACAGAACTTAGGCTCTCAGCCTAAATATGCATTTAGATCAAAGTTTTCAATTCCTCCCTACAGAAAACCTGTTTATATTGACGCTTACTCAATATCACGACGAAAAAAAACATTCAGCTAATGTTTACAGACAGTTATGGATCAAAATACAGAGTTATTCTTATTAAGCTGGGCATCAGGAACATTGTGATTCCGTAAGAGATACGAAAAAACTTATTTAGATAACTTTAGCTCTTTTTTCAGTATAAAAATGTTAGAATTTTTATTTTTTTGGTCAAGTGTGAAATGTCCACTAAAATGAATTCGCTAGGAACAATATTTGGATTATACAAAATGTGCAATACCTTAAAAACTACTTAACCGATTCTCATGAAACAAACTGTACAATAGTTTTTAAAACAAGACCAACACATTAAAATTAGTTCCATTGCAATAACCCCATAAACAAAAAATTACGTTTTCAAGTTACGTAATTATGATCAACATAATTATCTCATATAAGATTTATTTTTTAATGCCTTTCGACTCTGTTTCATGTAAAGATCATTTCGTTGTATCAGAAGACAAAAATCAGGATGGCGGAAATTGGTCAAAGGACATCATTTAACATTCATCACGCTCCATACATTTTTTGGGCTTTTCTGAAAGTTCCGGCCAAAGTATTAAAAGTCGGCGATGAGACCACCGCTATGACGAGAGGTGCACGTAGTGGGAGGTGCGGCAAGATGTAGGTAAATATTGTTTGTAAGGAACCTCTCGATATTTTTCTAATCAGATTTTTTTTTTTATGTTATTTATTTGTGCTAAATTATTATTAGAATACTGCATTTTTCTTATTAGAGCTAATTAAAATACATAATATCAACTAGAAAATTGTACTGAAGTTTGATAATTATGTTGATCATAATTACGTAACTTGAAAATGTAATTTTTTGTTTATGGGGTTATTGCAATGGAACTAATTTTAATGTGATGGTCTTGTTTTAAAAACTATTGTACAGTTTGTTTCATGAGAATCGGTTAAGTAGTTTTTAAGGTATTGCACATTTTGTATAATCCAAATATTGTTCCTAGCGAATTCATTTTAGTGGACATTTCACACTTGACCAAAAAAATAAAAATGCTAACATTTTTATACTGAAAAAAGAGCTAAAGTTATCTAAATAAGTTTTTTCGTATCTCTTACGGAATCACAATGTTCCTGATGCCCAGCTTAATAAGAATAATTCTGTATTTTGATCCACAACTGTCTGTAAACATTAGCTGAATGTTTTTTTTCGTCGTGATATTGAGTAAGCGTCAATATAAACAGGTTTTCTGTAGGGAGGAATTGAAAACTTTGATCTAAATGCATATTTAGGCTGAGAGCCTAAGTCCTGTTTGTACTTTTCAAAGTATCAGTTGACGATCTTTCCACCGAGATACAGCCAGCTGACGTCTGTTTTTAGCCATAACTACATGTAAACTTTCATCAGGTTAAATTTGGGTTGAGAGGAAATCACTGAAAATAAAATAAAAAATCACATGTTCGAGTGACCGGCTGACGTGTATTCCACCATGGTACCGTCGGCTGATTGGTTTTATTCTTCGCGATACAAGGTAATCTTCAATATAAACCAGGTTTCAGTTGGGAGGAAATGACTAAAAAAAAATATTTTTTCTACGTGTTTGAACGGCGATTGCTGCTTATCCCACCAACGGAATCGCAGCTGACTTTCACGAATCTTCATGATATGACTCCCTTATGTAGTCTACTAATTATCGCTTGAGAGGAAATTGGTCACGGACATCTGTTACGGGCTCCCGCTCTAGAAGTACCTAGTTCAGAGATAAAAACTAAGGAAGGAAAAATCTCAATAGTTACGCTGCTGCGCTGATCTGATCAATTAATTGCGTAAGCGCATACATAATTACCATTGACAGACGTCGAGCTGTGTCGCAAATGCAACGATCTAAGTAATTGTTCTACAAATGGAGTATATCCGGTGGAACTACTTAAACCAGTCTTTGATTTGATAACACTATGCAGATGTGGAATATTATGTTCTGTACTTCCATCTTGAAAAACGGAAGATTCTGCCTGGCTCACCAACTACGTTGGCATTGGCCCTCAGTCTAACCGAATTCATCAAAGAAACACCAGCAGGTAATTTACATGGAGCGACTGTCCATTTGATTTTCACATACCTATAGTATTTTAATATCGAAACTAAAATAGATAAGTAGATTTACTGGACGTGTTCGTTTTGTAGTAAAACATGTAAGAATAACATTAGTTAGTATTTAGCTAATACTTTCCAAGTTGAGATTTTAAACTTTGGCCTGGTGAGCTGTTGACTCACTTATCTGTTGGCATTCTGAAGTGTTGACATTTTGAATCGTTGGTCTATTGAACTGTTGACCTACTTAACTGTTGACATTCTGAATTGTTGAGATTTTGAATCCAACGATTCGATCCAACGATTCCGTAAGACCAACGTCTTACGGTGTTGACGTTTTAACTGTTGATATTATGGCTGTTGATCTTTCGTATGTATCCCCTACTGTACTGGCGTCTGGCTGGTGACCAAAATCCATTATTGTATTTTTGAATAATTATCTATGCGCTTCTAAAGGGAAGGTTTAGTAAATAAAACTTTGGTCAACTTCTTGGCTTAGTTATTATTAAAGTGCATAAGCCCATAACAGGAAGCTTTTGATTCCTGGCAACGAAAATAGATATTGCCATCGCAAACTTTCATCCCACTTGTGGGACTGTATACCGTGAATTAGGATACCGCGTCCAGCGCCGTTACTATAGCCTTTTATGCGTTCTTCCAGGGACTGGCCTGCACCCTGTGCCAGGACACTGTAGAGACACCCCTATTTTAGGAACTGACCCGTAGCCTTGGACCCTGCATCTTAGGCGGGTGAGGTCTTACTTGATGATTAGGTATACCAACCCAAAAAAAGCTTTCATCTCACTCCTACAGCTCAGAAATGTTCATCCTCCTCCATCCCAATTCTTAAATTAACCTCATTAAAATCTTCTGTCAGAAACTTATCGGTGCCATTTACTCGTTAAGTGGCGAAAGGAGCCGTAATTGCCGCTTCAGCGGTTAGTGAGTAAACACGATACAACCGCGCGTACTCGTCGTAACCTTGACAATGAACCAGAAGCAAGGTGCTGTGGCGGCTCGAGTTGCATCAGCCAGAATTTATTCACAGACGCAGTGAAATTGCAACTATAGTAAGTACTAAAAGAAATCGGTCGGTATTATTTTCTTTATAATAACAATCCATTCAAATTAAAGACATTCTACCTATACAATTCTATGTTTTTTTCTTAATTTCAAAATCATTTTAGCGACTTGATTCGGCCAGTGTTTACAAGGAAGGCTAGAATTTATTTAAGGTTGGTTTACTCAGTAAAACCTTTACATTACATTCTTATTGTTGCTGCTTTGTTGTTTCGCAACTGCTAAGCGTGGTGTCTAGAAAATCGGATCTGAAAAACAGTACATATAGACTTTTAAAAAGGAGGAGGTTCTTCTCTTTCCGTTAAAACCTTAGTAATTTTACAGTTATAGGTACTCGTTGTGTGTACACAGTGACTCGTTTTATATATTTTTAGCTTTATGCTACTTTTATTGGGAAAGTAAGGCGGCCGACTTGGCATCAGCAAGTGCAACTGTGCACCTGTAACGACTAGTTCAAGGTTGTTGCTTCGTAAGCATTACGCATTCACAAGTAGGTAATAATTTAGCAAACATTTCGAAGTATCCAATATTTTTCTTTATTATTTTCTGTGTTTGTTTTTAAACATTTGATGATTCATTTTTTGATATATGTAGAACACATCAACACAAGTGAATGAATATTTTAATAATCCCCAATTTGCACTTAATTTATCAGGTGGAATTTTTTCTTTTTGTGCTTATAAATCAAAAAAAAAAATTGTATATATTGAAAAAATAATATCTAACTGAAATACCTAATAGTAACTGAAAGTAGTAAACGACATTAATGAGAAATATATAATTCAATTATATATTTCTCATTTTCAGTCGTTTTTAAATACATTTGGTATTTTTGTCTTTAGTTTTCAAAATTTTCAAATACCTTTGGTATTTTGGTTTTAAAAGAAATCCGATTGCAATTTGAGAGGCCGTCGATATGGCTTGTTAACAACAAATTAAGCCACACTATAATGAATTAAAATAATTAAGTACAAGATTAGGCACGCCATTGAACTTAACATGGTGGATACCAGCTAATGACGATGACTTGTGAATCCTGCGCTTAGCTTGGATATTATGAAGGAAATAATAAAGGAAATCGATGAGCCACGTTCCTCTTTTTGCTTGTAACCACAAGGTGGAATAGGATGGTGTTTAACCGCAAACCTGGAGTTAATCTTTTTATCCCACGAAGTACATACGCCCTTATGTTTGCCTATAGGTGCTGGTACACTTGAACATTCGCTTGAAATGAACATTTCTTCGAATGATCCATTACAGTGCATTGTAACCAGCATTCAGACGAGCTCTTTTGCCGAGACGACTGTCAAGTCTGTCATCTGTAAGAAGAATTTTTTTAGACGAGCATCGGCCGTAGAGTTTGCTAGAAAGATCATGGAAATACTTGGCTCTATCCGTTGTTCAGTTCGACTAAATTAGAAACGGCGAATGCTCGATGTTCTGTTACAAGTGCTCAATTCAAGTCTTTCAGCAACTTATCTTGAATGTTAACTTATCTGCAGTGCGAAATACGCTTTGTAACTTATTGTTGTAATGGTATGGCACCCTTATCGAACTTGGGCTGTTTTTATACACACATCAAAAGTGTCTAGGGATCAAGCATTTTTATGCGGATTTCTTGAGATTGAGATGTGGCTTTGTAATAAATTTATGATTTTATAAATTTATATGGATCCTTTTTGGTGCATTTCATAATTTGAATCAGGAACTGTAAATCAAATTCGAGTAAAAGATGAAAATCAGCTGTCAATATTTTCCCTATAAAAACATACAACGCATTGAAGACATTATTAGTGCTACTGTTTCCCTACTACTGATTAAAACCAACGTTACTATGGAGCGGCGACGTCATTTAAGCAGGGAAGAAATGCTCAGAGCCGTGGGAATGATAGAAGCTGGTTCCCGGCAACGTACTGTGGCTTTAGCTCTGAATACAAGTCAGAGTGTTATCAGTCGACTTTGGACACGTTACCGAAGCACTGGTACCGTGGCTGAGCGCCATGGAGGACGGTATCGCTGCACCACACGGAGACAAGACCGATACATTCAAATCTTAACTCGAAGAGCTCCAACAATAACCGCCATGATGTTAGCCGTGAGGCTTCATCACTCTTCAGGGAACTTAATTAGCGACCAAACAGTCAGAAACCGCTTGCATGAAGTGAACCTTCATTCCCGAAGACCGCTACGGGTACCACCTATAGCAATGCACAATCGTAGGATTCGATATCAATGGGCTCTTGAACACAGAAATTGGGCAGAAGAACAATGGCGTTTCGTGTGCTTTTCTGATGAGTCTCGTTTTGGTATGAGACCGGATACAAGACGTATACGACACTGGAGAACCCCTGGACGCCAACAGCGATTAAAATCCTGCCAGGAAGTCCATCCTTATAGTGGTGGAACCATCATGGTATGGGCGGGTATTTGGATCGGCGGAAGAACTGAGTTGATTTGGATCAGAGGCAACCGCAACGCTCAAATTTATGCTGAGACGATTGTATCAGACGTCATCGTTCCTCTACAAGTGCAAATCGGTCCCTTATTTCAGTTAATGCATGATAATGCACGACCGCACACCGCAAGAGTTGTAAGACAGACTCTCGCCGCAGCTAACATCAATGTCCTGCCCTGGCCTGCTCAGTCGCCAGACTTGAACCCGATTGAGCATGCATGGGATATGCTACAGAGAAGAGCTCTGCCGAATATGGAGGGTATCCAGTCGCAAGAAGACCTTTTTTTGTTGTTGCAACGAACATGGGCGGCCATTCCACAGCGTGATTTGGATGAACTCATTTTGAGTATGCCAAACCGATGTTCTTGTGTTGTTAGTGTTCGCGGTAGAAACACGGATTATTAATTGTTTAAGTTACCCAATAAAATTTTAAAGAAAACTGTTATTTCAGTCTTTTTTTCGAACTTTAATGTTAGTGGTTCAAATGTCAAAAATCCCTTTATTAGGAAAATGGCAAATTTCTTTATGAATGCAAAGGTGACTTGGTTTATCGTTACTGTGACAAACGATAACACTTTATTTGATGAATCCTTAAAGAACATTTTAATTAATATCAATCAGGAGAAAAGTTATTGCAAAAATATATGTTGATCCCTAGACACTTTTGATGTGTGTATTAAAATCAAGAGAAAAATAGCTAGGTACCTAAATCAAAGCAGAACATTTCCTAATCCCGATAACAAATAGGTAACTTGACTGTGTAGCCTCTATTTTCTTGTACTTACACATAAAGCTCGATAAACGTACACAGTTTACACTGGCCAGCCAATTTATTTCTAGACATTAATATCGGGACTCAATCGAGATGCAGCCACAAGAATGCAGCCCCACCAGAACTGCTGGAAAGGGAATCTTCAAGAAACCAGTTTTATATTATTGCGCCCTTCAATAAATTGTAATAAAGTATTGGCACAGGTTGCCTGAAGACGCTTAAGCAACTTACTCAAGTAATTGAAAGTAAAAGTTTATTAGTATTTGGATTTCAGAGATAAGCTTATGTGAAAGGATTCAATTAGGCTGGTGTGTTATGTGCTGCGGGAAACATCATTAATAGGCATATTTTCCGCATGTGATTACTTAATTTCGAGAATTTGATCCGTGGCGACATTATCGAATGGTCTAAATACATGGTGTAATTTTTTTTCCAAAATCAGCTGATTCAATTCCTGGCTAGGATTATCGATTTTTCAAAAATCCAATGACGCATTTTTAGTTTTCGTTAAAATCGGCCTCGAGTCTTCTTATAATAGTTTTTGATATTCCTCATAGTTTCGGATATAGCCAGTCACGCTCAGTTGAAAAAATCACCCTGGTTCATGAGGTACCTGGTGACAGACGGACAGCGGAGTTTCATTAGTAATAGGGTCCCGGTTTACCCTTTGAATACAAAACCTTAAAAACAGAAAAAAAGAAAGCAAAAGTTAAACAAACATCTACTTCAATGAGAGCAATATTTCATCTGAATGGCTTATAAACCACATAAATTACACGTACTTAGCGACGCTCCAATTAAGACCATATCTCGTAGTAATGTAGGTTTACTTTTTTCGCAGCTACTTCAGATTATTCAGCTCATTTGCTTTGCATAACTCGTGTCATACACCCGCGTAATGACAGTATCCAACTCTGCGTAAAAAGAAACGCGCTCGCTAGTCGTATCACCGTTTTGCCTTATTTTCAACAACTACGGAGTTGTAATTATTAGTGCCAACGAACTACAGTCCAACGATCAATTTGTTCTTATGAAGGCTACTTGGTTATTCACATATGACCTTTAGAAAAATGCCCGAGGAATCGTTGGGAATTCTTTGAGAATGAGTACTAGCTAGCGAGCTACTTTTGTACCTTTTTTTGTTAGGTCTTCTCATAAAAAATGCTCGGTAAATATAGCTGAAATTAGCTGCTATTAAGTTGTCTAATAATATGGCTAGTTTTCATAAATGTCCGCCTCAAAGAAATTAAAGTTGCTAGTGGTATACGTTTTTGTTTGACTGCTAATTCTACTTCTATAACTAAACCGTAACGCAGGATTTGATTTATTAATAATATAGTATTCTTTATTTTGGCGGTACAGTAATTGCTACGGTATTTATAATAAAATAGTTATAAATAATGGGATCAGTAGCAATTACTGTCATGTCAAAGATTTTTAGTAGATAATATTTCGTCGCAAGGAGCCTATTCTAGAAGTGGTCATCTTACTACGGATCTAATGCAATAATATCATCAAAAATAGACTGAAATATAGGAAGGGTGTAGGAAGGGTGTGAGGGATCCGTACCTCCTAAAGTTTCTCCCCGGACAACGACTAGACTGAAATTTAAGAAGGGTGTTTTGGTGTGAGGGATCCACCTCCTAAAGTTTCTCCCCGGATAACGACCACTGAACGATCCCACAGGCGTTGGTAGGCCTCACCAGGGCCGATTGATGCGCAACCACTGTGTTCCGTCGGTGCGCAGGAGCGTAGTACGACCACACCGTCGTCTTTCGTAGAATGCATGTAACCTACAAATGAAGATAGGCGTATTTTGCATATTTGTTATGTCCACGCTGCTTCATGCAATAGTCAGTCACGCTACAAAAGGTCTCAGTTTTCTTTCAACAGCATCGAGAAAGGACGTCTTTTGTTGTAAAAATGAATGACGAACGCAACACGAGCGGCTGACGCGACGTTGCTGCTTCGTGGACACAGATTTCATTGTTTCTACGCAAAATGCAAGCATTCGACTTGCAATCGTCAATTGACGTGCGGTTACGTGGACAATGGGCCTTAGTATTCTGTAGCAGGAGTTGCAGTTCTTTCTGGGTCATCTCCCGCACTAAGTTATCGCTTGCAGCGAGGTCGTGAAGGAGTCATTATAAAATGTACTGAAGATCCCGTTTAGTTCCATTGGTGTAATTCGCAATATTGGTGCAATTCACGTCTATTTGTATGGATTTGTATTGTATTATGTCATTGCATGACTGCAACAATTTTTAAAACAATAATGCACCAACTTGTAGTGTATGTCCTTAGGTATAGAGGATAACGATCACACAATTGATCACGCCATTGACTAATGTCTGTTTATGCAATGGGAGGTTGTAATGATACAATTTTTTTTTTTTTTGTTTTATGACTTATATCATTTTTTTTATATTTCAATTTACCGTACCAGAGGCCTTACCACGAGTTCTTAACACGATACAGTTTAGGCTGTGGGAAAGAGACGGAGCTATATAGAGTTCATGGTAGGCCACCTGTCCTACATGATGTTATACAGCTTAAATCCTTCTTCAATAAAAGGACTATTCCTTTAAATTGTTTTTGTTCATTTCAAACAAACAAACTCTTTAGCGTTACTCGTATAATAAATTAGGCATATTATATTTAATTCCAATGGAATCTTTTCATGTTTCAGAACACAAGGCCCATATTGATTTAGTATCTTTGACCGTACCGATCTATAAAGTTTATAAACCTATATGGTCCTCAAAACGTAAACATGGGAATAATCATTATAAAACAGGTAAAAAAAAGAAAGGAGATGGATGGTATACTATAGAATAAAAATATCATAAACTCAGACTCAGCCCTTGTTATTATTTAAAAGTCTTGCTTGGCCATTTCAAATGACATAAAAGATGTATGCATGCAATCGAACTACGTAGGTGCATATGCAATTAAAAAGTAACACGTACCTGAAGTATTTTATGATTATGACGAGTCTAAGGGTCAATTCACACCGAGATGCGATGCTGCGCGCACATTTCAATAGAGCGACTCAAAGGTCCTTCGACTTTGGTATCTATTCACGCGTGCCTGTGTTTTAACTTCTATGGATTTGTATTGCGATAGTCTCTCCTGGATACCAAAGTCATTGCATCAGAGACTTGCGTCGCATTGTGTCGAAGGGGCTAAATCTTACTTTAATAAATATCGTCGTCGCGGGGCGGTGTGAACTGACCCTACGTTATGAATGTTATGATTCATATCGATAGCATTTTTAATTAGTACTTTTTTATCGTATTAGTCAGCCCCTCCGGTTGTGTTTGTCACATTATGTGAATGTGTATCGTGGGAATATGTTTATGATCGTGAGATATAGGAACTACATAATATCGGAGGCTAAGCATAGGCCCGGTGTGATGAGTTGTTTTAGCGGGGCCTACTCTCTTAGCTCATCAACGAAGTTATGGCCCCGCACGAAAGTAATTCGAAACTTTTGTGTCAACTTTACTTGCTATTAGTTTTAAATTCATACGTTCTGACAACACATCGAAGCAACTAGGCAACTGTCTAATCATGTTGGAGATGGAAAGTTCAAGTATGTGGAAAAATTCAGACGGCTATAGAAATGGGACCTAGCACTGTATAACGCTGAATAGCTCAATATTAATATTTCACATAAAAAAAGTTTCTAAAACTTGTTATATCTTCATAATCATGATAAAAAAAAACGTGAACACCTACCGTTAAAAGTACTACAAAAATCGCAAATATTGATATTGCTATAAACTTTTACGTAGGCGTTTAGTTTAATGTATCTGCGATTGTATTTATTTATTGATGACCACATTTTTTGTGACCCACTCAGATTAAATATATATCTTCAAACTACATTATTAATGATAAACACATTAATAATATGTTAGTTATATCGGTAAAGTCAAATAAACACGCTGGGCGCCTTCATATTGTATAACATTTCGTGATTGATAAATCCTTTCTGAACTCGTTGTTGAACCCTCTAATTAGCTAAGGATACATTTAACAATTTCGAAATGAAACAAGAAAAATAGGAAATACTATATTTATTCGATAATCTGTGATTCTTATAAATACAGTCTGAAAGAATACGAAGCGACGGACTGTGTTTAAATGTCATTTTATTACGTGATGATGGAAATCTGGGTGTGATGTTGTTAATTTCTGCAACTTTGAACTGTTTCTTTCCACTACATGGCGATGGCCTTGCAATGTTCTCACAGAACGACCACAAGTTAAACACTCCGTTGAATAGCCGAATAAACGAATTTCACCAGTTGCTCCTGAATGCAGCAGTTCAAAACAAGGATGACAATGTTGGCTGAAAGATCGGCCTGTGCGGTTATAATTATTTAGCCACGAGCTCCTCTCGAGTGTATATGACGCCGTAGTCTTCGCGTGGATATACCACAGTTTATGCATTGCATGATTCACAGTATACAAGTTAAGTCCGGGTCGAGAAGCGAGAGGTCGGTAGGTTTGCAAGCAGGAAGTCCAAACAAGCGGGGGTCAAGGAAAAGCAAAAGGAAGAATCACAACGAACAATATTAATAAGCAGAGCGCAGAGCGTTCAAATGACGTCTGACGTTTGTTTTTTTCTTAAAGAAGGGATTGGACTCAAAGTGTCACAGAAGCGATAAAAGAATCGATTGAAATCGTTAGAAAGTAGTATCGATCATATTTCAGTTATTTTTTTTTCTCTCCCACTCCAGCAGGTGTAGCATGGCGCCGTAGAAAGAGGTTTTGTCGACGCAAGAATAGACAAAATGACAGAACGTAGAAATATTTTTAGCGTTTTAAGCATGGTAATGTAAAAAATACGGAAAATAAACGTTCTTTTCTTCAATAGTGTACGAATGGTGTCATATTTGTGCAAAAAACAGTCTATTTGTGTAGAAATAACGATGAAATAACTTTGTCTTTTCTTGGTAGAATAGAGATAGAATCGCCATGCTACGCGTGCTGGGCAATATTCTCTTTCCACTCATACCTTTCACGATGTTGGGCGTCTTCCTTCCAGTTCAGACGGAACCTGTCCAGTTAATATTATTCTGCACAAAATATGAACTAAGATTAAACTAAGAAGCTCATTCCGAAGCTTTTAACGAAAATAATAAAGTTGAGTTTAGTGGACAAATCACTTTAAAACAATCCGATTTTCCGAATCAAAACGCATGAAAACACAATAAAAAGCAACGAAACGACTCTGAATCTATCGATTCCCGCCAAATACTGTTTCAACGCCAATTCTTAATTTCAGAAAACAAATCGTTTTAAATCACATTAGTAAAAATCGATTAAATACAGTTTTTTCCCTAGTTTTCATTACTTCGTCGTGACCAAGTCATGTCAATAAAAAATGAGCGAAAAGCAATCCAGATACTTTTTTATGTTTAACATTTTATATAAGTCTTAGGAAATTATTAAACACTAGCTGTGCCCGCGACCTCGTTCGCGTGGATGTCAGAACTTAACAATGTATTTTTTATCAAATTAACAAAGTTTCATACAAACTTTCATCCCCTATTTTATCCCCTCGGGGGTAGAATTGATCAAAATCCTTTCTTAGCGGATGCCTACGTCATAACATCTACCTGCATGCCAAATTTCAGCCCGATCCGGCCAGTGGTTTGGGCTGTGCGTTGATAGATCGTAGATCGTAGATAGATAGATATATATATTTAGATTGAACAATTCATTAATGAATTTTCAAATACTACGAGTTAAAATGAAATTCTTATAGACGACTGGGGCACTCGTTTAGCCATCTCCTTTTAGTTCGTATTACTAATCTTGTGCCCGTAAATGTTAAAGGGTAGGAATCGCCCGAAAGTTCGGCCGAACCTGCTGGCTTCGTGCTTAAATTCAATAAACTTGTAATCAGTTTAGTGACTAATAATTAAAATGTGTCTTTGTTTAATTAAAGTGAAATTCCTTTTTTAATACGTGTTTAATCTTTGTAGTACGATGACGCATTGTGTTAAATGGAACGCAGAAAAAGTCACGGAAATGAGAATGCCGAAACAAAACCGAAAAAAAAAATCTCAATAATTTTATAATATTATACTATAACGCATGCGTCCCAGGGTTTAAATCTCGGTCGCGGTTAGAATGTTTCTATCCGTAGAAACAATTTTTTTCTCTCTATAAGTCATACATTGAAGTTTCTGTTGCTAATCTTTACATAGCACTAAAAAACAAAGTTACTTTCGCCGACTTTGAAACTCTGACCTAGTCGAAGTCCTGTATTCCCGTTGTCCCCGTAATCTATGAAGTTTTTCAGAAAGGTCATGTGGGTAGTACAGTACACGCTACCGGCTAGGGTATCGAACCGGGAAATCCCGGTCCCGAAAATCCCGGGATTTCCCGGTTCTTGAAGTATATTTTAAAAACCGGGACATGCGACTGAGAACCGGGAAATTCGGGATTTTCGGGACTCAGAAAAACAGTATAAATAATTTGTTTGAACTTGTTAATTCTTTTATAGAACAAAAGAATCAAATTGGATGTAAGGTATTTATTCACTTCGCCGTTAAATACGGAATAACATGTTCAGAATCAGATACAAGTGTGGTTGACAGAGAAGAAAAGTTGATAATGTAGTACTGGTTATATCTCGATAGCCTTTGACAGGGTCTCGAGACAAAAAGCTTCCTTGCTTTTGGTATCTCAATTTTTGTAGCTGGATATCAGACTTTCTTAGTGAACGATCAATCAGAGTTGTCGTTGATGACTGATCCTTTGAGCTTTTGGTTATTGACTCTGGAGTTCAACAGTTATCTGTTTTCTTAATTTGCAACTCTTATTTTGCTGCACATTTCTTACCCACTTCAGCCTGGTATTGTTGGATAGGTAGATAACAGTACTGTTTCAGTGACATACTTGCCCACTGCAACATCCAGTGGGGATGAAGTTCATTGCTTCAGAGAGACCATGGTAGAGCAAACATATTTGATACTTAGTATCCCATAAAAGAGAGAAGTTTCTTGTTCGCTCACACAAGAAACTTCTCTCTTTTAACGCCACCAACATACAGGCGTATATTTCCTTAGTGAAGTAGGAGTAAATCAAAACTACATCTTTTATAGAGTAATTTGGATCAACTCCTTTTTTTCCTGTTTCTGTAACTGATGACCTTGAGCTTTTGGGCATGGAACTGACATCCAGTGTCAACTTTGACGTGGGCATCCTAAATAGAGTGAAGCGATACCTTACACCTGGATATGTGCAAGCCCATTTCTGCATTGATTGCGTCGTAGTAGCCCGCGAAATTCAAAGTTTCTTATGTTTTTTCTAACGGAGTATTGCAGCAACCTTACTCAACTTAATCATTGGGATGGCTCAGATAAATACAACTTACTGCACTAGACCCAGTGCAGAGCTCCTAAGACTAATTGGCAACGTGAAACTGGTGGATGGTTACTCTACAGCTTAGCTCATCTCATCGACGCAAGCTTAAGGAATAATAATAATGTAAAGATGTACATTATAGCACGATACATCTCATTACATCTTTCCATAGAAATCGTCAGGAGACCACACACTGCAGCAATAATGTATATTTTTACATCTTCGAATCTTAGGTACTGAGCGATACGAAAATATACATTATTTCGATACACCTATACATCTCAATACATTTCCGTATATCTCTCTTCGAAAAGGATGTTATGAAATGTAGGGAAATATACATTACATTACCTGTTGTGTGTGTGATACATCAAGATAATTTAAAGCTATACATCCCGGGATGTAATGTACATTAATATACATTATAGCTGCTGTGTGTGAAGCCCTCCCTCTTTTCGTTTTTTTTATTGGGTTCGCTCGTGCTTAGATGAGACCTAAAATAGGTCGAACTCATGAATTCTACAACCTCTTTCCACCGGCCTACTTGCATTAGGTACATCTAATGTCCAGTATTGGACATCTAGATGAACTGCAAGTTTCCATAGTTAGTACAGTTAGAGTGAATAGATTTGCCACCTCTGAATAGAAAAGAGGCTAGAGCAAACCCATGTCCATGAGGCCGTCGAATAGGTTGGTTGTATGATTTTAATCAGAATAAATACTGTACCATAAAGTTATCTTATTATTTTCATTGTTTTCTAATGCCATGGAAAAAATGCATTTTTGTCCCGAAATTCCCGAAAATCCCGGGATTTCCCGGTTCCTTGGACGCCTGTCCCGAAAATCCCGGGACTTCCAACAAGGACCGGTTCTCGATTCCCTACTACCGGCTAACTAGTATGAGCAGATGAATGTGAAGTTGTGAACGTGGATAAGGCGAAGCGAATAGCAGAGTGGCATTTTGTAGTGTCTGCAAAAAAGGGGTGACTTCATGATCATATTTTTTTTTGTTTCAGGCAGCGGCAGCAAACATGTTCTGCAAGTTATAACCGACACCAAATAAATTACAAAATGGAGATAACATTACGAAGATTTTGTAAATTATATGCAATCGTCCTTATTTTTGTCATAGTTGAGGCAACGGACAGCAACAGCAATGGTTAGTATTAATAACGATATATCAACGACCAAAGATACATTTTACCAACACTGAAAAAAAGACATTGCAACATCACGCCCGTAATCCCCGAAGGATGAGATCGAGCTATACCTACTCTGTCTGTCTCAGTTCACCCACATTTTGCCTGTTTTGTCTTAGATTCCATGTCATAGATGGCAAACCCAAAGCCATTAATCATAAAAATCTAGATACCGTGGCTGCACTGAGAAATTCCTTAATGAAAAACTGAGTAGGTACCTACCACTTTGGGCATCCTTCAAGTCGTCCGTCGATTGATTGATCGATCCAGGACCTTCTAAACAGACCTACAAGGCAGTTCCAATGTCGTCTACTTACTTATATAATTTTGAAAATAAAAATTACAGATACGTCGCCAGAGCAACGACAGTCTCGAGTCACTGGTAGAATAGTAAAACTTTACTCGGGAACAAGACCTGAGCCCATCCTGTGCACCGGGGAAGGATTCCAAGCAGACCCACACGATTGCGCAGTATTTTACCGCTGCATGAAGTCAGGAAGTGGCAAATATACAGTTTTCAGGGTAAGAAGAATTAAAATTAGGCAAGAATATGATATTAGTAACTAGTTATACAATAGTTGTCATAAACTAACTGGAATGATTTTCATTACAGTTTCAATGTGGACCCGGTACTGTATATGATCCTGAAACCGAAATCTGTAATCATCCTCGAAGTACAAAACGATCAGAATGTGGAGGTTTATCGCCGCCTCCAGTAGTGGATCGATTAAATAACAATGAAATTGAAGGAGCACTAAATGAGATACCATCACCGATAACAAACAAACCCATGCGTTTAGAAAGTACAACCGGAGCTAAGACAACATTTACTACTGCCAATCCTTGGACAGCGTCTAGCT
The DNA here is from genome assembly GCA_954870645.1 of Agrotis clavis. Classification (NCBI taxonomy): domain Eukaryota; kingdom Metazoa; phylum Arthropoda; class Insecta; order Lepidoptera; family Noctuidae; genus Agrotis; species Agrotis clavis. The sequence continues at coordinate 15,341,289 of OX940920.1, forward strand.
CCACGATTCAAGCTCATACATCCACAAAACGCCATATACCTGAAGTTTCTACGGTATTCCCAAGTCCAATTCCATGGGGATCCACGATGGGTCACACTAACGTACACTATTCAGTTAATCCTTTGAACTTACCACAAAGTGCTGTAACTAATCATCAAGAATATACCATGGTATCTAAATCCACTTCTCCACCAACAACTTCTTCTACATCTAAATCGAACTCTCGAGATAATATTTGTACCTCAGACGGATTTATGGGCGACAGCGACAACTGTCGAAAGTTTTATAGATGCGTGGCCAATCAAAGGGGAACTTACACAAGGTTTGAGTTTTCGTGCAGTGAATCAACAGTATGGGATGATGACACACAGAGCTGTAATCATGCTTGGGCCGTAAAAAGAAGTAGATGCGGTAGAAGCAACCAAGACAATGTTATTACAACAAACGCGGATATCCCTCAAAAAGACAACTCTACAGATAAAACTATCCAACAGCAACTGCAAATAAGTTTTGGCTCGAAAGTTACTCAGACTCAAACCCAAATTAGTAATGGATCAGTAATACAGAACCAAACTCAAATTAACTTCGGTGACCGTTTAAATCAAAATAAAGATACAACAAAAAATAAACAAAATCAGACTCAAATAAGTTATGGATCAGTAGTTAGCCAGACGCAAACTCAAATTGATTACAGTGACAAAGGCGTTCAGACACAGTTACAAATTGACCACTCTAAGCAAGCAAGTCAAACGCAGATACAAGTTCATGAGTCGACAACAGCGGGATCAACAGCCGCAGCAGTTAGTTCTACGAGCCCCAGCGGTACTCAGGGAGGCAGCAATTGTGTAAGGTCAGGATTTATGGGAGATACAAACGATTGCAAGAAATTCTATCGTTGCATTGACAATGGGAGAGGCGGCTACACAAAGTTTGAATTTTCATGTGGTGAAGGAACCGTTTGGGATCAAACTATTGAAGCCTGTAATCATGCTTGGGCTGTCAAAGATTGTGGCGGAAAAGGGTCCGCAGCAACAGCAAGCACTACGCAAGCTGTTATAAGTACCTCTCAATCTACACAAAACTATTACACGACAGTTGTAACTGAAAACCATCAAACGACTTCAGAAACTATAAATAATGAAGATAACGAAGATAGTGGTTATGGTCAGCAAAATCCAAACCCAACTACATCTTCTTCTACTCCTAAAAGCTCAACAACTTGGAGTTCATCAACTATGAGTTCAACAACAATAAAGTCACCCTCGGATGGTACTTGTCAATCAAGTGGGTTTGTTGGTGATGCAAATGATTGCAAAATATTTTACAGGTGTGTCGAAAACGGCAAAGGTGGCTTTACAAAATACGAATTTAAGTGCGGCGAAGGTACTGTTTGGGATCCCGATCTAGAAGCATGTAACCACGCCTGGGCCGTAAAAAGATGCGGCGGTAGTGCATCTCCAGGAATTATTAATGCGGAGACGACGACAGAACAACAAAACACCCTTTCTACTGCCCATACGCAGAGTACAGTTATTACTCAGTCAACAACTGAATCGGTTACTACACAAAATGATGACTATGACACTGGGTATGGTTCTGCAAATAATGATTTCTCTGCATCGACTACGACGACTAAAAAACCACAAAACCAAGAACCAAGTGGTACTATTTGCACATCTAGTGGCTTCATGGGAGATGAAAATGACTGTAAAAAGTTTTACAGATGCGTGGACAACGGCAATGGAGGTTATACTCGTTATGAATTTTCATGCGGTGAAGGGACAGTATGGGATTCTAATATTGAAGCTTGTAATCACGCTTGGGCTGTCAAACAATGTGGAGGATCATCAGTTAGTCATCAAGAATCCACGACTCAAGCTAAGCCTACAACCAGTCACGAAGCTGTCGACAGTAGTTCAACAGAGGGAGACCTAATTACCAGTTCGTCTACACTTCAGCCAAGCATCATGCCGAGTACTTCAACTGTAATAGAATCTGTGACAACTGTTTCTGTGGCTACTAATGACTGTACAAAGGGCGGTTTTATGGGTGATCAAAAGGACTGTAAGAAGTTCTATCGATGCGTAGATAATGGAAAAGGATCATTCACGAAATATGAATTTTCTTGTGGGGAAGGAACCGTATGGGATCCAAAAATCGAAGCTTGTAACCATGCATGGGCAGTGAAAAACTGCGGTGGCACTGCCGATTCTACCACCACTCACCACGAAACTACTACGCAATATCATCCTACCTTGAATGATGAAATTGATAACGGCTATCCTTCTAACATTGAAACAGAGTCTGATATAACCACACAAAGCTCAACGACTCTTACTATTACAACCGAAAGTTCAAAGGTACCAAGTGAAAGCAATAATTGTATAAACAGTGGCTTTATTGGAGACAAAAACGATTGCAAGAAATTCTATCGATGCGTTGATGATGGCAATGGTAAATATATCCGCTATGAATTTAGCTGTGGTGAAGGTACATTATGGGATCAAAGTATTGAAGCTTGTAATCATGCTTGGGCGGTCAAAGACTGTGGCAACACGGGAGATAATACAGCTCACACATCTAGCGAGAGACCGATACAGAGTACATTAACTACTGAAACGGAGGACCAAGGATATCCTCAAAGTACCGAAAAAACAAGCACGTCAACGGTCAACAGCTATCCGGATAGTGAACCAAGTGAAAAGTGTTCCAAAGAAGGATTTATGGGTGATAGGGAGAATTGTAAGAAGTTTTACAGATGTGTTGACAATGGCCAAGGTGGATTCACTAAATATGAATTTACTTGTGGTGATGGTACTTATTGGAGCCAGGCAATATTAGCATGTGATCATGCTACAACTGATAAAACTTGTGGTGGTAATGAAAGTGGTTCCAGTACACAAGCCTCACAACCAGAACATGATGAAATTTATACGGAAGCAACAAGTATATCCAGTTCATCAACGATTGGATATGAAAATGATCAGCAAACCCAACGACCGCCTACTTCTTCTGGAACGTGCTCGCATGAAGGTTTTTATGGCGATCCGAATGATTGTAAAAAGTTCTATAGATGCGTAGATAATGGAAAGGGAGGTTACACTAAATACGATTTCACGTGTGGAGATGGAACTGTATGGGATCAAGAAATACAAGCATGTGATCATGAATCGAGCAGCAAAAAATGTTCCACTGGTTCTCCACCAATCACTCAAACGACTGAAAAGCAGCCAGATGTAGGTACTGATGATTCTACAACAACTTCACAAATTCAACATACAACTGAACCAACTGAAACTTCGTCTACCCCATCATCTAGCAGTAATCAATGTACATCAGAAGGATTCTTTGCAGTTCCGAATGACTGCAAGAAATTTATTCGATGCGTTAGTAATAATAAGGGAGGATTTACAAAATACGAATTTTCATGTGGTGAAGGTACAATTTGGGTTCAAGATTTACAAGCTTGTGATCACGATACCGGAGATGCAAATTGCAGTTATCAAACAACTAGCAAACCTATAACAACTGGAGGACATCAGCAAACAACTGAAAATAATGACATAAATACTTCTAGTTCTGCACCTGCCATTCCAGATAAACAAGAAGATGAATATGATACCGGAAATTCCAATAAGCCTTCCCAATCAGGAAGTGGTGTTTGTTCATCAGAAGGTTTTTACGGTAACGAGAATGATTGCAGGCAATTCTATAGATGTGTAGATAACGGTCAAGGAGGATTTACGAAATACGACTTTACATGTGGTGAAGGCACGGCTTGGGACTCCGAAATTCAAGCTTGTAATCATATAGATCAAGTTGAAACTTGTCGTGGAGGAAGTGGAACTCATCCTGTAATGCATGACGATGATAACAGTCCAACCACAGAATCATCTAGTACAGCATCTTCTAGTACAACATCCCCTGGAACAACATCTTCAGGAACAACAGCGTCTGGAACAACGGCATCTGAAACAACAGCTTCTGGAACAACCGCTTCTGATGCAACGTTATCCAGTACAACAACATCTGGATCTAATCAAGGCACGACTTCAAGCAATAAAGATACGTGTGACACTGAAGGTTACTTTGGAAATTCACAAGACTGCAAAAAGTTCTATAGATGCGTTGACAATGGAAAAGGAGGTTACACGAAATATGACTTTGACTGTGGCGAAGGTACTATATGGGATCAGGATATTACCACTTGTAATCACCCACAAGATGTTGTTAATCCTTCTTGTAAACAAAATCAAGATGGAGGTACAACATCGACGGCTTCTAGTTCATCTTCTAGTAGCGAGTCTTCATCGACCACTGAGGTATCGTCATCCAGTAATCCATCATCATCAACATCATCATCTCAATCTACCACAGAAAGTACACAAGGTTCATCAAATTGCTCTCAAGAAGATACGTCTAAAAAACCTGCAAATCAAAACATCACATGTGAAAAAGCAGGTTATTATGCTAATCCTAACGACTGTAAGAAATTTTATAGATGCGTAGACTGGGATGGTGATGGTAAACGATTCTCTGTTTATCACTTTGATTGTGGTGAAGGTACAATATGGGATCCTGCTGTTGAAACTTGTAATCACGAAGAGTCGGTATATCCACCACGAGACTGTAGTGGTTCCCAATCACAAAGTGAAAATCAACCTCCAGCAACCGAAGGCACTACGACAACGCAACAAACTACATCCACGACACAGTCGAGTATTGATCAAACAACACAGTCAACCACTTCTGAACCAACGACTACTCAACAATCGACCAGTACTCAGAAACCAACGACACAACAATCTACAACTTCTGAACAAACAACGACACAACAATCCACAACTTCTGAACAAACAACTACACAAAGTTCAACTACTTCAGAACAGACCACTCAACAGTCTACAACCTCGGAGCAAACTACTCAATCGACGACTTCTGAACAAACAACACAACAACCTTCTTCTTCTGAGCAAACAACGACACAACAATCTACGACTTCAGAGCGAACAACTACTGAACAGTCTACAACTTCCGAACAAACTACTACTCAACAGTCCACAACTTCCGAACAAACTACAACAGAACAGTCAACAACTTCGGAGCAAACAACAACGCAACAATCGACAACAGCTCAACAAACAACGACAGAACAATCAACGACATCTGAACAGACAACGACCGAACAATCAACGACATCAGAGCAAACCACTACTCAACAATCGACCACATCCGAACATACGACCCAAGAGTCAACCACTTCTGAGCAAACAACAGAAGCATCTACAACTACAGAGCAATCCACAACTTCAGAGCAAACCACAACAGAACAATCTACTTCAACCACAGAATCTTCTACTACCGAGCAAATCACAACTCAACAATCAACTACAACTGAACAATCTGAACAAAGTACAACCGAAGAAACAACAAATGATGCAGGTACAACCACTGAACAGTCAACTACACAGCAGTCAACTACAGAACAAACAAATGAAAGCTCTACAACAGAAAGTAGCACAAATGAAAATACATCAGAAGGTAAATGCCCGGAGACTGATGAAAACCAATCATTGTTTGTGTGCCCAACGTCATTTAAAAGACATCCCAAATACTGTAATATGTTCTACCAATGTGATGAAGATGATGACACACACGACGTGAAAATTGCAGTATTCACTTGCCCTAACAACACTATTTACGATGAAAATCAAACTCGTTGTGTAGAAGAAAGCAAAGCCGACAAGAAATGCGATGGCAAAATAGCACAAAAAAGGAGGTTTAAAAGATTAGACAGATATTACAAAGAACCAGTAAGTACTTATACATCTTTCTGCATATTAAAAATAATCTTTAGTAAACAAGAACGAAAATATTAACGAGTTTTTTTTTTCTTTTACAGCTCGTGGTCACCAAAGAAAGTCATGCATGTCCGAGTGCCGGCTACTTTTCATTTGAAAAAGACACTGAATGTTCACCAGCCTTCCTAAAATGTAAAACCGATAAATCGAATAAGATAAGAGGTTTTGTGTATCAGTGTCCATCGGGCTATGTTTATTGGTCAATTAGTAAACGTTGTGAGCCAATCGATAGAGTAAGAGACTGTAAGCGTTCGCAAAACAATTGGAATGGAAGATGGGAGATACCAGTGGAAAGAAGAAATGTAGCACCGTCGTAGAAGATGACCGTCTTGTAAAATAAGGTTCCATAAAAATTTGTCTTGGCATTTGTTTGTGATATAACATACTGTGCATTTGTGCAATATGTATTATGTAGTATAAAATACCTAAGTATTTAAATTTTAAGAGCATAACATTTAAAAACAACCTTTGGTGTGTAATCTCAATAACGAAAGAATAGGTACAAATGTTAGTGTGCAACTGTATCAACTTTAAGACAATTCTACCTACCTTACGGTTTGTACATGTGGTGTTTATGTTTTTTTTTTTTTTACTAAGCCATACTTACTAGATTGTTGTCTTATCTGACGAAATGAATATTTCATACTTCTACTTGCTAAGAATTACGAAGTATCTAGTCTATTATTTTCTCTATAAACATTATGTAGTAGCTGCCATAAATTAAGAAAAAAAAACTTGTGAGCCAAATATTGTGAACTCTTTATTAATATTTGAATCACGACTTTGTTAGTAATTAAGTGATGAAATTAAACGAGCAAGGAAATAAATTATTTGCTAAATCATAGATATTGTTTTATTTTACAACTAAAAAAAGCATATCAGAACGTACATCAAACCTTTTGTGGGCCTGATACCTATTTGTTCGGCGGTTAAGCAGTACGTTCATGTTTTAAAAAAACGATACATAAAATTAAATAATTTAATACACAAACCTAAATAAAGTTACAATAATTAAAGTTAAAACAATTATAGTAAAATCAAATCAATACCCATACACGAAGACAATAGTCCCTTACAAAAAATCGTTAGTTCAGCAATTATAAAATCTGTTACACTTTCTTCCTCACTATGATGAACGGCATTACTAAATATTGTACCTAAGAAAGCATGGCAAGCTGTATCAGTGGCTATAATATTCCCTCTTAAATCAATCGTTAATCGATTTTTCTCTATTTTTTCATCTTTACTGGGGTTTCCTGTGATAGATTCTGAATTTTCTGATTTATTGTAAATGCCTGCTGCTGAAATAATTACTGGTTTGTATGCATCTCCTACCGTTTTCTCGACTTCATCCAGAGAATGAGTTGATAGGGAACTTTTTACATCTCCGGTTGATGGTACTTCTATTACACGTCTGCGTGTTCTGTTTGTATTATCTGCTTCTGTTGGGCTTTGTTTGTCTTGAAGTTTATTATGAAATATGAATTCTAAAAATAAAGGTAGCAGACTAAACTTAGTGTTATTCTGACTGGTTTCCAAAGTCGAGTCTGTGTTTGACTCAAATCGGTCTCTAGTCTGATTATTGTTACCATTACTTGAGGAATTTACACGAAGATGACCTTGTGTATAAACTAAAGGCTCTGTATTCTTTTCAAATTCTGTGTTGTGTGGGGCTTCAGTTGCAGTAGCCAAGTGGCGCTGATTCCTTGTAACAATCGGGGTTTTTATGTTTTCAGCCTCAGCAAGAGTTTGCTGAGAAAAAGTATTAATATCTTCATCATCATGTTCCAAAGCATTTATTATGTCGCGAATATTATTTAACCTTTTTTTCTTCTTAGTAATTTTGTGTGATTGGCTTGTTTTAATCTCGTTGTCGGGTTTATTATCAAACTTTTTAAATAAAACGTGTAATTTCTCTTTGTATATTGTATTCTCAGTTCTAGGAGTTAAAATATCAGGGTCAAAAGCGATACCTCCTTTGTCCCAAATAGAAACAGAACGTGCTAAGAATTCAATAAGATGTTGAGGTAACGTCTTCCAATACTTTTTTAAAGGCGAGTTTTCCATGTAGGCCGACAAAGTAATATAATGAATATCAATATTAGATTTTGATGTTTCTATTTTGGGGTCTTTTTTCCAAAGCGAATTCATAGCTATTTCATTATTTTCTTCAGCACTCAACCAACCCAAACTAGTTGTGTCGTTAACTATAACGATTAAATTATATTTCATATTATCGTATTTATTTGATATTTCGTTGATAAGAGGCATGTATTTGTTAAAGTCAAAATCTTCATGTTGTTTGACGAACACATGCATAAATACGTCAGTTAAAGGTTTTGTGGATGATTTCTCGTTTGTATTTGCTACTATCAAACTTGTAGACTTCAGTTTAGCAGTCGGTAACATAGCAAATGCAAACAGGCTGTGATAGATTATGAACGTCGTAAGACTAATCATTCCGAGTCCTATCCACCAGTACGCAAGAAAAGAGGACCAGTGATCTGTAAAGATACAAAAAAAAAACTCAATTTTAAATATTTTATTTATGTATTAACGCCAACAAGTCATAAAGCTTTTTGGCAAAAAGAATTCTACTGGAAGCAGGGACCTTTTCAGGATTCTGGATAAGAACTCCAGACGCTTTAATAACGGTCCAGGACTGCGATAGCCTAGTTACTGTAAGTTCGAATCTATAAGTTTACAAAAAACACTATCTTCATAATTTAGGTACATGTCATAAATTACTATGAATCCACCAAATCGGTTGGCTCTGTTTGAGAGTTTGAGGGACTGGACAATTTTCTGTACGCTGCGCGCTGTGCGAAACATGATTGACTTGTTTAGTTGCTGAAAATACGTCTTTTTGGTATCTAAGTAATATAACTTACTAGCTGACCGGGCAAACTTCGTACCGCCTCAAAATCACCTCCCCTGGACTTCCAAGAATAATTCAAAACCTAAATTAGCCAAATCGGTCCAGCCGTTTTCGAGTTTTAATGAGACTCGAACAGCAATTCATTTTTATATTATAGATAGATAATATCTACTTGTTAGAAAACAACAGAATGTGTACCTGGCCAACGCGTAAAAATTGAAGCTGCTCCCTTCAGGTTGGTCCTGGTTCGACCTCTGTAGGTCGAAGGTCGCAACCTCCGATGAAATCGAGGGCTGAAGTGTTCGTCTTCCGAAATCTCCTCACATAGTAATGGATGCTGCTCTTTGTAGTATTCACTCATCACTTGCCATTGGTTCTACTATTAACAGAAACTGAATAAAAATCGTACTCTATTACGAAAGCGAAGAACGATTCACAACAAAATAAAATGTGAATTTTAAGTAATATTATAATAATTTGATAATTCATAAATGACGTTTCTTGTGAATTTTATCACTTGAAAATTTTTAAGGGCATAAATAGTTTTAAGGTTTATAAAAGAGGCTTTACTAAAGTTATGGGAAATTATTTTGGGTAAGTAAAAATCAAAATTGATGCGAAGCTATTTGAATCACTGCATTTACGAGTATTGGAAGAAATTAGTTAGAATAGTTTTATTATGGAAATACAGCCATTTTGTGCAACTAACCACTTATATAAACCAGACCGTTGATGAGGGAAAGATGATCATCAGTAGAGAAGCCAAGACATGAAGGCCAGTTTTTGAATAGCATAGTGGGATACTTTATCAATAACAGCATCTCCCATAATATTCACGGTTATTCTTACAACTTATTAGCAAGAATATGTTTTTTTTAAACTGCAGTAGAAGTATTTTTTTGAGGAAATAACAAATACGCTACTTTTTAATTACATTTCACCTGAGTAACATGATTATTAAAGTTTGTTATCACAAAAAATAAAATGTAAACACCTACCGTCATTTGTGTTTTCTACTGAAATCCACTTCTTTCAAATTTTAATAGTACAAAAAAAATGGTAATGACTAATGCGCGTGTGGCGTCCTAACACTCGATGAATAACTTTTAACTGAATACGCACGTAAGTCCCTTTATTATATGTGACGGTGGCACGTTTATATTTTCCGCCATAATTCTGTTGATTCAACATCGGATTCGTCTCACGTATATTCATGTATGCCTTGCAGTTACGATTGTTACTTAATTTTGCAGACTTTGTAATTCTGAAGGTGAATAAATTATGACATTGTTATGCATCTTAAGTTATTGTTCAGAGAAGAAAAAAAAACCTTTTCACCTCACCCGCTCGGAAAGATTCTATTTCTCATTCAAAATCTGAGCGCAAAACTCCATTTTGTGCTCTAGAGCACAAAGTGTTGTTTAAAATTCGAACACGTCTTGTATTCAATTGTTTTCTACACTGCCAGGCGAGCCGCCCCCTGTATAGGTCAATGCCCCCACTTCATTTCCTCGCTGTGTGAGGTGAAAAGTTGTGTGTTGCACTCGGCAGCAAAGTTTTTCTGCGTCTCGTACCTTTGAAAACTTCGCATCGCTCAGGATTCTATATTTGAACCGCTCGTTTCTCTCGCGGTTCAATCTTAGAATCCTTCGCTCGCTCAGTTTTCAATTCAAGTACTCGCGCCAAAAATCAACTTTGCAGCCTTGCATAACAAATAACTATTTCATCCCCCTATCTCGGAAAGGCTATTTTTTCTCTTCGATATCTGAGCGTAAAAGCCGTTTTTATCCTCTAGTGGATAAAGTAAATTGAATTTAGAACATCGTGTGCAATAAAGAGTTGTACCAGTAATGGCGGCTGCTGACCCCAACAGCTGATCGCTTGCTGTGGTGCCCACTTGACGTTCGAAGGTTTTGGTACCACATCAAATTTCAAAAATAGAATTTGGTGCCTCGTATTTAGGTGTGAAAAGCAGAGTACGGTCCTCGGATGTAAATCTGCGTTGCCTTGGGCTAACTTGAATCTGAATCCTTTGGTGCGTAATCTACTATTATTTTGTTACAATCTCAGACTCGAAACCTTCTTGACTCAGAACTGTTTTTAACCTTTTTTTTAATTTGCTTTGTGCGGTTTTCTTTTCACGTCATGTTGTTAAGACAAACCAAGATAAAATAAGAAACTTGAAAACATACCTACTACCTAAGTATTATTTGTTATAGGTAATTTAAAAATTATTCTGTAATACTTACCTTTAATAATGTAGTTAATACCTAAACTGAAATAAAAGTACCTATCTTAGGTCGTACAATGTACCTACATTTTTTTTTTGCATTTAGACATTTCCTCGCTGAGGTGGGATGAAAAGTTACGTGTTGCACTCGAGTGCAAAGATTCCGTCGCTATCGCTCATGATTCTAATTTTTGAATCACTCGTTGCACTCGTGATTCAATTTTAGAATCATTCGCTTGCTCGGTCATCAAAATTGAGCACGCGGTTAAAAATCAACTTTGCACTCTTGTATAACAAATAACTATTTCACACCACTTGCTCGTAAATGTCAAATTATATGTCATGCAAACAAGGAATAAAGCAAGGCATTGCTGCCCCCCATTCGAACCGGGCAATAATACTGAATTTCATTATTCCCGTGGGAATAATGTGATTTGAATTTGGAACCTCAAATAAAACAGTATGAAAACTTTCACCAAGGAGTTGTAGCAGTAATGACGGCCGCTGGCTGCAACAGCTGATCGCTTGCTGTGTGCCCACTTCACGTTCGAAGATTGTCGTACCACATCAAATTTCAAAAATTGAATTCATTTCCTCGCAGTAGGTGTGAAAAGCAGAGTACGCTCCTCGGGAGTAAAGCTGCCTTGTCTTGGGCTAACTTGAATCCCTCGCAAGACTAAGGATTCTTAACTTAATTCCGTCGTTTCACTCGGGAATTAACAATTGAACCTCCTCGCTGCGCTACGTAGGTTCACTCCCAGAATCCTTAGTGTCGCTTCGGGATTCAATACGCCCGTGACGTAAGGCAATGCTTTACTCCCTTGTTGCGTAATCTATAACTATTATTTATTTCTTTAAAGGGCACACACTACACTTTTCGCTCTCACTCATCCCTAGAGGCCATCAGGCGTTTCAAATGCCAATGTGACGATGCCTTTAAACCTAAATTACGTCCAATTGCCCAGTGGATTTTTTTACACTAAAACTAGCAAGTCACTTCAAGAGATATTAAACTTTAACAATTCCAGAAAGAGTTTTGGATGATTCCTAGATTCTAAACCTAACGAATAAGAAATTTCATAGGAATAAAGTATCCGTTTTTTACCCCGCCAGGGGTTGATTTATGAAAAAAAGATAAATAAGCATCCCTCATTTGATTGTGAAATTATTTATGCCAAGTTTAAAACTAAAGGGTGATTATCGAAAAACGTGCTTAATTATTTTATCTTATTTTCTTTACACTTAGTTTCAAATTCATCGGCTCGCACGGTATAATTTTCGCATACAAACTTGTCTAGATATTCAACCAAAGAGTTTACTCCATTACTGGCATAGCATAGTAAAAAAAATTAAAACAAAATTGAATGACGTTCATTTCAAATTTGGAACGTCCACAAAATTTGTTGCAAATGTGCTTCTCCCGGTTTCAATATTTCACATACGTTGATTAATCTGAGTTTTAAATTGAATATTAAAATCTGATATTCTATAGGAGGGTAACGTAAGTATTTTGGTTTCACTTAATTTGTAGGTAAAGGTTTTTTGTGTTGGCAGAATAAATTACTTAATAGGTGTTGAAGGAATTAGACTTTGAACTGTTTATGGAAGAAAGGTAAAGTCGCAGCTAGCCTGCTAGAAACAGGAAACAGAAGCCCTAGCGTAACTTTTAACGTATTTGTGACCTAAAGCAAATGGGACTTTGACGTAAATTGATGGAAAAAAAAATCCTCGTTCGAACACCAGCGGCGCTTCTTCAGTTTTTCTTTCCACAAAAAATCTTGCAATGCGCGACGTAGTCTGCAATGCGTAATAAAAAAACTAGAGTTACTGTTAATGTTATCATACTGCTAATGAGTTTTCATACTGATTACTTAAAAAAACTAATTGCTTACAGGCACTATAATGGTGGACAGCGCTCCACAGACAAAACGCAATGAACAATATCCACTGCTGAAGGTAGATGGCGGCGGCGGGGATGGCGGAGTTCGTCAACAACCAGTGCCAACCCTCGACGGTCTTGGATGGGGAGGGGTACGCTACAACCCTAAAAAATTCGCCGTCCGTTGGCCTGGTAAACATTCATTTTAATAAATTATGATGCTCTCATTCTCGTGTTCTTCTTCTTCTATTTATTATTATTATTTATGATGTTTTTGCTCTTGGCCTCGGCCTCAATCTAGTCCTTCTGAACTAGATGAAACCTAAGATAAGGCAAGCTCACCTATAAGGAACTGGAATTTCAACGCTGCGCTGACGTTACACATTAAAAACTGTTTGGAGCCGGACTCCGTCGGTCACGAGCCGAGCCGCCTTGATTAAGTCTACCACCCCCAGTGCGATCCCTCTTAGAGGTTGTTACTAGCTATGCCACACCCTGCCACGGACCACAGGACCTAAACAAGTACTGCAGCAGCTGTCAGTATTCAGCCACGGGCCCCTGCAATAGATAATGATAACAAACGATCAATAGATGCACATATATTGCTTATACGTATATTATATTTCTCTTTTTTCAGAATACATCTCGGCATGCTGGATGACAATGATCTTATTAGGAATTTCTTTCCTCGTGTTTTATACGCTGGGGATGGCATATAGAAAACAATCTGTTTTGATAATAAAGTGCAATGAGACTAAACCCGCAAGCAATGTCTACTACCATCATATAGTTCATCGAGGCACAGTCACCTCGGTTCCTTTCTCGCTATATGCCGATTATCTTGCAAACATGGCAACACAGTATCCTTTACTCAATTTCCACGTATTCTTTCTTGTGGATGACTCGCTACAAATTGTATTCCCAGGACACAAGCACATCAGATTTCTAAATAAAATGATGCCTTACAGTAATGCCAACGCTTATCCTGTAATTGAAGAAGAAAATAAGGACCGGCAACTTAAAGAATTTGAACAAAGGTATCAAAACGTGAACGTTACAATAATGCTTCTAAGCAAGTTTATGGCGACGACACCTTTGAAGTTGAAGTGGAGAACCATACCACTCTCATACTTAACATTTTATGCTAGAGTTTTCTCAGTTTGGCAAAACGGAGGAGTAGGATTGGACTTGAATACTTTCAACAACAACTATAATAATCACAAGTGCGCAGATCGCAGAATTTCTGCTATAATGAAACAACATAATGATGGTATAAAAGTTGAAGAATACACGAATGCATTAAATGCTCAAATTGTACGTGAGGAAGAAAGTGTTTTATTAGATTTATTCTGTGGTTTTTTATATCAAATCATGAACGAGACAAGGTCAATATTATCAAAAAGCTTTCCTATTCCTCAAATCACTACTGAGAAGAGTTTGTCTCTATACGAACTTTTGATTGGTTCGGACAGACCTGAAAGGGATATTTCAAGACAGACAAGTGATCAAAATAATAAAACTGAGGCAATTCATGTAGAAATCCTTAATTCCACAAACGATACTGATTTGAAGAAAAATGAATATCAAACTATGCCCAATTCAGATTTCCGTCTTGGGAAACTTATGAATGATGAATTTAAAACATCGGAAATGAACAACAGCAGTAGATTTGTTGCCACGAATAAAATGGAAGGGTTAAATAAATCTGAGATGCAAACTGAAATGATGAACAAATCCGATGTTCCTCAAGTAGTTTTGTTTTACGACGTTACTCTATTTTCTGATAACATCGCACCTCCGTTTATAGTGCCGGAACGGTTCATGCGCACCAATTTTACACAAAATAGTAAAAGGCCTGAAATTGGAAAAGCGGGAAAGAATGGGAATGATGGAGCGTATCTTCTCTCTCTCGATTCTGAAGGAATGTTTGTGGCAGCTGCCTCAAGACTGCATCCATTTTTAGGAAATTTGATCTCCACTGGTTTTCGTCAACGTATTCACCACAATAACGGCATCGCTATTCATGAAACACTTCTATCGCAATGTTCAGCAGTAACTAAGGACCCCTACTGCAACAATCTTTATTTACTTTACTTGTAATTTCTTGTTTAAATGTTAATGTTTATTCATATTCTTCTATTTCTTGTTTTTGTTTCACTCCGCAAGTATGGAAAATGATGTATTTAGACTGTTTTAGTAATAAATGTTCTTATTTTAACAAGGTTTTTTTTAATCGGTTATTACAATGCTGCAATTCGTTTCTGACAGCCGAAGGGCATTGAAAATAAATAATTAGGTCAGTTTCATTGGTCTTAAGCCCAACTTGTTATTGTTGACTTGGCTAAAAAAAGGGATGTCTTGGGCCAATAATGGCCGAGACACACCGGAATGGCAGCGGCCGGCAGCGACGCGGCGAGCACTTTGTGTGAAATAATTTTAAACTTTAATTAGGGTAAAACACCCAATTACTGACCCTTTAAGCAGTTTTCCTTGCTTCTTTCTCAAAAATAAACCAATGTACGAGTTGCAAGTGGAAATGAATGTTTTTGGTAGATAAAATAAACATTGGAGAATGTAACTAAAACATTATAAACAGTCATCCAAAGGTAAAAAGTGTTTTTTTTTCTCGAGTTTAGCAAGAACAGGCCATTTGACCAGTTACTGTCATGCTTGTACCAATTACCCTCACGCAAATGACCAGTTTTTTGACCTCCTGTATTACAAGAATAAATTTAAAAATAATTTATTTTGAATGTCATAGGTGGTTTTATACTATGAAAAACAAATAAAACTAATCTTATTGTCTTCATTAGCCTTCTTTTTTCAGACTATTTAGATCTCCAGTCTCCAAACGTGGCGAATAATATTCTTGCAACTATTTTTGAAGTTTTTTGGTTGTTTTTGTATCTTTTTGTATCTTTTTGACACATTTTTCCTCTTGATTAGTGTTAATCTCATTGTTCTGTATCTTACTGCATATATTAAAACGCTCGCCGGCAAAATAATTTGAATGGATATGGCTTTAAATGTAGAAAGAGAGTTTAAAAAAGTTTAAATTACTAAAAAAAACTGGTTTCCCATTTACAAAAGACGTTTCTAACTTATTTAATTTATGAGGAAGACCTCACAAGTGAAGAGAACATAGATACAATTCAAAAACTAGCTCACACTTTGCCTCAGATATGATAGAATAGGTCATTTTATACAAATATGCAGGTTAGAGTAACTTTTGCTACACTGTTATGTATTAAACCAACTTATGACCGCTTACCGCGGTATTGTTCGCGTTATGTTCAGTAGTAGCACTAGTAGCCCCACGGGAACAATATTCCGGCATAAAAAGTATCCTATGCTCAGGTTTATCCACTTATCCAGGTTATAAAAATATCTGCAAGCCAATTTTTTTCAAAATTAACTCACTTGTTCGCGTTTCCTATAAACTTAGAAGCTTAAAATATTCAGGAGGATCCAGATATTATAGGATCTAACAGTAGACCGAAAATGTAAGCCCCTCACTCAAGTTATGTTAGGTTCTCAGGTTACTACGTAAGGCATTTTTTTATGTTTGTGATTATGCAGATATACACAGCCTTAGGAGAGCCAACGCCCATGGGCATTATACAGATGCATTAAGGTAAAGATATCTCACCATTAAAAATGAACTTTACATACAAATAGTGGTGTTAATCACTGGTATATTGGTACATTTGGCTAAGTACCAGCTATTAACATCTCATGTCAATTAAATGGTTTTTCATACTTTGAGTGTACCAGATTTTGACCCCATCATTTTAACAAATTAAGGCTCACCAAAACTTGAGAAACATGTAGAAAAGCATTATATCTGTCTTAAATAACGAAAATAATACCAAACTCTAAGGAATCTATCGAGTAAAACTGAAATAAAATGAGATTAAAAACAACCCTCAGCTTAGCAAATTGTTAAATTTCGTACAGATTTTGACAGGGTATTTTATTATCATAGGTTTACGGATGCAACATTGCTTTATTTAAAATTTCTATGAGACCAATATAATAAAAGATAAATTACACTTCATTTTGTGTACTTTTTATGCGACACTGCAAGAAGATTTAACATTATTTTTGATAAAAACTGTTAAGCGGTCAGTAGTTCCTGCCGGGGTCGCGGGATTATTTCCTTACCGTGACCCTGGAACAGAAAGGGCTATTGAAGGACACCGTGGATTTTAGTCAGTAAAAGTCTGACAGTCCCTCCCGCCCTGCCCGGGGTTGGAGGACTCATTTGATGATTTTATCACGCTAAAAAAAAAAAAAAAAAAAAGAAAAAAAAAAAGCGGTCAGTAGTTGGTGGGAGGTCGGCAATTGGGTACTTTACCCTACATACCGGTACTTAAAAGACCGCTTGAAAAGCTTGAAAAGGTCGCGAGGCCGCCCGCGGTGACGCGAGCGGCCACGCGCCTCGCGCGTCTTTTTGGTGTTTCCGGCCGCGGCTGCCAGCGCAGCGGCGGCGGCGCGGCGCGGCGACGCGAGGCCGCTCGCGGGGCACCGCGGACGGCTGCGCGCTCCTCACCCCGATGTTCACTCCAAACACACGAGTTACTTTGCCGAATGTAGAAACTAAACTAGTCAAGAAGATACCAGGCGCGGAGTGCCAACGGCTGCCAGCGGCGACGCTGGGCCGCTGCCGGCCTCTGCCATTTCGGTGTGACTCCGCCCTTAGGATGAAAATAGTCTAAACTTCTAAAGCGTGATGGCCATGTGAGAGAGCTGTAGGCATAGAGTACTTACATAATCTGTAGGGGACATCCTATTGATCTAAGAGCTAGCCCACATACTGATACTGATACTGCTAGCCTACATCATCCCACACTGGGAAATGTCTACATTTGTCCGTAACTTTGATTCACGTTAAAAAGTTTGGTTTGTGCCGTCAAGTTTAACTAATTTTAACTTAATTCCCCATAAGTTTTAAGTTGATAAGCCAGTAAAAAGGGTTCTCAGTCAAAATGCACATAGACTTGATTTCTTTTTTAAATTTGGTACAGTCCCTTCGTGCGAGAGTCTGATGAGAGTCTCGTACTTTGCCGATTTTTAGTGACCGACCGAAATTTCGGTTTCGGTTTCGGTTTCGGCCGGTTTCGGCCAAAAAAGCTAGTTTCGGCCGTAGTTTCGGTTTCGGCCAAAATATAGCCGAAACTTTCGGCCCCGCCGATACTCAAATGTTAATAAATGCATTTTCGTGCTTCGTTCGGTAAAATTCGTAGATAAGACGTGCTTACTCGCCGGTGGGGCTCCGGCTCAGTTCGCCACCGTCCATTTCATCGTGATTCGTGAGTTGAGGTAATGTTTTTGAGTTTAATGCAAGAGTAAGTTTTGTGTATTCATGTCATAATAAAATATATTTGTTAAGTAGGTTAATGATCAAAACAGTCACTACCTCGGTGATTGATAAGTTATCAATCACCGAGGTAGTGACTGTATTCGAAACGTTAACGGTTTCTTCTTTGAAATAATGCATATTTTGTTTTTTAACTCTGTAATTTCGTATTTTTGAATTTAGTGCGAGAGACTTCAAATCCAGTGAATCAATGAAAACAATGATTTTTTTTATAATTTCGAATAGATTATGGCTCAGGAGAAGTTAAATAACATGGGAAAATTGCAATGTCACAAAACGGCGTATTTCATTACTTCCCAGGATTTCATCCTTATTAGCAACACTATCAATTAATGGTGTAATAATAATGGTGTGATTTTTTTTTGTTTCGATGCCTGGCCAGGATTATTATTTATTGATTTTTCTAAAATCTAATGATGCAGTTTTAGCTTTCGTCAAAATCGGTCTCGAGACTCCATTCAACGTTTTTTGATATTCGTCAAAGTAAAAAATATAGCCATCCACGCCCAGTTGAAATATTCACCCATTATTATGACGTCGCCCCACTATAGAGGGCCAAAGCCTACCGGGGTCACGGGACTAACGAATTACCGTGACCCCGGAACGTAAGGGCTATTGAAGGACACCGTGGATTTTAGTCAGTACGAGTCTGACAGTCCCTCCCGCTCTGCCCTGGGTGGGAGGACTCAATTTGATAAAAAAATGTGTTAATTAATGTTAAAAAAAAAACAGTAAATTTCAGAAAATTTAAATGTTCTAAAAAGTTTCGGTTTCGGTTTCGGCCGAAACTGGGAGCAAAGCCGAAAGTTCGGTTTCGGTTTCGGTTTCGGCTGAAAAATCAGTTTCGGTCGGACACTGCCGATTTTTGTTTTTCGTGATAGCTACTGGTAGTACCACGGTTAACAAACGACCAAATGAAGAAGTGACCAAGCCTATAGGTGTTGTAGGCCGATACGTTCATAAGCCGGGCATTCCCACGCTTTTTTACGCCCAAAAAAAAAGCGCTGTAAATAATTTAAAATAATTTTCACAAGTTAGGTGCAGCTGTGGCCATCGGCTCCGCCCGCTACAACTCGAAAATTATCCCACGGGAACATAACATCATGATAAATACTATATACTATTTATGTTAATCCAGGTTATCCAAATCCGTGGAGTGGTTTTTGCGTGAAAGAGTAACAAACATCCATCCATCCAAACAAACTTTCACGTTTATAATATTACGAGTAGTAAAAAGTAAGATCTATAAGTAAGATTTAGTAGATTAGTAAGATAAGATTTGTTCCATTTCAGTGATTTCAGAACTTTTTTAACGCCCGAAAAGCGGTCCGCCGAATGGGCTTACGGTATTACTACATCGAATTTATTTTAACAAAAAAAAAATCATCAAAGCATTAAAATCTCTGATTATTATACTCTTTGCTTCTTTTTGATACGAAATTGACAGGTGCTCAATGTTGTGAAATATTCACCCATTATTATGACGTCGCCCCACTATAGAGGGCCAAAGCCTACCGGGGTCACGGGACTAACGAATTACCGTGACCCCGGAACGTAAGGGCTATTGAAGGACACCGTGGATTTTAGTCAGTACGAGTCTGACAGTCCCTCCCGCTCTGCCCTGGGTGGGAGGACTCAATTTGATAAAAAAATGTGTTAATTAATGTTAAAAAAAAAAACAGTAAATTTCAGAAAATTTAAATGTTCTAAAAAGTTTCGGTTTCGGTTTCGGCCGAAACTGGGAGCAAAGCCGAAAGTTCGGTTTCGGTTTCGGTTTCGGCTGAAAAATCAGTTTCGGTCGGACACTGCCGATTTTTGTTTTTCGTGATAGCTACTGGTAGTACCACGGTTAACAAACGACCAAATGAAGAAGTGACCAAGCCTATAGGTGTTGTAGGCCGATACGTTCATAAGCCGGGCATTCCCACGCTTTTTTACGCCCAAAAAAAAAGCGCTGTAAATAATTTAAAATAATTTTCACAAGTTAGGTGCAGCTGTGGCCATCGGCTCCGCCCGCTACAACTCGAAAATTATCCCACGGGAACATAACATCATGATAAATACTATATACTATTTATGTTAATCCAGGTTATCCAAATCCGTGGAGTGGTTTTTGCGTGAAAGAGTAACAAACATCCATCCATCCAAACAAACTTTCACGTTTATAATATTACGAGTAGTAAAAAGTAAGATCTATAAGTAAGATTTAGTAGATTAGTAAGATAAGATTTGTTCCATTTCAGTGATTTCAGAACTTTTTTAACGCCCGAAAAGCGGTCCGCCGAATGGGCTTACGGTATTACTACATCGAATTTATTTTAACAAAAAAAAATCATCAAAGCATTAAAATCTCTGATTATTATACTCTTTGCTTCTTTTTGATACGAAATTGACAGGTGCTCAATGTTGTGAAATATTCACCCATTATTATGACGTCGCCCCACTATAGAGGGCCAAAGCCTACCGGGGTCACGGGACTAACGAATTACCGTGACCCCGGAACGTAAGGGCTATTGAAGGACACCGTGGATTTTAGTCAGTACGAGTCTGACAGTCCCTCCCGCTCTGCCCTGGGTGGGAGGACTCAATTTGATAAAAAAATGTGTTAATTAATGTTAAAAAAAAAACAGTAAATTTCAGAAAATTTAAATGTTCTAAAAAGTTTCGGTTTCGGTTTCGGCCGAAACTGGGAGCAAAGCCGAAAGTTCGGTTTCGGTTTCGGTTTCGGCTGAAAAATCAGTTTCGGTCGGACACTGCCGATTTTTGTTTTTCGTGATAGCTACTGGTAGTACCACGGTTAACAAACGACCAAATGAAGAAGTGACCAAGCCTATAGGTGTTGTAGGCCGATACGTTCATAAGCCGGGCATTCCCACGCTTTTTTACGCCCAAAAAAAAAGCGCTGTAAATAATTTAAAATAATTTTCACAAGTTAGGTGCAGCTGTGGCCATCGGCTCCGCCCGCTACAACTCGAAAATTATCCCACGGGAACATAACATCATGATAAATACTATATACTATTTATGTTAATCCAGGTTATCCAAATCCGTGGAGTGGTTTTTGCGTGAAAGAGTAACAAACATCCATCCATCCAAACAAACTTTCACGTTTATAATATTACGAGTAGTAAAAAGTAAGATCTATAAGTAAGATTTAGTAGATTAGTAAGATAAGATTTGTTCCATTTCAGTGATTTCAGAACTTTTTTAACGCCCGAAAAGCGGTCCGCCGAATGGGCTTACGGTATTACTACATCGAATTTATTTTAACAAAAAAAAATCATCAAAGCATTAAAATCTCTGATTATTATACTCTTTGCTTCTTTTTGATACGAAATTGACAGGTGCTCAATGTTGTGAAAATTACAGTTCATATTTCAGAATGTTATTAATACAAGTAAATTCACAGCTAGACTACAGAATTTAACGATGAAGCTTCCATTCAATTTAGTTTTGGCTCCTATATTAAAACCTTACCTGGGACGTACTCGGATGTTTTGTCATCACCCTACATTTAGTATGAGTATTTACTACACATATATTTATGGAGTACTTGGATTTGTAAGTATTACGTTTCTAATACATAATAATTATTATCACCTGAGGTACGTAAATGAAAATGTTAAAAGAAGTGTTACGGAGATTGCATTACAATACGAGTATGTGTGTGTGAGATTGGCACAGGATCGTAGAGATTGGCATAAATAAAGAGCAATAAGTGTGTTATACCCACCAGTGAGTACAATATACCCAGTAGTGAGTACAACATACCCAACAGTGAGTACAGTAGATATAATATTATGTGACGATTGAGAATCCTCGACTTGTTGAGTGGCTAGCAGACAATAGGTCCGTGTCTCCTGTACCTGTAGAGACACCTTGTAGAGCCGTGTTTTATGGATTATCTAAATGGAGGGACTTCGTATTCCTTAAAGGTGGTTTTTGGCGATTTGTTTTGTATTATAGTTTATAGTGTTAGTGGGTTATTCTTTATAGCATTTATCAGAGCAACTGGATAGGTGCCTGGGTGATGACATACTCACCTTGTAACTTGAACAAGTGCGAAAAGCGAGCGCGCATGCACGTTTTTAACAAATTAACATACTTAAGGGATTTAAAGATATCTGGCAAATGTGGATGTTCAAGTAGTGTCAGTTATGCTTAAGTCTAACCCTTCCAGAAATAAAGTGGCAATGTTAAAAAAGTGTATTTCAAATCTGTTACAGATTATAAGCGCAAATCATTTGAGGAAACATCTGGGAGAATCACCGCCAGAACGCTTTGTACCTTCAGATATCGATGTTGGGCACGATCAGAACTTCATGCTTGTTCACGATTTGAAGATCATCGCCACGTCTATGGGATTGGTGCAATACACTTGTCTGATTGTCGGTTGCTGGACTGTTAGTATATTTTAATCTTAGAGGTGTTGGAAAAAGGAGGATAACCAGACTAGTATGGAGTGGAGCCCTACGCACGGTCCTTATAAACTATCTAGATTGGTGTCATGTAAAGCAACGGTTCTACGTGGAAATCACTATTAAATGATCTGGCTCATTAATTTTCCCCTCTTTAAATATTCAATTTTCAAGGTATGCAGGTTTCGAAATTGACTCAAGCAAGGCCTTTTTTTCGGACATATATCGCATCTTTATCGCATCATAAATAAGCCCCTGGGATCTGGAGGCGACTGCCCTTCAGCGCGTCTATGAGTGGCGCGTGGAGGCGCAGCGCCGGGGTGTAACCCCGCTGCCTCGAGAAGTCGAGGCGCGGCGGGAAGAGCTCCGGCGCGATCTCAGGGCAGTATGGAGGGGACGACTGCCGCAACCAAGGTCCGGACACGCCGCAATCGCGTCGGTAAGACCCCTCTTTGAGGAGTGGCTGGATAGGCGTCACGGCGTCCTGACCTACCGCATGACGCAGGTCCTCACCGGACACGGAAGTTTCGGGAGGTTCCTGTGTTTGATAGGGAGGGAAGAAACGCCCGGGTGTCACCACTGCGCAGATCGCCCGGAGGGCACAGTAGAGCATACGGTGCAAGACTGCCCCGCTTGGGAAGAGCACCGACGTATCCTCACACAAAAAAAATCATAAATAAGTACGTTTGGCCTGGTTAAATCCCAAGTTTTCTCAGCCAAGTCAGGAGCTCTATGTTTAGGGATAATTAAATAAGTATTGAGCAGATTTGCCGAAAATGCAGGTAGCTCTCCTCAGCTATTTCTGTCTATGTCATCCTAGTTCCTAAATTGTGACGCATTTGAGTTTTGTTTGAAAACCTATGCGATCGAGATGGTTAGAGCTATCCTTTAGAAGTTCTGGTATCGGGGTTTTTTTTATGTTATGATAGGTTTAATATCTGGAATTCATCCACGTTACTTTATTACTGATAGACAATTTATTGTTGCAGGAAAATCCATCTCTATTTATTCCTCATCTAGCTGGTCAGTTGCTGGCGGTTGCTGTGAAGATTCTCAACGCTCTCCTGCTGTTGGTCCCTGTAAACATAAAAGCTATCGGAAAGCTCACCCACAAAGTGCCTGCCATCATCCTTATGTCGTTCAACTGGCTTCAAGAATTCTGTGTGTTTCGACAGCACCTTTGCATATGTGATTTATGATTGGTTGTTTTAATAATTAAAATTCCCTGTGTAAGTACCTACTACTTATGCTTTTTCCGTTTTTTTCATTTTTACCACTGGCAACCAATGATATTATAAAGTCATAGATATGTTATCACGTACAAAAACAACGGAAAAAAGTGTTCCGAGCACACATACACACTTTTTATTTACACACATTACATTTCACGACAAGTAAAAAGGATAGCTTGATAAAACCAATAAGATAAAAAGTGACAGCTAGATCGCCACGCGTCATCAATCCCCCCGCACGTCAGCGTCTCCTC
The DNA here is from genome assembly GCA_954870645.1 of Agrotis clavis. NCBI lineage: Eukaryota > Metazoa > Arthropoda > Insecta > Lepidoptera > Noctuidae > Agrotis > Agrotis clavis. Next base: position 15,365,421 of record OX940920.1, read on the forward strand.
TCACTCGCACCCGTGCTCGCACTCTTTCTTTTACGACGCCATTTTATAAAAACGTAATGTTTTATTTGTGAAAATATTAAAGTTATATATGTAGTATATTTACGAATGTTATGTGATTCCTTGACTTTTAGAAGTCTTGCATGTTTAATTTGTACAATATCTCATCACACACGACGGCATTTTCGGTAGTTTTGAGTCACTTTTACTTTTGATTCAGTCTGTGGTACGTGAAGTGCCGCTGGCAACGTCGCACTGAGATCAAGATGTGTGAATAAGCCTCATTTGAGCGCATACGTTATTGAGCGCGTATGACGTATCTACACCTTTTTTACTTAAAATATCATTGCTGGCAACAGTGGCTACTGCTATCGAGTAGTGCACTAAAGAACAAGAAAGAATACCTAGTAAATTGTTTACCAAGGGAGCAAACAACTATTGAAATCCTGAGCGAGCGGAGCGAAGGATTTTGGAGTAGAATCTTGAGTGCAGAGAAGGATTATTCTTCTGATCAAGTCCGAGTCAATCTGACCCTGTGTCTGACTCTGAGTCCGACTGAGTATGACTCTGAATCCGACTATGACCCTGAATTTGTCAGGCTCGCTCTTTTTTATTTTTCACCAGAGTAGAGATAACTGCGGTTGGGATGTTAAATGATATATTGAAATGCTCACTGAAAACTGTGTGTTGTACAGTGTTAAACACGTAAACTGGTGGCTATACGTAATAAAATTATGATGGCAGGTTCACCGTACATTAAACACTTCCATCATATCACACATCACAGAAGATTAGTTAACTTCAGCGACCTATCCCCGCGGCCTGGCCACACATAGTATCGAGTAACCCTTTTTACTTGATTAAAAAAAATTCTGACACTCACAATGGTGACACTGAACAAGCCGGCTGTCATTTTTACCGATTCGAACTTCTAAATGCGCTGCACTATGTAATAACGTTTAAAATCTTCATTTGGCGTGGAAATTTGTGTGGTTACTCATGGAATGTCCTGCATGGGAATAGTTTTTCAGTGAACGCTACCAGGATGGTTTGCAGTGATTGAAATAAACCAACATGGAAACTGAGAGTAATGCTTTCTTAAACCAGCTTCAGCTCAAGCATGAGAATCACCCAAATGTCGTAAGTTTTTACTTTGAGAAAATTGCTTGTTATATCGTTTTACCTGTAGAATAAATGGAATAGGGAGTATGGATGGATGGATGGAACGTTACATTTCATACAAAAATGTACGGATCTGGATGATATTTCGCACACACATTTTTTGTGCGGCTGCCTGTCCACAGTAGTGCAGCGAGGCTGCTGAGTGGAGAAACGGAGAAATATTAACCAATAGAATTGCACTATATCTCCGCTCCTCTAGTGGTACAATTTTATTGGTTAACAGCAACCTCGCTCCGCTACAGTAGCGGAGCGAGGTTGCTGTTAACCAATAAAATTGTAACTGTGGACCAGTGGACAGGCAGTCTTACCATCTTCTATAATCTATATATATAAAATTCAAAACTGACTGACTGATCTGACAACGCACAGCCCAAACCGCTGGGCCTAGAAACTTGAAATTTGGCATAAGCCCTCCTTATACCACGTAGGTAAGCACTAAGAACGGATTTTGCGAAATTCGGCCCCTAAGGGGTTGTTTTTGGGGTTGATAGTTTGTATGAAACTTCGCTACTACAGGTGCTAGGAATTCCAAATTTTGCATGGGGTGTCTTTTTAGAACGTAGATGCTCACTATGACGGGATTTTGCGAAATCCGACCCCTGAGGGGTTTGTTTTTGGGATCGATAGTTTGTATGAAACTTTCTTACTACAAGTGCTAGGCGTCTCAAATCTTGCATGCTGGTTCTTTTTAAGACGTAAATTCTCAACAAGGTAGAAATTTTGTGAAACTCGACCCCTAAGGGGTTGTTTTTGTGGTTGATAGTTTTTAGACTTAAATTTTTACATATGGCTTTTTTTTGGACGTAAATGATACTAAAGACGGGATTTTGTGAAATTCGACACCTAAGGGGTTTTTTTTGGGGTTGATAGTTTGTATGAAACTCTGTCAATATAAGTGCGAGGAGTCTCAAATTTTACATCGGGTTCTTTTTTAGGACGTAGATGCTCACCATGGTGGTATTTTGCGAAATACGACCCCTAAGGGTTTGTTTTTGGGGTTGATAGTTTGTATTAAACTTCGTTATTACAGGTGCTAGGAATTTCATGTTTTGCATGAGGTTTCTTTTTAGGACGGAGATGGTCACCATAACGGGATTTTGCGAAATTCGACCCCTAAGGGGTTTGTTTTTGAGGTTGATAATTTGTATGAAACTTTTTTAGTACAAGTGCTAGGCGTCTCTTCTTTATTGGACGTAAGTAATACCTAAGACGGGATTTTGTGAAATTCAATCCCTAAGAGGTTGTTTTTGGGGTTGACAGTTTGAAACTCTGTTACTATAAGTGCGAGGATCCTTAAATTTTGCACCGGGTTCCTTTATAAGACTTAGATGCACACCATGGCGGGATTTTGCGAAATTCCACCCCAAAGGAGTTTGTTTTTGTGTTTGATAGTTTGTATGAAACTTTGTTTCTACAAGTGCTAGGCGTCTCGAATTTTGCGAGGGGTTGTTTTTAAGACCTAAATGTTCATTAAGACGGATCTGCGAAATTCGACCCCTAAGGGGCTTTTTCGGGGTTGATAGTTTGGAGACTCAAATTTTGCATAGAGATTCTTTTTTGGACGTAGTTGCGGGTGTTTTGTGAAAATAGACCCCAAGGGGTTGATTTAGGGGTTGATATTTTGTATGAAACTTCGTTTCTACAAATGCTAGGAGTAAGTATTAAATTTTGCAAGGTTGTTCTTTTCTGACGTAAATGCACACCAACGCTTCTGAAATTCTACCCCTAAGGGGCTGTTTATTGGGTTGACAGTTTGTATGAAACTTTGTTGCTACAAATGCTAGGAGTTTCAGTATGGGGGTTGTTTTAGGACCTAGGTTCTCACTAAGACGGAATTTTACAAAATTCGACCCCTTAGTCTTTGGTGTTTGTAATTAGAGGACTCAACATTGCATCTTCTATTTAGAATACAGGTTCTCACTAAGAGAGGATGATACGAAATTCGACCCCTAAAAGTTTGTATTGGGGTTGATAGTTAGGAGTTTTAAATTTTTAGGACCTAGGTTTTACCTAAGACGGAATATTGCGGGTTGATAGAATTTTTGTTGAATATTGATTGAGTTTTTCTAACAGTATCCTTTATAGAGGGTGGCCGGGACTAGAAATTCACAAAGGCAAAGTTCGAAAATCACGCGGACGAAGTCGCGGGCGTAGTGCTAGTAATATATATAAAATTCAAAACTGACTGACTGATCTGACAACGCACAGCCCAAACCGCTGGGCCTAGAAACTTGAAGTTTGGCATAAGCCCACCTTATACCACGTAGGTGAGCACTAAGAACGGATTTTGCGAAATTCGGCCCCTAAGGGGTTGTTTTTGGGGTTGACAGTTTGTATGAAACTTCGTTACTACAGGTGCTAGGAATTTCAAGTTTTGCATGAGGTTTCTTTTTAGGACGTAGATGGTCACCATGACGGGATTTTGCGAAATTCGACCCCTAAGGGGTTTGTTTTTGGGGTTGATAGTTTGTATGAAACTTCGTTACTACAGGTGCTAGGCGTCTCAAATCTTGCATGGTTGTACTTTTTAAGATGTAAATGCTCACCAAGGTGGAAATTTTGTGAAATTCGACCCCTAAGAGGTTGTTTTTGGGGTTGATAGTTTGCATGAAACTTTGTTACTACAAGTGCTAGGCGTCTCGAATTTTGCGAGGGGATTCTTTTTAAGACCTAAATGTTCTCTAAGACGGTATTTTGCGAAATTCGACCCCTAAGGGGCTTTTTCGGGGTTGATAGTTTGGAGACTCAAATTTTGCATAGAGGTTCTTTTCTGAACGTAGTTGCGGGTATTTTATGAAAATAAACCCCAAGGGGTTGATTTAGGGGTTGATATTTTGTATGAAACTTCGTTTCTACAAGTGCTAGGAGTACTAAATACTGCAATAGGTTCTTTCGTAAATGCACACCAAGGCACTATTTTCTGAAATTCTACCCCTAAGGGGCTGTTTATGGGGTTGACAGTTTGTATGAAACTTTGTTGCTACAAATGCTAGGAGTATCAGCATGGGGTTTGTTTTAGGACCTAGGTTCTCACAAAGACGGATTTTTTCAAAATTCGACCCCTTAGTGGTTGTCTTTGGTGTTTGTAATTAAAGGACTCAGCATTGCAGGAGAGGTCCTATTTAGGATATAGGTTCTCACTAAGAGAGGATGATACGAAATTTTACCCCTAAAATTTTGTATTGGGGTTGATAGTTATAGGAGTCTTAAATTTTGCATTGGGGTTATTTTTAGGACCTAGGTGTTACCTAAAACGGAATATTGCGGGTTGACAGAAATATTTTTGTTGAATATTGATTTAGTTTTTCCAACAGCATCCCATATAGAGGGTCGCCGGGACTAGAAATTTACAAAGCAAGGAAAATTCGAAAATCACGCGGACGTTGTCGCGGACGGAGTGCTAGTTTACCATAAACTATTATTTGCTGATGGGTAAAATCAATTTGTGTGTGCCTACTCGTGTCTCTAAAATGATTCAGAATGATAGCTAGGTACTTACATTATGATTTACAAGGCGAAGCTTTAACAAATGCCTTATCATGTAAATGTGTATTTTTTTACAGCTAAACCACATCAGTGGCGAAAATTCTAAAGGCCTGAAGATCAAGTTGCGAGCATTGATGGTCGCGTTACTAGGAGTGTCCATGTCTGCATGTGCCTTTGCTTCACAGCCTGTCGAACTGGAATTGGACGACGATGAAGTCGCGCAGAAACTTAACAATGTCAGCTTCGCTCGGAGGTAAAATAATAATGCCAGCTTATTAAAATATAACCTTATACACACCAGCTTACTATATCTTGGCTATCATTGTGCCTACAGCCAATGGCCTGATGGCAAAATTTGGAGGATCTCCCTAGTTGGTTGGATCGAGGGTCTGATTCAGACGTCAGTGTTCCTCGATAGGTACGGCTCGTATTATGAGGAGGTTTTACATTACTTTTACATTTACTCACGTTACAGAATTACCAAACCAACAATTCGTTTTGTGATGGGTTATGGAAAACTGAGTGCTTTTGTCACCGCAACAACTTCATTACTTTTACTAGTCGCTGTTATGTCAAAGGTATGTTATTTTATTTTTAGGATTATTTCTAAGCCCCTTTAAACACACCACAAGTAATATGTGCCATAAGTCTCCGTTACCTTACGGCTGGTATCCAGGCGGGCAGGCGACTATTGCAATACGAATCCTAGGTTCGTACACAGGCACGCTTCAATGGATACTAAAATCGTAAGGTACCTGGAGACTACGAGACTGGAGACTTGCGTCGCGTTGTGAAAAAGGGTCTTACTGTAGGTACCCTATTGCCTAGAATTAACTCCCTAACAACTGTTGAGGTTGGCGTCCGATCTAGCCGGATGCAGCTGAATACCAATATTTCCCTACTTATATGGAACGTAGGTACTCCACAACCAAGGAAGTAGCAGCAGGTTACTATAACCCTAAATAAGTCTGACTTTCTCGGGGCACTGTAAAAAAAATCTTGCAGTTTTTTTCGAGTGTCTGAAAGTGCACATTTCCTTACAACAAAAAAATGTCACTTAAAAATCAAAAGATAAGTCAAGATTTTGTATTTTCTCAATAGGTCACTTATATTATCTTGGAGGATGATCATGAAATTTCACCAGTTAATTTATTTTTTCAAAGCAATCCTGGTGGCGTCGCGGGGCCCGATGGCTGGCTGCCCCAGCGCTATTGGTGGCCGCTTTGGAGACGGCTTCGGATGCCAGCGATGCCTTGCTCGCTGCTGTGCTCCGTGGCTCAGCCGAGCCGGGTAAGGTCGCCGTGCAAACTGCCGCTGCTGCACTGCTCATCACCGTTGAGATACTAGTTTGGTAGGTTATAAGACCTGAGGCCTTACCACGAGCTCTTAATGCGATTCAGTTTTGGCTGCGGGAAAGAGATGGCGCTAGACGACTTGTATAGCTCTATCTCTTTCCCACACTCACTTTAGCAATGTTACTGATAGAATTGCGATGAAATTGTACTTTATCAATTATCTTGCTTGAGCAATAGAATAGATGATTTATTCTATGTTACGAATTTTGCCGCAATTCATGTACCAATGACTTAGCTCCTGCTTTGCAAATAACAGTGCAAACTTCTTCTGGAGCGGCATCGGCATAAAGCTGAGCGGTAAACTCGAACATTATGTTCTGAAAGTCGCTCTTGTAACTCGAGAGTCAATCATTGATCCAATGTTGCGCTATTTTCCGGGAGTCGCTTACGGCTTAGCACATCGCGAGGCGATGTCCGACCACCGAAGCGCGTGCATATGTGGATGACTCCCTGTTCGATCATGGTCCATGGATCATGCCGGGAGGTGTCAGCAATCTGATGGGTCTCCCATTTTTTTTTCGTTGAAAAATCATCAAATGAGTCCTCCCGCCCAGGGTGGGACGGAAGGGGCTGTCAGACTCGTACTGACTAAAATCCACGGTGATCCTTCAATAGCCCTTTAAGTTCCAGGGCCACGGTTACCTGATGAGACAGTCCCGCTACCCTGGCAGGCTTTACGGGGCTCCCATAGAGTTCAAAAACCTGCTGGGGTCGCGGGACTACTATCTTATCAACCGTAACACTGGTACACCCTGAGTCATTTGATGATTTTACCGCGTTAAAAAATTATGCTTCGCTGTTGTTTATGTGTTGTCTAATTTTAAACAACAATATAACACTGTAGGTATACTAATTACTTTGCAATTGCAAGATTTACTCAAGATAGGCTCTAGGTTGCAAACGCATCTACTGACGTGGTCTCTGGGTTCGGAATTAGTAATGTTGTGGATGTATGCAGATTTCCATAGATTTTAAAATATTATTGATTAGGAGTACTAATTAATCAATTAGCTATTCCACAGGTACTTCATCGCGAAATTTTTCGAGTATAACCCACCCCAGTCGGCTGAAGAACGTGAAAAAGAAAATCGGATAGGATCAATGCCAGAATGAAATAATTATTACTTTTGTCATACATTGTAATACATAACATAAAAACTATTCCTTTAGTGTCTATAAATCGCTATCTAAAAGTATTTCTTTTTTTAGGGTTCCGTAGTCAACAAGGAACCCTTATAGTTTCGCCATGTCCGTCCGTCCGTCCGTCCGTCCGTCTGTCCGCAGCTTAGCTCAGAGACGCCCAGTACTAGAAAGCTGTAATTTGGTGTAAATATACGGATTTGTTGTGCCGAAAAAGTGGTAAAATAAAATCTCGTAAAATATTTTTTTTAGGGTACCTCCTGTACACGTAAAGTGGGGATGTTTTTTTTTTTCTCGCGTACCCCTTAGTGTGGGGTACCATTAAATAGGTCTTTAAAAAATATTGATAGTTTCCATTAACATTTTTTTGATAAAAAGATTCGTTTGTGAAATATTAAGCTTTAAAGTGCAAATTTTTGCTCGACTCGAGTGTCCCCCCCCTCTACCAGCTAAACGGTTATGTTTGAGGGTGTGAAAAAATTCACAATAGTAGCATATATAACGAAGTTTAAAAGAAAATTATCATGACTAAGTAGGCTTTACAAGTTTACGAGTAATAGTCGACCAACTTATAAAACGTACTTGGATAACATATTTTCCTAAACAAAATGTATCGGAGAACATGTACTTCAACTGCAAATGTAAGTTTGTCAATTTTATTTTTACAGCTATAATAGGTGGGTATGTTTTGGGGATAGGTAGGTTTTTATTGTCAACTTTTTTTAACTAAATTCAAAAAAAAGGAGGAGGTTCTCAATTCGTCGTAATCTTTTTTTTAAATGTATTTTCCCCGATTTCTCAAAGACTCCTGGACCGATTTTGAAAATTCTTCTTTTCAAAATTAAATTCAGCGAATCAGTTTAGTTAGTTCGCATAAGTATTTTGATGGGCAACTACGGAACCCTACACTGTGCGTGGCCCGACACGCACTTGGCCGGTTTTTTTTAAAAAGGTTATGTTGCTCATTATTTACTGGAAACATTTTCTAGCGAAACCTGCATGCAATTAGTGTAGGTAAAAAATATTGGTGACAACAGGAAAGGAGACAGTAAATAAGGAACTTTAAAACATTTTTAATGGATATAGAATTTTATTTATCTGATCTGATAACAATATTAAAGTACCTATATGTATCTACACATTATTGCGTACGACTCACAATCTATGTTGTAGTAACATTAACATCTAGAGTTAGCATCCACGAGCCATTTTCGTATCAAAAGCGATACATATAAAAAATATAATTAATAATAAATCGATGAAGGCACATTTTGTTATTTTTTGTCATAACGACGCTTAGAAAATTGCACGAATTAAGATATTTTATTACTTTCGTCTTACAAATAATATAAAATGCTTAGCTATAATTTAATACTACAAACAAATCACATTTGAATTCATCATTAAATGCTTTCCACAAAAGAAGTCGGACTGGTCCTGTTTTTCCACTAAAAAGAGCGAAGACAAAACTACAAACACATAGTTAACAGTTTCCTAGTGGAAGACTTCTTTCTACCCAACTATGGTGGAGGTCGCATTCCAGTCAATAGAAACTTGAAAGTACGACTGCCTTACCACAAAAAGATAAACATTTGTCGAACGCTTGTCTGAAAAAAAGTGTAACTGCAAAACGACCCTTATATCAACGTGAAATGTCGTTTTGACGTTGACCGTTTTTTTAGACAAGTTTTCAACAGAAATAATTCACATAGTAATACGAATATGATGGTATCTTCACTTGTCACCCCTGAAAGATAAGGCACAGATGTGTCTAATCTTATTACCTACTTATTTTCAAAAAAACATATACCCTTACATTTTACACAAGTGTATTGTTTCCTTGTCTTCTGACGGTTACACCACTCAACTAGTTCGTTCTTCAATAAAAGAAGCAACTCCTGCGCGTCGACAGTTGATATTGCCTCATTATAAGTGTCAAATCTATCCAGTAAGTAAACGGAAACCCTTACCATTACATCTTCGTCTGGATTTATAGCACTTAAACGGCGTACTTCTTGTGTGCTTAAAGATTCTATAATTTTGAAGCATAGTGCCATAAACGAATCGCAATATTCTTGCGAATAGTGCGCCAGCCACATTTCAATGTTGTCTACGGTCATTTGTTTTATAAGTATTTTATGGGACCCTACAGTGAGCTGTTGTCCAACTTTTAGTGTGTTAAAACTTCCACGATAATTGTTCATGTAATCATCTCCTTCTTCCCAATTTTTGTTGCCAGCATACTTGTCTTTCTTCAATTTTTCAAAGAAGTCCATTAGTTTCGTCTTCAACTTTAATAACGTAACTTTATCGATTCTACCATCGCGAATGTAAGTTTTCAATGCAGCCATAAACGCACCATCGTCTTCATTGATACTTACTTGTGACTTTAAATACTGAAATACGAAAAATATCAGCCGCCTTTTCCAGTCTGGTACAAAGTCCTGCAAGAACTTTAATTCTACGGGTATTAATGAAATTACAAGTTCGGTACAGACTAACAAAAACCCATCATGTAATACCTCACTTATGTTCGATAGTAAATCTAGAAGGAAATCTTGATCAGCCACGCTCAAATTAATGAGGAATGCCGAAATTTTGATAATCTCTTCAGGTCGAATGTTGCACAATAAGAACTCATTTACTGGTACTCGGGAGGAGCTGGCCACTTGAGCTGATGAATATATTCTTGTAGGAGCATTCTTTGTGGTCACTTTCGCAGGTCCATATTTGGCAAGTAGTTCGTTACGGCCCGACGACCCCATGTGATAAATTTTGTTGACATCAACTTTGTGAACATTGTTTATCAACACTTTGCCATCTGGTGACAATGATATCCTTACTTTATTTTTGTTGAATGACTTATTCAAATACTTTAATTTTCCGAAAAACTCATCTTTATTTTCAATGGTTTTAAAAGCTTTTATAACATCAGTGTTGCCATCTATGGTGCCTTTGACTCTTCGGGTTTCAGCTGACACTTTATCGAATATTTTTCTGAAAATAAAGAGTATCGAATTTACCATTTTGAGAACTTGTCCATTTGCGCCTCGGTGGCCCTTTCGCGAATTAGGTTTTCTGCGCCTAAACCCAGTACCGGCGTTAGGGTAAGGCGCGGTTAGGCGACCGCCCAGGGCGCCGAATAGGAAGGGGCGCCGCAGGCCTACTTTCTCGTTAATTTCCCAATTTCTTTCATCCCATTTTTAGGGGATAAACCCAAAACCCGTCTAAAGAAAACACAAACCTTACATAATTCAAGGAATGATTGTGCAAAATTACATGCTTTTCGTCATTCAATTGAGTAAAACGCCATCTAACTAGACTCAAAAACTTTGTCAATCGAAAGTGAAATTGCAGAAAATCTCGATTTTCATAATTTAATAAAAGAGTTCGTTCGCCGATAGAAAGGCCAGAAAGATACAATTTTATTAGTTTTTTAATTTTTTTAATTTATGCTTATTTCTTTTAATAAATGGTAATTTTCCTTTTTTCATATGGATTTGTATTGCAGTTAGGGGGCGCCGTAGAAAATCTCGCCCAAGGGCGCTGGTAGTGCTAAAACCGGCACTGCCTAAACCTGTCAAATATCTAATGACAGACAGACAGGAAAGCCCGTAAACTTACACGTTAACCATGATGGGGATCAACGGGTTTACTTACGTGCTTTGCGAGCCACGAAGGAAAACTTACCTTTTGTTGTTACTGGACAATGAATCTCTGATTTCATTTATTTTGTTAGCTTGCGCATCCTGAACGATTTCCTGAGCGGTCTGATTGGACATAGCACCAAGCCCGAGAAACAGAGCGGAGGTGGTGAATTGGAACACTTCAATAGTTGTTGGTGTCTCTCCATACTTGACGTACTGAAAATTTTGTGAAGTTATAGCAATTTGTTTAGTCAAAACAAGGAAAAAAATAGAAACAACTCAAGTCAACTTATGTTTGATTTTCTCAGATTTTCAAACTGTTTTTTTGACTGTACTACGAACCTTGTAAATCATGTCGCTCAAACCATTGGCAACTCCAATGAATCCCGTTGCTAAATTCGTAAACTTTAGAAAGTCTAATGCGCTCATTAGGATCTGTGAAAAAATAATAATATTTGAATTGATATGATTTAAAATAACTTAGGAAACACTTGGCAATGTTTGAATCCCAAGATAAGAATTTGATCCTAATTAGCAACACTATCAAATGATGTAATAATACAAGTTGTCATTTTTTTCCCAAAATCAGCGGGTTCGATTCTTAGCCAGGATAAACGATTTTTCTAAAATCCAATGATGCGGTTTTATTTTTCGTCAAAATCAGCCTAGAAGCTCCTTTCAGCAATTTTCATGTTCCTAATAGTTTCAGATATTAGCCATCCACGCCAAATTGGAAAATTCACCCTGTATACTTACCCTAACATTTCTGCCAGACGCAGCAGCCCAACTCAATAACTTTCCAGCAGTAGTGAAAGATAAGCCGACGGAGGACACCATAATATTTATCCAGCTGGAGCGAGCTTCCATGTTATTCAAGCCGATACTCTGAAATAAAAGTTTAAACTGTTTTATCACGAGCTCGTTGTTACTGCACATCATCTGTCAATCTTGCTTTTTGATACAGCATTCCTACCACTATTTTACATGGAGTAGCTGCCTATCTGACCTCCACAATCCGATTAGTATAAGCTGATCAGATACCCGTTGATAAGGATGCCTTTCCACTAGAGATGTGTTCTGGAGCTATATGCTGCGAGAATGTAAAAGCTGACCTACGAAACTATGTGACCGTTTCCACTGATGCTACGCTATGTAGCGGTGAGAGAAGTATGTACTATGAAGATGCACCGCCGCCGCAAAGTAGCGCGAGGAAGAAGCGAAGCAGCTCGAGCTATGCGATGTATCGATAGTAGAGAAGACGACCCATAGCAGGCATCCATAGTACGCATCCTTCCGTATAAAAACACATCTTAGTTGAATCTGTTTGCACCGGTGCTATGCTGTGTGCACCAATGAATATGATTGGTGAATATCAAACGCATCCATAGCAACGTAGCATAATACATCTCTGGTGGAAAAGCAGCCTAAGGCGCCATCTCCACGGGCGAGGGAAACGCTGCGAGTCCGTCCTTCTATCGTCGGAGAATCTCCACGACGAGCGTTTATTCCGCCAGCGTATCGTCACGGAATCGCCGCGCGCGCGCGACGACTCGCAACGGAATCGCCGCGAGTCCGCGACAAGTCGTTGTGCTATAGTTTTGTTTTGTTTCACTACTGGTAACGCGGTCGTCGCGCGCCCGCCGCGCGCTCGCTGCGAGAGCGCCACGAGCGCGCGGCGATACGCCCGACTAATGTCACACATTGCCACTTGTCAAATCGCCGCGATAATATCGCCGTGTGGAGACGGGTTCATAGAGAGTGTATGGAAATACGTGGCACGACGATAATATCGCCGCGATTCTCTCGCTCGTGGAGGCAGCCCCTTAGACTATTGCGACGGAATTTTAAAATTCATCTATTTATCGAAAACGCAAGGTTGCAGTAAGGAAAATGAAATACTTGTTCATGTTTTGCTCTGTCAACTAAGGTAGCGACGGATCTTCCGATGCTGTAGACTCCGGAGACTGACGCCACGCCGACGGCTGTCGTGATCATCATCGGCGCCACGACAGGAGTCGCGAACAACGATCCAACTACAGCGACCATAGCGCCTACATTTGCCGCTGAAAATATATGTCCATAGAATAGAATACATATAAAATATGAATATGCATCAATCCTTGATAGCGATGTGACAAATACGATATTTTCAAAACACTAAATCAAGCTGATGAGTTTTTTCTTGTGGAAACTCTCAGAAACTCATCAGACTGGCCTGATTAAACACAGGATAGGTATACGCTTAATTGCGTTTCCCCAATCAAGCAATCGAGAGGGGGGAGATAGTGCTCTAAACCGAGTACTCTATGCCCCCTTTTTCATTGGTGGTCCATAAAAAGAGCATCGGACCACCTTCACAGTCAATTTTCGTCATAAGAAATCGAGTACAAAATTATTACTTTAGCAGTTATGTACTAAGGTACCATTTTCTTGTTTCAGTGCTATTTTAGTAAGTACAGTCACGAGCAATAGTATGTCTACACTAAGCAGTATTCAAAAGCGATGTTCTGATACCGTATTGATTAAACTTTTGCCTTTTCATTAGATTTCTATTTTGGAAGCCCTACTATTAGGAAATAGGTCTTATTTTATAGCGGAAACCGGTATTTTACGAGTAAATTGCGTTTGAACTTTGTTAAATGTATACATGTTATTGCTCGTGACTGTACCTACTAATTATGCCTTTTTCCCGATTCTACCAAGGTTTTGAAAAGGTCATACCTGTGCTTATGTTGTCAACGGCATTGATAACCTTTGCGCCAGGACCCAGCTCTGGTGAAGCTCTTATGGTCAGATTCACCTGTGGCACTTCTGTTGCCTGTACATGAAAAATAGACAAACTACAATACTACGAGCTGTTGTCGCGGCTTGGCTTCCCCCTATATAGCCTACTAGCTGTTGTCAGCAGCTTCGCCCGCTACAACTCGAAAATTATCCCATGGGAACATAACATCGGGATAAAAGATATCCCATGTTTAAATCCAGATTATAAACCAACTGTGTATCAAACATTCAAGTCCGATCACTGATTTTTGCTTGAAAGAGTAAGAAACATCCACACATCCAAACAAAGTTTTACTTTATAATATTAGTAGGATCTAGGGTCCCATCTTTCTCTGCACAGCATTGCAGTTTATAAAGACAGGCTTACTTACCTCAGTAATCTTTCCTGTATATTCTCCATTTTTTGGAACAACCATCACACATTTCGGCAGCTTGTTTTGGTTTAGATAGTCGTTCCAACTTTCATACACTCTGGCGTCGTGGTCTATGAATATTTTGCACCCCTTCGCTGCAATTTTTAAGTAACAACATGAAATCTGTAATCTCTGAGTGGTAGGCAGAGGTTTGCCTAATACCAAGCCAAAATTTAAATATATTTATTTCATTTCATGATTTATAGGAAACTCACCTCCATAATTCGTTGATATGCATTTTCTTATGCTGAACACATGAAATACTAAAATGTGGATAGAATCTCCTCGTTTCTCGTGAAGGTTGACCCAATAATCGTTTGGAGTTATTTCGTAAAACTTGATGTCTCGACTTGGAATAACGCAGACGACTCGAAGGACGGAAATTATCAAGTTTTCACCGTTATGTGAATATTTCACTGAAAAAAGCAAGGATAGGTTGTAACAAGTGTCCATTTAAAGTTTAAGGAAGGTATAATAGAATCACGAAGTAACTATAAAAATAAAATAACGCATTTTTACAATAGAAAGTTACCTACATTACGCTCGTTTTCGCACGGGATGGCAAGGTATTTAAGAATATTACTAGAAGTATGAAAATAAAGTTGACATAATTATCGCGACGCGACGCCTCAGTTTTCCTTCTAACAGCGCGCCATACTGGATACCGCGACAAAGTCACTGCTGTGATCTGCGGCCATCAGTTGTGAGCTTGGATGTAGTCATCATCATCAGCCTATTAATGTTCCCACTGCTGGGACACAGGCCTCCTTTCTGTGAGAGGGAGTGGGCCATAATCCACCATGCGGACCCAGTGCGGATTGGCGGATGTCACATGTCTTCGAATTTTTGGTTCTAGGACATGCCGGTTTCCTCACGATGTTTTCCTTTACCGTTTTGAGAGCAGTGGTGATGAAATAGATTACACAAAGTAATGCACCTGCCTGGATTCGAACCCGCGACCTATAACAACTCGTAAGTCGGGGCCGATACCACTGGGCTACCACTGCTCTTCAGTGTATGCTCTGCAGTGTATGCTAGAAATATAGTATGGAGAGCATAGGTATATCTACTTTATTTCTAACAAAGTGTCCATACTATGACTTAACTATTTATTTATTAAAATTGCTAAATCGTGATAATGAATTGAATAGATACCTTGTTCTAGAATCTTATTGAACACATTCATCACAGTGTCCTCATCTCGAGCTTCATACCCTTGCAGCTTCAGTTCTTGATTACTACCATTTTTTTGCACACAGTCCATCAAATTCCCCTCAGTGCTGGGCGGCCCACAAAGAGCCACTGCAACCTTTTGAAGTAGAAATCTTCTGTCTTTTTTCTCGTATCTGTAAATATGTTTAATGGGACAGTCAAAATCAACATTATTAATCTCTGATTTTAGTGTCGTTTGGACCTATTATTAGGTCTATGTATTCTCAAGTTTGCGATTCTCAATAAGTTGTAGAAAAAAAAAAATGCAAACTTTTTTAGATTTTGCTCGATATTTCCTAATCCATTCATTTTGCCGGGACGGAGGTAAGGGGACATTTTGGGAAAGGGACATTTCGCGGGATATAGAACCGAGGGACATTTTGGGGAAGCATTTTGAGCCTGAACGGATAAAAGTACCTAGGTACATTCATAGTTGTTATTGTAAGTGTTTCAACATCATTTATAACAGCAAGAGTGAGAACATCCAAACAATTGAGTCGTTGAGCGGTGAAAAAATGGAAATGTAAACCAAATTACGACTAGAACAGAGTTCAAACTAAAATGTTCAAAGTTGATAAGCCGGTCACAGACATGCTCTCTGAACTGTTGAGTAGAATTTACAAAACATATCCATGACAAATGACAATGATCGATCATTGCTACCTAGGTATAACGAAAGAATGGACTCACACAAAACGAGATAGATATAGTTTGTAAATAAATGATATTTATTCAGCAAAATTGGTTTTGGCAAACTCTTTTACACGTCAAAAAGACACTATTTTTACACTAGATGAGGCCGGTGTTTCGTACCTGACTACTCTGAGAAGAAACATCTGAAACAAACTCAGAGGTCACAGTCTCTTTTAAAGACAAGACAATTTTGTATTGATTAAGTTATATGAGAACCATGCCGATGTCTGAGGTGGTCCTGACTAATATACCTATGAGGCTATAAGGCCGCTGCCTCGAATCTTGCGGGCAGCGGCGGCGCGGCGGCGCGGCGGCGGCGGCGCGGGAGCGGCGCGTTCGTCGCAGCAGACCCGTTCTCGAAACTAACGGGCAGATCGCGCGTCACATAGCCGCGTAGTGTTGTGTTCATGATTTTGTCGTCGAGATATTTGTTTTTATTCGCGAACGAAATGTCTGAACAATGACGGCAACATCTTTTTTATTCAAATTTATTCCTAACGCTCGATTTATTGTGGTCAAAACACTAGAGCGCAGGCGCGCGGGCGATGACTGTTTGTCGAGTACACCGCTCGCTGCCCGCTCCCGCCCCGCTCTGCCGCGCCGCTGTTTTCGAGGGTCGGTCCATTTGATTATACGCATAACATCCTGCCGCTCCCGCGCCGCCGCCGCCGCCGCCGCCCCGCTGCCTGCAAGATTCGAGGCAGCGGCCTAACCTAATATCTAATGCAAAAGTGAGTTTGTTTGTTAAGTTTTCACGCCCAAACCACTGTATAATTTATGAAATTTTGCATATACGTGGTCAGGTATAGGTACGGAGACGGATTTGTAATAGATGGCACCACATGTACCTACTCGTACGATGAGAATTAATTGACAAATTTTAAATTAATGCGGGCCAAGTCGCGGGTAAAAGAGGGTAACACTGAAGAGTTTGTCTGGTTCAACGCGCTAATCTCAGGAAATACTACTTTTTTACCCGTTCTACACCTAAAAATTTTGTTTTGGAGGCACCCCCCCAGACGGGAATACAATAAGTTAGGACAGATTGAGCAAGAGCAGTGTAAATTTGTTTTATTAATTTAGATAAAGCTACATGTCTTAATTGTTTAAAAATCCAAATTAATTTCTTGCATCGGTCACCAACCAACAGTATTTGGTCATGCCAACAGAGCCGCTGGTCGAGTATAATACCCAAGTATTTGGTTTTTTCGACCCTCTCAATAACCGGACAAGAGCAGTCGCAGCCCTGAGTGCTATCGCACTGGTGTACCTTAACACGGAAGTTAGAATCAGGCTGGGTCTTTCTGGTTAGGGTGAAACACATATACATATACTGTCTTTTGGCTATTTAATGTTAGTTGATTTGTTCTTAGCCAAGATGCAACTCTAGAGAGTCCCACTTCCGTTTCTCTACGAACCATTTCCCAACTCTCGCCACAGAATACCAATGCAGTATCGTCAGCATACGAGAAAACCTGGGCGCCACCTGCCTCTAATCCGTACAGATCATTTATGTATATAAGAAATAAGGTGGGCCCAAGTACGCTGCCCTGTGGTACACCGAAGGTTACATCAGCGTCCCTGCTTACATGCTGTCCGATTTTAACACTTTGTGTTCGATCTGTTAAGTAGATTTTAAATATTTCTAAGGGAGTGCCTCTGATTGTGTTCTAACTTGCGTACAAGGATGGGGATAGATACTGTGTCGAAATCCTTTCTTAAATAATACAGTAATGTGAGATGTGATAGCTATCACAGCATCTTCGGTTGATTTACCCTGTCTAAATCCAAATTGTGACTCAGATAATATATGATATTTATATATGTATTCTATTAGTCGTTTGTTTAGGAGTTTCTCTAGGACTTTTGATAGTGCAGGCAATACCGATATAGGTCTGTAGTTACCAATATCATCTCTTGCCCCATCCTTGTGCACTGCCGTTATAGTAGATTTCTTCAGTACTTTGGGAAATATACCTTTCTCAAAGCACAAGTTGGCTAGGTGAACAATGATTGGAACAATCTCGTGTTTGGCTAATTTTAAGAAACTTGTTGGAATGCTATCACAACCTGGAGCGCAATTTGATTTTAAGTTCATATGTAAATGGTACACTTCGTCTAAAAAAGAAATGCAGTGGGCCCGGCTCGCCTGTCAGTGTAGAAAATAATTGAATAGAAGACGTTTTCGAATTTTGAAAACACTTTCCGCACTAGCACGGAAAAAGGAGATGGTATCAAAATTCACCCAAAATCAAAGTGTGATCGATACGGTCAAACTGTATGCCGATAGATTCTCTAGAACTATCTTAATAATCGTACCAAGTTTCAACATCCTACTCTATGGGATATCGGAGTTATGGGCTGTCAAAGTGTGCAAAAAATATCCATCTTGTTCCTTGAGATTTCACGTTTGTGCTGCCAAAGTACTCATGCTGCCGATTATATTGCGTACCAACGACGCCTTAGATGTTATTAAAGGTATTACAAAAAAAAAACTGGCCAAGTGCGAGTCGGACTCGCCCATGAAGGGTTCCGTAGCAGCAAGTAACATAATATAAACGTTCTTGTAGTTGGTTGTAACTTTGAAAAGTAAATTGCGGATTACGGTTTATGACGTATTAAAAAAAAAAACTAATTACTTGATCTTGTTCAAACCAATTTTCAATTGAAGTTTGCATGGCAATGTACATCATATATTTTTTTTAGTTTTATCATTCACTTATTTTAGAAGTTACAGGGGGGGGACACATTTTACCACTTTGGAAGTGTCTCTCACGCAAAATGTTCAGTTTCGAAAAAAATGATGTTAGTAACCTCAATATAATTTTTCAAGACCTATTCATAGATACCCCAAACGTATGAGTCAGGCGAAAAAAAAATTTTTGAGTTTCAATTCGATGTATGGGGGCAACCCCCAAAATTAGTTTTATTTTTACTTTCGTATGAAAATCCTCATGGGGTTCACTCAATACATCTACCTACCAAGTTTCAACAGGATAGCTCATAAACTTTCGAAGAAAAAAGGCTGTGACATACGGACGGACAGACAGACATGACGAATCTTTAAGGGTTCCGTTTTTTGCCATTTGGCTACGGAACCCTAAAAAGTGCCAGCATTACATAACAGTAGTCGCAATTGATATATAACATCTGATATCTCACCGCATGTCTTGGGTCATCCACCCAACGTTAAGAAACAAAACACTTTGGGAAATGTTACTTTACAGTGGTCACCCATCCAAAGACAGACCTCTGTGAATGTTGCTTAACTTTGGCAACTCATCCTCAGATTGTTCTCAGCAAGTGTTGTTTTACTTGGGCCATCCATCAAAAGCCGTACTTTGGAAATAAAGAAAGACAGAAAGAAAGAAAAGTTTATTATTAGTCACACACAGAACAGAACAACAACATTAAAACTAAACAAGTGCAGAAGACACGAGTGCTGCTGTCAGGCGTCCATATATGTATCAGTTTTGCAGCGGCATCTCTCCATAGGATCATTCATTGAATGGTTTTCTATTTTTTGTAATCGTGGTGAAATCATCAATTGATTCCGGGAATTCAGGGCAGACCGGGAGGGACTGTCAGACTCGTACTGACTAAAATCCACGGTGTCCTTCAATAGCCCTTTACGTTCCAGGGTCACGGTAAATTGATAAGTCCCGCGACGCCGGCAGGCTTTGGCCCTCTAGAGTCCCCCGTCATCATGCTGACACTCTTTGAGGCGCGGGTGGAACACAACGCGCCGTCGACCCGGGGTTACTGTAATGCTGGCACTTTTTTAACCGACTTAAAAAAAAAGTAGGTTCTCAGTTAGACCTGTATGTATGTTTGAATGTATGTATGTTTGTCCACGATTATCTCGCGTTTGGCTGAACGGATTTTGATGCAGTTTTCAGGAAAGTGTTCATTACATTCTGGAGAAGGTTTAGTATATAACACTGATTTTGCCCGCGTGGATCCGTTTTGCTTACTTGGATCGTAGATTTTAAGGGACGATTAAAAGAAGAAAGAAAGAAAAACATTTATTTGGCGCGAAGGGACCACGATGGACACACACATTCAAAATAAAAATAAACACAGAAAAAAAAAGAGAAAACCTATATCTAACACAAGAAAAAGATAAAAGAAGAATGTTTGTGTCTCACGGCTGCGCCAAAAAGGCCGATTGCATGTTTGTCCGCAATTATCTAGCGTTTGGCTGAACCGATTTTGATGCAGTTTTCAGAAAAGTGTTTGTTACATTCTGAGGAAGGTTTTAGTATATAACAATAATGGATATCTCGTGAAGTTGCTCACATAGATCCGTTTTGCTTAATAGGATTGTACGAGTAGATTTTCAAAGACGCCGATTTTATGAAGATTTTTAACCGACTTCAAAAAAAAAAGTAGGTTCTCAGTTCGACCTCTATGTATGTATGTATGTATGTATGCATGTTAGTCCGCAATTATCTCACGTTTGGCTGAACCGATTTTGATTCAGTTTTCAGGAGAGTGTTCATTACATTCTGGAGAAGGTTTTAGTATATAACACTAATAGATATCCCGTGACGTTGCCCGCGTGGATCCGTTTTCCTTACTTGGATCGTAGATTTTCAGGGACGATTGCATGTTAGTCCGCGATTATCTCGCGTTTGGCTGAACCGATTTTGATACAGTTTTCAGGAAAGTGTTCATTACATTCTGGAGAAGGTTTTGGTATATAACACTAATAGATATCCCGTGACTTTGCCCGCGTTGATCCGTTTTCCTTACTTGGATCGTAGAATTTCAGGGACGATTGCATGTTTGTCCGCGATTATCTCGCGTTTGGCTGAACCGATTTTGATGCAGTTTTCAGAAAAGTGTTAGTTACATTCTGGGGAAGGTTTTAGTATATAACAATAATGGATATCTCGTGAAGTTGCTCGCATAGATCCGTTTTTGTTGCTTAATAAGCTTGTAGATTTTCAAAGAAGCCGATTTTTATGAAGATTTTTTTTGTGGAATATCTCAACTAAAAAGGGAAAAATAAAAAACTTTTTTAAAAAAAGGGAACCGACTTCAAAACCAAACACAAAAAACTATAAAATAACTTTTCTTTCGGAAGTCGGTGGCCATATCTCAATGAAATAAAAAAAAAACAAAGCCACCGACTTCCGAAAGAAAAGTTATTTTATAGTTTTTTGTGTTTGGTTTTGAAGTCGGTTCCCTTTTTTTAAAAAAGTTTTTGTTTATTATCTCAACTAAAAAGGGAAATAAAAAAACTTTTTGAAAAAAAGGGAACCGACTTCAAAACCAAACACAAAAAAAAAACCTTTTTTAAAAAAGGGAACCGACTTCAAAACTAAACACAAAAAAAACTATAAAATAACTTTTCTTTCGGAAGTCGGTGGCTTTGTTTTTTTTATTTCATTGACATTATTATGGCCACCGACTTCCGAAAGAAAAGTTATTTTATAGTTTTTTTTTGTCTTTAGTTCTGAAGTCGGTTCCCTTTTTTAAAAAAAGTTTTTTATTTTTCCCTTTTTAGTTGAGATAATCAACAAAAATCTTCATAAAATCGGCGTCTTTGAAAATCTACAATCCTAATAAGCAAATCGGATCCACGCGGGCAACGTCACGGGATATCTATTAGTGTTATATACTGAAACCTTCTCCAGAATGTAACAAACACTTTCCTGAAAACTGCATCAAAATCGGTTCAGCCAAACGCGAGATAATCGCGGACAAACATGCAATCGTCCCTGAAAATCAACGATCCAAGTAAGCAAAACGGATCCACGCGGGCAACGTCACGGGATATCTATTAGTGTTATATACTAAAACCATCTCCAGAATGTAATGAACACTTTCCTGAAAACTGCATCAAAATCCGTTCAGCCAAACGCGAGATAATCGCGGACAAACATACATACATACATACACACAGGTCGAACTGAGAACCTACTTTTTTTTTGAAGTCGGTTAAAAAACTATCTTTCGGAAGTCGGTGGCCATATACATAATATATCAATGAAATAAAAAAAAACAAAGCCACGGACTTCCGAAAGAAAAGATATTTTATAGTTTTTTTGTGTTTGGTTTTGAAGTCGGTTCCCTTTTTTTCAAAAAGTTTTTTTTTTTTGTTAATAACAACTATGCCGTCGTTGGTACGCAATATTATAATCGGCAGCATGACTGTTTTGGCAACACAAACGTGAAATCTCAAGTAGCAAGTGGAACTTTTTTGGCAAACTTTGACAGCCCATAACTCCGATATGCCATGGATTAGGATATTGTAACTTGGTACGATTATTAAGATAGTTCTAGGGAATCCATCTGCATACAGTTTGAACGTATCGATCACACTTTGATTTTGGGTTTTTGGTCCATACATTGTGGACCATGTCCTTTTGCGCTCAGATTTCGAATGACAAATAGAATAAGTATTTGCGTGTGAAGTAAAAAAGTATTTTTGTGTTGGATAGTCCGCTTGTCGAGGAAGGCTATAGGCTATATTAACATCACGCTACGACAAACAGGAGCCGAACAAGCCAGGGTGAAACCAAAATCAAAAATCAAAATCAAAGCGTTTATTTCAATAAGGCCATTACAGGCACTTTTGAATTGTCAAAAGACATAAAATAAAACTAGTACACAAATAGTTATGGTGCTACAGTCCCAGTCACAAGACATAAAAACTGTGAAAGTACCGTAGGTGCTCATTCCAAAGGGGTAGATCTCTATGGAGAAGAATGAGCAAGAACCGCGGGGAACAACTATAATATTCCACAACTATCACACAACGCCATCTAGTCCCAAGATAAGTGTGATAGCCAACTGTGTGTACTGCTTGCATCATTATTTGCAATCAGAGGTGAAGTATTTAATCTAGATACCTATACAAGGTAGGCAGGTAGGTACTTAGGACCGTAATCTATGTACCTATATTAAATACTTCAACCTAACTACTGAACTTAGGTGAGCACAGACCCCAGCAGAACAACCTACAGCAATCTGTCAAACTTTTCTGTCAATATTTCATCTTTATCAAAAAAAAATAGAAGGTGGTTTGATGTGCTGGCGTCTGTTTAAATGTCAAGAATATTTTTCTAAAAACTAGCGGACAAAATGCAGTCTGTCTATAAAATCTGAGAACTATATAAGTTCTGAGAACTCCTTTTAACAGACTTCAAAGGAGGAGGTTCTCAGTTCGGTCTGTATTTTTTTTAACTCGATTAAATACTTACAGTTCCCAATCAGCATCACCAATTGCTTCGTAATACTCCTGTTGTATCTCTACCGCATTCATTTCAAGACGTCTATTTGGGTCTTCCATTTTAATATTTAGGTACTGAAAAACAAAAAAAAACACAAATGAGAACGCAACACACCTACGTAATATAAATAGGTACTCTTGAGGCATATTCCGAACGAATAATTAGGTAGGGTGAGTGGGGGTAAGTTGGAATGAAAAATTGATGAGATGAACAGTGTTGATTTGAAACTGTTGTCACACAAAGGGATTCAATGCAAATGCAAAAAAAATTGTTTTGGGTAAAAAAGCATGGTCAAGTTGTTTCTATAATGTTGAAAGAAATCTTTGTGAAACAATTATTTATGAAAAAACTGTAATTAAAATTGGTCTTAATGAAGAAAAGATGTAGGGGTAAGACGAAATGCCCAAGGGGTAAGACTGAAATAGTGACTAAAATAGTCCTTATGGTTATGACCATAAGTACGTTTTTATTCTTACCCCGCTTGATGGAAGACTAAAATTTCAATTTTACGCGGATAATGTGTCCGTACAGAAAATGTCAAAAAACACACAAATGCTCTCACTTAGCGACTGACGCAGACTGCGGTGTGGGGCAAGATAAAACGGTGTCTACAATGATGTTGCCAGCATTAAAAGATTTCCTTTATATTCGGCGTTATTGTATCTTTTTTATCTTTCCCCGTTTTTCATCTTACCCCCACTCACCCTAGCAAATAAATCAATATCACCTAAGCCTACCGAGCGGGGCAGTCTAAAAAGGCCAGTTTAGCAGTACTTTTCATTTATACAATTACCTATATCAATAGCGATAATTCGTAAAATGGAATTGAATACTCAAGCAATTATGATAATATAATGATTTAATCACAGTTCAGCACATCTCTACCTCAATTAATTAAATAGATTTTCAACCTTATCACAATAATAAGTAGAGGGTTAATTTTTGATTGGTAAATTTTGACAGATTCGGGTAGGTTGCAGGACCTGCTGGCGTCTGTACGAAGAAAGATTTGGAATTTTGGAGCCGTGCCAGAAAGAGGCAGGTCGTTACCTCATTAATTCACTCTTATCTAATACTTATACCTACTAAAATATAAGTAGGTACCTAAATATGTAGGTTATACCTACTATAAACACTTTAAAATTATTTCTGATATCTATTAGAATGGAAGACGTTATTATATTTTCTGTTCTGAACCATTCAGTCAGTGCCGAGACTAAAATTAGCTGTACCCGAAGTAAAATAAACAGTTCAAACAAACACTGCGCAGTAGTGCGCAGGCGCAAGCGGCAACGCCTCCGCACCGCGCAGATAGCAAGGTGAAGTCGGTGAAGAAGTGAACGCATACCTACATACCAATAAGTATGTACAGTCAGCATCAAAAGTTGCTGACCATATCCAGATTTTCAAAAACGCTGTACACCGTACAATGACAATACTTTGACACCGTATCATTAGGTACGTACGTATTATTACGGTGTACCTACAGCGATTTTGAAAATCTGAATGTGTTCAGCAACTTTGATGCTGACTGCACATATTTCAAGACTAGCTGTTCCCCCGTAGTGTACCCCCACTACTCATCTCCTATTGGTCGTAGCATGATGTTTGATCTTATAGTCTTCCGCGATAAATGGACTATACAAATAGGTACAACAAGAATTTCTCAATTCCATCTAGTAGTTCCTAAGATGGGGTGCTAAGACAGGAAACCTCCACGTGCGCCCGTGGACTGGAGTTCCCTCTCGGATACGTCCGGGGGGAAGACCAGTTTTTCGGGCCGGTGCACCCTGGGATGCGGGCAAAAACTCTTCCTTAGGCACTGTGTGCCTAAAGGGTCTCTTTGCCCGTATGCGAATAGCTGTCGTGTGGACGCTCCAACCCGTGTCCCTCTGATTAGCAGAGGGCACAGCGGCGGAGCGGGCTTGCGGACGGTGAGTAATGGGTATAGCTTGCCGTCCGACCAAGGACCAAGCCCGGGTCGGTGGCGCGTGGTGTTTCGCGCCAAATGCCTGCAGGGGTCGCGGGTTTTTTCTTAACCCAGGATACCGTGGCCCCGGAACGTAAAGGGCATCCGAAGGAACACTGGTGGATTTTAGTCAGTAAGAGTCTGACAGTCCCTTCCGCCCCACCCAGGGCTGGAGGACTCATTTGACGATTTCACCACCTATAAAAAAAAAAAAGTAGTTCCTAAGATAAGCGCGTTCAACTGAACAAACTCTTCAGCTTTATAAAATTAATATAGATACCTAGATAGATTATAGTTCCAATACCCTAACTAATATTTATAGTGAAAAGGTACAAAAATCAAAAGAAAAACAACCCTCGTTCTAAAGCAGTCGGGTAAAAACAATTGAACATGAAAAACTGGCTGGGGCCAGTTTTTCATGTTCCACCTGCACATGCAGGGCCGGATTAACCATCTCGGGGCCCCTAGGCACAGCTCGTTTCGGGCCCTCCCTTTTTCATACCATAACAACGCAATTTTTTTTTTAGCGTGGTAAAATCATCAAATGAGTCCTCCCACCTAGGGCAGGGCGGGAGGGACTGTCAGACTTCTACTGACTAAAATCCACGATGTCCTTCATTAGCCCTTTACGTTCCAGGGTCACGGTAATGATATAAGTACCGCGACCCCGGCAGGCTTTGGCCCTGTCATCTTGCTGACACTCTTTTAGGCGCGCGTGGAATACAACGCGCCGTCGAGCTCGGCTTCTCCTTCGCGAGCATGACTGCTTCACAGAAGGAGGCGACCTCTTCCCACTCCGTCTCGGCCCGCAGCATGACCTCGACCAAAACCGGGCGCGAGAGGTCTCCTCCTATCGCTGCCGTGAGGACACGGCGGTGACTTGCCCAAGCGGGGCAGTCCTGCACCGTATGCTCCACTGTGTCCTCCGGGCGATCTTTGCTGTGGTGACACCCAGGCGTTTCTTCCCTGCCTATCCGACACAGGTACCTACCGAAACATCCATGTCCTATGTGACGTCATGCGGTAGGTAAGGACGCCGTAACGCATATCCAGCCACTCCTCAAATAGGGGTCTTACCGCCACGATTGCGGCGTGCCCGAACCTCGTTTGCGACAGTCGTTCCCTCCATACTGCCCTGAGATCGCGCCAGACCTCTTCCCGCCGCGCCTAGACTTGTCTGGGCAGCGAGAATTCTCCCCGGCGCTGCGCCTCCAAGCGCCAATCATGACGCGCTGGCTCGCTGCAGTCGCCTCCAGATCCTGGGATCTGGAGGCGACTGCCCTCCAGCGCGTCTGCCCTGGGGCAGTAATCCGACAAGGAGGTTGGCTGATTCGCCGGCGATCGTGCGGTATCCTCGGGTCATCCGGATAGCCATGACCCTCTGGCATGCGCCCAGCTTTGCTGGTCACGTCCGAATGCTCAGGGCCCACACTGGGGCCCCGTAGAGGGCCATGGACCGCACGACACCGGCGTACAGTCTCCGGCAGGAGACGTTTGGCCCGCTGAGATTGGGCAGGAGTCGCCTGATGGCGGCTGCTGCCCGGTTCAGCCTTGGGGCCAAACGCAGGAAGTGCTCCTTGAAGTTCCACCGGCTGTCGAGGACGAGTCCCAGGTACTTCATCGTCCCCCTGACGCCGATGCGAACCCCTCCCACCGTTATGTGGGACTCCGATCGTGGCGCGTTCAGACGGCCATGAAAACACCACCAACCACCAACAGCCTCTGTTTTGTGAAGCGCCACGTCGAGTCCCAACTACCGGATCGTCGGACTCTCCCTCCGCCAGGACGAGCGTGTCGATAAGCGATTATATATGTAAAAAATTAAATTATAGATGTTAATATATTAATAAAAGTGACCAATACAAAAAAAAAATTGTTAGATCAATTTCAATACAATGAAAAAATTCAGACATTCACCCTCACTCTTATAGTGTCAATAATGGGGGCTTTTACCTTATAATGTGCACAAAAAAGTTTCACTTTTACCGTGGTTTCATAAAACTACACAATCCCTTTTTTTTTCATTTTTTAATCGGGAGTGCTGGGCCCCTGGTCATAGTGGGCCCCTAGGCACTGGCCTAAAGTGCCTTATGGATAATACGGCACTGTGCACATGCTCACATGTTCCACACATGAACCACGTGAAGAATGATAATTTAATGGGTTAAATTATCATTCTTCACGTGGTTTCAAACAAAAAGATTACCTACTCGTACATTTACCTAAAAGCCAGTCAAACAAATTGACTATAATCACAACATGCAATAAAGAACGGAACGCAATAATACTTAAACAATTAAAAAAATGTAAACATTGTCGCTATACAAAGTCAAACAATACGTACCTACCTTGTAAACTGTTTTATAAAAGAACACTCGTTAATAATAATTCATAGCCACAACCTGCTATTCAGACGAATAACTGCAGAATGCAAAATGTAATGCAAAAACAGTCCCGTCCCGTCTTGCTATGCTATGTTTTTATTTACGACTTTTATAAAGAAAATCACCGACCATAGACAAATCATTGTTGTAGGGTTGCCACAATTAAAGGAATACGATGCTTCAGATTAGTGTTGTCAGTGTAGCCCGCGAAATTCAAATTTTAGTTCTAATTTCTGTATCTTAAATAATCTACAGATCACCTCATCATCAGATCGTTTGTTGACTTCCCATACCTCTGAGGGAAACGAGTAATCCGCTGGCGCGGCGATCACATTGTCTTTTTGTCTTTTAAGAAAGTAATGTGTTTGAGGCCTCGAACCGTTTTTGCTCCTTCTAGAAAGTGGTCATTTTAATGGCAGTATTACTCAGTCTATTCTCTGTTAAGGTATACCCGTCTCAAGGTTAAAGAAATTAGGTTAGATCGATCGGTATCGCTTGTATTGTACCTACGTGTCATTATAGATATTTGTCGTTTGTGGTTTTGGAGCCCGGGTGTATCCTTATCATTTCGTAATGACGTCAAGTCTGCCTGTACGCCACGCTAAGGCTGCGGTTCCACTGAGGCGGAGTGGAGCGGTGCGGAGCAGAGCTGTGCCGCGATTCACCAATCACGTGTCTTGAAATCTACATGTGTCTAGTCAGCATTGTGCATCAGCCATTGTGATTGGTGAATCGCGGCACAGCTCGTCTCCGCTCAGCTCCGCTCTGTGGAACCGCAGCCTTATCGTTTGTAACTCTCTAAAATCAAGTCACTGAAGATTGCAAAAAAAAATATGCGTTGAATCATTTTAAATGCTTAGCTAATGTTTTAAACCGACTTCGAAAAAAGGATTCTATTCTCAATTCGTCGTAATCTTTTTTTATCTGATGTAGTTGGATATTAAATACTCTACATGTTTTAGCGGATGCGGATGCCCGCGCGTTTAGATACAAAAGTGCACGCGCGGGTCCCCGCGACGGAGCACTTTTGTATTGAACCGCGGGTGCATCCGCTTAACGCAGTTTCGGCCCTTAGGCCCTAAGCACATGTGCCCTAAGTCATTGATTACTGAGATTGTTTATATTATTTTCTAATACAATAATCAATATCAATAATCATTTTGATTGTTATAATACAAATTAAAGTACTGAATAACTAATGTACAGTTTTTTTATTAATAACTAGCTTCTGCCAGCGACTTCGTACGCGGATCCTGTTGCTTATGCCAGCGACAATGGGGTCGTCAAAATCGAAGATCTGAAACGTCTGATGTCGAATTCTAAGAGCCTGGGGACGGGAAAACAACGGGACGCGCATGACGATTCCAGATGTTCCAGATCTTTCATTTTTGTAAGTCAACAGGAAATGCCCATCAGACTAAACAACTCTTGCTAAGACGTCATTCCTATATATGTTATAGTGTAGTTGGGCTCTTGGAGTTCCACATCAGGTGTTCCAGATCTTCAGTTTTTATACCACAACAGGGAGTGCTCATCAGGCTGAACAACTCTTGCTAAGACATCATTACTGTATATGTAATAGTGTAGCTGGGCTCTTGGAGTTCCACATCAGGTGTTTTATATCTTCAAATTTATTTTCGCAGCAGAAAATGCTCATCACGCGGAACAATTTTTGTTATGGCGCTATTTTTGTATCTCTTATAGTTTAGCTGATCTATTGCAGTTCTGCATCAGGTGTTCAAGTTTCCAAGATAAATTATAGCCTATAATGTTGCCCAGACTTAATAGCTATACAACAACAAAAAAAAAACAATCAAATCCCTCCAGTAGTTCCGAAGATTAGCGTGTATGGAGTAACTTCTCCCGTTTTCCTAACATTTCCCTTCACTGCTCTGCTCCTATTGATTGTAGCGTGATGAAAAGTATACTATAACCAGCGCAGGAGTATGAAAAATAATTGTACCAAGTTTCGTCAAAATCCGTCGAGTAGTTTTTGTTTCTATAACGGTTATACAGACAGACAGACAGACAGACAGACAGACAATAATTTTATTAATTGCATTTTTGGCATCAGTATCGATCCCTAATCACCCCCTGATAATTATTTTGGAAATATATTTAATGTACAGAATTGACCTCTCTACAGATTTATTAAAAGTATAGAAGATAACAACCTTGCATAATTATCTGGAACAGTAATTATCTTATAAAAAATTAAAGGATTATCTATGTTCAATGATGAATCATAACGATGAAGGACATTTGAATCGAGGTCAAAACAATTACACGAGCGAGAGATAAGACAGTTTATTATTTTATATAACAATATATTATTTTATACATATATACATAATATATATAATTCAATATGTAGCTTACAATAGTAACTGGTTAATATCTATTTTTTGTGTAAATACGTATTATATTCAATGATCTCATAAGATATAAAAGGCACTAAGTATATTTTGTGCAATAGATTATCACTAACACTAGGTGGAATTAAACTATAATTAATTATATATTATTTTTGAATTGTTATATTGCCAACCTGGCAACTCTAGCCATAGTGTGCTTTGTCATTCATTATGGCGTCATCTAGTGTTAGTACATTTTTAATACCAAAACCTAAGAATAAGCTATCAGTGGTGCATTATCACAGTGCAAATTCTATCACATGTTAATACAATTATTAACATTAACTGCAATTTGTTAAAAACTGTTTTACAAATTAAAGAGGTCTATAACTCTTAGATTTTTATAAATATTTGGAAAATTTTGATATGTATTGTTTTGATTTTTTAATTACTTCAAATTCCTTGAATCATCTGTCTTGTAATAAGCATTAGTGCTGAAACTGAGATTTCAAGTATTTATAACAGTCATTATAGGACTAATATTATTTATAAAATAATTAGTTTTATTCAGTCTAATGCTACAATTTTCCTCAAGATAAGCCCTTTCGCGAGTGTTTACATATATGAGTCAAAAGGAAGCTCTAGTAGTGTAGAACAATTACAAGTATGATATCTTCATCAACCATAGTAGTTTACCAAGCATTATGTTCATAATAACTATGAAATACCTACTCCCGAAGCGAAGCTAATACCAAAAATATTATAGTCTCATAAATATAATATTCTTATGCGTACCTAATGCCTCTACATATTTCACAGACAACGGACTTCTTGTTAGGGAACTCTAAGCTTCTACGATTCATTTCTCCGTCGACCCAGCCCAGTAAACGATCTTTCAAGTGTAAAATAGTTTCCTGACGAACAACACCTTCTTGGAAGAACTCTTTTAGAACTATCATTATACCATTGTCGTTCTCTCTACTGGCATCGCCGAGCGGCCTCTGATGTTTCATGTAGTTAAACACAAACTTGACTATTTGAACTATTAGATCTTCTTCAGGACTTAACAGCCTAAGCCTAGCTATGTCTTCAGGGACGAGTTTAGACAATACGTTGAAGGATATTGTCATTAAGTTGGCGTAGACATCTTGGCTTAAGTTCTCCAGCATGAGAGCTACGTTTTCGGCTCCGGATGCGCTGACTCGAACGAGTAGGGAGCCAATTCTCAATATTTCTCCTGGATGGATACCAACTAGTGTGGTCCTCTCTTCCTCGCCTTCGATGTAGCCGGTGACAGCATTAGTGGCTGGTGCCACCCGCGTCGGCACATTGCTGGTGTTCAGATTGGCAGGTCCTAGGTTACTGAATAGTTGTGCTCTACCTTCCTTCCCGAGGTTATATAACTCTGAAGGATTGAACTTATGTTGTGCGTTTAAGTTGACTTGCCCGTCAGAAGTCATGGATATCCTGAGCTTGTGTTGGTTGACGTCTTTGTTTATACGGAGCACGTCAGCGAAGTATTGGTCTTTATCGAAGATGTTCTGTATGCCTCGGATGACTTCAGTATTGCCCTGCACTGCGCCTTGAACCCTCCTTGATTCAGCGCTGATTTTGTCGAACATTTTTCTAAAAATAAAAAAAAAGGTTTGTAAAATTGTAAACAAGGATTTTTTAAATCTTAGTTATTTTTAAACGCACGCGAGCATCGTCAGGATTAAATCCCACTTGCAGCAGAATTTTTCTTTCCTCAAAAATCATCTCTAAGGGTTTTTTTTGTTTGCTAAAAGTACAAAATACTTTTTGGTACAAACCTGTGTCTATTGCTCCTAAGTGTGGCGCGATACTCGTTGATGGCTTTAGCTTGAGACTCTTCAATAATACTCTGCGCGGTCCGGTTAGATACCACAGCATGGCAGAAGAACAGAGTCGCCGACGCGAATTGGAACAATTCCAACTTCGTCGGTTTCTCTCCGTGCTTGCGATACTATAGAGTAAAAAGAACACATGAAAATTTATAAGTCAAAACTGTAAATTGAATATTTTTCTAAAACCGTAAAACTTTTAAAAGAATACTTGGGGTGTGAATGGTGTGATCTACAATAGATTTACTTCTGGCACGAATATTATTAAGAAGTCTGGTCAACATAGAGGCTGCATATTATCACGCTATCACCTACGGGGAACGAGTAGTGAACACGCAGACGACGTCCGCGGACAGCAGGTAGTGAGAAAATAAAATATTATATTATGTTATAGCGAGCAGTGGTGGCCCAGTGGTATCGGTCCCGACTTACGAGTTGTAGGTCGTGGGTTCGAACCCCGCAAGGCGCATTACTTTGTGTAAATTATTACATCACCACTGCTCTCAAAACGGTGAAGGAAAACATCGTGAGGAAACCGGAATGTCCTAGAACCAAAAATTCGAAGACATGTGACATCTGCCAATCCGCACTGGGCCCGCGTGGTGGATTATGGCCCACTCCCTCTCACAGAGAGGAGGCCTGTGTCCTAGCAGTGGGAACATTATAGGCTGATGATGATGATGTTATAGCTGTAAACATTTGCGACTTACCTTTAGTATAATGTGCAGTAAACTGTTGACGACTCCTGCTCCACCGGTCACTATGTTTGCATGCCTCAGCACCTCCACCGACACCGCTAACGCTTGTCCTGTCTGCAAAAGTAAAATTGTTATTTAATTTAAAAAAAAGTTTAACCTCAAAGTAGTTGCACATGATGTGTAACATCTGACATCTCCCTGCTTAGGGTCAATTTATACTAGCGCAGAGTCGAAGCGCATCGAAGCGTCTTTCTAAAACTGAACATAACAATTTCAACCTTAACTCCACAGCGTAACGCACACACTACTTCTAAAATTTTAAAAAGTCGCGCGCATTCTTCAGAATTCGCGCGTCTTTGCGTGAACAACGCTGATCGTGAATCGTGAAAATCTTAGAAGTAATGCGTGCGTTACGCTGTGGAGTTAAGGTTGAAATTGTTATGTTCAGTTTTAGAAAGACGCTTCGATGCGCTTCGACTCTGCGCTAGTATAAATTGACCCTTAACGGACGGCCCATTCACGACAGAGTGGTCTATGGGACTTTACCCATTCCGCGATGCGACGCGATTCCAACTACAAGTGAAAATCAACCTTGCTACTAAGAAATAATGATGCTATTCGATTGACTTGACGTCGTCGTGGCGATCCTGTTTTGTTTTTCATTTACCCGTAGATAACAACGAGTTTTATGTCGTAGTGGTAAGGTTGATTTTCACTTGTAGTTGCAATCGCGTCGCGCCATGAGTAAAGTCCCTAAGCAATGAACGTTGTGACGGGTGGCGCGAATGAGACGTTAGTGACTTTGTAAGTACGCGAAATTGCTACTGGGGCGACGGCTCGTGGCGTGAGGCAAACATAGCCCGCGCTAAGTCACCACTCACAGCGGCAAGGTTGTGAACGGGTTTAAGTCACCTATCCTAAGACTGATTTCATCAAGTGTATACTATACTTTGTTCCTACCAAAAACAAAAGTTGGCTTAACTTTTTGTAAACCATTCAAAATTTACCTTTGTCACAGTCAATGTATTGCTTACCTTGGTTACACTTTTTTTTAGCGTGATAAAATCATCAAATAAGTCCTCCCACCCAGGGCAGAGCGGGAGGGACTGTCAGACTCGTATTGACTAAAATCCACGGTGTCCTTCAATAGCCCTTTACGTTCCGGGGTCACGGTAATTCGTGAGTCCCGTAAGCCCGGCAGGCTGTACCGCTCAAAAGGGAGGCCCCGTCATTATGCTGACGCTCTTTGAGGCGCGCGTGGAACACAACGCGCCGTCGACCCGGGCATGGTCCATGGTCGGACAGCGAGTCGCCCATTACTCGCCTTTCGCATGCCCGCGCCCAGTGGCCGGAGATCGTCTAGCGACGTCCGTCGCCGTGGGCGTCTACCACTGCGGCTGGGGTGAAGGGAGGACGCTGTCCTCTCCCTCACCAGGCGCGCAGGCTATAGGCTGTATAACATCACGCTACAACCAAAAGGAGCTGAGCAATGTGTGAAAAATTGAAACCTATTTCGAAAATAAGCTTGAAACTCAACTGTTACTTTTTACAAATATTTTTAAATAATCTCTTGTTGTTGGCATTCGTTCGAGCGATATTTACGAGTGACGTCACTGTCATGACGTGTGAAGTTATACCTTGGTCATGTTGGTGCCTGCGGCGGCCGAGCGCGAGAGTAGCGAGCTAGCGGCGCCAGCAGCGAGGCCCACGCTCGACGCCGCTATGTTCAGCCAACTGCCACGGGCTTCCGCATCCGTCGGGCTAATAGTCTGGAAAAGGGGTTAAGACCGATTATTCTATTCGATTTCTAAGAAATTACATTCTTCTTATCGATACCGATTTTACGTTTGTAGACAGTGGCTTTAGTGTATACTTCAGAGATCACTTAGTTCTTTGTGGTGCTGAAAATTATGACCTTAACGTATCTAAATTCAATAAAAATACACTATACAGACCCCCCATTTCTCCCCTACAAGTTTAATGCGATAAAAGAAGTCAACTCACATTGGTAAAGAGCTACCTGTCTTTTTCCTTTTATCGAAATCAGTGGACCAATTTAGGCGTAAAAGCGAAACAAACAAACACAATTTCGCATTTATAATATGAGTTAGAATATGCTTACTTGTTCATGAACGCTTCTATCATGCAAATGCAGCGAGGATCGTACAAGGCCATACACGCCGGTAGCCACGGTAGCCGCGGCCGCGCCCGCTAGCACTACTGGAGCCACGGGCGTGAAGGCAGCCACGCCTATCACGCCAATAGCGCCTATAGACGCGATTGTAGTTGCCGAGTCCACTGAGCTTAACACACGGGCCTTTACACCCAAAGACGGTGATGGCGCCACTGTCAGTTTTACAGCGAAAGTTTCTTCACCCTGTAATACAAAGCAATATAATATGGTGGACATCTGAGTTCTGTGTAACATTAATATTGTTGATGTAATTGAACTTCAGGCTAAAAAATGAAAAAAAAGGTTGCTTTATTACTTGCTTCGGATTTCGTTTCAAAAGCCCATCTTAATAATGTTTTATTACCTCAAGGAGAGTTCCAGTGTATTCTCCGTTTTCAGGCACAATGATAACACATTTTGGTAGAGTGTTATCTGTCAAATACGAATCCCAGTCTTGATAAACGCGCGCATTTTCATCAATGTAAACGCGGCATGATTTCGCTAAAAATATAAAAACAAACAATAAACAGAAATGAGTTACTAAAGCCTGCTCTACACTACTCGCGAAGTTGCCTCGACGAAGTACTCGTCGAAGTTGATCGAAGTCCCGAAGTATGTGACTACACACTCGTGCAACTTCGCGAGGAGCTCATTGAGCCCTTTGACTCGGTCGCAAAAACCGACAACAAATGGAAGTCGCCCGAAGCGAGCCGAAGTTGCACGAAGCGAAGTGCCCTTCTACACTATCGTATTCGGTCAACTTCGACCAACTTATTTTTATAAAAATTTAATTTGATAACTTTCTAAAAAAATTAATATGATGCTATCAAATATACTTACTGCCAACTGTAGTAGGTATACACTTTCTGACCCTGAACAAAGCAGTACACCACATATCACTGTCTGTTCTCTCATGAAGGTCTAACCAGTAGTTCGATGGCTGCATCTGATAGAATTTCAGTGGCTTTGGTTTAGCGCACACAACAAGAAGTACTGACATTACTATGTCATCATCATTGTGTGAATATTTACCTAGAAATAAAGTTTATTCATTTAAAAGTATCAATATAAATGAGATCTTTAGTGCCACAATATGAACACGGCTTGTATTTTGTGGCTCCTTGACCTTTTCAAAATGCATTTTTCATAATTAAATCTGTTCATATTGTCAACATAGTCTACTTAAGATTCTAAGAAACCATCAATAAGCATCATCACCAGCCGGAAAACATCCACAGCTGAACAAAGGACCTCTCCTTACGACAAACTCTCCTCTAGACGACAATCCAGCACTTTTTTTCTCTTGCATATTTTTAGTTTTGTGTACTGCCAAAATTCACATTAAAACTCACTTTGTTCACATAATTTTTCATATACTCTCATGACTTGTTCCTTCTGTCTGGTGGTGTAACCTTCAAGGTGAGCGTTTTGATCACCCACAACTTCTGATAATTCTCCTTCATAGCTTGGGCTACCAAAAAGTGCAAATGCTACATTTTGAAGCAAATAGTTCCTATTGCTTTTCTCATACCTGAAAAAATACCATACATAATAAGCATTTTTATAAGCAGTGTAACTTGGAAGTCAGAATATAAAAAAAATCTTTTTGTGTGCTTTTGAAAAGTATGGTTGTTGAAAATGTAGTGTCCACTGTTCAGGGGTAAGTAACATTCTAAAAATAACTGATAAGAGTAATGTAAAGTACTCAGATTTCCAGTAGTGTTAGATAAAACATGTATATAAAAACACTACCATACCATAATAATTTTATCAATGTTCTGATTTGAAAAACAGCAAAATCTTAAAATGCTGAAATGTATGTTATATTTTAACAAGTACACAATACACAAAGGGGTTTGAATATTTTTATATGGGGAGTGTACCAGGTGAAATCAGTAATTTTTAATTTTTTGCAGTCACGTCTGAAACAGTCACAGATCGATAGATCATATCAATACAAACATAAAATGTATGAGGCAAGACCTAGTAAAACGAGTACAAATTTGTACATGTTTGATAGCACATAACACGGAAACATGACGTTTTACGGGGTTTAGCCTCTTATATTTTATGATTGTATTGATTAAAGATCTACCAATCTATGAGTGTTTCAGATGTGACTGCCAAAAAAGATGCCACCAGGTACAAAAGGCACAAAGCCGGTTAATCATAAAACCTGTGACATAATTTAGAAACAATAGTCACAAAAATAAAAGGTGCTACAGGACATTTATTTTGTTTTGTTGGCTAAATGATTGAATTAAAACTTTAATTGAATTTATTAAATTAAAAATTTATTTGTTCCTGTTTTAAAAACCTTTAATTTCACGAAATTATTCAGTACCTACTTACAAAAATAATATTAAATTATTTTTCTAGTTGACAGTAGCATTGCCTGCTACAACTTGAAAATTAATTCATAGGAACATTAAATGTAGATAAAAACTTTTAAGCTTTAATCCAGGACATAGCTGGGTACCGAATTTCATCCAAATGAGTTCAGTAGTTTTTGCATGAAAAATTAATAAAATCTTCAGAACTTTCACATTTATATAAAGTTTAAGATTCACTATTTTAAATCATACTTACTTCACCCAATCACAGTCTCCTAAGTTTTCATAATATTCCTGCTGTATCTGTACAGGAGATACCTTCATCATAGCCTCAACGGCTTTTTCAACATTCTGTTCATCTTCATTTTGTAATACAATGGACTCAGGAAGAATTTCAAAATCTTCAACTTGTTGTATTAATCCAAGTTGATGTGAAGCCATTTTATTCTGAAAGAAAATCAATGTAATAATATCAATTAAATAGCAATATTGCATCATACTTTATTTTATACACTGGTCCTTTTCTCATGCATATAATTATGATAATTAGATTTATCAAAACAAAACATAAGTAGGTACAGTCGGCCAAGAAAGTGGTGTACCACCCTAAGGTTGAATATCGCTTGCAGATTCATAGGTGATAAAGATTAGTTTCGCTTGCAGATCGATCTGACAACTTCTATTGCTGTCTTTATCTGATTATTGATAACGACTATTACTGTTTGTAACGTGACAGCTGTTCTTAGTTTGAACTTGATGGAACCAATGACGTCGTAAAATCAACGGCGGGGGGCTGTAGATTTTGATGACAAAATTGTATCTACAAATTCAGAATTGTAATCAACAAGTTACATAAAATTGTAAAGGCACAAGGCGAATCCACAAACCTACAATTTCTGTAAACTTATAATTACAATATCAATAAAAAACAAGCTAAAAATAGATTTATCCTTTTATAAAATTTCTACAATCAATTTTAAAATACTTATAACAAACAAAAACATAGCATTTATAGTAATATTTAGAAGATATTGAAAATTTTTAAAAATTAGAAACGGGTGTAACCGCCGTTGGCCTCTATAACCTCTAAAAGACGAGACCTCATTGAACCAACAAGCCGTGAGCAAATATCGGTTCCCCGCATTTCCTCCCAAATATAATTACAGTGACTAATAAGAGCTTGTTTGGTTCTTTCATTTTGATGCGACCATCGTTGGACCATAAGGCCCGAAAGATTTTCTATCAGGTTGAGGTCCGGCGATCTTGAGGGCCACTGAATTACCCTTACGTCAGTGTGTGAACGAAACCAGGCGCTTACGATCCTCGCATTATGAATTGAACAATTATCTTGAACAAAATCAAATTGTGGCACTTCGTTCTCCGGGTAAACATTACGGACTGTCGGTAGCATTGCATTCTGAAGCACGTCGATATAATTTACAGCCGTCGCTCGAGGAGGTAGAGAACACAATTCTCCTAAACCATCCGCATTCATCCAGCCCCAAATATTTACGGAAATTCGACCTGATTCTCTATTTGGAATTACATGATCATCTTTATACCGTGTTGAATTATATCGCCAAAGGTGAAGACGTCCATGCTGACTGGATTTAAACGTTTTTTCATCACAAAACACTGTATTAGACCAAGCAAACTCTAAGTGCTCTCTGGCGAAGTTCAGACGAGCAAGTCTGTGAGCATCCGTCAAATATATTTTCTTGGCGTAATGCCTGTGGTGCAACCCCATGTAATGTAGATGATTCCTTATTGTTTGGGCACTCACATCGAACATCTCCGCAAAATGTTTTGTGGGCTTAAAACCATTGATTTCATATTCCCGTCTCATGAATTCTCTATCGTTATTGGAGAGTGCAGGCCGGCGACCACTTCTTCTGTGATCCAACAAACTTCCCTCCTCTCCTTCACGACGAATCCAAAAGCGGACAGAACGCCTCGATATATTCAAATTCCGGGATATCGCACTGATACTGCTTCCCTCATTAAATTGGGCAATTATTTGTGCTCTTTCGGCAATGGTCAAGTTGGCAGGCATTGAGATGATTTTATATGCAGTTGATTGAAAAATAACACGGAAAATATATCGATTTTTTGCATATATTTGACAAAATGTCAATTGTCAGTTTTCTTTTTCAAATGGAATTCGGTTGTCTATTTAAATAGTTTTTATTACTTTTGTTTGGAAACATTTCAATTGCTTTGTAGAAACTAATGTCCTTTTCATTTATACTAAAGGTTAAAATGTCATGTACTTATATGTGACATATGACGTATGAATACTAAATACATAGGTTTACGTCATGATAATGTTGTCTCTTTCAGTAATATCTTTTTATAACGAACCTTGTTGTAATTTTCGATGACCGGGAAACTAAATCAAAACTGGTACACCACTTTCTTGGCTGACCGTACATAACAGATTGTTACAACCAAACTACTGGTTAATATTTAGAAACATGCTACCCGAATTTGAGTATATTGATGCATGGGGGGTGTAGAGAGGGGTTTATATAACTCCCCCCAAGCATTTTTTTTTGCCGGAAATTTCACAAATTTTCTTTGAGAATTTTTTTCAAAAAAAAAATAATTTAATTTTTTTCAAAAAAAAATGCTTGGGGGGGACAGCAACCGTTTTCGTTTTATGATATTTTAAAGTTACGGTATATTTAGCTACAATTAATTTCCCTGTTACGGTAGATATGTGTAACATCATACAAACGTCGACGGAGAACCGCTTCGCGGTGCTCCTACTTCTGGGTGGTTTAAAAATAAATAACCACGAAGGGGATGGCGGGGTCTTTCAGACCCCGCCATCCCCTTCTAACCTAACCTGTCCGTGTCGGGGTGCCCCAAGTCGTTTTTATGCAAAAAAATCTCAAAGAAAATTTTTGAAATTTCCGGCAAAAAAAAATGCTTGGGGGGAGTTATATAAACCCCTCTCTACACCCCCCATGCATCAATATACTCAAATTCGGGTAGCACGTTTCTAAAGTTGAGCCAAACTACTGACCACAGATGTGTTTATTTCTGCTTAAAACAAAGAATTAATCATGGTCTTGGTGAATCATTCTCCATCGTTAGACTTTAGATCATAGATATAAATCTAACACAATATTGTTGAGGCAAGCTGTATGTATGTTTTAACCTATTGATCGCTGACTATTAGTAAATAATTATTGCCGTTTAGTAATAAGTTAAATTAATTCTGTACGCATTTTCGTTGCAATTTTACTCGTGATTATTTTTAGTATTGGTGTAATAATTTCTTACATGATTATGTTCACTTACCTACTCGTTTGTTTGTTTTATCATTAGGAAAGACAACATCAGCGACGAATTCCGAGTTATGAAGACTGCTCCAGTATATTCATGTTCCCTAAATTACGTCGTAAAATATTGTAAGTTTCCTCTCGACTTTTTAGTTTGT
The DNA here is from genome assembly GCA_954870645.1 of Agrotis clavis. Classification (NCBI taxonomy): domain Eukaryota; kingdom Metazoa; phylum Arthropoda; class Insecta; order Lepidoptera; family Noctuidae; genus Agrotis; species Agrotis clavis. Next base: position 15,405,789 of record OX940920.1, read on the forward strand.
TTTGACTTTTTCTGACTTTTTTTGACTGGTGTGTTGACATTTCACTGAAAATTTTCCGCAGTCGTGATGACATTGTCAATTTTATTTATTGTCAGTTGTAACCATGGACATAGAAATATTAGGGATCGAAAGCTTGTAACATTAACCGTGCCTTATTTTTTAAGAAAGAGAGGCACACAGCTCTTTTTTTTTTTTAACGTGGTAAAATCATCAAATGAGTCCTCCCACCCCGGGCAGGGTGGGAGGGACTGTCAGACTTCTACTGACTAAAATCCACGGTGTCCTTCAATAGCCCTTTATGTTCCGGGGTCACGGTAAGGAAATAATCCCGTGACCCCGGCAGGCTTTGGCCCTCTGAGAGGGGGGCCCCGTCATTATGCTGACGCTCTTTGAGGCGCGCGTGGGACACAACGCACCGTCGACCCGGGCATGGTCCATGGTCGGGCAGCGAGTTGCCCTTTACTCGCTGCCCGCATGCCCGCGCCTACGGTGGCCGGAGATCATCTGCTGACGTCCGACGCCGCGGGCGCCTACCAATGGGGATGGCAACTCAAAGCTAATCGTAGATGGCGCTGCGATAGTTGGTCCCCACGTCAGATTACTGACTACCTTGTACAAAAAACAAACAAGATTTATTGTTATAAAAATTGAGTATAAATACAAAACAAATATGGAAAATTATTCGTCAATGCAAGTGCATATACTAATAGAAGAATTAAGACGCCGCGGTGCATCTACAAGAGGAAAAAAAGTGATTTAATTGAGTGGTAATACATTTGATTTTACCGTAATAAATCCACAATTACTTATAATTGAGGTTTCAATTTTTGAGTTTAGGTATGTTTTACCTGTCCTCTCCTATAACAAGAATATAATGCTGCTTCTGACTCTCTATTTTGATAAAATATCATAATGTTTTAAGTCAGTAATTTTACCCCCTTTTTTTCTATTTAGATTTGAGAAATATCACAATATATTTAATTTCTTAACACCACAACTATCACAAAACTCGTTCCAGGTGATAATTCTTCCGCCAGACGAACCATTTCATGATTTACGGAGCGATGCAATACTGGTACTTAACCTCCAATAGAAAAGTATATATTACTTTGAAAAGTGTATTCGATTGTTTAGTTATGGTATAATCATAGAATTTCATTAATAAACTCAACTAACGGCCTGTCTCGGCTTCGCAAGGCTGGATATTTGTTTTTTAATAGCTTTTCCTTAGTTATAATTCAATTTTTGTTCTCAAGGCAGTCACAGCAGCTACCCATTATTTCTTGATAGTGTGAATGGACGGAAATTTGTATGTTCCATCATTTTTACAGCTTATTACACAACATCTAGTCATTTTACATCAATAAATCGTTTTTTTGCAGAAAATTCCTTTGATTTGACAGTTGTTTTGGGACCAAACTGTCACTTGTCACTTTGACACTTGCCTTCCCCATTATACGAAGGTATAAATAATTTGTTGAATAGCTTAACTAAAAAGGTTAAAAAAAAAACACTTTTTGAAAATAAATAGGAACCGACTTCAAAACCAAACACATACAGCTTGGCCAGAACGGATTGAAACGGAACTAAAATTTTTATTTCGGACAGCGTTTTAAAATCTTTGATATTTGATGTAAACAAGGACCGCATGATTAGATTTATTATTGTGCCATAAAACTAACGTAATAAGTGAAAAAAAAAAATAAAAATAAAATCATTCAAAGTGCTGGCAGCGCGAAGACAGTGGCGACTTCCGGTTTTCTACATTTTTATGTCAAGCTGTACAGTGTGTCCGGGCACGAGTTAGCGATATTTGAAGGGGATATTCTAGGCTCATTCTCATCGACAAAAATGCTTTTAAAAGAAATCTTACTCCAAAACTTCGCGAATGGCAGCCATTTTAATTTTTTGATCTGTCGAACTGGGGTGTGTACTATAAAATGCAAATATCTTTGAATCCAAGAGACCTACATTCATGCAAATAACTTTATTGCAAAGATGAACGTTTAGGCTTATCAAAAACTTACGAAAGTTTTTTAAATAATATGTAAAAATAACCAAAAAACATGGGCAAACACGAAATTGTACACAAAAATTACTGAATAATTTCACATTTTTAACTCTAGCTTGATAAGTACCCCTGAATTTTGCTTGAGTTTTTGCATTAAATTAAAAGTATTTGAGTCAGGCTATAAAATGATATCAAAATTATCACTCTACATTAATGTGCTGGCATTATTGACCACCATGTAAATGATCCCCAAGTAACCATCCTTAAGGCATGGACCTAAAAAAAAGGCGGACGGAACTTCACTAAGAAACGATTGAAGCACCACAATGGCGGCGGCGTAAATATGTGTGCGTGTCTATAGGGATGCCAGATGAAGGAAAAAATTACCCATTTTTAAACAATATTTAAATAAGATCTCCCTTGAACTTAGTTTAATTACAATTTTTTGTGACGGATACCTATTTTTAAAATAAAGGTAAAATAATTTAAGCACATTGGATATTAAAATATTTACAACTCGTTTAATGTTAATAAAGTTTTACAATCCCTTTTGGTGATTCAAATTTTTGTAGACTTGTCTTTTGCTATCGACACATCTAGAAATCCCTTTTAATGGGGAAGGCAAGTGTCAAAGTGAAAATGACAGTTTGGTCCCCAAAGAACTGTAAAATCAAAGGAATTTTCAGAAAAAAAAAAACATTTATTGATGTAAAATGACTAGATGTTGTGTAATAAGCTGTAAAAATGATGGAATACACTTTTCAAAATAATATCTACTTTTCTTTTGGAGGTTATGTACCAGTATTGCATCGCTCGAAAATCGAAGAATTATCACCTGGAACGAGTTTTGTAATAGTTGTGGTGTTAAGAAATTAAATATATTGTGATATTTCTCGAATCTAAATAGAAAAAAAGGTTAAAATTACTGACTTAAAACATTATGATATTTTATCAAAATAGAAAGTCAAAAGCAGCATTATATTCTTGATAAAGGAGAGGACAGGTAAAACATACCTAAACTCAAAAATTGAAACCTCAACTACAAGTAATTGTGGATTTATTACGGTAAAATCAAATGTATAACCACTCAATTAAATCACTTTTTTTCTCTTGTAGATGCGCCGCGGCGTCTTAATTCTTCTTTTAGTATATAGTACTTGCATGGACGAATAATTTTCCATATTTGTTTTGTATTTATACTCAATTTTTATAACAAATAATCTTGTTTGTTTTTTTGTACAAGGTAGACGTGGGGACCAACTATCGCAGCGCCATCTACGATTAGCTTTGAGTAGCCATCCCCATTTACTTAAGTGGTGAAAACGAATGTTTAAGTATTTTTCGGCTATAAATATTTAACTAAAGCTATTTTATGTTCCATTCCTACACGTCTACATTCCTATTCCATGTCTACACTCCCTTATTATTTTTATACAATCATTTTTCCATGCATCATTTGCCGTGGGAAATCTGTAAAATTAAAGAAGAATACAATAACGTTAAATAGTAACATAAAATATAAATCTCCCAATTTTAAAATAATTTGAACCTTGAAATAGTTGCAACACTGATTGATTTCGAGATGTTTATTATATTTATTGACGTAAAATCGAGAAATAAGCTTCAAATTGACATGCTTAACTATGAAAAGTGATCCCCTGGCTTTTTTAATTAAACTACTTTGGTTTAGACAACTTTTTGCAACACATGACGGCATACTTTGATTTTTATTAGACAAAATAACACCGTATAAAACCGCGAGTGTCGTTAGAAGCGTAATGGCCGACGGCTGACTTACTATGGTGTGAATGTGTGCGTGCTGGCTTGTCCACATTAGCGCACTGACTTACTATGGGTGCTTCAATTGTTTCTTAGTGAAGTTCCGTCCGCCTTTTTTTTTAGGTCCGTGCCTTAAGGTGATTGCTTCGATGTAGCCCGCGAAATTCAATTTTTTTTACGTTTTTTGCAATTTGCAGGCCAGTGACATGTTGTAACTTTATAAATATAATTGTGTTGCGGTAATAACAAGTATATTATGTGCTTTCCTAAGACACACAGCGTCGATGAGAAGAATGCTGTTGTAAATTCGCCTTAAATTGATTATATGTGGTTAAAAACTTACCAAATTGTCCATGTTCTATACCTGTCTCTTTCTTTCACCAGCGTGCATCCTTTTCTTACCGTGATTGATGCTTGACAACGAAGCTGTCAACCTCATAGCGTTTGTAAATTTTGCCGGTTAGACATCGGAAAATTTTCCAAAGTTAAAAAAGTGTTCAAATACAATAATTAATTGTATTTAATTAGCACACAGCGTTTATTTAGAGTCCGTGACACGTTTTCCTTTGTGAATTAGTGTTTTAGAAGGATTACGAACTAAATTGAGTGGGTAAGTGTGGTGTGAGGTTACGAGGTTTGAATGTTGACGCTCAGGCGATAGATCAGCATTCAATACGGTGAGACATGATGACTGGTCATCATCATCATCATCTTCATCCTTGAACGACGAGAGCATAGCTTCACATCCACCCAACAGAAGACGCAAAGTCACGTAAGTACAAACAAGTTCAAACTTGTCCGGACCCTAGCGCCTCGTGTAGAGACACAAATTCAAGACGAGGACTTTATTTCTAGTTATTTAACTACTTGTATTACCTCCTCTGACAACGAGAAGGCTATCCGACATCAAATATTTTGAAAAAAATATTTGTGTATTTCGAAGTTTTAGTACGGAACTGGATGAAAGACAATTTATTCCACTTTCAATGAAGGATTACAAGCAAATCCAAAATTTAATCAGATTTGTCTGATATATTTTTACAAAACCCCCGTACAATCTTGTATCGCTACTCCTTGTTTTAACCGATTTGTTGCGGAAGCATGTTTCAAAGCCATCACCTTCTTTTGCGTGTGGCGTTAGGCACGGATGTGTGTCATTGTAAATCGGTTAAAGGTCTTAAAGTTAATGATTAATTGTATCATTTTATCAAGACCAAAGAGTAATAAGTTTCAACGGAGTTGTTACTATCCAACAATATTTTGAAATTGAGAGAACTATTATGATTAACATTACAGGGCTTGCTTAAGTGGGTATCGGATACCTTAATTATTTTCATTTTAACACATACTTTGAAAAGATTTTGATTATTTTTTGGTCCACCAACGTCGGACTCATAATTATCTATTCAGTTTTAGGCCTTGCACCCTATCAAAGGTTCTTTAGGTGGACTTAAGGTCCAGCTAATTAAACAAGTATAGACAAAAAACTATTTGAATATTTGACTATTCAGAACATTTAGAGCGATTGTCTAAAGGACCATGCACATTCAGGGCAACCACAGGGAGCAAGCAATCATATTTTGAAATTAATATTAATAACATAAGCGAACCTCCCCTTGGTATCTAGTCAAAGATGTTTTTAGAAAAGTTTGCAACCCCAATTACAAAAGGCCATATAGGTACCTAATTCGAGTTTACTATGTCAAAAGATTTAGTAAAAGAAAAAAAAAAAAAGAAAAATTTATAAAAGTGGGTTATTTCCCATAGTAGACCGCGGAGGTCTCAATTCATAATGGCAGTGAAACATTTGTGAAGATAACCATTCATTCATAAATTACTATGCTTATTTTCAATAACCTATTGCAGAGACACACGGGAGTCCCCTACTTGTGATCTATAACAACGAAGTGCTGCTGTTAACAGCCTTTGTTTATGGCCTATCTATGGCTTCAATTATGTTGTTGTGCGAACAATGTTTCTGTATAATTATTGTGTGCCTGGACTGTGTTCCTGGTTAATCAGGATCGTACAAGTACTTGTTTCTCAGGTTGCGGAAACGCTGAGAATATTGGAAATCTGGGGGCATCACATAAATCATCACAAGTCTGCTTGAGTCCTCTCTTTAAGCAGAATATATTGGCCTAGTATGGGACACCCAGCAATACTGGGTATAACGTTCCTCCAATAAAATAAATAAAGATTAAACTAATCTTTAACAAGATAGAGCAATTTAATCAGTTGTCCACAAGAAGCTCAGACTTTATTGGTTTTACTGAATTATGATAATTACGCAGTATCAAAAGAACTATATTGTTGCAGAAGGTAACTGTTTGTAAAATTGTTCTATCAAAACAGGTTACTAGAGAAAAGTAAGTTTCCTCTGCCTGTTCAACAAGGGTGGTTAAAGCCATAGAGTACAACTCAATACCGTAGAGTTAAGAAAGGTGCAACTCACTTCTTGACCACGGATACACCCAACTAGGGGTAGGGAGCCCAATTAAACATCACTTACTCATCTGTAAGGTGAGCACCATGCCAGATGCCCTGGCGCTCAAATTTTGTTTCTGAAGCAGATGTCGTATTTGCACACATAAATATTAAGTCCGACAACAGGACTCTTATTGCATACCTCAGAAACAAAGGGGGGGGGGGAAGATACTCCCTTGCAATACTAAGGCTGACAAGCAGGCTTCAAGAAACTTGCAAAGCAGTTGCGTCTAACTCTCTCAGCCAGTTACTCCCGGAGAGTAAACGAAATTGCGGATCGCCTCTCAAGGGGCCGCAATGTACCAGAGTGGCATCTTTTACTCCAAGCCGTGGAGGCAAACAAAATTGCGGATCGCCTCTCAAGGGGCCGCAATGTACCAGAGTGGCATCTTTTACCCCAAGCCGTGGAGGCAAACAAAATTGCGGATCGCCTCTCAAGGGGCCGCAATGTATCAGAGTGGCATCTTTTACCCCAAGGCCGCGGAGGCCATGTTAAAGATGTGGGGCGTCCCAGACGTAGATTTATTCACGTTATGAGAAACGGTTTTCGTACCAAAACTGCAAAGTACGCAAAAATTAGGTTCCAAAACCTTACGCAGTTATATGCGATGTTTACAGCCGACAATGGGACTATCGGCTGGGCTGGGCATTCCCTCACCCAGCGTAATACCAGAAGTATGAACTACTTATTTGAACAAGGCACAATCTTACAATCGACAAAGAATTATGACCCACCAGAAGCATTATTTTCTTACAGACATTCAAATACAATTAGGTCCATAGTCATAAACGTAAATATGAATATTAACGACCTTGATCTTTGTTATTTTGACAGATTCAAACGAATTGTCAAAAAGGGTCATAATTCAAATTTGTTGATAGTACATTCTACTAACGCCAGAGTTCGCCAAATGCTTCTCTCTACTCGATCTGCAAGCGAGAGCGAGAGCCAGAGCGGGAGCCATTTCCGATAAAGTACCTGCGGAAGGTCTTAGATCGGACTACAGGCTAGTGCCTTGCACAGGCGGTCAAATTCCGATAAAAAAAAAAAAAAAAAAAACCTGTGGAGGGTCTTAACATATTGGACTACAGGCAAGTGCTTTTAAAAGTGTTATCCCCCTAGCTTGGAAAATTAGGGGTGGGCTGACTAAGTCTCTCCCTAAACTCTAGCGGAACAAGACTTATTAAAAAAGTAGCTGGCGGACCTCACTTTTACAACAATATAAAGCCCTAATTAAAAGATGGTGATCCTGGTGTTATACCAATCAAATTAACTCTGAAACACCTGTAGGTGTACAAACTGATAAAGAGGTCAGGCTAATTATTGTTTTAAGAGAACAAACTAGGTTATAGACCTATTTGCCTACATAAAACTATCTCAACTTACTGAGCAACTTCTGAGGTAGATATCTCAAGAAAATCTTTCATTCAGAAAGTTTTAGAAGCTATTTCACTTGCTAAAGCTTGCAGTACAAAAACTGCAATATTACAATATTACTTTGCTTTTTTTAATTGAATAAAGAATTCTGCATATCCAGGTTGTTCGTTTTGAGATAGCTAGGCGAATAGCTCTAATATTATTGCCACCCTCAGGTCTTAGAATTCATGATCTCATCAGATCAAGATCATTAGAAAATAGCCCTGAAAATCTTATTTCCATGAAATATGAAAAAAGTCTGTCCAAAATTTTGGTATAAAAACAGAATCAAAACCACACAGACAGTAAGGTTCGTTGTTGCGGAAACATCGAGACCATGTTAGAACTGTCTGAAAATAGAAAAAGCACAGACAACACAGTCACAAATTAATAGCTCTATCAGAAAAGTTAAAGCCAGCTTCTACACAAGTTGGGAACATAGCATTACTTTTAAAGTTGCTAATATTAGTGCCCCACTGGGCGGTTATAACAAGTTGGCTATTATAGCCTCAAGAAGCTACTTGAAGAATAATACTTGTTCAAGCAATACTTGACAGGGAAAGCTGATAGAGTTATAAAATGTATCAGAAGCTTTACTGTCAACCAGTAAACATGATTGATGTCACCAACTCCAATGCTTATTTATTACAGTTAGATTTATGCAATTTTCATTTTATTCTATTATTTTATTTAATTCATTAAATAAATAATTGTCTTCATTGGTTATACCTTTAAAAGACATAATTTTATCCTATTCCTGGATAGTGACTTAATTTAGAATTATCTCCTTATACCAGGTACCTCTATCAATTAACTATTATTTTGATTTCTGAAGAAATTACTAATTAGAAAGGAACATTACAAATCTTGTTACAGTAAGGTTTTATGAAAGGTCTTTAAAAACTATATTTAAACCTATTTATGCTTTAAAACAGTATTATAATTAATTCATCATAGCGTTTGTATTTATCACCAGCAGATACCAAACAGGTCTTCTCATCGACGCTGTGTGTCTTAGGAAAGCACATAATATGACTGTTTTGCATTCCAACAAAACAGGTATTATGTGTTGAATAAGACACACAGCGTCGCATCAAGTCTCTTGCTGGTACCTCGAAGACTCTATGAGGTTGACAGCTTCGTTGTCAAGCATCAATCACGGTAAGAAAAGGATGCACGCTGGTGAAAGAAAGAGACAGGTATAGAACATGGACAATTTGGTAAGTTTTTAACCACATATAATCAATTTAAGGCGAATTTACAACAGCATTCTTCTCATCGACGCTGTGTGTCTTATTCAACACATAATACCTGTTTTGTTGGAATGCAAAACAGTCATATTTTTAAATAAAAAAAAATATCAAAAAATTCGCTCCATCAGCTCTCACATAGAAAAGGTGCATCGTAGTTAGATTTCGGAGATTTTAACATGGCCTGCAAATTGCAAAAAACGTAAAAAAATTGAATTTCGCGGGCTGGTTGGAGCATCCCCCTTAAACTGAAATAGTACAGTTTCTTGGATTTATTGCTGCGGGGCGAGACGGAAGGGTGATGTTCAAATGAGAATAACTCCTAAGATACCTAACGTAGAGTGATAATTTTGATATCATTTTATAGCCTGACTCAAACACTTTTAATTTAATGCAATAACCTGAGCAAAATTCAGGGGTACTCATCGAGCTAGAGTTAAAAATGTGAAATTATTCAGTAATTTTTGTGTACAATTCCGTGTTTGCCCATGTTTTTTGGTTATTTTTACATATTATTTAGAAAACTTTCGTAAGTTTTTGATAAGCCTCAACATTTAACTTTGCAATAAAGTCATTTGCATGAATGTAGATCTCTTGGATTCAAAGATATTTGCATTTTATTGTACACACCCCAGTTCGACACATCAAAAATAGAAATGGCTGCCATTCGCGAAGTATTGGAGTAAGAATTTTTTTTTAAGCATTTTTGTCGATGAAAATGAGCCTAGAATATCCTCTTCAAATATCGCTAACTCGTGCCCGGACACACTGTATAGCTTCTAAGAACTTCTGACACCGGCTTCAGAAAGAAAAGTTAGTTTACGCTTTTTTATTTATTTAATCATTTATACACACAATATAAAATATATTGAAGGACATACCTATTTTTAGTAGTAGGAATTTTATTACTTTGTTTATTTATTTATTTATTTATTTAATAATTTATGTACACACAAAACAGAACATGTAACAACGCAAATATAAAACTATAGTACAAGGGAACTGCTTATTTCTTAAGAAATTCGAAGAATTCGGTTCCTTTTTTTTTTTCAAAAAAAGTCTCTTGGGTCGGATGCTAGCTAGCGGCAACCCGGTCAACTTAACGGTGCGGGTGCACAGTGTAAACTCTACTTATGGGGTGCACGCACGCGAATATATTATTTGTGAACGAACGAACTTACAGCTTGGCCAGAACGGATTGAAACGGAACTAAAATTTTTATTTCTGACAGCGTTTTAAAATCTTTGATATTTGATGTAAACAAAGACCGCAGGTTTGTTAGATTTATTATTGTGCCATAAAACTAACGTAATAAGTGAAAAAGAATAAAATAAAATCATTCAAAGTGCTGGTAGCGCGAAGACAGTGGCGACTTCCGGTTTTCTACATTTTTATGTCAAGCTGTACCGTCCACACGTCATTCATGTTTGTTATTCGCTTTGTCATTCGCCTCGCTATTCGCTCGAATAATGTAAGTACAGTATGGCCAGAACGGATTGAAACGGAACTAAAATTTTTATTTCTGACAGCGTTTTAAAATCTTTGATATTTGATGTAAACAAAGACCGCAGGTTTGTTAGATTTATTATTGTGCCATAAAACTAACGTAATAAGTGAAAAAAAATTAAATAAAATCATTCAAAGTTCTGGTAGCGCGAAGACAGTGGCGACTTCCGGTTTTCTACATTTTTATGTCGAGCTGTAAACGCACCCTAAGCACCAAGATAACGACAAAAATTTCATAGCCAATGTAAGGCCGCGTTCGTTTGTTCGATAAAAAACATTTAGGTTGATATTATTAACACTATCAAAAAAAAATTGAGCTGTCAGCTGTCAGTGTCAGGGGAGTGTCAACTGTCAGCCAAAAATCGGATCAAACAACCCGCGACCCGCGAGCGCGAGTTGCGTTTAATTATTTTTAAGTTATAATAACAACAATATTTTTACAGTGGTAAGTGAATAGTGTTATTACTTTTAGATCGTCTCCAAAACTTTTGACAGTTTAAACACCAGTCACTTTTTTGTGACTGGTGTTTAAACGTTATTGGAGTATTCTGTTTTAATTTTTAGTGATAAAACATGGAATCAAGAGTGCGAGCAACTTCCGATCAATTGTCAACGCTGCTTAAGTTTATGGAAACGTAAGTAAATCCAAGTTTTATTCATGAGTATGAAAATGTAAACAATGATGTGATCATAACAATGAAGTACTTGTTTTGAATCTTCGTTTGTTTATGTAACAGTCATGGTGACCTGGGGAGGCCTCCTGCTGGACCACAAGGTCGGTTACGGTCAGACCGACTGTGGCTTAAACTGACCAAAATATTGAATGCTGTTGGTGGTGGTGTCAGCAAGACTACAGACAAGTGGAAAAAAGTAAGGATCTTGAGAACATTTTTTGAAAGACTGGTGTTATGGTAGTGGCTAGCAAGCTATTTTGTCAAGGGTTTTGGATAAGTGGACACAACCTTGCGGTTATGAAGGTTGGCTTGTAATCACTTCTCTGTTATTACCTACTAGACTGGGGACTTTTGATAATCATGATGATGATGATCAATCTCTGGGCTGCGTTTAAATCAATTATCCAGTTTAAATACTGAACTAAATGTCAAACAGCCCGTTCAAGCACACCGAGAGGTGAAAATGAAACTAACTAAAATTTAATCTGCCCCGTTTACCCACTGACACCCATAGTACACAAACAAAGAAAGCAACATAAGTCAAGTACCTATAGTATATTACAAGCTATGCTTTGGTGTCCAATGACCATAATGAGAAGATGCACTGCATGTTATTGTTATAATTCAATTTATTTCAAAAGTTCTTACCAAATGGCTTTTTAATCTCATTTACACTTATAACATAGGTACTTATCTATGACTGATTTATAATCAATAAAGGTGTGGGCAGATTGGAAGTCCAAGACAAAAAAAAAGGCATGGACCATAAGGCACCACGCAAGAGGGACTAGAGGTGGGCCAGCAAGAGGGCAAACCTTGTCAGCTAGCGAAAAGAGATTGCTGGCTCTAATGGGTTCTTCAGCAGTGAAGAAGGAAGAGAAAGAGCTAGGATTAAATGTAAGTACTATACACCTTCAAGGCTCCTGCTCAATAATGACCTAATTTTCTCAAGTAGACAGATGTCTTAAAATATTCCTATTAACATTGGTCAACATTTTAGTTAATGGCTACAAAAGTTACTTAGTTAACATGAAAGACACCATTTTATTTTTTGATAAATTATTTTTAAATTGGTTATACTGGTTATTAATTATTATTTATAAAATAAATATAATTGTATAACTGATAAAAGTTGCTATAATTTTTACATAACTGAAAAACAAATACACTTTTTAGTAATCAATAATTTCATAACATCTACCACTTATTTTTATGAAATCTACCATTGACTTTTTTTTCAGAGACCTCTAAATACTCCACAAGATGATTCTGCCGCCAAAGATGATTCCGACACCCAAGATGATTCAGTATTTTTGGAAAATTTTGATGGTAAGTCCAAAGACTTAAAATCTTACTTCTTACTAATATTATTTATAAACGTGGAAGTTTGTTTGGATGGATGGATGCTTGTTAATCTTTCAGGCAAAAACTACTGAATGGATTTGGATAAAATTTAGTACACACATAACGCAAAGGATAGTTTTTATCCCGATTATGGGCGAAGCTGCTGGCAACAGCTAGTATCGTAATATTTATTTTTTATGTACCTATTATGTAAAATATAAAATTATCTAAAATTCTTAGAGAACCTCAGTTTTGCTATTTATGTTCTATATCTGTGTGCCAATTTTCATTGAAATCCGTTCAGCCATTTTTGCGTGATTGAGTAAGAAACTAACAAACATCCAAACCAATAGCAGTATTTGATTTAAGAAAACATTTTGAACAAACAAAGAATCCGCGAACTGTCCAAAACAGAACTATTTTTTTTTTGCAGAAACTCCACAACTAACTTCGTCTCCTCAGCAATCCCCGCCAACCCCTGCAGCGCTCACTACTCCGAGGCGATGGCGGCCACCTGCCCCCAGCACGTCTGCTATTTCTCCATCTACCAGGAGTCATCTGCAGTTGAGGTCGCCAGCGACACCGCAGTCTGCTGCCCCTCCCGACCGTCCTCATTTGCGCGCCCGCTCTAGACAGGCACCGACCCCCTTCGAGAAAGCGGCAAGCGAGTTTGCGACCGTGGAATTACGACGCCTGGAGCTGGAGGAAACCCGGAATAGGTTACAACACGAGCGAGACATGCGTTCGTTGGAGGTTGAGCACGAACGTAATCAGATTTTAAGCTCTTTAGTAAACGTCGCTCAAGCTTGGCTTGACTATTATCGCAGTAGGGACAACACAGATAGCTGAACACTGACTAGTTCAGCAATTGTGTTGTCCCTATTGCTATAGTAATCAATGGTTTTTTAGTATGTATCTGAAGCCTTAGGCATTCTGTATCTCAGACTTTTGCGAGTGGGATACTAAAAAAAGTGTGAGATGCAAAATTGCTAAGGCTGTTTAAGATATTAAGTTTGTTTTTACATAATGTGAATCCTTTGGGCGAAAGAAGTGACTTCGTTAAATTATCTAATATGTTGCCTCTTTTACTGCCCAATTTTAAGACTGTAACTGTGAGACTGATTTTGCGTTTTTAAGTTTTGCCTATAGGTATTTACCTAAGGTAATAGTAAAATTTAGCCATTCTGACCCGTGGAACACCAAAGCAGTTCACCTAGGTGTTGCATGGCTAACTTTCTGTATTCCTGATTCATCTTTTTTTAATACATAGTAATAAACGGAAATCCGTAACTGGAATCCCAACCCTACGCAGCGTGGTACATCCCTAGAGGAGCGGGGAGAGAAAAAGTCAGGATGACGTATGTCGGCGCGGTGTGATTTGACAATACCGGAAAATTCAAGTTGCAAGATGTTGATTATATTTTATTCAATAAATTGTAGATTCATTAATGATTCAGTTTTCCATTTAATAATAGACAGTGTGTCACACACACTGGCATTTATTTTAGTTAATAGTGAATATAATATTTAAGTGAATAGAGATTTGTTATCCATTAGGCCTGAAACTGCGTTAAGCGGGCGACCGCGACGGGCGACTGTCGCGTTTCCACGCGCGTGGCACGCGGCTGGGCTCCGGGGGTATGCGACGGTCCCCGTCGCGGAGACCGATTTACGCAGTGTCACTAGTTCAATTTGAAGATTTTTATTAGGATTCCGTAGTCAACAAGGAACCCTTATTGACTGGAAAAGCCCGCGCGTGACACCGCGCGTGGCACCGCGCGGGGGCCCGCGCGGGCGTCCGTCGCACGCATGCGTCCGTCGCACGCATGCGGGCCCCGTTGCGTGGGTGCGGGGCGTACCGACCCGCGACGGACGCCAACGCGGGGCCACGCGCGGGTCCCCGCGACGGGGCACTTTTGTATAGAACCGCGCGGGCATCCGCTTAACGCAGTTTCGGCCCTTAGATCTAGCTTGCATGTTGGATTATGGCCTATTGAGGTGAGGCTTGTCTTGTGCCCGCACTTGACGTAAAAAGGCTGATTAATATAATTTTTATGTTTAGTAGAGATACTAATTATATGTATAAGGTTTTTCATAGATTTGATTAAGTGACTTAATAAAAATATAAAAATATTTAATAGTTTAATTTTATTTATTCACCTATATTACATTCTAATAACTAAGCGATTGCGCATAGCCCTGCCTCGGATTAACTCTGATTATCATTGCTGGAGGTGTTATATTGTACAGCATGATCTTCACTATCTTCTAGACTTCAAGCTGGCATATCACTTGGAGGTGGTATTTTAGAATTGAATGCAATGTTGTGCAGCACACAACATGCATTTGTGATTTTGCTAGCCGTGTTTGAGTGTTAGTGAAGAACTCTGTGACTCTGTGTCGAAGCATACACCTCCAACGAGCCTTAAGTAGTCCGAAACAGCGCTCAAAGCGTTCTGGCGTTCTCATTGTGTGCAGCCCACAATAATCGTAGAGTGCATTTTACAATTTATTTGATCTGTAGTAATGCCTCCCTCTAACACAGAATGAATACTAATGTCATCAATCAATGTCAAAAATCTGCTGCCGAATGAAATCGGCCATATTGTTTCGATAACTAGGTACAGACGCCAGCGCATCAAGCTACCACAATCTGTCAGTTTTAATAGAATTTCAACCTTATCACAAGAGTAGAAGGTTAATGTTTGACTGGTAAAATCTGACAGATTCGGTTAGGTTTACCTGCTGGCGTCTGTACAACGTTGTAGCATTCGTTTTGTTATCTTTATTGTCGATCGCGATCGAGGCGAAGGCGAACACTGAAAGCGCTGCTTGTCTACGCATTTGTATAGGTTATACATGATAACGATTCGTTATTTTATAGTTTCGTTACGAATTATAACATTATCTACCAACTTGCGATAACGATGTCGATTGACCACGTGACTTAACGCGGCTTGTGTCAATCCCATACATTTTACTTAGGTATCGTTTTTAAAATGAGACTTTTCTATGCTCTATGAAACCCACCGAAATTACGCGACGGATAACTAAATTTACCTTTTTTTTGTTTTTAGCGTGGTAAAATCATCAAATAAGTCCTCCCACCCCGGGCGGGAGAGACTGTCAGACTCGTACCTACTGACTGAAATCCACGGTGTCCTTCAATAGCCCTTTATGTTCCGAGGTCACGGTAATGAGATCAGTCCCACGACGCCTGAACACGCGCCGTCGACCCGGACATGGTCCATGGTCGGACAGCGAGTTGCCCTTTACTCGCCGCCCGCGTGCGCGCGCCTACGGTGGCCTGAGATCGTCTTGCGACGTCCGTCGCGGTGGGCGTCCACCACCGCTGGTGGGGCGGAGGGAGGACATTGTCCTCTCTCTCACGCGGCCCGCCTCTTCCTTCGCGAGCATGACTGCTTCGCAGAAGGAGGCGACCGCTTCCCACTCCCACTCCGTCTCGTCCCGCAGCATGGCCGCAACCAATGGCGGGCGCGAGAAGTCTCCGCCTATCGCCGCCGTGAGGACACGTCGGTGCTCTGCCCAAGAGAGGCAGTCCTGCACCGTATGCTCTACTGTGTCCTCCGGGTGATCTTCGCATTGGTGACTCCTAGGCGTTTCCTCCTTTCTCATCAGACACAGGTACCTACCGAAACTTCCATGTCCGGTGAGGACACGGAAGTTTCAGGGGTAGGTCAGGACGCCGTGAAGCCTATCCAGCCACTCCTCAAGAGGGGTCTTACGGCCGCGAAACTAAATTTGCCTTTAGCCCAAACAAGGTGATAATTATTTCGAGTATCTACGTATTCGTGACTGGAACAGTGTTGTGTGATAAGCAGTTCCATAAAGTTCATTACATTCAATAGTGAAGTATTTACCATGTAGTAGAAGTTTTAATCGTTTACTCTTGTTTTAATGAACCATTAAAATAGATGAGCGTATCAAATTACTTACAGTCCCGAGTTAAACTGTGTTTTAGTAATTTTAGGACATTAGTGTTTCTATTTTTATTGATAGTGTACAAGTGCCTGCAATAGTTGAAATAAAATTTGAGTTTTTAATGAAAAGTAATGAGAGGTTTTCCGTTAATTTAATGCAATTAAGGCCTTAGGAAAAAAATAAAGAGTGTTTTTCAAAAGTGCTCTTTAAAGTGTAAATATGGTGTTGACAGTGAGTGGTACTGTAAATACTAAATAAAAATAAATCGTAAGGCAATCACCATGGCTATCGTTGTAAAAAGAAGTAGACTTGCTTCAGCAAAAGCTGTAATTTTCTTAGTTATTTGCTTAGGCATGTTAGTTCCCCTTGGATCTCTTTTTTACGATATAAGCTATCTTTCGAACAGCCTTTCAGTCCTAGATCGAAAAGATTTGATGAACAGATGGCATACTGTGGCAACTGATAGTTTTTTCGAACTACGAGTGGTAAGTATTCACGTGGATTTCAGGGCGATAATAAAACTAGGGTGAGTGGGGGTAAGTTGGAATGAAAAATTGATGAGATGAACAGTGTTGATTTGAAACTGTTGTCACACAAAGGGATTCAATGCAAATGCAAAAAATTTTGTTTTGGGTAAAAAAGCATGGTCAAGTTGTTTCTATAATGTTGAAAGAAATCTTTGTGAAACAATTGTTTATGAAAAAACTGTAATTAAAATTGGTCTTAATGAAGAAAAGATGTAGGGGTAAGACGAAATGCCCAAGGGGTAAGACTGAAATAGTGACTAAAATAGTCCTTATGGTTATGACCATAAGTACGTTTTTATTCTTACCCCGCTTGATGGAAGCCTAAAATTTCAATTTTTCGCGGATGTGTCCGTACGGAAAATGTCAAAAAACACACAAATGCTCTCACTTAGCGACTGACGCAGACTGCGGTGTGGGGCAAGATAAAACGGTGTCTACAATGATGTTGCCAGCATTAAAAGATTTCCTTTATATTCGGCGTTATTGTATCTTTTTTATCTTTCCCCGTTTTTCATCTTACCCCCACTCACCCTACTTGTACGGACTTATTCTTTGACAGGGCGTCAAAGAATAAGAATAGTGAATGTTTTCAACTTTCTATTTTATTATTTCTTAACTAGCTTCTGCCCGCGACTTCGTACGCGGATCCTGTTGCTTATGCCAGCAGTCGGTGTCGTCAAAATCGAAGATCTGAAACGTCTGATGTCGAATTCTAGGAGCCTGGGGACGGGAAAACAACGGGATGCGCGAGACGATTCCAGATCTTTCATTTTTGTAAGACAACAGGAAATGCCCATCAGACTAAACAACTCTTGCTAAGACGTCATTCCTGTATATATTATAGTGTAGCTGGGCTCTTGGAGTTCCGCATCAGGTGTTCCAGATCTTCAATTTTTATACATTGACAGAGAGTACTCATCAGGCTGAATAACTCTTGCTAAGACGTCATTCCCTTATAATATGTTATAGTGTAGTGTAGCTGGGCTCTTGGAGTTCCACATCAGGTGTTCCAGATCTTCAATTTTTATACATCAACAGAAGGTGCTCATCAGGCTGAACAACTCTTGCTAAGACGTCATTCCTGTATATGTTATAGTGTAGCTGGGCTCTTGAAGTTCCACATCAGGTGATCCAGATCTTCAATTTTTGTACATCAACAGAAGGTTCTCATCAGGCTGAATAACTCTTGCTAAGACGTCATTCCTGTACCTATATGTTATAGTGTAGCTGGGCTCTTGAAGTTCCACATCAGGTGTCCAGGATCTTCAATTTTATTCTCTCAGCAGAAAATGCTCATCACGTGGAACAATTTTTGCTATGGCATCATTTTTGTATCTCTTATAGTTTAGTTGCAGTTCTGCATCAGGTGTTCAAGTTTCCAAGATAAATTATAGCCTATAATGTTAATCGAACTTAATACCTATACAACAAAAACCATTCAAATCCGTCCAGTAGTTCCGAAGATTAGCGTGCACAAACACACAGACAAACAGACAAAAAAAAATAATTACAGTTTCGGGTTCGGCATCGATAAAATAACAACCCCTGCTACTTTTTTAGGGTTCCGTAGTCAACAAGGAACCCTTATAGTTTCGCCATGTCCGTCCGTCCGTCCGTCCGTCCGTCCGTCCGTCCGTCCGTCCGTCTGTCCGCAGTTTAGCTCAGAGACGCACAGTACTAGAGAGCTGTAATTTGGTGTAAATATACGGATTTGTTGTGCCGAAAAAGTGGTAAAATAAAATCTCGTAAAATATTTTTTTTTAGGGTACCTCCTGTACACGTAAAGTGGGGATGTTTTTTTTTTTTCTCGCGTACCCCTTACTGTGGGGTATCATTAAATAGGTCTTTAAAAAATATTGAGAGTTTCCATTAACAATTTTTTGATAAAAAAATTCGTTTGTGAAATATTAAGCTTTAAAGTGCTAAATTTTGCTCGACTCGAGTGTCCCCCCCCTCTACCAGCT
Organism: Agrotis clavis; assembly: GCA_954870645.1. NCBI lineage: Eukaryota > Metazoa > Arthropoda > Insecta > Lepidoptera > Noctuidae > Agrotis > Agrotis clavis. Next base: position 15,424,690 of record OX940920.1, read on the forward strand.
AAACGGTTATGTTTGGGGGTGTGAAAAAATTCACAATAGTAGTATATATAACGAAGTTTAAAAGAAAATTATCATGACTAAGTAGGCTTTACAACTTTACGAGTAATAGTCGACCAACTTATAAAATGTACTTGGATAACAGATTTTCTGAAACAACATGTATCGGAGAACATGTTCTTCAACTGCAAATGTAAGTTTGTCAACTTTATTTTTACAGCTTTAATAGGTATGTTTTTACGGTATGTTTTTTGGGGATAGGTAGGTTTTTATCGTCAACTATTTTTAACTAACTTTAAAAAAAGGAGGAGGTTCTAAATTCGTCGTAATCTTTTTTTATGTATTTTCCCCGATTTCTCAAAGACTCCTGGACCGATTTTGAAAATTCTTCTTTTTAAAATTAAATTCAGCGAATCAGTTTAGTTAGTTCACATAAGTATTTTGATGGGCAACTACGGAACCCTACACTGTGCGTGGCCCACTACGCACTTGGCCGGTTTTTTTTTTTGTATATTTCCTTGTACAGACACCACTTTTCTACAATTTTATTATATGCATAGATGCTATTAAGTTTTTATTTATAGTTTGTTTATACAGGGTGTAATCGAAATCATGGGCAATATTTTAATCTAACGCTCTACTCACGATGCTGATTGCATTACGGCTAATAAACCGCAAATCAAAAATATTATTAATGCAATTATGGACACCTTTAAAAATGTAGTATGTCACATTGCAGAGGCTTATTATTGCAAATAAGAACTAAAAGTAATAAAAAATAAATCAAAAGCCCCAAAAGTTGTAGAGTATCCAAATTTTAAAGGGCATTACACCGCGCGCGGTACGAAAAATAAACAAACATAAAATAATAGGGTCCATATTGGCTCACCTAAAGTTGTTTACCCGAAATTGTTCTTCCTAACGATTTGTAATCCGAATGATCACTCTTCCTAAAATTTTTCATCCTAAAGTTTTTGTTCATACTTTTTGTAGTGCTACCGGCGATGTTCATAACACTCATTTTTCCGAAAATTGTTATCAATAATATCGTTATTGTAAATATATTGAAACTCCTACTGTTTTTTATCATAACGTTTTTTATCCCTAAACATTATTACGGTGATATTTTTATTTAGTCAAACTAAATAAAGTAAAATGTCGAGAAAATTCGACGGAGCACCGCCTCGCGGTGCTCCTACTACTGGGTGGTTAAAAAAAAATAACCACGAAGGGGATGGCGGGGTCTGAAAGACCCTGCCATCCACTTCTAACCTAACCTGTCCGTGTCGGGGTGCCCCCAGTCGTTTTTGGTCAGAGTGTCCTGTTGGGGTCACTATGAAAAAAATACTGGCGACAAAGGAGATGGAAAGTTCAAGTATGTGGAAAAATTCAGACGGCTATAGAAATGGGACCTAGCACTGTATAACGCTGAATAGCTCAATATTCATATTTCACATAAAAAAAGTTTCTAAAACTTGTTATATCTTCATAATCATGATAAAAAAAAGGAGAACACCTACCATTAAAAGTACTACAAAAATCGCAAATATTGATATTGCTATAAACTTTTACGTAGGCGTTTAGTTTAATGTATCTGCGATTGTATTTATTTATTGATGACCACATTTTTTGTGACCCACTCAGATTAATTAAATATCTTCAAACTACATTATTAATGATAAACACATTAATAATAATTTAGTTATATCGGTAAAGTCAAATAAACACGCTGGGCGCCTTCATATTGTAGGTATAACATGTCGTGATTGATAAATCCTTTCTGAACTCGTTGTTGAACCCTCTAATTAGCTAAGGATACATTTAACAATTTCGAAATGAAACAAGAAAAATAGGAAATACTATATTTATTCGATAATCTGTGATTCTTATAAATAAAGTCTGAAAGAATACGAAGCGACGGACTGTGTTTAAATGTAATTTTATTACGTGATGATGGAAATCTGGGTGTGATGTTGTTAATTTCTGCAACTTTGAACTGTTTCTTTCCACTACATGGCGATGGCCTTGCAATGTTCTCACAAAACGACCACAAGTTAAGCACTCCGTTGAATAGCCGAATAAACGAATTTCATCAGTTGCTCCTGAATGCAGCAGTTCAAAACAAGGATGACAATGTTGGCTGAAAGATCGGCCTGTGCGGTTATAATTATTTAGCCACGAGCTCCTCTCGAGTGTATATGACGCCGTAGTCTTCGCGTGGATATACCACAGTTTATGCATTGCATGATTCACAGTATACAAGTTAAGTCCGGGTCGAGAAGCGAGAGGTCGGTAGGTTTGCAAGCAGGAAGTCCAATAAACAAGCGGGGGTCAAGGAAAAGCAAAAGGAAGAATCACAACGAACAATATTAATAAGCAGAGCGCAGAGCGTTCAAATGACGTCTGACGTTTGTTTTTTTCTTAAAGAAGGGATTGGACTCAAAGTGTCACAGAAGCGATAAAAGAATCGATTGAAATCGTTAGAAAGTAGTATCGATCATATTTCAGTTATTTTTTTTTTTCTCTCCCACTCCAGCAGGTGTAGCATGGCGCCGTAGAAAGAGGTTTTGTCGACGCAAGAATAGACAAAATGACAGAACGTAGAAATATTTTTAGCGTTTTAAACATGGTAATGTAAAAAATACGGAAAATAAACGTTCTTTTCTTCAATAGTGTACGAATAGTGTCATATTTGTGCAAAAAACAGTCGATTTGTGTAGAAATAACGATGAAATAACTTTGTCTTTTCTTGGTAGAATAGAGATAGAATCGCCATGCTACGCGTGCTGGGTAATATTCTCTTTCCACTCATACCTCTCACGATGTTGGGCGTCTTCCTTCCAGTTCAGACGGAACCTGTCCAGTTAATATTATTCTGCACAAAATATGAACTAAGTTTAAACTAAGAAGCTCATTCCGAAGCTTTTAACGAAAATAATAAAGTTGAGTTTAGGGGACGAATCACTTTAAAACAATCCGATTTTCCGAATCAAAACGCATGAAAACCAATAAAAAGCAACGAAACGACTCTGAATCTATCGATTCCCGCCAAATACTGTTTCAACGCCAATTCTTAATTTCAGAAAACAAATCGTTTTAAATCACATTAGTAAAAATCGATTAAATACAGTTTCTTTTTAACAATCTGGAAAAGCGTTATTACCCTTCCCTAGTTTTCATTACTTCGTCGTGACCAAGTCATGTCAATAAAAAATGAGTGAAAAGCAATTCAGATACTTTTTTATGTTTAACATTTTATATAAGTCTTAGGAAATTATTAAACATTGAACAATTCATTAATGAATTTTCAAATACTACGAGTTAAAATGAAATTCTTATAGACGACTGGGGCACTCGTTTAGCCATCTCCTTTCCAGGTTGCGCTCGCCGGCCGCTGCCGCGGCACCGCTCGCTTTGCTCGCTCGACTCGCGAGTAGCTGCTCACAGTTCTAACCTAACCTAACGTATGGATATCTTTTCAGGTACACACCGCTTTAAATAAAATTAAAGAAGACGCTTTAACTAATAAAAAAAAAACCAATTCATATAATTAGTGAGTGCGAAGCAAGCACTTCCTCAAGTATACGTGCTAATATGCCAACAAAATAAAAATAAATCTAAACAAAAAAGATATGACTTTGAATAATAGTGTAAAAGAAGGTTATGTTGAGAAAATATAGGAAAACAAATAATAGTTTATTAGATGTTTATTGCTACCGACATTATGAAGTCGAATGATTCGGAATTACGAACATTAGTGACAGCGCAATTAGGAGTTGTGATCATTAGGATTAAAAATGTTAGGAATACAATTTTCGGGTTTCCGATGATCGGAGTTTAAATTTTAGGTGAACTTTGGCGCGCCCAAAATAATATTATGCGAAGATACTTGCATTAATAATGTTTTTGAGTTCCGTAAAACGATTAGTATCGTTAGTAATGCCCAAGTTTAAAATATTGCTCATTAATAAAATTTCACCCTGTATTAGTAGATATTGGAGTTATAGTATTATACTTAGAAGTATTATCAAGCTAATTAAATTTAAAAAAAACAAAGCACAGGGAATTTTTCCTACCTACACGACACTTTTTTGGTACATTACAAAATGTTAGACGCCTTTTAAGTGTCTCTGCCCTTTTTGTATTCTTTTTATTTTTGTTTTATTTTTAAATAGGTATAAGTTTTAGTTTTGTACATATCTTTTATAAATATTTAGTTAGTAACACTTGTATATTTCTAATTAATTATTGTCAAATACAGTTAAATAATTTAAAAAAAATGTTACCTAGACAAAAAATATTAGGTAAGTATAGTCTACTTTACACGACTATCCTAAAAAAAAAACCGGCCAAGTGCATGTCGGGCCACGCACAGTGTAGGGTTCCGTAGTTGCCCAACAAAATACTTATGCCAACTAACTAAACTGATTCGCTGAATTTAATTTTAAAAAGAAGAATTTTCAAAATCGGTCCAGGAGTCTTTGAGAAATCGGGGACAATACATAAAAAAAAAGATTACGACGAATTTAGAACCTCCTCCTTTTTTTGAAGTTATTTAAAAATAGTTGACGATAAAAACCTACCTATCCCCAAAAAACATACCTATAAAAGCTGTAAAAATAAAGTTGACAAATTTACATTTGCAGTTGAAAAGCATGTTCTCCGATACATTTGTTTAAGAAAATATGATATCCAAGTACATTTTATAAGTTGGTGGACTATTACTCGTAAAGTTGTAAAGCCTACTCAGTCATGATAATTTTCTTTTAAATTTCGTTATATATACTACTATTGTGAATTTTTTCACACCCCCAAACATAACCGTTTAGCTGGTAGAGGGGGGGGACACTCGAGTCGAGCAAAATTTAGCACTTTAAAGCTTAATATTTCACAAACGATTTTTTTTATCAAAAAATTGTTAATGGAAACTCACATTATTTTTTAAAGACCTATTTATTGATACCCCACACTAAGGGGTACGCGAGAAAGAAAAAAAACATCCCCACTTTACGTGTACAGGAGGTACCCTAAAAAAAAATATTTTTCGAGATTTTATTTTACCACTTTTTCGGCACAACAAATCCGTATATTTACACCAAATTACAGCTCTCTAGTACTGTGCGTCTCTGAGCTAAACTGCGGACAGACGGACGGACGGACGGACGGACGGACGGACGGACGGACATAGCGAAACTATAAGGGTTCCTTGTTGACTACGGAACCCTAAAAAGGAGTCTTTTTTTCCCCTATCATCATCATTATCATCATCAGCCGGAAGACGTCCACTGCTGAACATAGGCTGAACAGTGAACATAGCAAATTGTCGTTCGGCGTGGCGGTCTATAATAAGGGGGAGGCCCCTTAGACCGCCACGCCGAACGACAATTTGCCACTTGCATCCATCGGTTGCCCGCGATTTTCCCTATAATTATAGTTAAAACAAAACTAATAGCATTTGATATCAGCATTTTTTTAACAAACACCGAGTTGGAAATTTTATATACCTACTTACATAATAATTAAAATATTTTTCGATATCCTCATTCAATCCTGATCCGGTATTATCGCAATATTATGTACCTACCTACCTAACATAAATAATTATAGGTAATCATTACTTTTCGAGCTATTTGGGTACTATATACGAGTATAATCATCCTTATTGGTTGTTTTGTTGTTCATATTATATATGAATATAGCGTTTTAACTATAAACTTACAATAGTACCTACACACTCACACGTTCGTACGATATCAAAAAGGGGGTCTCAATTTGGCCGTTTTTTTTAACCGACTTCAAAAAAAAAAGTAGGTTCTCAGTTCGACCTGTATGTATGTATGTATGTATGTATGTATGTATGTATGTATGTATGTATGTATGTATGTATGTATGTTTGTCCGCGATTTTCTCGCGTTTGGCTGAACGGATTTTGATGCAGTTTTCAGAAAAGTGTTCATTACATTCTGGAGAAGGTTTTAGTATATAATACTAATAGATATCCTGTGACGTTGCCCGCGTGGATCCGTTTTGCTTACTTGGATCGTAGATTTTCAGGGATGATTGCATGTTTGTCCGCAATTATCGCGCGTTTGGCTGAACCGATTTTGATGCAGTTTTCAGGAAAGTGTTCGTTCCATTCTGGAGAAGGTTTTAGTATATAACACTAATAGATATCCCGTGACGTTGCCCGCGTGGATCCGTTTTGCTTACTTGGATCGTAGATTTTCAGGGACGATTGCATGTTTGTCCGCAAATATCTCGCGTTTGGTTGAACCGATTTTGATGCAGTTTTCAGGAAAGTGTTCATTACATTCTGGAGAAGGTTTAAGTATATAACACTAATAGATATCCCGTGACGTTGCCCATGTGGATCCGTTTTTGTTGCTTACTAGGATTGTAGATTTTCAAAGACGCCGATTATATGAAGATTTTTGTTAAATATCTGAACTAAAAAGGGAAAAATAAAAAACTTTTTTAAAAAAAGGGAACCGACTTCAAAACCAAACACAAAAAAACTGTAAAATAACTTTTCTTTCGGAAGTCGGTGGCCATAGTAAATGAAATAAAAAACAAAGCCACCGACTTCCGAAAGAAAAGTTATTTTACAGTTTTTTTGTGTTTGGTTTTGAAGTCGGTTCCCTTTTTTTAAAAAAGTTTTTTTTTAAGTTGATTTACACCGATTACTCCGAGGTTTCTGGTCTGATTTGTGTGATCCTTTTTTTGTTATAATATAAAATAATATACAAAAACCATACCCGTATCGGGGTGCCCCAAGCTCCTTCGGTTTTACGGTTGGGTAAACCTATAATTCAAATAATATGTACCTATATTGAGTGATTATGCAGACTTTATCCAAGTGGCGTCAGCTAGTCGAACCGTATTTATTACTTTTACTAACATCGACCATCTAGTATGTATAATAACTAGTCAAAGTGATTAATTTATCACTTTCACTAGTCTGTTTATTGATTATTACATAATTACTAGATAATATGCATAATAACGCGTTAATCACTTTGACTGTAACATACATGCAAACTGCAAAATTGGTATTTTTAGATCCACTGGAGTGTTGCATTCTGTCATCACTTCTGGTGATTATATTATCATCAGTACCTACCTAAGTATGAGCATCATAGAATCAGCGGTTAAATCGTCATTAATATTTCCATTTCAACGTTATCTAGCAATCTGTCATTAACTTTACAAGAACAGTTATGTTTTAATAGATAATGATCTGTCATTTAAAAAAGGTCGACCTCGGTAAATTTTAACTGATTTCAACACCATTGTTCGATCAATGTAAGTTTATATTTTGGTTACAATGTACGTCCCGTGTGTTTTATCAGTAGCTCGTAATATTTCACGTCATATTCACACATGATACCTTGCAGTAAGGTTGCTTATAGCTGTTGTACAATACGCCAGTCAATACGTTCGAATAAGCCGGTAGTGATAAACGTATCCAGTTGTTAGTTATCCGTGAGTTAAAGTGTTGATTAGCAGTGCCACAAAGTTCCTATCACCAAAAAGAAGAGTGTCTAGTTAAAGTTTTAACGATTAATTAATGTTTTAATGAAGCATTAAAATATATGAGCGTATCGATTAAATACAATCCTGAGTGTAAACTATGTTTCGTAGTTGTAGGAAAACAGTTCAGTAATGAAAACCATTAAGGGGTTAGTAGTTTTTACGCAATTTAGCTTAAAATTAAAAACATTCAGAGTGTTTCAAAAATAATCGTAGAATGTGAAAATATTGTGGTGATGGTGGATTAAGGAAAACAGCAATCAACATGATCTTTGTAGGAACACGAAGAAGTTTAATTTCAATGAAAACTGTATTTTTCTTATTTGTTTGTATATGCATGTTAATTATACTTGTGAACCGCTTTGAAGATCCAAAATATTTGATGAAAAGATGGCATGAGAATCACGTGAATAATTACTTAGAACTTCATTATAACAATGTGAGTATTCAAGAGCTCTTTACACCTGATAAAAATAGAATTATTATGATTACTATGTCTATGACCAAGATACAGCAATATTGATGACTCAAATTGGAAAACCAATTGCTTTAATTCGCAAAAACTCATGTTATACCAACTTTAGTTTCTGTTTCATTAAAAGAAATATGTGTTCCAAAAATTACCTCTCGATTTCAACTAGTTTACGAGTTATGAATTATTTAAATAGTTTTTTGGCTCTGGTGTAACGTAGGTACCACTTTTCGAGATAGGTACTACAAGATTGCTTTCTTGTGTCGATATGTATAATTTTGTCTAACCGTTGTAATATCCTGGGTGGACGGTCGCGTTAGCCTCTTCATCCACAACGCGATGCAAGTCTCTGATTTCTTACAACATTGATATTCAGGCGACTATCGCAAAACAAATCTGCAGTGTCCTGTGTGAGCGACAAAAACGACGCGACGCGACGCGATACGAAGTAAATTTTAAATAATATTAGAATAGTAGTTGAATTAAGTAGTTCAAATCGCGTCGCGCAGGATACACGTGTCAATGGAAACCTCATTAACATTTTAATTAATTGTCATTTTCATAACAAGCGGTTCGGAATCGGAAGTGAAATCCCGAACGGATTTCACTACTGTGAGGTAGGTACACAAGATTTCTGTATTTTACTTAGAGACTGCATGGAAAATTGAAAAAGCGCTTCCGATATACGAACGAGGACCTATTATTTCCGTCAAATTAACGTCACAAAAACGGTGAAGTCATGCTAGGGCTTCTGAATTTGATCGAATTTTACTACGTTTACGTTTATTGTATGGAAAATTATTATAAATATCTGGTTGACCGAGCTTGGCTCGGTTTTTAAAATGACTATATCTTGGGAACCGAGCTTTTCTCAAACCTGGGACCTTGATAAATCTATTCCTTGAGCCGAAAAACCCCTAATCTATAACTTTCATGACTTGGAGCCGTTTCCGAGATCCTGATTATAATAAATATACAAGAATTGCTCGTTTAAAGATATTAGATACAAAACGCCTCTCGTGTAAGAATGAGAAACTAACTTTCCCTCAAATTTCCCGTTTAGGCACTTCAAATTTCCCGTTTACTTTACGTCAACAACAACGTGAAATACACACATCAAAAGTGTCTAGGGATCAACATATATTTTTGCAATAACTTTTCTCCTGATTGATATTAATTAAAATGTTCTTTAAGGATTCATCAAATAAAGTGTTATCGATTGTCACAGTAACGATAAACCAAGTCACCTTTGCATTCATAAAGAAATTTGCCATTTTCCTAATAAAGGGATTTTTGACATTTGAACCACTAATATTAAAGTTCGAAAAAAAGACTGAAATAACAGTTTTCTTTAAAATTTTATTGGGTAACTTAAACAATTAATAATCCGTGTTTCTACCGCGAACACTAACAACACAAGAACATCGGTTTGGCATACTCAAAATGAGTTCATCCAAATCACGCTGTGGAATGGCCGCCCATGTTCGTTGCAACAACAAAAAAAGGTCTTCTTGCGACTGGATACCCTCCATATTCGGCAGAGCTCTTCTCTGTAGCATATCCCATGCATGCTCAATCGGGTTCAAGTCTGGCGACTGAGCAGGCCAGGGCAGGACATTGATGTTAGCTGCGGCGAGAGTCTGTCTTACAACTCTTGCGGTGTGCGGTCGTGCATTATCATGCATTAACTGAAATAAGGGACCGATTTGCACTTGTAGAGGAACGATGACGTCTGATACAATCGTCTCAGCATAAATTTGAGCGTTGAGGTTGCCTCTGATCCAAATCAACTCAGTTCTTCCGCCGATCCAAATACCCGCCCATACCATGATGGTTCCACCACTATAAGGATGGACTTCCTGGCAGGATTTTAATCGCTGTTGGCGTCCAGGGGTTCTCCAGTGTCGTATACGTCTTGTATCCGGTCTCATACCAAAACGAGACTCATCAGAAAAGCACACGAAACGCCATTGTTCTTCTGCCCAATTTCTGTGTTCAAGAGCCCATTGATATCGAATCCTACGATTGTGCATTGCTATAGGTGGTACCCGTAGCGGTCTTCGGGAATGAAGGTTCACTTCATGCAAGCGGTTTCTGACTGTTTGGTCGCTAATTAAGTTCCCTGAAGAGTGATGAAGCCTCACGGCTAACATCATGGCGGTTATTGTTGGAGCTCTTCGAGTTAAGATTTGAATGTATCGGTCTTGTCTCCGTGTGGTGCAGCGATACCGTCATCCATGGCGCTCAGCCACGGTACCAGTGCTTCGGTAACGTGTCCAAAGTCGACTGATAACACTCTGACTTGTATTCAGAGCTAAAGCCACAGTACGTTGCCGGGAACCAGCTTCTATCATTCCCATGGCTCTGAGCATTTCTTCCCTGCTTAAATGACGTCGCCGCTCCATAATAACGTTGGTTTTAATCAGTAGTAGGGAAACAGTAGCACTAATAATGTCTTCAATGCGTTGTATGTTTTTATAGGGAAAATATTGACAGCTGATTTTCATCTTTTACTCGAATTTGATTTACAGTTCCTGATTCAAATTATGAAATGCACCAAAAAGGATCCATATAAATTTATAAAATCATAAATTTATTACAAAGCCACATCTCAATCTCAAGAAATCCGCATAAAAATGCTTGATCCCTAGACACTTTTGATGTGTGTAGAAGTCTCCGGTATAACTGTTAGAAAATTTCTCACTAGTGTTTATAAATTTTAATGAAATGCGGAACACACATCATAATGATGTCCCTGTGTGAACATGAACATCAACATCGATGATACAATAACTTCAGTTTTAATATAAATAAATAGCTAAAGAATTTAATTCAATGCCTTTCAAGTAGACTATCGATATTGAAATGGCTAAACTATGGTAGGTAATCATCATTCATTATAGCCAGTAAAGAATAACCATTAAATGAATTACACTCGCGAGCAAAAATATTGAATCCCTTACTTGGAATGGGGAAGGCCGGTCAAAGCTAATTGTAGATGGCGCCACCATAGCTATGTCCTAATCCGACCAATGAGGTAGTACTATTTTGAAGTACCTATAAGATTTGAACCAATGACGATGCTTGGAACAAGCTATACTAGCGCCATTAGTTCCCCAGTTGCCATCCCCATTGACCGGGATAGCTCCTTAAATAATAGCGTGATTTAAATGAATTTGGTATCAGTTTAAAGTTAACAGTAAAAATGTTTCAAATTAATTAAAAATAAGTAATTAATCGTAGTAAGTGATACCCGTGATAAGGCACCCGAGCACGAGGAAGATAGCCTATGAGATGGACGGCTCAGATAAAAGCAGCTGTGGACAGTTCCCTGCACGTCTGCACCAGAAAGGCGGCCATCAGACAGGAATGGCGGCGTATCGAGCCACTAACATCTGAAATGACGAAGAAGAAGAAGTGATACCATATATTTGCTCGCAAGTGTATTTGATGATGTATATTCCTTGAGGTGATGATCTCATGTCTGCACGCTAAAAGCAAAAAGCATGTAAGGATGTAACATCCCGTCACGACGCACGATTAGTAGTTCATAAATTGTAAATGTGAACTTAATAACAAAATCAACCTTCGTTACGATGTACCTAATAAAAAAAAAAACTTTACCTTGATCATTCAAATATTTTTATTTTTTTTGTCCGTCTAACTCTATATATAGAAACATGCATATATTGATGCCCTTCTTCTATCAGGCTAGGTAGAAACTCTACATAGCGCCGCTTACGATCCTTATGTACTCCTTTTGCCATCCACATAGGTACAGTCATAAACTTTGCCATACACCGGGTACGCAATCTTTCTTCCCTAGGGAGACTTTTTTTTACTCAAATAAGTGCCCACCCTGGATGAAGCGGAAGAGACTGTCAGAGTCGTACAGACTTTAATCCACGGTGCTCCTATAATGGCCCTTTACGTTCCAGGATCATGATTAGCTGTTTAAACAGTCCCGCGACCATTCTTAGGAAGACCTACACTGACCTTATTGGTGAAGTGCTAACTAATCTACAAGGCAAGTTATAGTTACCTACCTTTAGAATAGCAATGCTTTTGAAGGTGTAACAAGGGCACAACGTTGTTTCCCGATAACTTAACTTTTTTTTTTTGTAATGACTTGCAACTATGCCAAACGTGTTGATAACAATAGAAGATAAACAAACTCATGGTACTGACCCTTTGTTCTTTAACAACTGAAGCCTTAAAACTAATGGAACTTGTTTAAGTTGCTTCGAACATTACATAACAGTTCGAAAAAAATAACGTACGATCTAAATAACGTACCGTGCTATTGTACTTTTTGTGACGCTTTGGTTATGGTTTTTGTACTCACAGACAAGGTGTGAAATTATAATTATATCGAATGTAATGTTGAAAAAACAGAGGCATTAGATGAAACCGTGTTATTTCGAACTATTATAAATTGTTTTAGGAAGAAAAAACATATTCGCTGCCCGGCAAAAAAAAAGTCTAACATAAAAATTACTAATTCGAAATCTTTTAAGATTTTTTACTATTTACTACATTGATAATGTAAAAAACATAGGGGTAAATTATTGAAGAAAAAAAATATAATAATAGTATTATGTTTCAACACTACACTTCCCATAGCTCATAATTTTCTGAAGAATTTTATATTAAAGTAATTTTCGAGAAACGTAATGACGGATATGTTAAGACTTTTTTTGTGGAAAGTGAACATATTTTTAGGCCAATTTCAGAATTATCTGTTCTCAAACTCAAACTGTTCTCAAACTGTCTGCTAAAGAGTACCCCACACAGGATAAGACTTCTTTGAAACATTAAGAGTTCTACAAAATGTTTTCGTCTAGAAAACTGTCATAACACAATTTGATGCATTTTCCATGTTAGTAATTCTTTAATAAACTTATTTTACCGATAGAAAGTCACAACACACGTAAATACACTCTTTTGGCAGCACAATATACAGTTACCGCTTTGTTATAATACAAATGTGACACTTTTAATGCCGGTCAACTGTGAAATACCTCTAAGTAAAAAAGAGAACTTAGTGCCATCATCTCTCGGTATCTAATGCTAGCCATACACCATACTGCCCATCGTCCAATCGGCATGACGATTCAGGCTTGATCAAACTTTCAAATCGGCAGCGACGTCGAAATCAAATAAACCGACCCCCATACACGTTCCAATCGGAAGGATCCAATCAGCATGATCAAGCCAATCAAATTTAACTACCATGCCAATCCACGTCGACGCACGATCAATTCTAACTGATTCAATCGGCAGCGTTATGCCGATTGGACGATAGGCAGTATGGTGTATGGCCAGCATAATGTACAACATAATAATAATGCTTTTACAGCTGCTAAATAACATATTTTCTATTAACGTTTTAAACTCTTTGGAAAAATGTAGGAGTAGAATGAGTTCATCTCAATTTTATTGGAGGTGATTTCGTGTTTTTTTTATCATACTAATTAATATCGATAGAAAATTAATGGCCAAACCAAGTTACGTGTCATATCTTGTAGATTAATATGCAATTTTTCAAACTATGTTTTCAGTATATATGACGATGTAAAATTGCTTTATCCACCACCTTTTTTCCAGGAGGACGCTTACGCCTTTATTTTTTAGCCTTTAACCAGCTTTGTAGGTTACCCGAAGTAAATATCTATCAATATTTGCATTGTAATCTGGCATTATCTTGTTTAGTTGATACGTTGTTGTTCGTACACACGGCTAAACATCAAGCTATACAAAACCAGTTTGTCTTGGACTCGCTTTATAATTATGATCTTTCCGCACATTGTACGGTCAGCTTAAACTAGTTTGGCATAGCTTGATGTGTAGCCGTGTGTACACACGGTCATAAAAAGGGTTGATAAAAAATCAATATTTTAATTTAATTTTATTTATTTATTACAATTTATCAGCCCTCAGCCTGAGCCTTTAAGAACGTAGATACACATAATGTATTGCTTGCTAGTAATGATCAGTTAACGCGATTGTTAAAGAAAACATAACTGCCTTCATTTTATGTGTTACGAATAGGATTGGGAACATTTAACTTTTTTTAGTTGTCCTCATACTAATTATTAGGATTTTCTTCCTGTTTTGTCGGTGGGTTTGGCGATTGATTGCTGCGCAACGTATAAGTAGCGGGATTCGATCCCCGTATGGAAAAATATTAAGTATAATCTGCAACTACACACATCAAAAGTGTCTAGGGATCAAGCATTTTTATGCGGATTTCTTGAGATTGAGATGTGGCTTTGTAATAAATTTATGATTTTATAAATTTATATGGATCCTTTTTGGTGCATTTCATAATTTGAATCAGGAACTGTAAATCAAATTCGAGTAAAAGATGAAAATCAGCTGTCAATATTTTCCCTATAAAAACATACAACGCATTGAAGACATTATTAGTGCTACTGTTTCCCTACTACTGATTAAAACCAACGTTATTATGGAGCGGCGACGTCATTTAAGCAGGGAAGAAATGCTCAGAGCCGTGGGAATGATAGAAGCTGGTTCCCGGCAACGTACTGTGGCTTTAGCTCTGAATACAGTCAGAGTGTTATCAGTCGACTTTGGACACGTTACCGAAGCACTGGTACCGTGGCTGAGCGCCATGGAGTACGGTATCGCTGCACCACACGGAGACAAGACCGATACATTCAAATCTTAACTCGAAGAGCTCCAACAATAACCGCCATGATGTTAGCCGTGAGGCTTCATCACTCTTCAGGGAACTTAATTAGCGACCAAACAGTCAGAAACCGCTTGCATGAAGTGAACCTTCATTCCCGAAGACCGCTACGGGTACCACCTATAGCAATGCACAATCGTAGGATTCGATATCAATGGGCTCTTGAACACAGAAATTGGGCAGAAGAACAATGGCGTTTCGTGTGCTTTTCTGATGAGTCTCGTTTTGGTATGAGACCGGATACAAGACGTATACGACACTGGAGAACCCCTGGACGCCAACAGCGATTAAAATCCTGCCAGGAAGTCCATCCTTATAGTGGTGGAACCATCATGGTATGGGCGGGTATTTGGATCGGCGGAAGAACTGAGTTGATTTGGATCAGAGGCAACCTCAACGCTCAAATTTATGCTGAGACGATTGTATCAGACGTCATCGTTCCTCTACAAGTGCAAATCGGTCCCTTATTTCAGTGAATGCATGATAATGCACGACCGCACACCGCAAGAGTTGTAAGACAGACTCTCGCCGCAGCTAACATCAATGTCCTGCCCTGGCCTGCTCAGTCGCCAGACTTGAACCCGATTGAGCATGCATGGGATATGCTACAGAGAAGAGCTCTGCCGAATATGGAGGGTATCCAGTCGCAAGAAGACCTTTTTTTGTTGTTGCAACGAACATGGGCGGCCATTCCACAGCGTGATTTGGATGAACTCATTTTGAGTATGCCAAACCGATGTTCTTGTGTTTTTAGTGTTCGCGGTAGAAACACGGATTATTAATTGTTTAAGTTACCCAATAAAATTTTAAAGAAAACTGTTATTTCAGTCTTTTTTTCGATTTTTAATGTTAGTGGTTCAAATGTCAAAAATCCCTTTATTAGGAAAATGGCAAATTTCTTTATGAATGCAAAGGTGACTTGGTTTATCGTTACTGTGACAAACGATAACACTTTATTTGATGAATCCTTAAAGAACATTTTAATTAATATCAATCAGGAGAAAAGTTATTGCAAAAATATATGTTGATCCCTAGACACTTTTGATGTGTGTAGTTGTTCAGAGTCTGGGTGTTTTTGTATGTGAATTTCTATATTTGTAAAGGCACTCACGAAACAAAAAGAAATTTCTAATATGGCAAAAAATGCGTATATTATACATAAAAAAAAAAACTGAACTGTTTGTTTAAAACAACCAGATCCAGAATAGCGGATTTGCAATATTTTTGTTGCGTAATTAATTTGTCGATAATAAAAAATAATTTTCTCTTTTTCAGATATGGCCCAACTCGATTTTAGGAGGAATATTATTTAATCGAGAGAAAATTCCAAATCCAAATCCCAATGCGGACAGACACTTTGTAGTCCTCGTGTGGAAATACTGGGATTGGCTCAAGGGACGACACGTGTTTAACTTTGGGAAGTCAGGGTATGTCTGTTCTTCAATATCATCCATAATAGCCTTTCTCGATAAATGTATGGTAAGCTTCAGAGAAAATTCACCCCCTTTGGTAGTGATGTGACTTTCTTTATGTCGGTACACACGGCTACACATCAAAGTATACAAAACCAGTTTGACTTGGACTCGCTTTATATGATCTTTCCGCACATTGAACGGTCAGCTTATACTAGTTTTGCATAGCTTGATGTGTAACCGTGCGTACGATGGGTTTGCTCTTGACCTTAGTCAAGGTCAAGGGTGACAAAGGTCGACGATGGAGCTAGCCTACCCAGAAGAAGCCTGTTCACTCTAACTTTGAAGAGATTAGGGTTGTATGCGTTCGGAAACACAGACGCAGGCAGAAAGTTCCACTCCTTCGCTGTTCGCGTTATAAAAGATGTTTGGAAACGCTTAGTGCGAATTGGTGGAATACCAATAAGGTGGAATAGCGATGATAGAAAGGCGGGATGAGGTCATGAAGTTCTTGGGCACAAAGTACAATCTGTAGAAGACCGACGGGCAGGCAACCTTGTGGTGATGAGTCAAGCTACGGGCTTGACTCATCACCGCAAGGTTGCAAGCAGCTTGGCATTCACCAATTTGTGTGAGTGTGAGTTTTCCCTGTACTGTATAACACAAACAGACTTTCTTGTAATTCGAACCAGCATTTCTAGAGATTAGCGCGTTCAACCAAACAAACCCTTTGGCTTGATAATATATTAGAATAGAGAACAATAAATGTTTCTTCCAGTTGTCAGCAACTTTTATACTGCTCATATTTACCGCACATCTCTGCAGGGCCTTCTTGACTTATTTGTACAGGTGGCTATTGGTGTTGGTGATGTCTTGGCGTTCACAACTTCGTTTGTCTTCGTATTTTATCGGAGAAATTCCTAGTGTGGGGTAAAGTTGAAAAAAAAAACAAGTCGACGCTTGAAAGGCAAAAATTACCAAGCGACATGTAGCCAACTTTACAGGAGAGCATTTTAAAGTTTTTATTTTTGGAAAAAAAATCGTATAAAATCACATATTTGTCATAATTACGTAATTCCAACGAATTTTAAATACATTTTTCAGGCTTAATAAACTGGCATTTAAAGATTATAGATTTTCTCATTAGTTTATGAAATAGTGTCGGTTGGTAATAATTTTATAAAAAATCACAAACAGGCAAAAGTTACTTACCGACATCAAAATTTAATGATAAAATAACTAAAATTAACTAAACCCGATTATTTTATTATTGTGTTTGAAGCAAGATGACGTATCCTGGATTGGCGCATGTTTGACTTTCAGGTAAAATGATCTATATAGAAAACAAATATATTTTTCTAACAGCCAATTTTAACCATGGTACAAATTAAATAAAGTTAGTGTAGGTTTTTTTTGAATAAGCAACAATAAATTTAGGTTTTAATACACAAAATTAAAAACTTTCGGTTAAAGCTTTTCGTCACCATCATCACAGTTTTCAATCTTTCACTGGATTTGACACGTGTCAACTATCGCACTGTATTCAGCTACTCGATATTACTGAGTTGAAAAAAAAAAAACCATTATTTTAAAGAAGAAACGGTTAAGTTGTTTCGAATATAGTCATTGCCTTGAAGATTTATCATTTAAAAAAAAAATTAGATGATGTCTATCAGTTTGCGGTATATGATTACTTCCCAGAATTTAATCCTTATTAGCAACACTATCGAATGGTGTAATAGTACAGGGCTACAGGGTGTAATTTTTTTCCAAAACCAGCGGGTTCGATTCCTTTCCAGAATTATTGAATTGTCTAAAAGCCAATCATGCAGTTTTAGTTTTAGTCAAAATCGGCCTCGAGACTCCTTTCAACGTTTTTCGATATTCGTCATAGTTTCGTATATGGCAATCAACGCCCAGTTCAAAAATTCATCCTGTATATCGTAATGAAATTCATCATCATCAAATCAGCCGTAGGACGTCCACTGCTGTACATAGGCCTGACCCATATATTTCCAATAGGTCCGGTTGGAAGCTGCTTGCAGTCAGCGCGATTCTGTGATTTTCATCAGATCGTCTGTCCACCTAGCAGCGTTGCCTTAGAGCATGGTCTCCATTCGGGAACTTTGCGGCCTCATCGGCCATCGTTCTGCGTGCGTGATTCGATCGAATCAGAAATGAAAAGATTCGTAGACGAATTAAAGTTGCAGACATAGCCCAGAAAACCAGCAAGTTCAAGTGGCAGTAGGCAGACCACATAGCACGCAGAGGGACTCCGAACATAGCCCTCGCCATAGCTCGTTGGGCTACCTTGAGCTTACTAATGAGGCCCGTAGTAAGAGACCACGTTTCATTCATTTTCCATAAGTCGTCACACATTTGCTGAAAACTATGAGGCACTGAGGTATTCTGGACGAGGAAACGTTACGCAGTTTCCCGAACGCTGCCCGGCCGTGTTGGATTCGGCGGTTGACCTCTTTTTTGAAGTTCAACCTGCCTAGTCCGACGGTTTGTTCCAAGTAGATATACAAGTAAACAACTTATCACGTCTGTATGATATCACGTTTCCCTGTCATACGCTTTTTTCAAAGGAATCGCCTTCCAACTCTGCACCTGTACTCGGGCCGACATAGTGGTATTATTGTTTAAGCACCTAAACACTTCGATATACCAATAGTCAATACGACATCGTTGGAGAGATTCAAGAACTGCCCAGTTGCCCACATCTCCACCGATTTAAAGTCTTTCTCATAGTCCACAAACGCCAAACATAAGGGCAAGTTATACTCTCCGGTGTTCTGTATAACTTTCCGCAGCGGGTGTGTGTGACCATATGGTAACCTTTTCGGAAACCGGCTTGTTTGGAAGGCTGAAAGTCATCAAACCTGCGGTCGAGACGGTTCGTGATGATGTTCCCTTGAAAACAACTTATAAACGTGTCTCAAGAGCGAGTAATTTCTTAATAAGGTGTTGTCATCCTTCTTAAAGAAAAGAACCACCAATTTCCACCCACTTTCAAAAACTCTGAAATGACTCCATCTTCACTCGGCGCCTTATTATTTTCAGCTGATTAGGGGCCATCCTAATTTCGTAAAGGCTGATGCCCAGGATGTCTTCAATGTAGTGTCGGGTTATCTTGGCCCTTGGATCTGTGGCCACGCTGCTAACAGGTTTGGCAACCGAAGCTTATAGCTGTGCATAAAGGTTTTCGACCTCCTTCAATACCTCTGCTTTCTTTGCATCTTCTCGTTTCAGCTTTGTCAGCTGGCTTTGCCCAATAGATACATCTCTTGCAAACACTATCGTCGTCGTCGTTCGTTGACTCTTTAATGTGGTTAGTATTAAAGAGATCAGAGAGAGTAGGAGAGCAGTGGTGGCCGGGTGGTATCGGCCCCGACTCGGTCGTGGGTTCGAACCCCGCCAGGCGCATTACTTTGTGTAATTTATTTCATCACCACTGCTCTCAAAACGGTGAAGGAAAACATCGTGAGGAAACCGGCATGTCCTAGAACCAAAAATTCGAAGACATGTGACATCCACCAACTCGCACTGGGCCCGCGTGGTGGATTATGGCCCACTCCCTCTCACAGAGAGGAGGCCTGTGTCCTAGCAGTGGGAACATTTATAGGCTGATGATGATGATTAAAGAGATCACCGTGCCGCAAGTATTTTGAATTTGTCTATTGATCTGCCTATATGACTCGGCGTCACTGAAAGTCTACAGTCTTAATAAGCGTTGTTCAGTCATGAGGTTGAGATTGATGTCGGAAAGTTTCTGAGGTCTATTTGCACGGCGGGATCTAAAAGACTTAGAGAAAGAAAGAAAGAAAGAAGAAATAAAAGAAAAAAACGTTTATTTGGGTAACTACTGGGATAAAAAAACCAGTAGTTCCATAATGGAACTGCTGGGATACGGCGAAAGGTTTGAGGTGAAATGAAATTCGGTTAAATATTTTTCGAACTTATGATAGGCAGGACGAGTAGGTGATACATCAATATTCCGAGCTACGCGACGTACTACGTGCGATGCGCGCGATCACGCGGTTAGCCTAAGCGACAGTTGAGTGAAGAATAATCGAAATTATTTGACCAACAGCCATTCATGTTCTGATTTGCAACGCGTTCATGCGACAAAACAAAATAGGTGCAACGGGAATAAACTGATTTTTGTACAAATTTCATATCGGAAATAGTTATCTAAATGACAAAAACAGTAAAAAAAACGGCAGGTAAAATTTTACCAAACGACAAAATTTATTTTTTTTAGGCAAGAAAAATAGTACTATATTACGTTTTAAAGTACACTGTATTTAGGAAGAAAATACTAAATGAAAATGAATACATAATTAAGGTGTGTCAAAAAGTCTTAAATGAAGAAAAATATAAAATAATAATCAGGTAAAATTTCTTAAGCAATGCTCATACAACAGATACCGTAAAGCAAAAAATACTTAATGTTAAAACGCATTAATTCAAGTCAAGGCAAAAGTTACTAAGTGTTAAAACTTGAAATAAAATATCTACCAAGTGAAGTTTGTTCATAAATCGGTAAAATTTTGGTCGCTTAGTCGCCGAAATTGATGAAAATGTGTACTTTTTTAAGTTACCAAGCGACAGCAAAAGTCTTCCTAGCGGTACGAGAGTAGGATCAATCGACGCAGATTTTTTTTCTGATTTCAATGATATATATCTATACTAATATTATAAAGCTGAAGAGTTTGTTTGTTTGTTTGTTTGTTTGTTTGAACGCGCTAATCTCAGGAACGACTGGTTGGAATTGAAAAATTATTTTTGTGTTGGATAGTCCATTTATCGAGGAAGGTTATAGGCTATATAACATCACGCTATCACTTAAAGGAGCGGAGCAGCAATGAGAAATGTTTCAAAATCGGGAAAATGTATTCCTTTTCGAGAGCTTTCGTTGCGTGCGCTGCGTAAACGGTTAAAGATACGCAAAAATTATGTACTACGGAATTATTCCTCATAAAAAGTTCTAAAATAAAGTCCGCGAGAGCATATATCTATCTTTTAAGATTAAGACACTATAACCTTTTTTATGGAAATCAAATTTGTTTTAAAGTAATGCATTATTTGCGAAGGTATTTTCATTAATATGATATTAATCCTTATCAAAATAAACACGTTAGTCATCACAAGCATTTAATTTTGAACAAAATTGCCCTTGACATCCTTTGATTTCAATGAATATCTTAGGAGATATCATAGTTTCAAAATAATGTCACAACAAAATTATTACTGCCTGGGCAATACTGACCATAATTATTATCATAATTGCGCGTGAGGGAATGTGCACCCTCTACCTCTCACCCGAGCCACCGCTGAAGACGCCCAGGGCGTCGGAAATAGTGGGTCATATTCCAGCCGCTTACGGACGGGAAGTAATGGGTAGCTTGCCGTCCGACGGCATGTATTTATAAAGAAGCACTGGCCAATCCCCGCTGCATAGACAAGTCGAGGCGCGGCGGGAAGAGCTCCGGCGCCATCTCAGGGGGCGGTATGGATCCTGTATCGAATGGGGAAGGAAGAAACGCCTGGGTGTCACCACTGCGAGGATCGCCCGGAGGATACGGTAGAACATACGGTGCAGGACTGCCCCACAGGGAGAGGACAGCGTCCACCTCACGACGCAGCCGCCGCGGAAGACGCCCACGGCAACGGACGTCGCAAGTCGGGCGGCGAGTAATGGGTGACTCGCCGTCTGATCATGGACCATGCCCGGGTCGACGGCGAGTTGTGTTCCACGCGCGCCTCAAAGAGCTGTCAGCAATCTGATGGGCCCCCCCTAAGAGGGCCAGAGCCTGCCGGGGTCGGGGGACTGTCTCACTCGATAACCGTGACCCTGATACATAAATAAATAGCCCTATTGAAGGAACACCGTGGATTTTAGTCAGTACAAGTCTGACAGTCCCTACTGTCCCGCCCTGGGCGGGAGGACTCATTTGATGATTTTGCAACGATAAAAAAAGGGGGCGGTATGGAGGGAGCGACTATCGAAACCGAGGTTAGGGCACGCCTCAATTTCGGCGGTAAGACCTCTCTTTGAGGAGTGGCTGGAAGGTGTCACGGCGTCCTGACCAACCACCTGACGCAGATCCTCACCTCCAACTGGAAGTTTTGGGAGGTACCTGTGTCGGATGGGGAAGGAAGAAACGCGTGGGTGTCAATACTACAAGGATCGTCCAGAGGACACGGTAGAGCATAGGACGGTGCAAAATTGCCCCGCTTGGGCAGAGCATCGCACATGTCCTCACCACGGTGATAGGCGGCGACCTCTCGCGCTCGGCATTGGTTGACGTGAAATAGAGTGAAAACCGGTCGCCTCCTTCTGCGAAACAGTCATGCCAGCGAAGGAGGAGGCGGGACGCTTGAGGAAGAGGTCAGCGTCCACCTCACGACCCACACCCAGCCGCCGTGGTAGACGCCCACGGTGACGGACGTCGCAGGACGATCTCTGGCCAATAGGCGTGGGCATTCGGGCGACGAGTAATGGGCGACTCGCTGTCCGATCATGGACCATGCCCAGGTTGACGTCAACGTTGTGTTCCACGCGCCTCAAAGAGCGTCAGCACAATGACGGGGGCCAAACCCCTTAGAGGGCCAAAGCCAGCCGGGGTCGTAGGACTTACGAGCTACCGTGACCCTGGAACGTAAAGGGCTATTGAAGGCCGCCGTGGATTTTAGTCAATACAAGTCTGACAGTTCCTCTTGCCCAGCCCTGGGTGAGAAGACTAATTTGACGATTTTATTACGCTAAAAAAAAAGCATAAAGAAAATGATTTGTATCGGTATCCTCCCACAGCGCTTCGGACTCAAAAATACATTGTTAAGTTCCGACATCCACGCGAACGAAGTCGCGGGCACAGCTAGTAACTCAATATCGCCCAAAATGTCGCTTGGTAACTTTTGCCTTTCAAGCGTCGAAGTGAATCCCAGGATGGAGTTGGTAGGACTGTCAGATTCACACTGACTAAAATCCTTGGTGTTCTAACGTTCCGAGTCATGGTTAGGTACCTGTGTAGATAAGACAAGATGATAACCTTCTAAACAATTCTTTGCAGTTTAATTCAAAAGCAAAGTGCTGATTGCTAATACCATTTTTTGGCAACGAATACTCGTTTGAAACGCCAGTCACGCTCACGTACGATTATGTCGTATCGTATTCGCGAGTAATGTGTACTCGTATCAATTATGCGGCCATGCGTAACCAGATGTTGTCGTTCCTCAAAATATCTTAACATAATCAGATATTTTTTTCTAATTACAGATACAACGAAAATAATTTTCTAGAAAATTGCAGTGTCAATAATTGTATTTTTTCTGGCAATGAGAGTCTGATAAATACAGCAGACGCTGTTCTCATACATTTGCAGAGAGGTCTTGTGCCTAAAGTTGAAAATAGAAACTTGAAACAGAGGTGGATATTTCTGAACGACGAGTCTCCAAGAAATGCATTTTCTTTGGCGAAAAAGAAGCCTAGCTTGGAAAGTCTTTATAATGTTTTCAACTGGTCTATGACTTACCGGTACGTAAGTATTCTAAGTTTATTATTTGAAAATGTTTTTTGTTTCGATTAAACATTTATTGTTGTGATATAATAGTTGATTAAAACAACAAAAAAAGTTGTTTACTCTATCATCATCATCATCATCAGCCGGAAGACGTCCACTGCTGAACATAGGCCTCCCCCTTAGACCGCCACGCCGAACGACAATTCGCCACTTGCATCCATCCGTTGCCCGCGACCCTCACGATGTCGTCGGTCCACCTAGTGGGAGGCCTGCCTACGCTGCGCCTTCCGGTCCGTGGTCGCCACTCGAGAACTTTTCTTCCCCATCGGTTGTCAGTTCTACGAGCGATGTGGCCTGCCCATTGCCACTTCAACTTGCAAATTTTATGAGCTATGTCGGTGACTCTGGTTCTTTGCCGAATATCCATGTTCCGGATTTTATCCCGCAAAGAAACTCCGAGCATAGCTCTTTCCATTGCTCGTTGAGTGACTCTCAGTCTCTCTAAAAGGCCAGCAGTCAAAGACCACGTTTCAGAGCCATAAATCATCACTGGCAACACACACTGGTTAAACACCCTTGTCTTGAGACACTGTGGGATTCTCGATGAGAAGATATCACGTAGCTTCCCAAACGCTGCCCATCCGAGTTGGATTCTTCGGGCGACCTCTTTTTCGAAGTTGGACCTCCCAAGTAACACAGTCTGGAAGTTTTAAAACCAATCTGTCTATAGACTGTCTATTCAGGGTTAATCTTTAGATACGGGCTTTCTAAAGATGGGTTTGATATAGAACATTTAATCTTATAGAGTTTTTTATCTAAAGCTTTATTATTTTAAGAGCATTTGTTCTATAGAACACTTATTTTAAGTACGTTTATAGTTATAACGAATGTTTCTAGATAAAATGCTCTACAAATAGTTAAAAAAGCCTAAAGGTACCTATTTTGAAGTAGTTTTATAGATAAAACGATATATTTGAAGACAAAACTTTCTACAGATATTCTATTTTAGCTAATGGTACTCTTATCTTTTTTTTCTATAGATACTTCAGTCTAGATAAAATACTTTACTAGATATTTTTAAGTTTGTCTAGAAAACTGATAGAGAAGTCGTGTTTTTAGAGTTTTTATCCTTAAAAGTGGCTTAGTTAAGTGCATTTGCACTAGAAATTTAAATTGGATGAGTTTATGCAATGGAGAAGATGAAACAAATTAAAAGATCTGGTGGTTTTCGTCGAAAAATCCGCAAGTATTTAAAAAGAAAGAAAAATGAAGAAGAGACGACGGAAGAAGAATCGAAACTTCCTAGTAACTTCCTCCAAAACGTAGAAAATTGTTGATGATATATGGGTATCAAAAATGAAAAGGTTTGCTGTCAAGAGTACAAAAAAAAAATCACGTAACTTAAATCCAATATGGCGGACAGGCTATTTAAAATCCACCCCCATGATATGCGTATCAAATGAAAAGGTTTGCTGTCAGGAATACGAAAAAAATAGTCAGGTGACTTAAATTCAAGATGGCGGACTGGCTGTTTGAAATCCACCCCAATGATGTGGGTATCAAATGAAAGGGTATTAATGTAATTACAATTATAATTATTATTTCTCACATTGTTTATACTTAAATAAATCAGAAATACTTTTTACTCGGGTACCCTCTTGTATTGAATAATTATATTGGTTTGTTACTGCATAAAATGGTCTTACGTTCACAACACATGAAATTACCTATTCACTGAAGAACGTCTAGAAATACTGTGACAAGATAAAAAGGAATACAGAGTGACAGTTACTAGATAATTTTAAACCACTCCTTAATCTGTTTATTCTCTCACTAGATAGTTTAGTATGTAGTAAGTAAAATTATTCTAGAGCCATACTACAAAAAAATCTCTAGACTGTTTGTTCTATAGAAATCGATTTTCTAGTAAATTTTATCTGGACGCCATTTTTATTGCCAATTTTTTGCTTCAAATAATTTTTGTTACGTATTTTAATGTTTTTATCATTAAATTATGTCTAATTAGACATTTGATATGTTTTAAATTACTATATTTTAAATAAAATGAGTATTTTAAGCATTAAAATGTAAATTCGAAAATTTGTTTATACCAAATAATATTCATATTTTGAAAAAAAAATGTTAAATCTTACATTTACAGCGGGCGCTCTTATTTTACAAGAGTTTTACATAATATTCAACGATAGAATTTCAATCGCATATTGATTTGCTTATTTACCCATTATTAAAACACAAATTAATAAAAAGTAATAAATTTGTTACGCCATGATGCAAATATTATTAAGTAAAATAACTCTTGTAAGTTCCACGCCATTATGCGTCACTAGTAAAATGTTACTTAAAGTTGTTAGTCTTAAGATCATTTGGTTTTAAAACTTGACGAGCAATGATTCCTTTAAAGGTCTTAACTCTATCTATAAACTATCTACTAGTACGCTACTAGATAAACGTGCGGTCTATAAACGGTTTAGAGAGACACTAGAAACATCTCTTAAGTCAATTTGATCTGAACTCTATCTAGTCATGTTTTCTTAACTCATTCTTAAGAGAGGGTACAAGAATGTGCCCACTTTTACTAAACTCCGTCTATAAGCGTTCTAGAAGATTGCTTATAGATATTTTATTCTTATGGTAGACAATTCAATTTAATTCTATAAGCTATCTAGTAGTACGTTTCTAGACACGTTTGTGTTACTTGGGCTACCTAACTGAACAATCTGTCCAAGGTAAGTATAATGGTCTACAACTTCGAGAGTATCGTTCCCAACAACAACCGGTACTGGTGCCACATGGACATTCGACATGACTTTCGTCTTGTCCATGTTCATTTTAAGGCCGACCCGTTGGGAAACGATACTGAGGTCGCTGAGCATAGCATTGAGGTGCTCCAACGATTCTGCCATGATGACTATATCATCGGCAAAACGAAGGTGAGTGATGTATTCGCCATTGATGTTGATGCCGAGTCCGTTCCATTCCAAGAGCTTGAAAACGTCCTCCAACGCGTTCGTGAACAGTTTCGGAGAAATAACGTCTCCCTGTCTCACGCCTTTCTGCAATTGGATTGGTTTCGTGCTCTCTTCCTGAAGTCGGATGGACATGGTGGCGTTCCTATACAAACACTTCAACACTTCGATATACCTATAGTCGATATGACATCGTTGGAGGGACTGCAATACTGCCCAGGTTTCGATTGAATCGAAGGCTTTTTCATAGTCCACAAACGCTAAACACAATGGCCGATTATACTCCTCTGTCTTCTGTATAATCTGGCGGAGCGTGTGTATGTGGTCTATAGTACTAAAACCTTTTCGGAAACCGGCTTGTTCGGGAGGCTGGAAGTTATCAAACCTGCGTTCGAGACGGTTCGTAATGACTCTTGAGAACAGCTTGTACACATGGCTCAGAAGTGAGATTGGCCTGTAGTTCTTCAACAAGGTGTTGTCACCCTTTTTGAAGAAAAGAACAACCACACTCCTGTGCCATGCTTCTGGCGTAGAACCTTCGAGTATGACGGAATTAAATAACTTCTGGAGGATTAGAAGTACCGGTTTTCCACCCGCTCTCAGAAGTTCTGTTGTGATTCCGTCCTCACCCGGCGCCTTGTTATTCTTGAGCTGTTTAAGAGCCATTCTAATCTCGTACAGGCTGATGTCCGGGATATCCTCAGTGTAGTGTCGAGTCAGTTTAGCTCTTGCGTCTCGAGCTGTACCGACACTGGGTTGTCGTGTTGATGTGTATAACTGTCCGTAAAACCTCTCAAGCTCTCTTAGGATCTCCGGTTTCGTCGAAATGATGCTGCCGTCGTTAATCTTCAGCTTAGTCATTTGGCTCTGCCCAATAGACGAATTCTTTGCGAAGACTTTTGAGACCTGGTTCCGCTCGATTGCCTCTTTGATCCGTGCCGCACTAAAGGAGCGCAGGTCACGTCGCATTGATTTAGAGATTCGTCTATTGAGTTTGCCATATTCCGACATATCAGCTGAAGATTGCAGCCTCATCTCGGACCGGTCTTGCATCAACTTGATGGTTCCGTTCGAGAGCTTTTGAAGCTTATTCCGGCGCGGGGTCTTAAAGAACTTGGACCCCACAGCTTGGACAGTTTCCACCAACCCATTGTTGATTTCGTCCACAGTTTCGCATTCGGTTAGGCACTGGAAGCGATTGTGCAGTTCGAGTTGAAAGTCTTCGGGGTTCCGGATGTGGGCAGGACCAGGTCGGAGCGTGGACTTCACCAGACGAGACCTTTCAAGCTTGACATTGATATTCAGTGTGCCTCTGACAATTCAGTGATCGCTACCGGTTTTTACCTTAGCGATCACAGAGACATCA
This sequence comes from Agrotis clavis, assembly GCA_954870645.1. Lineage (NCBI taxonomy): Eukaryota > Metazoa > Arthropoda > Insecta > Lepidoptera > Noctuidae > Agrotis > Agrotis clavis. The sequence goes on from OX940920.1 coordinate 15,452,695, forward strand.
CTGAATATTCGCTTCTTGGTCGTCATGATGAAGTCGATCTCATTTCTGGTAGTACCATCGGGGCTCATCCACGTCCACTTCCTGGATGGCCGCTTCTGGAAATAGGAGTTCATTAAATGAAGTTCTTCCTTTTCCATGAAGTCGACCAGTCGCTGGCCCCTATGGTTTCGCTGCCCATACCCAAATGGCCCCACTCTCAACTCATCGCCATTCCGTGCGCCCACCTTCGCGTTGAAGTCCCCCATAACAACGGTGAAGTATGTTTCGGAGGCATGTATGGCCTCGGATATCTCCTCATACAATGCCTCTACTTCATCATCAGAATGTGTCGAGGTCGGCGCATATACCTGTATGACCTTCAACGAATACCGGTTGGTTATTCTGAGTATAAGGTATGCTACCCTACTCGACACACTGTCGACTTTCACAACGTTGTTGATGAGGGACCTGCGGACGAGAAATCCAACACCACCCTGGGATTTACGGTCTCCTTCCCGGTAGAAGAGCATGTTGCCGGAATCTAGAACTATCGTATCCTGACCCTCTCTTCGGATTTCAGATAATCCCAAGATATCCCATCGCATTTTGCTCAATTCTTCCTCCAGCTCGATAATCTTCTCATCGGTCCTCAGTGTGCGGATGTTGTGTGTTGCCAGGGCCAAAGTCCGTTGGGGGTGGTAGCGGGGCATCTGCCGGGGATTCTTAGCACCCCCTGCTCCGCCGTTACTTGATCCGCTACCCAGACCAGGAATAGCGGAGCTGCCGGGGACTGGGGGCCGTGTGCTATTATTGTCAATCATAATGGGGGGGGGGGTTGCCATAATCCCCACGCTTGGCAGGCGGCTTGGGGATCGCAGTAGGGTCACCGTAAGTTTGCAAAGGACGCTGCTGCCCGTCCTTCGTTGGCTAGACGTAGTTTAAGGACGTACCCGGGTACGTATTACTCTATGATTAAATAATAAATAAATTCTGCTACAAATAAATTCCGCTTCAATTACTTAAATCATTTATTTTTTCTACAAAACATATATAATTTGATTTTTCAGCACGGATTCCGATGTGCCCGTTCCATACGGTCGAACGCTCTCTCTAGAAAAGCCCATAAACCAAGAGTATAGAACCTTAATGGATATTGCTGAATTAGTACCAAATTGGGAAAGGAAAAACCAAGCCAAAGTCGCTGCTGTTCTGATGTCGAATTGTGGCGTCACAGCTAGAAACGAATTCCTAAAGAAATTGAAGCGATATGTTCCAGTTGATATTTACGGAGGCTGTTCAGACAACCCGCAATTTAAAAATGGGTAAGAATAGGGATGTAGTCCAAATTAAGATGTAGTTTATTAAGACTTTTTAAGGTGCTGATAGACTTGAGCATTCACTTGTATAATAGCTATGCAACAACTCTTTAGATGTGATTCCTTCAGTGTTCAGCACTGTGCGGCACATTGTTCGCTCTGGTGGACTTATTCAAGCAAATACGAACTAGATATTAACACGTGAGGTGTGGCCTCGTAATTTGTGCGCGCACATTGCTAGACTTTTTTATTTTGTTACTGCTGGTCAAAGGCCTCCCTCCATTCCTTCCAAAACGGTCTCAATTGTGCGCTATTTCTCTCCAATTCTCAAGAAAGGCATCCTGTTCAATGAAAATATTTTCACAAATGTAGAGACTGCACAGCAAGGCTGTCAGCGGGCGGCGGTGCGGTGGCTTGCCGGTGGATACAGAAGCTAAACGCAATACCAGCTTAGTACACGCACTGTTGAAGTGCGCGAACAAATGTGCCGCACTGGCCGCACACTATTTCGGTGGGATCGTATCAACTGGGCAGACTAAAGGCTCTGAAAAAAATATTGTCCGCCATTTTTCTTGTAAACATTTTAATGTTCCCACCAAAGAATTACGGTAAGGTTGACGCAGTGTCTGAGTGATTAACTACTGATCTGCGTGCCACGGGTTCGATTCCCGCACCGAAGAAATATTTGTATGGCCTAGAGATAGTTATTCCGGGTCTGGTTGTTTTCGTATGTGCATTTAGAAGTTTGTGAACGTATTTCCTATACGGGATAAATTCCCTGTGAATTTAAAAAGAATTTGTATTTTCAGGAACTGCTATGTAAGTCTTAAAAGTGATCACTTTATTTTATTTCAGTTGCCCTGGACATTTTAGAGCGGACTGTGACCCCATAGCAGATTATATGTTTTACCTTGTACTAGAAAATACCAGTTGTTTTCAATACCTGACCGAGAAGGTATTTTACCATGCCTACTCAAAAGGAGCTGTACCTATTATTTTTGGACCGACAGTTGAAGACGTTGAAAGCTTACTTCCACCAAATTCCTATCTACATGCAGATTCGGAAACAGATATTAAATTACTGGCTAAGGATATAAATACAATATCAGAAAGTTCTGAACTGTTCCTTGGTATGCAAATGTGGAGAAATCATTTTAAGGTAGTCAATGAGCACGGGTATTTTGGGACTAAATCATATCATTTGTGTCGTTTATGTGAAGCTCTAAATTACAATAATCCTATAGAAAAAGTGTACGACAAAGATCTTCTCGACTCTTTTTTGGATCCGAAAAAGACTTGTTATTAACTGATTAAATTGTGATGAAAAAAAATACATTATAATATTTTTAGAATATAAGCATTTTGTTGTTTTTGTTTTGTAAATAAAAAATATATAATGGCACTTAAACTAACTAAGCATGAGGTGAAAAGTTACTGCATTTACAGAATTTAATTATTATTCTTTTTATGTTCAACCTTGTAAACAAATAAATAAAATAAAAGATAACAGATAAACGTATATTTCTTGGACCCAACTTTTGTTGGAGTCCGCAAATCATTTCGGAGAGTTTTGAAAGTTCCCTCCCGGGATCTTCCAGGAGAAATATAAATCCACTGTTCATTGAGTAATAAATTTCATCGCATTGTTATTCAGGGAGAGGCTGGTCCCTTTGAATTATGATGCAAGTTTGTTTTTATTACTTGTATTGTTGGAGGTGCTAAAAAAGGATCTCGTTAACCCTTAACCACCCACAAGTGTCTCGCGGACACAATTTTGCGTTTGAGTCCTAATAAAATCTAAAGTATTTATTTTTGAATATTGATATTTTTTCTAATCTATCATCAATTCTTTACAAACCTAAACCTGACAGGTTTTTTTTCGTACCGGGAATATTTAAATATTTATTAATAAAAAACTAAATAAGTAACCTATCCACCCACAAGTGTCCAACAGACACAATAACATTTTGTTTGACTCTAGTTCAAAATTAGATTGTTTATTTACATAAACCTTTATCACGCAGTATCGGGTAACCAATTGCAACTCTTAAGACCTTTGTTTTTGTTACAATCATTGTCTTTGTACTTGTATTTTGTTTGTATCGGTGCTTAGAAACGTTTATTATAATAAAGCAGTTGTTCACTCATACGTTCTAAGAAATGGCTAAAAATCAAACAGCACAGATTAGATTACATAATCTCATATGCACCAAAAAAGGACCGTGTTGTTATTCATTAGAAATAGATGCAAGCAATGAGCTATACAAACATAATCAGTATAATGCTTCAATTGCTGGGGCACAGGCTTCCTCTCTATGAAAGGTGCTGTAATCCACCATGTGGGCTCCATGCAGATTGGTAGATGTCACATGTTTTCGTATTTTTGGCACAAATTGCACTTCAAACAAATCTGAGATGAAATACTAAAACTAAAACCACAAGTGCGTGTCGATACGCTTTACCAGATAGTTCATGAGTGTAGGTACAGTGCGAGGTAAAACAAATAGACATTTTTATAATTATATTATAAATGTTGTAGGCATTGGACTAATAATTATATGGAAAATCCTGAACCCTGATTAGTACAATACGCAAGCAGAATACAAAAAAAAATATTTTACGTAAAATCGCAACTAATTTGGTAATGCCTCTTATCATGAGAAGACAAAACAAAATGACGTAACGATACGTTATCATTATCCTCTAGCAGCCATGCAGGATGTCATAGGAACCTACTGCAGCCTCGTCATATGAATCTTCTGCGGAAAGGAAGAAGCGTTGTCATAATTTGTACTTCAAAAACATCTAAAACATCTGAGTAATTTTTTGCTACATGAGTCGTAACATTTTCATTGAAAACGTTGAAAAAAAAATTTTTGTAACTAAAATGTAAGAAAAATATGATTATTTATGTACACATCAATGCTACAGCTACTATCATAATATCAAGACACATAATAGTCTAGTTAACTCATTGCATTTTTTACCTAAATCGTTTATTTGTGTAATGTGTCTGATGGACACTACTGGTCCCTTACGTTAGAAAAGCATACTGGGTGGTTAAGGGTTAAGCATTCTCAAGATTTTACTGGCTTTTCCTGCTATCCTCCACTTTTTCTGAAAATCTCCAAAGATTCATCAGTCAGTTGGTTCCAAAAACATAATTTCTTCAAGACTATGTTTCAAATTATTATCAGCACAATCAATTGTTGGGTACATTAAAGATCTCCATCTTAGTTGGCAATAAAGTTTACGCCAGGTAAACCTGAGTAGCCTTGCGTAAAAATATAATTATGAGAAACGTTTAATTTCCAATTTTAAAATCGAAGTATTTACATTATGTTTACGTCACGCAGTCGTGCTAGAAACTCTATTCTTACCTGTTTAAATAACCCAATCTGAAGACTGAAGAAACAACACAAACTTTATAAAGCTAATCCTACACCTTTTATTAATTAAGCAACAATGTTACGTCGACAAATATCTCAGACGAGCAGCAGTAACAAAGTAGTTTGGCTAATCCTTAGAGGAAACGACAGCAGTGTTAAGCCTTTCAGAAAACTTCTCGCAGAATTACGCAGCTAATGGCACAACATTAATTGTTTTAAGAAATACATGGCTGCTCATAAAAGGCTTAGAGAGCTTAATTATTAAGCTCAGCTTGAGCAAAGATTTTAATACAAGGCTCAGTTTGTTGGGACTTTCTTAGCTAATTTAATTTCCGTATAATTTTTCTCGGAATGAAAAATAGACTACTTGTAAATTACTTTTTTCTGTTTTTGTTTAAAAGGGTCTAAGTTAGAAAGCAGCATTCAAAGTTTCCAGTATTCCGAGTAAAGGAAAATCAATGCACAAGAAAAGCAAACTTATTTTTTTTATGCTAAGGACGTAGTGACGTGAAATGCCGTTAATTATAAATGGACATTTATACGATCACTTAAAGACTGTATTGCAAAATTTAATGGCATTTAAAAGTATGGGGACCCCATTGTAGGACAGGAAAGTTTGCTTTACTCGGAATCTTGGGATATCTAACGAATTTATTTGCTAAAACAGATATCTACAGATAATCCCAAGAATTCATTAGACCTTTAATAAACAAATAGCATCTATTCCTTGAATAAAGCAATCCTCCGAATAACGTGGAAAACATTTTCACAATTTGATTATCCTTTTAGCCCCTGGGTTATTTTTATAATGGTGGACTTGGCCGTCGTTTCACATTAAAGTTAAAACATAAAAAGGGACTGCCTGGAAAAGGCTAGGCCAGCGCATGCCGTTAAATGATATTACCGGGATTTAAATTCAGATTTAATTTCTATAGCCTGCTCTCGCAATATGCTAATATAACGTTGTATAAATATATCATTTTTACGGCAAATGTATGCAAATGTTTGTTGAGACGGGTTGTGAAATGTGTAATGAGGTGTGTGTATGGTTTGAACAGAATTTTCAGTTAGTTTTCAGTGTTACCTATATGTTTAAATATCATAATAATATTCATCTATTAAGTCGGCAGTGGTATCGGCTCCGACTTAATTATGGGTTGTACGCAGTGGATTCGAACCCAGGCAGCTGCATTGTTTTGTGTAATTTATTTCATTATCACTGCTCTCAAAACGGTGAAGCAAAACATCGTGAGGAAACCGGCATGTCACAGAACTAAAAATTCAAGATAAGATAAGATAAGATAATTTTATTTGTCAGAAACATGTGTAGGTTTACAATCAGTTGTTACGATTATAAAAATATAGTTTCAACATGTTTTGCCCGGAAGGCGTACAAATACAAAATATAGTTTGAAAGATCATGCAATTACCTTAGTATAACAATTCAAAATAATAAAATCATTGATACAAAAAAATAATATTATAAAACAATAGGTAATGAAAATGTCAAATTACGTCATTTAAATAGTCAACAACATTATAGTAACATTTATTAATTAACATTTCATTAAAATTCATTTAAAATTGACAATATTTAAATCTTTGTATGCCTTTGGACGACCAAGAAGCGAATATTCAGTGATGTCTCTGTGATCGCTAAGGTAAAAACCGGTAGCGATCACCGAATTGTCAGAGGCACACTGAATATCAATGTCAAGCTTGAATGGTCTCGTCTGGTGAAGTCCACGCTCCGACCTGGTCCTGCCCACATCCGGAACCCCGAAGACTTTCAACTCGAACTGCACAATCGCTTCCAGTGCCTAACCGAATGCGAAACTGTGGACGAAATCAACAATGGGTTGGTGGAAACTGTCCAAGCTGTGGGGTCCAAGTTCTTTAAGACCCCGCGCCGCAATAAGCCTCAAAAGCTCTCGAACGGAACCATCAAGTTGATGCAAGACCGGTCCGAGATGAGGCTGCAATCTTCAGCTGATATGTCGGAATATGGCAAACTCAATAGACGAATCTCTAAATCAATGCGACGTGACCTGCGTTCCTTTAGTGCGGCACGGATCAAAGAGGCAATCGAGCGGAACCAGGGCTCAAAAGTCTTCGCAAAGAATTCGTCTATTGGGCAGAGCCAAATGACTAAGCTGAAGATTAACGACGGCAGCATCATTTCGTCGAAACCGGAGATCCTAAGAGAGCTTGAGAGGTTTTACGGACAGTTATACACATCAACACGACAACCCAGTGTCGGTACAGCTCGAGACGCAAGAGCTAAACTGACTCGACACTACACTGAGGATATCCCGGACATCAGCCTGTACGAGATTAGAATGGCTCTTAAACAGCTCAAGAATAACAAGGCGCCGGGTGAGGACGGAATCACAACAGAACTTCTGAGAGCGGGTGGAAAACCGGTACTTCTGGTCCTCCAGAAGTTATTTAATTCCGTCATACTCGAAGGTTCTACGCCAGAAGCATGGCACAGGAGTGTGGTTGTTCTTTTCTTCAAAAAGGGTGACAACACCTTGTTGAAGAACTACAGGCCAATCTCACTTCTGAGCCATGTGTACAAGCTGTTCTCAAGAGTCATTACGAACCGTCTCGAACGCAGGTTTGATGACTTCCAGCCTCCCGAACAAGCCGGTTTCCGAAAAGGTTTTAGTACTATAGACCACATACACACGCTCCGCCAGATTATACAGAAGACAGAGGAGTATAATCGGCCATTGTGTTTAGCGTTTGTGGACTATGAAAAAGCCTTCGATTCAGTCGAAACCTGGGCAGTATTGCAGTCCCTCCAACGATGTCATATCGACTATAGGTATATCGAAGTGTTGAAGTGTTTGTATAGGAACGCCACCATGTCCATCCGACTTCAGGAAGAGAGCACGAAACCAATCCAATTGCAGAAAGGCGTGAGACAGGGAGACGTTATTTCTCCGAAACTGTTCACGAACGCGTTGGAGGACGTTTTCAAGCTCTTGGAATGGAACGGACTCGGCATCAACATCAATGGCGAATACATCACTCACCTTCGTTTTGCCGATGATATAGTCATCATGGCAGAATCGTTGGAGCACCTCAATGCTATGCTCAGCGACCTCAGTATCGTTTCCCAACGGGTCGGCCTTAAAATGAACATGGACAAGACGAAAGTCATGTCGAATGTCCATGTGGCACCCGTACCGGTTGTTGTTGGGAACGATACTCTCGAAGTTGTAGACCATTATACTTACCTTGGACAGATTGTTCAGTTAGGTAGGTCCAACTTCGAGAAAGAGGTCGCCCGAAGAATCCAACTCGGATGGGCAGCGTTTGGGAAGCTCCGTGATATCTTCTCATCGAGAATCCCACAGTGTCTCAAGACAAGGGTGTTTAACCAGTGTGTGTTGCCAGTGATGATTTATGGCTCTGAAACGTGGTCTTTAACTGCTGGCCTTTTAGAGAGACTGAAAGTCACTCAACGAGCAATGGAAAGAGCTATGCTCGGAGTTTCTTTGCGGGATAAAATCCGGAACATGGATATTCGGCGAAGAACCAGAGTCACCGACATAGCTCATAAAATTTGCAAGTTGAAGTGGCAATGGGCAGGCCACATCGCTCGTAGAACTGACAACCGATGGGGAAGAAAAGTTCTCGAGTGGCGACCACGGACCGGAAGGCGCAGCGTAGGCAGGCCTCCCACTAGGTGGACCGACGACATCGTGAGGGTCGCGGGCAACGGATGGATGCAAGTGGCGAATTGTCGTTCGGCGTGGCGGTCTAAGGGGGAGGCCTATGTTCAGCAGTGGACGTCTTCCGGCTGATGATGATGATGATGATGATGATGATGCCTTTGGAACCTTGTTGTATAAATGTGGTGCCATGCAGAATACACTCTTACCCATGAGAGCTGTTTTAGCACTATGAGAACGAAGTCTTTGATTGTCGCGTTGACTTCTTTCGGAACCATCTCAATACTTCGGAAACAGTTGGAGATTCTTCTTAACAAATAATAATGTTTCCAATAATAATAAGGAAGGAAGTGAGAGAATTCGGTGTTTAATAAAATATGGTTTACAACTGTCTGTTATTTGTAGACCAAACATAGCTCTTAAGCGTAGAATTTCCCCAGAAGATAATTCCGTATCTGAGGATCGATGCAACAAGTCCGTGATAGGCAGTGAGCAATGTATCTTTATTTACGATAGGGGCGACTTTGTACAATGCGTAGGAGGAACTGCTAATTTTCTTACTAATTTCTTCAATATGATCTTTCCAGAGAGCAGTGGTGGCCCAGTGGTATCGGTCCCGACTTACGAGTTGTAGGTCGTGGGTTCGAACCCCGCCTGGCGCATTACTTTGTGTAATTTATTTCATCACCACTGCTCTCAATACGGTGAAGGAAAACATCGTGAGGAAACCGGCATGTCCCAGAACCAAAAATTCGAAGACATGTGACATCCACCAATCCGCACTGGGCCCGCGTGGTGGATTATGGCCCACTCCCTCTCACAGAGAGGAGGACTGTGTCCCAGCAGTGGGAACATTATAGGCTGATGATGTGATGTGATGTGATCTTTCCAGTCAAGTTTTTTGTCAATGGTTAATCCAAGGAATTTGGCATTATCAACTCTACTTATGGTGTGGTTTTTATATATTAAATTCGTGTCATCTTTTGTTGTCATTCTCTGGCTGAAATGCATGATTTGTGTCTTATTTAAATTAATTTTTAAATTATTATTGTCCCACCAGTAAATTATAGAAGCCAAAGTATTATTGATGTCACGTTCATAAGTGTCAGTTTTCTTACATGCTATAGTCACTGTACTATCGTCTGCATAGAGAATCATTGGATGCTCAGTAGAATTCGGAAAGTCATTTATGAATATGTTAAAAAATAAAGGCCCCTGAACGCATCCCTGGGGTACACCGAATTTCACTATTCGTTCTTGAGACAAATAAGTTGTTTCTTTTTTTGAGATGGCTGTAATTTGTTTTCTATTAGAAATAAAGGATTCAATTAATTTAAGAACTTGGCCTCTAACTCCATATGATTCAAGTTTATTAATTAAAATAGTGTGGTCAACGTAGTCAAAATGCTTGTATCATGTCGCATAGCACAGCGCAAGTGGGATTCCTTTTATCCATTTGTGTAGAAAAGTGTGTAACAGTGAAATTTAATTGAGCTATGCAGTGAGAAAGTATCTTAATTTGGCCTATGTTGCCGCTTAGTGCAATTAAAATGATAAATCTATCAAATACTATTTGCATTTCATTTGCACGTACGAGAGGAACCCGAGAGTTAGCGAAGAAATACGATCATTTGCGATAACGAATCTTTCAAAGAGATTAAACTGGTCGCTATGGATACCTAAGTTGTTATTTGTCATTGTTTGTCATGCATGATTTTAACTGTCAGGGTTATTGTTTATTGTAATTTGCTTTTGGGTTTCCGACTAATTTAATCAATCATTTTGATTACAACTTTCACTATGCCGCACGAATATTCTGCTCAACACCAAGCTGATATTCACTTCGTCTACGGTTTCTGTGACGGAAATGCTACAGCAGCTGTGCGAGAGTACCAACGGCGATTCCCTGGTCGGCGCGTTCCTGATATACGAACATTTATTAACATACACAGGAGATTTTGTGAGATCGGAATTAGACCACGCCGCCCTGAACGAGCAATCAATTTGAGCGTCGCTCAAGAAAACAGAATAATGAACCTTATTATTCATGATCCTACACTCTCAACGAGACGCGTTGGGAGAATCGTGGGTGTATCTCATAAGCTAGTGTGGAAACTGTGGAAAAGATATGGTTTGCATGCCTACCACTACAGAAAATCCCAAGGCATAATACCACCTGATCACTTCTCAAGAATTGTTTTTTGCCAGAGAATGAATCAAGAACTGATAAATAATCCAATACTGCTTCAAAAAATTCTTTGGATGGATGAAGCCCAGTTTACAAGAGCGGGAGTATTCAATTCCAAAAATCAAGTGCAGTGGCATGAGAGCAACCCGAATTTACATTGGCAGGCGTCACATCAAACTGAATTCTCTGTAAACATGTGGGCTGGTGTTTTTAACAATCAGCTGATCGGCCCTATTGAGATTCCCCACCGCCTAAATGCTGACAATTACTTAGAGTTCCTAAGAAACGTCACTAGCTTCGAATTTTTCGAACAAGTGGATCTTCAAACTCTGCGAACCATGTGGCTCCAACATGATGGGGCCCCTGCACATTATGGCACACAAGTGCGTGAATATTTAAATGCAACGTTTCCTGGCCGTTGGATTGGACGAGGTAGCACAAATATCGCATGGCCAGCTAGGTCCCCAGATCTGACTCCTTTAGATTTTTATGTCTGGGGAACCTTAAAGGAGAAGGTGTACTCCGTACAAATTCAGAACCGTGAACAGCTCTTAGATAGAATATCTCAGGCTGCTGAACAAATAAGACAAATGTCTGTAAATTTAAATGGCCAAATTAGGACTCGTTTGAATATTTGTGTCGAAAAAGAAGGTGGTCATTTCGAAAACTTTTTACATTAAATTTATTTTTTGCTTTTTAGAGTTTATTTTTTATTAATAAAAATATTTTTGAATGACATTACGGCTGACGTAGTTGTCTAACCTACAGTGTTATATGGATCTTTGGACACTCCATTGAGGTTGACAGGAGAGCGCTCATTTGTGAAATGTATTGAAAAATAAGATGGTGGCGTTAGTTCTGATGTTGCCCACGCAACAAGTGTGCTTATAAATTATAATTATTCTACTCAAATGCATAAAAAAATATGCTGTGATTACCATTTATCTTAATTTGACCGAGACCTATCTTTTGAGAGTATTTTTACGAATGTACGTGAGCTCTAAGCGTGGTCCCCAGATTGCGTGTTTTTAGTCAATAATTTTGAGATTGAATGTTCGTTACTTAAGCCGAAACGGCAGAATGGGAAGATAATTATGGTAGCCTACTCCCCTTCCCGTCGTTGGAGGTCCGGCGTTGCTTTAAGCCTAGACTAAAAATAAGGACTGCAGAAACGTTTTGCGAAGGCTGCATGTCGTGGGAAGAGGTTATCATGATTTGGTTATGGAATTTTGTTTTTTTTTTTTATTCCTCAATTAAAAAGACAATTCGAAATACGTATCTACCTGCTTGGTAGCCTTATACGTTCTCTTTAGATAAGTATAGTACATTGACAGTGCTATGAGGAACGAGATAAAAAATCAAAGAAACTGTTTTGACAAGTTTCAGCCCGCCAAATGTTATGAATGAAAATACGACGTTGCCAATTCGGATAAAGAGGCATGCATATCGGGTTATTTACGTCTAGGTATTTAGTTTGTATGAAAATTAACAAAAAATAAAAAATAAGAATTTATTAATGTGTCCATAATGAAAAATGCTTACTTTCGTGGTCTGAACATCTGGTCGAAGTTTATGTATATCGTCCGGAACACGGTGTATTTTGTAAGATACCACACGTAAGCTTGGGGTCATAAACATTGATGTTTGCCTACTTAAAATACCTGCTGTAACATGTGTTCCTGACCCTTTTATAGGGACAACTCTGTCAATGAAATAATTATTGAAATGATTTGAGATTAATTGTGGATTTGTAATTGTATTATTATCAAGTTTAATTTTAAGTATAGAATCTCTAGGTACATTTAATTTCTTATTATTTATTATTTGCCATGTCGATTTAGTTTTATTTTTAGACGTTTTGATTTTATAGTTATTTTGGGCTCTTTGAGTCGTATAATTTTTTTGAATAATTTACTGTATTTAATAAAGCGTAATTTATTGGTTTCAGACGGTTTCAGTCTATATTTCCATAACAGTTGCCTCTTCTTCTTACTACATATTTTGAAATCCATGTAGCTTTTCTGTCTATGTTAATAGTAACAAGTTTAAATGGAAAGCACAGGTTATAAAACAATGAAAATTCCTCCATAAATGAATTATATGCGATGTTGGGGTCATTTGTTTTGTATACGTTAGCAAACGTAAGACTTTCTAAACATGATCTGAACTTCAATATATTTTCTTTTGCATAGTCACGCTGTGTTTTTTTCCAATATTTGCCATTGTGTGTATTTTTTACAGGACATTTTATCAGTTGTGCCGTGTGGTCAGATAATGCAAATTCTATCACTTCGGTCCCACATCGATTTTGAAAATTATGTGCGATATTGTCGATGCAAGTCTGGCTTTTTAATCTAGTAGGTTCATTAATGGCTAATTTCAGATTGTAATTTGATAACAAACAAGTAAAATCAAGGCACACATTACTTTTTGTAATGATGTCAATATTGAAGTCACCAGTTGCTATATTTTTTATTACTTACACTTGTTAGTAATTGTTCTAATTTTTAAAAAAATAGACTCAAGTTAGTTACTTTTGGTACACGATAAATACAAACAATTAAGATATTATACTTTGTAAGTACTATTCCACAACATTCAAATATATTATCTATTGTCAATTTTTCTTAAATACATGAACCACCTCTTCTACGATTAGTTCTGCTAAAGTAAGAAGCCAAACTGTAATTTGGTACCAGCAGATGTGTCTCATCGCCTTCTGACATAAAATGTTCCGTTATGCACAAGATGTCAACTTTCAATTGCCTATCCATAAGATCTTCTAAGCAGACTGTAAGCATGTCTAATTTGTTTATGAATCCTGCAATATTCTGGTGCATTAGTATTAATTTCTCATTACTCAAGAAAAAAACTTTCTTCTTCTAAGTGAGGCCGTAGTTCGTTGCTGTTGTACTCTCGTAGATTCTGAATGTATTCGTTTATGTCTGTGAAGATGGCGCGAATGCCTTTGTCATTAATTATTCCAGTACTTTTATTATACAGTGAATAGTCATAATATATATTTTTATTGGAATCTTAAAGGTATGCATGCTCATGTGTTATTATGTCTAGATATAACAGGTTGTTGAAATTTTCAACCCTCCAGTGATGCATGTTTACGTAATCTTTACACTTGTAGGTCGGCAAACAAATGATAACATTTGTATGTGTTATATTTTGTAGTGTCTCGCGAATAAAAATAATCTGGTCAAAGTAATTTTGCGTCACTTTAAAATCTTCTTCACCTATCATTTCATTTCATTTCATTTCATTTCATCATCATTTCATTTCATTTCATTCCGGTTCTTGTTATTGTTACTTATTATACATATTTTATTTTTCGTTATTTCTGTTTTAGTGACATTCCCAAGTAATTTCGAGTTGATTTTTTCAGGTTCAGGATTCATTCCTGGTAGCACTATTTGTAGGAGAAGTCGTTCGTTGTAAATCTGTTTGGCAACTGAACTTAGATTTAGTTCAGATTTCCGTTTTTGTCGATTTTTTTGGCAAGATGATGGCGTAGGAGTAAACCTGACTTTCTTGTAGTTTTCTATAACTGTTTTGCTGTGCTCTAATTCTGATTTTAGCTGTCTATTTTCCTGTTGTAAATGTTCTTCTTCTTGGTGTACTGTTTGATGTAATTATCATTTTCATTCACAGTATTCTCAGGTAAACTCATTTCTGTAGTATCAAACATTGAACTCGAAGAATTATTTAAAGAAATGGTTTTATTATTAGTTTTACGGCATGTAATATATTCACAATCCATTGCTTTGGGTTTTTATCTGAATACGAATCACAAAAAGAGATCACCAATGGCGGGGATCGATCCTGATTAGAGATGTGCCTGATGGCAATATTCCCACTGCCGGCAATATTCCCAATATTGCCACTGCCGGTAAAATACCAAAATTGCCGGCAACTTTGGCAATATTGCCAAAGTTGCCAGTCAAATAACACCAGTATATTTTATTATTACTGCAGGTGCAGTTTATAATACGTTGCGGCATTAAGTCCGCCTTATAAAAACTACTAAGTTGTTACTCTAAACGGTGATTTACTGATTATGTAAGAATTACCGAAACAAGTGCATTAAAATAATGTTATTTTTGTTGATTATTTGTAGTTTTGACAGAGATTTATACTTCCATATTGTATAGGTACTTATACTCGTTGTTTTTGCTATGTGATTTTGCATGAAAAACTAGTAGCCACTCAACGAACAGTTATAGAGGGAAATTCTTGGAACACGATTTTGGACTACGTTACTTTGTTTGAACTAGTTAGGAGGTGAATATAATTATCAAAAGTCCCCGCCACTAGCCGTTGAGCTGTGGGGGTTTAAAGGTTCCATTTTTTGATTTTTCACTTATAACTCGGAAACCATGCCTCCTAGCGGCATGGTTTGTATGAATAAAACAAAGCCTGAATAAATTTCTTATAAGTTTTATTTAGTAACCATTTCGATATCTTGTATAGTTTTCAAAAAACCATATTTACCTTTTTGCATTCGGAAAGTCTTATTTAATATTGCCATAAATCCAGAAAGCAGCAGCAGTCTTTTCAGTCTCTCCCTGTAGTACCTACTTCTCCGTGTATTTTTGTGGGCAACTCACACTTGACCAAAAATTAATACCTACCTATACGAAAATTGTTTACAACAAAAAAGAACTAAAGTTTCCAAAGATAGTTTTTCCGCATCTCTTATGGGTGCGGATTTCCTCCTACATAGTACAGTCCTACCTAGTCTGTAAGTACCTAGTATAATTTAAAATGAGTTTCTAAGCTATTTTTTACTGCTCCCTCGGTGGGGGAAGACAAGACATATCAAGCTTGATGGTGGTCACCGAATTTAAGAACTACTTATACCTGGTGGACATTGAGAGAGACCCCTTCGGGTCTTCGGGTCTCTCTCAATGTCCGTGGGCCTCCAGATAAAGATCTGGAGGCCCATATCACCTCAAGATGCAGCATGCTGACTCTGTTCATCGCAGGTGGTGAAGGGAGGGTCTGAATCAACTGCTACTGCTTTCTGGATCTATGGCGATATCAAATACCTACAACTTTCCAAATGCGAAAAACTAAAAATGTTTTTTCCCCTAAATTCCAGACTTTCAAAAGCGGATACCTCGACAACTATGAAAACTCGAAAACTTACAAGATATTGAAATGCTTACTGAGTAAAACTTACGGAAAATTGATTTACTTAGTTTTTTATTTTGTTCACACACGCTATGCTGCTAGAACGCATGGTTTTCCGAGATGTAAGCGAAAAACCAGAAAATGGTACCTTCAACCCCCCCCCCCCCCAGAGCTCATGGTTTTGATATGTTCACCTCCTAACAACTGGTCCAAACAAAGTTACGTAGTAAAAAATGTGTTTCTAGAATTTCCCTCTATGCTTTGAGCATTCGTTGACTAGATTAAACTACAACATTAAAATAAATTATTCGAATTTATGCCTTTTTATTCAATATTTATTCAATATACAATGATCGTCAATTCTTATCTTAAAATGTATGCGTCATTTCTTATATTCACAGTCGTGTGCGGCAACAATGGGCAATATTGCCGGTAAAATACCGGGAATATTTTGGCAATTTTATAAAAAAAATCTTTTTTTTTGTAAAATTGCCAAAATTGCCGGCAATTTTGGCAATTTTACAAAAAAAAAGATTTTTTTTCTATAATTATAATGTAGACCATGGTCTGTAAATACTAATTTTAAGTGTGTTACATAGTTTTCGCACTCACTTTGACTTAAAATTAAGCAATATTCCCAAATATTTCCACTCCCGGCAATATTGCCGGCAATATTTCCACCTATATTCCCACCTTGGGCAATATTGCCGGCAACGGCACATCTCTACCTGATACTGCTCGTTCGGAACGGTTACGCAGGTCAACACTTTACGCATCGAGCCAATGAACATTATTTGTCTTTATGTTATTAAAAATACGTTAATCATGTTTTGAATTTATGTGTCTAGTGAGGTCCAATGTTCATTTTCTTTGTTTGATTTGCACACTATGTTTAGCTTTGTTTTGTTTCTTTTTTATCGCTTCTTAAAACTTTAACCGTATATAAGTTGAGTTTATTTGATATTATATTACACGTTCAACACTGATTTAATAGTTTTAACACTTGATATGACAGTAGAAAGTCGAGTAAATGAGAGACAAATGTATTGGTCCTCAATATTAATGTTCACTGTAGTTTAACTGTATATTTTAGATTCTTTAATAACACTAACACACATTCACACACTTTAGTTTGCTATCGTACTTGTTCTATGATAGTTTATTTGGTTTTACCATTTTTAAACATTTAATAACGCGGAGCACAAACTTGCCGTGGCAAGGGTTGCCAGCTCTCCTAGAGCCTGCCTCCTCTCCTCAAAGACATGATTGTTACATCTACCACGCGTGGTGAATAAAATTATACCCAACTCCACACATTATTCATTTCATTATATATTTGAAAAAATGTTCTATGTTTTAATGTGTTGGAATATTTACAGAAAAGTTTATTTCTAATTAATTGCGATTAAGTATCAACATAGATGTCCATCAATCAGATTTTTTGTTTTATGTACTCAAATGATAACATGGAAAGAAAACTTAATGGAATAACAACAATAAAAAAGTGTGACAAAACAATATTCATCATCATCATCATCATCAGCCTATAATGTTCCCACTGCTGGGACACAGGCCTCCTCTCTTGTGAGAGGGAGAGGGCCATAATCCACCACGCGGGCCCAGTGCGGGTTGGCAGATGTCACATGTCTTCGAATTTTTGGTTCTAGGACATGCCGGTTTCCTCACGATGTTTTCCTTCACCGTTTTCAAAACAATATTATCCTACTAATATTATAAAGGCGAAAGTTTGTAAGTATGGATGTATGGATGTATGGATGTTTGTTACTCTTTCACGCAAAAACCACTGAACGGATTTGGCTAAAATTTGGTATACATATAGTTTATAACCTGGATTAACACATAGGATAGTTTTTATCCCGATTTTATGTTCCCGTGGGATAATTTTCGAGTTGCAGCGGGTGAAACCGCTGGCAACAGCTAGTAAGAACATAATTCCATAACTGTAAAGTTTCTAGTGCTAGCATACAAAATGGAGGAGGCAGCGGCTAAGATTGTTTGATTAGTTAATTTTGTTAGCTAATTTCGTCTAGGTAAGATTAAAAAATCTTTGATCAAGATTTACAACATTTTAAATCAAATCTTTCTTAATTTTAATGAATTATGTGAGAAGCTTTATGAAATTATAGTTGAAAAGTTTGTAAAAGACTTCGGACATGTATGCTCAGCACTTCTGTCATTTCAAAAGAAAATCCAGTAAGTTTTAATTTTAGCTATTGTCAACCCGTCGCCCACGCCGTTAAAGCATCGGGGACCCTGTGATATTTCCCATGTGATACGGGCTGGACCTGTCACCATAAATCCCAATAACAATGCCTGGTAATCAAATCCAGACCCTTGTGATGCATGACCAAGCTTATGATTGCTTATTTCAGGATTCGAAAGAAAATTCACCTATAATTTTGAGGTAAGATCTATAATTATGCAGAAAGATTAATTTGTGACTTTCGTCATTTGAAGGACATAACTACTTTGATAAAGACATCAACGACATGATTTTATTGCTTACAGCCGGATAAGATGATTATGAAATGTATTTTCATTCAAATGGTCCTCGTCATGGCACCATAAACGCTTGGATAGATCTTGTTACCACCACTTAAAGCTCAATAGATTTTCTTTCACACCAACTGGCATTAGGCCTACTTTTTTGGGATCGCAGCTCTCAACATGAACGCAAGCGATCAATTTCTGGCTAAATGGGCATTAAAGCACCATTCGTGCAAAGTTTTGACTAAGTTACGATCCATGCGTATTCGTTGAAGCGATTTACAAAATAAAATTGCTCTTATATCCAACTTTCAAGTTCTTGCGGGCTACCTGGCCCAACTTCACTTGTTATGCCCAAGAATAATGCTCAATATTTGGAGAACTTCACAACTTTTGAACGATCGCGAAAAACTTGTTTGTTGTTCGAATGGCTAACGGCTCATTTTCAGTCTAGGAGTTTTAAAGTTCTTTTGTTCACTTTATTATGAGCGGGCAGTAAAAAATCACTTATCGTACATAGGAATATAATATTTTAAATAGTAAACACAAGATGGAGATCGTTTCTCTAATACAAATTCAATGCTTTAGTGCCATTTCTCGAACAGTGGCAATTTGCGGCTGGTTGTTTTTCTTTACTGATCATAATAAAAAGTGGTTGTAACTTAGTTATAGTTTCCGAAACAGAGGCACCAAGCATCCAGTATAAGTTGATATACGAGTGTCATTGAGATTTATATTTTCACTGAGGCTGTATAAGGCTCTCTTTATGTTGGCGACATGCAAGACTGAATTACAGGACCTACACTTACATCGTGGAGGGTAAATTATTAGGTGCGTACTTGTGGCGTGCGTGTTGTACTCTCAAAAGTCTCTTCTTATCTCGAGGCCTTATTCTTCTAACAATAAAGAAGATTAGGTTTTCGTATAACTTACCCTTCGTGAGGCACCAAACAAAGAATTATAGAGTTTGTTTGTTAGTATGAAAGTGTACATTATATGGACGTGATCCTTCGAATTTGTATTGCCTACCGTGCACAGTAGTGTTACGTCACTTTTTCGCAAAATAATTTTATATTATGGTAACTTTGGTTGTCTGTAAATAAAAGGTTAACCTTAATACACATGCAATAAGTACTATTATTATACTACAGCAAAAAAGAAACATTTCCAGAAGACGACACTTAATAAATCAGTCACGGCGGCAACAGATGCAGCTTCTACAGTTTATTGGTGTTTCTCGATAGGCGATCAGCCTTCCCCATGATAAAATATAGCTGACCCGATCTCCTTGCCGTTTTCACTTTTTTAATCCCGTGATTTATATTTCAAACGGGGAACGATTTCTCAATACAATGAATTTTATTCTTGAGTTATAATACATTTCGTGTCGTTTCGTGTTTTGTCTCGTTTGTTGAGATGTTAATTTGAAAAAAAGATGAACAGGCAGGCTGACAAATGATTGAAACTGAGATATTATTATGTTGATACTGAAATTGTTATTAAAATAAACAACGCTGTAGAATAGCGGTCTATAAACTTTTGGTAGATACCTACTTAAGGGCTACAAAGTGACAAAATCATGTGACGGCGGGTCGCGAGTTTTATAATTACAATAAATGGAAATTTTTACTTGATCATACATAAGGAATCTATCAGCCCGCAAAGAGGTAACTCGCGGGCCGCGCGTAGCCGGCCTCTGGTAGAGCATAAATTATACTCACTGAGAATTCGGACTTTTCAATAAGCACCACAGGTTAGTTGTAACCTGTGTGACGTCTAAGGGATCTCAAACGTGGTGCCAGACCTTACCAGGGCAGGGTTTCTTCTGGATGAACTCGCTCCTGATGAACTGAGCAGATGGAGATTGAGGTCAAGAGAGAACCCATAAAAAATCCTATGTAGACTTTTTTCTCTTCTTCAAAATAACTTAGAGGCACTAAATAAATTGTGCACAGAAAACTTTAACACTCACTCAGTAATCTTCTTACAAATACTTAACTACTTAAAATTGCCGCAATAGGCAAAGGTTTGAAACAACTGAAGGAATGGTAAACAAAGCTTTTTGTTGAGCAAATAATCAGCTTAGTGCGAAAGGTGAGGTGTTAGTAAGTACGTCGGTAGGTACCGCTGTGGTAAGTTACATCTGAAGATTCCCACCTGAATATTAAGATGCTCTTTGGCTCAGAGAAAGTTCACAGACAGTATCTATATTGGTTTTTAACATCGTTGTGTATTTCTTTTCTTTATTTTTTACATTTATCGTTACATTAAAAAAAACACAGTTAAAATACTTAGTAGTCAATCAGTATCAATCAGGGCTCTTGAGTGAGGAACCTTCTAAAAAATCGCGCTGTTTACAGGAATAATTGCCTTCTGAATCATCCCGCTGCAAAGCGAAAGGCTCCTGTGATATAGAGAATGGTCATTTTTCGGCAAGGGGTTTATAAGTCATCACTATGAGAATGTTGGCCTCTTAACTATAATTCCAATCATAACAAGGTTGAACTTTGCACGAACAACATTCGTAGTTCTCGTATTCGTAGAATATAAACCTATACAGGATTATGTATTTATGTATATGAAATATTAACAACCTTGCATGGGGTTAAGAAAAACAAGGTATTTACAAGGTAGGTACTTAAGAAAAACAGGCGTTTCATGCAAAATGAAATATTTTTCTGTTGAAAACGGAATGAAACTCCTGTTTTTTTCTGATTTTTCAAGGATGTCTGCATAGTAAAAGTTGCCTTTAAACATAATGTACTTTCAGCCCATGAAAGCTTTATTATTAATGTTTTAAATTTAACCCTGTAAACCTATTAATAATCATTGAGAGTCAGCAGTCCAGAAACGCAAGTATCGAAAAATACATAATTCAAACGTCCGAGTCCGTGGTTCCAATGAAGCGATAGATATCTCTTCCATCGAATACGGTCCAGTTATTTTGCTCCTGTGCTTCATACATATGCATTAGTCACGCATAGACTTTCAAATACGAACGCTACTGGTGAATCATTGACTTAAATCATTTAAATGGCGTTGGCTTGTACTGGTGGCCTACCATGAACTCTTGAAGCGTGAGTCTTTAGGCTGTGGGAAAGAGATGGCGCTAGACGACTTGTATGGCTCTGTCTCTTTTCCACAGCCTATACTGGATCGCGTTAAGAGCTCGTGGTAAGCCCCCTGGTTATATTAACGGTTCCTTTAGGATATTAATGAGAAAGGGATACTTCTTACTATATTTCTTGTCACGAGAATTTAAATTTGTCATCAAGTTGCATCACCTAATAAATAGATCTATCGCCACGAAGTATTTTGATTTTATTCAGACCCGAGAGCATTATAAAGTGAACGTCAAGTAATAAAAAACTGAAAAGTAAGAAAACGTCTAGTCATCTAGAAGAAAATAATAGTCGAGGCCTCACTGTAGTTTTGTGGCTGTATGGAAAATTAGATGAATAGAAATGTGAAAAGAAAACCAGTTTTTTACAAAAAAAAAAAAAAATGGTTGCTGTTAGTTGAAAGCGATTCTCCCTAGGGCTGATAAGTATTACTTTCAACCCGCTCCTACGGCAACTTCAGACCTTCCGAGAATGAGACAAGAATAATAATAAGCATAGATAGACTGCTAAACAATTTACCCTCCGAGCCATCTGGTAAAAAAGCATAATGCTTCCTAGTACTACCTACTGTTTTTTTTTCAGCAAATTGACCAAGATTTTGTCAACAATTCTCTATGGTTCTGTAATACTGAAATAACCATTAGTCTCTATGTCGTGCCCACTTCATGGCAATTTTCTCTTACAATAGATTTTATGGGAAAAACCCCTTGTTATTATGAACAGAGAACAACACTTCAAAGCCAATGGCATCCAATCAGGACTATATTTATGGAAACTCGACAACAATAACAGCTTCACGGCACTAAATTATGCAAATAGTTTAAAGCCATTTTACGGTAACAGCCCAACGTTGTTTAGACTTCATGCTAATTTGCTACTATAATCTGTGAGTGCTAAATCCTGTCGTATGTGCTACGCGACTAGATAGCGTTGTTCCTGCGTATCTACAATGCAAATGTACGCCATCAGAATTCCGCGCATACGAGTCTACCCTCTGACGGACTAACAGCGTTCCGGAATAAAACCCCGGCATTTAATAAACGCTGTGGACGTGCGTACGTTTTGGCTTTTTTCAGCAGGTACTATGGTCTGAAATGTTTAAATGAATGCAGCAAAAACCTAATATTGTGGTGGGATTATGAGGATAATGTAATTTGCGAAAGAGACATTTTCCGACTGAGCCATACATAATTGTAATGCCATGTAAACTTGTAATGTCGTTCTCGTTGATAGATATGAATAATTGAACAAAACAAAACATAAATTAAAATACTGCTAAGTACTTTGGTATTACTACTACTCAAATTGATTTTTACTTAAATTAAATGAACGGTCAGTGACGAACTGTACCCTTAGCACGAATTTTCAGTATTTGAGACGTAAAGTAAACTGGAACTTTGACAATTTCAAACTGACAATTTTCAATGAAAAATTTAGTTCCGTCTCCGCACACCAGAGGCGCTGTTCCGTTTTTTCATACAAAAACGCTGTAAATACTGGAAAGATGCTGTAAAGTAAAAGAGTGAAAACTCGTGCTAAGGGTACTGACAATGACATTCCTACAGCCATTTAAAAGAACTGTCAATAATAAATGTTGTAATTTGAATGGGCGGTTCAATAAAGTATTCAATTTACTAACTTTAATTCGCCTACGTCGACCGACAATCGAAAAATAATAATTACCTATTTTTATAATGAAAATTCACTCAAGCCACAAAAGAAAAAAAAGATCAAAGAACGTTACTCAATTTTCTGTTTGCATCGGCTGAACAATAAACTCTAAAGTTATTTCCTTGAAAATCTGTTTCAGACTAACTTTTATATAATTAAAACTCTGGATTGGCGAACTCCACCGCTGCAAGAGCGAATAATTCATAAGAAGGTTAATTAAGTTCGGTCTTCCTCGGCGGTTCGTATGTACTTGGGTACGTTATAAAATTGAATTACCTCCATTAATCTAATAGCACACATTGGCTTTGGATCAAATAGGGTTGTGAGAAAACCGCTAAATGCGATATTACACGAACAGGTGTTTTAATCACCGTTTTAAATCCACGTTCAGTTACTGGTATCTGATCGCGTTGATGATAATCCCGTGTATTGACGTTGGGGATTGGTGATTTGACTGGAAACCGTTCGTTATAGTAATGTGCTCGATGATGATACAATCATGTTCAATGGCAGGTTATACGATCTGATGACTGATTCTGTAGAATATTTTTGGAATGGAGACGACTAACCCGAACTATGCTAATTTTTGACGTCTTTTATTTTGATAATTGAGGCTCATGTGAAATAAATTATTATCATTTTGATACTCCGTAACAATACAACCACGAACAAAAAAAAATTATAATATTGGCTCAGTATTGACAACCATAATTTTAAAATTATGAAAACTGAAAACATATTTGATTTTTTTTAAAAGAGTGATCTTGCTAAATCTATCTTTGCTTCTAAGCTGGATTAAGGCCAAGAGTAAAACCATTTTAAATTAAATAAATGATTTTCGTAACAATTACTATATCCTATCTATAACCTAGTAAGTAGTAAGTTATCCTATATATAATCTAGTTAAGGTCGAAGCAATGTTGTTCTTCCATGCTGCTCTATAACTTGTCTTCTAAGCAGTCTCCTCTATTTTAAAAGTATTACATGACTATAATTAAAAACTAAAAAGTCTAGCAATAAATATAGAAATTAGAAACGTACAAAACTAAAATTGTATCTAGAATACTGCGCGTTTTCAGACGATGAAACTAAACGGCGACAGTTTAATGAAAAATTTCTTGTCACGTTAGGCTAGTCGATGTCCCCTTAGCGACGCCCTAATAAGATTCCTCCAGTTTTAAACTGCACTTTGCAGTTTCTGCAGATATTGCGAATTTAATTTTAGAAATAATTTGTAGAATTTAATTTTAGTAATAAATTGTATTCTTCGCGTTTTAGAATTTAATAGGTTCACCCCGTATTACATGTTTTAAAGGGTTCTCACTCTTCAAGGATTACAGGTGTGATGTTATGTTATACATAAATTTTTATGGGGTTATAATTATGATTGTAAATTTCAGAATTTCTAATAACCATTTTTTAGTTTCACTGTAGCCAAGAATATGATGTGGTGTGGCGATTTTAGTTTAGAATCGTCATGACGACTGAGTCGAGTTGAGCTGAGCAATTAACTCAAGATGGGTCTTAAGCCCAAAACAGACTCACAGCGAGAAAACCCGAGAACACCCGAGAAACGTGAGTGTGAGAGGCTTCTCTACGTTTCTTTTCCTTTATTTGACGTCTCGGGGAGACTTCTCGCCTGGACTTCTTGCCGTGAGTCTATATGCTGCAGAATATCAGTGTTAGCTAATTCTGTAAATCCCAGTTCCTTTAAAACGTAGAGGAGTATCCGCTAAGTGCACAATTTTTTTTTTGTATTTTAGACTCTAATTAAGTATTCGTTGACGCACCATGAATATTTGCCCTCGCTAGGCTCTTTAATTAAATTTGCACATTGAGGGCTACCGGATTATCTCGAATAATGTTTTAGTCCGACGCTACGAATAATAAGGAGGGTTCTCCTAATATTTTCTGAACAAACGTCCGAAATGCTTAGTAACTAAGTGCCTTTTGTCTTCATTGGTTTAGAGTTTACGAGCGCGGCATCTGGCTTTGTTTGTGTTCGACACCCAGGTAAAGTAGAGTATAATTTGTTTTTTTTTTTGCGTTCCCTACCTAAAAAATAAAAACACGGAACTCTTACACGATCACTTTGTCCGTCTGTCAAGAACCTTTTTTTCTTAGTGGAGGTATCATATCAAGCTGAAATTGATGTCAAATACTCAAGTCTATAATTAAAAGAAAACAATGCTTTTCTGTAATAACAATAAAATCCACAAAATTCAGATCCTGCGTGTCCATATCTCAAGGCGCTGATAGACTTGAGCATTCACTTGTAACTTAAAATCTAGTATTCACCGTTTCTAATTTTGTCGAACCTGCACTAAGAACAGAGCCAAGCATTGAGCCAAATATCACTACGATCATTTTCACGATATTTCTAGCAAACGCGCTAGTCACTGACTCACTCAGCTCACCAGCGAGCCCTCGCTAGAATGCTCGCTACAACGCTCTTGTATTAATGTAACATTCGCAAGAATACCCAAGTTTATCAGCACCTTTATAGGATTACCCACGGTACCTAAAGAAGATTTCATCATCATCATTTCAGCAGAACTACTCAGGTGGATGACATTCGTTTAAAAACCCGATTCTAGAATATTCACTGACAGAGGGTTTTACGAAGATAAAGCAAAAATTAAATTCTTTTGAACGAACGAAGTAAATTCTGATTCTGGGGGCTTACTCTTTTAGTCTATTACCGAAAGTACGAGCCCGTATTCAAAATTTTCGAGTGAACCCTACTCCCTATTCGTTCTGAAGTCATAAGTTCTAACAACACATCGGGAGTCAGGACAACTGTTTAATCATGTCGTCACCAATTTTTAGTTCATACCACTAATCTTATGATAAGTAGAAACGTCCGAAGCTTTGGCCGAAGCTACGGGTTTCATGCTATAATAGGACCCCTGACACAAAGTACTCGTACCTATTAGAAAAGAAATGTGAAAACCTTTGCAGCAGAATTTTGTAATTCAATTTAGCTTTTGTCATTATCGGACTTTTAAAAAACAGGGTGCTTTTTTATAGAAGCAGGTAGTCGGTGCTAATAGGTCGGTACTGATTAATGCGGGCGTAGCATTTGCTGGTGCAGGATGACCACAATTAATAATTTGGAAATTGATAACAAATTAGGAAGAGTAAAGATGTGCCGTATAGACGACTTTTCTGGGGTTCAATATCAGTCGGTAATAAAACATTTATTGTCATAATATTAATTAATTCCTTTTAAAGTTTTTTTTTTTGTTTAATCCACCAGTCCCCTAAGTGACTTGGTTATGGTTAAAAATATAACCAGTTTATTCAGTTGCTCTTTGCATTCTAGGGCAGTGGTATCTTTTAAGATGATCCGGCGAATCCAATCAGTAACGTTTTATTTCAAGAAAAATATCATTTTTCTCGAGAAGTAAAATATCGTTGTCCGACGAATTGGAAGTCATGATGGTTATTCTAAGCAGATTTTCCGTTTTTTTTAATTCAGGTATAGCCTGTTCGAGTGTTCGTACCGACAACCTGTTTCTTAATTTCTTCATAGAAACACCCATACACAATGAATTCGATTAGGCAAATTGATAAAATCCACCCTACTGCCAATCTTGAACATCCCATAATAAATTACAGCCAATTTTCTTGAGAGCCTCGTTATACAAATTGTCAATAGCACTCGTTAATCCAGCGAAGTACCCACAAACAAAGGGGTTATCATCGAAATTTATGAGCTATAAAATTGGCACGGACCACCTTTATAGGCGAAAATATGAAAATATTGAAGTTCGCACGGAATAAATTATACTAAATTTCTCCAGTTTGGATTGTGGTGAACCCTTTAGGATCGCGAATTGAGAAGATTAGGGGCGTCACACTGGGGACTGCGGTCATCTATCAGACGAGATAGCGGCCGGCGACAATGAGACCCGCTTAAAGTAATTGGCTGGGATACTTACATTCAGAATTTGATAATATTTTTGACACAGTATCGACGGCAAAAAAACTCTGAATTCACATGAGTGGTTTTTGCTCGGAAAACCTCTGTACAAAAGCAAACGTTACCATTCCAATTCAACACGTATGAGGTCACGTTTGGGTGAACAAAGTTTCAAGTTGCATTTTCTGTATTAGTATCAATGTCAGTTTGCCTTGAACGGCTACATTTATTTTAGGTTTTTCTAAGAATACCCTTTTCGCTTTTGAAATTAGTAACATTTTTAGTAAGAGTCGCATTAGAGTTTGTGTCTATTTCTGTCTGATTGTTATTGTTTGAAGCAACTGGTCGAACTTGATACCAATCGCAAAGTGTAGTGCGCTGCGTTCGCTGAAACGGCGCCGGCGGCGGCGCGGCGCGGCGGGCGGCGGCGTAGCGTAGCATCACGTTGATAGTGACGAACGCGTAGCGTCACGTAGCACTACGACGAGGCAACGCGTAGCACTCCGTAGCGTAAAGTCGTAGGCATGACTTTTTGAGAGAACCTCTTTATGCAATATTATTTGTTAAAAGCCTGGAGCTTTTGTTGAAATAAATAATTATGTTGTTACTGTCTTTAAGGAAATAAATAGTTGATCTATCTCTTGTAAAGGCCGCGCTCATTTTCAGCCTATCTTTTGCAAAAACACAAATCAAGCCGACAAGATCTTTTTAAACGCAATAATACTAAAGTAATGTATGGCAATTTACTCGCAAGAAAGCGAGGACGCTTTATCGCGTTTCCCTTTGCTTTGGAAATGGCGTGTGATTTAAGATAGGCTGGTAATGATCTTGTTAACAAGTTGCTATAAAGTTATATTATTTTATTATCGTCTGTTGCTCAATTATTGCGTTCTGAATTTTCTTCTCTTGTTTTTTTTTGTATGCCATTTTGATGTTCTTACTATAATAATAATAATATACGTTTATTTCTCACCACAATATTTACGCAATACATCGTTCAACTACTACCTACTACTACTACCTGTTACTACCAGTTTACATCCTAGTTGGAATACATAAAATATAAAATGATATTAATACTAGTCAAAAATAACAAATCATAGTTATATTTAAACTACAAGTAGGCTGGTTATAGCTTTCAGTAAAAAAATGGCTCAAATAAGAAAAGAAGTGAAAAATATTTACAGGCCATCCCTGCGTCTCTCTGCGAAAGATATTCGCAGAAACTGGCAGCATTAACCACGTTAATTTCAGTATGTAATTTTAACCGCCTGGCGCATTACTTTGTGTAATTTATTTCATCACCACTGCTCTCAAAACGGTGAAGGAAAACATCGTGAGGAAACCGGCATGTCCTAGAACCAAAAATTCGAAGACATGTGACATCCACCAATCCGCACTGGGCCCGCGTGGTGGATTATGGCCCACTCCCTCTCACAGAGAGGAGGCCTGTGTCCCAGCAGTGGGAACATTATAGGCTGATGATGATGATGATGATTCTATAACAGACTTATATCTCTCGATGCTAGATGTCGAGAAAGAATTACTTTCACTAGTCCTAAAAGCATAAAACATGTCTTAGTACAACGTGCCTGTAAGAGTATGTATTATCTATTTTTAAGTAGACAGACAAAGGACTCAGTGCCTGTTCAACTATGTAAATTAAAGTGCGGAACACTTGCCCTAACACACACTATCTCAACTTCGCCTGTATAATTAAAGATTTATGCCTGAGTGCTGTAGCAACAAATTTCCTGTGTGCAAACTAACTTCTTAATTAACTGCTTCACTACTAAGGAACGTGAATAGACGCCATACTCTATAAAGATCTCGTTACTGATTTGTTTTAATTAAAATTCAGCCTTTTATTAAACTCAATACGTTTTTTGTAAAGCCTTTGTTAGAATCAAACGCTTTCGTAAAAATCAGATTAAAATATAATGAAATCGCTCCCTCAATGACGATTCGGTTCTCATTTAGCTGAATGCTCTCTCTTCTTGCAGATTAACGTTGAACGATTGAAATGAAAGAAAGATTATTACTTCTTCAATGATTTAGATAATTGACTGAGATCGTTTAGTTCTGAGAAGCGAGCTGGCCATTTAAAAGAGCCGAGCTTAAACTTTTCCTTTGCAGTGTTCCGCAGTTTATTTAAACAAACTAGGTACTTGTTTAATTGAATATTTAAACGAGATTTCTCACGGTAAGTATAAAAAGCTCTTTGGCTGTGTAAGAAAAAAGGCAGACTTGGATTTTTATTCATAAAGTTCAACGTTTAGATGTTGCGGGACTAAGATTATTAGCGTCTATTAATTATGTTCCTTTTTTCTGTGTCGTGATGTTAAACTGATATACGTAGCCTCCCGAAGGTTATTTAATGAGTTATTTTTATTCCGTTTTATCTGAAATGTTTTAGTATACCTAGTGTTTTTACACTGACCTAATTGTTGAGGTTCTTCAGAAATGTGAATTTACGCGCAACCGACCTGCTTGAATGTCAGCATCATTATAATACAATTCTATAACGAAGCCACTGACCGAACAATGATCGACTAATGAATTTAACAGATCATGAACATTTAGGAAAATGACAATGAATTTTGTTGGAATGACGAATTAAGGCGGGCTTACAGTAATTTTTATGATTTTCAAACGTCTGAAAGTCTCATTAACTATGATATTTTTAATAAATAAAAATTATAATATTAAAGTTGAACATATCCTCGAGTGAATGGTAAAGATAGAAACACGAATTGGAATAATTGGCTCGATAGAAAAAAATGTCAAACATGACACTAAATCAATTTTTAAACGTCCACTGCTTAGAGATTTCACAATGAATTTATATGAAACTTATATAAATAAAAACAGCTCATTATTTAGAAGTGAATGGTAAAATCAGATTTTAAAATTTCGTTATAATTTTTCTCCAAGAAATAAAAAACCCAAAATATTGGCATTATTTCGCTCGCCGGGCGCCCCGCCAGTGCCCGCCGAGACGTGATGGAGGATGGACGTACGTCGTTGCTGCGCAAAAATTCCCCCCGCGGTTACGTATTAGCAGGCATAGAACTGAACTACTACATAGAAACAAAGTCACACACAAGCGATTGCGTGTTAGTTGCGGGAATAGAATAAAATAGTCAAGTGATCTAATTTTGACACGATGTAAATTTTTTTTATGGACTACGTATTTTTTAGCTAAGATGCGAACTTGATGGAGTGACTTGAAGGTCTACATCGGTGGCTGTCACTGGAACTCGGCGACAAATCGAACTAGATGTACCGAGTTTGGGCTCGTTTTGTAAGTTATGATGAGATCTTACCACCGGACTTGATGGAGTGACCTGAAGGTCTACATCGGTGACTGCCACTGGAACTCGGCGACGGATCGAACTAGATGTGCCGAGTTTGGGCTCATTTTGTTAGTTATGATGAGATCTTACCTCCGGACTTGATGGAGTGACCTGAAGGTCTACATCGGTGGCTGTCACTGGAACTCGGCGACGGATCGAACTAGATGTGCCGAGTTTGGGCTCGTTTTGTAAGTTATGATGAGATCTTACCACCGGACTTGATGGAGTGACCTGAAGGTCTACATCGGTGACTGCCACTGGAACTCGGCGACGGATCGAACTAGATGTGCCGAGTTTGGGCTCGTTTTGTTAGTTATGATGAGATCTTACCACCGGACTTGATGCAGTGACCTGAAGGTCTACATCGGTGACTGCCACTGGCACTCGGCAACGGATCGAACTAGATGTGCCGAGTTTCCGACTCCCCGATGTAAACCTTCAGGTCACTCCATCAAGTTCGGAGGTAAGATCTCATCACAACTAACAAAACGAGCCCAAACTCGGCACATCTAGTTCGATCCGTCGCCGAGTTCCAGTGGCAGTCACCGATGTAGACCTTCAGGTCACTCCATCAAGTCCGGAGGTAAGATGTCATCATAACAAAACGAGCCCAAACTCGGCACATATTAAATATACTGCTGCCTAATAAAGTACTCCATTGCATGCACTTTGTAAAATCAAAACTATCTCGAATATCATTTTACGAAAATCTAATCCGGACACACTCGAACGTAATTGACTAACTGCATTACGCTACGCTGTGGCATACACACACACGGTCCCTCCCGCCCGCACCGCTGTCGACTTGCCCCGCCCCTTTGCGGGGGCTGAGGTAGTGCGCTCATAGCTGCGGACTGTACTGGAACCTGGCCTTAATGAAAATCGTAGACTTGGACCCCTATTGTACGATTATGGACGAGGCGAAAGGCAGAGGACCGTAGAAGGTGGTGTTCTTGAGTCTCTGTCTATCTTCGTGAAAAAGGGGCGACATAGACATAAAACATCTTCTTTACTCCTATAACGCGAAAGTTTCGAAGGCAGGATGGATGGATATTTGATACTGATTCACAAAAAAACTACTGATTGAATTTGGGTGTTCGGTACAAATACAGTTTATAACCTGAATTGCTACCCGTAGCATGCTTTTATGGAAGAGCTGAGTGGTGACACAGTAGTATCGGCCCCGACTAATAAGTTGTAGGTCATGGGTTCAAACCCAACCAGTAGCATTAACTTTGTGTAATTTATTATTCTGATGATGCGTCAGGACTCCAAAGGCACCTTTGGTGGCACCATAACGTGGTCGTGTTGTAGGATGTTCAGCTAAGGAAACAACTTACTACTTAACTAATTATTGGCAATCATCATTTTGCAATAGACCAAAAGCTACTAACCACTGCTCTCAAAACGGTGAGGAAAAACCGGAATGTCGTAAAACCAAAAATTTTAAGACATGTAATGTAATATCTACCAATCCGTACTGGGCTCACGTCGTGGATTATGGCGTACGGTCTCACAGGGAGGAGGCCAATGTCCCAGCTGTGTGAACATTATAGGATGATGATGATTTTTTCATCCCGGTATTATATTCTCGTAGGATAATGCCGCGTTATTCTAGAACACATAAATTCGGGCAACGACGCGGGCGTAAACTAGTAATACATAATTATATTATTACGTATTTGTACGATTACGCTTTACTGTGGTTTCTTGGGTTATTTGAATATTCACTCGCAGATACAAAATTAAATATTGATTCATGATAAGATTAAACGTTGTAAATTAGTATTTAGATTAGTACTTTATTTACTCCTGCCTCTTATGTAAAAATCTTAATTAACTTTCCTACTTAAGTAATCCAATCTAGGTCACAATACTGACGATAATGAGAAATGTATTGCTTTTAGGGGTCTAAAAAGGCATCTTTATCAGAATCACTAAATAATTATTATTTTTCGTAATTCTCATTCACCTATAAGATTTTTCTATTCTAAGTATTTCTTAGCTGAATTAATGGATATAGAATAATTTTATCGCAATTCATGTTATAAAATCTGCTAGTCATGTTTTTTTTTTGTTTAGTTTTTAGGTGTTGATGTCCCAATGCTGGGCAAAGCCGTTTCTCATATCCTTCCAAGTACTCTTTTCGAGTCCCACCTCGAGCCAGATACCTTATCACAAGATTTATGTATTTTATTTACGCGTAAATGAAGTATTTACTGCGTTTATAATATGGAAAATTAAAACGTTTTTAGTGTACGTACTTACGAGTTTTTTTTTCTATCAAATTATTATCAAAGTTTAATTTTCTTTACGTCACAAATACGGAAAAAATCATGTTCTCTTCCGATATTGTTACAGTGGCCGTTTTAGACCCCCTGGTAACACAATGATTGGCATTTCTATTTGTGTGGTGCCACGTTGCCTAGGGATTGCGTCAATTTACTCTGATCGGAGACTGGAAACTCGGAAATTCGGTTATCATGTTGTTATGAATGTCCGTGTCCAAAATTGCAATTGATCTCTGATCTCTTAAGGGACTTTACTCATGGCGCGATGCGATATCGAATTGCATCGATTGACGTCATCGTCATCGGTCAGAATAGGTATATCACACAAGCATCCGGCCGAAGAAAATGTATGGACGATCGCTAGTGTTTGATATTGGAGTCGCACGGATTGACGATATCGCTCACAGATCGCCTCGATATCGAATTGCATGTACTACGTCCTAATGACAATGCACATAATTCTGTGTTCGAAATTCGATTGCGCAACTACTCGTCTCGTTCGACATCTTTTGTCTTTGGTTTGCAGCGCCTTTATGTCGTAGTAGTAAGGTGGATTTTTCAAGTGCACTGTCGAATTGCATTGCATCACCCCTTTAGTAAATACGTGCGACTTAAATCGGCAATCGACTCAATATCGCACGAATCGCGTCGCGTCGCGTCGTATCGCGCCATGAGTAAAGTCCCTTATGTTGCTAATAAACTTGAGCATTCACTTGTAAAGAGCTTTCTTATGAATGAAAAATACATTACACTCTCTTCTGTTTCTATGAAATATACATTACATAAAAACAGAAGAGAGCATTTCAGCGAGCTTTCTTAACGAACGTTCTGATGAGCTTTTTGCCGAGCCCACTGTCAATTCTGACATCTTTATAATGCGAATCTTTTGACAAAGATCGTGAAAATATTTGTAGCGATGCTTGGCTTTGTTCGTCGTTCAGTTCAACAACATTTAAAATGTGAATGCTCCAGTTCTGTATCATTTACTCGTATTTGGGCACCGCATGCATCTGTTACACTAGTCTAATGAATGAAGTCGACCCGCAGATCGAACAAGTTTGAATGCGGGCAAGTTTGAAGTCGACCGAATTCGCATTGATGTTGGTGAAAATCAATGCGAATTTGGTCAACTTCGGCGACTTGCGGTTCCTAAAGATTCACAATTTAGTTAAGAAAAGACATAAAATATCATTGAGTATACTATTGTTAATTTGAGTAGCTATAAATTACGGTCTGACATCTAATTGCAATGTTTTTCTCGACAAACTCTAATAAAGTGGCTATAAAGCCTATATCTCCGTGACGGATTACCCACAACTCTTGTTGCTAGGATCAGATACCCAATGAAGAATGACTTTTGTGACGTAATTTACTCACTGTTTTGGGGTTAGCTTTCAGTTTCGGCAGATACTAGTTACGCCTCTGGCTACACTCGCTTTGGCTAAAACCCGGACCGGTGTCAGAGAATAATCTGTCAAATTGTTCGAGAGTTCAAACCGCTTTCGATGGACAGTCAGGTTGACATTGTGTGATACAAGATGGAAGCTATTTGTATAAATGTGACCAAATATTCACCAAATGATTCTTGGCCTTCTTTTGTTTTGAGCTGACTAAAACCCTCTTTGTTTGTTCCATTCGTCATGTCATAATTTCAGCCTATGGCAGTATACTGCTGGACATAGGCCTCCTCTTAGGAACCCCACAGCGCACAATCTCTCTCTTGTTTCATCCAACTACTGCTTGCTTCCTTCTTCAAATCATCCGTCCATCTTGCTCTTTGTATTTATTCTGCGATAACTCTTTGAAACATTCTCGCAAATATTAACTTCCCGATAATCCTTTACTGGAAGGTTTGTATGATTCATCATCTGCTTAGTCTTTTCCTGACTACGTTAGGTTTGGTATGTCTGACCTTCACATCCTAATCTGTATGATGGCGTGGATAATAATAAGAGTGTTTTATAGTAAACAGACAGGAACGCAACAGAGATTTGCGTTGTGTCGTTTAATTATTAATCCAGCATTCGCAGATTTATTTTGTCAAGTAGAAAGGTGCTGTCGAGTTATCGATTGTTCGTAAACTGAATAGTGATCTGTAATTTATAATTCTTTGCTTTGTAGACAAGACTCCCAAAATTATTTAACCTCGAATGATCAATCGACGCAGCCGCCACCAACGAAGCCTCGTAAATTATAGATTGTATTCGAAGATATTGCCTGACACCTATACAAACAATTATAAACACGAGCCTACCGCAGACTTATTACAAACATTTATTTTCCCGAAAAACGGGGGCACGTAAATTACTTCAGTATCTTTGGAAGCAAAAACATAATTAATGTTTCGTTGTTTGTAATCAGTGAGCTAAGTGGTAGTATCGCCAGATGGTTGGCTGTTATTACACTGTACTACGCATTTTATCCTGCGCTGGTTCTAAATGAAACCATCATTCTTACACACGTTCTGTTATCTCATTAGGGACGGGTGATACAGCTATCATTTCGTTTGTAAATTGGAACGATGTGTTTTTTTTTCAGCCAGTAATCGTTTTCTTTTTGTTTACTTCTTTTTTAACGATCTACGTCACTTCCACAATCAAGTAAATACATTCACCTTTCAGAGAAAAGTCACACTCTTTGATAGTGACAATATCACAACCGTTGATTTGCTTTTCTTAGCTTACCGTTCCTAATGGTAAATACGTCACCCCTCACCATCGCAATGAAAATCTTAATAGGTCAAAAAGAAAAAAGCGGTTTTTCAAAGAATCAATGAGGTCCAAGGTTTCAAGCAAGCAATTACACTATTATTGATTGTTATCAAACTAATTATGCGCCCCAATATTGTTATTAAATTGAATCTGTGGCAGACAGACCACTAATGATTGTCCTAATTAAATGTAACGATGTAATTTGTGGGTGCCTTCAACTAGCAACTCCCGAAGATTTGATGAGGGTTTCAAGTTTGTAATCTAACGTAGTCTCGGGATATAGCTAGTCTTCTTAACTTGTAGCAGCCACCCTTTCCTCGAGACATCTGAAGGTCTTCTAGCCGTCATTAATCAAGCACAGATTATGTTTCGTGGCGTGACGCCGTTTTAAATTTATTTATTCTCTGTACTTAATGGCGGTCTTCAGTTACCGGCTCTTTGGAGCAAAAACCTTTCTGTTTTGATAATTAATGGATTCAACGCTCGTTAGGAGTACTGAGCGCCGTTTCTGAACAGCTGTTTCACTTTTTAGTGTCGATAACGCTATTTTTATTGACGGCTATTTGGATAGTGTGCTGTGATAGTGTATTGTGCATTCCGTTTCGCATTTGTTTTTGGTCGTTGATTGTTTATCTTTGTGATTGTTACTGTCATTGTAAAATCAGAATAATATACGTGAGTACGTAGTATATAAAAAGGTATGGATTTTGCAACATTATTCAATCTCCAGATATTTCGAATTAAAGCACTTGAGAAGAACAATTTTATATTGCCCTAAAGTTGAAGAAAATTGGAATTAAACTGTAAGATGGAAGAAGGTATCCTGGCGTTCAAAAGTATAAAATATCTTCTTAGGTAAAAAAGTAAATACTAGATTAAAAATCTAAGCTTTCAAACTGTCCGAATGCAAAAAACATATGCGATGAAATGCTTTCTGGTTCAGATTGTTTCAATAAAACTGTCACATCCAATATGGCACGGAGTGACAACTCGGATGACGACATGACATTATTGAAGAGGAAATATTGGATCCTAGGAGTCGAGGAGTCTAGATCAACTATTTAAATATATTTTTGTACTTTGAAGTGTTTACAGAATTTTATGTTTCTTTTATATTATGGTTGGTAATGGACATTGTGTACAACTGTCATATTCTGCACCCACCTTTTTTTGCAGATTGTTTTTCAAAGTTAATACACTTACGAATACTCTTACGAATTACCGTGACCCCGGAACGTAAAGGGCTATTGAAGGACACCATGGATTTTAGCCGAAAAGAAAAAAGGCGTAAAAATATCGTAGAATTATTAATAAATATAATCAAATAGCGTAGAATTATTAATCCTACTATCCTACTTTCTAGTAATCCGTAAAAGTTTGTTTGGATGGATGAATGGATGTTTGTTACTCTGAAAGAGGGGTGTTACTCCCGTAATGATTGGCCGGTACGCCACAATAATTATTGGGGTATTTTATTTTACAGTAGCTGATCCAATGATGGACATAATTATGCCACTTGTCATGTTGACAACATCAATAAATTACAAATGTAATTAGTCCGTTAGCTAGATAACTATTGACTAGGTGGACAGACTATCTCATTAAAGTGGCTGGAAAAAATTGGACAGTCATGATAAAAACCACCCGAGTAGACAGATGTGCCAGAGATCTTCACTCATTTTGGTGGCTAAAAGTTAAAGAAGAAAAAGTTTTCACGTAAACCCCTTTTTTTAGTTCAACAGGGAAGTGTAACTCTTTTCCTGCTTCTGTATTTCCGAACGCGTATAACCCTAATCTTTACATAGTTTAACAGGCTTCTGCGTAAGCTCATTCCATCGTTGAACTTTTCTCTGTTATCCCTGACCTAGACTAAGGTCAAGAGCAAACCTACCTTGTGTATAACAGCTGAAAATTTGTACGTCGACACCACAAACTCCACTGGAGTGATTCCATTATGTATGAAGGCTACCGCTACGACTCTTTATTTCAATCTTTGAATTGGATCACAGAAATTACCGTAGTTTGGAGGGATAAGTACCGCCATATGTCACACGGGTTGAATCCACTCTGGGTAAAAAAACAGGGTTCCAAAACTATCTCCTGTCTCCCAGCTGTGGCCGCCCCAGTTTACAACTTTACTAATTCATGATCCAATAAATAGCCGATGCGTCCAACATGTCGGTCCGCACTTAATGGTATTGCGTCCCGAATATTTGTAGCCCGTTTTTCTTGGATTACTGTTTCGTTTGATCGAAAGGAAAAGTTGTAGTTCTTATGAATATAATGTACGTGTTGAAAATATGATATTGGTCTGTTAGATTCAAAGGGATTTGGGCTGTTCACTGTTCTGATGTTTTAAATATAAAATATGGATTTGATTCTAATATGCATTTCATACTTTTCGTATTACATATTCGTACCTTATATACATAATCAAGTAGTAAGTAGTCTAGATGAATTCTGTTTACAAAGTACATAACAAAATTTTCAATATACAAAGTAGTTAATGTTCAAAGATCGGGCACTCAAAACACAGCCTGAAGCACTTTCCTACTTTAAAAATTCATACTTCACCGGATTGCTAAAAAAATCTTCACTTTATAATTTAAAGGACTCTTTAAAATATACCATAACAACATGATTGCTAGGTTTTCCTGCTGTTCGTGTATCACTATAACGAAGATAAAATGCTTGCGTACGTGACTTTAACGCCAATGTATATTGTATGAACGTGGGGGTGTTTTGTTGAAATATTAAATAGGTTGGGTCCCTTATTAATCTTACAAAGAAATCTCTTGCGCTTGGGGTTGCGAGATCACAACAGTGTGTTGGGATGTATATTTAAAAGTTGTTATCACTGTATCACAGACACACATACAAAGGCCCGTTCAGGTGCGGTTTAGGACATTAATTACTTTGCAAGTACGCGAATTCGCCACTGGAAACAAAACCAAACATTTCTATACATTTGATCTTACCGCTCGCCCCTCAGCACTAAGGCGCGGGTCACATAGGGCGCGGGCCACATAGAAAAGACGTAAGACGCAGACGGGGCGGAGACATATGTCTCCTCGGCGTCTCTTTCATACAAAATGTATAGAAGCGTTGCGACGTAAAACATACAGAAGAGACGCGTCGCGGGCGCGACTCATACATTTTCGCCCGCCCGCGACGCGTCCTCGTCTTACGTCTTTTCTACTATAATATGGCCCGCGCCTTAGACGCCGCTCATAGCAGCGAGCTTGTGGACATACCGCAACCTTCAAGCTATTATAAATCCAGTCACATAGAAAAGCGAAAGCGATCCGATAGTCTATGTGACGGGCTTCAAACAACTCCATACATTACGAGTACAAACAAAAACGCCACGCCTGTCTGTTTAAAAATAGCTTTATGGTTCGCCAATAGGAGTGACATTACTCAACTTACTAACTCATCATCAGCCGGAAGACGTCCACTGCTGAACATAGGCCTCCCCCTTAGACCGCCACGCCGAACGACAATTCGCCACTTGCATCCATCGGTTGCCCGCGACCCTCACGATGTCGTCGGTCCACCTAGTGGGAGGCCTGCCTACGCTGCGTCTTCCGGTCCGTGGTCACCACTCGAGAACTTTTCTTCCCCATCGGTTGTCAGTTCTACCGTTCTACGAGCGATGTGGCCTGCCCATTGCCACTTCAACTTGCAAATTTTATGAGCTATGTCGGTGACTCTGGTTCTTTGCCGAATATCCATGTTCCGGATTTTATCCCGCAAAGAAACTCCGAGCATAGCTCTTACATATAATTATACCAACATACCAACAACATATGAGCATACCAACTCACGTACGAATAAAAAAAAATGCACACCTTTGATATCACAAACTTTCGGCTCAATGCTTCAAATTATAAGTTAACTATTTTTGAAGTAACTAAAAATCGAATTTAAAAGAAAACTGAAAATTATTCAGCTTTTATTATAGAAGTTTGATCTTGGAATTATCACAGAGTACTGTGGCATGTAAGTATCTCTTGAAATACTTGTATACACGCACTTGGCACTTTTATAAATCGGTGAAAAATATCTCTTATTCAACCTAGCCACCCGATGCTGAGTGTAGGTTTCTTTCAAATCTTTCCATCTCTCACGGTTTTCTGTCACGACTATCCAGTTTCTTCCGACCACTTTACGAGATACACCAAGTCGGTTGTCTCCGTAAATTATTTTTTCCCGGTGATATTCAATTCCTGAAAAAAAAACATTACGACGAGAATGTCACTTTCAATTCGTGAATATCACACAGGCCTTCTAAAATTAGAATCACTAATTACCAATGTTGGCTATGAGGACCTATAAACCAATGTTTGCGACCTCTTTGTTGGTATCAATTACAAAGGTTCATTATTATGTCATGCGAAGCATGTCGGTACACCTGGACCCGAGAGAATTCCCTGAACGCCTTATTTGGTCGATACCTTCGGGCTACAATATACACACGACGACATACTCAACGTTACATCCAGTATAATCTGACCCCATTTTGTATAAGCTACCCATGTATTAAAAGGTCATACTGAAAATGCATAGCTTGATTGTGCGTACCACGTAAAACCGTGACCGCCCCGTGAGTGGAATTTTGCAAGTAATAAATCATTATGGCGTAGCACACGATACTATGGTTATTTATTGACGATTTTGTGTCATGTTACAAGGGTATTTTGATGTAAGTTAGAGGTCTGGCTTTATCTGTGTTTATGCATGAGAATGATGGCCTCGGTGGTTGTGTGTCATTCACCTTGATAGATAACATAGAACATGATTGTTTAGCAATTACTTTTGTGCGAATCACAAGAATCTAAGGAACCCTTTATTATAAACGATATACAAATCTGCAGTTTTTGCAAATTTCTTTTCACTTTCTTTTCTTCATTTTCGACTCTACATAATGGAACAGGTTAATGAAAGTAATACATTTCATTATTAATTGTAAGACTAGTTTTTGAGGAAACGGAAGGATATGCATCCTACAAACAAAAAACCAAAGACTTTCTCTCCTTTAGCAACATGCACTGCGCCCTTGCGGTGGATTACAGTTCATTTCTTTTTTCGCAAAGGAGACCTGCGTCCCAGCTGTGGGAACATTATATGATGAAGTTATATATATCTTAAACTGCGTCTCCTTATACAAGTTACTTGTACACAAGTTGAAAATTGTATGGAACTTGAACAAGCTTGCATACAAGCTACAAGTAGGTAATTGAAACTGTAGATTGTTTTTTTTTTTCAACTCAAAAAACTTGTATTAGCAATGTAACGTTATACTCGTATGCAAGACTTGCCTAATGGAAAAGCGTCTTCAAGGAGTATTGCTACCAAATGGCCCATTACCCGCTAAAAAGGAGACTGTCAAGTCGGGTAACAATATCGCAAAATTTTATACACCCAGTACACACTCGTTGCGTGTACATTGTACTTGTTTCTTTTGTAAATTTGCACTAATTTGTGCTATCTGAACACCACAGTGAACACTCACGTTATTATGGTTATTGTCATACGAGTACTCGTTATGTTTTCCGTATCGTGAGCGTTACGTGTCGTGTAAATTATTATTGCTATTGCTT
Organism: Agrotis clavis; assembly: GCA_954870645.1. Taxonomy (NCBI): domain Eukaryota; kingdom Metazoa; phylum Arthropoda; class Insecta; order Lepidoptera; family Noctuidae; genus Agrotis; species Agrotis clavis. The sequence continues at coordinate 15,493,579 of OX940920.1, forward strand.
TTGATGCTGATACACAACTCGTGTAGATAAGTGTTCGTTTGATGTGGAACTGATGGGTGTACAAATTGAAAGAGCTTACGAAGCGCGGAATCTTGGACTCATTATGGACAAAGACCTCCGCTTTGAACAACATGTAGCCGATTCGGTTCGAAACTGTTTTTACCGCCTAAAAGTTCTTTATAAAATGAGACCTTACCTATCAGAAACGTTACGTGAGCAGCTTATTGAGACACTAGTGTTGTCTAGACTTAACTACGCGGATACAGTTTACGGCCCGCGCCTGCTGGCCCGAACCGAGCGGCTCATCCAGCGAGTACAAAATGCTTGTGCTCGTTTCTGTTATAAAATTCCACCCAGGACACACATAACTCCTTTTCTTAATAAGCACTATACACTCAAAATGAAATCGAGACGCAAGCTGCACTTGGCGTGCCTTCTGTTTGGTGTTATAAAATATAGAAAACCAGACTACCTGTACAACAAACTTAGTTGGATCGGGAGTACAAGAGAAGGAAATAGAAGGCAATGCTCGCAGCAACTTGCGTCTCGGTCTCATCGTACAGCGGCTTTCAGGGGTAGTTTTCGATACGCGGCGTCAAAGATTTGGAATAATCTACCACCACCCATTCGATCTTCTAACTCGATTAATGCCTTCAAAAGCCGCTTGCGACAATACCTAACTGACGCACAACGGAAATTGGACATGGCAAATATAAATTTGTCACTTATATAATGTATATAGTCTCAATTACAGTGACAAGTGCTAGTTATGCATGTAGCGCATGCGTTGCGCATGTAGTGAGTAGTAAACAATTAATATCTACGCATGAGCCCGGGTCATCCTTCATCCTTCACGCCAGTGGTATTTTTCTTTTCCCGCTGCCTGTTGAGTCCATGACCTGAAGTTGCGGCTGACGTGTCCTGTGTCCCGTTAGTCCCGTACATCGATACTGGTGGCCTGTAGGAATCAAAACATCATGCCATTAGTATAGAATCTGACCACTATTACGTACATCGTACCTAACATATCACTGATTTCTAAACTTAAAACTTACCACATGTTTCTGGCCTGCGTGTAAACAAGACGAGATCACGGCACGATGTTATTGGCCCCCTCTTTTCACCTAAAAAGTCTTTCTTGGCACCTAAAAAGGAAAAATAAAAATAAACTTCTGACAGCCCAACCCTGCAGAAAATCACATTATGTGAATAATGCTACTTTTAATTAATACGTGTAAACTTACCTTCCTATGCTTATTATTATTACTTTTATCACTCACGTTGGCGTAGTAAACGTAACTTATGGGAAAACCATATACTTTGTTCGTTTCTGTGTCTAATAATATCTCTCATAATGTCAATGTTTTACTAAAATACCCGCACACATAATATACTAGGTCTGTACATTAGTAATGATCATAAATGTGCAACTTAGACCGATATTTCGTGCGTCACAGGAGGCTGCACGCAGCGCACTGTGACGGCCTCGGACGTTATGGTCTAGGTACCGAAAACCGGTTGATATCAGCAATTGTAAATTTTTTATCACTAGTGTTGTACCTAGTTGTTGTACCGCCTATACTATTTTACTATATTATAATATTTTATCCTTATTAACCTTATTTATACATAAGTATACGACGTACATATTTTATCTCTCCTAAACTCCTTTTATATTTTATTCTATCATTTTAACTTTAATCTAATTTGACATTCGGACACTCACCATTTAGGTTCATTTGAAAACCAGCGTCGGGCACCTTTAGTTGTCCGACATTATGCTGAAATGGGCCTATTTGGCGCAGCCGTGAGTCACACAGTGTAAATATACCCTACATGTTTTTTATTTTTATTTTTTTGGCTTCTTAATATTGTTTAGTTTTAAGTTATTTTTGTTTGTGTCTTTTCTTAATACTGTGTGCACTTGTGGCATGTGCCAATAAACGTTTTTTCTTTCTTTTCTTTCTTTCTTTCTTTGATGAGCAAAGAACTGTGTTTGAAGTTGGTGGAGGTAACTCAAAGGCACAAGTTTTTTTTTAATAAGGCCATGTTATACCTATGACATGTAAGAAAGTTGGGTAAAAATATCTTTAAAATTAGACAAAATATGAAAAGATTTTTTTTCTTCCAACTTTAACGAGTTTACCGAAGACTGTTTTTTTAAAGTTCTATTTTTACCAGAAATTGTGTGAACAATAACTGGTTTTATTTTGTCTTCCTCTAATATAAATGTGCGTCATCCCAGCATAACTAAATTAGTTGTTTTAAATAATGAAGTCCAGTAATGATGGAGACTTACGCTGTTTGTGCCATCATCATCTGCTTAGTTTTTTTCAAAACTTTCGGCTTATGTCAACCAAATGCATCTGATTATCAGTACTTTACAAGGACGACGGCATAACTGACCTACGCTGTCAGTCTCGTCTCTTACTACTTTTTTATTGTGCCATTGAGCATATTTTTCTTCTATCTGATACAGAAGTAGTTGTAGCCAGAGGAGACGAAAAAAAAAACAATTATATTATATGTTTTTCTCCTTCTCCTTTAGCAATGAGGGTTTTCCCGTATGAAGAATCCACTAGATGGCAATACGTAGGCTTGTGGTCTATCTGCTCCGTGATTGGTTAATTTTGACATTTCTGACAATGTCATGTCAAAATTAACCAATCACGGAGCAGATAGACCACAAGCCTACGTATTGCCATCTAGTGGATTCTTCATACGGGAAAACCCTCATTGAGTCGTTTCAACTACTCTGCCCGCTGGTAGACTTTTAGTCAAATTTTAGTGATCATTTTCCTACTTTTGAAGTGGCACAAATAAGAAAGTTATCACTGACATTCAATTGGAATAGTTATATGAGTTCTCAAAATACGGGGCGTATGGCAATATCAACCTGTGACGTCACTAATTTTCCAACTTAATGAACTATTTATTTTCGCGGTCATCCACGTAAAAAACAATTCAACTTAGACACATGTCGGTATGTTTAAGTCCTGGTATACATATATTATTAATACGCAACTCATTTTATGTAACAAGACAGACTTCCGACATAAAACATTAGAACTTTCAGTAATACATCTCCAAAAAGCTACTTACGAAACTGAAGGTTCTTTGGTAGTGAGTTCCTCAGACCTCACTCCACAGTGAAATTACTTGAGACTTTCTTGACGCATTAAGAAGACGAGCCTTCTCGAAACTATCTTGGTGGCACCATCTGTCTCACTATCGCTACCCACAAACGATCCAACTTTGTTTCGACGTTCTTGCTCTTACTTGTTCTATTTTCTAGTAATAGTTGTTAAACTTCATATTTTATAGGCCTTTCGATACCACTTCTTGTGGGCAATGGTTTAGGATTGATGTGGGTGTGTAACATAATTGGAGTGTATCTGTAGGTGTGTGCTCGATTAAATAATAATTACTGCAAAAGAAAACTTGACACCGGAATATTATTTAAAATAAACTTAAAAAAAAAACTTGAGTACATAAAAACATTAACAGCCTTACTACAAAAACTTAAACATGTTGAACACTTGTCTAAATAAAGTGTGACTGCATAACGGACCTTATTTCAACGTCATAATCTAACATTCTTTTAGACAAGTGTTCAACAGACGTTTAAAAGTTTTTGTGGTACGACGGTAACCGTCTTACCACAAGAAAGATAAACATCTGTTGAACATTTGTCAAAAAAAAAAACTCAACGGAAAACGACATTTTTTCACGTTGAAATAAGGGTCGTTTTACAGTTACACTTTTTTTAGACATGCGATCAGCAGATGTTTATATTTTTGTGGTAAGGCGTTTTATGTTATAATTTTTTTTTGCTTTAGTTCCGCGGACAAAAATCCAGGCCTGGATGCATGTGCATACATGCAAGAAAAGCGAAAAAAAGTTAGCATGCCATGAAGCCGTACCTCTACCTAGTGTAGGATCATATTATACACGAGGCCGGGAGGGTTGCATCCAAGCTACGGTTTTCCGCAAAGTAATGTCTGATTCCATAATTTAACAATCAACAAGCAAAACAAGCTTATACCCATAAAAAAGTAAACCTTGTTTTTGAATTCGGTAGAAAACATAAAATGAAATTGACATCATTAAAATGATGAAAATTACGTAAATAAATGTTGATGAAATTTTGTGAGAGGACCTTTATAAGGAGAGGCAGTTTTTTCGCATCAATGGCCCGGCTAATTGATAGTCCGTCCTGGTTCCAAGTTAAGTAGATAGGTATTACCTGGCAGCTTCTCTTAACGATCGAATTATGGTAAATTATTTTCCGTGTATCTTGATAAGTTTAGTAAATAAATAGGATACTCTTGTTGTGTATACAAAATAATCCTTTTTTTTTTCAAAGACCTGGCCTGCGGTTCTGGTACTAAAAGAAAAAAAAAATATTCGACGAATTGAGAACATCCTATATCTCTATAATGCTAACTCGGACAGCGAACTCTCAGTAGGGCTCCCGTTTAACCCTTTCAGCACGGAACCCAAAAAAAGTGAGATATGGGAGAGTTTGAAATACGGTGTAAAATGTTTATGAACTTAAATGTATTTTTAAAATGTTCTACTGTACTATTTCCAAAAGTTGGCTTGTGGTCTTTAATATTTAAAGACCGAACTTTATCTAGAACACACTTTAAAGTTGTTGAGTATTGTTTCGAAATTCTTACCAAATAAAAAACTTGTTCAAAAGTGTTGAAGCTCAACAATATTGATTTTGAACCAACAGAATGTAAGTACTTGACATTTCTAATAGGCTTGGAGTACTCGAAAAGGGTTCGTCTAAAGATTTTCGATACAATTTAATAAGATTATTAGATTAGTAGGGTTCTTCGAAAATACTCTGCTACGAGGTCCGTTGCCCTAGCAACAGGGTTGCCACTCCAAAATTATAAGGACAGGGTTAATTCAATTAAAACTATGTGTCATATTGGTTATGAAATCAAGGTTAATCGAATTCAAAATAGAAAAAAAAACTATTCGGAATGGTTTATAAGTGTTAGCTCGCTGATTCAAATAAGTCCGCAGTCGTTATTATCACAAATTTAATCCTTACTTCACATTCACATTTCTTATGGCTCAAAAAGATTCATTCACGACAGACTAATTCGACCTTTTCGGCTCGAGGCTCAAGCCAGATTGAGTGTTGGATGTAAAATTCAAAATTAGCTCAATATTGTCAGAAATCGGTGTATAGGGTAGCATGAAAATAAAAAGAAAAGAAAGAATAGATAATAGGTAAGATATTCCATAGATCTGATCAATGAGACGATATCAATTCAAAAGCATCGTTGTCGTTTCAACAAAAATGTTATAAACTCCTTTAAAATATTTGTAAATCATTATTAGTAACACGATTCTAACATAAAAAAATCATAATATCGAGAGATTGATTCAGCTTTCAATAATATTTAATTCAGTTTCTGAAATGAATTGATTTTATCAAAAAATTTAGAGTTTTATATCACAGTATTTTTTACTCTCAACGTTAGAAGAGCCTCAACGTAATTGCAAAATCAGATAATCAATAAATTACCGCGTGACTTAAGAATAAAGTATAATAAATGAATCAATTTACAGAAAGTTTCCTTCGGCTCGGTTGACAAAGGGTTCGGTGTACGCTGCCTCGAATAGCTTATTTGGCGCTAATCACCTAACTTTTAATTAATGACATCGTTTAAGTATATAAAAGTAAAACGAACTACAGTCATCATTCTAGAAGCACCCGCAATTAGTTTTGGGAACACGTCAGCATTTCGTAAATGATGATTTTCATATTTTCTTTGAAGGTGCCGATTTAGCGGAATCTCTTAGCCGTGTTTCAGAAATAAACGAGAAAATAATTAGTAGAAAGAGGTTCTATTTTCCTTTTAAGATCAGAATTCTATTATTAACTTGAGGTGTTGAGAGAATTTTAAACATTTACGCCTTCGATATTTTCAAATTGATTTAGGCGCTGCGCAAACGTAGACACTTTGTTGTGGACACGACACACCGTAACACGAAACCGCTGTTCATGAGTACTGTATGTGTAAGTTGAAATAACTGGACACAAACAATGTTAACGTTTGCGCAGGAAGGATTATCATACTGGTTCTATGAAAATCAAATATTCATCTTTAGCTTGTATCTGACATAAGATACAAAAGTGTCCAAAGATTGCGCCCTGCGTTTAGGATTTTAAACCATGGACACACAATCTGTATATTTCCAAGGGAATTAGGGTTTAAAAGTAAATAAAACCAGTGCTTGAGAAAGATATGCCAAAAGAATAACGAAAAATAACAAGAAAATGTTGAGCTCACTGTGCCAATTATAGCCTTTATATAAAGGCTATTGGTACTTTAGAATACCTATGCCGTTACCATGTCATTGGAAAAGTCCATTCAAATAAGCCAGACAAACCCTAAATCGATATCCAATGTTACGTCAACCTTTAAACCTAATGGCATCCACTTTTCACTCAGCCAGCGCTGATCCTCAATGAATTCAAATTACAATGATATGACACCATTAGGCGCAGGGCACACAGAAAGGACGTTTAAATGGATTTTCATTAAAATTATAAAAAGTCTGGCTGTGTGAAATATAGAAAGGACGGAAAATGGACACGATTAGGACATTGTTTTGAGGTATTAGGGTTTGTTACTAAATTTAAATTGTCACAATTACGGGATATCTTTCGTGATTATGTTGTTTGAGTTCACTCAAAAGAATATAAAAAAAAAAAATATAAAATGAGGGAATTCAAACAAATATAATTATAATCACGAAAAATATCTTGTTAGTGAAATTTTAAATTTAGGAACATGCTCCCGGTTTTGCAAATAAGTTGAAAGAATGGAAGGATCCGAGAATTCAAGCATTTACTTTAGTCATATTGCAAAACATACAGAGGTGATGAAGCGTAGACACAGCGAGGACATGTCATCTTTAATAGTAGTAAGGTAACGAGTACTTGAAGAAGCCTACAATAGGTTCAAAAAAAAATATGGAATCAGGCGTTACTTTGCGGAAATCCATGACATTAAATGTTATGAAAAATATCTAGTTTTAATTCCGCGACAAAAATCCAGGCTTGTTGCAGGATGCAATCCCACCCTATGCAATCATGCATATGCACATGCAGCAAAGGACCCACCCTCCCGCCCACATGCATATGCACAAGTGCAAGAAACAGAAAAAAATGCGATGCAATGCAAATGCATGCATGTTGAGTCAACATCTCCTGAGGATGCCCCGTGGAGGGGCGAAACACGTGTCGAGTATAGGTTTGATTGCATGGCATTTTTTTCTGTTTCTTGCACTTGTGCATATGCATGTGGGCGGGAGGGTGGGTCCTTTGCTGCATGTGCATATGCATGATTGCATAGGGTGGGATTGCATCCTGCAACAAGCCTGGATTTTTGTCGCGGAATTAAAACTAGATATTTTTCATAACATTTAATACAATAGGTTCGTTATCATGAATGTTGCCGTGGCAGTCAGGCCGCGGAGTACATGTTACAAGCGCAATGAAGGGCGCTGGCAAGAATTACTAACAAATTGTAGTTGTTTTTTATAACGCCATAATATTTTGCTTTGATTCAAGTGAAACATTTTATAAATTAAGATAGTTGTATTCGACGTTTGATCGATTTTCAAAGGTATTTATTAATTTTGGAATAGTACGTGTATTCTTGTACGTGTAGACAGCTTAAATACGTCAAAATTGACAGCGGGTGGCATTTGACAGGATATCCTACTATCCTATTAATCCTACTAATATTATAAATGCGAAAGTGTGTGAGGATGTACGTATGTGTATGTGTATGTAGGTATGTTTGTTACTCTTTCACGCAAAAACCACTAAACGGATTTGGCTAAAATTTGGTACACCGATGGTTTATAACCTGGATTAACTCATAGGATAGTTTTTATCCCGATTTTATGTTCCCGTGGGATAATTTTCTAGTTGTAGCGGGTGAAGCCGCTGGCAAAAGCTAGTAATATTATAAATGTGAAAGTTTGTTTGGATGAATGGATGTTTGTAACTCTTTCGCACAAATACCACTGAACGGATTTGGATTTGTATACAGATACTTTATAACCAGGATTAACACATAGGATATTTTTAATCCCGATTTTATTTTCCTGTGGGACATTTATGTTATGAGTTGTAGCGGGTGAAGCCGCTGGTATTAGTGTATGTGTCGGGTGTCTGTTCTGTCTGTCCTTGTCTAACGTCTGTTCCGCCCACCTACCGACCTAACGACTGTAATCACAAGATATCGTATGAAAGTTACATCACATGTGGTTTTAACTTTGGCATTAGCGGTAGTTTTGAGTACTGGGGACGAGGTAATGATGGATGATTTTGTGTGCTTAGGCTCAGTTGGTGTTTGTGTAGGTACGAAGTAATTTAGCTTTAGGGTCAGTTCACATTAAGACGCGACGCGACACTACGATACTGGAAATGAAATGTGACAAATATGAATACGATAATGGAAATATTTTCGTGTAGGAATTAAAGTAAGATTTTGAGCCGCTCTTTTGAATTAATGTGCGGGCAGCGTCACTTTTCGGTGTGTATTGACCCTTACTGGAGCTACTCCAAATGTGTTTTTTGAGCACTTTCATTTCATTGTCCACGTAGATATCGGATATTCCAAGTTATATCGCATTTAATTAAAATCGATTCAGCGGTTTGGCTTTGAAACTGTTAGGATTTTAGTCGGACCTTAATACTTCAATCACTACCAAAGTTTAAAAAAAATTGCTAATTATGCTAAATTGACCAGTGTGAATTTCCCGGAAAAATTCAGGATAAACAGACAGAGGTACTAGTTTTAAGTACCTATCGATAAAAATCACCCACCAAAATTAGAACGGCTGTTCCCCGCTGTTTTACCCGCTGCCCAGCTCCTGTTAGTTGTTGTAGCTTTCTTCGATGGTTAAGGTTATGCAACATAACATATTTTTTTTTAAATTGGAGCCGATAGTTTCTGTGATTATAGCGTTCAACAAAAACTCATAAGCTTGTGCCTACGTTTTGTAAGCTAATGTAAAGTAAACATTTAATACTACAAAGGTAACTAAACCATTCAATTCACAAAATCATTTCTCAAAACACAGACCAAGTCTATAAACACGGTGACAAAAATCGAAAACAATAAGTGGCCCCACGATTGCAGAGAGTAATTGAATTTTGTTCGGAGTGGTCTGATGTTTCTCGTTAGCCCCTGTCGCGTCGAATCATTTCAACGGAACCACAAACCGAATGTCAATCTATATTCAAACTTCGTTTTCACACCAAAACTCAAAACGGATTTCTGTTTTACTAGTGCGAACGAACCCTTTTTTAAAAAAAAAAAACGACACGAGTATGCAATCACTACTAGATATTGAGACAGCCATAGTGCTAGTAACTTTATTTTATTTATTTATTTTCAATTGCAACGGATAAGCGCCAGTATTTGTGTCCTCAATTCACCTGGGTGATATCATCCCGGTGATATTATTCCGAGGTGAATTGAGAATACCAAAGTTGTCCACTTTGTTCACCCAGGTGAACAAAGTGGAATAAACCATATTAATTGATAAATTTCTCCAAACTCTGATATACTTAGTAGGTATTAATTGTTGTCCATTTGTCCAACCCACTATGAATATTATTTTTACACAATATTAGTTGTTTCATCCAGAACGCAAATTAAAAGCATACAACACCATCATCATTTTAGTAAAATATATACTAATTCATAATGGAACGGTCTACATTACGAACCGTATTTTAATTGAAATAAAGTTACAAGCATTTATGGGACGTAGAAAAGCTTTTAGCATTCCCATCTGTTTACTTATTTGTAATGGCGGGTTCAATTTGTTTAATTTGTACGTGTTGAGATAATTTATGTCCTTATTCTAATGTAGTTAAGGTGTTTTTTTACGCTGTTTGTGAATTTTACAATATTGGAGATAATCACCACTGTTAACTGTACCACCCATTAACGGGGTAATTTGAAACCCGTTAATACTCGTAAAACTACTTGTAAGAACCGGCATTTTTTGCTGCTTTACACTCTTTTCATCGCTTAGAAAATTCATAGTTTTGACAATTAAATCGCCTGTGATTGGCCTACTAAAATAATTGCTTTGATATTCAATTTTGGTCTTGCTTTTTCAACGCCGAGGATTGTGACTCCGATTTTACTTGTCAATTTTCCTTCATCTGTTAATTACGGATACCTAATTTTGACGACTCGATTGGTTCAGTGGCTGAGCGTTCGACTGCTGTGTAGCTTATCGCGGGTTTGTTTTTCCCTCATGAAATAAATATTTGTATGAACTGCAAGCAGTTGTTCTGGGTGTTAGTGTTTGTGTGTATGAGTTTCTATGTTTGTTAACGCACCAATGACTCAGAAAAAAATCATAGTGTGGGGCAAAGTTAAAAAAAAACTTATCTGAAAACACCAACTAAACACAGGGTAGCGCCCATAATTGAGCACTTTTTCACTTGAGCGGAAATAGGTCCTCAACCTTAAGCCTCAATGAGTTGTCTTTGCGTCGTGAAATATTATAACATTGTATATATATAACAATTGTCGTTTGTCGTTCTTCAGTGCTATCCACAATGTTATATAACATTCTGTGTCCACATCATCTGAAAAATGTTATATAACATTAAGTGTCCACATCATCTGAAACATGTTACATAGCAATGTTATATAACATGTTATGTTATGTTATGTAACATGTTATGTTATACATATAGTCTGTACGCACGTTAATGTATGGAATTGCTTGAATCCAGTCAGTCCAGTCACATAGAAAAGCGAAAGCGATCCGATAGTCTATGTGGCTGGCTTCAAAATTACAAACATTACATTACAAACAAAACGCCCCGCTTCGCGTTCGCCACGCCTGTCTATTTGACAATAGCTTTAAGTTGCGTTTAAGAGCTAACATAAATCAAATCTATAATGTAAACTAGTTAAATATAAGACTGTACCACATTCACTTACAACCGCGGCTTCCGTTTTGCCGGAACAGCAACAAAATACGTGAACAAACGCTCTCGGAAAACGGAACTACGAGGCTTACGTATTCTCAAAGGGCCCGAGCATCTGGTTTGTAGCAAATTTAATACAACACTTTACTTAGGCCGCGGTCTTTTCTCTGGGGGAATGTGGGGTATGTTCCCCGGTCGCGTAGTGTGACTAATTCACGCTTCTTTCGTCTGTAATCGGATTACGGTATACACACTATTCTGGGTTTAGTAATAAAATAAATGTTTTGACGTAGCAGTTAAGAAATTGTAGGTATGTTAGTTTTTTAAATAAATTACAAGATTTTCATAAAAAAAAAATTTAAGGGTAAAATTCCGTTACAAATCAACACACTCTGTGATCGTTTTTGTAATAATTTTGTAAACAAAAATTGGATTATTGACTTACTGTTTTTAAATTTTTTGATATAATACAGAATACCTGACTTTAATAAAATAGATATTTAAGCCATACCTACTTATATTCGACTCTCTTAAAATAGGTCGTCTTGGCAACAGCCTTGAAAACGCCCTCCGTTAAACTATGTATAATCAGATTAATGAAACAAAATCATCTAGGGGTTGGTCCCTAGTGTTTAGGTAGTAATTACAATATTTATCAATAGAATCTAATATTTTTTAGAGTTCCGTAGTCAACAAGGAACCCTTATAGTTTCGCCATGTCCGTCCGTCCGTCTGTCCGCAGCTTAGCTCAGAGTCGCCCAGTACTAGAAAGCTGTAATTTGAGTAGAACAGTTTATACGAGGACCATGCAGGTCAATATCTGAAATGTTCTTTTGAAGAAAGAACCATACAGATTCGAGGCCCTGTCCAGTCAGTACTTACAAGCATTTGTTAGTTATCGTGGAGCTCGAATTATAACACAAGGGGCCCAGCGATACGAATAAAAAAAAAAGAGTTGAAAGTGATTCAATGACAGATTGAAAATTCGAAATACGAATTTTCAAAAATTTAAGTCAATAAATAGATCCTAAAGGAAAGAGGTTGAGGAAACAGAGGAGGTAGAATACCCACTCTGTTACACACTCTTAAATTTCAGGTCGTTAATCTATCCCTCTGAAGGGTATCCTTCATTCACCATTCCCTGCAGATGTTGTCCTTTATTTATTTTGGCCAAACTAAAAGTAGCCAGTCAAACTGGCAATAAAAACTTTTACCTTCAAAATATCACGTTTAATAGCTACATACTTTATTTACGACTTAATTAAGTTACAAAGAGTTGTTATAAAACTGTATGTTCATAAATAAAACTGCTACGGTACCGAACGATTGTTTAACAGTTCGTACTTTTTAGGGTTCCGTAGTCAAAGGGTAAAACGGGACCCTATTACTGAGACTCCGCTGTATGTCTGTCTGTCTGTACGTCTGTCACCGGATTATTCATAAACCGATAGTAACACAGTTCAAATTTTCACGATGTATTTCTGTTGCCGCTACATCAATGATTTGTATTTTTGTGTTTATTCATTAATAAATAAACACAAAAACAAAAAAAAAACGTCATCTACATTCACCTTGAGTAACATAGGCTATAATATGGGGTGACTGGTAATTAGTGAACGATACTTAAACACGTGATTGTGCTCATGATAACTACAAATCAAAAAACTAACAATTTTTATTATGGGAGCAAAGCCGAAATCGTGAAAAAAATATCAGCTGTTCAGTACATTGGGCAAACATAAATGTACTGAACAGCTGATATTTTTTTCACGATTTCGGATCCCATATTAAAAATTGTTTGTTATCATGAGCACAATCACGTGTTTAAGTATCGTTCACTAATTACCAGTCACCCTATATATCATGTCCACTCGTGCGAAGCCAGAACGGGCCAGTGGTTATAGATAATAAAATATAGATAAAATCATCAAGTGAGTCCTCCCACCCCGGGCGGGAGGGACTGTCAGACTCGTACTGACTTAAATGCACGGTGTCCTTCAATAGGCCTTTAGGTTCCGGGGTCACGGTAATGACATAAGTCCCGCGACCCCGGCAGGCTTTGGCCCTCTAGAGGGGGCCCCGTCATCATGCTGACGCTCTTTGAGGCGAGCGTGGGACACAACGCGCCGTCGACATGCGTACAGAACCCTTGATCGGTTTTTCCTTCTTTGAATGTATATTTTCTTGCAATAAGAGTTATGGGTAGACTGCAGACTTATGAAACAGTGGGAAAGTAGTTTGCAATTTCTTCCGGCGAAACACTCCATTCTACTGCGTTGTGACTATTTTCATTAAACTTTGCCTGCGACATTACAATGCATGGACGATTGGACGTATAGTTATACTATACTAGATATATTTATGTCCAGTTACTTTTGAACTGAGAAAAACTTGTTTGTCGTCATTATTTTTCAACTTTTAGATGTAGAACATTTACTAATGATATAACCAGCGCTGGGTGTCTTCGCCCAGCAAATGCTGAGTTGGTAAATCTTTTAGTTACCGTGCTTTTAGTGTGGATATGCACAGCAAAATCTTTTATTTTTTTTATTATTGATGTTATTGTGTGTCGAAAATCAAATAAATGTGTCTTTTCTATTGAATACAATTTCTAAAAATCTCTTTACGATGTGGAAATTATGTTTATTCCTGTAGAAACAAACTGTAAGTAAGTTAAATATATTAACCTACATTGTTATCATTCAGGGCACATTTGAAGATCTGGAGTGCGTAAGACAGAGGTCCTAATTCATCATGCAGTACGAGTGATGTCACTACAAATACATAACGGTAAAGAAAAACCATTCTTTTTATGCTGAACTTCATTAAATGGCTCTTCTTACCCCAAGTGAAGTGGACGAATCTGTCCGACTCGTTTTGACTAGGACACTTCCACTGCCCTTTGTGTTCTAGGGCCACAATCTTCTGGTGTCGGTGTTAATTAAGCTGCCTCTAGGAACGCAAGCATCTGACATGGGTTTGGAAGTATATATTTATTATACAAGTTTCTTCACGATGTTATCCGTTTGGCTCTTGCTAAATAACGTGACTTGAACTGAAAAGTTCGAAAAAAAAACATTTTAAGAACATGGTATTACAAAAATACACTTACGACATCGGAAAAACCTTACCTCTAGTTTTTAGTTATTTTGTAGGTACTTCAATATTCCATAGTATCGTTGAGTAATCCAATTAACATGAGTAGGAGCCATTGTTCAACAAAACAATCGAGAGGAGTTTACATAATTCTGAAATGTTTATAAACTTAGCAATTTACTAAATTCCAAAAGTGCTAAGTGCAAGGTAAGTTGAAGAGTTGTTTCATCGAAACAGCTTTGTTTGAAAGTATCTACAGCGGTGGTGAAACATGCTGGGTTGGGTAGTATGTACGCTCAGTATGCTGCGAATATTATTACATAGGTAGGTACAATCGACTTTCAATTATGACCCACCATAGCTTATTTTTTTTTTAATTCTAACAGTCAAATACACACATCAAAAGTGTCTAGGGATCAACATATATTTTTGCAATAACTTTTCTCCTGATTGATATTAATTAAAATTTTCTTTAAGGATTCATCAAATAAAGTGTTATCGTTTGTCACAGTAACGATAAACCAAGTCACCTTTGCATTCATAAAGAAATTTGCCATTTTCCTAATAAAGGGATTTTTGACATTTGAACCACTAACATTAAAGTTCGAAAAAAAGACTGAAATAACAGTTTTCTTTAAAATTTTATTGGGTAACTTAAACAATTAATAATCCGTGTTTCTACCGCGAACACTAACAACACAAGAACATCGGTTTGGCATACTCAAAATGAGTTCATCCAAATCACGCTGTGGAATGGCCGCCCGTGTTCGTTGCAACAACAAAAAAAGGTCTTCTTGCGACTGGATACCCTCCATATTCGGCAGAGCTCTTCTCTGTAGCATATCCCATGCATGCTCAATCGGGTTCAAGTCTGGCGACTGAGCAGGCCAGGGCAGGACATTGATGTTAGCTGCGGCGAGAGTCTGTCTTACAACTCTTGCGGTGTGCGGTCGTGCATTATCATGCATTAACTGAAATAAGGGACCGATTTGCACTTGTAGAGGAACGATGACGTCTGATACAATCGTCTCAGCATAAATTTGAGCGTTGAGGTTGCCTCTGATCCAAATCAACTCAGTTCTTCCGCCGATCCAAATACCCGCCCATACCATGATGGTTCCACCACTATAAGGATGGACTTCCTGGCAGGATTTTAATCGCTGTTGGCGTCCAGGGGTTCTCCAGTGTCGTATACGTCTTGTATCCGGTCTCATACCAAAACGAGACTCATCAGAAAAGCACACGAAACGCCATTGTTCTTCTGCCCAATTTCTGTGTTCAAGAGCCCATTGATATCGAATCCTACGATTGTGCATTGCTATAGGTGGTACCCGTAGCGGTCTTCGGGAATGAAGGTTCACTTCATGCAAGCGGTTTCTGACTGTTTGGTCGCTAATTAAGTTCCCTGAAGAGTGATGAAGCCTCACGGCTAACATCATGGCGGTTATTGTTGGAGCTCTTCGAGTTAAGATTTGAATGTATCGGTCTTGTCTCCGTGTGGTGCAGCGATACCGTCCTCCATGGCGCTCAGCCACGGTACCAGTGCTTCGGTAACGTGTCCAAAGTCGACTGATAACACTCTGACTTGTATTCAGAGCTAAAGCCACAGTACGTTGCCGGGAACCAGCTTCTATCATTCCCACGGCTCTGAGCATTTCTTCCCTGCTTAAATGACGTCGCCGCTCCATAATAACGTTGGTTTTAATCAGTAGTAGGGAAACAGTAGCACTAATAATGTCTTCAATGCGTTGTATGTTTTTATAGGGAAAATATTGACAGCTGATTTTCATCTTTTACTCGAATTTGATTTACAGTTCCTGATTCAAATTATGAAATGCACCAAAAAGGATGAATTATTCCCGTTGGATCCCACTTTTGGATCCCATTTTTTAGGTAGTTCCGATGAATCCCATTTTTAATTCCCGTTGAATCCCACTTTTTGACAACATGTGTACAGTCAGCATTAAAAGTCGATGACCACATTCAGATTTTCAAAATCACTGTACATTATAATCACCCATAAATCGCTCAACAAGATAGGCGCCAGTATTGAATGAACATCATTAAAGTTCAAAATTAACTGAACACAACTGTCCATAGGTCACTGAACACCATTTTGTCAAAAATTGCTGATCGTTACAATATCCGAAAACATCATTACATTCAGTTTTACAAAAGTCACTGAACAATATAAAATGCTTGTTTTGGATATCTAGTGTAATCACGGCAACATCCTAAAATAACTCAACATCATAAATAACAAAAGTCACTGAACATTATAAAATGCTTGTTTTAGTTACCTACTGCAAAACGTCAAAAAATAACTGAACATCATAAATAACAAAAGTTAGGTACTGAACATTACTTTGTTTCGGATACGTAGCGCTAGCGTGTAACCTTTTACTATCAAATTCAAAAGTAGCTGAACTGCAATCTAAAAAAGTGCCCGTTACTATCTTCAGAGTTATAAATCCAATCTTGTCCTATCCAAACTAAATCATTGTGTCACTCGGGGACTGCCACGGTAAAGCTATTGCATAACAATTAAAAAAAAAAAACAAGAAAAAATTATCGCCTACCGCGAATATTTAACCAGAATATCATTTATTTAAAATGTTTGCGGTGCGCTACTGCAATAAAGAAAAACACATTATAATGAAGATTTAGGTGGGTCTTTTTTAAACAGGATTCCCATGCCTCACTTCCAAACTGGATAAAAATTTTCAACAGGTTATGGGCCCAGCACGCTTCCATTGCGCCACTCTCCTTTGTTGTTGAGGTGGGTCTGTGGACGGGTGACCATCTGTCATAGCGAGTTTCCTCCGTGCCTCGGAAAGCACGTAAAGCCGTTGGTCCCAGCTGTCATTTGTAGAGATTTGACAGTTGTTACTGTTAGAAGCTCTAAAGTCTGACATCCAGTCCTACCATGGGGTATTGTATTACCCAGTTTCTGAGTTGTCGTTGGAGGTCCGACAGACAGTCGCTATAAGTAAAATACTGATACCCAGCTGCATCTGGTTTGACTGGAAGCCGACCACAATATAGTTGGGAAAAGGCTAGGCAGATGATTACTGATTCTAAACGGCCAGCTACAAAAGAAAGTTTCCACAATGAAACCTACTTATAAAATTCTCCTACAACAAAGGAGAGTGGCGCTGTGGAAGCGTGCTGGGCCCATAACCTTTTTTTTTAGCGTGGTAAAATCATCAAATGAGTCCTCCCACCCCAGGCAGGGCGGGAGGGACTGTCAGACTTGTACTGACTAAAATTCACAGTGTCCTTCAATAGTCCTTTATGTTCCGGGGTCACGGTAACGAAATAAGTCCCGCGACCCCGGCAGGCTTTGGCCCTCTAAGAGGAGGCCCCGTCATTATGCTGACGCTCTTTGAGGCGCGCATGGAACACGACGCGCCATCGTCCCGGGTATGGTCCATGGTCGGACAGCGAGTTGCCCTTTACTCGCTGACCGAATGCCCGCGCCTACGGTGGCCGGAGATCGTCTGCCGACGTCTGACGCCGCGGGCGTCTGCCACTGCGGTTGGGGCGGAGGGAGGACGCTGTCCTCTCCCTCTCGCGGCCCGCCTCCTCCTTCACGAGCATTACTGCTTCGCAGAAGGAGGCGACCGCTTCTCACTCCGTCTAGCCCCGCAGCATGGCCGCAACCAATGCCGGGCGCGAGAGGTCTCCGCCTATCGCCGCCGTGAGGACACGTCGGTGCTCTGCCCAGGCGGGGCAGTCTTGCACCGTATGCTCTGTATGCTCCGGGCGATCTTCGCGGTGGTGACACCCGGGCGTTTCTTCCCTGGGATATCAGCCACAGGAACCTCCCGAAACTTCCGTGTCCAGTGAGGACATGCGTCATGCGGTAGGTCAGGACGCCGTGACGCCTATCCAGCCACTCCTCAAAGAGGGGTTACCGCCGCGATTGCGGCGTGCCCGTGGGCCCATAACCTGTTGAAAATTTTGACCCAGTTTGGAAGTGAGACATGGGAATCCTTTATATAAAAGACCCACTTATATCTTCATTATAATGTGTTTTTCTTTATTGCAGTAGCGCACCACAAACATTTTAAATAAATTATATTCTGGTTAAATATTCGCGGTAGGCGATAATTTTTACCCGACTGCGCCAGGAGGGTTATGTTTTTTGAGTGTATGTATGTTTCGTTGTGTTGCTCTGCAGCCTAAACGGCTTGATGGATTTTAACTTGAGAGGTGTCGTTAGATTCGTCTTAAACGTGAGAGTGTCCCTGGGTACATAAAACTGGCCAAGTGCGAGTCAAACTCGCGTGCAAAGGGTTCCGAACTAAAAATATTTTTTTAAAATCTCTCACATTCTATCAAGTGGGGTATCAAATTAAAGGATTTTAAAAATGGTTTACCAAAATATATACAGGGTGAAATTTTCATGGTTGTTCTCCCGCGGCAGGACGATTACCCATCAGTAGTACTATCGAAACACAAAGTTAAACTTTAAAAAAAAAGTTCTTGTTTTTTTCAAATCTTTAAAAAAGTATTCATAAACTCGAAAGAGCGAGAATCGATAGTAGTCAGCACTAGATATGACGTAGGTACCTTCACGAAACTCACGACGCGGCAAACTACAAAAGAAGAGTGAATAATAAAATAAATGTTCAGAGCAAAATAAGCTCTCTCGAGCCTGCACGAACGCGGCGGTGAGGGGGGGCCGTGGCCTCCCTCACCCGCGCCCGCGCCTCTGCGTTTACGTTTAGTTTAGTCCTTCCGCGAACGTCATAAGCCCAGGGGGTGTCAACTTTGTTCTACGAACAAGATGTAGGTGGGCTAGAAAACAAGAAAGAGACATCAACATTAGAGTAAAAGAGATGAATTACATAATGTTGCCAACAAAAATACTATTTTACATTCAATCACATTCAATCTAATAATAGGCTTATTAATTGATTTTAAAGTATGTTATCCTTAAAATTTATTTTTGCTTTTATTCTGATGCGAGAAAATGTTTGTTATGAATTTTTTAACATTTAAATTGATGAATACACAAAACAGAAAAGAGATAAAAATATGACAACATGACAACACTGGAACGCCATATTGTCTATTGGCTATTTGACGTCATAGGAAAAAATGTCTGCCATCGCTTGCGCATCATTATTATATCTTGTTCTTGTGTTTATTTGTAATTAATAAAACAGTTGCATTTAATTCTACATACAATATTGTTTATGTGAGTCGAGCTTGCTCCTCTGTGTCTGTGTTTTGGTGAAATTAAGTGCGTATTTGTGAGATATAGACCCGGTGTTGAGACAGTGACTCTTGTTTGTTTTTGTGCCTTATTCCCGATGAGTTCGTAGGAAGAAAACACTAGAATCTGTGCTATGTGTGGAACTTCACCTTCTAATCCCAGCATCACTTTACATCGGTTTCCGAACCTTAGTAAAATAAGTCATTGTAGCTTAAATGAATAAAGAAGTCAAATGAAATCGTTTGTTTTACTAAACTACTCCTTACTTATTATCTTTCAGCATTTTATGCACAAGTACATTGTGTTTCTC
This sequence comes from Agrotis clavis, assembly GCA_954870645.1. Classification (NCBI taxonomy): domain Eukaryota; kingdom Metazoa; phylum Arthropoda; class Insecta; order Lepidoptera; family Noctuidae; genus Agrotis; species Agrotis clavis. The sequence goes on from OX940920.1 coordinate 15,513,211, forward strand.
GATAGTAATTTGAAAGAAACTATCGAGAAGCGCAATGTACTTGTGCATAAAATGCAATACAAAGAACCGTAAAGTACTTGTAGTATTTGAAATTCCCGCCCTGGATTCTACTGCCATGTTTTCGTGGGCTAAACATAGATGGCGCTGGTCGGTAAGGAAAATTTTCCTCACAAAATTAGTACGGAGTCGTCATTCTTCCCCTTTAGGGGTATATATATTCTGTGGTCATAAGTGTAATACGTTATCGACATCTTTTCAAAACTGAATCGTCATTACAATTTTTGTGACTTTTGACCTTTATTTGTGGTCTGAGCTCAAACGCCTGGTGCATTGTGAGGTATAAATCAAACTCGTGACGTGTTGTTATGTGCGATAGTGGACGCTTTCAATATCGTGAGACGTGATAGAGACACTCTTATCAAACTGAAAGACAACCAGTTAAAACGTGCTCGTTTGTGCATTGAAAATAGTGGTTTGCATTTCGAACAATAACTCCGCTACCGGGAAATGTAAGTACCTACTCACTCGTACCTCGTAAATAAACATTTAAAAGTAGGTTAGGTAATCAAAATCATTGTAAATATTAAGTTGATTCCATTTTTTTAATACGCCTCAAATACTTAATTATCTAAATCAGACTTTTTTAAAGATAATTATTTATGACGGTCCTAAATCCGTAAAAGTATGAAGGGAAAATTGGAATAACTTATTGGGTTTTGTGTTTGATTAAGTCAGGACTCAGGCGTATGATCAGCTGATTTAAAAGTGCAACGACCGGGCCAACCACGCGCCCGCTCGCGTTCCGCGTATCATATCGCGCGATGCCCTACTGTTGGTTCAAGTCACTTTCGAGTTTTGTTTATCACAATTGTAAATCTGCCATTTATTGAGTCAAATTTTTTTTATAAATATGAATCGATTGTATTACCGATACAAACTCATTTCGCTTCGGTAGAACAACCGGTATATATATGTTTCAATTTAATTTGGACTGATAAATGCTAACAAAAACCAAAAATAGTAAAATAAAATAAATATTAAAAAAAAAACAAAAAACCCGACTGCGTAATAAAACTAAAAATAAAGAAACAAGCCCAGTAGTTTAGAATTCACTCATTCACACTCACAGTTGGGGCCCCTTGGGAAGATTTGATTGGTATAATTAGAATGGGCCCCGACTGTGAGTGTGAATGAGTGAATTCTAAACTACTGGGCTTGTTTCTTTCTTTTTAGTTTTATTACGCAGTCGGGTTTTTTGTTTTTTTTTTTTAAATTGTTATGCAATAGCTTTACCGTGGCTGTCCCCAAGTGACACAATGATTTAGTTTGGATAGGACAAGATTGGATTTATAACTCTGAAGATAGTAACGGGCACTTTTTTAGATTGCAGTTCAGCTACTTTTGAATTTGATAGTAAAAGGTTACACGCTAGCGCTACGTATCCGAAACAAAGTAATGTTCAGTAACTTTTGTTATTTATGATGTTCAGTTATTTTTGGACGTTTTGCAGTAGGTAACTAAAACAAGCATTTTATAGTGTTCAGTGACTTTTGTTATTTATGATGTTGAGTTATTTTAGGATGTTGCCGTGATTACACTAGATATCCAAAACAAGCATTTTATATTGTTCAGTGACTTTTGTAAAACTGAATGTAATGATGTTTTCGGATATTGTAACGATCAGCAGTTTTTGACAAAATGGTGTTCAGTGACCTTTGGACAGTTGTGTTCAGTTAATTTTGAACTTTAATGATGTTCATTCAATACTGGCGCCTATCTTGTTGAGCGATTTATGGGTGATTATAATGTACAGTGATTTTGAAAATCTGAATGTGGTCATCGACTTTTAATGCTGACTGTACATATGAGAAGAAAACTGTTATCGTTATTTTACTGATGTATTCAGAGTGACTAATTTATGAATTTTACCAAAAAAAAAGTTCCACAAGATCCGACCACCATAGGCTTTCCATAGACCGGTCACCAGTGTGTAGAAAGATGGCAGAGACACATTCTGAGAATTTGTTTCAGTCTTTACTTAAAAACTGATAGAATGTCACTAACCAGCAAAAGTACTAGGCTAGTATAAGATCAAGGTGGTATTTTTTGCAGTCTGGTGCCACGTGACACGCAGCGCGGGGGTAAGGTAACTCTAAATGGCCTGCCAAAGTACTAGGCTAGCATAAGCTCAAGGTGGTACGTTTTTCAACGGGGTCAGCGAAGATCATTGAAAAGCGCTGTGATGCCACGTGACAGGGGGGGGGGGGGAAATCACACTAAATGCCTGCTGCGCTCTAAGATATGGGCCCCTTAAAACACTCCGTGGTGATACAGCTGCACGAGAGACGGTGCGACGAGGTAGCCTTAGCCTTACAAATCTTCCCCTTTTTATTAGGTAGTTTACTTTTCACAGAAACGAGATTTAAAAAATAAAAAACCTGCAATTTGTTATATAATCGATAAATCGATGTAATATTATATTTTTTTTGTGATAGTGACAACACTGATTTTAATTCGACACTGACTGACACTTGTCATGTTGCGCTCAATATGGATGTGTTTTTTATTGGACATCGTCTACTCTCGCCCCAGCCACCGCTGATGACGCCCGAGGGCGTCGGAAATCGCGATTCATATTCCAGCCGCTTCTGGTCGAGGAGTCCGGGAGCCGTCCGACCAAGGACAGGTCCAAGTCATGGTGCGTCGTGTTTCACGCTTTCCTCAAGGGAACTGATGCGAGACTGGACCATAGGGCCATACTCACACGACGCGGGCGAAACCGCAATTTATGATAGCAATTTTGTCGTTGAAAGTACTCGCATTCAGATTTTTTAAAGCATGTGGGATCCAACGGGAATTGTTTTTGGGATTCAACGGGAATAAAACGTTTTTCTTTTGTTATGGGATTCAACGGGAATTACTTTTAATTTTTTTGGGATCCAACGGGAAAAATATTCAAGTGGGATTCAAAAGTGGGATCCAGCGGGAATAATTCAAAAGGATCCATATAAATTTATAAAATCATAAATTTATTACAAAGCCACATCTCAATCTCAAGAAATCCGCATAAAAATGCTTGATCCCTAGACACTTTTGATGTGTGTACCATTCGGTCCACATTCGCGTAAATATACATTTAATTATCCGAAATAATAATGTGTACGAAAAGGGGCACTGAGAAATAAAAAAATGTCGTAAAACGACTGGACCGCACCCCGACTCGGACAGGTTAGGTTAGAAGGGGATGGCGGGGTCTGGAAGATACCGCCATCTCCTACGTGTTTTTTTGTAGTTTTAAAATACCACAGAAAAGTTATTTTTGTCATTTCACTGAACTAATTTAGGGATTTTTTTAAATCACCAGATTTCAGAATTCACTAATTTCCGCTCTAAAGTAATAATTTTACAAAATATTCTCCCCCCTAGAACCTATTTTACTTTTGTCAACTTACGAAGAAAATTTTTGTGTCTGAACCTTTTATTTAAAGCTGCAACAAAACATCGTCTTGGATACCGTGTTATGATGGATTACGGACATCTGTACCGGCAAACGAGGTTTGTAGAGATAAGGTGGAACCATCATTCATGTTTTTTTGGCCTTCTCTGCTCAGCTCTATTATATTTTCCGGATATCCGAATGGAAACGGATACTTTGCGAAGATTTTTTATTCTTTCTTTTGCTTCCAGATGTTTTATGGTGATTTGATTCGTTCTGTTTATTCAAAAAGATTTGTAAAAAAAACGAATTGATTATTTTAAAATGTTAAATTCTGTCCGTTTGGAACACCCATTTGCATTATTAACTTTGTGATACAGACAAATCGTTATTTGGGCTTCTTTTGTGAAATTGTGATTTTGTTTGTTGTTCCGACAACTCGACGTTATAAGTGTGTAAGCGGATTATCCAGGATTAAAGAAGCCTGCTTGTCCACTATGTCAATCAAAATCTACACCAACTTCAATCCAATTCACCGTGGATTTTAGTCAGTACAAGTCTGACATTTGGTATTTTTTGGTTGTCGCCGCTGTTCATTCTGGCGTTCAGTATAGTTGCAGTATTGTGGTAACAGCGCAGCGTTGAGAGATAGTACCCAAAAAAAAAATGTATCATCTCAAAATTTTAAGGTTTTATTTGGAGCTAATTGAGTTTTAGATATTATTTTGTGTACTTTTACTGAATTTAACACACCCTGCCCCTATTAAATAGCAACAAACCCGTTTAGCAATCAGAGCGGCAGGTACTTTGCGTCCACAAACACATTACGAACATTAGTCACTAAACAATCAGTCAGGCAGAAGCCACTAAAGGTAATTGATACCTAACTCATGCTATGTTCTAGGTTGACAGCTTGACAGCTTTTATAGTAATTAGTCAACCATGAACAGGTGTAGCCCAGTGGTAGATAAAGTCTAAATTCACATTTTTGTATGATTTCTTTACTTTCTAGTAATTTATCAGTTATTTTAAACCGACTTCTAAAAGATAGCGCTCTGTTTTTACCGACTTTTGTATATTTACACCGAATACTTCGAAGTTGCTGGTCCGATTTTTGTGATTCTTTTTTTTTGTTCGATGCTTACTCATTATCTGGCCAGCCTTTTCCCAACTATATTGGGGTAAGCTTCCAGTCGAGTCGCGTCAACCAATCCCAAAAGAATGACGTCTCTTTCACTTTTAAAGCATGGACATAAAGCCTTTTTTGACCAACTGAAACTGATCATACGTTAAAATTTCACTTTTCAATCAGGGATACTACTTTCTGAGTCAGTCAACGAAATTACGAGCACAGGCTGAAAATATTGAGTGAATGCTACTCCCTATTAGATCTGAATTCATAAGTTTTGACAACATAATACTGGGAGTTGGGACTACTGTCTAATCACCAAGTTTTAGTTCGTTTCACTAATTAATCTCCGCAAGTGATAAAGATTATAAGAAACACGAATGGTGGTCCGAAGGTTTCGTACTTAAATACTATTTAAGTACGAAAGTACCCCTGGTACCTACCCAGTTATCCGTATACCAACGTAAAGCACAGAATTGTATTTAGCCAGGACTCAACCACCTGAATATAACATTTTAGAGGGTGCGAAATATTTAAGGTTATTATTACATTATCGTATAGACATCCCCGAGGCACTACCCCGCCATAACTGTACCTACGCATATTACATTAAAACGAGATTTATTTTATACGTACTCTGTAATAGATGTTACATACATCTTTATGTACACTATGTAAGTACCTAATAAGGCTTTAAGCCTATCTGAAAATAAAATTGAGTTACTTCGACACGGAAAGAAGACAAAGGATTTTTTTTTAACATGAGTTTATTAAAATGTATTAACGTCTCGCGAGCGGTAAGATCAAATGTATGGAAATGTTTGAAACACGCCACGAAGCGTCGTCAGTGGCGAATTCTTGTAAATTCTTATAAAGTAATCAATGTCTAAGGCCCGGTATCCACCAAAGCGGAGAGGAGAGGAGATGTGTTTGAATAACCAATCAGATGTCAACTGAAGCTAAGCGGAGAGGAGATGTGTACATCTGATTTGTTATTCAAACACATCTCCTCTCCTCTCCGCTTTGGTGGATACCGGGCCTTATTTGCGCCGCCCGCCACACTGCTTACTGCTTACAATAAACTCGTGAACGGGCCGTAAGAGATGAAAATCAAGTTTACTGTGAGTGACGAGGGTGATTGACTCGATGGGAGACCAAACAATGCAAATTATCCGAGATGATATGATGACACAGATACGAGGACTAGCCGATGTACAGAAAGTAACATTCGTGGAAATGAGTTTCATTGGTCGCAATATTGAGCTTGCTTGTGAGAAAGCTTTATAGGTACAAAAAAACGTCCGCTTCCTCCCACTCCCTCTCACAGAGAGGATGCCTGTGTTCCAGAAGTGGGAACTTTGTAGGCTGATGATTTAGATTTTACGTAATAAGATATGATAAAACATTAGTGGGCATCACAAACATCTTGTTTATTAGTTTGTAACGACCATCACTTTCAAACTGTTTTGTACGAGACCATTGTTTGTGCCAGTTGAGAGTTTGTACTGTGCCGTTTACACTTGTATCTTCTCAAATGCTACGATCCTTACTAATAATTATTATAAATGCGAAAGTTTGGATGGATGTATAGATGGATGGATGTTTGTTACTCAATCACATGAAAACTGTGTGAACACAGATCGGTTATAAATACACTCGGAACATAGGTTGTAGTCGGATCCAACAAAGAGGGCACTTTTTGTTCCAATAACTATCCTGTGGGATTAAATTCAGTCTCTGTAATTAATTAAAGTATTGAATCGCTGGTCTAGATATTTAAACGAGTAGAGCGTTGTCAATAGATTTGATCATGATTTACTTTGTTAGGCACTGAATAAGTCCTTTACTAAGTAGATAAAAGCCCTGATCTGATTTAGAAAACAATGGGTACAAAATATTAGTGGCAGCAGCGACCTTGTCACAACAAAGACTACCCCCAAAATTGTCTTTGTTTTATAAAATACACAACACTGTTCATTGTAAGTTAATTAGTGCCGAAACAGACTTTTATCCTCCGGGTGACGTAAGATTAGCATAAGTAAATTCGATACTTTCGGACCGAAATCCTTTTGGGACTCGTTTTAATTCAGATCGCGTCGGAATATTTACAGAATCGTGTTACATTTTTATCCTTCTAGAATTGCAGACGGCCATTTGAATAATTGGCAAATAGAACCCCTTTTTATTCCATTCGAACTCATGGCAAGTGTAAAACACTCATTCGAATTGATTCTAGAACCGAGTTTCAATAAGTTGGAAGCGAGTTTCCGAACAGTCGTTTCTTAACGGCCGATTTAGCGATGCCTTTATTGCAAGCCTAATGAATTGTACTTGTTTTAAAGTTTCTTGTATCACGGCCTGATATCGGATTCAGATTGGAATGAGGGCGGCTCTAATGACGGCGAAGCAAGGAGCCGTTCAGACTTTTTCATTTCGACTTTGGTTTTAATTAAAACCAGCACGTTCATTGGAACTGTGAAGAGGAACGGTAAAGTTGGACTGTACTATTACTGCTTTTATGGTTTAGCCAGCAAGTACTTGCGGTCAGGGTTTATAGGGAACTTACTTCTGAATGGTTCGACTATAATACCCAAGTCGTAGTTTTATTACAATTGCTTTGCGAGCGCTGCCTTATTATTTTCATGGATGTTCAGTGTAATGATAACGAGGTGAACCTTTTTATAAGTTACAGCAGCTGTGACGTAATGATTAATTATGACGTAATTAGTGAGCTCATCTTTTCTTTTGTTGCTGTCGACAATATTTTTCTTCTTGCGAGATATAAAAAGAGTTCGCGTATTTTCTTTTACTCTCGGATCAGACACATTAATCATATATTCTGTGTATTGCTCAGAAAAGGGCGATTGGTAGCGCTACCTGTCACAGAGGACATAAACTACAGTCCCTTCGGGAATATATCGAGCACCGCGCTTTCGACTGACATCCTAATAAATATCCCCAACTTATGTGGGCGTTTCATACTTTATTTTTATCGCAATAACATTCAATATTTCTCGCAGTTATTTTTAATGGTCAGATGGTAAAATAACTAAGTACTTTATTTTTAATTCTTCCGGGAGTATGTGCGTGTATGTCTAAAAAGTAGATGACAGTGTCTTTAATGAAAATTTGAATTGCGTAAGAATTGTGGCAAGATTTTTTTAAGGAAAAATGGCATGATTTGTATAATGTACTTTACAGTATGTTTTTCTAAGTTCTATAATATTATACTTATGTTTAATATATCGATACTTATATATAACAAATTATACTTAAGTACAAGTATCAAGTAAACGACAATCCGATATCGATTAGTCAGACTGCTTATTGACCATGACACAGGCCAACACTGTTATTAAACCTGGTTCTAGTGGTCACCTGTTGTTTCTCACATAGTAAATATTAGCTGTTTCGAGCCAAAAAACTGTATTTTTTACCGTGATTTACCAAAGAAGATACAAGAACGGAACCGTGTTTTGAGAGTTCACGCAACTGGTAACCGCTTTCAACTTCGGCTTTCAAAGTGTTTTTCCATTATTGCATTTATAATATGGTTGGTTTTTCGATGCTCTTTGTGTATTAATCTAGCCGTTGTGAGCATAGACTTCGCGCGGGGCGGCAAGCGGTAAGATCATCAAGTCTATTAAAATGTTTCAAACACGCTATGAGGCACCGCTAGTAGCGAATTCACGTGCTTACAAAGTAATTAATGTTTTATGCACGCTGCCCATCGCACTGCTTACCGGTTGTAGCAAAGTCGTTAGTGGTGATAAAATGCCAACTTATCTCAGATCGAATGAGTTTGATTCAATTATACAAAAATCTAACATCACTGCAAAACTTAGACGGGTTGTGAAGAGATATATCTAAAAGAAGAAAAAAAAAATCGTAGTGGAAAAGTTCTTTTTACATGACAGTTGATCAGAATTTTTAAACGTCTGGAATAAACTGGAAACCTGGAAATTTATGACGAACTTGATGAGGGTATTACAAATGGACACTTTTATTGCCACGTCAGACCCTTGTGGAGGTGAACATGATGCTAATAAAGACTTATTTCCAACGGACTTGAGTAATTGAGACCTTATAACGAAATGTTGTTTATTTGTGGACACATGATTTATGTGGTTTTTATTTTTTTTGATAATGTTTGGATTAAAGTTATTGAACATTTTTGAACCAGTATGTGACCCATCAAAAGCGACTACAAACTCGCGACAGTACCAAGATACGCGTCGTACCAAGCTGTAAACATTGTAAAAGTTGTTCTCAAAAACAAAGAAAACAATATAGAATGTTATTCGATTTGATTTTGTATTTGCTTTGGTGGACACACTCGCGTGTTCTGAGCGTTCTATCTGCCTATTTCTTTGATCTGAGCCTACATGCAAGCAGTAAAATTATTAGTTCTAAATAATTTACATAATTCCATAATTTATGTTCCTAAATTTTTGTACATAATAAGTTTATGTTATAACCAGTGTAAAACTATATTTAAAAAGTTTTCAAAGGTGATTTGCTAGCCTAATAAAGTGCCGTAATGTTTAATGTGTTAATGTATCTTAGGGTAAGTGCATTTTTGTTGATTGTTTTTATGCCTAATAAAGTTTATTGAAAATGAAAATGAGTACCTAACATAAAATGCTGTGTTAATTAAGTTCTGTCCCATGGCAAAAGAGTATTAAGTATACCAAATTCGATCAATGGATATCGAGTTTGGCGACATACATAATATGACCCCTAAAGCCCTCGTCGTATAAACCGACCATTTGTGTCAAGGTCGAGAAAGAATCACCATCAAGTTAATTGGCGAAAGGTCTGCCTTATCAGTTTTCCGCACGAACGGCTGATTAACGATTTACGAAAATAGCTCTTGGTTAGACGATCGGACAATATTTTCTGGGCGAAGTATCCGATTTCAATGACTCTGATAAGGCTTATCTAACGTCGCTGAATTTTGTTGATACTTTTTGGGGAGGATTTATAAGTATTCGCTTTTTAATAAGGTAGCGGGCATGCGGACGGGGAGTAACGGGTGACTTGCCGTCCGATCATGGACCATACCCAGGTCAACGGCGCGTTGTGTTCCACGGCAACCTCATAGAGCTGTTAGCGGGCCCCCTTTAGAAGCCCGGGTCGCGGGACTTTCGTATCAGGCAACCATGTCCCTGGAACGTAAAGGGATATTAAAAGAACGCCGTGGATTTTAGTCAGTACTAGTCCGACAGACCGTGACATGACTCATTTGATGATTTAACCAGAATAAAAAAGTTACCAGATTAACTTATCGCACACTTCAAGGCCTGACAAAATCACCGTAGATCTTTGACAAGATAAGGCGTAGCACACTGCTACGCGCCTCTACGAGCGGCGGCGTAGCGAGATAAGCGTAGACATTCTCGTAGCAAAAGGTGTCGTTTAACTACGTCTCATGCTCTAATAAAAAAAAGCATATTACAGATGCTTACTTAATTAATGTAGTCAGATGCTATATTAAGATATAATTTAAAGCACAGTTTCTAGCCATTTCACGTATTACCGCAATGAAAGAGATAAACCCCAATAAGAGTGGAAAAAAATACGAGAAGCCGAGGATTACATGTTTTTGCATTTTTAGGGTTCCGTAGTCAACAAGGAACCCTTATAGTTTCGCCATGTCCGTCCGTCCGTCCGTCCGTCCGTCTGTCCGCAGTTTAGCTCAGAGACGCACAGTCCTAGAGAGCTGTAATTTGGTGTAAATATATGGATTTGTTGTGCCGAAAAAGTGGTAAAATAAAATCTCGTAAAATATTTTTTTTTAGGGTACCTCCTGTACACGTAAAGTGGGGATGTTTTTTTTTTTTCTCGCGTACCCCTTAGTGTGGGGTATCATTAAATAGGTCTTTAAAAAATATTGATAGTTTCCATTAACAATTTTTTGATAAAAAAATTCGTTTGTGAAATATTAAGCTTTAAAGTGCTAAATTTTGCTCGACTCTAGTGTCCCCCCCCTCTACCAGCTAAACGGTTATGTTTGGGGGTGTGAAAAAATTCACAATAGTAGTATATATAACGAAGTTTAAAAGAAAATTATCATGACTAAGTAGGCTTTACAACTTTACGAGTAATAGTCGACCAACTTATAAAATGTATTTGGATAACATATTTTCCTAAACAAAATGTATCGGAGAACATGCTCTTCAACTGCAAATGTAAGTTTGTCAACTTTATTTTTACAGCTTTAATAGGTATGTTTTTACGGTATGTTTTTTTGGGGATAGGTAGGTTTTACCTTCAACTATTTTTAACTTACTTCAAAAAAAGGGGGAGGTTCTCAATTCGTTGTAATCTTTTTTTTTTATGTATTTTCCCCGATTTCTCAAAGACTCCTGGACCGATTTTGAAAATTCTTCTTTTTAAAATTAAATTCAGCGAATCAGTTTAGTTAATTCGCATAAGTATTTTGATGGGCAACTACGGAACCCTACACTGTGCGTGGCCCGACACGCACTTGGCCGGTTTTTTTATTCCATTCCCGAACCAGCATGCAAACATTTTTCAATGCCGGGATTTGCTTTATTTATTACGAGGTTGGTAACACATTATTTTGCCGTAGGAATGTAAATTACAAAATTATGTGATGTGATTAAACAAAATAAAATTCAGTAGTATATTTTGATACTTGCGTTCCGCCACGGCCTCGTGCGTGGCTAAATTTTCTTGTGGATTCATCTAAATTTTCTTTCATAAAAACCTCATCTTGACAATTAGGTACGAAAACTGCACAACGATTGACGATATTTGTATGTACAATCAACAAAGTTGAATCATGACCCATTTTGACAATAAATCGTTTGAATCCGTCAAATTGACAAAGATCAAAGTCGTTACCATGGATATGTATATTTACGTGAATGTGGACCTATTTATATTTGAATGTCTGTAAGAATATAAGCTTATAGTAGGTCATGATTCAACTTTGTCGATTGTACATAGACTAGCTATTTGCGGCTTTGCCCATGTATATCTCGAAAATCATGCCACGTTTACGTAATACTGGGATAAATCTGTAATAAAAGGTTTAAATAGAACGCGTTACAAAATATTTTAAGATTAAATTATTTAATTTCAAACTAACATAATTGTTTAATTTGAAGATAAAGCAATTATTTAATTTAATCTCAAAGTTCCTGAACTAATGTGAACAAGTTTTAATTTGTTCTTGATTATATTAGATACTTTGACATGGGTATTACGTTATTTTAATTGTCTGAAGTAGACAGCAGATACTTGAAATAGTATAAAATATGTAATTTGAGTTGTAGTTGACATTAAATATTCATAAATATAACGGGGTGCGATAATTTAGTTGATTTATCTATATTTTGATTTATGTATATTTATATATACATTTTTAGGGTGCCGTAGTCAACAAGGAACCCTTATAGTTTCGCCATGTCCGTCCGTCCGTCCGTCTGTCCGCAGTTTAGCTCAGAGACGCACAGTACTAGAGAGCTGTAATTTGGTGTAAATATACGAATTTGTTGTGCCGAAAAAGTGGTAAAATAAAATCTCGTAAAATATTTTTTTAGGGTACCTCCTGTACACGTAAAGTGGGGATGTTTTATTTTTTTCTCGCGTACCCCTTAGTGTGGGGTATCATTAAATAGGTCTTTAAAAAATATTGATAGTTTCCATTAACAATTTTTTGAAAAAAAAAATTCGTTTGTGAAATATTAAGCTTTAAAGTGCTAAATTTTGCTCGACTCGAGTGTCCCCCCCCTCTACCAGCTAAACGGTTATGTTTGGGGGTGTGAAAAAATTCACAATAGTAGTATATATAACGAAGTTTAAAAGAAAATTATCATGACTAAGTAGGCTTTACAACTTTACGAGTAATAGTCGACCAACTTATAAAATGTACTTGGATAACATATTTTCTTAAACAAAATGTATCGGAGAACATGTTCTTCAACTGCAAATGTAAGTTTGTCAACTTTATTTTTACAGCTGTAATAGGTATGTTTTTACGGTATGTTTTTTGGGGATAGGTAGGTTTTTATCGTCAACTATTTTTAACTAACTTCAAAAAAAGGAGGAGGTTCTAAATTCGTCGTAATCTTTTTTAGGGTTCCGTAGTCAACAAGGAACCCTTATAGTTTCGCCATGTCCGTCCGTCCGTCCGTCCGTCCGTCCGTCCGTCCGTCTGTCCGCAGTTTAGCTCAGAGACGCACAGTACTAGAGAGCTGTAATTTGGTGTAAATATACGGATTTGTTGTGCCGAAAAAGTGGTAAAATAAAATCTCGTAAAATATTTTTTTAGGGTACCTCCTGTACACGTAAAGAGGGGATGTTTTTTTTTTCTCGCGTACCCCTTAGTGTGGGGTATCATTAAATAGGTCTTTAAAAAATATTGATAGTTTCCATTAACAATTTTTTGATAAAAAAATTCGTTTGTGAAATATTAAGCTTTAAAGTGCTAAATTTTGCTCGACTCGAGTGTCCCCCCCCTCTACCAGCTAAACGGTTATGTTTGGGGGTGTGAAAAAATTCACAATAGTAGTATATATAACGAAGTTTAAAAGAAAATTATCATGACTAAGTAGGCTTTACAACTTTACGAGTAATAGTCGACCAACTTATAAAATGTACTTGGATAACATATTTTCCTAAACAAAATGTATCGGAGAAGAAGCTCTTCAACTGCAAATGTAAGTTTGTCAACTTTATTTTTACAGCTGTAATAGGTATGTTTTTACGGTATGTTTTTTGGGGATAGGTAGGTTTTTATCGTCAACTATTTTTAACTTACTTCAAAAAAGGGGGAGGTTCTAAATTCGTCGTAATCTTTTTTTTATGTATTTTCCCCGATTTCTCAAAGACTCCTGGACCGATTTTGAAAATTCTTCTCTTTAAAATTAAATTCAGCGAATCAGTTTAGTTAATTCGCATAAGTATTTTGATGGGCAACTACGGAACCCTACACTGTGCGTGGCCCGACACGCACTTGGCCGGTTTTTTTATGTATTTTCCCCGATTTCTCAAAGACTCCTGCACCGATTTTGAAAATTCTTCTTTTTAAAATTACATTCAGCGAATCAGTTTAGTTAGTTCGCATATATTTTGATGGGCATTTACGGAACCCTACACTGTGCATGGCCCGACACGCACTTGGCCGGTTTTTTACAAGTTGTAATCGATTATTTTTACTCTGTGGTGTAAGAATTTTTTCTTTATTGGTACTTTTAATTTAGAGCGGGTAACACCGAATAGAGTTGTGAGTGTCATGGCGGCGGTGACGCCCACTTTTGATGCGACCGTCAGCCGAGGTACATGCACAAACCCATTGGCTCTAGAGTAAAGTTTAATTATTTTCCCTTCGTTATTTAATTAGTATTAGTTATTTTGGTGAAGTTTTATTAAAATATTAAAAGTTCAATTAAGTGAGACATTTTGTGAATATTATTTTTCAACTACCTGCACCTACACGCCCATAATGGAGGAACAACATATGACGGATAAACAGCGACACGTGGTGTCTCAGCCGCTCGAACCTCCGTCAAATATTTTTATTATATAAATAATTGGTTTTATATGACCACCGCGGTAGCCCCCTGTTCTCGATGCTGGTGGACTGCTATATTTTATATTTTTAAATGTTTTTTTTCTTTTTGAACGAAGTTCCTTATCGCGCGTTGTGAAAGGGGGCTAGACGGAAAAAATTCTTACGAAAAGTTGTCACGACACTTTTTGGAACGTAGTTTCTTATCGCGCGTTGCGAAAGGGTGCTAGAGCTCAAAGAGTGGAGTGGAGTGGAGTGGAGTGGAGCGGAGCGGAGCGGAGCGGAGCGGATTGGAGCGGAGCGGATTGGAGCGGATTGGAGCGGAGCGGAGCGGTGCGGAGCGGAGCGGAGCGGTGCGGAGCGGAGCGGAGCGGTGCGGAGCGGAGCGGATTGGAGCGGAGCGGAGCGGAGCGGAGTGGAGTGGAGAGGAGTGGAGTCGCGGCGATTATTTTTGTTGAGTGTATACAGTAACTTCGTTCCATCCGGGTGTCCCTTGACACCTCTCAAGTTTTTTTTTTTGTAAAAATATTTAAAAATTAAAAAGATGAGAAAAAATACATCGGTTTGTATCAAAGAGCCTAAAATAAACATACTAAATGGTTCAAAACCAACCTTATCAACAAACTTATTAATAATGGAATAAACTAATCTTAGGCCTTCTTTTCAAAACAAGAAGCCCTAGCTGACTGCTGTTTTTGTGACGAAAAGTAAACGGAAACTTTGACATTAATTTGGTGGATAAAAAAAAATCGTCTTTCGATGCACTAGAGACGATTATTCATTTTCTATACAATAAACGCTGTAAATACTTCAAGTATGTGTAAATAAAATATAAAATTCTTGTGATAAGGCTATTTTGAGCCATCCCTAACATGTCAATATAAAAGTTTTCAAATGTCAATTTGTCGAAACCTTACGAAAGCGGAGCATTTTCTTAGGAAGAATATTCTCGTACGCGCATGGAGGTCTTCAATCAAGGGAAGGCACACGGGACATAAGCCGACGACCCGAGAGATAGGGCTGGTACACATAAACGGGATATATAGTATGGTATACAAATGCGACATATCGTTGCGATTGTCCGACGCGTGAAGGTAAAACTGTTGTTATACGCGAGTTATATATGAGTATTTACGATCAATTAGCCCATTTCGACACAAAGCGACGCAATTTTCTGATACCTTACGACTTTAGTATCCAGGCGACTATAGCAATACAAATCCATAGAAGTTCGTACAAAGGCACGCATCAATTGCAATCAAAGTCGTAAAGGTTCGGAAATGGCATCGCGTTGTGTATGAAGGGCTTGAGACTTAGCGGACTTAGCCTAGCAATGTAATCTTTCAAATAATAACGGATTCCGAAATCGAAAAATTATCAATAAATTACATCATAAATGAAAAATACATAGCGCGAGGCAAACAACTATGAAGATAGTTGTATGCCTCGCGCTATGTATTTTTCTTTGTATCGTGGGTGCATTTACAAACATTTTAACTCGCACAAATGCTCTTTGTAAAAATACTGGTACATCAGATGCATGCAATTGCACTGGAAGCAGTTTATCAGCAGCAAACTAGGAATTTCTCATAATGTCGTTTACAAACATTAATACTCACATCCGCCAACCGTGCCGTTAATGTTGGTTTGTTGGCAAATAATGATACAAATTACTCTAGAAGCCAAGCATTACATTTTTCATGAAAATGTTGGACGTTTTTGATAAGACGACTTTACTTCGTCAGTTGAAATGACTAAATACGTAAAAAGTTCTCAAACTAAGTTTAGTAATTAGACATCTACCTCATTTGCAACAATTCTAGAAGGCCGCTAAGTGAAAAGTGGCTGCTGTGATAATTTGAAGACCTACTTTTGTACACTTTATTGTTACTATCTATTCAAAAGTTTCCGTTGACCCTTAAAGGGATCTTTCTCCTTTAGGGACACTAAAGTAAAATAATTTAAGTTCGGGACTTTTACTAATAACAGGACATTAAAAACTGAGTGTTCATAAAGATATTTATAAACGTCAAGGAAAAAAAAAAACACCCATCGCAAAATATATCACATCGCATAATAAGCTAATTATAAATATACTTGCTCACGCCCCTACCTCCTGGTTAGCCTATTAATCGTCTCCAAGGTCTTCTGAATTTTTGTACCAAAATTAATCAAAATATATCCAGCGGTTTTGGCGTGAAAGTGTAACTAACTCACTCCTGCATTGTTTCATTTTGGTGATCATTTACTATTTTTGTCTGTTATATGTTACTATATCTGGTGGTAAGTTAAACATAAGCCTTACATTATTAGTAAAGATTTTTCATTTCACTAATATTTCAGTAGTTTGGTTAATAATCGACTGGCCCTCGTCTGCAATCTTGGCTTAGAAACGTGCCAGCAGGCTACTTTCTCCCATTAGCCAACCGCATTTTACTGGCACACAGCTTTATTGCAAGATATGAGGTCATTTGTTTCGTTTTCGCACAGTGCTTTCTATAGAAATGTAAATATCATGGCAGTGTAATTAGTTCTTGCCTATTTTATCCCATTGCAAAAATTAGCAAACGCTTTTTCTGAGAGAGAGAAGGTATATAAACTAACGAGCATTGATCAAGACAAATTGATTTCATAATTACAATCATGCTTTCCCTCATCGATATAAGGCATATTATATTAAAAAGTAGCAAAAATAAGTCGTGGCTCACGTCGCTTTTATGTGAAAGAACCTTACACAACCACAAAGCAGATGACAAAGCCTAACATAGAATTTGTGTACGATCCTAACGGCCATTTTTGTAAACGAAAACCATTTTAATGATTCTGTTCAGAGCAATCTGAGCAGGGACCTAATAAAGGTCAGACGATAAAATCAAAGAACAGATTAACTGCGTCAGAACAATGGTCCTAATGAATGTTTATTCAATGCTTTTAATACTTTACTCGAGTCGTGAAATGAGCAGTTTCGACCGTTTATATAAGGAAGGATTTCGTTTTAACTTTATTTTAGTGGAGTAGTAAGAAGTGGTATAGTTAAAATTAGTTTTGACAGTAACATCAAAAAGCCTTATGAATATTATGAACTAATTATAAATCAAACATTCAATTAAAACAGACAAAAGTTAGAAAACAATCTAAATCAGCAATTCAATTATGTGGAATAAACTGCAGTGCAGTATTGTGGCTATTGCGAGCCGAGGGGAAGTTAATTAAGTCTCTGAATAGAAATTGATTAACAAGAAAAACTAACAAAAACAACCGATACAATTTAAATTCAAAGGGCAACGTGTCTGATTAAAAAGCCTACCTTACAGACATGCAATACAAGTTTAAGTACTATGTCGAGGGGCGCATTGGGGTGGTGGGAAAACCGACCCTCATCTTCACTAAGACCATTGAAATATTGAAAATTTTATATTTGGTGTCATCCATTGCTGGATTCACACTCGTATGCTACACAGTTGTCCGCACACAATAGTCAATGTAACGGATACGAGGATGAATAACGGGGGGTTGGCGGAAAGCCTATGGTAAATGAAGTTCGCGAACAACCCCGTTGTCAGTCGGGTTCGAGCTTTGAGAGAAAGCACGCGTCTCGTTCGCCTCGAAAACGTTCGTTACGGAGAAGAACAAAGTTTTGTGACTGAAAATTAAAGTTCGGTTTATTTTGAGTTCGCAATCAGACTAGGAAGAGTTTGTTTGAAATTCGCATTTGGAAGTGCGTGTAAATAAAGGTTTGTTGGTTTATTTTGAATTTGCATACGTTTCGTTGGAAAGGGATTTTGTTTTGTTTAGTCGGAATTCAACTTTAATGCAGTACTCATTGAATTAAGAGATCCTAAAATAACAGTAAATATTATTTTATTAATTACCAAAGTTCAATTATTTCAAATTACCATTCCACATAATATGAGTAATTGATGATGATTGGTTCATAAATTAATGTTCTACGTGTTAGTGATTGATTGGATTAAATTAGAATGGATCCACCTATGATAGATAATATCAGGTTTTGAATGATTGATATTTTTCTGGAAATTGTGGTTAGCATTTAGATTTAACATTGTATGGATAATAAAACATCCATACGATGATTACAGTAGCATGTTGAGGATGACGAGCAGTATCATTTTTGCTATACCTACCTAACGTACATAGTACGTTAGTTCGCCTTATCATTGGAAAATGTACTGTCATCTGTATAACATTGAACTACAGTTTTGCTCTGAGTAAATGCCTCTCTCTCTATCTCTGAATATTCCTTATTTTTAGAGAAAATCCCACCGCGCTATTCCCAAACCACTGGAACTTCCGAAAGCCAGAATCAACACTGGCGACCATCAAAAAAGCGCTGAGACATCGACGTGTCTCGAAGAATGAATTTTCTGTCTTCGATCCTGCAAGGAAATAAATCAGAAAAGAATAGTGGAGGATTAGGAAAATGTACGTAGTTTCCACTTCCCTCCATATCAAGCAGGAGACAGAACAAAATAAGGCCAATAGGCACAATAGGGCATTTAAAACTGGGATAAGCCTAGTTTATATAAGTTCAAAAAGTATATTGTGTATAAAATTATGTAAGCATGTAGAACGTAACGCTCTTTTACCGGAATACGGAAATATTTATCCTTTCAATAAATCGTTTTGATAATGTGCTCTGATAAGGGTATAATTTAAGTTTATTGCCCGCCCTGATTGTTGTTAAAACAATGTTGGAATGTTTCACTACGTAGTTTCAGAGCTTGTTCAAGTGTTTTCGCTTTGGTACAATGTTTATACTTTAATTTTTAAGTAGTTGGCATGTACAATTATAAGTTTCCATGTTTTGTTGTTTGTGTTTTGGTGTTGTTCTAGATATTCTGGTAGTTTTTATTTGACTTAAAATGTACAGTCAACAAAAGAGGAACCTTGGAAGCAAGTTTTGAACGGTTCTCGAATGTTGTGTTGTTTATAATGTATCTAATAAAAAGCATTGGTACAGACTGGGGCCATATCTATCTATCTATATCTATCTTCTATCTATTCTATTCTATATCTATCTATCTTCTATCTATCTATATCTATCTATACTTATAATAAATCTGTAGAGAGGTCGATTCTGTACATGAAATATATTTCCAAAATAACTATCAGGGGGTGATTAGGGATCGATACTGTACCCTTAGCACGAATTTTCACTCTTTTACTTTACAGCATCTTTCCAGTATTTACAGAGTTTTTGTATGAAAAAATGGAACAGCGCCTCTGGTGTGCGGAGAAGGAACTAAATTTTTCATTGAAAATTGTCAGTTTGAAATTGTCAAAGTTCCAGTTTACTTTACGTCTCAAATACTGAAAATTCGTGCTAAGGGTACTGATGCCAAAAATGCAATCAGTAAAATTATTTTCTGTCTGTCTGTCTGTCTGTATAACCGTTATAGAAACAAAAACTACTCGACGGATTTTGACGAAACTTGGTACAATTATTTTTCATACTCCTGGGCTGGTTATAGGATACTTTTCATCACGCTACAATCAATAGGAGCAGAGCAGTGAAGGGAAATGTTAGGAAAACGGGAGAAGTTACTCCATGCACGCTAATCTTCGGTACTACTGGACGGATTTGATTGTTTTTTTTTTGTTATATAGCTATTAAGTCTGGGCAACATATAGGCTATAATTTGTCTTGGAAACTTGAACACCTGTTGCAGAACTGCAATAGATCAGCTAAACTATAAGAGATACAAAAATAGCGCCATAGCAAAAATTGTTCCACGTGATGAGCATTTTCTGCTGAGAGAATAAATTTGAAGATATGGAACACCTGATGTGGAACTCCAAGAGCCCAGCTACACTATAACATATACAGTAATGAAGTCTTAGCAAGAGTTGTTCAGCCTGATGAGTACTCCCTGTTGTCGTATAAAAATTGAAAATCTGGAACACCTGATGTGGAACTCCAAGAGCCCAGCTACACTATTACATATACCTATAGGATTCACGTCTTAGCAAGAGTTGTTTAGTATGATGGGCATTTCCTGTTGACTTGCTTTTGTAAGAAAACTGGAACGTCTGGAATCGTCATGCGCGTCCCGTTGGTTTCCCGTCCCAGGCTCTAAGAATACGACATCAGAGGTTTCAGATCTTCGATTTTGACGACCCCGTTGCCACTGGCATAAACAACAGGATCCGCGTACGAAGTCGCTGGCAGAAGCTAGTACTTATAATAAATCTGTAGAGAGGTCAATTCTGTACATGAAATATATTTCCAAAATAACTATCAGGGGGTGATTAGGGATCGATACTGATGCCAAAAATGCAATTAATAAAATTATTGTCTGTCTGTCTGTCGGTCTGTCTGTCTGTCTGTATAACCGTTATAGAAACAAAAACTACTCGACGGATTTTGACGAAACTTGGTACAATTATTTTTCATACTCCTGCGCTGGTTATAGTATACTTGTCATCACGCTACAATCAATAGGAGCAGAGCAGTGAAGGGAAATGTAAGGAAAACGGGAGAAGTTACTCCATACACGCTAATCGTTGGAACTACTGGACGGATTTGATTGTTTTTTTTTTGTTGTATAGCTATTAAGTCTGGGCAACATATAGGCTATAATTTATCTTGGAAACTTGAACACCTGATGCAGGACTGCAATAGATCAGCTAAACTATAAGAGATACAAAAATAGCACCATAGCAAAAATTGTTCCGCGTGATGAGCATTTTCTGCTGAGAAAATAAATTTGAAGATATGGAACACCTGATGTGGAACTCCAAGAGCCCAGCTACACTATTACATATACAGTAATGACGTCTTAGCAAGAGTTGTTCAGCCTGATGAGCACTCCCTGTTGTCGTATAAAAACTGAAGATCTGGAACACCTGATGTGGAACTCCAAGAGCCCAGCTACATTAAAACATATGAATAACATCTTAGCAAGAGTTGTTTGGTCTGATGGGCATTTCCTGTTGACTTACAAAAATGAAAGATCTGGAACGTCTGGAATTGTCATGCGCGTCCCGTTGTTTTCCCGTCCCCAGGTCTAAGAATTCGACATCAGACGTTTCAGATCTTCGATTTTGACGACCCCATTGTCGCTGACATAAGCAACAGGATCCGCGTACGAAGTCGCTGGCAGAAGCTAGTACAATAATAATTATATAAAAAAATCAATGATTTAAAAATATAACTTAATTCTAGACATTGCCTTATCAACCTCTTTGGCAATGCAGCATACAAGCAAAGAACACATACATAAATATATACAGCATAAAAAATACACGAAAACTAACTTACTATCTGGATACATATCTCTTTTGTTGACCTTACATCTGATTGACAGGCTATATATTTTACATTCTTCTTTTACTTCATTCCGTGTCAATTATATTCAAACCTCTTCTACAAACCAGAATACAGATGTATTCTGTATAACGCAGTAGCTAACTTGCTAAGTAGATTGGAAGGCGCATGTCATTGTGTAGAACGAGCAGGAAAAGTGGTTTAGCATCCTCCAAAGTAGCATGATGTTTGTGTTGATCCAACATACAGATGTTATTTTGGGTACATATTTGAATATCGAAGATTAAAATGTCTACGCTTGAAATATCGAAGTTCAAAACATCGAAAATGAAAATATCGAACGACCATAAAATCGAAAATTAAAATATCTAAAGTTTATAATATCGAATGGTTAAATGATCTACGTCCAATATATCTAAAATCTAAATATCTACAAAAGTTACATAGAAAGATCTAAATATCGAAATACAGATTATCGAATGTCCTAAATATCGACCCTAACCTGTCCGAGTCGGGGTTCCCCAAGTCCCGAGCTCGCTTCGCTCGCTCTTGCATCCTTAGTCAAATTGCTGATTACCACCTATCAAGGTAGGATGGCGGGGTCTTTCAGACCCCACCATCCTCTTCGAACCTAACCTGTCCGAGTCGGGGTGCCCCAAGTTCCGAGCTCGCTTCGCTCGCTCTTGTTAGGTTAATTTAAACCTTGCAAACAGAAATAGTCGGCTTACCTTGATAGGTGGTAATCAACAATTTGACTAAGGATGCAAAAGCGAGTCCGACTTTTTATCCGGTTTCTGTCCGGTATTTCAACTAGTAGTTAGGTATTTTTAATGTAGATATTATGAACTTAGATATTATGAACTTCGATGTACTTATTAAACGTTGATATTTTGAACTTAGGCATAATGCCATTCGATATTTTGGAATCATTCGACATTTTAATCAATCGATATTTCAATCTTCGACGTTTTAAGCGTAGATGTAACATTTTTCGATATTTTGTTACAATCGATATTTAAATTTTCGATGTTTTGAACATCGATATTTATTTAAGCGTAGATATTTTAATCTTCGATATTCAAATATGTACCCGTTATAATAGGTATTTTAAAGACATTGTCATTTCGTCTGCGAAATTTTATAGGACGGCCTGGTTCTGCCTGAATAGGCGTTTTTTTGCTTAACCAATGTCCTAGTCTTCATCATTGTTTCCAGTGATTTTCTTTTATTTCAAAATAGTCGTCTCTCCCTCTCTCCTCATTGACTTCGGCACCTATTCATTATGACTCCACACGTGACACGAGATTCAAATCATTTTGAAATATTTACCTCGTACCCCTGCACGCGTAGCATGGCGATTCTATCTCTATTCTACCAAGAAAAAAGACAAAGTTATTTCTTCGTTATTCCTATACAAATCGACTGTTTTTTTGCACAAGTATGACACGATATGAATCGTGTCATACTTGTGCAAAAAAACTGCAACACTATTAAAGAATAGAAACATAATATCTCTTCTATATTTTAAACATTGCTATGCTTAAATCGATAAAACCTAAAACCTAACGCTTGAATAACAACAAATCAAATAAATTGAAGACTACATAAATTGCATTGAAAATAAAAACTTCTCTATATAGGATTTTCAAAAGAGAGCATGTATAATACGCTTACTTTGTTTTTTTATTTCTATTTTAAAAGCCACTTCTCATTCGATTTTTTTGTGCTTGGCGTTCAGAAAGAGGTAATTAGATAATTACCTATACATTTAAATGAATCTATGAATCCGAAAGTCCTGTACCAAAATAGTTAATATTTTATTCAGTGTGTTTTATGCTTTACAAAATTCGTCAGTATAAAAATTTTTTTTCGCCATTGATTCAGGAGGCTGTACTGCTCGATTCAGGCCAGTGTACGAAAAGTAAAGGCTTCCGCATATGAAGCCTTTACTTTTCTAATACTTATATTTTTTCTATTAAACGATATAGATAAAACAAATAAATCAATAAAAATATGAAAGACATAATGAGAATCAAGATGGCGATAAGTATCACAGGAAGCACATCCATTGCACCAATCCTGGCTCGATTTTGTATTTTTGTGTAAACCATTAAAATAAATCTGTCATCTCTTACATTATAAATTTCTATATGGCAGGAGCACTTATGAACATTTAAACTCATAGACACAACTGCCAGACCCTTACCAACTACCTATAATCCATACGAAATATTTGCTCCGTGCGGAAATCAAACACGTCACAGGCTACTGCTGCAGTAGCAGTCAATCGCTCAGTCTCTACGTCAACCTTGCCGTCATTCTTAAAGCCTAGCATGACTTTTCTCGATTTTATGACGTAAAGTAACTGAAACTTTGACGTTAATTTGATAGAAAAAAATAGTATTAATTATTCGTTGGTGCACTAGAGACTTGCACTAGAGAAGCTCGTGGCGTTTGCAGTGTTTGGTC
The DNA here is from genome assembly GCA_954870645.1 of Agrotis clavis. Taxonomy (NCBI): domain Eukaryota; kingdom Metazoa; phylum Arthropoda; class Insecta; order Lepidoptera; family Noctuidae; genus Agrotis; species Agrotis clavis. Next base: position 15,537,074 of record OX940920.1, read on the forward strand.
ATGGACCATCTATCATAGCGAGTTTCCTCCGTGCCTCGGAAAGCACGTAAAGCCGTTGGCTGCGGCCGGGTTGTCATTTGTAGATCTATGACAATCGTTATTGTTAGTCAGATACTCTAAAGTCTGACAACCAGTCTTACCATGGGGAAACGTATCACCCAGATGATGGGTTGTGGAGGTTCGATAGTCAGTCACTCCATATAAAATACTGATTTTCAGCTGCATCCGATTTGACTAAAAGCCAACCCCAATATAGTTGGGAAAAGGCAAGGCAGATGATGATGTTGGTACACTAGAGACGCTTTTTTACTCGTAATTTTCCATAGAATAAACGCGGTAAATACTTCAAGTACGCTGTAAATTAAATACAGAAATCTTGCGACAGGACATCTGTTTATTTTTCCTAATCACACACAAAGTCTCGACATTTTATTTTCGTCTAGCTGCCTCTGTCGCTAGCAGTTTGCCCACGCGTCGGTAATCCGCAACTAATGACCGTTTACATTTTAGCGCGAACTTTTTACTTCACGTCCGGACTAATGCGACTTTTTCAACAACTTTTTAAAGAGGTAGCAACGTTTTCAAAACCTATCGTTTATTACAGGAGCATAAACAATTTAAAATAATGCAAGTTTGAGGAGTGTCGTGTTGAGGATAGGCGTTACGGCGTCCTGACCTACCGCATGACGCAGGTCCTCCCGCCTCGGTGACACCACTTCGAGGATTGCCTGGAAGACACGGTGGAGCATACGGTGCTCCACCGCGCTTGGGCAGAGCACCGCCGTGTCCTCCCGGCGGCGATAGGCGGAGACCTCTCGCGCCTGGCATTGGTCGAAGCCATGCTGCGGGGCGAGACGGAGTGGGAAGCGATCGCCTCCTTCTGAGAAGCAGTCATGCTTACGAAAAAGGTGGGCCGCGTAAGGGAGAGGAAAGCGTCTTCCCTCCGCCCCAGCCGCAGTGGTAGACGCCCACGGTGACGGACGTCGGCAGTCGATCTCCGGCCACCGTAGGCGCGGGCATGCGGGTGGCGAGTAATGGGCGACTCGCTGCCCGAACACTGACCATGCCCGGGTCGACAGCGGCTCAAAGAGTGTCAGCATAATGACCCCCCCCCCTTTAGCGGGCCAAAGCCTGCCGGGGTCGCGGGACTTATCTAATTACCGTATCCCTGGAACGTAAAGGGCTATTGAAGGACACTGTGGATTTTAGTCAGTACGAGTCTTACAGTCCCTCCCGCCCTGCCCTGCGTGTGAGAACTCATTTGATGATTTTACCAGGTAAAAAAATAAATGGAGCCGAACGGACTGTCAGACTCATAAGGATTAAAAACTACCCTATTTCTTCAAGTTGTCCCTCGCGTCCCGTATACTGTTTAGACTTTAGATGATCCCGCTATAAGTCACCTGTACTACTGTATGTCATATTGTTCCAACGAACGTCCGTTGACTGTACCATCATCTGCCTAGCCTTTTTCCCAACTATATTGGGATCGGCTTCCAGTCAAACCAGATGCAGCTGGATATCAGTATTTTACATGGAGCGACTGCCTGTCGAACCTCCACAACTCAGTAACTGGGTAATACCCATTGTAAGACTGGTTGTCAGACTTAAGAGCTTCTGACTAACAGTAACAACAGTCAAAGATTTACAAATGACAGCCAGGACCAACGGCAACGGCGGCGCTATGAAAGATGATCACCCATCCACAAACCAACCTGGGCAAGCACGGTTTAACCCGAAAGATCGGCCTGTGCGACTGTAATTATTTAGCCTCGAGCTCCTGCGTTGACTGTACCAATTGATGTTAATTCAGCTCACATTTGTAGCTCGAAACGTAAATAGAAACACGTACCTACCTCAAGCACGTATTCTATACCAAAAGCCACGCCTCGTCATGATTCGCGTTTTAATACTAGATTTGAGTAGAGATTAGATCTATTTATTGGATCTGAAGATTCATGACTCACATTTCAGAATACGAGCATAAATGAGAAAGCGATTTCTTTTTTAATACGATTTTCACAAATAAACGAATCGATTCATAGTGAAGACAAAGTTAAACGTTGAATTAAATGAAAAAAATGCTTTTGTTCGCAGAACAATACAGGCAATTTTTTTCAAACTCTGGATGGAAAACTTTCAAAATACAAAGTTTATGGTTGCGGGACTTACGAATTACCGTGACTCCGGAACGTAAAGGGCTATTGAAGGACACCGTGGATTTTAGTCAGTACTAGGCTTTTTTAGGGCAGGGCGGGAGGGTCTGTCAGACTTATACTGACTAAAATCCACGGTGTCCTTCAATAGCCCTTTATGTTCCGGGGTCACGGTAATTCGTAAGTCCCGCAACCATAAACTTACGGTAAGGAAATAAGTCCCGCGACCCCGGCAGGCTTTGACCCTCTGAGAGGGGGCCCCGTCATTTTTGCTGACGCTCTTTGAGGCGCGCGTGGAACACGACGCGCCGTCGACTCGGGCATGGTCCATGGTCGGACAGCGAGTTGCCCTTTACTCGCTGTCCGCATGCCCGCGGTGGTTGCGGGACTTACGAATTACCGTGACTCCTGAACGTAAAGGGCTATTGAAGGACACCGTGGATTTTAGTCAGTACTAGGCTAGTAGTATATTATCATCTGTGGTACTAGTCTGACAGTCCCTCCCGCTCTGCCCTGGGTGGGAGGACTTAATTGATGATTTAACACGATAAAACAAAGTATAGTATTTTTGTTGAAAGTTTATGGGAAGAATAGAATTAGGACCATTAGTAAGACAAGCATCTAGGCCAGCCTCTTTAGATTGCTAATAACAACAAACTGCGATCATTAACTTTTAGTTAATTGGATAGCGACCTTTTTGCGTCTGTGTTTAGGTAGTTGAGACATTTACGAGCTTACATTCTTTCATGCCTTCATTTTAGGAAAGAAATAAAGAAGGCAAAAAAAAGGAAACATTGGATATCTTAGCTATTTATTTTACCTGATGTTTTTTTACAATATAATGTTTACCGTTATTTTATTGACGTCTGTACTTAAAATAAAAAAAATATACATGTCGAATTGAGAACCTCCTCCTTTTTTTTTCGTCGGTTAAAAATGGTAGGAAAGTCAAAACTGTACATTGAATATATTTTTTAAAGAATACTTGGGGTGTGATCTACAATCGATACCGAAGCCAAAAATATAGTTTTTAGAATTTTAGTCTGTTGTCTTTATGTATTTCCGGAATAAACTCAAAAAGATGCATGGATTTACTTCAAATTTGGCACGAATATTATTAAGAAGTCGGGTCAACATATTGGCTACACGCTTGTCACGCTATCACTTACGGGGAACGAGCAGTGAACCTTTATTTCTTCAACGCATTCACGTAGACGACGCGCGACGTCGCGGGCAGCAGCTAGTAATTGATAAGTAATAAGTTTAAACATTATAAATATTTTTTTAATTACAACACCCAAAAATAATTCTCCGAATTACTTTAACAGTAGAAAGACACAAAGTGAAAATCTAAATATGCAAATAATAATGGTGCCAGGTGTACATAACATCACCGTATAAGATGGAACGTATTTTAATAAGAGGCGACAGAAAAAAAAGCCTTGAACAAATTAAAAAGTCACCACATCGTTCAACTTTGCCCCTGGCGCAGGAGAATTCCACAAATTTCATTTTAGCGAGATGTCGGCGAGAAACCTGAATAATATAAGTTATTTTTTTTTTTCTTGAAAATTTCGACATTGCTAGGACTTGAATGGCTTCTTCATATTTCGCAATTTGGTTCCTAAAATTCTGTTTTGCATAAACTTTCAAAGCATTTATTTTTCAATGTAAGGCGCTTATGTTTAATTTTGCCTTTCTAGGATATTTCCTGGAATAGAGCAACCATGATTTTAATATTTGCATTCATATTAAGCTGCGGTAGCACGGTTTATTTGTTCCTTTGATTTTCGTTTTTGTTAATCTAATGCAGTGAAATATGTTTTCTGAGAGCGTAGTAAGGTAAGGCTATTGTATTATTTTTGATATACTCAATTTTATTATTATTGACCTCGTGATACACTCCAAGCTGTGAACGAAAATATCGTGAGGAAATCATAAAAGAAATCAGCATATGATTATCCTAGAACCAAAAATTCGATGACATAAAGTAAATATCTATGAGTACCAACCCGCATTAATTGAAGCGGAAGAGACTATCAGACTTTTACTGACTTAAAGGTCCACCTTGTTCTTTAGGTCCCTTTCTTCGAAAAGAAAGGTTCTCGATTCGGTTCTCGTTTTTTTTTTATATTTCCGAGTTCATTTCTTTCTTGTAATTATAAATTGGAAAATATTATTGTTCATTTTACTTATTATTTTGTGAAAATTCGATTTCTGATTCACACCTCTGAGTATGAACCTAATTCTTGGGGAGATACTTACAGAGACGACTGTGTTGTTATTTGTTTTATGTCACGCTAGGGTAGGACCACACTAACGGTAAATGCCGTTAACTGCCGTTTATACGAACTTATAAATTATCATTATCGCGAAAATCAACGGGAAGAGCCGTGTGTGAACCGATTGTTACAAGTGTATTTTCTAAAGATTTAGGGTCAGTGGAACTTATCAAATCTTGGTAGGTTCCTGTTACTTATTACATGCCTTCATTTCGTTCAGAACAAAACCGTGAAAATATTATTAAGAAATACGTTTACTTTGATAAGGGTTGACGGGAAACGACTTGATCAAAACTAAGGGTTGGGTCCAGCCAGTGGATTCTGTTGAAATAAAGGGGAGGTCCAATGTGCTCGCCTACAATTTTGTTATACAACTTTGCGGTCTAGATTATTTTGCCTCTATCCTATTACTTTTTTTGTTGTTGTTGGTACCCATAAGAAAATTTAATTTAATATCATGAATGCGAAAGTTTCGATGGGTGTTGTTACTCAATCACGCCAGAACAGCTGAAAGAATTTTCATGGAGTTTTCTCAGAAATTTATATTATAGTCTGGAATAACCATAGGATATATTATGGTTTATCCTGGTTATACGTTCCTGTGGGATAAATTTCAAGCTATACGCGTTCGAAGTTTTGCTGGTAAGATTTAGTAGAGTTTACACACTAAAGCAATTTAGCATGAGCATATCGGAAAAGTTCATACGCGTTCCGTTGACATGAGCCTACACACCATTAAGCTGGGCCACTCTAACGGCATAATTATTGCCCGTCGATTGCCGCGATAATAGCCTTCAAATGTGTGTCTAAATCAGTAACGCGATAATTAACGGGAAATGTGTAGAATAATTTTCATTGGTCGTTAACTCATTCGGTATACAGTATCCTCGTCCTCGCAGGCGGCGGAGATGCTAGTCCTCAAAACTTGTTCCTTACACCGTTTGCAGCGATTCCCCGTTTGCTTTATACCGACCATGATAACGACCAATAAAATTCATCGGTCGATGCCCTGTGGCATGCGTTCCAGAAATCTCTCGCACCTGGCATGCGGGCCCTATCAACTAATGAAAATGGTTCCCCGAATGTGGGCCCTGTGGCATGCGTTCCAGAAATCTCTCGCACCTGGCATGCGGGCCCTATCAACTAATGAAAATAGTTCCCCGAATGCGGGCCCTGTGGCATGCGTTCCAGAAATCTCTCACACCGGTCGGTCCCTAATGACTAATGATATTGCGCCTTGAAGAACGTTAGAATGCTCGCTAAAACGCTCTCGTTATATTTTCTGTGATGTAACATTCGCATTAATGCTCATTACAAGTGAATGATCAAGTTTATCAGCTCCTTAGAGTTATATGAGCTAACACGCACAGGTTTGAGAAAGGTTTAGAGTAGAAAGTGATGACCTTCCTCTTATTTGATGCCTAAATCCCTGTTTACGACATACATACAAATTAAACGAAAACCTTGTCCTAAGTGCCGTAAATAACTTCTACCCTTGAAATATAATTTTATATCTATTAATATGTATAGTCTTTATAAACATGATTGTTTACGTTACTTGGTACCATAAAACTTTGAAAACATGTTAAGTGGACTCTCCTTTTGGGGAAAATTTTTAATTATGGAATTAAAAAATATCATTGTCTGACGAATTGGAAGTCATGATGGTTACTCTATGCAGATTTTACGCGTTTACACATTTATACTTACAGGTTTTGCCCGCACGTATCCGTACTTATCCATACTTACCTGTATCTTCATGAAAGCACCCTTTAAGACTATCGTCTACCGAGCGCTCGTCCATACTAAAAGAGAAAACGTTTTCCTACCCCTAAATGTTATCCTATCTCAATGATTTTTTAGAATGCTTCTGACACTGTAAAAAACTAGGTTTATAGGTTTTCTTTTTTTCAAAATTTATAATAGTTTGAAAGTAACAGGCGCCTAAAAGTTACTATTTTTATGACAAAATCTTCATTGAAGTAAAACCTTTGTATTTTAAAAACAAAGAAGTTTTAGAAAAAAAGCAAAACCTACAAACCTAGAATATAATATGCTGAAACGATTGACACTAGAATCTAAGAGATTGGACGTGATTTAGTATGTGAAAAACGTTTTCTCCCGAGAGACAAATTTCATATAAAAAATACTAACAGTCAGTAGTGAATTGCAACGCTCTCTATCGCACGATCGGGGGTTTTTCAACGAGCGAGAGGGACAGCACGAGTTTTTCTAAATACCTATTTTTTGAAAAGGCAGCCGCTATACAATCCTCTTAAAACATGGCTCTACAACTATTACTACATATTTTTTCGATAGTGAAACAATAGCAGCGATTACTCTTTTGTTTTTCATAAAAGTTTTCGTACACAAAAGCATTACTCAGCTTTAGTCTCTGGGGATACTGTCCGGACATTGTAACTCAACTATTCTTCTGTATACATTTCGTAACAAACCGGACTAAAAGTCAGCGCATATTTTCCTAATTTTTCCACTGAAATCTCGGCATGCTTTTGGCCCAAAATGCAACTAAAAGTTTGCAAATATCCACGAGAAAGTTGTGCACAGTTTATAAAATATTTGTGCTTTCATATTTTCAAAGCGGTAACAACCTTGTTTCAATTTTTTTTGTACACTTTGAAGTGTGAATTTGGCGTCTAGGTGAGTCCCTATTATTAGTACCACGGGAAGTTTATATTTATCATTTTACTACTCTTTTACTTTATAAAACAGACAAAAACATAAAAATTCTAAAAATGCCGGTAATAGGTTCTAGGTACTGGTTGTCCTTAAACAGCTTGGAATTTTTTTTTGTTTTTTTTTTTTATTGTCATAAACGACTTTTCTACAGTTTTATTAGATCTATAGATTAATTTTTATTAAACACTTCTCTGTGAAATATTTTTTTTGCTTTACGTATGCATAACCCAGGGCAGAGCGGGAAGAACTGCCGGACTCGTACTGACTAAAATCCACGGTGTCCTTCACTAGCCCTTTACGTTCCAGGGTCAAGATAATACGGTAAGTCCCGCGACCCCCACGTATGCATAACTAAATAAATAATAATAAATAAATAAATAAGCCTTTATTTGCTGTAACTTTTCTTAACTATTTTTACTTTACAGTTCAATTTAAAAAAATATACAATATGTCTAGATTATGTCGCACTTTGAACGGCATCCAGTTACTCTTTCACAGCTTGTCTTTCGACAAAGGCCTCCTCTAAAGCTTTCCACTTTGTCCTGTCTCTTGCAATGCGCATCCATTCTGGGCCAGCCACTTTTTTCAAATCATCTTCCCATCGCTTCAACTGTCTTCCTCTATTTCTTTTGTTTCCCCTTGGGTACCACTCAGTTATTGTTTTTGTCCACTTTTCTTTATTCTCTCTTAACATGTGGCCTGCCCAACGCCACTTAAGTTCCCTGTAAACAGTTTGCACTTTTTTGAATTTAGTTTTTTCTTTTATTTCTTCTAACTTAATTCTATCTCTTCTTTTGACTCCTATGACACTTCTCTCTATGCTGTTCTGGCATACTCTTATTTTGTTTTGTTGTTGTTCGGTCAGAGCCCATGTTTGGCATCCGTAAGTCAGACAAGGGAGTATACAAACATCGAACACTTTTCTCTTGTCCGCCATACGAATATCTTTATTTTTCATAATTTCGCTAAGCGACCAAAATCTCTTCCACGTATTTGCAACTCTTCTATCTATTTCTTTCTGCATGGAGTTTGTTGTAGATATCAGTTGTCCTAGATAAATGTACTCCTCCACATATGCTATCTCCTCATTGTTAACTTTAATAGTGTTTTTACGTGGAGAATTGCTCATGATATTCGTTTTTGTGACGTTCATTGATAGACCAGCTTTTGCACTTTCAGTGGCTAAATTTTGCAACATTTGTTGTAAAGATTTTGGGCATTCTGAGAACAGGATTAAGTCGTCTGCGAATCGTAAGTGGCTCAACTTCTCTCCATTTACGTTGATCCCATAGCTTTCCCATCCTAACTTTCTAAATATCATCTCCAGGACAGCCGAAAATAGTTTTGGTGATATGGGATCGCCTTGGCGGACGCCTCTTTGTATAGGGAATTCATCACCTACACTTTCCAACTTTATCTGTGCTGTACTTTTTCCGTAGATATTTTTGAGTAAACGTATATATTTTTCTTCGACTCCTTGACTTTTAAGTGCATCCCATATGTATTTGTGTTCTAGAGAGTCGAATGCCTTGTTGAAGTCTACGAAACCCAAGTAATATTGTTTATTGTATTCACTATATTTTTGGAGGATCTGTCTTAAAACGTGGATGTGGTCTATAGTAGAAAAGTTCCTTCTAAACCCCGCCTGCTCTCTTGGTTGATTTTCTTCTAGGATATTAGTTAACCTTAATAGGATGATTTTTGAAAACACTTTATAAATATTAGACATTAAGCTGATTGGCCTATAGTTGCTTATGATACTTTTATCTCCCTTTTTGTGTAACAGAACTATTGTTGATTTTGTCCAATCTTCTGGAATATTCTCTGTCTCAATGATCTCATTAAAGAAGTTGGTTAATTTAGGAACTATTATAGGTAAAGATATTTTTAGCAGCTCATTTGTTATTTGGTCAGAGCCAGGGGCTTTATCATTTTTTTGAGTTTTAATAGCTCTCTCTGTTTCAACATTTAGAATAGATGGTATTGTCTCACACTGGCCTGTTATATGGATTTTTTCTGTAATATGTTGGGGGTTTTGTGTTTCATAAAGTTTTTTATAATAGTCCGTTGCAACTGTTAACATTTCTGTCCTCTTGCTCATCAAAACTCCACTCTTATTTGTCACATTTGGCATCCAATCTTTCTTACAATCCAACTCTTTCAAGGCCTTCTTTACACCACCGGTTTTATTAATGTAATATTGTAACGTATTTGATCTTTTTTGTTTCCTGTCTTTTCTAATCTGAATATTAATGTCTTTACTTATTTCTGAGATCATTTGACGTGTTTCTTTTGTCTTTTTTCCATGTATTAATTTCTTCCTTTCTTGGAGTAGTTGTTTTGTTTCAGCGGAAATGGCTCTGTTGATAGTGCTTGATTTTCTTGTCGCAGTTTTAAGAATGTTTACCAACTTGTTGTATTTCTCTTGCATTGTTGAAATTTCGTAATTTTTTTTAGTAAACTCTTGTTTTAAATTATCCAGTAGTGCATTATTGTTAATGGAATTCATACAGGGCATCAATGTGTTTAGAAATTTTCGGCTTTTCTTGCTTGGTTGACTTCGAAGTGTTGCACGTACCATTTGGTGATCTGTGTTGAAGTTTAGATTGTGTATAATTGATACATTTCTGAAAGCTTTGATATTAGTCGACATTATGAAGTCTATTTCATTCTTGTGGAGTCCATTGGGTGATGTCCATGTCCACTTTTTATTTTGTTTCTTCTTGTAAAAGCTGTTAAGGATGCTTAGTTTGTTTTCTAGACCAAAATTTACTAGACGTGCTCCATTTTTACTTCTGTTACCGTAGCCGTATCTTCCCACAGTATATTCTTCCCCTTTTTTCCGTGTTCCAATTTGTCCGTTGAAATCGCCCATTACAATAACGTTTTTGTGAGCTGTGTCTGTGGTTAGTTGTAGATCATAATAAAACTTCTCTATTCTTACTGTGTCTTCTTTTTTATCGGAATCTGTGGGTGAATAAGCTTGAATGATGGACCATGATTGTTCTTCCCCTCGTTGGGTTGGAAGTTTAATGTTTAATATGGCTATTCTTTCAGAAACTCCCCTTATTTCCTCTATCTTATCTCTATATTTCTTTTTGATTAGGAAGCCAACACCATAATGGCCTAGCGTTTCCCCTTTGTAGTGCAATATGTAGTTGCCGTAGTCTTCTATGCCTTCTCCGTATCTTCTCATTTCACTTATACCTATTATATCCCATTTTATTTCTTCAATTGCTAATTCTAATTCAGTGAGTTTTTCTTGCGTTCGTAGAGATCTTGTGTTTAAAGTGGCCACGTAAATGTCTTCATCCTTGTGTTTTTTCTTGTTATTTGGCTTTAGAGGGTCTTGGTCGTTCACCTCCACGAGGACCAGTCGGCTTGGAGGAATGTGTTTTGTTGATTGATTTGTTTCATACTGATGTTTGATTTTCCGTTTGCCGTTCGTTCGTTGCTATTGGTTGTTTTTATTCTGCTCGTAAGAGAGAGAATTTGATCTCTGCCTCATTACATCAAATGCATTGGTTCTGTTTACTTTAAATGCGGTAATAGTTTGTTGTTTCTTCGGTTGCCCATCTGAAGAATTTGGTGAGGCGGATGGTTCCCTTTTCCTTTTTTCTGTGTTTGTATTTGCTTCCTTTATAATCAACTTATCATATTTCAGAAAGGCTATGTTACCTTTTTTTCTTTCCTCTATTAGTTCTGGCTGTAACGCTTTTCTTTTAGCTAAAACTTCTTTGGGGTAGTCTTCAGTAACAAAGATTTGCTTAAGTTTCTTCTTATTTTTCAGAACTTCAGTTTTTTTTCCATCCACTTACAAATGAACAAAGAATTGGTCTTGGTTTATCATCTTCTCTTTTTTTGGTACCCACCCGGTGTATTATGTTGATTTCGGTATTCGCAATATTTACATTTATGTCATTTTTAAAGTGATCTGTTACGTTTTGTATTAATTCTGGAGTACTTTTCTCTGTTTCTTCTAATCCAAATATCATTATATTGTTATTTCTTTTCTCTTTCTTTTGATAGTTGATTTCTTCCTCAAGTTTTTCTACTTTTTCAATATTTTATTTTCTTCAACCAATGGAATTAGTCTCTCATCGATTCTATCCATTATGGTGTTTGTAATAGATTCTGTTATCTCAACTGATTGATTCTGCATTTCTATTTTCATCTTGTCGAACAACAATTGAAATTGTGCTTCCATTTTTAACGTAAAACGGAACGTGACATGCAATCAGTAATGCTTAGATGACACTGACACTTGATTTGACAGATGTCAGATTGGCAGATGACCGATTGGAAAGTGGGTGGTGGTTGTTTTTTTTTTTTAATTAATTTCTAACCTCAATTTGTGTGTCCGTTTCTTCTTCGTTCGTGGAAACCAGCAATATAAACACTGTTAATTATCAATAACTCTCAATTCTCACTTTCTCTTTGTTTCTACCGACCGTATCCGTGCAACTGTGGCGTTTTTCTATTTGTTTTTAGTTTGTTTTTTGGAGCGTCTAAACTGTATGCATAACTAAGGATAAATTAAATGTGATTGCAAACTACGCGAGCATAGTTTCCGCCCATTGAACTCAAGTAAGTTTGTATTGTTTCAGGTCTGAAGGCATCATTAGAAGGCTGATGTATAGGCATATAATGGACTATACGGCCTTAGTCGTTATCTTCATAGTTTGTATTGGTAAGTTAATTAAATAACTAGAGTAGAATAGAATAGAATAGAATAGAATATACTTTATTGTACACCAAAATTTTAAAACTACTGCTTACAATATTGCTTAAACTATGGTTACAATGGCGGTCTTATCGCTAAGAGCGATTTCTTCCAGACAACCTTTGGATGGACTGGACGTACTAAGATAAGAAGGGGAGGGGGTAGTCAGTGGTGTACTATAAATACTCTTCAAACAAAATTTAAACAAATAAATAAGTGATTATATATATATTATATATTTACATATATATTATTTAAACACAAATGAAGTAATCAGAAAATTAAATAAATAAAAACAATATTCATTATAGGTAATCAAAATAATTATGATTGACTTGTAAACTTTATATCACAGGAGCGAATGAAAATGATTCACAACTAAGTTTTTAAAAGCAATAAGTGACTTAGCTTGCCTTACCGACTCCGGCAGTGTATTCCATAAACGGATGGCCTGAACCGTAAACGATTGGTCATAGAACTTAGTGGCATGTGCAGGCATTAAAAGCCTCAAATTCTCCTCTCCTCTTAATTCTATTAAGTAATATTATACTTAATAGAATTGCATTATCTGACTCCTCTTAGAAAAAAAGGTCAGATAAAATATATTCTTATCTGATCCTACTTTTCCTTTGTAGAAAATGTAGGGATTTATAGGTAATAATTCTCTACCCTATTTTTTTCCAAAGATATAATTAGTATAGTACATCGATTTCAATGGTATAAGCTCACAAAAATAAATATAATATTGTACCATAATTCTTATATACAACAACTTTTCTGGACTCACAACCACACGAAAATACTCAATAACTCTCAAATTGATTATTTACTTCAACACCGAAACACAAAGAGAAAAGAAAATCAGAAAATATATCATCGCTGCCGGGCAAAACATCAATCGAAATTTCTATCAATACAATAAAAACGAGATCATTCCGATCCAACCTTTGAAAGATTCCTATTCATCCCGAAATTACTATCGGAGTAGAAATATACCTTTAATTTATTTCCCTCAGATCAGGGTGATGGACATTGGAAGGAAAGGGACAAAGAAAAGCTTCGACATGATATTGAATTGTACAAAACGATGGCAGGTAAGGAGTTCTACGAAATAATAATATTTTGTAAGATTTAACATTTAGTTCAGTCATTAAAGCCCAAACCCGAAAATAATTAGTAACTTGCTGAAATTTTAGGGGGTTCTTAAGGAAGGTAAAATAACATACCGGGTGATTTTGCAGCGTTCTGGGGTGTACGGAAAGGGTTGAAAAGGGGTGAAATAGTTATTTGTTATGCAAGGCTGTAAAGTTGATTTTTGGCGCGAGTACTTGAATTGAAAACTGAGCGAGCGAAGGATTCTAAGATTGAACCGCGAGAGAAACGAGCGGTTCAAATATAGAATCCTGAGCGATGCGAAGTTTTCAAAAGTACGAGACGAAGAAAAACTTTGCTGCCGAGTGCAACACACAACTTTTCACCTCACACAGCGAGGAAATGCAGTGGGGGCGGCTCGCCTGCCAGTGTAGAAAAGTAGAAAACAATTGAATACAAGACGTGTTCGAATTTTAAACAACACTTTGTGCTCTAGAGCACAAAATGGAGTTTTGCGCTCAGATTTTGAATGAGAAATAGAATCTTTCCGAGTGGGTGAGGTGAAAAGGTGTTTTTTGCTAATAACATTGCCAAAAAAATTAGTAACACGCTGCAAATTTGGAATAAGGTTGTTCTTACGGTTTTGTAACGTGTATTAAATTTGCAGCGTTTTGCAACATACGGAACATTGTTTTTTTTAAAAAACAGTGCAATTAGTTAAAAACAGGGGTAAGAAAATTAGTAACACGCTGCAAATTTGGAATTAGGTTGTTCTTACCGGTTTGTAACGTGTATCAAATTTGCAGCGTTTTGCAACATACGGAACATTGTCTATTATTGAAATAACAATGAAATTATTTAATCACACGGGTGAAAAAAATTTGTAACTCGCTGTAAATTTGTAATTAAGTTGTTTTACCGTTTCGTAACGTATATCGAACTGATTTTTTTAATAATAAACAATGTTCAATTTGTTGTAAAACGCTGCAAATTTGATATACCTTACGAAACGGTAAAAACAACTTAATTACAAATTTACAGCGAGTTACAATTTTTTTTCACCCGTGTGATTAAATAATTTCATTGTTTTTTTAATAATAGACAATGTTCCGTATGTTGCAAAACGCTGCAAATTTCATACACGTTACAAAACGGTAAGAACAACCTTATTCCAAATTTGCAGCGTGTTACTAATTTTCTTACCCCTGTTTTTAACTAATTGCACTGTTTTGAAAAAAAAACAATATTCCGTATGTTGCAAAACGCTGCAAATTTAATACACGTTACAAAACCGTAAGAACAACCTCATTCCAAATTTGCAGCGTGTTACTAATTTTTTTGGCAATGTTATTAGCAAAAAACACCTTTTCACCCCTTTTCAACCCTTTCCGTACACCCCAGAACGCTGCAAAATCACCCGGTATCTTATTTTACCTTCCTTAAGAACCCCTTAAAATTTCAGCAAGTTACTAATTATTTTCGGGTTTAGGCTTTAATGACTGGACTAATTGTGAGTCCTGACATTAAGTCAAAGACCAAGTCATGACAATTGTCATTTAAGTTGTCGTTTTCATTTAATTGTAATTTGTAAAGTTTATGTTTTACAGAAATAGTCCAAATTGTTTAGCAGTAATATTTAATCCTTAATTTTTATTCATGGACGAATCTGATGGGGGACCGGAATTCTTCTAACCTCTAGGCCATACTAATGGTAAATGATAATTTACGCGATTTATTAGTCTATTATGTGTTCGTTAAATGTCGAACAACGTGATAATTAACGGCATTATCCATTAGGTACTGTGGGATAAGGTTTTTTTTTGCGAAAACATTGTTCAACAAAGTCGAACAAAGTAAAACTTCGACACCAAATACTATTAAAATTCTGTTTTGGTCTTGTACAACTCACATGAATTACGTATGCCTAAAGTGTTTCCATAAAAAAAACCCGGTATCACATATTGCCCCATTTAAAAGTATCAATATCATGTTGACCTTGAATGGTACGACTATCAGTCGTCATAATGACACAGTCAGAACTCCTGCTAATGACGATACCGGCTCTCAGCTCTCGATAACGCTCAATAAACTTTTGGAAACGATACTGAAGTTCTGTCTGTATTGGAATTGGTGTCGATACACTAAACTTTAGTGCCGAGTGTCGATACTGTTATCCATGATCGATAAAATTAAAGCGACAGGTTTGCGTAACACAGGTATTTATAACCTAACTCTGAGCAACTTTGCTGGTTATATTTTAACGAATGCAAATAACAATTACTCCACATAACTGTTCTAGTTTAAAAATGAAAAACTTGGTTGAAGCCGTATTTGCATATAAATTGTTATTCTTGCACCATATTTTTCTTGTGGCACGATATGATACGAGTACACTTTTAAATATTTCTTTATTATGCTTTAGAGAGAGCGGTTTGTTATAAAGAAAATATTGTCTTTATTTCACAAAGCAGCATTTATAAGTAAACAAGCATCGTCATCTTCCTCTTCAATTCGTTAAAAGTCCCCTTTATTCTCGGCAGGAGAATCAAGAAAACAAAACTGTTTACAAACGATGTCATGAAAATTTGTTTCCTTTAAAACTTCTCCCCTTTCCCTAACAATTGCTTTCAAAAAAGTGTGTCTGACATATTTCAATTTCCTTTGCAGAAAAAATTGAACGCGAGATAGAAAGCTTTTACGATGAATATCCAGAAGAGCGATACAAGGGGGATAATGTTGATAGAATACACTACAAACATGTAACAAATATACTGGATCGTAAAAAAGAAACGGTGAATGGTGAACACCTCGATAAAGTGGAAAACAATTTTTTATACGCCAACACTAGTCATATAACTAATGAAATGCCTTCGACACACACAATCAATAAACACGATACTATAAAACATGAAGCCTTAAACAATGATAAGTCTATTAAACCTAGTTCTACAAATTCGCCATGGCCTAAATTTAAAGACATCCTGTTAGCTATGGGCAGAAAATATGACTGGAAAAACGACAGATGGATAAAAGTTAAATTGAAGATAGCTGACACAAAAGAAGATATTAATGGAAGAGGAGATAATAATAGTATTGAATATCACGAGAAGCATAAATTCAGTTACAGAATTGTTAAATTAAATAAAAGTAAGAGTCGAAGAAACGTGGTGGTAGCGGTGTCAGCTGTGAGATAGTGCGTAATGAAATAGTAAAGTGAGTCAATGAACTGTAAATGGACATATTTTTTGTAGATAAAAACGGGACCAACAAGGGTGGCGCCGGAATATGATCGTTTTATGAAGAAAACTAGAACATTGTGTTGATGGGACTGCACCTAAATGAACATTTACTTGTGCTAATGAGTACGAAGGCGCTTCATTGTTTATGTCTATGCCCGAAAAAATGTATAGTTATTGGTATTGCCTAATAGAATTCTTAACAAGTACGCATGTAATTAACTCTCCAATTGTTGTCTGTTACCGCATAAGTAGTGCTCTCAATAGTTTCTGTTTTCGCCAAATAAAAAGCTAGATGTGTAACTTTGTACTGGTAAAGTTAACTATACGAGTCTCGGAAATCTCAATATTACGAACAAACGTTAAAAATAAACTTCTCCAGTAAAACTTTTGTTTTATTCTCTTCCTTTTAGAAACTACTAGGTGTTGCCAGCGGCTTCACCAGCTACAAGACGAAAATCATCCCACGGGAAATAAAATCGGGATAAAAACTATCCTGTGTTAATCCAGGTTATAAACTATCTGTGTACCAAATTTTAGCCAAATCCGTTCAGTGGTTTTTGCGTGAAAGAGTAACAAACATACCTACATACACATACATACATCCTCACAAACTTTCGCATTTATAAAGGATGAGGGCAGTTTCTTTTAAGTGCTACTTCGTGTGCTATTTTTAGAGTTTTCGTCCATTAAGTTTCTGACGTTCTCAAATACTGAACAGTAAGACTATTGCGACGTCTATTAAAATCTTTGATATTACAAAATATAGGTAGTACATAAAAACACATTAGAAAACAACCTAAAGTTAATTCAAGATTAACAAAACATAGCAATTCTATTTTAAATGACGTCCTTTTGTTGTTTCCGACTGTAATATAGTTAACCTACATTTTTTGCAGTCAGCTGACTCCCTATATTTTGCATGCCTTAATCGGTAGAACATAGTGAACTGCGCATTCACTCAACATCTTGTAATGTATTTTATTTAAACTGTGTTCAGCAATAAAGATTTGATATGATCTTTTTGAAGTCGGTTAAAAAAAGGAAATAATACTCTAGAATACGCCGCCGTGTAAGCACGCGGGTTTGAAAAGAACCTCCGTCATTTTTCATCTCGTGAGCCGGTTGGCAACACTATGAACAACCTCCCAGATAATTTGTTCAGAGCATATTGTGTTTTCCCACGTCGACATATGCATACGAGATATGACTGTCATTTGTTACAAGGGAAGTAAAAACTTCACGAAAATATAGTACCTCATTCTTTTTCTGCCTCAAAAAGGGAAACTCTGGAAACGAGACAAGTCGTACTATACAATAAATGACTTTACTTAGTAATAATGATCGCTCACGTAATGTAAATATAACCTCAGTATGGCTGTTTGTAAATATACATTGTTTAATCCTCATTTACATAATAAATCTTACATTCAAATTTTATACTAAGGTGGTCGGGACGGAACATTACGACTCGCCGCGCCGACGTGTCATTTTGCAAAGTGTGCTTACAGATGATAAATTATCATTATGCCTAACTGACATCATGATCGATTGAGTCGTTAAGCTAAGGTTGACGATGTTTTGTTGAAGTTTTGACAAAGAAAACAGATTTAATTCCTTGAAATTTTGTCATGACCTAAAAGCGGCCAAAAGCGTGTTTAGTACAATGTTTATTTTTACTAAAACTAAAGCTTTCTCTTGTACCTATCGTGGGTGCCTTTACAAAGATTAAGAGTCACTACACCTATACCTGGAACAATTGACAACTTGTAGATCATACAAATAGTCCATCGCTCAGCTATTGCGCTAAACGTGCTGTGTTTAGAAAAATGTGTAGGAAAAGCAACAAACAGATTACTGTCACAATGCAATTTTAAAAAAGAATAAATTCTCATACTTTTTACCATCTGTCCTTGAGTTAGACTGGACAAACAATTTTAATTAATTCAATAATAAAGAAATGTCTGTTCTTTGTTTTGCTTTCTGGCAACATTTTAACTGTGATTTTTCTTCTTATTTTTTGGGCGACCTAAAATATTCGCTTATCTTGTAAGTCGTTTCACAATCTTTTTCATAGAAAATTTAAGGCTGAAAGGATTTTTTACGCTGAAGGTGCAAAATTTTGGCACAACAATACAATATGCTTTCGTGGAACTAAGTGGGACGCTAGTTATAGAAGATTGGCTTGTTTTTACCAGTAAGCAAAAAATATAAAATAGCTTTCAAAGTAAAAGTACCTATATAATAATTACCTTCTATCCTATCCTAATATAATTAAAAAACGTGAGTATTGTTTGAATGAATGGATGTTTGTTACTCTTTCACGCAAAAACTTCTAAACGGATTTAGATAAAATTTGGTACACGGGTAGTTTATAACCTGGGTTAACAAAAAGGGTAGTTTTTAATTTTTTATACCCATTTCATCTTCCCTTGTGATAATTTTCGAGTTGCAGCGGACGAAGCCGCTGGCAATAGCTAGTCTAATTGTATAAATTCAATAAACACAAAAGATTATAAGTATGACCGGGTAAAAAAATACTGAGTGGGTTTGTATGAAAATTGGTACACAGATTGCTTGGATTAACTCATAGGTTATTATATTTTCATCCCGAAAATTTTCGAAAAGCACGCGGCCGATGTCGCTGACTACAGTAGAGCATATTGGGATTGTTGGGGGTATGCCGTAGCTACATATACTAACGAGAGGATACGAGCCATGAACAAGCATTCGGTTTCTAATGAGTAAGTATAGTTGACGACATCGAGTACTATTATTTTAGCGTGAAAAAAAAATGAGCCCTTTCGCCCTGTGTAGAGCGGAAGGAACATTCGGACTCGTATAGACTAAAATCCACGGTGTTCCTTCAATAGCCCTTTACGTTTCAGGGTCACGGTTACCTGTTTAGACAGTTTAGACCACGACTTTAGACAGTTCATTACATCGAGAGCTTAGTTTTATTCATATTTATAAATCTGAAAAAAAAAGATAACCTAACACACGTTCACCTCTGAGCAGACCAGTGGTGCTCACCGCCTCTCCAAGAGGCGCTCCGCTTCTCTGCGCGGCGCACCGCCTCTTCACGCGGCGCACCGCTTCCTCCGCGCGGCGCCTGTACATTTGCTTTGCTGTCTCTGCCCGACCCCACAAACAAGCGGTATTGTGTGAGAATTGCCTCACCAGTCGTGATTAGTGCGTGATCATCATCATTATCATTATAATAGTTGGGTGAAAGAAATACTCATTATATTCAATTCACTTTCCTGTGTGGGCATTATCTTTGTTGTGAATAACACTGGCGTGTGGTCATTACCTATTATTTGGTATTGTTTTCCTGTTGACCTTGCTAACGATAACTATATGTGGTAGGAATATTTAGTAAGGTGTTTACTTTCTGGTTACTTTCATCGATTTAATAATTTTACTGAGAATGTTCTTCAGGGATTTCGAGAGTGAAAATGTGAAATGAAAATCGTGTTTTTCGATCCTTTTTTCAAATACATTGAATATGGTTAGTTTAAGTCATTAGAATAGACGAATTCCTCTGTAGATACCAAAGGCTTTACTAAAATTATGTTTTCTTTTAAAACATTTGAATAATTCCGTGTATACATCGTCTCTAAAAATATCCACACAAACACAATCTTGTGCCTAAACCGTCACTATCACCGTTCCCTTACCGTCCAATTTCACCCGTCTTACTCCGAAAGCTTTTGCAATGATTTGTAATTATTCGTGCCGGACAAACATCCCGTGCAAAGAAGGCTCTCGGAAAGGTCGAAGGGCCCTTAGCTCGACGGTCGTAAGACTGATCTCTCCGCAAACTCTGCCACCTTCAGTAAACAACGCTATTTGCCTTACCTCGTCCACTGAGACCCAAACAAACATCAATATTCTCATCACTGGGGCGGTAAACTGTAAGAAAAAACAAGTTTCAATAGCTTCTTTTGAACGATTTATGAAATACTAATTGGGTACAAAAGGGTGAATTTTGAAAGGGGTTGTCCTTTCTTCCACATTAAACTTGTACAAATTCCGATCGCGTTATGAAAGGAGACTTGGGAAATGGGTTTTTTAGAAACCTGGTCCTGACAAACGTGGCTCTATTGTGTCCTTATTATATCTAGGTTTTATCGGCCTGAGGTTGGGTAGCTTATGAAAAAGTGCGTGGGTATGAGGTTCAATAAAATCCTTAATCAAAAAAGAAAATCGTAATATTTACGACTTACTACGATCGCAGAAAATTCAGGACATAAACCTAAGTAGCGTCCATACATCAATTTCTCATAGTTATTTATTTTTTACAGGCTCACTCGAGAACTGGTAATTTATCAGGAGCATGTGTTACAGGGTATACAGAACGAAAATCACAGATTATCTACAAAAAAAAAAAAAAAAAACAAAAGATGAACGTGATCTCGTCGAAATACTCGTACGTGACTGGAATGTTGTAGAACAAAAATGTGAGTTTTATGATTTTTATACGAGTACGAACCCTTTTTTCCTTCTTCCGAATGGGCTTGTGCACAGCCTAGTAAAGTAATTTTAATGTGAGAGAAACTCGCAGCTTGCCAATCTTGTTTACACTGCGCCAGTGGTACCAGTTTAGTTCTATTTTCCAACCGATTTATGTCACACGACTTTATTTTAGCAGGACTGTTTGCTGAGCAAAGAAGTTGGAACATGCTGTTTTATTGGTAAGCCTTATGGCTGCTACACACCTTACGATAAATCGTTACGATTAGTCGGTACAGTTCAAACTGCAACGATAAATCGACAAGTGTGTATGAGAAAAACTGTACAGTTTGTTCGATTTTTCTCATACACACTTGTCGATTTATCGTTGCAGTTTGAACTGTACCGACTAATCGTAACGATTTATCGTAAGGTGTGTAGCAGCCATAACAGTTTTATTCAGTGCTAATGGATAGAATCTAAACTGGGTATTTAAAATAGATCAATTATAGAAAATAAACCTAATTTAAATTGAGTGATTTTAACAATAGTCAAACAGTATTGTTTTTTTTTTTTTAAGTTGGTGAAATCATCAAATGAGTCCTCCCGCCCTGGATGGGACGGAAGGGACTGTCAGACTCTTACTGACTAAAATCCACCCGTGTTCCTTCGGATGCCCTTTACGTTCCGGGGCCACGGTATCCTGGGTTAAGAAAAACCCGCAACCCCAGCAGGCATTTGGCGCGAAACACGACGCGCCACCGACCCGGGCTTGGTCCTTGGTCGGACGGCGAGCTACCCATTACTCACCGTCCGCAAGCCCGCTCCGCCGCTGTGCCCTCTGCTGATCAGAGGGACACGCGTTGGAGCGTCCACACGACAGGCTATTCGCATACGGGCAAAGAGACCCCTTAAGGCACACAGTGCCTAAGGAAGAGTTTTTGCCCGCATCCCAGTGTGCACCGGCCCGAAAAACTGGACTTCGTTCCCCGGACGTATCCGAGAGGGAACTCCAGTCTACGGGCGCACGTGGAGGTTTCCTGTCTTAGCACCCCACAATTGTCAAACTTGGAAAGTGTTATCTATTTACAAGAGAAATGGTACTACTTGAGTATGCCGGAGATGGATTTCCATGAGCAAAAACTATTTTTATTAAAATGGTGAGAATTTTAGGTAACAGGGATTATTCAGGGCATGTCGATCAATAAATACAGGGCCAGTCATCTAGGGTTGCCAACCGTACTCTAAAATAGAGTATTGTACTCTATACCATGTAGGAGTACTCTATAATCTATAATACTAATAGAGTATGCTAAAATACTCTTTTTTACACAATGTTTACTATACTAGTGCCAGTCATGTAATATTATGCAAACCCATTATCATAAACAAAAAAATCGACCATTTACATTTATGTACCTACCGTATCCCCAATTCCCAATTTTAGAGTTAGAAAGTTTGGAGTCATACAATTCTTTCAAAAACTATGAAAAATAGTAATGTAGGTACTGCGAAAAATACGAAAAAATAACTTTTTAGAAATATTGAATAAATAATACCTACTCTTTTTTGGAAGTCCGTACTCTTTATTTACCTCCTTTGAAATCAGAAATACTCTATTTCTTCTAATAAAAGTTGGCAACCCTACAGTCATCTTGCTCGGGTAACACAATTACCGGTAGCCACTACAAAGCCGATAGGATGTCAGTGTAGTCAGCAGAGATATTTTTTAGAAAATATAGGAGCTAAATCGGAACATTGGTGGAGTGATATAGTATTTCTGAAGAGGAACTGCATAATTGCAGAGATTCACTGTGTGCTATGATGCCTTAGTAGGACTTGCATTTATAAACTCATGCCTTTTTTCTGTTATGTATCCGGATGGGTAAAATGGTTTATCATGGGGGTAGACAGACCTTCTTCTACACTTGTTACATAATCGCATTAGTAACTAGTTGGCTGGAAAGATTGGTTCTGTTTCGTTCCTTTTTTTTTAAACGTTGTCCCACACTAGGAATTTCTCTTGTTGTGTCGTGAGTGCGTTTGTAAACAGAACTCACATCCACAAACACCCAGACCCGGAAAGACTACTTGTAGGTCATACAAATATTTGTTCCGTGCAGGAATCGAACCCGCGACAAGCTGCACAGCAGTCCTATTGCTCAGGCACTGCACTAACCGTGCCGGCAAAAAGAGTAGATATCTTCTATCTATCTATACTTATAATAAATCTGTAGAGAGGTCAATTCTGTACATAAAATATATTTCCAAAATAACTATCAGGGGGTGATTAGGGATCGATACTGATGCCAAAAATGCAATTTATAAAAATTATTGTCTGTCTGTCTGTCTGTCTCGTCTGTCTGTCTGTCTGTATAACCGTTATAGAAACAAAAACTACTAGACGGATTTTGACGAAACTTGGCACAATTTTTTTTCATTCTCCTGCGCTGGTTATAGTACTTTTCATCACGCTACAATCAATAGGAGCAGAGCAGTGAAGGGAAATGTGAGGAAAACGGGAGAAGTTACTCCATACACGCTAATCTTCGGAACTACTTGACGGATTTGATTGTTTTTTTTTTGTTGTATAGCTTTTAAATTTCGGCAACATAGAGGCTATAATTTATCTTGGAAACTTGAACACCTGATGCAGAACTGCAATAGATCAGCTAAACTATAAGAGATACAAAAATAGCGCCATAGCAAAAATTGTTCCGCGTGATGAGCATTTTCTGCTGAGAAAATAAATTTGAAGATATGGAACACCTGATGTGGAACTCCAAGAGCCCAGCTACACTATTAAATATACAGTAATGACGTCTTAGCAAGAGTTGTTCAGCCTGATGAGCACTCCCTGTTGTCGTATAAAAACTGAAGATCTGGAACACCTGATGCGGAACACCTGATGCGGAATATATATTATAGGAATGACGTCTTAGCAAGAGTTGTTCAGCCTAATGACCACTCTCCGTTGACGTTATAAAAATTGAGATCTGGAACAACTGATGTGGAATTCCAACAGCCCAGCTACACTATAACATATACAATGTATATGAATAACATCTTAGCAAGAGTTGTTTAGTCTGATGGGCATTTCCTGTTGACTTACAAAAATGAAAGATCTGGAACGTCTGGAATCGTCATGCGCGTCCCGTTGCTTTCCCGTACCCAGGCTCTAAGAATTCGACATCAGACGTTTCAGATCTTCGATTTTGACGAACTCATTGTCGCTGGCATAAGCAACAGGATCCGCGTACGAAGTCGCTGGCAGAAGCTAGTTTTATAATAAAAAGTTTCCATACCAATATTTTGTACGAAAATGTCTCTCTGTTTTTCGTCTTGTCAAGAAAACGAGTTCTTTTGACAGAAGAATAAACAAAGACCTGGGATAAGATATTTTTTATCCAGGTACAACGTACCCTTGGGATGATTCCCGACCTCAAAAAAACTGACGAAACCGAAACAAAATCTAGATCTCATTTTTTTTAAGTAAATAATTTAGGAGTTTCTTTGCTCAGAATATTTTACTAAATCACCAAAGCGTGTACTCGAATCTCAACAGTAACTTAAAAATCTGAACATGTTTTTTATTCTACTTACTTTATTATGAAGCCTCTTGAAAAAAGCTTCGCGTTTTAGTACGTACCTTCACAAATCCTAAATGACCGATAACTGTTTTCAAGCGTAACGTTTTATTCAGCAATAAACTCAAGAATTTCGATTGAAAAGTAATACTTCTCTCCCTACATCAGGTAAAAAGATACTCCAATGTTTACATTCATCGAATATAAGTTTTAGGAACTATCAACGCAGCCTATTTCAGAGCACGCGGACGTCGAGTAATATGCGACTTGCCGTCTGATCATGAACCATTATGTTGGTTTCACGCGCTCCAAAGAGCTGTCAGCGGGCAAGATCTGACGGGGCCAGAGAGGGCCAAATGCCTGCCGGGGTCGTGGGACTATCTGGACAGGTAACCATGTCCCTGGAACGCAAAGAGCTCTCGAAGGAACATCGTGGATTTTAGTCAGTCCAAGTTTAACAGACCCGTCTTCTCCGCCCTGGGGAGCTGGAGGGCTCATTTGATGATTTTACCACGATAGTAAAAAATCTTATCTACTCATTCATTTATCGATGCCTAAACAAAAATATGACCGATCGTATGCTACTTCAGCTAACTCAGCGAAAAAAAAGAAGAAATAAAGTATGAAATTTAGTGAAAAATGGCTAAACAATTATGTTAACTTTTTACTTTTAAATTTACAGAAAGACAAAAGATTTCCACAGAAACAATTCAGATAGTATCGGATACTGCTGTCTCTCTGTATCGAGCATTCAAGCCATTTAGTTGTCATCCTATATCGTACTCGTGCGAAACTGTTTGTTTGTTTACATCATTCGTTTCAATTTATGTTTACACGATTTCAATCTCAGGACACCCGCAGATTGGATTCCGTGGATAGATAAGAATGTTTTCAGTGAACATGGGAAATGTATTTTTGTATGTTTGTGTTACGTACTGAGTATTTTTGTTGTGATAGAAAGTGTGCAAAGGAGTTTCTATTGAGCAGTTGGCATGTCTACTTTGTGTCAATTATTATTTACTTATTTTTTGTAGTGGTTAAATAATCATAATTATGTGAGTCCTACCGCCTTGGGTGGAGCTAAAGTGACTGTCAGACTCGTCATTATGAGTCTATTAATGTTCCTTATGCTGAGATACACGGAACAAACACCAAAAACGAAAACTGAATGCCCTACTTTACGGTGACTTTCATGAGCAAAAAATAGGTACCTATCTACTCGTATTATAATTGAGACGATAAGTACGAACCTTTTTTTGCAACGCAAACGTATACATTACTGAAACAAATTTTCTTATTCACGCCTATTGGAGCCTTTTTATCAATTCTTACCAATTTTTATCTAATATCTCGTCTATCTATCAAAAAGATAAAATATATTTGTGGCTTGACAATCTCATACATTAGAAAGCTAATGTATTTCGCCAATATGCCGCAAGTATCGTTTACATGCATGAGCGATGGCTAAACATTTACCTACCTCGCGCCGAGCAATAACATATTTGCGAACCACGAATATTAGCAAAAGCTTTTACCTGAACGAGAAAACATACTTACTTTCAGTATTGACACACATTCTAATGAATGTAGTCCAAAGTGCTATGAAAATAACGTCGGTTATTGTCTGCGTATTCATAATTCAGAAAATATTCTTTTTTTTTCTCTTGTTTTGTTGCGTCCCGATGTTAATTGACTAATGTTGATTATTGTTGGTAAAGTTCGTTTTTGAGGTTTGATTTTATTTTTAAATGGTAAGTGTGAAAATGTCTTAAGTCTCTTCGTAACAACACGACATTTAAGTCTCCGATATCTTACGTCTTTGGTATCCAGGTGACTATCGAAATACATACGAAAAGAGGTTCGTACACAGGCACGCGTCAATAGATACCAAACTTGCCAATGGATACCAAACGGCCTTAGGGCCGAAACTGCGTTAAGCGGAAGCCCACGCGGTTCTATACAAAAGTGCTCCGTCGCGGGGACCCGCGCGGGCGTCCG
Source organism: Agrotis clavis (assembly GCA_954870645.1). Classification (NCBI taxonomy): domain Eukaryota; kingdom Metazoa; phylum Arthropoda; class Insecta; order Lepidoptera; family Noctuidae; genus Agrotis; species Agrotis clavis. The sequence goes on from OX940920.1 coordinate 15,563,303, forward strand.
TCGCGGGGACCTCCCCGCCCGCTCGTCCGTCGTGGGTGCGGGGCGCACCTGCGCCCCGCACCCACGCAACGAGGCCCGCATCCGTGCGACGGACGCCCGCGCGGGTCCCCGCGCGATGCCACGCGCGGTGTCACCCGCGGGCTTTTTCAGTTAATAAGGGTTCCTTGTTGACTACGGAACCCTAATAAAAATCTTCAAATTGAACTAGCGACACTGCGTAAATCGGTCTCCGCGACGGGGACCGTCGCATACCCACGGAGCCCAGCCGCGTGTCCACGCGCGGTTCACCGCGCGGGACACCGCGCGGGACCCCGCGCGGTTTATTTATTGTTGAATCAAAAATAGGTCGATTCCTGATTACCTGGCCTTAACGCAGTTTCAGGCCTTAGACTCAAAATTACAACACAAACAAAGAAATTCCTTCTAAGAGACGCATTTGATCAACCAAAAACGTAACACAATAAGACATTAGCCACATTCCAATACCGATACAATTCCGTGTTAACAGCACTACAACAAAGAACAAAGCTGTCTAGAAACAGCTGTCTCGAAAATTAATTAATTGAGAAAACTGCAAGGAATGTACCATTAAGAAATCGCTCTTTTGGACAATGATAAATGCTACTGAACAATTCTGACGGATTTTTTTTAAAGATGACGGATTGTTTTATCTGATGATGTTAAATATGAAGTAGGATATACTTTTTTAGGTTCTTGATGTAATGAAAAATGTTTATACTTGTATACACCATCTAATATTTTTTAATGGGAGTGATATTGTGGGTTTTGGTTTGCGTAAATGACGGAATTCTATGTAAACTTTTACTCTGTATCTGGGGAGTACTACTATCTAAACACGAAACTCATTCATTCATTCACTCGTTTCGTTTAACATTTGTATCTCTGTGTCTATCTGTGGCATTGTAGTTGAATGCAAGAATATTTGCTAAGGTAACTACGATTATAGAAAATGCCTCAGTGGATAAACAATATTTTGTCTGTCGTACTTTCCAATTTCAAACAAATCAACTCAAACGCTATGCTAGCTTTATATTAGAATAGTTTAAGCCCCTTCGTACACTAGGCAACGCAAGTCTCCGATACCTTACGATTTTGGTATTCATTGGCGCATGCTTGTGTTCGAACCTCTATAGGTTTGTATTGCGTTAGCCGCTTGGATACCGAAGTCGTGAGTTATCGGAAACTTGAGTCGCCTTGTGTACGAAGGGCCTTACTTAGCGCCCATGTACACGACGCAGCCGCCGCACCGCGCCGCGGCGGCGTCGTGTACAATCATGAGCCCTTAAGGTTTTCTATTTCATGGTTTTAATATTAGCATAAATAGCTTTGACAGCATCAAGTTCTTTAAACGTTTGACTTCAACGTTAACTTATTCAGGCGGACCTGTAAACTTTAGTATTCCAAACCTTATTCCTATAGACCTGTAAGAAATTATAAAGTTTCACTTTGATCTGAGTTAATAAATTAAATCTTGAACTGGAAGGGCCAACTCCAAGAAATATTATATTTGCTCCAGTGTTTTTTCAAGACTGGTTTGCTTTTAGATTTCTGTCAGTTGTAACTTGGAATTAAGAAATTATTTTACGTCTAGATTAATATATGATGTGATAAATCACAGGTTTTTTGTAAACATACACTATTTTTCATCAGCCTTTATCGTCTACAGTTTCAGCCGCGTAGATTTCAGAAGGTATTTGCCATAAAAAGGGATTTTACCGGATAATTACTAGGAATATTGTATCCAATGCTTTAACCAGATCATGCTCTTTCTGTGTACCACATTTTATTTAAATCTGTTAAGCTGTCAATGCTTGAAATGATGACATTAAGTTTTAACAATTAGTTATTTAAATAAAAATGAATCACTGAAATGTACTGAATAATTTCCGAGCAACTGCACTGAATCGGATAATTTTATTTTTAACCGACTTCAAAAAAGGAGGAGGTTCTTTCAGGAATAAGTTGGCATTTAAAACAGCTTCAATAATTTTACTGGGAAGGTCGACATGGGAAGTTGGGTCGGGTTGCCAGAAAAAGATGGATTGGAAAATGTCAAATTTTTATTAATAATGAACCCATTGCAATACTAGTAAATAAATAAATTTTCCAACAGTTGAATTTTACTCGAAATTTAATACTTACCGAATACCTTCCAATAATGCTGCTAGGATTACATAACAGTGCAAATGAAACTAGTGGAACAAAGAGCTTGTCAGCCATCAGCGATCCAAACAGGTTGGGACAAGCGTAATGAAATATTTTCATTTCCCCGCGATCGTTCGGCAAACATGTCAACGAGGTCTTTCACAGACGTCATTACAATTTCAGTGAACGGGAAATGTGAAAGGGCCTAGATATCAATTGTAAATAATAATGTGGGGTAGTTTTTTTTCAATACTGCTTTGTCAACCATATTTTTAATGGGGGCAATCCCACCACACTATTTCCAAACCACTACGATAGGCTAGTTTTCCATCAATGAATTGCAATTCTAATTAGCCCGTCGATAAAAATTATGAAAAAAAAAAGCGACTCGATCGACTGCAGCGCAGCGTATCGCGGGTTCGATCCCCGCACGGAAAATTTGCAAGTAGACGCCCACGGCGTGTGGTAGACGCCCACGGCGTCGGACGTCGGCAGACGACCTCCGGCCAACGTAGGCGCGGGCGAGTTGCCCTTTACTCGCTGTCCGACCATGGACCATGCCCGGGTTGACGGCGCGTCGTGTTCCACGCGCGCCTCAAAGAGCTTCAGCAAAATGACGGGGCCCCCTCACAGAGGGCCAAAGCCTGCCGGGGTCGCGGGATTTATTTCCATGACCGTGACCCCGGTACCGGGACATAAAGGGCTATTGAAGGACACCGTGGATTTTAGTCAGTACAAGTCTGACAGTCCCTCCCGCCCTGCCCGGGGTGGGAGGCCTCATTTGATGATTTTAACACGCTAAAAAAAGTAGTTGTCCCGGGTCTGGGCGTTTGTGTATGTGAGCTTCTATATTTGTAAACGCACCCACGATATTGGCAGAAAATCCTAGTGTGGGGCAACGTTTTAAAAAAATCATAAAAAAGGTACGTAAGGTATGGTAACGAATTTTTGTTTCACGTATTAAATAGATATTAATAATTTCACGTATTTAATAGATAGGTGTCAAGGGACACCCGGATGGGAACGAAGTTCCTATCGATTAATTAGTGAAGGAATTGTAATTTTTTTTTTTTTTTTTAAGTTATAATAATATTTTTTGATTTTTGTTATTTGACATCTGGGATTTCTATTTTGACTGCAACATCGGTTTCAACACCCTCGAAAACCATGAAAACGACACCCATGACGAAAACCTCGACATTTTTTGCAGCCGCCATCTTGGATTTACATTTTGACTGCAATATTGGATTCAACACCCTCGAAAACCGTGAAAACGACACCCATGACGAAAACCTCGATATTTTTTGCAGCGGCCATCTTAGATTTACATTTTGACTGCACCATCGGTTTTAACACCTTCGAAAACCATGAAAACGACACCCATGACGAAAACCTCGATATTTTTTGCAGCCGCCATCTTGGATTTACATTTTGACTGCAACATCGGTTTCAACACCCTCGAAAACCATGAAAACGACACCCATGACGAAAACTTCGATAATTTATGCTGCCGCCATCTTGGATTTACATTTTATCTGCAACATCGGTTTCAACACCCTCGAAAACCATGAAAACGACACCCATGACGAAAACTTCGATAATTTATGCTGCCGCCATCTTGGATTTACATTTTGACTGCACCATCGGTTTAAACACCCTGGAAAACCATGAAAACGACACCGATAACGAAAACCTCGATATTTTTTCATTAAGGATTCATTATTATTTTTTATTATTTACAAAAAACCTGTATGCACTCAACAAAAATAATCGTCGTGACACCACACTGTTCAATGCGAAATAGAAATGAAAATATCTGGCTTGCTTTCTATAAGAGAGAGAGAGACAGACAGAGAAACATATCTGTCTGTCTCTTAATATAGCAAAAAGTGTCGTGACAACTTTTCGTAAGAATTCCGTCTAGCCCCCTTTCACAACGCGCGATAAGGAACTTCGTTCCAAAAACAGTAGCCACATGTTTCCAGTCATAAAATTGTGAAGATAATAAAATCTTTGTCTAACAAACTGGAAGGAAAATTTGAGTTAAAAATGAAATACATTGTTGGCGTCACGTTGTCTGCCAAATAAATTCCATCAAGGAATAGTTTGTTACGCAAAGTTGTGTCGCTGTATCCTAAAATTGTATCACATGGGGACTTCGGTCACAATGTATGTAAACCTTGTTGGCGGATTGAATTACTGGTCTCAAGTGAACTTCGAACCCAACCTTTACGGTTTAGTTCCGGGTTTAACTTTGCTTCATGACGTCCAAGATCACTAGTTAATTTCAGGAAACTTCCACAAACTGGGCTTTTACACTTTTTTGTTCTCTGGGTAAATTTCCCATAGGGCGAATCCTTGAAACTTTTTCGTTTTTGTGTTGCCTTATTTACTAAAGTTTTATTGTATTTTGAGCAATGAATTTTAAATCACAAACTTACCAAAATCAAAACAAAACCCGCCTTAATTCTTAAAAAAATACTTATAGTTACACCACAAATCATCAGATATAAATTGATGCGGGAAAAATAACGGTTAAAGTAACGGTTTTGCATAGGTAAGGAAATCTTATGCAAAACCGTATGTCCCAGTAACATACTTTCGGCATTCTATATGGAAACTATTCAATACTCACTGAAATTTCTGCTTCACATGCTCGTTTCACACGCCGGGAACTTAAGGACAGGTGGAAGGGCACCACGCACTCAACACAACCCAATTAAGAAGCCAAGAATGCGGTCACCGTACCCGGAATTACATTGATTTGAACAGCTCCGGCGTATCTACTGCCTATTGGAATTCCTCTCGACCGTAAATGTGGTTACCGGGATTAATCAAATAAAAAGGATCGGCGGTCCTTATATTCATACATATATTAAGTTAAGAACCGTTAGTTAATACACACTTTGAGATGTATAGGGTGTCTACTTTCTAAGCCCGTCATCGAAAACACGGGGAGTCATTTTAACGCGGCACTAGTGTCTATTAGATATGTTCACATTGCATTAAAAAAAATAGTACCTTTCCGCAGGTCATGAGTGGTGGCGCGGACTTCTCAGTTCGAGCTGGTTGTCAAAACCTATGTCACTAAGGCCGAAACCACGGGTTTCGTGCTTAGAAATTAGGCCCCCTACTTCTGTTTAGTGTATGGTAATTTTATCGTCATTATTGTGTGTGTGATACCGAGCACAACGCAGACATGTCGCATCCACGCCACAGCCGCTAGCAATACTGCGAATTAGCGGCCGGCCACATTGCAAGAATAATAATGTAACCATTTCCACATTTTAACGGTACTTAGGTGTTCTATGACGGTACAACAACGTAATTGCTGCACCTTTTGTTGCCGCAATGTGGCGTGGTTGTGGTACGTGGAAAACAATGCTTATTGGTATTATATTATGGGACTATTTAAGGTGTCTCGCCAAGTTACAACACTTACAAGCTCCGCGTCTGGGGATCCACCCTCTTAGTCTGTCGACGAGTCGGGAAAACTGTCCTATCATGTTGTCACCAATCATTAGTTCCTACCACAAACTAATCTTATGTCGGTAAATGATGTAGAGTAGAAACTACCGTAAACTACGGCCGAAGTTACGGATTTCGTGCCGAGCCGAGCCCCTTATAGGTCAGTAGTTCCATATCAATATAACTCAACGGCTGTTACGTTGTGAACGCTTCAGTTAGGCGAGTATAGGCAGTAGAGAGTAGGCACTCGGTACCCCCATTTGGCCCCTTTGATCGTGTGCCCGCGCTAATTTATGCAATTACTGCTTACTCAGCAACTTGGCTTGATATCAAGAAACTGATGATGGTAAGGCGCCTGACTTTCTGATATAATTTTATTCACGTCTCGTGTTCACAAGCAAACGTTTTCATTAGAATTTGTAGGCGAGCATATTATTATTATCACTCTATTAGATTTTGGGGGCTCTGTTTGTTTAGGATTAGTTTTGGTACAGGGTGATGCGGTTGTGATCTTAGGGATGAGACAGTTTTACGTAGAACATTTTCAGTTTTCAAACTTTCCTGAAGTGTAGATATAAAGTGGTTTGCTTTTAGATAAAACTAAAGCATTCCCTGAAACTTTGCTGGAAAGCTGTTGGTTAAAATTGTGCTATGCTATATTATTCTGGTCGCGGGACTAACGAATAACCGTGATCCCAGAACGTTAAGGGCTATTGAAGGACACCGTGGATAGAAGGACACCGTCTGTACGAGTCTGATGGTCACTCCCGCCCTGCGCTGGGTCGAAGGACTTATATTATGATTATTTTACCAAGCTAAAAAAATGCTATATTATTCTAATACGCTCAGCTTTCAAAACTAGTGCGGACGGCCATACCTACATCAGCGAATCTGGGCTAGATTGAGGCCATTGAACGAGTATATTAAAGTAATAGTTTTGCATAAGAGGATACTCCCTGGAAATACCTACTAACTATAATAAAAATCTTTGTTATTTGTAAAAAAAAAACAATAAAAATGTAAAGACTGACCTCACTCCAATGGAAATATGTAGGTACAAGGCATTGTCTATGCAAATCTCTGATCCAATCATTCGGGTTATATTCCACATTTCTTTGCACGGATGTATTCTCCAATCTCTTTGTATTATCTCTTATCTTTACACCCCAGTTCTTGCGAAATAGATAGCAATCTGAAAGGCAACGATTGCTATCTGATATATACTCTATCGTCTATAATTCTACGTGGATAGTTAGACTAGATCTAATTCTAAACTATAGTTATAAGTGTACTATGTGATCTCGGCAGAGCTCCCTTTGTCAGAGATGAGGCCTGTGTCCCAGCAGTGGGAACATTATAGGCTGATGATGATGTGACCTCGACACATAAATGTGCGATAGACGCTTGTGCGAAAAACTGTACTGCGACTCCATAACCATAGTTCGAATGCACTCTTGTGCGACAATCTGAAGCTCAACATTACGATGGTGTGACAAATGTTTGCGACAGTAGATCGTCACTACAGTAGTACTACGAAAGGATATAGGGAGCTTAGGAAACCGCAACGGATAGGTTAGGTTCTATTGGAAAGCAAGCGAACTTAGCTGCCATTTTGCTAGGATCTTTTTTAAGGTTCCTTTAAACTTTTCAGAAATAGAAGCCCCGCACAGCAGGTCTTCTTCTTGTAAAAACGAAGTTAATATGATTTTATTCATTCTTCATGGTACAATATTCATGTCACGCTAAAGTAACATCGATTTTTAGTGTGTCGCACAAGCGTTAATCAGACATCATTTGTCGAGCTCACGTAGCAACCTCAGTTTCTGTTGCAGCTCATGCAGCATACAGTTTTGGACCACATTATTACGCAAACAAGGTATAAATTCTTCGAGCATGTAACATCGTGTACACGATACATACATATATTACACTCATACTTGCAGCGTTGCGCTGTACGTTGCCAAACTTTTGGAAAAAGACTTATCGTTTATCCAACATAAGTGCTCGAAGCGAACTGGAATCTGTAACAGATTAAAATATCCTTAACCAATTGCTCTATTGAACTTTCATGTTTTAAAATATAATTATGAGGTATAAAAGTAGGTAATACTATAAAAATCTCTTTATTTTTCCATGATCCATTGTGTTTTTCAATTCATTGCTATAGCATTCATTATTATTTTAAACTTCGTTTCCGTTATGAAATTTATTGACAAATAGCCTCGCCAAAAATACGAGTATTTTGATGTTCCTGAACGTCTATTGTGTGTGAGCTCATGTCTGTCAACTACAAGTACAGGAGATTAATATTCCACTTCAAACTTTGGAAAGAGATAAGCGGCAAGTTGTCGCATGAAGCATTAACGAACGATGAACCAGTGATAAATGTCACATACGACAGTAGTGTGTGATAGAGATAACGTTTTACAAAGCCGAAATTAGTCAAGTATCTATTTCTAAACGCCGATGTACAATGTACATATTGCCGGTATTTACACTTTCTTTTAGGCCTCGTAAGGAGGGGGGGATGTGGACAACGAGTAATGGTGACTCGCCGTCCGATCATGGACCATGCCCGGGTCGACGACGCATCGTGGTCCATGCGCGCCTCAAAGAGCTGTCAGCAATCTGGCCGAAACCACACAGAGGGCCAAAGCCTGCCGGGGTCGCGAGCCTATTATCTGGAAATCGTCACCCTGCAACGTAAAGGACTACTGAAAGACACCGTGGATTTTACGCCTGACCAAAAAAATTTCACCATTTAGCCTCGCGTTTTTTAGACTTCTCTGTCTATACTTAGGTCAACTTATAAGGGTTGTAATACAGATTATAAGAAACGTTACATCCGGGACATAAAGCAACAAGTACTTATTTTGTAGGCCTAATTGTGTAGCCCTTTTTACTTTATGTTCTTTTGTCCGTTGGGAAAATAGACGACTTTATTACTTAATATATTTTTCGTTTTCTGTTCTAATGGTATAAAAAGTATATATTTATAAGCGTCTTTCGTCATCATTTCTGAGAAGTGGGCCTGCTTGTGGTGCTCAAGGGATTCAGTCGGATGTGAGGAACACAGAACAGTTTGACACGATAATGCTTGAGAGAGGCCTATGTGGACGTCTACCAAACCTACCTACGTAGTATTACAAAGAATATAATGTACTTACATCTTTTCTCTTGGAAAAGGTTATCGGCAGACGGCGAGTATTGGTTAGCTCGCCCTCCGATGAATGACCACTCGGGTCATTTCACGTTCGTTCCACGAATCAAGTAGTTGTCAACAAACTAGTAAGGCTCGAAAGGACTAAATGCCTGCTGTGGTCTTGGGACTGTCTTGAGAGGGCACCGTCGCCCTGAAATTCAAAGAGCAACCGAAGAAATAGTATGGCTTTTAGTCAGTCAAATCTATCAGTCCCTTAATCCGCTCCACTTAGGCCAGGTACACACGGCGATTATTTTCCCGTATACCGTATAAACGATTTTATCGAATAGAGTAGTGACAACAGAATATATATGAAAACTTAAAAATTGTTTACACGGCGTTCATACGGGAAAATCCCGTGTTCGAGAAATATATTTTACCGTATACCGTGCGAAGTTATCACCGGAACGCCGCGTCTCGAAACGATTTTATCGAATACGACACGCAGTGGCGCTTATGTTCATGTTGTCTCGTTCACACGACTCGCCCATTCGAGAATCGTACGCACTCGCATGCGTGGCCCGAAAAAATCGAATCGAATGGTTGCCGTGTGAACGACTGCATCGTATACGGTGTACGTGCCGTATACGTGAAAAAATCGAATCGAATGGTCGCCGTGTGAACCTGGCCTTAGAGTTCATTCAATGATCGTCTACCTCGAAAAAAATAACCGATAAAAAAAACAGTCAATGTAATGATAATTCAAAAAAATGTACTTCAACTGGTATCCTTCTCAATTTTCAGTATTCCATGAGAGTCCCCTTCGCGTTAAGCACTTAATAAATCTACAAGGCAATATCAGTTTGAATTTACCGGTGTGATAAATTGATATCGAAATTGCTCGTAACTCAATAGATAACGGCGCGGGAAAACGGTGAAATTAATAGGGCGGCCTAATTGGCATTCCCTTTTTTGTATTTGTCAGCTTTAAGTGTAGATATTTTGTTACCGAGTCATTTTACAGTCACAGGTCTGTAGATTCCACATTGGGCACCGGTAATGGTAATGGCACCTTAGCTACTCCATATACTGCACTTATAAAAAAAATCGCGTTAAAGAATATACAGGAATTATTTATAAGTTATTTTAATTTATTTTACCTACATGAATATAAGTGATATTTTTTTTGTTAATTAATGCCATTATGTAACTACATAATATATTTGATTAAGATATCTCGCGTTTTATTCGACTTCCAACAACCTTTTACAATTAATATGTAAGACTTCTTTAAAATTAATAAAAATAGAAATTACATGTGTTTTTTTTTGTTTTTTAATTTCCATAATTAAGTTAGAATGGTACCGGTGTTACTATCAACAAAATAATTGAATTTTTGGTCGTTTGGTTTTAATCATAATTAAAACTGTTTGAGCCACAAGAAGTGTAAAAGTTTTATTTAAAAGTGGAATAAATACGAAATAATAACGATAATGGACTTACACATGAAAATAATAAGATATTTTTTTTTTATCGTAGTAGTTTTAGTTAGTCAACAAATCTTCTAAAGCAAATATCTGGAACGCCTTCAGAAAACCCATGAATATGGCCGTTAGGTATTCTATTCTATTTCTTATTATGGCAAACAAGCCGATTTCGACTATTCTGCCACTGTCGGAGGCGAATTGGACAAGCAAGTAGTGTGTATGCGAAACGAAAAATTAGTACCTACACTAAAAAGGAGCGATAGAAGTCTCCGTTCGATGACACAGTTGAACTTAATGTGAGTTTTCTGGGGTTAGTAATATGGGACTGAAACAAATACCTAAAGAAATAAATTACTTAAATAAAGTTATGTTACAACATAAAATATAACATATACCACATTCATAAAAACGGTTTATTTAGGGGGGAGGAAGGGCCTACAGTTTGATATTATTGTGACGGATGAAGATCATCAACGTCACAAGTAGGTCTGGGGCCGTTAGGTAAGAAACAAAACACAAACACAAAGTTGATCTGAAACTCGAAGACTGTTGTTTGTCACACGGCACCATAGACAAACAATATCCGGGTGTGTTCTGTCTTAAAAAGTTACTATGTGAAAGTTTATACGGAATAAAATACCGTGGGTTGGGCAATGTGTTGTCACTAAAAAGTAAGGCTAGCTCTCCCTAGCAAATAGAGTCAAAATTGAATTACTCATAAGCTTAAGTATTAAGCTAGATTGTATTTTTATGATAAAACCGTATTAGGACACAACGTCCAAAAAAAATAAAAAAATAATAGATTAAAATCTAAATACCCACGTTTTTAAATTTCCTAAAAATAAGAAAATAACCCTACGAGTCTAAGAGAGGGGCCACTCAAAACGTGGGGGCGTATATGCCGTGTATAGATCGTGGGTGTAAGTTGCAAACATACGCCCCCACGTTTTGAGTGGCCCCTCTCTCAGACCCGTAGGGTTATTTTCTTATTTTCTCATTTTTGCTGCTAGCCTGGCCCATCCAAATTATACCAATCAAATCTTCCCAAGGGGCGGGGACTGTGAGTGTGAATGAGTGAATTCTAAACTACTGGGCTTGTTTCTTTCTTTTTAGTTTTTATTTAAGTAATTTTTTTACGCATTCGGGTTTTTTGTTTTTCTTTAAATTATTTTTAAGTAAAGTTCTGGGATACAAAGTGATGAAACGAATAGTGAAGTAGTTTTTTCCTACAGACGAAATTAGATTGGAACGAAAACAAATCGTCCAATACCTTTTCGTATTTAAATCGGCTCGTGGGATCTTGAGCTTTTTATTTACTATCTGTTCCTAGAAGCTTCGCCCGCTACAACTCGAAAGTTATCCCAAGGGAACATTAAAATTAGGATAAAAACTATCCTATATGCCAATCCAGCCATCCAAATCCGTCGATGATGAAATTAATTTGATGGCACGGCTAGCGCAGTGGCTGAACGATAGGACTGCGCTGCGTGTCGTGGCGTGGGTTCGATCCCCGCACGGAGCAAATATTTGTGTGATCCGCAAGTAGTTGCGTCGGGTCTTTCTCTTCTTCATATGTGAGTTTATGTGTTTGTAAACGCACCCACGACACAGGAGAAATTCCTAGTGTGGGGCAAAGTTTAAAAAAAAAAATGTAAAACGTAATAACCTACAAAATGTAAGTTTTTTTCTTTGATATCCGTATGTGTAGTTACAATTACCAAACGGACTTATTTCTTTATTCGTACTATTCTTGCTTCTAGCCAAATGTCACGATTCTAGGTCAACGGGAAGAACCCTATCTTATTTGTTAATCCAGGTTATAAATTATTAATCTGTGTAACAAACATCCAAATCCGTTCATTATTTTTTGCGTGAAAGATTGACAAACATCCATCCATCCATCCTTCACATTGTTTCGCATTTGTAATATCAGTGAGATTTCCCGAAATTCACTCGTGATGGTTTTGAAGGATTATTGACAGAATTCTAATTCCATACGGATCATATTAGCTTGAAAGGTCACCAGTGTATTATTATTGCTTCGAGGTTACTTAGGTTCCGGTGTCGTTAAAATTTGACCTTCGAGTTTCATTGAGAGAGGTATAGGTCAAAGTTGAAGCACTTTATGGTTCGTTGACTAAGTTTATGAGGTTTTAGACGATGAAACAGCGTCAAACATTTTTTTTCTATATAACCTACATGTTTTTGAAGTGAAAACTTATTTAGCGAATTTAAAAAAGTGTCAGACTCGCGTCAGGACACGATCGCGTCAGGATGATCGAAAATTCGTAAGACGAAAACTTAAAATTTAAAAAAAAATCGTGTATATTGTTTAAAACATGGAAATAAATGCACAACGGTAATATTCAAGTTTTCACTTCTGCCGGCATTCCCGGAGTGCACCCCATCTTTTTTTTTTTTGAAAGTTAATCTATCTTTACTCAATATTATTAATGAGAAAGTGAGTAAAGTAGTATTTTTTTAACGGAGAACCACAATCTCACGTACACAAACAGCCAGACCCAAAACAAGTAATTTTAATTGTAGATTAAATAAACATTAATTTGGTCTTTTCAAAACGAAATAGTTCCAAAATTTATTTGTTTTACTGAGTAGGAAGTCTTCTGTTTTGCTAAAATAAATCATTTTACACCTAGACAAAGTCAAACTAAATGTTACTTAGAAAATTGTACTTAAAAACCTAGTTCATGATCTATTGATTTCCTTACAAATGAGGATGTTTTACGAAGTGCTTACTTATTGGGTTGATTTCTTCAAAAGGGGATTTTTTTTACACAGAATTTTTGTATCGTTTTTTTTTCGCTGCTTTTCTGTTCGAGATTCGGAACTGCAACACGCATTACTGCAGTCAATCAGTTAACGTGGAGGGGTATGAGTTTCTTTCAGTAATTTACATCTTAAAAAATAAAGATAATGATTCTCAGTTACATAATCATATACTTTATGTGACAAGTTAGTTTGTTAGTTTATCTTGGGAACAAAATAAGAGGAAGAAATGAAGACTTTGGACGCAAGCCAAAGCTGGAACGAATCTTGTCTCTAAAAGTTTGCATAACATTAAGTACAGGAAAATAACTTCAAATAGCTATTCCATTCATTGTGTTCCAAGATTCGAAAGTAGAAGCATTCTTTACAGAACTCAACAAAAGAGTTTTTCTTTTATTAACTTGCAGTAATAGAGAGGGTATAATAAAGTAGTCTTAAAATTGGGTAGTTTACTGCATGAATACATTGAAAATCTGTTACATAATAATTAACCCCTTTACTATCCTAAGAAAATTATCAATACAATTACTGCACTTCCAATGGGCGTTTTTCCATTAGCCGGCACGGCACCGGCAACGGCGAAAATGTATGAAAATGTACGGCTCGCTTTTGCACTTACCGGCGCCGGCGCCGGCACGGCGTTCATACATTTTCGCTTCCCAGCACCGGCACTACGCCGGCGCCGGCGCCGGTGCCGGTGCCGTGCCGGCTAATGGAAAAACGCTCAATAGTGCGTTAAATACAATGCATGGACGTATGAACTTCAACCGCCGACCAATAGTGTTGTACAAGTACGTCGAAACACGATATACTTATTGGATATGGCAACCTTTTACGTACTTGGCAGGTTGAAGGAATTATCTGTTTTTTTTATTTGATTGATTTTTCAAGTTTCTCGTGAACAACACTATTCTTGGTGGTTAATAGTGTATTGCATGTCATGCACGGACGTACGGAGCTAACTCATTAGTGCATTGCATGTAATGCATGGACAGTGAAAGTGTTAAATGGCCGAACACTATCTCCTGAGATGAAGGTTTTCGCCTAGTTCAGGAGGAGATGAGTCGAAACTTAATGACTCCTATCACAACCACCACTAATATAAGACCTGTATTGTTTAGAACTTCAGTTAGAGGATCAATATTGACAAAGATACAATGGTTCGAAATTAGGGAGTGGGGACTTATGCCTCATAGCGCCTGTTAAATTATACTGACCGAGTGACGTTTTGTGATTTTTAGAAGCGCTGTACGAGTATCTTCGTCAATACACCCGTATTTATTATTTTGTTACGTAAATACGTAACAAAATAATAAATACGGGTGAGTTATTTTTTGGTAATCTATTTTTCGGACTATTAACATTTTTTGAGTAAATTTGCCTATTAAATTGTAGTGTTACTTTCCTAGACATCTGTCCCAGTTATGAAATGCATTTTAAGAACGAAATTCTCGTAAAAACTCAACGAGTTCGAACGAAGACGATGAAAAAATAATATTTTATTGAACCAACACAATTTTGTTTCAATAATAAAGTAACTTAGTAATAAAAATTCGCTGTGTTGTAATATTAAATTCTTTTCAAATTTTCGAAGTGCAAAAATTCGTCGTCATTAAATTTGGTCTACTTTATATTCAAATATGATTTTATCAAACTTCAGAAGAAAAAAGATAAGGCTTCAGTGAGGTACAGAATTCAATAAAACGGGTACTGACTATAGATGTATTGAATAAAAATAAATGTACCTACGGTTCTACGTACTTTGAATAGGCAGGTAACTTTTTATTGACGTACGAAATTTAAACAATGTGGCTTGCGTGAGGGTCGGTTTCCATCCGAGCGCTCATTATGCTGCCTTTATCAAGAAATGACGGTCAAAGGGTGCGTCCTAATCAACAACCTTTATCTTGTAAGTACTACTTGCTGCCCCCTGGGAATACAAAACTTAATTCTTCCAGCTTAACAAGGAAAACTTGGCAAACGTTCGACTTTGCCGTAAACTTTAATGAAAGTATTGCAATTTATTTTTAGAAACCACTTACAACTTTACCTGAATATACTGCTCTATATTTATTGTTCTAAATGAATCGTTTACGTAATTTGAAGTCTCTAATTGCTTCGAAACGGTTTTACGTTTCATTTTTAATTCAAATGTTACTTTATTTTGCGTTGTTTCGTTATTTAAATATGGGTATAAATTAAATTAATTATTCTGTTACGATCGCAGAGTATCTTTCTTTATAATTCAATGCGGAACAGAAAATAACTTCCATTAGCGTTTTCTTTCGTGAAACTGGGGCACCAGATTGTAATTATTATTATACGAATTCATAACTAAAAGCTTTGACTGGATACCTATCGTATTTGTAATATATGTAAACGTAAAAATTTGGCAATAACGGAGGTAGTTCAAGTTTGCCAACCTAAATGAAATTATGTTGGCAGAAATAATTTCTGAAAAAAACAAGCATTCGTTTCGGTTTTGATGAACATCTTACGATTACAAGTGTAGAGCTTTTTAAAGACTTATGCCCCTCCCATAAGTCTTGGCTCGTCGGTACAGTATTGGCTACTGTAATAGCATCGTTCAAAGAGGAATAATACAATGTCTTTAGGTAGATCAAAAAATATTATCCGTACGTAATTAAAAACATTATTAGACGAAATATTATTAGATAATAGTGACAAACTGGTTCAGTGGGGAAATTCTGATGAAGACGGATGCGACTGCGGAGTCTTATCACGTTCATGGCTCACTCATGTCATGTGGTCTTGGAGGACCTGTTTTTTGTTTAATTGTATGAGCACTTCAGGTACCTGTCCGAATGAAGTTTTATTTTCTGAGCACTGCGCACTGCGCGAATCCGGTACATTATGAGGCTATGAATAAAGTAGAAGAAGAGTAAACAAATTTACAAAGACTTTTTCAATGCACTCCTGCGAAAACTGGCACTTATCGCACTACGATTAGGTTTAAAATTCAGTGTATTTCACACCTGTGCTTTTTTCTTTTCTTTGTGGCACTTGTGTTGAAATAAACATTTCCACAGATAACCAAGTCCAAAGTGGTTCAATGCTTATTATACTCGACGGTGATGGAGTTTTTGTTTAAAATTTTCCAATGATTTTGGCGTCTAGAAGGCGTAAATTAACCATTTCTGTTAGATACTCCAAAAACAATTATAATTACAGAACGAATCAGTTAATTACAGAAAGTTCTCTCATACCGTCGTAGTAACATAAATTGGGGAGTTTCGCTTGACGCTAGCTCCATTATAATTTACTCTGACGTCGAAAATGTGTTGGTTAAATCCATTAATATGGACGGCGAAGCTCTTGCTGGGGAACTTGCTGTCAGCTAGTGTCTAACCTATTTTCAAGAATGTATCATGGAGTTATAGTGAGGTGAATACATTATCAACATGGACAGAATATAAGTACGGTTATGCTATAAGATAATATAACGAAGTCTAAAGTTATAAAATGTCCGGATTCCGTGTTCAAAATAAAACGTAACGTTGTTTTAGAAGCCACTTTTCATAAATCCGTGAGTGAGCAATATGCATTTATTTTAATGGCATTGCTACTATACATTCATTCAAATCTTATATGTATAATACCTTAAAACTAACTATTGAAAACCAATTTATTGAGTTTCAAAATAAAACGCCCGACAACATGAATATCTCTGTCTCTGTCAAGTACCCTTAGCACGAATTTTCAGTATTTGAGACGTAAAGTAAACTGGAACTTTGACAATTTCAAACTGACAATTTTCAATGAAAAATTTAGTTCCTTCTCCGCACACCAGAGGCGCTGTTCCGTTTTTTCATACAAAAACGCTGTAAATACTGGAAAGATGCTGTAAAGTAAAAGAGTGAAAATTCGTGCTAAGGGTACTGGTCTTAAAGGAAGACTTTATATTTTTTTTTAATGTAACCTCACATCATGAATTTTTCTTGTTATTTAATTGCGTTTACAATCATATAATCTTACATACACAAACACTCAGACCCGGAACAACTACTTGTAGATCATACAAATATACTATGGGCAGAGAAGAACTTTGATGGCTTTGATGACATTGGCTTTGATGCAGACTAAAATATTTGATCTCAACATCACAAGTACATTTGTCCGTTCTCTTTACGCCACAATTTTCACTTGAACAAGTCTCGCATAGAAAATAGAACCACGTCTCTTGCTTGATTCCCCAAATTCTATTTGAATCAGTGAATGTTAAGTCGGTTCGAAGTAATGCGGCGTACGGTGGTCATCCGTCAAATAGTAGCTGCTAGCGTTTTGTTCATTGTAGTGTAGACATTTTGTTTGAAAATTGTGAATACAGGCATCTTTTATCTCAGATAGATAAAAGATATCCTTTATTTGCAATTTTCACACATATACAAACAGACCAGATTTCACTTCTTGTACATTATTTTTATTTTATTTAACGATAGAATGATATACAGTAACATTATTTTTAGTATTATATGCGAAACCTGAATATAGTTTGTTCAGAATCAGCAACTGATTCGATTCCAATAATTTTTACACCATGTTATTTTTTGTTTAAATTTCACAATTCTATACTTTATTTATGGAAGACATTTTGAAAATATTCTGTGATTAAGCTAAACTATATAAATATAAAATACTAAATTAAAGTAAAACTAAACTAAACTATTACAGAGCATCGAAAAATTCATCCTCAACGCTGTCAGCTGGTAATGTGCCCAAGAGACTGGCGGCGTTGCCCCTTTGAATAGCAATACTTAGCCTCTGGCCAAAGTAAAAGCCAGCTCTTGGGTCACGGGAAGCGTCAACAAGTCTTTTTGCGATATCTCTGTAGAGGCTGTGAGCACTCGGACCCCATGGCCCTAAAGTTTCAACCCCAAACGGCTCAAACATATAGTTACCACTAAGGTTGCTATATTTACGCCGCTTGAGGTTCTCAGCAACCGCAGCAGCAGAGCCAGCAGAGCACGATGAACTTGGAAGATGGGATGGCGCAAGAGTATCGACACAGGTAGCGTCCCATACTAAAGGCCTACCCATCTTCCAAGGAAACAAAGACATACCGTCCGGTCTCCTGCCATCGTTGCGTGCCAAGCCGTTGGGTTCTAAAACAGCTGGAACGCCGACGGTAACAAGAGCTCGTCGAATAATGTCGTTTATGTTCGCGTGGCGCGCAAAACGGCCCGCGCTGCGGCCGCAAGACAGGCCATGATGTCCGAGGCTGTTGACGGCTTCACCGCAGTGACAGCGATGAGGAGAGCAGAGTGGGGATCCCAAGCGGAGAGCAACAGTGAGCCGGAAGGTGGTATCGTCGAGTGAGGTACCAATGCTCGACGACGGCAGTGCATGAAGCCAAAGACCCGACTCCCACTTACCCACAGCCAGTAGGCGCGCACGCTCAGCAGTAGTAGCAGATGTGTTCAGTAAGTTATTCTGAACTACACCGCAGAGCGGCTCATCCCACTGTCTCCGGGAAGATGGATTGCCGGGTAAATCGGTATTCGGGCAAGCAATTTTCCAAGCGTCCAAAGCCTCCAAGAAGCACGGCACATCAAAATCAGTTAGTGTGGAAGCCAGGATATTCCTAACTAATTTTTCAGTGCCGTGGACCGAAGAAATGAACGCCGGTAAGCTGATACTGGAAATTTTGCGAACGCCGAGACCACCCATGCGAATGGGAAGGGTAGCTTGGATCCAAGCTCGGTCGTCCAAAGCCACATTTAAAATGGATGAAAGTGTTTCTCTGATAATGACGTCAATTTTGTCCAAAAGATGATTGAACTTCCATAAATGGGAAGCACGAAGGAAATATATCAATTTAGGGCCGAAACAACAATAGCGAATTAGAGTAATGGCCGAATGCATGTTAATTTCGAGCAATCTACCTGAAATATCAAGAAAATTTTGAATTTTTTTTTGTTTTCAAAATAACATGGTGTAAATTTAAATTTTATTACCAGTTAATTACAATACAATCACCGTACGGTTAGATACCTATTGTCTAACTATTATCACGAGTGTATAACACAGGAGACGCGGTTTACGCGAGTGTACCGCGAAATGAGCATGTTTTTGAACGGACAACCAGGTATTATACAAGCTTATAACTTTGTGATTTTTTATGATACGGTTTTGAAATTTTGTACATAGATTCTTTACACAAAAATATTGAACAGGTGTATCGGATTTGGCATAAACAAAAAAAAACTTTTTCAAAAAAAAATGTAACCGCCTTCAAAAACAACCACAAAAAAGGGTAAAATAACAGACAAAATAACTTTTCTTTCGGAAGTTGGTGGCTTTGTTTTTTTTATTTCATTGTCTTTTTTTTTTGCCACTGACTTCCGCAACCAAAAGTACTTTGAGCCTTATAATATTTTTTCTAAGCCGCGGGACTTATCTCATTACCCTGACCCCGAACCTAAAGGGCTAATGAAGGACACCGTGGATTTTAGTCAGTACAAGTCTGACAGTCCCGCCCTGTCCTGGGTGGAAGGACTCATTTGATGATTTTACCACGATCAAAAAAAGTGTTTTGTCTTTCTAGTAACGCAGCTAAGCTTTCCTAAAAAAATACGTGTTTTCACTAACAATAAACTTTTAGTATTCATTGGGGATAATCCTATAAAATAAAGACTTGACAGAGCATCGGAGTTACCTAAGATCTTAGCTTAGAGTGGCTTTAAGTTAATACAATCTCAAATTCAATTATGTATTTAAAGTGTTTTGACTCAAAGTACCTATTACATAATACTTTGTAAAATCTTAAAAAAAGAAAGTAAAAGTATACCAATTAGATAATTATAATAGTAATTTATGCCTGCGTAACTGCGTCGCGTATGGTAGATTTTTTGTGGAAGCATAATCGCAAGAGATTGATAGATTTGAGCTAACAGGACAAGACACCGATGACTTAGTTGATAAAGCGCCCGGTGTACTGAATTGGAAGGTCACCAGTTCGAGTCCTGTCCACAATATTTTTCTTTACACAAAAACATGCACTCATTAACTTTCGCATAATAATATTAGTAGGATAAGTACAGTTTTTCTATTTTCAACGCTAAAGAATAAAGTTGACGTCATCATCATCATCATATCAGCGATAAGACGTCCACTGCTGAACATTGGCCTCCCCTATAGACTTCCAATAGGACCGGTTAGAAGCGGCTTGCATCCAGCGTGATCCTGTGGTTTTCATAAGATCGTCTGCCCACCTTGTTGGTGGACGTCCTACGCTGCGCTTGCCGGTGAATGGTCACCATTCTCTCGAATGGTGACCATTCACCGGCAGGCGCAGCGTTAGCTTTACGGCCCAACCGGCCATCAGTTCTGCGTGCTATATGGTTTGCATCATTTCAACTTGCTAATTCGTTGGGCTATGTCGGTAACTTTGGTTCGTCTACGAATCTCCTCATTTCTGAATCGATCGCGCATAGAGACTCCGAGCACAGCCCTCTGCATAGCTCGTTGGACTATACTGAGCTTACTAATGAGCCCCATAGTAAAAAGTTGACTTAGTTGTATAAAATGTAAACATGAAGTAGTACTATAACACATTTCAACTTGCGCCAGTAGTAAAGACTTAACATACACACACATACATAGGTTCTAAGTGCAACGGAACTTAGACAGAGCGACTTTTCATGTTTCACAATTTCATAACAGTGTGACGTGCCTAGAGCGTACCAACAACTTTACAAAATTGAGACAATCGCTGGATGTTCAGTCTTTTGTGTACCTTTTTTTTATGTAATGAAGTCATCAAATGAGTCCTCCCACCCAGAGCAGGATGGGAAGGAGTTTCAGACCTGTACTGATTAAAATCCACGGTGTCCTTCAAAAGCCCTTTACGTTCCACCTGATAAGACAAACCCGTAACCCCACCAGGCTTTTGCCCTCTAAGGGGGGTTCCGTAATATTGCTGACAGCTTTCTGAGGCGCGTGTGGAACACGACGCGCCTTCGGCCTGGGTATGGTCCATTATCGGGCGGCGAGTTGCCCATTCGCACCCGTCCGCATACCTTTTCTCTATATCTGCAAGATTTTTTGATCATGACAAAGATTTAACTTTTAGCATGGTAAAACCATCAAATGAGTCCTCCCGCTTAGGGACGGACTGTCAGACTAGTACCGATTAAAATCCGCGATGTATTGTTCTTTCAATAGTCCTTTACGTTCCGTGGTCCCGGTTACTTTGCTGATAGTTAGGTAATCATCATCATTTTCATAGGCGTATAACAGTCCACTGCTTAACTGATTATTTGATTAATAGAAATATGAAATGGTTAAAGGTATGGTTTTGATATTTAATTGTGTTTGAGTTGTTTGGACGTCTATTCAGATTTATTTAGGCATAATATATAAAAAATTACTTACTACTGTGTATTATAGTCTACAAAATGTAGAGCAACAAGAAAAGTTTTCCTCTATCGATGCTAGGAAACGTAGCAGAAATTAAAACGACTAATTTTTGATAAGTTTAACATAACGTAGCAATACAGCTACGCCGTAGCAATCCTGCTACGCTGTAGCAGTCGCTTAGTTTCTACTATATTTTTCTCAAAATATCTGCTTTGTCAGAAAGACCTTAATTGAAATTCCAAAGAAACCACATAGGTACTAGTATTGATTCTCCCAATTCATTAAGTTCGAGTACATACCTACTGGTCATAAAGAAAGGGATTCCGTACATTTTTAGGTCTATTCAATATTATGTCCAATATGTTATCAAAGGTATACGATGGACATTGTATACGGCTCATGGAGTATTAAATGGACCAAGACAGATGCTGTTAAATTTTGTGACGCGTTGCCAATATTATAAAGATGAGCTTTTGATTTGACACAAGTTATGGGCTTTGAGAAATGAAATTTGAAGTTATTGAGGACCACTGGATGCGGAACTGTTGATGTTTTTATTGTAGCCGATTAACATTGGGGTGCTAAGACAGGAGGGGTGCTAAGACAGGAAACCTCCACGTGCGCCCGTGGATTGGAGTTCCCTCTCGGATACGTCCGGGGGGAAGATCAATTTTTCGGGCCGGTGCACCCTGGGATACGGGCAAAAACTCTTCCTTAGGCACTGTGTGCCTAAGGAGTCTCTTTGCCCGTATGCGAATAGCCTGTCGTGTGGACGCTCCAACGCGTGTCCCTCTGATCAGCAGAGGGCACAGCGGCGGAGCGGGCTTGCGGACGGTGAGTAATGGGTAGCTTGCCGTCCGACCAAGGACCAAGCCCGGGTCAGTGGCGCGTCGTGTTTCGCGCCAAATGCCTGCTGGGGTTGCGGGTGTTTTCTTAACCCAGGATACCGTGGCTCCGGAGCGTAAAGGGCATCCGAAGGAACACGGGTGGATTTTAGTCAGTAAGAGTCTGACAGTCCCTTCCGTCCCACCCAGGGCGGGAGGACTCATTTGATGATTTTACCACCTTAAAAAAAAAAAAAAATGATCGGTCCATCCACAGACCAACAAAGCTAAGTATCAAAATATTTGCAAAAAGCAAGTCCAACTTTACAAACATTGAAATCTTCTCGTAAACGAAGTTGCAAATTCAGAGTTGCAAGTTTAAAGTTCTTAGCGTAAGACTTTTAATACTTGTCGTAGTTTTCGTGTTCAAAGACGAGAAAATGGCTGCCATAGATATTTTACGACTGAAATGAAATAACAATAAAACTTTTCATTTGTCTGTGAACGGCTCGTTCTCAGGAAACGTTTTAGATTGATGTTTGTATAATATTTGCTAGTCTAACTGGCAATTTCTTATCTGTACCTTTTTGTGTAAAACAGAGGAATATTGTAGACATCATCATCCACTGTTTCTTCTTTTTTCGAAGCATCCTTTTTGTTCTTTTCACACTGTTATGGGTAGTTCTTCAGAGATAAAATTTTCGATGTCTGTGGGTATATTTCTGTAACCAACTAACAAAACGGCATGTAATATTTTTTTCTGTACAGTTTAGCTTTAGCTCTACCTGGGACAAATTATATTTTTTTAATAGTAGCTATCTAGATACAAAATAAAAAATTTTGAAGTTTGTTCTCCTGATTCATATAGGGCGTCCGTTTCCCATTTTCCGGAACAAAATGGTCGATGTCGCATTTTCCCTTCGATTCATCAATATAAATTAAAGTTATATCGAAAGGTAATTAATTGACCTCTTACAAAAAAAATATGTATTAGATATAACTACGTTAGTTTGTTTTTAATTAAGTAAATAAGAAGTGTCCGGCGTATAAAACTGATTCATGTGGAGTAAGCTTTGCTTGACTGTACTTGGTCGAGGAATATTGATGAGAGTCTGGGATCCCACGTGGGGGGAAACCTGTCGTACAACAGACGTGCTAGAAGGCGGGCGTGAGGCTGGTTGGCTTAGAACCTGGTGAAACAAAGGTAAATGTCTGATTCATCTGTGCTTGGTTTAGGTACCTTGCTGATTACAATGCCTAATTTATTAATTATATTTTGCTGTTTTAAGACTTTAATCTGAGTTTCGTGTGATGCTTTTGGGTAACAGATTCGTGTAGAAAAATGATAATACTGAAGTCTGTATGAATGATGAGTTAAGCATGATTTTAGGCAAAATCATGATTCATCTGTGCCTGATTCATATGTTCAGAAATCCATATGAATCTAAAAATAAATTAGTTTTCCCCTTTTCCAGCCAGAAAGGAGCACTTTTGTTACGTTATTTTACTTTTCCATGTCAGTAGAGTGTGTGAGACAATTTTGACATTATTCTTCGGTATTTATTCATAAGTCAAACTCTGTCTCTTTTATTTTATTTTACATTGCTGTTCACAACAATGCCACTATAAATAGTAGAAAAGATGGAAAAAATATATCTATGAGAAAAAGAGACCCACAGAATATACGAATTTTTCATCCTTCTAAGATGGAAAATAAAAAAAGATCCAGACAAGTATGCTGCGTGGAGATTAAAAATGAAAGAATTATATTTGAAAAGAAAGAGAGAAAAAACAAAAGTAAACAGAGAGAATATTATAGGGTTACCCTTGTTTGGTAGAACAACTTTTGATATAATTTTACTAATTCGAACAACGTTTGAGAAAATAATCAGTTTGTATAATATCGGTTAACTTAATTTTCATTTCATCGAATATTTATTTGCGATAACAACATTTGCGCTATTGCTCAAAATGTATAATATTCATTTGATATAATATTCAGGTGGTATAACATTTAGTTTATCGAATATTCGATTGGTGTAATGTAATGCAGAAAAGAAAACATTGTAAATATTTGTTCCGTCGATCTACCTTGGTAGGTAGTAATCATTAACTAAACTAAGGATGCAAGAGCGAGCGAAGCGAGCTCGGGACTTGGTGCACCCCGACTCGGACAGGTTAGGTTGGAAGGGGATGGCGGGGTCTGAAAGACCCCGCCATCCCCTTCGTGTTAGGTTACTGCAAACCTTGCAAACAGAAATAGGAGCCCCGCGAAGCGGGGCTCCGTCAAGCTACCTCGGTAGGTGGTTATCAGTAATATACGCTCGCCCTTGTATCCTTAGTCAAATTGCCGATTACTACCTACCGAGGTAGCTCGACGGAGCCCCGCTTCGCGAGGCTCCTATTTCTGTTTGCAAGGTTTAAAGTAACCTAACACGAAGGGGATGGCGGGGTCTTTCAGACCCCGCCATCCCCTTCGAACCTAACCTGTCCGAGTCGGGGTGCCCCAGGTTCCGAGCTCGCTTCGCTCGCTCTTGCATCCTTGGTGAAATTGCTGATTACCACCTACCAAGGTAGCTCGGCGGAGCCCGATTTTTTTATAGACAATGAAAGGAAACGAATAATTAATTAACTGAATATTCGATGCGATATTTCGACTAAATCATTATTAGTCTAGTAAAACATTAGTTTAAATAAAATTAGTGCATTTGAAAATTCGGTCAAATGAAATTATTTTAAAGAAATAAATAGGCTAAATAAACATATAACAATTAATTATTCGGTGAAATGAATAATTCTACGAAACGACTTTATTGTAACCAAAATTAGCCGGAGTGATTTTCGACGAAACGTTGTTCTGCCAAACAAGGGTGACCCAATATTATAACGTAGCATTAAAATAACTACATCTAAATCAAAAATATCTAGTACCTATTTATAACAAAATTCTCGCTTTTCTGTAAGTATTTATTTCTGTAAATGTTATTTTGAAAAACAAGAATTTTATTGTTGAATTGACCAGGTTTTTTCCTTAATATGATCACTAATAATATTGTTTTATAAAAAAATATTATTGTTGTTATAATATTATGATTATTTTCTTCATACAAAGCCCATTTTTATTTCAAGTGTTCCATTTTTATTTCTGTTCCTGATTCATCTGTAAAAAATTCTGATTCATCTGGGCACAAAATTTTTAAACGTCGATATCTTTAAAACTACTTTGTAAAAAGGAGTCCCTCAAACAAATAAATGTTATTTGGAATATCTATTTTCATATGAACATGTGTTACTGAGCTGAAAGTGAAATTAAAATTTGACCATATAATCAGTCAAAGAATCAAATTTCGAAGAACTACCCTATACCTCTTCGCTTGTGTTTTAAACTAGCAAAAGCAGTAGCTACCAATACGAAGATTGTAATACTTAGGCCCACTTGCACGAACCCGAGTTATCTTTTAAACTCAGAGTTAGTTGCTAACACGAGGTTAAATTGACAATATTGTATGACAAACTGTCAATTTAATCTTGTGTTAGCAACTAACTCTGAGTTAAAAGATAACTCGGGTTCGTGCAAGTGGGCCTTATTAGGTTGCTTTATTTTTTTTTTCTGAATTTGACGTGCCATAGTAATTTATCTGTATTTGGCCAGTGGCCAACTTTGGTAGCATAAAATCAGGTTTATTAATCCAAAATTTAATGAATCTTTTAGAAACGAAAGGTTATTAGATCATCCTCGAATTTAAATAATCCCAAGTTATTGCTTACCGAAACTGCAGTTTCATTTTAAGTATTCAAAATTAATATTTTACTCTCGAGATTCCAGAAACCATTCAAATTTAACATCATTTTTATCCCTCATAAATTCTGTCGTAAAGATAATAACAGATACTAAATTTTAATTCCATGAATATCATAATTCGGGATTGTCGTCGCCAACCCCAAATTTTATATACTTGACGGAATCGAGGTCACCTAGATTTATTTGAGAATTCGGAACGTTGCGACGAAAAACAGTCAGTGTAGATATGACGTGCGAGTGTCTGTATCTTGGTGTAGACAAAGGAGAATCTGAGAAATATGAAGACGAAATTAGAGCCAGAAGAGAGACCCATATGTAACGCAGTGAATGTGTTTCGAGAAAGAGGGTATGCTTAACAAACTAAGCTAAAGTTTCACACTTTGGAATGTAGTGACAAATTTTCTATTCCGAACTGTTGTTTATTTTCGTGATTTACTTCACCCTCGCTCATGCAGCTCTTACCAACAATCACTCTCTGAGATCAGCCATGCGCGGTATGGAAACGGGTAGGTCCACAATCACACACATAAGGGACAGTAATGGCATAAAGCAAGGAGATAGGACTAAGGTCATGCAATTATGCACGCAATTTTACAAGTCCTTATACTCCGAAAATACTACTCCCCAACTCGTTGCTGAAACATACAAATGTGCAGATGATATACCAATAATAACTGGTTTTGAAGTTCATAAAGCTCTCAGAAGCATGAAATACAACAGAAGTCCAGGGGAAGACGGTATCACCACTGAAGCAATTCGAGCGGGGGAGCCATCCTTACTACCTCATATCTGTAATCTATTCAACACCATTCTTAAAACAGGCACCTTTCCTAGCAACTTTTGTCACGCAAATATAATTCTCTTACATAAAAAAGGTGATAAATCTGATATTGGGAATTACCGTCCTATCAGCTTGGTCTCGCACCTATACAAAGTCTTCATCAAAACCCTTGAAAACCGTATATCTGGAGCATTGGACCTCAATCAACCTCCTGAACAAGCTGGATTCCGCTGTGGCTTTTCGACTACCGACCATCTACAGTCCCTAAACCAGATAATAGAAAAGCACCAAGAGTTTCATCGACCTCTATATCTCGCATTTGTCGACTATTCGAAAGCTTTCGACAGCCTATCGCATAATGCGATATTTTCTGCACTGTGCAAACAGAAAATAGAATACACTTATGCACAATTAATACAAGAAATATATCGCAATAGTACCGCAGCCATCCGACTATCTACCACTGGAACAGCTTTTCCCATCCAAAGAGGAGTCAAGCAAGGCGACCCGTTATCTCCAAAACTCTTTACAGCTACGCTGGAAGAGGTTTTCCAAAATATACACCCGCTCTGGCAGGACAAAGGCATTGTTGTCGGCGAAAAGAGATTAACTAATCTACGGTTCGCCGACGACATTGTCCTTTTTTCGTCTTCTGCAGCTGAGTTAGGCACAATGCTCGAACAACTGAGCCACGCTAGTCACCAAGTCGGACTGACCATGAATATGACCAAAACGAAGCTGATGACGAACAGCTCCCAACGCAACATACAAATTGGGGGTGTGGCGATTGAATATGTCCATGAGTACATATACCTCGGCCAAATAGTCTCTTTCCAGGCACGACAAGATAAAGAAGTTGCTCGACGCACCGAGAATGCCTGGAAGAGCTATTGGTCGATGAAACATCTAATGAAGGGTTCTCTGCCTCTTTCACTCAAACGAAAGCTCATGGACATGTGCATTCTCCCCACCCTCACGTATGGTGCGCAAACATGGTCTCTCACAAAGAACCAGAAGTCCGCACTTGGAGTCTGCCAACGAGCTATGGAGCGAAGTATACTGGGTGTCAAACTTACGGACCGCATTAAAAACTCCATACTTCGCTCCAAAACACAAATAGCCGATGTTGGCCTAACAGCCGCAAGGTTGAAGTGGAACTGGGCTGGTCATATCTGCCGTATGTCGGATGAGCATTGGGCAAAAATAACTACTCAGTGGATCCCAAATGGCGGTAAACGACCACGCGGCAGGCCCAGAAGGAGATGGCGGGATGAGCTGGACTCATTTTTAAGGGATTGGCCTACAATCGCACTAGATCGCGAAAAGTGGAAGGAGGGAAGGGAGGCCTTTGCCCTGCAGTGGGACGACACGGGCTTATAATAATAATAATAATAATAACTTCACCCTTTGCGTCAGGTGTGTGACGATGCGATGCTATAATAAACAGCAGGTGTTTGTTATAAAATACTCTACATAAAAACACAACATTTTATGCCCTGTATTTTTTTATTTAACCATCTTAAATCACCATTCTGTGACCCATTCATTTACCCATTACGTCATATTTTATACCCAGTCCATACGTATTTTTGCTCAATCGCATAGAAATAGGGCTCAATTTGAACGTCTCACGATAGAGTGTTTTGGGGATCCCTCATAAAATAAAGTCATGGAGTGCCATTGATCGACCTTATTATCTGTCCCGGCGTCCCGTAAAATGAAGCCACTAGAGCCTCCACCTGCCAATTCACGTTATATTGCGCAGACAATGATTGATAACTCCATTTATTACCCAGTTAATTAAAAAAAGATTCCGAAGGTATTTTCTTTTTATTGCTTTTATACTCGTACCTATTATTTGGGAGAAACTCGTGGTAAAATACAGGTGTTTAAGTAGATTTTCAAGGTTGAACTACTATTATTGAGGTCGGACGTGAATGGGTGACCATCCAGTATATTCTGAACCACTGCATCACCCGTCGCCAAGTCATAGGTTGCGGCGATATTCTTTTTTTTTACAGTCTAAGTCTAACAATGCAATCAGTCTTACTAAGGGACATTGTGATTCCCAGTTACTGAGTTAGGGAAGTTAGATTTTAGCAGCTCCCCTATGTAAAATGACGACACGGTTGGCGCAGTGGCTAGGCTGTGCAATGTGTCGCGAGTTTTATTTCCACACGAAACAATATATGGGGTGACTGGCAATTAGTGTACGATACTTAAACACGTGATTGTGCTCATGATAACAAACAATTTTTAATATGGGAGTGGGAGCAAAGCCCAAATCGTGAAAAAAAACAGCTGTTCAGTACATTTATGTTTGCCTAATGTACTGAACAGCTGATATTTTTTTCACTAATTGCCAGTCACTCTATATACAATCCATAAGTAATAATAATTGTTCCGGGTGTTAAAATATGTGAGTTTTAATGTTTGTTAATGCACCTGATACGGGAGTTTCTAGTAAAGGTCAAAGTCACACTATAAATGCAGTGTTCCAAATATTATCTTCTATATACAGCATTAACTCTACACTCAAACGTTAATGAGCTGTGGGTTTGGACAGAACTGACATAGTACTCATTGCAATTATACCCATTCCAAGTATAATCTCTAATGGCATCAACAGAGTTAGAATTAGTGCCAAATCACTGTTTCAGCCAGAATTTTGGCTTAAAATACGGTGTGTTGTGAAAGTTTAGAAAACCGCAGCGCGCTTTAATGAGCTAAGTTCGTAGTTAAAATTATTTAGCTAAGCTTGTAGTTTCATATTCAGTGCTCTTATGATTTAATTAAGTGCCTAAAAGTTGTAGTAGAACGATAGTAGAAGATGGTCGGGACGGCAGGGACTGTCAGACTCGTACTGACTAAAATCCACGGTGAACCTTGAATAGCCCTTTACGTCCCAGGCTCACGGTTACCTGATAAGAGAGTCCCGCGACCCCTGCAGGCTCTGGCCCTCTAAAAGTGGCCCCGTTAGATTGCTGACTGGCTCTTTGGACGCGCTATCGAACCTCGCAGTTGTGACACCCAGGCGTTTCTTCCTTGCCAATCAGACACTGGAACCTCCAGAAACATCCGTGTCCGATGAGGACCTGCTTCAGACGGAAAGTAAGGACGCCATGGCGCCTCTCCAGCCACTCCTCAAAAAGGGTTCTTAAAGACGCGATTGCAGTGTGCCCGAATAACAGATGTGGTGTCTGGTGGACTTGCGGTGGTG
Source organism: Agrotis clavis (assembly GCA_954870645.1). NCBI lineage: Eukaryota > Metazoa > Arthropoda > Insecta > Lepidoptera > Noctuidae > Agrotis > Agrotis clavis. Next base: position 15,593,359 of record OX940920.1, read on the forward strand.
GGCACGCTACCCCATTGTTATTTTGAAGTCTGATACAGCTGAAAAAAAAATGTAATAATTTACCTAAAAAATAAAAAAAGCGTGTCCCCGTACAGATCCCCTTATTAATCTAGAATACTTCAAAACAATCGCTAAGCTCCTCAACATTTTAAAACCGACTTGTTTTTCCAGCAATTACTTACAACGGTTGGAACTTTTCGAGAAATCAACACAAGCGTACAATGAAGCTCTTCGGTGGAATGTGAGTTAAAAACAAACAACTTGAGATTCTATTTCCAGCCAGTAAACATGCAATTAGAAGCACGAAAACCGTTGATAATGTTTACTTGGATAACTCCTAGTTTAAATTCAAACTTCGAAGCGATTCTCCCGTCTATATATATTTTATTCCGAAGTGGCTAGTTTGAGGTTTTGTGTTGATAAAACTACTCGTAAGTCGTAAGAAGTAAAAAAAAGGAACTTCTTTGAGCTATTTTTTGTAACTTTTTAAAAGAAGAAACAAAACTTTTGTCTTTGTAGTTTCTATAAGTTATGATTCTTTTGAGTTACAAATTCTGTATTCACCATTACTTACATTTGAACGAAACAGACGTGTGTAACTTATTAGATCATTTAAAAGTTTCGAGAAATTAGAATACTTGTTATTTAGACAAATACATGTTAAAACATTTTATAATACCCAATGCAAAGTAAGTTCCTATATATAAGCAATCATACAATATTTCAAAGACGTATTTGTTTGTAAGTTTGTATCTAGGGACGTTTGGCCCAAATGATCCAATTTTATTCGCGGTAGGTCGGGAGTCAAAACTTCATACGAACCAAGTTGCATACAGAAGCTATTTCATTTAGCATTAAAGTTATCTCTTCGACATCACTATCAGATAGTACGTAAATACTGCATTTGATAGGTATAAAACAATGATCTTATCAAAAATACAATTAGAGCAATGAAAGGGGATCATTTGTGAAATATACAAAGACTAAGTTAATGGACGTCAAATAGTGCGAAGCAATCAGGCTCGTTGATTGTTGAGCACTCGACATACTGCATACTACTTGTCATGGAAACACGAATGTTGGAGGTATTTCCGTATGACCACCAATTTTCCAAAATAATTCAAAAAGAAGGGCCACGGTAACCTCCTGAGACAGTACCGCGACCTCCACAGATAATAATAATAATAATATTCCACGACTATCACACAACGCCATCTAGTCCCAAGCTAAGCAGAGCTTGTGTTATGGGTACTAGACAACTATATATATTTCTAAATACATACATATTATAGATAAATTACACCCAGACACAGACAGAACAAATGATCGTACTCATCACACAAACATTTGTCCTGGGTGGGAATTGAACCCACGACCTCCGGCATAGCAGTCAGGGTCACTAACCACTAGACCAACAGGCCAGTCAGACACACAGATAGATTTTCTTGTTTCTTTTTTTTTCTCCCTTTTAACATCAGTTCTAAAATTGGTAGATACTCAAACGGGAATAAGTTAACAGGAGGGTCATTCTTAGAGAGCCTTGCTAAAATAAAATTACTAACAGAATAGGTAACTAAATGACTTTCATCATCATTATCACCATCCAAGTCTTGCCTTTACTCGCTGCCGAAGTTAGGCCTCTCTTTGCTTTCACCTATATTAATAATTGCCACGTTTATGTGTCAGCCCTAACCAGCATTGCGTCATACGGGTATATTTTTCTATTATTCTATTATAGTGGTCAACAATAAAAGTGTGAAATGGTTCAAGCACATTATTAAAAATAAAGGCAATTTTACTTCCAATTAGACTCGACTATTAAGTTTGAAACTTTTGTTTGAAGTGTTTGATAAATTGACACCAATTATTTATAGGTATAGTAAATTAAACGTTTTGTAATAATTCCATAATTATCTCTGATAAATGCAAAGGTCCCATGAAATGTTTATGTGCCTGAAATAAAATAAACAACAGACAAGAATGTCTTGTCTGTTATCTCATACCACTCGTCCGTGCCGTTGTGTTGTTGACGGCTATCACACACGGATATCACTCGAATGCGTGAAGAAGCACTACTACTACTCGCCGTCTCTCTGCACGGCGCACCTCCTAGACAAATGATTTGCCACAACCAAAATCGCCTAAGTAAACTCTGGCCCTTTAGTCAAACAGCACACGACAGCAGACGACAATCGTTATCGCTCAGCAGTCACTAATACATTTTCAACTTTATGCCCCAGCGCGTAAAGTTGAAAATCTATTGAAGTTTACAGATCGTTTTCGTTTGTTTCGTTCTTTATCGCTTAGCAAGTCAGCAGTATTTAATAGATTTTCAACTTTATGCGCTAGTGTATAAAGTAGAAAATGTATTAGTGACTGCTGAGCGATAACGATTGTCGTCTGCTGTCGTGTGCTCTTTGGCTAAAGGGCCTGGTCTACAAACAGACGATGACTCCTATCGCATGGGAATCTCTACTCTTCGACTGTTCCCTTTCGGAAATTCAACTGTAATTTTGTGGTAAGTTCAGCATTTTGGTTCGTTTGTTCATTAATGTCTTTTAAATTGAACTGCCATCGTCACTAGGAGATTTCCATATTATTGTTTTATTATTCAAATCAAATAAACCGTCTGTTGCGAAAAAACAACTAATTCTGTATAATTTATACTGGATGTTCTACGGGAAAAAAGTTAATACATTCGAACCCGGGTTATAATTTACGAAATGCTCAAAAGACACGGTGCAGTACACTCTGGCAGAGTGTCGAGCTTGTAAATCGTAGCGCTCTGGTGCCGAGATCAGTGAACGAACACCTATCTATCGATGAACACTCAGCTCCTACAGCAAACGGGTTGGTTTCATCTGTCACGTTGGCCCTGTCTCGTCAACGGGGTAGAAGGGAAAAATTGTATCATCAACCCCGCTAGTCGGATCAACATGCGACGGGTGGATGGCACTGGATAAAATTGATTTGGTTGCAAATGCAACGGGGTGGCAGTTTTTACCGTCAACATTATACATTGAAAATATTCTTGACGGGGCAGGGCCAGCGGGGCAGATGAAACCAACCCCAGCAGACGCCTCGATTGTCGCCAGGCTTTAAAGTAGTCTACGGTCTACTTTCTGACTTGGAAATTCAATTGCGCGACGAAATACAGGCCTAAGATGGCAGCATAAACCCGCTGTTAAAAAGGTAAGTAAAGGTCGTGGTTGACTCGAAATCCGAAAAGTAAAAGACAGACAATAAATCATAGAGTACAATCTCATTTTTAATATAATCATGGAGTTTCACGGTACTTTATCAATTCATAATTCAATTAATTATGATACTCGAGGTAATAATCGATAACGATAAAATTTAATTAAGGTCAGTTCAAGGTGTGACACATTATGTTCAGTGACGAAGTTTACAAAATTCTTGGCATAGCTTTCCACATCAATAATTAAATAATAAAGTAAGTACACAAAAGCGGAAGACTGTAAACACCTAATTTCCGTCCGTTTATTCGTTCATCCGCATATGAAACATACATATTTCAAAATGTTTTGACTATAAAATCCTCACTCAAGCCCGGAAGGTGCTTAGGCTCCGATCACATCATCAGACGATACGAATTGCGCGACTAGAGGACTAAAGTAAATCGTATATTTTATTTTCTTTAATAAATAATTTGCTTAGGCGGTTCTCATTTCTCATTTTGTTCACACAGTTCCACAAGGTTTTGTAAAAGGATATGGGTATATCTTATTACATGTTGTAGAAGGAATGTTGATATTTATAATGATGATTAAAAATAATTATTTTTTATTGATTTGAATAAGGATTACAATTTTTCTTTCTGTTTTGACTTCAATTTTCAACAATTAAGCACGTACAATTCGTGGCCAAGGGGTAAAATCATGAACATAATATTTTATTTACAGCCATCTGATGTTCGCTCTCTGCTCGGCCGTAGTTTGGTCCGGGCAAAATCAACACATTACACTGGCGCTTTGGCAGACGCGGCACAAGCAGCGGGTATTTAATAAATAATAACTACATAGACAACTCCATCATCACATATTTGTTTTCCCGACTAGATTGGTGTCTGTCGTTGTGGCCTAAAAACTGTTTGAGATTTTGGAAAAGAGCTTGAGACACGCTGATAATATTGCTCAACACTTCTTCAATTATTGAAATGCTGATCTGGCTGAGCAAAAGTGGTTTTGAACGAAGCTATACATTATTTAAAGATGCGATTTTTTAGCAAGTTTTCATTGTGGCTTAAGCACTTTCGCAGAAATTTACCAATCCCTTCTAGTATGCGGGCTTGCGGACAGCGAGTAAAGGCCAACTCGCTGTCCGACCATGGACCATGCCCAGGTCGACGGCGCGTCGTGTTCCATTGAAGAACACCGTGGATTTTAGTCAGTACATAGTCTGACAGTCCCTCCCGCCCTGCCCGGGGTGGGAGGACTCATTTGATGATTTTACCACGCAAAAAAAAGCCCTTCTAGTATTGGTAAGACTAGTTGTCAGACATTCTGGTCACTGACTATTTATAACGACTGTCAAAGAAATTAAGGTGTTTGTCGAGGCACAGACGAAACTAGATATTTAGATGCCTTTCCGTATACTTATTACTCTGCTATCAATAGTATCAATACATCAATATACAGGGTGATTTTTTCAACTGAGCGTGGATGGCTGTATCCGAAACTAGGAATTTTGAAAAATGCTGAAAGGAGTCTCGAGGCCGATTTTGACGATAACATGACGATAATCATTGGTGGCTGGCAGTAACTTGATGAAAAAATCGGGAGATGGTGCACTGTGGCACTCCCTGGGAGATGTCTATGTTCAGCAGTGGACTGCAATAGGCTGAAATGATGATAAAACTCCAGTGGAAATAATGTACAAAATAAATCCTTAGTAGACAGTTTTACCGGTTCTCTGTCAGCATCTAATATTGCTTGCTAATATTGTTTTATTCCCAGCATTGGAACCCAATAATTCAAGAGCTCTACAAATTCGCGCGCAAACAGAATACGAAAAATGTGCGTTCGAACGTTCCTTGGTGTTGGCGCATCGCGGACAACGTATGAGAAGGTTTCCACCGGATTTCGCTGAGTGTGCTAGATGTGCTGAAGAAACGGTAATATAATTTCATTTTCACCTCACCCGCTCGGAAAGATTCTATTTCTGATTCAAAATCTGAGCGCAAAACTCCATTTTGTGCTCTAGAGCACAAAGTGTTGTTTAAAAATCGAACACGTCTTGTATTCAATTATTTTCTACACTGGCAGGTGAGCCGCCCCCACATGTCAGTGCACCAACCTATTTTTTTTTCTGAACATTAGTGTTAAGTAGTAGATGTCGTAGGTAAGTTTGAGTTTTTAAAATTCGAGAAAATCGTCTTCTACCGCCTTATATCTGTCTCTGTCTCCAACATTCACAATGGAATCCAATGAATTTGAGCATTTTTCCGCAAATTTACGTAATAATAACACACAAGTGACAAACACAAGTATTAATGTTCCAAAAAAACATTTAACTTCCAATATTAACAATTGTAGTAATTTTACTTTTAATTTCTAAAATGAATAAATAAATACTTATATAGTAAATTGTTTAAGCTGTTTCTCTTACACCTACCATTTCCTCGCTGTGTGAGGTGAAAAGTTGTGTGTTGCACTCGGCAGCAAAGTTTTTCTGCGTCTCGTACTTTTGAAAACTTCGCATCGCTCAGGATTCTATATTTGAACCGCTCGTTTCTCTCGCGGTTCAATCTTAGAATCCTTCGCTCTCTCAGTTTTCAATTCAAGTACTCGCGCACAAAAATCAACTTTGCAGCCTTGCATAACAAATAACTATTTTTTATATTTAATTTTGTTTATTTGCATTCGCAACAACTACAAATTTGACAGTTGTGAGGTTTCTAAATAACCTTGTGGTGAAAGCATACACTTATTAAGACGAATTAACTCTTTCTCACTTCTTTGTTACCTACTTTGTCTATTGTTACTTCAAGAACTCAACTTATGCGACACTAATACTAGTGGCATATTCTATGATAAAAACATGTGAATACGTGATCCTTGAATTTTGTTCAAATCCGTTTATACGATCTAACACAGTTAAACATTTGAACTAGAAATCTAAAATTTAAATCAGCAGACCGTTTAGTCAAAGCTTTCCGAATACCAATTTTAAATCGTTTGATAAAATAATCTAGAAACGTTCCGCTTTCAATTTGTTTTTCTGAAAAAAACGTCCAAGAGAGTCGCTTAGGGCCCTCTGAAAAAATAAACCAACTTTTCACGCTATTCAGCTATCTTCTAATGGAATGTTTTCTCTGAAAAACGTAGCTACGCATTTTTTTCTGAAAAATAAGTTTACCGCGTTGCCAGCTCTTTTTAGCAGGTTAAAACTTTTTGGGACGGTGTTATGACTATCAGGGCTGGTAATGATCTACTTGAATGTAGAAAAGTAGGTGGGAAAAAGAATAATAAGTTAAAATTAAACACTTTCTTTTTGATTTATTAGACAAAAGGTTTTAAAAGTAAATGACATGGCCGGATTCTGCCCTCAAAACTCAATCCAAATTTCATACTGTACATTAATAACAATTATATGAAAAATTCTTCTAAAATAAATAAAAAATAGTCGCAACAATTACGATTCTCTAAAACAGGCGAGGAAAATTCTTAAAAATTAAATGTTTTAAGGGTGATTTCCCTTTTGATTCATTGCTAGGAAGAGACAATTGCATCGACGTTTGGATACACGCTTATGACAATCAGTGTACCTATGTAAATTATGCTTGATGGTCATATTAAAACACCTATAAAACGCCCGTGACTGTTAGAATTGTACGTAAATTATTTTATTATTAGGATAATTTACCACTTTTCGAATGGCGCGCGTCTTGACGCGACTAACGCACCACTTTATAAATCGATAAATATTTAAAAATGCGTATCCAAATGTCCTAGACTTATTTTGACGTTTCTGCGACAGTTGATCATAACCGTCAAAACTGTCAAAACTGTATTGCGTTGATCATAACACGTATTACTGTGTTCGTTAGGTACTGTATTGGATTTTAGATGTTTTAACCCGAATCCACGCTATCATTTATCAGACTTTCGTTTACGCTATGGACTTGCGTACGATTTGGATTCTGACGGTCACCATGTCTAAGTGCATTATGTGTCTGAATTGTATTGTGGTCACTTATCGAATGCGACGGTATAATGTTGTAACAGCTTTAATACCGCAGCTACAAAATACATTGTCTGAATGGTTATCCTTAGAAGAGGTACGTACCTAAATCGTAATTATATTCATATTACGCATTTTGATACCACACACTTATAGAAATCAGTACATAACAATATTTTTTCATGAAATCCCACAATCAGGTTAGCGTGTGCTAGTATCTGAGATTGCACCCGAATTATGATCAAGTATAATTAACCACGTTTACTACACTACCTGTATTATTTCTTCCATTTACTCTTAAAATGTCCATGTTACAGGATCGGAGAGCAAATCTGCAAGTATATCATCCCTGTTGGATACAAGTTAACCGGCACTTGATATTAAATATACTTAAACACGCTGGATGCCTAACTATAAAAAAATTAACCTGCATTGCCTGAACCACTTCCAATTCTACCAACTGCTAATCCTGCTATCGCTTATGATCCACCACTACCTCCACTACCGCTACCAGCTGATAAACCTGCACTCAATTATATAATTAATTAATAAAAAATACAAATATCATTTTAGTGTTTTATTGTCTGTTTCTCTGCGTCTGTCTCTGCTTTGGCGATCTGAAACTTTTGAAAAGAGTCTAACAAAAATAGTTAACTGAGCATTAAGAGCGTATATTCCGAAAGCTGGCAACGTCGCAAATGGTTGTCAAATATTAACAAGTTTTAATTAATTTAGCATTGTTACTGTATGAAAATAAGAAATATGGCTCTGTAGTGCACTAAAAAATTGATAAGGGAATGCAATAATTAATATCGTAACACCGAATATATAGTTTTAGATGTAGAAAAAGCATTTGGAAGCTTTCCAAATGCCTTTTATGCACTTGAAACGGTTACAACATCAAATTCAGTGTTTTAATTGCATTCCTATATCATTTTTTTAGTGCACTACAGAGCGATATTTCTTGTTTTCATACAGAAAATTCGCCAAATTAATTAAAACTTGTAATTATTTGACAGCTTTTTGCGACGTTGCCAACTTTCAGAATATGCAGCCTGACGCGGCCCCACCGCAGCGCACGAAGAGGCAACCCACGTGTAAGAAAGCTTCGCTTTGTAAGAAAATGTATGTGGTTGTGTCCACTGCAACCCACGGAATCGACGTCATTGATACACGCGTGGCTTGCTCGAATAGGCGGTTACATAGCTCAACGCTGTCGACGTGGGTCTACGTTTCCACTAGACTACACGAATATGACCCACGACTATGTACAGCTCGATTATCGCAGGGCGGTTTTGCAGTGGCACGTGCGTAGGCTCTCCGTGCGCCGTACCACGATATACATAGTCGTGTGTACTCCAGTGGAAACCTAGATCCACAGAGTACTTTTATCCTAGATCCACGTCGTCAACTAAATTAATACACGCAGCTAAAATGCGCCGTATGCCCGTGCACAGCATACGCTGCGGTGGGGCCACACGGAACTGACCAGTCTGTATGAAGAGACAAATCTAATACGCGCCTAGTGAAGAAATGGCCTCTATCTACTGAAAATACCAATTCTCCTATTGTTCCGCCTGAAAAAAATGTGCCTGAACATTTTGAATAGCAATCGGAAATTGCTATTCAAAATGTTCAGGCACTTTTTTTAAATCCTGTTTATAGTATCTCTCGCTTGTTCTCTGTTCATAAAACTTAAACTACTATAAATAAATACCTGTAAGCTTTTATATGAGGTACTGTTTGTCAATGTACATTAATATTTTTTGTCAGGGCATCGCTCTATACAAATTCCGGCCATGTCATTTGTATTTAGAAAATTAGATTCTACTTAACATTTTGTAGGTTTGACCTACCCTGAGCGACATCGAACGTCGAATTGGAAACCAAGAGTGCACTTTTTTTAAGGTTTGTGTTTAAACACCACCCAAAAAAGTACCTATTTTACTAGGTACCAAAAAAATTCTAAACGGTTACCAAAATGGATAAATGGTCACCAAATAACGTTTCCTAAGTAATAAAGAAATAAACCTATTAAGTGTAATAAAAAAAATCTACCTAAGCAGGGTCGATGAAGCCCCGCTTCGCGGGGCTTCTATTTCTGTGTACAAGGTTTAAAGGAACATAACCAAACCGAACTTCGGGGTGTCCCTGAAATCTTGCTAAAGGGAGTTTACATTTGGTGACCATTTATCCATTTTGGTATACAAAAAGAATTATTGATGCGCATTTAAATTTGAGCCTTTATTTAAACTTCCATTAAAATAAAAATGGAGAATCAACTTAGCTCTTAACTAACTAATCAACTTAGCTCTTATCTAACTTATCTCTTTCCGTAACGAACTTAAAACGTGCCGCCTGTATCATTTAGGTTATGACACGACACAATTCAAGATGAAGTTACAACGCCCTCTCATTTACTGCAAATGTCATTAGGTACGAGAATGTGCTGGGAAGACGGCGAGCAAAGTGTTACAAGGAGCTGTTACGTTGCTTAGCAACGTGGAGTTAAAGAGAGAGTCAATGGACGGGGATACACCTAAAAGCCCGATGCATCACGGACGTATGCAACCGCAAAAGGAACAACAGGTTAGAAACTTTACCCATATTTTATAGCAGCTGGCCATGAATTTAATGACCAAAGTACGACAAACTACTTCGTTGAGGCCATTTATTATGATAAACGGTGGCTGTTACTGTTGTATAGTTGCGTGAAAAGTGTGGCGTTTAAAAGTTAATATTAAAAAGTTGAATACAGACACAGTCATAATACAAATGCGATTCTGTTGAAAATGTTATACTTTCTGCAACGTGTATAAGGAAAGTAGGGTTAATTTAAAGCAAGTTTTTTTATGATTGTAATGTTGGAGAATGTTGTTACATTAATTTTATGGTCCATAGTCTATCCAGACATTTATTTTTTTTAAATTTTTGCCGGTGTATGCAACTCACCAAAGTAACTGTTAGAATACTTCCAACACAGTATTGACAACGCAGTGGAATCGGTAATACGCACGCAGCTAGGGGTAGCGTATACGCCGTTTGTAAACAATATATTGTTTTGGCAATAAATATTTCAAAAGATTTACTTTACTACTTCCGCGTGTAAAAATGTCTATATCTCTTTTACTAAAGTGCAGATACGTCTTTGAGGCATAAAAAATATGTTGGCAATAACCGTAATTCTAGGTCCAAGAAATATCCCGCGCGGAAAAACAGAGGGCCGAACAAATCTCCCGTTTAATGGCTTCGAAATATTTGGAGCGAATGGCACATGACAAATATTTCTTAACTGCCTTATGTAAGGACGAACGATTGGTCTCCGCCAATAAACAAGGATCGCAAAAGTTACAGGAACTGGCCAACAAAGCGCTCGCCGATGTGGAGAAACGACAAGTACGCTCACACTTTCTAAACTTAATAAAATTAACCTCTGACCCTTGATCCATAAAATATAATACATTGCACGCCATCATCCTTCATAAATGACCGGGTAAATTAAAATTTATTTGCGCACTTGTTCAAATTGAAATCTAACCCCGTAGTTGATTCGGTGTTCACAAAATTCGCGGCATAGACGTAACTTAATTGAATAACAACGGCAATTCGTGGAGCAAAATGTAACACGACAACCTGAATATTATATTCCAGTATTACACGATATTTTTTGTGCTGTCTCAGTTTTCGTCTAGTCCATTTTTTCAGACAGATATTATCATTTAAATTGCTCAAGCCTGTCACGTCGTCTGAAAGGCTGGAGAAGACATTATGATTCAGCTTTTCCTAATGTGAGCTTTGTACGTCGTGATCGTTTATTTAATGTGTATCAGGCTGTTCTACGTGAGCGTAGACCGCTGTACGCTGCTCGTGCATCAGAAGCTGCGGCCCGTGCGCGCCTGTCACGTGCACGGAAAGAGCAATTAACGCACACGCAACTGCAACATGCGACCGATGCACGCCGCCTTATACAGACAACTCAATCCATCTACGAGGAACGAGACACCGCCAGGTGTTTGGAACAAGCCGAGTTCGGAATGGAACAAATAACAAGAAAACCAGCCACCTTATTGCCGGACAAAGATAAATTCTTGCAAAAGCTACACGATATAGTTGGAAACGCTTTCCTAGACCAGGTAAGTTCATTCCTGTGTTTTATTATAAATTGTGTAGCCATGGGCATTACGAAGCTGGGAAGTTTGATATAGCTTGTTTGCCAAGTCACGTAGACCGTGGAAAATCTCTCTTATTTTATGTTCAGAAACGTGTTCGAGAAAATATGAGCGAGTCGGATCGGGAAAGAAGGGCGTTCATTCTGTTGGGAATGTCGGTGTCACGGGAGCCGAGTCGCGATTCTGTGTTACGAGTGAGACCGCCAGCGCCGCCACGAGACGCTAAGTAATTTTAGTATTCCACTAACATAGCAGTTGTCTTAATAGCCTCCGGTTCAGAACTTGCTATTTAATGCTATCGTAGCCGAGAGAGCCCGCGGCGTGTTGAGTTTTAAGAGAATGTGTTATTTTGATACGGAACTCTCACGAGAGGTAGATTAATCCGACCAAGAGTATTTTTGTGTGTAATTTAAATAATTTCCAGTGCTGATGTGAGGATATAAATGAAGAAAAAAAGTATAATTCGCACTGGGGGTTTATTCTCAGAAGATCCTTAGCCAGATGTCCAGATCCATGATGGATCTAATGAGAATTATTTTTCTCATTGGATCCTGATTTCAAAATGCGGATAATAGACCAAAATATAATAACGTAACAAAAAATACAAGCTCGGCAATTTACTTGACCTTCAAATCTAGTACTTGCACACTAAGCTTGTACAAATGAAAGCACATTAGTTCCCTCGCACTCGTAACACTTATGGAAACTAGACTGGATAGGCATTATGTAAGTTTGCCTTGACCTAACTTTCTTTAATTAAATCGATCTTTTATATCTGCAAAGTCGCGTCGCTTCGCTAGCGGTATTCCTACCCTAACGTTTAATGTAATTTAATGCCCGTGGTGGCTTATCTTTGCCTTTATATGCCTTTAGATAACCTGTCATCAAAAATAATATGTGGTCTTCCGAATGTGGGTATTTCTTTACTGTGTGGGTATTTTTATTATTTTTACGAACATCACGATTCTATACTGTATTTGTTAGTTAGATGGATTATATATAATAATAATAATAATAAATAATAATAAATCGTTTATTTAATAAAAAGGGACATAATTTACTTCAGTCTGTGCATATGCAATATTACGCAAGAACGCAATAACAGTTTGTTTACAATTAAAATAATTCAACTTATAGACGCTTAGAATTATATTTAACCTGTTGTACAAAAATGGACCTAAAAATGTAAAGAATCTTTCCACAAAGACATTCCTGGTTGCATTGGAAGTGCATACTATATCATTCCGTCTCTTATTAGTATTGTCAGCATTGTATGAGATCATAGTATGCTGTTTTAATACGACTTGTAAAATGAAAAGCTGGCGGACAGTTAGTACGTTACAGGATTTATATAGCTGATCTGTGGGAGTGATATTATGATATAGAGGTTGGCTATAAAGTGTTGCTTTTTCTAACATACTCGTACTATTCTCATTAGTAGATTGTCTATCCTTCTATTCTAGTTAAAATTAGTGACAGCTGACGGCACTATTTTCGTTTTCGCTGTCTGTTACATTTAGCTGACTGAGAAAAATATCCATCAATGTCTTGAATAAATTCATTGTTTTATAAAGAATACAATAATGAATGTCGCTGGAAAATAGTTAAACGTAACAATGAACCGTTCGCAGTAGGTAGAAATATCGGATCTCTTAGTGGAGTAGATTTTGTAAGGTGCAATTAGTCCTCCTGACTTGATCCCAGTTCCAGAATAATACTGTTACCGAGTGAAATCTAATAGTAATTAATTCTTCGTAGGGTTCGCATCCGCACCTTGGAGCGTTCACTATCCATGAGCACACGGGCGTCAGAGCGATGTTACTTGTTGCATGAACTGGCTCGTCTCAAAGTTGACACTAAGCAACCTTTGAAAGCAAGAGTCTACGCCTCCAGATGCCAAAGCGGTAAGTTGAGACACATTCAGTAGAACGAAAATTTATCACTTTGCTTAGCACTAAAATACTCGTGCTCTACGAATTTATAGGCAGTGAATGGGTCGTTGATTCGGGGAAATAAATTAGCCTGCCACGGTCGAATGAATGTCTTTTTATTCTTAAACCGTTTGACTTCGTTTGGAAATATTGATTCAAAGGCCCTGCTCGTGCCTGCAGTTTTTTCCTATTTGCTCTCTCTAGATAGATTATAGATAGCACTTTGCATAGATTCTAATATCATGTTAGTATAGACGAAAGTTTGAAAAGTGCAGGAAGCGTGGTAAATCATGAAAACCATTCGCATACAGTACATAAGTAGATTGAAACGCAGCTCGAGCCTGAAATCGCAGGTCTACACTGAGAGCACTAATGTAATGAATAAACTTTGCAACGTTATACACACAAGAATATGAGGTTTATTTATTTTTAATACATACGTTGAGAATTTTATATGAGGGTTTCATGATGTTATGATGCAGTATGTAGATAGAATGCAGTATGTGGTTTTTCCTGTTTGATTAATGGCGAGCTCACAATAGAAAACAGTAAATGTTTTATATTATTTGGTCCAATGATTTGATCTTATAAATAAATACACGGTATCATAAGGGTGTAGTCATATCTATGAATGTGTACAGACATCTGAAAAACTTGCTATCCCATAATATAAACTTCTGGTACCTCCTCGACCCGAATGTATGGGCCACTGATAGTATGATTAGTCCAATCTTTTCGTGTTATAGAACACGTACGTCGCGTGCTAAGTTTTCTGTATCGCTGTCTGAATAGCTTAGTGGTATAAAACGTTGGCCTTCTAAGCGTTTAGTTCTTGTTTTTCTTTAAGGTTTCTTCTGGTTTATAGGGAATTTCTCTATTTTCACTTGAGCAGTCGAGTTTGGTCGATCAGTTGGTTTATACGTGTGGCGCATAATGGCATGCTTCAAACATTTCTATACATTTACCGCCTTACTTATAAAAACTTGAGTTGCTTAGATACCGATTAAATATCACCTGTCCATGTCATTTCTATTTCAATGAATAGAGATGGCAAGTGACTTAAGAGCTATTTAAGATAAGCAACGTCTAATCAATGTTTATAAGTAAGGGGGTTGATCTTACCGCTAGCCGTCCCCCGCTAATCCATCGGGCCGTTACTTCTTTTTGTTCAATTTGATGGTCTGTACCACAATGACAAACATAACCAAAAATTTCTGATAAATGCGGCATTCAGAGCTCTCAGCCAGTCACATCCTGAAAAGCATTGCTTATTCAAACTACAAGTGGCCTGTCACAACTTTGTCTCTTTGATTCGATTCTGCCTGCCGTGTCCGTACAAATTTAGAGGACGCCTCGTGATTTTCAATTGATCTGTAAGCTTTGATTTCGAAATATTCACCTTTAGGTAGTGTTTGGTTTGAATACAACGTAGTTTGTATAAATATATTGCTTATGTACATCTGTTTGCAGTACTTATGATGAAAGGATGGTTCCAAATATCTTTAAGGCATCTCATTATCATTCCTGTTTTATGGAAAATTCATATCTGAACATGAATAGATCAATAATAGCTAGCGCTGCTTTTTTGCTATTTTGGAAATTTTAGTCTAAACTCTAAACCAACATAAAATGGTTATTTTCATCGGGATTCTGTAGGCTACATAATGACACTTGCGCGAAGCCGCGCGCGTTTACAATAAGTTTCATGTTAACAACTTCTAAATTCAACAGAGGCTCGAGCAACCAACCAGCGTCCATGGCTTCTAAATGCTCTCTTCCTATTGGCTCGTTGCCACCTCCTGCAGAACAACCGACCTGAAGCTCGTGCAGTTCTCTTGGAGGCAGCCGGGCTAGCTCGTACCTACGGCTACCATGAAGTTGGCGACTTCTATGACACTGTAAGCGCCTTAAAACTTTAAGTACTCGAACATTGTGTAGTAAATGCATCGTGGAGAGAATATTGTATGACGTTTAAAGGCAGTTTAATGGTTTCTGGACTCATTATGTGCACAGCTTTTCCCGAACTTTGTTCAGCCTACGTAGCATGGCGATTCTATCTCTATTCTACCAAGAAAAGACAAAATTATTTCATCGTTATTCCTATACAAATCGACTGTTTTTTTGCACAAGTATGACACGATTCGTACACCATTAAAGAATAGAAACATATTATCTCTTCTATATTTTAAACATTGCTATGCCTAAATCGATAAAAATCTTTGACGTTCTGTCATTTTGTCTATTCTCGCGTCGACAAAACCCGTTTCTACGGCGCCATGCTACGCGTGCAGGTCAGCATCCAGTCGTATTGGATGGAATTGAATACGAGACTGCATGGAGCAAAATATGCCTTTCTGACCTCCACAACTCAGTAATTGGGTAATATAATAAATACCTCTTGGTAAGACTAATGGCACGATTAATTGGCGCAGTGGCTGAGCGATTGACTGCTGCGGAGTGTGTCGCGGGTTCGATGCCCGCACGGTACAAATATTTTGTATGATCATAGTTGTTTCGGGTCTGGGTGTTTGTGTATGTGACTTTCTATGTTTGTAAAAGCGCCCGCGATACAGGAAGAAATTAGTGTGGGACAACGTTTTTTTTTAAAATTGACAGCTGAATTTCGAGATTTTGATTAACGGAAACGACTTATTTTATTTTTATTTTATGTAATGATAGGTTCGCGTTTGACCACTATCTTGCCTCATGGTAAGCGAAGATGTGGTCAACGATGAAGCACGCTTGCCTAGAAGTAACCTGTTCACTCTTGACTTCAAAACCCCAAGGTTATAATATGCTGTCGGGAAATACAGATGCAGTGAATTCCACTCCATTGTTTTTGTTAGAGACATTCAAACGGTATTATGTCCAATCCACTACAACTCCTGAAAGCCAGAATCAACAGTGGCAACAAGAAAGCGCTGAGACAATTAAGGTTTACAAAAAACAGCCAGTGACCAGCAGCTTAACGTGCTTTCCGAAGTGCAGTAGAAACTGGCTACGATAGATGGTCACCCATCTACCCTGGAAATAACTTCGGCAACGGTGGCTTAACCTGTGCATCTGTCATTATAAAGCGATGAGCTTGCCGAGAGGACTCAAACCTATAAAATACTAATATTTCTTTGTGATCTTGAAGCTAAGTTCGTAGAACGTAACAAAGTACTTTTTTACTGGAAAAAAAAAGACGCTAAGACAAGTCCATTGTCGTAATGTTCTGGACTTTATGTAGTAAAAGTCTATAGAACTCATCCAATTAGAGTATAAAAGATCATCAATACCTAGAAGTCTGAAAGACCATCAAAAGAATAAATAAGGTTGGTGCCTAAAATCGTAAAATCCTCTCGTAATTCCCTTTTCATAAATTAAGTGCTACATGGCGGACTAAGCCGGGCAAGTCCAAAAGTACAGGAAATAAAAGAAAGCGCTTAGCATTTTTAAAACTCGAACCTAATGTCGGTACAGCGAATTTTATGCCCTTATTTTTGTTTACAAAACCAAACAGGCCGTCTAACAATTTTGCCGACGGATACATAAAAATGCATTTTTGGGACTTATTTCTGTTTAGGGAAAATTTATCTTGAGTTTTTTTTTGCAGACGAAGGTACTAATGCGACTGACTCACATGAAAAATATTCATCGGAAAGAAAGAGCATTAGTGAATGATTTTCATTATTATCAGTTTTCGGTGCAGTAGCTGTAAGCGAGGCTGATGCCAAAAGGTTCTGTGTTAAATTCTCAGGTCGGGATCGGTGTTTTTAGATTTTCGACTGGGGTGGGACTTGAATAGATCTGGCTGATATTGGTACCATTATAATACTTCTGACTTCACGGATTTACAGGCGTGCTGTGATGTTTATGTTATGTGACTTACTCCGTTTAGTTTGGCGGATTTCACTATCTTATCCGTAAACATTAACAACCTTTCTGGGTTGAAAGAAATTACCGTACTAAATATTTTTTGGTATGAAACCAACATAGAAAGCCCAAAAAGGAATCTGATATTTCATAAATTGTCGAAAAAAAATCCATTTTGTATGAAACACCAATGCTTTTTTGTCTCACAAATAACCCTGCGGATAACTCGTAACGTGTTAAGTTTCTTCACTTTACCAAGTTAAAGACCAAAACAAATCTTCAGGAACGTACAATGAAACACTAAATCTATTAACTGTTATTAACTTGCCAGTGCGTAAACGTGTCATTGGAAGGCGAAGTGCTCGCGGCATCTGCAGCTCCACTAGAGAAACGTGAGAAGGACCTCGTCAGCTTGATGCAAGATGATGACTTAAAATCTGCTGCACAACACCTCTTCAAACGGATGTCTCTCATACCTGCTTCCAGGTCAGTTTCTTCGTAACTACACTAGAGCGAGCTAAAGTTTGAAATCACATGGATGCCGCACGATTTTGAGTACTTAATAACTAGGTAAGATAAGATTAATAAAGTTTTAAAGGTGGTACTGTTAGATTTAAATTAATACAAATTTATTCAAATCACACTATTGGGTGCTATTGGTTAAGGAGATATCTCGCATCAATTCCAAGTAGTGATTTCATACTTTTGCTCGTTAGTGTATTTAAAATGCTGTGTCAATAGAATAACTACTTGTGTATTTTCTTTTGAGTAGGCTATCTAGAGGTTTAGTGACCAACCAAAAGTTTTCAGACAACCATCAAACGCAGTAATTTATTTAATTAGAAACAGACCGTTACTCTCTGTTTTTAACCGACTTCAAAAAAAAAAGTAGGTTCTCAGTTCGACCTGTATGTATGTATGTTTTTTTTTTTTTTTTTTTTTTCCTTAGAGGTTTAAAAATACGTTTACGTATCGTAGGGTCAGTTGTTAATGCCCCGTATGTCGGACTCGATCGGGAAGACCCATACCGACTAAAAACAATCTGACTCCTTGGTCCCCGCGGGATGGCCGCTAGGCATTACTTCGCGGGGGGAGTTTTAGCCGCAGCATTTCCGTCTACTTTATTACTTAGTCCATTTTATTTCGCTCTTGCTCTTTTTTACGCAGATCCTTCAGCACGGTGGTGGCGTACGCACTAGTTGCTTCCCAGGCCGATGACGAGGATAACATTACTGTTATCAAGTTTTCGGGATAGACTTCACACCCAACCTGTTCTTTCCAGGACTTTCTGGCTTCCATATATCGGGGGCAGATAAAAAATACATGTTCTGCATCTTCAGCGATTCCGAGGCAGTCTGGGCAGTCAGGGGAGTCCTCGTATTTGTATTTATGGAGATAACTCCGATAGCAACCGTGGCCGGAGATCATCTGACTGAGGTAGTAATTTACTTCTCCGTGGCCGCGGCTCACCCATGATTTTATGTCATGAATCAGTCTATGAGTCCATCTTCCCTTGGTTGATGTGTCCCAGCAAGATTGCCACTGTTGCAGGCTCTTGTGTCTTTCTTGGGTTCGAAGTTGAGTCTGAGATAGTTCTGGGTCACTTCTTTTGTTTCGGCACAGGTTCTTCCTTTCGTCAGCTAGAATCGCTACCGGAACCATACCAGCTATCACACATGCCGCATCTTCTGATACTGTACGAAAAGCGCTAGCCACTCGAAGAGTGCTGACTCTGTACACCGAGCTAAGTTTACGTCGCAGTTCCTGTTTGTTCAGCGCGCCCGACCAGATGGGCGCTCCATACATAAGTACCGATGTGACCACTGACGCTAACAGTCTCCTTCGGTTTTGTTTGGGGCTCCAACATTAGGCATGAGTCGGCATAACTTGGCTGTCACTAGAGATGCCTTGGTTGCAGCATGCTGAACTTGGTCTTTGAAGTTCAGTCTGTGGTCGATCATTACACCTACGTATTTTATAGACGGCTGCGTTATGATCTCGCAGTTACCCACGCTTAGTGTTATCGTTTCCGCTATTTTCCTGCCGGTGATCAAAACCGCCTCTGTTTTCTGCTCAGCCAATTCCAGTCCGACTGACTTCATCCACTGGCTAATTATTTGAAACGATCTGTCAAATGCCCAGTGCACCTCTTCCAGGTGTTTTGCGACGATTACAACCGCTAGGTCATCTGCAAATGCGACGAGTTTAGTTTCGCTGGGTAGGTCCTTCTTCAGCAATGCATCGTACATAATGTTCCATAAAGGGGGACCCAATACTGACCCTTGGGGTACACCTCCAGTGACTTTGTAGTTCTTTGGGCCATTATGCGTAGTGTATGTGAGGACCCTGTCAGAGAAGTAGCTAGCAACCATTTTACGCAGGTATAGTGGAACATTCAATACGCTGAGTGCTTGCATAATCACATCCCATTTCGCCGAGTTAAATGCATTTTTGATATCCAACGTAGCTACCAGACAATATTTAATGGATCCTCTCTTCCACCTTTTTCCAGAGATTGCCTGTCTTGCTGTACTGACTACTTGTTCAATGGCGTCCAAAGTAGACCGGCCTTTTCTGAACCCATATTGTGCGTCGGCTAGGTGGGGTTCAACTGCTACTTCGATCCTATTGTGGATGATACGTTCTAGCACTTTCCCTGCAGTATCCAGCATGCAGAGTGGGCGGTAAGAAGATGGTTCGTCCAGTGGTTTCTTTCCCTTGGGGAGGAGTACTAGTCTCTGTCGCTTCCATAGAGTGGGAAAGGTGCCTTCCTTTAAGCATTTGTTATAGGTCTCCAAAAACATTTCTGGCGCTGACAGAATAGCTTGTTTAAGGGCTACATTGGGTATCCCATCTGGTCCTGGAGCTTTGTTGTTTCCTACACGAGTACAAGCTAGCGAGAGTTCTTTCTCTGTGATGAGTGGGATCTCCTCCGGTTCATTTCCCTCAAGTTCAAATGATGCTTTCGGCTGCTCGGGAAACAGCACGCTGACAATCTTTCCCAGCAGAACAGGACATGTGGGCATTACTTTTTGTTGTCTCAGCTGTTTAACTACAATCTGATAAGGCTTGCCCCAAGGATCCTTTTCCACCTCTTCGAGGAGTGTTATCCACGCTTTCTTCTTACTCTCTTTGATGGCTTTGTTTAGTTTTAGGCGTTCTTCTTTGTATTTGTCGTAATGCTTTTCAAAAAGTAGCGTTTTCCTGGACCGCTGTGCTTTCCTTCGAGCTTTAACACACATTTCCCTGAGTTGGGAAATATTATCATTCCACCAGTACACTGGTGGAAACCGGTTGGTATAGCGCTTCCGTGGCATTGTTGCATCACAGGCTGCTGTTAGTCTTCTATTAATTTCGACAGCCTTTTCGTTAGCATCTTCGTAAAGTAATGGCTGGTTTTCAAGTGCTAACGTGAACAAACCAGCGTCATATGTGCTAGTCCTCCATCTTACCGGGTCAAGCCCGGATTGTGGGTTTCTGTTATTGCCAGATTTATGTTTTGCCTCCCAGTATATAGCACAATGGTCGCTTGCCGTATAAATTTCAGTAACATCCCAACTGGAGTTGCCTTTTGCTAATATGCTACTAACAAATGTAAGGTCCACAATTGAACTGGCCTCACCTCTGGTGAAGTGGGCTTATTGCCTGTATTAAGAAGGGCAACGTCCAGTAGTGACATTGCTTCAACAAGCAAGTAACCTCTAGCATTAGTGACTCTGCTGCCCCAGTCCACTGCCCAGGCATTAAAATCTCCTGCGATGGCCACAGGAAAGCACATTTTGGCATCTTCAACTAATCTGTCCAGTAACTCAGCAAATTCTTTGTCTGTCAGGCTGGGGGGGCATAGCAGCTGTAGAAGTGGATGCCGTTGATTTTGGCTCTAACAAACCCGGGATATTTTTCTGGACTGCCCTGGAGAGATGTTGTGCCACATGCCCATATAGCAGCTTTCCCTTGCTCGTCGGAAGCCCAATTAGTGCCATTGAGTTGCTTGTATGGTTCCGAAATCAGGACTATGTCCAGCTTTAACTCTCGTGCAGTCTGGACGAGTAAGTCCTGAGCGATTTCACAGTGGTTGAGGTTGATTTGCAGTACCTTAATCATTTTGACGGTTGTTTCATCGTCTGGAGTGCACTTTTAAATACAGGGCATTTACCACAGCCTGCAATATGTGTCCAGTCTTCAATGGATCCATTGTCCATACAGAGGACACAGCGGGCCGTATTATTACATTCCTTAATGTTATGGCCTATCTCTCCGCATTTGGCACAGGTTTTTGATCTATCTTCTTTATTGTTGCATTTGCTTGCAATATGGCCGAAGTGCCAGCATTTAAAGCATTTTAAAGGCCATTGGATGGCCCTTATCCTACAGTTAACCCAGCCTATTTTGATCTTCTGGATCTCTATAAAGGTTCTGGCTAATTTCGCTTCGGTTCTGATTGACGCCGTGAGTGTTCCTCCGTATGCCTTGCGAAGGGACTTAATGGCTTCTTCCGTAATTTGGCATTCATTGCCAGCTATTTTTTGAAGCGCTTCTATTATCTCAGACTTTGTCGTGGTATCATCAAGGTCCTTGATTTCAAAGTTTTGTTCAGGTACCTTACTGACCACAGTAGCATCGTCTCCGAGAACTGCAGAAATTGTGTTTTTAATTTCCTCCGCTTTGTCAGTGTGGTTTTTCGTTAGGATAAGTAGCATATTTCCTGTAGTGGTTCTTCTGATTTTATCCACACATTGGCTTATACGTTCTGCGCACGCATCTTTCTTAACCCGCTTGAGTATTTCGGCGTATTGCTCCTTCTGGTTTGGGCGAATAATAAGTGCACTAGGTTGTATAGCAGCTTTTTTCCTAGGTGTTTTTTTTTTCTTCTTTACTTCTTTCCATTCGGAGTGGCTAAGGGGAGAAACAGGCTTAGCTTTCGGGTCAGGCCCTAGTTCAGAGACCGAATCCGTTTCATTCGTCTTTCTCATTTTTGGTGCCTGGCTGATCTCCTGTGGAGAAGAACGTTCTTTCCTCTTTGCTTTCCAAGTTGTTCGGGCTTTTGGTTTTTCTAATTTGTCTACTTCAGTTTCAGAGTCCTTGGCTGTTGTCTCCGAGTACGTCCTCAATAGAGAAGGCGAAGTTTGTACTTCTCTTACGGATGAGGTGAGATTGGGTTTGGCAACGTTTTCAATCAGTCCGGCCATCTTTCTATATGTGGTGCCCAGTGTGGCTACATATTTACGGATTTCTCCATGTACATTCATTTTGCCTTTTATGAACTCTGCTAAGGTATTTAATGTTTGCTCATGGCGTTCTAATGCATTCTTTAACTCCGCCATGCTTCTATCTTGTGTTGTTGTTGTTTGTTCAGTATTGTTATCCATCTTGTTCCCACGAGAACCTAGGGAAATATTCAGTCCGCTTCGGCAGAGCCCCGGTTGCCGAAGTAAGGCCACTAAAATACGCCTGGAGTGTGGACCTGGTCCTCCAGGGGAGCGCTTGCGACGTCTTTGCCCTGACGCCTTCCATTCCTCGGCACGCTAGACCTTGACATTAGGGTATGTGTTTTGTCCGCGGGGGCTATTTTATTTCACCCCTACCCTGTGTTGCATAAGATGCAACAACGGGCTTTCCCCAATCCGCAACCTAGGGACGCGCCACGTAGCAGTATCACCTCTGCCTGTGGTGTATGTATGTATGTATGTATGTATGTATGTATGTATGTTTGTCCGCGATTATCTCGCGTTTGGCTGAACGGATTTTGATGCAGTTTTCAGGAAAGTGTTCATTACATTCTGGAGAAGGTTTTAGTATATAACACTAATAGATATCCCGTGACGTTGCCTGCGTGGATCCGTTTTGCTTACTTGGATCGTAGATTTTCAGGGACGATTGCATGTTTGTCTGCAATTATCTCGCGTTTGGCTGAACCGATATTGATGCAGTTTTCAGGAAAGTGTTCATTACATTCTGGAGAAGGTTTTAGTATATAACATTAATAGATATCCCGTGACGTTGCCCGCGTGGATCCGTTTTGCTTACTTGGATCGTAGATTTTCAGGGACGATTGCATGTTTGTCCGCAATTATTTCGCGTTTGGCTGAACCGATTTTGATGCAGTTTTCAGAAAAGTGTTTGTGACATTCTGGGGAAGGTTTTAGTATATAGCAATAATGGATATCTTGTGAAGTTGCTTACATAGATCCGTCTTGCTTAATAGGATTGTATAGATTTTCAAAGACGCCGATTTTATGAAGATTCTTGTTGTTGATTATCTCAACTAAAAAGGGAAAAATAAAAAACTTTTTGAAAAAAAGGGAACCGACTTCAAAACCAAACACAAAAAACTATGAAATAACTTTTCGGAAGTCGGTGGCCATATGTCAATGAAATAAAAAAAAAAAAACAAAGCCACCGACTTCCGAAAAGTTATTTTATAGTTTTTTGTGTTTGGTTTTGAAGTCGGTTCCCTTTTTTTCAAAAAGTTTTTTTATTATAACATTGGAATGTATTCTATGTCGTGAGTGCGTTTGTGTACGTAATTAAGTTTCTATATTTGTTTGTAAACGAACCCACGACACAGAAAAAAATCCTATTGTGAGACAACGTTTTTAATCAAAAAACCAACCGACTACTACCGCCTCCCCGGTGTGAGGTATTGAGCATCTTGTGCAGGATTTAAACGATAAATGTTATGATTCTATTTTTGAAAGCACTTGCAATAATATAAATATTTTCAAATTCGCTTTGCAATAAACTATTAAACTTGTGGATCAAATGATATTTGATTTCATTCATCGGTAATAAATATTTGCCGTGCACGAACCTCCGACACGTAGCGCAGTAGCCTATCACTCATACACTGTGTCTTTCTGTCAAAATAATCAACATAAAGAATAGACCATGATATCCATACCTCTCCTCTATTCCTGAAATTATTTAGATCTTTCCATTATTACGCGCCTACATTTAAACGTGCCGTCATCCATCATTACCTAAATCTGAAGACATACGAATTAGACATACAAATCTATCCACTAAATCACCGATCCAGCTGTTACCACTAATTGACAATTATAAGCTTACATACACGCGAACTGTTCTCCTAAACTCACCATGATACGGCCTCATAAGTCGCACATGACAGCTGCTTAACACAAAACGGACTAGTACAGAAGGTTTGCTACATAATAATTATAATCCCACCGCACTATTCCCAAACCACTGCAACTCCTGACAACAAGAATCATG
Organism: Agrotis clavis; assembly: GCA_954870645.1. Lineage (NCBI taxonomy): Eukaryota > Metazoa > Arthropoda > Insecta > Lepidoptera > Noctuidae > Agrotis > Agrotis clavis. The sequence goes on from OX940920.1 coordinate 15,617,756, forward strand.
CGTGATGACCAGTAGAAAATAGACAATCAAGCTTGGCTGAGGCCCGGAGAATGAATTTAAACATCTTGGGTCCTGTAACGGAAATTGGAAACAGAATTGCGGAGGACTCACGACCACATGTACAGTGCAATTCGTGACTGATATTGGTATACAACATATTTTGAGATCGTTGTTTAATTTGTGTTCAAAAAATCCGGGTTCCTCACCGAACACGGAAGTTTCTGGAGCGGGCATGCGGACGGTGAGTTATGGGTGATTCGCCGTGCGATCATGGCGCGGCGACGGACGGCGCGTCGTGTTCCATGAGCGTCTCAAAAAGCAATCGGACGGTGCCCGCTTAGAGGACCAAAGCCTGCCGGGGTCGCACTTCCACCTGGAGCCGCGGTGTTGGCTTGTGACATCACATATGTTTGAATCTAGTTCTTAGAAGTTGCAATTTTTTTCACTACGTCGCGTCGTATGAAGTTGATCTTCTGTACTATTCTACTCGATGCTTTCTTCCAATTAATCTTATCGGGTGTTGATTACAGACGTTTCTCGATAATGCCCGGTGCTCGGTTTGAAGACACTGCACGGAGTACTGCGAGAGGTGCCAACAGAAGATTATCTATCATGCCCAGAGCTGCACTACCGACTTTGATGACTCGACGGTCGAACCATCCTTTGGGCTTCCAAGATTTTGATTATTGACTCGTTTTAATTTTTAAAACAGATGAGGCGCTAAAGTTTTTTGATATCGGTTATCATTGAAGGTAAACTACGCAATTTATCACAGTTTTATATAATCTTACACTGTTTTTATACCTACTTTTTGAATACCGTTGCTTGATAAAAGTTTTAAATTTGATCTAGGTACGTGACTATAAGAAGTGCTCTTCAGTTAATTATGTTACAATACTCGTATACCTCCAAATCTTGCTACGATTCAAAATTTCAAGCAAAAGTATATTTAAAGTGATATCACAAAATTCTCGAAATTATGCGAGTATGAAGAGACTGGGATCCATTAAACATTTGAAAAGAAAAGGGCACGAGGTTTCCACTCGAAAACTTTTACATCCATTTCAATATTAATGAACCTGTCTTGCATAATAAAGCCTTAATTTTGTATTTAAGAATTTTTATGAAACACTTTTTCGCTTGCAATGAAATCTAAATTGATGGTGGCTTAATTTGCAATCCTTTTATAAATTTGAATTTTGTATTTTGGATAATAAATTGTTTTAAACTGCGCCGGTGTTTAAATAATAATTTTCATATGAAAAATATTCTCCACATTCAAGAATTTAAATGTTTTTTTCCTAATTATGTGTTATTATGTTGTATGTGTCGTTTTTTAAGAAAAGTTTCTGTACATGTTCGAGTTTCTCTGATCCTACTTATAGTGCATAAATATAGAAACATATCTCACATAAAGCCAAATTATTTCAGATATTTTTCAAAGCTAAAACTCTGTGCTGGACCGTAACAAGTTCGGCAAGCTTCACTGCTTTTAGAAAACACCTCAGCCGTCTGAAATACACCTGACTGATTCCAGGTTTCTGAAAGTCTATTTTGAATAATGTCTTTTATGAAAATATGATTATATAAGTGAACCAATAAAAGTGACGGAAAAGAGTTAATGGAAGGAATTATTATTATAAGCCTTTGCCTGCATGTGAGATAGTATAGACTTAAAAAAATGCGAGGTTATAAATCAGTTTATTTTGATTTAAGATGACCTCTATACCAAAGTTGTAAGGTATCGGAGACTTGCGTCGCGTTGTACGAAGGAGCTAAGCGTCGCTCATTGGTACTTTTTTCAAAACAGAAATTCCGATAGTGCACAGGCGCTCGCACACGCCCCTTTATTGCCAGACACCTTAAGTTAATAAACTAAATGAAGCAGCACTTTAATTGATTCTTATTCGATTAAGCGTCGCGTCACGTCGATAGTGCCAGACGGCGCGGCGGGAGTAGGGTTACATCGAATGTCTCATTTACATCAGCCGGTATGCAATGGGTTAACTCTGAAATGCGGTTACACCTGGATTCTGAGTGCATGGATTAGTATGTTGGATTGTATAGGTATACTTGCAGTTAGTTAAAAGTGGGTGCGGGTGGTAACAAGTTGGTTTTAATTGGGTATTCTAATGTAAACTGAAATAATTCTTGGAATCAACAGTCAGTCATGATTTACCGGGTGACATTTTATTGTTTAAATCATGGTCAAACTAAAACAAAAAAAAAAAAACTTATAAGATAGGTATAAAGCTTATTATGCAATAACAGCTAAATTTTCTTCTCGTTTAACAAATAGAAATCCCTATGTAAGTACAAAGATTTCCACTCAGCGTACCCCAACTTTGTCAATTCAGCGACTTCAGCGGTTTCACCGACGCGATCTTGATTGTAACCGACAATACTTTTATCTCATCCCCCAACCATTCAGGATACATAATTACGTATGTATGTAAAGCTTCCTCATCTTATCTCCCTTATTTCTATGATCCAAGGCTTGAATCACCCCCGACCCGTGGCTTGACAACGAACACGCAATTAACTTCCGGGTACAGTTGCAATTATGTCGCGAGTTTTCGTTTCGCATGAAGAACTTACATATACAACCCCTATGACCCTTTAATAACCTTGTAATAAAGATCAAAATCCAAGAATACTCGACATAATTAGCTGTTTTGAGGCTGGGAACATTGTGAAGGGTTTTGGTATATGTCTTATCTGATGACGTAATGCGTAATTCGTGTTTAGAGGATTTATGTTTTACAATAATGTGACATTTCACATACAGGCGTGTGAGATGATATTCCGTTGTGGGTTTGTGTGGGTATTATATTCCGGAGTTTTGTTTTGTTATGAATCGTATAGACGGGTCTTTATTAAATTATGAAATGAGAAATGTGTTCGTGTTTTAATGGCAGACAATGTGTAATGTGACAACAACGTTTTCCTGTACCTACTTTATTTTTTCTTGAAACTAATGCATTAATGACTGTTATGATTAAGCCTCATGTTAAAGGTTGAGCCTTTTGCAATTAAGCACGTACAAATCCAGAGTCTAGGTCGCCACACAGAAGAACTTTTTAAATAAGACGAACCCAGAACCTCTTGATTTGGAGTTGGTGACCACTGGATTGAAACAATCAATCACTAGATAATAGATATAATATTATAATCACGTTGGTGAAATATATAGAGAGGTTGATATAATTGAAAGGATTTTTGACTCTGTTCGATGTTCAGTTTCACAAAATTGAAAACGGCTGATGCTCGATGTTCTGTTACAAGTGAATGCTCTTGTCTATCAGCACCACGGATAGCACAAACCTCAAAACACCTCGATAAAACTTCCGTTTAATTATGCTACTTGAAGAATAATACAGGCCATATTTACAACAAAGGTATTAAAACATTTCCCCAGTTAAGACTATCGTCTACCGAGCGCTCGTCCATACTAAAAGAGAAAACGTTTTCCTGCCCCTAAATGTTATCCTATCTCAATGATTTTTTAGAATGCTTCTGACACTGTAAAAAACTAGGTTTATAGGTTTTCTTTTTTTCAAAATTTATAATAGTTTGAAAGTAACAGGCGCCTAAAAGTTACTATTTTTATGACAAAATCTTCATTGAAGTAAACATTTGTATTTTAAAAACAAAGAAGTTTTAGAAAAAAAGCAAAACCTACAAGCCTAGAATATAATATGCTGAAACGATTGACACTAGAATCTAAGAGATTGGACGTGATTTAGTATGTGAAAAACGTTTTCTCCCGAGAGACAAATTTCATATAAAAAATACTCACAGTCAGTCGCGAGCTGCAACGCTCTCTATCGCACGATCGGGGGTTTTTCAACGAGCGAGAGGGACAGCACGAGTTTTTCTAAATACCTATTTTTTGAAAAGGCAGCCGCTATACAATCCTCTTTAATCTAAATGTGTTTTGTAGCACAATGCTTCAATGTGAATGTTGCTAGGTAAGTCTGCCGCGCGTCTTTAATCCTTCTGTCAGCTTACACACTAAGCGCAGGGATGCCGGGGGTGTTCCTTCATCAGACACGGCGTTCCAGTAAAACCTGGCTTTAGCGCCAATGTAATTTGTATATCTTGTCTTGTATGAGAATACGAGTAATTGTTGCTTAATTTATGAGGAAATAATCCTTCGTTTTCTTTTATGAAAATAAGAAAAGTAAATAATAAGAAAAGCTCTTATTTTTGAATTTCCGAAATGTGTTTCGAAATTTGAATCGATTTCAATACTTAAACTTCTTTCGGTGCGTACAGACTATGTAACATAACATGTTAAAAAACATTGTTATATAACATTTTTCATACATTTGTTGTGTTATAGAACAATGTTATATAACATTGTTACATGGTCTGTACGCACCTTTAGATTTTAAAAGGTCTAGATTCCGTGTTCGTAGGTAACGTTTTTTTGTGAAGCCCCTTTTTTATAAATGTGAGATTGTGAGTGTTAAATGTTTTCCTTGGACATGTTCACTTGTTATACGTAGGAATCGATAGAAGGAGATAATTTTTCTTCCTTCTTTTGGCTTCATTCCTCAGTGGCCTACTAGGAATCTAGACATTCTATCATCTAAGTTATACTTGATATAGCATCATGGCTGTGAAGTACCTAATATTACTTAATTATTTGTCCGTTATGTTTAATTTTTACGATCCTAAAGCTATTGTCAAACAGGCAGGCGAAGTGAATGCGATCCGATAGTTTATGTGACTGGCTTCAAACAATTCCATACATTACAAACAAAAACGCCTCGCTTCGCGTTCGCCACGCCTGCCTGTTTGTTTGACAATAGCTTTATGGCATGAACTGGGTATAGCATAACATAGCCCAATAGTACCTATCGTATTTCTGAGAAATTTCTAATGGATACATCCATTAAAAAAGCCAAACGTACTGCGGACTTACTATTATGCTTATACTTTTTTGGTACTTTGTTCATTGGCTATGAAAGCATATTCTAGTTTTTTATATTGCATTGTATAACGGGCTGGTATCCGCAACTCCACATCATGCGCGAGTATTTTGCCTGGGGAAAATTATTATAATCTTTTTAAATTATTATAACTTAAAAGAAGCATCAGTTTCACTATAACCCATAATTTTCACATCACCTCTAATTAACATCAACAACTTTCCTTGATCAATCAGGAAAAACATAGACACAGTAATGATATTTATACTGTGACATAGACAAGTAAGACGGAAGAAAAACCATGTCCTCGTTCATGAATTTACAATATTCATTAAAATTTAAATGAAGTAATAACAAAAAGTGGGCTTTATTCGCAACATGTAGGGGTTAATGTTCTCGACGGTAATTGGCTATCGGCTTGACGCGTGGTCCCGAACCTGAGTCACTCAATAATTAATACACACACAGAGATATTTGTCAGAAAATGAACAAATTCCATTAACTTTTCGTAATAGCGTGTCAGCTATCATTCAATTCACTGACGGGAATTCGAATGGGAATTAAATTTACACAGTCATATCATTTACTATTTTAATTTATCAGTAAATTACATCGACTCTGATTTGTGTTTAAAGTTAAATAAGAAAATTATTTAAGAGGTTAAATCCTAATCCTTAAATAATGTGGGAGGTAGATAATAAAACAATGAATTTCATTAAATGCCGTAGAAGCAATTTTATTGCTCAATATTTCATATAATGTAGAGTATTCATATCGGGTGTATTATTCGCAACGTTTCAACTAATATCAAGAATATTCTGGCGCGCAGACAGCGAAAAATTATGACAATGAGATTTTCATCAGAGCGTCTTTTGTTATTCTGATTGTATGTTTATGTAAATGAACGCTTCGTAGACAAGATGCTGCATTGGCAGCCATATTGCAGGGGTAGACAAACGTGAACACGACGATAAAAAAATGACCCTCTCCAAAATTACTTGTTTCAGGATAGGTCCATTAATTATTGCCGGCGTCGCACCGCCAACCGTGGCATGACAAATTTGTAACGTTATACCGTATGATTAATGTACAATTTGAAATTTCCTTTATTATTGTCATATAACATTGGGCCCTTCCGGGGACGAATTAATCTGTCCACTGTTTATTTGGAATAAAGAGATGTGTATTTGTGAAGCGAATATTAATCATTCTTCAAATTAATGCGGCGGATTAAGTAACATGACGAATTCTTCTCTTATTGCTTCTCTGGGGAAGTGGACGTTTCCTCATTAGAAAGCGTAGGACCAAAGGGGATTACGAGATTACATTAACTTGTCGGTGCCGTCCAACCGACTACTTATATAAATCCCTTAGTTGCTTCTTACGACACCCTCGGAAAGGAGCCACCTATTCTTCGCTAGGGTTACCCTGTTTTCAGTATAAACTTGTGTTTACTTTACTTTGTAGATTACCTGTAATGGTCAGTGAACTAATTTAATGTAGTGTTGAACAGATGTTTAAAAAAAAGGTTTATCTGAGCAATGAACCTTTTCTAAAAAAAACACGAAAGTATGTACAGACGCCAGCAGGTCAACATACTCCAATCTGCCAAAATTTACCAACCGAACGTGAACCTTCTTGTTTTGTGATAAAGATGAAAATCTATTACAGAAATTTGACAGGTTGTGGTAGCTTGATGTGCTGGCGGCTGTACATTACGTTCTTTTAAAAATGAATCATACGCATAATAATACTCACCCATGGGCCACCCAAAATATATGTAATAATCTTATATATAAAATTTCCGTGTCACAATGTTAGTTACCGTACTCCTCCGAAACGGCTCTACCGATTTTTACCAAATTTTATATGCGTATTCAGTAGGTCTGAGAATCGGCTATCTATTTTTTTTTAAATTTATATGGCAAAACAACGTTTGCGGGTTAAGCTAGTAATATTATATAATAGATAAAACCTTTACATACACAAAAAAGATCAAGCGCCACGTTTTTTAAGCCGTTGTTGAGTCGACTTTTTGAATATTTCACAGAAAAAGTTGTTTTCGGCAACACGTGCGGCTGAAATCCTGAACTTTAATTTCCTGCCGACAAACTCGTGACGCGGAATTTACCGTTTTACCCACCGCCCCTGATTCGGATACGGAGTATTATACGGAAAACACATGTACGGTGTACCGCTTACGTGTTGTCACGTGGCGAAACGAAATTCCAAATTAAATTGTGTCCTTGTAAACAAAAACATAACACAAATGTTTGCGTTGGGAAAAATATTTTTTTTCTCTTCATATTCAGTTTTTTTTTTTTTTGCAATTTATCTAACCCATTTCTTTTTAAACGGTCTCGAATATTAGGATTGGGGCTAAGTAATTTGCAAGCGTAACTGCGAAGTATTATAACGTCTGTCTATCAAAAATTTGTCAGAAACAGCCCTGAGTCCAGCTTCAAGTTGGATTGATGGCAATAGGTTCAACCCCTTTTACAAGGAGCATAAATGTACGTGTATGGAAATTTTATAGTTTACACCAAGACCCTAAGGCCCGCTTGCACGAACCCAAGTTATCTTTTAACTCAGAGTTAGTTGCTAACACAAGGTTAAATTGACAGTTTGTCATATAATATTGTCAATTTAACCTCGTGTTAGCAACTAACTCTGACTTTAAAAGATAACTCGGATTCGTGCAAGTGGGCCTAAGACTACTAGCAGATTAAATTGGCAATTTCTGCCGTTTATACAGTTTTAATAAAATCTATATCTTCTATATCTTCTATCTTCTATATCTATCTATATCTATCTATCTATATCTTCTATCTATACTTATAATAAATCTGTAGAGAGGTCAATTCTGTACATGAAATATATTTCCAAAATAACTATCAGGGGGTGATTAGGGATCGATACTGATGCCAAAAATGCAATTAATAAAATTATTGTCTGTCTGTCTGTCTGTCTGTCGGTCTGTCTGTCTGTCTGGCTGTCTGTCTGTCTGTCTGTATAACCGTTATAGAAACAAAAACTAGGTACTCGACGGATTTTGACGAAACTTGGTAGAATTATTTTTCATACTCCTGCGCTGGTTATAGTATACTTTTCATCACGCTACAATCAATAGGAGCAGAGCAGTGAAGGGAAATGTTAGGAAAACGGGAGAAGTTACTCCATACACGCTAATCTTCGGAACTACTGGACGGATTTGATTGTTTTTTTTTTTTTTTGTTGTATAGCTATTAAGTCTGGGCAACATATAGGCTATAATTTATCTTGGAAACTTGAGCACCTGATGCAGGACTGCAATAGATCAGCTAAACTATAAGAGATACAAAAATAGCGCCTTAGAAAAAATTGTTCCGCGTGATGAGCATTTTCTGCTGAGAAAATAAATTTGAAGATATGGAACACCTGATGTGGAACTCCAAGAGCCCAGCTACACTATTACATATACAGTAATGACGTCTTAGCAAGAGTTGTTCAGCCTGATGAGCACTCCCTGTTGTCGTATAAAAACTGAAGATCTGGAACACCCGATGTGGAACTCCAAGAGCCCAGCTAAACTATAACATATATAGGAATGACGTCTTATCAAGAGTTGTTCCGCGTGATGAGCATTTTCTGCTGAGAAAATAAATTTGAAGATATAGAACACCAGCTGTGGAACTCCAAGAGCCCATGCTACACTATTACATATACAGTAATGACGTCTTAGCAAGAGTTGTTCAGCCTGATGAGCACTCCCTGTTGTCGTATAAAAACTGAAGATCTGGAACACCTGATGTGGAACCGCAAGAGCCCAGCTACACTATAACATATATTGAAACATCTTAACAAGAGTTGTTTAGTCTGATGGGCATTTTCTGCTGACTTATAAAAATGAAACATCTGGAACGTCTGGAATCGTCATGTACGTCCCGTTGTTTTCCCGTCCCCAGGCTCTAAGAATTCGACATCAGACGTTTCAGATCTTCGATTTTGACCACCCCATTGTCGCTGGCATAAGCAACAGGATCCGCGTACGAAGTCGCTGGCAGAAGCTAGTTTAAAATAAAATTATAGAACAACGTGTTCTAGATTTTTTTAGAAGAATCTTTTCAACTGATTGACTGGATTGATTTTTTTTTTGGAAAATTTGACAATATGGGGTAGGTTGATGTGTCGGCCGGCATACATAGCTGTAGACAAAGTAAAAAAACTCGTTTTATACCAGCTAAAAGAAACCAGCAAACCGACCATTACGTATTCCTATTTTCATGTGCTGAAAAACTGTTTCATGTGTGAAAGGCTTGATCTTGATAGCATAAGTGCGTAAAAAGGTTCGGAAGACGAAAATACTTTCTGTTGTTTAAATTTTTACTATACGATCCACCCTCTAATGGATTTTTTTTTTTTTTTTTTTACGTGGCAAAATCATCAAATGAGTCCTCCAACCCCGGGCAGGGCGGGAGGGACTGTCAGACTTCTACTGACTAAAATCCACGGTGTCCTTCAGTAGCCTGTTATGTTCCGGGGTCACGGTAATGAAACAATCCCGCGACCCCGGCAGGCTTTGGCCCTCTGAGAGGGGGCCCCGTCATTATGCTGACGCTCTTTGAGGCGCGCGTGGGACACAACGCGCCGTCGACCCGGGCATGGTCCATGGTCGGGCAGCGAGTTGCCCTTTACTCGCTGCCCGCATGCCCGCGCCTACGGTGGCCGGAGATCGTCTGCTGACGTCCGACGCCGCGGGGGCCTACCACTGCGGTTGGGGCGGAGGGAGGACGCTGTCCTCTCTCTCTCGCGGCCCGCCTCCTCCTTCACGAGCATTACTGCTTCGCAGAAGGAGGCGACCGCTTCCCACTCCGTCTCGCCCCGCAGCATGGCTGCGACCAATGCCGGGCGCGAGAGGTCTCCGCCTATCGCCGCCGTGAGGACACGTCGGTGCTCTGCCCAAGCTGGGCAGTCTTGCACCGTATGCTCTACTGTGTCCTCCGGGCGATCTTCGCAGTGGTGGCACCCGGGCGTTTCCTCCTTCCCTATCAGACACAGGAACCTCCCGAAACTTCCGTGTCCGGTGAGGACCTGCGTCATCCGATAGGTCAGGACGCCGTGACGTCTCTCCAGCCACTCCTCAAAGAGGGGTCTTACCGCCGCGATTGCGGCGTGCCCGAACCTCGGTTGCGACAGTCGTTGTCTCCATACTGCCCTGAGATCGCGCCGGACCTCTTCCCGCCTCGACTTGTCGGGGCAGCGGGAATTCTCCCCGACGCTGCGCCTCCACGCGCCACTCATAGACGCGCTGGAGGGCAGTCGCCTCCAGATCCCAGGGCAGCAATCCGGCAAGGAGGTTGGCCGATTCGCCGGCGATCGTGCGGTATCCCCGGATCATCCGGATAGCCATGACCCTCTGGCATGCGACCAGCTTCTGTGGTCGCGTCCGGATGCTCAGGGCCCACACGGGGGCCCCGTAGAGGGCCATGGACCGCACGATACCCTCTAATGGATACGAATAATGTAGAATTTCCCTCAAGTGCCTAATAAATGCTCGTAGAAGGGTCTTAGGTTCTTAGCCTTTGAGTGGGACGGTAATAAAAGCTTTCGGACAAAGAAAATTGACAAAGCAAAAAACGTGATTCTAAAAACGTCTTATCCGCATTTCATTTTATGTTGCTGTGTATCTTTGTTAGATTTAAATTATAATTTACATGTAATATTATAATAATAACAGTGTTGTATTGAGAACTTCCCTTTTCTATTGTATACATAAATCCCATTATTTTTTATTCGTCGAATTCAATAACTGCCACGACATAACATGAAATATACAGGGTGAATTTTTCAATGGGCCTGGATGGCTATATCCGAAACTATGAGGAATATCAAAAAACGTTGAAAGGAGTCTCGAGGCCGATTTTGACGAAAACTTAAATTGCATCATTGCTTTTAGAAAAATCAATAACCCTAGCCGGGAATCGAACCCACTGATTTTGGAAAATACTTGGATGGACTTTTAGTTTTCGTGAAAATCGGCCTCGAGACTCCTTTCAACGTTTTTTGATATTCCTCATAGTTTCGGATATAGCCATCCACACCCAGTTGAAAAATTCACCCTGTATACCCACGAAATCTTTTCATTTATTAAAATCATTTTTACTTTTCATTTACAAAATCGCCATTTTACTCCTTCTAATTAACCCCATAAGCACCGAAACCCATTTGTTAAACACGGCACGCCGCTAAGTGAAAACCTTACTCAGTTGTTTTTTTATCTGCCCCCAAGTCAGTGTATTTTAAAATATGTACCCAGCTTAAAGTACCAAAAATACCCATGCCAAGCCTCCACATTCGCTGAGTCCACAAAGTGTTTTTTGCGGGTGTCAAGGCGGCCACTCTAAGGGGTCGAGAGGCTGACTCCGCACTCTTAATTGCCCAAACGACCACGCGTGGTAATAATTTCCTACCAAAAAATACTGTGTAAGTGATTAAACTTGCTAAGGTACAGTACCCTAAAAAAATAAGACATAAGGAGTTTTTTTTGTAGGGTTCCGTAATTGATGAGCTGTTTTTTTGGGTTTCAAAGAGTCTTTTGAACACTATTGTATTGGAAAATGTCTGGCTTCTTTCCGTCTATCAAAAAATTCTGCATTTTGAAAGAAATAATACAATCGGGTATTATTAATAACAAAATCATTGAGGTCGAAAAATAATTTGTAAAAAACAGATGTTTTGGTTGAATTTTAGGTCCGAATTTAATAAAGATTCGCAGTCATAAATTGAAAATTTTCTATTTATTAATTAAAATTTTATAAACTGGGCGTCACAGCTGAGGGACTCCTAGAAAACGGTGGCATGACAGCTTAGACGCGCTAAATATTTGTCGGAGAGAAATGCACAGATAAAAGAAAGAATGCCATCCGCGGGGAATGTTGTTGCCCAGCAGTTTAAAAAAGAAAAGTATTCGAACACAACTTTGAGTAATTTAATTAAATTTAAACCGTGTTCTCATTGAATCGTGATTCAAAATTAATTGACTATCACCACTGAACGTTATAACAAGAACTCATGCCAAAGAAGCACTAACAATTCTAAATCATACTAATAACTAGTTGTAAATGACAATAATGACACAACAAGATAGAGCAAATGGTAGACTAGCATATAATGAAGCCCTCAACACACGTGCGAACACGTTCTCAACAGCAGTTGTAGTAGTAAAGTAGTTCAAGTTAATTGTACTTCGTAATTGAGTTCATTAATTGACTCTAACACAATTGTTGCTTTTCACATACGTGTACAGGGTTGTAAGATTGGATAAGTCGTTTCGATCGTAATTATACAGAAATACACTCGCGATCAAGTATGGAATCACTTCATCATCAGCCTATAATGTTCCCACTGCTGGGACACAGGCCTCCTCTCTGTGAGAGGGAGTGGGCCATAATCCACCACGCGGGCCCAGTGCGGGTTGGTAGATGTCACATGTCTTCGAATTTTTAGTTCTAGGACATGCCGGTTTCCTCACGATGTTTTCCTTCACCGTTTTGAGAGCAGTGGTGAGGAAATAAATTACACAAAGTAATGCGCCTGGCGGGGTTCGAACCCACGACCTACAACTCGTAAGTCGGGACCGATACCACTGGGCTTTACTTGGAATTAATCCAGGATATCTCCTTAATTAGTGGCTTGATTTGAATGAATATCAATTTTTATTAAAGCTATTGTCAAACAGACAGGCGAAACGAATGCGATCCGAAGCGTTTTTATTTGTAATGTATTTAATTGTTTGAATCCAGTCACATAGAAAAGCGAAAGCGATCCGATAGTCTATGTGACTGGCTTCAAACAATTCCATACATTACAAACAAAAACGCCTCGCTTCGCGTTCGCGTTCGCTGCTTATCCTACCAACGGAATCGCAACTGACGTCCACAAATCTTTTTGGTACAACTCTCTGATTTCGGTAGTCTACTAAATATCGATTGAGAGGAAATTGGTCAGGGAAATCTGTCATTAGCTCCCGTCTACTAATTTTCGCTTGAGAGGAAATTGGTCAAGAAAATCTGTCATTGACTCGTGCTACAAAGTTCTAAATGTACAGTGTAGTGTAATGTACAGTGCCACTAACAATACGCTTACTTCTTATAACCTTTTTTTTTCTAAAACAGTATTCATGTCGTTACTTTATCTTAGGAATCTTTTTGTTCTCAAACTTCAGAGTACCTAACCCATAAAGAAATAATGTAAAGGCAACTGCGCAAACTAAGCTTTTAAAAATCTCCGTTCATGTAGTTAAGCATAAAACGTTTCAATAAAACTTGCCCTTTAGGGGTTTTGATCTTTTTTTAGGGTTATGTACCTCATAAAAAATGGGACCCTTATAAGACCCTCATTTTGTTCGTTTGTCCGACTGTTAAGACTATTTTTCTCAGGAACGCATCTGTATGCGTTCCTGCCATGGTATCAAGCTAAAATAAATACTACATTTTTTAATTACAATCCCTTTAAAGAAAATTCAGATGTCCTAGTCAACGCAATGAAAAGATATGGCCGTTTATCTGTTTTGCCGCAAATTTTTGTGTACTTAATCAAACCCTAGTAACCGTTGGCCTAGAATCATGAAAATTGGCCAGAAGCAAGAATTTACAGTACAAATAAAACGAATAAACTGTAAAAAAACTATTAAAACTTATGTATAAAGTTCATATTCACGTTAAAATAAAATAAAATAAAATTATTATTAAATTAAAATAAAACAAATACATAAGAGGGAACTCCCATGCAAAAATTGTGTTTTTTGTGCTGTTTTTATAGATATAATAATGCTACGGAACCTTTCGTGCGCCAGTCCAACTAGCACTTGCCGGATTTTTTGATTTCATAATAATATGTGAGAAGATTTGAGCTTTTGAAACAGAAGAGGTAAACAAGACTGATTGGAATGCCCGCCTATGTGCCTACACAAGTACCTATATACTCCTAGTCACAAATATGAGCACATAGTGAAAGGTTCCGGTTGGTATTGTGTTTCGTTGCAGTACAATCCGGCTTGCACTTTCAATATTCAATATTCAATTGCATCCTGTAGAACTATGTAGCAAGAGCTCCACTATTCTACTTAAGAGAAATTATGAAAATTGTTCTATAAAATAGGTACTTCGCCCGCTTTCATGTTGAATATCTCCCTGGAAGGTAATACTTGCCTGCCTTGGTCGCGCGACTGTCTTACCAGGTAACCGTGGTCCTTGAACGTAAAGAGCTTTTGAAGGAATAGCTTGGATTTTTGTCAGTACGAATCTGATAGTTCCTTCCGCCCTGGGTGGACCCAGGGCAGGAGGACTCATTGATGATTTTACCTCGTTTAAAATGGTGAAAATGCAATAATAGTACATTGTTATACGAGAGGTGAAAGTTAATTATTTCAGTGCCAGGACGGGGTTTGGCGCCCGAAACGTAGTGAAGCCGCTAATAGTTCAAGAGACTAAATAAGTATTTTACCCGAGGTAAACACTGTGCTTTTCATTACGAATATGAGGAAAGTAAAATTAAAAACATAAATATTAGCTCAAGGAAAAATGAGTGTTGATCGGATTGTCGCCATCCCGTTTGTGTTTTTTTTTTTTTTTTTTTTTTGTCTGTGGTCCAGCTATACAGCCAGTTTTTTCATGTTCGCCATAAAAAAAATGGCAAAGATTTTGCCGAAAGCTATGTCATTTTATTGAAATAGTTGAAACTAAATATATTAAAGCCATAATATTACTTAACTTTATGTTATTTAATTTTAAATCGCGCTGTAATTTAGTGGTTGCATAAAAAGTTACAACATGGTTCAGTAGAAATGTCAAAATGGAACTAGATTCTTTTTTCTTAAATTTTCCCTAGGTTAGATATCTCCCTAGGCCTGCAATGGGTAACTTTCAAACGGCTAATCAGACCTACTTTCAGAGCTTGAATAATAAAAAGGTTTTTTTTTACCATCCCATCCAAAACCGCAAAGTGTTGCTGATTCTACTTCCTACTATCCTACTAAAATATTATAAAGACGTGAAAATTTGTTTGGATGGATAAATGGATGTTTCTTACTCTTTCACGCAAAAACTACTGAATGTATTTGAATGGGTACGCAGATAGTTTATAACCTGGATTAACACATAGGATGTTTAATATCCCGATTTAGCGTTCCCGTTGAATAAAATGTTAGAGTTGGAGGAGGTGAAGCTGTTAATATAATAAAATTTGAAACTGAAGTTCTGAAATAACACTCGTATTTTCGTTATTCCAATGTACATAAAAAATATAGGAACACAAACGTATTTATCTACTTACGTATAGCAAATCTTTGGGGTACAAAAGAAACGAGGTAAAGCTTCCGTCCACCAGTGGCATCGTATTCATCTTCTCTAAACGAGTTTTCCTAATACCTGCCCTAATTAAAACGTCTCCTCGCATCCCTAATCCCTTAGGTTCACCGTTAGTAGGACATTAAAAACCTTTCCCTAATTACAGTGGCAATACTTAATTGCTTTGCTTTTGGCATTTCTCCAAAAGTGGAATGTTTTACCCTGCTAGTAAACCATCTGTTTTGGAAAATAGTAAGAACTATTGGTTAGAAACTATGTGTCGTTATGAAGTGAGAAATATAGAGAAAATATAAGTTAATTAGCTCGTGGAAGACCAGAAGAAGTTTACATTAAGGGTAAGGCTTCACTAGGTCGCGACGCAATCAGCGACACATGAGCAATTAAAACAAACAAATTAATTCTCACGTAAATGGCTATACCGTATATAACCGATTCTACGTGTTACTCATTTCGCTCTTCCAGTCGCATCGCAAATCGCTGTATAATGTAGCCTCAGCCTAACTTTGAGTTAAGACTTCAGGCTACTGTTCATAACTGTACTAACTGGCTAGCTTTCACCAATAAAAACAAATCGAACGAGAACGTACCGCATTCTAAACTGCAAACATTTTAAAAGTCTATTCGGACATAATCCTTTTCAGTACAGCCGTGCACAGCAGCTTTCGCGTTGCCATTCGAAATATTTTCAGCATACTGTGTCGCGGTCCGATATGTATCTTTATGGAATGCACTCGGATAGCTGATATAAATTTATATTGGAATGCCCATTGTAGTGTTGTGAACTCGAAGATTTGTGCGAATCGCGCCAATGGACTACAATGGAGGTTTTCAAATCCTCAATGCGATATTATTGGCACGTAAATCTAATAGATAAAATACTGGGCACCTTTGTCAGAACGATGAGAATATATGAGATTTAGAGATAAATATAAAGCGACAGAGCTGACTGGTCAGATGGCATTATGAGGATAGCTTAAGGCCCGGTTGCCACCAAAGCCTAGACTAGCGAGGAGAAAATCTACGGGATACGACCAATCATATTTTGCTGAAATCCTCATTGCATCTTTCGTATCTTGCCCGTCTTTGAATCGTTTCACTCTTTTCTGCCTTAGTGGAAACGGTACCCAAATACCTACGGTTGGAATTATGTTACAGAAAAGAGACCAACCTATCTATCTTATAAATGTAACAGATTGATGAGGAACACAAAACGTTTATTCAAATACCACAAACAAAAACAAGATCTACGAAACATTACAATGAATTATTTAAAACATTAAATGATAAAATTTACCGAAAAACAATAACAGCTACGGGAAAGATTTAAGGGGCTAAGTCAGTACTTATACGGTTTTTATATTTTACTTTCTGTCGTACATGACTGGACTACAGATCTTACAACTTGGAATACAGTTATTAACTATATGATCTAAATTCTCACAAAGTTGAAAACACGATTCAATTAAATTTTCTCGATACAAAATAAATGCAAAGTTCAGTCTATGTTTTTTATTTTTTGGACTTTACGACGTAACTACTATGAGTTATTGAAAGGATGTTGTTGTAAATTGTAGAAAATACTAGTATCTAAATTCTGTAAAGACAGTTTTTCAATTAATAACAATTTTAATTCATAAAAAGGCGTCAATATGTTTGGGCACATACGCCATTTTATTCTGAGCACACATTCACTATCGTCCTCTCATCTTTTGCCTTTTAAAAGTAGTGTCATCACTTTCGTTCCTTGACACATCAGTCAGCCAGCGTGGCTCTTACAGGCTAGACCTGTGACACTTTTTTTCAGATCGCGGCTGTCAGATTTTCGTAATAATAAAATTGGAAATGTATAAAAAGATCGAGAAAATAAAAACGAATGATACGTAGGCTTATAGATTATTCAAAACTATGTTTCGATGTGTTCAATGGGACGTGATTAAACGGACATGACTGTAAATAAGTCACGTAAACTTTCATTTTTCAATAACACTTTATTTTCATTAATAAATGAAGTATTAAAATAAACTAAACATACTGAATATCATCGCAGGAAATTCCTGACGACCCCTACAGAGCAAACAAGGGAAATGTTTAGAATACGTATGATACTATACATTACGAATTGTTCCTATCAATATAATAAATTACTCACAGTGATAATTATATCAATGCTATCGTGATATCGTACTATTGTTGTCGGATGGTTCCTCTGTGTCCATCCTCCTTCCATCTAATCTTTATGCATCCAAATACCATTTCACATGAACTAATGATAAATGCAATGATTTGCAGTCAACAATTTGAGACAATATGTAACTGAAAACAACTTCTAATCGTATCAAACTGCGATATAGGATAAGAAACACTTCACTCTTATTATTGTTTATTTAGTTTCGTCACAGATTTATAACAATTTCGAAGAAACAGGATTAAAATAAATTAAATGAAAACTGGTATTGTCAAAATTTTGAATACTTCAAAATTACATGTCAACTACATATAAGGCATAGCACCCACCACCCTGTTAAATATCGCCTATAGTATAATGCTGCGACTGCGATGAAAACTTTGTGGTCATTGTTGTCTCACCGCGTGTTCGGTACAAGTTGCTCTCGCACTAGTAATTGCTTTGGAGGCAAAAAAAAAATGATTAGCACTGGGCTCATTCTTTTGGAGCCGATAGATATCTCTCAAAGGTTTCATTTATCAGAAAAGTGATATTAAGACCTTGTCCCAAAAAAAATTGATAGGATATTATAGAATGAAGATTCAATTATAAAGAAGTTACAGACAATAAAATTGTTGTACTACAATAATCTGTGTACCTGTACCTCATAATATACGAGTAAAAACTATTACGTCCCTTTTACGCGGCGCTAGTGTCTGTCATTATAACAAAATGCATCACACGCAACTAGCTTTCTGAACGGACGTTAATAAAAGAAGCGTGTGTTTGGGGCTTTTTTTAGTGTGGTAAAATAATCAAATGAGTCGTCCTACCCAGGGCAGGGCGGGTATATACTAAAATCTACGATGTCTTTCAATAGACCTTTACGTTCTGGGGTCACGGTATTCGTTAGTCCCGGGACCCTGGTAGGCCCTCTAAGGGGGAGCGACGTCATTATGCTCACATCATCACATGCCTTTGCCCGTGCGCGCATGTGTTTGGGGCTTTAGATAATTGGGAATTGTCACTTTCGCAAAGTGTGCCAATTTTATTAATTTTCTACCAAATAGTAGTTTTTTTCGTTATCTCGGGACGTCAAAATCTGTGTCCAAGTGTTATAAAATAAATTTAAGACTGTGAATGATGAAAATATTTACAAAATATTTATCCACATCAATAAGTATTTCTATCATTTTGTTTTAGTAAATGTTTCAATATCTTTATATCAAAATATTTCTACTAGAGTAATACATGTATTTTGCGTAAAGGGAACACTAATTTATGAAATGTCGAAGATGACGAAATGAAATACATAAAACTTTGGATTGCGTTAATTTCGCGATACTGGCGCCTACTGGTGGCGGTGCGTGGCAACTTTTCCGACTCATCAAACGATGCTTTCGCTTTGCCATACGCCGTTAAAGTCCCAAACAAAAGGTCGTTTTATTTCGTTATTCAAATACGAAACGTTTCTCCACTCATAAAATGCTTAGGAATTATAATAATATGAAATACTTCTCTTTGTCACAGAATAATTCAGAACATGATAAATGGGATGTCTAAATAACAAACAACAGTTTGAAATGGAATGATGCCAAATTGCGTCGAGATTATTATTAAAGACGGATAACCCTGCCTGTGCCTTCAATTTACCTTAACTCCATTAATTTTCTTTTAATAATACTAAGGCCTGTATTCAGAACGTCACTTACTCAAGCTACGTAAAACTAGATTCAAGGCATTTGATAGGTTAAAACTATAGTTTTAAGTAACACTTAAGTTTTGAGGTGCGTTTTGTACGGGCCTTCTTACCTACTGAGCAGGGACTGTTTCAACTTAAGGTGATTGCGTCGATGTAGCCCGCGAAATTCAAATTTTCTTACGTTTTTTTGCAATTTGCAGGACAGTGACATGTTGTAACTTTATCAAAATATGAATTGCGGTTATTACCGCAATTCATATTTTTACTTGTTATTACAAGTATTATTTTAAATATAAAAATGATCAAAACATTCGCTCCATCAGCTCTCACATAGAAAAGGTGCATATTGTTAAAATCTCCGAAATCTAACTTAGATGCACCACCACACAAAATTGCTACCTACAACTGGTGGCGTCTTATGATCGAAGTTGTGTACTCAGAATTTTTGAGTTATTCCGTTAGGATCTCCAAAAACTGATCCCATAGGGGATCAGTTTCATTAGAAATTACTTTCTATTCTAATCCGATCCCCCGTAATTATTATTATTATTATTAGCCTGTACTGTCCCACTGCTGGGCAAAGGCCTCCCTCCATTCCTTCCAATATTCGCGACTTTGCGCCACCTCTTTCCAATTCACAAGGAAGATATCCAGCTCGTCCCGCCATCTCCTTCGCGGTCTTCCGCGGCCTCGTGTCGCTGTTTCAGGTCAGTCATCTTTGCGTGCCCACATCTCGTTCGGCATGCGACAAACATGTCCTGCCCAGTCCTATTTAAGTTGGGCAGCCTTTTGAGCCACGTCAATGATTTGTGATCCCCCGTAAAGTCATTTTTTTTATCGAATGTCATGACACATTTTTAGGACAGCCAGCAACAACAAAATATTTGTACAGGTTCTATAAAAACTGTTTATTTTTACGTTAACAACTGTTTTTCAATTAACTATACTAGTATGTGTGTGTGTGTGTGTGTGTGTTGTGTCGGACCACCTTCAAAGCTTATTTTGTGTCGCAATGACAATGCCGCCTCTAGCAGTGGCGTGCTCTGTGGCATAAACAAATATCTAGACCATCATATTCCTGCGATTGACAGAACGAAAAAAAAAGTTTTCTTTTTTGCATAGTCCATTTATCGAGGGCTATAATATCACGCTACGATCAAAGAGCTGAGCAGCGAGGGTGAAACCTCGGGAAACAGCTCTATAGTAGATCATATCTTTTTCATAAATCACTCTGTGTCGAGCACCTTATGGGTGAATAGTGACGTCATGCATGCTTTTATGACATGCCGATTACATAAATAAAATTATACAGGGTGAATTTTTCAACTGGGCGTAGATGGCTATATCCGAAACTATGCGAAAATACGAAAAATGCTGAAAGGAGTCTCGAGGTCGACCTTGACGAAAACTAAAACTGCATTATTGGATTTTGTAAAAATCAATATTGCTGGCCAGGAATCAAATCCGATTAATTTTGAAATAAAGTTAGGTACATTCTGTATTATTACACTTTTCGATAATGATAATAATAAGAATCAAATTCTGGGAAGTAATGAAGTATGGCAAACATAAGGAAATAGCAGATTTTAACAAATTGCTGCACGCCCATTTGGAAAACTGACTCTGTTTATTAAAAATTATTTTGCACAAAGGATTTTATTGCCAAGAAGTGGCAATTGATATATTACAAAGATCGTTGGCGTGTTCACCTGTATCGTGATCGCTTAAGCCATTGTCAAACAGGCAGACAGCGAAGCGAATGCGATCCGAAGCGTTTTTATTTGTAATGTATTGAGTTGTTTGAATCCAGTTACATAGAAAAGCGAAAGCGATCCGATAGTCTATGTGACTGGCTTCACAATTCCATACACTGCAAACAAAAACGCTTCGCTTCGCGTTCGCCACGACTGTCTGTTTGACAATAGCTTTTGTGTTTATGAAAACCGTATGAAAATTCGTTGTGTAATTTAAAAGATATAAGCGCACAGATGGAGAAGCGACTTTGAATCATACTATGTAGAGATATCTCAACACACAATCCATCTATCTTTTCTTTGATCTTCCCCAAATATTTCTACCCCGGCCTTTAATATGCTTCCCATAACTTTATTAATTCACTTTATTTAGAAGGCTGGATTTACGAGATTAACTTAACTCGTAGGTACGCAATTGTGTTAGGTTTAAAATGTAAAATTCATGAATCCCGGTCGCTTAGCAGCAAGTTTATTAAAAGACGAGAAGGAAAGTGTATTTATTAATTTAATCATATTATTTAGTTACGCTCCGTTGAGCTGCTTATAATAGGCCTCGTTAATTATCTGGATTTATACAGCCTTACCATAAGTATTAGGTATAGATAGAATTATATTTGAGTACGTAAGACACGATGTATATTATTTCATTTTAATTTTAATATCGCAGCTTCTTGGTAAAGGATTGTTATTAAAATATTGCGGAGTATTTATAGTCACAAATTGAGGATATTAGTTAAGCCTATTAAGGTATTAACAAATTGAGGATATTAGTTAAGCTTATTAAGGTCAGTCGCGGGACTTATCAAATCACCGTGACCCTCGAACGTAAAGGGCTATAGAAGGTCACCGTGGATTTTAGTCAGTGCGAGTCTGACAGTCCCTACCGCCCTGCCCTGGGTGGAATGACTCATTTGATGATTTTACCACGTAAAAAAAGGCCTAGTAAGGTTAAGTAGGTTTTGCCTACTTTTATCGGAGTATATGCAATCGTTGAAAATGTCATACATAATTATATACAATTGACACTTAATAATATAACTAACGTAACCAATTAACAATATTGCACGATTACCGACTTTCGTAAAAGTTATAACTAAATAACCCTGTCATTCATTAATCCCTCGCAAATCAAAAAAGATTGCAATCTCAATAATCAAACGGACATTTCATCCGACCCTGTCGAACCCGTATCACTCGTATTGGCTTATTTGCCGAAGGGTTACTATGTACATTTTGTACAATATACTATGTGATGTTATGTTGTTTAAATACCACACGGGACGTAGTATTTTGAATTCGTAGTGAAAGGGAAAGGTCATTTTGCTGTAGGTACTCTGTTTTTCTAAGAACAAATGGTGTCATAAAATTACTTTCTTGGTTATAATTTAATTAGGACATTAAATGTTATGAAAAATATTTAGTTTTAATTCCGCGACAAAAATCCAGGCTTGTTGCAGGATGCAACAAGCCTGGATTTTTGATGATGATGATTTTTCCGTTTGTTGCATGTGTGCATATGCATGAATCCTTTGCTGCATGTGCATATGCATGACTGCATAGGGTGGGATTGCATCCTGCAACAAGCCTGGATTTTTGTCGCGGAATTAAAACTAAATATTTTTCATAACATTTAATGTCATGGATTTCCGCAAAGTAACGCCTGATTCCATAATTTATCTTAATTAGTACATTAAAACAGCTAGACGCATATTCATTTTGTTAATTTACTGATGGCGGCGCATGTGTCGGATCATTTAGTTCTCTTCAAAGTGGTTAATCTGAATGGTGTTGATAATTATGTCATGTTCGTAAAATGGATGACGTAACAAAGGTTTTGTTTTAATTTTGGCTATTGAAAAATAGTGGAGTGCCGTAAGGTTTACCTACCTTACGGCACTCCACTATTTTTCAAGTATAGTCCGTAAGGTTTACGTACCTCGGAATCCAGAACCAGTCAATCAATCTTCATATATTATACTTTTGAAATCTGTTCTAAACAACGAGAAATGTTATAGAACCATAAATATATTTTTACTTTTTTATTATTTGTTTTTTTTTTTCCAATTCAAAAGTGCCTGCAACTGGTATTTATTTCAATGATTTGATTTGAATTTGAAATCTGAGAAGAATAAAACTAATTTCCATTTCCCGACTGGAATTTAATTTAAAAAGTCGTAATCTATAGTTATAAAATGCTTGGCAGTTTCCGAAAACGGAGACACAAAAATGAATAAAAACAAAAGCTATGCGCTATTGCAAACATTACAAACGAGACATCCGGTGAATCTCCCAATTTTATTATAGAAAGAAAAATTGCCTTACCGCCGTATTCCGTAATTTTAAAACCCCTTGTTTTAGCCCAAAACAGCGGAATAATAAAGAATGAAATATATTTTTGCTCTTCCTAATATTTTTTCTGGCATCCTGTCCAAAATGTTATTTGAATGTTTTACTAAGCGAAAATAAAATGCCTACATATTTCAGTTGAAATAATAAAAGAGATTTTTATATTCGCTTACTTCTTACTAAGCTATAAATTAGTATTGAATACATTCTGTATTTTGTTGCTTGATAATAGTATATTTTCGTAGAAACAGAAAATTCGACGTTAGGTACTACCGTAATTACCACGAATGAACATAATGTAGATATTTTTACAAAACATTGTTCTCATTTTTTTTGAGCTCGTGGCTAAATAATTACAGCCGCACAGGCCGATCTTCCGGGTTAAGCCGCGCTTGCCGAGGTTGATCTGTGGATGGGTGACCATCTATCATAACGAGTTTCTTCCGTGCCTCGGAAAGCACGTAAAGCCGTTGGTCCCGGCTGTCATTTGTAGATCTTTGACAGTCGTTACTGTTAGTCAGAAGCTCTAAAGTCTGACAACCAGTCTTACCATGGGGTATCGTATTACCCAGTTACTGGGTTGTGGAGGTCCGACAGGCAGTCGCTCCATTTAAAATACTGATATCCAGCTGAATCTGGTTTGACTGGAAGCCGACCCCAATATAGTTGGGAAAAGGCTAGGCAGATGATTGTTCTCATTTTTTTTAAATGACTTATTTATTCCATAACTGGAAGACAGACAAGAAAATTTAATTTGCTCATTTTGTACATACTTTGTATACCCACAGTTTTGACAGTTTATCCCATACATTGTTGTTGCTATGAACAGAAAATGAAGTTATTGATTCACCTTACTAACTCACTAATATGGGATAGTTGTCTGTACTTCAAGTTCGTGTAGTTTATAGTATAGTTAGTTATCTACTTGCATGTTATTGACAGCTAACCATGGGGTAGTTAAACCTATCGACATCAAAGTTGTTTTGTATTAAACTATCTTCTGATGTTAATACAACAACGTATTTCAAATTAATTAAAATATCTACTTGATTGTTAATGAACAAACATAATTTTTATTGGTAAAGGCGAGGGAATATCAATTAATGTACGGGAATCCCTTTTTATGAAAATGAAGTAGGTACGCGGAAAGTGTATGTGAAATAGTGTAGAAAGATAATCTTTTTTTAAAATAAATTTCTAATTTATAACAATATGGTCATACTGGACCTGTGGCATTGCAACCATATTTTAATAACACTTAACGCTTGATGCGTTCGCGTAAATAATATACATACCTATCGAAAATCTTTTGCGAAAAGGGACTCAGATCCTCACCTACGTATTCTAAAGAAAATCTTCATATTAATCTACCACTGTTACAAGGAAAAACATTCCTTGTCAAATAAAAATTTAAAATGCAAAGCTTTCTTACTATGTTCGCAGATGGAGAGAGATAAAGTCCCATGAAGCATACTTTTGCCTCCACGGGTATCTCGGTCACACCACAACAGAAGTTGCGTTTTATCTTTAGCCCAGAAACTCTTGTGAATACGGCCTGAAGTTTTTAAAAACACTCTTTGTCTTACAGCCAGTTGGTGGCGAACTAAGAAAATGGAAGACAGTATAGTCAGCACTTTTCGAGATGTTTTACGAAGAGAAAATGAACCAAATCGACTGTGCAAAAAATTGTTTAAGCCCTTTTCCTATGTTAAGAAATATGGTCGGTTTTTTGATATTTCTAGACGTAATATAGCCTAGTTGGCTGTGAAGCGTTTTTCATATTTTTTGTCAAGGTTTTGGTTTATTGCGGCGTTTTGTTATAAATCACCTGGGCAGGGAAAAGGTCGGAAATATTGTTGTGAAGTTTCTCTAACAATGTCGATTGAAAGTGCTCTTAAAATAAGAGTAGCTTAAAGATTATTGGGGTGCTAAGACAGGAAACCTCCACGTGCGCCCGTGGACTGGAGTTCCCTCTCGGATACGTCCGGGGGGAAGACCAGTTTTTCGGGCCGGTGCACCCTGGGATGCGGGCAAAAACTCTTCCTTAGGCACTGTGTGCCTAAGGGGTCTCTTTGCCCGTATGCGAATAGCCTGTCGTGTGGACGCTCCAACGCGTGTCCCTCTGATCAGCAGAGGGCACAGCGGCGGAGCGGGCTTGGGGACGGTGAGTAATGGGTAGCTCGCCGTCCGACCAAAGACCAAGCCCGGGTCGGTGGCGCGTCGTGTTTCGCGCCAAATGCCTGCTGGGGTCTCGGGTTTTTTTCTTAACCCAGGATAACGTGGCCCCAGAACGTAAAGGGCATCCGAAGGAACACGGTTAAAAAAGCTTAAAGATTATTTCAACAATAAGTTACTATATTACACAAAAATAATTTGATACAGATATTTAAAAAAAAACGCCTTTGTGAAAAACGAGCTGCAAAAATATTATCTTTACGCTGTATCGTAGACACTTATAAAGCCATTTAAAAGAAAATGATCAGAAAAATTGCGTAACTCATGCATAACGTTTCCTATTAATGAGCCACTCTGTAATAATGCCGCGCCATAACACCGTTTACAGTAGGCTCTTAAGCTTATTGGAAAACTTTGATCCTCTCTAAATGACTTTTTACAAAATATTCCAATGTAAAGTAGAAAGAGGTTCCAGGAAATTATAAGGAAGAAGCGTAAATATGAATAAAAATGTTCCAGTTTGTAAAATATTTCTTGACACTCTTTCTGTATTTCGATTAACATTGTTTCAATTTGTTCGACGACGCTCAATTAGGCACGGTCCTTTGTGATTTTTTATTGTCGCTTCATTGGCTTTATTTTTTCAGAATATTGTAACAAGGGCGCTTGTGATCTTTGATGGCTTGTTTTCAATATCGTCGAGACAAAAAGGATTTCCTTATAAAAAATATTTCAATACGGCATTGGAGATATTTTAGAATCAGACACTATGCCTATAGGCTATTTTCTAATAATAATGGAAGAACATAACGAAACTTAATTAAAAAAAAGAGAGACAACACAGACATGAAACATTCTTAATACAATTTCAGAGATGACCCCATAATTTCAAGTCCCAAAATGTAACTTTCCTCCGTAATTGACTTAAAAACTCAAAACGAAAACTTCCTCACAGCAAACATGCTATTCTTCCAACAAAATAATGAAAGACAATGTAAACAAACAACTATTCTCGTAAACAAAGCTCCATTCAGTGTCTGCAACATCAAACAGTAAAGATATATCACTGTACTTGCCTATTTATCTAGCTTTCTAATAAAGCAAGGCAGCATAATAGTGTACCAACTCCATTCTCCTTGAGTGTGCATTTTATCATGCTTACAGTCCGTCGAGGGCAAATTTGCAAAGCCATTGAATGCACTACCCATCTCTAGTTACTGCCGTCGACCAACAATAGAGAAAGCAAATGATATTGGACGAACGCTGACCAAGTCAAATTAATTTTCTTGTCAGAATATTGGCCTTTCAAAGTTTTAGTGCTTTTTGAGGTCTTGTTCTTATGTTTTTTTCCTTTAATGGAACGAGGATATTGTGGTTGGGTTCACGTTGGCGTATTTTTGACGTTGATTGATTAATTTTCGTTTTGGGTATTGAACGGAACCTTAACTTAGTATTTCAGTGAATAATATCACTTATGTAGCATTCTTACTTTAAGGATACAGCTGGAGATTTTGAATGTATAGTAATTTCGTCATAAAAAGATAGGTACGAAATCGTCAAAGAAACGGTTAATAATAAGTAGTAAAAAGACTGAAATACATGCTGTGTCCAAAAAATAAGGTGACATTTGAATTTAAACTGAGTGCGTTGAAGGATTTGCAGTTTTTTTTTAGATTGATAGTAGGTACTGTCAGTGAATATTATTTAAACGTTATGCGTCGTTTGCGTAATGCTATCCACCTAAAAAGTTCAAGAGAACAGAAGACAATTTAGTGGTTTTTACACCACGATAATCATTTCGCTAAAAACTCAACCCATGTCGTTCCGCAACCACCGTATTCACCTGATCTGACGCCGTGCGACTCTGGCTGTTCAGCAAGCTCAAAAGACCGCTCCGGGGACACCGTTTTGATACGATCTTCGCTGCGGCTTGAATGTAGAAGAGAGTAATAAACATCTAGTGTAAATAGTATACACGCCGGTTGCACGTAGCTCGCACTTGACCTTTTTGAAGAACGTCACTAGTAAACATAGGTCGGAATTATGTAGAAAGTAGAGTTATTCATGTACTTACACTGATTTCATACAGCGAAAGAATAAAATGGAAATGCCCCAAATCCCGTAATTACTTTTAAAGAGCAGAAAAATTCCGTGATAATTATAATTAAACTAGCTGACCCCGCAAACGTTGTTTTGCCATATAAATAAAAAAAAAAATAGATAGTAGCCGATTCTCAGACCTACTGAATACGCATATAAAATTTGGTAAAAATCGGTAGAGCCGTTTCGGAGGAGTACGGTAACTAACATTGTGACACGGAAATTTTATATAATTATAAGATGAAAAAGAAAAAAAAAAAAAATATTTTTACACATATTTGTCTAATGTATCTCTGATGTTTTTATTATTATTTATTTGTAATACTGTTTTCCACACGAGATTGTCTATTAGAAGTCACGGGAAGATCCATATTAATATCAACATTTCGATGCAAGTACTAAAATAACTCTTCCTAATAAAATACAATAATAATATTATAACATGTAATTTCTTCAAGAGCTCCTTTGTGACGAGGATCAAAAGGCCGAAACACTTTCCGTCAATGAATCTGGGGGCACGGCAGTGCCCCGCCAAGTCTCGAGCAAAAGGGCACGGCCGTACCATCTTTTCTCGAAGCGATTCGCGGCTGTTTCGCCCCCCCTATAACTTCGACGTGGACAAAGCTAGGAGTTTAGGTTTTCGGTGAATAATAGTAGGCATTAGAACAAGCTTAAGTTCGAAATTACATGCCAATTGAATGAATAGTTTAGGAGTTACGGTCGATCAAAGTTACACCATTTTGTCACTCACTCACTCACTGACTCACTGACCGATCATCAAAAATCCAAGGTACTTCTAGCAGACTTAGAAACTTCAAATTTTGCACCAAGATAGGTCATTAGCCACATATAAAGGAAAAATTATAAAAACATTAAAAAATAATATACCTTAAAAAACAATTTTATATTTGCGGTTTGGCAAGAACATTGTGTATGGATTTTGACTGCATTGTTAACTTTGTTCGTTGTTTAAGTTAGTATTCAATTGGATGAATACATACATAGAATAGAAAGGAATAATATAAATGTAATACATAGACTATAATTAATATAAATTAATACATAAAGTTCATAATTCATTAAATTAATAAAGCTAAAACTCCATTGTATTGCGATAAATATTGTATGCGCGCTCGATAGATGGCGTTGTACCTGTCTGAATCGCGCTATGGTTTCGTTACAGAGCGCAGTCTAAGTAGTACTTTAAAATAATTCAATAATTTTTATTTGATAGCGCCATCTATCTATGAACAACCATTTCGAAACTAAAAAAATATTGTAGCGATATTCGGAGTAGATTTATTATTGTTACTGAAACAGTTATTTAGGAAAATAGTTTATTAATATAACATAGACATAGTTACATATCTAGTTGTTTACGTGTTATTTAGTTTAGTTATATTTTTAGTTTGTAAGTTAGCAGATATATATTTATTTAGTTATTTGTTAGTAAGTTTAGTTCTATTTAGTTTGTTAGATAGAGAATGGGTCCTAAGCAAAAAAGTAGCTGAAGTCCAAGAAATTATGAGGACACCTAAAAAAAAAAGAAAGAAATACACTTACAAAAAATAAATGAGATCCCACCAAAAACATTAAATGTAAAAAATGCCAAGTCTCTCGATGCAGTCTTTCCATCGTAAAAAGTTTTGAGATCTCACAGAAGCCAAGTCCTATTCAAATTATTTTGTAGTTATAAATCAACGTTTAGTAATTATATCAATAGTTTTCTTTATATTATAACTATAGTGACTTGGCAATGAGCACAAATTAACTTGCTGCCTGGAAATATGTGCAAATGTTACTGACGAGATCTGTGATCAGATTATTTGTTATGTGTGAATCATGATGGTCACTACCGACTACATGTTCCAATACAATAATTAAGAATACCTTACGGGCCATCGCTTTATGAAAGTAAATGATGAATGTTAAGAGAATATATAAAGTAAAAGAGAATGTTTACGCATGCGGTGTGTGTAATTTTCAACTCCTCCAAATATTTATTTGTTTTTACTTGTGCTCATTGCCAAGTCACTATAGTTATAATATAAAGAAAACTATTGATATAATTACTAAATGTTGATTTATAACTACAAAATAATTTGAATAGGACTTGGCTTCTGTGAGATCTCAAAACTTTTTACGATGGAAAGACTGCATCGAGAGACTTGGCATTTTTTACATTTAATGTTTTTGGTGGGATTTTGTCTCTTCCCGAAATAACCTGTAATTGGTAGGTACCTACATTCTAAATAACTGTTCGCAGGACGAAAATAATATGAAATTCTCTTGAACATTGGCAATTTTGCAAAGGGGCTCTTGTATAAAGAGGTACAATTTTAATTAAAATACTTTCTTTGTGTTGTTTCCAATTAAAATGTTAAATACGAACAAAACTATCGGCGCTCGAAAGGATACCTACAATTTAATTATTTTGTAATTTTAATCAACGATATTCTGAATTGGAAAATTTATTGTTAAAGATATTTGTAGGAAATCTTACAATGTTTAATGAGGAAGTTTCAGCGTTGCTAATTGGCGATATCATTTGACCTATTGTTTGACCTATTTAAGAAATAGCTTTTACTAGAGTCATCACCAGCGCGGCATTCGAAAGTAATCCTATGAGAGTGTAATATCGGGATAAAAGATGATCTATGTATATCTCAGTGGTCGCGGGACTCACGAATTACCGTGACCCCGGAACGTAAAGGGCTATTGAATGACACCATGGGTTTAGTCAGTACGAGTCCGACAGTCCCTCTCGTTCTGCCCTGGGTGGGAGGACTCATTTGATGATTTTACCATGCTAAAAAAATATACATATCTCAGTACCTATCAAGATCTCTTCAGGCCATTTTGGCGTGTTTGAGTTACAAACATCCGTACTTTTGATAATGTTATAAATAATTTACAGCGAATATTCATTGAGTTTAAATTCAGAAGCTGTATTTCAAACTATATTGAAATGTATAACAAGCCTAATGCCCAAATTTAATTAATTAACGCATTCAGTGGAATCGGCATGCATACAAATAATTAGTAGAAACATGTTCAATTGTTCTCATTTGCATTAATACATACTCGCAAACTACGCGACTGTTGTGAACTATTGGTTAATATGGTGACACTGTAGAATTTTAGCTGGAATTAATGTATACTTTTATAATAATACTAATCTTAGATTATAATAAAATATCCAGATTCCGTGTTCGAAACAGAACGCCATGTTTATAATGAAAAAATATCTCTTCTTTATATTATGCTAAATAATTACAGCCGCACAGACCGATCTTCCGGGTTAAGCCGTGCTTGCCGAGGTTGGTCTGTGGATGGGTGACCATCTGTCATAGCGAGTTTCTTCCGTGCCTCGGAAAGCACGTAAAGCCGTTGGTCCCGGCTGTCTTTTGTAGATCTTTGACAGTCGTTACTGTTAGTCAGAAGCTCATAAGTCTGACAACCAGACGTCTTACCATAGGGTATCGTATTGCCCAGTTACTGGGTTGTGGAGGTCCGACAGGCAGTCGCTCCATGTAAAATACTGATATCCAGCTGCATCTGGTTCGATTGGAACCGACCCCAATATAGTTGGGAAAAGGCTAGGCAGATGATGATTTCTTCTTTATAAATGTGTGAGCGCCACGCACACATTTAAATATTTTCCTTGGAGATGTTCACTTGTTTTACGTAGGAATAGAATTCAGATGTACCTACCGGTTTTTTGAAATGTGTTCAAAAGACGGACATTCTATACAACATGTAACATAATTAACGCACATCCTGAAATTAGTTTGTTCAGAATCGTTTACTGAATCGATTTCTATCATTTTTATTAAAGGTAATTTTTTATCAAAAATAATTAAAACTACGGAAATTATAGTCACATTACCCCTGTACAGTCAAAACAAACTAAGATAGACCGTAAATCAAGGCAACAAGACTTAAAAGTGAAATTTTATTTGTATTAATACAAATTCCGTCATTCAATACAAAATAAAGAAAAATAAACCTTACTGCAAAATAACTAATTTAGTTAATAACAATGCATTAACATGTTAAATTAAAAATTCAATATAAATGTATTATGATTATAACATAATATTCTAATTGGGGTGTCTGAGGGTGTGCGTTAATTACGTTACATGTTGTATATAATCTAAGATACTAATATTATAAAGCTGAAGAGTTTGCTTGTTTGGTTGAACGCGCTATACTCAGGAAATACTGGTTCGATTTGATAAAATCTTCGTGTGTTGGATAGTCTATTTATCGAGGAACGTTAGAGGCTATTTATATATTAAGATCATGCTACGACCAATGGGATATGTGTAGCGAAGGTGGAACCATATTATGAAATCGGAGATACAGTCAAGGCTTTCGAATGCCTGACAACCAAGTTGTATTGTATTACTCAGTATTAAGAGCCCATACTACCTCAAATGGCTTAGCAGAATCCTGTGATACGTCGAAAATACTGCAGCATTAATTTTGAAATAAATATTTGGTAAAGTTGAGAATTAATGTTAGGTCTTATGTTTGGCGAAAACATGATTCCATAAAAATTTCTCGATAGAAAAAAATCCCAAAGTTACCTCTAAATTGAACAATAAACCGCTGGCAATCATAAAATACTTAAAATTAGATCATGAAACTTTTTATAATAACTGAACTAACTATAAAGCAGGTCTTATGTTATTTTTTTCTTTGAATTTTCTTTTTTTTTTCGAAGTAAATTAAATAGATTTGCGTGTACACAGCTAAAAGAAAGAGCAAGCACATCATGCGTCTGTGTCGTGGACATCAGATAGTCACTCCATGTAATATTCTGATATTCAGCTGCATTTTGGGTGTTTACCCCAACAAAATCGAAAAAAGTTTTCTACTAAGTAGGTATTTCGTCTATTTTATGGCCGCCATTCACGATTGGGTTATTTTTTTTAACGTTGTAGAATCATCAAATGAGTCCTCACACCCAGGGCAGGACGGGACACTGTCAGAATTTTACTGACTAAAGTGCACGATGTCCTTCAATAACCCTTCACGTTCCGGGGCCACGGTTACCCAGTAATCCCGAGAGGGTCACGATTGGGGTGAGATAGGATTTTATTAATAAAACAGATTTGTCGATAATATATCTCCTTGTATCAGTAATCGGAAACCAAACACTCTAACTGTATATTAGTGTTGTATTGTAAAAGTAGTTTTGAAAATTGAATAATAAAAATAGCTCAAATAATGTTAAAAATCGAATTTAAATTTAATATTTTTTCCTCCAAATTCTGATCTTGTTGATTTACAAAATTGTTTGGTTTTCCTTCAAAGTTTACTTAACAATCCTACTATCATCAAAGACACATGACAAAACTCGCGTAGATTCGTATGTAGGTAAGTATGTATATTGTGGTAACAAGCAAATCTCTTCAGTGAACCCATAATAATTCCTTTGTTGTATTGACGGAACAATTGAGTTGAGTGTATTACCGACGGAACCCATTCAAATTTCCAATAGATCAGATGGCGCCGCAACAAATTGCTATCTGGTTGTACGTACAGTCGCGGTCACCAATGTGTACACGAATTCTATATTCAAATACAATTTCCTCGCCAAATAACCATAGCAACTTTGTTAAGACCAATTTCATAATCATAATGAACTGACTAGCTTTTTTTCCAACTGTTTTGAAGACCTCTTCCAGTCTAACTGGATGACATACACTACTTACAAGCCCATGCTGTCCCTCTGCTGTAAAGAGGCCTCCCATTTTTTTCCAAGACCTCTTTCTGGTCGAGGAAATTAAGGTACTGTCGAGTTAGAAAAATAAAAATTTATGCCAAAGTATTTTGTCCATATCATCACGTCGTTGTTATTTAGAACAAAATTGCTTTAAAAATTGCTATGTGAATTCCGCGTATCGGTGTATCGGCAAGAGTAGTGTGGGCCGCCCCCCCAGATAATTTGTAGACAATGGCTGGAACAGGCCGAACAGGGTTATGTGACGCAGCCTGGGAAAGGCTTATGTCCAGCAGTAGTCTGCGATTGGCTAAGTTGAAAAAAAAAAGTAAACTAAGTGAATACACGTCACGTCATCCGCATGCAAAATAGTCGCTGGGGAAAAATATGCACTCAATGTGCCTGAGAACGGACGACGCCGCCGAGGCCGGCCCGCCCAAAAAGAGGTGGCAGGACGATCTAGATGCGTACCTTGATGGCTAGTCCGAAGTGGCACTAGAAAAGAGCACTTGGATATGGGGAGGCCTTTGCCCAGCAGTAGGACATAAACGGCTAATAAACAAAACATAACACAAAAAAACTATAAAATAACTTATCTTTCGGAAGTCGGTGGCTTTGTTTTTTTTTATTTCATTGACATAATGGCCACCGACTTCCGAAAGAAAAGTTATTTTATAGTTTTTTTGTGTTTAGTTTTGAAGTCGGTTCCCTTTTTTCAAAAAGTTTTTTATTTTTCCCTTTTTAGTTGAGATAATCATCAACAAAAATCTTCATAAAATCGGCGTCTTTGAAAATCTACAATCCTATTGTTATATACTTAAAACCTTCCCCAGAATGTAACAAACACTTTTCTGAAAACTGCATCAAAATCGGTTCAGCCAAACGCGAGATAATTGCGGACAAACATGCAATCGTCCCTGAAAATCTACGATCCAAGTAAGCAAAACGGATCCACGCGGGCAACGTCACGGGATATCTATTAGTGTTATATACTAAAACCTTCTCCAGAATGTAAAGAACACTTTCCTGAAAACTGCATCAAAATCCGTTCAGCCAAACGCGAGATAATCGCGGACAAACATACATACATACATACATACAGGTCGAACTGAGAACCTACTTTTTTTTTTGAAGTCGGTTAAAAAAAAGTGAGAATGAATGTTGGTGGTCGTGACTGTACCCAAATCGTATTTTCATTTCTGCGGCTGTAGACCCCCTTTGTTCCACGCAAAATCAATTTGGAATCAAGCCTATGGAGTTTATAGGATTTTTGAATGGAAAAGTATTTTGGAAGTTGAGGATTATGTGAGTACGATTGTCTTTTACTGCTTGTATGATTTAATATGTTGTGTTTTCTGTTATATCCTTAAGTTGCGATTCCACCGGTATATGGCACAGTGTGCGCCACCAATGTACGCGTTCGCTCTGGTGACTTCACTTAAGCAAACGCGAAAAAATAATACGCCAACATACTGAAAATGTTCGCGCACATCTGCATACTTTTATGCTCGCACACATGAGTAGTAAGCCTTTGTTATTTTGCGTTAAATGCGTGGGGCAACGTTTAAAAAAAATAGTGACGATGGTTCATGCTTTCTTATGTTTTTTTGCCTTTTTAATGTTAAGTACATTAAAAAGGCAAAAAAAAATATTTTTAATACGTGATTACCGTTTAATGTGATGCCACTAAGTCTTTTAAATAATGTACTTACTGAATTTCAATAACAAACCATTCATCATCATGATGTAGTAACGTCCACTACAGAACATAGCTCTAGTCAGAATATAGCTGAAATGCGATAAAAATTAATTTCATACAGCACACCTTTCATCGACGAATGCAAACTATCAGAGCGAAGTAATTCCTAACAAACAACAACCAATAAGCCTCTTATGAAACACTATTTTTGCCTGCGGCTTCGCTTGCGTGAAATTGGAAAATAGTTTATAGGTACGAACGCTCCTTTTATTTTCGGTAAACTTATCTGTCTTAAAGCGAGAGTAGCTCCACTGTGGGAAAGAGACAGGGCTATGCAAGTCGTCTAGCGCCATCTCGTTTGCACAGTGGCACTATTCTTTTTAAAACGTCAGGGTAGGCCACCAGGTTAAGACTATCCTATTCTATATCGTATGTCACCATCATTTTGTGACAACAATTTATTTATAAGAGGGTCCATCGAGTTACTCGCCCATTTTTCTCCATAGAGATCTACGCTTTGGAATGTGCAAATACAGTACTTCACAAGTTATTTTTATTACGTTAGATATTACGTTTAATGTGTATGTATACGTCACAGAGCAGAGACAGCTACTAGAAGTGGTATTGACAGCACTTTTTACATCATCACTTAATTTATTCACGCGCCTCCTGAAATGTAAAAAGCAACTGAAGGAACAGGTTCGCTTTCAGTCAGTCAGATTTGACAGTCCTTTCCACTCCACAACAAAGTAGGAACACTAAAAAAAAAACATATTTTCAGTAGGTACATTCCTAATAGCCGGGTTAACCTAAAATCAACGGAAAATGCCATTGATGTATTAACGGCATTTTCCGTTGATTTTCCCGATAAGAGTATTTAAAGTTAGTGTTCATTCGATAATTAATCAACATTTAGTGCTGCCATAGTTTTTTGTCCCGCGAGTGAAAAGAAATAGCCTGCTGGTTAACACGATAAAAAAGTCTGTGAAACCACGATTTAGTTACTATTTAAAAGAAATAGAAAAAAAAAACGAATAAAAATATAGATTTTGACTTCAGAATTCAGGTTTTATAGGTGCTACCATCTCTATAGCCACTCGACGATTCATAGCTCTGTGGTATGTCACAAATGCGTAGGTCTAGCTCAAACACGTGTATGTTCGAACATTAATATTGATCGCGTATTACGGTAAGTGCTGATTAGTTTTAATTTAATTAACGTCGTCATTGCCGTATTTACTTATTTATTATTCATACAGGACAGTGTTTGTTCATTCATTGTTTAGTTTCACGACAAAGCAAAGTTTGTTGTGTATTTTGTTACTATGCTGCGCTTTTTGTAGGTATTTTTACTGGGTTCAACATGATTTATAAATTATTTGAAAAAAACGGTCCGACACTAAAAATGCTTAAATGTATCGATCGGACAAGTAAACTGCGTGTTAGTGTATGGAACTATAAGGGCAATTGAAGGAGTACGATGGATTTTAGCCAGTACAAGTCTGACTGTCCTTTGCACTCATATTATGATGATTTTTACAACCTAAAAAAAATCTGATGATGATTATTATTAGGGAAAAATTACGTCTTGTTCTGTTTGAAGAAAATCTTACTTTTTTCAGGGCTAGTACCTAAATTAACACGAAAAATTGACTTAGGTAATTGGAAAAACAACATGTTTCATTTGACTTATATTTTTTTGAAAAATATCTACTTATAGTAATTTTCTACAGATCACATTTTTACATTGTTGAAAACGGCGTTTTCACATTTCATTATAAGGTTTCTTTCGTGGCGAGATTATTTTCAGGAGCATTGTTTCAGATTTTGTATTGAAAAAGGCTGTAAAATTATGAATGGACCACGAATTATTCATACAACTGTTTTTACAACGAACAATACTGTCGGGAGTAAAATAAGGAAATTAACATTTTTAATCTGTTATTCAGTGCACAAATTGTAAACAGAAATTAATGTATTGTCCAATAAGTAAATTCACTGAATTGGAAATTCACAATTAATTTATGATTATTTACTTCGGAATCTGCTGAAAAATTTCACGATAACATTTATTCAGAAACTTTATCGTGCAATTTTTCTTTTATCATTTTAATTAACCCGCGCAATGTTGAATATCAGACACAGTTGGTATTTCGGTTGGCGTTTTAGCAGCGTGATTGACAGCTGCACTGCGTGTCCCGGGTTCGATTCTCACTCGAAACCAAGATTAGTAGGACGTGCAATTGTTTGTGTTTCGGGGTCTGGATGTCTTTGAATGTGAGCTTCTATATTCTTAACCGTATAGTTCGGTAGCGCCCCCGAAATGGGCGCGACAAGTAAACCTACGCTGGCTCAGTAGTGGGTCCAAAAGGGGCAGACGTTGTAGTCATACGACATCCTCATTATAAATTAAAAAAAATATAATATTCCATGCGTAAAATCCTATGAGTGCGCATTAATTAAGAATGTTCAATAAAAATCTGATTCATTCACGAAATTAAAACTTCTACATTTAGCGCTTATTTTCTTAATTTACCGTAACAAAATCCAAAAGTGTAAATACGATCTTCGCCATTTTGATGGCTGTGCTGGGTAGGGCTAAAAATCATAAAAACGTGGTTTTTGGACATCCAACAGATCATTATAGGAGGAATGAATAACTTCTCATTTAGTATTGTAACGAATTCATACATCATTCAACATAAATTAGCAGTGGTAATGAAGAATTTGATATCTGAACTCGAACTTTCGCGCCACTTTTGTTTGTTTACATTTTTATTTTTCACTTTGATCACATACGCGCGCTTATACTCAATAAAAATTAAGATATATATCATGCCAAATGTTATAAATAACGTAAAAAAGTACAGATCTTGGCGTAATTCTCTAATAAAGGGCCAATAACACGTATTTTTCATTACCACTACTCAATTTGTGTTCGTAAACGACAACCATGTTTATTTTTTTTAATCGTAATGATGTGTGAAAGCGAGTATTCTAATCGATTCCATAATTGTTTTTTTTGTCAACTCGAGTGAAAAAAATAAGGAAACTAGGAAATCGATTAATAAAAATTAAAATAAATTATTTGTTTTAAGCTTAGAATACAATTACTATCTATTATAATATTGTTTAAAGCTTTTATAATAATATTACGTACATTGTCATTCCCAAAAAACAATAATAGACAAAGGAACAATGTCAGTAATAAATGTTTGAATACGCGGCAATTATTTAATTCTAAAATTTTGAATTAGGAATGCGCTCGCTGTGGTACTCGCTATTCAAAATTTATGTAATAAAATTTTAATTTATTAGCTAATTTTTACTGTACATTTTATTTTGTACAATAATATAATTTTTAAGGTTGAATGAATATAGAATGCCTTGGATCTTGATAGGCTTTTTATAAATGAGTTTGTTTCTTACCAAATAAAAGTTTTTTTTTTTTTATCGTGGTAATCTAATAATAATATCGTGGTAATCGTGGTAATAAAAATCATCAAATGAGTCCTCCCACCCCTGGCAGGGCGGGAGGGACTGTCAGACTTGTGCTGACTAAAATCCACGGTGTCCTTCAATAGCCCTTTATGTTCCGGGGTCACGGTAATGAAATAACTCCCGCGACCCCGGCAGGCTTTGGCCCTCTAAGTCATTATGCTGACGCTCTTTGAGGCGCGTGTGGAACACGACGCGCTGTCGACCCGGGCATGGTCCATGGTCCATGGTCCATGGCTACGGTGGCCGGAGGTCGTCTGCCGACTTCCGACGCCGCGGGCGTCTACCACTGCGGTTGGGGCGGAGGGAGGACGCTGTCCTCTCCCTCTCGCGG
The DNA here is from genome assembly GCA_954870645.1 of Agrotis clavis. Classification (NCBI taxonomy): domain Eukaryota; kingdom Metazoa; phylum Arthropoda; class Insecta; order Lepidoptera; family Noctuidae; genus Agrotis; species Agrotis clavis. The sequence goes on from OX940920.1 coordinate 15,656,542, forward strand.
CTCCAAATAAAAGATAGCCAAATTAATTAATTTATTGTACAAAATTGTTTCGTGAGATTGGTTTGTTCATGTAAGTATTACAAGTCAGAAATCGAGCTTTTGAATTAAAAAAAGAAAATGCTAGGTATATTTTTACACTATTCGATATCGCTGTTAAGGATCAAATTCGGTGAAGTAATGATAATTTGGTAAAATATGAACTAATATACAGACAATAATTTAGTCATTGTACAGCAGATCAAAATCAAAATTCGCGCAAACTCACTTAAGGTTCGAATTTCAAAAAAATATTTAATGTATTTGCACCGCGAAGTGATAATAAAAATTTGAAATGAGAACAGTATGTTGTGAACATGTAGCGAAAATTTATTTAATGGAATATTATGATTCCATCCCTCGTAAAAACGAATTATTAAAAAAAATCCTTATACCTCAAGTTTGTTGCATGTTACTACTTCACAGAATATTGATAGTTTGATTGCTGAATTTATATTTTAAAAATTTAATTTTTATGATGTCTTTTAATTTTTATCAAATCGACTTCGAGACTTCCTTCAGGATTTTTCGCTATTCCTCATAGTTTAAAATTTAGCCATCCACGCCCCGTTGGAAATAATAATTGTTTATTACTGCAAGGAATCATTTAGAAGTAGGTACTCCCATCTCTCAGCATTAGATCCGAACCCGGTGTTTAGCCTCCAATGAAACACCGATATTTATTACTATACATATAAAACATAAAATTAAATAAATTATTGCGTAAACGACACTACTTGAAATATTATAACATGATTCAGATTTAGTTTCATAGACTTATTGCATGGACTGAGCTTTCTATAGTCAAATAAGCGGATAAATCAGTCCATGCTCTATGTCTTGTTTTACTTTTTTTTCATGTTCGATTATGATGCGAGTATCGATTAGGCTGAATGAACGTTTTTAATTGTTTTGTGAACATTGGGTTTACGGTCAGCACTAAAAAGAGTCATGTTGCAACATAGTTTTTGCTAATTTTTATCCAGACTTTGATCGTTATTATTTATGAAATTATGTATGAACACTAGCAAATCTAATAATGTATATAGTAAGTTATTTTATTTATTTCACTGTGTAACCATTATTATCATGTGATAAGCTTGTTTATGTACATATTTTTCTGCACGTCTAAATTACCTAGTTTTTGGAACGGTGTAGCATTTTGTATGTTTCACACATTTTACAACAGAATGAGGCAGTTTTATTGACCTCAACATGTTCTTAGAGATATTGCTCACAAACTTATCGCATGAAATAGTTGTAGTAACATATTTTTGATTAAAAATTGGATGCTGAAAGTTGACAAAAAATCTTGTGTAATAGCTCAAATTTCGAATCACCCGGTTGACTCAGCTGATGTGTCATGTGTCAAAATGTTGTCGTGCAGAGTGGTTAAAATCACTACGATACAAGAGAAATTCCTATTAAGAAGCAAAGTTCATCATCATCATCATCATCATCAGCCTATACTGCTTCCACTGCTGGGACACAGGCCTCCTCTCTGTGAGAGGGAGTGGGCCATAATCCACCACGCGGGCCCAGTGCGGATTGGTAGATGTTTGGTTTGGTTCTAGGACATGTCGGTTTTCTCACGATGTTTTTCTTCACCGTTTTGAGAGCAGTGGTGATGAAATAAATTATAAAGTAATGCGCCTGCCGGGGTTCGAACCGTCGGGACCGATACCACTTCATATTCATATTATGATTCTGCTGAACAGGTCTTTTTAGACCTCCAATTCTAAAATTACCAAATAATTTTGTTTTCCTTAAGTTTTCCGCATATGATTACTTCCCAGAATTTGATTCTCATAAGCGACACTATCAAATGGTGTAATAATACAGGGTGTGATATTTTTTTCCAAAATCACCGGGTTCGATTCCTGGCCAGGATTATTGATTTCTCTAAAATCCAATGATGTAGTTTTAGTTTTCGTCAAAATCAGCCTCGAGACTCCTTTCAACGTTTCTCGTTATTCCTCTAGTACAGTCAATATGCAACGAAAAGAGGCTTGCCCTCCGAAAAATGACAAACCGACATTTGACCTTATAAATCGTTAGGGGGGCGTCTCAGGAGCCTAATGTAAAATTATGAAAGTCGCGCTGCATGCAGATTTTGAGAAATTCAAAAATTTAATAAAAAAATTTTGAAACGCGTTTTTCTCAGAAAGTATAGGTTTAAAAAAAAAAAACAAAAAAAATGATTACTTTTCTTTTATTTGAATAAAAAAAAAACAAAAATTCTACTTTCATGTGAACCGTGCAAGAGCACTGCACGCAATGTACAATTTGTACACTTCCACAAGTTCCAGCTCGAAAACGGTAAGTTTTATAAAAATTTTGTTTAAACAAAAGTTGTAGATAATTTTGTGACAAACAACTTTCTCATTTACATTATTGTAAAAAAAAAAAATTTTTCCTAGTGAAAATGGCAAAGAAACACTTTTTTGATCCTTTAGCGCCATCTACTTTTTGTATTTCAAGTCGGATGACGTCACACCAATGACAAAAATGTAGTTCGCAATGACCTCTACATTTTTTGTTTAATATACTTTTCGCTAAAACCTATACTTTCTGAGAAAAACGCGTTTCAAGATTTTTTTATTTTTTTGGATTTTTCAAAATCTGCATGCAGCGCGACTTTCATAATTTTACAGTAGGCTCCTGACACGCCCCCCTAACGATTTATAAGGTCAAATGTCGGTTTGTCATTTTTCGGAGCGTAAATTGCATATTGACTGTACTACTCATAGTTTCAGATATAGCCATCCACGCCCAGTTGACAAATTCACAATAATCTATTAGATGCCTAAAACATCAAAATTTATTAATAATTGTCTAATTTATTACTTCCGAAAGTCATAAAATACCTAATAAACGCAACATTAACAAGCAAAGCTCGATTCATTAGTACATCGGCATCAAATGTCAAAGTTAGCCTCGTCCCGAACTTAGTCTAGTCATACGAGCGGTATTAGGATTGAAGTATCTCCTTAGTGTAGGTAAGCACTAAGTTTATGCTAATAATGTGGTATATTGAATAGTCTGTATTAGCTTTGTGAGATAATACTGCTGAGCACTTGGTTATAATCTGTGTATGGCTGAGAAATGTGTTGAATGTAGTAGAATTCTCGAAGGCGCTTATGCAATCTCAATTGATACTAGAGTTAAGGTTAAATATACGAAGCTCTGAATAAAAATTTTTTGTTAAGGATTTTTAACGTTAATTTAGATATGGAGCGAGCATATTTCCTTCAAACCATTGAAGATCCGTACAACGACTAAGTACCATTTAGATAAGTAGCTGTACAAAAAAGTCTACAAAAAATGTGAAAGGTTTTTTTCTCAGTCCGTTTCCAATGTCCCCTTTTACTTAAATAAATGAAAAGACGCATTTGTTCCTATTAGCGTTGTCCACGTCATAACAAACCGTCCTCGGTTTGACCCGGCGCGGACCGAACCGTGACTCGATTACAAAAGAATCGTTCGGACGAGAACGGCAAAAGTTTACCGTTTCTTAGGTTCAGAGGAAATTTCTAGAAAGACTAGAAAACTACTGAATTCACTCAACCAGTTTGTCTAGAATAAATGTCGGCTTTCATGTTTAGCAATGTTCTCGTTAGATAGAATAAAGGATGGCCTTTTTAAGTATCTTGTATTTTATTATTTCTTGGAATTTGTTTGAGCGTTTTGCTGATAGTTATCTGGAAACTATATAATATATGAATCACCAGTCTAATTGGTTCTTTATGTTTACTAGAAGTGTGTTATGAACAAGGGTTGTGTCTTCTACCTACATATTTTACAAGACCGTGTCAACATTGTGTAACACGATCGCGGGACTTATCAAATTACCATGACCCTGGAACGTAAAGGCTTATTGATGGACACCGTGGATTTTAGTCAGTACGAGTCTGACAGTCCCTCCCGCCCTGCCCGGGGAGGGAGGACGATGATGATTTTACCACATTAAAAAAAAAACATTGTTTATCAGACACAGTTTTGATAATTATTGTGATCGTCTCACGAAATTTGACCGAATAGCATTGGCGCGCCGCCGCCGTCAGCCGCGGTTAATTGACGGCGCCCTTTTTTAACGTGGTAAAATCAAGTGAAGTTGACACGAGTGCCTTTTTATATTTTTGTTTGTGTAGGTACCTACATTATTGTGTTTATGTGTTATTTTATTTGACAAACTGATTATAATCCTTCCATCACCGTTTATTATACTTCTAATCCCAACTCTGAAATTCCCTTTGACACATTCTATGTTGATACTTATCTACTAAAACATTAATTCAATACATAACTCGAACCACGGGTCCACGGCCGTCTCAATTACTTAGTAAGTCTTAATCACCTGAGTATTGGCTTTGGTACTAATCCTTGTGTTTAGGGATTAGGTAAGCAATACATTGTATTATGTTACAGTCGAAACTGGTTAACCTGTCAGAACAACCTTTGACTACATACTTACCTTAAGAGCGCGTATGAAACTGGTTAACCTGTTACCTTTGACTACATACTTACCTTAAGAGCGCGTATGAAACTGGTTAACCTGTTACCTTTGACTACATACTTACCTTAAGAGCGCGTATTCTGAAAATTGGCAACGTCGCAAATAGTTGTCAAATATTTACATGTTTTAATTAATTTTGCAATGTCACTGTATGGAAATAAGAAATATGGCTCTGTATGCACTAAAAAAATATAGGGGAAATGCAATAAATAATATCGTAACACCGAATACATAGTTTTAGATGTAAAACAAGTATTTGAGAACCTTCCAAATGTCTTTTTTACACCTGAAACGGTTACAAAATCAAATTCAGTGTTTTAATTGCATTCCTATATAAATTTTTAGTGCACTACAGAGCCATACATTTCTTGTTTTCATTTAGTAAAACCAAATTAATTAAAACTTGTGAATATTTGACAGCTATTTGCGACGTTGCCAACTTTCTAGTTACGCGCCCTTAAATACATACATTTTTTCATTTTGAAAAGCTTCCTGCTACGTTGAAATACCAGCCTTCTAACAGGTGTCTAGTGGTGGCCCAGTGGTAGCGGTCCCGACTTACGAGTTGTAGGTCGTGGGCTCGAACCCAGCCAGAAGCATTATGTTGATATTTCATTTCATCACCACTGCTCTCAAAACGGTGAAGAAAAACATCGTGAAGAAACCGGCATGCCCTAGAACCAAAAATTCGAAAGCACGTGACATCTGCCAACCCGCATATCGCCCGCGTGGTGGATTATGGCCCACTCCCTCTCACAGAGTGGAGGTCTGTGTCTCAGCAGTGAGAATATTATAGGCTGATGAAGATGACGATGCCTGGTGCCAAGTTATATTATTTAAACTTATTTTACATTATTTCAGGACACCGCAGTAATCTAGAATACCTACACCGACTGTGTTGTAAAAAATTTAAATTATTTAACCGGTCAAAAGCAATATTGACTAGCGAACAGATTTAACTGTGACTTTTAGCCGTCCATCTTCCAGTGAATTACTGAGACACCATTCAGGGCCTCAAGTCTGCTAATTTTATTTAACTCACATGCTATTAATATTCAATTGAGACTCAATCACGACTCCATTACGATTAGAACAAATTTGGTATTCTGCAAAAACTTGTATAAGCTCAATAGAGTCGTAGTGGAATCGTAGTGTAATTGTAATTGACTCTCAGTTGAACAGTTATAAGTATTGCCATTAGAGAGTAGAATACCGATAGAGTCCACAATCGATTTACAATTGTAACACGATTGAAGAGCAGACTAGCAAATGTTCTGATAGCAGTTCAATGGAATGTCACTGGAAAACCATTGGTCTTAAATTAGTAGCAGAATACCAAATGTAGTTAAAACTGCTACTGAGATCCAATTGATATTCAATTGAGTCATTACTAAATTAGCAGAATTGGGGCCCAGGTGTGACGTCACACCCCAGTGGACTGTACTGTTTAGGTACCTTATGTTTGTTGATTGTTATTTCGTAATCTAGTTTGCGCTTTATAAACAACGAAGAAAAACATCGTGAGTAAATCGAAGTTAATTATGTGATTTAGGTACCTGTTTACAAAAATATCAGTAGTCAGGTAGACAATATGTAAAAAGGCGTGTACAAGAACCTAATTATAAATAAAAAAAATATACCATAATTGCCTCCTAACAATTTTTTTTCGTATCTCTAAACAGATTCAGATAATATAATTATCCTCCTTTTGGCCAATTTAAAAGAAAGACCGTGTATATCATTTTATTTATATAACAAATACGAACTATATTCTGAATTATTATCAGCCTAATAATGTTCCCACTGTTGGGATGCAGGCCTCTTCTCTGTGAGAAGGAATCTAAAATTCTTTGGTTATGCCAGTTTCCTCACGATGTTTTCCTTTACCGTTTTGAAAGCAGTGGTGATTGAATAAATTACACAAAGCAATACGTATTCTTGGATGTCAAGTTAAGGCCACCTGGAGATTTGTATATTTAAAAGAAAAGCAGGAATGCCAAGGTCATCTCGAACGTGTGGCTAGTGATATATTATAACAATAGTTTAGGGTCCAAACTATTGTTATAAAATATCACTAGCCACTAGTAGCCACTGATAAAATAACTGAGGTATGCACATAGGTTAAAAAAGTGAGCATAGCTCAGTTCGAACCTATGACCTTACAACTCGTAAGTCGGTGCCGATACCACTGGGTTACCACTATTCTCATCCGTATCTTAAAACGACTTTCGCAAATTGCGAAACAGCTTTTTAGATCGAGCGATAGTTTTATAGCCTCTCAAGAACGATTTTTACTTTCAATGAAAAGTCGGACTTGCTTCCTTCGCTCGGTATTTTGTAAAACACGCCCTTTAATGGCCGTTTTACGGTGTCGGGACAATAAGACCCTTACTTTTACTCTTACGTGTTCAAGTGATGTTACATGAGACATGCAGCATTTACGTTCAAAGGCCGTTTTAACAGTTTATAGAGGTACATTTTTTCTACCAGAATAACCAAAAGGAGAAAACGTATAGAACAGACTTGTGCTACTTAAATGGTTTTTACAATTCTTTAAAGTGGACTTAAATATTCACTTTTAACAGAACATTGAAGATTCGCCATATAAGCATTAAGCCAAACCTCTAGTCGAAATTCGTCAAAATATTTTTCTTTATGAAGATGTCACATTTGACAGTCGGCTCGAAGAATACTCGCCACAAAGCTCAGAGTGTTCGTTAAAAGGCTCTCGTTTATTTTTCTGTAATGTGTAACGGCGCTCCCTTACCGGGAGCATTCGCGTGTAATGTGACATGATGGATTCGACTTTGAGCATTACATTACAGTACTGACGAGCATTCGCGTACATTTAGTATAGATTTAATACAAGGTGCGCATTGTGCTGGATTGTTCACCCTCACCGATGAAATGTTCGAATCTGTAACGTTACATTACAGGTGAATGCTCGCAGTGAGGGAGTGCCTTTACGTTCAAAGGCTGTTTTAATACTATAGAGAGGTGAAATTGAAATGAATTGAAATTGAAATTGAAATGAATGAATGAAAACGTATAGAACTGACATAAGCTTATGGCGAGCGGGACTTGAGCATTCACTTTTGACAGAACATTGACCATTCGGCGTTTAAGCATAGAGCCAAACCTCGCTACGAACATTTTCACGATCTTTCTAGCGAACGCTCTAGCCGAATGTCGTCAAAAAATTTTTTTCTTGAAGATGTCACACTTGACAGTCGGCTCGGAAAATACTCGTCAGAATGCTCGTAGAATGCTCGCTAAAGCTATTGTCAAACAGACAGGCGAAGCGAATGCGATCCAAAGCGTTTTTAACCGACTTCAAAAAGAAGGAGGTTATCAATTTGACTGTATGTTTTTTTTTGTTTGTTTGTTACGCGATTTCTCCGCCAATTGTGGACCGATTTTCAAAATTGTTTTTTTGTTCGAAAGGAGATACTTCAGGAGTGGTCCCATTGTCACCATGTCAGGATCTGATGATTGGATCCTGGAAAAATCGAGGGCAACCCTCAAATTTTATAGGCCCACACATCGTTTTTCGCAAATTTAATGAAGTAATTTAAGTATTTGCGTATGGTTATCATCATCTCATGTGCTGAGCTGATGATGGAAGGTACAACTCCTTATTTTAGGGGTTTTAGCTTTTTAAAAAGAAATAGAATACAAATTGATTAGTAATCATACTATAAATCCATGTAGTAATTAACTCCCAAACAGTATGTAACTCCTACAACCAAATTACCGTCTCAAAAATAAAACAGTAATTTGATTTCATTAATATTTTTAAAATTGCCCAGAAGCAGAACACGCATAAAATAAATTGCCCAATTATTGACATGGCGTGCAATGGCCGATATTTTAATCAGGTTATGGATATAACTAAGTAGCCACCAACTTCAGGGTTTTTACGTGTGATTTTCATAAATCACTTCTTTATATTCATATCATCAATTCATCATCAGCCTAACCTTTTCCCAATTATGATGGGCTCTGCTTCCAGTCAAACCTGATGCAGCTGAATATCAGTATTTTAAGAAAGAAAGAAAGAATGACTTTGCATGGAGCAACTGCCTATCTAATCTCCACAACTCAGTATACGAGCGGATAATAAAATATGCTTATTATTTACATACTTATACTACTATTACTAAAGTACATGATTGTGTTTGACTGTGTGTTCATAGAATTCAATCCAGGATAGAAAGACCAAAAAGGTCATAGTTAGACAGAATTACCCACTTTCGTAATTATAATAAGTGCTAACTAGTGTAGTTTGCCTAGATAGCGGAGTTTGGAGTTTTACATAGAAACACATGACTAAATTCTTTTACCGCGGATATTCCTACTTTAGAAACATACGGATAAAAGTTTCCACATCTGAAGACTCGACGGCGATACGTGTAGAAAAGTCGTTATCTTTTGAAATACTCGTAGATAGTTTGTTTTACATAACGTGTTCCTGTTTTCTACTTACGGCCGTTAGCGAACCGATGACAATCGTACAATGTTAAAACATTGTGCCTTTTATGGTAACATCCAATGATCTGCTTAGATTGTTTTCCTAACACATACGTAACTGTGTGTGCCTACTATGTACGCGACCGATAATGCGAAACCGACTGTGCGTCACCGACCGTACGTGTCCGATTTCCTGCCGTTGCCTTGGATCATTGTAAATCCAGCATTAACTTTTAACAAAGAAAAATTTGAAGAGCCGCGGACTGCAGGACTCGAAACCTGCGACCTTCCGATTCAGTCCTTCAGTTTTACAGAGCTAGTTAGAATTTTATTTTAGACAAGTCTCTCAAATCTACTGTTGTCTGTGATATGATAGAACATCAGCTGATGTGTGCATTGTGTTTTCCTATAAGATGATTTTAACGTTGCCGCTTTCTATATCTCTCCGTTACTACATAGATAAGTAGATAAACATAAGTAAGCAAATACTTATCGCTCATATAAAATTGTGCCTGTTTTGTATAACCAAGGACACTGAGACTGACTTATTCTTCAATTATAATAATCAAAGATTCAAACTCGAATATGAAAATTGGTTTCCATGAATTCCTTTTTGATACTATGCAAACAATTCACAGAGAAAACCTGCAAGCAAGCCTCCGCGTGTTCATACGTTTAGTCAATTTCCATAGTACATCTGAATATTTGAATATGATAATAATACGGCTGAAACTCGCACAAGTATCATCTTTAAACGAATTTCCAATAGAATTTTCCAATAAAATGTTATATTGGAAATGGAGCGGTGGATACAGGAGCCCATATAAAATGGTTAGCGTATGCCTGTAGCGACAAAAAAAGATGCCGCGATAAATTTCAGTTTGTACGTACAGTTACTAATAATTTTACTGAAAGTTGTGCTAGTTATTGAATTTCGACCGTCTGGTGTAAGTTTGTAATGTGTAAATATTTCCAGCTAACGGAAAATTGGTCCCGAAGCCCAGTAATTGTATATAATATATATTTTCCTAAACGATAAATATCTACTTGGGACCACGCGAGCTCTAAATGTTTGAATTTCTCGAATATAACTGAAAGTGTTTTTCGTGTTCCCAATTTTAATGGCGGTAGAGTCTTCGGTACATTACACTTGGTGGTCCCTTATATTTAACTAGCTATTTGTTTGTTTCGCTATTTTCTCAGTTCGTAACGCGATATCAAATATGCCTTTGAGCTTCCTCAAAAATTTAGCTATAAATTTATTATAGGATTTTTCAAGTTAAGTTCTAACAAAACTATTTTATAAATTATTTGCCATAGCACGCTTCAACAAATTAAAAACTCTTTGACTGTAATGTAAATATTATACTTATCAGTATAAATAGGTAGGTAGGTATAGGTAGATACCTATTGTATATACATACATTTTTTTGTCGCCTAGCGTCGCCGACGGGGAAAAATCAACACTGGCCCAGTGATAAGCTTTTACCCGCGGATACTGCGCTGCTTTTTTGTGGATACGGACTGTTTTTTTTTTTTTTGTTTTCGAGAATCTGTTATAACCTAAGTATAATTTCAGAAGCGATTTTCTCTTATAGGTATATGTAATTGTGGAAATGATTACAAATGAAATAAAAGGTGCGATTTTTTATTTATTGTATAATAAATTGTACCTAAGTATTTATGTCCGTGAGTTGGATAAACCGATGGCACAATACCACATAGCCTGCCGCAAAAACCCCGGTAGACTACATACTTTGGCCAAAACTCTTCCTTGAGGCACTCGGAACACGCACAACGAACGTCTTGATGTTGGTGCTGAGATGCAGCTCCGAATACACGAGCCTCAAAGTCCAGTTAGTCTTCACCTTCACTTATCACACACAGCATCTTTGGTCCTGTCAGTCCAGTGCTGCGTTTAAGTAGGCTTCTTCTTCTCCTTCTGAACTTTAGTGAAGCTATCCTCAATCCCTCATCAAAGAAGAAAGAAAGAAGAAGACAGAAAAAAATGTTTATTGACACATGCCATATGTACACACTCATAGGTTAATAAAGAAAACAAACATTTATAAGAAAACTTAAGCTGTCAAACTGACAGGCGAAGCGAATGCAATCCGAAGCGTTTTTATATGTAATGTATGGAATTGTTTGAATCCAGTCACATAGAAAAGCGAAATGGATCCGATAGTCTATGTGACTGACTTCAAACAATTCCATACATTACAAACAACAACGCCTCGGACAGAGATGTACCGGATTCCTCGGAAGCATTTTGCAGCGACGATTTCGCTTATTAGTATAGGAAGTGATTATTCTACTGAATACGTTGAAGCCATTTTGTGAGTGTAACTTACACCCAATGTGATAACAGAGTGAAAAGAATAACAATATTTTAAGTAAAAAGTCGTAAGTAGCGGCTACAGCCCACTTTAAATTCCTTTTATATTCTGATCATGCTTTGTCCAAAATGAAAGGATGATTCTTGAATGACGTAACTTTCTTTGATTCAATAAAATAACAAATATTTTATACTTATTTATTTTCAGAAGCATAAGGCAGTGGACCGACCGGGGCGGCGAGAAAACGAGTAACTATCGGCGATTTTCTCTCTCAAGAAACGCACAATAAATGTTCAGATTTATTGTGCGTTCGGTTAACATTCCGTGTAAACGAAAGAGATGCATATATTAATAGTTGCTCTCTGACTGTTCACACTGCCGGCGACGACTCGCTTTACTAGTTTTGTCGCTGAGCGACGAGCTTTCAAAAATAAACTCTCTAAGCTATACTCGTTCAGCGATGCTCGCTTGGCTCGCTTGATCATTTGTATAGAGTGGACTGAGCGACCGTGGGCGAGTGGCGCGAGTAATCGCTCGTCGCACTTGCACACTCGCTTATAGCCCGGCGACAAAACTATCTAAACTACACTCGCTTCCCGCTGTTCGCCAACTCTTTTATAGTTTCTAGTTCTACTCGTTACTCGTTCATCGTCGGCGGTCGGATCACTGCCTTAAGGTCCAAACGAATGGAATAAATAAATTCTAAAATCGTGGGCGGTTTCTAAATTGCTGCAAAAGGTCACGCTTTTATTTAAATACTTAGATAAAGTCTAGCAACCGGACTGTGAAATATAGGTATCCAATTAACTGAATTGTAGAGGTCAGATACACAGTCGCTCCAACTAAAATACCGGTATTCAGCTACATACAATTGGACGTGAAGCCGACCCCAACATAGGAAAAAGCTAGACAGATGTTAACCTACTGAAACTCTAAAAATAAAACGTTAGTTTGGAAGAATATGTTACGAAGAAAACTGAAAACCCGAATAAATTCGTTATACAGTTCCAAGTTATCTTGTCATGCCAATTTGATCCTTATGGTGTGAAGTAAGCGTCTCAAGGGCGCATGTCATCCTTTCGAAAAGGGTGACAGGGGTATGAAAACTCGTTGACTCGATCTTCAATTGCACTCGTCTTGAATTTAAGTGACCCTCTAGACTATTTGTTAGTGTAAATCAGGAGGGAGTTCTGGTGGTAGGGCCAAGGTGTATGTAGGTAAACATTTTGATCGATTTTCACCCTTGAGACAGTAGTAACACTAGCGATTTTGTGTGTTTTACTCTTGCATCGGCATAGGCCACAGGATTTGGTATTTAACTTAGTGCAACTTGTGAAACGAACATAGTTTTAAGCATTATCTACTAACACAATAAAATTGTCATAAAATATTTATTTAAATTTAGGTTTTGGTTTTTACCTATGGGTCTTTGTAACATGAAAATAAATGTTTTATTATTATTACACTTAAAAAAAAACAGATATTTAAAATCTGCAAAAATGGTGTAATCCAAACTATAATAATAATAATAATATAATAATTATAATAATATAATAATCAAGTGCTTAAATATAAAGTTTCATGGTTTTATCTTTTAAAATTTAGAAATCCCATACAAACTTTCAACCCCTATTTCAACCTCTTCATCCCCTTTTTCGCAATAAAAGGTAGCCTATGTTCTTTCTCAGGGTCTAAAGATTGTCTGTGCCAAATTTCATCAAAATCGGTTGAGAGGTTTAAGCGGGAAAGCGTAACAGACAGACAGACAGACAGACAGACAGAGTTACTTTCGCATTTATAATATTAGTTTGGATTTGCATCCAGTCACATAGAAAAGCGAAAGCGATCCAACAGTCTATGTGACTGGCTTCAAACAATTCCATACAATTACAAACAAAAACGCCTCGCTTCGCGTTCGCCACGCCTGTCTGTTTGACAATAGCTTTATCTCTCTTGACATCTTCAGAATATTAATCAGTTGTGTTGTTTCAGTGGACGAAACGAAGCTAGCGTTGCCAGTGATGGTGTATATCCATGGTGTGGACTACTCTTCGAGTTCCAGTCATCCATACGACGGTGCAGTACTGGCCAGCTATACGGACCTCATCGTTGTTACCCTGAACTTCAGACTGGGTGTTCTTGGTAAGTTCCTATAAAATAATAATAAAAAATATCACTCATGAATACCAGTACCTATTTAAAACGTAGAAACTGGGCATATCACAACAGAACTTTTTTTTTTAGCGTTGTAAAATTATCAAATGAGTCCTCCCACCCCGGGCAGGGCGGGAGGGACTGTCAGACTTGTAATATTATAAATGCGAAAGTAACTCTGTCTGTCTGTCTGTCTGTTACGCTTTCCCGCTTAAACCTCTCAACCGATTTTGATGAAATTTGGCACAGACAATCTTTAGACCCTGAGAAAGAGCATAGGCTATCAAAACACCACGCGGGCGAAGCCGCGGGCGGAAGCTAGTTAAAAATAAAGCAAACCGCTTACGCTTTTTCAACCATTTCCAATACAGATGTCACCTTTTTTCTCCTCTAGGGTGAAGCCAGACTGAGTAATATGACTCGACTTCAGTTTGATTCGATTTGCGTTCGATTGCCAGACTCGGCTTTATTCGCTTTATTAAGGCTCAACGCATACGTTCCAACATTGCAACGGATTAGCATCATCTTAGCACGTCGCCGTCGGCTCGATGGACGGCAAAATTAGGCATTAACTCAACTTAAAATTGTAACCAGATCGACTGAACACCAAGGCCAGACCCGGCCAAGAGACCCGACGCAAGTCTACGATACCTTACGACTTTGGTATCCATTGAAACGTGCTTATGTACGATTCTTGAATTTGCATTGGGATAGTCGTCTGGATATCAGAGTTGTAAGGTATCGGAGACTTGCATAGCGTTGTGTACGAAGGGGCTTAAGAGCAAACACCAAGGGCAAGAAAATTTAATAATAGGAATTTGTAAAATCAATTGCAGTCGCGCAGTGCCCGAACAACAGAGTTACAGAGCGCGATAGAGACAACTGCAGCTTGGACCGAAAATTACCTATAAATGAGCACAAAATCAACGATGCTTAGTCCCCTGATTACTACTTCAAAACAAACGATTTATTACTTTTTTCTTTAAAAAGTAAAGAAAAGTTTTGGCCGTGTTCCTATATATTCCTTTTTTATATAATCTCGTCAATCTTTGTTTTCTGGATATTTGAACACAGCGGAAAATCTGGCCAATTTTTTAAGGTTTTGAATGTTCATATCTCTTTTTATAATTAATTTATGAAAAAAAGGTCTCTATAGATATGCCAATATTGGCAATAGATTGTAAAAAAATATTGCTCTACTGGCATTATCCAGGGAGAAAAAAGGGTATTACGTTTGTATAGAAAAACGGCCCTTGTGTTTCCTCTTAATGGTCGGGTCAAAATTGTGACGATCTTTTGCAAGCAGCAGAATGGTTTGCCAAAATTAGGTACCTAGTTAACCAAACCGATCATCGTCAAAGTAGTCATCCTGTCGTAAGAAGAAGATAGAAGACTGTTGTTTTCTAGATACTGCGACACAAGGAAAACCTTACTAGGAATTTCCTCCGTGTCGTATAGTTAATTCGTCTAATATTTGAATCACTGCATTAGGCTTGGTGACAACTTCACGTTGAGGAGAAACTCGTCTGTTTTCCGTGAATTACTCGTATAAAACTTTTGCTATAGGAAAAACACTGGAACACTTTCTATTTTTCTTTTACCCCGAACTGGGCATCGAGGTAGCTACTGCTTTCTGAATAAGCTAAACTTAGTTCGGAACAGTCTATAGGTGCTGGCCGAAGTTGGTAACGACTGGCCGAGTACTTGCTCAGGTAGTTTCGTCAGGATTACTAACAATACAGCACACCTTACAGTTTGGTGAATTTTGCCGTCTTGGGAAGGTATCAGAGTGGAGAAACCTAGTTTGGGTAGTTAATTATTCTAGTACTGGTGGGAATTAGTGGTGGTAGGTGAGTAGTTAGGCTGTGGGTAAGAGACAGAGCTATACAAGTCGACTAGCGCCATCTCGTTCCCTGAGCGGAACAACTCACGCTTTAAGACGTTATGGTAAGCCACCTGCTCGGACAAGCTAATTTATAAATTATGGAAATAAATGATCTGGTGTCCTAGAAATATTTAATTACTTGTGTTTATATTGTGTGATGATATATCTGGGAAATCCGTTTCCTTGACTCACTATTAAATTAATCCTCTTGGAAAAATGACCTGAAACCTATGAAATGAATGAAGTTGAAAACGATTTCAATACTTGAATAAAATATTTACCCAGGTTATGCAGGTATATGAAAATACCTTTAAACTATTGTCAAACAGACAGGCGAAGCGAATGCGATCCGAAGCGTTTTTATTTGTAATATATGGAATTGTTTGAATCCAGTCACATAGAAAAGCGAAAGCGATCCGATAGTCTATGTGACTGGCTTCAAACAATTCCATACATTACAAACAAAAACGCATCGCTTTGCGTTCGCCACGCGCCTGTCTGTTTGACAATAGCTTTACAGCAATGGATTTTCAGGTATGTTTAAAATTCCATTATGGCCATTTTATTTGGCGTACCTATTGTTTTCAGATTACCCAATTGAAATAATGATAAATGTATTTTCCGTTTAAATATAAAGGTAACATGCATTATTAAGTATTTAAAAAAATTAATTAATTTCATTGGGAGAATCAAAAGTATTTTTGTACCTTTACGTAGGAATAAAATGTTTCATGCTATAAGTATTTTAAAATTATTGTTTTGTAACTGGTAAAGGTAAGGTCTTCAGCAGAACTTCGTTCTAGCTACATTTAAACAGCTTCTGGCTCTATTTAAATACCTATAATATAAGTAGCAATTGCAATCAAATTTCTGATTCCCAGTAATCAGATACCCAGAATTTATCATTAAAATCAGTTTACTCATTAATTATGTGAGCCCCTAATTAAACTGGCGAGTTTATTAGTCTAATACGATTGTCCTGCGTCGTTGGGGTGTCACCTAAGCCCGGATATTCGGGTCTACCGAAATCCGTCACACGCATCACCGAACCTCATTTTGTATCATCGCAACGTTACACTGTATACCTACGTACATAATGTCTTTTGTATTCCCTGTAATCCTATTTTAAGGTAAATGACGGGATTTTTAAAGTCCCTCTTCATTTTGTCCGGTCCGCCATTTTGAATGTTTCGGATTTTGCAGTCAATAGCTTTTAAAGGCTATTATGTTAATGCCATCTCCTACTTTTTTGCTTATAAATTAGAAGTACAATGTATTGTTCGGAAAATAAATATAATTTAGGATTTGATAATACACTCATGAAGCTAGGTTAATTTGCACTGATGGATTCTTGTTACTCAAATAACGCCAGAACTGTTAGCCATACACCATACTGCCTATCGTCCAATCGGCATGACGCTGCCGATTGGATCAGTTAGAATTGACCGTATGTGGGCGTGGAATCCATCAAATTGTCATGACAGTTAAATTTGATAAGCTTGATCATGCCGATTTGATCCTTCCGGTTGGATCAAATCGGCATGATCAAACTTCAAATCGGCAGCAGTGATGCCAACTTAGCAACTTTATAGCTAGATCTACCTAATAAAGTTGCTAAGTTGGCATCACTGCTATCGATTTGAAGTTTGATTAAATCGATCCTCATGCCAATTGGACGATAGGCAGTTTGGTGTATATGGACGAACTGCCAATTTGATCGACGATAGGCAGTGGTGTATGGCTACCATTAACGGATCTGTATGTTTGGCACGTATAAAGATGGTAGTCTGGAAAAGCACACATAGGTATTACCTAAATCCTTGAAAATTGAATGGTCACAGAGTGATAATTTCGACTTTGACTCTGGAGAAGGGTCGTGGGATTCTCTATACAGGTAACCGTGACCCTAGATCGTAAAGAGCAATTGAAGAAACACGGTAAATTTTAGTCAGTACGAGTCTGTCTGACAGTCCTTTCAGCTCCACCCGGGTTTTGAGGATCTATTTGATGATCTCACCACCTAAAAATAAAAAAGACGCAGGTGAAGCCGCAAGCAAAAGCTAGTAAACCGATATAACAGTCACTACTAGAAATTAAACACAAAAGAGCTTATTTTACCGAGAAAACAAAGTACTGATGGAAATGGATATCCGGACATTCCGAATTACTACAGCGGATACACTAGGAACACGTAAAATTTTACATTTAATCAATATTGCAAGCTCTGAGGATTGCAATATTGATCAGTTCGTTCATTTTGTTGACTCCCTGTAGGCTTCGAAACTAATCCACTTAAGAGGTACCTTCTATCAACACGGCACGCGTGTGGTCACAAAAACATTTCGCAAAAAGTAAAACTACCCTCATACGTAGAAATAGCAACGAAGTAGCAATTACGTGAACAGGAAAAGCGAAATACACTACTTGTTTGTTCCAATACTTTTGTTTTTCTTGTGTAAATACTTTACGGGATTTGAAGATTGTGTTTTTTCTGTATATTAATCAAATATTTTTTTCTTCTGTTTCCATTCTTGAGGTTGTGGACGCTTCGCTGTTAATTTTTTTTCTAGTAAGTAAATAAATTAACGTATCGTAACACTGTTATCTCATTTTGAGGTAGCAGAAATAGAGAGGGACAGATTTCTCATTCTCCCCCTCTCTAGGAATTCCTAAATCGTGAGTGCGTTCAAAAATATTTTAAAGTGAGATACACGAACAATACCAGACCCGGTTCAACTTCCTGTAGTTTATACTAATATTTTTTTTAATAGAACCCGCAAAACATAGCTCAGCAACTTTGAACTAAAAACAGATTTAAAACATTAGGAACTGAGACCATTCTCGTAAGTCCAATAAATTAAGAGAAATACTTGAGTTTGATGTTTAATTAGCTTATGGTAGCCATACACCATCCTGCCTATCATACGATCGATTTGACACAACTTCAAATCTGCAGCAGCGATGCCAACTTAGCAACTTTATAGCTAGATCTAGCTATTATTCGGTAACCGATAGCTACAAATTTATAAAATTGTAGCTGTCGTCACCGAATAATAGCCAAATGCATCACTGCTGCCGATTTGACGTTGTGTCAAATCGATTTGATGACCTATCAAATTGGCATGTCATGCCATCAAATACAACAAAACAATTGCAAGCGTCAAATCGATCGTCGATAGGCAGGATGGTGTATGGCTACTATTAGGGACATTTATTTAATCATTCATCATCTTCCTTCCCTTATCCCATTTAACTTGGGGTCGGCGCAACACGTTTTCTTCTTCCATTCTCCCCTATCACACGTCACAGTATCATTTACTCCTTTTTCTTTCATATCATTCCACAATCCATCCATCTTTTCTCTGGCCTTCCTCTTCCTCTCCATCCATCAATATTCATACTCATCACTGTCTTAGTCACATGATTGTCATCCCTCCTCATCACATGTCCATACCAAGATAGACGATTCCCTTTCATTTTTTCTGTAACAGGCGCCACTTTCAAACTGCCCTTCCTTACTTTATCCATTCTTGTCACTCCACACATCCATCTTAACATCCTCATCTCCAGCTACATGCAATCGTTTCTCATCCATATTTTTTCTCAGCCCAGCATTCCGATCCGTACAATACGACAGGTCTAATCACGGATTTGTATATTTTCCCCTTTAACTTGAACTTGAATTAAAATTTATTGTTAAAATGCTATAAATTTTTAAACGAACGTTTGTTTTTTTTTTGCATTTTAACTAATAGTTACTGCTGGCTACGTGGGTGCGTTTACAAACATTTATTTTACGTACTCACGCACTAACAGCCAGACACGGAACATCTGTCAAAGCCCTAAAAATTAGTCAGTTGCGTATCTGACAGTTCCTAGCTTTCCACACTGGACTCATTTGATGATTTTAACACGCCAAAGGCCATAGAAATAGTAATTATAACGAAATAATAATATTCCACAACTATCACACAACGCCATCTAGTCCCAAGCTAAGCAGAGCTTGTGTTTTGGGTACTAGACAACTGATAAACATACTTATATGTTTCTAAATACATATTATAGATAAATTACACCCAGACACAGAACAAATGATCGTGCTCATTACACAAATATTCATCCTGGGTGAGATTAAAATTTATTGTTAAGATGCTATAATTTTTTAACGAACTGTTACTTTTTTTTTGCATTTTAACTAATAGTTACTGCTGGCTGGGTGGTGCGTTTACAAACATTTATTTTACGTACTCACGCACTAACAGCCAGACACGGAACAAATGTCAAAGCCACAAAAATTAGTCAGTTGCGTATCTGACAGTTCCTAGCGTTCCACACTGGACTCATTTGATGATTTTAACACGCAAAAAAGGCCATAGAAATAGTAATTATAACGGAATAATAATATTCCACAACTATCATACAACGCCATCTAGTCCCAAGCTAAGCAGAGCCCGGGCACGCCGCAATTGCGGCGGTAAGACCCCTCTTTGAGGAGTGGCTGGAGAGAAGTCATGGCGTCCTGATCTACCGCTTGACGCAGGTCCTCACTGGACACGGAAGTTTCGGGAGGTACCTGTGTCTGATGCGAAAGGAGGAGACGCCTTGGTGTCACCACTGCGAAGATCGCCCGGAGGACACGGTGGAGCATACGGTGCAAGACTGCCCAGCTTGGGCGGGGCACCGACGTGTCCTCACGGCTGCGATAGGCGGAGACCTCTCGCGCCCGGCATTGGTTGCGGCCATGCTGCGGGGCGAGACGTAGTGGGAAGCGGTCAGCTCCTTCTGCGAGGCAGTAATGCTCGTGAAGGAGGAGGCGGGCCGCGAGCGAGAGAGGACAGCGTCCTCCCTCCGCCCCAGCCGCAGTGGTAGGCGCCCACGGCGACGGACGTCGCTTGATGATCTCCGGCCACCGTAGGCGCGGGCATGCGGGCAGCGAGTAAAGGGCAACTCGTTGCCCGACCAAGGACCATGCCCGGGTCGACGGCGCGTTGTGTCCCACGCGCGCCTCAAAGAGCGTCAGCATAATGACGGGGCCCCCCTCTCAGAGGGCCTGCCGGGGTCGCGGGATTATTCCGTTACCGTAACCCCGGAACATAACAGGCTATGAAGGACACCGTGGATTTTAGTCAGTAGAAGTCTGACAGTCCCTCCCGCCCTGCCCGGGGTTGGAGGACTCATTTGATGATTTTACCACGCTAAAAAAAAAAAAAAAAAAGCTAAGCAGAGCTTGTGTTTTGGGTACTAGACAACTGATAAACATACTTATATATTTCTAAATACATATTATAGATAAATTACACCCAGACACAGAACAAATGATCGTGCTCATTACACAAATATTCATCCTGGGTGAGAATCGAACCCACGAGCTCCGGCATAGCAGTCAGTGTCACAAAGCACTAGACCAGCATGCAGGCCTGTCGAAATATTTGTCTCATGCGATAGTTGAAGCCGCGACAGTCGAACGGTTAGCCACTGCGCCAATAATAATTACACCAGGTGACCTACCATAACGTCTTTCTTAAAGCGTGAGTGGTTCCGCTCAGGGAACGAGATGGCACTAGACGACTTGTATAGCTGTCTCTTTCCCGCAGTCTAACTACTCTCGCTTTAAGACGTAACGGTAGGCCACCAGTTCAATTTGCATTGATTAAAATATATCAAAAAGACATATTCCGTTTATCTATTCATAACTGAATAAAACTTTTACCCTAAACCACAAGGCAACCCCAAAATAACATAAAAGGGTACATAATTAACCAACTAAACCACACAACTAAAAGTAACCTTCAAATAATTCAAAAGATAAACCGAAAGAGGCTTTTGAAAGGCTTCAAAATGTTTGTTTTAACGTATCGTAACACTGTAATCTCATTTCGAGATAGCAGAACCACGTTACAAAGTAATTTTAATCCGTTGAGCACTGAAATGTATGAAAAGGAGGTCGTTTATGAATGTTGATATATCTTCATTATGTTGCGTTATTCGGTTGGTAATAAAACTGGACGTGATTGTTGTTACAATGTTGGTAGCCTTGTATTCGAGATTGTGGGGAGCAGTTAAAACTGTAGGGTTGGGAATAAAATTTACTAATCTGTTGTAAATTGTAAGCTTGTATTATTTTAAATAACATATTGTAGTCTAGTCTCGGATATCATTATAAAATATCAAACAAAATCACTTCAAGTTTTGATCTTTCAAACTATAAAGCCCCGGATACACTAGGGAACATTTTGTCCCGCTACATGACGCGCAACACAAAATATACGTGACTCTGCAACGTTGCATAGTGTCCCGCAACATGACCCACAATATTGTACGTGACGCGGGGCATGTTGCTTGCTCTCGCCTCGAGAGCGAGCGCACGTGTCCCGCGTCAGTGTTGCGCCATTTGTCACTGAGTGTAGTCGCGTACGCAACGTGCCTTTAAAATGTCTGTAGTGTGGGGAAATGATACCGTGCTTTTGCTTATAGAGCTTTACGAAAGTCGTGACTTGTGGGATACTTCACACCGTGACTATCAAAATAAAATAAAGAAAAACCGGCCAAGTGCGTGTCGGGCCACGCACAGTGTAGGGTTCCGTAGTTGCCCATCAAAATACTTATGCGAACTAACTAAACTGATTCGCTGAATTTTATTTTAAAAGAAGAATTTTCAAAATCGGTCCAGGAGTCTGAGAAATCGGGGAAAATACATAAAAAAAAGATTACGACGAATTTAGAACCTCCTCCTTTTTTTGAAGTTAGTTAAAAATAGTTGACGATGAAAACCTACCTATCCCCAAAAAACATACCGTAAAAAATCTATTAAAGCTGTAAAAATAAAGTTGACAAACTTACATTTGCAGTTGAAGAACATGTTCTCCGATACATTTTGTTTAAGAAAATATATTATCCAAGTGCATTTTATAAGTTGGTCGACTATTAATCGTAAAGTTGTAAAGCCTACTTTGTCATGATAATTTTCTTTTAAACTTCGTTATATATACTACTGTTGTGAATTTTTTCACACCCCCAAACATAACCGTTTAGCTGGTAGAGGGGGGGGGACACTCGAGTCGAGCAAAATTTAGCACTTTAAACCTTAATATTTCACAAACGAAATTTTTTATCAAAAAATTGTTAATGGAAACTATCAATATTTTTTAAAGACCTATTTAATGATACCCCACACTAAGGGGTACGAGAGAAAAAAAAAAACATCCCCACTTTACGTGTACAGGAGGTACCCTAAAAAAAAATATTTTACGAGATTTTATTTTACCACTTTTTCGGCACAACAAATCCGTATATTTACACCAAATTACAGCTCTCTAGTACTGTGCGTCTCTGAGCTAAACTGCGGACAGACGGACGGACGGACGGACGGACATGGCGAAACTATAAGGGTTCCTTGTTGACTACGGAACCCTAAAAATGATGCATGGGAGGATATTGCCAAGGCGCTTAAATTGCCTAGAAAAGAAATAGAAACCAAAGTTCATACCCTGCGTTCGCAATTTATCCGAGAAAGGAAGAAAGTGAAATCGTCGAAAACTACTGGTAGTGGACAAGAGGACGTGAAGTCCAGTGCATGGTTTGCGTACGATGCTCATGCACTCGATTTAATTACTATGTACGCAGCACTAATAGCCACAACCTCCTCGGGCGACATTTCTATAAACACTGAGAAGAGTGGTCGACAAAATGTTCCGCGACATGTATGTCGGCACATTCCACGTAGTTGTTGAGGAACATGTTTCGCAACATGTTGCTCCATTTGTCCCCTAGTGTATCCGTGGCTTTATATTGCAGTTTTCATCAATAGACAGGAATATTCAAGAGGAAAGTATTCAAACGCATGTTTTGTATAAATTGTAGGTACAATGACTTTGCTGTGGAAGAAAATCTACAACTGTGGTCAATCAGTCATCATCGTTTTTTTTTCACCCAAACTAAGAATTTCTCTTGTGATGTGGGTGCGTTTACGAACATAGAAATTCACTTATACAAACACCCAGACCAAACACAAGTACAATAGATCATACTAATATTTGTTCCGTGCGGGGATCGAACCCGCGACACGCTGCGCAGCAGTCGATCGCTCAACCACTGCGCCAACCGTGCCGTCAATTTAATTTATGCTTTATGTTAAAATAACATTTTGCGTGTTGAATGAGATTTCATTCATTCATCTAATTCATTCAAGTAGAATGATTAAAAAAAAACATTTTTCAACTTCACAAATCCACATTATCTTTTCAACAGCTAGCTAGGCAATAAAACTGAAATTACATTTTATTAAAAAGTTACTAAAAGGATTTTAATAAAAAATCTCATCAAATGCAATAATTTATGGACACATAAACCTCGAGCGAATGACGTTCTTACAGCGATAGAGAGTGTCATTTCAAAATAAAATTTAATTAAAGTAAAATTCCAGTAAGTATTTCATCTGCCTACAAAGCCTATCATGATGAAAAATGCTGTCAAGAGCCATTAAAAGATTAAAAAATCCTGATGCGTGAAATGAACGTACATTAAAGCCATTCCAACGTTCCAAGGCTATTACCGTACGTACCTTTTTTCCACCTAAAAAAAAAATAAACTTTGCCCGTCACTAGGTATTTTCCCTCACTAGGAATTCCGGTATCGTGGGTGCGTTTAAAAATATTAAAACTGATATACACGAACAACCATACCCGAAGCCCGTAGGCAATTCAAATATTTGTTCTATGAGGGAAGAGAACCCGCAAATCACAGCTCAGCAGCCAGTTTCGCTTACGCAAATCACAGCTCAGCAGCCAGTATCGCTTAACTATTAGACCAACTTTGAAGTAAAAACAGTATATTTAAAACATTAGACTGAGTTTTTTTTTTGTTAATAACACTTATGGCCCTTTCGGTTATATTAATTATAACTTCCACTAATAAGCATGCGGTAGCGTGGTCAATTCTCAGGTCGTGCAAATTGTTATACTCGTAGATTGAAAATGTTGTTATTTTTTGTCTAAATAAAAGTATAAATTCTGCGTAACGTGGCCACGGAAGACTAGAAATACCCATTGTAATGTATGATGATCATCGCTCGGCCATGATCTTTTTCTTAGCGTGTCGATGGCAAATATTATATTTGTGTCGTTATGTCTTGTATTATGATTGGCCCAAAATTCAGCTACGCGAACCCCGCTCACTGATGGAGCCATAAGATCGTCCATGAGTGTACAGGTTGCAGGACAAAAGGTGGATCATTTTTCTGAGGAGATATGCCACATAGACACTTCAGGTCCGAACCGTCCGTGAATCCCCATCTGTGGAGATTATCCTTGCTACGACCGACTTGGGTTCGCCACGCGTCGGCCACGGCAACGCGTAACCCGCCGGGAGGCCCTCAGAAGACTCGATGAAGCCATCAGGTGGTCTGAACAGTTCCTGCCAAACTTCACATCATGTTGTTATTGAGGTGCTACTGCCGACTGAACTATCTGGACTGATGCACCCATAGAAGCTGTTACCTACGGCTTTTAAGCCTCCGAGTCACCGAAACGTGCACGTACATTGGGTGTCGTGGGTCAGCTTGCAGCTTCCTCCTCTCAATTCGGCTGGCTGCAAGTCTTCTAACTTTTGGAGGCGTAATTCCCGTTAGTGGATATAGCATTCTTACCGGGGTCGGTTTGAGGCATGATTACATGGGTCTTTAAATAATTAGCAAAACGGGAGTGTGTTTTAAGCCAACTGCCGTAACCTTCGGTGATAACAGCTTGTCGTTAATTATAAAAGTTGGCTTATCTTGTACAAGTGAGTGTGTTTATACCTACAGGGTGTCCCGGGAAGTGTGGATCAAATTGAACCGAGGCATGGTCATTTTCAATTTTTTACCTCAGAGAGTTACGGTGCTATTTACGGTTCAAAAGTTGTAACCACTTTTTTGTGTTTAGTTGGTAACGAATTCTTTAGAGATTATAATATTATATCAACTAAAATATCTAACCTAAAAATACCTCTAAAAATCTATGCTTTGAGGAAGTTTCTCTACTACTTTCGCTTGTGTACACGTTTTCTCTAGAAAATTTCTTCTCTCACAATCAATCTGTATATTCGGTTACCCAGGAGAAAATGACAACAACTACAACCACGGTTGCCACTAACCAAATTATTTAGCAGACTTTTCCAAGATTTCCTGTGGGGAACACATCAGTTAAGCAGTAGTTTATTTGCTTTGTATGTGGTAAGCCCTTGAGAATATTACCACGACATGACGTCAATCTAAATTTTGACAATCCCATTTGAATTTTGAAGTTTCTGAAAAGCAATCATAGAAAGTTTTATTCAATTTATCACACAACCATTGTGTTTCTGCAGAGCTTTTGAATGAAGAGTTTTTGAATATTACGTTTGCTTGTTCTTTTAGACTTGAATGGACATTAAGAGCAGCAAAGTATTATCCATTTATATAATGTTTTCTCAGCTGGAACCAACGCATTTTTTTTTTATATTTTAAAAAAATATAAAAAAAAATATATTTAAAATCTAAATGATTTTTGGAACGAAGTTCCAAATCGCGCGTTGTGAAAGGGGACTGGAAAAAATTCTTACGAAAAGTTGTCACGACACTTTTATCCGACTGCGCGACGCAAAGGAGGGTAATGTGTTTATTACCATGGAATGGAATGGACTGGACTGGACTGGACTGGACTGGACTGGACTGGACCGAACCGGACCGGACCGGACCGGACCGGACCGGACCGGATCGGACCGGACCGGACCGGACCGGACCGGACCGGACCGGACCGGACCGGACTGGACTGGACTGGACCAGACCGGACCGGACCGGACCGGACCGGACCGGACTGGACTGGACTGGAGTGGAGTCGCGACGTTTATTTTTGTTGAGTGTATACAGTAACTTCGTTCCATCCGGGTGTCCCTTGACACCTCTCAAGTTTTTTTTTTTCATTCAGAAGGAACTGTAACTGTTTCGCACCGACAGAACACAGTAAATACCGATCCGCGCCGGACTCCAACAGGATGGCGATCGCGAGCAAGAAGGCCAAGGGGTTCTACTTTTTTACGAAAATACGGCCTCGTAAATGGATTTTTTAAAGTGAACCGTACTCCCTACTAGTTGTGGATTCAAAAGTTCTGACAACATATCGGGAGTCGGGACTACTCCTCAGCCGGCATTACAGGTTACAGCCTGTCGTACCGTTGGTTGCCCGGAGGACCACTAGAAGGTAAATCCCCCGGGGTGGCGGTACTCACGAATTACCGTGACCCCCGAACATAAGGGCTATTGAAGGACAACCTCTAGCTCTGCCCTGGGTGGAAAGAGATAAACCCCATCCCCTAAAAGACAATTTCCATGAAGTTCGATTACTTCTAGAAGATGCGGTTTCCCTATAATATCACAGAGTAAATTGTAAATTATCTGTTACCTAATTTTAAAACTTCCAGGAATAATTTAATGAAAATGTTCAGTCTATTATAAATGTAACGTGCTTTTCCATGAAATGCCCTTAATTAATACTCTTATAGGAACCTTTTGGAGCTTTCAAATAATGTTTGAATGTTAATTTAGTCTAATTTCGAGAAAAGACCTTTGTATTCTAAAAATACAAATCTTTATACTTACTATTTATTTTATACATTTTAGCTTTTGTGTTTATACAAGTTATCAATGTGTATTAATATTTTTTTAATAAGTTATGTATCCTAATGTTTTGTGTGTACCGACTACCGACTTATTATATTTTAAACAAGTTAATTAATTACAACATAATTAACCAACAGGATAAAAGTGATAAAAAAGCTGAACATGAAAAATTTACAGATAAAAGCGCATTTACACGAATAAGTCATCACGTTTTTAAAATTACGCCTATCGAAAACACGAATTGGGTCGACGAATTTCTGTGACGGATCCGTGAATATATACGGTTTTTCCATGACGGATTCCGTGTGATTCACCTTAAGGCTCGTACACATAAACACGATACGACATCGCATCGTGCTGCGAAGCTGCACTGTTTGGATTTTTTTTAAACTCTATTGTCCCACTGCTGGGCTGCTGCTAGGTACGTCTCCTCCATAACCTTCCATTCCTTCCTATTATGTAAGTTTGCCCGGCTAATCTCGTGTAAACGCAAACTTTCTGAACCTTCCTCGGCATTGACCCCTGTCTTCTGTTACCCATTGCGTTTCGGTCCAACACTGGTGCAATCTATATCGTTTGGAAAATACCTTTTATAATAAGTCATTGTGAAACGATGCCGCGTCGTCGTACCACGATGCGACGTCGTATCGTGTTTGTCTGTACGAGCCCTTAGCATCGTTATTTTCTTTGAATGGCCGTGTCATAATAGCGGTCCTCTTATTAAGGCGCGGGTCTCCTAATGACCACGAGTAAATGACAGTGCCGATTCTATTACAGACGGTAATCCCATTACTTCGCGTAATGAGCGTGTAACTTAGTTGGCACTGAATAGTTTTATTTGATTCAATTTGCGACCTTATGTTTTTGAGACGACTAAACGTAGATAAGTATCATCTTAATTGGTTTTGTAGTTAACTTATGTTTTGCAAATATTTGTGTAGAATCCTTTTTATTTTTTGTTATTTAGCCTGTATTTTCGCAATCCTAGGCATGAGGAAGACCCCGTGACCTTCCACTCTTTCCTCAGTGCAGTTTTCTTTGGCGCTTAAAGGACCCAGGCAACATGCAGGATTAATATGTATTATAAAAACGAATATTAATCAATAATATCGTGAGATCTGTCGATGTCAATCAATAGTTTAGATTACATAGCTTTTTTTATCTCGGTACGGTTTTCTAGTTAAAAGTCACTGATAAATCTTCATTCTAAGCAAACTCCACAAATGAAAACTTCTACCACAATTCCACAAGAACATTTCTCACAAAACAATAGAAAACTTTCCTTCTAACTTCACAATGATTAAACAAATGTTAGTGTAAGAAGTAATTTAACCAAATCCGGCAATGTTCAAGCAAGTTAGGAACCGCATTAAGTCAATGGATCCAAATCATTAGTTCTGGAATTGCGGTGCGATCGTCTCAGCGTTTTCCATTATCTTGCACGTCGTGAACAGTTGGTACTCTTACTACTCTAGTGTTAATTAGTAAAGTTGTTCTTACATTCTTGTAGGCTGTGAACGAGGGTAGGTTCGATTGTGGCGGTCTATTTCTGGAAGGCTTTGTTGTAACCGAAACAGACTTGTTTAAAATGTCGATTTTTACTTTTTGTGGGAGAAACTATGTCTAAATAATACTATTTATATAGGAGGCCTTATCCCGAGTTTTCACGTTTTTAGGGTTCCGTATTGTGACGTTAAGTAAACGGAGTCTTTGACGTTAATTTGATAACAAAAAAAAAATAGTTTCTCGTTCGTACCCTAGAGACGATTTTTAAGTAAAATACGGAAATCTTGTGCGAAGGGCTCTGTTTTGATTCTTTCGTATACCTTTTACTTCATCTACGTTTACATTTATGTATCTGGTCATACACGCACGGCCACAAACCTTTTTCAAGGGTGAAATCATTTTTGTAGGACTCATGTCTTACAAAAAGTGATATCAAAAAAGAATTTGCGAAGTGCTTAATTTCATTCAAAAGTCCCGAATAGTTCAGTTTTGAAGTGAAAAAATTGTGGCTGAATTTACAGACACAAATCTCTCAAGTTAAATAAATATCGCGATCGGGGCTAGCAATTTGTTCTGTGCGTGGATCGAACCTGCGATCTGTAATGCAGGAGCGCCAATCACTTAGTCGCGTTTATTGTGCACTGAATCGCGTTATTGGATACTTTTATTAGGTTCAGAATAAGTTTGTACTTATTTTTCACCAGAAGATCTACTTTTATATTCGGAGTCTAAGCGCTCATGTAGGTGTACGGCGCCGCCACCGCGCCGCCGCCGCGCCGCTATTCGCTATTGTTTGATTTTTGGCGGCGCGGCAGCGGCGTGGCGGGCGGCGGCGCGGTCGCGAAAGTATACACAGCACAGCATTGCGATGCGGTGGCGAAGCGGCGGCGCGGCGACGGCGTCGTGTACATGAGCCCTAAATAGGCATGTTGGCAACATCAATAATAAATTGAGAATTTAATATTAGTCCTTTAGTAAGAGTTTTAAAAGTAATGAACACATTTTTTTTCTTTTGTTTCAACAAAAGAAAAAAAAGTGTTCATTACTTTTAATGACTTATTGACAAAGATATGTATAACGCATCCAAATTCGAGAGTGGGTGCTCGTGACCTCAGAAGCAAGTAAAAACTGTACTTGCTTGTGACGTATTGGCAGTTTTTGAAGTGTCGTATTTTCGATGATTTTGGTTTACTTAACAAAAGAAAAATTACATCTCAAATATATTTTGCGTAATGGTAAGTAATGTTATGAAAAATATTTAGTTTTAATTCCGTGACAAAAATCCAGTCTATTCACATGCTGCATGTGCAAATGCATGAGGGTGTTATTGCGTCCTTCATTCAAACCTGGATTTTTGTCGCGGAATTAAAACTAAATATTTTTCCTAACATTTAATGTCATGGATTTCCGTAAAGGAACACCTGATTCTATAATTTATGGTAATCTAAATTCTAACAGACGGACAAATTCGACTTTTTCAGTCAAATACCTAACCCTTTTAAACCATTTTCTAATAATGAGGACGTAGGGAACTGCCTTAATGGTCTAGTAGTCATAAGCGTGACTACTGTACATGAGGCGTTTTGGTACCCAGATCGGGTGAAGTGTTATTGGGTTTTTCCGCTATGAATCTCTCAATAGCAGCCACGAAATCTGGCTGTGCCCGTTTGATGGCAATACACTCGCCCCGTATGAATTGAACTCAAACATAACCGGCCATTGAATGATGAATTTTCATGTATATTTTGTATCTATTAAAAATGGTCGAGAATCATTTTTAAAGAGGATTTGTAACCCCAAACTAAATAAAAATAACTTAAAATAAAATAACTTTTGAAAGAGACAAGTGGCGGTAAACAGCAAAACACAATACGTAATGAAATCAGTAAAAAAAATATGAAAATATAAAATGCAAAGTTTTTCCGCATGTTGCTGTTAACATAATTCTTTAACCCAGATTCGGAAAAATAAATCATCCACATTTTATTGCGAATTTTAAAGCAGTTAGTGCAATGGAATCGATATTTATTTTTACAGAATATGCACGTACAGTGTACACCCACGTGCATAACTGTAAAAATAAATATTAATTTATGTCATGCAGCATGTATCAAACTTGCTTTCAAAATCAAGTTTCCTGTATTCGTCGCAATGAAACTCCGTGTTTGCGAACTTTGTTCTGTTTAACAACATACTAGCAGTAACATTCCTTTGCGTACCAGGGTCACGGTGTTTTTTAAAAACGGTTCCGCGACTCACGAAGATCCTCCTAAAATTAAGATTGTATAAACCACGATTTTGATTTTTTCGATCAACATCGATTCCCCTTTTATTCAAAATTAGGTACCATAATCGGCATAATTAGTTGAATTCCGATCTACCATAAGGTTATTTTCTTAGAGACATTCAAATAAAATTAGGTCCACCTTCGCGTAAACATACTTATCCAAGGTCCTTGTTATTTTGACGGATATAAACCATTTATTGTCAATTAAAGTTGACTGTTTTTAATTAAGTTATCAATGTCCAGTTGCGAAGTAAGGATATTGTAAGTTATATCACAACCATGCAGTACAACGATATGTTTCAAACATTGATTTCCATTAGTTCGACGTCAACTAAATTTTTTGCACATTTTTCGCATCTGCCAATATAAAAGTCAATCTGCGGGATATTCAATTAAACTAGCTGCGTTTGTGTCAAACTACAAACGTTTAGATTTAACATTAGTTACAGTTCGAAAATCAAATTTCTATGCCCCGTTCACTGAAATGGTTGTGTTTATTTAAACATGATCAAAACTACAACAAAACCATGTTGATACGTTGCATAGATAGATTAGGTATTTAAGGTAAATTTACTAATTAATTAAGACACTCAGCTTTAGACGGAAGTTTCGCGATTAGTCGATAATATGCGTCTACGAAAATGTAGCAGTCGCCTAGCATGCGTAGCGTAGCACCTTCTACGCCGTAGCTTCGTAGCTCGTATGAGTCATGAGTAGTCATGACTGCTAAAACATAAATATTTATGATAAGTAGAAACATAAAATATCTAAGTACTAAAATTAATTACTACCACTCAACCATCCAATTTACTAGTTGTTAACTCTGGAACTCATTCTACTTTCAGAGCTCGCGCTGCATGATAAATTCAGTGTTATTCTTTCATCGGATTAGCGTTGCAGGACTAACTTTGTATGAAAACTAAGTTTTGGCACGAATATGCGCGCGTTATCTCGCTAGTTGTATTGTTAATCGCAACTCCTGAACTATCCGTGCGGTAACTGCAAACAAATGAACTTAATGTTGGCAGTTGTATTCAATTGAAACAAAACAAGCAAGAAATTGTGCCGTTGCAGTTTGTGAACATAGTTGGGATAGTTTTTTCTGGTTGCGATCATTTTATTACGTGGTTAGAGGTACATAGAGGGAAATAAGGCAGCCATATTGAATACGTTTTTCGGTTTCAGCCTTTTTTGGCAATAGGAACGTATGCTTTGAACACAGGAATTGGTAGCTAGTAACAACACAACACAGCATTGTGATAGACTACCTTTTTCACGTACTACAATTGCTGGCAAGTATAAACAATTTTACTACAGTGTTTGACATTCAAAGTTGTTATTGAAATAAACGATGTGTTTGAGTGTTGTAGTTAAGTTTTAATTTATACTTACCTACAGAAAATGTTTGTAGTGAAGAAGAACAGTAACAAAATAAATAAAACAAACAAGTGCAAACAGATTTTATTTAGAAAGCAACTTAAAGCTACTGAAAATTCTATCAATTATTAGTCATAGACTTACAAAAGTACGTAACAAATATAAACTAAACAACATGGTATCTAGTCCAGTAATTATTTCCATTAACTTTGAGCTAATTAGTCTAAAACCAGGCAAAACAATACTCCGTATCTCGAACTACCGTATATTCTAGTCAAAATATACCTGCGAGACTATTATTCTCTAAAACAGGAGCTGTATTACGTATGCAATCGTATTTGGAAGGCATATTGCGGACTGAATATTGTCACAATTGGGTGGTGACGAGAGTAGTAGCAGCAATGTAGGAAGATACAGAAGACTTGCGTCATCGCCATAGAACGAGATGATACGTAATAATGTATAGACCCAACTTATAATAATTTATCAACCTTTCATAATTATTGACACTGAGTAGCAAAACTCTTGGCGAGATGGATTGCTGTGATTCAATTCCATGAAGTATTGTATTAATCCTTGCCATTCAATTGAGTAACAAAGAACTATGGATTTGATGGAAAAATCTCCGAAATCTAACTACGATGCACCTTTTCTATGTGAGAGCTGATGGAGCGATTTTTTTGATAATTTTTATATTTAAAATTATACTTGTTATTACCGCAACACATATATTTATAAAGTTACAACATGTCACTGGCCTGCAAATTGCAAAAAACGTAAAAAAATTTGAATTTCGCGGGCTACATCGAAGCAATCACCTTAAAAGGCTCTAGACCTTAATGACTGTTTGTTTTCGTCTCCTTTCCTCACCAGTTTGGTCAATACCGGGACTTATGCAGGCTATACGAAAATAAAAAATGGTATTCGCAATACATGCCACCAACAAACGCCATGGAAAATTGAACATAGACGGGGTAGAGATTGAACATGGACTAAGCCATTAAAAGCTTGTCTAGACAGTGTGAACGTGCGTTGTATGAAACTGGCCTTCTGTTCCTATCTACTCTGTGGCACTAGATAGTTGGTTCCGCATACGGCTTGTTTCCAATACTGTCGGGTGCTTTGAAGCGAATGGAGTCTGTGTAGTGTGAACCTATTTATACGTAAGGTACGGGTAGATTGTGGACATAACTTTAACACTAGAAACAATGTTCATTCTTCTTCAATGTTCGTTTTTCTATAACTGGTCTTTTGTTTTTCTAGATTTTATTATGTGTACACTACAAAGAAAGGCTTTTTTTTTAATTTCGACGATGAGTTGCTTTTAATTTTTGTATTTTGTGATTAATGTTAGAAATTTTTGACAAACATTTTTCATAATGACGCTCTCTAGACAACAGTGTAAGTAATTGAGTAACCACCAAAACTTTATACCTACTATCACAAATATCATCATAATGGCTTCGTCGTGAACGTCATTTCCTTGAGTGAAGAGCACAATTTATTTTATGTACACTATGGGAGCAGTTACGAACATATCTCGCGTTCAAACAACCGCATAAGTATCTGTAGGCCATACAAATGTTTCGCTGCTTAAATTCAAAACGGCCGCAATTCGAAATTTTGTGAAATCGATTTTATTGCAAAAATCGTATCGATTCAGCCTATATTATTATATTCCAAAAAGACACCCAGTATTTTCGCATTAGAAATGAGCAAATCGCACAACCGCCCTTTTTCGATTTTGTCACTTTGGTGGTTAACTTTAGATCAAAGCAGCCATATTCCGGGTTGCGACCCTGCAGTCAGCGGGAGCGCTAGTTTGTTATGTGAAAAAGGGCCACATTTCAAAATACGACCGTATTGTTTCAAAATTGTATGCAAGTTCATCATAATCTTGTAAGGAAAAGTGCCGTATTTTGTTATACGTCCATTTTGAGTTTGAATAAAACGTGTTTTAATATTATTATTTTAAGGAAAAGTGGAGTATTTTGGAATGCTTCTGTTTTGCATATAAAATTATGGTGATTAGGCCAGTATTTATTTAAACAAATCTACAAATAATATTTAAATTTAAAACTTAACACAATAATTACAACTTAAACCAGGCCTGTCTCACTCCCAGTATAAAAATATATCTCAGCGCGATGGATCCACCTGAGTAGGCGATGGAGAAAGGACGAGCCGAGCAATATTCTGTCACAGTGAGTGACGCACGTACTCACCAGTCTTCTTAATATTAATACTAGTTAGTTTCTTTGTTGATACGAACACTATTAACTCTTTGTTTGTATTAATGAAATTATTTCTTTATTTAGTATTACGAGAGCAACTGGTTTGTTGAGATATTTTAACGATTTTGGTGGCAAGTGATTGGTCTAGGTCTATTCGTGAAAACCTTTGTAGCCTTTTGAATCATGTTATCGATCTGCGCATTTAGGAAACAATCAATAATTAGTTGTATTAGTGAAAATATAAACAACGAACTTTTGAATTATTACAAAATGTGAAAATATAATTATTGTAAGTTATTAGACGTCTTCCGATCCGTGATGGTCACCCTTGTCTTAAGACACTGTGAGATACTCGACGAGAAGATATCACGTAGCTTCCCAAACACTGCCCATCAGAGTCGGATTCTTCGTACGACCTCTTTGTCGAAGTTGGACCTACCTAACTGAACAATCTGTCCAAGGTAAGTATATGGCCTACATTTTCAAGAGGCATTATGGACATTTGAGATGAATTTTGTC
This sequence comes from Agrotis clavis, assembly GCA_954870645.1. Lineage (NCBI taxonomy): Eukaryota > Metazoa > Arthropoda > Insecta > Lepidoptera > Noctuidae > Agrotis > Agrotis clavis. The sequence continues at coordinate 15,691,497 of OX940920.1, forward strand.
TTGTCCAAGGCCCACCTACTGGGAAACGTTCGTGACCAGTTTCGGAGAAACAATGGCCTCCTGTTTCACCCCTTTCTGCAATTGGATTGGTTTCGTGCTCTCTTCCTGAAGTAGGATGGACATGGTGCCGTTTCTAAATAAACACTCCAACTCTTCGATATACCGATAGTCGAAATGACATCGTTGGACTGCAATACTGCCCAGGTATCGATTAAATCAAAGGCTTTCCTATAGTCCACAAACATTAGACTCTGATTATAAGTCTTCTTTATAATTTGGCGGAGGTTGTGTATTTGGTGTATGAACTATGATACTAAAACGTTTTTGTAAACCGGCTTGTTCGGGGGCTGGAAGTCACCCAACCTGCGTTCGAGACGGTTCGTATTGACTCTCGAGAACAGCTTGTTGTATGCATGGGACAGAAGTGAGATTGTTCTTTAATTCTTCAACAATGTGTATCGCCCTTTTTAGGGTTCCGTAGCGAAACGGCAAAAACGGAAACCTTATAGATTCGTCATGTCCGTCTTTATGTCACAGCCACTTTTTTACGAAAGTACGAGTATAAGAGCTATCCTGTTGAAACTTGGTAGGTAGATTTATAATGTTAACCGCATTACGATTTTCATACAAAAATAAGAATAAAACTAATTTTGGGGGTTCCCCCCATAGTTACAATTAAAACTAAAAAAAAATTTTTTCACCAAACCCGTACGTGTGGGGTGTCTGTGGATAGGTCTTTAAAAATGATATTGAGGTTACTAACATCATTTTTGTCTAAACTGAACAGTTTGCGCGAGAGACACTTCCAAAGTGGAAATATGGCTGCTTTATTTATAAAATTCCTATACATTAAAAATATATTTTTTATAATCAAAAGGGAATTATGTGATTTTTTTATTGACTGGGTAGTCTTACAGAAAATATCAAATTACAAACAAATAGAGGATTGAAATATACATCCAATGATATATAACACATAGAAATACAACGTTGATTAATAAAAATATTAAACAAAAACCGAAATTAAAACTTTGACGGGCTCTCCTGTAAAAAAGTGACTTTTCGAATTGCGGCCGTTTTGAATTTAAGCAGCGGTTTGTTTCACCAAGGATCCTCGGGGACGAAAATCTATGAGTTTTGTTGTGTTGACGACACGGTTTTTTTGTCGTGTAAAATCATCAAATAAGTCTTGAGTGTAGCCTGAGTGTAGTGGAAGAGGCTTTGAGACTCGTACTGACTAAAAGCCACTGTGTTCCTTCAATAGACCTTTACGTTCCAGGGTCACGGTTCCTTTGAAGACTGTCCTGCGACTCCAATTGGCCCTCTATGATGGATGGCCCCGTCGGATTGTTGACAACTCTTTGAGGCGTGTGTCTTAAGTGTCGACCCGGGTATGGTCCATGATCAGACGGTGAGTAACCTATTACTCGCCGTCCGCATGACCGAGCAGTTCTATTTGGTGAAGGATTGATTGGCGTCTAAGCTGAGTGTCGTGAGTTTGATTCCTGTGCGGAGCAAATATTTGTTTGTCGAACAGATACATGTTTCGAATGTGTTTGCTTGTGTAAGTATTTTTCGTAAACAATAATATATAGGAGCTTCTAATTTGGGACAATATTTTTAAAGTCGCTTAATCTTTCACGTAAAACTTCAACATTTTAAAGAAAGACTGGGCTAAAATTTGATCTAAAACCAAACTCTCATTTCATATTCACTTGAATTTGATTTGAAACACTTGGGTCAAGTGCTTTTCAAGCTTTTCGGGGCCCAATGTCCAAGCGGTCGGTCGACTCTTCATGTGTTCAGAGGGTTGGTCTATATTTAGGTCAGACAATATTTCCCCATTGTCAAGGATGTGGAATTTTTTGTTATGCCTTTGACCTTTCCCTTTGTTTGTATAATCGGCCTAAGATTGTTCGTTATATCTAAAAACAACCGTTATCTATATACAAATATTTTTACTTATTTTCTATTTTTCCTGCTGTAAGTTTACTTTCGTAATAGTAAACCTAGTATTTTTATAAAAATAAAATTGTAACATCATCGTCTAATTAAGATTAGATTACTGTTAAGTTACTTTGTCACACAATTTTGGTATCCGTAATGGCATACGAAACATGTGATAAGTAAATAAATAAAATTAAAGCAAGCAAGATTACCAAACTATGTATTTATTAAAAAAAACTTTTTGAAAAAAAAGGGAACCGACTTCAAAACCAAACACAAAAAAACTATAAAATAACTTTTCTTTCAGAAGTCGGTGGCTTTGTTTTTTTTATTTCATTGACATAAGGCCACCGACTTCTGAAAGAAAAGTTATATTATAGTTTTTTTGTGTTTGGTTTTGAAGTCGGTTCCCTTTTTTTTCAAAAAGTTTTTTATTTTTCCCTTTTTAGTTGAGATAATCAACAAAAATCTTCATAAAATCGGCGTCTTTGAAAATCTACAATCCTATTAAGCAAAACTGATCTATGTGAGCAACTTCACGAGATGTCCATTATTGTTATATACTTAAACCTTCCCCAGAATGTAACAAACACTTTTCTGAAAACTGCATCAAAATCGGTTCAGCCAAACGCGAGATAATTGCGGACAAACATGCAACCGTCCCTGAAAATCTACGATCCATGTAAGCAAAACGGATCCACGCGGGCAACGTCACGGGATATCTATTAGTGTTATATACTAAAACCTTCTCCAGAATGTAATGAACACTTTCCTGAAAACTGCATCAAAATCCGTTCAGCCAAACGCGAGATAATCGCGGACAAACATACATACATTCATACATACATACATACATACATACATACATACATACATACATACATACATACATACATACAGGTCGAACTGAGAACCTACTTTTTTTTTTGAAGTCGGTTAAAAAGAGGAGCAAATCTATAAACAAATAGAAGGCAATTACGCACTAGCATTAAACTAATTAGCTATCCCGAACATTCAGTAAATTAATACGCACTTGTAGGGATTTCTGAATTAGATCGCTTCAGGGATTGAATTAGAAGCGGAATAATTAAATAACGGAACTAAATAGAATTCTAGCAAAAAGGTGCTACAGAAGCACCAGTCGTAGCAACAACGTGTTTTGATATAGGTGGCAATGACGATGCAAAAGGCAGCTGACAGAGTCTGGATGAGAAAAGCTCAAAACTGTGCTCGGTGGCGTACCGGTACATTGAGAGAGGCCATGTCCAGCAGTGATGACCGATGATGATCAGGTTCTCAATTCAACATCTATAAATTGCGGAATTAAAAAAAAAGAGGTTCTCAGTAGTTCGACCTGCATGCATGTATGTTTGTCCGCGATTATCTTGCATTTGGCTGACCGAGAAGTCGATAGCAATAGTCAATGAAATAAAAAACAAAGCCACCGACTTCCGAAATGACGATTTCTTATAGACGGTTCCCTTAGATTAGAAAAATAAAATCCATCTTTTAGGCAAAATTTAAAATAATCATTTTTCCGCTGCTGTCGTAATAGCAGCTCGAAAATATTTATTGGTACTTTGGCTAAATTATTGTAGTTTTTATAAAATAAATAAGCAAGCGGCTTTGACTTCCTGAGTCCTATTACCGTCCTATTATATCATGATATTTCTTTCGTACTCGCTTATTCCGCATCATTTCGCCTTTTAAGAATTTCTTACAATATTAAAATTATTCTCGGTTTGTACAACGTATTCGAGTGTATCTTCTGTCAATCATTATTTCGTATCCTCAGGCATAAAGCAACGTAGTTATGTTGTTTATTTTAATATTCTATAATGTATGTGTTAGTTTTTAAGGGTCTACGTTCCCGGAATACCGTAATGGTTTATGTTCATGTTAATAAACATATTCGGTTTTAGTAACCCTCCGGTTATAAGATGTTAATGCTGTAGCGCGTGATTGGAAATTAAATATTTAAACCTGACCTGATCCCGGTATACGCTGTTACGAAAACAGTGCTTTTATCACTAGATGTTATTGTTTTTAGCAGATATTGTTTTTTCATTTGTAAAATTGAAACCAGGTTTGATTTTATAAAGTTCGTTACAATTATTCAAATCCAATGCCTAGTCTAAACATTCAACAATTATAAAGTGAGTTTCGTTTATACAAAATCAGACTCCTCAATTGCAGAATAACAAAAGAAATTGGCAAGAACAAGTCGGGCCGACCCGCAACATTATCTGTAACACTTTTATAAAGAAAACAAAAAATGAGAATCAAAGAAAGCGGCCACTCGACGCTAATCACTGGTCTATTTGTTATCCTCTCCAACAAAGGGAAGAACATGCTACCGTCAAAGATAACACAATAAAAACAAAGGTAAATTGGCCTGGAATAAATAGGGTGCGCAAGGTCAACGTCAGGTCAGTACCTGCCATCCGTCTCAGTCAGGTAGGTGAGGCCATTAATAAGGCCTACAGACATCTAGTTGCGATACCCGTTCGGGATTTACCTTCTGAATAATGGTTTGCGATGATGTGTAAGGAGGTTTATGCGTTTGTTGGCCTTTTTCATGCGTGTTTTTTTTTAAGCTAAGGTAGCTTTCTATTCGGTTTTTCCTTTTGTCAGATTTTGTGCTTGTTATCTGTCTACTAAGAAGGGTTATATTTATGGTCTAGTGTAAGTGCAACTTAGAATATATATTTTTTCTTAGAAACTCCAATCAATAGGATCGCACTAAATCGCCGGTTCTCTTCAATTGTGTAAATCTATTATTATTTCTCCGTTTTTCCGCTCAACTCCTGTGGACAGGCAGCCTTAAACTGGTTATTATATAAGTAGGTAAGTAAAAATCAACAAAATTGAAGACCATTTAGTCGCTACGGATTTTTATATAGTAAAATTTTTTGAATGGATGTAGCATTCCAAAAATGTTGATATTGAGGCACACATAGATGTGCCTTACGAAGCTGCTAAGGGTGCTGTTATAAAGAAGCTGGTTGTCTGTGCAGACCGGTCGGTACGGATACGAAAAGGTAAAATAAATCAATTATCTTATACGGTCACACATATTAAAGACACAGTTCGGTACCGATTACTTATCGGGATTCATGCGACATCAGTAACGTCTTATGTGCATTCAGGAAAAATATCACCTTACTTGAGAACTAAAATATCTCTTTATACAAGTTTTACCCGCACATACCAGTACGTATCTGTACTTACCTGTCCGTTCCGACAACCTGTTTCTTCTTTGTAATAGCAACCTAAGACTTAGGAACAAAGTTCCTGAACCAAAAACTTTAACAAATTCTTAAGAACTAACTCATTAAAATTCCAACCACATTACACAACTAGAACACACAACAAACCAATTCGCTATTAAAAGTTTTCGCATAAAACTCCATACAGGGCTATAAAGTCGACAAATATTATGAAAGTGGACGCAGATTCGTCGGAGATTGCGCTCGTAATTTGCGGGTAGTCGCTAATGCGTCGCGCGCATGCAATTTCCACGTAAACTGCATGCGGCCGTAAACACCATCTGCGGTATCCTAGATTGAAATCGTCGTAGATAACGATCTACGTACGTGTGTTGAATTTGCATCAATGTGTGTATTAACGCGTTCTACATGAAGTTGTTTGGTTTTCATAGTACATTGTATTCCAAGGGGTGAAAGTTACTTATTTAGTCCCGAGACGGGGTTTGGCGCCCGTAACGTAGTGAGCGCCAATAGTTCGAGGGACTAAATAAGTCAAATGGACTCAATATTTCTTTGAGCTCTTCTTATTTAAAAATGGCTTTATTTGAAACTTCTAATTATTAAATTTGTACAAGATAATTTATCATGTCTACTTAATTTATTATATTTTCTAAGGAGCTATTTAAATGTAATAAGACAAACTAACTTATGGAATCTGTAACTTATGAATCTGATCCAACAGAACATCGAGCATCGCCGTTTTAAGACAGACAGTGACTTAAGGCTCCATAGTACTTCAATATAATCTTACTCGCTCGCACTTGCACGTACCACGCACTATTGCTTGTTCTTTCTTTTAGCTGTCTTCACGCAAATCTATTTATTTTACGGCGAAAAAAAAGAAAATTAAAAAAAATAAATAACTTAAGACCTGCTTTATAGTTAGTTCAGTTAGTATAAAAAGTTTCATGATCTAATTTTAAGTATTTTATAATTGCCAGCGGTTTATTGTTCAATTTAAAGGTAGCTTTGGGATTTTTTTCTATCGAGAAAATTTTATGGAATCATGTTTTCGCCAAACATAAGACCTAACATTAATCCTCAACTTTACCATATATTTATTTCAAAATTAATGCTGCAGTATTTTCGACGTATCACAGGATTCTGCTAAGCCATTTGAGGTAGTATGGGCTCTTAAGAATAAACCAGGATGCCAAATACACTAATTTGCGAACAATTCAGTGATCTGTCAATTGTTTGGTTTTGAAACATTTTGGTTCACGGTACACGGTTTTAAACAAGTATAGTTGGAGCCCTAAAAACAAACTAGACATGAAAAATATTTTTCTCATAAATCGCCACATAATATTTTTTCCTGCCTACATGGGCAGTTGGGTACTCGGCTACAGTAATTGAATGTCCACTCCAACAACAAAACCACCCAAAACTAACCAAAAAACCATTCATCAAAATTCCCCATTTTCCGTTACACTGCGTTTATCTAAAACATTTTTCAAACGGCTTGCAAATTTTTAAAAGAAGAGAATTTTTTGTTGTATAAAAATACCGTATCAAAACATCCATGGTATTGAGTCTGAGTGTTTAAAAAAAAAGAAAAACTGATATTTGTGACCGGAAAACCCGTTATGAGAATTCGGTACGGGAAAAAGCCTTTCGGAAATATCCAACTTGTGGTTCTACAGAAAATGTACAAAATACAGTTTAAAATACCAGTAGTAGGCAAATATTTTACACGACGCGACGTCTCATAATTTAGTGAAATATTGTTGCGTATGCTACATGTTCTTCCGACTTTAATTAATTAATATTGTACCAACACTACCAACGTTGCATTTCAAACATGTGTTTGTTTGATGCTGTTTTAAGTAATGAAATGTTGTGGTATCGTTTTTTTTTTTGTCGTTATTTTATGTTAGCATTTTTATATGACTTAAAATATAAAGCTAGATTTTGCTCGTTCATAGCATTTAGGCGCTGATAGACTTGAGCATTCACTTGTACTCGTAACAGAACATCGAGCGTTCGCCGTTTTTAATTTTGTCGAAGTAAACAACGAACACAGTCAAACAAAACATCACGATGTTTGGCTTCGTGCTTCACTCCGTTCGTTATTGTTCGTCGTTACGAAAATCTTCGTCACGACAAACATTTTGACCATCTTTGTAGATAAAGCTCGAGTCGATAGTCGTCAGAACATTTTTCTTCATGAGGGTGTCAGACTTGACATTCGGCTCGGCAAAAAGCTCGCCAGGAAGCTCGTTAGAATGCTCGCAAAAACGCTCGTCTTTGTTTGTCTGTAATGTAACATTCGCATGCTCATTACAAGTGAATCTCAAGTTTATTGTCATCTTCAGATTTCCGTTGAAACATATCTGAAGTCTGAACATAAGTTCAGACTTCAGATATGTTTCAACGGAAATCTTTTGAATAAAGAAACTTTTTTTTTTTCGATAATAAGATCACAGTCACGTTCCGAAGATTGCCCCCTTCATCCAATCTTTAAATATTTTCGACTGTCAGACTCGTACTGACTAAAATCCACGGTGTCCTTCAATAGCCCTTTACGTTCCAGGGTCACGGTAATTGGATAAGTCCCGCGACCCCGCCAGGCTTTGGCCCTTTATAGGGCTGTCTTTGAGGCGCGCGTGGAACACAACGCGCAGTCGACCGCATGGTCCGACCGATTCGCCCATTACTCGCCGCCCGCATGTCCGACCAATTTTATTAACATAGGTAAAGATTATTGTTTAGTTTGGTAAGGTAATTGAAGTCTAAAAAATCGTGAAATACGTACGTAGAATTACTTACAATGGAGTCGGTTCAATTTATTTAATTTTACCAAAGAGGTTTTGTGAAATGGAAACAGACATGTAGACGTCGCGTTGCGGACATGTAGATATGATGCTGTGCGTTCCGGACCCGGTGTTGTTCATCGTCTAGTTACTCCATTTTAGATCTTATTCCAACTCAGCAAGGCTTTTACACTAATCTCTTTTATTATTGCTATTTCAGATGCAAAGTTCGCGGACCAATTTATAATAATCCTCTGCCTATCTTCTTATACCTTATCTTTTCTTATTACTGTGTCCAGATTGAAAGAAAATGGAATTGAATTTCTTGGAAATGTACTGGATCAATTACTGCCAGAGCTATAATAAGTAGAATTCTGGATTATCTTGATGATCCTTATAGAGTTGTCGCATTATTAATATAGGTTGAGGAAAACAACAGTCAAAATGAATGTGTCCAAAGTATTGGAGTATCTTATAAAGTTACCTATACTAGGAATTTATATCTTATAACGTGGGTGCGTTTTCAAAAATTTTATACAGAAACAGCCAGACCCCGGAACAGCTACTTGTAGGACATACATATATATTTGTCTAATGTAGGAATCGAACTCATCACACGCAGCGCAGCAGCCAATACGTCATCATCATCATATCAGCCGTAAGTCGTCCACTGCTGAACATAGGCCTCCCCTTTAGACTTCCAGTAGGACTGGTTGTAAGCGGCCTGCATCCAGCGTGATCCTGTGGCCTTCATAAGATGGTCTGCCCACGTCACTGTCGTAAGGTTCTCGAATGGAGACCACGCACCGGCAAGCGCCAATAGGTCAAGCGTAATAAAATTATGAGGCCTATGTTCAGCAGAGGCTACTTCCGGCTGATGATGATGATGATGAATTATGACAGTTATAAAACGAATATTTTATTCTGACGTAACTATTGCTTGAAATGTAATACCTTAGTTTGTATAAGTGTCGTGTACTAAATAGGTTAGTTGAAAATGTATATACCGTGCAATCAAACGCCCAAATAGATAAATAAAACGAGTAACGGTTACATAGAGTATTCCCTTTACACAATTTTAAAAGTTAAAACATATACACGTTGCCGAACCGTCGAATTAATTTGTACCGTCAATATTGATTGTAGAGGGTGTTTCGTAATTCCATTGCGTTGCAAATACACACATCAAAAGTGTCTAGGGATCAAGCATTTTTATGCGGATTTCTTGAGATTGAGATGTGGCTTTGTAATAAATTTATGATTTTATAAATTTATATGGATCCTTTTTGGTGCATTTCATAATTTGAATCAGGAACTGTAAATCAAATTCGAGTAAAAGATGAAAATCAGCTGTCAATATTTTCCCTATAAAAACATACAACGCATTGAAGACATTATTAGTGCTACTGTTTCCCTACTACTGATTAAAACCAACGTTATTATGGAGCGGCGACGTCATTTAAGCAGGGAAGAAATGCTCAGAGCCGTGGGAATGATAGAAGCTGGTTCCCGGCAACGTACTGTGGCTTTAGCTCTGAATACAAGTCAGAGTGTTATCAGTCGACTTTGGACACGTTACCGAAGCACTGGTACCGTGGCTGAGCGCCATGGAGGACGGTATCGCTGCACCACACGGAGACAAGACCGATACATTCAAATCTTAACTCGAAGAGCTCCAACAATAACCGCCATGATGTTAGCCGTGAGGCTTCATCACTCTTCAGGGAACTTAATTAGCGACCAAACAGTCAGAAACCGCTTGCATGAAGTGAACCTTCATTCCCGAAGACCGCTACGGGTACCACCTATAGCAATGCACAATCGTAGGATTCGATATCAATGGGCTCTTGAACACAGAAATTGGGCAGAAGAACAATGGCGTTTCGTGTGCTTTTCTGATGAGTCTCGTTTTGGTATGAGACCGGATACAAGACGTATACGACACTGGAGAACCCCTGGACGCCAACAGCGATTAAAATCCTGCCAGGAAGTCCATCCTTATAGTGGTGGAACCATCATGGTATGGGCGGGTATTTGGATCGGCGGAAGAACTGAGTTGATTTGGATCAGAGGCAACCTCAACGCTCAAATTTATGCTGAGACGATTGTATCAGACGTCATCGTTCCTCTACAAGTGCAAATCGGTCCCTTATTTCAGTTAATGCATGATAATGCACGACCGCACACCGCAAGAGTTGTAAGACAGACTCTCGCCGCAGCTAACATCAATGTCCTGCCCTGGCCTGCTCAGTCGCCAGACTTGAACCCGATTGAGCATGCATGGGATATGCTACAGAGAAGAGCTCTGCCGAATATGGAGGGTATCCAGTCGCAAGAAGACCTTTATTTGTTGTTGCAACGAACATGGGCGGCCATTCCACAGCGTGATTTGGATGAACTCATTTTGAGTATGCCAAACCGATGTTCTTGTGTTGTTAGTGTCCGCGGTAGAAACACGGATTATTAATTGTTTAAGTTACCCAAGAAAACTGTTATTTCAGTCTTTTTTTCGAACTTTAATGTTAGTGGTTCAAATGTCAAAAATCCCTTTATTAGGAAAATGGCAAATTTCTTTATGAATGCAAAGGTGACTTGGTTTATCGTTACTGTGACAAACGATAACACTTTATTTGATGAATCCTTAAAGAACATTTTAATTAATATCAATCAGGAGAAAAGTTATTGCAAAAATATATGTTGATCCCTAGACACTTTTGATGTGTGTAGTTTGTTCTGACGATGCGTATTAATATTCAGTGGTTGCAATCTCGATAGAACACACCCTGTAGCGCGCCGCAAATAACCTCCTTGACATCGAGAATATTGTTCTGAAGGCACGTAATTTTATGACGCGCCAATTAAGTACACACATCAAAAGTGTCTAGGGATCAAGCATTTTTATGCGGATTTCTTGAGATTGAGATGTGGCTTTGTAATAAATTTATGATTTTATAAATTTATATGGATCCTTTTTGGTGCATTTCATAATTTGAATCAGGAACTGTAAATCAAATTCGAGTAAAAGATGAAAATCAGCTGTCAATATTTTCCCTATAAAAACATACAACGCATTGAAGACATTATTAGTGCTACTGTTTCCCTACTACTGATTAAAACCAACGTTATTATGGAGCGGCGACGTCATTTAAGCAGGGAAGAAATGCTCAGAGCCGTGGGAATTATAGAAGCTGGTTCCCGGCAACGTACTGTGGCTTTAGCTCTGAATACAAGTCAGAGTGTTATCAGTCGACTTTGGACACGTTACCGAAGCACTGGTACCGTGGCTGAGCGCCATGGAGGACGGTATCGCTGCACCACACGGAGACAATACCGATACATTCAAATCTTAGCTCGAAGAGCTCCAACAATAACCGCCATGATGTTAGCCGTGAGGCTTCATCACTCTTCAGGGAACTTAATTAGCGACCAAACAGTCAGAAACCGCTTGCATGAAGTGAACCTTCATTCCCGAAGACCGCTACGGGTACCACCTATAGCAATGCACAATCGTAGGATTCAATATCAATGGGCTCTTGAACACAGAAATTGGGCAGAAGAACAATGGCGTTTCGTGTGCTTTTCTGATGAGTCTCGTTTTGGTATGAGACCGGATACAAGACGTATACGACACTGGAGAACCCCTGGACGCCAACAGCGATTAAAATCCTGCCAGGAAGTCCATCCTTATAGTGGTGGAACCATCATGGTATGGGCGGGTATTTGGATCGGCGGAAGAACTGAGTTGATTTGGATCAGAGGCAACCTCAACGCTCAAATTTATGCTGAGACGATTGTATCAGACGTCATCGTTCCTCTACAAGTGCAAATCGGTCCCTTATTTCAGTTAATGCATGATAATGCACGACCGCACACCGCAAGAGTTGTAAGACAGACTCTCGCCGCAGCTAACATCAATGTCCTGCCCTGGCCTGCTCAGTCGCCAGACTTGAACCCGATTGAGCATGCATGGGATATGCTACAGAGAAGAGCTCTGCCGAATATGGAGGGTATCCAGTCGCAAGAAGACCTTTTTTTGTTGTTGCAACGAACATGGGCGGCCATTCCACAGCGTGATTTGGATGAACTCATTTTGAGTATGCCAAACCGATGTTCTTGTGTTGTTAGTGTTCGCGGTAGAAACACGGATTATTAATTGTTTAAGTTACCCAATAAAATTTTAAAGAAAACTGTTATTTCAGTCTTTTTTTCGAACTTTGATGTTAGTGGTTCAAATGTCAAAAATCCCTTTATTAGGAAAATGGCAAATTTCTTTATGAATGCAAAGGTGACTTGGTTTATCGTTACTGTGACAAACCATAACACTTTATTTGATGAATCCTTAAAGAACATTTTAATTAATATCAATCAGGAGAAAAGTTATTGCAAAAATATATATTATGTTGATCCCTAGACACTTTTGATGTGTGTAGTAGTGCAGTTGCAGTTAAGTTCACGTTCGAGTGATAAACGGTATGTAATCTTTGAATTGCGCGTAAGCTGCGCGTGAACTGCACGTCAACTTTCGACAACCAAACCAGGAGAGAAAAATTATTGCCCACTGAATAATCGAATGGAATCGATTACATTTCAATGAATATGACATTAAAACTGCACGTTGATCGAATTGAAACTTGTAAACTGTCATTTTGAAACGTCAAACGAATAAGAATATCGATCATGTTGCGATCCAAAGATTCAAAACAAGCACGCGTGACGCGAACTTGACGCGAGCGTGTCTGACAGCGACAGAGAATACGAAAAGCGTTGTTTTGATCGAAACTTAACTGCAACTGCACTGCAACAGCACTTCTTTAGTTACGTGAATTGCCCTACTGATGATGATTATCCGGGGGTTCGTTTCGCACCAGGACCGGTTCGGGCCTCGGTTCGGTACTGTTTCTGAATGGGGTCATTCACACCACACAAGGAGTTGAACAAATTGCCCAAAGTAGTATCTCAACTGTTCGTAGTTGAGCAGTTACAGTTGAACAGTCGGTAAAAAGCGCTTTTGGAATGGGTCGATTCAGAGCATGGGTCGAAACGACCCAATGAATGCTAAGGGAGCCTTTTGGACACATAAAAAATAAAGAATTCCAATTACCTATTAATGAAAATATTAAAAACAACATAATATGGAACAATAACAATAAATTACAACAATGAAAAGTTGCGAAATCACAGATTGAGTACTAACTATGTACGAGTATGTGGGCATTATATAGATGGCAGAGGCGCGATATGCTAATTCTCAGTATAAGCAATCTGTTTCGTTTGAAATTGATTTATCAACAATTTTAATACACTAAAACTCCTTCAAACATTTACCAGTTCAACTCACTAGAAAATCTAATAAATTGCTACAGCTGAAGCAAAAAGAAAAATGTGAAAACTTCGTAACGATTTAAAATAGTGAAAAAGCTTCAATGAAAAAAGCGGAGAGCCCTTTCAGGGTTTCGGTCCGTTTTAGAAGTAAAGCGATGAAGATTTGTAAGGATTAGTTAGATAAACAACTTTCTTTGTATTAAAGGAAAATAAAGACAAGTAGTCTAAGAAAATGAGAGGGGAGTTTGAGACGTCTGTGTGTTAGAATTTTTACGTAACGTACGATAAAGGTGTGATAAATGGCGCTAAGTGTGCGCCTCAAGTGTGCCTAATATCCACCGTGCGTTTGTGATGAAAATTCTCTTTTACGTGTAACCGTTACTCAGGAACTTTCATTATTTTTATACGAGGTAGGCGTGAGTATGTAAATGTTGTACTTATGTATATTTTATAAGATTTTTCTTCCATTATTGCTGCTTGTTTGATGTTTTATTAGGTTATTCAGTGAAGGAGTCGTGGAATGAAAGTACTTAGAACATTTTATATTTTTTCAGATTAGGTGCTATTAGAGATAGCACGTTTTTTCCATCGTATTTTCTGAACTGGGGATTTAGAAATGATACTTTAGCGTAATTGTAAGATGAGTTGCGTTAAATTTCGTTAAAAAAACCTATTCTAAATATTGCTCAAGCAATAAAACTTAATAAAAATATAAAACACATACAAATGTAGCTATAACAGTCGGCAGTTTTTGGTATGACGTCCGGTGACTACAAAAACTTTTTAATAACTGAAACGTACTACGAAGCTTGTCTATTTTCTATTCCATCGTAATCCAATGATCCGTATGTTGAAGTTACAAACACTGTCCGCTTCCAGTGTATAAACTGGTCATCACATTTTTGTTTACGGTTGAGTTATACCGAGTATCTATGTTTTTCATAAACGAAATGTAAAATAAACAAAAATAATGAACAAAGTTAGCAATTTGGAGTGTATTAACTTAATTTTTGAGTAGTGAGTGTTCAGTATCTAAGTATGTTGAAACTATTCTTACTGCCCCGTTGGTCTCGTGGACGCAAGCGCAACTGCTGAGCGTGGGGTCCTGGGTTCGATTTCTGGGTCGGGCAAAAAAGTACTATAAGGTTATTAAAAAAAAATCTCTGTAGCTGCACGGAGTTTGGAAGTTGACGGTATATACCCCCGCGCCTCGGTAAGCACGTTCAGTCGTTGGTCCTGCGTCTGATCTCTTTCCGGTCGTGTCGGATTGCCGTCTCATCGGAATTATGCGACTAAAGGAACAGTGAGTGCACCTGTGCCTGCGCACACACATTCTGCACTATAATAAATATCCCGCGTAGTTGGCTAATCTCCGTTGAGATTGGCCGCCTTGGCCAAAATCGGTTAGGAGGACTATTACATGCATTACAAATTTCATACAAACTGCCTCATTTCCTGTTCTGCTCTACTGATGAAGACTACTCCGATACGACACCAATATAACTAAGACTACTTGAAGTATTTACTGCGTCATGCTAGGGCCTCTGAAGTATGACGTTTCACATTTTTGTGACGTATTTGATGGAAATTAGTTCCTCGTTCGCACACTAGAGGCGCTTTTTCATTTTTCCATACAATAAAAGCGGTAAATACTTCGAGTATGCTGTAAAAAAATACAAAAAATGTTGCAATAAGGCCGGAAGTCGAAAAAAAATTGACTCCAATTGCATAATCATGCAACGAAAACGATGATTGTAGTCTCGACCAACAGCTTTATTAATTATGTCTAGTTTTGAAAAGAGCGACAAGAGTTTTGCAGCTCCTTTTTTCAATTTAAAACGAAAAAATACTACGTTTAGCTCTTAAACAAGTAAACAGAAAAACCACATAAAAGTTGTTCATTCTCGACTAACAAATATACATTTCAATCTTATTTACTTCTCTTAGTATTCGGTGCACGTATCTTGGGGCAGATTTCCCTGCTTCATCCCTACATTGGATTCATAAATAAATTCGTTTCTGCATAATATGACGTCACACTTTTGCCCAAAGGCGACGGAACGACTGACTGAACTTGTCTTTTAATTTTTACAGATTGCAGTTGGTTTATTTTCGTGTTTGCATTTAACGAATCTGTATGATTTTTTGGTTGCTTGTTTGTTTATTAAAACCGAATACCTTTTATACAGGTATAACTGGCATCCCTTGCGGCTTCGTTTGCGAGTATTTTATATTGTCCCCTATCATTGTCAATTACTCCCTTTTTTTTGGTAAAATCATCAAATGAGTCCTCGGGAGGGACTGTCAGACTCGTACTGACTAAAATCCACAGTGACCTGCAATAGCCCTTTACGTTCCAGGGACACGGCAATTTGAAAAGTCCCGCGACCCCGGCAGGCTTTGGCCCTCTAGAGGGGAGCCCCGTTATTATGCTGACACATTCTTGGTACACATTCACGTCATTTAAAGAACGGTTGTGCAAAATTTCATTCTTTCGTACTTCTGGACCCAGTGGTTCAGCTGTGCGTTGAATGATCAGCCAGTCAGCAAATCAGTTTCTTTTTTTATATATAACACAAAGTATAAAGATGCGATACCACCGATGTGTAGTACTTTGCGGCACAAAGGAGATGGAAAGTTCAAGTATGTGGAAAAATTCAGACGGCTATAGAAATGGGACCTAGCACTGTATAACGCTGAATAGCTCAATATTCATATTTCACATAAAAAAAGTTTCTAAAACTTGTTATATCTTCATAATCATGATAAAAAAAACGTGAACACCTACCATTAAAAGTACTACAAAAATCGCAAATATTGATATTGCTATAAACTTTTATGTAGGCGTTTAGTTTAATGTATCTGCGATTGTATTTATTTATTGATGACCACATTTTTTGTGACCCACTCAGATTAATTAAATATCTTCAAACTACATTATTAATGATAAACACATTAATAATATGTTAGTTATATCGGTAAAGTCAAATAAACACGCTGGGCGCCTTCATATTGTATAACATGTCGTGATTGATAAATCCTTTCTGAACTCGTTGTTGAACCCTCTAATTAGCTAAGGATACATTTAACAATTTCGAAATAAAACAAGAAAAATAGGAAATACTATATTTATTCGATAATCTGTGATTCTTATAAATAAAGTCTGAAAGAATACGAAGCGACGGACTGTGTTTAAATGTCATTTTATTACGTGATGATGGAAATCTGGGTGTGATGTTGTTAATTTCTGCAACTTTGAACTGTTTCTTTCCACTACATGGCGATGGCCTTGCAATGTTCTCACAGAACGACCACAAGTTAAGCACTCCGTTGAATAGCCGAATAAACGAATTTCACCAGTTGCTCCTGAATGCAGCAGTTCAAAACAAGGATGACAATGTTGGCTGAAAGATCGGCCTGTGCGGTTATAATTATTTAGCCACGAGCTCCTCTCGAGTGTATATGACGCCGTAGTCTTCGCGTGGATATACCACAGTTTATGCATTGCATGATTCACAGTATACAAGTCCGGGTCGAGAAGCGAGAGGTCGGTAGGTTTGCAAGCAGGAAGTCCAATAAACAAGCGGGGGTCAAGGAAAAGCAAAAGGAAGAATCACAACGAACAATATTAATAAGCAGAGCGCAGAGCGTTCAAATGACGTCTGACGTTTGTTTTTTTCTTAAAGAAGGGATTGGACTCAAAGTGTCACAGAAGCGATAAAAGAATCGATTGAAATCGTTAGAAAGTAGTATCGATCATATTTCAGTTATTTTTTTTCTCTCCCACTCTAGCAGGTGTAGCATGGCGCCGTAGAAAGAGGTTTTGTCGACGCAAGAATAGACAAAATGACAGAACGTAGAAATATTTTTAGCGTTTTAAGCATGGTAATGTAAAAAATTACGGAAAATAAACGTTCTTTTCTTCAATAGTGTACGAATGGTGTCATATTTGTGCAAAAAACAGTCGATTTGTGTAGAAATAACGATGAAATAACTTTGTCTTTTCTTGGTAGAATAGAGATAGAATCGCCATGCTACGCGTGCTGGGCAATATTCTCTTTCCACTCATGCCTTTCACGATGTTGGGCGTCTTCCTTCCAGTTCAGACGGAACCTGTCCAGTTAATATTATTCTGCACAAAATATGAACTAAGATTAAACTAAGAAGCTCATTCCGAAGCTTTTAACGAAAATAATAAAGTTGAGTTTAGTGGACAAATCACTTTAAAACAATCCGATTTTCCGAATCAAAACGCATGAAAACACAATAAAAAGCAACGAAACGACTCTGAATCTATCGATTCCCGCCAAACACTGTTTCAACGCCAATTCTTAATTTCAGAAAACAAATCGTTTTAAATCACATTAGTAAAAATCGATTAAATACAGTTTCTTTTTAACAATCTGGAAAAGCGTTATTACCCTTCCCTAGTTTTCATTACTTCGTCGTGACCAAGTCATGTCAATAAAAAATGAGCGAAAAGCAATTCAGATACTTTTTTATGTTTAACATTTTATATAAGTCTTAGGAAATTATTAAACATTGAACAATTCATTAATGAATTTTCAAATACTACGAGTTAAAATGAAATTCTTATAGACGACTGGGGCACTCGTTTAGCCATCTCCTTTTCGCTCTGCTGAACTCACTCAGGCTAACACATTCTGGGCTAGCATTCTAAAAATATTCGCGCACACCTGGATGCTTCTCTGCGCATACGTGAACAGTGGACTCCTTTATGCACGCTCATAGCTATACTTAGTTTAGAGAAAATGTTCACGCACAAATGTGCTGCACTGTGCGCGTACAAAAGTTCTTCTACCTTGACCCCATGGTCTAAGACTAAGTTGGCATCGCGTATAAAGCCTCTGTGTTCATACACAGAGGCTTAGTACGTGCACTACTGAAGTGCGCAAACAAGTAAATATGCCGCACGCTATTTCGGTGGACGTGTAACATAACAGTAACAATTTGACAAATACTACAAGCGTATGGCACTAAGCTTTTTATCGTCTCAAATCTTCTTCCAAACTAAGCTTCAGTACCAACAAAGGCTGAAGCTCTCAGGGGCTACACGGAACAGTACTAAAACTGGTCGTGTTCCCCTAGTGACAAATCGCGCCCGCATTCACGCACTGTCGTATCAATCAAAGTTATCTGCGAACGTTTGTGCCAGTATTGTTTTATTAGGCTGTACATAGTGTCTTTTTCATCTAAAATGGTAGTAAAACTAAACAGAATTTTCGTGGATAAAAAAAATACTTGTACCTACGATATATTATATTATGATTGCTAGGTTTTTTTTATCGTGCTAAAATCATCAAATGAGTCCTCCCACCGGGGCAGGGCGGGAGGGACTGTGTCCTTCAATAGCCCTTTACGTTCCAGGGTCACGGTAATTGGATAAGTCCGGGACCCCGGCAGGCTTTGGCCCTCCAAAGGGGCCCCCCGTCATTATGCTGACTCTCTTATGATAGATAGGTTTAGTGTTAAGAAAAAATAATCGTTGCTACTAATAAAATAGTTCAAAAGAATAATACATAGATAGAAAAGCCTTTAATAATAATAATAATAATAATATTCCACAACTATCACACAACGCTATCTAGTCCCAAGCTAAGCAGAGCTTGTGTTATGGGTACTAGACAACTGATAAACATACTTATATATTTCTAAATACATACATATTATAGATAAATTACACCCAGACACAGAACAAATGATCATGATCATCACACAAACATTTGTCCTGGGTGGGAATCGAACCCACGACCCCCGGCATAGCAGTCAGGGTCACTAACCACTAGACCAACAGGCCAGTCAAAAAAGTTTAAAAAACTGAGAAGTATGTGGGAAAATGTCTCACATAGACAAAGCCGATACAGGTACAAAATAAACCGAATGTTAGCCACCTGTCATCAATACATGGCCACAGCTGGATATGGGTTTGGGACTCGTTGAAAATTGCCTTTCAATCCTAATCACGGAATGATCGCGATATTTGTACGCAATCCGTCATCATGGACGGGACCTGTCCGTACGTTGCGTTTTAACCGAGTTTTGGTCCGTCCAAATATGCAGATTACACGTAAACATTTTCGATAAATATTGGTAGAGGCCGAATTAGTAGCGGTGGCTGCGAATACCGGTACAGAGTTTAAATATAGAATATTAATGTCATCAGATTCGAAGTTTCGGATAGAAATGTTTTGTTAATGAACTTATTAATCTAGTGGTTAAACTGCGCTGCGTGTCGTGGGTTCGAATCCTTTACGGTGCAAAGTTTTTACAATGAATTAGCTTCAATAGCTCTTAGCTTTTAATTCAATGATATTATGCTAATAATGTCTCAGAATAAGTGAAGTGAAGTGAAGGTCGAGGAAGTCACTTAATTTTTTTTATCAATTAGTTTTCACGTGTGGCACAGGCGCTGTCTCCGAAGGTGCTGATGAACTTGAGCATTCACTTGGAATGAAATTCTTGAAAATGTTTCTTTACAGAAAAACGAACGAGAGCATTTTAACAAGCATTATAACGAGTTTTTTGCTGAACTGTCTGTCAAGTCTGACATCTTCATGAATAGATTTAAAAAAAAGTATGGTCTATCAGTCTATCTCTTGCAGTTATCTAAAGAATTATATCTAAAAAAGTTAGCATATTTGGGACGTCCCGAATAACTAATGTTATGGGACTTTTTCTAGTCCCATATGAATATGCCGAGAATCAGATCAAAGGAATTGAAAAAAAAAAAGAAAATGTTCATAACTAGAATCTTTGTGGACAGATTTCTGTCATACAACATAAGTGACGTAGAAGTTCCAACGTTGGTCCCAAAATGCGTCCAATAAAATCTGACAGGAAGCTAACTGTATGATAAGTACAGACGTAAGGCACACACGAGATTGGAATAAGAATTACACATTACAACTCGTGTATTTGTCGTGGGATTATTGAAAAAATCGTTTTTGTGTAAAAGTTCTAGGCTGTTTGCAAAACATCAGCTTATAGTACGGGGGCCACGTCAAAATTTGGTCGGTGATTTCCTCTCGATGATGTCGATAACTAATAGACTACATCAGAGAGTTGTATAAAAAAGCCACGTGGAAGTTAGGTGCGGTTATGTTGGTGGGTTTATCCCACCAACATAACAGTGGGATTGACAAACATGAAGAAAAAAATAATTCATTCAGTTTTCCTCCCAACTGAAAACTTGTTCACATTTAAGCTTACCCCATAACACGAAGAAAAAAACAGTCATCTGGCCATAATGGTAGTAAACACGTTTGAGCAACAATTATAAAAATGTTACGAGTACTTATGATTGTTATTGTTTTGCAAACTAGCCAACCAGTTAAAAAAAATATTCTAATCAGTCTTAGCAGACTTGCATTTTACATTATATAATCAGGCGTTTTTATTAATTGGAATTTTATTACACGAGTTTCCCCATTCGTAACTGATGTAAATTTTAAACGTACACGATGCGATACGGATGTTAAGAGTTTAACATTCATGGAAGTAAGTTAAAAATATCTGTGGCGATGCAAAGATCTGTATTGTGGAGTATTTTGTTGGATAATAAAGTTAGTGAATGCTTTGTGGATGTGAATTTGAGTACGTATCCTGTAAAATGACTTTAACATAGTATACTTGGATTTTGAAAGTATTTTGCTTCATTTTGGGGAAAGGGTTGAGTGGTGCTCAGTGCTCATACATAATAGACTAGAGCATACCTTTTTGGTCAGATGCTTGCTTGTTGCTTTAAACATGGCACGTTATTATGCGTACTATTTATTATCTGTAACTTTTGAAAGCTTACTAATTACATCTTCTTCTTCTTCTGCCTCGCCACTTCCCGTTATTCGGGGTCGGCTTTCCTTATCATGCGACGCCATTTACTGCGGTTTTCGACATCTTCTTTCGCCAGGTTTAGTATCTTCATGTCCTTCTGGACAGTCGTTAGCCATGTTGCTAGGGGTCTCCCTCTCCCCCTCTTGCGTGTTGCGATGGAAAGGCACTTCTTGACTACATACTCTTCAGGGCGTCTCATCACGTGACCGTACCATCTCAGCCTGGCTTCTCCAAGCTTTTCTGTTATAGGAGCTACCTTCAGGCTTCCTCTAATATAAAAGTTTCTGACTTTGTCTTTCATGGTGACGCCGGCCGACCAGCGCAGCATGCGCATTTCAGTTGTGTGCAATTTTTGATTGTGTGTTTGTTTTGCAGCCCATGTTTCGCTGCCATACACCATTGCAGGTCTCACAGCTGTTTTGTAAACCTTGCCTTTTGTTTTCAATGGCATTTTAGCATCACACAATACTCCCGTTAGAGAGCGCCATTTGTTCCATGCTGTAGTGATCCTATTTGTGACGTCCGATTCTATTGTGCCATCGTCTGATATCACAGATCCAAGGTATTTGAATTTGCTGGTTTTAGGCAAAGTTATATTTTCCAGCGTGACGTCTTCGCAGGCTCCCTCGGTCTGATCAAAACGGCATGCACCATGTATTCAGTCTTTGTTCGGCTAATTCGTAGGCCATTGTTTTCCAGTGCTTCCCTCCACTGTTCCAAATCTCGTTGTATTTTTTCCTTAACATGCGACATCAGCACTACATCGTCGGCATACAGAAGATTCCAAGGTAGTTGCTTTTGAATGGATGCTGTTAAGTAATCCATTACTATATTAAATAGCAGAGGGCTCAGCGCGCTACCCTGGTGCACACCCACGTTTATGCTGAAATACCCAGAAAGCTCTGCGGGACACCTTACTGCTTACTAATTACATAATTTTTATAAAAAAAAAAAAAAAAAAACATAATGATGTCGTACAGTATCGCCATTGTTAGGGCTCATTGACACAGATCCATCGCTACAAGAGGTGATGTTCACACCGCATACAGGACTGTTTTTAACGCACCCATCGAAAAGTAATCCAAAACGATTCAGTATTAATAAAATTTACTAATACTATTGTGTGTGTGGACTCTGGCATACAATTACATACAAATATACATCATTACCGAATAAAAATGTAAGTAAATGATGAAAAGGCTCTGTAAAACGGAGCTCTGTGTTAACGAGAACTTAAGGGTATCTGTGGTGGAGAGGTGTCAATTCTCTGATAGTCGCATAAACTGTAATAACAGAATAACTCATCAAATAGTCAACACAATGTTCTATGGACAGTCCAATATTTCCCTCGAAACAATACTGGATGGAAGCCATTCAATCCGGCGCTAATTACAAAGTCAATCAAGACAACGTGACCGA
This sequence comes from Agrotis clavis, assembly GCA_954870645.1. Lineage (NCBI taxonomy): Eukaryota > Metazoa > Arthropoda > Insecta > Lepidoptera > Noctuidae > Agrotis > Agrotis clavis. Next base: position 15,714,058 of record OX940920.1, read on the forward strand.
GGTATTCCGAGAGCAGTCTATCGATTCCTCTCTCACTATTTATACCGAGTTGCAATGCCTGAATGAGAACCGTTGTTGCCATGTCGCTACAAACCGTAACATTGGATTGGATCAGCTATTTGCAAAGCCTGTTACTATTAAAGACATTTAAAAACTCAAAGACATATTTGACGAGAATTTTGAGATCACTACAACGATTATAGTCTATAATTTCAAGGCCAAAAAAAGGAGTTTTCATGGAGTTTCTTGCCTATTATTCTCCATAGAGATTAACGCCTTGGAATGGGCATCTGCAATACTTTCACAGTGACTAGGACTGTTATGTTTTCAGTGAATAGGACTGTTATGTAGCATCATCATTTTGTAGTGTTTTTATTTTATTTTCTTGTCTTTTGACAATTCAAAAGTGCTTGCAACTGGCCTACTTGCAATTAATCTGACAGATCTCGGCAAGCGATGCTTTACTTCTGTGAAAAATACTTGTAATCATCTGACAACCACCGTGCGATCATTGATCAAATCAAATACCGCTTGCTTCCCTACCACGCAGAGTCCCACAGATTGCAGGAAAATGAAAGGATAGATGTTACCCATCAAAAAATTTAGCATTGAATTAATGAAGTAACCTATAATTTAATTTAAACTATAAAATATATATATTTTTTAACTTTGCCTATCACTTGGACTTACTCCTGTATCGTGGGTGCGTTCACAAGCATACAAATTCACATATAGAAAAATGACAAACCCGAAAAAACTATTAATTGTAGATCATACAAAATATATTTTCACCTCACCCGCTCGGAAAGATTCTATTTCTCATTCAAAATCTGAGCGCAAAACTCCATTTTGTGCTCTAGAGCACAAAGTGTTGTTTAAAAATCGAACACGTCTTTTATTCAATTATTTTCTACACTGGCAGGTGAGCCGCCCCCACTGCATGTCAGTGCACCGGGTTGTTGCAACCTATTTTTTTTTCTGAACATTAGTGTTAAGTAGTAGATGTCGTAAGTTTGAGTTTTTAACATTCGAGAAAATCGTCTCGAACCGCCTGTAAATGTGTCTCTGTCTCCAACATTCACAATGGAATCCAATGAATTTGAGCAATTTTCCGCAAATTTACGTAATAATCGTAATAACACACGTGACAAAAACAAGTATTAATGTTCCAAAAAAACATTTAACTTTCAATATTAACAATTGTAGTAATTTTACTTTTAATTTACTGATATATATAATATATACTTATATAGTAAATTGTTTAAGCTATTTCTCTTACACCTACCATTTCCTCGCTGTGTGAGGTGAAAAGTTGTGTGTTGCACTCGGCAGCAAAGTTTTTCTGCGTCTCGTACTTTTGAAAACTTCGCATCGCTCAGGATTCTATATTTGAACCGCTCGTTTCTCTCGCGGTTCAATCTTAGAATCCTTCGCTCTCTCAGTTTTCAATTCAAGTACTCGCGCACAAAAATCAACTTTGCAGCCTTGCATAACAAATAACTATTGATCGGTGTGGGGTACGAACCTGCAACCAGAGCGCAACTGTCAATCACTCAGCCACTACGTCAACCGAGCCGTCAATCATTCAATGTTAATGTTAGTTCAATAATAGTAATATTGGTACGAGTAATGAAATTTAAATATTTAATGAAAACTCGATATCTGTCGTGTTCATTGGACAAATTCATTATTGATGCAAATCCACAATGTTTCACTCCCCAAATTAATAAACCTATGATTGGAAATAGAAATATTCATAACCATGCCTGTTATTATGTCAAGTTGTCACTATTTGTGAGTTTCAATGGACGTTATGGATTTACCGTTGTTGAATTATTGAACATAGCAATGTTATTTCAAACGAAATTTTCAGAAATAAATATTTGTTTTGCTTTTACGATATTTAGTTAATCCATCAAGCGGTTGCCTAAACTAATTCAAAAGATTTAACCGTCTTCTTCAACGTCAAATGCCGTTTTGCAGTTGACAGTTTTTTAGACATGATTGTGGACAACCAATTTTAATCCCATTCGTACACAAGGCAGCGCAAGTCTCCGATATCTTACGCATTTAGTATTCAGGGTGATTCAGGTGACTATCGCAATAAAAATCCATAGAGGTTCGTATACAGACACACGTCAATGGATAGATACCAAAGTCGTAAGGTATCGGACACTTGTGTCGCCTTGTGTACGAAGGAGCTTACTTTTATGTACGAGCACAGAATATATAATAGTACCTAAAGGCACAGAAGGATAACTCCCAAAAAGAAAACAAACAAATGTAAAATCTATGCACGAAAGAATAGAGTCCATTTTTACTTGCACCCGCATCACTCACCAACTTTTATAATAGCCTAAACTTCCCGTGCGCAAGCAAAAATGAACTGAATAGTGACGCGCGAGAGTTCATTTTAGTTTATCTGACGCCAACGACATTAAAAGGTTACTGTCGGTCAAGCTCAATAGGGTTGCGACGCGCGAGTTTGGGCACAGTTAGGTAGGAATACGTATTTTATGCATTTTTTAATTACATTATGAATTAACATAAATATATATCACTCCTCATTACCTCCTTAAGTCCCTCAAGGAATTTTGTTTTTATCATCAGCCTATATCTTTTTCTGTTTCGTCATCGATTACTTCATATTCATATCGATTGGTAGCACAGAATGTTAACAGTAGGTACCTACGGCACCTTACGTGAGGAATAATATATACACCGTGACTTTTTAGTCGCCTTACAACGGCAGCCCAGTTTATGTATCCAATGACTAAAACACGTTTATGATATAAAATATGTATTTAAGAGATGTTCTGGCCAAGCTGTAATGAATTTTTTTTTTCTCTTGATAAGTTAGTTTTGTGGCACAATAATAAATCTAACAAACCTGCGGTCTTTGTTTACATCAAATATCAAAAATTTTAAAACGTTGTCAGAAACAAAAAGATTAGTTCCGTTTCAATCCGTTCTGGCCAAGCTGTAGTCATAACTTTAAAGATCGATTGTTATCGTTTACGGCAAAATAGGTAACTAGTCCTTATCATTTTCATTTCATTCATTTCATTGTCACAGGCGCCGTGTTGCGTGTCTTTGTAGGTAAGTAGGTAAAAAAGTCGCGAAGAGAATTACGATCGGTGACCTTGAATGCGTAGTGTAGCCATTATCTGAGTTTGAACGTGTCTAAACAATAACGTAAACATCTTCCTACTTTCTACCGATCATAATTCGACCTATCCGTATTCAGCTTAGGTGAGTGAGAGTGATGTCAGGTTTGATAATCGTCTATTTTATTTATCTTGGTCGTCTTGTAGGCCAAATTTGTAACCTACCTAATCATGCTTAACTGATCATGATTACTAGCCGGTACTTAAATGACATTAATAAGCACGCCACAAGCAGGTAGACAATTTTTTGATCATTATTAAATATGTACTACATAGATAAATATTCACTTTTTTTCTTACCTTTCGAAATCACGCGGTAGTGTGTGAAACGTGAGGCTCCTATCACTGTCATTATTTAAACAACCAAAAGTTATGCAGTATTTTTTTTTCCTCATCATATTTTTTTTTTAACTCGTGCGTACTTTCAACCAAACACCAAACTTAAATAATATTTATGTAAGCGCGTGCGTAGTGGGCGGCGCGCGGCAACCGACTAAATTTCCACTCCGAAGTGGATCCCGCGAATGCTTGCAGTTTTATACCTACACTGCGGAGTGAGCCAGGCCTGGTACGAGTAGTAAGACGGCTATGGTTGGTCGCGGGACTTTTCCAATTACCATGACCCTGGAACGCAAAGGGCTATTGAAGGACACCATGGATTTTATTCAGTAAGAGTCTCTCTCTGCCCTGTGTGGGAGGACTCATTTGATGATTTTACCACGAAAAAAAAAGACGGCTATGTTTTATAGAATTATACTTAGTCGTTTAGAGTTCATTAAATCATAACCATATCTGGTAGGTTGATGAATTGTTGATTAGTATGCCGGAGAGCAGTGGTGGCCCAGTGGTATCGGTCCCGACTTACGAGTTGTAGGTCGTGGGTTCGAACCCCGCCAGGCGCATTACTTTGTGTAGGTAATTTATTTCATCACCACTGCTCTCAAAACGATCAAGGAAAACATCGTGAGGAAACCGGCATGTCCTAGAAACAAAAATTCGAAGACATGTGACATCCACCAATCCGCACTGGGCCCGCGTGGTTGATTATGGCCCACTCCCTCTCACAGAGAGGAGGCCTGTGTCCCAGCAGTGGGAACAATATAGGCTGATGATGATGATGCCGGTTTGACGGCAGTGTTGGGACAGTGTTTGAATGATTGACTGTAGCGCGGCGTGTCGCGGGTTCGATCCCCGCGTGGAATAAATAAATAAATTTTTATTCAAAAAACTATTTTACAAAGATGGAATTAGCCACAAAAAAATTAAGTTAGTAAAAGTCTTATATAATGGTTTATATGGGTGCCCTCTATCTGGCAGAAACTTGTTGCTCCGAAACCTATTTGGCAGAACTCACTTGGCAGAAACTTTTTTAAACGAACATTGTTATGGTATAAATTTTTTTTAATATAATTGTTTTTTGGCCTAATGTTTTTATGTCCGAATTTAAATTGGGATACTTTTAAGATGGCAGAATTGTATTGGGCATAATTACTTTTGTCAGAGTTACAATTTTGCATATTTTCATTTTGCATTTAGAGCGCCGATTATTTGGAATAATTTGACTTGGTATACTTCGAAGATCACAGAATTTCAGAATAGAAATAATTTAATAGTCATAATAAAAAATAAAAAAATTGTTTTATAAAATCAATATGGTGTGCTACAAAAGTTAGTGACAGAAATGAATCGCTGCAAAACCGACTTCACGTAGTCTTGTCTGCCCTACCCCTAGAGTGTAATTAATAATCGCGTAGGCGCGGAGGGGCGAGGCGGTCCGCGAGCTGAGGAGCAGGTAGTTTTAACGCACACCGCCGCGGCTGAGGCTGGCCGGCTTGCCGGCCAGTAAGCCGAAGCTGCGGTGGTGGGCGTAAAATCATCTGCGACGATTAGCTCGCGTGGGACCGCCGGAGACCCGCAGCGCCGGAGCCGTGACAGAAGCCATGCCTGCTGCATGTGCTGAATGCTTGCTGCATGCTTACTGCATCATCTTACTGTCTGGGAAATAAAAACCACACAATTATGCAAAAGATGATTCTGGTTGTGAACTTTCTACGATATGATGGTTATACTTATTGATTATTATGGAAATGAAATTTATGCCTAAAGATGATTCTGACTTACAAAATTATGGGTTTCGGTGTTATGGTAAATGAGTGTATGCCAAACGATTTTCTGCGAAAAGAGGTTTATGCTATACGTTGCTATGCAAAATAAAATTATGACGTATCTGCTATAAAGGGTGGACCCGGTTTATATTAGTGCCTAAACAAAAATTAGTGTATAACTAAAGTATGTTCATTACAGGTACTCGATATTTAACTAGGGATTTAAGTAATATGTAGCGACCTGCCCAGAAATATTTGATATGTAGAATTACTTTCCATGTTTGTAAACGATATCACGACATGGGATAAATGATGGTGATCATGAACCAAGAGTCTAGATTTGGTTCCCCTCACCGCGAGCATTCACCTGTAATGTAAGTAACATAAAAGGGCGCAATTTGATGCTCCATTATCTTCGAATGTTCGAATCTGTAACGTTACATTACAGGTGAATGCTCGCGGTGAGGGAGCGCCCTTAGACATGAAAATATTTTCACTGGTCGCTCCCTATTATACGATACTATTTTAAACTTATAGACTCTGACACAGTTTCCTTGAACACGGGCGCTTAAGTCTAAATTCTGGTTATTAACCCAAAAAAATATTGTTCAACAAAAATCTCATCTAATGTTTATTTCACAATCCCACGCGTTGTAGAGAGCTTTTTAAAATTACTTAGAGCTTTATCACACCAATGATATTATAAATAAAAAGAGGTACGATATCGCACTAGCACGCACTAATTGTTTAGGACAAAGTAAGACAATTGTTGCTCTTTGCTATCTGCTATCTCTTCCTTAATACGTTCCGCATTATCTATCGCTGTCGTAGTTTTAAATTACTATAATAACAACGCAACGATATTTGAACGCCATTCAGTATGAACATGGCGTATCTTTCTTTATAATATCATTGTATCACACTGACGAATTACTAGCGTATTTCAAGTTATGTCGCTACGGTTGACGCAGTGGTTGAGTAATTGGACGATGTGCAGATTTTCGTGGGTTCGATTCCCGCACTGAATAATTATTTGTACCAACTAAAGGTTATTTGAGGTTTTATAATTGGTTGTGGTTTGAATGTTTCTTTAAAAAATGTTTATAAACGCACCGCGGTTGTCTGTCCTGCGAGAGATGTGGCCAGCCCACTGCCACTTCAGCTTACTAATTCTTTCTGCTATGTCAGCAACTTTGGTACTCTGACGGATTACTTCGTTCCGGATTTTATCCATCAAAGTGACTCCAAGCATAGCTCGTTCCATAGCTCGCTGAGCGACTGTAAATTGGTGGACTAGTCTCACTGTGAGTGTCCATAATTCGGCACCGTAGGGCACTACTGGTAGGACGCGCGCATTGAAGACTTTAGTATTTAGGCACTGTGGTATTAAATTATATCATACACGAGAAAATCGAGCAGCGTTGAAAAAATAATGTCGGTGATTTGTGATTGGGAGTCCTTGAGAGAGAAACAAGATACCTACTCAATGTTCAATTCTTTATTACAATCCACAGACTGAAGGCTTAGGTTTTTTTTTTTCAAAAGAAACAAGAATCACTCGTGGACCCCGTCGGGCACAGCAAAAGAAAGATATCAATATGATGTGTAGAAATGTATCTTAAAATCTAAACTGTTGGTAGAGAATTGTTAGGTAGTTAGAAAGATTTTGGAACACATTGCCATTGTGATAAAGCCCTTACATCACAATCGGTCATTTTATAATTCTTTGAAAATAATAATACTGATTTGCTTTGAAGTAATTTACTGAGCAGATTTCCAGGTATTGTTTTGTGGAATGAAATACAATCTGGTCAGTGGACGGGTCTGTTATTCAAGTCCACGCTTATTCGAAACAAAAGCGTTGATCCGTTAACTTAACCCTTTGAAACTGTGTGCCCATTTGCGCGATTGAAATTAAGGTCAACGCAGACTTATCAACTCAGATTTGTCCTAATCTGTTCCAAATACTACAGCGCACAATTGTGGGTATATCGTGCTGGTCCGTAAATTCTAACCGAAAACACTTCATTTTCAGGCTATAATATTCCCACTGCTGGGAAACAGGCCTTCCCTCTATGACAGGGAATTGGCCATAATCAACCACGTGGGCCCAGTGCGGTTGGTAGATGTCACATGTATCTTTGAATTTAGATATAGTCAGACACATTATCACATATATTTATACGCAATAACGCCTGCATCGCGGTTCGTAAATTATCTTTCGATTATAAAAATTTGACAACGAGCGGGACTCGAACTTGTTTCTTTCTGGATAAGTACTCCAGACGCATAACCTTATTCTAGTTATTTGTTAATTTGTTATTTCATCACTGTAACAAAATCGCCTTAATTCGGGAACAGCTAGTAAAAACGAAGTGACAAGATACTTTATCCAGTGCAGTACCTACTTATAAGTATGCTATGAGCCTTATCCGTGTGTTTGTACGTTAAAATTCATGGCGGACTGGACGTGCATTAGCTTCACTGTGTCATATTTGCACGTAAATGTAATTAATGTGAGAAATGTAGTTGAGATAGGAAGATGAATGAATTTTGTTTATGAATTAGTTCCATAGTGCAGATTATAACGTGAAAATACTTAAAGAAGATTCCACCAAAGTAGTGTGCGGCACATTGGTTCAAGCACGTTTCGTCTCGCATTTCAGCGTGCGCGTACTAAGCTGGTAACGCGTTTAACCTCAGTATCCGCCGGCACGACTGTGCGTAACTTTAGTTCAACATGTTTGTGCGCGAACATTTTCACTGAATTCAGTTTAGCAATGTGTGCGTACAAGTAACGCGTTCTCTTCTCTTATGTGCGCACGCACAAAAGTATCCGCACGGTGCTGGATACGGTTGGAATTACATCTTTACATCTCTTAGAGGCAGTTGGCAAGAATTATACTCCTAATTGCAAAAAAAAATCCATTTGATCATTTGCCATTTTGCGATATAGGCTTTCCGTGAATTTGCCATTTTGAAATCAGGCTTTTTAACAATTGGCCATTATGAGTATTACGCTTTTAGAGAATTTGCCATATTGAGAACTTGTCCTTTTGCGACTCGGTTTCATTTGCGAATTGGGCTTTTTGTGCTTAAACCGTTTGGTCAATGGCTAAACTAACTATTTTTAAAATCCCATAATATTAATATTTTTGACAAAAATGTATTGGATTTAACGAAAAGTTTTTTCAACTAATGAAAGCGCCGATCACCATGTTATTTTAAGAGCACGGACTTCTCTATAAGTTTCCTATAAAATATTAGTAAAAGACTAATATCTGTATTTTTCAGAATTGTAGACTCAGTTGCTTAGAAAGGGCGGATGGTCATTTTTCATTTATTTTCCTGAATAAGCTTGAAACTGATTGTTCCAAAAAATTGACTATCACTTTTGCGCCTCAGGAATTGATATCTTTCAATTAGGTCCGGAGGAAATTGACTGTGAAGGGCGGAAAAACGGACACACGAGTGATCTTATAAGGGTTCCGTTTTTTTATTCGGACGTATGGAACCTTAATATACGGTATAAGATGAAAGAGACCTTTAACAAACAAAGAGACAATTAGCAGGATTATGACAAAAATTATACGTAGGTAAGCAAGCATGTACATAAGAGTACATGCTTGCTTATCTACGTAAAAAAACCATACTTTTGTTAGAAAGAAAGAGCTATTCGGCTCCCTATTAACACAATATGACTAGGTTATAATAATTTATTTTTTTGTTACCTTTGTTGTAAGTAGGTTCTTTTATCTCCGTTATTAGGTATAATAAATAATATGTAGTCTTCCCAGGGTAATCTCTAAGAGGACTAGAAAAACATAGAGTAAATAAAAATCTTTTTTGTTCAGAAGATTAGGCTCACGCCTTTAGTATTTATCTTTTAGGTTGTTACGCTGCAGAGCAAACAAGTTACGAAAATAAAGTTTGGTAATATAATAAAGAGGAGAAGTTTTTGTAAGCAATTTAGACTAGCTCCTGAATTACATTTTGTGCTTTCAGATTTGCTCTCGGTTCATGTTCTGTTTAAAAAAGAATGTTAAAAAATCTACATAAAAATGGGGTCTTATTAAAAGGTCGAGACAAGAAAATAATTCAAATAGAAATACTAAAATGCAATGGTCAAGGAAAAGCCTAGTTTTTCCCACGTTTTTTTAACTCTAGTACTTATTACCATAAACAACTAGATGTTTACATATTTGTGATGTGCTTGTCAAGAACTTTTTTTATAACAAACACGTAATAATTATCACTACCTCAAATTCACCATTTTTTCCTTCACCATTCTGAAAACTGTGCTGAAGAAATGAACCCAAAATTCCTTGTTTGCAAAGTAGATCAAATGGGACTGTCAGACTCTACCAGACTAAAACGCTCTCCGCCCTGCTCCTTATGTTGCCTTTGCGTTCCAGGGCCACGGAGCAATTTCAAGTCAGACCCACGGAGCCATTACCTATATCTAAATCCAAACTGCATCTGTTATACTAAAGCCGCTGCAGTTACTCGTATTTTCGTGTAAACATTTTCAACAAACTTGTGGAAAGTGCCTAACGTATAACGTAACGTATCGGTTTATCCATTGTCCGCGGAGCACTCGCCACTTACGGCACCCAGGGGCACTATTTGGTACCTATAGTTTGTGTATTCACATCAGAAACCAGACAAAAACTTCCTATTCCAACCCGCAAAATAAACTTTATTCCTACGTCAATAGGTACTAAAATAAACTTTTCAATAATAATAAAAGTGAATACGTTTCCAGTATTGATGTTAGTTTTACTCGAGTTTCTGAACTTTTCATTTGTTTGCGTAACTTGTTAGAATAAATTATAATTAATTCAAATTATTTTGTAATTGATATTGTTCGCTTGTTCTGAACTTCAATGTGTTGAGTTACTTAAATCGTACTTTAACTTAAACTTCTCGTTTTATATACAGTCAACTTGTGATTATGTTCTTTCTCAGATAATATATTGCGATCAGCTTCGAGCTTAGCCATTTGAATTGCACTACTCTAATGCGCGGGCCACATAGAAAAGACGTAAGATGCAGACGGTGAGGTGACATAAATGTCTCTTCGGCGTCTCTTTCATACAAAATTTATAGAAACGTCGCGACGTAAAACACACATCAAAAGAGACGGGACGCGGGCGCGACTCTCATACATTTTCGTACGTCCTTGACGCGTCCTCGTCTTACGTCTTTTCTATGTGACCCGCGGCTATGGCTGTGTCGATACTCTTTGGTAAAACTGGTGTCGGACTTTCAGACATTTGACTATGTATAAAGATTGTTTAAGATCTACAAATGACAACAGACTGGGAACAAGGGCAATATTCTAAAGTTAACTTTCCGCCTTTCCCTATCTCACTTTACTGGATACAGATTTTAGGGAGTTAAGGACTTTACATTTTTAATTTTTTTACGCACTCTTAGAAGATAAATAGTGTGTGAAAATAATGTGTTTGAGTGTTCTCGTGTTCAAGATAAAACGTTACGTTTTAGTGAAGCCAATTTTTATAAATATGTGAGTTTGAGCCACACTTACATTTAAATGTAATTCTTTGGCGTGTGACGTCGACAGCGAACGAAGGGATAATTTTTAACTCTAGACTTCATCAGTGTCCTCTAAGACATTGTATTATATAAGCGTGTTATCATCATAAATACACTCTACTCCCATTAAATCAACAAAACATCCCACTCTTTACTTTCCAAGAATCTTTTTCCATCAATTTCATACAAAATTCCACTAAAACAATAACAGTAATGGTAAAACAATCCCATAACAACGCTATGAAGAGAATTGCATTAGTTTCCCTCTTTGTTGTGATAAACCTGTGACATCGTTGCACTTATCCAAATTGTGCCGCGGGGACTAAAGGATTAGATTATGATTCTTGTGTTTGTAACACGAGTTTTCGAACGGTTTTGTGTTTCAGGATTCTCAATTAACGAGCAAATTGGATCCCATCAAAAACATAAATGTGAAATGAGAGCCAAGCTCAATAGTTTTATATTATGCCTTGGTTGTTGACTTCAACGAAAAAAGAAGTGAAATCTAAATGGGTGCCAAGTTCAATGGTCAGTCCTGAAATTTATTTATAACAACATAAACTATATTTCTTTTTAGAACTAAGGATCATACATGTAGCCTAATTTCTGGCTTGGCTAGTTCTCATATACGAATTGTTCGATGGTTAGTACTACCAGCAAACCAAATTTTCGGAATAATAAAATAAAAATTGACAAGTAAAAGGTTTAGAACTTATGAAGGATATACAATTCGTATATGAGAAATAGCCAAGCCAGAAATTAGGCTACATGTATGATCCTTAGTTATAAAAAGAAATATAGTTTATGTTGTTATAAATAAATTTCAGGACTGACCATTGAACTTGGCACCCATTTAGATTTCACTTCTTTTTTCGTTGAAGTCAACAACCAAGGCATAATATAAAACTATTGAGCTTGGCTCTCATTTCACATTTATGTTTTTGATGGGATATCATTACTTTTTGTACATAAATAATGATCTTACACTAGGTACTGATCGCTAAATAGATTGAAATAATAATTATTATTAAATCCCAGTTAATAACTGTAGGGGATGTTAGACACGGATTTAATTCCAACAGTGTGCATCAATGAAATAGTTTAAAAATTACATGTTCACAAAACCTTATACTAATCGCCTGCCCATCTTAACACCGCGATTCAGGATCGTGACGTAATTGCACAACGCCATCTAGTGGGCGCTAGTGGTTGTAGAATACGGATACTTACGTGTAAAAAATACGAAAATCAACACTATTCTTAATAATAAGTACAAAGACGGGAATATTTGGATTAAAAAAAAATATCTAGTGTCACTTGAATAAAACAATTCTTCATTTATTTAGTGCATGGTGCAGTGAGTTTTTGAAAATGATAATAGGTGGCGCTACTAGTTATAAAATCCGCTTAGTTACGCGTAATAATTACGAAAATCGACTTTAATCTTAACTTATAAGTACAAAATCGGGAATATTTGGATTAAAAAAAATTAGGGTGGTGTTTAACTCGTTATATATTTACGTAAAGATCATAAAATCCACAAATAGAGATTTACAGGCACTAATTATAAGTTAAGTGAAAATTATAATAAAATAATAAAAAATTACCAGTTTCTGATTTTTTCCTTTGTATTCATATAATTACCTATCTGTATGCCAAATTTGAACTTTCTAGGTCATCTGGAACTGGGATATAGTTTTGATCTATAGGTCAGTCATAAAAACGACGATTTTTGGACGTTAATATCTAAATAACTGTTTGAGATATGTTTATAAAATTTGGAACACATATGTATCTCGCCAGTCTCAATATATGTGCCAAATTTGACAAGTCTACGTTAAATAGTTTTTGAGTTATGAGGGGCTAAAAAGTGGCTCCAAATGGTTCGTGTAATATTACACACTGTGAGCTGCGCGCCTGCTTTGCTTGGCTCTGACACGCTCCCGCATGTCTAGATGTGTTTTGTGTCTCTATTTTTTTTGGAGACATTTTGTATATACCTACTTGACCAGGGGGCAGGGTTGGAAAAAAAACAGTTTTTTTTTTTATTTTATAAAACAAACAGTTCAATTGTCTTAAACAAGTTTTTTTTTTTTTAAGGTTCTTATTTCTAATTAATTCGATCTATGACTAGTCGACGCTTAAACTTAAGAATAAATTATACTACACCTGCTTGGAAAGTACCTTGATACTTTATCAAATTTACGGTAGAAAGTACGTCATTGCATATCGAACAAATATGCGGGGAGAAAACGCATCTGAGCGGGAGAGAAAAGTGTATGAAAATCCATTTCTTACGTGGTTTTTCTTTTTTAATTTTGGGTAAGACTATGCGCCGGTAACCTAAATATCAAAAGCCAAAAAGTTTTTACAGTGAGTTTTTATCTCCAAGTTCGCAAAATGACACTGGCCACTAGCTGTGTGTTGGATGGTGTCGAGCTGGCAGTGCGACCCTGCGGCGGCAGGATAAACAATTTGAAAAAAACTTTTACAAAAAAAAATGTAACCGCCTTCAAAAACAACCACAAAAAATGGTAAAATAACCTACAAAACTTTTCTTTCGGAAGTCGGTGACTTTTTTTTATTAGTTTCATTGGTTTTTTTTGCCACCGACTTCCGAAAGAAAAGTTTCCCGATCTCGGGTGTTTTAAAGCCCTCGCCTACGCCTCGGGCTTCAAACGACACCCTCGACGGTAATCGGTCACTTTCTCCTCTCGGTAAACAATGTACTAATGTTTCATTTCAAGACTATGTCTTTTCAAATTCGCGGTTTGTAATGAACTATTTACAAAAAATGTAGTATTAGAACTGTTTTGCATAAAAACAAAACAGTTATTATGTGTGTGGAGACAACACATCACATATTTGAAGAAGCGATCTAAACTTTAGCCTTTGACGCTAGAATAAATTAACTTCTTACCTTCACAAATCCATAGTACAAACCCATGAGTCCATCTTTCACCTCTAGGCAGAATGCGCTTACTGCGCCTTGTGAGTGTCTCTTTGACAGGTCACGTCATAGTCTTCTTCAAACACCAGCAAGCACCTTGCTTATGTGATGTGTTGTCTCCACACACATAATAACTGTTTTGTTTTTATGCAAAACAGTTCTATTATATGTGTTTTCGACAACACATCACATATTTGAAGACCTGTTTGTTATCTGCTGGTGAAAGATTTAGATGCTATGTGAATTAACTTAGAATAAACGAATCCTCTTATCCTAAATTCGTAATTTTTTTTTTTTTTTTTTTTTTTTTAGCAAAACATACTTAAAATTAACATTTATCTTCTGCCAAACTGCTGTACAGTTTATCGGCAGTTATACAATAGAACATTAGGTGATCTGGAAACCAGTTCTCTAACACATTGCCCATTTGAAGTTATAACATAATTAGCAAATGCTTTATTTATCAGATTATTTATCAAATCTAAAAAACTACTAAAACGATCATTACTTTAAATTTAAAAACGATGATGACCTTATCATAAATGTAAGGAATCGCTTAGATCTCAGAGAGCAACACTATGGTGCCAGAATAACTGGGTCATTCATCTACTTTATTACTGACTACCCAGTTTTGATAAATGTATCTCTTACATTACTATCAAGGTGTGAGAATAATCAATAAATATTATCTGAGAACTTAACTATTATTAGACCTATTACAACATTTAGTTAAATTAAAACCTAGCCATAGAAAACACAGTAGGTGATGCGAGTAGCACCTACACAATTTAAATTATTCAAGTTTTCAAATTCGTTGTACACTGTACATTGTAAACTTCTACTACTTATACATTTGTATTTTAATATGTAGAAAAATGAGAAAAGAAATCCTTCTGCTCATTAAATGAGCTCCCCTCTGTGTAAGATTCTTCTCCCACCTGTTTCATAGGACACATTACAGGATAATTATCCTGACGAAGTTCTCTCTTTGATGACTGCGTATCAGTACAAAGTGTTTATCTTCGTACAATAACTGATCTTCCAGTTTCAGTGTTTTTGTCATCTAGCATTCTATTCTCCAGATAACCTCCTGATGGCTAAAAGGGAATTAAGCTTCTTAATCTGTTAAAAGATGGATTTTCCAATCATCCACGACAACAGGAACAACCTTTCCAGGTCAGTCTGGCCTTGATCTTATTAATAAAATTATCAAGAAACAGGGAAGATTTTTAAAATAGGCAACCCAATTCACTGACGAGGTCTATGTCATCCTTTATAGCAATGTAAGTTGTTCATAGTCTAAGAACATTAGACTATTGTACGTCTCTACCAATCAACGGGTAGGTTAAGCCAAGTCAAAATAATTAATGTTAAATGAAATAATCATCAACAAGGAGTCCCACTGGGATGCTCAAAAAAACATTTTGAAAAAATTGGCCCCGAGCCCCGTAATTTGAGGTAACAGGTACCAATCTGGCTAGTCCGTGCCTATCCATGCATAGACAAAAAGGTAAAAATTGTACACGTTTTTCAACAGATGGACACAAGTAATACACTTATTTTACATTATTTGAGGATGAACGTCATGTAATCTATATGCCATGACAAGCCTCAGAATTTTCCTTGTAACAAACCTTGTAACCTCTTTGTTCTACTGATTCCCCTGTCACTGAACTGCCCCCCCCCCCACACTTTTTAGCCTAAGGGTAGCAGTTTGTTAGGTTTATGGTACAGGTTCTGGCTGTCACTCTCCGAGAGCTCTCGACTCGAGGGCCAGCATTGTTTACAGTAGATAGGTCAAGTATAGCGGTTCAGAATGGAACAATTAATACATAATTTTCCCACAAGTTGAGATGACTGATCATTAGCCACTATTCAATAGGTAAAGCTCGACAATCCATGAGTTCAGTCCCTTGGTACGTGCAGTCGCTCACGGGCCAACTTGACTAGCACGAACATGGTCACTTTGGGACACCCCATTTAAAAACATAGCCTCCGAGGCCTGGGGCATAAGGCAACAGGAGCCAATCTGGCTATCTGTTCCTAGTAGGTAGGCGGTAAGAGATTTCAGTTTACTTTTTAACCCTCCCCGGGAGGGTAACCGCTGTCAGAGTGATATTCAGCAATCTGCTAGCCTCAACAATTTGCAACTCACATTCAAGAGTACTAGATATCAAGTTTCATAAGCTGAATTGTGCGTTTGGAAGGCCCATGTCAATTAGTTAACTACTAACAGGCAGAAGAGTGTCCGTCACATTTTCCATTAAATCTCCAACATGCACATATTCTCTGACACCTGGATTTTGAGCTGAATTACTGTAGACACAGGTCTACGATATCGTTATGTTTCTGAAGAGAAATGGTGTTATGGGTTCACCTTTTCTTCACACAATGTGCGGACAAAAAGTAGGTTACCCTACCCATATCTCAAGAAATTGAGTAGTCCATTGATAACCTCATGGTATCACAAGCAAACCACTTGGCAAACTAGTAGCGCCACCTAGGCAATACAGAAGAGAGCCACATGGTTTAGTTTTTACTTAATAATTTATTCAGATCTATTTGTTTAATGCCACCATACTGATAATAAGTTTATAGGGGGACCAATACAAGTTATCCTTGAAATAGATCTTAAAACTTTGCAACATATCTGCTGTCACATATTGGGTTCCTTAGAATTTTCACTGTCTTAGGATTTTAATAAAGATAAAACTATCCACGTAAGACAGTAAGGTACAATCCAAAATAATAAACAGGAATCCAGATACCTCAAGCAAAAGGATTCTTTGTCAGTAGTTAACCGGTGAAATATTTAGCAAGCTGACAATTTTCATACTTTTAATCCTAAAGGTATCTCAAGAGTTGATTGGCATGACCTATTTCCCAAATAGGTAAGTAATACATACATCACAAAAGCTCTAAACAAGCTATTTTACTGAACTCTCATATAAAAAATATTTGACCTTCTGTCATAATTTTCATTATAAACAAAACAGGTTTGTTAAAAAAGAAAATAATGAAATATTCATTCTACTGAATATAAATCAGCAACAACATTTGAAATAGATCAATTTCACTAAAGTTCATGCACTCTATGATAATTGTCTTATACTTACATCACTGCCTATCCCTTCAGGAATTGGAAGTGTGCTATATTTTAATAAGACATTTTTATAATCTTATTTATAACCCATGCACCATTGTAATCGGTGATTGTGAACGGTAAGCCTTGTAAAACTGAACAAAAATGAAATCTGTTACACAGACAACACTGTGTCAACACACTTTATAGTCACATAGAGTAATACTAGTGAATTAGGTTTTTAGTAATATTTTAGTATATTGGTAATTAATATTTTAGTAAACTGCAAAGATACCCTGAATTATTTAGGTACCTTTTGTTTTATATTTATGCCAGCAATTAATTTATTACTATTTGTTCACTTATTTGGAACTGTTACACCGATGGCCTAGTTATGATATAGATAAATAGTACAAAAAACATTTGTTAATTCTATATTTCAATGAACATGTCATATTTTTATAAGCTTGTAAAGTAAATAAAAATGTTATAATTGTCACTTTATCAGACAATGGATTCAAGAAAGATTAACATCATGTGGGTTCTTTGATCCATAGATAGATAGAACTCTCACCGGGATGTTCAAAGTGTACATTCAGACATCCTTTATATATAAGTAGGGAGCTTTTTAGCACAGTTGGCAATACAGATGTTTTAACAACTGGCTTCCTCACAGGCATAGGCTTAGTCTCAGCTATTTAAGTTTCTGGATAAAAACCTCCCTCCGCAGAGGTATAATTGCACATACATACTTGTTTAGTGTTACTACTTATACACTTTTGATTTTGCTATCGCTAAGTTACTGAGAATGCAAGGTTTCCTTATTGATAAGCCAAGAATTAGTTTTCATGTTGGAGTATGTCAAGCAGTTTTAGTTCCTCCAGACATTCAGAAATCACTTGAGGAATAATTCCCACTAGCACCATGTTTTACACTGAAAACTCCTGTGGTCCTTAGGCACAAAAGCAATATGCTCTGTTCACCATTTTTGCGACCCAATAACGTCATTAACATTCTGCTAGAATCACAAGCCAGAAATCGCTACTTTGAACTTCGTTTGAAAGTGATTCAGAGTTGGGTCAGTCGTGTTATGGGATTATTGCAAATTTTCAACAACAACAAACATTTTCGTTGTTCTCGCGCCATTGCTGCTATATACACTCCAACCCCGAGTTGAGAGACGTAAAACATTAAATAAACCACTCACCTCGTTCCAACTTACACAATGTGAGGAGCGCTAGAAATCGTTGTTATCACAAACCTTATGTTCGGTAAATAAGCGGAGACGGAAGACGGTGCCATCTAAACACTTATCCTTCGAGGATAAAGAGTCACTTGAAAGGAATCTTGCTTGCTATCAGAATCGACAAGACATGTCTGAGAACTTTAGATCTTCGTTTCGATCTAGCACTGAGTCACAATCGGAGTGAACACAATATAACACTTTTTCCGAGCACTTTTAAATACTTTCTGTAAAGTTTAACTGATATTTTACTAATTTTCCATTAAAAGTAATGGGAAGGAAAAAACTTTGCGTCCGTTTCGCGGCAAAATTTAGATGCTATGACGTGACCTGTCAAAGAGACACTCACAAGGCGCAGTAAGCGCATTCTGCCTAGAGGTGAAAGATGGACTCATGGGTTTGTACTATGGATTTGTGAAGGTAAGAAGTTAATTTATCTAGCGTCAAAGGCTAAAGTTTAGATCGCTTCTTCAAATATGTGATGTGTTGTCGAAAACACATATAATATTTCATTACAATGCCAATAAAAGTTCAAAAAATATGACATACCTAACAAACTAGCATAGACTCAAATGGGTTTTATGTCTAGCTATTTAGACTCCTGAATATGAATTTATTTTCATTTTATATTCATTCATACGCCATGAACAGTAGTTAAAACGTGTGTTAAAAACACTGTTTAATTTCAAAATGTTTTAAACAGGTGTTTTAAAACAACTTGTTTTAATCATGACAACCCTGCCAGGGGGCCCAAAAATACGGTAATTGTGTCTGTTATTATTTCTATGTAATTGTGGCGGTAACATTCGTAAAAAAAGTCGCGGACACAGCTAGTATTATGAATTCAAATTCAAAATCATAATTATTATGATTGACCCAAAGTGGCCCCCAGTTTCTGACAGTAGATTAATTTTATCACTGACGGCACGATTAGCACAGTGGCTGAGCGTTTGGACTGCTGCACAACGTGTCACGGGTTCGATGGGCGCACGGAATAAAAATTTGTATGATCTGCAAATATATGTGTCGCAGAATGAACACAGAAGCACAATAATTTAGAATAACGCCATCTATTATCACGCTACGGAATCAAAACAGAAAACAAATTGGTATCTCTATTCATTATTGTTAATTTAGAATAACGCCATCTATTATCGTTGGCCTGGAATCAAAACAGATACGCAATTTAGAATCTCTATTGATTATTGTTAATTTAGAATCCCATCAAAAACATAAATGTGAAATGAGAGCCAAAGCAAAGCCAAGCACAATAGTTTGATATTATGCCTTGGTTGTTAACTTCCACAAAAAAAGAAGTGAAATCTAAATGGGTGCCAAGTTCAATGGTCAGTTCTGAAATTTATTTAAAACGACATAAACTATATTTCTTTTTATAACTAAGGATCATACATTGTAGCCTAATTTCTGGCTTGGCTATTTCTCATATACGAATTATATATCCTTCTTAAGTTCTAAACCTTTTACTTTATTTTATATTATATCGAAAATTTGGTTTGCTGGTAGTACTAACCATCGAACATAATAATTCGTATATGAGAACTAGCCAAGCAAGAAATTAGGCTACAATGTATGATCCTTAGTTATAAATAAAAAGAAATATAGTTTATGTCATTTTAAATAAATTTCAGAACTGACCATTGAACTTGGCACCCATTTAGATTTCACTTCTTTTTTTGTGGAAGTTAACAACCAAGGCATAATATCAAACTATTGTGCTTGGCTTTGCTTTGGCTCTCATTTCACATTTATGTTTTTGATGGGATATCATTACTTTTTGTACATAAACAATGATCTTACACTGTTGATCAAGCAAGAAATTAGGCTACAATGTATGATCCTTAGTTATAAAAAGAAATATAGTTTATGTCGTTTTAAATAAATTTCAGAACTGACCATTGAACTTGGCACCCATTTAGATTTCACTTCTTTTTTTGTGGAAGTTAACAACCAAGGCATAATATCAAACTATTGTGCTTGGCTTTGCTTTGGCTCTCATTTCACATTTATGTTTTTGATGGGATATCATTACTTTTTGTACATAAACAATGATCTTACACTGTTGATCGCTAAATATTGAAACAATAAATAATAATAGACCTCAGTTAATAACTGTAGGGGATGTTAGACACGGGACGGGACACCGTTCGTTAGCGATGGGCAACTCGAGTTATCTAACTCGAGTAACTCGGGTCGGACCGTGAGCGAGTCAGCCCGAGTCAATATATCTGTAGCCCGAGTTGACCCGAAGAGCGCGCGCGGCGAGCTGTGCGGTGGGTTTGCGGAGTGTAGCCCGAGTTGACCCGAAGAGCGCGCGCGGCAAGCGGTGCGGTGTGTTGGCGACCCGCGGCTAACCGCCTAGCCCGAGAGTCGCGATGCCCGAACAATTACGAGCGAGCCCGAATCAGCCCGAACGACCGAACGTGCGAGCCGCGAGTGATAGAGATCGTTCTCGTTGTTTCTTATCAGACGGCAAAGATATTAAAATAATTATATACACGAGCAGTTCTTTCAATTCTTTAAACCTCTCTATTTGTTTTGTTTACTTTTTTATTAGTTTAGGTGTTGTTTGTTTTGTTAACTTTAATAAGTTAAGAATGGCTAAATTCTAATGGAAGTAAAAAAAGTGTTGCGTGGGAGTTCTTTAGTTTCTTATTATTTACTAGGTAACAATGTTACTATTATTTTGCGGTACATGAGTAGTTCGTTTTGTGGCGTCTGATTTTTGAACAGGCTCAATTTTATTTGACTATCATTGACTCGACGCCATCGCCACGCAGCCCGTCGGACCCAACCCGGTGAACCATGATCGTAGCAAACTAGCAACCCGCGGAACGATGCACCGAGTTGAGCGTTTACTGACTCGGGCGGACGACGCGCAGCGACGCGGGCGGGCAGGCCGGGTCGAGTCAACTCGAGTTGCAGCCCGAGTTGGTTAACGGGTCAACTCGAGCTACTCGAGTTATCAAAACGTCGACTCGGCCCATCGCTACCGTTCGTTGCCGGCAAGAAGGGAAGTGCGGTTTTTTCGGCCGAGGAGTTAATACCAACAACCCGCATAAATAGTATCATTTGTAGTTTTCCATGTTCACTAAACCTTATACTAATCGCCTGCCCATCTTAACACCGCGATTCAGGATCGTGACGTAATTGCACAACGCCATCTAGTGGGTGCTAGGTGTCATATAATATGGTTACTTACGTGTAATAAATACGAAAATCAACTATTCTTAATAATAAGTAC
This sequence comes from Agrotis clavis, assembly GCA_954870645.1. NCBI lineage: Eukaryota > Metazoa > Arthropoda > Insecta > Lepidoptera > Noctuidae > Agrotis > Agrotis clavis. The sequence goes on from OX940920.1 coordinate 15,735,426, forward strand.
AAAGACGAGAATACATGGATTTAAAAAAAAATTAGGGTGGTGTTTAACTCGTTATATATTCACGTAAAGATCATAAAATCCGCATTTCACAAATAGAGTTTAGGCACTAATTAAGCAATGCCATCTAATGTTTTTTGAATAAATCAATCCTTCATTGATTTAGTGCATGGTGCAGTGAGTTTCTGAAAATGATAAAAGGTGGCGCTAGTGTTTTTATAATACGGTAAGTTACGCGTAATAAATACGAAAATCAACTATATTCGTAATTATAAGTACAAAATTGAGAACATTTGAATTAAAAATAATAGGGTGGTATTTAACTCGTTTATATTCACGTAAAAGATCATAAAAATCTACATTTCACAAATAGAGTTTCAGCATTTATTGAGCAACGCCATCTAGTGTAACTTTGTCAAATCAATCCTTCATTGATGTGCATCGAGCAGTGAGTTTCTGAAAATGATAATAGGTGGCGCTACTGGTTGTAGAATACGGTTAGTTACGCGTAATAAATACGAAAATCTACTATTATTCTTAATTATAAGAACAAGAACGGGAATATTTCGATTTAAAAAAATTAGGGTAGTGTTTTACTCGTTGTAATATTCACGTAAAGATCATAAAATCCACAAATAGAGATTTATAGGCACTAATTATAAGTTATGTGAAAATTATAATAAAATATAAGAAAATTACCAGTTTCTGATTTTTCCCTTTGTATTCACCTAATTACCTATCTGCATGCCAAATTTGAACTTTCTAGGTCATCTGGAACTGGGATATAGTTTTGATCTATAGGTCAGTCATAAAAATGACGATTTTTGGACGTTATTATCTAAATAACCGTTTGAGATATGTTTATAAAATTTGGAACACACTTGTATCTCGCCAGTCTCAATATGTATGCCAAATTTCAACAGTCTAGGTTAAATAGTTTTTGAGTTATGAGGGGCTGAAAAGTGCCTCCAAATGGTTCGTGTAATATTACACACTGTGAGCGCGCCTTGCTTTGGCTGGACACGCTCCCGCGTGTCTAGATAACGCCATCTATCTCTCATTGGATAAACTATGAAGTTAGAATTGACAGATTACGCTTTGGAATGCCAAGTTATTACACTTGGAGATGGTTAACATGGGGAGCAATGGCAACACCGAGCGAATAGTCGAGTCAAATGTCGATTCGGAAGTTTAATCAGCTATTCGACGACGACAGGTAGTGATGTTGACAGATGTTGGCTAACCTGTGTGGGGTAGGCCACATCGGCGGTGACAGTTGAGTGAAGTGAACACTTTCAATCGGTCCGGCAAGCTGGTTAGACATCTTGGTTGCTCCGCCATGTTAAACTTCTCGCGTTCCTAAGTTTTTAATCGAGCGATATCTCGGACATCCTTGACTATTTTGTATTCAGTGTGTGTTAGCAAGTAATTAAAAGTGTTAACGAAGATTTTCTGAATGTTATTTCCGATATCCCACCCCCTCTGATAACGATTCCCCGTTATCAGAAGTGGGATTGGACCACGACGACCCACGTGTTCGAAATGAAGACTATAGTGATGAAAAATGGATGTGTTTGTTGGAACCGCAATTTTCTGACACCGATTCAAGCCGTGAAAACACCTACTACGTCACCACATGGTTTTCGTTTACCGAATTTCGATCCTGAGAAAAAAAAATGTGGATGCACGTGCTTGAGTGACGACTACAGTGATATGCTTTCGTACCAAGATCAACATGGCGCCCCGCTTATGGTCGCTATAAGCCGCGCCTTGAAGGGAGGAACTTCTTTCTGCCTGGCTGCCTACCGTATCGTTTCCTGGTATGACGTGGACTGATTTTAAGCGACTTTTTATTGCAAGACACGTGGCCAGCTACAACAAGAGCTGCAAGCGTTTCTTTTGTGAAGAAAAAGCGAAAAGTGTTGTGAAACCTCTGAAGTGTTTTACCTGCTGCAAGCCGGGTCATGAATCCATGCACTGCTACCTCATAGACGTGAAACAGGATATTCGAGCTATGCCGAAGCACCACAACCACAGCGATGGCAACGAGAGGGGTCCATCGACAACTGCGAAGCCTCATGCATCCGGGATCACCTGCTTCAACTGCCACGGCGACATGAGAGGAGCGGCGCCGACTCCGGGGCGTCGAAGCCTGTTAATGAGGAGAGGATTGACCTGTGCCTCCTGAGCGCGTCGACTGGGATTATCCGGTGAGCAATTTTCATTTTGTTTACGACTCTGGTGCCTTGTGTTCTTTATTAAAGTCTGTAGCCTATAGATTTTCGACTTTGATGGAGATCTGTGACATTAGTATTGAGATTTGTTTTCATGTGTTGCCTGATTGTAGCGGGCACTTGATGGATTGTGGAGAATGCCTGAGGGTCAAGTACCATTTGAAGTAATGGCTTTGAATTGGATGATAAGTGTGGAATCTTAGGTCGGCTGGTCAGACCGTACCAGTAGCTGTTTCGTAGCCGTAGTCCGTATCTTATTGACATCCCGGTGGTGTCCATGGATGCGCGGTGTGCGGGTGGCACTGGTGGAGGTCGTGTATTGTGCGTTCATGATGAACGGTGTGAAACAGAGGTTTGTTGGTGGGGCTAGTGTTAGCCAAAGGCCACGAATTTGATTCCTGCTTTTTAATGATTAGCTTCTTGCATTGTAATGGTACAAATTGCAAAGGTACTTGGTTGCTCTAGGATTTTCGGTCAGTCTTAATTGTGTTATGTTTAGTGTTTGAACTTAAGGTGATTGCTTCGATGTAGCCCGCGAAATTCAAATTTTTTTACGTTTCTTGCAATTTGCAGGCCAGTGACATGTTGTAACTTTATAAATATTTGTGTTGCGCAAATAACAAGTATAATTTTAAATATAAAAAATATCAAAAAACTCGCTCCATTAGCTCTCACATAGAAAAGGTGCATCGTAGTTAGATTTCGGAGATTTTAACATTATGCACCTTTTCTATGTGAGAGCTGATGGAGCGAGTTTTTTGATATTTTTTATATTTAAAATTATACTTGTTATTTGCGCAACACAAATATTTATAAAGTTACAACATGTCACTGGCCTGCAAATTGCAAAAAACGTAAAAAAATTTGAATTTCGCGGGCTGGTTGGAGCATCCCCCTTAAACTTTACTTGGCTATTGCTGGTTAAGCGGTAGTGATGTTATCGCTGGTTACGCGTTAGTGGTGTAATCGCTGGTTAAGCGGATTACATGGGCTTTCGCTGGTTAAGCGTTGGCTGTTGTATCGCTGGTTAAGCGAGTTGAGTTGACTATCGCTGGTTAAGCGTTAGTGGTGTAATCGCTGGTTAAGCGGATTACGTGGGCTTTCGCTGGTTAAGCGTTAGTTGTTGAATCGCTGGTTAAGCGAGTTGTGTTGGCTATCGCTGGTTAAGCGTTAGTAGTGTAATCGCTGGTTAAGCGGATTACGTGGGCTTTCGTTGGTTAAGCGTTAGCTGTTAAATCGCTGGTTAAGCGTGTTATGATGTGGGCTTTCGCTGGTTAAGAGTTAGCTGTAAAATCGCTGGTTAAGCGTGTAATGATGTAGACTTTCGCTGGTTAAGCGTTAGCTGTTGAATCGCTGGTTAAGGGTGTTATGTGTGCTTTCGCTGGTTAAGCTTTAGAGGGTTAATATCAATGGGTAAGCGTTGTTATTATCACTGGTTAAGTGATAGGATTTGTTACGCTGGTTAAGCGCTACAATGTTAAGTACCTACTGGTTAAGTACTTCAGTGACTAGGTAAGTAGTGATGCATGGTGCTGGTTAAGTGCTGTGGATATGTTTGGTAGAGTCATAATGCTTTCTTAATTTTGTGCCAATTTCTATTATGTGCCTTATTCTTTCATTTTAGTTTGTTTTGTTTTGGTTTGGCAGTAGTCAACTTAACATTTAAAGTATTTAGCATAGTAAGAGTTTTCTTATAATTTGTAACGTTATAAGAAAAATAAGGTAACATGTTGAACAGACCTACTTTAAGAATTATTTTGATAAAAGCTCGAAATGATTATCTTGATGGTGTTGTGTTTGTAACCGGAAAGAGGTTACGTTTTGAAGACCGGATGGAGGTCGATAGATTTCATGCTTATGACCGGATGGAGGTTATAATGTGTGATGATGAAGACCGGATGGAGGTCAGAGTATGAGCACTGCAATATTTTAATTAGTTCCCTTCATTGAATGAGTATGGGTGTTGTTCGACATGTCAGCTTTTAGAGAAAGAGTTCCTTGTGATTTTTATTAGACCCTGTAATTATTTTGATGAGAATACCTTTTCCATTTGGGTCAGGAATGGCCGAACGGTTAGAATGATTACTGTTCGAGATTTTTTCTCATTCCAGATTCCTCACACGAGGATGTGATGTCTCACACAAGGACGAATGTCTCACACGAGGACGTGTGAATTGTCAGAATGGCCGTGTCGCAGAATGAACACAGAAGCACAATAATTTAGAATAACGCCATCTATTATCACGCTTCGGAATCAAAACAGAAAACAAATTGGTATCTCTATTCATTATTGTTAATTTAGAATAACGCCATCTATTATCGTTGGCCTGGAATCAAAACAGATACGCAATTTAGAATCTCTATTGATTATTGTTAATTTAGAATAACGCCATCTATCTCTCATTGGATAAACTATGAAGTTAGAATTGACAGATTACGCTTTGGAATGCCAAGTTATTACACTTGGAGATGGTTAACATGGGGAGCAATGGCAACACCGAGCGAATAGTCGAGTTAAATGTCGATTCGGAAGTTTAATCAGCTATTCGACGACGACAGGTAGTGATGTTGACAGATGTTGGCTAACCTGTGTGGGGTAGGCCACATCGGCGGTGACAGTTGAGTGAAGTGAACACTTTCAATCGGTCCGGCAAGCTGGGTAGACATCTTGGTTGCTCCGCCATGTTAAACTTCTCGCGTTCCTAAGTTTTTAATCGAGCGATATCTCGGACATCCTTGACTATTTTGTATTCAGTGTGTGTTAGCAAGTAATTAAAAGTGTTAACGAAGATTTTCTGAATGTTATTTTCGATATCCCAACCCCTCTGATAACGATTCTCCGTTATATGTATGTTTTGGGTCTGGGTGTTTGTGTATGTGAGTTTCTATGTTTGTTTGTTGTAAACGCACCCACGATACAGGAGAAATTCCACCAAATTGTGGGGCAACGTTTTTTAAAACCAAAAAAAGGAAATAAAAAACCTTGAGAGGTGTCAAGGGACACCCGGATGGAACGAAGTTACTGTATACACTCAAAAAAAATAATCGTCGCGACTCCACTCCACTCCACTCCACTCCGATCCGATCCGATCCATATTTCCATAATATGTTTAATTATAATCTGAAACTATCATGCCATAATAATATGTTAATTACATGTACCTGCACTGTAATAGCCATTTTTAGCTTAAAATCATTGAACAAATTAATTAATGGCGCTTTTGGTTGGCATAAACATTAATTAATATGTATTGGTAGGCGCATATTATATGAAAAACATGTCCTATTTTAGGACAGGTCCCAAAAATATCAAACCGAAAAAATATGAGCGCAGAATTCTTTACAATTTTAGACTTATTCCTAGTGAATCCCATTTTTGGATCCCATTGAAAATTTTACTAAAAAAAGTTCTAAAATAAAACCAATTTTGTCGTTGAAAGTATTCGCATTCAGATTTTTTAAAGCATGTGGGATCCAACGGGAATAGTTTTTGGGATTCAACGGGAATAAAATGTTTTTCTTTTGTTATGGGATTCAACGGGAATACGTTTTAATTTTTTGTGGGATCCAACAGGAAAAATATTCAAGTGGGATTCAAAAGTGGGATCCAACGGGAATAATTCAATTTTTACGGGTGATATTTTTTGTTTATTTTACGAGGTGGTGCGCCGGCCATACACGTACCAGTATACTTGTGCAAATCTAGACTTGCACAAACACAGGACAGTGACAATGTTAGAAATTTGTGCAAGTATCTTCCAACACACGTTATAATACAGTAGGTATACTTGCGCAATTCTGGATTTGTGCAAGTATACTGTACCGTGTGTCATGGTAGGCCCTGTTCTTAAAATGTCTAATTATTGAGGCGTACAGCAGTTGTTTTTATTTACACGACATAATAGAGCCACCTAAATAAAGACACCTATACCTGTTTTTATGAAATCTCAACACTTCCCTAAAAGCTAGTGATTTTGTAGATAACCCCTTGTCCTTTGTTGCCGTCAATTTATGTTTTTGATGGGTTATTACAATACTGACCTATTCCACACAGCGAACTCACTAATAGATTACAAATATTGTATTCAACTGAATGTTCTACGTATTTAAACGACCAAATAATCCAATTAGGAGGTTTCATTACACGTATTGGTTTCATTTGTCGCACTTAGTGCTTGAACTGGACTATTGGGTCGTAATAACTGTGTTGAATAGAGAACTATCATTGGTCTATTATTGTATAATTTAGTTGTGTGGTCTATTTCTATTTATAGTTTTAAGTACTGGTTGTTACTCGTATATCACTAAGCGCTTAAGAATAATAAAAAATACTTTGATTATTAATTATTGTCGGAATCGGGTACCAAACACTTTTTATTACATCCTATCGGTGCGCAGGAATTAACTTCTTATAGAAAGATAGGTAATTTATTGTTTCTTTGCACATTTTAAATATACGAGTGCAAAAGACCTCTTTCGTATAAGATTGCAATATTTTCATAGCGCAATAAACTTTACGATTCACAACTCAGGCTATTTTTTAATGAATACAACACAGCTGTTTCACTATTAGTACACGAAATGACATGATTGGCCTTACACAATATCGACCAAAGAGAACGAATATCGACAAGCAACAGAAAAAAAACATTGGCTGGCAAGAACTTTTCTGTTTTAAAAAATTAACTCGAGCCAAACCATTCCACGAAAAAAATAAAAACAAATTTCAAATTGAGAATACTCGTCCGCCATTACCAAACTAATTACAACAAATAATTTGGCCGAAGCAATTAGAATACTTTTCTGGCTGAAGTTGAGGTGGGTTTAACAAAATAGTAGAAAAATTTTAGTATAACGAACACACAGTGGTTAACGTCAGAACTACATCCAATTAGACGTCTGAGCCCATTAAATGGATCCAGCGCAAGTTTCAAACTTCCTCGCAAATAATATACAGTAACAGTTAGCAAGCAACTTTATTGGTTAACCGGCTTTTATCACTGGATCTGTTTGTGTTGTTTCTAAATTATAGTCGGTAAACATTGTTTTAAATTAAAAGCTTTACTCTCTATACTTCTGATTGAGTTAAAAAGTAGCAGTTCAACTTGAAGGAAAGTTTGCTGACGCCATATTGTGACGTCATGCACCCGTTTTTTATACTTGCAAGCTTTCAAATAAACAATTAAATCTTAAAGAAAATAACTCTAACAAGATAATTAAGTAAAATACATTATAAAATAATAATTTTCATAATGTCTTTTATTGCTAAACGTTATTTTCAAGTGACAGTTGCCTAAATAAGGTGCTGATAAAAAAATGTTTAAATAAAAACCTTCAATTATTTTCACAGAAAGAGGTAAAGGCAATGATATTTTAGTAAACAGATATGTTATGAGCGCGCAAAACGTGAAGACCAGAAAATGACCTACGTCGGACAATTGCTTTTAGTCTGTGTCTCGCACGACTACGAGTAACACGTTGCGCGCTGCTACGTAATTGTCATCAAAAATGCCATCGTGTGTATTTATGAAGTGTACCAATCATGATAAAAAAATTAATAAAACACACGGGATCTCATACCACACGTAAGTAAGCAATATACTTCGATTTATTAATATATTTCAATTATTTTCGTAATATTCTGATGTCGTAAGAACGACAAGGTGATGCCGACGTGCCGGGCGGTGCGGGGGGATTGATGACGCGTGGGTGGCGTGGCGCTGTTTGTTTATCTAGCTGTCACTTTTTTTCTTATTGCGTTTTATCAAGCTATCCTTTTTACTTGTAGTGAAATGTAATGTTTGAATAAAAAAGTCCGCGCTCGGCGCGGAACAGTTTTTGCTGTAGTTTTGTAAGCGTATAACATATCTGTATACTAGCTGTGCCCGCGACTTCGTTCGCGTGGATGTCGGAACTTAACAATGTATTTTTTTAGTGCGAAGCGCTGTGGGAGGATACCGATACAAATCATTTTCTTTATGCTTTTTTTTGCGTCATAAAATCGTCCAAATTAGTCTTTTCACCCAGGGCTGGGCAAGAGGGACTGTCAGACTTGTATTGACTAAAATCCACGGCGTCCTTCAATAGCCCTTTACGTTCCGGGGTCACGGTAGCTCGTAAGTCCTACGACCCCGGCTGGCTTTGGCCCTCTAAGGGGTTTGGCCCCCGTCATTGAGCTGACGCTCTTTGAGGCGCGCGTGGAACACAACGTTGACGTCGACCCGGGCATGGTCCATGATCGAACAGCGAGTCGCCCATTACTCGTCTCCTGAATGCCCACGCCTGTTGGCCAGAGTTCGTCCTGCGACGTCCGTCACCGTGGGCGTCTATCACGGCGGATGGGTGTGGGTCGTGAGGTGGACGCTGTCCTCTTACTCACGCGTCCCGCCTCCTCCTTCGCTGTTTCCACTCTATTTCACGTCAACCAATGCCGAACGCGAGAGGTCGCCGCCTATCACCGTTGTGAGGACATGTGCGATGCTCTGCCCAAGCGGAGCAATTTTGCACCGTATGCTCTACCGTGTCCTCTGGGCGATCCTTGTAGTGGTGACACCCACGCGTTTCTTCCTTCCCCATCCGACACAGGTACCTCCCAAAACTTCTGTGTCCAGTGAGGACCTGCGTCAGGTGGTTGGTCAGGACGCCGTGACACCTTCCAGCCATTCCTCAAAGAGAGGTCTTACCGCCGCGATTGAGGCGTGCCCGAACCTCGGTTTCGATAGCCGCTCCCTCCATACCGCCCCCTTTTTTTTATCGTGGCAAAATCATTAAATGAGTCCTCCCGCCTAGGGCGGGACAGGAGGGTCTGTCAGACTTGTACTGACTAAAATCCACGGTGTTCCTTCAATAGCCCTTTATGTACCAGGGTCACGGTTACCGCGACCCCGCGACCCCGGCAGGCTCTGGCCCTCTTAGGGGGCCCCGTCAGATTGCTGACAGCTCTTTGAGGCGCGCGTGGAACATAACGCGCCGTCTACCCGGGCATGGTCCATGATCTGACGGCGAGTCACCCATTACTCGCCGCCCGCATGCCCGCGTCTACGGTGGCCGGAGATCGTCTTGCGACGTCCGTTGCCGTGGGCGTCTCCCGAGGCGGCTGCGTCGTGAGGTGGACGCTGTCCTCTCCCTCACGCGTTCCGCCTCCTCCTTTGCTAGCATTACTGCTTCGCAGAAGGAGGCGACCGCTTCCCATTCCGTCTCGCCCCGCAGCATGGCTTCGACCAGTGCCTATCGCCGTTGTGAGGACACGGCGGTGCTCTGCCAGAGCGGGGCAGTCCTGCACCGTATGTTCTACAGTGTCCTCCGGGCGATCCTCGCAGTGGTGACACCCAGGCGTTTCTTCCTTCCCCATTCGATACAGCATCCATACCGCCCCCTGAGATGGCGCCGGAGCTCTTCCCGCCGCGCCTCGACTTGTCTATGCAGCGGGGATTGGCCAGTGCTTCTTTATAAATACATGCCGTCGGACGGCAAACTACCCATTACTCCCCGTCCGTAAGCAGCTGGAATATGACCCACTATTTCCGACGCCCTGGGCGTCTTCAGCGGTGGCTCGGGTGAGAGGTAGAGGGTGCACTTTCCCTCACGCGCAATTATTATATGATCAGTATTGCCCACGCAGTAATAATTTTGTTGTGACATTATTTTGAAACTATGATATCTCCTAAGATATTCATTGAAATCAAACGATGTCAAGGGCAATTTTGTTCAAAATTAAATGCTTGTGATGATTAAAGTATTTATTTTGATAAGGATTAATACCATATTAATGAAAATACCTTCGCAAATAATGCATTACTTTAAAACAAATTTGATTTCCATAAAAAAGGTTATAGTGACTTAATCTTAAAAGATAGATAGATGCTCTCGCGGACTTTATTTTAGAACTTTTTATGAGGAATAATTCCGTAGTACATAATTTTTGCGTATCTTTAACCGTTTACGCAGCGCACGCAACGAAAGCTCTCGAAAAGGAATACATTTTCCCGATTTTGAAACATTTCTCATTGCTGCTCCGCTCCTATTGGTGATAGCGTGATGTTATATAGCCTATAGCCTTCCTCGATAAATGGACTATCCAACACAAAAAGAATTTTTCAATTCCAACCAGTCGTTCCTGAGATTAGCGCGTTCAAACAAACAAACAAACAAACAAACAAACAAACAAACAAACAAACTCTTCAGCTTTATAATATTAGTATAGATTAGAATATCATTGGGTAAAGGCAATTACTGGCTACCCGAAATAGTGAAAGAGGACCTGAACAAAATTGTTTCAGAGTTTTGGGAACGTCGAATGCAACCGACAAAAAACCAGGAATTCTTTGAAACCAGGTACCGAAACCGACAAAGATCAATTCAGGCTTTTTAGGTCGAACTTCCTTTATGTAAAATAGCTCTCTCTTTTGAAAACTTGAAAAGGTATTTAAAAAGTTTGGTCACAAAAGGCAATGGAAAGCAGCAATCAATGCATACATGACGAATGATGTAAAAATGACGAATTGGCAAAAGTATTCTGTTTCTTTGATATTGTTTATTTAATATATTCGACTTTTACAGCGCAATATTTCCTCACGACATTGTTATTGTGCTTATGAATAGATTTTTTTTGCATTTGTTAATAAATATTTAAAAAAATAAAGGCTTGCAATTGAAACTGAAGGCTGGAGATCCCATTGAAGAACAGGCAACATAATCGTATATCAAACTGTTCAAATTCATTAAAATTGCAACAAAATAACAATTCGATTTCAATAAAGAACTAAAATATAAAGGCAACTTGTAACATTGAACATTCAAACTCTAACACAAATAGTCGACACACGTGACGGATCCATGTTCAGTTAAAAGCCCAGTCAAACGGAACATGACACAACATGCCTAAAGCCTTTTATCTCAACACAGATGGAAAATTGACTTCAAACGATTGATTTTATTTGTCAAAGCTATTCTTTCGACGTTTTCCTAACGTCAATGATCACGGAAAAAAAGAAATTGGCTCGGGAATCTTAAAAGTCGATGTTCGCGGAATCAATTTGTATATAAAGTATTTCAGAGTTTTTTTTTTATGATTGGCATTCAAATAAGCAGAGATTCAATGTTTATTTTTTATTGGTAGGTACGTTAATTCTTTGGTTTCTAATAGGCAGTTTTGTCTGTACTTGTGTGACTTCCTTGCCGTTTTTTTATACGGAAACGACCAATTATGTATGTTCAAACTGTGCCTATATTTCGACTTTTTATAAGGGCCTATTGAGGCCTGTATGAAATAGAATATTTTATTTCGTACTAGCTGTGCCCGCGACTTCGTTCGCGTGGATGTCGGAATTTAACAATGTATTTTTAGTGCGAAGCGCTTAATTCTCGCCACGTTTTTTATGAATCATATCGTTTTCATATAATCCCTGTATTTAGAATTTATTTTTCAAGAATGTTTGAGGTGATTATAATAAACGCCCTCTGTCGTTCAGATTCAGAAGAATTGCTACTGGATTAGAGCAACCATTCTATCTCATTACATCCCACTCCATCCCCCTCCATCCCACTCCATCTACTCCATCCCACTCCATCCCACTCCATCCCACTCCATCCCACTCCATCCCACTCCATCCCACTCCATCCCACTCCATCCCACTCCATCCGACTCCATCCCATTCCATCCCACTCAGTCCCACTCCATCCCACTCAATCCCACTCCATCCCCCTCCAGCCCATTTCATCCTACTCCATCCCACTACATCCCACTCCATCCTAATCCATCCCACTCCATCCCACTGCATCCCAGTCCATCCCACTCAGTCCCACTCCATCCTAATCCATCCCACTCCATCCCACTCAGTCCCACTCCATCCCACTCCATCCCACGTCAACCCACTCCATCCCACTCCAACCCACTCCATCCCACTACATCCCACTCTATCCTAATCCATCCCACTCCACCAGATTCGATCCCACTCCATCCTACTCCATCCCACTCCATCCCACTCCATCCCACTCCATCCCACTCCATCCCACTCCATCTCACTACATCGCACTCCATTCTAATCCATCCCACTCCATCCCACTCCATCCGATTCTATCCCACTCCATCCCACTCCCTCCCACTCCATCCCACTCCATCCTACTCCATCCCACTCCATCCCACTCATTCCCATTCTAGTGTGAGTCTAATAAAAACCTTTTCTTTCTTTCCATTCCATCCCAAACCATCCCATTCTATTCCATTACACTCTACTCTACTCTACTCTACTCCACTCCAAACCACTCCACTCCAGGGGATGTATTACAAGCTCTTAATTCCTGTCAGTTTACGCCTTAAAGTGAACTGCCTTGCTTAGTCGTATTACGATCACACAATGACGGCCAGTAAAACGGTCACGTGACCTCATACCGACTTCTGCCTGTGTTTGTGCCTGGAAATTTCGTATTACAAGCTACATAATGACATTTCAAGGCCGGATTAATTGTCAAAATTGGCATCTCCAAAATCATTCAGTTTACGCCACTTTTTAGTAACTTTTACTGACTTGTTTCTTTTAATTTGTCTTTAAACAGTTGAAACTAACTAAATTAAACTTTGGTATTAATAATGGAGGCACTACAGAATATCTGGAGAGTGCATACACGATATAATCTCAGCTGACGAGCTTTACTTAAAAAGACGACAAAATTTTTACCTTTTACGACACATATACACTCATTTACTGAACGCTAAGCAATAAATATAATGATTCATATACGTAAACAATTACTCATATAGTAATAATATATTGTTCTAAATAAAAATCATGTTACTCCTGAAAAAATTGTTTTATTTGTCGTAGTTCCATCAGTGTAAGAAAAAAATATACAGAGCTTAGATTTGAGACATGGTGACGAAATAAATAATCTTTCGTAGCAACGGACGTAGGGTTGAATAAACCAAACAAAATGTATGATCAACTCAAACACTTAAAATTAATAGCCTCGCGCAGCATCATTCCAGAAACGGTACAGTCCAATGGAGCCAAAACTTGTGTTCAATATTTATTTGGGTACATTGGGCAGTCTTTAATGTATCAGCAGACATTTTCAATTTCACTTCCTCGATTGCTTCTGGTACCACAATTTCGCAGCCAATTTCAAGAGAACTAGGTACACTGTCTTTCGGTTTGAATAAACGTCCTAGGATTTATCATTCCTTCACTTGTTGAAACATTTCTAGCTCTTGCTTTAAAAATTAGAACATTGTTGTGTTGGAACAGCTCCATTTTTCAAAATTTTCCGCTCATGACTTATTCCATTTTGTTTCCTTACTTTCTCTGCGGTAGGAAAACGGTGTGCTTCTTTATTAATGCAGTAAAAAGCACTACATAGTGGCATTATTAATAAATAAAATACGATAATCTTGTTTGTTTTGGTAAACGAAACCGCCACAGACTAAAAAAGTATCGCAATACGATCGTTCAGAAACAAACCCCTTTGTGAGAGTTTTATTAATTGATATTAAGTTTTTGCATAAAATGACAGTAAATGTTGGTCAATTTGATTGTAAATATTTAAATTGTTATTAAAATAGTTTAACTCAAATATCTCCTAAATTTACAATGTAAAAGATTTTTTTCACGCACAATTTATAAAACCGGTAATCATCGGTAAATTGTCGATTCGATTTTTGAACGAATTCGCTAGCCCGTCATAATCATCCAGAGACAAGTAATCCAGGATGATTCCTTGCAGAATTACGTACGTCATAATACGAAATAGAACAAGCCTGCTTAAGGCCGTAAAGTCAACTGCCCGAAAACTGCAAGGAATTAAAAAAGGTTGTAATACCCCCCCAGTCCACACCATATTTGAATAGGTATGTAGTTTTTCTATTCCAAGCTAGATCGCGCTACTGAACTGCGCGTCTCGGTGTAAACTGACCGTAATTTTACTTCTGGGTCTGGAACACTTTAAATTCAAATATCTTTTGATAGACTTAACCGATTGCAATGAAACAAAAACTAAATTAGTCCTCAAGTTACGCTCGATCGTTGTGTATAAAGGTTATCTACATTGCCTTCGTACATTTTACGTGATGGAGCCACAAATAAACAGACAAACCGACAAACCGAGAAACAGACAAACAGACAAACAGACAAAAATTCTAAAAATGCTGGAAATGGGTTCTGTTGGTTGTCCTTCAACACCCTAGCTATTTTTTTTGGATTTTATTTTGATGTACAAAAACGATTTTTCTACAGTTTTATTATATGTATAGATAGATTACAACAGTTGTCTTAAAAAATACATTGTTGTCTATTACTTCAAATCGAAATAATTAATATTACTTGTGAAAACACAAACTGCTATAATATACAGTTCTTTAGTGTAGTATAACAGTTCATACAAGTGCTGTTCTTTCACAATTTGGTTGATCGTTCTGATCATAAGTAAAGTTGATTCATTTTTCCATATGTAGTTGTTCCGGATATGGATGTTTGTGTCTTCTTAGTCACTTTACTCTTGGCAGAGTGGTCGTGATCATCATGTCAGAGTTGCCTTCTTGGTGCATTCGTATAGGGGACCTTTCAATGTAGATCTGGTCTGGGCACTCCACCTACGTTAACCGATTCGTGGTCTCGACAGAACACGTCTACCCCAACGGTCATCGTTTCTACGACCAATATAGCTGGCCTATTGCCACTTCTGCTTGCTTATTCTCGCTTGTATAACATTAATGAATTTTCAGAATAAAACTTGACGCCATTCCATATTCATAACTACGTATTCTATTAATCCTATTATCCTACTAATATAGGTATATAAAAAAAAAACGTGAAAGTTTGTTTGGATGGATGGATGTTTGTTCCTCTTTCACGCAAAAACTATTTAACGGATTCGGTTAAAATTCGGTACACAGATAGTTTATAACCTGGATTAATACATAGGATAATTTTTATCCCGATTTTATGTTCCCATGGGATGATTTTCAAGTTGTTACGGGTGAAACCGCTGACGACAGCTAAGTAATATATAATTAGAAGCACTTCCGTTATAATCTACCTCTACCATTTCAAAACACAGGGAAGATAATAACTACAGCGGAACTTAAGTGAAAGCTTGAGTGAAAGCCGGAAATCGAATGTGCCATCCCAAGGAAACTATTTAACGCGGTAGCAGATAGATTATTATACTCCCCTTTCACCTTTGCTTTTAACGAGTTATAACATCGCTCTATATTATAATATTAAGCATCACATAATGTTTTCTCTAGGTTTAGAATATATTATGATAAACATGGTTCCGTATCAAAATAACTACGTTCATTTAAACTACTGTCGATATAGCTACGGTTGACTCACATGAGTTCAAGACACATATTGGAAGACTCAACTACTGTTCAACTGACATAATTTTGATTGAACTAAAATTGATTGCACTAACGAACGATTCATCTAATGTTCTTTTAAGATATTGATTGTTTTAACTACGGTTGAAATACCTAATGGACGACTCGCCTACAGTATTTTTTAATAAGTAAAACGCGCTCATTTTATTTCTAAAGCGGAGGAAGAGGGCTTTCGAAGTAAGGTCGACGGATCCTTTTTCTGTCTACAAGGTTTAAAGGAACCTAACCGAACCTCGGGGTGTCCCTGAAGTCGACCGTCTTCTTCTCGTTCAAAAGCACAAAGTTGTTCAGCTGGTATTTAGATAGGAGTGTATGTAACGGGGCATTGAGAAAAAAAATGTCGTAAAAACGACTTGGGGAACCCCGACACGGACAGGTCAGGTTAGAAGGGTATGGCGGGGTCTGAAAGACCCCGCCATCCTCTTCGTGGTTATTTTTTCTTAAGCCATCCAGAAGTAGGAGCACCGCGAAACGGTGCTCCGTCGACGTTTGTATGTTATCACACATACCGTAACAGGGATATTAATTGTAGCTCTATAAACCGTAGTTGAATTAACCGTAGGTGTATTATACGTAGGTGAATTAACCGTAGGTGAGTTAACCGTAGGTGAATTATTCATTAGGTATTTCGTACATTAGGTATTTCGTACATTAGTTATAACAAACTTATATGAAACGACCATTAATTATACCAACCGATAGGTCTTTTGACCGTAGTTATATCGGTAGTAGTTAAAATGAATGTAGTTATTTTGATACGGAACCGATAAACATGCACATGTAGAGATATCTTAAATTGCTCGAAGAGGCAGTCTGAGTCGCGGGAGTCTTAAAGAGCAGCGTTGCTGTGGAACGCAAAGAGCATAGATATAATAAAGAAGTTGTTAAGTTGCTGTTTTAAATATTTCGGTGGCTATGAGCAAGTGAAGGAACATGTAAGTTTTTAATCATTCAAGTCTGAGCAAAGATATTTTTAAAGAAACGAAAAAATTCAGATTGCGGGCAGGGCTCGAACCTGCGTCTTCTGGATAGGTACTCCAGACGCCTTAACCAACTAGGCCATCACAACCACTATTCACAAAGCTGAAATTTCTCGTTCCCTTGTTTTTTGAACGCTGTTTACACGTCATATTAAATATCTTTGCGAAGACGCGACGCAGGCGTTATTGCGTATCTATACATATAATAAAACTGTAGAAAAATAATTTTTGTACATTAAAAAAAAACTCAAAAAATATAGCCAGCGTGTTTAAGGACAACCAATAGAACTCATTTCTAGCATTTTTAGAATTTTTGTCTGTTTGTCTGTATGTCTGTTTGTATGTTTATTTGTTCGGGCATCACGTAAAATGTACGAAAGCTATGTAGATAACTTTAATACATAACGACTGACCGTAACTTGAAGTAACATTTAGTTTTTGTTTCATTGAAATCGGATCAGTCTATCAAAAGATAATTGAATTTAAAGTGTTCCAGAAGTAAAATTACGGCCAGTTTACACCGAGACACGCAGCTCGCAGTTCAGTAGCGCGATCTAGCTTGGAATAGAAAAACAACATACCTACTCAAATATGGTGTGGACTGGAGTGGAGTGGTTTGGAGTGGAGTAGAATAGAGTAGAGTAGAGTAGAGTAGAATGGAATAGAATGGGATGGAATGGAAAGAAAGAAAGAAAGAAAAGGTTTTTATTTGACTCACACTAGAAAGGGATGGAATGGGATGGAAGCGGATGGAGTGGGATGGAGTGGGATGGAGTAGGATGGAGTAGGATGGAGTGGGATGGAGTGGGATGGACTGGGATGGAGTAGGATGGAGTGGGATGGAGTGGGATAGAATCGGATGGAGTGGGATGGATTAGAATGGAGTGCGATGTAGTGAGATGGAGTGGGATGGAGTGGGTTGGAGTGGGATGTAGTGGGATGGAGTGGGACTGAGTGGGATGGAGTGGGATGGATTAGGATGAAGTGGGACTGAGTGGGATGGAGTGAGATGGAGTGGGATGCAGTGGGATGGAGTGGGATGGATTAGGATGGAGTGGGATGTAGTGGGATGGAGTAGGATGAAATGGGCTTGAGTGAGATGGAGTGGGATTGAGTGGGATGGAGTCGAATGGAGTGGGACTGAGTGGGATGGAATGGGATGGAGTCGGATGGAGTGGGATGGAGTGGGATGGAGTAGGATGGAGTGGGATGGAGGGGGATGGAGTGGGATGGAATGAGATAGAATGGGTGCTGTAATCCAGTAGCAATTCTTCTGAATCTGAACGACAGAGGGCGTTTATTATAATCACCTCAAATATTCTTGAAAAATAAATTCTAAATACAGGGATTATATAAAAACGATATGATTTATAAAAAACGTGGCGAGAATTAAGCGCACTAAAAAATACATTGTTAAATTCCGACATCCACGCGAACGAAGTCGCGGGCACAGCTAGTAAACAATATAACTTCAAGTCTGAGGTCGGAAAAAATTGTTCTCAACTTAAAAAAGTTGTATAAACAAAGGAGTATCAATACCATAACCAAACAATCACATAGCTCAGGTTAATTTATAAAAGAGCTTTTTGCCACCAACGGCAGTTAGTAGAAAATTTTTATTTCCAACAGGTAATTGGGTAGGGCAAATGCAAATACTTATAACAACCTATCTGTGGCAATCCAGCCAATAGGTAAGTATTGTATGATACCTACTCGTACCTAACTTACATAATGATGTTCAAAATAAACATTTCTCGCACGAATGCACATACCAATCTCACGCTTTTTATACTACCCCCGCATGTACCAACATACCAAGGAAATTGTTTTCTGATTGGCCAAGATTCCCTTACAACGATCGGACGAACATTCGAGATCCTTACACCAACATTAACGTAGGCTTATGGCAGATAAAAAAAAGTATTAATATCGCTTTGCGGTCCTTTTCCCAAGTTTCTAACACAAGAACTATCGTTACGAAGGTTTGGTAATGTCCATCTTTATTTCTTTTTACACGATAATGAATGTCGAGTTGGCCACACGTATTTGTTCCGGGTTTTGTAAAAAAAAATTAGGAAAAGTCGGTAATAAGAATATGATAAGCTTTGTTAGGGTTCAGTAACTCGAAAAAAAAAGTGGAACCCTTATAGGAGCACTTTGTTGTTCGTCTAACTGTATTACAATTCCTTGGAGCAGAGAAAAAATGAAATGAAACGTCTAAGTCAAAGCAACCAAAGATACGGCTGTTTATGCTCCGTTTTGCCGCATATTTTGAGACTCGCGATTATAATCAAAACCTAAAGGGTCCCGGTGACCAAGAATCAAGGGAAAGTAGTCTAAATTTACCGTACAAATAAAGGAATAAGTCTCCAATTTGATCATAATATAGAAAGAAACCATTATATATTAAACTTTTATTTGATTTCGTAAAAAAAATTGCGAGCACACGCTCGCAAATGTAACCAAATATTCCCAACTACGGAATTCTTGGCCTGCCTTTTCTTGATAAATGAGAAGTTTGAATAAGCTTATTCACGAGTGAAAGTAAATAATTTCATAAGTTATTAAGCTTGGGATGAAAAATGCAAAATGTGAGAAAGTACTGAATATAAATATGTAATAATGAAAACATCAAAAAGAATCGTCAAGGTTACATCCTTATAAAGTTAGCACATAAAGAAATATTAATTCAACCTAAAAACTCACAAAACCTGTTTCTTTTCAAACTTTATAGGTACCTACCTCCTACCATGTTTATATGAGATTTATAATCTGAACAACTCATAGTTTAACTAACATGTTATAATTCTAATATATAGTTAGGCTCGCTTGCTCACAACTCACTAAGGCCTTTGTCAAACAGACAGGCGATAGCGAACCGAACCGAACCGAACCGAATCATGTCATATAAAAATGCGAAAGCGATCCGATACTCTATGTGACAGGCTTCAAACAGTTCCATACATTACAAACAAAAACGCTACGCCACGCATTCGGTTCGTCTGTCAGTTTGACAAAGGCATAAATGCGTTCTAAACACTAACCAATTAAATGACACACACACAGATTTTGATGCGAACTATTAATTAATTTCGGAGAAGCTCAAAATTAATTAGCTTTTCATACCTATTTACTTGGAGAAGTTATTTCTTAGAATTCTTGATTAAAAGTGTTTACTAATCAATTTTTATAAGACGGCAGACAGCGATACTCGTTTTAAATTAAGGGTAAACCGCGCTTAAATTTATTAACTTTAAACTGCCTTAAAATGAAGAAGAAATAGTAAAACTGCGCTGAATCGATATAAATATTATTTTGCTATGAAAATCACTTTAAACTTCCTACCTCAAGACATTTATTTTCTCTCAGAACACACGACTTTTATAAGAAAACGAGCTCACCCTCAATATAAAGTTGGAAAATAAATATGCCAAAGACAAATATTATATTTGAGTGCACGGGTATGCCTCACGAGATATTGCGATACCCGACTGTGAGCAGGCAAAGGAAATATGTGTACATATCATTGTAAATGTGAGCCTAGTTGAGTATGTAAGTTCTAGAATATTTATGAGCTTTATATTTGTTGAAGTAATAAATTAAATGTTGGATTTTGTTTCGGTACTTTTTAGAAGGTATGGTTAATCATTGTTTATCTGCGTCCACTGCTGAACAAATGCCTCTTCAATTCCTTTTTAACATTCCTGGCATTTTGTTGGTGTTATTGTATGTAAAAAAGGACCCAACATCAAGCCGTCAACCAAGGGCAATCTTTCGTGTGTGAATCCGACTCTATATTTACTTGTTTTGTTTACTAACCTGGCCAAACAATTTCAATTTACTCTGAATAACAAACAGTGTATGTTACCTTAAACCAGGGACCGAAAACCTTTATAAATTACGGTACCGGTATTGAAGAATTTCGGTTATTTTTCAGACTTAGGTAACCGCTATCTGGGTAACCAGACCGAAGAAAAATGTAACCTCTATTCAGGTTACCGTTTTAATACCGGTTTCCTAAAGATGACCTTGATTACGAGAAAAAACCTTTAATGAGGTTACCGTTTTAATACCGGTTACCTAAAAATCGCTCCTCGCACCGAATAATATCGTAATGTGATATAACGATACTTTGCGTTTTATTGCATATTCATCATGTAGGTACTCTCTTACACTTTGTCTTTTTTTTTTTCGCATTTTTAACCGACTTCAAAAAGAAGGAGGTTATCAATTCGACGGTATGTTTTTTTTTTTGTGTTTGTTACGCGATTACTCCGCCAATTGTGGACCGATTTTCAAAATTCTTTTTTTGTTCGAAAGGAGATACTTCAGGAGTGGTCCCATTGTCACCATGTCAGGATCTGATGATTGGATCCTGGAGAAATCGAGGGCAACCCTCAAATTTTATAGGCCTACACATCGTTTTTCGCAAATTTTATGAAGTAATTTAAGTATTTGCATATGTTAATCATCATCTCATGTAGCTGAGCTGATGATGGAAGGTACAACTCCTCTAGTAAGGACTTGGCATCGTCTGATTTAGTAAATTATGTTTGTGTTCGCTTATCTCCAGAACTACAAGTCCGATTTAAGTAATTATATATGGGTGCTAATTAAGGCAGCTTCTTTAAAATGTCATTCTCGTCTGCAAATATATTTAGTTGTCTAATGAATTAATAGGTCAGCGACAAACTTTTAGCGTCTAATAAATGGTTTATAAGCGACCATATATTGTAAAACAAGCTACTGTTAATATGACGCAACATGGTGATAATTCTTAAGCAACTAAAGGAGAATGCCCATATCTGGGCCTAGGCGTTACAGTCAATTATTGAATTGCAAAATTATCGTCATTTTATCATGTAACGAAAACACAAAAAAAGAAAAAAAAATACAGTTGTAAAACTGTGAAAAATGCATTTTATTGTATTATTACAAACTCTTACTAGCTAAGTATGGATACGTGGCTAAAAGGACATTGTGTCAGGTTTGAAAATATTTATGTCAAGTATTTTTTCATTTGTTAAACATGAACTCATACTCGACGTCAATTCATTCGCTTTGTTGTGCTTGCGCCGGTGAATGTGTTCATGTTGAAGCTCTTTAGCTGAAAGGCAAGAAATCTTGCAATATTATTGTTATTTTTTATACCACAACTATCACACAACGCCATCTAGTCCCAAGCTAAGCAGAGCTTGTGTTATGGGTACTAGACAACTGATAAACATACTTATATATTTCTAAATACATTCATATTATAGATAAATTACACCCAGACACAGAACAAATGATCGTGCTCATCACACAAACATTTGTCCTGGGTGGGAATCGAACCCACGACCTCCGGCATAGCAGTCAGGGTAACTAACCACTAGACCAACAGGCCTGTCAATTGTTATTGTATTGTTGGCAGGCGCACAGTAGGGTGTTGTGCACACATTATGTCTATAGATGGTATTTGAGTTGGGCTAGGTATCAAGACCTCACCTCCTGCACACTTTCTTGACAATATATAAGTTGTTCATGAAGATGGTTAAATGACAAAATACATTAAATATAGAAAAACTGTGTTCCTTTTTATTTTCAGTCCCGGTAGGCACCTAAGTGTTGATAAGTTATGTGTACATTAACTGTACGGTATAGACTTTTATACTCTTAGCCAGACCATTCCAAACACAATAAATATCATAAAACTAATTAATAAAAATGTTTGCAATTAATCTTTGACATTATTGCAGTGTTATTAGTGTATTTTTGAAAGCATGATCTAGGTAGATACATACTACAAAAATATCAGGTTTCGGTTATAATCACATGTAAAGCGATTACCAGTAACTGTAATTGTATAACAAACCAGTTAAATAAGAATGATTTCTGATTTAAATGTATAGTTACTTGTCATTTAATCCATTTTCTAACCTCACTTTAGCCATACTTTCAAATTCAAAAATCTCAGAATACCAACTGTTAATTTCATTGAAATTAAGTGACATAATACTAGGTGTATTATCTTAAAAAATAACACCAATTTCATTACTGTAACATGTAGGCCCCAAGATATAGGGAAAGTGGGCTATCTCCTTTGTGATATGTCTACTCATTGCCAGCTTCTAATAAGTGTATCAACTTCATCTATAAAATAATATCATCGTACTCTAATTTCATAGAGTCACCGTTATATTTACCTAATTTTGTCTGTGTTCCACCAAGTATACTGAATGTGCACCAAAATATGTTCATTAAAATATGTCATAACGAGGTGTAATAAAAAAAATCTACCTAAGCAGGGTCGACGAAGCCCTGCTTCGCGGGGCTTCTATTTCTGTGTACAAGGTTTAAAGGAACCTAACCAAACCGAACTTCGGGATGTCCCTGAAATCTTGCTAAAGCGAGTTTTAGATTTGGTACTGATTTGGTACAATATATAAAGTAGCTCACTTACAACATTAGTCGCTGAGTTATCAAATCAGAAGTAAATATATTTATCGGTAGCTCGGAGTCATATTAATTTACGCTCGTAAATTGACGCTGGTTTCTTGATATTTTGTTGGAATAGTAAAGATGATGATTTAATATAATTGAAGCTGTTCTATTAACTCGTCGCTCACATATAAAAAAAGACGCTAGGTTGCAGGTGCTAAAGAAAACTTTTGTTGCCGCACATATAATTTCCCATTATATATTAATTAGTATTTTTGTTGTACTAGGTATTGTTCAACTTAGGTAATACTGCAAGTTTCATCAAAATCGGTTCTGTAGTTTTTGAGATAGGGAATTCTGAATGTAAGAGATTTTAACGATGCACTCGTATTTGACAAGAATTGTGGTTGAATATTTAAAGTAAAAAGAGTAAAATAAAAACTTTTTGAAAAAAAAATGTAACCGCCTTCAAAACAACCACAAAAAAGGGTAAAATAACCTTCAAAACTTTTCTTTCGGAAGTCGGTGGCAAAAAGACAATTAAATTAATCAAAAAAAGTCACCGACTTCCGAAAGAAAAGTTTTGAAGGTTATTTTACCCTTTTTTGTGGTTGTTTTGAAGGCGGTTACATTTTTTTTCAAAAAGTTTTTCCTATTTGTACATTATAAATTTGTATTTTTATAATAACCATAGCCCTAATATTCCGTTACAGATTTATTGTACTTATTTACGTGAATAATATCGCTTCAAGTGATTACGGATAGCACTGATAATAAGAATTTCAATATGTTACGATAACGATATTATTCGAGTAAGAACAGCAAAATCGTTTTAATTATAGTAAAGTTTTTCCCACGTTTTTATAAACTCACTTTTCTTGTTTGTTTATTTGTTTGTTTGTCGTTCCAGTTGGACTTTTGCAACTCAATTTTTTAGCAATACTACTCCTGTAGAGATTTTATTTCAAAAAACACATTAATATGGCAATGCTGGTTACTATTTATTAATGTATTTAAAAAAAATAGCATATACTTTTGCAATAGTTAACCTAGGTGATCTACACTCAATCTACGATTGCTGTATTATCTATTAACGCGAGAATAAAGAAAGGGATATAATAATATCGAGTATGTGGCATAGATATGTGGTGCGCCGCCGTCACCGTGAATTCGGTCGGCGCGCCGCCGCCGAAAGAAACGCGCGGCGCGCCGCCGCGACGAGTCGCAACTTGCTTTCTCGCTCGCACGCGCGCCCTGATGGCATTCGGCGTTTGTTCGCTCTAGAGCTACACTCACTACGTAGCTTATGCCACACACGTTAGTGCCTTTTTACACGTTCCGGTTGCCGGGTTAGCCGACGGCGCAGTGTATGGCACGTGTGAACAGGGACTTACAGTATACCTGCGGTAATCCAGACTTGCGCAAGTATACTGAAACGTGTGTGGGAAGATACTTGCACCTAAGGGACGACACAACGACGTCAAGTCAATCGAATTGCATCATTATTTCTTAGTGGCAAGGTTGATTTTCAGTTGTGGTTGGAATCGATCAAATCGCGTCACATCACGCCATGGTTAAAGTCCCTAACATGGTCACTGACCTATGTTTGTGCAAGTCTCGATTTGTACAAGTATACTGGTACGTGTGTAGTCGGCTCTACACATTCAAGTGTATAAATTACCGGCCAAACCCGATTTCAGGATAAACTAGTCTGACCTAGGCAAAACTAGTTCTTCCTTCACAAGAGAAATCGACGGAGCCCCGCTTAGCAGGGCTCCTACTTCTAAGCATCGTCAACTTTGTCTTAGTCATTCGTGACCCTAGACTAGGGTCAACGGGCTCGCCGTAAGATCCCTCTTTGAGGAGTGGCTGGATAAGTCCCACGGCGTCCTCACGTACCGCTTAACGCAGGTCCTCACCGGACAGTGGACACGGATGCTTCGGGAGGTACCTGTGTCGGATAAGGAGGGATGAAACGTCTGGGTGTCACCACTGCGAGGGCTGCCCGGAGGACACGGTGGAGCATATAATGCAGGACTGCCCCGCTTGGGCAGAGCACCGCCGTGTCCTGACGCAGGCGATAGGCGACGACCTCGACATTGATCGCCGCCATTCTGCGGGGTGAGACAGAGTGGGAAGCAGTCGCCTCATTCTGCGAAGCAGTCATGCCCGCGAAGGAGGAAGCGAGACTCGCGAGGGAGAACCCTCGCGCACGGCGCCGTGATAGACGCCCACGGCGTCGGACGTCGCAGGACGACCTCCAGCTACCGTAGGCGCGGGCATGCGGGTGGCGAGTAATGGGAGACTCGCTGTCCTACCATGGACCATGTCCGGGTCGACGGCTCGTTGTGCTCCACGCGCGCCTCAAAGAGCGTCAGCACAATGACGGGGCCTCCCATTTAGAGGGCCAAAGCGAGGCCCGTAACGGGCCCGCCGAGGTACGGCGACTCCGGTACACAAAGGGCTTCTGAAGGACACCGTGGATTTTAGTCAGTACAAGTCTGACAGTCCCTCCCGCCCTGCCCTGGATAGGAGGACTCATTTGATGATTTTACCACGATAAAAAATAAAACTAGGGTCAAGAGCAAACCCATTTCACATAAAAAAATAACAGATAGTGCTTTGATTAAAAACTCTGTCTCGTATCTTAAAATACTGAAACAATTATTGTTTTTAGTAAACATAATCGCTAAATATAGAAGACTAAAATTGTAATTAACAAATACGTTTCTTTATAAAACTTTTTTGGTACCTAACAACAACATGATTTTCTTCATTTTTCTTCTTAAGAAATCTTTCCCTAATAAAAAAAACTAAGACACACGGCCGGACGCGACGCGCCGCCGCCGTGAAAATATACAGGCCACGCCGCCGCCGTGGAATTGGCCATCGGCGCTCATATCTAGTATGTGTGGCATACCACCCCCAACGGACATTGGCCCTGGTAACACACAACATTCGCACACTGAGGACCGATGAGAAGATTATCGAGCTGGAGGAAGAATTGAGCAAAATGCAATGAAATCCGAAGAGAGGGTCAGGATACGATAGTTCTAGATTCCGGCAACATGCTCTTCTACCGGGAAGGAGACCTAAATCCCAGGGTGGTGTTGGATTTCCCGTCCGCGGGTCTCTCATCAACAACGTTATGAAAGTCGACAGTGTGTCGAGTAGGGTAGCATACCTTATACTCAGAATTATCAACTGGTATTCGTTAAAGGTCATACAGGTCATAGGCACCGACCTCGATGATGAAGTAGAGGCATTGGATGAGGAGATATCCGAGGCCATACATACCTCCGAAACATACTTCACCGTTGTTATGGGGGACTTCAACGCGAAGGGCGCACGGAATGGCGATAAGTTGAGAGTGGGGCCATTTGGGTATGGGCAGCGAGGGGCCAGCGACTGGTCGACTTCATGGAAAAGGAAGAACTTCATTTAATGAACTCCTACTTCCAGAAGCGGCCATCCAGGAGGTAGACGTGGATGAGCCCCGATGGTACTATCAGAAATGAGATCGACTTCATCATGACGACCAAGAAGCGAATATTCAGTGATGTCTCTGTGTTCCCCAAGGTAAAAACCGGTAGCGATCACCGAATCGTCAGAGGCACATTGAATATTAATGTGAAGCTTGAAAGGTCTCGTCTCGTAAAGTCTACGCTCCGACATAGTCCTGCCCACATCCAGAACCCCGAAGACTTTCAACTGGAACTGCACAATCGCTTCCAGTGCCTAACCGAATGCGAAACTGTGGACGAGATTAACAGTGGGTTGGTGGAAACTGTTCAAGCTGTGGGATTCAAATTCTTTAAGACCCCTCACCGCAATAAGTCTCAAAAGCTCTCGAACGGAACCATCAAGTTGATGCAAGACCGGACCGAGATGAGGCTGCAATCTTCAGCTGAAATGTTGGAATATGGCAAACTCAATAGACGAATCTCTTAATCAATGCGGCGTGATCTGCGTGCCTATAGGGTGGCATGGATCAAAGAGGTGATCGAGCGGAACCAGGGCTCAAAAGTCTTATCTCTATTAGGCAAAGTCAAATGACGAAGCTGAAGATTAATGACGGCAGCATCATTTCGACGAAACCTGAGATCCTAAGAGAGCTTGAGAGGTTTTACGGACAGTTATACACATCAACACCCAGTGTCGGTACAGCTCGAGACGCAAGAGCTAAATTGACACTGCACTGAGGATATCCCTGACATCAGCCTGTATGAGATTAGATTGGCTCTTAAACAGCTCTAGAATAACAAGGCGCTGGGTGAGGACCGAATCACAACTGAACTTCTGAGAGCGGGTGGAAACCCGGTACTTTTAGTTCTCCAGAAGTTATTTAATTCCGTCGTATTCGAAGGTACTACACCAGAAGTATGCCACGGGAGTGTAGTTGCTTTCAAAAAGGGTGACAACACCTTGTTGAAGAACTACAGGCCAATCTCATTTCTGAGCCATGTATACAAGCTGATCTCAAGAGTCATTACGAACCGTCTCGAAAGCAGGTTTGATGACTTCCAGCGTCCCGACAAAGACGGGTTTCGAAAAGGTTTTAGTACCATAGACCACATACACCGTCAGATTATACAGAAGACAGAGGAGTATAATCGGCCATTATATTTAGCGTTTGTGAACTATGGAAAAGCCTTCGATTTAATCGAAACCTGGGCAGTATTGCACGTTCTCCAACGATGTCATATCGACTATAGGTGTATCGAAGTGTTGAGGAGTTTGTATAGAAACGCCACCATGTTTTTCCGACTTCAGGAAGAGAGCAATTGCAGAAAGGCGTGAGACAGGGAGACGTTATTTCTCCGAAACTGTTCAAGACCGCGTTGAACGGACTCGGCATCAACAGCAATGGCGAATACATCAGTCACCTTCGTTTTACCGATGATTATAGTCATCATGGCAGAATCTTTGGAGCACCTCAATGCTATGCTCAGCGACCTCAGTATCGTCTTCCAACGGGTCGGCCTTAAAATGAACGAAAATCATGTCGAACGTCCATGTGGCACCCGTACCGGTTGTTGTTGGGAATGATATACTCTCGAAGTTGTAGACCATTATACTTACCTTGGACAGATTCTTCAGTTAGGTAGGTCCAACTTCGTTCTCGAAGTTGAACCTACCTAACGGACCTCTTTCTAGAGGTCGAAGAAGAATCCAACTCGGATGGGCAGCGTTTGGGAAGCTACGTGATATCTTCTCATCGAGAATGCCACAGTGTCTCAAGACAAGGATGTTTAACCAGTGTGTGTTGCCAGTGATTACGTAGGGGTCTGAAACGTGGTCTTGCACTGCTGGCCTTTTAGAGGCTCGGAGTTTCTTTGCGGGATAAAAATCCGGAACATGGATATTCGGCGAAGAACCAGAGTCACCCACGTAGCTCATACAATTTACAAGTTGATGTGGCAATGGGCAGGCCACATCGCTCATTGAACTGACGATCGATGGAGAACAAAAGTTCTCGAGTGGCGACCACGGACCGGAAGACGCAGCGTAGGCAGGCCTCCCACTAGGTAGGCCAACGACATCGTGAGGGTCGCGGGCAACCGATGGATGCAAGTAGCGAATTGTCGTTTGCGTGGCGGTCTAAGGGGGAGGCCTATGTTCAACAGTGGACGTCTTTCGGCTGATGATGATGATGATGAGTGTTCTTTTATCAGAAAGCCATAGTTTTATTGAAAGTTATATTTCTAATAATGGATATTACTTAACAGGCAATTGAAGAATAAAATAGTACTCAAACAATAATTTAAATTATAATATATATTATATAGGCGAAAATCGCAGTTACAATCGATTACCGTTTATGTTTGGATGTCATTGTTTAACGAATAACATTGTAATATAGGTACTATTATTGTGCACGCTGTCTTTTTGTTTTTACGCGAATAATACCGTTATGTTTTGTTGCGAAATAATGTTTTTCTAACGTATCCAGTAAAATATATTTTCTTTAATAACTTGGTCCTAATAAAATAAAAATGTAAAACTTTTATTTAGAATGATTCTATAAAAAAATAACTTTCATTTGATGATATATAAATCATTCTCCTAGGTTGGATAATTTTTACAATAAAAACAAAAAAACACTGTTTTATTTTTCCTGTAAAAATTTAATTTATCGATTACGATATTATTCGGTGGGGGGTGCAAAATTACCTTGATAACGAGAAAGAAACAGAATATCGCAATGCCAATTTGGCATTAGAAAATAGTAAAGATTACCAAGAAAGTCTGTACCAGTGCTGTACGCGGGTACGCCATACTACCTCATACTACCTCAAATGGCTTAGCAGAATCCTGTGATACGTCGAAAATACTGCAGCATTAATTTTGAAATAAATATATGGTAAAGTTGAGGATTAATGTTAGGTCTTATGTTTGGCGACCTCACCTTTAATAAAAAAAAACTAAATTGAAATCGCTTCATTCGTTCGGGCTCTATGGTGCCACAGACAGACAGACAGACACGTCAAACTTATAACACCCCTCTTTTTCCGTCGGGGATTAAAAACAACATGTTGGCCACAATGACGATGACGACGGCATAATTATAGAGTAATACTGAGTTATACATACATATTATCAAACTGAATGAAAGACGCGTTGCGCGTGCCGCGTGTTGTGCCAGCCAGGGCCGTGATTGGTCGGCGTTCGCCTAAGTTCGTGTGTCGGCCCGACTCTTTGTCACACACACAGGCGATGCGCGCCCTTTGACTATTGCCGACGGCACGTGTAAGATAGGGGTAATTTTTATTTCGGTAACCGGTATTAATACTGGTTAAGTATTCACTTTAATAATAAAGGTAACCTTTAAAATTACCTGTAAAAGAAAAAAAGGTTGTTACCGAAAAAATACCTGTATTGTTGATACCGGTTTCGGTCCCTGCCTTAAACTCCCAGCGGAACGATTCATCTTCCTTAGAACTTTCTAGAACATGTTTATTACTCACTAGAGAGTAACACTATCATCTAAAATACTTGTCAGCGCCTTATTGTACGTAATGTAGTCCAATTTTTCTCAGTAACCGAGTACGAACGTACTTTCGCGTGAAGCATTCCTCAAGGGTGAAATTAATATTTGTCGTAATAAAAGTACGTATTTTCTCTGTTATTCTGAGACAAATATGAGTGTGAGCAAAAACTCTAATGTTCTAGTGTCTGTTTGTTATGTCTTGTTTTTCTCGATTTATAAAAATGTGTGTCTAATTTTAGGAACGATAAATTCAGGACTGCGGAATATTTAAAAGAGCTACAACGTCGTTGGAATACAAAGAGTAAATTGAAGGAACAGGTGACCTTCCAGGAAGTCTTGAAGCGAGATTATAGAGAGAGAGATAGAATACGAGTCTGGGAGGAGTCATGCGATGCCCACACTAGTCACTTTTTCAGATATGACACAGTCCCCTAAAGCCCCTTCCTACTCTTTTGGCTAGAAATAATTGTCAAAACAAACGCCCTAGCAACACATCTATTATCGTCTATTATGTAAGAAGAACATGGGTGTTTATCTACAATTTTCATTTACACACATCAAAAGTGTCTAGGGATCAACATATATTTTTGCAATAACTTTTCTCCTGATTGATATTAATTAAAATGTTCTTTAAGGATTCATCAAATAAAGTGTTATCGTTTGTCACAGTAACGATAAACCAAGTCACCTTTGCATTCATAAAGAAATTTGCCATTTTCCTAATAAAGGGATTTTTGACATTTGAACCACTAACATTAAAGTTCGAAAAAAAGACTGAAATAACAGTTTTCTTTAAAATTTTATTGGGTAACTTAAACAATTAATAATCCGTGTTTCTACCGCGAACACTAACAACACAAGAACATCGGTTTGGCATACTCAAAATGAGTTCATCCAAATCACGCTGTGGAATGGCCGCCCATGTTCGTTGCAACAACAAAAAAAGGTCTTCTTGCGACTGGATACCCTCCATATTCGGCAGAGCTCTTCTCTGTAGCATATCCCATGCATGCTCAATCGGGTTCAAATCTGGCGACTGAGCAGGCCAGGGCAGGACATTGATGTTAGCTGCGGCGAGAGTCTGTCTTACAACTCTTGCGGTGTGCGGTCGTGCATTATCATGCATTAACTGAAATAAGGGACCGATTTGCACTTGTAGAGGAACGATGACGTCTGATACAATCGTCTCAGCATAAATTTGAGCGTTGAGGTTGCCTCTGATCCAAATCAACTCAGTTCTTCCGCCGATCCAAATACCCGCCCATACCATGATGGTTCCACCACTATAAGGATGGACTTCCTGGCAGGATTTTAATCGCTGTTGGCGTCCAGGGGTTCTCCAGTGTCGTATACGTCTTGTATCCGGTCTCATACCAAAACGAGACTCATCAGAAAAGCACACGAAACGCCATTGTTCTTCTGCCCAATTTCTGTGTTCAAGAGCCCATTGATATCGAATCCTACGATTGTGCATTGCTATAGGTGGTACCCGTAGCGGTCTTCGGGAATGAAGGTTCACTTCATGCAAGCGGTTTCTGACTGTTTGGTCGCTAATTAAGTTCCCTGAAGAGTGATGAAGCCTCACGGCTAACATCATGGCGGTTATTGTTGGAGCTCTTCGAGTTAAGATTTGAATGTATCGGTCTTGACTCCGTGTGGTGCAGCGATACCGTCCTCCATGGCGCTCAGCCACGGTACCAGTGCTTCGGTAACGTGTCCAAAGTCGACTGATAACACTCTGACTTGTATTCAGAGCTAAAGCCACAGTACGTTGCCGGGAACCAGCTTCTATCATTCCCACGGCTCTGAGCATTTCTTCCCTGCTTAAATGACGTCGCCGCTCCATAATAACGTTGGTTTTAATCAGTAGTAGGGAAACAGTAGCACTAATAATGTCTTCAATGCGTTGTATGTTTTTATAGGGAAAATATTGACAGCTGATTTTCATCTTTTACTCGAATTTGATTTACAGTTCCTGATTCAAATTATGAAATGCACCAAAAAGGATCCATATAAATTTATAAAATCATAAATTTATTACAAAGCCACATCTCAATCTCAAGAAATCCGCATAAAAATGCTTGATCCCTAGACACTTTTGATGTGTGTATTTACTTAGTTAAGTTTTAATAAATTATGATACTTTAAATTCTTATAGAATTAAATGTATTGTCTGTTATGAGTAAATCGTGATTAAGTTATATCTCTGGTCGTGACACTATTTATAAATTAGATAAGATGACAAGAAGAAGGCTAGTTTCAAGCTAGTACTACCTACATCCCAACTTTGAGGAGTGGCTGGAGAGACGTCATGGCGTCCTTACTTTCCGCCTGACGCAGGTCCTCACCGGGCACGGGTGCTTCGGGAGGTACACAGGTACCTCCCGAAGCACCCGTGCCCGGTGAGACACAGACATTAGACGTTCCGCATTAGACACAGGTCTAATGCGGAAGGAGGAAACGTCTGGGTTGCACCACTGCGAAGATCGCCCGGAGGACACGGTGGAGCATACGGTGCAGGACTGCCCCGCTTGGGCAGAGCACCGACGTGTCCTCACGGCTGCGATAGGCGGAGACCTCTCGCGCCAGGCATTGGTTGCGGTCATGCTGCGGGGCGAGACGAAGTGGGAAGCGGTCGCCTCCTTCTGCGAAGCAGTAATGCTCGCGAAGGAGGAGGCGCGCCGCGCGCGAGAGAGGACAGCGTCCACCCTCCACCCCAACCGCGGTGTTGGACGCCCACGGCGACGGACGTCGCGAGACGATCTCCGGCCACCGTAGGCGCGGGCATGCGGGCAGCGAGTAAAGGGCAACTCGCTGCCCGACCATGGGCCATGCCCGAGTCGACGGCGCGTTGTGTCCCACGCGCGCCTCAAAGAGCGTCAGCATAATGACGAGGCCCCCCCAGCAAAATTTGTCAATTTGGAAATGTCAAAGTTCCAGTTTACTTTACGTAAAAATAACTGAAAACTCATGATAAGGCCTCAACGCCGAGCATAGCGTCAAACATCGCTACGATTTTTTTCAATAGTTCAATCGAAAACTTTATTTGATGGTCGTCACACTTTTTTTGCTTCATGCAGATGTCAGACTTGACAGTCGGCTTGGTGGATACTCATGTTTATCAGCACCTTTAAGAAAAAGGCGTGAGTTTATGAATGTTTATAAGTGCCTATCTTCAATTTAGATGGCACGGTTAGCGCAGTGGCTGAGCCATTGGACTGCAGCGCTGCATGTCGCCGGTTCGATTCCCGCACAGAGCTAATATTTGTATGATCTACAAGTAGTTGTTTCGGGTCTGGGCGTTTGTGTATGAGGCTTTATATGTTTGTAAACGCAAGCACCGGAAGAAATTTCTAGTGTTGGTCAATGTTTAAACAAAAAAATAAATCTAATGTGAAAAAATGCTATTTTTATCGAAAGTAAAAGAACAAGATTACTTACGGTTAAAATTTTACCTCAATCAAATTTTGCTAACCAGAATTAATAATGGCGGAAAAACTATGTTAAGGCAGTCTAATTCCTAACTTTACTACATTGGTTTTATGTATACCACTGAAGCGCTTTTGTAAAATTAAATGAATGAAACTCACAGCACACGTAAAAGCATACAAAAGCTTTCACGAAATCCATATCAATACGTGTTTGGGCAAATGTAACATGGTAAATGGGTATACAAAATGGGCAATACAAAATATACATCAAATGGACTCATTTTGAGCTCGTTTCAAGGAAACCATACCTGTCAAAGACGTGTGAATAAATTGAATTAGGAGAAACATTCACACTACCTTTATAAAGCATCAAAGAAAACATTTATAAAATCAGAATTATTGCTTGTTAAAAGGAATCTACATATCAAAGGCTAGCATTATACCTATTTGATTTTGTTTAAGGTGATTGCTTCGATGTAGCCCGCGAAATTCAATTATTTTTACGTTTTTTGCAATTTGCAGGCCAGTGACATGTTGTAACTTTATAAATATACGTGTTGCGGTAATAACAAGTATAATTTTAAATATAAAAATTATCAAAAAATTCGCTCCCTCAGCTCTCACATAGAAAAGGTGCATCGTAGTTAGATTTCGGAGATTTTAACATGATGCACCTTTTCTATGTGAGAGCTGATGGAGCGAGTTTTTTGATAATTTTCATATTTAAAATTATACTTGTTATTACCGCAACTCATATATTTATAAAGCTACAACATGTCACTGGCCTGCAAATTGCAAAAAACGTAAAAAAAATTGAATTTCGCGGGCTGGTTGGAGCATCCCCCTTAAGAGGAATCAACATAAAAAGGCAACTTTAGAAACTTATATATTTATAAATTCGTCAAACAGCTAAGCATTATGTAGAGCTTTTACAAATTTTTATTTTCTTTAGAATTTTAGTTTCAGGTAATTTTATGTGATTAAAAAGATATCTAGCAATGTTTATTTATCATAATCATGTTGAGTCGAATCGTGAAATAAATAGCTGTACGTGTACGTTACATTTATTTTCATAATTAATAAGACTCGACGACGACACGAGATTCCTATGACACGAGACAACTTTATTTTTGTTCCTTTCGAAGTTCATTTACATTTTTTCTACTACCTTCCAAGTAAAAAAAGGACTTCAGATTAAATTCCAACGGAATGTCCAAACTATATAATTTACACTAAGTTATATCTTTCTTTGCGGGCGAATAAAGGGCGACTCGCTGTCCGACCATGGATCATGCCCGGGTCGACGGCGCGTTGTGTTCTACGCGCGCCTCAAAGAGTATCAGCAGTGTATGTATAGAGGGCCAAAGCCTGCAGGGGTCAAGGGACTCACGAATTATCGTGACCCCGGAACGTAAAGGGCTGTTGAAGGACACCGTGAATTTTAGTCAGTACGAGTCTGACAGTCCTTCCCGCCCTGCCCTGGGTGGGACTCATTTGATGATTTTATTGAAAAAAAAGTTACTTCTTTCTATTTGGTGTGTATGGCCACCCTCTGGGAACGCCACACAGGCCTCTGCCTCTATTGTGTAAGGTTCTTTCGGGTAATCCAAGTTTCCCCACGATGTTTTCCTTCATCTATGTCAGGACTTAACTTTATGTAGGTATTGAGAAACACATTATTATACTCGCCCGTTTTTGAATCTTTTAAATGAGAAGCAAAATCTTAACGTCAGTGCCATCAAGACTAACTCAAAGCATAATTTAATTATTGGATTTCAAAAAACATCGTGTTTCCCCGCACTCTGAAGGATCATAAATCTAAAATATTGAGTCAATTCCAACCGACTTTACTTATCAAATTGACTATCACGAGATCTCATTTTCCAATTAAGCGAAATCCTTTGAAATTCACCTCATTTTACTTATAATATGAAATGCTTGTGGAGCTTCATTTTGTGAACCACCGAAATTCATAATCAATATTATTACGGCATGCCAAAGACAGACAAATATTTTGTCTGTCTGAAAACTTTCTTGTACTACACTATGAATTTCTCATGTTTTATGGATGTGTTTACAAACATTTAACTATATCAAGGCCATACATTATATTTGTTCTAAATCTGCGCCCGCAGCGCACGGACAGACCAGAACCTGCTATCCCAGGTTGTCCTAACAGACATGGAATACTTTTATAGAATGGGTTGTATGGATGGTTTCTTCTTGTTCTCATTCTAGCCCAGAAGCAAAGATGAGACTTAAGATCGAGCTCAGTGAAAAAGAACTAGAACTCCTGCGCACCACAGTTAAAGTTATTTGGCGCTGATCTTTCCCAGGACGGTAGCGAGCTAGACGGCCCGGCCCTGGTGAAGCCCACCACTGCGAGCAGGATCGCTCAGGTCACCGTAGGTAAGAAGTAGCCTGTGGTGGTGCCGCACCTAAGGTTGAACTGCTAGGAGCTAGAGTCCTTGAGAGTTAAATTACGAATTCCACAAGGGCAAAGCCACGAATAGTACCTTGTGCATCATAAATCTTATTTTGTACTGTAATGAAGTTATATGAGCAAAATTTAATTATTTGAGATATATTGGCGATACATCAATATAATGTCATTAGCTGGTAAGCAGCTTTACAAATTTTTGTAATAATAAGATTTATTACGAAAAAATGAGCTTAGTTTTGCCCGCAACTTTACTCTTGTTATTATTGCTTAGGCGGGTTTTAGCTAAGACATGGAGAAGGGAGCGAAGCCGCTTGGAACAGCTAGTGTGGCATAAAGCTTCTGGCGTCTGGCATTTGGAGCTAGCTAACTTCTCTGACTGTTAAGTCTAACATTTTCATGAAGAAAATTAGAGCGATCGCTAGAAGGATTGTGAAAATGTTGCGGTAGCGATGTTTGGCTCTGTGCTTTACTCTGTTCGTTGTACAGTTCGATAAAATTAAAAACGGATGCTCGTTGTTCTGTTACAAGTGAATGCTCAAGTCTATTAGCACCTTAGTGTTCAGGTGATATTTTTCTTCATATTTTTGAGAGTTTGGTGGTGATGAAATTAATTGCACAAAGTAATGCGCCTGGTTACCCATCGAAATCGAAACCTCGACCTACAACTCGTAAATCCCCCGACTTAGCACTGGACTACTTTCACAATCAGTCGAGATTTCATGTTATACATGGAACCATTTTATTAAAGCTATATTGGACGTCGGAAGTTAATTTCTGTTAAAGTCCTGTTTTTTTAGGGTAGGTAGGTACTGTAACCCTGATATTATTTCTTGTATTAATATATTGAAGCATAAACATTGTTTCGCTATGAAAGGTCAAGCGATAAATGAATGATATTGGAATTGAATCATTAGAATATTGAAAGAACGTGAAAAACGAAAAACTGTGACAACAATAATGAAAATGTAGCGTGTGTTAGCTTTAACAGATCGCACCAACTTTAATAACTAACTACTGTTTAATAATAGTTTAGGTTCTACGTAACTTACGAGTTCTTTGTATGTTCTTCATAAATTAAAAGTACTATATCTAAATCTATCTATGGATAATTAATCGACGTCGGGCACGCCACAATTGCGGCGGTAAGACCTCTCTTTGAGGAGTGGCTGGAGAGACGTCATGGCGTCCTTACTTTCCGCCTGACGCAGGTCCTCACCGGGCACGGATGCTTCGGGAGGTACCTGTGTCTGATGCAAAAGGAGGAAACGTCTGGGTGTCACCACTGCGAAGATCGCCCGGAGGACACAGTCGAGCATACGGTGCAGGACTGCCCCGCTTGGGTAGAGCACCGACGTGTCCTCACGGCTGCGATAGGCGGAGACCTCTCGCGCCCGGCATTGGTCGCGGCCATGCTGCGGAGCGAGACGGAGTGGGAAGCGGTCGCCTCCTGCTGCGAAGCAGTCATGCTCGCGAAGGAGGAGGCGCGCCGCGTGCGAGAGAGGACAGAGTCCTCCCTCCGCCCCACCCGCGGTGGTGGACGTAGACGCCCACGGCGACGGACGTCGCAAGACGATCTCCGGTCACCGTAGGCGCGGGCATGCGCACGTCGAGTAAAGGGCAACTCGCTGTCCGGACCATGGGTCGACGGCGCGTTGTGTTCCACGCGCGCCTCAAAGAGCGTTAGCATGATGACGGGGCCCCCCTTTAGAGGGCCAAAGCCTGCCGGGGTCGCGGGACTTATCTCATTACCGTGACCCCGGAACATAAAGGGCTATTGACACCGTCGATATTAGTCAGTGCAAGACTGACAGTCCCTCCCGCCCTGCCCGGGGTGGGAGGACTCATTCGATGATTTTACCACGTTAAAAAAAATGGATAATCGACGTAGGTATGCTAAGTAAAAAACCTATAATTTCCCTAACTAAAGAGGTTACATAGACAAAAAAGCGCTAAACTAGAACACAATAATTCAATTGTTTTTTAAAGGAGTTCTGATAAAGAATAAAATCAACAGAAGTCATAGTCAGTACTGGCACGTATAGAAGTTACATAAATCTATAATTGAACAAAACCAATTTGAATAAAACAATTTATGAATACATTTTCTTTCGATGAACACTTTTATGGTTCTATTAAAAATACCTGTTCAAAATTGTGCTCTATTTTGGACCTCTTATTCTCTAATTTTCTATTTGATCTATGGAAATTTTCCGACGAAATATTCCAAAGAAAATTACTTTGTTATTTTCGAATCCTACACTCAATCCTCTAATAACGGGAGGAAACCTTCGTCTTGGAGTGGGACTTCAATGGGATAATACTATTATTATCTCATCTATGTTATATGTAGGTATAGTAATAACAATAGCCAATAGACCACCCACTTAAATCAACTGCTATTGATCAATTACTGTCTACCTCGATACACCTTGTGTAAATTATCGAAGCAAGCAATAATGTCACCTATGTACATAAACCATATGCAGGTATTTGCATAAACTCCATTAGTTTATGATTATATCCAATTATTATTAAAATAAACATGGATTTAATGTAAATTGGTAGGGTGACGTCGCATTTCGATGAGACTATCTGGCTTTTTGAACTTTGAGAGTGTAAGAACAACAATATAAAGGCTAAACTTTAAATGCGCATCAATAATTCTTTTTGTATACCAAATATACTGAATGTGCACCAAATCTAAAACTCGCTTTAGCAAGATTTCAGGGACACCCCGAAGTTCGGTTTGGTTAGGTTCCTTTTAACCTTGTACACAGAAATAGAAGCCCCGCGAAGCGGGGCTTCGTCGACCCTGCTTAGGTAGATTTTTTTTTTTTACACCTCGTTATGACATATTTTAATGAACATATTTTGGTGCACATTCAGTATATTTGGTGGAACACAGGCAAAATTAGGTAAATGAAATGGGAATAAATTGAAGTACTTTTAAATACCATCCCAATATAAAAGCTGGAAATACATATAGTGCAATACAATCAAGGTGCTATGGTTCCATTAATTCCGAGGAGCAGAAAACCAATTAGCTCGTTGGTGCGCAAGTCAGGTGAACCGATGTATAAAATTTAATGCGGTTCAATTAGGAAAGAAGGTCTGTTGACGCCACATTGTGACGTGATACACGCTTTATGAACGCTTGCACGCTTTTAAATAAACAGTTATCATAATTATGAAAATAATTCTTAAAGGACAAAAAAGATAAATACACTATTACAAATTAATTTGCACATTTTTTTTACCAAACGTTATTTTAAAGTGTCAGTTGACAGATAAAAGTCATTGACACCATGATTCATAGTTGAACTGCGTAGTAACTTGGTCTTTATCCTGGAAGGTCATTGGAGGTCCGACGAATACTTCAGGCACCTGGTGCTTAACACTGCCTAATCTAAAGGGACACCGGGGTGAAGATCGTTGCCTTTACGCGGGGGTCGTGCGGTTGATGTTCCTAGCGGTGCCGCTGAACTCATTATTATGGACAACGTTTACTATGGGATCAACCCTCAAATCGCAATAATAAATCAGCTGTTACCTACATTTTCACGATTTACATAATACATTTTTTGGTGAATTTTTTTATGAACTCGTAAAATAGTTTCTGGTTAACAAAAACTTTTAGCATACTATTCTTTCTAGCAAACGCTCTAGTCGGTCTAGGTCGCCAAAAATTTTGAAGATTGGTTTAGACTTGTATTAATTAACTAGCTGCTGAGCTGAGCGCGACGTTGTCTGCGTGAATGCGTTGAAGAAATAAAGGTTCACTGTTCGTTCGTTCCCCTTAGGTGATAGGGTGATAATAATATTGTGTGGACCCGACTTCTTAAATAATCGTTCCTCAAATTAAAAAATATATATACAATGTGTTGATCTAAAACCTAGTCAAATTCAAGGACGTGATTATACTCATGATTCTCGACCCAAATCAACAATAAAATAGGTAGATATTTTTTTATTTTATTTTTCCTTTTTACTGAAATCCGTAAGTGTGAACTAGTTTCTTCAAGAGTAGTAGATTCAATTCACGCACACCAGCTGCTCATCGCTGTGTGCGTACGCGCGGACTGCGTAGTCGGGTGATTCTCTTTCATTTGTATTGAATTAATGCCTTTGTCAAACTGACAGACGAACCGAATGCGTGGCGTAGCGTTTTTGTTTGTAATGTATGGAACTGTTTGAAGCCTGTCACATAGAGTATCGGATCGCTTTCGCATTTTTATATGACATGATTCGGTTCGGTTCGCTATCGCCTGTCTGTTTGACAAAGGCCTAAGGGTTTAATTCTGAAATACTGTAAAATTTCAACAACAAAAAAAAAGCAGCCCTTATTAGTTTTGCCCGGTACTGTACTTTCAATTGATTATTTATGACTTTTGTGACAACCACCTGAAGTTTGACGAAAATGCAAAAAAACAGCGTGTATATAATTATATAGGATTCGATCCCCGTACGGAACAAATATTTGTATGATCTGCAAGTAGTTTATGTATTGTATAAAATACGGGTCTGACTCAGCTTTAGATTCCCTGGAAAAACAGGAACAGCCGGATACGAATGTTGCCAGAAGGTTTAAACGGAGGCTTGATGACCCCACGGACAGTACTTATATCTCGTTGACCGAATTGAAAACCATGTTTGAAGATTTCCAAAGTAAGCAGGAAGGGAAATTGGAAGCGCTAAAATCTACTATGGATGCCATAAAAAAACAAAATGAGCAAATCAAAACTTCAATGACTCTCCTGTCCGAAAAATACGATGAGATTCTATCAAACATAAATATAATAAATGAAAATGGCAGCAACAAGAACCGCATAAAAGTACTTGAGTCTCAATTGGATCAGCTAGAATTGAAATCGCGTGCTGGCTCAGTTGAGTTGAGAAACATACCAGAGATGGAATCAGAAACGAAGCAGAGCCTAATAAACTTAACAAAAAGTATTGGTGCGATCATAAATACTCCTATCCATGACTCGGATATCCGCGATGTGTACCGCATGAAAATAAAAGAGAAGCCTAATGGTCCCATTATTGTAGATTTCAACTCAACAGTTACTAAAGAAAACATAATAAAATCTACAATAATATTCAATAAGGAAAAGTCCGTAGACCAACGGCTGAATACCTCCATCCTAAAGATAAATGGGCCTCCTAGACCAATTTATGTTGCCGAGTCGTTAACAAAGAAAGTCAGACGACTACATTATCTTGCCAGAGTGTTTGCAAAAAGTTACAACTATGATAGCTGCTGGACGTCCTACGGTAAAGTGTACCTGAGGCGCAACAAAGCGGCACAACGTATACGTGTAGACAGTGAGGAAACCCTGGAAAACCTAAAAAATAGCTATTGACTATATCATCAATTCGTTTGTATTACACTGTTCTTCCTCTTTAACTCTAATGCATGCTTGATTAATTATTATTTTTGTAACTACCCAAATAACTTTAATTATCTAATCATAAGTTTAGTAATAGGAAAATCTAAAAAAACAATTAAAACTATAGTCATAAAATCCCTTACACCTTACACAATTCAACACACATATTTCACCCACATATCACGACTTTCCTTACTATGCAAGGATAACGTACACACAAACAGTCACACTACACGCATTGATTATA
Source organism: Agrotis clavis (assembly GCA_954870645.1). Lineage (NCBI taxonomy): Eukaryota > Metazoa > Arthropoda > Insecta > Lepidoptera > Noctuidae > Agrotis > Agrotis clavis. The sequence goes on from OX940920.1 coordinate 15,776,934, forward strand.
TTATTATATCTACCACTTCCTTGAGCCCGCCACTGGTACCTCTTATAACTTCATTTATCACGAAAAAAAACATTTACCAAAGAAAAAATATTAAAGTTAATCCTGACAACAAATATATGCCCAAAATTCAACGAAATAAATCAAATACAAAATGAAATTGATTCTTTTAATATTGCTGACTCAGCCTTTTGTGATCCTGAGGAGTGTCGTTCACTTATGTCTGCTTCAAACAAAAGCTTAAAAGTACTTCAGCAGAACATAAGGAGTTTGAAACGTAACATGGTCGGGCTGCTTCCGTTAATTGTGAGAAGTGGAGTGAGCTGGGATTTTATTGTATTGACGGAGTGCTGGTTACCTTCCAACCCAAATATACCTGCCTTAAATGGATATAATCACTCTGCTACTACCAATAATCACACACAAAACGAAGGCGTAGTAGTGTACTATAAAAGTGATTTAATTGTATCAATTGAAGAACCACAGTTAGCAGAGGCAAACTGCCTAATCATAAAAATTGATAAAAACACAGTTGCTTTAGCTATTTATCGGCCTCCTGGTTACAAAAATGTTAACATGTTCATACAATCCCTGAATAACTTATTACTAAAGTACTCAAGTGCACAAAACATTATTGTGTTGGGAGACATTAACATTGATATTTGTGTAAGTAGTTCAGATTCAAATTCCTCCCAATACTTGGAAATGTTAGCATTTCATGGGCTCCTACCGGCTCACACATTTCCTACTCATTGTAAAACGTGTCTCGACCATGTTTTACTGAAAACCAAATTATCAGCACGAAGCCTTGTAATCCAAACTTCGCTCACTGATCATTATAGTGTCGCACTAGACATTGAAACTAGACCTATACATAAACCTTCTAAAATAATAAACAGAGTAAATCACTCAAGTTTATCTGAAGATATTAAAGAAGTGGACTTCAGTCATTTATATACGTTAGACGACGCAAACGCAGCTACCAATTACTTCATTGAAACACTACAAACACTAATTAAACGTAATACTAATGAAATCAGAACCTCTACACGAAAAAGAGTATTAAAGCCTTGGATAACTTCTGGTATTCTAAAATGCCTAAAAAACCGAGATAACCTTCACAAAAAACTAAAAAAAAATCCAAACGACGACACTCTAAAACTTATTTACAAAAGATACAAAAATTTTTGCACATCCTTACTGAAAAAATTAAAACGGGAATACGAGAAACAACAACTACAAAGAGCAAAATATAACAACAACAAAAAACTATGGAAAGCTATAAAAGATATTACTTATACCACAAAACCAAAAGATACCCCATATGAACTAATAAATACTAAAAACCCATCAGAAGCTATAAGCAGTGTCAACAATTACTTTGCAAACGTAGGCAGAACACTGGCCGAAAAGATAAATAAAACAAACATGCATGCTCCACCTGAAATCTTAAATTCATGCACTAAGTCTTTCGCGCTACTGCCTACTGATGAAAACGAAATTGTAACATTAATAGCAAATCTGAAAAGCGACTCGGCTGTTGGTTTGGACATGATTTCTGCAGAAATTTTAAAGGAAAATAAGCACTTTCTAAAAACACCCATAACCTACATCTGTAACCTCTCATTTTCGACTGGAGTGTTTCCTGTAGCACTTAAGAAATCAAGAATTTTCCCGATACATAAGAGTGGTGATAGAGACTGTGTCGATAACTATAGGCCTATTTCCATTCTCCCAACATTATCTAAAATTTTGGAGCGAGCTATGAACAAGCGATTGGTTAAATATCTTGTAGACAATAAACTCCTATCCTCAGCACAGTTTGGTTTTAGGTCTGGGAAATCGACATCAGATGCAGTTCAAGAATTAACTAATTATATCGTGACAAATCTTGACAGTAAAAAGAAAACTATTGGTATTTTTCTTGACCTTGCCAAAGCATTCGACACAGTCTCAATCCCAATCCTACTAAAGAAACTCGAATGCTTGGGGATAAGGGACCTCCAGTTGGGACTGTTTGAAAGTTACTTAACGGAAAGAACGCAATGTGTAAAAATAGAAAACCTAATGAGTGAACATGTAGAAGTCCATTTCGGGGTTCCGCAGGGCAGCATCTTGGGCCCTACTTTGTTTCTTGCCTACATCAATGATCTGTGTCAATTAAACATCCATAATGCTAAAATAATTACTTTTGCTGATGACACAGCATTGCTTTTCAGTGGGAAAACATGGAGCGATGTTTTTTTTTCATACGCGCAGAAGGGTTTTAATGTGGTGTCGAAGTGGTTGTTTGACAATGTTCTGACTCTTAATGTGGGCAAGACAAAATATATAACCTTCTCTCTCCGAAATCAGGATTCTGGCATTACCCAACATAAATTAATATCCCATACATGCTCCAACTACAGCGCTTCCTGTTGTTCTTGCTCTAGGCTGGAAAGAACTAAAGCAATCAAGTATCTGGGTATTGTAATCGACAGCGCATTAAGCTTCCAGGAACATATCAACCTGCTAGCAGCAAGAACACGCAAACTCATTTACATATTTAAGAATTTACGACATATCGCTAATAAGGACATTATAAAAACCGTTTACCTTGCACTTGCCCAGTCACAACTTAGCTACTGTATTCTAGCCTGGGGTGGCACAACAAAAACCCTACTTTTGAAAATTGAAAGAGCTCAGAGGGCCGTTTTAAAGGTGAGTCTCTCATTACCTTTTTATTACCCCACTACCGAACTATATAAGCAGAGTAAAGTGCTTACTGTCCGACAGCTTTATGTTCTGCATACGGTTACTAAACAGCACTCCTTATTGACATATTATGATACTACTTTAACTGAGAAACGCCGCCGAAAAGACATTGTCTGTACAAAGCCGTTTTTTAAAACCAGTTTTGCTCACCGATTTTTCTGTTACCAAGGCTGTAACCTTTATAATAAATTAAATAGGATTTTATCAATTTACCCCCTCCCAAGAACGAAACTTAAGGCTGTAGTCAGAGACTGGCTCCAAAGCTTGGATTATAGTTCCACGGAGAATCTACTCCACTAGTGGTGGATCAAATTGAATGACATTTATTTTTCATATAACCACTGAAACTTGCTCATGACACCAAGCGCTTACATGCACACACCTCACATAGCCACACACCCTCACACTATGCAAAACACACACACACACACACACACACACACATACTCATACTGTCATACATCTAGATGCTAACATAGTAAGGGGCAAATTATTGTACCATTTATATTTTTCTTTTCTTTTAAATTGCAAATATCTTGTCTTCTTGTCAACAAGATGATCCAAACTGTACCTAACCAAATATCTTTCATGAACTTGTACATGTTTTTGTTATTATACTATACCGGAGTTCGAGGGGTGGGGACCTGGTGATCTGTAATACAGGTGTAAACCTATAATAGACACCAGCTCCTCACAAACACTTGACTGTGATTTGTCCACTGCAATTGTACAAAATGTCTGTATAATATTTAAGGTCTTGTTTTGTGAGGAGAAATAAAGATATATTATTATATTATTATTATTATTAGTTTTTCGGGGTCTGGGTGTTTGTTCACATGAATTTCTATGTAATATAAACGCACGTACGATACAGGAAAAATCCCTAGTGTGGGACAACGTTAAAAAAAAGAAAATATAGGCAAAAAAAAAGAAATCGAATTCAGTTTAACTAGTGATCAAACAACTCGTCCTTAGTGCAAATGGGCTTTATTTCTGCCTGCCACTGTTGTTTTACGATGTATCAATTTGTGCCCACTCATGTGCGTCATTAACGTTAATTAATAGCTCATTATCCCAGAGGCCAGTGTTGTATTTCTTTCATCCCTTGATCAAGTTATTCCTGTCCAGCCCAGATAATCTCTTTGTCGCTTAAATATTTGTGAAACAATGGAAAAATAATATTCATAACAATGAAAGTATAGGTTAGAGGTATAAACTTTCACAACAAAATGTGAACAAAAAATGGTTAAAAAATCTGTTTTATTAACAACGTAATCCACAGAACAAGAGGTACAAAAAAAAATACAAGAATAATTCCAAAAAGAAACGGAACAACTATTTTTAAACTCGTTAATATTTTTACCAGGGCCATTCGGTACAGCTCCAATAGCTAACTCGACAAAAGCGCTGCGGCCGAAATAACTTCTAGCTATAAATTCAAGCTGAATTGTGCAGCTTGAAATGCTGCTTGTGAATAACTTCAATTGAAATAAGAATACGCGAAGGCGACTCCATTTTTCTTGCGATAAACGAGTTTCCTGACAATCGATATGAACAAGCAATGCTGTACGTTATATAAAAGGTGTCGACACTTGAAGAAAACTAAACTGGTTCCGTATTTTCGGCCAACGAACTCGAAAATGGGAGTTAAATTTCGGGAATTGAAACTTAATCACTATAAAGTTTCTTTCATGGTTTGATCTGTTTTACAAATAACCCTTATAAAAATAATTCGCTTAAATCTGTCTGTAAGGACATAACTTCCGAACGGATCCTCCATTTTTTGTGTTTAAAAATCTCGCCTGCTGGTGAAGTTTTACTCGCGTGTGCCACGTTAACCAGCAGAGAAACACTAAAGAAATATACTAGTGAATTGTTGTAGACCTACAAAAAATACTTAAAAAAGTCGGTTATAGCGTATCTCTATCTCTTATGGTTCACTCAAAATAACTACTTTTATGTTCAAAACTTCAATTAAAAATAATACATTATTTTCGAAGCCGTTTTCTTCAGTTCAATATCAAAATAGTCCATAAAAATCAAGTAAATACTGGCCGAGCAATTTTTGTCTAGATAGTCGGAAAAACTATAAACAGAAGCGGGCGATGGGATGCGACGCGGTGGGTCGAAGGCCAAAACCAAACGCGAACGAAATCGCAGGCAGAAGCTAGTTATCATTTAATTATGACCAAAATAGAGTATTTTTTTAACCTTACTGGAAACGCAATTATCTTGAACAATTCAAATCTTAAAAGTATCTTGTAGTTGTGAGCCGTGTCACTTGATGTTGCATTGTGCAGGAAATACCGGTTAACAAATGAAATTGTTCGCGTTTTGTATACAAAATGAATAGTATGAATTGAAAATACTTTTTGAATAAAGGGATCACGTCTTGTTTGAAGTCTATTGGTGTAGAGATGCGGGACCCCCTTTGGTAGTATGACAGAGGTACCAAAGGGGGTTCCTTTTCTTAGCAGCTTACTGTGCATGTCTGCTTTTTTTTTATCGTTTTAAAATCATCAAATGAGTCCTCCCACCCCGGGCAGGGCAGGAGGGACTGTCAGACTTCTACTGACTAAAATCCACGGTATCCTTCAGTAGCCTGTTGTGTTCCGGGGTCACGGTAAGGAAATAATCCTGCGACACCGGCAGGCTTTGGCCCTCTGAGAGGGGGCCCCTTCATTATGCTGACGCTCTTTGAGGCGCGCGTGGGACACAACGCGCCGTCGACCCGGGCATGGTCAATTGTCGGGCAGCGAGTTGCCCTTTACTCGCTGCCCGCATGCCCGCGCCTACGGTGGCCGGAGATCGTCTGCTGACGTCCGACGCCGCGGGCGCCTACCACTGCGGTTGGGGCGGAGGGAGGACGCTGTCCTCTCTCTCTCGCGACCCGCCTCCTACTTCACGAGCATTACTGCTTCGCAGAAGGAGGCGACCGCTTCCCACTCCGTCCCGCAGCATGGCCGCAACCAATGCCGGGCGCGAGAGGTCTCCGCCTATCGCCGCCGTGAGGACACGTCGGTGCACTGCCCGAGCTGGGCAGTCTTTATAATATGCTCTACTGTGTCCTCCGGGCGATCTTCGCAGTGGTGGCACCCGGCCGTTTCCTCCCTCCCTATCAGACACAGGAACCTCCCAAAACTTCCGTGTCCGGTGAGGACCTGCGTCATCCGATAGGTCAGGACGCCGTGACGTCTCTCCAGCCACTCCTCAAAGAGGGGTCTTACCGCCGCGATTGCGGCGTGCCGTGCATGTCTGCTGCAATAGAAATATCTTCAAACCTATTTCCCCTTATGAATACTTGAAAAAATTCTTAAAACTCAATTATTTTCAAAATAATCTTTTCAAAGATCATTTTTGTAAAATGATTAGTTTTTGGCAAAAAAGTGGACGTTTTTATTGCTAGCCGAGGCATTTAAAATATCTAGTAGCTGAAAATTATGCTTTCATAGTGCTCTTATCCTCTCACATTTCTAGTTTCCACGGTTCACGGTATACAATCGAGAAAACAAAGCATTTAGTTAATTTCGTAAACAACATTAGTTCCACGAAAGTGTTCTGTTTCTGAACGTTTTAATTATTATTTGAAATTCAACTTTAACAAGAATGCCTTTCGAGAAATTTTTATTTAAATGTTTCTGCTAGCTGTCCTGGATTTCATGAGTACTATACATTACACATTTTACTGGACGAAAAGCTAATGAAAATCGATATACTTACCTACGTTACCTTTATCACTATTATTAAATTGGTCAGTTACAACTTTAAACATTTTATGTAATCTTATTTTCACATGATTTGCTTTTTTAAGAGCGTGCAATATGGCGCCAGCAGACCATTATCATTAATTTTTACTCACATTAAATATCATATCTGTGGGTGTCTGTTAAAAGTTTCTATTATCATGTTCTCTATCAAATACCATGTTACGAAAATGTGATAAAAAAACATGCAATATTATTTTCTAATACCCAATCAATAGTGTAGATAATTGATAAAAAACCGGCCAAGTGCGTGTCGGGCCACACACAGTGTAGGGTTCCGTAGTTGCCCATCAAAATACTTATGCGAACTAACTAAACTGATTCGCTGAATTTAATTGTAAAAAGAAGAATTTTCAAAATCGGTCCAGGAGTCTTTGAGAAATCGGGGAAAATACATAAAAAAAAAGATTACGACGAATTTAGAACCTCCTCCTTTTTTTGAAGTTAGTTAAAAATAGTTGACGATAAAAACCTACCTATCCCCAAAAAACATACCTATTAAAGCTGTAAAAATAAAGTTGACAAACTTACATTTGCAGTTGACGAACATGTTCTCCGATACATTTTGTTTAAGAAAATATGTTATCCGAGTACATTTTATAAGTTGGTCGACTATTACTCGTAAAGTTGTAAAGCCTACTTAGTCATGATAATTTTCTTTTCAATTTCGTTATATAAACTACTATTGTGAATTTTTTTACACCCCCAAACATAACCGTTTGGCTGGTAGAGGGGGGGGGGACACTCGAGTCGAGCAAAATTTAGCACTTTAAAGCTTAATATTTCACAAACGAATTTTTTTATCAAAAAACTGTTAATGGAAACTATCAATATTTTTTAAAGACCTATTTAATGATACCCCACACTAAGGGGTACGCGAGAAAAAAAAAAAAACATCCCCACTTTACGTGTACAGGAGGTACCCTAAAAAAAAATGTTTTACGAGATTTTATTTTACCACTTTTTCGGCACAACAAATCCATAAATTTACACCAAATTACAGCTCTCTAGTACTGTGCGTCTCTGAGCTAAACTGCGGACAGACGGACGGACGGACGGACATGGCGAAACTATAAGGGTTCCTTGTTGACTACGGAACCCTAAAAAACAATTATATTATCATTGATATTAGCAATGTTGCCAAATTGGCCATTTTAGATCCTCTGCATTCATAAAATGAACAGTGCTGAGAATCAGTATTATCGAAAGAATGCGCGCAATCAGGCGTATGAGCGCCAACGATCCTTACCTCGCAAATGGAGCCTGAAAAGCAATTATGGAAATGGAATTACCGAATATCAACTCGTTATTAACAAGCCAATTAATTGCACTTGCCAGTCAGTGAAGTTATGTGCTGTTTTTGTCGAATTATGTGCCATATTTTATAGGGATAAAAATAACAGCGACTGGGTCTCAAGTCTGTATCTAATCACAACAGTGTCAGAATGGACTATTATTGATTTAATAATTGTTGATTTTTATAAGTGTGGTAATCTACTAGTACATATAATGACTTTCAAATGATCAACCATTGAAAGAAAAAATAAAAGAAATGACATAGAATGGTAATCTCTTACTCGTACAAATGTTTTTGCTATTTACGAACTTCTTACTACTTCAGATTGCTAAGACTAATAAATAATATGTAAAATATATAAATTAAATCGGGCATGAATAATTTTACTGTTCAAATGTCGTTAATAACAAAATTCTATAACGAAATGAGCCCCTGGTTTGTGGCCGCACAGTCGTTGTTTATTACTCGCCAACTCTTTTAGCTTGTTTGTTTTACACGCTAATCGCTAGCTTTAGGACATACCCCTAGATCCAAGTCTTTCGTTTTTCAGTATTAATTAAGTTACACAGTTAAAACGACTATTAATTCTATTCAAGTTATTGAGTGACTTTTTCATTACAAAATTTTCTTCAATTTTAGAAATTGAAATAATATTTGAAAAGCGCCACCAATTCTATTCGTAATTAGAAAATGAAAGTTTTTGTAGAAGAAAGTTTCGTAACTAACTATTATGATAATTGTTCGTAACTTTTATTGAAACAATAATTTTTGGAATTTACTGAATAGCATCAAATTAACTTATTTCTTTCTAATTATGAAACTTTATAAAATAGGTATAATATATTTAATCGAGGTTTCGAGTGATTTTGCTGTTTATATGTAAATACCTAGGTAAATGATAAAATTAAATCCTGAAAAATTAAGAGAGACGATTTTCTATCGTACACCTACACTATAATGTTATGAAGCAGAAGAGCTAGGTTGAACGCGCATATTTCAGGGACTACTGATTCGAATTGAACATTTATTTTTGTGTTGAACAGCTCATTTATCGAGGAAGATTATATAAAATCACGCTATAACCGTTAAAAACCTAGCAATGGGGGCAATACCTTGGCGAACAGCTAGTCTTTTATTTTTATTTCTATATATCACGTTTGTGACGTCGCTTTCCCACTAAACTAGTTTTGTCACATATTTACTTAATTATTTTTTTTTAAGTTTTTTCATTATCGGTTTCTTTCAGCATGGATAATAATATAAATATCTAAAAATATCTTTAATGCGCGTGTAATGCAGTATCAATAAAAATTATAATGACGTCATCGTTATGTTATGTTTGTCCCGAAAAAAATACTCCATTTAAAAATTTTGATGACAAATACTTAGGTATAAAAAAAAATGTAAAAGTTTTACAAATAAAACAAACCACCAATCGAGGCGAACCAAAAGCTTTCAGCCCAATACTTTAACTGTGGCTATGCGGGTTGTCTTGTGGGAAAAGTCTATCCTCTATGTTTTAGAGCTAAAAGTTAACATACAACTAGTGATGGGTTTTTGCCCGGGAATTTTCCCGAGCTGGGAAAATTCCCGATACTTTCCCATTTCTTCCCGGGAATATTCCCAAATGACGGGAAAATATTTTTCGCATAAAATTATGCAATTTAGTTTATTTTTTTACAAAGTTTTGCATTTGTGTGAGTCTGTGCATGCATGTCGTGGTTAAAAAAAAGATATTCATTGTAAAAGTATGGTTACAGCATAAAAGTAAGGGATTTTATGTATGGAAATGTTTGTTGATACGTATTTATTTAAAAAGACATAAAATCAACTTCGAACAAGTCTCAAAAGTATAACACCGATCTTTTTCTGATTATTAGGTTGTTTTTTGAATATTAGTTTTGCTATAAATGCGGCTTTATACCTTTATTAGTAATCAGCTGACTTTGAAGATATATCATTCTATTACTTGGTGTGCTGAAAAGTGGGTATTGTACGTATAAACAGCCACATAATCATAGCTACATAATCTAACAATTTTTTTTTAGTCCCTCTTTGTAGATAAATGGAAAACGTAAACTCTCGAGTCTCTAACAGATTTTCAACGTAATATATGATCTTAAAAATTAACTGCAAGAATTTAGTGTGCTTACTCGTATCAATAACCAAGTACATTCCAAAAATCAATTTTTTTTTTCAAAAATCATCAATTATTTTTTTTTTCAAAAAAAAAAGATTTTTTCAAACATTTTTCTTTTGGCCTATTAATATGGCCAATAAAACAAGTTATTGTAAGTATTTCGATGAATTGCCAGTTCAAAGTCTGCAAAATGTGATGGAATCAGATGTGAACGCTACACACGGGTGAACGAACTCAAACAGTAATGAAATTCATTAATACGGTCAAAAATAAATGCTTGAAAAGGCGCGCGTGGAACATAACGCGCCGTTGACCCGGGCATGGTCCATGGTCGGACAGCGAGTCGCCCATTACTCGCCGCCCGCATGCCCGCACCTACGGTGGCCGGAGATCCGTCTGCCGAAGTCCGACGCCGTGGGCGTCTACCACTGCGGCTGGGGTGGACGGACGCTGACGCTGTCCTCTCCCTCACTCGGCCCATGCATGACTGCTTCGCAGAAGGAGTCCACCGCATTCCACACCGTCTCGCCCCGAAGCATGGCTTCGACCAAAGCCGGGCGCGAGAGGTCTCTGCCTATAGCCGTGAGGACACGGCGGTGCTCTGCTCAAGCGGGGCAGTCCTGCACCGTATGCTCCACCGTGTCCTCCGGGCGGTCCTTGCAGTGGTGACACCCAGGCGTGTCCTGCTTGCCCATCCGACACATGTACCTCATGAAACTTCCGTGTCCGGTGAGGACCTGCGTCATGCAAGTAGGTCAGGACGCCGAGCCGCCTATCCAGCCACTCCTCTAAGAGAGGGTGTTACCGCCGCGATTGTAGCGTATCCGGACCTCTGTTGCGACTGTCGCTCCCTCCATACTGCCCTGAGATCGCGATGGAGCTCTTCCTGCAGCGCGTGCATATCGCAGTGTCATATTGCCGCTTTCGAGAACTGGGTCGAGCACATACCTGTAGTACGGCACTTCTGATTCCACAAGGTTGTATTTTAGAGCAAGTTGATGGATTATTCTGGCTACATGGTTGTGTATATGCAAATATTCTCCGTTAGCGAGACGAGAACACCCGGAGAAAATGTGATAGATTGATTCGCCTGGACACGGTGGCATGCCCGACATATGTCAGCCCTGCTATCCTTCACAATAAATCTCCGGTAATTATATGTCATCATAACTTCATCCATTATTGCTCTGACAAAACCTTCGGTTTCTCCAAAGGAGTCTCCGGATCGTAGCCAGGCTACCGACGCAGATATGTCTACATCTGCATGAGGCCTATGTACGGCCCGGAAAAAAAGTCCGTGAAGCTCCTTGTTCTGTCATATTTCCATGCGACCATTAGTGTCAAGCACTGCAGGTTTGCGCCAGTTCTCTTTAGCCCAGGAGAGTGGGGTAAGGCCCTTGTCCACCGCTACTACATCTCGATGCATTCCCAAGTCGGCTTTTAGGAAATATATACTGAGATTGCATATCTCACGATTGTGGAAAGTCTTAACGTTTAGAAAATCTCAACCTCGAATATACAATCTCATAACCGAAGACCGTGAGTGATGCATTCGATATGCAGTAAGCAATGTACGGACCCTCCTATCGCCTTGGATACGAGGGTTCGTACAATTAAGTTCTGTTTGAGTCCATGACTATGTCAAAAGAGTACCTACATCAATACTGGCATGACCCAGCCGTTGCAGGCCTTACTACCACCTTATTACCACCTAATACAATAATTATTTACATATTTTTAACATTGTTATTGGTTCAATATTTATTTTCCCGTCGTTTGGGAAAATTCCGGGAATTTATTTTATTTTCCCAATCTTTTTTTTCCCTCCCATTTTTTTCTTCCCTCCGGCCCATCACTACATACAACTAACAACAATAGCCTCAATTTGAAACATTAAAGTTCAAAGGAAAAGTTTTTAGGTTTTATATTTGCATAAGTTTTAGAACTATAGAGCTCGCGAGGCTTTGTATTTTGATGAATTTTAGACGATTATTTATAAAACTTTGCTAAAAACAAAAAAAGATCCATACATCCATCCTCACAAATATCACATCTATACTTGCTAATTTTATTAATCTGAAGAGTTTGTATGGTTAAACGCACTAATCTCAGGAACAAATGGTTCAAATTGAAAAAACCAAAGTTAGAGTGAACAGGCTTCTTCTGGGTAAGCTCGCTCCATCGTCGACCTTGTCTTAGTTACTTCTGACCTAGACCGAGGTCAAGAGCAAACCCATTGCATATTAAGACAATAAAACTTTTTGGGTTGGGAAGGTCATATCGAGGAAGGTTGTACGCTACGACCAGTAGAGAAGCCGAGCAACATCTTGTTTATAATATTAGTAGTAAATATAATAATATTTTACTTTTACCTCTATATTATTTGAGGGCGCAACCGCTGATGGACCGACCGTATCGATGTCCATGCTCCATCAAGCGTGGCATCTCAACCTGCACCCTATTGACGCAGCCAGTGCCGTATTATCCATAAGGCACTTTAGGCCAGTGCCTAGGGGCCCACTATGACCAGGGGCCCAGCACTCCCGCTTAAAAAATGAAAAAAAGGGAATTGTGTGGTTTTATGAAACCACAGTGAAAGTGAAACTTTTTCCTTCACATTATAAGGTAAAAGCTCCCATTATTGACACTATAAGAGTGATGGAATGTCTGAATTTTTTAATTGTATTGAAATTAGTCTAACATTTTTTTTATTACACACTTTTATTAATTTATTAACTTGTGTAATTTAATTTTTATACTTAAATAATCGCTTATTAAATGACAAATATATTAATTTGAAATCAGCAACTCATAGACAGTAAAAATTTCCAAATTGCGTTGTTGTGCGCGCGACCTCCCTGACGGCATCGGCGTATTATGTTAAGCCGACGAATCGCTCGTCCTGACGGAGGGAGAGTCCGAGGATCCGGCAGTTGGGACTCGACGTGGCGCTTCACAAAACAGAGGCTATGTGTTTTCATGGCCGTCTGAACGCGCCACGGTCAGAGTCCCACGTAACGGTGGGAGGGGTTTGCATCGGTGTCAGGGGGACTATGAAGTACCTGGGACTTGTCCTCGACAGCCGGTGGAACTTTAAGGAGCACTTCCTGCGTTTGGCCCCAAAGCTGAACCGGGCAGCAGCCGCCCTCAGGCGACTCCTGCCCAATCTTAGCGGGCCAAACGCCTCCTACCGGAGGCTGTACGCCGGTGTCGTGCGGTCCATGGCCCTCTACGGGGCCCCAGTGTGGGCCCCGAGCATTTTGACGCGACCAGCAAAGCTGGTAGCATGCCAGAGGGTCATGGCTATCCGGATGATCCGAGGATACCGCACGATCGCCGGCGAATCAGCCAACCTCCTTGCCGGATTACTGCCCTGGGATCTGGAGGCGACTGCCTTCCAGCGCCTCTATGAGTGGCGCGTGGAGGCGCAGCGCCCGCCGGGGAGAATTCCCGCTGCCCCGACAAGTCGAGGCGCGGCGGGAAGAGGTCCGGCGCGATCTCAGGGCAGTATGGAGGGAACGACTGTCGCAACCGAGGTTCGGGCACGCCGCAATCGCAGCGGTAAGATCCCTATTTGAGGAGTGGCTGGATAGGCGTCACCGCTCACTGCGTCCTTACCTACCGCATGACGCAGGTCCTCACAGGGCACGGAAGTTTCGGGAGGTACCTATGTCGGACAGGGAGGGAAGAAACGCCTGGGTGTCACCACTGCGAAGATCGCCCGGAGGACACAGTGGAGCATACGGTGCAGGACTGCCCCGCTTGGGCAGAGCACCGCCGCGTCCTCAAGGCAGCGATAGGCGGAGACCTCTCGCGCCCGGTTTTGGTCGAGGCCATGCTGCGGGCCGAGACGGAGTGGGAAGAGGTCCTTTTGCGAAGCAGTCATGCTCGCGAAGGAGGAGCCGAGCTGCGTGAGGGAGAGGACAGTGTCCTCCCTCCGCCGTAGACGCCCACGGCGACGGACGTCGCAAGACGATCTCCGGCCACTGTAGGCGCGGGCATGCGGGCGGCGAGTAATGGGCAACTCGCCGCCCGACCATGGACTATGCCCGGGTCAACGGCGCGTTGTGTTCCACGCGGTTCTTATATCATTACCGTGACCCTGGAACGTAAAGGGCTAATGAAGGGCACCGTGGATTTTAGTCAGTACAAGTCTGACAGTCCCTCCCGCCCTGCCCTAAGGCGAGGGAGGACTCGACGATTTTACCACGCTAAAAAAAAAATTGCATTGTTGTGGTTTGAAAAAGGGAGGGCCCGAAACGAGCTGTGCCTAGGGGCCCCGAGATGGTTAATCCGGCCCTGGACGCAGCACAATCGCAATCGGAATCACCGGGTCAGTGATTTGACGGCATGGTGACTGACAATATTGCGGTTCGACTGCCGGCTTCTGCATTGTGTGTTATTGAGTCCTTACAAGGAAGAAATAGAAAGGTAAACCGGGACTTACAGTTGAGCTGTCTTTCCGACACACGGAGGAAACTGAGTATGTAATGGATTATCCTTCATTCATGCGCTGCTTTTAGGCCTTGTTCAAGGAAACGCGGTGCGTCATGCGGAGCAGGCTACTCGAAACACAAACTTACGACGATGTACAGGAGTGTTCAAGGAGAAGTGGATTTCTGGCAGACGACGAGGCCGAGTTAGACGCCACGGACACCATGATTAAACAATAAATTGACACCGCACAGCACGCTCCGCCCGACGCTCCTGAAGACGCACCGCCCGACACGCCGCGTATGCCTCGAACGCGGCCTCACTAATGAATGTGAATAAAATGAAATATGTGTATTTATTTAAAACAATCCCAAGAGAGACAATCAAATTTTCTCGGGTATATAAAATAATATTTTTAAATTATAACGTCAAAACTCGAGTCAAACACTCACAACAATAAATGTGGTTAGTCCTCTTAACCTGGACCGACCCGGCTGTTATTAAAACCATGAAATTATTTTACACAAAATACTATACTGCTAAAAATCTATTGCTTTTTATCACATCGTTGCAGCTTTTAAAACACGTGTTCCAAAGAATAATAGGTACAGTGCTAACTGTTCCTTGAAAGCAATAAATCCTGACCAACTTCCGCACAGCAGTTTAAGTGATTCTATTTGCTTCCTCACACGTTTTCCAACGATTCATTTTTAACATGTGTTCAATTTTTAAAAAGATGGTCTAGAAGCTTCTAGAACAAAAAACCAGCCAAGTGTGAGTCGGACTCCATAAAGGGTTCCGTAGCAGCAAGTAACATAATATAAAAGTTCTTTTAGTTGGTTATAACTTTGAAAGGTAAATTGCGGTTTACGATTTATGACGTATTAAAAAAAAACTAATTACTTGATATCGTTCAAACCAATTTTCAATAGAAATTTAAATGGTTATGTACATCATATATTTTTTTTTAGTTTTATCATTCTCTTATACCTATTAGAAGTTACAGGGCTACACACATTTTACACCTTTGGAAGTGTCTCTCGCGCAAACTGTTCAGTTTAGAAAAAAATGATATTAGTAACCTCAACATCATTTTTAAATATCTATCCATAGTCAGGCGAAAAAAAAATTGTGTTTCAATTCTAAGTATGGGGGACACCCCCAAAGTTTTTGTTTTATTTTTGTGTGAAAATCCTAATGCGGTTCACATAATACATCTACTTACCATGTTTCAACAGAATAGCTCTTATTCTTTCGAAGAAAAAGAAAAGACAGACAGACATGACGAATCCATAAGGGTTCCGTTTTTTGCCATAATTTGGCTACGGAACCCTAAAAATGATCAATAACAGGATGTTTAATACTGTTGAGGAAAGTTTTAAGTATTAATGTGGATGGCTGTAATGCTGTATAGAGAGGCCAAATAGAAATGAGGGATGCTCTGTGTTAAGAATGATTATGGTCAGAAAAGGGCTAATCTAATAACATGTAAAATATCCATAATGTAAATAGGTATATAACAAAAGAGTAAAAACCGAGTTACAGAATGATAATGATAAAAGATGTCGAGTAGTTTAGTGCTTAGAATATTTTGATCAAAAATTGAGCCGAGGCGATCAAGAGACCAAAAATGAATTTTGACATTTTTGTCTGTGCGTCTATTTTCGCTAATCTCCCAAACGGCTTAAATAATTTGCTGTATCGTGTTTATTTCATGAGAATCGGTTCACAAATAATGTATTTATTTTTTTGTGGAAAAAAATCCTCTTATTATACAGGTTAAGGTTTTACGTAGGTTTCAAAATTGTCGACATCGTCGGCGAACCGTGGGTGGGTGTGAAATATTGGTTATCATCGTCTAATGTATTGAAATTGATACTTCTCTTGTTGCTATCTTGTTTGGAAGGCAACAGAGTTAATACTCTATAAACAGTTCAATAACAAGCAATGGAATCAAAAGCTACATATTTATATATTTTTTATAATGTCCTGAAACGACACATGAAATAATTCCTTTGCTTTGTTTGCCGCAAACCAGAAAATTGGACAGTTATAATTTATTTAAACAAAATATTTTTTACGGTTTGAAAAGCTCTTGAATATTATCTGAAAATATTTTTGCTGCAATACTTTTACATGGATACACCTATTAAATACGATATCGCTCCACTTTCAATATTATGTACTCATGTGTCGTCAGTATTTCGCTAGAATGAAAATTGTATTCCCTATCAGTGCGTTGTATCTTTATCGTGTCAACGCTCTCACGCTTCTATGAAAATAATTTATGAATACGATTCAATATACATAGTTACGGCAAATGAAACTCTACGACAGTCAAGAGAATATCACACTTGTAAGGGTCACCTTCACGTTCCGTTCACTACATTAATTTTGGACTGTTTTGTTAAAGCTGTTAGTGAATGTGCACTCAGATTATAATTTGTGAAGCTTATTTGCGCGTTTGACTACCATCGGCACTATACTGTTTCAGTGTCGCAATCCCAAAGAAGGATATTATTACCTCCTTTTGTAAATCTACGAGTATGTAAATAAAAATCAATGCCAAATGCGTTGCGATGCGTTGTAATTTTTATAACTCAAGAACGGGATCACCAATGAAGTTTGCACAAAATCGGTCGAGCGGTTCTTCATATCACATTTTTTGTAACAAATAAATGGGGATGGCAACTCAAAGCTAATCGTAGATGGCGCTGCGATAGTTGGTCCCTACGCCAGATTACTGTGTACCTTGTACAAAAAACAAACAAGATTTATTGTTATAAAAATTGAGTATAAATACAAAACAAATATGGAAAACTATTCGTCAATGCAAGTGCATATACTAAAAGAAGAATTAAGACGCCGCGGTGCATCTACAAGAGGAAAAAAAGTGATTTCATTGAGTGGTAATACATTTGATTTTACCGTAATAAATCCACAATTACTTGTAGTTGAGGTTTCAATTTTTGAGTTTAGGTATGTTTTACCTGCCCTCTCCTATAACAAGAATATAATGCTGCTTCTGACTTTCTATTTTGATAAAATATCATAATGTTTTAAGTCAGTAATTTTACCCCTTTTTTCTATTTAGATTCGAGAAATATCACAATAATATTTAATTTCTTAAAACCACAACTATCACAAAACTCGTTCCAGGTGATAATTCTTCCGCCAGAAGAAGCATTTCATGTTATAAAGAGCGATGCAATACTGGTACTTAACCTCCAATAGAAAAGTCGATATTATTTTAAAAAGTGTATTCGATTGTTTAGTTATGGTATAATCATAGAATTTCATTAATAAATTCAACTAACGGCCTATCTCGGCTTCGCAAGGCTGGATATTTGTTTATTATATAGCTTTTCCTTAGTGATAATTCAATTTTTGTTCTCAAGGCAGTCACAGCAGCTGTTACCCATTATTTCTTGATAGTGTGAATTGTCGGAAATTTGTATGTTCCATCATTTTTACAGCTTATTACACAACATCTAGTCATTTAACATCAATAAATCGTTTTTTTTTCAGAAAATTCCTTTGATTTGACAGTTCTTTTGGGACCAAACTGTCACTTGTCACTTTGACACTTGCCTTCCCGATTCAATAAATGGCGGATCATTTTGTTAATGGGGATTTTGCTGTCAAATTGAAACTTTTTTCAGTGTTGACAGTATAAGCATGTTGTTATGTCATTCATGCGGTCATTTCATTTTGGCGTAGCGAAGCACGTACCGGGCCGCTAGATAATACTAAATATAAATACCTAATTATAATTTTTCTTTACTGAATTGTGAATTTGTCGAATTTCGAATATCAAGTGTAGCTCCTATTAAATTCAGCAGACTTATTTAATCGTCATTCATATTGAGTTAAGGTATCAACTAGTTTTAAGCGCGAAAACAAATGCGCCGAAAATGTTATAATATCGCAACGTAATATCGGTGACTCAGTTTTTCCGGCGCAAATTACGCTGTGGTACGCTTCACACTACCTTATACAGGGTGAAATTTTATTAATGAGCAATCTTTTAAACTCGGACATTACTAACGATACTAATCGTATTACGGATCTCAAAAACGTTATAAATGCAAGTATCTTCGCCTAATATTATTTGATGTTTGTTTACTTTTCGTTCCGCGCGCGGTGTACTGCGCTTTAAATTTTGATACTTTAGGACTTTTGGGGTTTATGATTTATTTTTTATTACTTTTACGTGTTTATTTGCAATAATAAGCCTTTGTAGTGTGACATACTACATTTTAAAGGTGTCCATAATTACATTAGTAATATTTTTGATTTGCGATTTATTAGCCGTAATGCAATCAGCATCGTGAGTAGAGCCTTAGAATAAATATTGCCCATGATTTCGATTCCACCCTGTATAAGACAAAAGCACCAGCATTAATATCCTGAGCTCATTCCCTCTCTCCAGTTGATTGAATTATTCATACGAAGACGCACATTGAGTAACAAATAACGGCCGAACGCACAGCCTATCGGCGTGAATTAGTGGAGAGGGAAATAAGTGGCCATAAATGGCCGTAATGTTTAATAATAAATGAATTTATGGGCGCTAAGCACAAGTGGTGTTTATACCACGCTAGTGCTTGTTGCTGATATTTTTTACGTTTACGGTGATAATGATTGCTTGTGATTGCTATCGATTTTTTCTTTTATTATTAATGTAAAATTGAGTCGTGGAGTGAATGTGATACGAGAATTTTATTGTTTGACATTCGATTACTTCAAAAAGTCTGAGTCTATGGCTGACTTACATTGATCCAGTAGCTGAATCCAACGTCACTGGATTGTAGAAAAGAAACGTGCGTTACTCCGATCCAATGCTCGATATTGCACAATGATATGCATTAAAACACGTTTACATTATTTCAGCTTATAGTCTGACCATCCGCGTCCATGCAATATAAATAATTACATCGTGAGGTGCTGACTTGTAGTGAGTGGACGCACTTCCACGGCAAGCAATGGCTATACCAGTCACCTGAGGGCACACCAGCGATGTTATCAAGAGGCATATCCAAACAGCTGTGACCGAAATCGGACGGGATATATAATTGTATAAATGTCAAAAGAAATGTATGTAATCAGTCATTATATACAATTCCTAGGAAATGCGTGTACTTCCTATAATAGCCCGGAAATGTGTGAAACCTAACCAAACCGAGCCCCGCGGTGCCCCTATGGCGTCTACTTTCAAACGCACCAACAACTCTTGAGCTCCCCGAAGTATCAAATTCAAATTTTCGTTTATTTATGAAAAGGAAACATTTACAAAAAATTAGAAGAGAGCACAGTTGCATTTTGCCTGAACCAGGTTAAACCTGTGCCTCAGGCTAGACAGTCAGACATGGTTTGGTTAAGTTCCACTAAACCTTGCACGCGAAAGTAGAAGCCCCCCAATTGCAGCAGGGTTTCTTTTACATGAACTCATCAACAACACTTTTTATACAGTTTCTAAATAGATTTATATTATTACGTCGATCGTATTGCGAGACCAATCTACAGGCTTCTTGAAGGTTCCACAAGGTTCTCGACTACTCTACTGATGATTGGTCTGGAAGTTTCTAGAAAATTCTACCCTGATCTAGATGTTTCGAGATGGTTCTTTCTGGAAAGTTCTCTAGAAGGTATGGGACTGTGTAGAAGTCTATGGATGTTTCCAGAACATTCGACCATCTTCTAGAAACATCTAGTGGGTCCGGCCGCGGTGTAAATAGGGCGCCGATTCAGTCTGGTTTTGACTACGATCGAGGCGACTCGAAGTGAGCTCGAAGCGATCTCTAAGCGACTTTTACGTGTAATTAAGTGAGTGCAAGTGTGTTCCTTTTACATGAACGCATCAACACACTTTTTATACAGTTCCTAAATAGATTTATAATTATTGTTACGTCGATCGTATTGCGAGACCAATCTACAGGCTTCTCGAAGGTTCCACAAGGTTCTCGACTACTCTACTGATGATTGGTCTGGAAGTTTCTAGAAAATTCTACCCTGATCTAGATGTTTCGAGATGGTTCTTTCTGGAATGTCCTCTAGAAGATATGGGACTGTGTAGAAGTCTATGGATGTTTCCAGAACATTCGACCATCTTCTAGAAACATCTAGTGTGTCCGGCCGCTGTGTAAATAGGGCGCCGATTGGCGACCTGAGTCAGTCTGGTTTTGACTACGATCAAGGCGACTCGAAGTGAGCTCGAAGCAATCTCTAAGTGACTTTTACGTGTGATTAAGTGAGTGCAAGTGTGTTTAGTGTTGAGTAGCGTGTAGCGATTGTTTTAATTAGTGATTCGTGTCTAAATAAAGTATATTAATTGGTTTTAATTGGTGTTCATTAAAATTATCCCCTACCCAGCACGTAACAACATACAATTCCAAGATTTCATACATTTCTGGTAACATAAATATTACATTGCCAATCCAGTACTGGATAAGTTTAATTCAGTCTTTACAGAAAATTCTTAGCTATAATCCTACTTTTCCCGATCAACAATGACGTATTCAACTCACAGCCTATCCGGAATTAGCAGGAAAGCAAGATAAGTGGGCGAAACGTTTGAATTATAAATGAATTTATGGGCATTAAGCTCAAGTAGAATTTGCATATGCCACGTTTCGCCAGTTGTCGGCCGTTTGGAAAGGCCATTAATTTATGACCCTGATTACGAATGCAATTTCGATTAGCTTACGCTGTTATTTATTAAAGTGAGAGTATTTTGATTGGGCAGGGAATAGATAATCAGCGTAATGTTACCACTGCTGGGACACATGCCTCTTCTTTGTGAACATTTCATGGTAACTTAACACCATCTTTTAGAATAGTCTCAGACTACTTCGTACCAATACGTTGACATAACAGCTAAATCAATGTTGTAGAAAAGAATACTCTTTTTTTTGTTAAAAAAAAAAAATTGTTAAAAAATTATACGAGTTAACGAGTGAAACGATTATTACCGGATATTATCTACTTATCCCAAGCTCACTAACATCATTCATATATCATAGTAAACAATCTCCAATACTTTCGTCCCTGCATTTGACGGACGAGCAAAGTATCGAAGCGTCCGTCCGTAGTATCGGGAAAATCTTAACCTGAAAACTTCAACTTTTAAGATATAAGATGTTTGCGCCAGGATGTTATAAAGTCTCTCTTTACTTCGGATAAGCCGTTGTTCAAAGTCTATTTTGTAAAAGTATAGCCTCTTAGATTCAAGAGAACTGACTGCTTTCATGCTTGAAAATTGAAATAACGAAGGAAAAGCTTTCTGATACTACCTGTAGAAGCTTGAGAAAGTGGTTACAGAAAGCTTGTGGATAAAATGAACCTTATATTTACGATGGGACGATATTATTTCAGAAAAAAAAGTTCGTTTATAAGAATTTTTAAAATCGTAGTCACATAGAACCGGTTTCTATATTCTCTGTGCAATTTGGTAACTTATGCTTACAGTAACCATCAAAATTGTACCTTAAGCAGGCGCCATACAAACTAGAAATGCCGTTATAGCTTTTCCCGTTAGTATTATATGGTTCAGGCATTAGATACGTCTTATAAGCGTATTTCGACTTTTTCGAGGTTCGCAATCTCCATGCGCCATGATGGTGAAAGATTAGTAATATTGTTTCCTTCCCTCTCTGCAACAAAAAAACAAGTTAACGTTTCTATGACAACGGTGTTTACCACGACTTTGCTTGTGTCAAAACAGTTTGGTCATGGTTTGTTTTAATTTATTTTAGCATAAGACAGAATAGAATATTATTAGTTTTATCGCTGCACAAACAAATTGTTTTGTGTTATCTTCAATGTCAGAGATGCGGCCCGCGCGGCAGGTGCCGACGCACAGCAAGAAATCAGTAGCTAATATTTACCGGCTTACAAGTACGCCACACGAAGGTAAACACATGCATTTCTGCACAGATTTTGAAAAATCAATAGTGATTAACACCTTCAAGAGACGAGGATGGAAACAAGTGATGCCAGAAGAAAACTGGAACATTTACTGGGCAAATACAGTCAACTGTAGAACAATATTCAGTTTAGAGAGCGGCTTACGTCTCGGAGACAATCAATTGATCAACCATTTCCCCAACCACTACGAACTAGTACGTAAAGATTTACTCGTAAAAAATATAAAGAGATACAGAAAAGATTTGGAAAAAGACAGTAATTCCCTTGCGGAAAAAACTGAAGTGAAACTCCCGAGCGGGCAAGTCATCAGTCGCTATTTATATTTAGATTTCATCCCGGTAACGTTCGTGCTGCCTTCCGACTACAGCATGTTTGTTGAAGAGTACCGAAAATATCCACAACAAACTTGGATTTTAAAACCTTGTGGCAAATCACAAGGCGCCGGCATTTTCCTTATAAACAAACTGTCGAAACTGAAAAAGTGGTCTCGGGAATCTAAGAAATACTTACAGCATCATCTCACGAGTAAAGATACTTATGTCATATCTCGCTATATAGATAATCCGCTTCTTATCGGAGGGAAGAAATTCGATTTGAGGATTTACGTCCTCGTTACTTCGTTCCGCCCTTTAAAAGCTTACATGTTTCGAAATGGATTTTGTAGATTTTGCACAATGAAATACGACACAAGCGTCGCTGAGCTCGACAACATGTATGTACATCTAACAAACGTCAGCGTACAAAAACACGGCGGCGACTACAATAGTGAGCACGGGGGGAAGCTGGGCATACATAATTTAAAGCTCTATTTGGAAGGAACCCGGGGTCGTGAAGTGACCGACCGTCTGTTCGAGAGTATACAGTGGTTGATAGTGCACTCGTTAAAGGC
Source organism: Agrotis clavis (assembly GCA_954870645.1). Lineage (NCBI taxonomy): Eukaryota > Metazoa > Arthropoda > Insecta > Lepidoptera > Noctuidae > Agrotis > Agrotis clavis. Next base: position 15,800,135 of record OX940920.1, read on the forward strand.
CGTGGCGCACGTTATGTCGAATGACCGCCATTGCTTCGAGTGTTACGGTTACGACATAATCATAGACGATAACTTAAAGCCGTGGCTAATAGAGGTGAACGCCTCCCCATCGATGACGGCCACGACGGTTAACGACAGGATACTCAAGTACAAGCTCCTGGATAATCTTTTATCGGTAGTTCTGCCTCCGGGAGGGGTCCCCGACTCACGCTGGAACAAAACGCCTACCGCCGAGGCTTTAGGGGATTTTCAAATACTCATCGACGAAGATTCCATGTACAAGGGGGAGGTGGATCAACGTGAGAGAGCTCGCAAAACCTGAAATGTATTATGTGTATTTTTTGAATAAAACAGTTAAACGGAGTTTGATATTTTTTATTAAATTACTAAAAATAGACATTGAAAAACTGCTACTAAGTCATGGCCTCATACGATGGAACATCTTGTAGTAGCGCGAATTAGCGTCTTCTTTTTCTATGAGTTCCTCATCTATCAACAGTTCAAAGTCACCGAGCGCTTCGGCGGAGGGGATTTTGTTCCATCTCGCATCAGGAATGCCATCAGGGGGTACAACCACAGACACAATGTTATCAATTAATTTGTACTTTAAAATTCTATCATTATGAGTGGTGGACTGTAAAGACGGTGACGCGTTCACCTCTACAAGCCAAGGCTTGAGAGTGTTGTCTATTATAATATCATATCCGTAACACTCAAAGGAATGCCGATCGTTGGCCATAACGGGGGCAACAGCTTTCAATGAGTGAACAATAAGCCACTGCATTTCAGCAAACAATCTATCGGTGACAGAACGCCCCCTCGTGCCTTCCAAATACAGACGGAAATTCTGGATACTCATTTTCCCGCCGTGCAAACTATTGTAATCACCGCCATGCTTCTGAACGCTTACATTAGTCAGGTGCACGTACATGTTATCGAGTTCAGTGACACTCGTGTCATATTTCACCGTACAGAATCTACAGAAGCCATGCTGGAATAGATACGCTTTTAGAGGGCGGAATGACGTTACTAACACGTACAGACGGAGGTCGAATTTCTTCCCGCCAATTAGGAGCGGGTTATCGATGTAACGCGATATTACGTAACATTCCTTACTGGTCAATTGGGGATGAAATGGAGTTTTCGCTTCACGAGACCACTTTTTCAGTTTTGATAGTCTATTTATAAGAAATATCCCTGCCCCCTGTGACTTTCCACAAGGCTTCATAATCCAAGTGCTCTGTGGAGACTTCCTATATTCTTCTACAAACATATTGTAGTCAGCAGGCAGTACATACGTCACTGGTATAAAATCTAAGTGTAAATAGCGACTAATCAATTGGCCGTTTGGTAATTGAATTTCTGTTTTTTCAGCCAGGGGATTACCTTCCCTCTCGAGCTCCTTTCTATATCTCTTGATGTTTTTTACCAATAAATCTTTACGCGACAGTTCGTAATGGTTAGGGAAGTGATTTATCATTTGGTTATCGTTCATTCGGTAGCCGCTCTCGATGCTGAAAATTGTTCGGCAATTTTGCGTGAAGGACCAGTAAAAGTTCCATTCATCGTCGGGCCCCACTTGGGTCCAACCGCGACGCTCGAAGTTGCTCATTATTACGGATTTCTCCAAGTCGGTACAATACGTCACCCTACCTTTCTCCATTACTGGCGGTGGGACTTTACCGTATACTGCGGGCGATACTTTTCTCGGTTCTAGTGTCATTACGTACTAAAAATTCTAAATTGTAGGCATTGTTACAAAAATAAAAATATAGTCTCAACAAAAATAAAATAAAATGCTCGGCAATGGATTTGATTTGTCACTGTCAATTTTGCTTTTAATTTTTTTAACAAAGCTTTTCGATCACGTTTATATTTAAAAGAGTATGTAGGCTGCTTTGTGGTTGTGGTAGAGTAATTAATTTTCAGCGTTGTGTTAATAATCTGAAGTGAAGTGGGCCATGCTTTTAGCGGCAAATTAAAAATATCAACATTGATTGATGGCAGGCGATCAAATATTTTTGCAGTGGGCCAGGCCTCGTTTCGCGCGCTCCCCTAGCGGCAAGGTAAAAAGAATAAAAGCCATTGTATCTTCAGTTTACCATCCAATTTTAGTGGAGGCGACTCCAATTCCCCGAGGAAATCTCGCTCAATATTTTCTCTTCTTTCGTTTGTTTGTATCATTTTCTAAACTACACCGCTATAATCTGCCTTTTCATATGAACTTGGAACCGTGGATGTGAACTTTTTTTACGTCACAAGGATAGCGGAAGTTCAAAGAATTATTTATGTTTGAGGGAACTAAAACTGAGGCACGAGTAACATATTTGGTACACACGATTTATTATTTAGATCCTATCTGTACCCGAATTTGACGGTACAAAAATACCTATTTTTTTCTCCTTTCGCAGAGTAAGCTTGGATAAACAAAGGGAAATAGTGATATGGTCTATAAGCTATTGTTTACGTCCTATTTGTTTATCTTGTTCTGAAATATTTTGCCGTGATAGGCCCCTAGTCGGGATATATATTGGACGGGTATTCGATAGCACTACGCAATATACAAAGTTTGGTCTGAGCGTGAACCAATGTTTTTAGCCGAATACGTAGGGGAAAAGCGAAAAAAAATATCTGGCTGGTCTTTATGTTTGTATTTGCTCTTTCTGATAAGGTTTCGACTAGGCGTTAAATAAATAGATATCATATTATGTTACTTGTAGTATTTAATTTGATTCTATTCTATTTTTATGTTCCGTACCTCAAAATAAAAAATGGGACCCTGGAATGGAATAAACAGACTTTGTTGTCCGACTGCCCGTCTCTGTCAAAAGATCCTTTTTCTCAAGAACTTATATAGGCATAAAGCTGAAATTAATATAAAGTAGTCAAGTCTACATTCATGCAATCAAAAGATATGGACACTTTTGTTTTTTTAAGCCGCATATTTGGAAGCTCGGTGCATTCAAAACCTGAAACTTAGGTACTAGTTTAGGCAAATATATTCAAATTATTCTAAACTCCAGATCGATAATAAATTGCTGGTGTGGCCATAAATTTTAAAATAAATAGCGGCAGTCAGACAGGTTTAGTTTAAAAAAGGCAAGGTCTGTATTAAATTGTACCAAAATGGACGGAAACCAGAAAATTAAAACAAGGTAACGGTAGTATTACCTTTTTCATAATATTTTTGGGTCCACAAAGGCACTGTATTCAAGTACCTATCATCCATCACGTCCGACACTCAATCTCTGCTTACGCCGCAAGGGAGTAAACTTGATGATGTTTTTTTTTATTTCTGCGTTATATTTCTCACCAAAATATGATATTTCTTTCTTACCAAAATATGAAAAGGGAAACAAAAGAAACACTGTCAAGATCGTGCCACTATGGCCCTTATAAATACGTATTTACCTTGCACCAAAATCGCCCTTAAACATACGATATAAAGACCAGTGATAAGTTAACAGTAAAGTGTGGTTAAATTAGTGATTTAAAGTTTTTTTTTTCAGTCCCTTAATTGATTTTATTTTAGGTACTTACCTAAATAAAAACGGAATAATACTATAAGTACAAGCAGACAGGGTGAAAAGTGAAGGTGCAAAAAGCAAAGTAAAAAAAAACATGAAAAAAATTCCTTTCTATTTCAAAATTGTCGGCAAAGCCTATTATTTTTCCCACTTGCCACACTGTCCTCCCATGTCACACGAACGCAATCAAAAGATCGGCATCAGAAGGTCTGACAGTTCTGTAATGAAGGAGAACCTTCTTGTAAATCTTCCTTATGTAAATGTTCCGCCAATTTCGTATACATTCGTACCTATTCGGTTTTTGTAAAACTACCAAGAGGTCCGAGAGATTTCAATTTATTTTTGAACACACTGTCTCGAAAACTGACTTTTATCACACGACGATTATGTTCAACATGCAGTATATTTCACAAGCGTGTTTTTAAGCTATTGCATAGCTTCTATCGCGGGCCTTGAGCGCGGGGACCGAATCCAGAAATTTCGTAACGAAAAAACCTCACGCTCATTTAATTTAATTTAATTATTAATTTAATTAAATTATTAATTTATTAAATTAATTATTAAAATTAATTAATTATTGATGTATTAATATAATAACAATAATTATTAAAAATATTTAAAAATGTAACTAATAAGTGTAAAAATAAATAAAGAGAATAACAATAATAATAATAATAATATATTTTTTTTCTCATTTATGAGCATGTGTGCCTGTGCAAGCCCTAGCATGACTTTCACTTTTTTGTGTAGTAAAGACGTGAACTTGAACGTCAATTTGATGGTAAACGCCACAGGCGCTTTTTCATTTTCCATGCAATAAACGCCGTAAACATTTCAAGAACGCTGTAAGAAAAATGTCCACAGCTAAGTTCAAATGCCTGGGGTTTGAAGATTTTGACCCTTACGGTCGCCCGCCATTTTTATAAAATTTATATTTAGACAAAACACGTTGTTATCTACGGGTAGATGAAAAACAAAACACGATCGCCACGACGACGTCAAGTCAATCGAATTGCATCATTATTTCTTAGTGGCAAGACTGATTTTCACTTTTAGTTGGAATCGGTCAAATTGCAATGGCGTCGCGCCATGGGTAAAGTCCCTTAGACAAACAAGAAATGTGATAGACATAAAAACCTAATATAAAGCGTCGTGTATAAAGCGTCATGTTTCTAAGTTATTTGCCGAAATATAAGTGAACCTTTGGTGAAGCAACTCGACAAAAACACTCTCGCCTTTTAAATAGTTATTTGCTTCTAGGTAAACAATCTACTTTGTTGTTTTCTTCTGCTAGCAATGTTAATTACTTGAGAATTTTGGTGAGAATGTCTAATTATAGTGTCTGTTTTTGTTTTCATGATATACCTAGTCATAATGCAAAAAAACTATATAAATAAGGGCATAAAAATACATCTCTCTACTTCTGTAACAAACTGGACAGGAAACCAGTCTTTAAATGCCAATTTAAGTTTGAAGCGGTTCCTAAAATACTTTTAAACTTGTATAATAAAAAAAAACAACTCGGCAGTCTACCGTTCCAGTTGGTATAAATTAAGCATTGTGAATTTAAGCAAATCCTGGCTGCCACTTTATTTTTGTAAACTCTAACGTGAACGTAAGATTTAGTAACGTTAGACGGTTAGTTTGAGATTTCATGATGTAGATATAGTTTTCGTTCTAAAATTTTATTATTCGTTCGAAAATTGACGGGGATAATCAGTCATCACAGTATTCTCTTCAGAAGACATAAATATTAGGTACAAAAGCCCAAATCAAAAGTTAAAATATTTCACTGAAATGCCCCAGAAAATTTCTGTGAAACACTTCGTTAGTCTTATAAATGAAATAAAATAACAAACCTCATAATTACAACGCAAAAATTCTAAAACTCATGAAATACCTACGTTAACGAACCAAAACTTACATAAAAGGAGTTTCTTTCTATTCAGTTTTTCTCCCAGGTAAGCTTTCACATCTCATTCATTACGGAGTCTACAAAAAGTCCCGGTATAATCTCAAATCCGTGACCCCGGCAAAATAACAAATACATTTTCCATCTTTTTCTCTACTTTTTTCTAAAGGTGGAGTGAGATGGAAGTCTTTACAAATTGGGGCAATGTCTAATGGAACGTGGGAGTTGTGGAGGGCCCTCGTGATTGCGAGGCAGCAAATGGAGTGTTGTTTCATCCGCTTGTCTGCACTTTCACGCATGCAAATAAAAGGTGCGAGACGTGTTTTTTTTTCATGTTGTGCGTGACGTAGTAAAAAGAGTTTTTTTTATAACGTCATGTTTCTTCTATTTGTAAACTTAACGTTCTGACATTTTATTTGCATCTTCCAGATTCGTGCACGGTTTCATACGATTGTTAACACACCCTTTTATTTTAAGCATGCTTAATTTTCATGCACCAATTTGTTTATTTTGTTCTTTTTTTGTTATCGCTCCTCCCTTAGCATTTCTCCTGTGTCCTGTGTGCGTGTGGAACAAATACTTATTGTAGGTCATACAAATATTCATTCCGTGCAGGGTTCGAATTCGCGACACGTTTCGAAACAGTCCATCGCACAGTCACTGCGCCAACCGTGCTGTAAAAATAATTGCTAAAAAGATAATAATAATTGCTTTCATTCCAACTGCTTATATCACAACATCGCAAACATCTGGCATCTGTCGTCAACAATTGTTATCAGAATTGGTATAAAAAATACATCCTGAAAAATACAGTCGCGTCGCAAAGAATGGTGGTATCCAATATTGGAACTTTGCCCAATAATGGCGATAAGTTCGTCTCACTAACACAAAATACACCTAATACGGATAAGCTTGCCGTGACAGGTGTATTCTTCCATAGAAAATATCGTATCTTTTATATCGATAAACCTGTATAAGTATAACTTAATAACAGTCTGCTGGTATATTAAATCAAAGGAAGCCCCTTGATTAAAGGGTGGACAGAAACGTGACACTTATGCCAAGTAAAGGCTCGATATACGGGGAATCCTTTATACATTAAGGCAATTTAAAGCAATACGGTTCAAAAGGAACTATTTTTGTCTCACTTTGTTTCCAGGAATATTTCCCTACTCGCCTGTTGTGTTGATTGCAATGTAAATTATAGATATGGATGCGACACTGAAGAGTTCGATGTATTTATTATTTTTATACAGTTTCTGATTGTATTATTAACTCATTTACTATTTGAAGGTTAACGTCGAAACAATGGAATATAATTTTGGTTTCAGTTAGTTTCTTAGAATTTTAAGAAAGTTCATGGACTGATTTTGAAAATGGTTTCCATTCGTCAATATACACATTCGGACCGGAACTCATGAGTTGGTTCTTGGTATCCTACGGCGCAAATATTCAAATGGCAACCGGGGCTACATCACCGCCTTATTACCCAAAAGTCTAGCCAAGAGAGGTGCTCTACCTGAATTTCCCAAAACAAATTGATAATTTTACAACACTTTCACTCGAATCAGGGCGAATTTCTTAATATATTTATACGTGGCCGCCAGTGGTACACCCTCGCTGTGTCAGCAAAAAGATCGTGCACTGCCACGAAGGTCTTAACGTGTTAAATATTACATTATACTCAGGAATGCCGAAAAACTTTAATAGTCATCTGTATTATTTAATCGAATATATTAATTTAATCGAATCCGTATATCGGAAATCCCAAAACTACGTAAACAAACACAATACAAATTAGGATACCAATTAATAGAGTCATGCAAATATTATATTACATTACCCAAAGCTATCGGGCAAACATCGAAAACTTTGAGCTGTCCCAATTACGAACGCGGCTCGATACAGATTTGATTAAAATATCGTTCATTTACCAATCGAGTTCCCTCGGAAATAGATACTTCTCTATAATTGACACTCGTTCCTATAAAACGGTTTTATTTTTACGTCGCCTAATTGGATTACGCGTATTGAATTCTGACTCTCTAGAATTGGATATTGAAATCTGAATGTTAATTTTAAACCTTTGTTGTGATCACGAGATTAATTTTAGTTTATATATTTTATTGATATAACAAGCAGGCGTTCCGTGTAAAGTATTCATCATCATCATCAGCCTATAATGTTTCCACTGCTGGGACACAGGCCTCCTCTCTGTGAGAGGGAGTGGGCCATAATCCACCACGCAGGCCCTGTTTTGAGAGCAGTGGTTATGTGATAAATTACACAAAGCAATGCGCCTGGCGGGGTTCGAACCCACGACCTACAACTCGTAAGTCGGGACCGATACCACTGGGCCACCACTGCTCTAAAGTGTAAAGTATTGCAGGTCTATTTTCTATAAACATAGCCTTGTATCAGCATGGCCGCAGTACGTACGCCACGCTGGGAATAAAGTTTGCTAATTACTAAGCTACTAACAACGACACTAGCCCTGACGTTGGGCGTGAGGGCTGCACGATCGGACGATCTCAAAGACTTCTCTTCGTAGACCATGCATATAGTCGAGTCCAGCGATGAGATACAGAATAGCTCAGCTGGTGTTCAGCTGCATTCGAAAAGGTTACACTGTAAGCCAACCCTAACATATACGGAAAATAAGAACAGATGTTCACACCCTAATCCACTTGCTCCTTGATTACTAGACAATGCCGAAGTGATGAGGAGACTAATAAGAAACCACATACTCTGAGTTCAGAGCAAGGCCTGTAGCTCATAGAATCTTTACATTCCGACAACACAGTTAATAAAAGTGTGGCGACTAATTGAAGTTAAAAAAAACAGACTTGTAGTTCCAACTAATCTATTTGCAACTAAATCTGAGGACAGTTACTAGATTTTTCTAATAAATGATGACATAAAATACCATTGCTCACTTACTTGCCGAAAAACGTAAAGAATAAGGCATAAAGTTACTTAGTAGCACGTTAAAGTTGAAAGCTTTTAAGAGGCAGTAAAAGAACAGAAATCTGTCATTACTTTTACATTTCCGCATTCACTTTACATGTGGGTAAGTACGAGTAAGTAAGTACTGGTTGGTATGCCTCATTTTACCACCTCTTCCCTCACTGCCGTAAAACAAAGGCAACCGAGGTTCATATAGGTTCATTATTTTACTATATGGCTGTTCAAAAACGACTTTTTTACTACTTGACGTGGTCTAACACGGGTAAGTGGCTCGTACGGTGGGATTGGTTAGATTAAATCGTTAACTATCAGCAGATAAATTCGTTTTTGGACGAGGCTATCAAACTGATAGTTCGTGTTCGATTTATATTGTTAACCTATCGTTTTATATTTTTATAGTGAGTCATTTTGGTCAGCAATTGTTGGAGGATCACACATTTATTTTATTTCTGTTTTGTTTTTTTTTTCGTTTATCACCGTTTAGATGAGCTTTAATAATATAATATAATTATGTTTTGGGATTGGATAAGAATCCAATCATTTTACGTAACCCACTTCGAATACCAAAACACAAACGAATTCCAATTTGATTGATGTGGCGTACGAAAGAAAAAAGAGTAAAAACCGAACCACTCTCGTGTGTCCTGTGAAGCCTAACATATGATGGCCAAGAACGGCGACAGCGCCATCTATCACACGAGGCATGAACTATTCAAGCGTAACGTGAAACCATCAAGTGTCGGGCTTCACTTCAGAATGATTGACGCTCAATTGAATATCTCTGCCAGACGCGCAGAGATACTCAACGTTTTGTATTCCCTTTTCAAGTCAGAATATTCCTGAATTTTCCGCCAAAAATGTTTACGATCTTCACAATTTGCTACCTTTTATCTTTATCGCCTAAAGCCTAGAGTCCATGCGTAACTGAAATAAGGACGCGCCCACAAAAAGATTTTCATTAAGAAAATTCATCAAGGCAAACGTAAACGCGACCTCTCACACCCGCACTCAACATTTATGAAAACGCACGGAAGTGTAGTAGAAATAAAAGTTTATGTCGCACCCGACGAGTTTTATGTCTGTAAATGGAGAATTTCATAATACAGTGTATAGTGAGTGAATAAGGGCTGGATCGTGACGGGTAACTCTGTTTGTGAAGTTATTACCGAACACCAACGAACAGACTCCGGAGTTCGCTCGGATGAGCGATAAAAGCAATTTTTGCTGATAAACTCGTGCTGTGTTTCAAATTGTTTCGTGAATTTACTCAAGCCGTGTTACAGTTATTGGGGTGGTGCGTTTACGGTGTGAAGTCAAGTATTTTGTTTACCGAAAATGTTTCAGTTTATTGTACGGTACCTACACGAGCGCTTACTGTATTAACCGAGCTTTTTGTAAGAGACTGTAACACACATTTGCATTTCTGAAAATCTTACTGAAATGAATTCAACTAAAATAAACTTACTATGTTGAAGTTTTATGCCTCTTTTGTACTAACTAACTCTAAAGTATACTCTTCTGTTCTAATGCACTATCAGTATTATTTATATTAAATAAGGGACTCGAAATATGTAATGTAGTTAAAGCAAATCTAAAAGAAAAGTATGTCGGATATAAACCGGTGGCGTTGCCCCAAAGAAATAAGCGTTAGTTTAAGCATTTATAATGAATATATTTGATCACAACTGCTGGGTTGGTTTCATCCGGCCAGTTGGCCTTGCCCCGTCAACGGGCTACATGGGAAAAATTGTATGACTCTGGAGCAATTTCACTTGGTCTCATCCACCCCGCTGCCCATGTCCCGTCAACAGAGCAGACTGAAAAAATAGTTTTACCAACCACACCAACCCCCACTGCTATCTCTTACCGACGTTTTATTTCGAACAAATTAGTGAAAGAAGAAAAAAGAAAACACTTTTCATATATACCCACTTCGAGTATACGTAGCGCACAGTCCACAAATTGCCACCACTAATCGTGTAGACTTGTATATCTGCCACCAAATTGCATTTGCCGCGGCGGCACGTGCGACATGAATTACGGACAGACTGACTGCAAACCGGTTTATGACTGTAGAAACGGTTATATCGGTTGCAGATACCGCTATGTATCGCCAGTTGTGTATTTTGGGGCTATTATTGTTAAAGCATTGCTGGTAGAGGTTCCACTCAAGGTGAAATGCTCTCAGTTGCTTAATAATACATTCAGAGTTAGTCTGTGCCCAAAAATGTTTCACTAATAGGACGTTAACCTTGAGTATCTTACGTTAAATTTCAAATGGAAACGAACCCGTGAAATACCTATACAGCGAATCATACAACTTTACACTACAGTTTTTTTTATGGTGACTGTTCATAATTATAATTATTAATCATCATGTCACAGACAGTGAGCATGTCCAATGTCCATTGTATTGTGTTTTAACACCCGAGTAATTTATATGCACCCCCATTAAAAGACTGATACTATTACACAAAATTCAAAACAAAAGGATGAAATATTCAAATTGCCCCCTCGCCAAAGTCAATGATTACTTTGTCTAACTTCCTTACTTAAATAATTCAAAGAGTTGCCATTTTATCGGAAGTTCTATTGAGTTACCTCAACTAAACCGGTTGTCATCGTTTATCAACCAGCTCAATACTAAAGGTCGTTTAATTTTGAAATTCTCAAGTTGTCCTCAAGTTTCAGGAAAACATCAACAAAATACGTAAACCAGCCTATCGTCCCGCGAGTCGTAAATGATGACAATAGGAAACGGCTATTGTTGAATTATTAACTAAAGGAAACAATGGCACAACTCCTGTAGGTAGCTACATGGTAATTATATCCAACCGCTTTATTTTATGTCAAAAGAGATTAGGTAGGTACTTATTTTGCTTACCCCTTTACGCATCATTAGCGTGATGTTATGTTAGTCCATAATACCAGTAAAGGCAGAGTGAAAGGTGCCCAAAGTAATACAAATATTTCACCGAAACGATTCGACTGCGTAGCGTAATGTACCCGCGTAGTTATGGCTACACTATTTCTGCTACGAACGCCTACGGCGTAGCGGTTGCTACGCGGCAAATGTAGTACACGCGACGTAATTGCCATGCGTTGTGTAGTGTACAACATTCATTATGAACATTTCGTTTTAACTTGATTCATTCATTTTTTTATGTTAACGTTGTGTGCGGCTCGTAATATCGTCGCTCGTTGCTCGTAAACGTATTTCGTAGTATTTTAAATGGCCGTAATTAAATTGGGTGGGAAATTTATTGCACTAGCCATTAACCTCGGTTTCGCTCATGTGACCGTCTGGCTTGAACTGAAATATTTTTGCTTGTTGATTAAATTTGAATTAATGTAAGCCCATTTATTTGTTTTTACGGTTTATTTTCTCTTTTAATTTTTATGAAATGCGAATTATAACAACGTTCTTAATTATGCGTTAATGAACAATTAAATAATTTATAATCGATGTGTTGAGAATTTTTCTTTTCACAGGGATAATAATTGTGCAATTCATGAGGTTTTTTAGCAGTATATTTGACCATAGTTTGGTCAGATTCCGCTAACCGTACTAGGGTAATTACTATCAGCGGGCGTTCCTTATTACTTGTTCACTTACTTACTAAGATTAGTTAGAGATGCAAACTAAAAATTGGTGGCGACATGATTGGACAGTTGTGTTATTGTCCCAGTGGCTTTATTTAAAAGTTTCCAGTTATTTTCCGTATTTATTTTCGTTAACAAACTAAGAGATTACACCCCCAGTACCGCTAATTCATGCGGACCATCCGCGTCGCTTAGCGATACTTCTATACCGCGTGCGTTGCCAGCCCAAAAAGTGGCCTTTAAAATATACTGATACTCTAATTAAAAATATTATAAGCCATAACCCAGACCTGCAGATAACCAGTAAACAGGCACAGCCGCAATTTATAGTTGCAGTACACTCATAAATTTAACCGCTTTCTGTTCCAAAGAGCTCATTAAACCCTCCCCGGCTCGTGATACTAAGTAGTTCCTAGGGCATATTAAACATGAACTTTGATAACTGTTTGAAAGTTCGGAAATGCTATAAGTTAGCTTCAACGACTCGCTCTAAGATTAAACTTAAGAATGTTCTCTAAAACTATTAATAGATTTTAATAACTCTTGTTAAGGGTTTGGATAATTAAGGTGGGTTGAGATGGAAATTGTTTTGTTTAATAAATGTAGTTGTTCAGGAACGAGGTTTTGTAAAGGAACCTGTTAAGATAAGAGCTTCCACAAAAAAAAAAGAATAGGTAATAAACCTTATCTTTGTAGGAGGAATTTGATTTTCCTCTGCTCCGAGGGATTTTAGACTCAGTTATTTGATATTAATTTCAGCTTGATACCTCCGCGCGTTCCTGAGAAAAAAGATCTGTTCGTTACCCGTATGTCTGTCCGTTTATTTCCTAAGTTTTCCGTTTTTTCATTTGTGTTACGAAACCCTAAAAACCCAAATCTTCAATGAATCAAAAACTTTATAAATTGCAACAGAAAAAATCACAAAGTTACAGTAAAATCTCCCCTGCCAATCACTGAAAAAGCCCGCAGTCAACAACAAGACAAGCCTTGAATAGCGGATTTGATTCCCCTGATCACGTACTGGGAATAGACGGGGCACATCCCTAGTCAGAACTCCCAACTTGCAGCACATTCGTAATTTGTAGGCTCGGGACGATGCCTTCAATTGAGTGCAATTTCCGCCAATTCCCCTCTACCGTTCACCGTCGGTATGACGGAACACGTATTTTAGGGTTGTCATAGAAATATTCATGAAAGGTGAATGTCAGGCTAATGGTATACCGTATGTCGTATACCCGTATACTCACATTCAGTTTTATTCGATAGTTTACGAGTGAAAATCAACCTGGGGACTGCAAAATTCACAACTCCAAGGCTCTCATTGAGCCGGCTCGATGGAACTAAATAAAAGTAATTTCCTTCGCACCTACTCGAAGCGAGCAGGTTCGAGTAGGATACTGAATGCCACGCGGAACTCGATAGATGAATGCTGAATGTTTGGACGAAATGTGTGGCCCGTGCCGTGGTTTTTACTCTGCATATTTGCTCGATCGAGTATGTGAGTTCGTACGCTTTACGTATATTTCCTTGCTTGGTTGCTAAAAAGAAGGCAAAGTGGACAGACGGTTAAGAATGAACAGTGAAGATTTTGACAGGACTCAACTGTGCGATAGGCGAGACCGTAGCAGATGTACCTAATTATAAAATTGTAGGTTTTAGTCAATCAAGTCTAACAGTGACTTCCGCTCCACCCAGAACAGGAGAACATATTTTTCGATTTGCAAGAAAAATATGGCAAATTATTAGGTACGGTTAAGGTTCAAACGTAGTAACCACTTTTTTGTGTTTTGATAGGCAACAAATGCCTAGAAACAACAAATAAATACAATTCTGTAACTTTAAAACTACTAATAATATACCTACCAGTGATAATACCTTTAAGAATGCTTTTGGGAAGTTTTTAGGATCAACTTTCACCACTAATATTTCCTCAAGAAAATCGCACAAATCGAGTAAAGTTCCACACTAGTAGTGCCGGGAGCACTACCTGTATAAAAAAAATAATTAAGTACCTACTAATCTTAGACCCAATACTTGAAAGACTAATTAATTAACATGATAATCATCTAACTAGACAATCTAGGTCATAGCCAACAGCTGTGATTCTAGCCAGCTGTTAACATGAATTTCATAGTCTATTAGCTAATTTCTGTGCTAATTAATTAGCACAACAGAACCTGATGTTATATAGAATGCTTTGTTCTACTTTATATTAATATTCATTTAGAGATACAACAATAAATACACATATCAAAAGTGTCTAGGGATCAACATATATTTTTGCAATAACTTTTCTCCTGATTGATATTAATTAAAATGTTCTTTAAGGATTCATCAAATAAAGTGTTATCGTTTGTCACAGTAACGATAAACCAAGTCACCTTTGCATTCATAAAGAAATTTGCCATTTTCCTAATAAAGGGATTTTTGACATTTGAACCACTAACATTAAAGTTCGAAAAAAAGACTGAAATAACAGTTTTCTTTAAAATTTTATTGGGTAACTTAAACAATTAATAATCCGTGTTTCTACTGCGAACACTAACAACACAAGAACATCGGTTTGGCATACTCAAAATGAGTTCATCCAAATCACGCTGTGGAATGGCCGCCCATGTTCGTTGCAACAACAAAAAAAGGTCTTCTTGCGACTGGATACCCTCCATATTCGGCAGAGCTCTTCTCTGTAGCATATCCCAGGCCAGGGCAGGACATTGATGTTAGCTGCGGCGAGAGTCTGTCTTACAACTCTTGCGGTGTGCGGTCGTGCATTATCATGCATTAACTGAAATAAGGGACCGATTTGCACTTGTAGAGGAACGATGACGTCTGATACGATCGTCTCAGCATAAATTTGAGCGTTGAGGTTGCCTCTGACCCAAATCAACTCAGTTCTTCCGCCGGTCCAAATACCCGCCCATACCATGATGGTTCCACCACTATAAGGATGGACTTCCTGGCAGGATTTTAATCGCTGTTGGCGTCCAGGGGTTCTCCAGTGTCGTATACGTCTTGTATCCGGTCTCATACCAAAACGAGACTCATCAGAAAAGCACACGAAACGCCATTGTTCTTCTGCCCAATTTCTGTGTTCAAGAGCCCATTGATATCGAATCCTACGATTGTGCATTGCTATAGGTGGTACCCGTAGCGGTCTTCGAGAATGAAGGTTCACTTCATGCAAGCGGTTTCTGACTGTTTGGTCGCTAATTAAGTTCCCTGAAGAGTGATGAAGCCTCACGGCTAACATCATTTTTTTTTTTTTTTTTTTTTTTCAGCGTGGTAAAATCATCAAATGAGTCCTCCAACCCCGGGCAGGGCGGGAGGGACTGTCAGACTTCTACTGACTAAAATCCACGGTGTCCTTCATAGCCTGTTATGTTCCGGGGTCACGGTAAGGGAATAATCCCGCGACCCCGGCAGGCTTTGGCCCTCTGAGAGGGGGGCCCCGTCATTATGCTGACGCTCTTTGAGGCGCGCGTGGGACACAACGCGCCGTCGACCCGGGCATGGTCCTTGGTCGGGCAGCGAGTTGCCCTTTACTCGCTGCCCGCATGCCCGCGCCTACGGTGGCCGGAGATCGTCTCGCGACGTCCGTCGCCGTGGGCGTCCTACACCGCGGTTGGGGCGGAGGGAGGACTCTGTCCTCTCTCGCTCGCGGCGCGCCTCCTCCTTCGCGAGCATTACTGCTTCGCAGAAGGAGGCGACCGCTTCCCACTCCGTCTCGCCCCGCAGCATGGCCGCAACCAATGCCGGGCGCGAGAGGTCTCCGCCTATCGCAGCCGTGAGGACACGTCGGTGCACTGCCCAAGCTGGGCAGTCCTGCATCGTATGCTCCACCGTGTCCTCCGGGCGATCTTCGCAGTGGTGACACCCAGACGTTTCCTCCTTCCGCATTAGACACAGGTACCTCCCGAAGCACCCGTGCCCGGTGAGGACCTGCGTCAGGCGGAAGGTAAGGACGCCATGACTTCTCTCCAGCCACTCCTCAAAGAGGGGTCTTACCGCCGCAATTGCGGCGTGCCCGACGGCTAACATCATGGCGGTTATTGTTGGAGCTCTTCGAGTTAAGATTTGAATGTATCGGTCTTGTCTCCGTGTGGTGCAGCGATACCGTCCTCCATGGCGCTCAGCCACGGTACCAGTGCTTCGGTAACGTGTCCAAAGTCGACTGATAACACTCTGACTTGTATTCAGAGCTAAAGCCACAGTACGTTGCCGGGAACCAGCTTCTATCATTCCCACGGCTCTGAGCATTTCTTCTCTGCTTAAATGACGTCGCCGCTCCATAATAACGTTGGTTTTAATCAGTAGTAGGGAAACAGTAGCACTAATAATGTCTTCAATGCGTTGTATGTTTTTATAGGGAAAATATTGACAGCTGATTTTCATCTTTTACTCGAATTTGATTTACAGTTCCTGATTCAAATTATGAAATGCACCAAAAAGGATCCATATAAATTTATAAAATCATAAATTTATTACAAAGCCACATCTCAATCTCAAGAAATCCGCATAAAAATGCTTGATCCCTAGACACTTTTGATGTGTGTAGTTACATAAGGCAAAAAACAACAACAACTACAAATAAAAAATCCGGCCAAGTGCGAGTCGTACTCGCCCATAAAGGGTTCCGTAGCAGCAAGTAACATAATATAAAAGTTCTTGTAGTTGGTTGTAACTTTGAAAAGTAAATTGCGGTTTACGATTTATGACGATTAAAAAAAAACTAATTACTCGATCTCGTTCAAACCAATTTTCAATTGAAGATTACATGGTAATGTACATCATATATTTTTTCATTTCTCATACTCGGAAAGTAGTGTTTGTTTGATCAGAGCAGCGGATCGAAAACGATGCTTCCCTCCCTTGGGCGGGAAAGACTCATAGTAATTGCTTCCCTCCCTAGGGCGGGAATGAATTTTAAAAATAGAACTAAAATAGGTTATTTAGTCGGCTATATTTTTTTTTCACATAATTAAGAAAAAAATCGATTAAAAAAAAATGCTGCGGTCTTGTGAGTGTATACGGCCAATGTGAATTAAAAATTACCTATTAAAGTGGGATGGCCCGCGGTGGTGACGCGGGCGGTGTGTTCCTTATTTGAAATTTAAATTAAAAAAGACTATTAAATAGGTACTACTCATGTTATAACTATCAATAAATATTTTAGAAAAACTACTATTTTTTACTTTCCTTATATTTGAAATGAAAAGTAGAGTGTTTAACACGGGTGAAAATCATCAATTCCCACTCGGACTATAGCCGCCCTCGCTTCGCTCGTGCGTCTAAATACCTCGTATGGGAATTGATTTCTTTCCACCCTTGTATAACAATCTACTATTTTTAGTTTTATCATTCTCTTATTTTAGAAGTTACAGGGGGGGGAACACACATTTTACCACTTTGGAAGCGTTTCTCGCGCAAACCGTTCAGTTTAGAAAAAAATGATGTTAGTAACCTCAATATCATTTTTCAAGGCTTATTCATAGATACACCACACGTAATGAGTCAGGCGAAAAAAAATGTTTTGAGTTTCAATTCTAAGTACGGGGGGTACCCCCAAATTTGGTTTTTGTTTTATTTTTGTGTGAAAATCCTAATGCGGTTTACTTATTACATCTACTTACCAAGTTTCAACAGGATAGCTCTTATACTTTCGTCAAAAAGGGCTGTGACATGGGACGGACAGACAGACAGACAGACATGACGAATCTATAAGGGTTCCGTTTTTTGCCATTTGGCTACGGAACCCTAAAAAAGAAGTGACACTGATATTATTAACTTAAATTTAACGTGACGTAAAAAGTAACCCGTGTATCTCAAGATTGTATGTATTAAATGGACATCCAGCTAAGCATTGAGTCAGGTTGATACCTGGCGCTGATACTCTTTTGGATTCAAAAGAGTATTATGGAAAGAAAAGAGACAAAAGCGTGTACGTTACGTTGAATTAAATTAAAAAGTCATTGTCATGTAAATGATAAGTGCGAGTACATACTCACACTTACCATTTACAGGACAATTAGGTACTTAGCACGACTGTTTAAGTAATGGTGATTGTTTAGTGAAAGTTTAAGGTAAGTTAAGTTTTCAGACCTTAGTTTTTGATCATAATTTTTTTTGTACGGTCAGCCAAGAAAGTGGTGTACCAGTTTTGATTTAGTTTCCCGGTCATCGAAAATTACAACAAGGTTCGTTATAAAAAGATATTACTGAAAGAGACAGCATTATCATGACGTAAACCTATGTATTTAGTATTCATACGTCATATGTCACATATAAGTACATGACATTTTAACCTTTAGTATAAATGAAAAGGACATTAGTTTCTACAAAGCAATTGAAATGTTTCCAAACAAAAGTAATAAAAACTATTTAAATAGACAACCGAATTCCATTTGAAAAAGAAAACTGACAATTGACATTTTGTCAAATATATGCAAAAAATCGATATATTTTCCGTGTTATTTTTCAATCAACTGCATATAAAATCATCTCAATGCCTGCCAACTTGACCATTGCCGAAAGAGCACAAATAATTGCCCAATTTAATGAGGGAAGCAGTATCAGTGCGATATCCCGGAATTTGAATATATCGAGGCGTTCTGTCCGCTTTTGGATTCGTCGCGAAGGAGAGGAGGGAAGTTTGTTGGATCACAGAAGAAGTGGTCGCCGGCCTGCACTCTCCAATAACGATAGAGAATTCATGAGACGGGAATATGAAATCAATGGTTTTAAGCCCACAAAACATTTTGCGGAGATGTTCGATGTGAGTGCCCAAACAATAAGGAATCATCTACATTACATGGGGTTGCACCACAGGCATTACGCCAAGAAAATATATTTGACGGATGCTCACAGACTTGCTCGTCTGAACTTCGCCAGAGAGCACTTAGAGTTTGATTGGTCTAATACAGTGTTTTGTGATGAAAAAACGTTTAAATCCAGTCAGCATGGACGTCTTCACCTTTGGCGATATAATTCAACACGGTATAAAGATGATCATGTAATTCCAAATAGAGAATCAGGTCGAATTTCCGTAAATATTTGGGGCTGGATGAGTGCGGATGGTGTAGGAGAATTGTGTTCTCTACCTCCTCGAGCGACGGCTGTAAATTATATCGACGTGCTTCAGAATGCAATGCTACCGACAGTCCGTAATGTTTACCCGGAGAACGAAGTGCCACAATTTGATTTTGTTCAAGATAATTGTTCAATTCATAATGCGAGGATCGTAAGAGCCTGGTTTCGTTCACACACTGACGTAAGGGTAATTCAGTGGCCCTCAAGATCGCCGGACCTCAACCCGATAGAAAATCTTTGGGGCCTTATGGTCCAACGATGGTCGCATCAAAATGAAAGAACCAAACAAGCTCTTATTAGTCACTGTAATTATATTTGGGAGGAAATGCGGGGAACCGATATTTGCTCACGGCTTGTTGGTTCAATGAGGTCTCGTCTTTTAGAGGTTATAGAGGCCAACGGCGGTTACACCCGTTTCTAATTTTTAAAAATTTTCAATATCTTCTAAATATTACTATATATGCTATGTTTTTGTTTGTTATAAGTATTTTAAAATTGATTGTCGAAATTTAATAAATGGATAAATCTATTTTTAGCTTGTTTTTTGTTGATATTGTAATTACAAGTTTACAGAAATTGTAGGTTTGTGGATTCGCCTTGTGCCTTTACAATTTTATGTAACTTGTTGATTACAATTCTGAATTTGTAGATACAATTTTGTCATCAAAATCTACAGCCCCCCGCCGTTGATTTTACGACGTCATTGGTTCCATCAAGTTCAAACTAAGAACAGCTGTCACGTTACAAACAGTAATAGTCGTTATCAATAATCAGATAAAGACAGCAATAGAAGTTGTCAGATCGATCTGCAAGCGAAACTAATCTTTATCACCTATGAATCTGCAAGCGATATTCAACCTTAGGGTGGTACACCACTTTCTTGGCCGACTGTACGTATCATAATGTATCATCATCATCATCTCAGCCGCAGGACGTCCACTGCTGAACATAGGCCTCCCCTTTTGATTTCCGTAATGTATAAATTTAATGTATAGATTGATGTAAAAGAGATTATAAATAAATTTAAAGCATAACACTATTGAAGCAAAATACATTTTTATTTTAAAAATAAGAATTTATTGTTACTCTTAAAATAAGACTTTATTGTTCCGCCAGTCCGTTGCGGTCATACAACATTTTCTTTCTCAAATACATAATCCTATTTGTATCGAAACAGCTCAGTATTTTCGCTTGAAAGATATTCGAGATATAAAGATAATATTGCACGTGTGGGATTGAGTTTATTAATACTATTCCATGTATTACAGTAAACAGAATGAAGGTAGGAAAGCAAATTGAACTCTAAACATATTCTTTTTATTCAATAATCACGAGCAAGCGGTGTAATCATAAAGTACGAGTAGATGAGCCGATTTCTTAATACAATATGATGGCATTCCGGACCCATGGTGGACGATACAATTTATATGATTAAAAAATATTGTATTTAATTAATTTCGCTCTAGGTAGTTTTCAACTTTTATCATTTATGTCGATGGCGATCGATTACCGTTACTTTCAGTACGAGACTGTTATTCAGTTAAATTGAGATCCATGACAGAGCATTCTAGCAAGAGCAACCTTATACCCAACAATTCAGGTGAACTAATACTTAGGCGATTGACACAAGTCGCCGTTCGCCCGCGCCGTCGGGCGGTGAAGCGAATCTCACGTTAGCTTTTAAGAAATCAGGGGCTCTAAAAAATCTCTTTAGCAGAACAATTAAATAAATTGATATGAAATGATTTAAAAAAAATGACGACTCATAGAATCTGTGTTTGCACGCGACTGTTTACATATTTCCCCAATTTAGTTGATTTGATACCCCAGCTCGCGTTCGCCACCCGACCGCACGAACGAGTGGTACCTATCGTGTGGCGATTGCCTGAGTTTTTCACTTGAATTGTTCGATATCAACGAAGTTAACTCTTACCAAACTCATAAATCACAGTGACTATTACCAGATGGAAAATGCCAATTCTACATTTTTGATAGTACATTTTTGTTCAGCGATTTCGCCGCAATGTGATTAATAACTTTGGTAGTGACGAGGCACTTCACAGATTTTTCAATCGAAGTTAGCTCGCACTCTAAGCCGGGGCAAAAACGTGACATTAAAATATGCAGGAGGCCGTTCTACTGGCATGCTATCGATCGAAAAAATACCCCGGCGCTCCCTGGCATCCCCAACTTTTTTTACCCAGTATTTTTTTACCTCTCTGGTGGCTGAAAAGTTTGGCCTGTTTTGCGGCGGTATGTTTTACTAATGTGCTGTAGTCGCTCGGTTAGGCTGAGTTAATTTATTTTTAAGCCAAGTTCACCTGAGTCTAAGTTAATTAACTTTTTTGGAATAAAGAGCTAAGATGTTTTTAAATGGGCATACATTTTTATTCTTTTGTACCGTTTATGTTCAACAAAATACAAAAGCAACATTTACCTGTGGATTCTTTTACAGTATTTATAAAGCCCTTACAAAGAGACGTAGCCCAAACAATGTCAAACAACAGCCAAAACCTATAAAGTATTAAAGAATACGGTACAAATCTCAAAGCTTGGCAACACTTGTTACAATTTGCCCAGGATTTCAACTAAGCGTTCCTTTAAGTCGTAGAGTGTACTACATAAGTAATGCGGACATAGCGGTACCACAAACTGCAAAGGTATTGTACAGAAGGCTAACTCCATACATCGAGTGAATGCAGGCCCCGCCCAGACTGATATATACCAGTACCGTAAATAAGGGTGTACCAACGGTGCCCAGGCACAGGGCGCAGAAATTATCAAACCAGGACCACAATTGACCAGACTAAGCGATGGACTGCAGCGCATCGTGTCGCGGGTTCGATCCCCGCACAGAACAAATATTTTTACGATCTGCAAATAGTTGTTCGGGTCTGGGTGTTTGTGTATGTGACTTTCTATGTTTGTAAACGCACCCACGATACAGGAAGAAATTCCTAGTGTCCCCATACTACGTTCCCGCACAAAGTCATCATCTGCCTAGCCTTTTCCCAACTATATTGGGGTCGGCTTCCAATCGAACCAGATGCAGCTGGATATCAGTATTTTACATGGAGCGACTGCCTGTCGGACCTCCACAACCCAGTAACTGGGCTATACGATACCCCATGGTAAGACTGGTTGTCAGACTTTACAGCTTCTGACTAACAGTAACGACTGTCAAAGATCTACAAATGACAGCCGGGTCCAACGGCTTTACGTGCTTTCCGAGGCACGGAGGAAACTCGCTATGACAGATGGTCACCCATCCACAGACAAACCTCGGCAAGCACGGCTTAACCCGGAAGATCGGCCTGTGCGGCTGTAATTATTTAGCCACGAGCTCCTCTTAGCTCGAGTCCCCGCACAAAGTAAAAGAAAAAATTAAAAGTTAAAGTAGTTAACACTGGGCGCATAAAATGCTAGTTACGGCACTGATACATACAGAGATTTCGAACTAATATAATGTCAGAAGTGACTGCGCTGTCAATTTTGAATGCTTCATTTGAGAAAATTGTTCCATAACGCCTCAAATTAATAAAATTCAAGCCAAATCCCGAGCTGTTTTATTTAACAGCTGCTTCTAATTTGAAATTTTCAAGACTAGGATAGGTTTTCGTCGTTAATTGGATACAGACAAAGATTTTTAGTAACTATACATACATGTTTGTTTCATTCAACTGGACACATAAAAAGTGCATACAAAAAAAAATATACTTCATTTTTAAGAGGATCGTCTACCGAGCGCTCGTCCGTACTAAAAGAGAAAACGTTTTCCTACCCATAAATGTTATCCTATCTCAATGATTTTTTTAGAATGCTTCTGACACAGTTAAAAAACTAGGTTTATACGTTTTCTTTTTTTCAAAAGTAACTCTTTGGCGCCTGTAACTTTTAAACTATTATAAATTTTGAAAAAAAAGAAGACCTGTAAACCTAGTTTTTTACTGTGTAGTAGTAGTTTACATTCTAAAAAATCATTGAGAAAGGATAACATTTAGGGGTAGGATAACGTTTTCTCTTTTAGTATGGACGAGCGCTCGGTAGACGATCCTCTTAAGGCTCGGTACCCAAAGGGTAAAATAGGACCCTAATATTACTATGACTCTACTGTCTGTCTGTCTGTCTGTCACCAGGCTGTGTTTCATGAACCGTGACAGTAAGACGCTTTTCTATAGCCGCTATCGCTATGACAACAAATACTGAATTAATTATGATTAATGTGTAGGTACCATGTGTGCGTTACACCAGTGCATGTCAAACACCTTCTGTTTTCAATTATTATGTGACAGTACCTTGCGATATGTGACAGGGAAAAGTATGCATTAGGAGGCGCGTGGCGGTGTAAAGCGCTGTCGTATATATTAGACGGTGAGGCTAAGTTTAGATGACGAGCGCTTCAGACGCTGCAAAGACGATGGCGATGTGACGGTATCGTTTCAATAAAATATGCGTTGCTTTGAACTTCGGGCTGTGTAAAGTGATAATAATAATATAGGCGATTTAATTAATGTACAACAAAGTACCTACCTACTATTTAATGCATGTGACGTATGTACAGACGCCAGCAAGTCAAACTACACGAATCTTTCAAATTTTATACCAATCAAATTAGATACAAACCTGTATTATTATTCTTTATATTTCTATTTCTGCCTGCGGGGTTTAAAGTAACCTAACCAAACCGAACTTTGGGGTTCCCCTGACTGATTCCCTGAACCCTATTGTCTCAGTGGTATGGTTTGAGACCACCCCATACCACCAGGGATATGGCCAGTGGTATGATGGTTCCGCAGCGCAACAAGTTTACTACTTTGCTTAATAAAATAAGCATCAAACAACCTTTTGTTTAATAATGTAATTGTTTGACAAACTATTCATTTTATTTCATAAAACGTCGTTTGGAATAGTTTTCTTGCCACGCTATTGTGGTCCAACGTCTTTGTTGTGAACCTTAAGCCTTCGTGGAATACTTACGACCGGTGTGATACCTTCTTGCACAAATTCCAACATTTTTTGTTCCTTAGACTGCCATAATCCAATTCCTTGTTAGCTATTTCTTTTAAATAAAAAAAATTCTTTCACAATTACATTTTTTCTGTTTTGTGGAAGGCCTGTTGGTCTGGTGGTTAGTGAACATGACTGCTATGCCGGAGGTCGTGGGTTCGATTCCCACCTAGGACAAATGTTTGTGTGATGAGCACGATCATTTGTTCTGTGTCTGGGTGTCATTTATCTATAATATGTTTAGAAATATATAAGTATGTTTATCAGTTGTCTAGTACCCATAACACAAGCTCTGCTTAGCTTGGGACTAGATGGCCTTGTGTGATAGTTGTGGAATATGATTAATATTATTATTAAAGTGAAACGTCACTCACTCACTCACTCCTTACGAAATCTCGGAAAATGTGGTAGGAGTTTATAATTTTGCGCGGAATTTATTTTTGGACGTAAGTGCTCACTAAGACGAGATTATGCAAAATTCGACCCCTAAGGGGATATTTTTGGGGTTAGTAGTTTGTATGAAAATTCGCCACGCGGATGAAATCGCGGACAACAGCTAAAAAAAGTAGAATCGAAAAAGAATAAAATCACATACAAAAGCAAAAAATATTGTACCAACATTCATTCCACTGATCTGCTATCTTTTTTATTGAATGCAATACGAATAAATGATATACATATACCTACTCGTATTTTGATAACATTTTTAGGGTTCCGTAGTCAACAAGGAACCCTTACAGTTTCGCCATGTCCGTCCGTCCGTCCGTCTGTCCGCAGCTTAGCTCAGAGACGCCCAGTACTAGAAAGCTGAAATTTGGTGTAAATATACGGATTTGTTGCGCCGAAAAAGTGGTAAAATAAAATCTCTTAAAATATTTTTTTTTTAAATTCACAATAGGTAGTAGTATATACAGCGTGAAATTCTAATGGTTGTTCTACCGAAGCGAAATGAGTTTGTATCGGTAATACAATCGATTCATATTTATAAAAAAAATTAGACTCAATAAATGGCAGATTTACAATTGTGATAAACAAAACTCGAAAGTGACTTGAACCAACAGTAGGGCATCGCGCGATATGATACGCGGAACGCGAGCGGGCGTGTGGTTGGCCCGGTCGTTGCACTTTTAAATCAGCTGATCATACGCCTGAGTCCTGACTTAATCAAACACAAAACCCAATAAGTTATTCCAATTTTCCCTTCATACTTTTACGGATTTAGGACCGTCATAAATAATTATCTTTAAAAAAGTCTGATTTAGATAATTAAGTATTTGAGGCGTATTAAAAAAATGGAATCAACTTAATATTTACAATGATTTTGATTACCTAACCTACTTTTAAATGTTTATTTACGAGGTACGAGTGAGTAGGTACTTACATTTCCCGGTAGCGGAGTTATTGTTCGAAATGCAAACCACTATTTTCAATGCACAAACGAGCACGTTTTAACTGGTTGTCTTTCAGTTTGATAAGAGTGTCTCTATCACGTCTCACGATATTGAAAGCGTCCACTATCGCACATAACAACACGTCACGAGTTTGATTTATACCTCACAATACACCAGGCGTTTGAGCTCAGACCACAAATAAAGGTCAAAAGTCACAAAAATTGTAATGACGATTCAGTTTTGAAAAGATGTCGATAACGTATTACACTTATGACGTTCGCGGAAGGACTAAACTAAACGTAAACGCAGAGGCGCGGGCGCGGGTGAGGGAGGCCGCGGCCCCCCCTCACCGCCGCGTTCGTGCAGGCTCGAGAGAGCTTATTTTGCTCTGAACATTTATTTTATTATTCACTCTTCTTTTGTAGTTTGCCGCGTCGTGAGTTTCGTGAAGGTACCTACCTACGTCATATCTAGTGTACTATCGATTCTCGCTCTTTCGAGTTTATGAATACTTTTTTAAAGATTTGAAAAAAAAAAGAACTTTTTTTTTTAAGTTTAACTTTGTGTTTCGATAGTACTACTGATGGGTAATCGTCCTGCCGCGGGAGAACAACCATGAAAATTTCACCCTGTATAACGAAGTTTAAAAGAAAATTATCATGACTAAGTAGGCTTTACAAGTTTACGAGTAATAGTCGACCAACTTATAAAACGTACTTGGATAACATATTTTCCTAAACAAAATGTATCGGAGAACATGTTCTTCAATAATTGCAAATGTAAGTTTGTCAACTTTATTTTTACAGCTATAATAAGTGGGTATGTTTTGGGGATAGGTAGGTTTTTATTGTTAACTATTTTTGACTAACTTCAAAAAAAGGAGGAGGTTCTCAATTCGTGGTAACCTTTTTTTTCTGTATTTTCCCCGATTTCTCAAAGACGCCTGGACCGATTTTGAAAAATCTTCTTTTGATTGAAAGAGTACACCTTCCAATTGGTACCATGATCATCAAGTCAGGATCTGATGATGGAATCCTGGAGAAATCGTGGGAACTCTTTAAATTTTAAATCATTCTTGAAGCGATTTGATAACAACTCAATCCCGTCGAGTTTCGGCTCGTTAGAGTCGTCTTTATTACATAGACATTGATGCTGGATGATGTCCATGGTCTGATGATAGAGCTGGAAGGTAACCATGAGTTCTTTCTTATACAACAACTCAATCCTACTGAGCTCAGGGTCATTTGATTCGTCTTTACATGGGCTTTTGTACTGGATGTTTTCCTGCAGGCTCTTAGAATGGAGCTGGAAGGTAGCCATGGGATCTTTGTAATACAATAACGCAATCCCATCGAGTTTGGGCTCATTTGATTCGTCTTTACATAGACTTTGGTGCTGGTTAGACGTTACGACTTGGCTACTGAATCACTTATGTACCTAATAAATGTTAATGTACGTTAATTAAATTAAAATTAAATTCAGCTAATCAGTTTAGTTAGTTCGCATAAGTATTTGATGGGCAACTACGGAACCCTACACTGTGCGACACGCACTTGGCCGGTTTTTTATTTTGATAACATTTTTCAAGGGGTTTTTCTTGAAAATATTAATAGAAAAATAAAAATGTGACGTACTTATCTACAAAACCTTATTTCTTTATCCCCGGTATCTTAACATGCCACTTTAGTTGAATCACAATGTGAATTGCGATAAGAATCCTTTTTATTATTTTTTACTGTGGTAAAATTACTAAAATCCACGGTGATAGCCTGATAGCCCTTTACGTTCCATGGTCACGGCAACCTGTTAAGACAGACAGTCCTGCGATCACAATAAGACTCCTAAAATGGAATATTGTATTTTATTGTTCAAGTCATAGAAGTAGATAAAAAATAATTTAATCGCAATTCATTTTAGGTTTCCGCGAAAACAGATATTTTAGACTCCCCTGTTATAATATTGAATTTGGTTTTACATTTCTCGTATTATTTTGATCCTACATTATCTCCTTTGAGTGCAAATTTTAATGTTTTCAACGTCACGTACCATGTCGTATTTTTGTACCAATCCATCATTTTACGGTATTTACCTCCTTTTGATGTGCTTATTATTTCATTTCAGATATGTTTACGCTACTTACGAACATTTTT
Organism: Agrotis clavis; assembly: GCA_954870645.1. Taxonomy (NCBI): domain Eukaryota; kingdom Metazoa; phylum Arthropoda; class Insecta; order Lepidoptera; family Noctuidae; genus Agrotis; species Agrotis clavis. Next base: position 15,827,778 of record OX940920.1, read on the forward strand.
GTAAAGGCATTTTACGTTGCGGGGAGAGTAAATAAAAACTCGGTTTACTCTTATGATTGTTTTATATTGGCTTTGTTGTTTTTTCTGGTTTTTGTTTACGATACATATCTCGGAAATATAAATTACAAGTCTATTGTCATTAGAATAGTAACGATACTGTTATTTAAAAATGCTTGTCAAATTATAACAATGTAGTTAAAATAATTGTAATACTATGTAGGTTTGTAGCTAAAATAATTGAAAAATTGTTACAAAAATTACCTTAAGTAATTAGTGAAACATTTACATTTGTTTACGTGTAACGTTGTTAGGGACTTAACCACTTTTACCTAAAAAAAAACATAATATTTTGCACAATTTACTATACCACCTGAAAATAAATTTCTAAAACACATTCACAGGTACACTATCACATAATTTATTTTTACAAAACCGACTGGGTCATTAACCCATTCAATGCGGTGCCCATAATAGCGGTATTACGCACGGGGTGGTCATTGGAGCTCGTGAACGCACATCATTATAGGCACCGAGCGACGTGATTTGCTGAACAATTTGAAATAATTTTCAATCATAGGCAATTTGAAATAATTTTCACTTAATGTCAAGCATTTGGGCATGCCAACGGCGCGTAATGGGTGACTCGCCGTCCGATCATGGACCATGCCCGAGTCGACGGCGCATTGTGTTCCACGCTCGCCTCAAAGAGTAACCGTGGCCCTGGTACGTAAAGGGCTATTGAAGGATCACCGTGGATTTTAGCCAGTCAAGTCTGACAGTCCCTCCCGTCCCACCCTGAGCGGGAGGTCTCATTTGATGATTTTAACACATAACAAAAAAAAAGTGTGCGGGTAGTCACCAGGAAATCTCCCGAAATGTCGTCCTGTCTATCTGCCCCATTAGAGAGACTCATCGCTCTACAGAAAACAAAACTGTTCGCGTTAAATATGCATACTGGCCTACATACACTGAAAAAAGTATTTTACAAAACTAGTTGAGTTAATTCACAAATAGCCAAACCTTGATAAGTAACAAACGAATTTCATTTACGTATTGATCAACTGCTTTTGTTGCATTTTACAAAAATGTTTTAGCTATTTGAGTTGGTTATAAGTTACTAAAGTTTATGTTATCTAATACAAAATTCGGTTTCGACACTTTGCAACATAATGTGTTTTGCTATACTCGAACACACTTGTGACTTTGCAGTTGACCCAACTAAAACTATTTTTTTAACGAATAGTCGCTGTTTTTCAACTCTGCTATTAGTTTGTTACCAGCTGTAAAGTATTGTTGAGATTTTAGTTGCAAAGTTACTACAAATAAACAAAAAAATTGGCTGAGATCAACTAATATTGATTATGTTGGTTTTAAAATATTTTTGGTTATCAATAACACAGCAATATAATAGGTGGTGATTAAAGTTATGCTGCGCATAACGAAACGTTTTGTTCCCGCTCGCTGACAGTTGTGTTAAATCAAACAGTACCTAACGGAACCTGTAGAAACTTCTTCTCGTGTTGTGAGGCGAGTGAGCGCGTCGTGTAATTTGCGTTGTATTTTGTAAGTTTTGATTTTATGTATGAATATATCAAGCAACGTCAAGAAAATTTCAAAAATGGAGCTGCCGTCGGCAGACGAGGCGGCAGTGAAAACATTCTCGGACTATCTGCAGTCTTGGGGATTAGAAGCTTACATTCCAAAATTTTTGGGTGAGTGTTTTTAACTTCTATTTCTTACATAATTAGGACAATAGTGTTTCATTCATTAAATCACAATTTTAAACAGGGCATTTCCCGTTAGATGCACTTCTGCTATTCTTCTTAGATGCGTAGTGTTCGGCAAAGTAGAAAAGCAAGCACCATACCACGGTATTAATATCTAACCATACTTTCCTTAATATTTCAGAAGAGTCCATAGATGTGGAGACCCTCCAAATGTTGTCAGAGGCTGACCTGAAAGACTTAGTGCCAATTATTGGACACCGGGCTAAGCTGACGACACAAATCAAACTTTCGACCAATATAATGTCTAATGCTTTTGAGAACACTGTAAGTAATAATAACAATATTTAATAATTAATACTTAATTAGTCATTTCAATCTACAGTTGCTCCCAGTTTGATTAGGATAAACCAAACCGCCGAACCAAACCCAGTGTTGTTGTCTGTTAAGTAAGATATCCTGTGCTTTGGAAGGCATGTTTAGCCATCAGTCCCTGTCACTGTCTCTGACAGTGGTCGTTATACAAAAGCATGTTAGAGTTTGATCAGGTTATTATTTTATATTTCAGTGTCATACTACTCCGGACTCAAACAACAAAATAATGCTGTATACAGTGGAAGACTTGCCAGTTGTAACATACCCTGATGATGAGGACCCCCCTGAAATGTCTGAAACAAATGTAATAGAAGAGGACAAGCCGGAATATGATTGCGTTAGTTATTTTGACATTCTTTTTAGGTTTTTGCTAAGATTTTTTAATTCTAGCTGTGGAGAGGAAATGGGGATAGTTGACTATTTTAAGACTGTATTTAAAATTAATTAATTTGATACTTAATAAATAAATATAATTGCAACAAATACAGTAGTTTTTCTTATTCTATCTCAAGTTTGTAACCGAAATTAGTACCGTATATGAGGAGTTTCAGTACGTAAGATTTGGGGAAAGATATATCTTGCTAAAACTTCTTATAAGTAGGTACATGAAAACCTATAAGAAAAAAAAAACACTTAGGCCTTTGTCAAACAGACAGGCGATAGCGAACCGAACCGAATCATGTCATATAAAAATGCGAAAGCGATCCGATACTCTATGTGACAGGCTTCAAACAATTCCATACATTACAAACAAAAACGCTACGCCACGCATTCGGTTCGTCTGTCAGTTTGACAATAGCTTTAAGGCTGATGCTACAGGGTAGCCCGCGAAATTAAAATTTTCTTACGTTTTTTGCAATTTGCAGGCCAGTGCTAGGTTGTATGTTGATTAAAATATTGTTCGCGATTGTAAGACGTATGTAGTTACAGAATTATAATCATCAAAAGCATAAATACAATCCTCCAAGTTCTTAAAGGTCTAGCAATGACTTTGACGTTGAAAAAATATTTTTTTTTGCTACACTTTTATGAACTTGGAGGATTGTATTTATGCTTTTGATGATTATAATTTTGTAACTACATACGTCTTACAATTGCGAACAATATTTTAATCATTATTCAACCTAGCACTGGCCTGCAAATTGCAAAAAACGTAAGAAAATTTTGCGGGCTGGTCGGAGCATTCACCTTAAGTAACTAAAAAGTTATGTTACTTTTAACCGAAAAGTTCATTTACAGATAACAAAACAGTTTGGTTACAATAATATTATAGTGATGTAACTAATAACTGAACAATACCAAACCCATGACCAAGTTTTAACCAAACGGTTTTGTACGCGCTAACAATAAAACGTGGCTATTTTTAACATAACACTTTTGTTCATAATACACATATTAAGTTATTTATTCTAGAACACTTCGGTACAACGTGAATAATAAATTTGTTACGAAGTTATCATTTTTGTCGAGCTACTAATAACAGAACTCTAATAACAAAACTGAATTTGTCTATTAAGAACTATAGTTATGTAGTCACTATTTTTATGTAATAGGTTACTCAATTGTTTGTTATTTGTTACTCAAAACTTTTTTCAGTGTACCACAACCGAAAAACAAAAACATTTTTTTAAAACCTTCGTACCTGAAACCACATACAAAGCATCCACACAAGCCTTTTATTTAAAAAAAGTACTTCGCAAATTCCCAAAGAGAACGTTGAGCGCCAAATTACAAAGTTTGCTACAAAAGCCAAGTTGTGGCGGTCGCGGCAGATATAAACTTGTACAACATTAACCACCCGGAAGTTCTTCACTATTTAGCATATAGAATGGCCCGACGGTGTTATTTTTCCACCACAAACTTTAAAATGCAAATCGCAACGTATGCACGGCGGCTTCTTTTGACGTTACCAGTCTCTAATTTTGCACTCTCCTTGTGGCAGTTTTACGAGATCGCAACATGTGATAGCGTCTTAAAATGTTTTTAATAAGGAGCATGGAAGCACTAGTTACATGCATTACGCCGTTTTTAAATGAAGGAGGCAGACACACATGCTACGGTTTTTCCATAGTATCAGTATTAGGTCTTTGAATTAGTTGTACGAATTTTTACTCTATTATCATAATGAATATGGAACTTATTTATCGAAGCGATCAAAAAAGAGTGATGTCCATGGAGTTTCCTGCCCGTCCTTCTCCATAGAGATCTAATCCTTGGAATGGGCATCAACGGTACTTTCACAGTTTTTAAGTCTTGTGACTGGGACTGTAGCACCATAATTTTGTAGTATTTCATTATAATATACAATAGCAATTGAACTTTCTTTTTATTACTTAAAGGTTGTAGATGCTACTATTGTTCTTACATTTCCTAAAAGATCTAACATTTTCACTGTCTTTGATTATGCCAACTGTTACTACCAATTCGCCGTAGTACTGTTCGCATTTTCGCTCGCTCGCTTCAATTTTCTAGAACATTTGAATTTTATAGGTTACAAGTTTGTATCGCTATTGTAAATGTTTCAGGATCGCGGCGGTACTAAAACGATATCAGTAACTATAAAGCGAACTAAGTTTTATCTACGTAGATACACTCACAATAAAGTTGTTTTCATTTATATTTAGTTTTCACAGTACGACTGTGTGTCGAAGGTTCGTCCTTTTCCAACAACTCTTCGTCAATTAACAAGTCGAAGTTCCCCAAAGCATCAGCACTTGGTATTTTATTCCAACGCACGTCCGGTACACCATCTGGTGGAAGAACCACTGATAACATGTTATCTATCAATTTGTACTTCAATATCCTATCGTTCACAGTCGTAGACGTTAATGAAGGAGACGCATTCACTTCCACTAACCACGGCTTTAATTGATTGTCAATTATTATGTCATAACCGTAACACTCGAAACAATGTCTGTCGTTAGCCATTACCGATGACACAGCCTTCAAAGAATGCACTATCAACCACTGCATCGCTGCAAATAGCTTCTCAGTAACCGCTCGGCCTTGCGTTCCCTCTAAATACAAGCGTAGATTCTGCACCGTCATCTTCCCACCATGTATATTATTATAATCCCCGCCGTGTTTCTGCACGCTAACGTTCGTAAGATGTACGTACATATTATCCAACTCCGTAACACTTGTGTCGTACTTCACCGTGCAAAACCTACAAAAGCCGAGTTGAAACAGATAAGCCTTCAGAGGTCGGAAAGAAGTAACCAACACGTAAAGTCGCAGGTCAAACTTTTTGCCCCCTATTAGTAAGGGATTGTCTATATATCGTGAAATAACGTAACTTTCTTTTGTCAACTGCGGGTGGAAAGGAGTTTTTGCTTCTCGAGACCATTTCTTCAGTTTAGATAGCTTGTTTATGAGAAAAATTCCCGTTCCCTGAGATTTTCCGCACGGTTTCATGATCCAGGTGCTTTGCGGTGATTTACGGTACTCCTCGACAAACATGTTATAGTCGGCAGGCAGCACAAACGTAACAGGTACAAAGTCTAGATGAACGTACCGAGTTACCACTTGACCTCCGTGTAAAGCGACCTCGGCTTTCTCCGCCAAAGGGTTGCCTTCCCTTTCAAGCTCCTTTCTATAGCGCTTTATATTTTTCACGAGCAAGTCCTTCCGCGACAGTTCGTAGTGGTTCGGAAAGTGATTTATTATTTGGTTGTCATTCATCCGGTATCCGCTCTCGACGCTGAATAAGTTCCGGCACGTCTGCGTGGAGGCCCAGTAGAAGTTCCATTCATCGTCGGGCCCAACTTGGCTCCATCCCCGCCTCTCGAAGTTGCTCATCAAAACTGACTTTTCTAAGTCCGTGCAAAAGTTAACTCGGCATCTTTCGACAGCCGGCGCAGTGACGCGTCCGTAGAGACAGCTCGCGATTTTTTTAGCGTCTTGATTCATGGTTCGCGTTTATTTTTAATGTTTGTTGTGCTTATTGACCAAATATTCGAAGCGCAGGTGCGTATCCACGGTTGTCATGGCTTTCGACAAATATCCGTCGCTATTGGCCGATATCCAATACGGCTCGTTCGCTATGACTACGTGTAAACATTGCCGCTACGTATTGATTTTTAACGAGTTTTTCGATGTCGGCACTCCGGCTTACGTGCAACTTTTGTATGAAAGCAAAATAAGGTTGTTTAATATTAGTAAGAGGATTCCTTACTTGGCAATACTTCGGCATTTACAGTATTACGTGAAAGGTTTTTCATATAACTAATGAGCAGTATATACCTCAACGATTGAATCGAATATAATCAGGCGGAAACGAAACGGAGTGACCTTAGCTCACTATAAATAAAGTCGCTTTTTCGACAACCACATCTGTTTAACCGCGAAATCACGCAAGGTAAAATAAATAAGGTGTTTATGTTAATACCGAGCTAATTATCAAGACGTGTACTGCTGGTATATACTCGCTCTAAGCTTGACGCTCGTAAAAGACGTCATGTAAGCACTTTCCGTGTTAATATTGTTTTGTCGTTTTACGACAGCCGTCGCTCATAATGCCATGTTGAGCCATTAAATAAGCGGTAATTGGTTTTTTTCTTCTTCTTCGGATTCAAAAATGTAACTAGGTTTATAGCTTGTAAATAAGTGTTACCAAAAGCCTGCGTTTATTCCACAACTACATTAAGATTTTTTATTGTGTTATAAAATTCGTAAGTAAATGTTTAAACACCCAGGAATTATAATAGCAGCTACTAAACCAACAGAAATGATCGTAAAACACTTTATTAATGCAATGCTAATATAATGCATTATAGTGCATAGTGCAACTGCGATCTAAAAGGATTATTAAGTTCCCGACCCATTATGATTCCATCAACGCCATTATTGTACTGCTGTACAGGGTGTCGCTGGTTCAATTCCCGCACAAAATAAATATACAAGTACCTAGTTGTTCCGGATCTGACCATTTGTGTATGTGAGTGTCCATGTTTGTAAACCCACACACGTCCCTGGAGCAATTGCTAGTGTGGGGAAAAAACAACAACATAAAAAAGGGTTTAATAGAAATTCTAGTCGCTATTCTCGTGGCCAACAACTTGGGTCGGTAATAAAACACTCATTTCTAACTCACACATACGGCATGATTTAATAAATGTTTATTCCTTTTCCGTACGGTTTTCCCTCTTGGGTTTCCGGGAAATTATCCTTGTTATGTAAACTTATAGTTAGGGAATTACTTCCAAAAACATCGGGTTAGATGTTAAGATATATAGAATGAGTTTTGCGATATTATTTTTGGAAACAAAATAGAAAAGCTGTTCTATGATAAGTACAAACGGATAACTAATTAAGTTTGAGGTCGAAACGTTTGAGACGTGGGACACGAGTGTTGGTCTCCTTTTTAGATAGATCTCTAGACTAGTCCATGCGATATTTAGCGTGACTAAAAGGATAGGACTTAATTAGGTCAAAGACCTTTTTGCCGTTTTTGGACGTCAGTTTCCAGATGAATGCGATGTGGACTTTGAAGCCTAAATATCGTATTGCCTATGTCACATAATCTCTTTAATGTTCTATACAGGCATTTGTAGTTTAGTCACATTTTATAGAATGGTATTTCGATTTAAAAATACATTAATGAAAGCTTTGAAACTAAACATTCGATAAATTATAGAATCAGGCGTAACTTTTCGGGAAACGTTTAGTTGATTTAATGCCACAAGACAAATCTAGATGCAGTCTCACCCTCCCGCCTTCATTCACATGCACATGCAAGAAAGGATCTGCATCCTGCCTCCAATACTGGATTTTTGTCTTGCAGAGTTAAAACGAAAAAAAAGCATATAAAATAAGACATAATATACTATATATAAAAATAATATATGTATAATATAATATTCCACAACTATCACACAACGCCATCTAGTCCCAAGCTAAGCAGAGCTTGTGTTATGGGTACTAGACAACTGATAAACATACTTATATATTTCTAAATACCTATATATTATAGATAAATTACACCCAGACACAGAACAAATAATGATCGTGCTCATCACACAAACATTTGTCCTGGGTGGGAATCGAACCCACGACCCCCGGCATAGCAGTCAGGGCCACTAACCACTAGACCAACAGTCAAGTCAACATTCGTTCAAGACTTAATGTACACCTTTTAACATAATTATAGTATTGATCTCTGACTGTACATTCCTAAATTTAGCTGGCTATAGAACGAAAAAATTGCATTCACGATTTTACAAAGAACAATCCAATCATTGAACAAATTGAATATCCTCGGGGTATGCAATCTTTTTTTGTTTGAACATGACGCGCTCAGACGAGTTATGACAAAGACTGTCACATAGCTCTCACGTAACCGAGTTAAAAACTTGATGAAGTTAGCTGCTCTACTCTCTTTTGTTCGTTGTAGGAACTTCAGCCTTTGACTGCTTTTAGTTTTGCAAGCTGAAGTAGTTATAAGCTGCAGAGTGTGATGTATGGATGTTAGCAACAGCGCCGTCTATCAAGTCCAAAAACCATCAAAATTATCCTAAACTAGTTCCTTTTGAGTGTCGGAATAGCTTGCGTCGCTAAGACCCTACATCGTCGCTCATTAACGTTATAGTCGTGTGTTCAAATCCAAGCTGAGCGCATAACTACTTTTGGCGCGGGCATGCGGGCGGCGAGTAATAGGCGACTAGCAGTCCGACCATGGACCATGCCCAGGTCGATGGCGCGTTGTGTTCCAAGCGCGCCTCAAAGAGTGTCAGCATAAAGCCTGCCTAGGTCGTGGGACTGTCGAATTACCGTGACCCCGGAACGTAAAGGGCTATTGAAGGACACCGTGGATTTTAGTCAGTACGAGCCTGACGGTCCCTCCCGCCCTGCCCTGGGTGGGAGAACTCATTTGATGATTTTACCACCATACAAAAAAAACTAGTTCCTTTTGGTTTCCTCCGCTGCTCTGCTCCTGTTAGTCTAAGCGTGATCGTCAATACGTCACACTATTTTGGTGGAATCTTTCCATAAGCATGTTGATCTATTTATTAATGTCCATAACACGTGAGTATTTAGGTTATGAGAGGATAATGGTCACTGTTGGTCAGGTAATCCTATATGTATACGTGTCTTATTAATTATGTGACTATAATCCGTTATAGATAATTAATTATGGAACTGTTATCCTGCAGATTGATATCAGTTATCACTCAACTGTTAAGTAGGTACCTGTAACTAGAGCTGTTAATGTCATGCGCAATTAGTGGGTACGTGACGTCGGCTTATTCCATAAATCCCCAGTGTCAAATCCCCACCAGTGGGGATTGTTTCTTTTTACCAGAAATCCCCACGAATAAATACATTCAACCTAATGGGTATTTGTGGAAATCAATCAATCATTTTTTATTTGCTCTAAACTGGTAGGTATAAAATTGGTGTGAAATAAAATATGGTAAGAGTTCAAGCATGTTTAGCTAAGAAACAACATAGCATGCAAAATTGTTTTTACAAAATGTCAAAATTCATTTTTTTTCCGTAAATTCTTTTTAGCTGTAAAAAGTACATTCATTTAACCACTTGTACAGTTTAACATTTATTAGTCTACAGTTTAATGTTTTGAAGAAAAAACCTAACATACTAGTTAACTTGAAACTGTCAGATACGGGATATCTTCGTTAGGATTCTAAGATGAATTACCGTGACCCCGGAACGTAAAGGGCTATTGAAGGACGCCGTAGATTTTAGTCAGTACGAGTCTGACAGTCCCTCCCACCATGCCCTGGGTGGGAGGACTCATTTGATGATTTTACCACGATAAAAAAAGGATTCTAATATATTCCTTAAGTGACAGTTTAAGACTTTAAACTATGAATTAGGTAAAAACTGTTGATTAAATTTTGAGTTTAAAAGTGTTAAAAAAGAAACTGGTGTTTCAAACATTGTCAAGTCTTTTTTTTTCTTTCGGGGTTGTTTGGTTCAGACAATGAAGGGTTATTAACGTTTTACAAACAACCCTGTATAGTGCCCTCTCATGATTCAAACATGCAAATGATACACAATCCCACATAATGAGATGCGGGAATCAACTCGGCTTTCAAATGACAGGCAAGCAATCTCAGTGAGATAATGAGCGTATATGCCAGTCAAGTCGATAGCTAATCAAGGACCTACTTAGTACTTATACATTAGTCTGATTGATAGTAAGTTAGTGTCTCTGTTTGCCCAGTAATAAACGGGTGTATAATGTTCGATATAACAACAAAGCTTTAATGACCGTTATGACCTAATTTCATAAATCTACTTTTATTTCTGAATGGTCTTTACGTATACTTCTACTATGACCCACTCCACTGCCCTGGGATCTGGAGGCGACTGCCCTCCAGCGCGTCTATGAGTGGCGCGTGGAGGCGCAGCGCCGGGGCGTGACCCCGCTGCCTCGAGAAGTCGAGGCGCGGCGAGAAGACCTCCGGCGCGATCTCAGGGCAGTATGGAAGGAACGACTGTCGCGACCGACGGCCGGGCACGCCGCAATTGCGGCGGTAAGACCCCTCTTTGAGGAGTGGCTGGAGAGAAGTCATGGCGTCCTTACCTTCCGCCTGACGCAGGTCCTCACCGGGCACGGGTGCTTCGGGAGGTACCTGTGTCTAATGCGGAAGGAGGAAACGTCTGGGTGTCACCACTGCGAAGATCGCCCGGAGGACACGGTGGAGCATACGGTGCAGGACTGCCCAGCTTGGGCAGTGCACCGACGTGTCCTCACGGCTGCGATAGGCGGAGACCTCTCGCGCCCGGCATTGGTTGCGGCCATGCTGCGGGGCGAGACGGAGTGGGAAGCGGTCGCCTCCTTCTGCGAAGCAGTAATGCTCGCGAAGGAGGAGGCGCGCCGCGAGCGAGAGAGGACAGAGTCCTCCCTCCGCCCCAACCGCGGTGTAGGACGCCCACGGCGACGGACGTCGCGAGACGATCTCCGGCCACCGTAGGCGCGGGCATGCGGGCAGCGAGTAAAGGGCAACTCGCTGCCCGACCAAGGACCATGCCCGGGTCGACGGCGCGTTGTGTCCCACGCGCGCCTCAAAGAGCGTCAGCATAATGACGGGGCCCCCCCTCAGAGGGCCAAAGCCTGCCGGGGTCGCGGGATTATTCCCTTACCGTGACCCCGGAACATAACAGGCTATGAAGGACACCGTGGATTTTAGTCAGTAGAAGTCTGACAGTCCCTCCCGCCCTGCCCGGGGTTGGAGGACTCATTTGATGATTTTACCACGCTAAAAAAAAAAAAAAAAAAATGACCCACTCCAAGGTTATCCATTCATTACTGTGTAATGAAATCTTGATATAATTTCATTTCATATGGTAAAATTTATGAATGTGCAAAATAACACCCAATTAGTGTCTGTAAGTGCGGGGAGGATGGTAGCTTGACTTTTTTTTTTTGCTTTCGTGCTCTCAGAAAAATCATTTGATGATTTTTATAACCACCGAAAATAAACTACACCATTGAGGCAGTCCAAACTCTATCTTTAAAACAATTTTAATTTAATTCTTGTGCCGATGAAGTAAGACATAGGATACTAATTTTATCCCGATAGAAGCTTTTCATAGCAAAATTTTTGACTTCGAAAGAAAGTAGAAAAGAATAGGTTAATTGGCAAGCCCAAGACACAACAGTATCACTATATTATAAAACAATAGAATTAAGGAAGAACACAAGGTAGGTACCGTGTGCCGCATGCACGGCTGTGCAAATAGGCTCAGGTAGCCTACCATCAGGGCTTAAAGCGAGATTTAGTCCAGTGTGGGAACGAGATGGAACTAGACGACCTGTATAGCTCTGTCTCTTTCCCACAATGGAATCACACTCGCTTAAGACGTCATGGTAACTAAAAATCATGTCTAGTTCACTAAAAATCATGCCATAGTCGCCTGACGCTGGTTTCCAACTGAGCCTCGTGAGACAAGGATGATCGATGCAAGCAAAGTTGCGAGAAAAGCTATTCTTTCAATAAAATATTTATGTAGGCAAAAGAAAACACCTAATTAATTCATCACTTCATTTACCTATATTTTGTGTTACGACTTACGTGAACCGAATTTTTATGAGCAAAAAATTTTGATTACTCGAAGGAAATAAATAAAACAACAGCTTACAGCTTTTATTAAATGTGGCTTAAAGTTTAATATTTCAAAGCATTTTATTTAAAGGGGATTTATTCGCTTAATTAAAAACAGTTGGGGATTTGAGATGATTAATAAAACAGACGGACAACTAAATTTTATGCTTGAAAACAAATAATAATTCTAAAAAAAAAAAAACCTACTAATCCAAACTAATATTATAAATGCGAAAGTAACTCTGGGTGTCGAGTCTGCTAATTATTAGTCAGAATGGCGCCACAATGGCGTTTCAATTGTAGTGCTTATTCGAACCAGCAGTAAAAAATGGTTCGAATAAGCACTACAATTGAAACGCCATTATGGTGCCATTCTGACTAATAATTTGTAGTGCTTATTCGAACCAGCAGTAAAAAATGGTTCGAATAAGCACTACAATTGAAACGCCATTATGGTGCCATTCTGACTAATAATTTGTAGTGCTTATTCGAACCAGCAGTAAAAAATGGTTCGAATAAGCACTACAATTGAAACGCCATTGTGGCGCCATTCTGACTTATAATTAGCAGACTCGACACCCTGTCTGTCTGTCTGTCTGTCTGTTACGCTTTCCCGCTTAAACCTCTCAACCGATTTAGATAAAATTTGGTACGAAGATGGTTTGAGAGCTGAGAATGGACATAGGATAGTTTTTATCCCGAAATTCCCACGGGAACGATAAAAAAAACATTATGCGCGTACGAAGTCGCGGGCACAGCTAGTATTATAAATACGAAAGTTTGTGAGGATGTATGTATTGTGTATCATGGAGGTATGTTTGTTACTCTTTCACGCAAAAACCACTGAACGGATTTGACTAAAATTTGGTATACAGATAGTTTAACACATAGGTTAACACATAGGATAGTTTTTATCCCGATTTTATGTTCCCGTGGGATAATTTTCGAGTTTTTGCGGGTGAAGCCGCTGGCAACAGCAGTAGGCTCTAATCGAGAATCAAACATTAAGTACCTTCCGGATTCTGCCCCCGCATGTAACAAATATTTGCATGACCTACAAGAAGTTGTTCCGAGTCTGGGTGTTTTCGTATGTTTGGAAATTTACCCACGAATCCACGATACAGAAGAGATTCCTAAAGCACATCAAAGTCAAATAAAAAAAAATACGTGTGGCACTTGGGGACTGCCACGGTTAAGCTATTGCATAGCATTTTTTATCAACTTATACTATTTTTTAGGCTACGTTCGGCCACGTCAATCAAGTGAAACGTCGAGAAAAACAAACACCGTGCCGAAGTCTGCCAAACTGAAACGACGTTAGAAGTTTTTTTCGTTACGGAATTTCTTAATTCGGTCGCCGTGCTCAGCCCGCGATAAAAGCTATACAATAGCTTAAAAATCATTTGGATGCAAAAGGCAGCAGAAGGAACAAGGTGTGTTTTAGGCAGAACGACTCTTAAGCTATTGTCAAACAGACAGGCGAAGCGAATACGATCCGAAGCGTTTTTATTTGTAATTTATGGAATTGTTTGAATCCAGTCACATAAAAAAGCGAAAGCGAATCCGATAGTCTATAATATGACAGGCTTCAAACAATTGCATACATTACAAACAAAAACGCCTCGCTTCCCGTTCGTCACGCCTGTCTGTTTGACAATAGCTTTATAGTCCACCCAAGGCGGGAAGAGCCATTTGAAATTTTTCCATACCAAAAAAATAAATATGAAGCCCATTTCAGCAAAATAGAATTGTTAAATATAACTGAAACAGCCCGTTTCAAACAATTTACTTTTGGTGCCATATGCGCCTTAACTATATTTTATCCGTAAGTGACTTTTATGTCCATTCAATACACTAGACGTAAATAAATAAAGTACGAACTAACGAAATAATTCATATTTATTATTTTTATGTTACCGACGTAAATTTATAATTTCATTGGAAATGCAGCCTTACGAACGAACTTACAGCTAAATTGAATGTATCATGATTAAGATTCCTTTTCGTGTTTCATAAAAAAAATACCGACTTCAAAAACAAACACATAAAAGACGTGTAAAACAACTTTTTTTCGGAAGTCGTTGACAAACGAGTCTATGAAATAAAAACCAAACCACAATTCGGAGATAAAAATTATTTTGCACTTACATAAGTTGTATTTGAAGTCTGAATTTTTTATTAGGTATTTTTATTATTGATCATACATAGGTACTATTAAGCAGGTATTTTTAAATTATTGAATATAATACAAATTGATTATGTCATACGGAAAGCTTAATTTTAAATATATTAACTTGGTAAACATATTAGCCACTAATTTACTCTTCAATTAAAGTTATTACAAACAATAATATAATACCAGCCCGTAAAACAATACAATACAAAGTTAATAACTTTTTATAAATTCTGTGAAATGCATTGTTTATTTATAATAATAAATAAAATTCTACAGTGGTTTGCACTATAATTTCCTTCTAATTTCTGAATAAAATGCTAGTGCAAAATCATCAACTATTAACCCTGTAACTGCTAAGTGTTACATTAATAAGCTGTTAGGCACTAAAAGTGTTAAAAAAGTTCCACGGCAAGTATAGCAGCAGTTGAGTGCCGTAGAAGGCCGTAGGCTGAGAGCTCTCCCATCCCATATAGATTAATGAATGTGGACGAAACAAAAGAGGCGTGCGCTTGGAAAATAGGGCTCCATTCTTTTAGCCTAAAAGAGATACAGCTAGATATACGTAGGTATATAAGAGCGGGTAAAGTTTGTGGGAAAAATTCATGCCACGATACAAGAATGAGTGGAAGATTTTCTTTAGAATTTGAAGTGACACTGATTTTGTTAAGCAATTGTAAGCCTAAGATTAAAACAGGGATTAGAGAAGAAAGTTTGCTTACTTTTGTGAGAGATTAAATAGTGACAAGTTAGGTAACAGACTCAGAAAATAAAACTTGTTTGTAACAGATTATAACGATAAGTCTGTTTTAAGCTCCTAGCGGAGAAATCTGTAACATTTTCTTTCTAGACGGGACGTCGTTTTTTGTAAAGAATAGGTACATGTTTTGTTCCCGTCAGCAATCAGCAAAAAAACCTGATTACAACTGAGCACGTACCGGTACGCGGTACTGACCTTCATTTACAAAAAAATCCAGAAAATTCCTGAAATACCCGGAGTAACATTTCTGGGCTCGCATCAAAAGAGGCAGTTTCCTGACCCCACTCGTGGTAAAAGGCTTCCCCTAAATAGACCATAGAAATAACATGTGACCCGTCAGGTAAATAAATTTTCCGCCACCCGCTCGGCTTCCTTCGTCACGTTTCGTGTAACTTCGGTAACGTTCGCCCATCATCGGCTGGTCTATCGCTAAGGAAATATTTTACACGGATAAACCAGCGAGCGATAGATTTTAAAATTGGAAGCTCGGACGCGCTGCACATTTTCTATTAGTTTTTAAAATGTACTTTACATAATGCACTTTTTAATATCCGCGCTCGCTTTATTACTTGTTGTGTTAATAATTATGCTTAAGCCTTGATGGAAACTCAGCCTGAAATAGTTGAGTAATCCGATTTGAGTAAATTATTTCTCGTTAATTACGTATTTGAATACAGATTGCACGTCAACGCTTACCTACCAGTGAATTATATCATCAACATTAATTAACAGCTTTTACATTTGAGTTCATCAAAAACTTTAACAGGATCTGTTAATCAGATACCATAATAAATTGATAGTTGTCATCAGTCTAGATTATTGGATTAATTTCAATGCGATTCGCGCAAATTGATTAATAAGCCTTTTGCTGATGATTGATTGTCGAATTTTGTTATTTAAGCACTTATTTCATTTAATTATTATTGGGCAAAGACTTCTAAATTATTAGACTAAGATTATGTACAAACTATAAATAAAAAATTACTGGTAATACCTATGTACAAAAAGAAAAATAGATAAAAGAAAAAAAAAAAAAAAAAAAAAACATTCAAAGGGCGTCAAAGAATACGTCCACACCGCTGTCAACGGGAACAGTGCCCAGAACGCTGGCAGCATTGCCACGTTGTATGGCAATGCTGATTCGTTGGCCTAGGAATAGGCCAGCCCTCTGGTCACCTGAAGAGTCGACTAAACGCCTGGCGATTTCCTTAAAAACGTTGTGGGCACTCGGACCCCATGGCCCCAGAGTTTCAACCCCAAACGGCTCAAACACATAGCTACTAGCTAAGCCAATGTATTTGCGCCGCTTGGAGTTTTCAGCACCTGCAGCAGCAGCGCCAGCACAACACGCTGTACTAGGAAGATGGGATGGCGCAAGGGTGTCGACACATGTTGCATCCCACACCAAAGGCCTACCCAGCTTCCATGGCATTATGGTCATACCATCTGGTCTCTTCCCATCGTCGCGTGCCAAGCCACTGGGTTCTAAGACGGCTGGCACCCCGGCGGTGACAAGAGCACGACGGATTATGTCATTTAAGCTAGCGTGTCGTGCTAACCGACCTGCACTCCTGCTGCAGGAAAGGCCATGGTGCCCGAGGCAGTCGACTACTTCACCACATTGACAGCGGTGTGGAGCACCACAAGGAGCGCCCAAACGTAGGCAAGCAGCGACCCGGAATGTTGTATCACCCAACATAGTGCCTATGTTGGGTGAAGGTAGCGCCTGAAGCCAAAGGCCCGACTCCCATTCACCCACAGCCAGCAGGCGGGCACGCTCCGCAGTATTGGTGGACGTATTAAGGAGATTATTCCGTACCAACCTGCAGAGCGGCTCATCCCACTGTCTCTGGGAAAACGGGTTCACGGGCCGATCCGTATCTGGGCAAGCCACTTTCCAGGCGCTCTCGGCATCCGTCAAACACGGCACCTCAGGGTCGACCAGGGAAAAAGATAAAATTTTCCTGGTCAGCTTTTCAGTGCTGTGGACAGAGGACAGGAACGCCGGTAAGCTAACACTGGAAATTTTGCGGACACCGAGCCCACCAAAACGAATTGGAAGGGTGGCTTGAAGCCACGCTCGGTCATCCAGGGCCACATTAAGAATGGATGTTAATGTATTACGAATAATTTTGTCAATTTTGTCCAAGAGTTGTGGTTGTTTAAAAAGAGGGGATGAACGAAGAAAATACATGAAATTTGGACCAAAACAACAATATCTTAAAAGGGTGAAAGCCGAATGTAAACTAATTTGGGAGAGTCTTTCCGAAATATCATTAAAGTGTTTAATTTTGTTGTCAATGAATGATGGGAAACTTTCTGCCAAAATAGGGGAACCAAGGAGGTGCAGGGAACTTTTATCTAAAATGGTGATATTTGGAGCTATTTCATTAAATTTATCTAATGTCGATTGTCTGTCGGTAGCGTCAGTAACAAAAACTTCACATTTGGATGGGTTCAATTGAAGGCCTATTAATTTAAATTCTTCTTTGAGGAGTTGTAAATCGGCTAGTACGGTACTTACGTCACCTCCTAAGGTTCCATCGTCTAAGTACCAGACGTTAAATTTTGAATTTAATTTTTGAATAATGGGATGAATACATAAGCTGAAAATGACTGGCCCAAGAGGGTCACCTTGTTGGCAACCAACTGCAGATTCCAAAACGTTGTCCTTATAGAGTAATTTTGAAGGATGTCTATAACATTGCCAAATAAAACCATAAATTTCGGGTAGTTCCTTTTTGACTTCTGCCAACAAAGTGTCCCTGTTTACGGAATTAAAGGCGTTCTTCACGTCAACCTTGAGGATGACCTCACCTTTATCTGAATTTAAAAATGAAGACAAGGAATGTACGGCAGCCTCACAGCCCCCTCTGGAACCAAAACCAAGTTGTAGGGGCTGGAACTTAGTTGCAAGCGTTTCGCTAAACAACTTGCAACATATTTTGGCTGCCATACGCCTGTAGGTGCAACCGACGGCAATGGGACGAATGCCGCCGTCCTTCTTGCGCAGGGCGCAGAGGTTAGCCCCGTACAAGACATCGACGACGGCATCGTTCACGCCGCCGGAAAGCATTAAATTGACCAAAGCCGCAAGCTCCTTCATGAGCGACACACCAGCTTCCCCGGCGCCAGAACTCAACAGATCCTTCAAATGCTGTGGAGTCAGGCCGTCGAGGCCGCCGGCGGAACCGCTGCGGAAAGAGCTCACGGCTGCGATCAACTGCGAAGCGGTAATTTGGAAAAATGAGTCCTGAACAAGGGGGTCGGGGTGGATAGGCGGGTCGGGGAAGGTTAAGCCATCCGCAGGCGCCGGATGTTTACTCTCCAGAGCTGAAAGTGTCTCTGGAGAATATGGCGCCACCACGTCACTGCTGAACAGCAGTCTGGCAGCCCCCCTAATGTCACCCTCACTTAATTTGGACTCTACATGTGAACAAACGCCTTTCTGTGAGGAATTATGGAAAAAAGGTAATTTTGAGTCCAAAATATTTATCGAATTGTTACAATTTTCTTTAACTAATTCTGTCAATGATTTTTTAACTGCCAAATTTTTTTTCACATGTAGAATCCTATAAGGAAAGGTGAGTAACTGCTCCCAGGCTCGCTCCGAGTTTTCCTGGGTCGCGAGACGGACACATCGCGCCAAACTCAGCGCAACAGACCGTCTCGCGCCCCGGGGAACCCTTTTTAATATTGGAATGGAATTTTTGAATTTGGATAAAGTTGACCACAAAGCTTGATCCGAATGTATTGAAGTCGTGGTTGAGGCTGGGGGATTCAAAGGTGGGTGGATCTCCAAAACGGGCGTATTCGTGTGATCGCTCTGGTGCTTTTCAGATATTGATATTTAACGGTAATTATGTATCTCATTAAAAAGTATGATATTCAAATAGTATATTTTTACTTTTGGCCTTCAATTTACACTAACAGTTATGGAAATATTTAAGTTCAAAAAATTTCGCGACCAGAGCAATCATAATTGGTGCCAGAGCGATCATAAATGGTCAAACCAATTTAAAAAAAAAAAGAATATTGATATAAAATTATTAGTTTTGGCGGTTTTAGTCATATTCAGTTGGTATACGTGTAACAAGATAACATGTAAGTGATACCTTTTCTTCCGGAAGTCGGTGGCTTTGCTTTTTATTTCACTAACTATGGTCATCCGACTTCCGAAAGAAAAGTTATTTTATACTTTTTTGCGTTTGGTTTTCAATTCGGTTCCTTTTTTTTTTTTCAAAAAGCTTTTTATTTTTATTTTTCCCTTTTAGTTTAGATATTCAATTAAATCGGTGTCTTTGAAAATCTACAATACAAGTCAGCAAAAAAATGGATGTATGTGGGTAATGTCACAAGATATTCATTAGTTTTTTATATTAAAACCGTTCATCATCATCATCTCAGCCTTAGGACGTCCACTGCTGAACATAGGCCTCCCCTTTTGATCTCCACATATACCGGTTGGAAGCGACCTGCATCCAGCGTCTTCCGGCGACCTTTATAAGGTCGTCTGTCCACCTTGCTGGTGGACGTCCTACGTTGCGCTTGCTAGTCCGTGGTCTCCACTCTAATATTTTTCGACCCCATCGGCCATCTGCTCTGCGAGCAATGTGGCCTGCCCATTCCCACTTCAGCTTGCTAATCCGGTGGGCTATATCGGTGACTTTAGTTCGTCTACGGATCTCCTCATTTCGGATTCGATCACGTAGAGAAACACCTAGCATAGCCCTCTCCATAGCTCGTTAAGCGACTTTGAGCTTTGAGATGAGGCCGGTAGTGAAAGACCACGTTTCGGTGCTGTGATTTCAGTGATGAGTTACGCTCATCACTGGTAACACACATTGGTAGAAGACATTCGTCTTGAGGCACTGAGGAATGTCGGACGAAAAGACATTGCGTAGTTTCCCGAACGCTGCCCAACCGAGTTGGATTCGGTGGGTTGACCTCTTTCTCGAAGTTGGACCTACCTAACTGGACTGCTTGTCCTAAGTAGATATATGAGTCAACAACTTCGAGTAGGTACCGAGTTTCCAACAGAGACTGGGGTGGGCACAACATTGACATTTGACATAATTTTTGTCTTGTCCATGTTCATTTTCAAGCCCACCCGTTGTGAAACTCGGTCGAGGCCATCGAGCATCATGCTGAGTTCCTCCATCAACTTTGCCATGACTACGATGTAGTCGGCAAACCGAAGGTGAGTGATGTATTCGCCGTTGATGTTGATGCCAAGTCCTTGCCATTCCAGGAGCTTGAAGGCGTCTTCCATTGCGGCAGTAAACAGTTTCGGGGAGATAACGTCCCCCTGTCTTACGCCTCTTCTCAATGGAATCGTCTTCGTGCTCTGTTCCTGTACTCGGACCGACATGGTGGCGTTATTATACAAGCACTTCAACACCTCGATGTACCGATAGTCAATACGGCATCGGTGGAGTGACTCAAGTACCGCCCATGTTTCCACCGAATCGAAGGCTTTCTCATAGTCCACAAACGCTAAGCATAATGGCAAGTTATACTCTTCGGTCTTCTGTATAACTTGCCGCAGCGTATGGATGTGGTCTATGGTACTATAGCCTCTTCGGAAACCGGCTTGTTCGGGAGGCTGGAAGTCATCAAGTCTGTGTTCGAGACGGTTCGTGTAATTATAATTATGTTAAAACCGTTCCCAGAATAAAACTAACACTTTTCTGAAAACCGCATCAAAATCGATTCAGCCAAACGCGAGATAATCGCGGACAAACATTCATACACACATACAGGCCGAACTGCGAATCTCCTTTTTTTTAAGATGGTTAAATAGTTTTATAACGTACAATTAGTGCAAAATATCATTGCTCTGGTCTTTTTGGACAGAGCAATCACAGCCATATCGATCAGAAAAAGTCACAAAATCATGAATATAGCCGAATTTAAAAGCAGTAGAAATTTATAATTACGTGTCATAAAAACCATCATAAAGATCACCCAATTCACATAAAAAACAAATTTACAAGCTTTATATTTAATTTGAATAACGTGCCATATCAATCATAAAATTCGAGAACCAAATCCAGAGTAATCATAAACTTGCCTTCGTGAACTTACCTTCGCGGATACGTGGCACAAAGGTATCCTCCTCAACGGTTAGACCACTGCTGGTGCTACCCAGCGAGAGTAGAATAGAGTGTCTATAACGCGTAACTAGGCATGAGCGCGATGTTTTACCTCAGCGCAGAGCGATGAGATAAAATGCCCGGACACGAATTTAAATTCAAATTGTGGCAAAAGTATTCATAATAAAACTACAAGTATTTTATAACAATGAAGATTAACTATTTCTTATGTAATCTAAATAAGTTGTTTCATATGTAGCTTCTCACTAAAAAAATAAAGAATATTTTTTTCATTCAATCGGGAGTTAGGACAACCCAGAGCGATCAGGATTTTAGTGTTTAAGATTTTTTTTTAAATATTTTAAATAAACTTATTCATAATATTAGCCTTGTACCAGGTAGATTAGACACTGAACTGCATATAAAAAAATATTTTGAAAACGTTTTTCAATTTTAAAATGGGTTTATTCAGCCCGACACGAAAAAAAATGCCTCTGGAGATCGACCCAGGTACACTATGCGGTTTATGAACCTTCCCATAGTGTATCTTGAACCCCCGTTCGCCTTTAAAGAAACGAGGCTGGGAGCAGTGAGGACATCTCACCAGTTGCTGCACATCCAGTAACGTGGTAGGTTGACTGGCACTACTAATCCCGGCATCGCTACTGCCGACGCTGTACATTAAATAAAAAGATACACTTACCAGCTATTATATACACAAATTAAAAAACGATATAGGAAAAACACAAAATAAATACACATTTTTGGAAGATATTAAATGTCACTTAAAATGTCATACGACAAAACGTTATTGCACGGACACGGACCATAGATATTTTTGAAAACGGCGCAGTCGCGCAGGCGGCCTGGAGCGCCCGCCGCGCCGACCGCGCCGATGAACGCTAGACGCGACGACCAGCGACCGGGCGACCGCGTCGTCCGCGATGACCACGCTGCCCCAGCAACCGTTGCAGCGGGATAGGTGCACAGCTGCAGGTCACCTGTTCTGACCTTGACTAGTTGCCTAGTTCAATTATTAATTATTTATTGAAGAGGAAGATCCTGAATGTGTAATATAATATTGGCTCTGAGTGTCAACTTTTTATGTCCGACAACGAAAACACGGGAACGGATAAAAAAATTTATAAATTGTATTTTGTGTCTTGCATTGCACTGAATAAATGTTTTTTCAATATAATTTAATTAAAAATACATAATAAAATATGCATTATGAGTTTTTTTATATACATTTAAAAGTTATTCGTCGCACCGTCGCCATGGAGACGTTTGTTTTTTTTCAATTTTGTTATTGTTGATAACCTTCATTAAACATTAATTAACTGCATTAAAATTGTGGCACCTATCTATTTCTACAGAACATTATTTACGTTGGTAAACAACAATTCAAAAAAAAAATGGCGACACAACAAAAGCTGTATTAATAAGCTATTGCATAGCTTTTATCAGCTCTGAATTTTTGAAAATATTGACCCGGTTTGGAATTGAGACCTGGGAATCCTATATAAAAGACTTACTTATATCTTAATTATAATTTATTTTTCTTTATTACAGTAGTGCACCACAAACATTTTAAATAAATGATGAAGGCGATAATTTTTTCTTGTTTTTTTAAAAATGCTATGCAATAGCTTTACCACGGCAGTCTCCGAGTGCCACACGTGTTTTTTATTATCATTTCAAGTAGGTACAGTCACGAGCAATAACATGTATACACTTAACAAAATTCAAACGCAAATTACTCGTAAAATACTGGTTTCCACTTTGAAATAAGACCTATTTCGTAACAGTATGGCTTCCAAAATAGAAGTCTAATGAAAAGGCAAAAGTTTAATCAATATGGTAGCAGAAAATCGCTTTTGAATACTCCTTAGACCGTAGACGTTTTGTAATACTACAGAACTTTTTAATAGAAGTAATATATTATTATTTAATACACTACACGTATCCCTACACTCAGTTATTATTTATTTTGTTTAACTATATTATTATTTTTAATAATTTATTTCTTTGCCTACCCTCGTCCGTGTGTCACTGCGTGGTGCCAACTGAAAACCAGCGCTGGGTGTCTTTCGCCCAGCAAATGCTGAGTTGGTAACCCTTTTGGCATGTCCGCCATGCTCATCAAAATTCTTAATGTTTTTTAATTTTATTATATCATTATTATTTTTTTGTGTGTGTGTCCTAATCAAATAAATACATTTCTATTGTATTCTATTCTTAGTTCTAAATAATTCCTTTCCATTATGCTTTAATTTTTTAACAGATCCATACATTTATTGATTCTAACTAACACCTTATTTATTTTTACCTTATTTATTCTTAGTGTATACATACTATTGCTCGTGACTGTACATGCTTTCAAATAACTTAAATCAAATACAAGCTCATATTTGGACACGTGCTTCGCTCCTCCCACTCCAACTCAATTTGAAATTCAAATGTAAGATAAAGTAGACTTTAACCGTTTGTAAGATCCTATCTATTGCTATAGGGACCAAAATTCATCAAAATCTGTACAGAAAAGCGTGAAAGGGTATAAAACAGACAAACAACACTTTCCCATTACAATCAAAGTTGTTCGTATCGTGGTCTCGTCCCTTATTTCCCATTTAAAATCTAATAAATTCTAGCTTTTTATGGGTTAAGTCATAAAGAAACTCATCTAATGCGAAAATATCATAAATCTGATCATAAATTCCTATGGTTGCATATAAAATTCTATGCTCTGCTGAGCACAGACAGAGTTTCCGGACAAAATATAATTTTTTGGGACACTCCGGTTATTCTGGGAAACAACTAATGCACATTTAGGACAAATGTTTGTAATAAACAAAATATAACGGAGTAATAATTATTATCATTTTAATGATGAAGGTGTTTCTATGAATATTTGTGGATGTACACACGGCTATACACATCAAGCTATACAAAACCAGGTTGTCTATTTTGTATGATTGGTACAATGAACAGTCCGCTAATACTGGTTTTGCATAGCAAAATGTGCAGCTGTGCGTACATGTAGGACATGAGTGTTTGTTTGTTATAATGTGGTGTCGCGAAAAGCAAGATAATTTGCTGAAATTAATTAGTCGCTAGTTGCAAATGGTAAAATATTATTCTACTTTAATTTCGGTAAGAGTTATTTATTTTCTAAAGAATTACATGATAATTATCACTTGCAAAGCACGCAGAACTGGTAAAATTCTTGAATGGCGACCACGCACCGGCAAGCGCAGTGTAGACGTCCACGAGGTGGATGGACGATTTGATGACAACCACATGATAGCGCTGGATGCAAACCATCACTTACAACCGGTCTCATTGGAAATCTATGGGGAGGCCTTTTGAGCAGTTGACGTCCTACGGCTGATATGATGATGATGATGACTTACAAAGACACTAAAACAAATGTTTTGTCAGTAAGCGCAAAAGTTTGAAAACTAAATTATACATAATCGTTATCACACTTTATATAGGTTACCCAGGATAGCATTGGAGAGAGGCTTCTAAAATTTCCACACTTCCTTGTATTTGTATTGTATACTCTATTTATAATAACTTATTAAATGAGCTATTTAAGAGAGGAGTAAAGCGAAAAATTAACAGAACGAACTAATTAAACAGTTGTTAATTAATTATTGTATTTTTAATACAATTAGGCGGTGGGTTGTTGTCTGTTTCCCAACGATTAATACTAAAAGCCCTCTTGGAACCGTATTACCCTTAATCTCCAAACCAGAAATAAACAGAAGAAAATTAATAAAACAAGACATACAAAACAACGTACATCAGCGAAACACAGTCTCCAAGGAAATTTACTTTAAGAATATTGCACAAGTTTCAAAACTTTGCTAAAATTTTGTAAGCCTAGATATGTATATTCCAGTGTACATTATGTTAATATGTACACTGGAATATACATTCTAGGCTACATTCCATGGACAAGTTTGTAGATGCGGGCAGCGCCACGGGACGGCTCTAGCAAATTTACAAAACTTTAATTAAACTTCAGAACGTAACTTTAAGTTTAATGAATCTAAACTGCTGAAAACGCCGCACTATGTTTATCTTCAATACTGATAATGAAGGAAGTTACTATCTGGTATTGTAACAATAGTCGGTTATTTTAACAGCAAGTTTTGTTGTATTAATCTTCTACTATATAAAAATAAGTCGTGTTTTCCTTCCTGACTCTATAACTCCAGAACGCACGAACCGATTTCCACGGTTTTGCATTTGTTGGAAAGGTCTCGGGCTCCGTGAGGTTTATAGCAAAGAAAATTCAGGAAAAATTTCATCAGAAAAGCGGGAAAATCTTTTTTCACATACAGAAATGTTACATAAAACGAAGCCATCTGGTGGCGAAACGGTGTTCGCCGGGTTTGCTAGTCTACTCTATTTTTTTAACATTTGTATTTTATTTTTTAATATTAGTGTAATTTTATTGTCATAAATATTACTATGTACGAACTATTTTAAGAAATTTAACGCAATTCATATTATGATCCTATTAAAGAGACTTTTAGGTTCTCAGTTCAGCAATTCCAGGGCAATAGTGCCCGACCTAGTGGTCAACTGTGGCCCTGTTAGAACCATGTAGGCAATACTAGCTTTGTTCCACTAAGTGGAAGAAAGAAGTCTTCTTATCCGAGTATACCAAAGCGTAGGTGTATATAATGTATGATTCGTAAAATTTATTGCTCCTTAGGGACAAACAATATACGATTCTGTTACGGTTTCTTAATATTTAATTTTTAATTTGCCGAGAGAAGCCGTGCGGTAGCTGATTATTAATGCAAGTTGCTTGGATAATGAGCTTAATTTGTAGCTATTAGCGATCACCAGTAGCAGTCAAACTTGATATTTAATTTAGTGATTAAAATATCTTTAGGAGCCTATTTTCAAATATTCGATGGCACGATTGGTTCAGTGGTTGAGCAATTGGACTGCTGCGCTGCGTGTCACGTGTTCGATTCCCGCACGGAACAAATATTTGTATGACCTACAAATAGTTGTTCCGGGTCTGGGTGTTTGTGTATGTGAGTTTTTATGTTTGTAAACGCACCCACGACACAGGAGAAATTCCTAGTGTGGGGCAAAGTTTTTTAAACAAGAAAAAAAATGTGTCGTAATTCGGAAACCATGCAAACCTTTAAAGCTCCGGATGCGCTTAATTTGTCAGTTTAGTACTCTTAAAAATGAGTACAAAAGAATTCTTTTTCATGGATTAAGAGATAAACAGCAAAACCTGAAATAAAGTCCAAAAAATTCACGGTTCTATTTCCGACTTCAAAGAAATAGGAGGTTCTTAGTTCTAACCGTACGTTTGTCCGCGATTATCTCTCGTTTGGCTGAAACGATTTTGAATGGCGCCACCATTTGTTTCGCTGGGAGTGATAAAATCGACGAATATACTCGTGCTAGCGCCATATTCATATTTTACTCTTAGTACCAACAGTTTTCGAAGAAACATGACACTTGCCGGTAAACCAAAATGCATGAGGCAATATTGTGTTTCACGTCCGTATTTTCAGGTATTGAATATAACAGTCGCATAGGTAAATCTTCAGCTACATCTGCAGGACTTGCGGATGGCGAGTACGAGTAATAGGTGACTCGCCCCGTGGACAATGCCCCGGGTCGATGGCGCGTCCTGTTCCACGCTCGCCTCGAAGAGCTGTCCGCAATCTGACAGGGCCCCCTTAGAAGGCCATATCCTGCCGGTGTCGCGGGACTGTCTATCCAGGTAACCGTGGCCCTGGAACGTAAAGGGCTATTGAAGGAACACCGTGGATTTTAATCAGTACCAATCTGACAGTTTCTTTCGCTCTACCCTGGGCGTGAGGACTCATTTGATGATGATGGTATTACCAAGATAAAAAAGACATTTGTGGTTGTTAATATTTTGCCACAAGCTCCTCATTTGATGGAAATATGAAATACAGTTAACGGTAGAGCATAAACAATAGTTTAGTGTGTAAACAGAGTAAATCCAAATCAAACAAATCTATGCAAATCGAGGAAGATTGACAATTAACTCGGCTTAACTGAATGGCTTCTCTAATCCGATACACGATTGTTTTAACTGTCGGAAACTGCTTTGTTGATCGAAACGGATTTACGGATCCGATCGTAAATTGCAAACTTGCAACTCTGTTGATATGGTTATGTGGTTGTAAATAAACAGTAAACTCGTGAATTCCGTTCCGGATCTGAACAACAGGGTTGTTTCATCAAAAATCGTTGCGAGACAATGCTATTGAATTTGCTGGAAACTACGTCTGTATGAATTTGTTGCGGTTTATATGTAGAAACGTTGTATTTTTATTTTATTTTATGGCATTACAAGTACCTATATTAGTTGATCGTTTTGATTTTCTTTTTACGGTCGATAAATGAAAGCTATACTAATATTATAAATAGGTAAAATTGGTTTGTAAGTTTGTATGTAGGGGGTAATCTCCGGAAGTAATGATTCGATTTTAAAAATTGTTTCACTGGTAGAAAGCTACATTATTTGTGAGTGCTATAGATTATAAAGATAATATCATGCTTAGTTTACCGCCCCAGCGAAGTGGGCACGGGTCAGCTAGAACAGTTATTAATAAAACAATTTCTAAACTTTTTTTATTTTTTTAATTCAACTTTCTTCATAATACCTATGTAAAATTGTATACCTAGCTGTAATAAAATTGTAATTGTAGCAACTTAATATTTTAATAGATAGTACATCGAGTACTATCTATTAAAATATTAAGTTAGAAAAATATAATAGCTATACTGCTTTTATTGTTACGTCTTTTGTTTTACTGCTGCCTTCATCACAAATTTCTCCTGAGTCGTTAGTGCGTTTACAAACATGGAACCAGGAACTGGACCAGGAACAAACAATTGTAGGTCATATTAATATTTCCTCCATGATGTTTTACGTAGAAGGTAATTTAAAGATGTATTTCACATTATTTTGATAAATATTAAACTGAAACAGATACTATAAGATAATATAAAATAATGGATCATGTTTTTCTTATGATACAAGCTCATTATTACAGAGAAACGTGCCTTGTTTTATTAATTCGGTATCTCGAAATACAACAACTATTCTCGTCATTATTTTCTACTGAATAAGCAAAACCGTGGCGTACAATATTCGTTCCGAAATCAGAGGCCCTATTTTGGCTCTTCCCGTTTTTTTGAAATAAAGTAAACTAGAATTATGACGTTATATTGAAGGAAAAAAATAGTTCCTTGTTCATTAACACTACAGGTGCTTGCCCATCAATGTATATAAAAATCAATGCCACTTTTCGTTGTAATTTTATAACTCAAGAACGGGCTCACTTATAATATCCAAACCAACGGACTATTTAGTAGATGGTTTATGTGAAGTTTGCACTAAATCGATCGAGTGGTTCTTCATTTATCATATTTTTTGTAACAAATTCAATAAATGGCGGATTATTTAGTTAATGGGGATTTTGCTGTCAAAGTAGCGAAGCACGTACCGAAGCCGAGTTTTCCATACAATAAACGCAGTAAATACCTACTTCCAGTACGCTTTAAATAAAACACAGATATCTCGTGATAAAGCCTCAGTAACACAAGGATTAAATCTGATTTCATAATCTTTGTGAATATTTATTTCCGTAGCAAAATAAATTACAAGAATTCCTTTTGAATAGGTACTCGTTAATGAGTCTCCTGACCTTAACAAAATGTAAGGCATTTTTCTTTAATTTATTTCCTTATAATTTCACCTTTTTGTTATTAAAAGCACAATTTTATGTTATGGAAGAATATTAAAATGACTTGAATAATTTATGAAATTCATTTTAATAATTCGGTAGTTAAAGCTCATTAAAGAAAACTTCAAGTGAAGAACTTAATAAAATGAGACAAACCCGAAAATTCTTTCATTCTTGCATTTTGATTAAAACTTATGTGTGTTAACATAAAAAAAAACGTTGTCGATATAGGGAAAGATTTTGATCCTATTTTTTCTCGTTTTTAGGGTTCCGCACCCATAGGGTAAAACGAGAACCTATTACTTTTTACCATGACATCGCGGTCCGCCTGCCTGTCTGTCACCAGGCTTTTTCTTATGAACCGTGACAGTTAGACAGTTATTTTCACAGATGATGTATTTCTGTTGCCATTATAACAAAACAACATTTAAAGGGGCTCCTATAAAAGAGACATGATTTTTCCCCGTTTTATAGATGGTAAAATGCTATAATGGTACATGTTTATGTAAGCGTAGATTAATATATTCGCTTCATACGTTTCCTACACATTCATAATAATTTCGGCTCAAACCTACAAACTTTGTCAGGAACTTCTCCAGTTCTCCTACTCCATTCTTCAAAAAAAAATGCGATGAAAACCGCAACACACCCGTTACAACAAAACAGAATGAAACGTTAAAATTTATACAGAAAGTTAATAGACCGCAACCTCTGGCGCGCGTCCTCATGCTGGCAACATTAATTTATTGGCGCACAGACCAGGATATTTATAGCTCAGTCTTAGCCCAACTTTCGCTGGGAACACGCCAGTTCGCAACACGTGATAACTTTAGCCCGCAACTTCTTGTGAGCGAAGAAAATAAAGAAAAACTGATCATTCTGCACTAATAACGAGCAGATTAGGGATACAAACGCGGGCATGCGGACGGCGAGTAATGGGTGACTTGACGTCCGATCATGGACTATACCCGGGTCGATGGCGCGTCGTGTTCCATGCGCGCTTCAAAGAGCTGTCAGCAATCTGATGGGGAACCCTTTAGAGGGCCAGAGTCTGTCGTAAACCGTGTGAGCCTGGAATACCTATAAAAGGTTGTTGTCTTGTTGAAGCACGCTGTGGATTTTAGTCAGTACGAGTGTCTCTCCCTGGGTGGGAGGTGACTCATTTGATGTAAAAGAAGATTAGGGATACAATAAGTAGCCAAAAGCCTCGACACTAACGCTCAAGCCAAACGATCGTAATTTTTATAATTTGAGTTGCTTAATTTCGGTCGCTTTTATAGAAAAAGTCTGTCGTGACGCAAAATGAGTGGTCTGCACTGTACGAGTACCAGAACATGAAATTACGCGACTCACAAATTAAAAATTAACGCTCGTTTGGTTTCAGCCTTTAATACAATATTGTCTTTTGCTTGACGTTAGACTAGGTCTCAATCCCGATCCCAGTCGTCTTGTTGTTTCTACAGATTTTTTACGACCAGTATCAATCATTGTGATGACTGGCATCAGTATTGATCTTGAACTTCTTAACTTGATCGAGCTTTGCTGTCTCGACGTTTTTTTTGGTGGTCGCCCTTGTTAATTCTGACATTTATCATTTGTAGTAGCTGAATAGTGTGGTGGGCTTTTCCTGTGTCCCATAGTAATGGCAAACCAAAGATTTAGACCATAGACAATATGAAGGTACTCATTGCTTAAAATCCTCTTAGAAAAACATTCCAGACAAAAAATAATAAGGTTTACAGGAGTGTTTCTTTTATGCGGGTTCTGCAGGGTATGTATCGTTAATTAAATAGCTTAAGGGTGATAAAGGTACAGTGCCTAATTAATTGGTGTCCTGTATAAATATTTAAACATTAATTTGGTCCCGAAATAATAAGAAACCATTTTCTATATGTACCTATAATTATTTAGGAACACAACATTTTCTAAAATACTTGCAATAATAATGTTACCAGGATTAATAATATTAAATAAAAATTTTCACGTCTAATTCCGAAATTTCAAACTAAATTGGGGTTTCGTATGTTTTTAAAGGACTATAAATTCAATTTGCTAGAAATTTGTTAATTTGAAATTTATTAGGGGCCTGTGGAATACACAATGAGGGGTTCAAAATGGTTGACTGCATAGAATGTCGTAGTCTAAATTAATAATGGCAGGCTTCGAGAGAAAGGGTTTGATGCTGACAAGTACCTGACTATTATCGGAAACACAGAACATAAAGGCGCTCCCTTTGCGAGCTTTTACCTGTAATGTAACGTTACAGATTCGAACATATCATCAGTGAGTGAAGGCAATCGAGCATCACAATGCGCACATTGTATCAAATCTATACTAAATGTACGCGAATGCTCGTCAGTCAGGGAGGCAGTATTGTAATGTAACGCTCAAAGTCGTATCTATAATGTTACATTACACGCGAATGCTCCCGGTGAGGGTTTCCTAAAACGAGAAGAAACAGAAAACGAATCACAATCGTAAAAAAATGTTTAAAGGATTATTTATGGTTAGAAAGAAGATTACTACAAAGACAACAACAAAAAAACTGACCAAATGTGAATCGAATTCGCGTTTTCTATACTACATTATCTATAATATGAAAAAAGTAAAAAAATCACTTTTGTTGTTTGAAATCTCTCATGTTTATTTTATTCTGTTCTTATAATATTAATTGTTGCTTTAACGGCAACAGAAATACATCATCTGTGAATTTCATGTGTCTAATTATCACGATTCACAAGATATAGCCTGGTGACTGACGGACAGAAAGAAGACTTAATAATAAACTTAGTAACTTTTTACCCTTTGGGTACGGAACCCTAAAAAGTATCGATGCTGCACTGATCCCAAACAAATTGAGATACCCAAGGGTTCTAGAATTATGTTAATTTTACTCCGTTGTTAAACTCTATTAGCATTTAATTATGGCCCGTCATTTGTAGAAGAAACCGAGAAACACTCGTTGTTCCTCTCATTTGGACTTTTTTATTGTCTACTTACATTTTTTTAAGGTTTGAAAGGTCAAAGTTCATCTTCGTCGTTCTATTTTTATACTACCTACGTTTTAAATATAAAAAAACATCTTTTTAATTATATATTTTGTTTTTATTCTTGGCGTGTAAAAATTAGGTGTCGTCCAATGAGTCCTCCGGGTACAAATGAAGGGACTGTTAGACTCATACTGAAAACTTAAAGCAACATTTTCTTCACATACTCTTTGAGTTCCAGGGCCGCGGTAGATATATACCGTTTTAAGTCAATCCCTGCCACGAAATTAGATAATAAGTACCTATATAACTTAACATTTCTAAAACAACAAGTTGCTTTTGAACAAACTTCCTTAAAGCACTCTACGCTTAACAATATGCAATACGTTTTCTTTATAGTACGATTCCACCAAAATATTTGCAGCACATTTGTTCGCGCACCTTCAGCAGTGCGCGTAGTAAGCTGCTATCGTATTTAGCCTCGGTGTCCACCAGCAAGGCTGTGCGTAACTTTTGTACGCGCACATTGCAGCACATTTAAGCGCGAACATTTTTAAACTAACTTTTGTTATGTGCACGTACAAATAACAAGCCCACTGCTCACGTGTGCACGTACAAAAGTATCCAGGTATCCGAGAACATTTTAGAATGTTCGCGTTTGCTTGAGTGAGTTCACCAGAGCGAACATTTTCCGCACACCTGCACCGGTGGAATCGCATCTTTACAGATAAATAATAACTTTTATTCCAAAACAAAGTTTCGTATGAATATTACGAACAAAGAGCGAACTAGTACACATGACTTGACACAGAACATTAAAGATCACGGTAACTTCCTCGCTATGTATTATAACACAAATATAGTATAACGGCATTACGGTTACTAGATCTTGGGTCACATAGCTTGTATGGGGCTGTAAAACGAGCGTGAAATTGCCTTTAAATTACGTTATTGGGTATGAGGACAAATGCTAACTTTAAGTCGACTAGTCGACTTACTCCGGGCCCAAATAAGCTTTCTACTTTAGCAATAGGATAAAAATTATGATTTTTTTGTTTTATGAATTTACATTTTTTTACCATTTTACGAAAAATAACGTGATTCCTAATCTTACAATTCATGTTTGTGATGATGGCTGTTTGTTACTTTTTTTTACTCAAAAGTAACTTGGACTAAAATTATAAAGATAGTTTATATGCCTGTTTAAATATCTAGATTAACCTCTTACATACTTTTAAATAAGATATAACATTCCCCTGGGTTAGCACCAATAATTTTATAATTCGGATTATGTGGCTGACACACATAAATAAAAAAGAATCCAAAAGGTTTCTGTTTTGTTTATGTGTGTCACACAAAAGCACCTTAAAAACCTTACGACAGAGCACCTTAAAATTAGTGGCACCGCTAAACCTGTATATTTATCCGAGAACCTAACGGCAAGGAACAAAAGGCTCTTTTTCCTGGCCCGTGATGCGGCTAAATCAAATGACTACGATTTTTGTTGGGTCAAACATGGCAGGATTTTTGTTCGGGAAAAAGCGGGCTGCAGACACTTTGAAATTAAGAGTGAAGCGGATATTGCTAGCATTTTGAAAGTCACATGACTAAATTCTATCCTAGTTCATATCGCTAAACGCGTGCAAATTAATGTTGTAGCTTACTTACTATTGTCTTTTTTGATCTTTTGTGCTATAAAACTAGTCTGTAAGTTTATTTTTGTATCCCCTACAATTTACTATTCACAACTCACTGTCACACAAAATTACAATTACACACTTACATTACAAAAAAATCAAAAAAACTCACACAATCTGTTTACCTCAATTTTTTCATCTCATTCGTCTTATTATCAGTGTCTGGAAAAAACCGCTCGTAACGTCAAGTGGAATTATAGAATTGCTTCCAAATGCTTCTGCGTCTCTCAGTTTAATGTATTACTACAAAAATGGAAGATGTAAACACCATAAATACTGAGATAGAACAGGTTTCTGTCTCCAACTCATTCGTTTGCTCGCCCGAACTCACCTGCAACTATGTTACCCCATCTTCTATAAAAATTCTACATGTTAACATTCGAAGCATAAACTGTAACTTCAATCACTTGTTAGTGCTGATGGCTAGATTAAATTTCACGATCGACGTTATATTACTATCAGAATGCTGGCTGAGCAAATGCACAAATATTCCCTCTTTACCTGGCTACGTGACCCACGCTTCCAAATTTAAAAACCAAAACGAAGGCGTTGTTGCCTTTACCAAAAATGAGTTAAAATGTTCTGTTGAGGTTCCATCTTTCAATGATGCAAATTGCCTGGTTCTCAGATTTTCAAATAAATTTGCTCTTATCGCTCTCTATCGATCTCCATCGTACAGAGACTTATCTCCTTTCCTCTGTAGCTTAGATGATCTTTTACACAAGCTTGCAGCATACCAAACAATCGCCCTTGTTGGTGACATAAATATTAACATCATATCGAGCAGTCTCGAGTCAAAAACTGATGAATATTTAAATACGGTGGCAGCACACGGAATGCTTCCAGCACATAATTTCCCCACTAGACTCGCAAATTGTCTCGACCACGTCATGTTGAAATCTCCCTACACAGCCACTACCCTGGTACTTGACTGCCCCATAACAGATCATCTTCCTGTACTTCTTCTCTGCAACCCACACATAACAGTAAATACTACTAAAAAAACAAGCTTAAAAATTGATGTCAATGAAGTTTTAAACGATATGAAAAAGGCAGATTTTTCGCCTATCTTCCAGTGTAATAACCCAAACTTAGCAACTAAATATTTAGTCTCACTCCTGTCTGCTTCTATAAAATCCCACACACACTCTTCAATAATTCCTCGCAGACTACGTATTAAAAAACCCTGGATTACTCCTGGCCTATTGAGATGTATTCGACATAGGGATAAATTGTCTAGAACTTTTCTGAAAAACCCTGGAAATGACTCACACAAATTAGTCTTCCACCGCTATCGAAATTACTGCAATAATCTCCTCAAAAAACTAAAACACGATTATGAAACCAGCGAGTTCCAAAAAGCTAGGAATAACCCAAAAGCGACGTGGCGACTAATCACGGAGGTAGCAAACCTGAACCACGGTAACAAAGAACCTCCCACGGAGTTGTTGAAGTGCTGTGACGATCCCTCCCAATCAATTAACGAGGTCAATCACTATTTCGCTAATGTCGGCAACAATCTAGCCACTAAAATCCAGCAACCTACACCACCCACAGTCATCACAGACACTCGACCTGAAACTAGTGTACTGAGTTCAATCAGGCCATCCCCATCCCCATCAGCATCAATGGTTCTGTATGACGTAGACTATGATGAAGTAGAAAAAAATATCCTTAAGCTAAAAGATAAATGTGCTGTTGGCTATGATGACATCTCGGCGTCTGTTGTTGAGACTACTAGGCATACTATCATCCCCGCTCTAGTGCACATATTTAATCTCTGCCTTAACACAGGTGTCTTTCCCGATGATTTTAAAACCGCGATTGTTCATCCCATATTCAAATCTGGGGACAGGAACGGTGTCTCTAATTATAGACCAATATCTGTCCTTACTACTCTGTCCAAAATCTTCGAAAAACTTATTAACACTAGACTTGTAAATTATCTTACTAAAAACAATATTTTAGCCTCGAACCAGTTCGGCTTCAGACCTGGAAAATCTACGGATGATGCAGTTTTGGAACTCACAGATACAATAATCGGCCATTTAAATAACAAACAAAAACCAATTGGTATTTTCCTAGATTTATCGAAAGCTTTTGACACCGTTTCTGTCCCCCTATTACTTTCCAAGTTAGATAGCATTGGAATTCGCGGTATTGCTTACGATATCTTTCGTAGCTACTTGACTGACCGCAAGCAGGTAGTGAAAATCGGAACCTTCACTAGTAAAGAGGAGATAGTTTCTTATGGTGTGCCTCAGGGTAGTGTTCTCGGACCTACTCTCTTTCTTATTTACGTGAATGAACTCTGCCAACTATCACCTCCAAATTGTAAAATCATCACATATGCCGATGACACAGCACTTATCATTCACGGCAAGGACTGGCCTGATACCTTCAATAAGGCGGAGATGGCCCTCAGCGTGGTCATGTACTGGTTACACACAAACCTCCTCACGCTCAACATCAGCAAAACTAAGTGTATACCCTTTACCTTAGGCATCTTAGGTCAGCCCCCCCAGTCCTTAAAAATCAGAGCACATGTTTGCACACACACTAATTATTTCACTTGCAGTTGTATACCTATCGAACGAACCGATAACATTAAATATCTTGGAGTAATCATAGACAATCTCCTTAAGTGGAAAAAGCAGGTTGACTCCATAGTGAAACGTGTGCGAAGATTAATTTTTATATTTAAAAAACTTAGGGGGGTTGCTGACTTCAAATGCCTTATAACTGTGTACCTGGCTCTGGCGCAATCAGTCCTTGGTTATTGCGTAACAACGTGGGGCGGCGCGCACAAAACTACCATGCTACGCCTAGAAAGGGCGCAGAGGGTCGTACTGAAGGTCCTATCAAAGAAGCCAATCCGAACCTAAACCACGTCCGAACCAACATCTGACCTCTATTCGCATTGCAAGGTCCTTACCGTCAGGCAACTCTTTATTTTACAGACCGTACTCAGAAAACACAATCTGATACACTATGACCCAAATTACAGCACTGCAAAACGCCTCTCTGACAGAGTTTGCAAAAATGTACCCTGTGGAACAGCAGCAGCGAAAAGACATTTTAGGTTCATCAGCTCCAGGCTTTACAACAACTTAAATAAGACCTTAAATATCTACCATTTACCCCGATGTCTCTTGAAAAGAAAGCTGACCGAGTGGTTGAAAACATTGACATATGATGATACTGAGAAATTTGTGGAAACCTAACATGCACAAACACTGACACACACCCAAATTCTCACTTACACACACATACACCCCCCACACTTCACACAAGCACACACTCATTCGCTTACATACCCTTCATCCACACCCACTCCAACCTACACGTACACACCCCTTCTCTTTTTTTTAATTTATTTTTTTAAATTTACTCCCTATCTTATTTCAAAATAATTGTTTAATTTTTAGTTAAGTCTTGAACTGCCTAGTATAATTATTATATTCTTGTCTGGATGGGCGCTGATAGCTGCGACACAGTTGAAAACTTTTGCAGCTATCATCGTTAAATATTGTATTGTGCCAACAAAAAAAAAAAAAAAAAAAAAAAAAAAAAAAAAAAAAAAAAAAAAAAGATACAACTGTAAATTATTACGTAGTGCTAATTTGTGTAACGTTCATTCGAGGATATCCAATTCTCAACGAAACACCAGTCTGTTCGAACTTCGAACGTAAACTTTAGAAAATAGAATCTGCGACTATTTTAAAACAAATGAGTTCGTTCAAGATTCGAAATCGAGTGAACGTTAGAATAGCACAGAGAGCAGAGACCTACATAAGCGTGCGAGCCGTACTTGCGGAGGTCGTCCAAAAAGTCTATCACTTTAGATGAACTCTCGTACCGCAGATTGTTTTGTTACAAGCGCTAAAAATTATGAACCTAGTAAATGATGATGTGACGTCTGATAGAGGAGAATGGAAGAAAAAAACGTGTTTGCGACCACAAGTAAGTAGTACTTCAAATAGCTACTATTTCCCTTGGGAGTAAAAATTTCACGGGCGAAAAGTTTCGCTTATAAGCAGGTAAGGACGTTTCGCGAAGGCCTGCCAGAGGGTGCCAGAATACCAGAGTGGCAGTACCAGTCCGCCATTCGGCCACTCTGCCACCGATCGTTCATTGTAGGTGGGCGAACGATCCATCAATGCCACCGCGCGCTGATTTTATTTACCGAGAAAAGTACCGTGATTTGTACTACGTGTATGAACGGCACGTTTCTCCGAAATTGGATTTAAACGAAAAGTCGAAGGGAACGTTCTGTTATTTGTAAAGATTTAAGATAATAATAGAATGTTAAGAATTTTTATTTCAGTTCATTTTAATGCGTTGAAAATGTTGAAATGTTGATATTGTTGGTATTATGTGAAAATAATTTAACATAATAAGTCATTCATCGTCGGCCTATAATGTTCCCACTGCTGGGACACAGGCCTTCTGGAGAGGACGCCTGCGTCCCAGAAATGAAAGAAAGACCACAGAGGTGAGAGGAAGTGTAACAAACCAAGCGGTCCCAGACGTAACATGTGTTCGAATTTTTGACTCTAAGACGAAGGTGTCCTCACGATGTTATCCTTCACTTCTATCCGAGAGCAATGATGACGAAAAAGCGATAGCTAAAAAACCTACAACTCGTAAGTCGAGGCCGATACCAATGCGCAACACTGCTGTAACATATTCGTAATGCTATTTATCTACATTGCATTTGACATTTTATCTGAATGTCAGAGACATACGAATACGTTCAAAGACCTCTTTAAAATCCACATTCAAATACTTTCCTTTCCTTAACTTCTTTGTCTTGTTCGCAATAATCCTTTCCGTCTATTAAAAATGGAAAACGATGCCAGATTAAAATGGACTTCAATTTTATTAAAAGGTACAACGCAGAATATCTTCCTAGAAATAAATCCTTTATTCCTTTTGTTCAAACGCTGTCTTCGGCGCCCAAACCTTGTATTATGAATGCGGGCACTAAGTTCAACTATCACGATTCCGAACCATTAAACACTGCGAAATACTGTTCGCAATGTTCTATATTCGTGTAATATTATTCCCTAACACATATTAGGTGTTTAAACGCATTCATGTCCATTATTAACACCACATTACCTTAAATGCCGCGAACAATAAGACTGCGGGAAAAAATTCAATGCATTACTTAGCGCTATAACATTTTTTGTGGCGTCATCTTTCGCTTCATAAATTTTGAGACATTATCAAAGTACTGTGGAGGTGTCAAGGGAGTTCGTTTCTAAGTCACTTTAGGATTTAACCAGATATGCTTATATGCTATAGCTATAAAACATGTTTGAGCCACTTTCGGTTAAAACATTAGGGCTATGGGATTCAAATGCCCACAAATGTTTCAAAAATATCACCAATGCACAATGGTTTAGTCGAATCTTCGCGTTATCAGTGAGGTGGCCTATTTCGTGGATAAGGAATTGATATTGCAATCCAACGTGGTAAACCTGCCAGTGTTCTGTCAATCTGTTCTCGCTTCGAACCGAAGTTTTGGCCCACATTCCAAATATTCTCGATTTAGCCCAAACAATATGCTCTTTTCGTCCCAAAATGTATTTTTTTTTTTAATATAGGTAGTTTTTTTTTTTGAAATCATTAAACTGTCTTCTAAATACCATTTTTGCGGGATTCGGTTGGGAAAAAGTAAAGGATTTAAAAAACAGTCAACGACGAATCGGTAATAACTGCGTGGCCAAATAATAAAGAACTTTCTGTTTTTATACTAAACAAATGCTTAATGTTTTTAGTTACACATTTTATTTTAATCTAGGTATCACAATAAGGTTCAGTATTCTACAAAGCACAATAAATTGCTAATCGCCCACAATTCTCATTTCCCTAACAGCGCAAAAATAGTTTTTCCGTGAAAACTTAATAATTTATTTTCCCCGACCCGGCCATTTTCCTTCCGCCTTTCACAAGCTATACTAACCCGTGCATTGGCATTTATACATAATAAATAATGACGTCATCCAATCGGGCCTTTCCAAATCATTTGCTGGATCGAATTAGGGAGAAGGAAAAAGTTCCATTGAAATATGACACCTGTTCGGGCCGACTCGCTCGAATCAAAGGGCGATGATAAAGACGGAGGTTTTCAATAACGGGGAATGGGCCCCTTTCTTCAATATATCTATATGTTTTTCCGTTCCGGGACTTGGCATTATCTTTCTCCTAATATATGTGGTACCTGTGTGTTTATACACGAACCATCATTTGTTATGTCATGCTAAGAAATTATCGTTTCTTCGGAGAAACGAATATTATTTTCTGAATGAGTTATCTCTGTTTTGGGTCTGTTATGAAATGTTTTTGCACGCTCCGATATTTATGGATAGTTTTGCTGAGGTCCGCGTTTTTTTGTAAACAAACTTTCAATCCTTGTTGACTTGTTCGTGGGAGCCTTTTGTTTTTAATCCAAGTGCACCCTTAAAAACACCTATTTAAAATTTTGATTATGTTTCGATCACACGTATGAAGTTTAGACGTTGCCAGTACGAAATAACCAGTCAAGTCCCCACTATAAATTCTTCAGTACATTTCATGTAGTTGAAATACCTACTTAAAACTTAAAATTGGATTCAAGACAGTATCGGTTCTCCATTGCATTCAGTCTCACAATCGGTTCTCGTCGTCAATCCAACAATCTTAAAGCAGATAGTTCTTCAAACTTTCCTCATTTAATTTAATCTTCGTCAGCTGCGGGTGACTATTTGCTTTTCCTTTTTAGTTTAAAGTTGGCGTTTACGAAAGAGCCAGAAGTGAAAATTCGAACCGCAGAGGAAGTAATCTTGTATTTTAAAAGTTCCAAAAACGTTCGAAGTTTTTTACTGAACTTTAAGAAGTTTTATAGGTTTCTTAAAAGACGTAAACAGCTCATAAAATGCAAAGGAAAATCGATGCACAAATATAAAATTCAGTCATGCAAGAAGTGCTCCACTTCAGCGACTCATAGTACTTTTCAAACTTAAACGACATTCTTGTTTAATCCGTAAAGAATACTTACTTATGCTTTGTTCACTAGCATCGCAATAAAGGACATGCCTTTTGTCATAGCCCCTAAATTAAATTCAGTAGAGTCCGACTCGTATATTGTACTAGACCGGTTATAACTACGAGTATGTGTTATGAAATTCCGGTACTGTTGCAAATGCACCAAAATACGAGTAGTTACACAGATACCAGCTTTTCATAGACTAGTCCGATCTAAAGTTCAAGCACACAATATAAAACATACAGCGACCCAGTTCGGTATTAAAGCCGGACCAGGATCCTCAAAGTACCGTAAAACGTCCTCGGAAGATCGCTACAATTTATGCTCCATCCCAAATTTTGTATGGAAACGTTCGATAAAGGGTGACATTCTGGAAAACATAAATTCTGTTTAGGTTTTTCACATTTTACCCTCTCTACGAAACGGACCATTTTTACCAGTGTGGGAAGTTATGTATAATGCGAAATATAAAAAATGGACAGCGGATTACGAGCGGTTCGTATAATACGGTCGAGTGTTTTGTTTACTCATTGCTTTATCAAACAAATGTTGGGACGCCTTTGTGTTTTAATATGAACTGAGCGTGGCAATCGATGAAGTTCTAACGGGCGTGATCTAAAATGTATGATTATTTTAAGCATAAAAGGCTTATTTATAGACTGACATTTGTAGATTTTTGATACCTTAGTCGTTATAAATTCTAACCATAGAGGGGTAAAACGGGGGTTGAAATTTTGATACGAAAGTAGGTACTGATCAATCAAGGCACAGCTGTAACCTTCCATGAACATTGAACAGTTGAAATTTTCCACAAACGTTCTTTATATTTATACGTATAAAAGTGCACTAATAAGGGATTTTAGAAAATTCATTTCCTACGGGCGGGGGTTAAAACAGGGATGTAAGTTTGTATGAAAATCAATTTTCTTCTAATCCAACTTATAATATCGTATTTAGAATTATCAACCAAATTGATAAAACACGTGTTTCAAGATTTTTTGAAAATTACAACCCCAAAAGGGGTAATTGAAAATCATAAAGGAAAATACGAAATCCTTGTGGACAATAATGTCGCAGGCGAAGAGCGGGTGTTTGTGGTT
Source organism: Agrotis clavis (assembly GCA_954870645.1). Taxonomy (NCBI): domain Eukaryota; kingdom Metazoa; phylum Arthropoda; class Insecta; order Lepidoptera; family Noctuidae; genus Agrotis; species Agrotis clavis. The sequence goes on from OX940920.1 coordinate 15,869,558, forward strand.
GCCCTGTTCCGAAACGGCTCAAACGATTGTTTTATTTTAAAATATTAATGTTTGACGCACAGCGAGGTGGGCATGGATCAACTATTTTTTTAAAGAACTTTAGCCTCAAATTTGGCCCACTCTAGGAATTTCTCATGTAAAGGCGTTTGTGGATACGGATCAGCTGAATAAGTTTTTTTTTATAAGAACGTTGGCCGTCGCTGGGAATTTATCCTGTAGGCTGTAACGTGTGTGCTTTTACAAACATAGAAACTCAGATACACAAAATATCTCGGAACAACTACTTGTAGATGACATAGTTTTCCGTGAGGGGATCGAACCCGCGACACGATGCGCAGCAGTCCATCACTCAGTTACTGCGTCAACCGTGTTGTCACATACAATTTTGCTACAATATATAATAATTAGTTAATTATTTTCACAAAATACTGGCAAAACTTCAAACCATAAACTAGGACGAAAGTACTTCATCATCTGCATAGCCTTTTCCCAACTATATTGGGGTCGGCTTCCAGTCAAACCAGATTCAGCTGGATATCAGTATTTTACATGGAGCGACTGCCTGTCGGACCTACACAACCCAAGTAACTGGGTAATACGACACCCCATGGTAAGAATGCTTGTCAGACTTTAGAGCTTCTGACTAAACAGTAACGACTGTCAAAGATCTACAAATGACGGCCGGGACCAACGGCTTTACGTGCTTTCCGAGGCACGGAGGAAACTCGCTATGATAGATGGTCACCCATCCACAGACCAACCTCGGCAAGCGCGGCTTAACCCGGAAGATCGGCCTGTGCGGCTGTGATTACTTACTAAAGTACTAACTAAACGAAATTAAATCATAGTTATTAAATAATTTTCGTTGAGCCAGTAACAAACACTAATTACACAGCCCATAAACCTATTTAACATTTAGTTAATCTTCAGGCTTGCTTGATTCCGTGCCTTCAAAAGCGTATTAAATCTACTTGACCTCGCCCATTCCACTTGATACAATTACGTTTATACCCTTTAAGCTTGCTCTAATACCGGTAAAAGCTGGCAAAGGGAATTTGAAAATAATTCTAGGCGTCAGCTGACAAAGCTTCTTGATTTTATGTTGCCCTGGTATCATTATGTTGGTAAATTGTTTACGAAAGAGAGAAATTCAAAACGGGTAGAGATTTTCCTGTTTTAATTTTGTTGTATTTGTTAGATCGACGTTCTTTTTTTTACATGTAAATAAGCAATTAAATTAAGTTTATACCCAGTAGGGAAATCTGACTAGCTATTTGTTGAATTAAAGGGGCTTACAAAACGCAAAAGTCACATTATTTCAGCGACATAGATTGACATCAATAACGAAAAGTTAAATATTCTCAAGTCTCTGACATTCAGCGCGTCTATGAGTGGCGCGTGGAGGCGCAGCGCCGGGGCGTGACCCCGCTGCCTCGAGAAGTCGAGGCGCGGCGGGAAGAGCTCCGGCGCGATCTCAGGGCAGTATGGAAGGAACGACTGTCGCGACCGAAGGCCGGGCACGCCGCAATTGCGGCGGTAAGACCCCTCTTTGAGTGAGAGGAGTGACTGGAGAGAAGTCATGGCGTCCTGACCTACCGCTTGACGCAGGTTCTCACCGGACATGGAAGTTTCGGGAGGTACCTGTGTCTGATGCGAAAGGAGGAGACGCCTGGGTGTCACCACTGCGAAGATCGCCCGGAGGACACGGTGGAGCATACAGTGCAAGACTGCCCAGCTTGGGCGGAGCACCGACGTGTCCTCACGGCTGCGATAGGCGGAGACCTCTCGCGCCCGGCATTGGTTGCGGCCATGCTGCGGGGCGAGACGGAGTGGGAAGCGGTCTGCTCCTTCTGCGAGGCAGTAATGCTCGTGAAGGAGGAGGCGGGCCGCGAGCGAGAGAGGACAGCGTCCTCCCTCCGCCCCACCCGCAGTGGTAGACGCCCACGGCGACGGACGTCGCTTGATGATCTCCGGCCACCGTAGGCGCGGGCATGCGGGCAGCGAGTAAAGGGCAACTCGCTGCCCGACCAAGGACCATGCCCGGGTCGACGGCGCGTTGTGTCCCACGCGCGCCTCAAAGAGCGTCAGCATAATGACGGGGCCCCCCTCTCAGAGGGCCAAAGCCTGCCGGGGTCGCGGGATTATTCCCTTACCGTGACCCCGGAACATAACAGGCTATGAAGGACACCGTGGATTTTAGTCAGTACAAGTCTGACAGTCCCTCCCGCCCTGCCCGGGGTTGGAGGACTCATTTGATGATTTTACCACGCTAAAAAAAAAAAAAAAGTCTTTGACATTGCTTGTTTTGTTTTGAAGAGATAAAAATTGCGATGCATAATTAACCCAACACTTTTATAAACAACCATCAGACGTATAACATAATATATACCTCTTTAACATAAGTTTCCAAGATATTAACGTCTAACTACAAACCCAAATAAGTCTCAAACCCGTATTAAACCCGAGCTGCTGTAATGGAACACTGACTCACGAGGAGACAGCTCCAATCGCGTCCCGTCGCGTTTGGAACACTCCATTACCCCATTTCCTCTTTTGACTATGGTAGCTTCGCTGGTGCAATAAGTGGGTGATGTGCCTTAACGATCATTTTTTCGGCTCTTTATGTATTAAATCACTTAAGCCACATGAGTGGATCAAAAAGGTACGTATTCAAATTTTAGGAATCATAAAAACACGTCTGTTTGAATTTAAGTAATTTTTGTAAAATTATTTTATGCCAATTGTAGGAATTTATCTTTTCACCTCGTGGCAGTAGTGAGGTGATGTATTGAGTATTGAGGTGAAAATTTGTGAGTTGCGTTCGGCAGCAAAGTGATTCTGCGTCTCGTACCTTTGAAAACTTCGCTACGCTCTGGATTCTGTATTTGAACCGCTCGCGTATCGCTACCCTCGCGATTCAATCCTAGAATCCTTCGCTTGCTCACTTTCAAATTCAATTAGTCTCGCCAAAAAGCAAAGAAGAATGGGCAAAAATGTATGGACCCCGTCCCTTTCCTTGTAACACTCCCATCCATATATCAAGTGCTTTCATTTGTTATAGATATAGATGGAAGTGTTACAAGGAAAGGGACGTCTTGCCCATTTTTCTTTGCTGTCTTGCATAACAAATAACTATTGTAGATGGCAACAATACCATCCATCAAATATAAGAACCACTATCATTTTCAACAATCCAAATGATTGATGAATTCAGGATAATAATATAATATCTATATTCAGGTGTCGAAAAAAGCAGAACAAAAGCCAGTGATTAAAAAACCATTTCACGCCTTCAAGGCCCGTAGGCCACAAGTCAACCACTCCTCTTCTTTTTTGCAAGTGGCAACCCCGAGCCATCAGTCAACGGCTACAATTTATCTCTCTAGAAGTCCCCACGCTCAAGTGACACCACCCACAAGTTATCTACTTAATCGTAAGCCACTTTTATTCAGAAATGTTTAACCATCCGTTCAAGTGATTGGTTAGTTTAAAGTTACCTTTTTTGTGTATTTGAATCATGAAGTGATTTCTCCAGCTCTGTGCGGAGGGAACAGAAGGGAACTGTCAGACTCTTACCTACTGGCTAAAAATCTACCCTGTTCCTTCAGTTTCCCTTTGCATTCTAGGGTCACGGTAACCTTTGCTGACTGTCGCTCAACACCGGCAAGAATTAAAATAACCCTCAAAGTTATTTTTGACAACCAGTACCCTTAGCACGAGTTTTCACTCTTTTACTTTACAGCGTCTTTCCAGTACAGCGTTTCTTGTGTTAAAAAATGGAACAGCGCCTCTGGTGTGCGAAGAAGGAACTAATTTTTTCCCTGAAAATTGTCAATTTGAAATTGTCAAAGTTCCAGTTTACTTTACGTCTCAAATACTGAAAACTCGTGCTAAGAGTACAGTTTCTAATTGATATTTTGTGTCATTTTGTGTTTGTAGGTATGACTAGCTGTGCCCGCGACTTCGTTCGCGTGGATGTCGGATTTTAACAATGTATTTTTTAGTGCGAAGCGCTTAATTCTCGCCACGTTTTTTATAAATCATATCGTTTTCATATAATCCCTATTTAGAATTTATTTAGATATTTCAAGAATATTTGACGTGTTTGTAATAAACGCCCTCTGTCGTTCAAAGGCAGTACTATTCAATGGCTACTGGATTAGGGCACCCATTCCATCTCATTCCATCCTATTCCATCCCACTCCATCCGACTTCATCCAACTCCATCCGACTCCTTCCCAATCCATCTCACTCCATCCCACTCCGTCCCACTCCGTCCCACTCCATCCCACTCCGTCTCACTCCGTCCCACTCCATCCCACTCCGTCCCACTCTATCGCACTCCATTGCACTCCATCCCATTCCATCCCACTCCAGCCCACTCCATCCGACTCCATCCCACTCCATACTACTCCGTCCCGCTCCATCCCACTCCATCCCACTCCATCCGACTCCGTCCGACACCTTTCGACTCCATCCCACTCCATCCCACACAGTCCCACTACATCCCACTCCGTCCCACTCCATCCCACTCCTTCCCACTCCATCGCACTCCATCGCACTCCATCCCACTCCATCTCATTCCATCCCACTCCAGCCCACTCCATCCGACTCCATCCCACTCCATCCCGCTCCATCCCACTCCATCCCAATCCGTCCCGCTACATCCCACTCCATAGTCCATACCACTCCATTCCACTCCATCACACTCCATCCCACACCATCCCACTCCATCCCACTTCATCCCACTCCATCCCGCTCCATCCCACTCCATCCCACTCCATCCCACTCCATCGCACTTCATCCCACTCCATCCCACTCCATCCCACTCCATCCCGCTCCATCCCACTCCATCCCACTCCATCCCACTCTATCCCACTCCATCCCACTCCATTCGACTCCATCCGACACCTTTCGACTCCATCCAACTCCATTACACTCCATCCCTCTCCATCCCACTCCATCCGACTCCATCCGACTACATCCCACACAGTCCCACTCCATCCCACTCCGTCCCACTCCATCCCACTCCGTCCCACTCCATCCCACTCCGTCCCACTCCATCGCACTCCATCCCACTCCATTCCACTCTATCCCACTCCATCCCACTCCATCCTCTTTTCTTTTCTTTCTTTCTTTCTTTCCATTCCATCATTCTATTCCATTCCAATAGAATAGGTATGTAGTTTTTCCATTCGAAGCTAGGTCGCGCTACTGAAGTGCGCGTCTCGGTGTAAACTGACCGTAATTTTACTTCTGGAACACTTTAAATTAAAATATCTTTTGATAGACTGATCCGATTTCAATGAAACAAAAACTAAATGTTACTTCAAGTTACGGTCAGTCGTTAAGTATTAAAGTTATCTACATAGCTTTTGTACATTTTACGTGATGCCCGAACAAATAAACATACAAACAGACATACAGACAAACAGACAAAAATTCTAAAAATGCTAGAAATGGGTTCTATTGGTTATCCTTTAACACGCTGGCTATATTTTTTTAGTTTTTTTTTAATGTACAAAAATTATTTTTCTACAGTTTTATTATACAGGGTTACTGGTAACTCGACGTATTCCTTGCAGGACGTCATAGTATGGCTAAAATGCAACAAATTAAGCCACCAAATGTTCTACCGAAGTTCAGTAGTTTTTGAGTTACATCGATTTTTAGTTTTTTATGAAAAATCCCAGATTGAATCGTTTGGAGCCAATTTAAAAATGATTTACGGCGCGACTGTACTGAAATTTAAGTTAATATCATAGCTGATGCCGTAGCCGATCTTTTTTAATAATTACATGTTCAAAAATGCCTAAAACCTTGGCAAATATCACTAATCAAACATTCAATTTTTAGGAATTTTTGCCATTACTCCATAACAAATGTTGTCTAGTGAAAAAAAATAATACTACGCCTGATGTACAAATTACTAGGAAAATATCCTTGTCTTATCAGCTATTCAGAAAGGTATGATTGTCAATACTTTTGCATGTGTAACAGGGAAGGGAAGAGTTTTATGAGGAGCAGGTAAAATTGCATTTTTTACCCCAAACACTAAATGGGGAACTTTATGAAGATTTCCTAAGAAATCATTTAACATCACTGCTCACGGATGTACCGGAAGACAGAAGAGCAAACATGCTTTATCAACATGACGGATGTCCAACCCACTTCCGAATCACAATTCGACAATTGCTGGATGAAAACTATCCAAATCGATGGATAGGGCGCGGTGGGCCTATTCCGTGGCCTGCACGAAGCCCTGATATTACGCCATTAGACTATTACGTCTGGGGTCATATGAAAGACCTAGTTTATGTGACCCCAGTAAATTCAATTGAAGAACTAAGGGAGAGAATAACAGATGCAGCGGACCAGATAATAAACAATCACATCAAGAATCACAAAAACCGAAGTGAGCACCGAGGGCAGCACATCGAACAAGACGTGTGAAAGTGTAATTAAAGTTTTTAAACTGATATTGATTAAAAATAATAGTAATATTCACGAAATTGTTTTACTGATTTTCCGAGTAATCACCTTTTTATGAGATGCACATAATGTAGTCCTTAACTTTGTATTAACTTTCATACCTTTTTGGATAGCTGATAAGACAAGGATATTTTCCTAGTAATTTGTACATCAGGCGTAGTATTTTATTTTTTCACTAGACAACATTTTGTATGAAGTAATAGCGAAAATCACAAAGAAATAAATGTTTCTTTAGTGATATTTGCCAAAGTTTTTGGTATTTTTGAACTTTTAATTATTAACAAAGATCTGCAACGGCATCAGCTATGATATTAACTTAAATTTCAGTACAGTCGCGAAGTATATCATTTTTAAATTGGCTCCAAACTATTTAATCTGGGATTTTTCATAAAAAACTAAAAATCTAAGTAACTCAAAAACTACTGAACTTCGGTAGAACATTTGGTGGCTTAATTTGTTGCATTTTAGCCCTACTATGTCGTCCTGCAAGGAATACGTCGAGTTACCAGTAACCCTGTATGTATAGAATAGATATAGATATGAATGAGACTTAAATTATTATTTTTGTTCTACTTAAGCAGCTTTTAGATATTCCTTTATTAAATCTATATCTATATATATACTTATAATAAAACTATAGAAAAGTAATTTTTGTACATTAAAAAAAAACTCAAAAGATATAGCCAGGGTGTTAAAGGACAACCAATAGAACCCATTTCTAGCATTTTTAGAATTTTTGTCTGTTTGTCTGTATGTCTGTTTGTATGTTTATTTGTGCGGGCATCACGTAAAATGTACGAAAGCTATGTCGATAACTTTAATACACAACGACTGACCGTAACTTGAAGTAGCGTTTAGTTTTTGTTTCATTGAAATCGGTTTAGTCTATCAAAAGATATTTGAATTTAAAGTGTTCCAGAAGTAAAATTACGGTCAGTTCACACCGAGACGCGCAGTTCAGTAGCGCCATCTAGCTTGGAATAGAAAAACTACATGTTCAAATAATAAATCTAAACATATTCCAACGCACGGCAGATGGCGTTAAAAGAAAAACTGGAATAGAGGTGTTTAAATTGAAGTAACATTAATTTGTTTCATCGTAATCAGTTCACACCTTATAAAAAATATAAATTACTTAAAGCGATTTAAAGGAATCATAGAATAGAACAGAATGGAATGGAGTGGACTGGAATGGACTGGAATGGAATGGAGTGGAGTGGAGTGGAGTAGAGTGGAGTAGAGAGGAGAGGAGTGGAGTGGAGTGGAGTGGAGAGGAGTGGAGAGGAGTGGAGTGGAGTGGAGTGGAGTGGAATGGAGTGGAGTGGAGTGGAGTGGAGTGGAGTGGAGTGGAGTGGAGTGGAGTGGAGTGGAGTGGAGTGGAGTGGAGTGGAGTGGAGTGGAGTGGAGTGGAGTGGAGTGGAGTGGAGTGGAGTGGAGTGGAGTGGAGTGGAGTGGAGTGGAGTGGAGTGGAGTGGAGTGGAGTGGAGTGGAGTGGAGTGGAGTGGAGTGGAGTGGAGTGGAGTGGAGTGGAGTGGAGTGGAGTGGAGTGGAGTGGAGTGGAGTGGAGTGGAGTGGAGTGGAGTGGAGTGGAGTGGAGTGGAGTGGAGTGGAGTGGAGTGGAGTGGAGTGGAGTGGAGTGGAGTGGAGTGGAGTGGAGTGGAGTGGAGTGGAGTGGAGTGGAGTGGAGTGGAGTGGAGTGGAGTGGAGTGGAGTGGAGTGGAGTGGAGTGGAGTGGAGTGGAGTGGAGTGGAGTGGAGTGGAGTGGAGTGGAGTGGAGTGGAGTGGAGTGGAGTGGAGTGGAGTGGAGTGGAGTGGAGTGGAGTGGAGTGGAGTGGAGTGGAGTGGAGTGGAGTGGAGTGGAGTGGAGTGGAGTGGAGTGGAGTGGAGTGGAGTGGAGTGGAGTGGAGTGGAGTGGAGTGGAGTGGAGTGGAGTGGAGTGGAGTGGAGTGGAGTGGAGTGGAGTGGAGTGGAGTGGAGTGGAGTGGAGTGGAGTGGAGTGGAGTGGAGTGGAGTGGAGTGGAGTGGAGTGGAGTGGAGTGGAGTGGAGTGGAGTGGAGTGGAGTGGAGTGGAGTGGAGTGGAGTGGAGTGGAGTGGAGTGGAGTGGAGTGGTGTGGAGTGGAGTGGAGGGGAGCGGAGCGGAGTGGAGTGGAGTGGAGTGTAGTGGAGTGGAATGGAACAGAATCATTTTTTTGCATTAGGAAAAAAGTCATACAAAAACCTGGAATGAAGATGTTATAGGATAAAATAAATCATGTCCGACAAGTTTATAAAATTGTTCCAGCAACCTTTTCAAAATATAAATCTTACCTTTTTTTTTTTGTTAATATTTTTGTACATGTCCATTGTAAGTACTTACATGTTTCCTTGACAATTAGATCTATTTTATTTGTTTTGGAGTTTTAACACTTTTTTTCGCTTTACGTTCACGCGCGCTGGAATAGGATTTAGAGTAGGTTCCATCAATATTTTTTTCCATACCAACATTTATTTAGTTCATTAAACAATATCGAAAATTCAAATCGATAAACAAACTACTATAATCCAGTAGCAATTGAATGGTACCTACTGCCTTTGAACGACAGAGGGCGTTTATTACAAACACGTCAAATTCTTGAAAAATCTAAGAAAATTCTAAATATAGGGTTTTTATTTGAAAAACGTGGCGAGAATTAAGCGCTTCGCACTAAAAAATACATTGTTAAATTCCGACATCCACGCGAACGAAGTCGCGGGCACAGCTAGTATTAAATAAAATATAAAAACGAACTAGGTAAAATAATCGTCTTAATGCCCCGGGCAAGTGGACACGTGTAAACCTATTTATAGGTCCTCAGTAATATTTCAAATTTTCGTGATAAAACTGTAGGTACTCTTACAAAGGATAATAAAATTAATAAATCATAATAGGTAAATAAAGGTGTTTGTGGAAAGACAAAAAAGATAGAATTATTAAAATTATTGTAAAGTCTCACACAATGGCTTAATTTGAGCATTCGTACTTAGAACTGAATTAAATGAAAACAGGTACAAGATATATTATATAACTAAGAATTTAAATTATAATTATGTAATGACCGAACGAATGATTTTATTTGTAGAATGTTACCATATAATTTTTTTTTTTTTGGTAACCCTAGCATGTCAAGTACCTACGTTTAAATTCAAGCTTAAAATATTTATTTGTTCTACCTACTAATTGATGACATAAATTCCCAGTAACAATTCAACTAAAACAAACCAACACGAGATAAAACTAACACAAACCGTCAATTTAGTACTGCGAGGTAACATAGCGTATATTTTTTGTCAGCATTCCGCTACAATATGAATTTAATTTGTTTGAATAAATATAAATTAAGCACTTTCATTGTAGATATTTTTATTCATTATTCAAATGCCAGTTCAAAGGTTGTCACGACCATAATACAAAAAATTACAAAATAAAAAGCTTAGAACCTAAGACAAGAATTGACGAGGCTCTTCAAATATTCATGGAGACTTTATTACTTTAGTCTGCATGGTTTGTTTTTCATCTGGCTACACAATTATTTTTGGCTGTCCATCATTTCAAAGATAAAATACACAAAAACATTTTTTACTTCAAAATAACGTTGTTTGTCTAACTCGTTTCAATTTAATTTACATATAGAGAGAACTGTCGTTATGTATAAATAAGCAACTTGGAACAGTAAATATGTAACAATGCCTTTGTGATAACCAGTCTCAATTGGCATATTGTTATTCACAGTACAATTCGAACGATCACCGGGTCGTAATATATCATCGCATTCCTCGTTGAGCAATAAACTAAATGATAATAAACCCGCTTGTCGCCATCGCAATAAATTTCACTATTTGCTGCGAACAAAACACAGTATTACATGAAATATTACCCAATATAGGGACACCCAGACAGCATGGAAACAAAGCGACTCGTAAAGCCGAGTTACCTCGGCACTTACCGTTTGTGAAACTCAATTTTTCCGAAATCAAAATCCGCTGGCTCGAGAAAATATTGGCATAGTTTTACTCGCTATACCTGATCCAAAATTTTCTCTCAGAGCAAAGTGCAAGAGATTAAAAAGTCATTGAAAGCCTTCCGCAAGAAGTTTGTCTTGCCTGACCCAAAGTCGGATTTACTGGCTGGGGAAGTGGAAAAATAAAAGTAAACTGAATAAGATAAATCGATTCACAAGTAGTTGTGTGCAGGACCTTAAAACACATCAATATAAATAGTTAGCTTTGTGGAAAATGGTGCAAAGTTTCCTAAGGCTAAGAACTACAACTTTGTTTCAGGAAAATGCGAAGACGTGGGAAATCCGTTCCCCAATAAGTTGAAATCTATGGGTTAATCCATAGTGACAGCACGGGACATATCCTTTATCAAGATAAGAAACCAGGACAGCCCGGACCGCAGTGATTACGTTCGAAACATTTTTATGTAAGTAACATTTTATATCTATAGTACCAATCCCGTAACGTTTTTAGTTTGTTTTTCCTGTCGACTATTTTCGTACAGTTTCCTATGTTTTTTTTTGCATCCATTTCGGAGTACAACCCTAATAAAAACATACCCACTCTAGTGCACTCGAGGGACAGAACCCAATATGCAACGAAATCCCCATTATAATCTCTCTGACTTTATATGAGAATGGTGTTCATATACGAATAAGAATATTATAGGTACATTCTTTTGTTTTCGTGTGAACATACTTTTTAACCGACTTCAAAAAGAAGGTGGTTATCAATTCGACGGTATGTTTTTTTTTTTGTGTGTTTGTTACGCGATTACTCCGCCAATTGTGGACCGATTTTCAAAATTCTTTTTTTTGTTCGAAAGGAAATATAATAATAATATAATAATAATAATTTGTGTTGTTTTTGAAGGCGGTTACATTTTTTTTTAAGTTTTTCTTTAAAGCTATTGTCAAACAGACAGGGCCAAGCGAATGCGATCCGAATCCTGTCATATAAAAATGCGAAAGCGGTCCGATAGTCATGTGACAGGCTTCAAACAATTCTATACATTACAAACAAAAACGCTTCGGCACGCTTTTCAGTTTGACAAAGGCATAATAATGTGCTTCGGAGCAGAAAAAAAATGTATGTTATCCATCAATCTATTTGTCCTTGCCCTCTTTGTAAGAAGGCCTCTAAGCAAATGACTAAATTGCTTTCGGAGCGTTTCGTATGTTTCCAACTTTCAGCCGGATTGACCGAGCTTCTCGCCTTTAGCTTGTATTCTGGCATTTCCATTTCATTTTCTTGTTTAATGACACTTTTTTTTTAAGACCATGTCTTTAGCGTGTATTCACACGTACCACAACCACACCACGTCGCAGCGACAAAATGTGGTCAAGCATAGTGGTTACGTGTGAATAGTGTCGCAACGGCTTTTTGCAGTTGCGTTGTGGTACCGACAAAATGTCGATGTGGTTGCGTTGTCGCTGTCGTTGCGATGTGGTAGCCACGTGGTCATGTGCAGTTATACTCCGGCTTTCGTAGAGGACACACGGCTTGACTGAACGTATATACAAGGTGATTTTTTAGTCACCATCCAAATTTTAATATATGATTCTTTGGCGAAAATCATTGAATACGTGTTTTTTCTTTTTGTATCACTCAATACAAAAATATCGAGATATCACGTCTCAATGTTATGTATAAAAAGTTGATGAATCTGGACACCGCGCTGTGATGTGTCGCTCAGGTGTAGCGGGGTGGGGCCCCGGGGTCAGCGGGGTGCGCTCTGCCCGTTTCATGCGTCGGCAAGTGTATATTATTAACGTTTAGCTTAGTTACCATGCAGAGCGGATGAGAAAATGATTTAATATGACAATTTGAAGTATCGATTTTTTTTCAAAAATGGGGTTAGTGATTGATACCTAATGCCTAGAAAAATTTTGGACGGTGCTAAAAAAGTCACCCTGTATAGTCATGGAGGAAAGATTGTTGTAGCGATGTGGCCGCGGTGCCGCCACCGGTGGTGACGTTGCCGTCGCGATGTGGTCGCGATGTGGTCGTATTACACAGGTGGTCGATAACAACGGCAAAATGTGGTACGTGTAAATTGTTATATTCATTTTTCAAATCAAAATATACGCCCGACCACATGGCGTCGTTGTGGTGTGGTTTTGGCTGTGGTGTGGCTGTGGTACGTGTGAATTGACCCTTATTGTAATCACAACCACTGATAATTCTGTTTTCTTTTTTATTGTGCTACGCATGTAATGTGGCCATTTTTAAAAAGCTTTTATTCTAAAACTTACTATCCCTTTGATTGTAATGTGAAGATAAAAAAATTAAAGGTATGATGATAGGTATAAATAAACCCAAAATCAAAATATTTAGAAGTGATAAATTACGATTTTATTCGGATTTTGGATTATTAATACCATCTCTATTATAATCCAATTATATATCCAGTTTTTATGTACTCTTATAATTTTCACAGAACATTTAGAAGGTATTGGTAGCACATAGTTTATTATAAAATGTATGCTTAAAACACTAATATCAAGCAGGCACTGCTTTCCTTTATTGTATAAAGTTAAAAATTTATCGATGACAAAATTCCGAGTACGTGAAACTTTCTTCTTCCATGCATAGACTACTTGTGTAAGTCGAATGTAGGTCAAACTGGTAGCTCTAGAAGTGAATACTAATTGCTAACTCGTAGTTACACCATTATCTTAACTTCTACGAGTATGTGGGTATGATATGTAGTTGGAAACTAATAAAAAACTCTATAACTTATCGTAGACAGAAAGTACTTTGGCTGTGTAACTCAAATTTTTCAATCCAGATTTTAATTTGAAACAGTAGTACTTAGATAGTCTATTGAGGTAGGTAATCTTCTTAAGTGGTTCAGTAAATATAAGCTATGGATCATTATACTGTATTGTTATGAATGCTATTTCATTTTAGATCGATATCACTCAAGACCACGGTCTGCGCGGTTGTGCGGTTTTGCGCAATGGAAGTATGGGCAGTTGGACAATGCGCCCCATGAAGAGGTGAGAGTATTATTATATCGTCGGCTAAGAGTGTAAACCTGCTAACTCACTTTTACCCAATTTTACAGGAGACAGATAAAACTTAATAAATTTGAATTTTACAAGTTTAGGTTAAAACCAAAAATACAGTTGGTGTATTTTTGGATATTCTACATTACTAGAAACTAATAAAATAGTAAAATTTGGTTTTTAATAAGTTATTAGTGTTTTTGTGACTTAGCTGGTTTTTTTTGGTAGCAAATGTTTAATTTTGTGGACATAGCAGGTTTTTCGAAAGATATCCAGAGTAAAATAAATTTAATTGTTTAGTTAATTTTACTTTATTTACAAAACATAACTATATTATAATTTACTATATTAATATTATATACAAACTATAAATAAAAACTGATTGTTAATATTATGTACAAAAAAAGTTTTTCTTTTTATATAAATTCAAAGGGCGTCAAAAAATACGTCCACATCGCTGCAATGGGAACAGTGCCGAGAACGCTGGCCACATTGCCACGTTGTATGGCAATGCTGATTCGTTGGCATAGGAATAGGCCAGCCCAGCTCTGGTCACCTGAAGAGTCGAATAATAGCCTGGCGATATCCTTAAAAACGTGAGCACTCGGACCCAATGGCCCTAGAGTTTCAACCCTTAATGGCTCAAACACATAGCTACTAGCTAAACCAATGTATTTGCGCCGCTTGGAGTTTTCAGCACCTGCATCAGCAGCGCCAGCACTACACGCTGTACTAGGAAGATGGGATGACGCAAGGGTGTCGACACATGTTGCATCCCACACCACACCACACCTACTCAGCTTCCATGGCATTATGGTCATACCATTTGGTCTGTTCCCATCGTCGCGTGCCAAGCCTCTGGGTTCTAAGACGGCTGGCACCCCGGCGGTGAAAAGAGCACGACGGATTATGTCGTTTAAGCTTGAATGTCGTGCTAACCGACCGGCACTCCTGCTACAGAAATGGCCACGGTGTCCGAGGCAGTCAACTATTTCACCACATTGACAGCGTTGTGTCCCCACAAGGAGCGCCCAAACACAAGTAGCGACCCGGATGGTTGTGTCACCCAGCATAGTACCTGTGTTGGGGACGCTAGCGCCTGAAGCCAAAGGCCCAACTACCACTCACCCACAGCCAGCAGGCGGGCACGCTCCGCAGTATTGGTGGACGTATTAATGAGATTATTCCGGTCAACTTGCTCAGCGACTTATCCCACTGTCTCTGGGAAAACGGGTTCACGGGCCTATCCGTATCTGAGCAAGCCACTTTTGGCTTGTTCAGATACGGATTACGGCTTTGGCACCTTTGCATCGTTAAACACGGAAAAACTATTAGCACCCTCACTACATAACGGGCGCCAAACCTGCTCTCGGGACTAAATAAGTAACTTTCACCCCTTGAATAAAAATGTACAATTGTAATTTATTACGATAAGTACACAGTTTACAGCAGTGCAGTGGTGGCCCAGTGGTATCGGTCCCGACTTACGAGTTGTAGGTCGTGGGTTTGAACCCCTCCAGGCGCATTACTTTGTGTAAATTATTTCATTACCACTGCTCTCAAAATGAAGGAAAACATCGTGAGGAAAACGGCATGTCCTAGAACCAAAAATTCGAAGACATGTGACATCTGCCAACCCGCACTGGGCCCG
Source organism: Agrotis clavis (assembly GCA_954870645.1). Taxonomy (NCBI): domain Eukaryota; kingdom Metazoa; phylum Arthropoda; class Insecta; order Lepidoptera; family Noctuidae; genus Agrotis; species Agrotis clavis. The sequence continues at coordinate 15,884,727 of OX940920.1, forward strand.
CGTGGTGGATTACGGCCAACTTTTTTAGAGGATAACAAGTGGATAACCCAAAAAAAAACTTATTTATTGAATACTAGACGTAAAACAAAAATTGAATAGTAATAATAAAGGCTTGCCTCTTCTATATTCCAACCAAGAAACCTTGAAAAAATCGAGTTAATTGACCGAAAACTAAATTTTTATTGCACGGAAAGTTGTCACGCCGAAAACTCAATACAAAATGGCGTCAATCATGGAGTTAGCCGCGCAATTTGAATTAAGTGTATGTGTATTTATAGGTCCTCAGTAATATTTCAAATTTTCGTGATAAAACTGTAGGTACTCTTACAAAGGATAATAAAATTAATAAATCATAATAGGTAAATAAAGGTGTTTGTGGAAAGACAAAAAAGATAGAATTATTAAAATTATTGTAAAGTCTCACACAATGGCTTAATTTGAGCATTCGTACTTAGAACTGAATTAAATGAAAACAGGTACAAGATATATTATATAACTAAGAATTTAAATTATAATTATGTAATGACCGAACGAATGATTTTATTTGTAGAATGTTACCATATAATTTTTTTTTTTTTGGTAACCCTAGCATGTCAAGTACCTACGTTTAAATTCAAGCTTAAAATATTTATTTGTTCTACCTACTAATTGATGACATAAATTCCCAGTAACAATTCAACTAAAACAAACCAACACGAGATAAAACTAACACAAACCGTCAATTTAGTACTGCGAGGTAACATAGCGTATATTTTTTGTCAGCATTCCGCTACAATATGAATTTAATTTGTTTGAATAAATATAAATTAAGCACTTTCATTGTAGATATTTTTATTCATTATTCAAATGCCAGTTCAAAGGTTGTCACGACCATAATACAAAAAATTACAAAATAAAAAGCTTAGAACCTAAGACAAGAATTGACGAGGCTCTTCAAATATTCATGGAGACTTTATTACTTTAGTCTGCATGGTTTGTTTTTCATCTGGCTACACAATTATTTTTGGCTGTCCATCATTTCAAAGATAAAATACACAAAAACATTTTTTACTTCAAAATAACGTTGTTTGTCTAACTCGTTTCAATTTAATTTACATATAGAGAGAACTGTCGTTATGTATAAATAAGCAACTTGGAACAGTAAATATGTAACAATGCCTTTGTGATAACCAGTCTCAATTGGCATATTGTTATTCACAGTACAATTCGAACGATCACCGGGTCGTAATATATCATCGCATTCCTCGTTGAGCAATAAACTAAATGATAATAAACCCGCTTGTCGCCATCGCAATAAATTTCACTATTTGCTGCGAACAAAACACAGTATTACATGAAATATTACCCAATATAGGGACACCCAGACAGCATGGAAACAAAGCGACTCGTAAAGCCGAGTTACCTCGGCACTTACCGTTTGTGAAACTCAATTTTTCCGAAATCAAAATCCGCTGGCTCGAGAAAATATTGGCATAGTTTTACTCGCTATACCTGATCCAAAATTTTCTCTCAGAGCAAAGTGCAAGAGATTAAAAAGTCATTGAAAGCCTTCCGCAAGAAGTTTGTCTTGCCTGACCCAAAGTCGGATTTACTGGCTGGGGAAGTGGAAAAATAAAAGTAAACTGAATAAGATAAATCGATTCACAAGTAGTTGTGTGCAGGACCTTAAAACACATCAATATAAATAGTTAGCTTTGTGGAAAATGGTGCAAAGTTTCCTAAGGCTAAGAACTACAACTTTGTTTCAGGAAAATGCGAAGACGTGGGAAATCCGTTCCCCAATAAGTTGAAATCTATGGGTTAATCCATAGTGACAGCACGGGACATATCCTTTATCAAGATAAGAAACCAGGACAGCCCGGACCGCAGTGATTACGTTCGAAACATTTTTATGTAAGTAACATTTTATATCTATAGTACCAATCCCGTAACGTTTTTAGTTTGTTTTTCCTGTCGACTATTTTCGTACAGTTTCCTATGTTTTTTTTTGCATCCATTTCGGAGTACAACCCTAATAAAAACATACCCACTCTAGTGCACTCGAGGGACAGAACCCAATATGCAACGAAATCCCCATTATAATCTCTCTGACTTTATATGAGAATGGTGTTCATATACGAATAAGAATATTATAGGTACATTCTTTTGTTTTCGTGTGAACATACTTTTTAACCGACTTCAAAAAGAAGGTGGTTATCAATTCGACGGTATGTTTTTTTTTTTGTGTGTTTGTTACGCGATTACTCCGCCAATTGTGGACCGATTTTCAAAATTCTTTTTTTTGTTCGAAAGGAAATATAATAATAATATAATAATAATAATTTGTGTTGTTTTTGAAGGCGGTTACATTTTTTTTTAAGTTTTTCTTTAAAGCTATTGTCAAACAGACAGGGCCAAGCGAATGCGATCCGAATCCTGTCATATAAAAATGCGAAAGCGGTCCGATAGTCATGTGACAGGCTTCAAACAATTCTATACATTACAAACAAAAACGCTTCGGCACGCTTTTCAGTTTGACAAAGGCATAATAATGTGCTTCGGAGCAGAAAAAAAATGTATGTTATCCATCAATCTATTTGTCCTTGCCCTCTTTGTAAGAAGGCCTCTAAGCAAATGACTAAATTGCTTTCGGAGCGTTTCGTATGTTTCCAACTTTCAGCCGGATTGACCGAGCTTCTCGCCTTTAGCTTGTATTCTGGCATTTCCATTTCATTTTCTTGTTTAATGACACTTTTTTTTTAAGACCATGTCTTTAGCGTGTATTCACACGTACCACAACCACACCACGTCGCAGCGACAAAATGTGGTCAAGCATAGTGGTTACGTGTGAATAGTGTCGCAACGGCTTTTTGCAGTTGCGTTGTGGTACCGACAAAATGTCGATGTGGTTGCGTTGTCGCTGTCGTTGCGATGTGGTAGCCACGTGGTCATGTGCAGTTATACTCCGGCTTTCGTAGAGGACACACGGCTTGACTGAACGTATATACAAGGTGATTTTTTAGTCACCATCCAAATTTTAATATATGATTCTTTGGCGAAAATCATTGAATACGTGTTTTTTCTTTTTGTATCACTCAATACAAAAATATCGAGATATCACGTCTCAATGTTATGTATAAAAAGTTGATGAATCTGGACACCGCGCTGTGATGTGTCGCTCAGGTGTAGCGGGGTGGGGCCCCGGGGTCAGCGGGGTGCGCTCTGCCCGTTTCATGCGTCGGCAAGTGTATATTATTAACGTTTAGCTTAGTTACCATGCAGAGCGGATGAGAAAATGATTTAATATGACAATTTGAAGTATCGATTTTTTTTCAAAAATGGGGTTAGTGATTGATACCTAATGCCTAGAAAAATTTTGGACGGTGCTAAAAAAGTCACCCTGTATAGTCATGGAGGAAAGATTGTTGTAGCGATGTGGCCGCGGTGCCGCCACCGGTGGTGACGTTGCCGTCGCGATGTGGTCGCGATGTGGTCGTATTACACAGGTGGTCGATAACAACGGCAAAATGTGGTACGTGTAAATTGTTATATTCATTTTTCAAATCAAAATATACGCCCGACCACATGGCGTCGTTGTGGTGTGGTTTTGGCTGTGGTGTGGCTGTGGTACGTGTGAATTGACCCTTATTGTAATCACAACCACTGATAATTCTGTTTTCTTTTTTATTGTGCTACGCATGTAATGTGGCCATTTTTAAAAAGCTTTTATTCTAAAACTTACTATCCCTTTGATTGTAATGTGAAGATAAAAAAATTAAAGGTATGATGATAGGTATAAATAAACCCAAAATCAAAATATTTAGAAGTGATAAATTACGATTTTATTCGGATTTTGGATTATTAATACCATCTCTATTATAATCCAATTATATATCCAGTTTTTATGTACTCTTATAATTTTCACAGAACATTTAGAAGGTATTGGTAGCACATAGTTTATTATAAAATGTATGCTTAAAACACTAATATCAAGCAGGCACTGCTTTCCTTTATTGTATAAAGTTAAAAATTTATCGATGACAAAATTCCGAGTACGTGAAACTTTCTTCTTCCATGCATAGACTACTTGTGTAAGTCGAATGTAGGTCAAACTGGTAGCTCTAGAAGTGAATACTAATTGCTAACTCGTAGTTACACCATTATCTTAACTTCTACGAGTATGTGGGTATGATATGTAGTTGGAAACTAATAAAAAACTCTATAACTTATCGTAGACAGAAAGTACTTTGGCTGTGTAACTCAAATTTTTCAATCCAGATTTTAATTTGAAACAGTAGTACTTAGATAGTCTATTGAGGTAGGTAATCTTCTTAAGTGGTTCAGTAAATATAAGCTATGGATCATTATACTGTATTGTTATGAATGCTATTTCATTTTAGATCGATATCACTCAAGACCACGGTCTGCGCGGTTGTGCGGTTTTGCGCAATGGAAGTATGGGCAGTTGGACAATGCGCCCCATGAAGAGGTGAGAGTATTATTATATCGTCGGCTAAGAGTGTAAACCTGCTAACTCACTTTTACCCAATTTTACAGGAGACAGATAAAACTTAATAAATTTGAATTTTACAAGTTTAGGTTAAAACCAAAAATACAGTTGGTGTATTTTTGGATATTCTACATTACTAGAAACTAATAAAATAGTAAAATTTGGTTTTTAATAAGTTATTAGTGTTTTTGTGACTTAGCTGGTTTTTTTTGGTAGCAAATGTTTAATTTTGTGGACATAGCAGGTTTTTCGAAAGATATCCAGAGTAAAATAAATTTAATTGTTTAGTTAATTTTACTTTATTTACAAAACATAACTATATTATAATTTACTATATTAATATTATATACAAACTATAAATAAAAACTGATTGTTAATATTATGTACAAAAAAAGTTTTTCTTTTTATATAAATTCAAAGGGCGTCAAAAAATACGTCCACATCGCTGCAATGGGAACAGTGCCGAGAACGCTGGCCACATTGCCACGTTGTATGGCAATGCTGATTCGTTGGCATAGTAATAGGCCAGCCCAGCTCTGGTCACCTGAAGAGTCGAATAATAGCCTGGCGATATCCTTAAAAACGTGAGCACTCGGACCCAATGGCCCTAGAGTTTCAACCCTTAATGGCTCAAACACATAGCTACTAGCTAAACCAATGTATTTGCGCCGCTTGGAGTTTTCAGCACCTGCATCAGCAGCGCCAGCACTACACGCTGTACTAGGAAGATGGGATGACGCAAGGGTGTCGACACATGTTGCATCCCACACCACACCACACCTACTCAGCTTCCATGGCATTATGGTCATACCATTTGGTCTGTTCCCATCGTCGCGTGCCAAGCCTCTGGGTTCTAAGACGGCTGGCACCCCGGCGGTGAAAAGAGCACGACGGATTATGTCGTTTAAGCTTGAATGTCGTGCTAACCGACCGGCACTCCTGCTACAGAAATGGCCACGGTGTCCGAGGCAGTCAACTATTTCACCACATTGACAGCGTTGTGTCCCCACAAGGAGCGCCCAAACACAAGTAGCGACCCGGATGGTTGTGTCACCCAGCATAGTACCTGTGTTGGGGACGCTAGCGCCTGAAGCCAAAGGCCCAACTACCACTCACCCACAGCCAGCAGGCGGGCACGCTCCGCAGTATTGGTGGACGTATTAATGAGATTATTCCGGTCAACTTGCTCAGCGACTTATCCCACTGTCTCTGGGAAAACGGGTTCACGGGCCTATCCGTATCTGAGCAAGCCACTTTTGGCTTGTTCAGATACGGATTACGGCTTTGGCACCTTTGCATCGTTAAACACGGAAAAACTATTAGCACCCTCACTACATAACGGGCGCCAAACCTGCTCTCGGGACTAAATAAGTAACTTTCACCCCTTGAATAAAAATGTACAATTGTAATTTATTACGATAAGTACACAGTTTACAGCAGTGCAGTGGTGGCCCAGTGGTATCGGTCCCGACTTACGAGTTGTAGGTCGTGGGTTTGAACCCCTCCAGGCGCATTACTTTGTGTAAATTATTTCATTACCACTGCTCTCAAAATGAAGGAAAACATCGTGAGGAAAACGGCATGTCCTAGAACCAAAAATTCGAAGACATGTGACATCTGCCAACCCGCACTGGGCCCGCGTGGTGGATTACGGCCAACTTTTTTAGAGGATAACAAGTGGATAACCCAAAAAAAAACTTATTTATTGAATACTAGACGTAAAACAAAAATTGAATAGTAATAATAAAGGCTTGCCTCTTCTATATTCCAACCAAGAAACCTTGAAAAAATCGAGTTAATTGACCGAAAACTAAATTTTTATTGCACGGAAAGTTGTCACGCCGAAAACTCAATACAAAATGGCGTCAATCATGGAGTTAGCCGCGCAATTTGAATTAAGTGTATGTGGCTGTTTTACGCATCACACTTTTTTGCCGATTTTACGTTGAGAATGTGTGTAGCTGCTTTTACAGACTGTGTGGCTTAACTTTCTCTTACAGACTGCATCAAAATGTCATTTTTGGTCAAAAGTGGAGTTAGCAGGTTTACACTCTTAGCCGACGATATAGCTATCATTTAATATACGGTTATCACTCAACGCGCAATCAGGTGGAGGAGCGGGTACGGGTAGATCAACACGCGGAGCGGTGTTGAAAGCTCAAACCTGCTTGTCCGCCTGGTCGAGAACCAACGAATTTCATTATGAACGAATGCAGAATTTATAATAAGGTAACCCAGTCTTAAGGTGCATTCACACACATCAGTCACTGTCAAGTCACGTCACCGGACCGGTTTAAAAACAAAAGTTTCCATACGCGTAATATGACTGTTTCCCACACCTCAGTCACCGGCACGTGATCTATCTGTGACGTCACCGGTCAGGAACGTCAATCCGGGAGTATCATATCCGGGATCGTCATGTCTCAGTTCAGTCAGTGTCGTGCTACCATCAATGCACACGTGTGACCAACCCGTAACTTGACTGATGTATGTGTTCAATGATTCAGTCAAACCGGCGACGTGACTGACGAACGACTTGACGGTGACTGGTGTTTGTGGATACGTACACAAACCATCACCGATCTATTAACGGTGACTTGTCGGTGACTGATGTGTGAGAAAGCACCTTTAGTCTTTTTTGCTTTCAGCCACGGCTGAATTTTAACATTATACCTTTTAATTTAACCCAGTTTCTTCTTATGTAGTTGCTCTCATTTCCTAGCCTAGCTAGTATCTCTGTGTCATCTATCTAGTCGACGCAAAGAGCCCTGAACTTGTCAGCGTTAGCTCGGAATGTTAATTACTTACTGCGTATACTTGTACTTACATACATTGGGAGCTCACTAGAAAATTCCAAAGATTACACCACTCAGACATCAGACAATAGGAATATATTAGTGTAACCATCCTTATTTTTGAGTGGTAAAATCATCAAATGAGTCCTCCCATGCTCGAGCCAGTTTTGATCCTGGGTGGAACGAAAGGGACTGTCAGACTCTTACTGACTAAAAATCCATCCTGTACCTTCAGTTGCCCTTTGCATTCCAGGGTCTCGACTTACAGACGGTCCCGGGGCTTCTTGTAGCGTTTGGCCCTTTCTTTGTCAGTTTGCTGACGGGTGCCATCTTTTACATAATGGGGATGGCAACTCAAAGCTTATCGTAGATGGCGCTGCGATAGTTGGTCCCTACGTCAGATTACTGTCTACCTTGTACAAAAAACAAACAAGATTTATTGTTATAAAAATTGAATATAAGTACAAAACAAATATGGAAAATTATTCGTCAATGCAAGTGCATATACTGAAAGAAGAACTAAGACGCCGCGGTGCATCTGATAAAGGAAAAAAAAGTTATTTAGTTGAGAGGTTAGAAATATAATTCTACTACATTAAACACACATTTACTAGTAGTTAGGATCTAAAATTGTAATTTTTAAGTAGATCTTACATGTGCTAGCCTCTACAAAGAATATAGTACTGCTTCTGACATTCTATATTGAGAAAAATGTCATCAAGTTTTGCGTTTGTCTTCATCTAAATATTTTACATCTATTTTATAAATTGGAGCAATATGATATGAGTTTTAACTTCCTAACACCACAACTATCACAAATCTCGGTCCAGGTAATAATTCTTCCACCAGACGAACCATTTCATGATATAAAGAGCGATGCAGTACTTAACCTACAATAGAAAAGTAGATGTTATTTTGAAAGGTGTATTCGATTGTTTAGTTATGCTATAATCAATATAAATATAATAAATTAATATTTCATTAATAAATTCAACTAACGGCCTGTCTCGGCTTCGCAAGGGTAGAAATTTGTTTATTATACGGCTTTTCCTTAGTGATAATACAATTTTTGTTCTCACAGCAGTCACAGCAGCTACCCATTATTTCTTGATAGTGTGAATTATCGGAAATTTGTACGTTCCATAATTTTTATAGCCTATTACACAACATATAGTCATTTTACATCAATAAATCGTTTTTTTTTTTCAGAAAATTCCTTTGATTTGACAGTTTTTTTGGGACTATCTTGTCACTTGTCTCTTTGACACTTGCCTTCCCCATTCTTCTGTGTCACGGAATGTCGTTAGTTTCGGTTGTCATTTTAAAGGCGCTCCCTCACCGGGAGCATCGATTTTGAGCATTACATTACAATACTACCTCCCTGATCACCGACGAACATTTGCGTACATTTAGTGTAGATTTGATACAAGGTGCGCATTGTGATGCTCGATTGTCTTCCTTCAATGATGAAATGTTTGAATCTGTAACGATATGAATTACAGGTGAATGCTCGCGGTGAGGTAGCGCCTTTAGATATCTAACAGTCGTCGTTAAAAATTCAGGGATTAAAAATAACCAGTCTTACCAAGAGATATCATACCCATGGGTACTCATTCAGTTGTGGAGGTCAGAGGGTCTAAAACGGCCAACAACGACAAACAAGCAGCATTCATAATCATTTACTTCTAATCATTAACAACAACTTCGTTAATGTTTTTCATATATTATTCATTCACGAAGTGAATCATAAGGAAAATTGCTAAGTGACCGTTTTAGACCCGCAGATAGGCATTCGCTCCATGTTAAAAACTGCTACTCTAAACTAAACTGGATGCCGTCCCAACAATATTTGTGTGACCTACAAATACTCGTATTTGTTAAACGCACCCCGACACAGGGGAAATTCCAAGAGTGGGGGCAACGTTAATTTAAAAAATAAAAATAAATAAAACGTAGTTGAGAAATGGCTAGGCGATCATACAATGCCTACACAGGTGAATTTTAAAGCAAAACTTACTAATATTTAATTCCTCAGTAGAGTTTTACAACGCCCGAGGGAGGTGATGGGTGATCTATGCTACCTGCGACCACACAGCCGCAGAAAAGATTGCAATAGTAATAATGTATCAGATACAATTTCCCTAAAGAGTTATACGAATGTGCGAATTTTTTTTTGCGTAATATCGGGAATTTTTACGTAACTGAAAATCTGGTTGAAATCTCGCAGACCTTATGTTTATCTCCAACTGTGAATTTTTACATAGCAGGAATTGTAGGTTTTAGCTTCATAAAAACAAAATATAAGGCTAGAACAATATTTAATACTTTTCACAAATATTTAATTAGTTCAGATTCAGAGTATCATCAGAATTTTCTGAAATAGATTGGCTTGTTTAATTTATTAAAGACACGGGCCTGACACTGATCGATCAGATGGTAGAAAAAAAACAAATTAGTCTTTTCGATTGACCAAGCAATGGAGTAGATTAGAATAATCTTTTCAAAAAATTCTTATGAGTCTTCTAAAATGGCGGTTTTAGTCCTGTTCAATGCATGAAAAAAAAACAAGGATCATTACGTTATTAGAGTAAATGAGTCGAGAGACCGCGAAACGACTTTTTTTTAATGCAGTTTGATAAAATGACATAGCCACTAGCGCTACGTCAAAAGTACTTCAGTCGTGGCGCGGAATCTAGAATTTTAATTCCGGTTGCCAATTGATATGTATGAATGATGATAGGAAATAGTTATTTGTTATGCAAGGCTGCAAAGTTGATTTTTGGCGCGAGTACTTGAATTGAAAACTGAGCGAGCGAAGGATTCTAAGATTGAACCGCGAGAGAAACGAGCGGTTCAAATATAGAATCCTGAGCGATGCGAAGTTTTCAAAGGTACGAGACGCGGAAAAACTTTGCTGCCGAGTGCAACACACAACTTTTCACCTCACACAGCGAGGAAATGTAGTGGGGGCGGCTCGCCTGCCAGTGTAGAAAAGTAGAAAACAATTGAATACAAGACGTGTTCGAATTTTAAACAACACTTTGTGCTCTAGAGCACAAAATGGAGTTTTGCGCTCAGATTTTGAATGAGAAATAGAATCTTTCCGAGCGGGTGAGGTGAAATAGTTATTTGTTATGCAAGGCTGCAAAGTTGATTTTTGGCGCGAGTACTTGAATTGAAAACTGAGCGAGCGAAGGATTCTAAGATTGAACCGCGAGAGAAACGAGCGGTTCAAATATAGAATCCTGAGCGATGCGAAGTTTTCAAAGGTACGAGACGCAGAAAAACTTTGCTGCCGAGTGCAACACACAACTTTTCACCTCACACAGCGAGGAAATGAAGTGGGGTCATTGACCTATACTGGGGGCGGCTCGCCTGTCAGTGTAGAAAACAATTGAATACAAGACGTGTTCGAATTTTAAACAACACTTTGTGCTCTAGAGCACAAAATGGAGTTTTGCGCTCAGATTTTGAATGAGAAATAGAATCTTTCCGAGCGGGTGAGGTGAAATAGTTATTTGTTATGCAAGGCTGCAAAGTTGATTTTTGGCGCGAGTACTTGAATTGAAAACTGAGCGAGCGAAGGATTCTAAGATTGAACCGCGAGAGAAACGAGCGGTTCAAATATAGAATCCTGAGCGATGCGAAGTTTTCAAAGGTACGAGACGCAGAAAAACTTTGCTGCCGAGTGCAACACACAACTTTTCACCTCACACAGCGAGGAAATGAAGTGGGGTCATTGACCTATACTGGGGGCGGCTCGCCTGTCAGTGTAGAAAACAATTGAATACAAGACGTGTTCGAATTTTAAACAACACTTTGTGCTCTAGAGCACAAAATGGAGTTTTGCGCTCAGATTTTGAATGAGAAATAGAATCTTTCCGAGCGGGTGAGGTGAAAAAATAATTATAGGGAATATACTTATAATGGGGGATTCAAAATAACCGTAGTCATCCATGAATCATAAATATCGTCCTCATCCCATTCTACAGGGTTTTTGTAAAACGTTAACAACATTTCATGGGAAGAATCCACCCCCTTTAGTGGGTTTAGGCGTTGTATTTTTTGTGGTTGCGTAAACAATATATCTCTCAAAAAACATCATTTCGATTGCCAATTCAACTGTCAAATACAATGATGTACGACCACAATATGATCACCGCACTTATACCAGTTTACGCGGAAGGTCGACGTTCAGTAGCGAATATTTACCGGCCGCTGATGATTTATACAAACTGCTGCCGTGATTTAGGACTCCACACTACGGACCGTAACTGGTGCGTGAAGCGGACGGTAAAGTATCTGAAGTCCTTAACATGAATACACGATGTAAAACGTTACGTAAGGAATAACGTTTACAAAATAGAAAATTCTGCGTTCAACAGTTTTCAGCGGCCTTTTCATTGAATTTCTTCATTTTATTTACAGCGTACTTGAAGTATTAACAGCGTATTTTCTACGGAAAAATAAAGTAGCGCCTCTAGGGTCATCATTATCATCATCATCAGCCGGAAGACGTCCATTGCTGAACATAGGCCTCCCCCTTAGACCGCTCTGCTCTGCTCTTTCACGTGACTGCTTTGAGATCCACCAGTCGCGCAGCACGAGCGCTCACCGTTCGAGCCGCTCGATTGGGTAGTGTCGCTGTCTTCTTCAACTATAGGCCCAGTGTGGCGTGAGCGATTCGGCGGGTGACGCGGTCACAAGGCTTTGTTTATAGAGAATAGTACTGCTGGGCAGCACAGCTTCTCATCTTTCACGCACCTGCATTATCATCTATATTTGATCTTCATCTACTCTAATTGCGATAATCGTATAGTCTGTTCAAAATACCAAGAATATTTCGTATTTATCTTAGATATTTACAACGTGTACGGTCAGCCAAGAAAGTGGTGTACCAGTTTTGATTTAGTTTCCCGGTCATCGAAAATTACAATAAGGTTCGTTACAAAAAGATATTACTGAAAGAGACAACATTATCATGACGTAAACCTATGTATTTAGTATTCATACGTCATATTATCATGTCACATATAAGTACATGACATTTTAACCTTTAGTATAAATGAAAAGGACATTAGTTTCTACAAAGCAATGGGGAAGGCAAGTGTCAAAGTGAAAATGACAGTTTGGTCCCCAAAGAACTGTAAAATCAAAGGAATTTTCAGAAAAAAAAAACATTTATTGATGTAAAATGACTAGATGTTGTGTAATAAGCTGTAAAAATGATGGAATACACTTTTCAAAATAATATCTACTTTTCTTTTGGAGGTTATGTACCAGTATTGCATCGCTCGAAAATCGAAGAATTATCACCTGGAACGAGTTTTGTAATAGTTGTGGTGTTAAGAAATTAAATATATTGTGATATTTCTCGAATCTAAATAGAAAAAAAGGTTAAAATTACTGACTTAAAACATTATGATATTTTATCAAAATAGAAAGTCAAAAGCAGCATTATATTCTTGATAAAGGAGAGGACAGGTAAAACATACCTAAACTCAAAAATTGAAACCTCAACTACAAGTAATTGTGGATTTATTACGGTAAAATCAAATGTATAACCACTCAATTAAATCACTTTTTTTCTCTTGTAGATGCGCCGCGGCGTCTTAATTCTTCTTTTAGTATATAGTACTTGCATGGACGAATAATTTTCCATATTTGTTTTGTATTTATACTCAATTTTTATAACAAATAATCTTGTTTGTTTTTTTGTACAAGGTAGACGTGGGGACCAACTATCGCAGCGCCATCTACGATTAGCTTTGAGTTGCCATCCCCATTGAAATGTTTCCAAACAAAAGTAATAAAAACTATTTAAATAGACAGCCGAATTCCATTTGAAAAAGAAAACTGACAATTGACATTTTGTCAAATATATGCAAAAAATCGATATATTTTCCGTGTTATTTTTCAATCAACTGCATATAAAATCATCTCAATGCCTGCCAACTTGACCATTGCCGAAAGAGCACAAATAATTGCCCAATTTAATGTGGGAAGCAGTATCAGTGCGATATCCCGGAATTTGAATATATCGAGGCGTTCTGTCCGCTTTTGGATTCGTCGTGAAGGAGAGGAGGGAAGTTTGTTGGATCACAGAAGAAGTGGTCGCCGGCCTGCACTCTCCAATAACGATAGAGAATTCATGAGACGGGAATATGAAATCAATGGTTTTAAGCCCACAAAACATTTTGCGGAGATGTTCGATGTGAGTGCCCAAACAATAAGGAATCATCTACATTACATGGGGTTGCACCACAGGCATTACGCCAAGAAAATATATTTGACGGATGCTCACAGACTTGCTCGTCTGAACTTCGCCAGAGAGCACTTAGAGTTTGATTGGTCTAATACAGTGTTTTGTGATGAAAAAACGTTTAAATTCAGTCAGCATGGACGTCTTCACCTTTGGCGATATAATTCAACACGGTATAAAGATGATCATGTAATTCCAAATAGAGAATCAGGTCGAATTTCCGTAAATATTTGGGGCTGGATGAGTGCGGATGGTGTAGGAGAATTGTTTTCTCTACCTCCTCGAGCGACGGCTGTAAATTATATCGACGTGCTTCAGAATGCAATGCTACCGACAGTCCGTAATGTTTACCCGGAGAACGAAGTGCCACAATTTGATTTTGTTCAAGATAATTGTTCAATTCATAATGCGAGGATCGTAAGAGCCTGGTTTCGTTCACACACTGACGTAAGGGTAATTCAGTGGCCCTCAAGATCGCCGGACCTCAACCCGATAGAAAATCTTTGGGGCCTTATGGTCCAACGATGGTCGCATCAAAATGAAAGAACCAAACAAGCTCTTATTAGTCACTGTAATTATATTGGGGAGGAAATGCGGGGAACCGATATTTGCTCACGGCTTGTTGGTTCAATGAGGTCTCGTCTTTTAGAGGTTATAGAGGCCAACGGCGGTTACACCCGTTTCTAATTTTTAAAAATTTTCAATATCTTCTAAATATTACTATATATGCTATGTTTTTGTTTGTTATAAGTATTTTAAAATTGATTGTAGAAATTTAATAAAAGGATAAATCTATTTTTAGCTTGTTTTTTATTGATATTGTAATTACAAGTTTACAGAAATTGTAGGTTTGTGGATTCGCCTTGTGCCTTTACAATTTTATGTAACTTGTTGATTACAATTCTGAATTTGTAGATACAATTTTGTCATCAAAATCTACAGCCCCCCGCCGTTGATTTTACGACGTCATTGGTTCCATCAAGTTCAAACTAAGAACAGCTGTCACGTTACAAACAGTAATAGTCGTTATCAATAATCAGATAAAGACAGCAATAGAAGTTGTCAGATCGATCTGCAAGCGAAACTAATCTTTATCACCTATGAATCTGCAAGCGATATTCAACCTTAGGGTGGTACACCACTTTCTTGGCCGACTGTACGTCGCACGTTTGTCTCAGGACCTTAGAGGTTTATATTATGTTTATGCGTGGTGGTGCTGTAACAGCTGTGACGTAACATCACCTGGTATTCTGGAACTCGAATAAAAAGTGTTTGAGAATGTAATTTGGTTTAAAATACTTATTAGTGTGTTGAGATGAGGTATTCCAATTTGGGCACCCGCTGTAATAGCACCGGAGCTAACACATACACCCGTATGTGTAATAGTTAAGTACCTCGTCGAGATGCTGCCATGCTTCTGAATGAATTCAGCTGAGAGTGCCATGCTATACTTAGTACTTTAAGCGTTTTAGATAACTGTTAGCAGTAAATGCTACAAGTAAGTACTCGCAAAAGTAGATTACTAAAGCTATCTGAAGTAGTAGGAAGTTCGTAAAAAGCAAAAAAGAACATTCCCATTAGATTACCATTCCATGCCATTTCTTGCAATGGAGTATCACTGGTTGACCATTGGAAAGTCTTAATGTCGCTAATTATAGGTATAAAATGATGAAATTTTGCCATTGCCATTACCATTCTGACACTATTGTAATCTAATAGCAGACCTGAAAGCCCAGATCTATGTTTAATACACAGATCGAAGAAATAACAAAATCTATTGAGTTAAAATTACAAAATAGTCCTTTGTAGATAAAGACCAAAACACACTTCACTTACACAAAGCTCGATTACCAAACAATTATTCTGATCAAATCCCGGTCACAAGATAAAGTCGGCCGTCCACTGTTATGCAGGATATACTCAAACGGAGCGGTTTGTTTATTTGCCAGTGTTCATTCGTGCGTATAGAAGATTTCCGTATTTTACTTACAGCGTACTTGAAATATTTACGGCGTTTATTGTATGGAAAAATAAAAAAGTACCTGTACGACTGAGGAACTATTTCTTTCCATCAAATAAACGCCAAACTAACTGTTTACTTTACGTCACAAAAATATGAAAAGTATGCAAGGGCCTCTGGCCTCTGAGGTGCTAGCATGTGTGCATAATAATAATATCAATGCGATCGAAAATACACCTACTTTTTTGTGATTTGCGTAATAATTACCTGTACATACCTCATACATTTCTTCCTTTTTTCGTTCCCATTGCAATATGTTGCGATGAGTTGAGCTGTTGGTAAGTTTTGTCCCTAAATGCATCTGTCTATATCATTCTGTGTTTGTGTTCTTTACAATAAGGATTAGGTAGTTACTACCGCGAGTCACAGTCGACGATCCCTCGTACATCTTCGAGCGAAACAACATTTAATTTTATAGCTTAGCTGTGGGCTACTGTGGATCGTCGCCTTTACTATTATCGAATACCCCGACTATTTGGGTCATTACGAACAAAAGTGAAGTACGCCCTTGGGCCTACATATTATTGCCGTTTCTATTCCCAAAACACTCATTTGTGCGCCTGTTTGCTAACAATTAGTATGTATGTATTCCCAGCGTCGAGATACGTAATAGAGGCCGTCGGACGTAGGCGATCCCTAGGCTGGTTTAAATGTCATGTTTGTAGTTTAAATGTGTTATGACAATAAACTTTATAATTGTAATTTACTTTGAAGTTATTGTGTTTGATTACCTACTGCTATCACGTACATGCCGTTGTATTTGTTTTAAAGGAATCTGATAATATGCTTTATTGAGGTTAAGTTATTGGGTTAAAAATTGTCAGATTGTAGGTCGATGTCCAGGCGTCTGTACAACGCAGTTTACATAGAGATTTATTTTCTACTGTCGCCTTTCTCTTCCACAAACAACGTTAAAAACCAAATACCTAACAGAGAAACACAGTTCAAATCCGATAACTGGGTGACCTCTCTGGTGGAGCTTCTATAGCGTGAGTCTTTAGACTGTGGGAAAGAGATGGCGCTAGACGACTTGTATAGCTCTGTCTCTTTCCCACAGCCTAAACTGGATCGCGTTAAGAGCTCGTGGTTAGGCCTGTAATTAAAAAAAACCGGCCAAGTACGAGTCGTACTCGCACACAAATGGTTCCGTACCATTATCTATTAAAACTTCAAAGAAAATCATGTTTTATGGGAATCCTCTTAAACACTTATTTTATTCTAGTAGATGTTTATTGTAGCGGCAACAGAATTACAAATCATCTGTGAAATTTTTTAAGGTGCATGGGAACAATACTATCGAAATCCTAAAAACAGGGCACGAAAATAAAGAACTATTTACACTCACGGACTAACGTATAAAAGTGGCTAGCATACCGCAAGCCGGTCGCAAAACAAATGCCATCGTTCCGAAACCGATGTAAGTGCAACCACATACGGTGTCCACGCCGTAACACGCTGTTCACATTGGCGTTCGTCTGTATGTTATTTTGCAGGATTTTGGGATTTCATGGCCGTTCTATTGTTATCAGGGTTGGCATTATTTAAACAAGTTGAATGTTTTAAAACACTTGTTTCAAACAGTGTTTTAATTTAAATCGTAACACACACTTTTTAACTACTTTTCATGGCGGCTGAATAAAATGTCAACTGAAAATAAATAAATGGCTTGACATAAAACCATTTGAGTCTATGCTATTGCTTTGTAATATTTTTGAACTTTTATTGGCATAGTAATTAAATTAAACTTATATTGAGATGATGCGGACGGCGAGTATTGGGTTACACGCCGTCCATCATGGACCATGCCCGGGTCGGCGCCACATCGTGTTCTACGTGCGCCTCAAAGAGTTGTTAGCAAACTGACGGGGTCCGAATAGAGTGCCAAAGCCAGCCGGGGTCACGGAACTGTCCAAACAGCTATATAAACAGGTACTATGACCCTTTTTTTTTTTTTTTTAAGGTGCTAAAATCATCAAATGAGTCCTCCCGCCCTGTGTGGGGCGGAAGGGACTGTCAGACTCTTACTGACTAAAATCCACCCGTGTTCCTTCGGATGCCCTTTACGTTCCGGGGCCACGGTACCCTGGGTTAAGAAAAAGCCGCGACCCCAGCAGGCATTTGGCACGAAACACGATGCGCCACCGACCCGGGCTTGGTCCTTGGTCGGACGGCGAGCTACCCATTACTCACCGTCCGCAAGCCCGCTCCGCCGCTGTGCCCTCTGCTGATCAGAGGGACACGCGTTGGAGCGTCCACACGACTGGCTATTCGCATACGGGCAAAGAGACCCCTTAGGCACACAGTGCCTAAGGAAGAGTTTTTGCCCGCATCCCAGGGTGCACCGGCCCGAAAAACTGGTCTTCCCCCCGGACGTATCCGAGAGGGAACTCCAGTCCACGGGCGCACGTGGAGGTTTCCTGTCTTAGCACCCCAGGTACTATGACCCTGGAACGTAAAAGGCTATTGAAGGAACACAGTGAATTTTAGTCAATACGAGTCTAACAGCCCTTTTCATGTCACCCTGGCTGCGGGAGGACTCATTTGATGATTTTACCAAAACCGTGCCGTTCAGCATGGTGTGAACGCCCGCTTATAGGTAACACTGCACTCAAGTTAGGTAAAATGGAAGTTAGACTATGTGGAACTAGCAGCTAATAAGCGCTTCTTAATTCCACATTCATAGCTCCGGAACTTTAATAAGAGGCTGGTTTGGTACAAATAAACTTTTGAAGCGGGTTTTGTTCAACAGTTTAAACACGATTTGGGTTAAAAGTCACAAGTTTTCGCGAACCTCATCTGTTGCACAGTCTAGTGACGTGAAACTACACCAGATTTTGAAACTACATAACAGTGAGCAACTCATATTTTTTTTTTTTATAACAGGCACTCGTTGTCTGATCATTAACTATGCATCGGCGGAGCGTCAAAGAGCAATGAGGAATCTGACGGGGGAACCATAGAGGGCCAATCGCCTGCCGAGGCCACGAGTCCATCTAAAAAGGTACCCGTGACGATTTTAACATCGTCATTATCACTTCCTTTTGGCAATTTATTCAGAGTCTTCATCCTTATTTGGGGACACGGCAAAGTCTCCGCCAAGGCGAGCAAAAAAGTCGCACGGCTATCATTTTCACCTAGGTACCTTCTTCAAAAGTCGTTACAATGACAAAACGGTTCATTAGGCAAAAAAAAGTAAGCAAATGCTGTCAAACATTAAATTTTCGTCCTCCAAAATGTACAAAGTAATTTCAAATGTGCCGTGTTACGTGCCAACTGCCTACTTACATTTCAGAAATGTCATTACAGAGGAACTCTCAACGATGTCTAAAATGTATTTTTGATTGCCACCTACCATGTGACGCTGTGACATTTATTAACCGACTTGGAAAAAGGGGAAGGTTCTCAATTCCTCACTATTAGTATTCCCCGATTTCTCGATGACGCCTCTTTTTGCTACGATTTGCTAACTTCAGATGCACTCCTTGGCATCAAACGCTCGTCATTGAACTTGTGGTCAAGGTCTGAAATTTCCTGGCAGCTACCCTTCATCATCAGCCTATAAAATATTCCCACTGCTGGAACACAGGCCTCCTCTCTATAAGAGGGAGTGGGCCATAACCCACTACGCGGAACTGTGCGGGATTGTAGATGCTACATGTGTTCGATTTTTTGGTTCTAGGACATCGGTTTCCTCACGATGTAATCCTTTTGAAGCGCGTTTTCAGGGTGATCAAATAAATTACCCACGACCTACAAATCGTATTTGGGGCCGATACCACTAGACCACCACTGATCATTACCATCGCTTATCAATTATTAAACAAGGAAAACTGTTACCCATTAATGACCTACCAACTCCAACCAATCCTCTTGAGTCATAATACCAACTTGCCACCCTTTTATGTCAAACAGTCGCACTATCCATATACGCAGTCTTACACGAGATTACAAGATTAAGGAACCCTAACTTGATGTTTCTAAGCCGTCAAATCAGCGATTACAGAGATGGGATAAGAGTATAGTCACTATGTCGGACTAATAGAAGGGCCGAAAGTCGAATGACTTGGAATTGAATGATTTTTTCCGTCTGTTTTTATGTAGTTAGCAGTATTGTAGCTACGAATAAGTTCTGCAGGAACTGCTATTTACTAACCAAACTTCGAAAAAAGGGTTTCTTCTTTTTTTGAAGTTGGTAAGCAAATTATATTCGTTTCTGATTTTTTTTATGTCTATTCGCCGATTTCTCGATGACACGTGGTCCAGATATGGAAAATTCTTCTTTTGTTTACATCAGATGATCCCATGGTTATCTTTTTGGAGAAATTGAAGGAACTCTTCAATAAATGCGACAGAAAATCATCAGCGTTTGTTGCGAACTGCCGCGAAATGAGCATATTTTTGATCGGACTTCAGTTATCATAACAAGCTTAGGTATACTATATGATTTTTCATGATACAGTTTTGAAATTTTGCAAATAATAATCATTACACAAGAAAATTAAATAGGGGTCCGTGTTGTATTAGATCACCGTCAGAAATAAAAAAGCAACGTAATCTAAATAGGATTAAGGCGGGCTTACAGTAATTTTTAAGATTTTCAAACGTCTGAAAGTCTCATTAACAATGATATTTTTAATAAAAAAAAATCATAATATTAAAGTTGAACATATCCTCGAGTGAATGGTAAAGATAGAAACACGAATTGGAATAATTGGCTCGATAGAAAAAAATCTCAAACATGACACTAAATCACAATTTTCAAACATCCACTGCTTAGAGATTTCACAAAGAATTTATATGAAACTTATAAAAATAAAAACAGATCATTATTTAGAAGTGCATGGTAAAAGCAAATTTTAAAATTTCGTTATAATTTTTCTCCAAGAAATAAAATACCCAAAATATTGGCATTAATTCGCTCACCGGGCGCTCGCCAGTACCCGCCGAGGCGTGATAGAGGATGGACGTACGTCGTTGCTGCGCAAAAATTCCCCCCGCGCGGTTACGTAAGCAGGCATATAACTGAACTACTACATGGAAACAAAGTCACACACACAAGCGATTACGTGTTAGTTGCGGGAATAGAATAAAATAGTCAAGTGATCTAATTTTGAAACGATGTAATTTTTTTTATGGACCACTTATTTTTTAGCTAGGATGCGAACTTGATGGAGTGACCTGAAGGTCTACATCGGTCACTGCCACTGGAACTCGGCGACGGATCGAACTAGATGTGCTGAGTTTGGGCTCGTTTTGTTAGTTATGATGAGATCTTACCACCGGACTTGATGGAGTGACCTGAAGGTCTACATCGGTGACTGTCACTGGAACTCGGCGACGGATCGAACTAGATGTGCCGAGTTTGGGCTCGTTTTGTAAGTTATGATGAGATCTTACCACCAGACTTGATGGAGTGACCTGAAGGTCTACATCGGTGACTGCTGACTGCCACTGGAACTCGGCGACGGATTGAACTAGATCTGCCGAGTTTGGGCTCGTTTTGTTAGTTATGATGAGATCTTACCACCGGACTTGATGGAGTGACCTGAAGGTCTACATCGGTGACTGTCACTGGAACTCGGCGACGGATCGAACTAGATGTGCCGAGTTTGGGCTCGTTTTGTAAGTTATGATGAGATCTTACCACCAGACTTGATGGAGTGACCTGAAGGTCTACATCGGTGACTGCTGACTGCCACTGGAACTCGGCGACGGATTGAACTAGATCTGCCGAGTTTGGGCTCGTTTTGTTAGTTATGATGAGATCTTACCACCGGACTTGATGGAGTGACCTGAAGGTCTACATCGGTGACTGCCACTGGAACTCGGCGACGGATGGAACTAGATGTGCCGAGTTTCCGACTCCCCGATGTAGACCTTCAGGTCACTCCATCAAATTTGGAGGTAAGATCTCATCACAACTAACAAAACGAGCCCAAACTCGGCAAATCTAGTTCAATCCGCCGCCGAGTTCCAGTGGCAGTCAGCAGTCACCGATGTAGACCTTCAGGTCACTCTATCAAGTCCGGAGGTAAGATCTCATCATAAATAACAAAACGAGCCCAAACTCGGCATATCTAGTTCGATCCGTCGCCGAGTTCCAGTGGCAGTCGCCGATGTAGACCTTCAGGTCACTCCATCAAGTCCGTACGTAAGATCTCATCATAACTAACAAAATGAGCCCAAACTCGGCACATCTAGTTCGATCCGTCGCCGAGTTCCAGTGGCAGTCACCGATGTAGACCTTCAGGTCACTCCATCAAGTCCGGTGGTAAGATCTCATCATAACTTACAAAACGAGCCCAAACTCGGCACATCTAGTTCGATCAGTCGCCGAGTTCCAGTGACAGTCACTGATGTAGACCTTCAGGTCACTCCATCAAGTCCGGTGGTAAGATCTCATCATAACTAACAAAATGAGCCCAAACTCGGCACATCTAGTTCGATCCGTCGCCGAGTTCCAGTGGCAGTCACCGATGTAGACCTTCAGGTCACTCCATCAAGTCCGGAGGTAAGATCTCATCATAACTAACAAAACAAGCCCAAACTCGGCACATCTAGTTCGATCCGTCGCCGAGTTCCAGTGGCAGTCACCGATGTAGACCTTCAGGTCACTCCATCAAGTCCGGTGGTAAGATCTCATCATAACTTACAAAACGAGCCCAAACTCGGCACATCTAGTTCGATCCGTCGCCGAGTTCCAGTGGCAGTCACCGATGTAGACCTTCAGGTCACTCCATCAAGTCCGGTGGTAAGATCTCATCATAACTTACAAAACGAGCCCAAACTCGGCACATCTAGTTCGATCAGTCGCCGAGTTCCAGTGACAGTCACCGATGTAGACCTTCAGGTCACTCCATCAAGTTCGGTGGTAAGATCTCATCATAACTTACAAAACGAGCCCAAACTCGGCACATCTAGTTCGATCCGTCGCCGAGTTCCAGTGGCAGTCACCGATGTAGACCTTCAGGTCACTCCATCAAGTCCGGTGGTAAGATCTCATCATAACTTACAAAACGAGCCCAAACTCGGCACATCTAGTTCGATCCATCGCCGAGTTCCAGTGGCAGTCGCCGATGTAGACTTTCAGGTCACTCCATCAAGTCCGTACGTAAGATCTCATCATAACTAACAAAATGAGCCCAAACTCGGCACATCTAGTTCGATCTGTCGCCGAGTTCCAGTGGCAGTCACCGATGTAGACCTTCAGGTCACTCCATCAAGTCCGGTGGTAAGATATCATCATAACTTACAAAACGAGCCCAAACTTGGCACATCTAGTTCGATCCGTCACCGAGTTCCAGTGACAGCCACCGATGTAGACCTTCAGGTCACTCCATCAAGTCCGGAGGTAAGATCTCATCATAACTAACAAAACAAGCCCAAACTCGGCACATCTAGTTCGATCCGTCGCCGAGTTCCAGTGGCAGTCACCGATGTAGACCTTCAGGTCACTCCATCAAGTCCGGTGGTAAGATCTCATCATAACTTACAAAACGAGCCCAAACTCGGCACATCTAGTTCGATCCATCGCCGAGTTCCAGTGGCAGTCGCCGATGTAGACTTTCAGGTCACTCCATC
Source organism: Agrotis clavis (assembly GCA_954870645.1). Lineage (NCBI taxonomy): Eukaryota > Metazoa > Arthropoda > Insecta > Lepidoptera > Noctuidae > Agrotis > Agrotis clavis. The sequence continues at coordinate 15,907,874 of OX940920.1, forward strand.
AAGTCCGTACGTAAGATCTCATCATAACTAACAAAATGAGCCCAAACTCGGCACATCTAGTTCGATCTGTCGCCGAGTTCCAGTGGCAGTCACCGATGTAGACCTTCAGGTCACTCCATCAAGTCCGGTGGTAAGATATCATCATAACTTACAAAACGAGCCCAAACTTGGCACATCTAGTTCGATCCGTCACCGAGTTCCAGTGACAGCCACCGATGTAGACCTTCAGGTCACTCCATCAAGTCCGGAGGTAAGATCTCATCATAACTAACAAAACAAGCCCAAACTCGGCACATCTAGTTCGATCCGTCGCCGAGTTCCAGTGGCAGTCACCGATGTAGACCTTCAGGTCACTCCATCAAGTCCGGTGGTAAGATCTCATCATAACTTACAAAACGAGCCCAAACTCGGCACATCTAGTTCGATCCGTCGCCGAGTTCCAGTGGCAGTCACCGATGTAGACCTTCAGGTCACTCCATCAAGTCCGGTGGTAAGATCTCATCATAACTTACAAAACGAGCCCAAACTCGGCACATCTAGTTCGATCAGTCGCCGAGTTCCAGTGACAGTCACCGATGTAGACCTTCAGGTCACTCCATCAAGTTCGGTGGTAAGATCTCATCATGACTTACTAAACGAGCCCAAACTCGGCACATTTAGTTCGATCCGTCGCCGAGTTCCAGTGGCAGTCACCGATGTAGACCTTCAGGTCACTCCATCAAGTCCGGTGGTAAGATCTCATCATAACTTACAAAACGAGCCCAAACTCGGCACATCTAGTTCGATCCGTCGCCGAGTTCCAGTGGCAGTCACCGATGTAGACCTTCAGGTCACTCCATCAAGTCCGGTGGTAAGATCTCATCATAACTTACAAAACGAGCCCAAACTCGGCACATCTAGTTCGATCCGTCGCCGAGTTCCAGTGACAGTCACCGATGTAGACCTTCAGGTCACTCCATCAAGTCCGGAGGTAAGATCTCATCATAACTAACAAAACGAGCCCAAACTTGGCACATCTAGTTCGATCCGTCACCGAGTTCCAGTGACAGCCACCGATGTAGACCTTCAGGTCACTCCATCAAGTCCGGAGGTAAGATCTCATCATAACTAACAAAACAAGCCCAAACTCGGCACATCTAGTTCGATCCGTCGCCGAGTTCCAGTGGCAGTCACCGATGTAGACCTTCAGGTCACTCCATCAAGTCCGGTGGTAAGATCTCATCATAACTTACAAAACGAGCCCAAACTCGGCACATCTAGTTCGATCCGTCGCCGAGTTCCAGTGGCAGTCACCGATGTAGACCTTCAGGTCACTCCATCAAGTCCGGTGGTAAGATCTCATCATAACTTACAAAACGAGCCCAAACTCGGCACATCTAGTTCGATCAGTCGCCGAGTTCCAGTGACAGTCACCGATGTAGACCTTCAGGTCACTCCATCAAGTTCGGTGGTAAGATCTCATCATGACTTACTAAACGAGCCCAAACTCGGCACATTTAGTTCGATCCGTCGCCGAGTTCCAGTGGCAGTCACCGATGTAGACCTTCAGGTCACTCCATCAAGTCCGGTGGTAAGATCTCATCATAACTTACAAAACGAGCCCAAACTCGGCACATCTAGTTCGATCCGTCGCCGAGTTCCAGTGGCAGTCACCGATGTAGACCTTCAGGTCACTCCATCAAGTCCGGTGGTAAGATCTCATCATAACTTACAAAACGAGCCCAAACTCGGCACATCTAGTTCGATCCGTCGCCGAGTTCCAGTGACAGTCACCGATGTAGACCTTCAGGTCACTCCATCAAGTCCGGAGGTAAGATCTCATCATAACTAACAAAACGAGCACAAACTCGGCACATCTAGTTCGATCCGTCGCCGAGTTCCAGTGGCAGTCACCGATGTAGACCTTCAGGTCACTCCATCAAGTCCGCAGGTAAGATGTCATCATAACAAAACGAGCCCAAACTCGGCACATATTAAATATACTGTGCTGCCTAAGAAAGTACTCCATTGTATGCACTTTGTAAAATCAAAACTATCTCGAATTTCATTTTACGAAAATCTAATCCAGACACACTCGTACGTAATTGACTTACTGCATTACGCTACGCTGTGGCATATACACACACGGTCCCTCCCGCCCGCACCGCTGTCGACTTGCCCCGCCCCTTTGCGGGGGCTGAGGTAGTGCGCTCATAGCTGCGGACTGTACTGGAACCTGGCCTTAAGGAAGACACTCGACAAGAAAAATAAGTGAAGCAGCGGTTGTACGACAACTCAGGACACAAACCTTTTGTGGTGGAAGTGGAACCGTACCGTTGTAATACATTCCGCAAACACGGGTGCCTTTATAAAAGAACCATTACAAAAGAGGGATGGAAGAAAAACAGGATGAGGACCGACTTATTTAGTTTTAAGCGTATTGTTTAGGAAACGATGGGTACCCATAGGATACCGGAGAAGTGGCAATCTGTGAGGAAAGAGCATTAAGTAGAAAAAAGATTAGAATTCAATAAATTTTCTTTAAAAAGATAAGTAAGTATATCTAGAAAATCTAGGTCGGCAATTCATCATCATCATCATCAGCCTATACCTAAATGTTCCCACTGCTGGGAAACGGGCCTCTGTGAGAGGGACCACGTGGGCCGGTGCGTGTTGGAAAATGTCACATGTCTTTGAATTTTTGGTTCTAGGACATGCCGGTTTCCTCACGATGTTTTCCTTCACCGTTTTGGAAGCAGTGGTGCTGAAATAAATAACAGAAAGTAATGCGCCTTATAGCTAAATTCGAACCCACAACCTACTAATTGTAAGTCGGCGCCGATACCACTGGGCCACCACCTCTAAACAGTTTCCGCAACAGCTTAAAGGATCAAGCCAAAGCATAATAAAACAACGTTCCATTAGCAACGTCTTTTTAATAATAGTTTTAAAGGAAACATACCAACGATGCGGCGAACTGTGAGCTTCCTAGAACGTATTATACGGTTATTGTTACATACGAGCGATACATGGTCACTGTTAATGCACTGTAATGTTCCGTGCTAATGCTCCTTCTAATGCGGCTAATGTGAAACTCCTTATGTACCTAACTTGGAGCATTTAATACAAGAAGTAAACCTTGTAAATTGTGGAGTGTTTCCGTTCTAGCGAGTGTAAAATTTTCACTTGAATAGAATGTTAGGAAAGCTTTGAAAAATGTAATGTGTGCCGTGGTTATGGTCTAGCTTTTAAACTAGTGTGCTCACATAAAAATGTTGTGCCAAGCTATAAAAATGTAACTCGTTTCGGTATGAACTGGAACGTAAGTTGACTCAGTCACTTGAAAAATAGCAATCTTTCTGGATGTGGCTAGATTTCTAGTGTGTTATTTTGTCTAATCTTTAAATGTAGGTAAGTATTCTTATGTTTATGAAGAAGCAGTCATCATGAACATTAGAATACTCTCGTTCAAATTATTGTGCCAGTAGAAGTTTCTCACGAAATAAAACAGATTTGTTCATATAAAATTGGATCAAATACATCAGTTGAAATAAAAACAGTTTTGAGCCATACTAATCGGAACAAGTGCTCATGTCTTTTTGTCAGCAGATCTAAAGTATGTCAATTAGTTTTAGTTTACAACCAAAACGAAAAAAAAAAAACCGGGCAAGTGCGTGTCGGGCCACGCACAGTGTAGGGTTCCGTAGTTGCCCATCAAAATACTTATGCGAACTAATTAAACTGATTCGCTGTATTTAATTTTAAAGAGAAGAATTTTCAAAATCGGTCCAGGCGTTTTTGAGAAATCGGGGAAAATACATAAAAAAAAAAGATTACGACGAATTGAGAACCTCCTCCTTTTTTTGAAGTTAGTTAAAAATAGTTGACAATAAAAACCTACCTATCCCCAAAACATACCCACCTATTATAGCTGTAAAAATAAAGTTTACAAACTTACATTTGCAGTTGAAGAACATGTTCTGCGATACATTTTGTTTAAGAAAATATGCTATCCAAGTACGTTTTATAAGTTGCTCGACTATTACTCGTAAACTTGTAAAGCCTACTTAGTCATGATCATTTTCTTTTAAATTTCGTTATATATACTACTATTGTGAATTTTTTCACACCCCCAAACATAACCGTTTAGCTGGTAGAGGGGGGGGACACTCGAGTCGAGCAAAAGTTAGCACTTTAAAGCTTAATATTTCACAAACGAATCTATTTATCAAAAAATTGTTAATGGAAACTATCAATATTTTTTAAAGACCTATTTAATGATACCCCACACTAAGGGGTACGCAAGAAATAAAAAAAACATCCCCACTTTACGTGTACAGGAGGTACCCTAAAAAAATAGTTATTTGTTATGCAAGGCTGCAAAGTTGATTTTTGGCGCGAGTACTTGAATTGAAAACTGAGCGAGCGAAGGATTCTAAGATTGAACCGCGAGAGAAACGAGCGGTTCAAATATAGAATCCTGAGCGATGCGAAGTTTTCAAAGGTACGAGACGCAGAAAAACTTTGCTGCCGAGTGCAACACACAACTTTTCACCTCACACAGCGAGGAAATGAAGTGGGGGCATTGACCTATACAGGGGGCGGCTCGCCTGGCAGTGTAGAAAACAATTGAATACAAGACGTGTTCGAATTTTAAACAACACTTTGTGCTCTAGAGCACAAAATGGAGTTTTGCGCTCAGATTTTGAATGAGAAATAGAATCTTTCCGAGCGTGTGAGGTGAAAAATATTTTACGAGATTTTATTTTACCACTTTTTCGGCACAACAAATCCGTATATTTACACCAAATTACAGCTTTCTAGTACTGGGCGTCTCTGAGCTAAACTGCGGACAGACGGACGGACGGACGGACATGGCGAAACTATAAGGGTTCCTTGTTGACTACGGAACCCTAAAAATGTTATTAAAGTATGTGCCCATCAAATACGAATTTTCTTCTAGTTCATACCCATAATCCCAATTAACACTGTAAAAGTCAAAACAGGTGATCTCCATTATGAAAACATAATTATGTACCTATAGTAGGTAATCAAAATGCTAAATCAACTCAAAGAAAAAATCGAAACCATGTTCTTCAGTCTAGATTGTAAGTTTAAACCTAGGGTTTACATCCCCGTCGTGTGCAATAATGCTATTATGTTAATATAATTCAGTCTTTAATGAATATTCAAGCAGTATGATTTAGCAAAATTGGCACCTACGGGTAAGTGTGTTAAAACCCGACTCATTTATATTCTATGCATCGAGCCAATTTGATTGGCTCACTGCGAACACTTCGATGATTGCAAATTTCAAATACAGCGAGGATTTATCTACCTTCAATATCGATAGCTAATAGCTTTGCGGGGTGACTTATCTCCGTTTCTCCCTTGTAGATTTTGTCAAGAATAATATTTGAACAGTGTAGGTATTTTTCTTTACATGCCTTGTTTGGTAAACAAGTAGATACGGTATGAGTGGCATCAAATTGCTTGGAATTTTTCTAGTAGGTACGTAATCTTTGTGAGGATGGATGGATGGAAAGATGTTTGTTACTCTTTCACGCAGTTTATAACCTGGATTAAAAATAAATCATAGGATAGTTTTTACCCGATTTTGTTTTTCCGAGGAATATTTTTTTTATTTTTACGGGCGAAATATCACGCAGGCGAATCCATGGGCGTGGAGTAAGCTGGTTTAGAAACCGTTTTGTGGGAATCGATGAAATTTGCTCAACTGGTTAGTGATTTAGAACACTAGGTAAGTAGATAGGTATCTACATAGTTACTTAACTTACCATTCGAGAGCTGGTAGACACGGGCACACCACTAGCTATCAAATATTAGGTTAGTACCTACCTACATAGAGTCTGCGCCACGACTCAAGCCTTTTGATGCAGCGCTTGTTTGATGTTAAAAGAACATCACTATTTTAGTTTGGTTAATGTAACAACACTAGTGATTGATTGGTTGTCTTTGCTTTGTCTTTGGTCAAAAATTGAAGAAGTGTGAAATATAATGTGCTCAAACGTTTAAATTGTTTTCTTGTTTTAAAACATCTAATATTAACTTAGAACATGGCGCAGCCGTTCGAAAAACAGTGATGTAACGTTTACGTTGTTGTTGCCTCCTCAAACCGCTAAGTTTAAAAAGTTTGCACACAAATTAGCAATTAACACGGGCCCACGGGCGTGCCCAACATGGCGGCGGATACGAGCTTTGTAAAACTTCCTCCAAACCTAAACATCGCGACTGAAAATGCAGCGTCCGAGTGGAAGTTTTGGCTTCGCACATTTGAAGATTATCTGGTTGTAATAGGCAAGAACAAAGCTGAGGATGGCGTTAAACTATCACTTCTACGGAACATGATGGGCCCTGAAGCAACAAGAATTTTATCTACGATTCCGATTTCCAAACCTAAAGACGAAAATAAGTATGAAGATGTGATTGCAACTATCACAGCCTACGTCAACCCAAGGACAAATGTGGTTTTCGAGCGCTTTAAGTTTAACGAAAGAAGACAACAGGAGGGTGAGTCATTCGAAAATTTTATGACAGACTGCAGACATCTCATTCAGTCCTGTGATTATAAAGCCATGGAGGAGGAAATGATGCGAGACCACATAGTACAAACTATCTTTGACAAAGCCACACAGGAAGCCCTATTAAGATTTGATGACCTCACTCTGAACAAAACTATTCAGTACTGTCAAACGAAGGAGCAAGCGGCGAAGCAAGTGTCGGCTATGCATCCTGCGGCAGTGGAGGCAGCTAAAGCTTCAAGGCAACAGGAACAGAAAAAGTCTACATTTAATTGTCGAAGATGTCAAACGGAACATGGTCCCCGATCTTGTCCAGCTTTTGGTAAGAAATGTAAGAAATGTGGAACTCTCAACCATTTTGCTGTAAGCTGTAAGAAGGCGTATAAAAAGGTCCAGGAAGTCAACACCGAGTCTACAGAATCAAGTTCTACAAGTGAATCTGAAAATGTACACTGCGGAGAAGCCATAAGTGTAAATGGTGCGAAGTCTGAGTGGTATGAAAATATTATGATCGAAAATAGTAAGGTAAAATGTAAACTGGATACAGGAGCTGATGTCAGTATAATGCCAGTTATGTTATTTAATAAGATAAATGAAAATTTAAATTTGAAACTTCTGCCTACAAATATTATATTAGAATCTTTTGAAGGCAAGCAAGTTATACCCGTTGGCATGATAAATCTGCAATGTCAATACAAAAATGATAAGTGTTATGAAAATTTCTTAATAGTAGATTGTAAATCAATGTTGCTTGGTTTGCCTGGTTGCATAAATCTAAATTTAATTAAAAGAGTGCATAGTGTCACTAATACAAATATTATTAATCCAAGTAGGGATAAGTTTATAAGTGATAATATTGAAGTTTTTAAAGGTGTTGGGAAAGTTCCAGGTATTTTTGATATTCCCACCAGAAGGCCAACAGAGCCAATTTGTCATCCATCGTCTAGGATCCCTCATTCTTTGTTAGAGCCACTAAAGATAGAACTGGAAAGACTTGTTAATAGAGAGGCTATTGTTAAAGTTAATAATATAAATAATAAAGCTTGTATCAATAGAATTGTTCTTGTGGAACGCCCTAACAAAAAGATAAGATTGTGTCTAGACCCAGCTGACTTAAATAAAATTATTGTCAAGAAACCTAAAATGTTACCCACACTAGATGATCTAGCAACTAAGTTAATAGGAAAAAAAGTTTTTACTGTGTTAGATTTGTCAGAAGGATTCCATCATTTGGAATTGAGTGAAGAGTCTTCTTGGAAATGCTGTTTTGCTACACCTTTTGGCGTTTACAGATATCGAGTCTTACCTTATGGACTTATGAATGCTCCAGAATTGTTCCAGGAAGTACTTGAAACTCACTTTGGGAACTTACCTAATGTTGTTGTGTGGGCCGATGACATTTTAGTAATGGGAAATAATATTAAGGATCATAATGTATCCTTAGATAATGTTATGAGAAAAGCCAAAGAGTTAGGTGTTGTATTTAACAAAGATAAACTTCAATTTTGTCAGTCTGAGGTAAAATATGTTGGCCAAACTTTCAGTGCTAACGGTATGTCAATTGATAAAGACAGAGCGGAATCTCTAGTCAATTTAAAATCTCCCACTAACAAAGAACAACTCAAAAGTGTAATTGGTTCTTTTAGTTACATAAGGCGATATGTACCTGACATGGGAGAATTAATGTACCCACTGTGTAGACTTTTAAAAAAAGATGCTGATTTTACATGGTTACCTATTCACGAAGAAGCTTTCAGAAAACTCAAACTTAAAGTTAGTTCAGCTCCAGCTTTGTGTCCTTTTAACCCTCAAAAGAAAATAACACTGCAGTGTGATGCATCAGGCCATGGTCTGGGTTGCTGCTTGTTCCAAAATGATGACAAGGGCACTCCCCGGCTTGTTGCATGTGCATCGCGCACTATGAATAGCACTGAACAGAATTATGGGCAGACGGAGAAAGAGCTGTTAGCCATTTATTTTGGATGTAAAAAGTTTCACAAATACATATATGGTGCTAGCGTGGATGTACAGTCAGATCATAAGCCAATCATGGCCATCATGTCAAAACATATAAGTAAAGTTGGCTCACCAAGACTTAGACGCCTGCGACTCAAATTATTAATGTACGATTTAAATATTTATTATGTCCCTGGCAAACAAGTTCATTTTGCTGACATGTTGTCCAGAAATAGCTTAAAAGTAACTGAACATGATAATGAAATGTTGCAGATGGTGCACTCTGTATCTAAATACTTACCCATGTCAGATGAACGCAAAGATATATTCAGAAAAGAAACCAACAATGATCCAGCCTTAAATCTTATATCTAAATTTTATTACCATGGGTGGCCAAAGTCAGTTCCTAAAGAATGTAAAATATTTGAAAAGTTTAAGGATACCATATATCTTCAGGATGGATTATTGTTTGTTGGTAACAGGCTTATAGTTCCAAAGTCGTTGAAACATTATATACTAGATATTTTACACAAAGGTCACTGTGGTGTGTCAAAGTGTATAAATAAAGCAAAACCCTTATTCTATTGGCCTAATATGCGAGTAGACATCCATGATTATGTAAGAAAATGTAGGCCATGTGAAAAGTTTAGTTCAAAAAATTACAATGAACCATTATTGCCGCATAAAATTCCCAAAGAACGTTTTATAAAAGTAGGTTCTGACATTCTGGATTTTCATGGGAAACCATTCCTTGTCATAGTTGACTATTTTTCTCATTGGATAGAACTTCTGCCAATGACTGGGAAGTGTGCTAAAGATGTCATAAATGCCATGCAAGAGACATTCACACGTTTTGGATATCCTGTAGAATTAATTGCTGACAATGTGCCGTTTGGTTCTTTTGAATGCAGGACTTATTTTAAGTGTAAAGACATTACCTTGACTACGTCGACACCTAGATATCCCAAAAGTAATGGTTTAGCAGAAAAAGCAGTGCACATTTGTAAACTAATTTTAAAAAAATGTAAAGATGATAACACTGATTATAGAGAAGGACTATTGCATTACAATAACACACCACTGTCAGGATTAGATATCTCACCTTCACAAATGTTAAACAGCAGATTGGCAAGAACAATGCCCTGTAATATTAATGTGTTAAAGCCTAAGGTGCAGAATGATGCATATTATAAACTAGTTTTAAGGCAATCTTTGTACAAGGATAATTATGATGTCTCAGCTAGGAAGAAAGTTACAATCTATGCTCCAGGTGACAAGGTTGTATTCAAGGAAGGGGCACTATGGAAAAAAGCCAAAATAATATATAAGCTAAAAGAACCCCGTTCATATATAATTGAAAGACAAAGTGACGGTAGGCGCTTAAGGCGCAATACTTCACAAATAAAAAAATCATTTACTGAGTCTAGTTGTGCTGGAAATAACAATAGCGAATATGTTGATTTTGACTTTGTGAGAGAAGGGGAAAATGAAGTGGTGAATGATGGAGTCCCCACTACTCTACCACACACTCCCCAAATAATGATAAACCAAGATACAGAAGGGTCTCAGCCTCCTTATTTTACAAGAACGGGTAGACAGGTAAAACCTAGAAATATTTTAAATCTCTAGAATAACTACATACATACTAAAGTAAATTTTATTATTGTTTAATTTAATATTTGACTAAGTTTTGTTTAACGTTTGCCTAAGGTTTGATTCCTATAACCAATTACGTAGGTAAAAAGTACCTAATGTATAATGTAAGTATTGCAGGTTGGTTGAACATAATGTCAACGATACTATATAAGTTATGTCCTTCTAACAGTGGATTTGTTTGTCTTAATTAGTTCTTAAATTTTCATTAATTACTCTTAGGAGGGAGATGTTTGATGTTAAAAGAACATCACTATTTTAGTTTGGTTAATGTAACAACACTAGTGATTGATTGGTTGTCTTTGCTTTGTCTTTGGTCAAAAATTGAAGAAGTGTGAAATATAATGTGCTCAAACGTTTAAATTGTTTTCTTGTTTTAAAACATCTAATATTAACTTAGAACAGCGCTAGTGTCTAAATTGTCATTACATCAAATTGCATTTTTAAAATGTATTAGGTACCTACCGAATTTTCCGCAGGTCATGAGTGGTTGCGCAGACTTTAGCAGTCTCTAAGCTGCTGTAGACAAGTACTCTATCACACAGTGGAACTCCTAATTCCTTTCAGATTACGTTCCGAACTGCCATGAGGTCCTCACACAGATAACAGCTCGGATGCGATCCTGTTTTATTCATACGTTTCGCAACTAAGGTTAGGCGTTTAGCATACATTTGAATGCGAATGTCCCATCCGAAAAACTGTTCCGTTTAATACGTCTCACGTGGGACATAAGGGATGATAGCAGCGTAAGAGGTTGTAGTACCTACTACTTGGACACAGGATAGTTCTAAGCAAGCTTTTTCTTCCTTCGTTACTACTAAAAAAACGCTAGAATTTAGACTACAATTTGGTACCTAGTACGTACAATTGTATGTCGATAGTCTCATGACAAAAAAGTTAAACATCGTCATCTGACTTTTTTTTTAGCGTGGTAAAATCATCAAATGAGTCCAGCTCCCACCCCGGGCAGGGCGGGAGGGACTGTCAGCAGTCTTGTACTGAGTAAAATCCACGGTGTCCTTCAATAGCCCTTTATGTTCCAGGGTCACGGTGAGGAAATAAAATCCCGCGACCCCGGCAGGCTTTGGCCCTCTGAGAGGGGGCCCCGTCATTCTTGCTGACGCTCTTTGAGGCGCGCGTGGAACACGACGCGCCGTCGACCCGGGCAAGGTCCATAGTCGGACAGCGAGTTGCCCTTTACTTGCTGTCCGCATGCCCGCGCCTACGGTGGCCGGAGATCGTCTGCCGACCTCCGACGCCGCGGGCGTCTAACACTGCGGTTGGGGCGGAGGGAGGACGCTGTCCTCTCCCTCTCGCGGCCCGCCTCCTTCTTCACGAGCATTACTGCTTCGCAGAAGGAGGCGACCGCTTCCCACTCCGTCTCGCCCCACAGCATGGCCGCAACGAATGCCGGGCGCGAGAGGTCTCCGCCTATCGCCGCCGTGAGGACACGTCGGTGCTCTGCCCAAGCGGGGCAGTCTTGCACCGTATGCTCTACTGTGTCCTCCGGGCGATCTTCGCAGTGGTGACACCGGGGCGTTTCTTCCCTCCCTATCCGACACAGGTACCTCCCAAAACTTCCGTGTCCGGTGAGGACCTGCGTCATCCGATAGGTCAGGACGCCGCGCGCCGTGACGTCTCTCCAGCCACTCCTCAAAGAGGGGTCTTACCGCCGCGATTGCGGCGTGCCCGATCGTCATTTAACTTTGAAATACTCTTTTGGCAGTTACACTTTTTTTAGACAAGTGTTCAACAGATGTTTAAGTTTTTGTAGTAAGACTGTTAAATAGGTATATGCCCACTTCCTTTCCATCGTTTTCCTATCCAGGTGGCCTACCGTGACGTCTTAAAGCGTGAGTAGTTAGGCTGTGGGAAAGAGACAGATAGCTAGACTAGTCGTCTAGCGCCATCTCGTTCTCTGAGGGGAACTACCCAGGGATAGAATTTGTAAATAATAAAAAACAAACTTATTCTATTCTTTGCTCTGTTGCAGATAAGTATTAAAGCGCAATGAAGCGCAAAGATATCCCAAGAGCTGCCCCAGAATTCCATTAAATAATAAGTACTGCTTTTTCTATTCTTCTGTTTAATCAAGAAATCCTTTTTTTTTAGTTCCTTCTTTCTAACCACGAAAAAGTTTTCGTAAAACCAGAGATAAAACTGAGTTAGCCCGAATGTCTGTGCTGAACAACAATAAATGCCTGGAACTCAATGCACCCTCGTCGCGCGGGTATTAAAATGCCTGCGTCGGCAATGCAATCTATCGCAGGCCAGCTCGACTCGGACCATTGGAATTTGAACGACCACGAATAAGCCAAGAGCTTTTCGTCGTTGCAAAACTTTGTTCTGCAGGTTTGTTTTGCACTGCGTTTGATAAAAGAATGAGAATAACTCCACAAGTCCATAGTAACCGTTACGTAAATATACAGTTATGGAGAAAATTTTCAGAGCGCATTCTGAAATTGGGTGGAAAATTAATTTTTTTGTGACAAGCCAGTTTTACAGTAGCATGACTATATAGTCGCAAGTGGCCGGCCTGCCAGCAAACTAGCCTAACAGCGCCTAACAATTTCAGTTATTGTCTTGTCTTGAAATCTATAATTGTGTAAAAAAAAATACATCAGCTGTAATGGCTCCGGCCAATAGGTAGCCTTGTGCTTGGTTTAGGCCTGACTTTGACAAAGTCCTGCTGAAATCCTAGCCTTTCGACGAGTCAGACTTATATTACTACGCATTAAGATAACAAATTCTCACTAATAGTCTGCCAAAAAGTTGCAAGCTAAGCCTGAAGTCGGTAAGTGACGAGGGAAATTCAAACCCCCCGAAGTAGCCCAAAACGTGACTACTAAGGCCCTTCGTACCCAACGGGACGTAAGTCTTCGATACCTTACTTACGACTTTGGTATACATTGCCGCCGCGTGCCTGTATGTATGAACATCTATGGATATAAATATTGCGATAGTCGCCTGGACACCAAAGTCGTAAGGTTTCGGAGTCTTGTGCCACGTTGTTTACGAAGGAGATTACTCTCACAGTGTGACATTCTAGTCTCACAGTGAGCTAGGTTTCACTTCGTGACGTCAATTTCGCAACCTACAGAACTTGTCTCGATGTGATTCAACGTAGGTTCATAGCATGACAGGTTAGCCTAAGGCCCGGTATCCACCAAAGCGGAGAGGAGAGGAGATGTCTTTGAATAACCAATCAGATGTCCACTGAAGCTAAGCGGCTCACAGTGATAATTAAAAGATTAGTCATAATACATTAAAATTATACCTACTGAGAAATTGGAGGTTCAGATTCATAAATAAAATGTTGGGTTATCTTATTAAAACTATTTATTTTCTATACAAAATACTTAGAACAACAATGATAAAACTTAATTTTAATAATCGTCCTCTTACGCGTTACTTCATAACAAATAGTCATAAACATAGTCAATTATATTTCCTTATTCCATTAACCCCGACAAAGATAGTCTGTTGGGTTGAAAGAAGTAGATGGGCTTCTAAAGCCTAAAACAGACTCACGGCGAGAAATTCCGAGAAGTCTTAAGAAGGGTGAATGTGAAAGGTTTCTCTCCGTCTTTTTTATTTTACTAAATGTCTCTGGGAGATATCTCATCGTGACTTCTCGCCCTGAGTCTGTATGGGGTATAAAAGGAACAAAGAGAATAAATGTTCGTGTTCTTTAGAACCACAATCCATCTTCAGGCTCCTCTTCGCTGTCAGTGACCTGAAGATCATCTTGAATGGCGGGGTCAGTCTGAGAAAGCAGATGTTTTGAAATTAATAAAAGAAAACCGATTCGTCGCGATTTCCGGCCACGGTGGGCGCGAACATTGCGGACGGCGAGTAATGGGTGTGTCGCCTTTCGATCATGGACCACGAACCCCAGTCGACGGCGCGTCGAGTTCCACGCGCGCCTCAAAGAGCTGTTAGCAAAATGATGGGGCCGCTAGAGGGTAAATGCCTACCGGGATCGCGGGATTGTCATAACAGGTAACCGTGACCTAAGAACGCAAAGGGCTATTGAAGGAATACCGTGCCCAGCAGTGGGACAGTACAGGGTAAGGAGGAAAAAACAAATCGCTTATTATTATACAAATGAAACCCGTCAAAACAGTTTCTTACCTGCCAGTTCTCCGGCGGCTCTTCCTTGAATTGTGGTGGTGGCTCCAATCCTGTGCCTCCCAGCATCTGGGGTTCCATGCCCATGTTGCCCATGCTACTCATATTACCCATGTTACCCATATTGCCCATGTTACCCATATTGCCCATGTTACCCATATTGCCCATGTTACCCATATTGCCCATGTTACCCATATTGCCCATGTTACCCATTTCAGGTTCCATTGGTTCCTCCTACAACAGACAAATGATAGTTTTTTATTTTATTTAAAGTGGCTTTGCTTTTGTCTCTAGTCAAGGTCAAAGGTGACTGAGACAAAGCCTATGATAAAGCGAACGATGGAGCTAGCTTACACAAAGAAGCCTGTTCACTCTAACTTTAAAGAGATTCAATGAAGTCGTTATTACATCATACAGACTGGTAGCATGTCAATTAGTGTCCGACCGAAACTGATTTTTCAGCCGAAACCGAAACCGAAACCGAACTTTCGGCCTGGCTCTCAGTTTCGGCCGAAACCGAAACCGAAACTTTTTAACACATTTAAAATTCCGGTTATTTAGAAAAAAATAATTAAAATTTGTTAACACATGAAAAACTGACTGAAATCCGATTTTGAGAAAAACTAAAACTGCATCATTGGATTTTAGAAAAATCAAAAATCCTGGATAGGAATCGGAACCGCAGATTTTGGAAAAAAAACCACAGCCTGTATTATTACACCATTCGATAGTGTTGCTAATAAGGATCAAATTATGGAAAGTAATGATATACGGCAAAGTTATCGTCATTTTTTTTATCGTGGTAAAATCATCAAATGTGTCCTCCCACCCTGGGCAGGGCGGGAGGGACTGTCAGACTCGTACTGACTAAAATCCACGGTGTCATTCAATAGCCCTAAACTTTACGTTCCGGGGTCACGGTAACTCGTTAGTCCCGCAACCCCGGCCAGTTTTGGCCCTCTATAGAGGGGCCCCGTCATAACGCTGACACTCTTTGAGGAACGCGTGGAATACAACGCGCCGTAAAAAAATAATAAAATAAAATCGTCGTTTTAAATTTTTCACTGGATTTGTAGTCTCAACAATCGCACTTTATTCAGAAATACGAAATTACTGAGTTAAAAAAAATTGTTTTATTTCAAAGAAGAAACCTTTAACTTATGTTTCAAATACAGTCACTGCCTCGACGATTGATAATTTTTTTAATCATTAACATACATACGTAACAAATATATTTTATTATGACATGAATATACAAGACTTACTAACTCAAAAACATAACCTCAACTCACGATTGCCTCGCCGTCGAGCAAGCACCTGTTAATTACGAATTTAACCGAACGTGGCACGAAAATGCACAAACACTTCAGTTTCGGCAGGGCCGAAAGTTTCGGCTATATTTTGGCCGAAACCGAAACTAAGGCCGAACCTAGATTTTTTGGCCGAAACCGGCCGAAACCGAAACCGAAACCGAAATTTCGGTCGGTCACTAATGTCAATCTATTTTTAACTTATAAAAATTCTCAGTCGAAAAAGAACCTTTATCTTTTGCGATAAGGTTGAAAATTTATTACAGTTTGTCAGATTGGGATAAGTTGGTATGCTGGCATTATTATACGTGACAATTGAATCGGCAATCGATTCGATATCGCACACGTCGCATCGTGTTATCACCAAGCTCGCTTAGAGCTTTGCCACTGTAGATTCTGGCTTTCAGGAGCTGCCGTGGTTTGGGAATAGTGTGGTGGGTTTGTCCCGTTTTTTAAGCTCGCTTAGAAATGCACCGCCTAAGGCATTAAGCCGCTGCATTTGCTAATGAATAAAAGTACAACCCAAACTACATCATTGGATTTTAGAACAGTTTTAAGTTTGCCATACATCATTACTTTCCAGAATTTGATCCTTTTTAGCGACACTATCGAATTGCGTAATAATATAGGGTGAACTTTTTTTTCCAAAATCAGTGGGTTCTATTCCTGCCCAGGATTATCGATTTTTCTAAAATCCAATGATGCAGTTTTATTTTTCGTCAAAATCGGTCTCGTGACTCTTCAGCATTTTTCGACCCATACACGTCCAGTTCAAAAATTCACCCTGTATACTGATTTCCTACATTACCTTGACAACTGGCGGGAAGGAGTAGTCAGTGCTGTGTTGGTCGAGATCCACGAAGTCGTCCGAAGGCTGCGGCGGTTCGTCCGGCACCTCGCGCTTTATTAGGAACTCTGATGTGTCGAAGCTTGGCTCGCCCAATGGTGGATCGTCATCTGCAACAATTAGGACTAACTAGAACGGACCGAATTTAATTTGATATTAGTTTGTTTATTGAATAAAGTGGTTGTTTTTGAAGGGGGAGAATCGTTGCCCCCTTCACTAGTTATTTCTTCTGTATCGTGGCATGCCGTCAATTGAATACTAAACTTTTGGTTACAAAACACAGAAAATACTTTGCCATTCTAATAACTACTTTGTTCGCCTAGAATTGAAGTTGAAATTTCAATAAATTACAACACTATTATTTATTTTTGATCTGCTAATAGTTTGCGGAACTCACCTTGATACGGTGGACGTACTGCCAGCTGCACCATGGCTTCCGCGGCCACCTTCTGTTCAACCTCCTCGAGTTCTGAACTGCCGCTGTCCGAATACTGGAGATCTAATTGGAATATAGCCACAGTTAGTCTGATTTCCATGTAGAATCGAACTCCACTTATTTGATATTGAAATAAAATGAAATAATAAAATAAAAAAAATACAATAAGAATTTTGCTGAAATATTCTAATGCGCTTTAAAGTAAGTATATTATATTAAATAGAATACCTTCTTCCAGCGAATTCTGATCTTTCCTTGGTCTTCCGCGTTTTCTTGGAGTAGCGTCTGTAAACGATATAATATATTACATCCCGACGATTGAGTTATAGGCCGAATAGTAATAGTTAGATCAATAGTTAAACTAACTATAGTTAAAATAATTTTTTTTAACGGGGCCTGGGCCGGCCACGTCTGCCGCATTCCCAATAAGCTGTGGGCCAAAATAACCCAACTTTTTGGAGCCCTGACTTAGCCAGAAAACCTCGTGAGATGACGGGACAAGCTGGACTTTGGCCTTGGATTGTGAGAAATGGAATTCGTGGAGAGAGGCCTTTACCCAGCAGTGAGATGAAGTAGGGTAGCAACATTAATATGACCGTTTTTCACCCCGAAGGGAAGAAAACGATTATTTCAGGTCTTCCCGAGGCTTGACCTGAGCAAGTTCTTGCCGGCTTTCGGAGATAGGTACTGAAGAAAGCGCTTTCAAGTTACACTAGCGCGCCTGCCGACGCGTCACTCACCGCATCGCTCCCCGCGCAAAATAGACGTAAGTAGCAAGCATGTTTGTAGTGGTAAGGTAGATAATCCCCGAAAGGTCAAGCCGAAGGCACAGAACTGAAATATCAGTGTTATAGAAAATCTCACTATCAGCAGCAGCAGTAGAAGTAGAGGGCTTGTGTTTCCTGGGTCTCCCTCGGCCTCTCTTCTCGTCGGGCGGCGGCGGCGTCTCCTCCACGTCCAGGTCGGAGTGGTCCGCCTCCTCCAACATCTTCTGTTGCACGCGGGATATGTTCGCCTCTAACTGACTCACGTGCTCGCCGAACTGCAGATAAACACATTGTTTGAATAATGAACAGCTCTGAAAATCTAGAGGGAAATTGTTTTAATAAATTGACGAATACACAATACTAAGAAGTACAAAAACTTTGAAATAAGTTTAAAACGCATGAAAGTATGACCTTTACAAACAGTTATGCCCGGTATCCACCAAAGCGGAGATGAGAGATGTGTTTGAATAACCAATCAGATGTCATCTGAAGCTAAGCGGAGAGGAGATGTGGACATCTGATTGGTTATTCAAACACATCTCCTCTCCTCTCCGCTTTGGTGGATACCGGACCTAAGGTAGGTATTTATGGAGAAAGAATGGATAAAGTAAGAGTTTGAAAGTGATGCCTGTTACGAAAAAAAATGCATCGTTTGTCCTGGTATGGACATGACGTGATGAGGAGGAATGACACTTGTGCGACTTAGAGAGTGCTGGGTATGAATGGTCATGGATGGAGAAGAGGAAGGCCAAAGAAAAGATGGATGGATTGTTTAAGAAAGATAATATAAATGTAAAAGGAGTAAACGATGCTTTGATGTATAACAGGGGAGAATGGAAGAAGAAAACGTGTTGCGTAGACCCCAAGTAAAATGGGATAAGGGCAGGAGATGATATGAAAGCAAGATACCGAATTTCTTTCTCGTAAAAAGCAGGCCTGAAATCAAGCAGTGTGGTTGGCCGAGATATTTACCTGTTCAAGTGAGTCCTGCGTAACTTTCAGTATTATTTCAGCCTGTCTTGTGAACTGTGAGTTGGGTCCGTTGTACGCGCGGCAGTTGTCAACTAACAGCTGAATGTCTCGTAAGAAGTCCGCGCGGCTGTGGTATTTGTGGGCTGCAATGTTTAATGATTTTATTAGGATATACTAGCTCTCCGCCTGCGACGTCGTCCGCACGAATTTCGAACTTTACCTCTGTGAATTTTTACTCCAGGCCACCCCCTTTAAGGAATACTGTTGGTAAATCTAAATCAATATCTAACTATCTATCAACCCCAAAAAATCTCCTCAGGGAGGGGTCGAATTTCGCAAAAACCCATCGAGTCGCACCAACGTCCTAAAAGAACTCATAAGCAAAATTTGAGACTTCTATCAACCCGAAAACAACCTCTTTGGGGTCGAATTTCGCAACATCCCGTATAAATGCGTACTAGCGAGCTGGCTGTCAAGTCAAATTTTTGACGACCATCAACTAAAGCGCTCGCAAGAAAGATCGTGAAAATATTCGTAGCGATGTTTGGCTATAGGTTTTGGCTCTGTTCGTTGTTCAGTTCGACAAACTAAAAATGGCGAAAGCTCGATATTCTGTTACAAGTGAATGCTCAAGTATAAGGGCACGTTATAACAAAGCTATTCTCAATACCATAAGAAAATATGTTCAATCATCATACCTTGTATTTTCTTGCCCATAGTTTCCATGTCAATAGGTTTCTTGATGACGTTGTAGTAGTCCTTCACTTGTTTCTTGTTGACCGGCTTCAAGAAGGGCCACGCTTCTGGCATAATCTTCAGCTTAGTCGTCAGTAAGTTCTCTAAGATGAATGATAATGCCACCTAGGAAAAAAGTTTTTGAATTAATTTTGAAGCAATCGCAAATAAATAAACTGATAACTTTAAATTGACCAATGGGCGATTCATACGGGTCAATTTTTCGATCGACTTAGCCGTGTTGCCAAAATCGACTGTCTAAATTACAATTCAACTAGGCCGATGTTTGCAAGCAAGCCGGTGACTTGCTGGCCGGCTCAAGCGACCGCAAAATTGATCCATTAAAATTCCCACAATAATTGCAATTTTGGTGATTTTTACCAAGCATCCTGACGTCACCGATGCACTTGTGAATTTCATGACTATGTTCGCGAACGTGGTTCACGTAGCTGATTTTGGGACAATCGTAATGTTACGATTCTACCGAAATAGCGTGCGGCACATTTGTTCGCGGACTAAGCTGGTACCGCGTTTAGCCTCCGTGTCCAACGGTGCAGCACATCAGTGCACGAACATTTTCACTGAACTAAGTCTAGTAATGAGCGCGCACAAAAAACGAGTCCAATGTCTCGTGTGCGCGCACTCAAGTATCCAACTACAATTTGTTTCCTTGAGTGAGTCCCCGAGAGCGAACATTTGTGCCGCACAGTGCCGCACGCCGGTAGACACCTTACCATTATTTTCAGATTTGCTAACAAAAATCCAGCCAGTTGGCCAGTCAATTACTAAAACTTTCGAATTCATTCGATGTTCACTATCTCTATATTTTATTACCTGGTCATTATCATCAAGCAACGGGTTAATTTGTTTCTCCAGCTTCATCAGTTGTTCTTCCTTCTCTGCTAGTTTCTCAACGCATCTCTGTAACATTCGCTGTGCGGCGATTGTCAAACTGCTTGTTGGCCCTTCGAAACATTGACAAATATTAAGGCGTGTGTTTAGTAAGAATGTGCGATATAAAACTAAAATCAGCCTAAGTACTGAAACAGAAGGCTTAAGGCGGCGCTAGTCGCGAGCTCGAACTCACTGGCAGGCATGGTCAAAAACCATGATATTTCACTGGAAATCGAGCCATATTGTTCATGTGTGCGCGAGCGTCATCCCTCCGTGGAGAAAACAGGGGAAAACATTATTCAGTGAGATGCACGATCATTCAGAGTAAAAGGCGCGCGTAAAAAAATACGAAAAAGCCTTTGGAAGAAGGGGTTTTATGAAAAATCCACTGCACCAATTTATTTCAAATAAAATTTATTAAATTCTTCGAT
Source organism: Agrotis clavis (assembly GCA_954870645.1). Taxonomy (NCBI): domain Eukaryota; kingdom Metazoa; phylum Arthropoda; class Insecta; order Lepidoptera; family Noctuidae; genus Agrotis; species Agrotis clavis. Next base: position 15,928,527 of record OX940920.1, read on the forward strand.
AAATTTGCTGTGTCGGTACGGACTTCGTTTTGGAAATTTGATGCTTCTTTAGCTTTTAATTTACACCTAAAGTTGTGTTAAAATAAGCAAAAAAAACGAATCTTTAGAAGCTTGTAACTTTTTAATATTAGCTTCATATTTTACAATTCTGCTTCCGTACAGACAAAATTAATAATGAGACAAAACGATAGCATGTTTAATTTTGGATGTACCTTGTCAAATAGTGGAGTAAAACCCCAACGAAGTTTCTATGGAAAAAATGTTGACTTGTTTGACCTTAATGACGGGGTCCCCCTTTAGTGGGTCAAAGCCAGCCGGGGTCGCGGGACTCACGAATTACCGTGACCCCGGAACGTAAAGGGTTATTGAAAGACACCGAGTCAGTCAGTATGAGTCTGACAGTGGGTGGGAGGCCTTGTTTGATGATTTTATTACATAGATATGTTTGATGATTTTATTACATAGTTATATTCTACTACATAGATATGTTCTTTTTAATCTTGCCTTAGACTAGCATTGATTTCTATATCTCCATGTTTACAAACATTTAAATTAGAGCTGGGACCAACAGCTTACAGTGCTCGACGTAAGGAGCGAACTCGACATCATATAATGACTATGTCTTCGAAGACATGTTTTCCTCTGGAGTAACGTTTTCCATTACCGTTTAAGATAATTTCCCAAGGTGCTACATGCCAAATTGCATCTTACTAGAGGCTAAAATACTTTCTAAATTTTCTATGAATCATTTAACTATTTATTCAACTCAAAAATATCTCTGCATGCTAACTAAATTCTATAAAACAAAGTCGACAAGCACTAGTGTAAAATAAAACTAACGTTTCATGCTTAAGCTATGTGCACACCCGATCATTTCCAACTTTATCATGCATCTATAGTGCATCATGCATCTATACTTATGCTAAATGCAAACAACAGGGTACTATTTCACGAGTGCGAACATATCTTTATACGCGCCAGCCATAGCTTCAAATACGCCAATTGTAACAAAGTCTTGATCTACCAGAGTTTACAAAAATGTCGTAAACATTATTACCACTACAACTCTATATGGGAGGATTTTCTTTGGAAAGAAAAATTCGAACCGCGGACAGGATTCGAACCTGCGACCTTCGGATTCAGTACATCCGACGCTCATTTCCAACCGAGCCACCGAGGATCGTAACCGCCCCGGCGAATTCTTCATTCCATTTCTAACGTCTCATGGTGACGTTTAGCGCCATCTATTGCAGAGTATTCCAACTACTGCACCAACATGTTAACATTACAGTTAAATCAATGCTGTAACAGATGACGTCAACCATACTTAATATTTTTTATATTAAGCGCATTAACGCATGCGTAGCGAATTTTCAAAGATTTTCTTTGGAAAGAAAAATTCGAACCGCGGACAGGATTCGAACCTGCGACCTTCGGATTCAGTACATCCGACGCTCATTTCCAACCGAGCCACCGAGGATCGTAACCGCCCCGGCGAATTCTTCATTCCATTTCTAACGTCTCATGGTGACGTTTAGCGCCATCTATTGCAGAGTATTCCAACTACTGCACCAACATGTTAACATTACAGTTAAATCAATGCTGTAACAGATGACGTCAACCATACTTAATATTTTTTATATTAAGCGCATTAACGCATGCGTAGCGAATTTTCAAAGATTTTCTTTGGAAAGAAAAATTCGAACCGCGGACAGGATTCGAACCTGCGACCTTCGGATTCAGTACATCCGACGCTCATTTCCAACCGAGCCACCGAGGATCGTAACCGCCCCGGCGAATTCTTCATTCCATTTCTAACGTCTCATGGTGACGTTTAGCGCCATCTATTGCAGAGTATTCCAACTACTGCACCAACATGTTAACATTACAGTTAAATCAATGCTGTAACAGATGACGTCAACCATACTTAATATTTTTTATATTAAGCGCATTAACGCATGCGTAGCGAATTTTCAAAGATTTTCTTTGGAAAGAAAAATTCGAACCGCGGACAGGATTCGAACCTGCGACCTTCGGATTCAGTACATCCGACGCTCATTTCCAACCGAGCCACCGAGGATCGTAACCGCCCCGGCGAATTCTTCATTCCATTTCTAACGTCTCATGGTGACGTTTAGCGCCATCTATTGCAGAGTATTCCAACTACTGCACCAACATGTTAACATTACAGTTAAATCAATGCTGTAACAGATGACGTCAACCATACTTAATATTTTTTATATTAAGCGCATTAACGCATGCGTAGCGAATTTTCAAAGATTTTCTTTGGAAAGAAAAAAAAAATTCGCTACGCATGCGTTAATGCGCTTAATATAAAAAATATTAAGTATGGTTGACGTCATCTGTTACAGCATTGATTTAACTGTAATGTTAACATGTTGGTGCAGTAGTTGGAATACTCTGCAATAGATGGCGCTAAACGTCACCATGAGACGTTAGAAATGGAATGAAGAATTCGCCGGGGCGGTTACGATCCTCGGTGGCTCGGTTGGAAATGAGCGTCGGATGTACTGAATCCGAAGGTCGCAGGTTCGAATCCTGTCCGCGGTTCGAATTTTTCTTTCCAAAGAAAATCTTTGAAAATTCGCTACGCATGCGTTAATGCGCTTAATATAAAAAATATTAAGTATGGTTGACGTCATCTGTTACAGCATTGATTTAACTGTAATGTTAACATGTTGGTGCAGTAGTTGGAATACTCTGCAATAGATGGCGCTAAACGTCACCATGAGACGTTAGAAATGGAATGAAGAATTCGCCGGGGCGGTTACGATCCTCGGTGGCTCGGTTGGAAATGAGCGTCGGATGTACTGAATCCGAAGGTCGCAGGTTCGAATCCTGTCCGCGGTTCGAATTTTTCTTTCCAAAGAAAATCTTTGAAAATTCGCTACGCATGCGTTAATGCGCTTAATATAAAAAATATTAAGTATGGTTGACGTCATCTGTTACAGCATTGATTTAACTGTAATGTTAACATGTTGGTGCAGTAGTTGGAATACTCTGCAATAGATGGCGCTAAACGTCACCATGAGACGTTAGAAATGGAATGAAGAATTCGCCGGGGCGGTTACGATCCTCGGTGGCTCGGTTGGAAATGAGCGTCGGATGTACTGAATCCGAAGGTCGCAGGTTCGAATCCTGTCCGCGGTTCGAATTTTTCTTTCCAAAGAAAATCTTTGAAAATTCGCTACGCATGCGTTAATGCGCTTAATATAAAAAATATTAAGTATGGTTGACGTCATCTGTTACAGCATTGATTTAACTGTAATGTTAACATGTTGGTGCAGTAGTTGGAATACTCTGCAATAGATGGCGCTAAACGTCACCATGAGACGTTAGAAATGGAATGAAGAATTCGCCGGGGCGGTTACGATCCTCGGTGGCTCGGTTGGAAATGAGCGTCGGATGTACTGAATCCGAAGGTCGCAGGTTCGAATCCTGTCCGCGGTTCGAATTTTTCTTTCCAAAGAAAATCTTTGAAAATTCGCTACGCATGCGTTAATGCGCTTAATATAAAAAATATTAAGTATGGTTGACGTCATCTGTTACAGCATTGATTTAACTGTAATGTTAACATGTTGGTGCAGTAGTTGGAATACTCTGCAATAGATGGCGCTAAACGTCACCATGAGACGTTAGAAATGGAATGAAGAATTCGCCGGGGCGGTTACGATCCTCGGTGGCTCGGTTGGAAATGAGCGTCGGATGTACTGAATCCGAAGGTCGCAGGTTCGAATCCTGTCCGCGGTTCGAATTTTTCTTTCCAAAGAAAATCTTTGAAAATTCGCTACGCATGCGTTAATGCGCTTAATATAAAAAATATTAAGTATGGTTGACGTCATCTGTTACAGCATTGATTTAACTGTAATGTTAACATGTTGGTGCAGTAGTTGGAATACTCTGCAATAGATGGCGCTAAACGTCACCATGAGACGTTAGAAATGGAATGAAGAATTCGCCGGGGCGGTTACGATCCTCGGTGGCTCGGTTGGAAATGAGCGTCGGATGTACTGAATCCGAAGGTCGCAGGTTCGAATCCTGTCCGCGGTTCGAATTTTTCTTTCCAAAGAAAATCTTTGAAAATTCGCTACGCATGCGTTAATGCGCTTAATATAAAAAAAAAATTCTATATGGGAGGTTTTGCTTTCAAGCTAAATACTTCACAAAAATTGAAAAAAAAAAAAAAACAAATAGATAGATTCGGTGTTTATTCGATTTATCAACGGTATTGTTTTAATTTTGATTTGAGATTGAGAATACCAGCCGCCCTACCACAAAAAGATAAACATCTATTTGAACACTTGTCTAAAAAAACTGTAACTGCAAAACGACCCTTATATCAACGTGAAATGTCGTTTTAACGTTGACCGTTTTTTAGACAAGTGTTCAAATATGTCAAAATTTACAGCAAGTTGGCGTTTGACTGGTTATACCAACTTACAGTCTTCATAACTTGAAGCTACGTCTGGCGCGCATATTTACCTCAAAACTATATTTAAAAAAAAGTATAAAAAAATCAAATCACTCTAGAATACCGTTAGTACCGTTGTAAAGAGTCGAGTTCTCGACAATCTGATTGACATCAGCCAAGAACTCTTCTCTGCTCTGGTAATGTTTCTGTCTGAGGTTGTCCCGTATCGTCTGCAAGTCCATCGGTCGGGACACGATGCGGTAGTAGTCTGCTACCAGCTTTGAAAATAAAAAAGGTTGTGAGTTGAACGATTTACCATGCTATCGATGTACATGAGTGGTAGACGCCCACGGCGTCGGACGTCGGCAGACGATCTCCGGCCACCGTAGGCGCGGGCATGCGGACAGCGAGTAAAGGGCAACTCGCTGTCCGATCATGGACCATGCCCGGGTCGACGGCGCGTCGTGTTTCACGCGCGCCTCAAAGAGCGTCAGCAAAAATGACGGGGCCCCCTCTCAGAGGGCCAATGCCTGCCGGGGTCGCGGGATTTATCTCATTACCGTGGCCTCGGAACGTAAAGGGCTATAGAAGGACACCGTGGATTTTAGTCAGTACAAGTCTGACATGATGATTATACCACGCTAAAAAAAAACGATGTACATGCTGAATTCGGAAACTGGGCGTAGATGGCCAAATTCGAAACTATGGCGATTAGCGAAAAATGCTCAAAGGAGTCTCGAGGCCGATTTTGATGAAAATTAAATGTGCATTATTGGAATTTGAAAAATGAATATTTCTGACCAGGAATAGAACCTGTTGCTTTTTTAAAAAACACGATGTATTATTAAGTAAATTGGTGTTTACAAGGGTCAAATTCTGGGAAGTAATGTTATATGGCAAACTTATGGCCTCATCTTCATGTTTTTGTAAGTACTTAATCTTCCATAGTTATATTTATTTTCATACTGAGCCTACCACAACCTACGGCACGCTGCAGCTGTTTAAATGCTGGTAAAAGGTAAACTTTACTTGGCTACACACAAGCAGATGCCGGAAATTATTGAGTACGTCTAACTAATAGTATATGATTGAGTCTTGCAACAATGACAGAGTGTCACTTGATGGTCAATTTGTCTTCAGTCCGCACTTATACCAAAACGAACCTTAAAAACCAAAACTATAAGACTTACTTTAGGATTAACAGGAAACAAGAACGGCTGAACATCCGGCAGATGCCGCATGTGGTTCAGCACATCTTCCAACAGAGAGGACAGTGTGACGAGAGGGTCGGTCCTCCTCCTCTCGGCGGGGCGCCGCACCAGGTAGTCGCAGGAGTCCCCGGCCGTGCCGCGCCGCACGCGCCGCGCCAGGCCGCGCGCCTCGCCCGCGCCGCCCGAGCGACGACCACGACGCTTCAGTTCTTCGGCTGATTGCTACAGACAACAAGCGCAGTTAGGCTCAATTCACCATGAGAGGCGACACTGGACTAACATTACAATAGAGCGACTCAAATCTAACTTTTTTAAGACATGAAAAGATACACATTTCCAGTATCGTCGTGTCACGTTGCGCCGCGTCGCGTCTCGCTGTGAACGGACCCTTAGATTGTTGTTTAAAAAATAGTAAATTGTTTTTTTAGAATACTTTAATCGCTATGCGGGCAGAAACTAAGGGAGATTTTAAGTCGTTTAGGTGAATTCGCCACGTCATTTTATTATTTGAAACTAACGGCCGGTCCCGGCTTCCACGGGTGGACTTGATGATTTTCGTTTGATCTCTCAAACCTGGCGCTGATGGTTACAAACACATCAAAAAAAGAAGTAGCCGAATCGGTCCAGCCGTTTTCGAGTTATGAGCTTAGCAACACATTTTGCGATCCATTTTTATATTATAGATAGATAGACAATTACTTTCGCTATCAGGTAATTTTATTTCGTGTTAGATATCATGTATCATGAAGCAGAACGACATTTTTAACCTTATGTCGAAATACTACATTAAATATGTAAAGCAAAGTTAAAATAACAGAAAAAAAAGAACACTATAATAATAAGAATTAATATATCTATTCCAATTTTAATTAATTTAAATTCTGAACAGATTCAATGCTGAGTTTTACGAACATAACTTACCTTTATAATCTTCGTAGGCAGCGTCAACTTGGTGCCGTCAACGTATCCCATGTCGTCGTCCTCCGGCTCGATGGGCGGAGGTTCCACGTCAGTCTCGGGCGGCGACGCGGGTCCACCGCCCATGGACCCCGTGTATAAGGGACACGCCTTGTTCGTACGCATGTGGCCCACTTGACCACAGGCACCGCACTAAAAAAAGGAAAAAACGTAAAATGCAGGCCAAGTGCATGTGCGGACCCACACACGGTCAAGGGTTTCGTAGTGGAAAATAATTATTCCAAAAACAAAATTAACACTGTGGTTGAGAAATATAAAATGACAAAGTTATATAAATGCAGTTTTTGAATATGTCCTTCCTATATCGCAAAAAGTTCTGGCTACATCTCATTGAAAGCAATTATACAAATAAATTATGGAATCAGGCGTTACTTTGCGGAAATCCATGACATTAAATGTTATGAAAAATATGTAGCTTTAATTCCGCGACAAAAATCCAGGCTTGTTGCAGGATGCAATCCCAGAAAAACATGCCATGCAATCAAACCTATACTCGATACTCGATATATTTGAGTATAGGTTTGATTGCATGGCATGTTTTTCTTTTTCTTGCACTTGTGCATATGCATGTGGGCGGGAGGGTGGGTCCTTTGCTGCATGTGCATATGCATGATTGCATAGGGTGGGATTGCATCCTGCAACAAGCCTGGATTTTTGTCGCGGAATTAAAGCTACATATTTTTCATAACATTTAATTATACAAATTCCATTTTTTTTTTTTAAAGTTAGGATTGTGTTTAGGATTAAAGTTTTTTTGGTTCAGTTCCATGTATGAGAAGACTAAACATTAGCCAAATATTACATTTCTGTTTTTTTTTTTTTCTTTTAACCCAACCCAATGTGTAAGTTTTGTGAATCAAACAATTCACATTTATTGATATTATCAAATGCAGAAGCGTCCGCAGTAGCAAAAATACAGATCAAAAGATATTTGTGATCATGGCGCTTGCAACAGTGCTGAAATATCGCGGAACGTCAAAACAATAAACGTGGTAAATACCCTGTTTTAAATTATAATGACGATGTCAGTTTAAAAACTTGAATTACCTTTAATTTGAGATCCGGCTTCAACTTGGCCCGACGTCTTGAAGACGAAGAGGAGGACGGAGTGTGTAGATCCGGTTCTTGTTTTATTTGTCCCAGCGGGATCAGCGGCGACGGCGAGCTCAACATATCCATTGGCGAAGACATCGACATAGAATCTAGTGAAAATAAACATTAGTTTTGCAGTTCCACCCCAATATAAAGGGTGAATTTTTCAACAGGGCTTGGATGGCTATATCCGAAAGAGGAATATCAAAAAACATTGAAAGAGAGTCTCGAGGCCCATTTTGACGAAAACTAAAACTGCATCATTGAATTTTAGAAAAATCAGCAATCCTGGCCAGAAACCGAGCCAGCTGATTTTGGAAAAAAAATACAGGCTATGTTATTACACCATTCGATAGTGTTGCTAATAAAGATCAAATTCCCAAGTTCTATTCCCAGATAGGTTCTTTTTTTTAAGGAAGTTAATAATTCTAATGAACTGTGGACCAAAATAACCACTATGTGGAGCCCTGACACAGCCAGAAGGCGTCGCGGCAGACCTCGCAGAAGGTGGCGGGATGAGCTGGACAAAACTAACAACCAGTCGCTCACATTAGACCTAGATCGAAATAGTTGGAAGTCATGGGGAGAGGCCCTTCCCCAACAGTGGGATGACACAGGCTGACAGTAGCAGTAGTGGTAGTAATTTAATTACTCTTCGAAGACGGGGGACATCGTCGAGTACATACGGGTGAAGACTAACTGGGACTTTAGGGTGGAGAAGTTGGAGGCACGCCATAACACCAATTTTAATTCGTTTGTGGTGCGCGTTCCGACCCAACATTTGGCGACCTTTCTCAAGGAACAGTTTTAGCCGAAAGGTGTGTTGTCACTTCGTGTGCAGTAGTTTTAAGTATATTGTTTAGAATATGTATTAGTTTATAATTATTGTTTTATATCTATATGTGTATTGTGTTTTATGGGCCTTTAGATGCCTGAAATAAAGGATAAAATAAAAGTCTAAATAGTAACACTTACTGTCTGGGAACGGCCCAGGAACGGTGACGTTCCCAGCAAGTCTTTCGCGTTCTTGATTCCTCTTGATACGCCTCAGTTGTTCCTGTGAACGTTATTCAGATAAAGATACCAAAAAAAACTACTAAAAACGTATTATGTTAATGTCGTCTTGTTGAGCAAGACTCAACTTACGGTCCATACGGACCCATTTCAATAAATGTAATATCTGATAACCGCGGCGACAACTCCCACGACTTAATAATTTTCTAACTACGTAAAAACCCAAATAAAAATGTTGACTTCAGCGCCATCTCCGGGAGATTGGCTGGGAACAGACCGTAGCTTTCACCTTTACAACGTATGGAATACAAATCTGTACCTAACTATTGGCTTACGATAGGAGATAATAATGGAATAATACAAACAAACAGACAGACGGACGGACAGCAGAATCATTATAATAGATTATAAAAGTTAAAAAGTTTTCAAAATCTGAACTCAAAAATTTCCAAAAAAAACAAACCTGAATTCTTCTCTTTTCTCTCTTCATTTCTTCCTTCTGCGACTCATCCATGGTAGCAAACTGTCGTATGAAGGCATCGTCCTTGGTAGAGCGTATCTTCATATACGCTTCGATGACGGCCGCTTTACGTACTAACTCTACGCGGGTGTAGCGCTGTCCTGATGCGTTGCGGAATGTACGGACTATGCGGAGAACGCGACCTGCTATTGGGGAAGGAGAAGAGGGTAAGTTTCATATAGTAAGGTGACGCGGATGAAACGGCAACCCACGTAATCCGGAATGCGAGGGCGTTGCTAACCAACGGGCACAAAACCTTGGCACTCCAAGGTCGCTCCAAGAAGCCTGTGAACGTCCCAGGAGACTGCTGAGCTTTTGGAAGGAGCTGGGTTGGCTCATATAGCCAACCGTCCCAACTCATGCATAACGGACCACCTACGAGTCCAAATGCGGAAAAGGGAGCCCCTAACAATAACAACAATAGTACAATGACTTTACTAAATATCTATCCTAAATAGGTAACTTTTAATTCATAATATTATAAATAAGAAAGTTTGCGAAAGACGCAGCGTAGACAGGACTCCCACTATGTGGACCGACGACATCGTGTCGCGCGCAACAGATGTATGCAAGTGGCGAATTGTCGTTCAACGTGGCGGTTTAGAGCTGGCCGCATAAACACGTTTTCCGTATTCGTGTAAATGTATTCCTAATGTGGAATTTCGATTCGAAATTCCGTGAGACTAGCGCAGGCGTTAGGTTTTTTGTATTTTGTATTAGCGCGGCTGAATTTCAAAACGAACATTCGATTTTTTTCCATTTGAAAAATATACGAACGGTTGCGCCACGTAGAACACTTTGTGTGTAATATGTGCAGTCAGGTTTTAGAATCGGAATTCCACATTAGTAAAACGAAAACTGAAAACGTGCAAATGCGGACAGACTAAGGGGGATGCCTATATTCAGCAGTTTGCGAGGACAAATGTATGGATGGAAGAATGTTTGTTTTTATATAAAAATATAGTAAATGTTCACCTTGACTCGAAGATTGTTGCTGATCGTTTTGATTGATTTGGGGCTTCTTTTCAGACTGGCCTAAGATCATTTTCCTTAGTTCCGCTCTTTCCGCTTCCTCCCTTTCCAAAGACAGCTACAAAATCAATACAATAATAAATAGATGCAATAACAATTGGCAAGTAATGTAAGGATTATTTAAGGATACTGTAATTGGGCTGATCTTTGTCCGGTCGTGTTGGATTGCCGTCCCGTCGGCCTATGAGAGTAAAGGAATAGAAAGTGCACCTGTGACTGCGCACACACTTGTGCACTATAATATCTCCCGCGCAGAAAATTTCACCCTACTGGCAGACACACGTGACAAATATTTGTGAGGCAAAATCTTTGCGGTGCCGCGCCGCAAAGCGCCGTGTGCTCCGGCACTTAGGGCGTGGCCCCATGTCCACGGTGCGGCGCCGCTCGCCGGCTGACGGCACGGCGCCGTGCCGCGCCACGGCGTACCCGATATTGCGTTACCCAATATTTTCATGACTCCTCCCACCCCTTACTGTCAGACTTGTTCTGACTAAAATCCACGGTGTCCTTCAATAGCCCTTTATGTTCCGGGGTCACGGTGATGGAATAAGTCCCGGGACCCCGGCAGGCTTTGGCCCTCTGAGAGGGGGCCCCGTCATTATGCTGACGCTCTTTGAGGCGCGCGTGGGACACAACGCGCCGTCGACCCGGGCATGGTCCATGGTCGGGCAGCGAGTTGCCCTTTACTCGCTGCCCGCGCCTACGGTGGCCGATGATCGTCTTGCGTACCATAACACGTTAGATATTGATTGAACAATTCGACATTAATTATAAGTGGGACCTCGGGGGCTCGGTTGGTAAAAGCGGATTTACTGAATATGGAGGCTACTTCAAATCCAGCTTGCGGTTCGATTATTCCTTTCCATAGAAAAATCTTAGAGTTTACCTATTAATTATTTTAAACGCATTAACGCATGCGACGCGCATCGTAAAAATGATGTTTTGAGGAAAGAAAATTCAGTTGCAAGTGGGATTCGAACCCGCGTCTTCTGGATAGGTACTCCAGACGCCTTAACCAACTAGGCCATTGCAACCCACACTTGCAAGCTGAAATGCTGAATTCCTCGTTTGAACGTTTTCCGGTAACGTAGCGCCATCTCTTGGATAACTAACCTAACTAATTAAAGTTTACCTGTTCAGTAGTCTTCTTATTAGCAAGCATGTTCTCCAGATTCTTGCCCATCTCTTCCAGATCTGATTCTTCACTGACAGAACTTTCGGCTTCATCTGTACTTAGCACTTCAGTGCTCGTCAGTACGCGATTCTGTAGCTCAAATATACGCTGACACTCTTCCTTGTATCTGTATGAAAAAGAAAACATGATTAATGCGGATTTATATTATTAGAGCAAAGCCAGATGGATATACCCGGAATCGACCTAAGTCTGCCGGGATCCCGGAATTGTACAAACTGGTAACCGTGGCTCTGGAACGTAAAGCTCAATGGGGATGGCAACTGGGGAACTAATGGCGCTAGTATAGCTTGTTTCAAGCATCGTCATTGGTTCAAATCAGTTAAAATCTTAAAGGTACTTCAAAATAGTACTACGTCATTGGTCGGATTAGGACTACTCTATGGTGGCGCCATCTACAATATCTTTGCGTTGCCAACCCCATTGAAGGAACACGGTGGATTTTAGTCAGCCTTGAGTGTAGCGGCCCTTCCACTCCAAATTCAAATTCAAATTCATTTATTGTTTGTCACAGGTAAAAAGGCAGTTCTTACAAATTTTTATAATTGTATCTTCCAATATTTATATTCATTTCATTTTTTTTATTTTATTTATTTATTTATTTAACCATTTATGTACACACAATACAAAATATAAGGACATACTTAAAATTAATAGTACAAAGGCACCTTCAAATATTAAGGCTTGGGATAAATCAGCAGCTACCTAGTATGACATAAATGGGAAATCTATAAAGTCACTTATTCAAAAAAGACCTTTGATAGATTATGATGAAATCTACGTACAATCGACAAAGTTGAATCATGACCCATTTTGACAATAAATCGTTTGAATCCGTCAAATTGATAAAGATCAAAATCGTTGCTATGGATATGTATGTTTACGCGAAAGCGAACCTAATTGTGTTTGAATGTCTGTGAGAAAATAAGCTTATGGTGGGTCATGATTCAACTTTGTCGATTGTACATTCTTGTTTCCTGATTTAACGAAATATCCCCAAAATTGAGAAACTTACCTTTCTTGATGTTCAGCTATAGAGAATCTGTTTCCTCTCGAGAACTTCGTCATGCCTTCTTCACCAGCTTTTGCTTTTTCAGTCGACAATGTTCTGACTACGTCAATAACTTCCCATCGAGACAGTTTCTTGATCTACAAAAAAAATAGATAAATGTGTTACCGTTAAAAACTAACAAAATAAATATTGCATAAAATCATCGCGACCTTGCCGCTGTGAGCGATGACTTAGCGCTGGGCGGTAAGCGATAACATCAAATGTATAGAAATAATAATAATAATAATAATATAATAATATTCCACAACTATCACACAACGCCATCTAGTCCCAAGCTAAGCAGAGCTTGTGTTATGGGTACTAGACAACTGATAAACATACTTATATATTTCTAAATACATACATATTATAGATAAATTACACCCAGACACAGAACAAATGATCGTGCTCATCACACAAACATTTGTTCTGGGTGGGAATCGAACCCACGACCTCCGGCATAGCAGTCAGGGTCACTAATCACTAGACCAACAGGCCAGTCAGAAATGTTTGATGCACGCCACGAGACGTCGGCAGTGGCGAATTCGCGTACTTACAAAACAATTACTGTCTTACCACAAGAAAGATAAACTGATAAGAACACACTTTTTTTTCAAGGTCAAAACTACATTTCACGTTGATATAAGGATCGTTTTGCAGTTACATTTTTTAAAAGATAATTATTCGTGCCGCCCGTCGCAAGTGTAAGTACATACGCCAGTTGTAAAAGATTTACTGATAAGGAGGTGACATTATCAAAATCAAAGCATTTATTTCAAGTAGGCCAGTTACAGGCACTTATGAATTGTCATAGACAAATAAAAATGTAATTAAACATTAAAAAGTTATGGTGCTACAGTCCCAGTCACAAGACATAAAACCTGTGAAAGTACCGTAGGTGCTCATTTCAAAGCGTAGATCTCTATGGAGAAGAATGAGCAAGAAACTCCATGGAAACTCTTTTTCAATCGCCAAAATTATTACAGATCTTTTGTTACATCATTCATCATCAGATGGTACATTATGTGAGAACGATGTGGCAAGTTATTAGTGTCCATAGTAAATATAAAAAAGACAATTCAAAAATAAATTTATCAATAATTAAAATAGACCGTGGCAGCTAAGGGATGACCAGTCCCAACTGACAGCGCCCGTTCACGAACATGACGCATATATCACTTGGGAAAACAAATAAAGATATTGAAATAAAAAAATACCTCTTCCTCAGGCACTCCAAACTTCCTCAACAGCGCCTTAGCATTATTCAAGCTCAATCTCCTCAAGTCAGCATCAGTTCCGGTGACCGTCCTCTTGGGCTGTTGTTCCTCGTTGGGCTGCTGCGTGGGCTTGTTGGGCACGCGCACGTATGAGAACCCCTCGCCGCAGCCCGTGGGGTCTGCCGGGCCTGTCAGCTGCAGCAGACACTTGCCGCGCATGGCCTGGATGTAGGCGCGGGTCGTGTTCCACGGAGCTACTTTTACCTGGAGAATATTGTACAATGGCAATGTACGTATGTATGTTCTGAGATAAACAGTTCGAGGGCTGGCTAGAGCGAGTCGCACTCACGAAATGAAATGTTTATTTATGCAAGTAGGTTATATCAACAGTTTTACACGTCTTTTTATAAAATTAGGATAGGTTGGTGTTTCTTACCTAACTACTCTGAGAAAAACAGCTGAAATAAACTCAGAGGTCAGTCACTTTTAAAGTCCAGACATTATAATTTAGATTCGATCAGGTTATACGAGGACCATAAAGGTTGGTGTCTGAAATGGTCTTCTTGGTACCATACTATCATACTAATATTATAAATGCGAAAGTTTATGAGGACGTATGTGTGTATGTAGGTATGTTTGTTACTCTTTCACGCAAAAACCACTGAACGGATTTGGCTATTTGGTACACAGATAGTTTATAACCTGGATTCACACATCGGATAGTTTTTATCCCGATTTTATGTTCCCGTGGGATAATTTTCGAGTTGTAGCGGGTGAAGCCGCTGGCAATCTGGCAATTTATCTATAAAAAAGGCTATCATGTATGGGAGAGCCCTCTTAAAAATAGTTTTGTAGTTTTTGTTGTTATAGCGGCAACAGAAACACATCATCTGTGAAATTTCTATCTAAATATCACGGTTCATAAGATACAATCTAGTGAAGGACAGACAAACGGACGAACTGCGGAGTTTTAGTGATAACCGTTTTACCCTTTGGGTACGGAACCCTAAAAACGAGCTAGCTACGACGACGTAAATTCGTCAAGATGCATCATTACATATGGGCGCTGAAGCAGCTGGACCGGGAGCTATTCCTGGAAGCCTCGATCGTGCAGGCCTGGGTGTCACCACCGGACAGGCCTGCCGACATAGACGACGAGGCTGAGTGGTTCCGGGAGGCCATGTCGGAGATCTGTGACGTGGCCATGCCCCGGGTCCGGCAAGGACGCGCCCGGCGTCAGCTGTACTGGTGGTCAAGCGAGTTAGCAGCGTTGCGCGAAGCGTGCGTTGCTGCGCGCCGCCGGTACACCAGATTCCGCAGGCGCCGCACCCGACCTCCGGATGCGGCGGCTGCAGAGGCGGAGCTGTACAAGGGCTACAGGGCAGCGAAGACCGCTATCCGCGACGCGATCTGGCGGGCCAAGGAACTGGCCCGCGAGGAGATGCTGGGGACTCTGGACGGGGACCCATGGGGCCGCCCCTACAAGTGGGTGCGAGATAAGCTCCGCCCCTGGGCTCCCCCGTTGACGCAGAGTCTCCGGCCTCAGTTCGTGGAGGACGTGGTGAGCGCCCTGTTCCCTTCGCGAGGGGAGGAGTATGCTCCCCCGCCCATGGCTCCGTCTCCGACGGAATCTGAGGAGGAAGCTGACGCAAACGCGGACCACAGCGACGACGACGTCTACGACGCTCCAGAGGTGACCGAGGTAGACCTGAGAGTGGCGGTACAACGGCTCAAAGCCAAAAATACCGCCCCAGGACCCGACGGCCTGCCAGGAAAAGCCTGGGTCCTGGCCTTCGGGACTCTCGGGCCTCGACTGGGGGGGCTCTTAAGCGCGTGCCTGGAGAGGGGCCGGTTCCCGCTTCGTTGGAAGACGGGGAAACTGGTCCTCATCCAGAAGCCCGGGCGCCCTGCGGACTCTCCGTCCGCATTCCGGCCCATCGTGCTGCTCGACGAGGTGGGCAAGCTCTTTGAGAGAGTAATTGCAGACCGCCTCGTCGGGCACCTAAATCGGGTGGGCCCTGTCGGAGAGCCAGTTCGGCTTCCGCAGGGGGCGCTCGACGGTGGACGCCATCATGCGCTTGAGAGCCCTCACGACGGGGGATGAAGTTGCCCGGGGCAGGGTCGTCTTGGCGGTGTCTTTGGACATCACCAATGCCTTCAACACCCCTCTTTGAGGAGTGGCTGGAGAGAAGTCATGGCGTCCTGACCTACCGCTTGACGCAGGTCCTCACCGGACACGGAAGTTTCGGGAGGTACCTGTGTCTGATGCGAAAGGAGGAGACGCCTGGGTGTCACCACTGCGAAGATCGCCCGGAGGACACGGTGGAGCATACGGTGCAAGACTGCCCAGCTTGGGCGGAGCACCGACGTGTCCTCACGGCTGCGATAGGCGGAGACCTCTCGTGCCCAGCATTGGTCGCGGCCATGCTGCGGGGCGAGACGGAGTGGGAAGCGGTCGCCTCCTTCTGCGAAGCAGTAATGCTCGTGAAGGAAGAGGCGGGCCGCGAGCGAGAGAGGACAGACTCCTCCAGCGAGTAAAGGGCAACTCGCTGCCCGACCAAGGACCATGCCCGGGTCGACGGCGCGTTGTGTCCCACGCGCGCCTCAAAGAGCGTCAGCATAATGACGGGGCCCCCTCTCAGAGGGCCAAAGCCTGCCGGGGTCGCGGGATTATTTCCTTACCGTGACCCTGGAACAGAAAGGGCTATTGAAGGACACCGTGGATTTTAGTCAGTAGAAGTCTGACAGTCCCTCCCGCCCTGCCCGGGGTTGGAGGACTCATATGATGATTTTACCACGCTAAAAAAAAAAAAAAAAAAAAACGATGCATCATTACATGGTAGTAGTATTAGTAAGGATGATTTTCACTTCTGTCGTTAACAATATTAAATTAGTAAATGTAATAAGTAAAATCATCTAATAAAATCATTTCATACCTCATCATCCATCTTCAGTTGCAGTTCCTCGTCATCATCTTCCTGGGGCGTGAATATGAACTTCTCTCCGTACCCAGCGTCCTTGAGCCTCTGCTCAGCGGCCGCCATACTGAAGTACGCACAACACTGCTCCGGGGAAACCATGGCGCGGATCTCCTCTTCGGATGGGAGGCGAAAGTCCGGTTTTATTACCCACCTATATTACATACAAGAGAAACAATAATTTTGTACAATAAAAAGTGGCATTATAGTGAAAATTTAATCTAAATGAGATTAGGATTGGTAAGAATGGATAAAGCAAGGAATGAGTACATAAGAGGAACTTTCAAAGTGGTGCCAGTTACAGAATAAATGAAAGGGTATTGTATGTCTTGGTATGGACATGTGATGAGGAGGGACATTGACACTCATGTGACTTAGAGAGTGATGGGTATGAATATTGATGGATAAAGAGAAAGAGGAAGGTCAAAGAAAAGATGGATGGACTGTGTGAGGAATGATATGAAAGAAAAAAGAGTAAATGAAGCTTTGACGTCTGGCGGGGGAGAATGGAAGAAGAATATGTGTAGCGCCGACCCATAGTATAATAGGATAAGGGCAGGAAGATAATTAATTAAAATTAAATCGATAAATCATACAAAGATTTTTCTATAGGTAATTAAAAAAAAATAATCACTGCAGTTCTCAAAGACTTCAATAATTCATCATCACCCAACCCTTTTAACAACTTTGTTGGAGTCGGCTCTCAGTCGAACCACATCCAGCTAAATAAATCAGTATTTTACATGAATTGTTATGGAGAATTCTAAAGAACACGACTATTAGCAATATTGCGATGACAACTTTCTGTAAAGAACCAACATAATAA
Organism: Agrotis clavis; assembly: GCA_954870645.1. Classification (NCBI taxonomy): domain Eukaryota; kingdom Metazoa; phylum Arthropoda; class Insecta; order Lepidoptera; family Noctuidae; genus Agrotis; species Agrotis clavis. The sequence continues at coordinate 15,946,070 of OX940920.1, forward strand.
GTAATCTCCTACCAGTTAGAATCCAATCCAGTACGTTTGAAGTCGGCACATAATTTGAGTCGCTTTCGGATGGAACTCTCAGAGTGTGAAGGGAATGCTCTTTTAATGTCATCCATCTTTATGCGACGTGGCTTATCTCGAGATTTCCAGAACAATCTATATATGAACACCTGGAATTAAAACAAAGAGAATTCGGTATTTTGTATTTAAATCATTTCATTTGCCAGACACCTCTCGTAGTCCGTTTCCATTATACAAGTTACTTGTATCCAAGTTTCAAATTATATGCAACTTGAACAAACCTGCATACAAGCTACAAGTTGGAAGTAGGTAGCTTGAACTTATTTACATTTTGTTTCAAGCAACTGTCAACCTACTTAATTGGGAACTATGCTAGTAAAACCTGCACGCAATTTGCACACTTTCGGAAACCTGTTTACAATTCAAGCTACTTGTATGCAAGACTTCTATAATGGAAGCGCCTAAAGTAGAAGAGGTTGTATTTCCGTTATACAAGTTACTTGTAAACAAGTGGCAAATTGTATGCAACTTGAACAAACCAGCATACAAGTTACAAGTAGGTAATTTGTATGCCAATGTGACGACTTACTTATACGCAAAACTTGCTTAAATGAAAACACGCCATAAGTGCAAAATTATTGTAAGACTTGGCATCCCAGAGGAAGAAATAGTCCACACTAGATTGGCTAGGTCGACACTTGAACTGCAGTGGTAGAATAAAAGCGTATAAATATAATAATGGTGTACCTGCAAAAAGTCTCGTACAAAATTATTAGCCCTCTTGGAGTTTGGACCAGGCACCTCATACAGAGGACATTGCTGACCGGCCACGAACAATGCGTCCACTTCACGAATGTAATATGATTGTCTGAAAACAAAGCACGTTGTATTTAGATTATCCGAAAAGTAAAAAGTGTCAAGGAAGACGGACATAAGTGACAGAAGGGCTCTTTAAAAACGTCGCGACCTCGTTTTTTTTATGCACCACAACCCTTATAAGTACTTTGTTTTTTAATGAAAATCAAGCCGAAAAAGTTCATCAAAACATCTAGTTTGCAAGAATTAACAGATAATAAGTCCCGAAATAATGTGGGCCCTAGGAGGCGCTGTCATCGCACCGCCAATACTTTCAAAAAATGAATGTACTTACCTCGTCCTTATAATCAAGAAATCAGACGGTTGTAGTGTGTGTTCGTATATAGGCGCTCTATACATATTATTTTCAACAACAGGCTGTGTAGCTCCTGGTGGTAATATACCGAGGAAAGGTGAAGTATGCGCGTACGCAACCTCGCCATATTTGAGCGGTTTTGGACCCTCGTCCTGTAAAAATAGGGTTTATATTACAGTTAAATGTTTTTGGAAAAATTTGCTTTTTTAATAGCTTCTATGGTGAGGTTAGTTTTGACTTGATTTTACTTGTCTATCTATATGTATTTTTTATGTAGGCCAATTTTTTTATGCATGGGCAGTAAATCTTTTTTTCAATTAAATAAATATGAATATAATAAAATAATTTGATGGTTTTATAATATGAATGAGGCCTACCTTTGAATTGGCACCTGCCCTTTTGGATCCCTTTGGCAATGAAAATAAAAATACAAGTTTTAAAAAATAATTATTCAAAATATTCGACAGTTTAAAAACTGTATCGAATAGCAAATAAAAATAGAGGGAACACAAAGAAAGGGACTATTTGGACCCATTCGACTATATGGGCAAGTCAGGAGTAGCCTTCATGATCTTGATTTAGCTGGTTAGGTGGTGGTTTCATCATAACTTCTCTCAAAATTACGCCCTTAAACGTATAAATATCACATAACATCCTTTTGGCACTACAACAATTATTATTACTAATGTGCTGCATGAATACAATTTTCTTCAATTCCATCTAAAGTTTATTCTGTCATAGGCCTCATTGACAGCTAATTGAACATACAAAAGACCAAGTAACATTATTGGATTAGCGCAAGAGAGATGGAACTACACAAGCAGTATAGCACCATCTCTTGTCTACAACGAAATGGTGACTTCACACTATCCAGAGTCAAGTAATATACATACCTTTGCCGCAGTACGTTTGTAGTAGTTTTTAATCTTGGAACACATGCCGACTTGGCTGATGAGTGGAGGATGTTCCTCACAGAACTCCACTAGTACCAGCTCACCGTCACGACCGCTCAGGTCTTCAGGCGTTCTCATGAAGAACACATCTCCACCGCCTGAAGCTAAACGTTCGGCTTCGCGTTGCTAAAACCATGGAAAACGGACATTAAAGTTCACTATCGTGTACCTCGCGTATAGTTTTGTGCGACTGTTGAAAGTGCATATGAAATTATAATTGCTCTGGTGGATATGTCAAATGAGCCAAATAAAATCTACTATAAAAACCATCTAGATGCAGAAAGTCCAGAACTTCAATGAATATTTACAAAGATAAAATTTGAGAGTCGATTCGTGACGTCAGTACCCAGTTAAAACTGTACTAGGTTGTGACATATTGCTAACTTTAAGGCCTCTGGCCTAAAAGTTGGCATCGATTTTGATTTACGGAACAAAATAAAAGAATACGGATTTTTTCAGCCCAATTGCCTATAGTTTTTTTCACAGCACCTGCTCGTAAATGTCTAATTATACGTTATGCAAACCTACTGTAAAGCAAGTCATTGCAGCCCCTAAGTCATTCTAGCCGGGCAATACTGTTGTACAGAATTTCACTATTGCCTGCTGGTCAATAATGTGATTTGAATTTGGAATCCCAAATAATCCACGCTACGCTACGGAGGTTCACCCCCAGAATCTTTAGTGTCGCTTCGGGCTTCAATATGCCCGTGACGTAAGGCAATGTTTTATTCCCTTGGTGTGCAATCTATATTTATAAAATCAATGCCACTTTTCGTTGTAATTTTATAACTCAAGAACGGGCTCACCTATTCAAAGCAAATGTTTAGACTTTGTTTGGACTATTTAGTAGATGGTTTATGTGAAGTTTGAACAAAATCGGTCGAACGGTTCTTCTTTTACTTATTTATCTCATTTTTGGTAGCAAATAAATTCAATAAATGGCGGATAATTTTGTTAATGGGGATTTTGCATTTGACAGCAAAATCCCTTTTTTCAGTGTTTTACAGTACAAGCATGTTGTTATGTCATTCATGCGGTCATTTCATTTTGGCGTAGCGGAACACGTACCGGGCCGCTAGTCTACTATAAAGTTAATTCTAAAATATTTATAGCATACCTTAGCCTTCTTCTTGATATGTTTAAGCAGTGGCTGCACAGGATGCGGGCCGGGTGCAGCCAGTGGTCCGTACGACAGTTTCCTCATGGGCGGACGGTGGAAGGCCCGCAGCCTCGCCGGACCCATGTGTGTCTGTATGAACGGAGAGCGCAGTTCTACCACCGGAGTACTGTGCTGGATCAGTTGGCCTCCACCCACTTTGAGACGTGGGTTTTGAGATTTGGCCATGTAGAAGCTGGTGGATAAAATTGTTGTTTAATTTTTATATTCGACATCCAGACGACCACGTGCGGGGGATCTATCTAATCATAGATTTTGTGCGTGGAAACGTATTTTTTCCTACTCCTGCACTATTATTTTCTGATTAAATTCTTTGCAGGATCTAAGACAGGTAAATTCATTCTCCGGGACACGTCGAGCTTCATTGTCTCGACGCTTTTCTGGTGGTTGCCACTTTTGATTCTGGCTTTCAGGAGTTGCAGTGGTTTGGGAATAGTGTGGTGGGTTTGCCCCAAAAAAAAAAGTCATAGATTCCGGTAAAGACAAATGAAAAACTCTGAAAATGACGTATTTATCAATCTTATTTTCTTTATCTACTGGATTGGAACCCTCGATCGACACGCAGCGGAGCAGATAATCATTCAGAAACTTCGTCAACCAAGTCTTATGTGCCATAAAAATGAAAAGTAGATACTTACACATCATTAGAAATATTGAAAGGATCTCTATCAGGAGACTTAGGCGGCGGCGGCGGCGCGTCTTCCTGCAATACGTTGATGACGCCCGCCTTGCCGAGAAGAATCTTTGACTTCTTCACGTGAGGATGGGGAATCTTCACCTTGGGTTGTGGACCTCTCTCTAAAACAATGATAGTTAAGATTGAGATCCATACTGGACTTAGATTTCACTCAACTAGTGTGTCATATGAAATAGAACCTAATTCAAACAAGTTAATGTCTATATTCGTAAGCAACGCTAACTGTTATTACGTACGTACTCAGAGGGAACTGTACAAATGATTAGTACTTATCATCTGGACAAAATAATAATATTATTTCTGAAGTTTTCTGCACAGGACTATGGTAATGATTCAAATAATTACGAAAACAAAATATTTGGGGTAAGAATTGAATAAAGAAAAAAGTCTTCAATTATTTATAATTTTTTCATCACACTAGGAATTTCTCCTGTATCGTGGGTGCGTTTACAAACATAGAAACTCACATGCACAAACACCCAGACGCGGAACAACTACTTGATCGAACCCGCGCTAATCGCTCAGCCACTATACCAACCATGCCGTCTAAGGGTGCTCCCACATTTATCAACGCGGAATCGGCTTAAGCCGGTCAAAAAATCCTTTATGTCAACGTAATAAGGGTGTTACTAATGCCATTCGCATCGGCTCGACTCGGACGACGCGAGCCGATGCGAATGGTATTAGTAACATTCATAATTTACGTTGACATAAATGATTTTTTGACCGGCTTAAGCCGATTCCGCGTTGATAAATATGGGAGCACCCTATTGCCATTATCTTTAACTTCAGCACAGAAAAATAATATTAAATACCTCTAGTAATCTTTGAAGGATCCACATCATCAGGTATTCCCAGAATAATATTCTCGTCATTAGGATCCAGGGTCAGTATTTTGGGTTTGGGAACCATTTTCATATTCTCCGCGTCCCATATCACCTCGTCCTCCCAAGTTCCGTACACCAGCTCTTCATTTTCCACGGGGAAGATACTGTACCATGTGTTGTCTTCGCCATCGGCGGGGTTAGCATTGGGGTCTTTGTTTGTTGAGGCAGTTGTACTGTAGGATAAACGGTAGCAATCAACAAGAATCTTAGGGCATTCAGTTTTCAACAAAATAAGCTTAGAAATTAAGGTTGCTTTTCGCTTGTGCTTTCGATTTTACACTGCCAAATTAAATGCAAAAGTACCGTTTAATTTATATTTTGTAGACTAGCTGAGTCTAATCGAGCACAATTAAGACTAATTCGAATAAGGAACACAATATGTAAAACACGCCAAAATTACAAAATCAGAAGTGAATTTGGTTTTGCACGATTTAAATCTGTTTGAGAATTTCCGATCGTAAATTACAATTAATACCTACTGAAAAGGTATTTGAGGATAAAGGGCAGTAGCGATACCGAACAAATAGTTGAAGCTAGACAAACGATTCTCAACTCTTTACTGCCATTGTTAAGAATGTAATTTCTAAAGCAGACTTACGTTGGCGGCTTAGGTTGCAATGGGGCTGGCGGTTGCGGGCGCGGGTGAGAGAACTGCTGAGCTGTACGACTGACTGAGGTCGGTACCCAACCAGCTGCGTTGCTTTTACTGTTCAGTCGAGCCAAGACCTATGAAAAACCAAAATAAAAAATGCATCACAAAACAATTTTACAATAGGAACGATGATAGCTACGAAAGTAAAATACTGCGCAGGCGCAGCTATAAACGCGTTGGGCGTTAATAATAATACAATAATAATTAAGATATTGCTAAAGTGGCATTATTAGACCCGCAGTATAGTTTTACGTTTTAACAAAACTTCAATGCACAAATGTGTGGCTAATCATCAACTGCCTAGTTTTTCCCCACTTTTCCCTAAATGTTTCCTTAATATTTTGGACATAGAAAATCGTTTTGTTATCTTACCTTATGTTTGATCTCACTGCCATCCCAAATGACGTCATCTTCCCATTGCAACTGCGACACCATGAGGAAGGAGTCATCCGGGAAGCCACTGTCGGGGTCTTCCTCATTCGCTGGTTCCTCCGCATTTGCTTCTTCAACTTCTTTTGGTTTTTCTTCTCTTTCTGGTGAAGGTGCCTAAAGATACAAGATATATGACTTAATCGTAAGATCACGTCTGTTATCACTGTAGTTTAGCAGAGATGTACTACTATCTAATAGTTTACTACCAACAGACTAAACGATGAATGAATGAATGAATGAACGAGATGTACTATATAATAGTTTAAAACCTACTTTTAATTAATTTGTTTGAAAATCTTTAACACGATTTTTTCTTTTGTTAACTAACCATACCTATGGCACAAAGATACGACGCTTTTAAATTAATTTCACTGAATTCCGACGTCACGAGCTTGAGCGTTTTATTTTTTTGAATATTCATTGAACAACAAAAGAAAAAAAACACAATTTTTCTAAACAAACTGACTGTATATTGAAGAAAACATTTACCTTAACTTTAAATCCGTAATCAAATCCGTCGCCAGTCTCCGGAACGTTAAGCATGTCATACCACATCTGCGCAGGCCCGAACCGCCAATGCGCAGGAGTCGGTCTTTGAGACTTATCGCCCGAATTGCCAGAGTTATTGTCGTTGTTTGAGTGCTGGTTTTCTTCCATTGGCCTATTGGGTTGGATGGGGAAAAATGGAGGTTTAACTTTTTATTATATAAAAATATTTCTTGACTTATCACGATAAGTTACATTATTTGTGTGACAATTAAGAGCTTTGAAAAATAGCAATAGTCACGTTTACACCGCGTAGTCATTCTACTCACCATCCAACTCAACTAGTTTTTCAAAGAGATCAACAACATTGTGAATGAAAAAACAGTCAGCTGTGCCATACATTTGGATTGAATAGGCTTTATACAAAATTGATTTGTATGAATAGGAATATGTATATTTTCCTTAGCGGCTAATGTCATTTGAAGTGATTCAAGAGCTAGACCTTTTTATAAATCTTATATAATCAACTAAGTTCCAAAATGTTCACTCACTTCAACAACTTGTCTTCATCATCACTAGCGTACTGCGTCTCCTGATTCTCAGACTGTGTGGGCGGAGTATCACTACTAGTACTACCGCTGCGCTTGCGTCGCCTTCGCTTCTTCACACCACGCCATATTTGAGGAAGACTCGATAACTTACCGGGTCCGAATAGCCGGGAAAAGAGAAGAACCTGAAATGATTAGTTGGTTTTAGTGTTGACGACCTTGGGAACTTTAAGCCAAGAGTGAACAGGTTACTTCTAGGCAACCGTGCTTCTTCGTCTACAGCACCATCGCTTAGCATCGTGATAGTGGTCAAACGAGAGCCTATCGTTAAATAAAAAAAAACAGCTAAAAATCTGATCCAAGTTTAGATAGTAATCCACAATATTTTAAAGCATAATCAGCCTAAAATGTTTCCACTGCTGGGACACAAGACTTCCCTCTGAGAGAAGGATTCGGCTGTAAACCACCACGCTGGTCCAGCGCGAGTTCGTATTTGGTAACAGGTAATGGGTATGTGGTCACATGCCTTCGATTATTTGGTTCTAAGACATGCCGATTTCTTCACGATGATGGCGATTTGTCAAGCACAATTCAATATTTTTTATGACATTTAAAATTCATTTCCGGCAATTAACGGTTAATTCGTTGTGGAAGTGCAGGGTTGACGACTTTACTTAAAGAATTTAGTTTGGAGAGAAAAAATCCTTGAAGAATGTAGCAGTCTCAAAAATAATGTTTTTTTAAGCTTTTGAAGGAGGTCTTCAGACTTACTTTATCAGGTCTAAAGTCTGGAAACAATTCCCTCACATCTACATTCGCGTATTTAGATGGCAACATAGCAGCCAGCGGGGTTTCCAATCTCCTTGGCCTCTCTGATGAGGACTTATGGGATCTGCAATATCAGAAATATGAGTTAATGCCACCAGCAAGATTGGTCTGGTTTGATTTGATTTGATTAGTCTGATTATTGGGTTCATTCATGCATTCATAATTTTGCTCGGAATTTCTTATTAGCATCTTATAAGGCTTGAGTCCAGATTCTTGGCCAATCATGGCAACAGGCTAGCCTCAAAACGTAATAGGTGGTGGATGTTAAACCGCCTTTTCCTGCAGGTACCACAGCTATGAATCACAAACATATTACATATTCATCGTCTACTGTAGTTGTCACCTGAATAAGGAGCACAAGGATCATTATTATCACCAAATAACAAAGGAAAACTCACGGTATTGTAGTAGGAGGCGGCATGAGTTCACCGTCCCCCTCCATATCTCCTTCATACCCCTCATCATTGGTACCATGTCCACCAGACCGATAGATGTTATCATCCTCCTTCCATTTATTCCTCTCTTCCTTCTCACTCTGTGGACAATTGGGATCATCGACCTCGGACTTAACATCGCTGTTCGTTCCCTGTGCCTCTGTGTTTTTGGAGTCTTTCTGTGCACCCTGGTTAGTGGTATTCTCTATGTCCTAATGTTAACACAAATATGTCAGTGTGCTGGATACATACTGTTGTAGACTGGGAATTAGTTGGCAGATGTTTCTACTTTTGTAGGTAATTTCTTTACTAGTGAATAATAATAATTATGATTTAAATACAAAGCAGTAATATCTCTGCCTGCCATGTCAAAAGCATAAGAGTAATAATGAATGCAACCTTCATTTTAAATTTTCAGATAGAACATCTGCCACTTAATTTTCAGTGCAAACAAGGATATTAGGTTACAAAAAGGCCTTGCCGAACTGTGGTACTAGCTTGCAAGGTAAAACTAACAGCTATGTATTGTTATCAGATGTTGCGACAGATTGTTCCCCTTACTCAACCCCTACTCGAACAACATACATTATTGCCAGAAGTTAACCAGTTGCTTTAACGTAAACACATAAATTCTCCATTTAATTAACCATATTTTCCATGACAAGTGACAGATTAAGAATATAATGAAGGAACTCCAAATTTAGTTTGAATTAATTTTATCTAAATGTAGAATCCAGAAATAGGGATTTATGTTGAAATTAAATTAAAATGCAATGAATGTTTTTAAAGGATTTTATTTAGAGTTACAAACTTAATCAATACCTTTATGTTTACAGTTTTTACTATCTCTAACTTAGATCAAATTTAGTTATTTTGTATGCTAATGTAAATTTTGATGTAATTTGACAATGCACATTTGATGCTGAGCCATTTGCTCATAAGAATTAGATGGGGTATTTAAGTAAGTTAAATGATTTACAATACTTATGGCAAAAACTCTACATAATAATGTCTGCGGTACCTATTGTCCCCGGGATCGTACTGCCGGTTATTATAATTAAAAAAAAAAGTAAGGTGTGGTCAACATTTTCTTGGAAAGCAACTTAACTTTTTTGAACTTTACTAAACAATATTTAATTAAAAAAAACTAATATTTAATGCACTATTGAATTTTCAGCCCTACTTTTATTATCTGACTGCTTCAGAAGGAGTATTACTAGCTATTACATTTAAATGTTCTATAATGAGACTGAAAACCCATTATAATATCTTAATCTGCCACTGATCGATTTATCACCAGTAATTTAAGAGTCACATTTTATACAAAGAACAAAACATTGTTTTAATTTTAAACAAACAACCAGTGCCTAAACCCACAAAAAATACAAAATGTTCACCATAAAAATAATAAAGTTAGTGACATGACAAAATTAGTAGAACAAAACTTCACATAGATATTGTGTACCTACCTAAATATTACTTGATGTGCTTACTGTGCAATAGTACTTTTTGTGCCTGCTACGAAGATGACATTAATCCCAGAATTCCTTTTTAAACTTTGTTAAAGGTAAATGGTAAACAATTAAACAATAAACCTCCTTACTATGTCCTCTTCACAGCATCAATAGACCTTTTACCTATTTCTGTTATTTTAAAATAACAGTACTCCAAAAAAATTTTGCCATTTTGTATGGAGTTATACTTGAATAGTAAAAGTAAATAGTTTTATTTGAAGTTAAGTATGAAACATACTTTAAATTCATAGCCTTACATTGTAATAATGTAACAAGTTGAGACATGAAAAAATTAAATATTGACTCTCATGCTGGCACCAAATGTGTATATTATACAAATTAGAAGTAATCTATTACAAAAATTACACAACACTATGGCTGCAGCAGAAATTACTTAAGTTTATGGAAGACTTTTAATGGAATTTTGTAAACCAGCAGTCAGCAATGTGAGGCCTGTGATTGTTTTGTAAACTGAAAATTATCTTTTATAAACCAAGTGATAACCTTATTAATATAAATAAATGACAAAAAAAAACTATTTATGGCCTACCATAACTTGGATTTGTCACTTTGCAGCACTGGCCTACCAGAACGTTGCCAACCGCTGGTGTTAACATTTATTTCAGACCTTTTCAGATTCTACGATTTCTTGTGCTTGAATAAAAACATGCAATAGTACCTTAACATCTTCCACAGCATCTTCGATGTCAAAAAAGTCTACAGCAGATGGACTTTTTTGAGTATAATCTGAAAGTAGTTTAAATAATTTTGGTTAGAATGTGGGTCAATGCACACAAATTTTAATGTCGCTAAATGAACAATTATTATACCTTTCCTCTGGTTTCTAACATGGTACAGTGTAAAAGACTAATCTAAGCAGTCTGTGTGTTGCATGAGTAATGTGAAATACACATTACTGATCAGAAAATCTTGTCAAAGCAATGCAAATATACAGTTCATTATAACATGCTAATTAGGGTATGTATTATGTAAGTCAAGACTAACATAGTCAATTTATTTCAGTGTTCATGAACTGATCACGAAAACATCGTCAAGGAACAACAAATTCTTACCCTTCTCCCGATCCTCCTGACTAACTTCCTCCTTATCTAAGACCTCAGACAGCATAGAACCGAAGCCGAAGCGAGTAAGCGATGATAGCTGTCGCTTAGACTCTTTATCAAGAAGCCCATCATCTTCTAGCTGACCGCGTTCATCAATATTACCGAATAGAAACCCAGTCAAGTCCATGCTGGACTCGCCATCTCCCGGGTCGTCGCTATCACACATTTTGCGTAACAAGAATACTCCAAATTACAAAATGAATACGTGCATTATTAGCACACTTAAGGTTTTATTCAGTTTTCTGAGCTAGAAAACAGGTAGTAATAAATTAATCTTATTTTTTACAATAAACAATAAGCACGAGCGAAGCTTGGTTTTTATTTTGACACAACTTGTCATGTCAATTTTTTTAGAGCGCGTTGGTTGTTTCTCTTTCTCATACTTGTTTGAATGATCATTATTGATCATGAATCCAGTATTTGTATTTCTTTCACTCATAGAAAAATCCTATAAAGTTATTTCTGCTGTTCATAAACAATGCTCAAAATTAAATGTGAAGCTGGAACGCGGTGTCTCAGAAACGTCGTGTCATGTCAAGTTGACAGTAAAATTCACAGATTTGCTTCAGGGCCTTTCTGAAGTTGTTTCAATAGTGTTGCCAATTTAAAATAAACATGTAAAGTGCAAATAAAAAAAAACAAAAAATGTGTTCAAATAATGGTTTACATTCGTAAAATTATTCTACAAAAGTTCCATTAATAAGCATTTAATCACAGATATTTTAATATTTCACTTTGTGAACTTGCTGTATCGTTCCCATCAATACGTCACAGATGGCGGTAAATGATCATCGTGCAGTAGAAGTATCATTCGTTCACTCATTCTTTAAGGGGGATGCTCCAACCAGCCCGCGAAATTCAATTTTTTTACGTTTTTTGCAATTTGCAGGCCAGTGACATGTAGTAGCTTTATAAATATATGAGTTGCGGTAATAACAAGTATAATTTTAAATATAATAAAAACTTTTTCAAAAAAAAAAATGTAACCGCCTTCAAAAACAACCACAAAAAAGGGTTAAATAAACTTCAAAACTTTTCTTTCGGAAGTCGGTGACTTTTTTTTATTATTAAAATCTCCGAAATCTAACTACGATGCACCTTTTCTATGTGAGAGCTGATGGAGCGAATTTTTTGATAATTTTTATATTTAAAATTATACTTGTTATTACCGCAACACATATATTTATAAAGTTACAACATAAGGTGATTGCGTCGATGTTGCCCGCGAAATTCAAATTTTCTTACGTTTTTTGCAATTTGCAGGCCAGTGACAGTCATGTAACTTTATCAAAATATGAATTCTGCCCTGATAATTGTAAATGCACTCGCAAATTGGCGGTTCCGAGATATACGCGGTAAACGTGTTTTGTGATATCTACAACAAGTCTGAATTAAATATTTATTTAAATATACCAGAAAAATAAGAAAAAAATCAAACTTTGTATTGATGTATTTTTTTCTTTCCTTTATTATTTCTTTTGGATAAAATGCGCATTACTGCATTTTGTTCTTCCATCTAGACTTGTGAATATGACAGTATCACTAAGCCCAAAGGCAGTATTTGTGTTCATTACTGCAAAATCACTTAGCACGTGTTCAATACTGCGTTTCTATTTATTAATCGTTTCGTATTATCATGCCTGGTACTAGTTGAAAGATTTATTATCCTTTTACTTCAGCTATCAGATACTATACAGTGTGTTTGGTTTTGAACTAGCGATACTTAAAGGGAAAGTTAAAAACTCATTTTCATCGACAAAACTGCTTTAAAAAAAAATCTTACTCCAACACCTCGCGAATAGCAGCCATTTTAGTTTTTTGATCGGTTAAACTGGGGTATGTACAATAAAATGCAAATATGTTTGAATCCAAGAGACCTACATACATGCAAATGACTTTATTGTAAAGTTAAACGTTGAGGCTTTTTAAAAACTTACGAAAGTTTTCTAAATAATATGTAAAATGAACCAAAAAACTCGTGCAAACACGAAATTGTATATAAAAAATACTGAATATTTTCACATTTTTTACTCTAGTTCGAAAGTACACCGGTATTTTGCTTAGGTTTTCATTAAATTAAAAGTATTTGAGTCAGGCTATAAAATGATATCAAAATTATCTCTCTATGTTAAGTATTTTTGGAGTTACTCTCATCTGAACATTGTTGTGTTCCTAACATGTTGAATACTGCGTTAAGCTTTAGTTAGTATACGTTGCGAATTACTAGTAGTACTTGTAGTAACCATAGCAAGTACTGCACAACCTTCTAGCACATGCTAAGTACTGTATATCCTGTTAGCAAAAGTAATAATTTGGTGCAAGTACTGCGTATCTTGTTATATAAAAAACATGTTTGTAATTTAAAAATACATGAAAATTATTTTTTTATGCATAGATTAGCCCCTTGAGGTGTCATTTTTGCAAAAAAGTGAAAATCGCAAAAATGACGATTACTGCACTTACAATTATCAGGGCAGAATTGCGGTATAATTTTAAATATAAAAAATATCAAAACATTCGCTCCATCAGCTCTCACATAGAAAAGCTGCATCTAAGTTAGATTTCGGAGATTTTAACAAGATGCAGCTTTTCTCTGTGAGAGCCGGTGGAGCGAATGTTTTGATAATTTTTAACCGACTTCAAAAAGAAGGAGGTTATCAATTCGACGGTATGTTTTTTTTTTTTTTTTTTTTTTTGTGTGTTTGTTACCTGATTACTCCGCCCATTGTGGACCGATTTTCAAAATTCTTTTTTTGTTCGAAAGGAGATACTTCAGGAGTGGTCCCATTGCAACCATGTCAGGATCTGATGATTGTATCCTGGAGAAATCGAGGGCAACCCTCAAATTTTATAGGCTTACACATCGTTTTTCGCAAATTTTATGAAGTAATTTAAGTATTTGCGTATGGTAATCATAATCTCATGTAGCTGAGCTGATGATGGAAGGTACAACTCCTCAAGTAAGAAAATTATGTTTGTGTTCGCATATCTCCGGAACTACAAGTCCGATTTAAGTAATTCTTTTTTTGTTGTACTAGTTATCGTTCAACTTAGGGAATACTGCAAGTTTCATCAAAATCGGTTCAGTAGTTTTTGAGATAGGGAATTATGAATGTAAGAGATTTTAACGATGTTATTACCGGTGTTACGGATTACAAAATTCTAGTGCTCATGTAAGAAAATGATGTACCTATTCGTATTTGACAAAAATTGTGGTTGAATATTTAAACCAAAAAGAGTAAAATAAAAACTTTTTCAAAAAAAAATGTAACCGCCTTCAAAAACAACCACAAAAAAGGGTTAAATAAACTTCAAAACTTTTCTTTCGGAAGTCGGTGGCAAAAAGACAATGAAATCATAAAAAAAAGTCACCGACTTCCGAAAGAAAAGTTTTGAAGTTTATTTAACCCTTTTTTGTGGTTGTTTTTGAAGGCGGTTACATTTTTTTTTTTGAAAAAGTTTTTATTATATTTAAAATCATACTTGTTATTACCGCAATTCATATTTTGATAAAGTTACAACATGTCACTGGCCTGCAAATTGCAAAAAACGTAAGAAAATTAGAATTTCGCGGGCTGGTTGGAGCATTCCCCTTAGTTTTACCAACTTTATTTTTACCAACGATACGGCTGGATACGGCAACAACTTAATGAATGCTTTAGTGATGTTGCGAATGTCTGATTTTTGATATTCGCGAATGCGAATGCGGATGCGAATATTCAATTTCAATATTCGCGAATGCGAATATTGACTTTTAAATGAAATGCACGCAAACTGATAAATAGGTTCGACATTTCATGTCAGACATATTTAAACCGAACATTGGCCATGTCGATATAGTTGAATGAATGTAACTTCATTCATTCAACACATATTTTTTAAACAAGTTTAGACTGGAGTTGGATTTTTTATGCACTTCACCGGAAGAGGCATGGACAAAGAACTTATAAAATAATTTTAAATATTTTTTTGTATTTCCATTTTTCTCATATTTTCAAAATTATATAGTAGATTTTTTATTGTAACTGGGTGGTAGGACTTATTTGATGATTTTATCACGATAAAAAGGAATTTTGTCATTTTTGTTGCGATTCTGTTAATATTAATACAATTGAACTAACAGAACTATTTCAATTTAGTTGTCTATTTCAAGACTATTCCGTTACATATAGTTTCCCTAATCAAATCATAGTAGTAAATTAAAAAATAGTTTTCAGAAATATTCGCAAACATTCGCATCGATTTATGCGGATGCGAATGCGAATGCGAATGCGAATATCAAAAACATGCGAATATTTGCGAATGCGAATGCGAATATTCGCAACATCACTAGAATGCTTAAATCTTGGGTGACGGGACAGTCCTCCTGTTTAAGCAGGTAACCATAGCCCTGGAACATAAAGGGCAATTAAAAAACACCTGTGATTTTTGTCAGTGCAAGTCCAAGTCTGACTGTCCCTTCCGCTCCACCCTGAGCAGGAGTTCTGTGGGGAGGACTTTTTGTTGGTTTTACCAAAAATGTCTACTTAAATCCTTACAATCTGTTGGAGACAAGCGTGAAAATCAAATGAACTTTTAAGTCAACTGTTCTACGTGGTTTAGCATAACTAGTTAAACAGATTACCAAACAAAAGTTCTTTTTTTCAATTCGTTCCAGAAGTTCCTGATCATAGACCCATTTGTAGGTAGTATATTTGTCCATGTTCCTGATCAACCATACAAATGAACAAACAAAGAGTACCTACCTACAGATTATTAATGTGGCCCTAGTGAAAAGGGGTGCCTAGTTATAGATCAGAATAAAAAAACAAATCAAAATTTTAAATAAGTATTTAATCATATTAATATTATCAGCTGTCTCGAACTGTCGACGAAAATGATGTTTTTATTAACCACTGTTCATTCACTAAGTAGGGGAAGGGGGGGCATAACGGGGACTATAAGGATAACAAACAATAAAAAAATGAATAAAATATATTTAATTATTAATGAAAAGTAATCATAGCACATTGGTCACTAATTAATCTAACATTTGGCATAGAATTTTGTGATATAACTAATCAAATAATGTCTAATCAAAATTTTCGCAACCCTTATGAGAACCCAATTGTGTCCCAAGGTAGGGGCAGAACGAGGTACCCAATTCGGGAAGGCCAACTTCTTTTTATTAAGGCTTGAAAGGGGCACAATGGGGACATCAGTTGCGGGGCACAATGGGGTAGGTACCTACCACATCGCACCCAATGACCCAATAGCCATGTCCCCGTTATGCCCCAATGAGATACATTATTATAAAATATTTGTCAAAGAAACGCATCTTTAAAGAGAATGATTTTGTTTAAAATACATCAATATGTAAAATCTTTAGAAAATCATGATAAAAACAATAGTTAGGTATAAATTTTAACACTTACCTTTTTATATGCGTTTACGTAATCACTAAAAAAAGCTTTTTTAAAAAAAAGGGAACCGACTTCAAAACCAAACACAAAAAAACTATAAAATAAATTTTCTTTCGGAAGTCGGTGGCTTTGTTTTTTTTTTTTATTTCATTGACATTATGGCCACCGACTTCCGAAAGAAAATTTATTTTATAGTTTTTTTGTGTTTGGTTTTGAAGTCGGTTCCCTTTTTTTTAAAAAAGCTTTTTATTTTTCCCTTTTTAGTTGAGATAATCAACAAAAAACTTCATTAAATCGGCGTCTTTGAAAATCTACAATCCTATTAAGCAAAACGGATCTATGTGAGCAACTTCACGAGATATCCATGATTGTTATATACTAAAACCTTCCCCAGAATGTAACAAATACTTTTCTGAAAACTGTATCAAAATCGGTTCAGCCAAACGCGAGATAATTGCGGACAAACATGCATTCGTCCCTTAAAATCTACGATCCAAGTAAGCAAATCGGATCCACGCGGGCAACGTCACGGGATATCTATTAGTGTTATATACTAAAACCTTCTCCAGAATGTAATGAATACTTTCCTGAAAACTGCATCAAAATCCGTTCAGCCAAAGGCGAGATAATCGCGGACAAACATACATACATACATACATACATACATACATACATACATACATACATACATACATACAGGTCGAACTGAGAACCTACTTTTTTTTTTGAAGTCGGTTAAAAATAATTGTATGAAATGACGTCGAAAAAAGTTTAATTTGTAAAAAAAAATCGCGGTTAGTCCGGTCGGCGATCGCTGTCAGATTGAAGATTGACACAAAATGACCGCCTGAGCGACAATAACACACACTTAAGGCGGCGCTAGTCGCGAGCTCGAACTCACTGGCATCCATGGTCAAAAACCATGATATTTCACCGGAAATCGAGCCATATTGTTCATGTGTGCGCGAGCGTCATCCCCCCGTGGAGAAAACAGGGGAAAACTTATTCAGTGAGATGCACGATCATTCAGAGTAAAAGGCGCGCGTAAAAAAATACGAAAAAGCCGGAAGTTGGGGTTTTATGAAAAAACCACTGCACCAATTAATTTCAAATAAAATTTATTAAATTCTTCGATAAATTTGCTGTGTCGGTACGGACTTCGTTTTGGAAATTTGATACTTCTTTAGCTTCTAATTTACACCTAAAGTTGTGTTAAAATTAGCAAAAAAACAAATCTTTAGAAGCTCGTAACTTTTTAATAGCTTCATATTTTACAATTCTGCTTCCGTACAGACAAAATTAATAATGAGACAAAACGATACCATGTTTAATTTTGGATGTACCTTGTCAAATAGTGGAGTAAAACCCCAACGAAGTTTCTATGGAAAAAATGTTGACTTGTTTGACCTTAATGCGCGTAGTTACTTCAATATGTTGGTGCCCCGTCTTGCCCCGCGACCCCGTTATGCCCCCCTCTCTCCTATATTCGATGTCGATTAAAAATCCTATTTATAGGTTGTACGGGTTAGGGTACATTTAAATGATAAACTGTTTTTTTGATAGATTTGTATAATGCCCGAAAACTGGTAAAATGATCGACCCGCGGCGAATGCGTCTTTGTACCGATGATATGCAACTACTCTATGATTACACAAATGTATGCGTTTTATTCATTCGCTGCGCGTCGATGTCAGCACAAAACTTAAACAACTAATATTGTACGGGTTTGCTCG
This sequence comes from Agrotis clavis, assembly GCA_954870645.1. NCBI lineage: Eukaryota > Metazoa > Arthropoda > Insecta > Lepidoptera > Noctuidae > Agrotis > Agrotis clavis. Next base: position 15,964,129 of record OX940920.1, read on the forward strand.
TACATGCTCCCCGAGGGAAGATGAAGACAGTAAGTGAGAAGAAACAATTAAGAATTATTGATATTAATCTAATTTCTTAGTGTCTCTACCGTTAACACACTGATCACAAATTTGAAATGGTTGTATAAGAACTTAACATAGGGGAGGTGGCTTTGTCTAACACTCGCGCACTTGTTGCCACCTTCGCCCTTTCACTTTCGCACTGATACACTACACTATCTCCAACACACGCACGTTGCGTGGCCGGGCAGGAGGCACCGCCAGGCGCGCTCACTGCTGCGGGCGTCGCCGGCGCAGGCGCCTGCAGGGTGGCGCAGCGCCAGCGCACGCGCCTCCACGCGAACACTCCGAGAACTGCTGCTACCACACCGATCATACAGTAGATCGCGGTGTAATGATGAATGTCATGATATGACAGACTGTCAAGTAACAAGCCGTTTTCTTTCATGATTCTGATTTTGTTTGCAATCGTTTGAAGCTCTCGATCGCTCTCTATGCTGGAGTCATTCAAGACATCTTGAGGAATCGACACGTTTATTACGTGATTTATGGATGCAATGACTGGTGAGTATATGTTGGCCCGAATACTAACATCGCTCTTTCTTTGTTGATGCGCAATTACTTCAAAATTGTCTGTTTTGATTATGCAGCCGTAATCTATAGTTATGAGTCCGGCGTGAATCAGCTGATGCGCGGTAACTTGATTTCCACATACTGTTCGTAGGTTACATTGACCGCAGCAAAAGTAGATGTAATTGTTGATAGAATGGCTTTCCATCCAAAGATTTTTACAGCTACCGACATCTACTTCACATGCAGATGCCTTTGATTGGCAGAAGTCTTTATCTCTGCTAAGTTTGTAAATAGGAGAATGAATATAACACAAGTGTACGTTTGTCACTAGACAAGAATCTATGATATTTTGTGTCATGATAATGTATGCATCCTTCTTCATGGTCACAGCTATGAGATCCGCCACTGGTTTAATTGATAACATGGTGTTGTTGGCTTTCTTTGTAGGAATTGGTATAAGTTTGAATATTTCATAGGAGTCCCTGCTGATCAAAGGTATTTGTACTTCAAATATTGAATAATTCTTAAGCATTCTTGCTTTGACCCGTAGTAGTTTAAACAGTTGTGCAAGATCTGTGTGAATGTTTTCTACAGGTAAGGTGACGTCATTAGACAAATGACTAGCTATAGTACTGAGTTGATCTAGTAGTTGTTCCGCTGTTATTAAATGTGGATTAACTCGACCATGATAGATGTCTGTTATTGTATCTACTAAAGCGTTCTGTAGATCTTTCAAGTCGCGTAATAGATTGCTTGCAACTATAGCGCCCATAGAAACCTCATTCGCTCTCGAATTGTTTTGAGTTTCAGCCTTTAATAGTTCCAATGTATTTCCGATGTTTGCAAACTGCTGATGAATCATTTTATGCTGTTTGTGCATTGTAGCCTCCGTCCTCTTTAAGAGACTAAACTCTGCTTCTATGACCGAAGTTTGATTTTGCCAAAATGATGCAATATGCTTTTGATTTTTGCGTAGAAGAGTGATATCTTTCTCGTATTGTTCTGCGAATCGAGCGTCCAATACACCGAACAGGCCGTTTGCTATGTAACCGACACCGTCGATAAGACCTCGCCGCCACCTGTTCACTTGCTTTGCAAAATGCTGACTGAGTAACATATGATTATTGTAATCGAGTTCGTTGTACCCGTGACGTAATTGCAATAATATTATATCACAATGCGTTTGTTGTTGGATTGTGCTACATGTTTGTTCCAGGGACATAATGCTTTTGTTAAGTGCGGTAATTCCTTCCCAATAAGGTTCTAAATCGTAGTATATGATGATTTTCCATTCGTCGCGTATGATCTGCATATTTGTAAGTTTATCGAAATAAATATGTTGATTATTTCTGAATTGTGTGACGTTAAATGCGCATTGGGAAGTTGTTATGATATTGAAAAATAACATGATTGCTGCAAATACTGACGCTACATTGTAACGAGTGCCCTTTTTCCTTGTTTCCGACTGCTTATTTGTGTTAGAATCTCCCGAATCCGCTGTATTTGCTTGCTTGGTTTGCGAGGATTCATTGTTAATTGGGAGTTTTGATAATTTTGTGATAGGACGTTTTAGTGTTCCGTTTTTGGTTTTTACTGTAACCACGCGAACATTACCGTCGGAACCGGGATGTTGTTTGATGATTCTGCCCATCAGCCATTTTCCCGGCGGAAGATGATCGTCATGTATCATGACAACGTCATCAACATTGAGGTCGCTTTTAGTTTGTCGCCACTTACTTCTTTCTGTAATTTGTACTAGGTACTCCTTTCTCCATCTTTTCCAGAGATCTTGTACAATTTTTTGTGTCAACTGCCATCGGGTTCTTAAATCTGTTTCTGTCTCTTGTATGGTAACCTTTGATCCATTTGTTAGAAAGTGAGCAGGCGTTAAAAAATCAAGATCGTCTGGATCTTCTGATATAGCACATAATGGCCTCGTGTTGAGACAAGCTTCAATCTGTGTAAGCACCGTATATAGCTCTTCAAATGTAAGAATCTGATCACCAATAACCCTCTTAAAATGGTATTTGAAGCTTTTAACTGCAGCTTCCCAGAGGCCACCTGCTGATGGCCATGATGGCGCGTTAAAGCTCCACTCGATTTCCATATCTAAAACTTCTGCTTTTAGATTTTCATCTTGCATGATGTTCATTAGTGCTTGATATTCCTGTTGTAGTACCTTGTTAGCACCGACAAAGTTGCGACCATTATCGCTGTAGATATGACTAGGCGTCCCTCTGCGAGCCGCCATTCTCCTTAATGCTGCGATGAATGAAGTTGTGCTTAAATCACCAACTAATTCCAAGTGTACTGCTTTTGTGGCCATACACACAAAGACAGCCACATATCCTTTAGTGCTCTTGATGCCTCGTCCTTTGCTTGCTTTGACGTAAATGTGGCCGGTAAAATCTACGCCAGTGTGTGTAAAAGGACGGGATGGATTACTCCTGGCCTCCGGTAACTGTCCCATAATTTGCTGTTGACAGTGTGGATTTTGCTTTTTGCATGTTACGCACCGACGAAGCTGCCTCTTCGTAGCGACGTTACCTCCTAGAACCCAGTATTTTTGTCTGATAAAACCTAATGTCAGTCTGGCTCCGGCATGTAACATGGTTTGATGTGCGTCCGCTATTATTAATTCCGTGAGACGTCCACTGTGCGGTAGAATAATAGGGTGCTGCATGTCATGGCTGATATGTGCCTTTTTTAGTCTCCCCCCGACTCTTAAGATATCATTCTCGTCTAGGAAAGGGTTTAATTTTAACAATTTGCTCTTTGAAGTTAGCTTTCCTTCTTGTTTTAAATCTCTTATTTCATTTGCAAACTCTTCTTGCTGTACTTGCTTGATAATTTTTTGCTTTGCTTGACTGATTTCTGATAATGATAGATAGAAATTTTTTGCTTTTCTTTTGTATGTCTTAATCCTCATCACTAATGCCAGAATACGTGCAATTTTGCTGATTGATTGATGTTTGTTTAACAGGTCTGTTATGATACTTGATTCCTGCTTTGTAACAACATGAACATCTTGCTTCTTTATTTCTTCGTTTGTGGTGTAAATTGTTTGATCATCTTTCGTTGCATCAAAGGATTGTAACCATGTTGGTCCTTGCCACCACAAACGCCAGTCATTCAATTGAGCCACTGTGAGTCCTCTGCTTGCACAGTCAGCGGGATTGTCGTTTGATTTTACATATCGCCAAGCTTGTGGTTTAATGATATCTGTTATTTGTATTGTTCTATTTGCTACGAACGTTTTCCATCGGCTTGGGTTTCCTTGAAGCCATCCCAATACGGCAGTAGAGTCACTCCAACCAAATATGTGTAGATCATAACCTGCTAGACACTGCTTGACTTTGGTCATGAGTTTGGCCAGCAACAGTGCTCCACATAACTCCAATCGGGGTAGTGATATTTGCTTTTTCGTAGGAACTAATTTTGATTTAGCTGCTACTAATATTATTGATTGATTGCTACTTCGTACTCTGCAGTAAATTACGCAGGCATACGCTTTTGTTGATGAGTCACAGAAGCCGTGTAACTCGATGCTGCTTGCTGTTTCCGTACCGTACCATCTTGGTATTTTGAATTGATTGATATTTTCTAATTCTTCCTTGATTTTAATCCATTGATTGCTGATTTTATTCGGTACCTCTTCATCCCACTGAAGGTTGGATAACCATGTTTCTTGAAATAAGATTTTCAATTTTGTTGTTACTGGCACAATCCACCCTAATGGGTCAAATATTTTTGACATGTTTGATAGTATGATTCTTTTAGTGATTTTAGTACTTGATGATTCAATTTTTGATACAAATGTGAAGTTATCGTCTGTAGGGTTCCAACGAAGTCCCAATGTCTTGGTTAATCCTGAATGATTAAAACTCTTGCTTTCTTGTTTGTAATAATCTTGATTTTCTAATTGCAGTAGACGACTGTCGTTTGATGTCCACTTTCTTAAGTGGAAACCCCCTGACTTTAACAGATTTATCAAATCATGCTGCAACTGTTGTGCTGTTGATAGGGAGCAGGCTCCATGAACTAGATCATCCATATAGAATGATTCTTCGATGACCTTGGCGGCTGCTGGAAATTTATCCTGTTCATCAGCCGCTAATTGTCTCAATGTCATCATTGCAAGAAATGGTGCAGCTTTTGTGCCGTATGTCACGGTTGTCAATTGATATTCTTGTAATTTTTGCGAAGGATTGTCTCTCCACACAATTTTTTGTAATGGTTGATCTTCTGGGTGTACCCAAATCTGCCTAAACATCTTTTCTATATCAGCCGTGAATGCGTACTGATATTGTCTCCATTTAATGATTAGAGACTGAAGATCTTGCTGTAAATTGGGCCCCGTATACATTAAATCGTTTAAACTTTTATTTGTAGAAGTTTTCGCAGAAGCATTGTAAACAACTCTTAATGCAGTCGTTGCACTATCTTCGCGCAAAACGCAATGGTGCGGTAGAAAACATTCCGGTGTCTGATTGCGAGGTGAAGGTTTCATGTGACCTAAGTTTTTATATTCGGTAATGAATGATTTATATGCGTCGAATAAAGAATTGTTTTTATGCAATTTCTTTTCTAAATTAATGAATTGAGCAACAGCCTTGTTTTTGGACTGCCCCAATTTCTCCTCAAAATTTGGTATAAGTGGTAGTCTCACTTGGTATTTTCCGTCGTCCAACCGATTCGTTGTTGCTTTATAGTATTGAATACACTCCTGGTCTTCTGATGATAGTGATTTTTCATCTGTAACGTCTTCTATTTCCCAGAATTGTTGAAATTTATCTAAATCAAGTTGCACGACGTTGCATGTTAGATGAGTTTTGATATTTCCACATAATATCCAACCAAGACGAGTTTCTTGAACAAGTGGAAGTGATTCGCTTAATCTGCACATTCCTGTTAATATAATATTTGCATAGACGTCCGCACCCAATAAAATGTCTATGGGTCGGCTGATGTTGTACTCAGGGTCTGCTAATTCTAACTTTTTCAGAAATGGGCATTCTATTTTTGGGAATGAGTACGATGGTAAATATTTTGTTAGATGATTCATGATGTAAACATCGATATTAAATTGATATTGTTTGACTCTTGATGTTGACATACAATTCAGGTTCATGGCTCCTTTGCAACTGCTTTCTGTTTGCCCTATGCCTGTGATTATGCCATCACACCTGGATCGATTTAATCCTAATTGCTGAGCAGCGTTCTCAGTGATGAGAGACATTTGTGAGCCCTGATCAATGAGAGCCCTCAGAATCAGATATGTCCCATCTGCTTTCTGTACCTTGAGTAGTGCAGTTGAAAGTAGAGTTTCTTGCATCATATTTTGTTGTGTCACGTGCGCGTGGCCTTGATTTACACGTTCCTGATTACAACGGGTGTTGTCTTGCTGTGCAAGAGGCGTCGAGTTACCTACTTGTTTTGATAATTCCTTTGCATACGATTCATGAAGCAGCGTGTTGTGAAATCCTTTGCATTCGACGCAACGCTTTTCGGATAAGCATTTTTTTCCTTTATGATCATATAAGCAGTTTTGACAATAATTCAAGTTAGTAACACATTGTTTTTTCTTCATCGGGGAAAAGTCAGCAAATTGTTTGCAATAAAATATAGCATGTGCGTCATTGCACACTGGACAGTTTGGTCGATTTTGCAATTTCCGGTAACTAGGTGATTGCGAAGTAACCTTGTTGCTTGAATATGACTGTTTGTAATGATAATGTTTTGCTTCTGATGATTTATTGATATTAGAAGAAAGGGGTCTTTGCTGATTGGTCTCCTGTTTTCTTCTACTTGCTTCCATGCTGGTGAACTTCCCCTCCAGAAAGGCTAGAAATTCCTTCAACTCGAGTAATTCTCGAGGTTGTTTGATAGCTTTGTTGTATTCGTTGAATGTGTCCGAATCCAATTTCTGACACAGGATGTGCACAATCAACGGGTCCCACGACGTCACGTCCACGCCGAGATTCTGTATGGCGTTCATTGTTTCTATTGCAGTATCATGGATTCTTTTGATGTGATTTATTGATGCTTGCTGTGCAATAGGCATGTTTAATAAAATGTTAATATGAGACGTGAATATCATCCTTTTGTTGTCATATCGGTGTCTCAGGATGTCCCAGCTTATGATGTAGTTGTCTGAGCTGATTGGCAGATGTTGCATGAGACGCTCGGCTTCACCTCTAACTTTTGATTTGAGGAACTGCATCTTCTGAGCTCCAGATAAGGATGGATTGGTGTGGACGGCTTCTGTGAAGAGGTCCTTAAACGACGTCTACTGATTGTAATTACCGCTGAATGTAGGTATTTCTATTTTAGGTGTAGTATGCTCTCTATGTGAGGTGGACGACATTTTCTTATTGATTGCCTTGATAGCATTGTTGTATGTGCTTTCGTATTTGATGTACATATTAAAATACTCTTGATTTCGGTCTCCCAGCTCACTGTCTAATTCCCAGTGCTGAGTGTCAATTTTCGCCCATCGAGACATTACCATGCTCAACAGATGATCGAATTCCCATTTTTCCGCTACGTTATCTATGTCGATGCTTGAAACAGTGTGTTCAAAGGCCTTAAAGTTACTAATTTGTTTCCTCATCATCTCATCGGTCTTGCTGTTCGACCCCTGAGACTTTAAAGTTTGCTGTATGGTGCTTGAGGAAGCTAGAGGAGTTGCAGGCTTTAGGAGCGGCGTTGATGGCCTTTCCTCTGTTGGCTGATAATTTTGAATTGCTGCTTTGATTTTTTCATACCTCTCCTTCACCGTGTCAAATTCCATTGAAGTGAAGTAAGTATGCGACCGGGCATATTCGATGCTGCACAATTTCAGATGATTCGATTGGAACTCTTGCCAGCATGCATCCAAATTCTCTAACCTTCGGCGTATGTAGTCCGAGGTTTTGCGATCGGAGCTATCCTTTTTAAAGTTGGTGTAAACTTGCTCTATCTGATGGAGTAGTTGTTGTTGACGGGCAAGAATTTCCTCCATTGAAGACATGCTGATAGAAATGATAGAAATGGAACGATCTTACTTGATTGTCCAAGTGGGTGAGCTTTGTTGCTCACGAAGTGTGGATTCCTGTCGAACCCTGCTGATTGCTGTTGCTGCTGATATGTACTGCACTATTGCTGGCAGTACAAACACCTTCACTGCTAGTTCGTTGGATGTCACTTGTGAACCACTTAACAGTACTTGTTTGCTACACTGTAAGCTACACACGCGTGATCCGTATCGAAGGACCATAAAATGTACGGGTTAGGGTACATTTAAATGATAAACTGTTTTTTTGATAGATTTGTATAATGCCCGAAAACTGGTAAAATGATCGACCCGCGGCGAATGCGTCTTTGTACCGATGATATGCAACTACTCTATGATTACACAAATGTATGCGTTTTATTCATTCGCTGCGCGTCGATGTCAGCACAAAACTTAAACAACTAATATTGTACGGGTTTGCTCGTACATAGGTACATTATTGGCGTTGCGGCAAGTGAGTAAACCTATTGCCCAGTTAGAGTCTAAAAGTGGACCGTTCCTCCCGATTTTACGTGTTCGGGTTGACGTTAAACAGACGCTCTCGGTTTTTCTTTGTTCCTAAATCAACATGGGAAAATAGCACCAAAAGCATCCCAAAAACGGTAGAAGTACCTACTTAGCGAATTGGTATTTTAGGTTGAGTAAATAGGTAGACACTCTGTGTATGTTTATTTTATTTGTAGCATTTTCACATTTTCTTATGTAAACATTTTACACAAAAACCTGCGACTATACGGAGACGGTATACTTAATCGTTTGTGGTTTTTTGGGTGCGAGGTTGTAGTAGTAGGTATATTATTGGACATTCTGTCCCAACGGAGCGTCTCTTAGGCGAACTAGTTCGACTGCGCGATCAAAAGCGGCCAAAACTCCCATTATTTACTTATTTTTTTTACTTTATTTTTCCGGCTCTTATTATTGGACATCAGACCAGTTCAGTTTCAGATCTTCGATTTTGGCAACCCCTTTGTCGCTGGCATAAGCAACAAGATCCGCGTACGAAGTCGCGGGCAGAAGCTAGTATTATAATATTTTTTATACTACACCTGCTTGGAAAGTACCTTGATACTTTATCAAATTTACGGTAGAAAGTACGTCACTGCATATCGAACAAATATGCGGGGAGAAAACGCATCTGAGCGGGAGAGAAAAGTGTATGAAAATCCATTTCTTACGTGGTTTTTCTTTTTTAATTTTGGGTAAGACTATGCGCCGGTAACCTAAATATCAAAAGCCAAAAAGTTTTTACAGTGAGTTTTTATCTCCAAGTTCGCAAAATGACACTGGCCACTAGCTGTGTGTTGGATGGTGTCGGGCTGGCAGTGCGACCCTGCGGCGGCAGGATAAACAATTTGAAAAAAGAACATGTGAAAATTGCAGACGCCATTGGCGCCATTTTCAATTTGTGTGTTGTTTGAGGATTCAGTTTTTAACCGACTTCAAAAAAAGGAGGAGGTTCTCAATTCGTCGGAATCTTTTTTTTCGTAGAAAGTAAAATAAAACTATCAAAATGATAAGTAGTGATAGTGATGATGAAGATTTTTTAACTCCGCCGCAGTTGAAGGAAACAGCAAAAATACTGATTGGATAACCTTTTACCACAGAAATCAATTAAAAATTAATGGAAAAAGTGTTACATTAATAGAGCAAGAGCCCGTGAACCCCAGACCTACGTTATTTTATAAAGGCTGAAAGTTTGTCAGCGGATGCTCCCAACACTGGTAAGAACGATGACCATTTATGGAGTTTGGGTTATGGTGGCTTTGGCAGGTAAACGGTACTAAAGATGCGTAAAATATAAGTTTACTTACGTCATAGTATAAAAGCTGATTTTTATATATAATACTCGGGTAATAAGTAGATGATGTTTCCTCATTAGCCAGACACTTATCATGGTGGCAACCCCTTGCCAGACACCCTTAATGTTCACGAAATTATAAGTTTACTTACGTTATAGTATAAAAGCTGATTTGTTTAAACAATACTTGGGTAATAATATGTAGATGATGTTTCCTCATTAGCCAGACACTTTTGATAGTTCCAACCCCTTGCCAGACAAACATTGTAAATAGCCCAGTCAACTGATGTTCAATACAAGATATAGAGGGAAAGTCTTGGAACACAATTTTTGACTACGCAACTTTGTTTCGACTAGTTAGGAGGAGAACATATCGAAAGTCCCCATCCCTAGCCCTTGAGCTAAGGGGGAGGGAGGGGTTCGTAGGTACCACTTTTTGGTTTTTCGCTTATATCTAGGAAAGTCGGAAACCATGGGTCCTAGCGGCATAATATATATGAAAAAAATAAAAGCTGAATGAATTCCCCATAAGTTTTATTTAATAAATGTTTCCAGGTTTTGTTTAGTTTTCGAGCTATCTGCTCTTGAAAGTCTGTAATATTGTGAAAAATCATTTTATCTTTTTGTATTTGGAAAGTTGTATTTCATATCGCCAATTTAAAGGTCCAGAAAGCATGAGCAGTACTCAGACCCTTTTCAGACCCTCCCTTTATCACCTACAATGAACTAAGCCAAGTGAAACCTGCATCTTGAGGCGATATCAGCCTCCAGCTAAAAGGGTCTCTTACCGTGCTCACAAAGTTATAACAGATTCTTGAATTCGCGGTAGCCACCATCAAGCTTGATATTTTTTGTCTTCCTTCCACCGAGGGAGCAGTAAAAATAGCTCAGAAACTCATTCTAGATTACAATTACATATTAGGTAGGTACATGTACAGGGATTTGATTCTAAGTTGACCAATTAGGAGAAATCCGCTTCCATACAAGCTACAGAAAAACGATCTTAGGAACCTTTAGCTTTTTATAATGTAAACAATTTTAGCATATTTAATTTTTGATCAAGTGCGAGGTGTCCATAAACATTAGTATGTAGACCCCGCCATCCCCTTCGAACCTAACCTGTCCGAGTCGGGGTGCCCCAAGTCCCGAGCTCGCTTCGCTCGCTCTTGGATCCAAAGTACTCCTAAATGTGTGTAAAATGAGTATGAATAAAAAAATAATTTATTTTTTATGATGCTATTTGGTTTAGTGTCATGTTAGGATAATTTCATTGTATTAGAAGGATAATATCTGGGCAACAGAATTGGGTCAAATCTTATAAAACGACTCGAATCTAACGAAATACGACTTAAGTTGTAATGTACCTAATATAAATTAAAATCACATTCTGCGCAACTTGGAGGGTCTGAAACACTGATGCTGTTTTCTGGATCTTTGGCGACATCAAATACAACTTTCCACATGCAAAGAGGTAAAAATGATTTTAACCAATATTACAAACTTTCAAGAGCAGATATCTCGAAAACTAAACAAGACCTGGAAATGTTTACTGGATTAAACTTAAAGAGAATTTATTCAGCTTTTATTTTGTTCATTATGTATTATGTCGCTAGGACCCATGGTTTCCGACTTTCCAAGATATAAGCGAAAAACAAAAAGTGGTACCTACGAACCCCTCCCTCCCCCTTAGCTCAAGGGCTAGGGATGGGGATTTTCGATAATATGTTCTCCTCCTAACTAACTAGTCGAAACAAAGTTGCGTAGTCAAAAATTGTGTTCCAAGACTTTCCCTCTATACCTTGTTTTGAACATCCATTGACTGGGCTATTTACAATGTTTGTCTGGCAAGGGGTTGGAACTATCAAAAGTGTCTGGCTAATGAGGAAACATCATCTACATATTATTACCCAAGTATTGTTTAAACAAATCAGCTTTTATACTATAACGTAAGTATACTTATAATTTCGTGAACATTAAGGGTGTCTGGCAAGGGGTAGCCACCATGATAAGTGTCTGGCTGATGAGGAAACATCATCTACTTATTACCCGAGTATTATATATAAAAATCAGCTTTTATACTATGACGTAAGTAAACTTATATTTTACGCATCTTTAGTACCGTTTACCTGCCAAAGCCACCATAACCCAAACTCCATAAATGGTCATCGTTCTTACTAGTGTTGGGAGCATCCGCTGACAAACTATCAGCCTTTATAAAATAACGTAGGTCTGGGGTTCACGGGCTCTTGGGCTATAAGCTTTCACTAACTGCAACAATATCAATATAAATTTCAATTAGTAAAGATTTAGTTTTTATTTTCCTCGTAGGTGTAGTATAAAGCACTAATGTATCACTCGAGAGAAAGTGCGATTCCCGATCTCGGGTGTTTTAAAGCCCTCGCCTACGCCTCGGGCTTCAAACGACACCCTCGACGGTAATCGGTCACTTTCTCCTCTCGGTAAACAATGTACAATTTCTTCATACTTATGACTCTCCGCTGTAGCAGTCGCGCAGTCGAACTAGTTCGCCTACGGCTACGCTACGTTGGGACAGAATGCTCAATAGGATTCGGATAAAAAGCGTTCTATACCATAATACCACTGTTTTCTTCGCCGAACGATAGGTGGTTTATAAATAAAAATCTTTCCTCACACTACACGAATTTCTCTTGTTTCGTAGGTGCGTTTTAAACTCACATACGCAAACACGTCTTGGTCAGTGGGTTATCTTCCAGACCCAGAACAACTACTTGCAGATAGAATGTATTTTTGTTCCGTACAGGAACAGAACTTGCGATACACAGCGTAGCTCAACCAGCTGAGACACTACGCCAACCGTTTCAATTCCTTTAATAACAATTCGTTTTTTTTTCTTGGACATTAGCGATGTTAGGATCAGTTCACCCAGCCAGACGCTACGTGAAGCGACCGTGACGATATTAGAAATACTTATTATGTAAATTAACTTTTCATGCGGTAAATTAATTTAGATTTGAAGTCTTTTAAAATGAGCTAGGGCGCAGCGTCGCGTGATCGCGTCTCGTTATGAATTGGCCCGAAATGCGAGAAATTCAAAATCAAACGACGCGGCATCCAGCTCATTAAAACGGAATCACACATGAAAATCAGTACCAAAGTGGATTAAACCCGTACCATTACTAACGGCGCGACAGAACTAAGCCAGTTCATTTCAGTCAGCCCGTAAAAGCCTACTTGCGGATTGTCCGGGTAATTTATGTCTGCGGTGGCAGCTAGGCAAGTTCGATATACGCACTGGAATGGCGGGAATCGGCGGGATGGCCGTGTTGTGTAATCCCACATTCCTAATTACCACAACACGCTGTAGGTACCTACCTATCATCTGTTTGGTAGGTGTGTGCTAGTGCTTAGATGTGTCTGTGTGATTAGTGGCGATTTCAAAATAGATACCTACAGTATTTTATACATAAGTATAAACTCTGTTTCTAATAGAGAAAAAATTAGAACTTACCAACACTGAAGTACCCAGGGCCGCATTAAGCATGTCGGGGCCCCTAGGCACAGCTCGTTTCGGGCCCTCCCTTTTTCATACCACAACAACGCAATTTCTCAATAATAGACCCTGATACCATTTTGCCCTGTCAATAATACCCACACTTGAGTTGCTGATTTGAAATTAATATATTTGTCATTTAAAAAATTAAATTATACAAGTTAATAAAGTAATAAAAGTGTCTAATACAAAAAAAAATAGTTAGATTAATTTCAATACAATAAAAAAATTCAGACATTCACCGTCACTCTTATAGTGTCAGTAATGGGGGCTTTTACCTTATAATGTGTGTGTTTCATAAAACCACACAATCCCCTTATTTTCATTGTTTTATCGGGAGTTCTGGGCCCCTGGTCATATTGGGCCCCTAGGCACTGGCCTAAAGTGCCTTATGGATAATACGGCACTGGAAGTACCTACAATCTACATACCTATACCTACCTAATGTTATATTTTTTTCGTATTAGGTATCAAAATAAAAATAAAACTTATGCATTAAAATATTAAAAAAATATAAATGTGAAGTAAAATGAAATACCTAAACATTAAATTATATGCATTTAAAAGTATAGACCGTAGGTAATTTAAATTAAATTCATTTTTAATGAATATTATTATGCAATTTAAAATGTAACAATTTTAAGTGTAACATTTAAATAATCCTACGCAAATAAAATATTAAGATTTAACTGTAACATTTAAATATTTTTCTAAGTAGCCATCAAGTTTCCAAACGATCTGAACAGACTGGTTTTTTTTCCAATTATCTTGCGACATACACTCACAATACTCACATAATATGCTCTGAAGCATGAGTTTGTAGGGAATATTCAAAAGGAAAATGCAAATGAGACGCTATCAGCAGCGCAAAGGACTGAAAGTTCTTTTTGATCCCACCATGCGATTAACGCTCGCGATACACTATCCTTACGAAAATTGTTGCTTTTGTTCTTGTTCTTATTATCTTTTACTCTTGTATAAGATAAGGAACTAAGGTAAAGTATTCTTTGGGCCTGGGAGTGGTCGTGAGAAGATACATAAACAGTTTAAATTGATTGTAAAATTTGCTTCTACTAATAGTAATCGTACTAATATTTTAAACGTGAAAGTTTTTGAAGATGAATGGATGTTTCCTCTTTCAAGCAAAAACAACTGAATGGATCGGTATGAAATTTGATACACAGATAGTTTATATCCTGGATCAACACAGGATCGTTATCCCGATTTCATGTCCGTGGGATCATTTTCAAGTTGTAGTGGGCGAAGCCGCTGGTAGGTGACCAGGAGGTACACACGGCTACACATAAAGCTATACAAAACCATTTTGTCTTGGACTCACTTTATAAGATCTTTCCGTACATTGAACGGTCAGCTTATACTAGTTTTGCATAGATTGATGTGTAGCCGTGTGTGCAATAACTATCTATAATTATACATAGATAGTACTTAACCAAAAGGTTTAAACTAGGAGTGGAGTAACCTCATAAACCCACAATTTGCTATATTATGGTCTTGAACTCCTGAGAGGTCTTGATTAAACAATTTCTCACATAATACCAAGATATAGGCCTCCGTTACGATATTACTTCGTAAGTCACTCCATTACGAAATTGCTAGACTCTATTTACAAGCTTGACCTACGTTGAACCCGATATGTTTTTCGGCATTTTCTTGTGAGTACACAAGGCATATATAACTATTTTTGTCTGTAACAGAATGTTTGTTTCAGAAAACTAAAAGCGGTGTTCTTTTCGCTGGCCACTCATTTTACGGAAAGGTCATACAAAAGGAGGTCTGTTTCAAAATGTCGTCCAATGCGTCCGTTGCTGTGATGTGAGTATGTCTATGTTTGTAAACTCACCCACGATACAGAAAGAAAGGTTTTTTTGTTAAACAATACAAACAATACATTTCAAATTGATTTCAAAGAACTTATTCTTTCTTCTGTCATCGCAATTTTTTTGGTATCATCTTGTTAGTAATTCTTGGGCCAAACTGCAGAACAGAATAGTCTATTCTGGGCAAAACTTTCTTCAAACCATTCATTGTTTAATATTCGTATCTTTTTCGCAAAAGACTCATCGTGAACATATGAAAATTGTCTTGATTCTGTTTTTCACCAACTGAAGCAAATAATCCGCTTATCGTTTAGCAGCACAGCTGCGTTCCACAACAGATATTACTATAACTTTGAAAATATTCCTAGAAAATGATTATAATAATTGAAATTTTGGTGCATTGGTCTTTGTAGGCTACAAGTATACAAGCTCGCTTTTAAAATAATTATAAAAGTGACCTCACCAATAGACTAGGGATAAATAACGGAGGACTAATATTTGTACCTAATTGAGTTTTCTGTAAGTAGATAATGTTTCTTTTCAAGTAGTAGTTTAGATCTTCAAGGATCTGTTTCTCGAGCTCGAAATTCCCAGGTTTTATAATAGCAGTGGTTCTTCCATTTTATAAGCGATGGTGTATACCAGATTGCCTACCATGACGTCTTAAGGTGCGTCCGCACAGAGTGAGCAGCCTCGCGAGGCATTTGCCGCGCGAGGAAACTGCCTCGCGAGGCTGCTTGCTCTGTGTGGACGCGCATATTGTTTCTCGACCGAGGCATGAAAAATATATTATGCAATATAAAAAACAAAAAGCCGACTGGATGGCTCAGGCGCTCGGTCACTTACCCGCGGCAGCGCGTGCGCTTGCCTCGACCGAGGCACGTCCGTCCACACTAACCGAGTTGCTTCGCGCGGCAAATGCCTCGCGAGGCTGCTCGCTCTATGTGGACGCACCTCTAAAGCGTGAGTACTTAGTAAGGCTGTGGGAAAGAGATACAATTAAGTCGTCTAGCGTCATCTCGATCCTTGAGCGGAAGCTATCACGCTTTAATCAAGGCAGACCACCAGCGGTTTACCTCTTTTGCGGCCCGTGATTGTTTCGTAAACTGCATATTTTTCTTTTTTAACTAAAGCGATTATAAGGAGAAAATACAAATGACACGAATTATTTTCGTTTCTTTTTCGTTTTTTTATTGATTTTCTCAATTCGTGGCCCGTGCGCACCAAAAGGTTGCCAATCGCTGGTGTTTACGATACAGGAGAAATTCACGGAGGGCGGCGAAAAAAAAAAGAGTTAATTAAAAGAATAGGATCCAGTAGTTACAATGGTAAAGTAGGTAGTCTATCAATTGAAGACTGCAAGGATTAAAACTACGAGTAGAATCACTACTTAGATACGAGTCCCATGTATGGGGCCGATTAATTGATGAACGAAATACGCACATTATGAAAGTAATTAATCTAAAAATAAAATAACATAATAAATAAATCCTGTAACTTTAACTTACCCACAAATTAATTGTCTGGATGTCAAAATTGATCATTCCACAGTCATGAATCAACTGCATCCAATTACTTATTGTATTTACGAATTCTGAACGGAAAATATTTAATAAATATTTCAATAAACTTTCAGGAAAGTTAATTGAACAGTATCAGTGCACTATTTTAATAACGAATTCTTTAAGAGTAAAAGCTTGCCTACCCGATTAGGTCACTTTTTAACTAAGGGTCAATTTATACGGTCGCGGGACTTATTCCATCACCGTGACTCCGGAACATAAAGGGCTATTGAAGAACACCGTGGATTTTAGTCAGTACGAGTCTGACAGTCCCTTCCGCCCTGCCCGGGGTGGGAGGACTCATTCGATGATTTTACAACGTAAATAAAAGGGTCAATTTATACTAGCGCAGAGTCGAAGCGCATCGAAGCGTCTTTCTAAAACTGAACATAACAATTTAAATCTTAACTCCACAGCGTAACGCACACATTACTTCTAAGATTTTAAAAAGTCGCGCGCATTCTTTAGAATTCGCGCGTCTGCGCGTGAACAACGCTGATCGTGAATCGTGCGGCTTCGCTTTGTTTGACTTACTGACTGACTTAAAGTCCTATGTCCCCGATGGGGCAGCGGGCGTCCACAGATGTCTTCCATCGCGATCTATCTTGAGCTTCACGCTTCACCTCGCTCCACGTCAATCCAATGCTCGCCGCTTCCGCTAGCACGGTGCGTCGCCAGGTATGACGGGGACGGCCACGCTTTCTTTTTCCTTGGGGATTCCAATCCAAAGCTTGTTTGGGTATGTGGTCAGGGTCCCTTCGGAGCGTGTGGCCAATCCATCTCCACTTGCGACGTTTGATCTGGTTGTCGATCGGGCTCTCGTGGCATTTCCCCAGCAGCTCTACGTTGGAGATGGTCTCGGGCCAGTAAATTCCGAGAATACGACGAAGACAACGGTTGACGAAGACTTGTATTTGGCGTGAGATGTCCTTTGTAACTTTCCACGTTTCGCACCCATAAAGCGGCACGGACTTTACATTGGATCCGAATATTTTAAGTTTTATCCTTCGGGTCAGTTTTCGTGATTGCCAAACAGGTCTCAGCTGCGCGAAAGTAGCTCTGGCTTTGGCTATCCGTGAGACGATGTCCTCTTCACTCCCTCCAGTCTCTGACACGATGCTCCTGAGGTATGTAAACTTGTGAACGCGTTCCACTGCCTCTGTGCCAATCAGCAACGGTGAGCTATTCTTCACACCGGTTCTCATCTCCCGCGGCTTCGCTTTAGTTGTAAAGAATTTGACGCTTCGATGCGCTTCGACTCTGCGCTAGTATAATTGACCCTAAGAATATGACGACTTTGGCCAACCAAAACACTTTGAGGCACGTTTGTTCGCGCACATTTTGTTTGCGAACTTTAGTTCGCGCACTTGACCGCAGTGGTGCAGTGCATACTATGCTGGTATTTCGTCTAGCCTCTGGGTACAAACTATAGATCCCACAGTGTAGCCTATAGTGTAGCACATTATTTTGTGGCGCACACCGGTGTAGTAACACGATATTAACATAACATTTTAAACAATAGTCATAATGATCTGATGCGTTCCTTCCTTGTATCATTGCCAAATTGTTGTATATTATCCTATTGTTTCGCCACTAATTGAAAACCATTTCGAAAAATCATAGTAAGTAGGTACATTTAATAATAACTTTACCGCGTCCATAAAAATTGAATTGATAAAACAAATCACAGTGGAATTCTGACAGAATTCCTGGTAGAGATGAGACTCTTATCAAACGACTCGCGCTTGATCGGTTTTTTATGTACCCAAAGCGACTCGTAAGTTCTCTTTCACAACCACATACTTTATCTAAAAGAATACCTTTTAATAATGGCACAATTTGAGTTTGTTTCTATGCGACGAAAAATAGGAGAAGATTCTTAATTCAACATGTAGACCTTACCAACCAAAGTTTGTAAGTATATTAATATAGTTATTAGCTGTTTCCGTTGCTTTCACGCCCGCTGCTCGATTCCTTTTGGATATAGCATGATGTTATATTAGGGTTGCCAACCGTACTATAATATATAGTAGGTACTTATTGTACTGTATTTAGGTATTTAGGGTCTCCGTACTATACTGTTGAAGAAATATAGGTATAATAGTACGCGAAAATACTATATTTCAGTACAATAGCTGAATGTTTATATTTTGCGTTTCCATTTCATTATTAAAATTAGTAAAATAAAAAAACTTCATGCAATTTTCGAACACGACTTTAAAAAATGGAAGAAGTGCAAATAAATAAAGTTTTTATAAAAAATAAAAAAGTGAAAACATAACTTTAGTCTATTTTTTATTCTTCCCTACTAAAATACTATATTTTTTGAAGCGTACTATATTTTTTATGGCTTTTTCAAAAAAATAATAGGTATATTCAGACACAAAAAATTTTGGCAACCCTATGTTATACTTAAAGCCATAAGGGACTATCCAACACAAAACATATTTTATTTTAATTCCAACCCATAGTTTCTGAGATTAGCGCCTTCAACCAAAACTAACAAACTCTTCATTTATTATTTTTATTTTTTTTGTGAGATTTTATGACCTCTTTTCACTTTATTTTAAATTTGTATTTGAACGAACTCTTCAGCTTCACAATATTGGTAATTTAGTATACCAGCAGAAAACATATAACAAATAATAATAAATTGAGGCCTATTATTTGAAATTTTCATCCTTGAGGCGCTTTTTTTTTTTTAGCGTGGTAAAATCATCAAATAAGTCCTCCCACCCCGGGCAGGGCGGGAGGGACTTTCAGACTTGTACTAACTAAAATCCACGGTGTCCTTCAATAGCCCTTTATGTTCCGGGGTCACGGTAAGGAAATAGGTAAATCCTGCGACCGAAATAAATACCGCGACCAAATAAATCCCACGACCATTCTTGAGGCGCTAGCACGAGTTTGTAAACGTAAATACGCCGATTTACGATTAAAAAATACAAATACTTATTCTTTAGCATGATCAGTATTCTTCATAGGTAGGTACCTACCTAAGTAATTAATGTTGTGGGAAAAGAGTAGGTACTGAGATCTTTTTAATTTTAAAATCGAAGTTAATCATAGGTACTTTCTTGACATTAACATAGCGCAGCAGTTGGGATTTTCAGGCTGATATTAGCTTATCATAAAACACATAATATCTAAATATCCTTCACTATAATTCACTTTAAACTACCCCCTGACTCGCTAAATTCTCCAGTCAAGCGATAAACAGTAAAATGACAGCAATTTTGTGCAATATCTTGCTTTATTAAAGCAATAACTTATATTGCTAACATTTTCTTGGAATAGAAAGCGTAATTTAATATGGCGACATTTACAATGTTTCCATCGACTTTTAGATCTAAATTGAGTCTAATTTTACAAATATGAGAGCAATATTTTAGCCTTGATCGTCTAGACTAGAAATGTTTTAAGTTACCTGCCATTCATTATTTCATAAAAATATTAATATTAAACAACGTGTGGTATAATATTATAAGTACTGTATTCGAGGCTCATACATATTCTAGGCTTTTTAAAAATTACCAGATGTTTTTTTTTACGAAACCTTCTTACATTATATTCTTGAAAAAACATTTTTTATAACAAAACTTTCTTTATATTCGTTTAAACCAACTGTTTTGATACGGTTACTTTTTTACGCAAGAGTCACCCTTAGTTTCGTGAAACCCGGGTTCATGGAGAAAGTACTTAAATTAGTTTAGATTAAGTACATTCTCCATGAAGACGGTTTTCACAAAACTATAATAGGTACGTTCTGGACGCAAATGTATGGGGAAGCCATGGGGAACCTTTTTTTGCTAACGGTGCCTAGGCAGCCACCGTTGACACTCTTGGCACTATTTCGGTACAGACCATGGAAAGGCGCAAAAATAGCCAGACCAGGACCACAATTGGACAGACGCAGGGCGCGTAAAAGGCTACTTACGGAATTGTTAGGCGAAAATTAATATCTCCTACCCATTTATTATATTAAATATTATCTTCCCTAAAACACTTAATCGATTATACTCCTTATGCTTATGTACACTAACACATCGATATTAAGTTGTTAGGGTCAGCTCGTAAGCCGTACGAACTAATTTCACTAATCCGATTACAAGTATTATAGTGGGCATATCCGCGAAATTGTTCCCGACTCGGTTGGATGGTGCGTTTAATTGATGTAAAGCAAGTTACCGAGTTTGCTATGCTAGTGATGCCACAAGTATTGTTCTCAGTTCTCGAAATCCTGGCGGTTATGTATGATGTTGCAGGTCTAAGTAGTCTGTGGTTGCAGGTATTTGCGTGGAAGTTGTTAGGAGTTGCAGTTTGGAAGGGAAGGAATAACTAATGAGTTCTGTTGTTGATCTGAGTTTAGAATTTTGAAACCAATTCATTAGTAGGTAAGTTTTTTTGCCGGAATAGAGATGTTTCTTGTTTTGTCAGATTACATCACTGATATGCGTAACGTTGAACAAATTCTAAACATCATTAGGTCTCAGATATCCACTGCATGAAGCTAGTGGCTTAATAATTACAGCTGCACAGGCCGATCTTCCGGTTTAAGCCGCGCTTGCCGAGGTTGGTCTGTAGATGGGTCACTATCTGTCATAGCGAGTTTCCTCCGTGCCTCGGAAAGCACGTAAAGTCGTTGGTCCCGGCTGTCATTTATAGATCTTTGACAGTCGTTACTATCTATTAGTCAGAAGCTCATAAGTCTGACAACCAGTCTTACCATGGGATATCGTATTGCCCAGTTACTGGGTTGTGGAGGTTCGATAGGCAATCGCTCCTTGCAAAGTATTGATATTCAGTTGCATCTGGTCCTACTGGAAGCCGACCCGAATATAGTTGGGAAAAAAAGGCTAGGCAGATGATGATGATACAAGCGGTTGATGATAAGTATGGTTGGCCCAGTGGCTGAACGAATGGATGCGGAGCTGCGTGATGCGGTTTCGATAGTTCGACCTTCAGATAGTTGTTTTTGTGGTTCCGTTCTGCCTGTTTATTTAACACCCATATGCAGGAGAAATTCCTGGTCTAGTTTAACGTTTTTTGTTAGTTATTATTAAACTATAATATATTATGGCGATCTAAAATGACTAACAGCAGACCTACTTCTTTCCACTGATAAGGTAACTGCACCGTATAAAACTGTTAGACCTAAGCTTCGAGACTGGGATGAAAAAAACCTAAAAATGACTCTGAACAAAGTCGTTTACCTATCTAAATGGCTAGAACGGTTGTAACCAAATCCCTGAAATATTAATGTTAGTAATCCACACCTAGATCGCACTCCCTATTACCATACAGAAAAAGGATCAGTAGCGTTCGCATTATCTTTATGAATCCCCCATTGTATAAATTGTAAAGAAAACCAGATGAAAATTTTGTATAAAACCTTAATATTCTAAGAAAAGTTCCGTTGTCAACTGAACGGTTTAGAAAAGCTGTGATAATATTGCGACAATGCGAATACCTACAAGGTTCTACTTTACTTCTGGCAGCCCCTATACCTATAATAACATTGTCCAATACTTTTGATTGTACAATAAGATTGAAAGGCGCTCTGAATCCAAACGAGCAATTATATTGCACAATAATACGTACTGCACAATGTTTTCGAGATCAGTCGGAGAATAGTATTGATCCCGATTATTTCCGATATTGCGCAATAATGACCCTACACGATGCAATAAAAAAATGTGGTGCAGTAAAAATTAGACTAACAAACTTTCGGTCAATAATTGCGCAATCTTCCATGTTTACTCTAAACCGTCACGTAAATAATATTGCACAATTCGTAATATTGTGCAATATAATTGACCGTTTAGAGGCCGCCTAAGTAGAAGTCCAGTCGTCAGTGTAGTAAAAAAAATACTTTGAAGTTGAAATCTCAATGCTCGGCCCAGTGAGTTGAATTTCCAGCAGTAATTATATTCAGGCGTTAATCCTAACACTACGCTACATTAGCGTAGTGTTACTAGAGAACATAGACACTAGTTTCTATCTTTTATGTCACTTTTCCATTACGCTCTTTCGTACTTTAGTTGGTTTGTATTATTTTAGGACTTAGGTTTATACAAAAGTACAAGTAGATGGTTTCTAGCGCTCTGTTATATTAAGCTGGTTGAATACATGTAAGACGCATTGAAAAAGCGATTTTTTTATTCTTTGAAGCCTATTTGTACGATGACAGTGTCTCCTAGTATTCTTACCAACTAGATATTTTGTTAAAGATCGTGGACTTGTTTTTTATTAAAATGAAATAAAAAGTTCTTGAAAAGGGTGTGGTGTATGTATATTAAACTTGGCACGTACTTGGCACATTATTTCTGTACCAGCCTAGGTGTGAATACATATTATTACATATTTTTATGAATAGTAGTAAAAGTAAGAAAGATAAACAAAAAATCACATGTTTATTGAAATGGGCAGTAAAACAGACCAGCTTTAGTAATTAATTCAACCTGTAAAAAAAGCTATTAAAAAAATGTAAGTCGTCAACCTATTCACGCCTGGTACGCATTTTACATCTCTGTAACAACAATCGATTGTTAAACTAACTACTGTTCAAATCTTAAAAATGTAATCAATGATCAAACAACACGCGGCCTACGTTCTGTTCAACCTCCCACACAAACTATAAGAATAGTAATCTCCTTTATTGCCAACAACATAAACACAATAATACTAAAGTACATAAATAATCCTAATCCGCTTCAATTAACAAGGTACTAGAGCAGCGATAACACATGCTCATTATACAGTCAAAGCTTAATAATCCAAGACGTTAAAAGCCGGTAGCATGGCCTCCTGTAATTAACCTCTTCTAAATGAGACGTCTAATCACGTTAGAGCAACGTAAAGACTGCACAGATTAACGTTATTGCAGATGGGTCGGTATATGACGTCGTTAAATGTGAGTGGCTGTTTCTTTATGTTAGGTAATTGTTTTAAGGATATTTTCTTGATGATAATTTGAGAAAATGTGTGATTTAACACGTCATGAAATAGTCCATGCTCGTCGAAAGAATGAATGAAAGAAATGAAAGAATGAATAAAAGAAAGAATCAATGCAAGAAAGAAAGAATGAATGAAAGACAAACTCAACGACACTTCATTATTAAGTTAAAAAGAAACTAATAATACTTATTTGAATGAATATAACAACAACTTATGATACATCCATTAGTTAACAACCATTCCATTTGTCCTTTTTCCATGCAATAAATATGAAAAACTGAGTATTTTTTCAGTGCTGAGATGGTACGAAGATATTACCTACTTGTGCTCTTAAAGCTACTAGTGGTATTACTCAAAAAAGAGATGAGAGTAGGTCGTATTATCGATATGTTTTACGAGGAGCGTTGCGAGTAACTTTCTAGTAAATTGTAATAAAATATCTTGTGTTCGTACCGCCCAAAAAGCTTTTAGCATTAGTGTGAGACTATGAGACTTTAAAAACCGAGGCGCTTATTCCGCATCACACTTGTAAGGGTGCGTCCACATCTGGCGAATGTGCCGCGAATGTGCAGCTCGCGAGCCGTTTGCGAACTGCCCGCGAGCTGCGCGCGTGCATTTTTGTTCGTGCGCCGCTTCTGCGCCGCCCGCGCGCAGTTCGCGCGCGACCTAAGCGCCGTACGCGATCAGCGCGCGGGCGGCGCGCTAGTTATTTCTCTCAGTTCGTTTCTGATTACTGGAGGCTAAGTACGTGTTGTCATGGAGTGGACGGAGGAGAATTGTTTACGCTTAATTGAAACATATAAAAGATTTCCAGTTTTATATGTACATTCATTTATAAATTTTATTGGAGCCAAAATGGAATCTTATTCACGTTCAACAAAAAATATGGTTCAACAGGCAATATTTGATGTCATAATGAAAGCCGATTCTGGCCACTATGATTATCAATCAAATATGCAAGTGTCGACGCAAGGTTATACAACTTATTCTCAAAGTGCTTCTACGTCCAGACCGCACAGTTAGGAAAGTAATTATTCGGTAGAAGATACGAATGACAGCTACAGTGATTTGTTTCAATAATAACTACTTTCTTTTCATAAACTTACATGTTGCTTATAAAAAAGGCTATGTGATTATTAAATAAAGATAATTAGAAAAATACTCACACGTACGTTTTCCTTTAATTAAACACTTGATAATCGCTAAACACACTTCAGGAATAATAATACTTATACTTTGCTTAGAAATTCTAAAAAGGTACTGCAAGCTTGTGTAGGAATCTCCAGTGGCCAAGAATCGTAATGTCAAACTTAATTTATTTTCAACTGAAATTGGTAGCTTAAAATGCGTTTCCTTTTTAGCAATCTTAAAACTAACCATCTGTCATAGATTTTCATATAATTCTGGTGACAATTTTAAAAAATTTCCGCTTAATTGATGGCTTTTCAACTCCGCTACTATATTCTGTTTTCTTTTAAAAATAGGATTTTGCCACCAACGCCGTTGTCTCTTTTTTTCCTTTTTATCAGTAATATAATAGCTAATGATGCAGCAATTATATTAAAAACACTAGTGTCGTCTGACATCTTCGATAGTACTGACTTACTGAGCCAGTAAACGGAACTGTAAGGGCGAGAACTGAGTGCGCGCAGATCGCGCGCCGCTCGCGCGCTCTATACGAGCCTTGTATGAGTTGCGCTAAAGAGGCGCACCAAACCATTGCAGTGACTGCACGCGCGCAGCTCGCGGGCAGGTCGCAAACGGCTCGCGAGCTGCACATTCGCGGCACATTCGCCAGATGTGGACGCACCCTTAGGGAACGTGCCGCGTCTGGCAGTATTGCCGCGTTGAATGGCAATGCTAATCTTCGACCAAAGAAAGAGAGTCCTCTGGTCATAATGAAGTGTCGACCAGTCGGCTAGAAACTCCTAAAAATGAAGACGAGCAACAATTTCACTTATATAAGAAGGTACTCAAAGGCTCTACTAAGATTTCTCAAAGAACAAACACTTAACAAGCTTTAAAGCGTTTTAAAGGCTTTCGCCTGTCCAAGATTATTTAATATATTCTTTGACGGAAGTACTCGTAAATACCGTAGTGTTTGCACTCTCTAACGAGGTACAATGATTTGATAAAAAAATCCGCTTCAGTGCTGTAAAAGCCTAATTGGATTATTTGCAAAGCGTCTAAAGCAACAGAGGGAAATGTAGGGAATGTTGTTATAGCAAATTAGCGCTGCTGCGGCTTCGAACATCCATCGGGATTAAGCGATGTATTTATTACAGGGTCCCCTTTAAACTGGCATGGTTTCAGTTGTACCCTTCTTGGTTTACGGTCTTGTGGACTTATAAATCCGGTCCCTTGGCCAGAAAGTTAAGAGAATTAAAAGGTGAATTCAAAAACATTTTCATACTCGTATACTGTCGGCATGTTAAAATGGGAGGCCATTTTATAAAATATATTATTATCACCCTAGCTTATTCCCAACTATGTTGGGCCAGTTTAACCGCATAAAAACGTCTTCTACAAAGACTGCCTATCCGACCTTCACAACCCAGTAAACACTCGTAAGTAAGTAAGCATTCGTTAGTCTGGTTGTCAGACTTTTGGAATTAAACTAGGCACGAAGAAAACTCGTTATTCGTAGATAATGGAAGGTTCATCTACAGACCAACCGGCAAGCGCGGCTTAACCCTGAAGATCGAGCTATACGGCTATTATTATTTCGCCACGAGTTTCTCTTTTCTTCCCTCTCTTTTTTTAAAGGTCACAATAGGTCTAAATTACCAACGTTATTTTCAAAGACCTGATAAAAATTGAATCAAAAGTTTCTGAAGGTTACGAAAACATTCTTACATCTACCAAGGGACACACTTTCTTTTATTCGTCAAGGTGTTGTGAGTTTGCCTTATGGTTTAGCCTGGTATCTTTCTCTGCGTAGTGCCTTAGTTACCCTTTGTTGTAATGTTAGTTGTATTTACATTATTGTACATCCGTGGACATAGCAGCGGTCATAATCTCTAAGAGGGCCCAAAGGCATTATTACGCAGCCTAAGTTCTTGAGCCCTCGATAATAGCATTGCGAGAAACTTCCACCATTTACCTACGACTGAGGTATAATTCTGATCTCATGACATCAGAGCAGAGGCCTTCTTAAGTTGGCTTTTGTAGAAACCGTGTTTAATTTTTAAGGCCTAACAAAATGTAGATGTGTACTCGTAAATATAAGAAATACTCTAATAACATCTGCCGAGAAGGTCGATTTTCTTTTTTTATCTAACAATAGGCTTTCATTTGATTATAATAGCTCGCCTGATGATAAGCGAAGATATGGTCGGCGGTGCAGCAGACTCGCCTAGAAGTAATCCATTCACTCTTGACATATAGGTCCCAAGGTTGTAGTAGCTATCATGAAATTATAGTACGCACAATAAAAGTATTGGCAAAACGCTTTGTACGTAAGGGTAAGCTTGATGAGCATATCAATTCGACAGGTAAGTCAGCATTATTATCAGCCTATGATACGATCCGACTGATTTTGGCCAGGGCGATTGTTCAGCTCCGTTGTAGTCAGCCTATAATGTTCCCACCGCTGCGCGCTGGGACACAGGCCTCCTCTCTGTGAGATGGTGCGGGCTATAATCCATCATGCAGGCCCAGTGCGGGTTGGTAGATCTCACATGTCTTAGAATTTTTGGTTCTAGGACATGCCGGTTTCCTCACAATGTTTTCTTTCACCGTTTTGAGAGCAGTGGTGATGAAATATAATTAACAAAGTAATCACGCCTGGCTGGGTACGAACCCACGAGGTATTACGGAACACCAGCACCACTGCTAACTAGTACTATTGACATTTCAATTTCGGACTATTGACACAAAATTTCAGATTTTCAAATAGAATTATACAATAATTCTATTATGAATGACCGTCGTACACTATATTGTACTTAATTTCGGTGTGTGAAATCCCTAAGGATACAATTTGTAGCCATTGTCAGGTGTTTCGTAAAAGGGCTAAAAGCGATGCGCAAAAGGTTTTATAAACTTTCCGCAACTTTCGGGTGATTTCACGAAGAGTAGAAAGTGAATTTTCATACAACAGGAAATAAGCCAGTGGGACATGGGGTTGACAAAAGCTTTCGTTCCCGGAGGAGAGCCGTCACTCAAACTTGAGAAATCATGTGGATTTTTCGAAGATTTTTTTTGATGGACCATCATTTTCTATTCATTGCAGTATTGCTTTTTGTTCAGTAGCTTTTGAAAGCAAGAATTCATACTTTGTTGTAAAAGTAGATGTCAGTGAAAATTATACTAATCTTAAATAAACACGCAGCAACGACATTTTAATCAAAACTCCTAGTCAAAAGTTTATGTTGAAATATTTCAGCTAATTTCAAATGCCAAATTAGAGAAGCAGCTAATAATTTATCTCGAATTTTGAGAGAAATATGAATGTAAGGTTGCTTTAGGTTCTTCTGTGAGAGAACCTTAGTACGAGTTTTCACTGTTTTATTTTACAGTATTTACAGCGTTTCTTGTATGAAAAAATGGAACAGCGCCTCTGGTATGCGAAGAAGGAACTAACTTTTTCCTTGAAAATTGTCAATTTGAAATTGTCAAAGTTCCAGTTTACTTTACGTCTCAAATACTGAAAACTCGTGCTAGGGTACTGGTCTCTTGGTCTCTAAGTCATGCTTTTGAAAATAATTATGTCTTTTATCGTGGTAGAAACCATACCTCATGGAATGGCTTCTGGATTTTGATAAATGTAAACTAGACACTTATCACTTATAAAAAATTCTCATGAACGCTTTATATCATCTATAATAGCATACAACCACACAGGATAATCTTTTTTGGTACCAATATCAAAGGAAAATTATCAAGAAGTAACTACCTTGGTACGGAAAAATATAACATTTTATATTCTTAAAGATTTCCTTATTAGGGCCGCTGTTTCCCGCAATCCCACAGGTGCTATAAATAGCTGCTGGAGCTAAGTGATTATGTCAGGTCAATGGGCAGCAGGAGCATACTTACTAAGAGCCTTACACGCAGGATTGGCTCAGGTCCTAGAAATTTAATAAATTATTATCTACTAGCTGGTGCCAGCGGTTTCGCCCGCTTCCACACTATCCCACGGGAAGATAATATTGGGATAAAAGCTATCCTATGCGATAATCCGGATTATGAACTATCTGTGTTCCAAATTTCATCCAAATCTATTTTGTAGTTTTTGCGTGTAAAATTTAACAAATACACATACCTACAGATTAACAAACCTTTGCGTTTATAGTATTAGTAAGTAAAACAACTCATTTAACAATTTCCATTCTATTTTTAGACTTGGATTTCAAGCCATGCCTTGGAGTATTTAGGATTATATTTAAAAAAAGAATATTGTGTAAGTTTTTTAAAACAGTATCTAGGGGAACGAGAGTATTATGAGGCGTAAACAATCTTATTTTCAGAACTAGCTGTGCCCGCGACTTCGTTCGCGTGGATGTCGGAATTTAACAATGTTTTTTTTTTGTGCGAAGCGCTTAATTCTCGCTAGGTTTTTTATAAATCATATCGTTTTCATATAAACCCTATATTTAGAATTTATTTAGATTTTTCAAGAATATTTGACGTGTTTGTAATAAACGCCCTCTGTCGTTCAAAGGCTGTACTATTCAATTGCTACTGGATTAGAGCACCCATTCCATCTCATTCCATCCCATTCCATCCCATTCCATCCCATTCCATCCCATTCCATCCCATTCCATCCCATTCCATCCCATTCCATCCCATTCCATCCCATTCCATCCCATTCCATCCCATTCCATCCCGTTCCATCCCATTCCATCCCATTCCATCCCATTCCATCCCATTCCATCCCATTCCATCCCATTCCATCCCAGTCTATCCCACTCCATCCCACTCCATCCCACTACATCCCACTCCATCCCACTCCATCCCACCCCATCCCACTCCATCTCACTCCATCCCACTCCATCCCGCTCTATTCCACTCCATCCCTCTCCATCCCACTCCATACCACTCCATCCCACTTCATCCCACTCCATCCCACTCCATCCCACTCCATCCCACTCCATCCCACTCCATCTCACTCCAACCCACTCCATCCCACTCCATCCCACTCCATCCCACTCCATCCCACTCCATCCTACTCCTTCCTACTCCATCCCACTCCATCCCACTCCATCCCACTCCAACCCACTCCATCCCGCTCTATCCCACTCCATCCCACTCCATCCCACTCCATCCGCTTCCATCCCATTCCATCCCTTTCGAGTCAAATAAAAACCTTTTCTTTCTTTCTTTCTTTCCATTCCATCCCATTCTATTCCATTCCACTCTACTCTACTCTACTCCACTCCACTCCACTCCACTCCACTCCAAACCATCACTCCAGTCCACACCATTGAACAGGTATGTTGTTTTTCTATTCCAAGCTAGATCGCGCTACTGAACTGCGAGCTGCGTGTTTCGGTGTAAACTGACCGTAATTTTACTTCTGGAACACTTTAAATTCAAATATCTTTTGATAGACTGATCCGATTTCAATGAAACAAAAACTAAATGTTACTTCAAGTTACGGTCAGTCGTCGTGTATTAAAGTTATCTACATAGCTTTCGTACATTTTACGTGATGCCCGAACAAATAAACATACAAACAGACATACAGACAAACAGACAAACAGACAAAAATTCTAAAAATGCTAGAAATGAGTTCTATTGGTTGTCCTTAAACACGCTGGCTATATTTTTTGAGTTTTTTTTTAATGTACAAAAATTATTTTTCTACAGTTTTATTATATGTATCGATGAAACTTGAGAGAAGAATAAATAATACCTACTAGGAAAAATTGTCAATTTATGAAAAAGCAATAAAAAGTACCTATACAAATAAATTACAGAACCAACTAAAATATCTTGTAATGTCACTTGGCAACACAAATAAAATGTTGCCAAAGTTTTATATGGATGCGCAAAATTTCATGTTGTTTTTAGGACCGAAGTGTTCAAGTTTTTTGTTTGTTTATGCTGTTACCGAAGGAGGAACCCCGTCAGCTTAGGCACACGAGCTTAAACTTGTATTTCGTTAGTGAAAAGTTGGCGTATGAGCCGGGCTTCCAACTTTGTTTGTGACTATAATAGATGCATTATTCATAAAATGTATGTTAGCATAGAGGTTGCATATTCGATTAAGATGTGCGAAGTTTTTACCTTTGGAAAATATTTTTATTTTTTGTTTATTAATTTTATAGAAGCAGTTTTGTACCTAAAGCGTTAAAGCTTGCCTGCCGTGGTCGCGAGACTGTCTCATGAAGTAACCGAGACTGGAACGTAAAGGACTATTTAAGGATTACAGTGGTTTTTAGTCAGTACAAGTCAGTCCCGACCTGGGTGGGAGGACTCATTTGATAATTTTACCACATAAAAAAAGCTTGAGAGCTTAGTTTACTCTTAAATAGCAGTATAATAGCTATATACAGTGACAGATGTATTTTGAAGGAATTTGGGAGAAATAAATTGTTAAAAATAAATGCCACTTTCAATGTATACAAGTCTAGTGTGTTGGGTATTCCGATTTTAGTGTTTACTTATTTTGGTACAGTCACCTTCACGATGTGTCCCCCTCTTTGAAAGCACCAACGTTCGTAACTAGGGTACCCAATTTATGCAGCCCTCTGTACATCTTCTTTATGATTCTGTTCTCCTAGTACTTTTATCTTTCAAATTGAATTCTCTCGTGACACAAACTTCGGTTTGTTACATAAATGCACAGTGTAAGGTCGTACACGTAACTTTAAAACACTATGTAGTATTAGTATCTACAGACCTATCGACTGGTAAAATTTTGCAGATTCGGATAGGTTGAGCTGCAGGCGTCTGTACTATGCAGTTTAACTATGAAGGAGAGTTGCTGACGCCATATTGTGACGTCATGTACTGCATATTAAAACTTGCACGCTTTCAATAATCACGCTTTCAATAAAATTAATTTGCACAAAGTATTTCATTGCTAAACTATTCAAGTGACAGTTGATTCGACGGCGCGTTGTGTTCCACGCGCGCCTCAAAGAGCGTCAACATGATGACGGCCACTCTAGAGGGCCAAAGCCTGCCGGGGTCGCTGGACTTATCTCATTACCGTGACCCCGGAAAGTAAAGGGCTATTGATGGACACCGTGGATTTTAGTCAGTACGAGTCTGACAGTCCCTCCCGCCCTGCCCGGACTCATTTGATGTTTTTACCAAAAAAAAAAAAACAGTTGATAGATGGAAATCATGACACTCCCTTAATTGAACCCCATATTACATCCTACTCAGTTATACAATACGTCTCCAGCTAACCACCGAATCGCCTCATCCCATTATCGATACATATTCAATGTGGATATTAAGCGGATTACTGATTGCCGTGTCATGTTATCTAAACACATATTACGTATAGTTAATACAAATATTACTCTTATTCTCTACTACCTAAAACTACTACAGGTAATGTAAGGAGAAGATACTGTGTATATAGACCCTAGCTATATTTCTCACCAAATCTGTACCTTTTCCTGTAGCAAACAAAGTTAGATTTTGAATCACTCTATTAATATGTAAGTGCAGCGTCGCGTGCAGCCCTGTTTCAGTCATGGAACGGAGCTAGTGGATGGGAAGCAGTCACCTCCTTCTGTGAAAGTTTTATCTGCAGCAAATGATGAGATGGAACGCTTGAAAAAGAGACATTGCTCCTCCTCACGCACCAGCCGAGACGGGAGACACTCAAGGCGTCGGGGATTGCGAGGCCATTTTGCAATTGAAGGAACGGGATGGGGAACAGTCCGCTCTACCCAGGACAGGAGGAATCATTTATTGATGAATTTATATGTAAGAAGAAAAAGGGGATTATAGAGATTCTGTACATGACTTTGATACATAAGATTTTTACATGATCTTCTTTTCTTAATTTTTATTCAAATTGGTATATTAACTTAGTGTTATGTTGATAATCTTATAATATTGTGTCTAAATAATAAAAATGATAAACCTACCACAACTGTAACAATGTTAGTCACGATAGTTTTCGACCACTATTTGATGAAGAGTCTTAATTTTTTTTTAAGCAAAAGCTGCACTGAGTTTTTGCCCAAAATAAATCTCGTTTAGGTCATTGCACTACGTTACCGATCCCCACAAAATATTCGGTGTTGCTTTCACACTACAAATTGTTTTGGGATCAAGGGTGTGTGTCTTGTACTCTCACGTCACTTTAGGCAGAGCGCAATAACTTTGTACAGTTTTGTGTCCTGTGTCAGATACAAACTACCGATAAATATTTGATTTCTATAGAACCAGTATGAAATGATCCAATATTTTTTTGTGTTTGTTTCTTGTTAACACATATACTCATGAACTACTCGTACGGTACCCTGTGATGATGTGCCGTGGCGGCAACAAAGTGTCTACGTTTGCGCAGCGCCTTAAATTGTAAGGTAGGAAAGGGAGATAGCTTTTTGGTAAATAAAAAGAAAAATAAATCGGGGTTTGCGGTTGCTCTGGTCTGGTTACGAATTAGACCTTTTCTGATTAAGGTGGCAGTCGGATGTATTGACAGCCGCTTTCCACGTATTGCCGTGAAACAGAAAAAGAATACAGACGAAGGTTCGTTTAGGCTAAGTACTGACAGGTGCCTTGCTTTGTAGCCTGGAGACTTAACATCTGATTACTTGCTAAGATTCACAGTGGTCATACTGGGAAGCGACTAGAGAAGTCACCAAGGGTTTCGAAATTTTTAGAAAGTTCGTTTCAGGGTCTACTTTCTAAAGGCTACTACACACATGCCGAGCGGCTATGCCGCCGGCAATACAAGCCGCGCAAAGCCGCCAAGCATCATTCTGGTTGTGATAGTCACATAAAACGCCGCTTGAATGCCAGGAACGAACTGACGTCAGCAGCAAGCCGCGTAACCCGCCGGCACACCCCGGTGGCCATGCCAGCGGCTTCTTCGTGTTGCAAAGCCGGCGGCTTTGAATGCTGCAGCTTGGCCGGTGGCATGGCCGGCGAGCCTGCCGCCGGCACTGTGTGTAGGAGCCTTAAGTCTGTCAACGAATACTCGGAAACGGATACGGATACAGATGTACGATCGGACCTAACGTCAAAATGCGGACGGATAATACCGCCACGTTTGTAGTTATTTTAACGCGGCGCTAGTGTCTATGTCATTACTTCAAATTGCATTAAAAAAATGTAGTAAGTACCACGAATTTTCCGCAGATCATAAGTGGTGGCGCGGACTCTAAGGAGCTATCTGTTGAATCATTACATCATTTATTTTCAGTGCCTTTAGTTTCAGTGCTTTATAATAATAATGCCTAGAATGGACCCAGAAGTCTCTACATGGAAGACACCGCCAAGATTTACGCCAACCAAATGTCGACAAAGAGGCGTCGAACGCATGGCTAAATCGAGGCGAACTTTTCCCAGAGACTGAAGGGTTCATGCTAGCAATACAAGACCAGGTAATAGAAACTAAAAACTATAGAAAGCATATCATTAAGAATCTATCAAATGATATGTGTAGAAAATGCAATAGCTCCCCAGAAACAATTCAACACATAACTGCCCAACTAGCAAAATAATCCTGGCATGCGATTAAAGAATGCTACCTGGACTTATAAAGCTCCTGAGAAGGTTTTGGTAGTTGCTACTACGCTTTTAACAGCATAAATACGTGCTGTTTTTACTCAAGTACGTTTTATCCGATAATTTGTACTTATATCCGTTTAAAAAACCATATTTCCTGACATATTTAGGATCAGGACTCCTATAAAAGCATGAAATAAGAGTAGTTACACTCAAGAGTAATTAGTCCGGTAAGTTAGACTTATATGCGCCTATAAGATAACGTCTGCGGGCTATTTAAATCCTCATACTCTTGCAGAAGCATGTACCAGGAAGATATGGACTGAGGAGCAATTGCTCTTGTTATTTTTACTTTTAGCCTCATATAAGCTAATATTTTGTGGCCAATATAAGTAAATTATAGTTAAATTACTATAAGTCATTTATGTATCTGGTATGGTTCAACATAAGCTTAGAAGTAACTGTTAAATGAATTTCATATCCACGTTTTATGAATAATAAACACCAAGATTATAACAGCACTCGGTATGACAAAATATTTTCTGTATTATATATTTTTTTAGTTTTATCATATGCCGTTTTAAACCTAGACATATTTATATTGGCATTCCACAGTAGTGTTATAGTCTAAGTAATCTCAAACAATCCTGGTTAAAACTCTTATGAAGCCACTTTTGCTTGTAACGACCAGTACAGGCGAAAACACGCTTTATATAGTTTTGAGAAATTCTATTGTAGGACTTGACATCAGCCATTTTGATTACAACAGTGGGACGACCGTTTTGCGAATTTTAGCGAGGGTTCCGGACATGGCACATTTAGAAAAAGTTAGAACTACGAAAGTACCAAGTCTATGAGCGATATTGAAAGTGAGGAAGAACTTTCGGATTATAACAAAAATTTAGAACTGTGTCATTCTATTAAAAACTGGGTTTACACTTCAATATTTCTCATTCTGCATTAAACTCTTTACTTAAAATTTTAAATATGAGATTAAACAATGTTTTGCCTAAAGATGCACGAACATTACTGGATACCAAGAAAGAAAATCTAAACATTAGTGTTTCAGCCCCAGTGCACTATTGGCACATCGGTTTGGTCAAATGTTTGAAAAAAATAAAATGACAATGTTTCTTATTTACCAAATGAAATTTTTCTAAACATAAATGTTGATGGATTACCAGTTTCCAACAGATCGAGTTTTGGCTTTGACAACCGGGACATAATTATCTAAGATAACAAGAAATGTGTAACATTCCAAGGCCATTTTAAGTTCTTTAAAGATCTGAAATCTTTTTTGGTTAAAAATCGATCGATATCCAGGAACATCGGCATAGTCTTGTTTAAATCGTCAGTAACCTATTATATAATTAAGTTAAACAATGTTTAACCTAGCACGTAGGACAAACCTGTTTAAAAATATGTTTTTAACTTATCAATATAATATCAATCGATTTCATCTGGGCACATTGCGGAACCCTAATCGGTAACAATGGCGAATATGCTTCGGTTTTGAGATATTCCAATATAGAACCAACATACTTATATTGGTCCTATATTACACTTGGACATGCTAAAAATACTTATTTTAGCACTATGTTACACTTGGAAATGCTTACTAAGAAAATGTCGGCTGCCTTCATAATATTAATTTAATATTAATTAATACTAAAATGTAAATAAGCAAATTTCAAGAGGCGCTTTAAAATTGTAACCCAAACCACCACAGATTTCACAGAAAATTCATATTCCCCTATGAATAAGCTACCTACTATAAGACTAACAATAACTTTTTCTATTGTGGTTGACATTAATAAATTCTGATTCATATAAATACTTAAACACAAGAAGTTAAAAATATTTTCACAGCGCACAACAACTTCCGATAGTCTGTTCGACTGTTCTAATTATGAGCTTACAGCAGCATTTCTAGGAGCGTATTAATCAAATTTACTACTATAACTTACTTATATTGAGATTAACAGGAGTAATTGTATTGACGTAATTCTATTTAAGGAGCAATATGGGCGTAGATGGCATTTCAGCGGACTAATATAAATACGTTATAAGTAAAAGTAGACTTATAAAGTGGGCCCTTTTCGCGACTTATATGTGGATATAAGTCTCATATAGTCCTCGATAAATGTGGTTCTAGGATAGCATTAAAACCACTTTTTGCTAGTTGGGTGGTGCTTGCAAGTCAATAGCCCAAACCGACTACAAATATAGACATGATCAAGTAGCCAACATAATACACCAAAAACTAGCTCATCAATATAAGTTTGTAGACACAATAGTACCATATTATAATTTTAGAAACCAGAGGTGGGTATTATTAAAAAAAAACAACACGACTTACAATTCACAGTTATATTTAGTTAGAAATCACAATAATTCAAATTAACTAATTCGAGAAACAAAATAACATAAATAACACGGTTCTAATAAAGTTTCAATTATAAATTCAGCAATAATAAAAGAAAATATATCTCACAGCCCTTGAACGATGTTGCCGCTCCGAGTGACACCCGACAAATGAGAGGGGTGTCGGTGCGCGGGCGCCTTTTATAGTGATTTTAAAACCTTATTCTAGTCTTCCCTTATACGGCCTCTCCTGATGCCGAGTCGTCCTCGACCGGTAGGTTCTGTGGTTCGCCTTCCCTTGGACGGTTCTGGGGTCCCATGACCTCTGCTTCATCAAGATCAGGCATGGATAGTCCGACTGCTGCATGTTCGTTGCTGCCGGACTGACCTGAATCATTGCCTGCGTCAACAGTTTCATCATCTGAAAAGTTATGATTATTTCACAACGGACACATGTAAAAGGATCATGAGCTAATTCAGTAAGTTAGATAAAATAAAGCAAAAATATAACATCGCTGGCGTCCCAACAATCCTATACTTTTACCGCATACTTAACCACAGGGACGGGCATTGTATAAGGCGTCAAACAGCAGTGTCAGACAGCTGACGTCTCTGGACGCATCTCGTTGTTGGGCGACTAACGCCATTGATGGAGGACACACCTCATTGTTGGGCGACTAACGCCATTGATGGAGGACACACCTCATTGTTGGGCGACTAACGCCATTGGTGGAGGACACACCTCATTGTTGGGCGACTAACGCCATTGGTGGAGGACACACCTCGCCTTAGTGCTGTGCACACCAGAGGACACACCTCTATAACAGACGACACGCGCCAGCGTTTTAGCGCGTATCTGAAACAGAGCATCTTAAAAGAACAGCAGGGTTACTCACTCTCGAAGAACACAGCACACGTTTCAGGGCACCATTCTCCCTTCCATGGCACCATATGCTGGGAGGCTGCTTGGGTAGTCTTCCCACAACTTCCACTGAGCAGCTTAAGTTCATATCGGCCGTTAGGCAGAACCCTGGTAACCCTGTACGGTCCTCGCATTCCTGGGTCTAGCTTACCCGTTGATTGCGAGTACTTAATGACAAAAACGAGGTCATCGGCTTTATATGAACGTGGTGTGCGTCTGGATCGATTGGCCGTTTCGTCCTGTCGCGTCTGGTTCCTTTTTAGAAGTTCACTGGCGCGACTTCTATTTATCTCTCGTAAGGCTTCCCTGTTGCTTTCAGGTGCGCTCACGGCGAGATCTCGAACCAGTGAGCGGATGATTGGAGTGGTGGCATCGGTACCAATCATCAAGTTGATGGCTGAAGTTTGTGTGGTTTTCTGCTTGGTTATGTTAAGCACCAACTGTAGTTTCCAGAGCGTGTTTGACCATGAGGCGTCTTTATGTCCTACTTCGATCCGGAGCATATTCAGAACGGTCCTTATGTAGCGCTCTACTTGACCATTCGAGCCGTGCATTTCAGGGGTGATATAGTGTAATTCGGAACCGAGTTCGGTTATCCACTGAACAAAGTCAGCGGACTCGAACATTCTACCTCTATCTGTAACTAGCATTTTAGGGACACCAAATAAGGAGACTGCGGTGGTCATCACCCGCTTTAATTCACTAGTGTCCTGGCGGTAAATTGGATAGAGGAGGCAAAACTTGGTAAATGCGTCCACCAATATAAGAACGAACTTATAACCCTCTGACTCGGGCAATGGTCCCAGGGCATCTACGTGTACCGTGTCGAATGGACTATCGGGTTTGGGCCAAGATGTAACAGTCTGCAGTGGGGCTCGAGGAACACGTTTTTTAGAAATACACACTATACAGTGGGAAATATATTTGGAAACAAACTGTCGCAAACCAGGAAACCAGAAATGTTTTAGAATCAGATCCACTGTTTTATCGGAGCCTATATGCTCGTGTTCATCGTGAAAGATTCTAAGTAAACTCAGACGGTGACCTTTGGGTATAAAACAAAGCAGTCGTGACTCTTCACCAACAGGAGTGTATTTATAAAACAGTAGATCGTTTTTCACAACATAACGGTTAGAATCAAGTTGCCCCTCGGAGAGTTTCTGAATTAGATCTCTCGTTTCGTTATCTGCGGCTTGTGCTATTTGTGCCCAGTTTCGGGGTCGTGAAATTTGATTTACCGGGACGACCGGATTACGACTGAGGTAGTCAGCATGCGGCAGCATGACACCTTTTCTGTACTCAATGGAAAAGTGGAAATCCTGTAGGTAGATCCACCAACGAGCGACGCGAGGGAGCAGATCCTTCTTTCGTTCGGTGGATTTCAGAGCATTGCAGTCAGTAACGACCTTGAAATGCCGGCCTATTAAAAAGTGGCGAAAGTGCTGCAAGGATTTTACGACCGCTAATGTCTCCAGCTCGTAACTATGGTATTTACTTTCTGCTCCCTGCGTTACCTTGCTGAAGTATGCCACCACATGCCTCGAACCATCAGTATGAGTTTGCAAGAGTACTGCACCGTACCCAGCAGAACTTGCATCGGTGTGAATCTCGGTAGGAAGTTCTGGTTTAAATATTGCGAGAACGGGTTCACTAGTTAGGCACTTTATCAAGTCTAGGCGGACCCGTTCCTGCTCCGGGCCCCATCGAAATTCAACACCTTTTCTAGTCAAATGGGCAATGCACGCTGTTCTCGTTGCATAGTCCTTAATATACTTCCGGAAATATCCGGCTAGTCCTAGTAACTGTCGGACCTGTCTGACGTTCCCTGGCACTGGCGAATTTTTGAGTGCCTCAACTTTACGTGGGCTCGGTCTTACCTGACCAAAACTCACCACCCTACCCAAATATTCAACCTCGGTGGTTAGAAATGAGCATTTCTTTAAATTTATTGAGAAACCTGCATGTGTGAGTGTTTGCAATACACTCCTGAGCAGAGAGAGACCGTCCTCAATGGTATTGCTTAATAGGAGAACGTCATCAATGTATACAAGGACGTTCCCTGCCTCAATGAACTTGCGAAGAGTCTGGTTGATTATGCGCTGGTACACGATCGGGGAATTCGTCAATCCATATGGCATCTTAAGATACTCGTAGTGGCCTTCCGGGGTAACGAATCCCGTCACGTGCACTGAACTCTCACTAATTTTTATCTGGTGGAAGCCAGTAGCCATGTCCAGACTGGTGAAATATGTAAAATGCCCTAGTCGGTCTATGTGATCGTCAATTAGGGGGAGCGGATATCTTTCTTTTTCAGTAATACGGTTCAGCGCTCGGTAGTCGACGCACATTCGGTCGGACCCGTCTTTCTTTTTAACGAGAATTATGGGGCTGGCGTACTCCGAGCGTGACTCTCTGATGATGCCTTTGTCTAGTAAGTCCTTAATTATCTCACGGACTTTAAGCTTCTCGTCAAAAGAAAGCTTATACGGGCGATATACCACGGGAGTGGTATTAGTGAGTTTGATTACCATCTCACCAGTAGTGACTGTGCTTGTAGCGGTACCGGAAATGAGAAAATCCGAAAAAGTCTGAATAACAGTCATCAGAGAATCGCGCAAGGCTCCCTGTAACGGAGTGTTAACTAGTGTCTGATCGAGAATTTGAACTACGTTCGCACAAGCGCGAGAGCCACTAGTCCGAGTTATGTACTGTTTGTCTTTTGTACGTACGTACATGACGCCCTCGCGGTTGAGGATGTCAGTTCCAATTATAATTGAAGTGTTCATGCATGAACCGGGTACCACGACTAAATCGACTTCTAAGGAAATATCGCTTAACTCAACGGTAACCGTTATGAACGTGGTGGCTGTAATTTCCCGTTC
This sequence comes from Agrotis clavis, assembly GCA_954870645.1. Classification (NCBI taxonomy): domain Eukaryota; kingdom Metazoa; phylum Arthropoda; class Insecta; order Lepidoptera; family Noctuidae; genus Agrotis; species Agrotis clavis. Next base: position 16,004,258 of record OX940920.1, read on the forward strand.
GCTTATACCCTTTAGGACACAGTGAGTGGGCTTTACCTGGCAGGACAGATACTTTAATACATCGGAAGAAATCAACGATACGTTTTGGGCTCCACTATCTATGAGTGCATCCATAGGGATGCCTTGGACCACAGCCGTGACTACATCTCTATTTTCGGTTTTGGTATTCGTGCATAAGTTTACGTTTCGCTGATTTCTAGGTTCCGAACGATTTTTGGCAAAGCAAGTTTCCTCGGTATGACCTTTCTTTTTGCAAAAGCTACACTGGGTCCCGGGTCCCTTAGTATTAGAGGCCTGTGCATCAGACCTGGCAGTGGAAGTCCGTGCTTCGGTTTTAGCAGGAGTCTCTGTGGTAGGCTCCGGGTGAGGCCTCTTATTACATCTACGACTTAGATGGCCACGCTTTCCACAGACAAAACACTTGGGCCCCTGGTCAGAAGGACCTGGAGGTGTGCGTTTCTTAGATGAACTATCGCTAGGCTCATGTTTAGCGCGTTTGGGTTTAACGTATATTGAAAGAAACGAAACTAGGTCTTCCACTGTCAAGTTTGCATTTGCCGCCGCGGCCCTAACTTGTGGGTTATCAATGCCACGTATGACTATAAGGGTTCGTAACTCATCGGTCAGACCCTTGACTATACGTAATCGTAGTAGGGTACGTCGAGCGTATTCGGCGTACGTTGTATATTTGTCGGATGTCATATTCATTGATTCGAAAAGGATATTGGCGTAGTCCAACCTCCGAGGGCAGAGAGGCTTAAATTCGAGCTTAAAGTTGGTCCAAGTGCGGTCGTTAGTGACCCATTCGTTTAACCACACTTTAGCGTCGCCTTTGAGGCAGGAAGCTACTCTCGATAGACACTCGTAATCGCTCCAACCGTTCGCGGACACTGCCCGATCCACTTCCTCACACCACACTTCGATATCGTGTATGCTTGGATCGAAATTTGAAACATAGTAGTTACGCGACCTAATTGGTTGTAAAGATTTAATAGCATTCGCGAGCAGAGTTATGGTAGACGGGGCCTCTGAACCGCGAGCGACTGGATCGGGATCGTGATCAGTAGTAGTTAGAAAGCCCTCAGAGTTGTCAACGCGCGCCCGTTGCGGAACATCGTTCAAGTCTACTGGCCTGCTGAGACGCGTCGTGTTCTCGTGAGTTGAATTGTCGGTATTCACCGTGGTCCGATTATCAATGTGTAACGAATTATCGGGAGTATGCGAGCGTTCGATAGCACTAAGTCGCGTCATGATGTTACTCAAGGTGTTCTGCAACGTGTTGTTATTGTTCGGAGACCCAGATAGGCGCCTAGGGCGCGGGGGAGTTCTACGTGAATGTGTCGATCCTGAACGGTGACGGTAGCGAGCGTTATGATGGCGATGGAATGAGCTATCCTTTGAATCACTACGTTCGCGACGAGAACTTCGATGCGGTCCACGATTATAACGCGAGTTACGCACAGACTCATTATTTGTAGACCTACCTCGTGGGCTTCGCGAACGATTTCGTGACCTACTTCGCGATCTACGGTAGTCAGATTGCCTAGGCATATTCAGTGCCGCCACACGCACAGTAAAACACAACAAAATCACAATAAAAACACGTCAACAATGAACACGAAAACACTTATAGGTTAGGTTACTTTGTTTCTCGATTGTTTTTACCAAAATGTGAGCTTTTAGGTCCTTTATCCCACTTCTGATTTTAGAAACCAGAGGTGGGTATTATTAAAAAAAAACAACACGACTTACAATTCACAGTTATATTTAGTTAGAAATCACAATAATTCAAATTAACTAATTCGAGAAACAAAATAACATAAATAACACGGTTCTAATAAAGTTTCAATTATAAATTCAGCAATAATAAAAGAAAATATATCTCACAGCCCTTGAACGATGTTGCCGCTCCGAGTGACACCCGACAAATGAGAGGGGTGTCGGTGCGCGGGCGCCTTTTATAGTGATTTTAAAACCTTATTCTAGTCTTCCCTTATAATAAATACAGCCCCGAACCTGCACTAGAGAACTCCACAACTAAGTTATATTTTGACCGAGGAATTTATACGGACCGTACAGTTCATTACAATAGACCAGACATCACATTGATTAACAAAACAAACAAAACTGGATTTCTCATAGATATAGCCGTGCCAAATACGCATAACTTGCAGACTACAATAGCTGAAAAACTATCTAAATACACAGAGTTAAGAGAAGAGGTAGCCCGTCTTTGGAGCCTTCAAAAAGTCATAATTGTCCCCATAGTTATATATTCAACAGGAGTCATCCCCAAACAGCTTCATCAGTCCCTTATATCTCTAAACCTTCCAGCTAGTACTTACTATCTACTGCAGAAGGCAGTTATTTTAAATACATGCAGACTAGTGAGAAAGTTTCTGCAATGTGAGTTGGATAATATTATGCAGTCTGCTCACAACCGTGTGGCATCAAATATTCCCCCAACTGATGAACACATGGCTTAGGCCCGTGCCATCAGAACTCCCGGTTAGCCGGAGACAAATAATGTAAAATTCCAAATTATAATATAATAATAAACAAATAATTGTGTTATTAATAATCTTTAGAAGTCTTTGATATAAATAGAAATAAACAATGACACAATACTATTTATAATTGTGATGGATTACATCTTATACCCAAACAAACGGGGTGTAGGTACAAACCGCCTGGCATTCTGATCATCATGTTGCACACAGTAATTGCAATTGAATTCACCTACAGCCTCCAATATTATCAAACCATGTCTTACCTAAATACAATACAGTACAGACTACACATGCATCAAGCGATGTACCATTAATCGCGTGTCCGACGTTCATTAATACGGTGGTCTGTGCTTGCCACAGTTCTCGGCACATTCTTCTTACTGCACCACTAATTTTGGTCTCTTTCTGTATGTGTTTTACCATTAGTTTTTCATGAAATTGGAGAATATGTGGGTGAAGAGACATTTAAAATTTTTGGAAATTGAAGAAACTATCGCTGTCGCTCTGCGAGTGCATATTCGTACAATATTGACAAAAAAAAAAAACCGTCGGAATAGCCTCAGGGGTGCGTTTAAATCTTCCAGCGATGTTTCGCCGGAAAAAAATTAAACTAGCGAGGGTTCGCTGAACGGAGTCATATCTTTTTGTCAATCTTAGCTGTCAAATTCAATTGACAGCTCAGTTTATTGAACAAATAATCAATTTGCCGGTGTATTATAAATCCATAATCCAAAAATAATATTCACTCTATAAAATAAAAATACCTAATATTCGTTTTTACGACAAGAATCGATCAAAACAACAAAACTTAATGTCAATCTGACAGCAGGATAAAATTTTGCGTGGTAAAAAGGTCGCAAAAATTTATTCCTTTCAGTAAAAACATAGACCAGCGGACGACCGTAAACGGGGCAGATTAACGTCCGCTGGGGTGCGTTTAAATCAGCCGGCGATATTTCGCCGAATAAAAATTAAACTAGCGAGGGTTCGCTGAACGGAGTCACAAGTTTCCGTCAATGTTAGCTGTCAAATTCAATTGACAGCTCAGTTTATTGAACAAATAATCAATTTGCCGGTGTAATATTATAAATCCATAATCCACAAATAATATTCACTCTCTAAAATAAAAATAATATTTCGTTTTTACGGCGCGAATCGAGCAAAACAACAAAACTTAATGTCAATCTGACAGCAGGATAAAATTTTGCGAGGTAAAAAGGTCACAAAAATTTATTCCATTTAGTAAAAACTTATACCAGCGGACGACCGTAAACGGGGCAGATTAAATTTTAGTTAGTTTCATTTTTCACCTCTCGGTGTGCTTGAACGGGGTGTTTGACATTTATTCAGTATAAATTTAAACTGGATAATTGATTTAAACGCAGCCCTGGTCTATGTTTTTACTGAAAGGAATAAATTTTTGCGACCTTTTTATCACGCAAAATTTTATCCTGCTGTCAGATTGACATTAAGTTTTGTTGTTTTGCTCGATTCTTGCCGTAAAAACGAATATTATTTTTATTTTAGAGAGTGACTATTATTTCTGGATTATGGATTTATAATACACCGGCAAATTGATTATTTGTTCAATAAACTGAGCTGTCAATTGTATTTGACAGCTAACATTGACAAAAAGATAGGACTCCGTTCAGCGAACCCTCGCTAGTTTAATTTTTTTCCGGCGAAACATCGCTGGAAGATTTAAACGCACCCCAGTAAACAGTTCTTTGTGGTTTGGCTCTCGCCTATTTCTTCCTCAGGGCTGCGTTTAAATCCTTTATCCAGTTTAAATTTATACTGACTAATTAATGTCAAACATCCCGTTTAAGTACACCGAGAGGTGAAAATAGATACCAATTAAAATTTAATCTGCCCCGTTTACGGTCGTCCGCTGGTCTATGTTTTTACTGAAAGGAATAAATTTTTGCGACCTTTTTACCACGCAAAATTTTATCCTGCTGTCAGATTGACATTAAGTTTTGTTGTTTTGCTCGATTCTTGCCGTAAAAACGAATATTATTTTTATTTTAGAGAGTGAATATTATTTTTGGATTATGGATTTTTAATACACCGGCAAATTGATTATTTGTTCAATAAACTGAGCTGTCAATTGAATTTGACAGCTAACATTGACAAAAAGATATGACTCCGTTCAGCGAACCCTCGCTAGTTTAATTTTTTTCCGGCGAAACATCGCTGGAAGATTTAAACGCACCCCTGCTATTGGAGTAATTTTAAAGATATTATTTTAAATAAAGAATAAGGATAATACTGTGACCCTATATTTTTTTCTTCTTTCATTAATAGTTGTCAAAAGTATGCACAATAACAACAGATTTTACCTCAGTTGACAACGGATTTTACAGGCAATTGTGAGGGTCATACTTGGCCTTACACTCCATGAAACTGTTAGTAATACTTCTGTCTCTGGAAGATTTCAAAGCGTTGTTGTTCGTTCCAGTCACTAACGCTCAGAAATCTTAAATAGATTTTCAACTTTAGATTCTGGGGTATAAAGCTGAAAATCTATTGGGGAGTACCGAGCGTTTACGATTATCGTTTGCGACTTGTTGCGACTTGGCTAGAAAAAAAATGCTGTCAGAGTCCGGCGCCAGTTTTTACTGTGTTCCATCGGTGCGCAGAAGTAACTTCCCTTCTGTGTGTGCTCGCGCCATCTTTCTCTCTGGGCTTAACTGAGACTAAGAGAAAAACCTTCTTTTTTTTAATCTTTAATTTAATTTATTTGGGGTTTTTATCCCAATGAAACCTTTTAAAATAAAACAAAAACACATTGTCTTTCTTCTAAATCTGAACACCCCTATCCTACGCATTGCGGGTTCTGTGTTTTTTGGTAACATAAGTAACTTACGACTGATAACAAATTGTAGGTACATGTGTTTCGCCATTGTGTTACCCGCACTGTGTATTTACAATCAAATCTTTAACACAAACAAAGCTTGAATGTTTGTGCCCCTGTAGGCTTGATCTAACAAATTGGTTCTAATTGAAGTGAAACATACGAGAAGTTTTTTTTTCCTACATACAAATCAATAGAAAATATTAGATTTGCCCTTTACCAATATGCTTTACTAGATATGGCCTTTGGCTTCACCTGCATTATGTCACGCGTCTGCTTCACACAAGGAATTTCTCCTGTGTCGTGGGTGCCTTGTGCCTTTACAAATATAGAAAAATACATACTCAAACACCCAGACTCGGGACAACTACTTGTTGGTCAGACAAATATTTATTTCGTGCGGGAATCGAACCTGCGACACGTTGCACAGCAGTCTACCGCTCAGCCACTGCGCGAACCGTGCCGTAGTAGTAAGAAGTAAAATAAATCAAATCAAAATATTTTATTTCACATGAGCCTCAATGGACACTTGACACGAAACACGAAAAAAATGCCACGGTTCGCGTTGGTCGCTTCCATGGAGAAGAACCAGCAAGAAACTCCATGGGTACAGTTTAAAAAAAATACAATTTCATTGTTACATTTTGGTATCACATAAACACGAGAGAACATCTTAGGCACAATAAGAAGAGGAAACTTCTTAAAAAATCTTAAACAAAATAATAATAATAATTATAAGTAAGTAAGTAAGTAAGTTATTAAAAATAAAAAAGAATGTAATAAAAATAAATAAGAATAATTAAAATATAAGATAAGATATGAGAAGATTATTTGGGAGGGAGTAACAAAAGCCATGTTAAATTATTATTGTTCGTTTTATTAAAATGCGTTATATAAAAAAAGATTTTCCAGTAATTGGATTTATTTTAACCTTTTAACTTACCTAAATACACTCGAGAGCAATGAATCCGGGTCACTTAAAGAATGTTAAAATCTCGGAAACTAAAAATGATAGGTTAATGCAATAAATTGTATTTACTCCTTAAATGAAAGTAAAAAAAATATGAGTCACCATACATTTGATTAACACAAAATTACATAAAGAAAAAAACTGCTGATCTCTCCTTAAAACAAAAATAGGAAACATGAAATTTTTGAACTTTATTACGATTTTCTTGAATTTTAATACTTCGTATTGCCTCCTCGTGCTTCCATTACTGCGTTTACGCGGTTTGGCATGCTGTACACCAAGTTCCTTATACGATTTTGGGGAATATTCTCCTATTCCTCTGTGAGAGCAATTTTGAGCTCACGAAGCGTGATTGGGGGAGGGTTTCGTTGTTTTACGCATCTGCCTAGCTCGTCCCAAGCATGCTCGATCGGGTTGATATCCGGGCTGCGCGCTGGCCACTCCATACGAGTAATGTTCATCTCTTGAAGGTAGTCATTCACAATCGTACCTGTATGAGGTCGGGCATTGTCATGCATAAATATAGCATCCTCACCTAAATTGACCATAAATGGACTAACGTGATCATTGAGGATTTCTTCCACATATCTTATGCTAGTTAAAGAGCCGTTTTCTATGATCACCAGCTCTGTGCGACTTTCAGAAGAAATTCCGGCCCACACAAGTACAGATCCACCACCGTAGGCTACTTTTTCTTCGATGCATGCTTGCTTGAATCTTTCCCCTGGTCTTACTTCCGAGCCGACGTCTTACTGTCCATGCACTTGGGTTACTTCCTCCGAGGCGTCGAAACTGATTGGTGAGTTCAGTTCCTGTGAGAAAGCGATTTCGAAGCATGGTGTTCACCAAGTATCGGTCTTCTCGTGCTGTGGTATACCTGGTTCTGCCCGTTCCTGGTCTGCGTAGGTTAGAACCAGTTTCTTCGTAACGTCGGAGAACTCTTTGTACTGTTGACAGCGACACACCGACAGTCCTGGCAGTATCGCGCTGACTCCGGCCGGTTTCCAGCATTGTAAGTATTCTGGTGCATTCTTCAGGCGTAAGCGACATAATTTCAGCTTGAATAATGAATATAGAGCACTATCAACATGGTTTATGTACCCACATAAATGACAGATTACAAACAAAAGCAAAACCAAATGCTGTAATTTCGTAGTTCCATCTTCGAAAGTGGCCCTTTTTCAAATTTGATTTTTTTATGATATAACTTTACAATAACTAAGAAGTTTTAATACCTTCATTTAAGGAGTATTACATTGTCTAATAAATACAATTTATTGCATTAACCTAGCATTTTTAGTTTCCGAGATTTTTAGGATTCTTTAAGTGACCCGGATTCATTGCTCTCGAGTGTATAAGAAAATGCGTGGGTTTTCATCAAAAGAAGATACAAAATAAAACGCTTGAGCTTTGTTCTCGTACTGAGAACCAATAATTCTTAGAATATATTCAATCATTTCTAAATCTCATTTTTGATATTCCACGGCTTGTGTCTTTAAAGGCCAACGTATACTTATGAACACGCGCGAGATCGGATCGTTTCAACTCGAAACGAATATCACTCAGCTAGTAAACAGCAGTCGCTGATCAAATCATCATCTAGCTTAAAATGAGTTATCATATTGTTATTTAGTAATGTAATGACGTCGCATGAAGCTTATCAAGACCTTAGCAACCGGTAAAACTGATCTAATCTAAAATCATCAAATGTGCCCTCCCCATGGGTCGTGGGACTATCATCATCATCCTCAAAGCGTTAATCCCGGTTGCTTCCTTGGCTTCCACCAAGTCGTGGTCGTGGGACTATGTTTACAGGTAACTGTGAGTACTGTGACCCTGGAACGCAAAGGGCTATTGAAGGAACCACGTGGATTTTAGTCACTGCGAGTCTGTCAGTCCCTCCCGTACCGCCCTGAATGGGAGGAATCATAATATCCTCTTCACCCTGGGTGGGAGGACACATTATTTTGACGATGAAAAAGCCCAAGGTCCTAATGCAACGATACGATACGGATCGACACGAGGCGATACGGATCGCGGTTAGTGCTTAAAAAGAAATAGGCAAGTGTTTGATAACCTCTTGCTTGTCTGACACACAGCGGATTTATTTTGCGCGTTGCTTGTTTACCAATCGTAAGTGTAAAGCTGGAAGCTGGTATTCCACTAGGTACTCGTAGATACGCGTCACAACTAGTTTTTTATTCGTTTGTTTTATGTTGATCGAAGAAATTGATACAAAGTGGTAGACGTCACGTCGCGTCGGGACACGCGCAATATTAATCGGATTGACAAACTTGAAAAGTACCAAAAATACTACCTATTTGTTTGGATCGAAAATAACTTAATTAAGGTTTTATTCCACATTTCGAAGAGACTATTCACAATGGGAAACGATGCACGGTTTTACGACGTACTCGTAACTGTTGCACGCTAACTGTGAATTCGACACATTCCGTGCAAAGCGTGTATGGTTCGCGCTCCAAAACGTTAACGTCAGCTGCTCACAGTCGCAAACGTAAGCGTCTGTAGAAAACGAAATGTCCACGTATGTACAGGAAATATACGCCGGAAAACAGCCTTATTACACCACTTAATGTTCCAAATATTTCATTTTCCCTATTTTGGCGTGAAAAGCAACTAAAGTTAACACATTACCCGGTTGCGAGACGGAAACGGCCCGTCATCACGGCATGCTTCTCGCGTGCCGCCGGTTAGTCTCGCTAATGTGTGTTCGCAACATTTTTATAGCTGTTAAAGGCAATAAATACACAAACGCCCCTGTGTCGGTCCGTAAACGCCTCTAGAGGATTACCCGCTGACGTATTGTGTGCCAACTGACCAAGATTGCTATACAGATGAACGCAACGCAAACATTTCACAACAACCTCGATAATATTATGGAAATATTCCACACAATTGGGTTTTATTTCCGAGCTTCGAGCGACAAATCTTTAGCAGATAGAACATGTAAGTAGGTCACAAACTTACAAGGAAAGCCATAATTTCATGATGTCTTCAAACGCCAGTTCTGACACGAAACGTTATAATTTGGCTCAACTTTACTTTATCTGTGCCTACAATGTCTCGTAGCAACTGTCTACGGCGTAGCGTTTTGCTACGCAGTTGGTATTCTCATTTGCTTGAAAAAGAACATCTACATATTAAGTTTTACATAAAGTCTAATAAATATGTATGATGCTGAAGCTCTAGTAAAATACTTGAAATATGCTTGTTAGCTTAATTTAACTTGGACACAAAGGGAGAATAATATTAACTCAGACGGCACTAACTTGAATTAGAGTTTGAAATGTTTGAATCGTTGTAAATATTTAAAAGCATTCTTATGAAGTGTTTATTCACCGAGCACAAATGCTTATTTCTGTTAAAATCATTTTAAATTAGCAAGTAATTTAGGAGCTTATTCATTTTGTAGCTGTTTATCAAATTACCTCGGTACGGATTATGTAAAGCTCATTAGCCATCGGAGTTCATTAACGCGATCCGTAAAAGTTTGAGGGAATTTTAGACAGTCGAGAATAATTAAAAGAGTTTGGCTTAGCAGTTTCAAAGCGGGGTTTGGTTCCGTGTGTTTTCCGTAAATCCAAGTAACCTCTTTATCCTTTGCCGTGAGCTACCTCGCTTCTTTTGGTTTCAGTTCATTGCTTCCTCCTTTGAGAGGACTTGATCTATCTGTAACTTGATTTTCTCTGATCAAAGCAAAAAAGTTGACGCCCGAAAACCCGCATATTGGTAAACAATTTCACATGAAACATTTTGGGGGAAGTAACGACCGTACCGTACATATTCGTGCAAACATTAGATACACATTCGGAACAGCGTTTTGAAGTGTTTACAAACAATAAAAGTTTGTTAAAGCCAAGCTTTGATAGTGGCACTGAAAAATGGACGGTTAATTCACTTACTGACAGAGCTCCATTTTATTTCGAGCTCAGTTATACCGGTACGTCACAAGGCTTCATTTTTCGATGAAACTTTGTCCCTTTTAGCGAACAGTACTGACGTGAATGGGGTCGAGTTATTTGATTAACTACACTGTTATTTAGTTTCGTCCGTTCAGTTTTTGTTGATTTAATGGACTGTATTGCAAGTATTGTTGTATTGAGCTAAAATTGTGCTGTCAACGCAGATTGGTCGATGGTCGTACACAGTGATGATTTATTATTTAACAAGTATTATTAACAGGCTGCTGTACATTATTGGCACAATCATGGAAAATGGTACTAACTGCAAAACAATGCAGTGATCGCTGCCGTCTATAATTTTGATTGCCCGGAGGCTTTTATTGTGAAATGCGATTGGTATTCTGTTTAGATTTAAATTGTTGATTTGCATATTATTTTAGATTCATCGTATACTGTTTCATTATGAATACATTTAAGGTAATGCTTGCATTATTTTTTTTCTGTCATTCGGATATCGATTTATTTTTTAAGAAAATGTGGCTCCTCACTAGGAATTGACCTGTAAACTGCCTACAGATCATAAAAATATTTTTTCCGGGCGAGAATCGAGCCTGAGACACGCGCCTTCTCAGCCAGTAACTCACCCACAACGCCAACCATATCATTCTTTACCTAATAAATGCTTGTCGTATGACTATTTTTGCAGATTACCGTGACCCTGGAACGTAAAAGGCTGTTGAAGGAACACCGTCTATTTAAGTTTGACAGTTCCGCCTGTCCCGCCCTGGGTGGTACTCATTTAATGATAGATATTACCACAATAAAAAAAAACTTAACTCAAACTTAATATTAGTTTTATCTGGGGTAGACTGCAACGATTGTATAACATTCAGGTACCTCAAAATAGTAATTATAATTTACCTCGAGGTTCCAACCAAATTGCATTTAGTCGTGGTCGAGAGAAGCCACCAAGCTCACTCAAATGCTATTTTGATTAAAAGCATTACGATCATAGTTCTACGTGTTTTAGAACTCTGTATTTTCTTACTGCAAGTCCTAACTTATAATAGCGAAAACTTAGATATACAGTGGTGGTCACATAATTAAAGACACCCTTCATGTTGACCACATACAACAAAATAAATGATATTTATGGACCCAAGATATGTATCAATTCCATTTTAATTGTCATTATTGTGTACACTAAAGTCGTATTTTTAAGAATTAAAACAGTATTAAGTTATAATAACAAGAGTTTAGTCATAGTTCCTGTTTCAAATTTGATACAAACATTTTTGTACATTTTCCGCTGGTCATCTAATTAAAGACAGTGCGTATTTTAACTTTTTTCTTTTATAAGAGCACTAATTTTTTACCATATTATGCCACGAATTTTCGTCACAGCAAAAAATAGCTCAGTTTAAACCTTCCTATAAGTTCGATTGTGAAATTTAAATTGTATTAGTATGTGGGAAAAGCAGAAGTTGCGATCCTTCTGCAAGGAAGATAATTCTCAATTTTTATGACAAGGGTTGGTCATTAAATAAAATTTGCAGATTACTTACGATGCTCTAAAGAAATAGTTAAAACGCCATCCGGCATTTTAAGAAGTTTAATACTACGGGAAATGTGCCTAGGATACCTCGACCCAGAAAAACAACCCAGCGAGAAGACTCAAGAATAACATCGCTGGCTAAAAAGAACCTTTCAAAGGATCAGAAGTGATTCGCTTAGTAGTATTTGGTGCACAGGGGTCTAGAGAAGAGTCTGCAAGAACGATTAGAAGACGATTATAAGAATTAAACTTCTTTGGAAGAATTTCTCATAAGAATCCCACTTTTGAAGAAAGAAAATATCAGAACAAGATTTCAATTTGCCAAAAAATATGCACACTGGACAGAACGACAGTGGAAAAATATGCTTTTATTCGACGTAACTAATATTAAAATGGATAACTCTGATGTAAGAGTTAAAGTAAGTAGTCCTGCAAAAAAAGAAATTGATCCAAAATGCACAAAGAAAACAGTCAAACATGGAGGAGTAATAACGCAGTTTAGGTATAATTTTCTGGTCACAATGTAAGACCTATTAAAAAAATAGAAAGTGACATGGATACATTTCAATAAAAGAATATTTCAGAAGAAAACATGTTACCTTGTGCCGAGGATAATTTGCAGGTGATACGAACTTTTCGACATGATAACGATCCAAAGCATACTTGAGCAGTGGTCAAAGAACTTCTTATAAGCCAATCAGTAACAGTTTTAGATTAGCCACCGTACAGTCCCTACACTAACCTGATCGAAGTCTTGTGGTCCCGTGTGAAGAAAATAGTTGCAAAAAACGTACAAGTATTGTGCATCAACATAACACGACATTTAAAAAGGCATGAGAGCAGATTTCGATTGAAACCTATAATAATTTGATCGCTTCAATGCCTAAACGGTGTCGGGCTGTCGTTGATGCTAAAGGACATGCGACAAAATATTTATAAGGTGGTTTTATGTTTTCATTAAACATCTTAAAGTAATTATAGTTAAGTTCGTTCCAAGATTCGAAACATTAATTTTTTTATAGTTGCATAATTTGTATGTCTTTAATTAGTTGGCCAAGTTTTTCTATTAGTTTGAACTGCTTGCAATAAAGTAAACTTGATAAAAAGTTAAAATACGACACTTTGATCTCTTTACATAATTTCAAACATTTCACGATAGCCGTTAGAATAATTTAAATAATATCGCAAGGTCCTATTGCATTATAATAAAAAAATATGGGGTAGGTAAACTTTGAAAAAATTATATCGTATCAAGTGTCTCTAATTATGTGACCACCACTGTATATGGATGATTAATTTATTATGTGGAAAGAAAAAATCGATTGCAGACAGGATTTGAACCTACGATTATAAGAAATCCAGGTTCTCACACAACCGAGTTTATGGCTTTTTACAAAATATAAATTATTATTAGCCAAATTAAAAGTCACCAGAAAGGTTTTACGTGCCTTCGATTCAAAGTACAGACTAGAAGTGAGATATGAATAATGTTGGGTAGTGAGGAAAGCTGTGTTTTAGAGTAAGTACCTAAGACGTATCAATTCATGATTAAATCGAATGAAGCAACAGCGACCTTCCGATGACACGACTACAATGGAAAATTGTAACTTTTCGTTAGATTTTGAAACGCTCTATTGAAATGTGCGCGAGTAAATTTTCATTCCTTAAGAAAGTACAATATTGTTCACACTCCTCACCTCTCGGGATTAAACCGAGCTCGATGCGGTATCTGAACTAAGTTTACTGTTACTTTTCCACTCACGTGTTCCAATAAGATAATGGATTTACTGGAACAAATAATAAATTGCTATAATTACTGTGTTCTAGACTAGTTTGAGTCCAATAAACAGGTTTTATTAGTTTTCTTTGGAAATAATAACTTCTATGATACAACTATTGAAGAAAATTAGTTCTCCTACATAATCAGCCGATAACGTTCTAACCGCTGGGACTGAAGCCTTATTCCCGGGATTGTCGTAAAAAGGGAATCGCGGTCCAAGAACGCAAAAGATATGTGAATGAACAAGGTGATTTTTAGTAAGTGAGTCGTATCTACAGCCCAAGGCGGAAAGACTCATTAATTTGATGATTAAATGAATGAGTCCTTACGGCCCAAAAAAAAACTACAATTAGACGAAAAAAAAAAGTACGAAATAAAAATTAATATAAATAGAAATCCATGCCATGATCCTCTGACGGGGCTCCCCTTAGAGGGCCAAAGCCTGCCGGGGTCGCGGGTCTTTCTCATCAGGAAACTGTGACCCTGGAACGTAAAGGGCTGTTGATGGATCGCCGTGGACTTTAGTCAGTAGGAGTCTGACAGTCTCTTACGCCCCACCCCGGGTGAGAGGAGTCATTTTGATGATTTTACCACGATAAATAATTTAAACAAAAAACAAAACACCCGACTGCGTAAAAACTTTATTTACGCAGTCGGGTTTTTTGTTTTTCTTTAAATATTTTTCTTATTTTATACTTTTTAGTTACGATTCATTGACTTCGTAATAAGATGGTAAATGTCGCAATCTAGTCATTTCATTGAGGGAGTTAATATCGAGCTTGATGGTAAACTTTTTTTTACTCGGTGACTTGGCGATTTAAGGCGAAAAACATTTGGCTGGCTGGCATGGCTTACGCATTTGGTCTCTAGAACGCCACATAGAAACAAACATACATACATAGACTGATAAATACATTACCCATTTTCGTTTGAGTCGCGCAGTCGGGTAAAAAATTACATGGTCCAAAGCCATGGTTGCACCTGTATCTAATGGAAGTGTTTGTGGCACATTACCATAGTAGTAAGTATACAGCAGGTGCGACCACGGGTCAACCCTGACCAATGTGCCCTTAAAAATTAATTTTATTCTGTTTTAGTATTTTTTGTCGTTATAGCGGCAACAGAAATATGTAAATATACCTAATATGAAAGACGGTCAAACAGCCTAGTCTTTTGGTACGAAATATCTTTTTTCACTTTATGAGCGACATAGCTGTTGCCAGCGGCTTCACCCGCTACGCCTCGAAAATTATCCCACGGGAACATAAAATCGGGATAAAAACTATCCTATGTGTTAATCCAGGTTATAAACTATCTGTATACCAAATTTTAGCCAAATCCGTTCAGTGGTTTTTGCGTGAAAGAGTAACAAACATCCATACATCCATACTTACAAACTTTCGCCTTTATAATAGTAGTAGGATTCGGTTCAACAATTTTTTTTTAATCGCTACGTTAACCTAACCCTACATTCCATTTTTAGGGTTCCGTAGTCAACAAGGAACCCTTATAGTTTCGCCATGTCCGTCCGTCCGTCCGTCCGTCCGTCTGTCCGCAGTTTAGCTCAGAGACGCCCAGTACTAGAAAGCTGTAATTTGGTGTAAATATACGGATTTGTTGTGCCGAAAAAGTGGTAAAATAAAATCTCGTAAAATATTTTTTTTTAGGGTACCTCCTGTACACGTAAAGTGGGGATGTTTTTTTTATTTCTCGCGTACCCCTTAGTGTGGGGTATCATTAAATAGGTCTTTAAAAAATATTGATAGTTTCCATTAACAATTTTTTGATAAAAAGATTCGTTTGTGAAATATTAAGCTTTAAAGTGCTAATTTTTGCTCGACTCGAGTGTCCCCCCCCTCTACCAGCTAAACGGTTATGTTTGGGGGTGTGAAAAAATTCACAATAGTAGTATATATAACGAAGTTTAAAGGAAAATTATCATGACTAAGTAGGCTTTACAAGTTTACGAGTAATAGTCGACCAACTTATAAAACGTACTTGGATAGCATATTTTCCTAAACAAAATGTATCGCAGAACATGTTCTTCAACTGCAAATGTAAGTTTGTAAACTTTATTTTTACAGCTATAATAGGTGGGTATGTTTTGGGGATAGGTAGGTTTTTATTGTCAACTATTTTTAACTAACTTCAAAAAAAGGAGGAGGTTCTCAATTCGTCGTAATCTTTTTTTTTATGTATTTTCCCCGATTTCTCAAAGACGCCTGGACCGATTTTGAAAATTCTTCTTTTTAAAATTAAATTCAGCGAATCAGTTTAATTAGTTCGCATAAGTATTTTGATGGGCAACTACGGAACCCTACACGGTGCGTGGCCCGACACGCACTTGGCCGGTTTTTTGGTAATAACATTTATCATGGCGATATATATCAATGGCGGAAAAATTCTTGAAATCTGTACAATAGTTTTGAGTTTATTCATTTTTTTTTTTTTTTTTTTTTGCGTGGTAAAATCATCAAATGAGTCCTCCCACCCCGGGCAGGGCGGGAGGGACTGTCAGACTTCTACTGACTAAAATCCACGGTGTCCTTCAGTAGCCTGTTATATTCCGGGGTCACGGTAAGGAAATAATCCCGCGACCCCGGCAGGCTTTGGCCCTCTCAGAGGGGGCCCCGTCATTATGCTGACGCTCTTTGAGGCGCGCGTGGGACACAACGCGCCGTCGACCCGGGCATGGTCCATGGTCGGGCAGCGAGTTGCCCTTTACTCGCTGCCCGCATGCCCGCGCCTACGGTGGCCGGAGATCGTCTGCTGACGTCCGACGCCGTGGGGGCCTACCACTGCGGTTGGGGCGGAGGGAGGACGCTGTCCTCTCTCTCTCGCGACCCGCCTCCTCCTTCACGAGCATTACTGCTTCGCAGAAGGAGGCGACCGCTTCCCACTCCGTCTCGCCCCGCAGCATGGCTGCGACCAATGCCGGGCGCGAGAGGTCTCCGCCTATCGCCGCCGTGAGGACACGTCGGTGCTCTGCCCAAGCTGGGCAGTCTTGCACCGTATGCTCTACTGTGTCCTCCGGGCGATCTTCGCAGTGGTGGCACCCGGGCGTCTCCTCCTTCCCTATCAGACACAGGAACCTCCCGAAACTTCCGTGTCCGGTGAGGACCTGTGTCATCCGATAGGTCAGGACGCCGTGACGTCTCTCCAGCCACTCCTCAAAGAGGGGTCTTACCGCCTTGAGTTTATTCATAAAAAAAAACATACTTATTAAATTACAAATCCTCTTTATAATATTAGTGTATTTTTTTATAATAACCTAACTTAACCCTACATTCCATTTTTGGTAATAACATTTATCAGCTGTTTGTTGTATAATAAAATAATATAATTATTAATCATTAGCCAACGTTACAAAATGAATTTAATTTCTCTACACAATAAACAGATTGTGTAGAGAAATTAAATTCATTTTGTAACGTTCATTTTTCACATTTCGCACGAAATATCAATTACAGTGCAAAATCCAAGCTTATTTCGCTTTAAAAGTGACCCAGAATGATGCAGTGTGATGTATGAGCGATCAAATTCATTCCAACCAATATACGGCGGACGACAAACATCCGAAAATAAATATAAAATTATTTGTTCAGCCAACGTTGAAATTGTTCCTGAACAAATACTTAAATTGTTGGTGTTTATCATTAAATGTAATAAGCGGGGCTGCGGATTGAGCAAAGCAGTGTTTAGTAACAAAGATGTAAAAATTTTGGGGTTCCTCATCAAAAATAGCACCGGTTGTTTTTTTTTAAAGTACTCTGAGTTTGCTCTTGATCTCAAGGATGAGATCTAAGATAGAGCGAGCTCATTTAGAAAGAAGTGGAACTGCTTTGGACGGAAAGTGCAAGTTAATTTTTAAAAGATTTAACTTTACATAGTAAATCCATGTTTGAGTGGAAAATCATCAAATGACGGGAGAATGGGACACTCAGACAGCATACCACCATATTCTTGTACCTTTCGTTCAAAGGCCATCGTAACTTTTTACGCCGGCTCCACACGTTGGCCGTGTTTGCCGAACAGAAGTAGACGGCGCTATACCAGAAAGCAAGACGCAAATAATTCTATCTCGTTTCTTAGTATAGCGCCGTCTCCCTCTGTTCGGCCAACACGGCCAACGTGTGGAGCCGGCGTTACACTTTTTCGCATGCCAGGGGGGGTATTACAACGTATTAAAACCAGGTTTAATCCGGCGAGCGAGAGGAGCTCGTGGCTAAATAATCACAGCCGCACAGGCCGATCTTCCGGGTTAAGCCGCGCTTGCCGAGGTTGGTCTGTGGATGGGTGACCATCTATCATAGCGAGTTTCCTCCGTGCCTCGTAAAGCCGTTGGTCCTGGCTGTCATTTGTAGATCTTTGACAGTCGTTACTGTTAGTCAGAAGTTCTAAAGTCTGACAACCAGTCTTACCATGGGGTATATCGTTTTAACCAGTTACTGGGTTGTGGAGGTCCAATAGGCAGTCGCTCCATGTATAATACTGATATCCGGCTGAATCTGGTTTGACTGGAAGCCGACCCCAATATAGTTGGGAAAAGGCTAGGCAGATGATGATTCCGGCGAGTGAAAGTGACAGAGCTATACAAGTCGTCTAGCGCCATCTCGTTCACTCACTGGAAAAAGCCTGGTTTTAAGACGTTGTAATACCCCCTGGACCATAAACCCTACCGCGGGACTGTCCTATCAGGTAACTGCGATCCTGGAACGTAAAGGGCTATTGAAGGAACACCGTGGGTTTTAGTCTGACAGTCTTTGGAGCAGTGGTGGCCCAGTGGTATCGGTCCCGACTTACGAGTTGTAGGTCGTGGGTTCGAACCCCGCCAGGCGCATTACTTTGTGTAATTTGTTTCATCACCACTGCTCTCAAAACGGTGAAGGAAAACATCGTGAGGAAACCGGCATGTCCTAGAACCAAAAATTCGAAGACGTGTGACATCTGCCAACCCGCACTGGGCCCGCGTGGTGGATTATGGCCCACTTCCTCTCACAAGAGAGGAGGCCTGTGTCCCAGCAGTGGGAACATTATAGGCTGATGATGATGATAAGTCTTTGCCGCCACAGGGCAGGATGATTTACTTCGTTAAAAAAGGACCGTAAAATATCCTGAAGTATTTTTAACCAACTTCAAAAAGGTTGAAGCTATATTTGTTACCTCCGCTTGACAGAAATACAAGCTGTTATTTTAGAGTCCCTAAATAGTAACTCCGAGGGCCTAGTAGATAAGATGTTGTGAGAGAAAACATAGCGACTAACGGCGGACTTAGACGTATTATTGTAGATTAAACTTTGATATTACAAAGCTAAAATTGTACCCTTCTATATTTATTAACATAACACGATCCACTTTCTCGAAATTCAATTTGGTGTTAAACATAACGTTTCAATAAAAAGTTGCCTCGTGTCATCAATAAAAAGAGAATGTTAAATATACAGCAACCTTTTTACTGGAATTTCAGACATAAATTCAGCCCACCTTTTCCTCATCGTCTTTTTGGAATATATACCTAGTCTTTTCTATGTGGGAAGAAGCGGATACATAAACCAGGATAATTATAATGCTAGGATCATACATAGCCTTTGTGTTTTCTTTTGTGTCCCAAAAATAAAAATAAAAGTTAATTCATAATTTAACTTTCCCCAAACTATATTTTTCAACTGCATAAAATTAACCAGTAAATTGAGTATTAGTAGCTTTTATAATAGAACTGCTTTCTGCGAGCATATTAATATGAAAAATCAGTTTGTTCCATCATTGAGTCTCGAATGTTTATTTATGGCACTGCGCGCTGCGGACATGCACTCATTTCAAGCTATTATATAAAAATCTAGTTGAATTAAAAATTCTCTTTTATCTCAATTATTTACATGAGGAGTAAAATTCCTGTTTCAACATAGCCACTTCCAGTGTAATATCAACATCCAACACACGGCTTGTGCGAGTCAAAGTACTAGGACCACTTCAGCAAACTCTCTAATTTAAAATGTATGAGCACGTTATACAAGTACTTGTACAAAGTGAGATTAATTTGATGTTAAGTCAATATGCTTTGCAAAATTGAACCTTTGGTTCCCAGTAACTTAGTGCGGTGAACTAGGTTTGGTAGGTCTTTATTTTATTTGCGCAAATAGAATTTAGATTTGATTAAATTTATATTTTGTTACATTATTAAAGCAAGGGTTTATTTATTTATTTAGTTGTTTATTTTGATATTGAATCGTTTGTGTATTTTTATTATCGTAGTATTCAAATATTTATTTATTTTTGAAACATACAAAAAAAAGTCTGCATATTAACAAAGTTTGCAATGCTTGCTGGCAATTTGGAGTAAAAATAGTTTTGGATGCCCTAAATTATTTCTTTTTTTTTGTATTTTTTGTGATGTAAATGGCTTTTAGAATATTTTCAATGTCTACTGTCTTTGTCTGTTTACTGCAATGCAAACTTTTTTATAAATAAAATGGGAATTAAATAGTTCTTTGTAATGCTGGGGTCACACTAACGGGAAATTCCGATTAATGCGAAAATTAACGGCATTACCCGTTATTGTAAAAACATAATTGTTTTGTACGGAAAGTACCTATCTACATACCTAGTTCTTCTTTTTCGCAGTTTTTTTTTTGAATTATTACCTAATGGTAATTCAACGTATTATCTTGAATGCTTACTAGAACGGCCATTTTCGGTATAAGCCGGTGCATTGAAGAAAGGATTCTAAAATGGCGGCTTGTACTTGCGTTGACAGATAGTACAGTCAGCATTTAAGATTTAAAATTAAAGTTTTTTCGAATTAAAAATAATAAAAACAAGACTGGATCACAATAATTTGTCAGACTTAACCTTACAATAAAACAAAATGAAAACAACAATAATCAACAGGTAACAACGGAAAAATAACAGAAAACTATAGTAAATATTATTAAAAAAGATCACTGAGCGCGCGTCAAGACATCAAGACAATTTTTTTTTCTGCTTACCCTACGCGCGGGAGTGAGTATAGAAGGCACTAGTGTGCTAGAAAGAGAACACGATAAGCGCCGCCATTTAAGATTCCTTTCTTCAATGAACCGGGTTATAGGTACCTACGGTATAAATTTTAATGTCTTGAAAATTAAGGCTTTTACTTGTTAATATCCAATTGTGTTTGTGTTTAAAAAAATGCTATCTATTTATATTTCTGAATATGAAGAATTACCAGTTTATATAATTAATATTTTTTTTGTAATAAATTTTTTACCGAGCAAAAAGTTTATTATGCTGACTTCGCTTACAATATTACTAGCCACACAAAGACAAATAATTCTAGATGCCATTAAAAATTGTTTTAATTTTTTTTTTAGTTTTTAAATGGCTTTCTAATATTTTTCGTTCGTAAACAGCCGGTCTTTGCTTTGTTTTAAAAACGAACCTTTTTTGTATTGTCATAGCACATCGTGGTTTTTTTAATGCTTGAATGTGTCAATGTCAAGAGACCGTTTTTTGCGTACATATTTTGTTGAATAGTTTGTAGAAATTGTTATATTGTTTTGATTTTTTTGTTGTAAAACAAGGTGTTTTAATTAATTGTATGATCTACAAATAGTTGCTTCGGGTCTCAGATCAAAGAAATAGGCAGATAGAACACTCAGAACACGCGAGTGTGTCCACCAAAGCAAATACAAAATCAAATCGAATTATTACATTCCATATTGTTTTCTTTGTTTTTGAGAACAACTTTTACAATGTTTAAAGACACGAGAGTCGAGACGGCATATTTTGGCAAACAACAACAACGACGCGTAGCTTGGTACTGTCGCGAGTTTGTATTCACTTTTGATTTTGTATTTGCTTTGGTGGACTCGCGTGTTATGAGCGCTCTAACTGCCTATTTCTTTGATCTGAGCTTCGGGTCTGGGTGTTTGTGTATGTGAGTTTCTTTGTTTGTAAACGCACCCACAATACAGGAAGAAATTCCTAGTGTGGGGATACGGGGATTCTTAAAAAAATGTAAACTAATTTCCTGATATAGTTAGGCCCGCTTGCACGAACCCGAGTTATATTTTAACTCAAAGTTAGTTGCTAACACTAGGTTAATAGTACATTATGCAACGAGTGAATAAAGAGCGGATTTAAAGCGAGGGCCTTATATATGAATCAAGAGCAAGCGAAGGATTTTAATGACTGAATCACGACCGCAGGGAGTGATTTATGATGATTGAATCACGAGCGAAGCGAGTGATTCAAGTATTTAAATCCTGAGCGACGCGAGTGATTCAGGCCCTCGATTTAAATCCGTTCGATACTTTATACCATGACCACAAGAAAAATAATAATTAAGCGATAATAGATAGGTATTTATCGAAGAAAAAAAAGACAAAGGTGCGTTTACAAACATCTAAATTCACATACACAAACACCCAGATCCGAAAAAAATAACTGTAGATAATACGAAAATTTGCTCCGTGCGGAAATCGAACCCACTGCACGCGACTAAGTAGTCCAATCGCTCGGTCACTGCGCCAACAAATTGACATTAAACTCGGAACAATGATTTAAATTAAGAGTAAAATTATCCTAACAACACGAGGGCTGACGGGGGTGGACCGCAGCAATGTGTTCTAAATTCAAACACCAAAACAGTGAGTAATAGTAGATTAGTAGCCAAGGGCTGTAAGGTATCAATTGCAGCCCGAGATATTTAGGCGCACGAGCGCAGCGAGGGCGCCTATAGTTCGAGGGTGCAATTGATGCTTACACCCGAGCTAACTACTCTGCTTTACATCTCGATTGTAAGGTAAGTAGAAAAACATTTTATTAGTTAATTGCTGCTTCAGCTTCCATTTTCATTGATTCGGGAGTGCAGCTTAATTAAATCTTCATCACTTGCAGTACTCATGTTTTTTTCCTAATTATCACGTAATTTTAAAAAAGTCCCAAAAACAAACAATATAATATATAATTAATTAAAGTAAAAGTTTTCTATTCCCGCCTTTTTTCATCTTTTTAGGGTTCCGTAGTCAACAAGGAACCCTTATAGTTTCGCCATGTCCGTCCGTCCGTCCGTCCGTCTGTCCGCAGTTTAGCTCAGAGACGCACAGTACTAGAGAGCTGTAATTTGGTGTAAATATACGGATTTGTTGTGCCGAAAAAGTGGTAAAATAAAATCTCGTAAAATATTTTTTTTAGGGTACCTCCTGTACACGTAAAGTGGGGATGTTTTTTTTTTTTCTCGCGTACCCCTTTGTGTGGGGTATCATTAAATAGGTCTTTAAAAAATATTGATAGTTTCCATTAACAATTTCTTGATAAAAAAATTCTTTTGTGAAATATTAAGCTTTAAAGTGCTAAATTTTGCTCGACTTGAGTGTCCCCCCCCTCTACCAGTTAAACGGTTATGTTTGGGGGTGTGAAAAAATTCACAATAGTAGTATATATAACGAAGTTTAAAAGAAAATTATCATGACTAAGTAGGCTTTACAACTTTACGAGTAATAGTCGACCAACTTATAAAATGTACTTGGATAACATATTTTCTTAAACAAAATGTATCGGAGAACATGATCTTCAACTGCAAATGTAAGTTTGTCAACTTTATTTTTACAGCTTTAATAGGTATGTTTTTACGGTATGTTTTTTAGGGATAGGTAGGTTTTTATCGTCAACTATTTTTAACTAACTTCAAAAAAAGGAGGAGGTTCTAAATTCGTCGTAATCTTTTTTTTATGTATTTTCCCCGATTTCTCAGACTCCTGGACCGATTTTGAAAATTCTTCTTTTCAAAACTAAATTCAGCGAATCAGTTTAGTTATTTCGCATAAGTATTTTGATGGGCAACTACGGAACCCTACACTGTGCGTGGCCCGACACGCACTTGGCCGGTTTTTTTTTTTCAAGAACGGGATTTGAGCTTCGCCGTTCGATATTTAAAATTGATGACTATTTAACTCGAAGACAAGGCTGAATAGCGAAGCGACCTCTTTTGTCATTAGGCTGAATGCATGATGTCTATTGCCAATATGATGGTTAGATATCCGCAAACTTTTTTTTAATTACTTACCGCCCTAGGGCCTTTTCTAGCTACATTAATACCCTAGAGCGCTAATTGGTTACTTACAAGCCCCATTTGGGGGTAATAAGGACCTACTTACCGAACATGAGAGATGTAAAAGAGCTTTTTACTCACTGTTTTCAGTGAGAAAAAGTAACTTTTAAAGTGGGAATGGTATAAATTTACAGTTTGTCATACAATATTGTCAATTTAACCTCGTGTTAGCAACTAACTCTGAGTTTAAAATATAACTCGGGTTCGTGCAAGTGGGCCTTAGATACATATTTATTTTTATATAAATAATGCTGGCCTGATTCAAGAAATACGGCCTATTTTAAATAGAACTTTTACTGAATATCCACCTTATAACTGACATGGGTCTGATTGTAACACGTAACTCCAGTAAAGAGGACCAACCTTTTAAACAGTTAGAAAACTTCTCCCAAGACAATAAATACGAAACAAATAAACTATTTTTACCTGAAAGATAAACTCTTAGGGTAACCAAGCTCGTATCGTTTAGCGAGGCTCTTGAATTTATTTAAAGTGAAAACACAAGAGCCAACACCGAGTACAAGCATTAAAATATAAGCACGTTATGCGGTTAACAAAAACACTGGTGCAGTTAAACTATACTAACCATGAATATAAGCTCGAAGTCCCGAAAGTCGGTCCTAATTAAAGCTGTAGTGCGGACTCGGCAGTAGGTATGTGGGCTGTCGGAACATCGTCCTACAGCCTGTGGACATAGAATAGATAGTGTGCAGAAGGTAAGTTCCTACCAAATACAGGGTATTTTTCCATGTGGTGTGGATATTTTAGTATGTTTTTGCGTAACAGAAATGATTAAATATGTATTTTTTTATTTTATCGCAAAATACTGAAGTTATCAATTATTGTTTTTTAAAGACGTTTATTTTGAAACAGTTTTTTTTTTGTCACGCGCATGTGACACGTGAGACTTGTTTTCCCTAATGCGCATACGATTTATTCATGCAAGCCGAGGTTTTCCAACTATATTATTTATAAAGATTCCGTGGCTCTGGAACACAATGTTCAACTGAAAAAAACAGGTTGTTTATTGAGCAGACCAAGTTTCTTTTGCTCCAGCCGGCGCAGGAAGATTACCCAACAAAAAAATAATATAATATTGAAGTGTTCTGTGAGCACCGATTTTAGACTCTTTGTAAGAAACTGACCTGTTCCTATCAAATTGTGGTTTAAGGTAAATGTTGTATATTATTAAGCCTTTTTATATATTAATAATTGAGAAGTAACTTTAAAAATGTGTAACGAATAATAATTTTACTCAAAAATGCATGTAATGTGGTCATTATTTTGACAATCTTGTTTGAGCAAAGTAGACTTTGCCGGTCTGTTTCAAGTAGCGGCCAGCAATGTTTTTGCTGGCCGCTCTACCAGGCCGGCAAAACATTGCCGGCCGCTATTTTGACGTTTCAACGTTTTAAAACCGGCCAAGTGCGTGTCGGGCCACGCACAGTGTAGGGTTCCGTAGTTGCCCATCAAAATACTTATGCGAATTAACTAAACTGATTCGCTGAATTTAATTTTAAAGAGAAGAATTTTCAAAATCGGTCCAGGAGTCTTTGAGAAATCGGGGAAAATACATAAAAAAAGATTACGACGAATTTAGAACCTCCCCCTTTTTTTGAAGTAAGTTAAAAATAGTTGACGATAAAAACCTACCTATCCCCAAAAAACATACCGTAAAAACATACCTATTACAGCTGTAAAAATAAAGTTGACAAACTTACATTTGCAGTTGAAGAGCATGTTCTCCGATACATTTTGTTTAGGAAAATATGTTATCCAAGTACATTTTATAAGTTGGTCGACTATTACTCGTAAAGTTGTAAAGCCTACTTAGTCATGATAATTTTCTTTTAAACTTCGTTATATATACTACTACTGTGAATTTTTTCACACCCCCAAACATAACCGTTTAGCTGGTAGAGGGGGGGACACTCGAGTCGAGCAAAATTTAGCACTTTAAAGCTTAATATTTAACAAATGAATTTTTTTATCAAAAAATTGTTAATGGAAACTATCAATATTTTTTAAAGACCTATTTAATGATACCCCACACTAAGGGGTACGCGAGAAAAAAAAAAAACATCCCCTCTTTACGTGTACAGGAGGTATCCTAAAAAAAAATATTTTACGAGATTTTATTTTACCACTTTTTCGGCACAACCAATCTGTATATTTACACCAAATTACAGCTCTCTAGTACTGTGCGTCTCTGAGCTAAACTGCGGACAGACGGACGGACGGACGGACGGACGGACGGACATGGCGAAACTATAAGGGTTCCTTGTTGACTACGGAACCCTAAAAAAACAAATGCAAAAAGATTTTATTTAATACACAGCTGTTTGTATATAAAGAGGTAGGCACAAAAAGATTGTATTCCATATTTAAAAAAAAAAATACAAAGAAGGAACAAAAGCGCGGTTCAGCGAATTTTTTATTTTTATTTAGTGACTTTTTTGCTTTAAGAGGATTGTATAACGGCTGCCTTTTAAAAAAAATGGTATTTAGAAAAACTCGTACTGTCCCTTTCGCGCGTTGAAAAAACCCCGATCGTGCGATAGAGAGCGTTGCAGCTCGCGACTGACTGTGAGTATTTTTTATATGAAATTTGTCTCTCGGGAGAAAACGTTTTTCACATACTAAATCACGTCCAATCTCTTAGATTCTGGCGTCAATCGTTTCAGCATATTATATTCTAGGTTTGTAGGTTTTGCTTTTTTTCTAAAACTTCTTTGTTTTTAAAATACAAAGGTTTTACTCCAATGAAGATTTTGTCATAAATATAGTAACTTTTAGGCGCCTGTTACTTTCAAACTATTATAAATTTTGAAAAAAAGAAAACCTATAAACCTAGTTTTTTACAGTGTCAGAAGCATTCTAAAAAATCATTGAGATAGGATAACATTTAGGGGCAGGAAAACGTTTTCTCTTTTAGTATGGACGAGCGCTCGGTAGACGACAGTCTTAAGTAAATGAAGTATTAAATGAAGAAAATATAGCAGTCAAACATCGCATTAAAATTATCGCAAACTATTAGTAAGTAATATGAAACCAGGAAAGTCGGTGTTGAATTTTAGTTAGGTACTGTATTTTTCATAATTGTTATTTAAATTAAATTTCTAGTTAATTAATAGGTATACATATATTTTATTTAAATCACTGCATTTTTGAGTAAAGCACTATACAAGCCTTGGCCCACTATGTCTACTTCGCTGGTCACGCTATGATTGCCTCGAGCTATAGCCTAGCTACGCTCTAGGCCTTCCAGCTTGGCCATCATTGCAGCCCTTGCTGTCCTTGCTGTAAAGGCCTCGACCTACGGCCTCGGCCTTTATCTCAGCTCGTCCATTAAGTGCTGCATGCTGACCGCGCTGTGTCGGCCTGGAGCTGCGCTACGCTGCGCTGTCGGCCATCATCAGTGCGACCAGCAAAGTAGCCATTATAGGCCGCGGCAGTAATGTACTAATACCTAGTTAAAAAGCAAACGTTTAAATAATGAAAAGTCATTATAAAACCGAAAACTGTCATTAAAATGAATGAAGGATTTGGTTTTTCACCGTTTAATGAGCGTGTGTAGGGTAGTTCAAAAAGTAAAGGAAACGAGGGCTATTTGCTGAAAAAAATAATTACTTTAAATTCAATTTGTTTGATTTATTTATTTAGTAGTGAACTCCAGGTAGGTACGGAAGTGTACAGATGGCCTTTTTTAGGGTTCCGTAGTCAACAAGGAACCCTTATAGTTTCGCCATGTCCGTCCGTCCGTCCGTCCGTCCGTCCGTCCGTCTGTCCGCAGTTTAGCTCAGAGACGCACAGTACTAGAGAGCTGTAATTTGGTGTAAATATACGGATTTGTTGTGCCAAAAAAGTGGTAAAATAAAATCTCGTAAAATATTTTTTTTAAGGGTACCTCCAGTACTTACACGTAAAGTGAGGATTTTTTTTTTCTCGCGTACCCCTTAGTGTGGGGTATCATTAAATAGGCCTTTAAAAAAT
This sequence comes from Agrotis clavis, assembly GCA_954870645.1. Lineage (NCBI taxonomy): Eukaryota > Metazoa > Arthropoda > Insecta > Lepidoptera > Noctuidae > Agrotis > Agrotis clavis. The sequence goes on from OX940920.1 coordinate 16,031,936, forward strand.
AATGATAGTTTCCATTAACAGTTTTTTGATAAAAAAATTCGTTTGTGAAATATTAAGCTTTAAAGTGCTAAATTTTGCTCGATTCGAGTGTCCCCCCCCTCTACCAGCTAAACGGTTATGTTTGGGGGTGTGAAAAAATTCACAATAGTAGCATATATAACGAAGTTTAAAAGAAAATTATCATGACTAAGTAGGCTTTACAACTTTACGAGTAATAGTCAACCAACTTATAAAATGTACTTGAATAATATGTTTTCTTAAACAAAATGTATCGGAGAACATGCTCTTCAACTGCAAATGTAAGTTTGTCAACTTTATTTTACAGCTTTAATAGGTATGTTTTTACGGTATGTTTTTTGGGGATAGGAAGGTTTTTATCGTCAACTATTTTTAACTAACTTCAAAAAAAGGAGGAGGTTCTAAATTCGTCGTAATCTTTTTTCTTATGTATTTTTCCTGATTTCTCAAAGACTCCTGGACCGATTTTGAAAATTCTTCTTTTTAAAATTAAATTCAGCGAATCAGTTTAATTAGTATTTTGATGGGCAACTACGGAACCCTACACTGTGCGTGGCCCGACACGCACTTGGCCGGTTTTTTTTTAAATAAACCTTACTAGGAATTTTAACCTGTAAGTTTTGTATTGTGGTTATTGCGTTCACAAACAGAACCTTACATATTGTAACGCACGCTTTTCAAGATATCGCCTCTGCAGCTCAGCCAGTCAGCCATAGCCAGTTAACAGGAGCCAGCTAGAATGTAATGCCTAGGCAAGATATCGCCTCTGCAGCCCTGCAGCCTTGGCCGGACTGCCATAGCCAGCCAGCCAAGCCAAAAGCCTTTTAGCAAGCCTGCTAAGCCGCTAGCCATGCCGTCACATCCTTCCACGAGATCAGGCCTGATCTTTGGAGAGGATGTGACCAAGGAGTCTTATTTACAGGAAATGATGTGACAGTTCCTGCCACAAAGCATGTAACTTTATGGTTGCCTGTCAGACAGCCGTCAGCCATGGAAAATACGAGTTGTGCCTATCATGATATTCTGATCATTTGTTAAAGCAAGGAAATATAACCGATTGCATTTATACCGTCTACAATTATTTACCACGCCATTATTCCTGAGTTTTACAATATACAAACACCCAGACCCAAAACTAATACTTGTAGATCATACAAGTATTTCCGTACGGGGATAGAAACTGCTATACACACCTCGCAGTCGACCGTTTACCCACTGCACCTACCATGCCGTCCGTACATTACACTAGTTAAACTATTTCAGTAAACATTTGTGTTAAATTGGACACTATTTTAACTAGATATAGCGTTCGAAAAACAAGGGAACGAGAAATTCAGCTTTGTGAGTAGTGGTTGCGATGGCCTAGTGGTTAAGGCGTCTGGGCCTGTAGCCAAACGGCAAGCAACAATCGTTAACGTTCAGCAGTCGCTAATACATTAGCAACTTTATACCCCATCGCATAAAGTTGAAAATCTAGTAAAGACTGCTGAGCGATAGCGAAAGAAACAAACGAAAACGATCTGTAATCTTTGATAGATTTTCAACTTTATGCAATGGGGTATAAAGTTGAAAATGTATTAGCGACTGCTGAACGTTAGCGAATGTCGCTTGCCATTTGGCTATAGGGCCTGGAGTACCTATCCAGAAGACGCAGGATCGAACCCTGCTCGCAACTGAATTTTTCGTTTCTTTAAAAATATCTTTGCGAAGACGCGACGCAGGCGTTATTGCGTATAAAAATATACCTAACTTTAGATATAATAGGTACCTACTTCAATTCCTTAAATTACCTTTTAGCATAATTAGCATATAAAGTGCACACTGTTGGTGTCCAGGCCTCCTCTCTGTGGGTGGATATTCCCTGTAAGTCATAATACATAATCCACTTCGCAGGCCCAGTGCGGCACATGTCAAAATTACATGTATTCGAATCAGGGTAAGACATGTCGGTTGGTTATGTGGACGGCGAGTAATGGGCGACTCGTTGTCCGATCATGATACATACCCGGGTTGACGGCGCGTCGTGTTCCACGCGCACCTCAAGATGCTGTCAGCAATATTACGGGGCCTTAGAGGGCCAAAGCCTGACGGTCGCGGGTCTAACGAGTAACCGTGGCCCCAGAACGTAAAGGGCACCGTGGATTTTAGTCAGTATAAATCTGACAGTTGGGTGGGAGGACTCATTAAACGATTTTACCACGTAGACAAAAAAAAGGACATGTCGGTTTCTTCACGATGTTTTTCTTCACCATTTTGAGAGCAGAACTGATGACATAAATTACCCAAACTAAAGCGCCTGTCTAGGTTCAAACACACGATGTACAACTCGTAAGTCGGTCACCACTGCTTCGTACAAATCGTAGGTATACGGTCGTACCACAAAAACTTTTAAACGTCTGTTGAACACTTGTCTAAAATAATAATAATAATAATAATATTCCACAACTATCACACTACGCCATCTTATAGTCCCAAGCTAAGCAAAGCTTGTGTTATGGGTACTAGACAACTGATAAACATACTTATATATTTCTAAATACATACATATTATAGATAAATTACACCCAGACACAGAACAAATGATCGTGCTCATCACACAAACATTTGTCCTGGGTGGGAATCGAACCCACGACCTCCGGCATAGCAGTCAGGGTCACTAACCACTAGACCAACAGGCTTGTTGATGTCAGATCAAGACGTTGAAATAAGGTCCACTTTGCAGTCACACTTTTTTTACACAAGTGTTCAACAGATGAAGTTTTTGTAGTAAGGCTGATAAAGTTTTAAAACGACATGATTGGCGCAGTGGCTGAGCGATCGACTGCTGCGCAGCGTGTCACGGGTTCGATCCCCACACGGAACAAATATTTGTATGATCTGCAAGTAGGTAGTTGTTCCGGGTCTGGGTGTTTGTGTATGTGAGATTCTGTATTTGTAAACGCACCCACACGTTACAGGAGAAAATCCTCGTGTTAAAAAGTTAAAAAAAAAATATATATATCATCCGCTCCCCGTTGTTTCCTATCAGTATGTCCTCAACACTACAGATAAGCTTAAAATGCATCGGTAATGAGCTTGCACAGCCTAACTAGTCGGGTGAGCATAAGAGGATTTTTCGCTCGCATTTTCATTGTAATTTATACTCTGTGATAACTATGCTTTCCTGTGTACTCTGTGCCTTTTTTATGCGGCAAAACTTTTTGCTGTTAAAAGGTAGGTATGCAGATAGTGAATGCTGTTGTACGTTTATTTAAGTAGATATAATTATGAGTCGTTAGAAACTACAGTACCCAATTATTTTAGTTTTATGTATGAGTCAGCAAATAACTTTCTCATATTCCTTTTTTATTTTGAAAGCCTTTCTGATAATTCTAATTATAAACATGAAAAAATAATATGTACATTTTTTAGATTTTATATTTAGACAATTTAATTAATTTCAATTAATATATTTAAATCATAAACATAAATAATGCATTAAGTATTTTGTTTATAGTTACACTAAAAATAATCCCATCAAAAACATAAATGTGAAATGGGAGCCAAAGCCAAGCATAATAGTTTGGTATTATGCCTTGGTTGTTGAATTCATCAAAAAAAGAAGTGAAATCTAAATAGGTGCAAAGTTTAATGGTCAGTTCTGAAATTTATTTAAAACAACATTAAATAGATTTCTTTTTATAACTAAGGATCATACATTGTAGCCTAATTTCTTGCTTGGCTATTTCTCATAAAATACGAATTATATTGTGGCCTTCATAATTTCTAAACCTGTAACTTCTCAGTTTTATTTTATTTTTCCGAAAATTTGGCTTGCTGGTAGTACTAACCATCGAACAATTCGTATATGAGAACTAGCCAAAGCAAGAAATTAGGCTACAATGTATGATCCTTAGTTATAAAAAGAAATCTATTTAATGTTGTTTTAAATAAATTTCAGAACTGACCATTAAACTTTGCACCTATTTAGATTTCACTTCTTTTTTTGATGAATTCAACAACCAAGGCATAATACCAAACTATTATGCTTGGCTTTGGCTCCCATTTCACATTTATGTTTTTGATGGGATATCATTACTTTTTGTACATAAATCTTACACTGTTGATCGCTAAAGTAAATATTGAAACAATAAATAATAATAAATCTCAGTTAATAACTGTAGGGGATGTTAGACACGGGACACCGTTCGTTGCCGGCAGGAAGGGAAGTTCGATTTTTACGGACAAGGATTTAATATAATACCAATATTTTTTATATTCGTATTGGTTCATACATTTGCCTGTTCATATTTCATGTTCAATACTTTTTTTTTAATCATGTTCCCAAAACCTTATACTAATCGCCTGACCATCTTAACACCGCGATTCAGGATCGTGACGTAATTGCACAACGCCATCTAGTGGGTTACGTGTAATAAATACGAAGATCAACTATTCTTAATAATAAGTACAAAGACGCGAATACGAGTACATGGATTTTAAAAAATTAGGGTTGTGTTTAACATGTTATGTATTCACGTAAAGATCATAAAATCCACATTTCACAAATAGAGTTTAGGCACTAATGAAGAAATGCCATCTAGTGTTTCTTAAATAAATCAATCCGTCATTGATTTAGTGCATGGTGCAGTGAGTGTCTGAAAATGATAAAAGGTAGCGCTAGTGTTTGTATAATACGGTTAGTTACGCGTAATAAATACGAAAATCAACTATATTCGTAATTACAAGTACAAAATTTAGAATATTTGAATTAAAAAAATTAGGGTGGTATTTAACTCGTTTACATTCACGTAAAGATCATAAAATCTACATTTCACAAACAGAGTTTCGGCACTAATTGAGCAACGCCATCTAGTGTTCGGTTTACATCAATCCTTCATTGATTTCGTGCATGGTGCAGGAGTTCCTGAATATGATAATAGATGGCGCTACTGGTTGTTGAATACGGTTAGTTACGCGTAATAAATACGAAAAACTACTTTAATTCTTATTTTTAAGTACAAAAACGGGCATTTAAAAAATGTAGGGTGGTATTCAACTCGATAAATATTCACGTAAAGATCTTAAAATCCACATGTAGAGATTTACAGGCACTAATTATAAGTTAAGTGAAAATTATAGTAAAATGATAAAAAATTACCAGTTTCAGATTTTTTCCTTTGTATACACGTAATTACCTATCTGCATGCCAAATTTGAACTTTCTAGGTCATCTGGAACTAGGATATAGTTTTGATCTATAGGTCAGTCATAAAAATGACGATTTTTGGTCGTTAATAACTAAATAACCGTTTGAGATATGTTTATAAAATTTGGAACACATATCAATCTCGCCAATCTCAATATATGTTCCAAATTTGACAAGTCTAGGTTAAATAGTTTTTGAGTTATGAGGGGCTAAAAAGTGCCTCCAAATGGTTCGTGTAATATTACACACTGTGAGCGCGCCTACGCCTGTGCTTTGCTTTGGCTGGCCACTCTCAGTCGCGTGTCTAGATACACACCATGACTTACTAAAGAATCATGAATTTTTGAATTTTCTCGAAGTAACACAAGAATTTTAGAACATAAATCATTGAAATAACATTTAATATTCTCACAATACATATTTAAAACGCTATCAACACAGAACTGTATAATTTCCTCTTCGCAAATGGAAAGAGCAAAAGAAATAATTATTCCGTTTGTGAATATTGCAAAGGCTTTGAATTTCCTGCGGTAAACGAGGTAGTCGCTTCGGTTTCCCGGTAGCTCCACTCCTTAGGACGTTCATGTAAGCGAACTATTATCTACCGTTTTCAGACGGACATGATGTACTCATATGCCAAGAGACGACGGAAGAGATCGTAGTAAGTATGTATTTCTACTTACGACCTTTTGGTTTGTAACAGCTCGGAGATTAAAAAAAAAGTTATGCAATAATTATTCAATTCGGCTGAATGTGAATCGTAGGTACTCGAGCTTGAGCTTGAAGGATTCCTAATCATGTCTGTTGTAAAGGAGCCCCCTTAAATATTTATTTTTGTTCTTTTTTTAGTATTTATTGTTATAGTAGCACAGAAATACATTATCTATGAAAATTTCAACTGTATAACCATCATGGTACATGAGATATAGCGCCTGGGGATAGACAGAGACTGTCTGTGTGTATATATGTTACCACAAATTAAAATCAATCAAAATTGTATAAAAAAGTGTTCTACCTACGTGTTCAGGCTCCGCGTAAAAGGTATGGAACCTAAACAAACCGAACATCGGGGTGCCTAAGAGTTATTGGTGCCTCTGAAAGTAGACGTCAGAGGCACCCCGAGATTCGATTTCACACATTTCCGGGCGATTTTCATTAAACATATTATGCATAATTATTAAATAATTCATATCCTATTTAAAGATGAAATGATAGTGTTAGTGACCAACTGACTTTGTCAATTTAACACAAATTCAAAGAACCTAATCTTCGAAAACTTCATCCTTCACAATGTCCAGAAATCAACTACAGTGCTGAATAATGTCGCAGTTCAAAATTAATAGACCTTAGCTCGCCGCTCGACCAATGTATTACGAGTTAATAGAGAGACGACCTAGTTCCTAACTAATGAAAACCAGTTAAATTCCGTCACAATGTTTCTTTGTCACCTAAATTAGCATGAAAACTACATCAAAACAATTGAAAATCTCGTTATGCATATGAAAATGGTGTCGTGAATCAAAAATGTGTGAACCTTTGTACTGCAGTGCACATTTAGTGAATATATTACGCTGCTTAGTTGGCTCGTGTGCTTGAAGTAACATTACAGTCCCCGTGGAAAAGCTAAATCTTCCCGACGACGGTAAAGAAAATGTCCACGTCTGCATGTTCCTAGTCCACTCTTGAACAAGTATAGGTCGTTCAGAAACGGTCTTTGCGTTTGATACTAAAGTGCCAGTTTATTTTCTTTAGTGACCGTTTTATTTGTCCCTGTCGTGTGACCGTATTGTTTAAGACCATTGTATGTTTATGATAAATATGGTAATGTTTATTGTACAATTCTGTAGTGTCTCTTTTGTGTTTGAAAAGTTAAAATCTTAATTAACATCGGAATGGTTGTAATATTTCAAAATTGTTGAAGTATTTTATGGAATAAACTTGTTCTATTTTGCTTCTCGTGGGATCTAACACTAAAATTATGCGTTTATTTTACAGTTGGACGGGGCAACTAAAACTACCTTTACATTAGCAAAGTTTTTGAAGCGTGTAAAGGGTTCATTCAAGATTTTTTTTAAAATAAACATTGCCCCTCACTATACCAAGATGTTCTATATCATAGATACGTTTACCAATATTAAAACTCATAAATCAAGAACAAACTACTTGTAGGTCATAAAAATATATGTTCCGTGCAGAAAACGAACCCGCGACAAGCAGAGAAGAAGTCAATCACTCACCCGCTGCAAAACCGTGCCGTCAAATTAATATTACACAACTGATGTGTGATTTGTAGCCAAGAATTGCCGAGGGTTTTATCGTACTCTGGTGCTTATTTTTTACTTTTAATAGTCGAGACACTATTCTGATGTAAACGATGTCTGGCACGTGTAAAATAACATTAAATATAAATAATAAAATATCCTTTTGTATACGCCAACATTGTTACAAATATCGCCAACAAAGGTGGATAGGTCAAACCTATTTAATTGCCAACAGTACATTTATAAACGAGACGTCAAACTGGCAAAAACACAGCAAGGTCCTTCCAGAAACAATTTAATATTCCCAAAACGGACTCAATATTATAAACAACAAACAAAAAGGTTATATTGTGGAACAATACCGGGAGCCTCTACCGATCCGGATTGTCCGATCTCTACACCGGGTAACTAAAATTAACTGATCCTAACCTTGTTACTCGAGACCGTTTTATAAGGTACACGAAACTAAAACTTCACATCTTGCTTCTAAGAGGAAAGATAAATAGGTACGTACAAGTGAACAAATCAAATTCTAAGGATGCGGCTTGAATGCTCAAGTTTATGTTATGTGTTCGAGTCATAACACTTGACCCTCAAGATAGGCGTTGATAAAGGGATTACTTTACAAACTCGTTGATAGAACCTCTTTGTCTAATCCTGAAGTTATTCAATTACGGAACAATCTTGATCTTTAGATACTGATAGGTTTTCAGCTTGTTAAAACGAAAATCAGGATATTAATATAGGGTGAATTGCAAGTAAATGAAAACCTGTTTGGCGTCCTTTAAACCACGCGATGTTCCAGCCGAGTATGGGTACGCGTTACAAGGCTTTTTATGTTTTTTTTTTACAGAAATGTTTTGCTTATAAGGGCATTGCGGTCCTGAAAAAGAGCAAGAAGCTGAAGGAAAAGGTTTTTAATCAGTCAAGTCTGTCAATTCCTTCCACTACACTCGTGAGCGTGACACCGGAACGTAAAGGGCTATTGAAAGACATGGTTGATTTGTGGTTTTAGACGGTACGAGTCTGACAGTCCCTCTCGTCCCTTTCTGTGGGGGAGGACTCATGATGATTTTACCAAGTAAAAATATTAACAAAAAACCCTACTGCGTAAAACTAATTAAAAAATAAAAAACTAAAATGAAAGAAACAAGCCTATTAGTTTAGAATTCTTTTAAGTAATACTAAATAACTACACAATTGAAATAGTTTTATAATCGATGCACACATAAAAAAAAAAAAAAACAAAAATTCTAATGCAGAACATAACGACTCACAGTCCGGGCCCGTCGGGAAGATTTGATTGGTAATATTTGAATGGGCCCTGACTGTGAGTCACGGGGTATACGTAAGACTATCGTTTATTTGTTTGTACAGATATTTTGTCAGAGGAGACCCGTTTCAACACAAAATTGGCTAGCAACTTTCAAAGCGACAGACGGTTAACCACCAAGACCTCCTAACTGACATATTTTGACAAATTGGTTTTTTCGCGGATTCTCTTCATAAATATTGTATCTCACATAATAGAAAAATCTTCTATTTATAATTCGTAATATTTCGGGTATTTTTACAATCATGGAATTATCTACTAACTTTACGAGCACGAACTTTGGTGGCATTTGCTGCTAACTCCAGCGTGTGCCTTACAATTTGTACGAATTCGTCGCAGGTTCGCGCGCTCTCGGCTTTAAAAGTAAGTTTTATTGTATTTTTTGTTAAAATTAGTTAATTATTCGTTATTAGACTTAAATGTTAGTTTGATTCAAACGTTATTTCCGCGGTAGTAGTTTGTTCTTACTTATAAATTAGCCATAAATACGAAATACGTAGATAGACGGTATTGGTAGTAACATTTTTTCGTATCTGTTCAGGATATTACGGTGTAGGTAGCAGTATTTAGGAGTTTTTATACTCAAAGGTTTAAGTAATTAATTTAGATTTGTTTTAAGAAATGTGTTGTTTCTATTTCAGGATGAGTTCTCTTTGAACAAGAAACTTAGTCAAACTTTATTTGGAGTCTGAAAAACAAGATGCAGACCCAAAACAATGCCAAAAGCAATCATCCACAGAGCTGCTCAAGGCAGGGGAACACCTGACTTGATAGAGCTTGTAAAGCTCGACGTATTATTATTTTTCAAAAAGGGCGATAACACGCTTCTTAAGAACAACCGCCCCGTTTGTCTCCTGACCCATGTCTACAAGTTGTTTTCGAGAGTTATCTCGAAACGTCTCGCCCAAAAGTTCGATGATTTCCAGCCGCCACAGCAGGCCAGATTTCGAAAAGGCTACAGCACCGTAGACCCCATACGTACCCTCAGGCAAATAATCCAAAAGACCGAGGAATATTATCAGCCTCTGTGCCTAGCGTATGTGGACTACGAGAAAGCCTTCGATATTGTTGAGAACTGGGCTGTGCTGGAGTCCATGCAGAGATGCCTCACCGACTACCGCTACGTTGAGGTGACGAGATGTCTGTATAAGGCCGCAACAATGACCGTGCAAGTACAAGAACAGAGCACAAAACCGATACAACTGCGTTGAGGGGTAAGACAGGGAGACGTCATCTCTCCGAAACTGTTTACAAACGTATTGGAAAACGTTTTCAGGACGTTTGATTGGAAAGGACGGGGTGTAAATATCAACGGTCAGTACAACCCGCATCACCGATTGGCGGATGACATTGTCATCATGTCAGAGTTTTTGCAGGACCTGGAAGTAATGCTGAGAAGCCTAAGCGATTCTTCAAGGCGTGTGGGTCTCGAAATGAATTTAGACAAAACCAAACTCATGCTCAATGGTCATGTCATCCCGAGATCTGTAATTGTAAATGGTGCTGCCCTCGAGGTTGTGTAAGAATAACTTTGGTGTCCTCGACTCACCTGGGTGATAATATCACCCAGGTAGTATCTTTCGGAGGTGAATCGAGGACACCAAACTGAGAAGGAAGCAACCAGAAGGATACGCTTGGGCATTCGGGAAGCTGCGTTATATCTAAACCAGGGTTTATAACTAGTGTGTCCTGCCCGTAATGACTTCGAAGAAGAAACGTGGACTCTTACCATAGGCCTGGTCCACAAATTTAAGATTGCTCAGGGTGCAATGAAGAGAGTAATGCTCGGAATTTCTCTCACATGAAATGCCAAAATCTCCTATCTACATTAATTCATCCATAAAAAAAAAAACTAAAATATCTGCTATCTTACTTACCCATTTATTAAAATAAAGTAAAACAATAAATTTATCATAAAACAGTAAATAATCATATTTAAAACCAACTATATTTTTGCTTTAGTCATATTTGTCCTAATGTCAAAACTACAAGGTTTTTTGTGCCTACTGAAAAGTTTTGAGATATTGAGTTAGGAGTTCTTGGTGGTTAACCGTCGTGGTACCATTATTTTAGAATACGGATACCATATAGCTCCCCGAAATAGTTTAGTTAATGAATTAAAGATTGAAACAGAGCTATAATATATGCATTAGCCGTGGACCATTTCCGTTGTATACGACCCAGTATCTAGAAACTACTATGTAACTTCACGCTTTTTACTCCCGAAGAGTAAGGCATCTGTGTACCTAATAATACACCCAATTACCATCGCATTATGGAGACAAACCTATTGTTAATCAAGCTGTGTAGCTGTTACTGAGAAATATGTAATAAACCTTGGACTGACCTGGGAATAGAACTTAGGACGTCATGTTCAACAGCGACCACTGGACAAATCAGACAGTTGAATCAAGAAAATAATAAAAATACGAATTTTCTTATCGAGACAAATTCATCAAAGTATTTTTGTTCAGAATCTTCTTCAGAGACAATTTTAGATCAGTCGAATCGGTCCTCATTTCCGCTGGGTATTAAATAAAATATTTGACTCAATGAGCCATTGAGTTTTGCCTGCGTTTTTCCTGCGCCATTATTAAAATAAACCCGATCCGGATCCGGTTAGTATATTTTGGTGCCGGATCCGCCGGATAACCGGATCAGGTTTTCAGTAATGCAACTCCTAGATGTACCAAAGATGAAATAAAAAATAAAAGAATTTTTAAAATATCTAAGCACAGGACGTTGACAAAACAAGCTTAACCTACCGTAATAGTTGACGCCGTTCCGTAATAATGCAGAGCTGGCACATGCGTTAAGTTTAAAAAATAAACATTCCACATTCGCCCAGTGTTTGCACACCCTGTATTATTCACTCAACTTCTGGCTTTTCCATGAAAGAACCAGTAGATTTACAGTCTGTTATTATTGCCAAAGTTTCTAGCTTCTGCAACGTTAGTATACCAACTTGAAAACTAAATGAAAATTATTATAATATGTATGAATACGATTGTTTTATTTATTGCAATAGTTTGTTTTGCTGGTAAGCCTCGACATGTTGGTGTAGTTAGTTTTTCTAACTTTAGAAAGTTTAGCGGTAGCGGTAATGTTAGATATTATTTTATTTTGAAAGCAACTTTGTTAGATAACGGCTTTGTTCAAGTACAACGAGAATTTGAGAATGTGGTGTTTTGATTTGTTTGGAGTAGAGTGTGTCTGACAGAAAATTTCAGGGTCTTAAAACATTCGTACACTCTTTCGTGCCTATTAGAACTTATTTCAGAAAATCGATCATCAAACCGCGGTTCTGTTCTCCCGCTCTGAAGTGAACTTGGGACTGGTCTAAACCTAGAACTAGAACTTGAGTGACTTAGAACCGCCTTGTTCCTACAGTTGTCCTTTGTGATCCAGGGCTAAGCTAAATTTCGCAACTCTAGCAGGCATTTGGCATTATCGAGCCAGGTCAATTTGCTGACAGCTTCTTGATGCACGCGTGGAACACAATGCGCTGTCAACTTTGATAGACTGTAAGTCGATGGTAATTTTTCCAACTAGCTGGGAGCTAGTAACAGTCAAAAGCAGATAATGTTGTCGTCAAACAAATCTTCTTGTGTGCCAATAAATTTGTTAATAATTATTACAAGTAGTCGATGCTATCGCATTAGGTTTGTAACCTGTAATGTTAGTATTAGAGTTTTTTAAATAAATAATTAAATAAATAATTATATTCCATTTGACATAAAACGTGGCGCAACATTATTAATAATAATAAAAGTTTTTATTGACATAAAAATAAATAATACATTTTCGTTTAAAACCCTGACTCCTGAGCTAGGTGAGACCTGTGTTACAGGAGTCAGTGCCTTCACCCGTTCTTAACAATTTAAATGCAATAAATCAAACAAATAATCACTTAAAACTAATTTTAATGCAGGCCTGCTATTGTGTGGTGTGTGTTGTGCGTGTGTGTGTGAGTGCCTGAGTATGGGTGTGTGTATGCGTTACGTTACCCAAGCGTGTTTCAAAGCATTATTGTGGAAACCCATTTGACAAATTTAGTGTAGAAGATTTTGGGAAGCACACGAGCGCTCACATTACTATTTTCAACGACGATATAATACTAGACTCCTAATAACAGGCGACCGATGTCTGTCAACAGATTAGGCAAAAAAGTCTTATTTCGTCTCATTTCGACCAATCCTGTGAGCCGTAAACATACGTTGAGACAGAACAGACCTTGAGTTAGCCAATCACAACGCAGTACCCCGTCCCCCTCGCTTACGTAGTACCTCAGCAAGTTGGCAGAATAATTTTTGTTCCTTAGATCGTGCATGCGGAGTCTAGTATTATATCGTCGTTGACTATTGTGATATTATTTCTTTCATAAACAATAACTAAGCACTATGTGATGTACTCGTGTTATTGACCAAAGCATAAAAAACCTTTCATGAAATTGTGAAATAATTTGAATAATTAACAATATGTGTTCCGTAACCAATTAATATTCGTAATCTACTATTCTCCGTCTTTACTTTTACCAGTGACTTGAAGATAAAAACCTACAATAAAAACAAATGACTCCTGCCTTAGACGTTAAATAGGCGAGAATAAAAAACTTCTCGTCATAAAAGTTTATAATCTAAAGTTGGAAACTTTATTACTTAAAAGGTGCTTGTAAAACTTTTTAGAGGTCTGGTTTTTAAAGTAATCCAGGTACGTTAAATTTTATATGTCCACGTGAAAATGCTTTTTAAAAATCGATGTTTGACATAGCCTTTGGACCAATTCTAGTGGGTTTACCAGATTATTGTTGCCGATGGAGTCCATAGGCAAAGTCTGAGGCATTCCATGACTGTAAAGCTGATGTCGTTCTCAATCGCACACATTTTGCAGTCGTAGTATTATTTCTTGCTATTAAAAATTCATTTGTTGTTCACTAAATTTAATTACATTATTGACGACGCATGTTCATAAATACATAAAATATTAAACTGTAAAACTGCTCCCACAAAAATTCTTCTTAGAGTAAAATTATATTTTTTTCATACACACTCTAGCCAACTAATAGGCGCTTTATGCTAATTCGTATATCTCTCCATCTAACCTAGAACAAGTTTGCAGATCAAACCTTACCAACCTGGGAGCATGTTTGACATGTACAACCTTTACGAAACATGGGACCCCCATAAATCACTACGACGAACAACCAACGGATCGCGATATAATTACCATACTGTTGTTACGAGAATCAGTGATCGCTGTCACTTTAATTTATTCATGTACTTAATGGATTCTGTTGTTCTTCAAGTTGGTACAGTGTCGAGTTTAATGTTTTTATTATTTAACGAATATGCGTAGCGCAGTGTCGCACGTTTGTCGTAGCAGTGTGGCGTAGCACTTTGCTACGCTTACAGATAAATATATTGTTACGATTTATGATTCTGTTAGCATTCTGAAGCTGAAATAGGTATGTGGGAACTGATTAATAATATCTATTCATATAACCTCTTACTACAGTAAAGACGGAGGGGAAGTTAAAGGGGAAAATATACAAATCTGTGATTGGACCTGTCGTATTGTATGGATCGGAATGCTGGGTTATGAAAAAGATGGATGAGAAACGATTGCATGTAGCGGAGATGAAAATGTTGAGATGGATGTGTGGAGTGACAAGAATAGATAAAGTAAGGAATGAGTTTATAAGGGAAGTTTGAAAGTGGCGCCTGTTACGGAAAAAATGAAAGGGAATCGTCTGTCTTGGTATGGACATGTGATGAGGAGGGATGACACCCATGTGACGAAGAGAGTGATGTGTATGAATGTTGATGGATGGAGAGGAAGAGGAAGGCCAAAGAAAAGATGGATGGATTGTCTAAGGAATGTTATGAAAGAATAAGGAGTAAATGATACTGTGACGTGTGATAGGGGAGAATGGAAGAAGAAAACGTGTTGCACTGACCCCAAGTAAAATGGGATAAGGGCAGGAAGAAGGAGAAGAAGAGAACAGTAAAGACGGATCAACAGTTCTGGGGGCTACTTTTTAAACAACAACAATGATTATAAAACTCCTGGAATTCATGCAAGTCTAGTCTACTTTTATCTTGAGTAGATCCTGCCCCGACATCCACATCTTGAAATCAGGATTCAATGAAAAAAAAACAATAGTCACTAGATCCATCATGGATCTGACCAATGTATCTTATGAGATTGAACCTAAAATCTGTATTAAAGGCTACATTATTAGCGGAGTACATAGCCTAGCGGATAATCGCACGATCATGAGTGACGGGGTCGATTCCCAACCAGTACAAAGTACTCTCTTCCGCGGCCGCGGGACTGGCGTATCAAGTAACCGTGACTCGGGAACGTAAAGGGCTATTGAAGGAAAACCGTGGATTTTAGTCAGTACGAGTCTGACAGTCCCATCTCCCGGGATCATTCACATTAGGTAACATACACATGTAACACCCAGTTACTACGTTACCTATGTGAAAAGTTTAACCAAAGGCCCATGTTTCTTTCACTCTCCATGAAATGTGTCAAAATAAGTTTGAAAGCCATGTCAGAGAACTAATGCATTGACGGGAGTTCGGACGGTCAACACAATAGGAACTACCATCCATTTCATTCCATTGGATGATTGGAAAACTTTCCAGTGTACATACCAAACTCATTTTGAGTTTTCCTTATTGCCCGATCACGAGTTTGCCACTGTGAACGGCGACTCAGCGCGGGGCGGTCAGTGATGAGATCAAATGTTTGTGACAGGCCACGAGGCCCCGCCAGTGGCTAATTCGCGTACTTACAAAATAACTAATGTCTAATTCACGCCGCCTGTCGCAGTGCTTACCGCTTATATTAGGGACTTTACTCATGGCGCGATGCGATGCAACGCGATTCGTGCGATATCGAGTCGATTGCCGATTTAAGTTGCACGTATTTACTAATGGAGTGATGCAATGCAATTCGAACGTGCAATTCAAAAATCCACCTTACTACTACGACATAAAGGCGCTGCAAACCAAAGGCAAAAGATGTCGCACGAGACGAATAGTTGCGCAATCGAATTTCGAACACAGAATCATGTGCATTGTCATTACGAGTAGGACGTACATACATTTCGATATCGAGGAGATCTGTGAGCGATAAATCCTCAATCCGTGCGACTCCATTATAAAACATTAGCGAATCGGCCATACATTTTCTTCAGCCGGACGCTTGTGTGATATCTGACCGATATCGTCAATCGATGCAATTCGATATCGCGTCGCGCTATGAGTAAAGTCCCTTAGACGAAAGTCGTGAACCGGCCATTAGCTCTAATGGCCTGTTTTTAGTTATTAGCTTTAATGTTCTCTAGAACATTTGAGAAAAGGGCTGTAACCTGTCACTTATGGATAAACATGGAGGAAAGAAGATCGATCGCTTTTTGGTATGTTCAATAAAAAAATAATTCAGTACGGTTGAAGCTTTTTTTTCTGCCTGAATGACAGATAGCGATGTCTTCAGCGAAAAGCGCCAACTGAGTCGCTTGTCCTATAGGAATGCCGCTAGTAAATAGCGCGAAGGTTAGTGGAGATAGCACGGCACCCTGAGGGACCCCGGCTAGAATCGGGTGTGTACGGTTGAAGTAGTGGCTCAGCGATATTTATATGGCCTACGGGTAGTTGTTCAGGGTCCAGCCGTTTCTGTACGGGAATAAAATGATATGTTTATAAAAACAGTTCACGATACAGAAGATACCAACCCGCACTAGGCCTGCGTGGTGTGTCCCAGCAGAGGGAACATTTATCGGCTGATGATGATGGAGATGCAACATATTACAAGTATTGGTAGTTTAAAAAAATACTTTGGGGCAGTTACTTTAAACAAACAGGAATCTTTCATACAAGTTCAGGTATTTCATAATTTTGGTAGTGCACAGTACCTACTACCAAAAATTATGAAAAATTTCACTTTCCAAAATATCCCTCGAAAAAAAGAGCGTTGGCAAAGCATGAACTGAATTCATGGTAAAATTTTGCGCAACAATGCCCTTTTCATTCCTTGCAAGTTATATTTCAATTATGTGTAAGACTGTAAGCTTAAAGCAGAATTCAGCAAAAAAAGTATTTGCAGCAATTACCCCGTTTCCCTGTTTCGTATTACTCCGTACATTAAAGTACAAGTAGGAGCTAGCTAAATGACGGGTAAACTAACAAGGTAAATGTTTCACGGAAGTGACGTAACTACCTCATTAAGACTATGGGGCTCCTTGATATGTAACTAAAATAGAATCATGTTTGCTACCCCTGTTCTTGTAAGGCCGGGAGTTGCCAACATTTTAGCTTATTTGAGTTTTGTAGTGCACAGTAAAGTCGAAGAAGAGCAGGGGTAACCTACGAGTAGTATAAACGGCTTCGACTTACGAGTAGACATGGGTTTGAACTCAAGTAGACATATTACATTGCGTATTTTCATTGCCATTGCGCCCTCAAAACGGTGAAGGAAATCATCATAGGTAATAAAACTGGCATATCATAGAAGAAAAAATAAATGAGCATGTCACTATGACGACCAGTATACTGGGTTCACGAGGTAGACTTTACACCACTTCTTATATGCTTGTAGTGCCGTCCACACCTAGAATTCGCGTTACAATACACTGTGGATTACATTACGCGTTACACCAGTCTGGACCCGGCTTTATGCTGATGATGGTGCTTGGACTGCATGGTGCTACGTATCCTAAATTCGCACATTGAAATGTGTATCTATTCGTGTGGTAAATAAAGTTAATTATTGAGTCGCTTTATTTAAAAGTTTCGCATCTTGGTGTATACTGATTCTTACCTCAGTCTTTGGGGATTACAACCGTGATAAACGTAACGTATGATCATGACCAAATATTTGCAAAAGTTTATGAATACTCATACTAACAAGCTACTAGTACCAAAGTGATAAGTCCAGTAAGGGTTAGTTCACGGGGTGCTAAGACAGGAAACCTCCACGTGCGCCCGTGGACTGGAGTTCCGTCTCAAAGAAAAATGTCTGTAGTATATTTTCAGATGAAGTTAAAATGTCTTAGTTCTAGAAGTCGAGACACAAGGAAACTTTACGTATTTTACCATGTGTTCAACTGAACATTCCGTCTACTGAATGCGTTTGGTTTCGTGGGATTTTTTAAAGAAAACTGATAAATGGGGTTACACTCAGAGCATTTTAACGGGTACGGAATGCAAAAATAAGTAAAGGTAAATCCATTCATAGAAGTTACTGAGACTTAAATGTATGGAGACATTATCATAAAAAATCGCATGGGATTTTTCTGTGTCTTTAAACTTAAAAAAAAAAAATTGTTTTAGCTACATTTTCATATTGCTTTTCGAATTAACGAAAAAAAACAACCAACCGAATCATAACGTGAGAGAATATTTGAAAGAAAAAGCCAAGAATAAAAACTTTTTTTCTAAACCTAATTTATAGATTGCATCTATGATTTGCGATCCTTCAATTTTGACTTAAGTATTACCTGAAATTTCTAAATTTTTAAAAATTATTTATTTTTCTAAACCACTTCATTTAATAAGTGTTTATTGTTTTTTTATTAATAAATCAAGACAATGATTAAGTTTAGGTACGAATTTATTGATTTCTTAACTGGTATTCCATTTTAATCATCTGAAAACCATGTCCTCTAAACCTGTTTTCATATAGCAAATCACTGATAATTCGTTCATAGCAACTCACCTCTCTGCAATATGCGCTGCGAATGTATCTGAAAAGCACTCGGATCGCGATTTCGGCCGCGCGAAACTCGAAATTTTCCTTCAAGATTTTGAGATTCCTTGCACTTCTAGTAAGGATGTTTTATGCAAACAATCAACCTCAAAAACAACCCCTAATGGGTCGACTTTCGCAAAATGCACCTACGTCCTAAAAAGCACCCTCGTGTATAATTTGAGACTTGTAGGTTCTGAGATTTGTAATGAGTGAGTGAGTTTTATATAATTACTAGCTGTTGCCAGCGGCTCCGCCCGCTAATTATCGAAAATAATCCCACGGGAACATAAAATCGGGATAATAACTATCCTATGTGTTAAACCAGGTTATAAACTATCTGTGTACCGAATTTTAACCAAATCCGTTCAGTGGTTTTTGGGTGAAAAAGGAACAAACATCCATCCATCAGCATCTATCCAAACATACTTTCACGTTTATAATATTAGTAGGATAGTAGGAAGTAGAATAGTAGGAATGTCCACGTACAGTCGACAAAATTGAATCATGACCCATTTTGACAATAAATCGCTTGAACCCGTCAAAATAACAAAGATCAAGATTGTTACAATGATGCGTAAGTTTACACGAATGTGGACCTAATCGTATTTGAATATCTGATAGAAAATAAGTGAGTCATAATTCAAATTTGTCGATTGTACGTTTTGTTGCCTGCATCATAAAATGAAGACGGGTCATAATATGAAGGCACTGCCTGTACAAGCTCAACTACTTAGTTGCCGACAAAAATTCCTCTTCTGTGTTATCTATTTTTTATGTAACAAATGGATGTAATACGGGAGTCTCATAACAATTCCATCTTTTTCAGCGCTTTATCTATATCGTCTTTTTGCCTCGGATTAGGCATGTTTTTATCAGGTTAGTACACAATTTCAAACAATGTTTTTATTCACCTAAAAGTGGCGGTAGAGACGAGTTTCTAGTTGTTAGACTGGCCTGTTGGTCTAGTGGTTAGTGACCCTGACTGCTATGCCGGAGGTCGTGGGTTCGATTCCCACCCAGGACAAATGGTTGTGTGATGAGCACGATAATTTGTTCTGTGTCTGGGTGTAATTTATCTATAATATGTATGTATTTATAAATATATAAGTATGTTTATCAGTTGTCTAGTACCCATAACACAAGCTCTGCTTAGCTTGGGACTAGATGGCGATATGTGATAGTTGTGGAATATTATTATTATTATTATTATTTCTTGACTTTCAAAGAGCTGTCAGCAATCTATCAGGGTGCCAAAGACTGCCGGGGTCGCGGAACTGTCTTGGGTCCTACCAGAAAACCAGCGCTGTGGCAATTAAATGTCGCAGCACCTGCTGAGGTGCTGCGACATTTAATTGCCACTCAGGTCTATTGGCCTCGCACAGTACTAAATTGTTTTTTTTTTTTATAAAATTTTTGTTTTACTTTGTTGTTTTTATTCATGTAATTCTGTTCGTTCTGTCCTGTTTGTGTCAATAAATCTCTTTTCTTTCTTTCTTATCCCTGGAACGTAAAGGGCTGTTGAAGAACTTAAGGGGTGTTGAACACTGGAACCAATCCATCTTTAGCTGTTGTCGAGTTCCATTTAAACAACAATAGTGTACACACATCAGATAAAGTTTGTGGTCACTAGCATAAGCTGTTTTTTTTATTTCTAAGGAAAAACAATATAATTGAATTGTTTTACGTCGAAAGACTATACAGATTTAAATAAAAGAATCTAAAAAGAAGAAGAAATCATAACAAAATCTATATACAGGGTCTTTCTATTAAATTGGCCAAAAGGGAGAAATCCGCATCCAAAAATCATTAGCTGTTCGTAAGTCTCGCTAAAACTCGAGAACGGCTGGACCGAATTGGATAATTTTGGTTTTGAATTAGGAAGTCCAGGGAAGGTTTAAAGGTGAGTAAATATGATAAAAATCTGAGGCGGTACGAAGTCTGCCGGGTCACCTAGTATACCTTTAACATAAAAGATTTCGATTTTTCAAAGTGAACGCAAACTATATTTAATGTACGGTCAGCCAAGAAAGTGGTGTACCAGTTTTGATTTAGTTTCCCGGTCATCGAAAATTACAACAAGGTTCGTTATAAAAAGATATTACTGAAAGAGACAACATTATCATGACGTAAACCTATGTATTTAGTATTCATACGTCATATGTCACATTAAGTACATGACATTTTAACCTTTAGTATAAATGAAAAGGACATTAGTTTCTACAAAGCAATTGAAATGTTTCCAAACAAAAGTAATAAAAACTATTTAAATAGACAACCGAATTCCATTTGAAAAAGAAAACTGACAATTGACATTTTGTCAAATATATGCAAAAAATCGATATATTTTCCGTGTTATTTTTCAATCAACTGCATATAAAATCATCTCAATGCCTGCCAACTTGACCATTGCCGAAAGAGCACAAATAATTGCCCAATTTAATGAGGGAAGCAGTATCAGTGCGATATCCCGGAATTTGAATATATCGAGGCGTTCTGTCCGCTTTTGGATTCGTCGTGAAGGAGAGGAGGGAAGTTTGTTGGATCACAGAAGAAGTGGTCGCCGGCCTGCACTCTCCAATAACGATAGAGAATTCATGAGACGGGAATATGAAATCAATGGTTTTAAGCCCACAAAACATTTTGCGGAGATGTTCGATGTGAGTGCCCAAACAATAAGGAATCATCTACATTACATGGGGTTGCACCACAGGCATTACGCCAAGAAAATATATTTGACGGATGCTCACAGACTTGCTCGTCTGAACTTCGCCAGAGAGCACTTAGAGTTTGATTGGTCTAATACAGTGTTTTGTGATGAAAAAACGTTTAAATCCAGTCAGCATGGACGTCTTCACCTTTGGCGATATAATTCAACACGGTATAAAGATGATCATGTAATTCCAAATAGAGAATCAGGTCGAATTTCCGTAAATATTTGGGGCTGGATGAGTGCGGATGGTGTAGGAGAATTGTGTTCTCTACCTCCTCGAGCGACGGCTGTAAATTATATCGACATGCTTCAGAATGCAATGCTACCGACAGTCCGTAATGTTTACCCGGAGAACGAAGTGCCACAATTTGATTTTGTTAACCGACTTCAAAAAAAGGAGGAGGTTCTCAATTCGGTCGGTATGTTTTTTTTTTTTTTTTATGTATGTACATCGATTACTCCGAGGTTTCTAGTCCGATTAGTGTGATTATTTTTTTGTTCGATGCAGTATACTTGCAGTGTGGTCCCATAAAAATTTCATCCAATTTGGTTAAGTACTTTTTATTTTGTGAGCATTTTTATTGATTTCGGCTACTTGGATGACATTACTTTTTGCGTGTTTGTTACGCGATAACTCCGCCAATTGTGGACCGATTTTCAAAATTCTTTTTTTGTTGTACTAGGGATCGTTCACCTTAGGGAATACTGCAAGTTTCATCAAAATCTGTTCAGCAGTTTTTGAGATAGGGAATTTTATTAGCATGTGTACATGAGCGATGTTAATACCGGTGCCACGGATTACAAAATTCTAGTGCACATGGAAGAAAATGATGTATTTGACAAGAATTTGGGTTGAATATTTAAACTAAAAAGAGTAAAATAAAAAACTTTTTTCAAAAAAAATTTAACCGCCTTCAAAAACAACCACAAAAAAGGGTAAAATAACCTACAAAATAACTTTTCTTTCGGAAGTCGGTGGCAAAAAGACAACGAAATAAAAAAACAAAGCCACCGACTTCCGAAAGAAAAGTTATTTTGTAGGTTATTTTACCCTTTTTTGTGGTTGTTTTTGAAGGCGGTTAAATTTTTTTTGAAAAAAGTTTTTTATTCAAGATAATATTGTTCAATTCATAATGCGAGGATCGTAAGAGCCTGGTTTCGTTCACACACTGACGTAAGGGTAATTCAGTGGCCCTCAAGATCGCCGGACCTCAACCCGATAGAAAATCTTTGGGGCCTTATGGTCCAACGATGGTCGCATCAAAATGAAAGAACCAAACAAGCTCTTATTAGTCACTGTAATTATATTTGGGAGGAAATGCGGGGGACCGATATTTGCTCACGGCTTGTTAGTTCAATGAGGTCTCGTCTTTTAGAGGTTATAGAGGCCAACGGCGGTTACACCCGTTTCTAATTTTTAAAAATTTTCAATATCTTCTAAATATTACTATATATGCTATGTTTTTGTTTGTTATAAGTGTTTTAAAATTGATTGTAGAAATTTAATAAAAGGATAAATCTATTTTTAGCTTGTTTTTTATTGATATTGTAATTACAAGTTTACAGAAATTGTAGGTTTGTGGATTCGCCTTGTGCCTTTACAATTTTATGTAACTTGTTGATTACAATTCTGAATTTGTAGATACAATTTTGTCATCAAAATCTACAGCCCCCCGCCGTTGATTTTACGACGTCATTGGTTCCATCAAGTTCAAACTAAGAACAGCTGTCACGTTACAAACAGTAATAGTCGTTATCAATAATCAGATAAAGACAGCAATAGAAGTTGTCAGATCGATCTGCAAGCGAAACTAATCTTTATCACCTATGAATCTGCAAGCGATATTCAACCTTAGGGTGGTACACCACTTTCTTGGCCGACTGTACAGTAAAATTTTGTGTGTACAATGGCAGATAGGTATTTACTAATAAATCCTTATTATTGCAGGCCTAGTGTGCATGTACGATGGTTTGGAAACGTACCATAGGGAGGAGGCGCATAACGCAATTTTGCGGCTGGTTTTTGGGTCTATATTACTTACGTATGCTCCTCTTGTTCTAGGTTTGTCTTTGATACTTTTAATTAAATATAGGAACCAGTTCTTTCATTTGCATTAATTTTTCTATTTCGAAATGATTTTTTTAAATATTATTTCCAGATTTGAAATTAGAAGAATTACCAGTATCACTACATAGTACCTATAAAATAAAGTTGCTTCTTCAAAACTATTTTGTTCTATTGGAATGAGTCTACAAATATGAGACTCATTCCAATAGAACAAACATCTTTAGGGTCAACTTGCCGCACAAATTGACTTCAATGTTGCTAGACTAAAAAACTTCCGAAAATATAAATAAATACGTGTTGTTACTGACATTCAGCCTCACTGCCCAGCTGTAAAAGACTACCTGCGGCGATCATCAACGTGCTATGATGGGACAAGTGGCTCACGGAAGAGGCTGGCCTCTCAGCTGCGACAAGGATGCCAGAATACTTCCCCTCCAAGGCTTCGTCGGCGCCGGGCATAGACAAAATCGTCATCTGAAAACTGATTGACAGCAGATTCGTTTTTCAAGAGTGAATTTGCTACTGGCCACAAATTGATGAATATACCATTGTTTTTGTTTATGGTTGTAGTTTTTTTTTATGATGTGTTTGGTGTGAATGAAAACGTATGAGCTTCTTCGAATGTGAAGTTAGTCCTTAGCAAATGGGTATAAAATTCTGCGCCTTATTCTCGTATTTTCGTAAAAAGGGGCACTGAGTTTTTGTTTTTGTGTATTAAGCAGAACAGTTTTATTATTCTAATTAGACACGCCGTTTCCCAATAAAGTAAGCAGAAACTACGAAACGCCTCCTGCTATGATCCCTCATGATCACATCAGTCTAAGAGCTCATGTATACGATGCCGCAGCCGAGCCGCCGCCGCCGCCGCCGCACCGCCATCGTGTAGGGACACCCTTAGGTTGTCAATTACTGAACATAGACCTCCCCTATAGATTTCTAATAGGACCGGTTGGAAGCTGCGTGCATCCAGCGTGATACATGTAGTCTTGAACAGATCTGTCCACCTTGTATGGATGTCCTACGTTGCTCTTGCCGGTGCATGGTCTCCATTCGATAACCTTACGGCCCCATCAGCCATTAGGTATGCGTACTAATGGCAACTTCCATTTCAACTTGCTAATTAGCTGGGCTTTGTCGGCAATAACAACCTCACTTCATGATTTTGTGATCCTTGAATTCCCTTCTAGCTGTTCGCCTCGTCCACGTTCATTAACTATTGCAGTCACAAAACATAAATGATTGTCCTAACTAATTAACCTCCGTGTAACTAATTAGTCAGTAAATTTTTTTCTTTCTGTAACAATGATATTATAAAGAAAGATACGCCATGTTCATACTAAATGCCGTTCAGATTTCGTTGCGTTGTTATTATAAGTACTAACTTAAATGTAGGTATACAGTAATTTAAAACTACGACAGCGATAGATAATACGGAACGTATAAGATAGAAAGAGATAGCTAGTTTTAGTGTGTTGCGCTTGAAGTACAGTCCACACTACACTAGAGTATCATAGAGTTTGTCGATTCACCACAGAAGAGACATTGAATATAACAAATAGGCAAGCGCGTGGGGTGCGCGCTTGGTATAATTATTTATTATTTTTATGCCGATTACCAATGTACAGCTACTAAGTACTGCGAAGGAAAATTTTTATTTAAAATATATATTATACACACATCAAAAGTGTCTAGGGATCATATATTTTTGCAATAACTTTTCTCCTGATTGATATTAATTAAAATGTTCTTTAAGGATTCATCAAATAAAGTGTTATC
Organism: Agrotis clavis; assembly: GCA_954870645.1. NCBI lineage: Eukaryota > Metazoa > Arthropoda > Insecta > Lepidoptera > Noctuidae > Agrotis > Agrotis clavis. The sequence continues at coordinate 16,057,048 of OX940920.1, forward strand.
GTTTGTCACAGTAACGATAAACCAAGTCACCTTTGCATTCATAAAGAAATTTGCCATTTTCCTAATAAAGGGATTTTTGACATTTGAACCACTAACATTAAAGTTCGAAAAAAAGACTGAAATAACAGTTTTCTTTAAAATTTTATTGGGTAACTTAAACAATTAATAATCCGTGTTTCTACCGCGAACACTAACAACACAAGAACATCGGTTTGGCATACTCAAAATGAGTTCATCCAAATCACGCTGTGGAATGGCCGCCCATGTTCGTTGCAACAACAAAAAAAGGTCTTCTTGCGACTGGATGCCCTCCATATTCGGCAGAGCTCTTCTCTGTAGCATATCCCATGCATGCTCAATCGGGTTCAAGTCTGGCGACTGAGCAGGCCAGGGCAGGACATTGATGTTAGCTGCGGCGAGAGTCTGTCTTACAACTCTTGCGGTGTGCGGTCGTGCATTATCATGCATTAACTGAAATAAGGGACCGATTTGCACTTGTAGAGGAACGATGACGTCTGATACAATCGTCTCAGCATAAATTTGAGCGTTGAGGTTGCCTCTGATCCAAATCAACTCAGTTCTTCCGCCGATCCAAATACCCGCCCATACCATGATGGTTCCACCACTATAAGGATGGACTTCCTGGCAGGATTTTAATCGCTGTTGGCGTCCAGGGGTTCTCCAGTGTCGTATACGTCTTGTATCCGGTCTCATACCAAAACGAGACTCATCAGAAAAGCACACGAAACGCCATTGTTCTTCTGCCCAATTTCTGTGTTCAAGAGCCCATTGATATCGAATCCTACGATTGTGCATTGCTATAGGTGGTACCCGTAGCGGTCTTCGGGAATGAAGGTTCACTTCATGCAAGCGGTTTCTGACTGTTTGGTCGCTAATTAAGTTCCCTGAAGAGTGATGAAGCCTCACGGCTAACATCATGGCGGTTATTGTTGGAGCTCTTCGAGTTAAGATTTGAATGTATCGGTCTTGTCTCCGTGTGGTGCAGCGATACCGTCCTCCATGGTGCTCAGCCACGGTACCAGTGCTTCGGTAACGTGTCCAAAGTCAACTGATAACACTCTGACTTGTATTCAGAGCTAAAGCCACAGTACGTTGCCGGGAACCAGCTTCTATCATTCCCACGGCTCTGAGCATTTCTTCCCTGCTTAAATAACGTCGCCGCTCCATAATAACGTTGGCTTTAATCAGTAGTAGGGAAACAGTAGCACTAATAATGTCTTCAATGCGTTGTATGTTTTTATAGGGAAAATATTGACAGCTGATTTTCATCTTTTACTCGAATTTGATTTACAGTTCCTGATTCAAATTATGAAATGCACCAAAAAGGATCCATATAAATTTATAAAATCATAAATTTATTACAAAGCCACATCTCAATCTCAAGAAATCCGCATAAAAATGCTTGATCCCTAGACACTTTTGATGTGTGTATTTTAAATAATGTCAAATATTTGTATCAAATTTCTGAAGACAGTTTATTTATATTTATAGTTTAGTCGAATACGTAATAGCTGTTAGTTACATTGGCGACTTTCATAAAAATGAAATAAATGTGTAGGATTTTAATAATTAATAATATACTTCAACACAACCGCCTGTGAGAATAAGTAGATTTCTTATATTGGTACTGAGTTGGTAATGAATGATGTTTTAAATAAAACAACAAGCAAAATTGAATTCTATTTATGACTATAACTTTATAACTATAACTATAAATTTGTAACTATAACTAACCTCATTCTATATAACATTAATCATAAAAAATTTAAAGCGCAACGCTATAATGGGGATGGCAACTCAAAGCTAATCGTAGATGGCGCTGCGATAGTTGGTCCCTACGTCAGATTACTGTCAACCTTGCACAAAAAACAAACAAGATTTATTGTAATAAAAATTGAGTTTATATACAAAACAAATATGGAAAATTATTCGTCAATGCAAGTGCTTATACTAAAAGAAGAAATAAGACGCCGCGGTGCATCTACAACAGGAAAAAAAGTGATTTAATTGAGTGGTTATAAACTTGATTTTACCGTATTAAATCCAAGATTACTTGTATTTGAGGTTTAAATTTTTGAATTTAGGTATGTTTTACCTGTCCTCTCCTCTACCAAGAATATAATGCTGCTTCTGACTTTCTATTTTGATAAAATATCATAATGTTTTAAATTAGTAATTTTACCCCTTTTTACTATTTAGATTAGAGAAATATCACAATATATTTAATTTCTTAACACCACAACTATCACAAAACTCGTTCCAGGTGATAATTCTTCCGCCAGACGAACCATTTCATGATTTATAGAGCGATGTAATACTGGTACTTAACCTCCAATAGAAAAGTAGATATTATTTTGAAAAGTGTATTCGATTGTTTAGTTATGGTATAATCATAGAATTTCATTAATAAACTCAACTAAGGGCCAGTCTCGGCTTCGCAAGGCTGGATATTTGTTTATTATATAGCTTTTCCTTAGTTATAATTCAATTTTTGTTCTCAAGGCAGTCACAGCAGCTACCCATTATTTCTTGATAGTGTGAATTGTCGGAAATTCATATGTTCCATTATTTTTACAGCTTATTACACAACATCTAGTCATTTTAGATCAATAAATCGTCTTTTTTCAGAAAATTCCTTTGATTTGACTGTTCTTTTGGGAGCAAACTGCCAGTTGTCACTGAGCTTGTCACTTTGACACTTGCCTTCCCCATTGTGCCTACCATTTCGCTTCTGTTTGAATAATCTATGACCCGACTTATGACGGATGCTATTTGTCTCTGTCACGCAGCAGATTGCCATCCTATTATCTATCCTTTTCGAACCATTACGTCAATAATACGAAATTTATTTGAAAATGAGGAATAACTCGTAAAAAAAATACAAAATTGATATATTTTTAATAGACTTGCATAAGGTATGTCACTCCACAACTCTTATTTTTCTTGGCACCATCACCATAGTTTTTGCACTTTCTTATGACACGACTAGGCGTTTTTGTTACGCCGCGCACTCACGTTACCTCGCTCGCTGTTATAATCCGACTAAATCAAGGGTGCCACAATTGTGTTACATTCTCCTCAACATTTTGTGCGTGCTAGTGCGATATCTACCTCTTTTTATTTATAACTAGCTTCTGCCCGCGACTTCGTACGCGGATCCTGTTGCTTATGCCAGCGACAACGGGGTCTTTAAAATCGAAGATCTGAAAAGTCTGATTCCCAATTCCAAGAGCCCGGGTAAAAAAAAATGGAGTCGTCATCGAAAATCAGTCCGGAACTGTTACCGCCTTCACTGCGTGGAGGTACTCCCAGTTTATGTTACTTAATAATTATACAGTGAAATTAGTGATAGCTTTGACTTCCACATCAGGTGTTCCAAATCTTCAATTTTTATACATCAAAAGTGATAATGCTCATAAGATTGAACAACTCTTGCTAAGACGTCATTCCTATATATGTTATAGCTTAGCTGGGCTTTTGGTGTTCCACAGCAGGTGTTCCAGATATTCAATTTTTATATGTCAACAGAGAGCCCTCATCAAGCTGAACAACTTTGCAAAGACGTCATTCCTGTATATGTTATAGTGTAGCTGGGCTCTTACTGTTCCACATCAGGTGTTCAAGATCTTCAATTTTTATACGTCAACAGAGACTGCTCATCAGGCTGAACAACTTTGCTAAAACGTCATTCCTTTATATGTTATAGTGTAGCTGGGCTCTTTAAGTTCCACAACAGATGTTCCGGATCTTCAATTTTTATGCGTCAACAGAGACTGCTTATCAGGCTGAACAACTTTGCTAAGACGTCATTCCTATAATTATATGTTATATTTCAGCTGGGCTTTTGGTGTTCCACATCAGATGTTCCAGATCTTCAAATTTATATGTCAACAGAGAGTGATTGTCAGGCTGAACAACTTTGCAAAGACGTCATTCCTGTATATGTTATAGTGTAGCTGGGCTCTTGGTGTTCCACATCAGGTGTTCCAGATCTTCAAGTTTTATACGTCAACAGAGAGTGCTCATCAGGTTGAACAACTTTGCTAAGACGTCATTCCTGTATATGTTATAGTGTAGCTGGGCTCTTGGTGTTCCACATCAGGTGTTCCAGATCTTCAAGTTTTATACGTCAACAGAGAGTGCTCATCAGGTTGAACAACTTTGCTAAGACGTCATTCCTTTATATGTTATAGTGTAGCTGGGCTCTTGGATACAGTGAAATTAGTGATAGCTTTGACTTCCACATCAGGTATTCCAGATCTTCAATTTTTATACATCAAAAGTGATAATGCTCATAAGATTGAACAACTCTTGCTAAGACGTCATTCTTATATATGTTATAGTGTAGCTGGGCTCTTGGTGTTTCACATCAGGTGTTCCAGATCTTCAATTTTTATATGTCAACAGAGAATGATCGTCAGGCTGAACAACTTTGCAAAGACGTTATTCCTGTATATGTTATAGTTCAGCTGGGCTCTTGGTGTTCCACATCAGGTGTTCCAGATCTTCAATTTTTATATGTCAACAGAAAGTGCTCATCAAGGTGAACAACTTTGCTAAGACGTCATTCCTGTATATGTTATAGTTTAGCTGGGCTCTTGGAGTTCCACATCAGGTGTTCCAGATTTTCAAATTTATTCTCTCAGCAGAAAATGCTCATCACGTGGGACAATTTTCGCTATCGCACCATTTTTGTACCTCTTATAGTTTAGCTGGTCCGTTGCGTTTCTGCACCAGGTGTTCAAGTTTCCAAGATAAATTATAGCCTATGTGTTGGCCAGACTTAATACCAATACAACAAAAAAAAAATCATTAAAATCCGTCCAGTACTTTTTGAGTTTATCCCGGACATACATACAGACAAACAGACAAACAGACAAACAGACAAACAGACAAACAGACAAACAGACAAAAATTCTAAGAACTATATTTTTGGCTTCGGTATCGATTGTAGATCACACCCCAAGTATTCTTTTAAAAAAATATTCAATGTACAGTTTTGACTTTCCTACTATTTTATTATATGTATAGATATCATTGTTCTATAACCTAAACCAAAACTGACGCGAGACACGACGCTTTTAAAATTTATAATACGTCATAGCGTGGTGTGATTTTTAGTGCGTCCTGACGTCAAAAGCCCCAACTCACGAATTCAGAAACGTTGCAACATTTAACAAAAGAAAAAATTACGCGTCTATTATTTTTAAGAACTCTAAGTGTCGGACTAATTACATTTATAATTTATTTATACTGGAAACTAGCTTATTCAGTAGGCGCTAGGGGAACAACAACAATCCATACTAAAAGAGAAAACGTTTTCCTACCCCTAAATGTTATCCTATCTCAATGATTTTTTAGAATGCTTCTGACACAGTAAAAAACTAGGTTTATAGGTTTTCTTTTTTCCAAAAGTTACTCTTAGGCACCTGTAACTTTCAAACTATTATCTATAAATTTTGAAAAAAAGAAAACCTATAAACCTAGTTTTTTACTATGTAGGAAGCTCAATGATTTTTTAGAATAAAAATCATTGAGATAGGATAACATTTAGGGGTAGGAAAACGTTTTCTCTTTTAGTATGGACGAGCGCTCGGTAGATGATCCTCTTAATGGGGACATACCCTCTTTAGGCATACTTAACACAACACTAACGTAGCGCAAGCGCCATCAGGACGTCATTTGCAAGCGGTCATTAACAAATGACGTCCTGTTGGCATTTGCGCTACGTTAGTATTGTCTTAAGTTTGCCTTAAGTGTGTGATGGGGACATCATACCTCGCGTCCCGGGTCTTACTGTTCCCTTACAAGTAGGTAGGCTTAAAGTATTCGATAAACCTCAGGGTTCGAAAAACAGAAGAAGCCTAAGGGTTTGGAATAATTTCCCAATTAATGACAAAAACAGCTACCGTGGAATGGGGTGTCATTGATCAATTTAAAAATTCAAAGGGCTGTATTTTCTAAAATACAAAGGTACCAAAGACGAAAAAAAAATTGGAATATCGGTTTTTACTATACAATCGATACAATGAATTAGATTCTATTTTAAATAAATAATATGTCGATGATAAATATAAATGTGAGTGGTCAATGTTAAACCGTAAGTGGGGTTACTTTGATACCCCCTAATATTTTCACGGCAAATGATAGTAACCCCTTTAAACGTTATTATTTCGAAAGAACAAAAAAAATCGGCTAAGTGCAAAAAAAGATATTAATTTTTTTAAAGTTTCGGGGTGACATTGATCAAGGCAAAAAAAACTTTTTGAAAAATCACCTTTATTTTAACGTTTCATTGAGATATATTAATTGTAAAAACATAATTAGGAACATTAATCAGTCAAAATCTTAAATGTTAAGTAAAAATAGAAAAAAATCACTACTAGCTACTGCTCGTTCTAACACGTCTTCATTAGAATTCCGATAGGCGCGAGCGCCTAAACGCTTCATATATGTTCTTGGCATAGCTCTGAAAGTAAAAAAAAAACATATAAAGCAGCCATCATTGCAAATATATTGATAATATATGTTAAAAATATCATGGGGTGAGATTGATCAATGACCAAAGTAACCCCATGCCTGTGATCAATGACACCCCGTATAGAAAATAAACCACCACTGAATGAAATTTTGGAGGTTAAAATACAAAAACAACTTCTTTCTCAAGCTAATTAAACACATAACAACATAAACTATCATTTTTTCTAGCAACTTGCATATCCAATCTGGTACCCTGGAAGTTATTTTAACCCCTAAAATACTATAAACACAATACTCACAGTTTTTTATGAAAATCTCCGGTAGTGATCTGTTTGTACGTGCAGCGCTTGGGCAATGTCAAAGAGTGACATTCAGTGCCGATAATGCAAAAGACGAAATTTTTCGGTTGCGTTCAGAAATTAAACAATTCCTGTTTAAAAAAAATATAAAGTTTTTATCAATGTTACCCCGTGAATCAAACTAACCCCATTCCACGGTATAGATTCCATTGATACCACTAATTGGTACCATCAATTGTACGTTTCATTAGACTGAATCATGGACACATAAATGATTCTACCGTATGAATTGGCATGAATCTGTAATGACATTCACTTAGTTTTGTATTTTCAGAAGTTCCATCGACACAATGCTGAATATATTGTCATTTATAAAAGAGAAGCGTTTCGGTTTAATTAAATAAGTAACATAGGATCAAAATAACTTTGTTTGTTTGTCTATAAAACGACTGTACCATCACACTGGTTGAACTCATTTTGTCGCTTAGATGTGGCGTGTTTGTGGTAGGGAAAGTCAGCTCAAAGCGGCCATAGGAGGCAAAGCGGCCACGCTTAATTTTTCGGTTATTTGAAATGATAGCGTTACGTTGTTGTTCTGTACGCATAACCAAACCTCCCTCCCGCCCCACATCTTTCACTAGTGTAGCTCTGAAAGTGTGGCTCTAGTGACGACAAATGTTTTTTTGTGTGTTTTATTAAAAAAACACAAGGAAAGTTCAACCTGTTTTGGTCAAAACTGTTTATATTTAAATGCTTTCATTACACGTTTAATGTTACTTATCTATTTGGCCTTTTTTGTGTGATATTTGCTCCATAATGTAATAAATATATGTGACTGAAATTAATGTTTTAATCAAAATGGGCGAAAAACACACGGCCGCTTACCCGAAATAATGGTTCCATAGATAATGTTAAACTATTTTGTTTAGATGGTCAATAACTACAAAAGAACCACTATTATATTACCCAAGCATCATAAGACGAAGTTACGATGGCCTGAACAATTAAAGAGATAAAAGAAAGGCGTGACTCAATTAAATCTTTCGCAATTAAATATGGTGAGAAGACACTTATAAACAGGATCTGCTATGAAAATGCTTGGCAGATTTACCGCAGTATATTGCAACAAAAAAAACAAATCATTTCTTGAAAACTTTTGAGGTGGCCAATCATAATGCTTATTTTTCAACTTGCAAATTTGAATTGGCTATTGCAAAAACTCGATAAATTCTCTACTAGCTAAAATTTTTCGTTTAATAGCTTTTTTTAACTCAAAGTTAAGGTGGCCGCTTTGAGCTGACTTCCCCTACGTGTCTAGCAAGCCTTAAATCTTATCCTTTCTGGAAAATAATGTCGTGGATACATCATACACGATAAACGTATTAGTACCATGGCGACGATTCGTTTGATGTAACAATGGGAAAATATCTTGTAGATCTCAAAAGACTTTTTGGTATTGTCACCAGTTTTTTGTAGTATATTTAATGTAAAGAATATTAGGCTGTGAGCTTTTTTTACACTTTTTAAACAAGGTTTTATGTAAAACATTAATAACTTTCATGGGGTAAAAGACCAACGGAAAGTATCCATTTTGTATGAAACATCTGTATTTATTTTTGATATTTCAGGGTTGGTTAAAGTCAAAAAAAATTATAACCATAAGTACCTACTTTCAGCTCATGAAACTTTGTTAATGTTTTACAAAATAAAACCACATAAAACCCTTTAAAACCTTACCAGCATACAAAATAAATACTCGTAAATAACGTTTGCGCCAATCACGGATGCTAAATCAAGAGTACAACAGTTATCTAATTAACCGTCAGTTTCGCTTTGATGTATTTGTATGACTGATTTGTACATAGATATGTACAGACAACAAAAATAAAGTAGGAATAGGTACTCAGCCACAACTCAACGGGGTGAAAAAATATGCTACCTTAGCTACCTAAACACAATACATGCTTCGAGGAGTACATAAGTATACTTATCTTAAGTACAAAAAAATGCTCATATTATGAGAATATTTTCTATACTTATACATACATACATTAATCCAGGCTTTTTTGTCCAGACGAAGGCGAAGTTCTACTAACTAAAAATTGATCCTGTATTTAATTACTAAAATATTTTAAAATGCTTGTTATATTAGCCGGACCACGCTAACAGCATTCCCCGTTGATTTTCACGATAACAGTCTTTAAATGTTCGTATAAATAACCATCATCGCGATAATTAGCGGCATTAGTCTGTATGCAAATACGAGTATCTACACATAGGTAGACGATTTATTTTTTCCAGTTCACCAACTCTTTTGTCAACTGTACGTATTCTGAATTTGATATCGGGACATGGAAATGACAGCATAATGTGAATATGTGTGGTTTCCGAGTTCTAATGGCACTTTTCCATATTTTCTGCCCCATAGATAATACACAGACACATTAGGGCTGCGTCTATGTCTACGTCAACTTTGAAACTCCGCAATGTACCTACTGGTGGCCTACAATAACGTCTTAAAAGGAGTTCGCTGTGGGAACGAGATGGCGCTAGACGACTTGTATAGCTTTGTCTCTTTCACACTGTGGACCCACTCTCGCTTTAAGACGTAGTAGCCCCCTGAGCTTTTAAGGTAAGGGTACAATTTTGAAGGTAACCGAGTAGCAAGCCTAATCGCTGTTTGAGACCACAGCTACACCACCGGTGAACAGTGTAACTGTATTAAGAGCCTATGCACACCACGTTTTTTAAACGCGCCGGTGCAGCGCGTTTGAAGCTATGCAGACGCGATACGCACGCAAGTCAGACGCAGCCTAAAACAAAAGAGAACAAACTGCTCTGATGAAAACGCGCCGTCGTCGCGCTTTTCTAAAACGCGCTGCACCGCACTTTTAAAATACGTGATGTGCATAGGCTACACGCTATTTTCGGTTTTTTACCCGACGGCAAAGGTCTAGTCTCTGTCTATGACTAATCTTTGTCTCAGTACATATCTTTGACGGCCGTTTGCCTGTCCCAGAGGGACGAAAAGAACCAAAAAAAAAAATATCTTTGACGGCACGATTGTCGCAGTGACTGATCGATCGACTGCTGCACAACGAATCGCGGGTTCTTTCCCTATACGTAGAAAAATTGCTATGATATACAAGTAGTTGTTCCGGGACCGGGTCTTTGTGCATGTGAGTTTCTATGTTCGTAAACGCACCCACGATACAGGAGAAATTCATAGTGTGGAGAGAAAAAAAAAGTCAATGTATGTTTGTTCCTTTGTGGTACCTATTGACATAACAATATAGTCGATTTTGATGATTCTTTCATTAATTGATTATAGTCTGTGCCAGGTGGCCGGGTGTGCTCTATGAATTCTTTAGCAGACACCATGAGACCAGCTTTGTCAGTTATATGAAAACAACCTGTGGCCGTTAGCCGTTACGTTATCTGTGCGCACACATAACACTGAAGTATTTCATAAATAAAAAACTTTTTGAAAAAAAGGGAACCGACTTCAAAACCAAACACATAAAAAAACTATAAAATGACTTTTCTTTCGGAAGTCGGTGGCTTTGTTTTTTTTTTATTTCATTGACATAATTGGCCACCGACTTCCGAAAGAAAAGTTATTTTATAGTTTTTTTTTGTGTTTGGTTTTGAAGTCGGTTCCCTTTTTTTCAAAAAGTTTTTTATTTTTCCCTTTTTAGTTGAGATTATCAACAACAAAACTCTTCATAAAATCGGCGTCTTTGAAAATCTACAATCCTATTAAGCAAAACGAGTCTATGTGAGCAACTTAGAGCCGTCATCTACCCCGGTCACCGGGGAGAGTGGAACCGGCGAGAGATGTCGTGCGGTGTCCCACAGGGATCGGGCTTGGGACCGCACCTGTGGGACATCGGTTTCGACTGGGTGCTGCGCGGCGACCTCCCTCTAGACGTCAGCGTAATATGTTACGCTGACGACACGCTCGTCCTGGCGGAGGGAGTGTCGCACCAGGCGGCGGCCGACTTGGCGACGCGGGCGGTTGCGATAGTCGTCGAAAGGATCCGGCAGTTGGGACTCGAAGTGGCGCTGCACAAGACAGAGGCCATGTGTTTTCATGGCCATCTGAATGCGCCACTGACAGAGTCCCACATAACGGTGGGGGGGGGGTTCGCATCGGCGTCGGGGGTACGATGAAGTACCTGGGACTCGTCCTCGACAGCCGATGGAACTTCGGGGAGCATTTCTCGCGTTTGGCCCCAAGGCTGAACCGGGCATCAGCCGCCCGAGGGCGGCATATCGGCGGGCCAAACGCCCCCTGCCGGAGGTTGCACACCGGCGTCGTGCGGTCCATGGCCCTCTACGGGGCCCCCGTGTGGGCCCTGAGCATTCGGACGCGGCCGGCAAAGCTGGTCGCATGCCAGAGGGTCATGGCAATCCGAATGATCCGAGGATACCGCACGATCGCCGGCGAATCGGCCAACCTCCTTGCCGGATCACTGCCCTGGGATCTGGAGGCGACTGCCCTCCTATGAGTGGCGCGTGGAGGCGCAGCGTCGGGGTGTATCCCCGCTGCCTCGAGAAGTCGAGGCGCGGTGGGAAGAGCTCCGGCGCGATCTCAGGGCAGTTTGAAGAGAACGACTATCGCAACCGAGGTACGGGCTAGCCGCAATCGCGGCTGTAAGACCCCTCTTTGAGGAGTGGCTGGATAGGTCCCACGGCGTCCTCACCTACCGCATGACACAGGTCCTCACCGGACATGGCAGCTTCGGGAGGTACCTGTGCACGATAAAAAAGGAGGAAACGCCCGGGTGTCGCCACTGCGAGGATCGCCCGGAGGACACGGTGGAGCATACGGTGCAGGACTGCCCAGCTTGGGCGGAGCACCGCCGTGTCCTCACTGCGGCGATAGGCGGAGACCTCTCGCGCCCGGCATTGGTTGCGGCCATGCTGCGGGGCGAGACGGAGTGGGAGGCCGTCGCCTCCTTCTGCGAAGCAGTCATGCTCGCGAAGGAGGAGGCGGGCCGCTTGAGGGAGAGGATACCGTCCTCCCTCCGCCCGAGACGCAGTGGTAGACGCCCACGGCGACGGATGTCGCGGGACGATCTCCGACCACCATAGGCGCGGGCATGCGGGCGGCGAGTAAAGGGCAACTCGCTGCCCGACCATGGACCATGCCCGGGTCGACGGCGCGTTGTGTCCCACGCGCGCCTCAAGGAGCGTCAGCATAGTGACATAGTGACGGGGCCCCCCTATAGAGGGCCACAGCCCTGCCGGGGTTGCTGTACATACGTATACCGCAACTCCGGCACACAAAGGGCTACCGAAGGACACCGTGGATTTTAGTCAGTACAAGTCTGACAGTCCCTCCCGCCCTGCCCGGGGTGGGAGGACTCATTTGATAATTTTGCCACGTAAAAAAAAAAAAAAAATGTGAGCAACTTCACGAGATATCCATTATTGTTATATACTAAAACCTTCCCCAGATTGTAACAAACGCTTTTCTGAAAACTGCATCAAAATGGGTACAGCCAAACGCGAGATAATTGCGGATAAACATGCAATCGTCCCTGAAAATCTACGATCCAAGTAAGCAAAACGGATCCACGCGGACAACATCACGCGATATCTATTAGTGTTATATACTAAAACCTTCTCCAGAATGTAATGAACACTTTCCTGAAAACTGCATCAAAATCCGTTCAGCCGAACGCGAGATAATCGCGGACAAACATACAGGTCGAAATGAGAACCTACTTTTTTATGAAGTCGGTTAAAAATGGGGTATCTTGTTGGTCGCGCGGCCAGTACGCTGGCCGCTGGTCGAATAATGCACGCACTTACATATAAAATGGAAGAATTAGTTGGCCGCGAGCACCGATCATCATACTAAACTAACATTCAATGGTAGGTACTCGTAGTTGCAGGTCTGCCCCGCTTGGGCAGAGCACCGACCTGTCCTCACGGAGGCGGAGGCGGTAGGCGGCGACCTCTCGCGCCCGTTATTTATCAAGGCCATGCTACGGGGCGAGACAAAATCGCGACGACGACGACGAAGCGGTCGCCTCCTTCTGCGAAGCAGTCATGCTAGAGCACGCGCCGTAGGGAGAGGACAGCCTTCACCTCAACAAGCCGCAACGGGAGACGCCCACTACTCATTTGATGACTTGAATACGTAAAAAAAACTGGTAGGTAGTTAGGTACCTAAATAGATTGGTATTATGTTTGCCGCTCCGCGATAAATAAAATCATAAATCCGTAGCTGAAATGTGTGCAGGGTCTGACAAACGATTATTGCTGTTCTAAATCTTGGAACGGGATATCTTCGCGCTGACTTTACGTTTTAGAGCATTCTGCTGACGTTTATTGTGAAAGTAATATTTTTAGGTTTTTGTGGTAAGTATTTCAAATTATTTTTTCTGTAAAGCGTCAAGCTGTATTATTAAGCAGTAATCCCCGAAGGGGCCGAGCTGTACCTAATAATACGATCCATATTCCGCCACATTATGTTTCAGTCCCATGTAAAAGCATTTTACATGGGACGAGTCATTTTACATGGGAGTCCCATGTAAGCCTATTGCCATCAACTGAGCACAAATCCAGACTTCGTGGCTACTACTGATGAAAAACTGATAGACATATCTACGACTTTCTTAAAACGTTGCTTCACACTAGTAATAACTCTCTCACCGGAACAACTGTAGGATATACAAATACTAGCTTCTGCCCGCGACTTCGTACGCGGATCCTGTTGCTTATGCCAGCGACAACGGGGTCTTTAAAATCGAAGATCTGAAAAGTCTGATTCCCAATTCCAAGAGCCCGGGTAAAAAAAAATGGAGTCGTCATCGAAAATCAGTCCGGAACTGTTACCGCCTTCACTGCGTGGAGGTACTCCCAGTTTATGTTACTTAATAATTATACAGTGAAATTAGTGATAGCTTTGACTTCCACATCAGGTGTTCCAAATCTTCAATTTTTATATATCAAAAGTGATAATGCTCATAAGATTGAACAACTCTTGCTAAGACGTCATTCCTATATATGTTATAGCTTAGCTGGGCTTTTGGTGTTCCACAGCAGGTGTTCCAGATATTCAATTTTTATATGTCAACAGAGAGCCCTCATCAAGCTGAACAACTTTGCAAAGACGTCATTCCTGTATATGTTATAGTGTAGCTGGGCTCTTACTGTTCCACATCAGGTGTTCAAGATCTTCAATTTTTATACGTCAACAGAGACTGCTCATCAGGCTGAACAACTTTGCTAAAACGTCATTCCTTTATATGTTATAGTGTAGCTGGGCTCTTTAAGTTCCACAACAGATGTTCCGGATCTTCAATTTTTATGCGTCAACAGAGACTGCTTATCAGGCTGAACAACTTTGCTAAGACGTCATTCCTATAATTATATGTTATATTTCAGCTGGGCTTTTGGTGTTCCACATCAGATGTTCCAGATCTTCAAATTTATATGTCAACAGAGAGTGATTGTCAGGCTGAACAACTTTGCAAAGACGTCATTCCTGTATATGTTATAGTGTAGCTGGGCTCTTGGTGTTCCACATCAGGTGTTCCAGATCTTCAAGTTTTATACGTCAACAGAGAGTGCTCATCAGGTTGAACAACTTTGCTAAGACGTCATTCCTTTATATGTTATAGTGTAGCTGGGCTCTTGGATACAGTGAAATTAGTGATAGCTTTGACTTCCACATCAGGTATTCCAGATCTTCAATTTTTATACGTCAACAGAGAGTGCTCATCAGGCTGAGCAACTCTTGCTAAGACGTCATTCTTATATATGTTATAGTTTAGCTGGGCTTTTGATGTTCCACATCAGGTGTTCCAGATCTTCAATTTTTATATGTCAACAGAGAGTGCTCATCAGGCTGAACAACTTTGCAAAGACGTCATTCCTGTATATGTTATAGTGTAGCTGGGCTCTTGGTGTTTCACATCAGGTGTTCCAGATCTTCAATTTTTATATGTCAACAGAGAGTGATCGTCAGGCTGAACAACTTTGCAAAGACGTTATTCCTGTATATGTTATAGTGTAGCTGGGCTCTTGGGGTTCCACAACAGATGTTCCAGATCTTCAATTTTAATGCGTCAACAGAGACTGATTATCAGGCTTAACAACTTTGCTAAAACGTCATTCTTATATATGTTATAGTTTAGCTGGGCTTTTGATGTTCCACATCAGGTATTCCAGATCTTCAATTTTTATATGTCAACAGAGAGTGCTCATCAGGCTGAACAACTTTGCAAAGACGTCATTTCTGTATATGTTATAGT
This sequence comes from Agrotis clavis, assembly GCA_954870645.1. Lineage (NCBI taxonomy): Eukaryota > Metazoa > Arthropoda > Insecta > Lepidoptera > Noctuidae > Agrotis > Agrotis clavis. The sequence goes on from OX940920.1 coordinate 16,072,118, forward strand.
GTAGCTGGGCTCTTGGTGTTCCACATCAGGTGTTCAAGATCTTCAATTTTTATACGTCAACAGAGACTGCTCATCAGGTTGAACAACTTTGCTAAGACGTCATTCCTTTATTTATTATAGTGTATCTGGGCTGTTGGAGTTCCACAACAGGTGTTCCAGATCTTCAATTTTTATACATCAACAGAGAGTGCTCATCAGGCTGAGCAACTCTTCCTAAGGCGTCACTCCCATATATGTTATAGTTCAGCTGGGCTCTTGGTGTTCCACATCAGGTGTTCCAGATCTTCAATTTTTATATGTCAACAGAAAGTGCTCATCAAGGTGAACAACTTTGCTAAGACGTCATTCCTGTATATGTTATAGTTTAGCTGGGCTCTTGGAGTTCCACATCAGGTGTTCCAGATTTTCAAATTTATTCTCTCAGCAGAAAATGCTCATCACGTGGGACAATTTTCGCTATCGCACCATTTTTGTACCTCTTATAGTTTAGCTGGTCCGTTGCGTTTCTGCACCAGGTGTTCAAGTTTCCAAGATAAATTATAGCCTATGTGTTGGCCAGACTTAATACCTATACAACAAAAAAAAAATCATTAAAATCCGTCCAGTACTTTTTGAGTTTATCCCGGACATACATACAGACAAACAGACAAACAGACAAAAATTCTAAAAACTATATTTTTGGCTTCGGTATCGATTGTAGATCACACCCCAAGTATTCTTTTAAAAAAATATTCAATGTACAGTTTTGACTTTCCTACTATTTTATTATATGTATGTATAGATTTCAGCTGGGCTTTTTGTGTTCCACATCAGATGTTCCAGATCTTCAAATTTATATGTCAACAGAGAGTGATTGTCAGGCTGAACAACTTTGCAAAGACGTCATTCCTGTATATGTTATAGTGTAGCTGGGCTCTTGGTGTTCCACATCAGGTGTTCCAGATCTTCAAGTTTTATACGTCAACAGAGAGTGCTCATCAGGTTGAACAACTTTGCTAAGACGTCATTCCTTTATATGTTATAGTGTAGCTGGGCTCTTGGATACAGTGAAGTTAGTGATAGCTTTGACTTCCACATCAGGTATTCCAGATCTTCAATTTTTATACATCAAAAGTGATAATGCTCATAAGATTGAACAACTCTTGCTAAGACGTCATTCTTATATATGTTATAGTTTAGCTGGGCTTTTGATGTTCCACATCAGGTGTTCCAGATCTTCAATTTTTATATGTCAACAGAGAGTGCTCATCAGGCTGAACAACTTTGCAAAGACGTCATTCCTGTATATGTTATAGTGTAGCTGGGCTCTTGGTGTTTCACATCAGGTGTTCCAGATCTTCAATTTTTATATGTCAACAGAGAATGATCGTCAGGCTGAACAACTTTGCAAAGACGTTATTCCTGTATATGTTATAGTTCAGCTGGGCTCTTGGTGTTCCACATCAGGTGTTCCAGATCTTCAATTTTTATATGTCAACAGAAAGTGCTCATCAAGGTGAACAACTTTGCTAAGACGTCATTCCTGTATATGTTATAGTTTAGCTGGGCTCTTGGAGTTCCACATCAGGTGTTCCAGATTTTCAATTTTTATACGTCAACAGAGACTGCTCATCAGGTTGAACAACTTTGCTAAGACGTCATTCCTTTATTTATTATAGTGTATCTGGGCTGTTGGAGTTCCACAACAGGTGTTCCAGATCTTCAATTTTTATACATCAACAGAGAGTGCTCATCAGGCTGAGCAACTCTTCCTAAGGCGTCACTCCCATATATGTTATAGTTCAGCTGGGCTCTTGGTGTTCCACATCAGGTGTTCCAGATCTTCAATTTTTATATGTCAACAGAAAGTGCTCATCAAGGTGAACAACTTTGCTAAGACGTCATTCCTGTTTATGTTATAGTTTAGCTGGGCTCTTGGAGTTCCACATCAGGTGTTCCAGATTTTCAAATTTATTCTCTCAGCAGAAAATGCTCATCACGTGGGACAATTTTCGCTATCGCACCATTTTTGTACCTCTTATAGTTTAGCTGGTCCGTTAGTTTCTGCACCAGGTGTTCAAGTTTCCAAGATAAATTATAGCCTATGTGTTGGCCAGACTTAATACCTATACAACAAAAAAAAAATCATTAAAATCCGTCCAGTACTTTTTGAGTTTATCCCGGACATACATACAGACAAACAGACAAAAATTCTAAAAACTATATTTTTGGCTTCGGTATCGATTGTAGATCACACCCCAAGTATTCTTTTAAAAAAATATTCAATGTACAGTTTTGACTTTCCTACTATTTTATTTTAAGTATGTATAGATTTCAGCTGGGCTTTTTGTGTTCCACATCAGATGTTCCAGATCTTCAAATTTATATGTCAACAGAGAGTGATTGTCAGGCTGAACAACTTTGCAAAGACGTCATTCCTGTATATGTTATAGTGTAGCTGGGCTCTTGGTGTTCCACATCAGGTGTTCCAGATCTTCAAGTTTTATACGTCAACAGAGAGTGCTCATCAGGTTGAACAACTTTGCTAAGACGTCATTCCTTTATATGTTATAGTGTAGCTGGGCTCTTGGATACAGTGAAATTAGTGATAGCTTTGACTTCCACATCAGGTATTCCAGATCTTCAATTTTTATACATCAAAAGTGATAATGCTCATAAGATTGAACAACTCTTGCTAAGACGTCATTCTTATATATGTTATAGTTTAGCTGGGCTTTTGATGTTCCACATCAGGTGTTCCAGATCTTCAATTTTTATACATCAAAAGTGATAATGCTCATAAGATTGAACAACTCTTGCTAAGACGTCATTCTTATATATGTTATAGTTTAGCTGGGCTTTTGATGTTCCACATCAGGTGTTCCAGATCTTCAGTTTTTATATGTCAACAGAGAGTGCTCATCAGGCTGAACAACTTTGCAAAGACGTCATTCCTGTATATGTTATAGTGTAGCTGGGCTCTTGGTGTTTCACATCAGGTGTTCCAGATCTTCAATTTTTATATGTCAACAGAGAATGATCGTCAGGCTGAACAACTTTGCAAAGACGTTATTCCTGTATTATGTTATAGTTCAGCTGGGCTCTTGGTGTTCCACATCAGGTGTTCCAGATCTTCAATTTTTATATGTCAACAGAAAGTGCTCATCAAGGTGAACAACTTTGCTAAGACGTCATTCCTGTATATGTTATAGTTTAGCTGGGCTCTTGGAGTTCCACATCAGGTGTTCCAGATTTTCAAATTTATTCTCTCAGCAGAAAATGCTCATCACGTGGGACAATTTTCGCTATCGCACCATTTTTGTACCTCTTATAGTTTAGCTGGTCCGTTGCGTTTCTGCACCAGGTGTTCAAGTTTCCAAGATAAATTATAGCCTATGTGTTGGCCAGACTTAATACCTATACAACAAAAAAAAATCATTAAAATCCGTCCAGTACTTTTTGAGTTTATCCCGGACATACATACAGACAAACAGACAAACAGACAAAAATTCTAAAAACTATATTTTTGGCTTCGGTATCGATTGTAGATCACACCCCAAGTATTCTTTTAAAAAAATATTCAATGTACAGTTTTGACTTTCCTACTATTTTATTATATTATGTATGTATAGATTTCAGCTGGGCTTTTTGTGTTCCACATCAGATGTTCCAGATCTTCAAATTTATATGTCAACAGAGAGTGATTGTCAGGCTGAACAACTTTGCAAAGACGTCATTCCTGTATATGTTATAGTGTAGCTGGGCTCTTGGTGTTCCACATCAGGTGTTCCAGATCTTCAAGTTTTATACGTCAACAGAGAGTGCTCATCAGGTTGAACAACTTTGCTAAGACGTCATTCCTTTATATGTTATAGTGTAGCTGGGCTCTTGGATACAGTGAAATTAGTGATAGCTTTGACTTCCACATCAGGTATTCCAGATCTTCAATTTTTATACATCAAAAGTGATAATGCTCATAAGATTGAACAACTCTTGCTAAGACGTCATTCTTATATATGTTATAGTGTAGCTGGGCTCTTGGTGTTTCACATCAGGTGTTCCAGATCTTCAATTTTTATATGTCAACAGAGAATGATCGTCAGGCTGAACAACTTTGCAAAGACGTTATTCCTGTATATGTTATAGTTCAGCTGGGCTCTTGGTGTTCCACATCAGGTGTTCCAGATCTTCAATTTTTATATGTCAACAGAAAGTGCTCATCAAGGTGAACAACTTTGCTAAGACGTCATTCCTGTATATGTTATAGTTTAGCTGGGCTCTTGGAGTTCCACATCAGGTGTTCCAGATTTTCAAATTTATTCTCTCAGCAGAAAATGCTCATCACGTGGGACAATTTTCGCTATCGCACCATTTTTGTACCTCTTATAGTTTAGCTGGTCCGTTGCGTTTCTGCACCAGGTGTTCAAGTTTCCAAGATAAATTATAGCCTATGTGTTGGCCAGACTTAATACCAATACAACAAAAAAAAAATCATTAAAATCCGTCCAGTACTTTTTGAGTTTATCCCGGACATACATACAGACAAACAGACAAACAGACAAACAGACAAAAATTCTAAGAACTATATTTTTGGCTTCGGTATCGATTGTAGATCACACCCCAAGTATTCTTTTAAAAAAATATTCAATGTACAGTTTTGACTTTCCTACTATTTTATTATATGTATAGATGTATAAACTAAAGGCCCAAACCCAACCTATATGTTCCGTGTGGGTATCGAACCCGCGCAACGCAGTGTAGCAGTCTTTCGCTCACCCACTGCGCCAAACATGAAGACTATAAATTAGATAAATACTCGTAAGTAGTAAAAGGGGGTAGATGACATTGGTTCCATCATGGACAAACCAAAGATCGACACTAGAAAAGGACCTGTAATGGATAAAAGCGATCTTGGATAGGTAATTATGATTTTTCTTTATACGTGAGCGTCGTTGTCGTTGAGCACTTTCTACCTTAAACTCCAACAAATAAGATCTCTTATCAAGCAACTGAATAAAAAACATGCAAATAACACATCGTTGTAATCAGAACCCTGTTACACCAGCATCACTTACGACCTTTGATTATTCAGCGTCGAGGTAAATGTAATTTACATAACATAAAAGTTTATTCATTGTAGACACATAACATAAAAACAACATATTCCACTCAATTTTGTACTTTAGTAACAAGAATATTAAAGTGGTTTTTGTTTGTTTTTGACCTTGAAATTAAATGAAGGAAGTCTATAGTCTATCTTTTCACATTTTTATGGTTTTTGTAATGAACGTATCGTATACGTTCATTACAAAAACAGACATTGGCAAGGGCAGACTTGCAGCTGTATTTCTTGAAATTTTGACGAAAAATCTTGATCCATTCCTTCAATATGTTTCTTTACGCACGCAAAATACGCGCTTTTGGTGTGGAGTTGCGGACACCAACCCGTTTTAAAATACTATTCAATTCGGCACAGTTAAAAGTGCACTTGCAATTAACTTTATTTTCGGTTTTAACGAATTTTGACTTGGTTTTGTAGCCAGAATCGTCTCTTTCTCCAAACATTTTAATTTGTCTCAATCATTTTGTAAACAGAATAAGCTATCGTAAAAGAATTAAGAACGTTAGCCGATGTTTTATTTATTATTTTTTGTTCTTATATTCCCTGATCTTCTGTTATCTAGAACAATACAAGGAATTCTAAGAAAATATCTTGAATAAAAGTCCACTGAAAATCCTAAACCTAATTGTTTCTGTGAAAAACTCATATTCTTCATGTTAAAAATTAAAATACATTCAAATTTAACATTTGTTTCTTTGTAAATTTGACTTTAAGTCATGTTCAAAAATTAAAGTAACCTAAATTCCAATTTTCGTGAAAAAAACTATTTGAATGAAAACAGTATTCAGCATAGCTTGCATTTATAATATTGTATGAAAGCAAAACCCTGAGGGCTTTTACACGTTTTAATAGAACTTCAATGCAATTTGTTTACTCGTAGTTCTTTAAATCCTCACGTTATTTTCTTTTTCTTGTAAAAATTTTGATTTAACACAACTTTAAGCGAGAAAACATCTCAAAGTGTCGCATTTTAATAGAAACATGATTATGCTAATGCTTTTGCTTTTATAATGAAAAATGCACAAACAACGCAGTCTAAGGATAGCCAATTAACATGCTAAATAGTAAAGCGCAAAGATTTCTTGTAATATTTTCCAGAAAAGAAAATTTAGATTTCTTTGAGTGACTCATTTTGTGTATTTGGCTAAGATTCTTTATATTCGTCTCAACTTTAGGTAAACATATAAAAAGTTAATCATGCACTGATTGCTTCACATTAACCTAACCCAAATTTTCCCCATAAAATATGAAAGTTTTGCTTTTGTAATAAAGTTGGAAATCGTTAAAATAAATTTAACGGATTGAGGTACATTATTGTGCTTGCGTCTGTACAGAGAATCTCTTTTCATTAATTGAGGATTTCAGTTCTTTTGACACCTGAGACGACACATTACGGGAAAAAAAATTACATCTAATTCTTGTTACACAATGACGGCGTACACTTTTAGAACAAAAATAATAGTTTTTCCAATAATTTGATACATAACTGATTTATACCTGGTCTTACTAGGAGGCAACTTAATAAATGCTTAAAGTGCAGTAGATTATTTACGACAATCGCCGCCAAAGACGGTTCAATTTCTAACAGTACTGTGGTAGCCGTTCGACGTCCCTCTGAACGCTGCCGCAATGATTTAGGAGGGAGGAGTTTTGGGACAAATAAATAATCAACGTAGCCACAACAAGTTTTAGTAATTCGTTTTATTTTCACTCCAAAGGAGTACCACTGGAACCCTATGAACAATAAGAAATACTTAATACAATTTAATCCTGTCCTGTAATTTGGTCCTGAGGACCTGTAGAGGGAGTATCAGGGTAGAAATATTCAAATTATTACAATAATTTTACAACAGTTACAGGAAGCACATTAACACATAACTGACTTTTGTTTAAAAATAAATAAATTATGCAGCTTTCAAACAATATAGGTAAGAGAACAGGTCCAGCTGCAAGGCTTGGTAAAATAGTACTGAACAAAAAAATAGTTGAAGAAGATGCAATGACAGAATGAATTCGAAATATGAGTATTTAAAAATCAATAAATAGATCTAAAAGGAAAGAGGTTGTTACAGTACCATAATATTTCGGCATTAAGGCTCCATAGTACTTCAATATAATCTTACTCGCTCGCACTTGCACGTACCACGCACTATTGCTTGCTCTTTCTTTTAGGTGTCTACAAGCAAATCTATTTATTTTACGGCGAATAAAAAGAAAATTCAAAAAAATAAATAACATAAGACCTGCTTTATAGTTAGTTCAGTTAGTATAAAAAGTTTCATGATCTATTTTTAAGTATTTTATGATTGCCAGCGGTATATTGTTCAATTTAGAGGTAACTTTGGGATTTTTTTCTATGGAGAAAATTTTATGGAATCATGTTTTCGCCAAACATAAGACCTAACATTAATCGTCAACTTTACCATATTTTTATTTCAAAATTAATGCTGCAGTATTTTCGACGTATCACAGGATTCTGCTAAGCCATTTGAGGTATTATGGACTCTTAAGAAGAAGCCTTTCGTTGCTGAAAACTGGCGCGAGCCGCTTCATCAGTAGCCGTTTCTCGAGATTAGATTTATATCCCTTTAACGCCAATACATCTCCGGGAAGAAGTCTTTGTCAATTACACAAATCTACATCAAAAGGAAACTATAGCTATTGTATGGCTAAAGCCGACACGGCAACAAAGAACCTTAATTATTCTTAATCAAATATTATTGTCCCTATAAATCTTAACACGCCTGGAATTAGTTAGAGGACAAAATTGGGTTTACGACCTCAAGGCTGATGAAATCCTGCTGTGAAACTTTATTCTTGTCAAGGTATACTAAAATGTTAGGAAACAATGTAAAAAAATGTAGTATGTGCGATTCGAATCACCAATCGTATTGATTGCATGGCTATGCTATCGACAGTTAAAAAAAAAAATTAGTAAAAAAAACTTATAAACAACTCAAAAAATAAAATCCCTAACAGAATTCAAATTCCAAACATTCTGTAGTTAGTGAAACGGCAACAATTGTATTAAATGCATGAACGCCACAGACAATACACCAACAGAGCACGAAGAATTAACATTTAAACTGCTCCAAGCCTAAAGTGGCTTTGTTATTCTCTGTTAGTCCCCGTTAGTCCATATTCACTTGGGTACGAAGGGTAATTAAATAATTTCTGTAACAAAAAGCCCTCTCAGGTCGTGCCACTCTTAACAAGTTAAATTTTCATAGAGCCTTGTAAAATGACCTTTATATTACGCGACCTACCTCTTAGTTGAAAGTAAATTGAATGCGAATGCATACCCTGAGTGAGCGAGACAGCATCTCTTAGTAACTATTTCTTGTAATATTTTCCAGACAAGAAAATTACGAGTAAAATTTCTTTGAGTGACTTATGTTGTGTATGTGGTTAAGATTCTTTTGAATTCATCCCAATTATAGGTCCACATACATTAACCTACCCCAAATTTTTCCAATCGAATAAGAACCTTTTTCTATTATAATAAAATTGGTCGCGGGACTTATCTCATTACCGTGACCCCGGAACATAAAGGGCTATTAAAGGACAATGTGGATTTTAGTCAATACGAGTCTGACAGTCCCTCCTGTTCTGCCCTGTGTGGGAGGACTCATTAATTTGATAATTTTACCACGAAAAAAAAAAAAACTAAAGTTTGAAATTGTTACAAAAAATTTGATTATTGGGCGCCATAAAATCGGCTTATACGTTTTCGCCTTGTTATTCTTCCAAAAAATTTAAGAGACAAAAAAAAAGTAGGTACTTAAAAAGGTTGTGGTGCATATTGAACTTGACACGTACATCAGTACCCCATTCAGTTATTCGAGCGATCGCTTTGATAGTCCCATTCGCCAACTTCGCACATAGCGAATACCTCTTTGAGGAGTGGCTGGACGCCACGGGGCGTTCTCATCTTCCGTATTACACAGGTGTTTCGGGAGGTTCCTATGTAGGTTTAGGCGAGAAGAAACGCCTGGGTGTCACCACTGTGAGGATTCCCGTAATACGCAGTGGAGATCTATCGCGCTTGGGCAGAACACCGCCCCGTGTCCTCACGGAGGCTACAGGCATTGGTTAGAGCCATGCTGCGGGGCGAGACAGAATGGGAAGCAGTCATCTCCTTCTGCGAAGCAACGGAGGATTTTTTTGCAATTTTCAACATCAGTTAGAGAATACCTATACTTAGAAAAATACATTTTAAACGACTCTAACGTCCTTAACGCTTGTACCTAATTAATGTTGTGTCCATTTTAACAACACCTCCTGAATTTACCTATTTACTGCTAGTACATTATCCTGCAACTTAAAGCTCCTAAGTTTAAGTGGAAATGCACATGTATACGTCTATTTACTAAGCCTCATTTAATTATTCTCTTACGCGATACGACTAACTCACAGCTACTGAGTACATTTCAGTTGCATTTCAGTCTGAAACACTGAAACATGACACACGTGAGCTCACTTTTTAATTTCGTTGAGTTAACGTGTTTATTCTTTGGATTATGTGTGGGTTTCTCGATATGATAGGTCTTATATTTTTAAAGGCGGTTTTTAGCATTGAAGCAAGTCAAGTGGCAGAATCATGTTCTTAATGTCCTGGTGGCATACCATGAAGGGTGAATCCTGAGATTCGGCATATTTAGGTGATTCCCTTGGCGAAATTTATTTAAACAGTTTTTTTATAAGTAACAATGTAATATAAAATTTAACGTCATTATAAACACATTTAACGAATTGGCATCACTTTTGGCCGAAAGGTTCCCAATAATTGCGTTTTAATTTTTTTTGGCCAGGGGAATCAAAAAAAGGTAGAAGAAAATTAAGTTTTATTTCTATTTTAAAGTAGCCTCTTTAAAATACTAATCAGTCTCGTTAACAATTTATCACTTTCAATTCCCGACCACAAATCGTTAAATCACAAATTGCATTTGAAAACGTGGTCAGGGTAATCAACGAGCTAGCGAAACCAAAACCAGGGGAATCAAATACTTATGTTCATAATTTCGTCCTGGACCAACGAGCGGCGTAATCTTTCACAAAGACGTACGAAGCTCTACCAGCAGCGCACATGCGATGGCATGGAGACGATCTTCTATAAAATTGTACTAAGATATACGAAGATTTGTGACGCGCCACGGGAATCACTGTTTAGTCTCGGACAAACTTTATATTGTCATTTTTAAATAAACTAACATACTTAAACACGGTGTATCTTTTTAAAATATATCTACAACAATCCTGGTAGTGATTAGACTGCACTGTTTATTTTGTTTACGTTCATAAGTAAGAGTTTTGTTGGTATTTTGTTTGCAAAATGTGCTGCGGACGCGCCAGGGGTATCAATTTTTAGGCCTTTTGGATTTTTTTTCGACTATTTAATTCCAAATTAGACACAAAAACTATCGTGCAACAGTAAGATCATACAATATAGTAGCATAAAAAAAATATTTTGGTTTCTAATTTAAATACTACGGGTAGTTTTTTTCTTCGGACAACGTAAAATGAGCCTCTCAAGATTCACCCTGAACTCTTAAAGCGTGAGTCTTCAGGCTGTGGGAAAGAGATGGCGCTAGACGACTTGTATAGCTCTGTCTCTTTCCTACAGCCTAAACTGGACCGGGTTAAAAGCTCACATTGAATTCCGGCACCAAAATCTTCTTGATGATCCTGTTTTTCTAGTGCTTTCTGTTCAGATTCCACGTTGAGTTCTCATTTAGTTGTAGCAAATTTTTTTCCGCAAACCGTATTTTGAACATTTTGGTGCTTGTGGTAATAATGATTTTATTTCTAATATTACAGGGATTGCGTTTTTATTTTGGAGCCACCGCACACAATATTTATCCTTTATGGATGATTGCGTCAGGAAAAAAAAAAGCTTCAACATTTATGGTTATAAGCTTGTATACTCACTTATTTTAAGCAACTAATATTAGCCCTCATTCATGGGATGCATCATTGACGATTTGTTAAAAATCACGTGGCGATTTAACGATTTTAAAAAAAAAACAATATCAAGAAGAACGATTCACATTGCATTCCGAATCAAGTAATAGTAACACACAAATTAATGGTAATAATAAAACCTTTTAAAAGTACCTAAGTCACATCATTATTTCGTATTTGTCTACTATTCGTTGAAGAAATTGGAATAACAAATTCAAAGCTAAAGTAATATTTACATACATGAATCAGATTGAAAACCCTTTCTTGATTGAATCACAGTCAGCAAAAAAACAAGTGAAATCTAATCTACGTAAGAATACATACCTACCTGCGAAAGAATCGACCTTTACGTTCAGACGAGTTCAGCCAAAAAACGTTTGATATTTTATGAATACCGATGTTAATAAAGCCGAAATTGGTTTCAAAATGGTTGAGTTATACTTTATACGACGAATAATCAATGTAACTGTTATCTAAATATTTTTAAGCTTGATGAAGCCTCAATTTATTGAGAACTTACTTTTGACAGATATCCTCGTTCAAGCATTTAAACAAACAAAAAACTTTATATCAAATGGAACCTACATAAAAAAAATCGACCGAATTAAGAACCGATTCGACCTTTTTGAAGTCGCTTCAAAATAAAACCTTTTATATAAGATTTATTCTTCCAGTATAATGTAGTTTTTTTTTTGTTTACTTTTCCGATTTTGTGATCTAATTAACTGATATTTCACTTAGAAATACAATATAATGATTGTTTACTAAACAGTTTTTGTTGTAACGCCAGTGTTTCTCAAGAAAAAAAAAGAAACAAAAAATAAGCGAATTCTCTTTATTCTCGCACTGTGTATGTGTATCTACTGAAACAGTTCAGTAAGGCAAAACACACTTTACGACGAGCTCGCTTCACTCCACGTTTGATTTATTCATACAGCCGTGTGATAAGGTAGCCTGTAGCCCGGGCTCAGGTGTTGCACACTCAGCTTCGACAGCTGGCAGAAAAACAAGGAGCATTTATTACAAACTTGGTCCGAAACACACTGTCGGGGTTGCTACGTAAAATTAAACTATACCCAACTTTCGTGGAAGGATACACAAGGGGCCATGTTGGGAGCGGCGGCTCCCTCAACGATCAAATTGCTACGTCAAAAAATTTGCCTCTAAAAGCTTCTTTTATAACTTCACGTGTTAATAATTCACTATAGTTTGTGAATAAAATTCAAGATAGTTTAATAAATAAGAAATTTAGTTTTTAACTAGTTTTTTTGATAGCTTTTCATTCTTAAATATTAAATACAAAACTACCAAATTTAGCAACGTTTTCCCAGAGTGGTCCCTGGATGGATGACTATAATAAATTGACCATCCATAATATACAAGAACTTTAAGAAGCACGAAAGGTTGCATAAAGCTCGTACAATCCCCCGCTGTCATTCGTCGATATAATTATGATCTCTTGGTAATCAGCAGCCGACCCCTACATTTTTTTTGCGTGGTAAAATCATCAAATGATTCCACAGGGCAGAGCGGGAGGGACTGTCAGACTAGTACTGACTAAAATCCACGGTGTCCTTCAATAGCCCTTTACGTTCCGGGGGCACGCGTGAGTCCCGCGACCCCGATCCGACCCCAAAATAGTTTTTAAAAGTCTAGGCTCGGCTATGACGAAGATGGTGGTCAGACACCCTAAATCCAAGCAATCAGTCTTACCTAACCGGTTTCGTTTTACTCAATGCCTGGGTTATACAGGCACTCACTGTTGGTATAAAACCAATTTTAAAAATATGGTAAAAGCACTCCAAAAAGCCTGCTCTCATCACAAAACCAAATTCAATTAACAGGCCTCCTAAAATACATTGCACACAAAAATAAAAACAACAAAAAAATGTAAACAACATTCCAATGATAACAGACCCCAGCGGCAGTAACAAAATTAAAAAGGAACGATATCAAAGTGCGCTCAACGAATCACGAGGATTTCGTAAAACCTCAATTCATTTAATCGTTATCTGAATGACTCACCAACGTTGATTAATTGGTACATCACAGAGGGAAACTTGTACCTAATAGGGGCTTTTGTATCTTCAGAATAGCTCGTAAAGATGGGAAACAGAAAAGAGAGAGGCCTTTGTCCAGCAGTGGGGTGACATTAGTTAGACTAGGATTTTCTGGAAGAATAGATACTAAAATTGTGACGATACAGAGAGCCACGGACCCTTTTTTCTATCTTGGCAAAATCTTCAAATGAGTCCTCCCACCCAGGCGGTATGGAAAGGACTGCCAGACTCGTACTGACTAAAATCCACAGTGTCCTTCAATAACCCTTTACAGTCAGTCCCGCGAACACAGCATGCCGAGCAGTGGGGTGAGGTAGGGTACCAATCACATGAAAAACAGATGTTCAAAAGTCAATATTTACCTACACTAGATTTTACGGATGTACAGACACTAAAGATACAGAAAATGGGAACGATACAGAAAAGATTTAGCATAGACCTTCGCAAGGATGACACGCAAAATCGAGAAGCGTTCCGCATTTTTAGTAGGTACATATTCAGGGTGGAATGCCACCTGGAGGGAAAGTACTCTTAATACTGCAGATAGAAAATTTTACTCAAAGGAAACATTCCTATAATTTTGAATAGAAAGCAAACTGCATTCAAAGATTTTCGAAAACTCTATTTCTTCTCCCACACCTGGGAATCGAACCGTTTTGTAAATAATTAAATTAATTTAAGATTTCCTGGTTTTCCTTTCATTGATGTAACGATCGATGCAATAAAAGTACAGGGTATAATTTTTTCAGATTTTAGCCGGTTCGATTCCCGGGTGTGGGAGAAGAGAATTTTCGAAAATCTTTGAATGCAGTTTGCTTTCTATTCAAAAATAAGAAGTATTAAGCAATGATATTATAAAGTCATAGATATGTTATCACGTACAAAAACAACGGAAAAAAGTGTTCCGAGCACACATACACACTTTTTATTTACACACATTACATTTCACGACAAGTAGGTAATAAGTCCTTTTTAAAAAAAAAATCAAACCGACGAAACATCTAACTGAAAAGCAAAAAATAAATTTTGAGGCGGCGCCAAACAAACAAACATATAAATTAACAATTTGAAGAGCAGAATAGCTCGTTGTATAGGTTGTCGTGGTTGAATAGCTCGTCGTAGCTATTCGTTGATTTTTTCTTTGGCGCCGCCTCAAAATTTATTTTTTGCTTTTCAGTTAGATGTTTCGTCGGTTTGATTTTTTTTTTAAAAAGGACTTATTTTTTACTTTTGAGTTTCCTATCTCGTGTCAATTCCTGTAACTAAAAACTCTCAACGACTGTCATACCCCAGCTACATCTAAAGTTCTCATCAATATGAGTGAAATGAGCCCAAATATGATATAGTTGCTGTTAACTGTTAAGGATCTCTTGCTACTGCCCTCTGTCACCATCCTCAGACCCTCGATGACAATTATACCCCAGCTAGGTATAAAGTTTTCATCAAGACTAGTGAAATGAGCCCAAACACGATAAAGGTGCTGTTAACTGTTGAGGACCTCTTGCCCCTGCTATCCGTCACCATTCTCAGACCCTCGATGGCAATGATACCTCAGCTAGGTCTAAAGTTCTCATCAAGCTGAGTGAAATGAGCCCAAACACGATATAGCTGTTGTTAACTGTTAACGAACTCTTGGGACTGACTTCACAAAATAACAGGGATCTGGAGTTGATCTGATGATGGTGACGCCATCATGTTATGTTCTCCACATCTCTGCTATATAATATGTCCTCAGAACTACAATTGTTAACTTTATTTCAACAGAATCGGTTCATAATTGAAAATTCTGTAGGAAGATTGACAATTATTTCCTTTTTTTCTCCCCTTAGAGGTCGATTTTAGTTTTGAAATTTAAATGGGACCAACTTTGAGATATACTCTTTCTAACAAAAAAAGAATTTTTGAAATCGGACCACGTTAGGAAAAGTTATGCGTGGTCATACATAAAAAAAAAAAAAAATAAAATAAAATAAAAACATACATGTCGAATTGAGAACCTCCTCCTTTTTTTTTCGTCGGTTAAAAAGGATAGCTTGATAAAACCAATAAGAAAAAAGTGACAGCTAGATCGCCACGCGTCATCAATCCCCCCGCACGTCAGCGTCTCCTCTCACTCGCACCCGTGCTCGCACTCTTTCTTTTACGACGCCATATTTATAAAAACGTAATGTTTTATTTGTGAAAATATTAAAGATAAATAGTATATTTACGAATGTTATGTGATTCCTTGACTTTTATAAGTCTTGCATGTTTAATTTGTACAATATCTCATCACACACGACGGCATTTTCGGTAGTTTTGAGTCACTTTTACTTTTGATTCAGTCTGTGGTACGTGAAGTGCCGCTGGCAACGTCGCACTGAGATCAAGATGTGTGAATCAGCCTCATTTGAGCGCATACGTTATTGAGCGCGTATGACGTATCTACACCTAAGTCTACACCTTTTTTACTTATAATATCATTGAGATTAAGAGTACTTTCCCTCCAGGTGGTATTACAAAATTCCACCCTGTATATTATAGATACTAAAAGGCAGGTACTTGCTTCGGCAGTACATATTCTAATCACTACATTATGCACGATTTGGGAATCTCATTCATCATCTGCGCATCCTTTTCCCAATTATTTTTGGATCGCCTTTCAACCCATCTGTATGCTGCTGAATCTGACCTATACAACCCAGTTACAGAGAATATCATTACATATTAAAGGTAATCGATATACGGATAGGTTTTAAGCGATCCTACTGACGGTGGTAGGCCTTAAGGTTCGTGCGCGAAACCGCGACAGGAGACCGAGACAGGAGACCGCGATAGGCGACCGCGACCGAAGATACTACCGTATATCTGTCTCCTGTCGCTGTCTCCCTCGTGAACTGCCGCTCATACATTGCCTAATGTTAAGTAGTGTCGCGGTCTCCTGTCGCGGGTCTCCTGTCTCGGGTCTCCTGTCTCGGTCTCTTGTCGCGGTCTCGCGTGCGAACCCGGCACCTTTACTGGTGCCAGGGTGTCTCCTGGCTACCGACCACCATCTTGGCAGAGTCCGATGCCATACGGTTTTTTTTCTTTGTTTCGTCGAAGTGCAGGAGTTCAAGTAGGTACCTTCTAGGAGAGCTCGTTCTATCTTAGGCTTCATTTTTGCTTCGAGCTAGATTGAAGCTAAGAGCGAACGAATTTTTAAAATTAATTCTTTTACTAGATATTATTCACTTTCACCTGTCTCGTTGTCTGTAATCAAATCTGGCAACTTTTTGATCCACTTCTCGGTTTCCAATTGAGCTGAAAGTTTGTACGTATATTTACATTGTGCATTGCGTGACAATGCAATATTATGATGACATGGAGCTGTTCTAATGATGTAGCTGGAAGGTGGCCATAGGAGCTCTGTAATGAAGACTTCTTTAATTCATCTTGACGAGTACTTTGTCAATCGTAAGTATTTTTTAACAATAAAGGCTTGTTTTTTAAAAGAACATAGTTTTAAATGACTAACTTGTTTCATCGCACAAATTCAGTGAGATTAATTTTCTGCCGGAAGGTACCTACAAGCAACAATTCATCGTAGGCTACAGGGGGACCTTTAACAGTAAATAAGTATTTAATTAAATTAGATTAATATTTTGCTGAACATTATTTCGATTGAAAAACATGTTCCGAAATTGCCTGCAGCTGTACATACCCAATTAGAAAATTTTATATTTTTATGAGCAAGATATTTTTACTTTACGTGATTTTTCGTAGAACCATAGCTTAAAAAACGGAAATTTTGTTTTCTATCTCAATCTGGTCTAATTTTATCTACAAATCAAACCAGAAAAAAAATCATGATTTAAAATAAAGTAAATTAACATTTTTTGTTCGTAGGTTCAAAGTGGAGTCCTGTACCCCTAGCACGAATCACTTTCGAAAAAGTATTCGTATCGTCTTGGAAAGTATTTTGTATGGGAACTTGAACAGCGCCTTTGGTGAGCGTAAATTAAACTAATTTTCAGAACATAATGTAACGGTTAATGGTGAGTTTAAATAAAAGCACTCACCAACGTTTACAATAAATTTATTATAGGTCGTGGTTCACAGCCGTCACTTGGTATTTAATCGTTCCGTGGAATTAGGCGCACTAGGTACTGTCCTGGCTTATCGCGTAGTGCAGAGACGCGATGGCGAGGAGTTGTCCCGAGGTGAGAGTGACCCCAGGGACAGGATGGTGGATGCGCCGGCTGGTCAGCTATGTGCGGCTAGGTGCTGTGTGTGCGCAGGCCTCGAACGTTCGGTAGCGTGAGTCAGCTGTCGAACTCAACGAACGTTGAGGATGGGTATTTCAAACCCCAATCTTGTTCCCTGGAATCAACGTCCAGCGGTAAATAAAAGGTCCACTGTAAGTCCTCTCTGATGATGACCCCGCAACGTAAGCGAAAGTCTAGGACGTAAAGCGCTTGAGGCGTTTGTGAGTTTGGTCATCATCAGAACGGAGTTTACATGGTAGATACACAATAATAAATTAGCGTGAAACATTAACACATAACATTATTATAGGCCTACGAGCGTATGGAACACTCGAGGCTTAACAAAATAAAAACCTAACAAAGAAAAATTAGAACACAAAATAATAAGTCTGTAGGTAACTGCTCAATACAAAAAAAATAGAAACACAATAGCTAGCAGTTATAAAGGTTTGGTTTGGCAACTTACCCTTCACGGGGATATACAATACACAGGTGAATTAACACGATTTTAATATTAATTGACTAAAACTGTCTAAGTCTGAGACGAGCAAAATTAAATAGTCCTAATATAAGGAACTACTTGCTGTAGTGTTAGCTCGCGGTGATATTTTTCTGTACTGAATCAAGTCCCAGCTGATTGCTACAAAATGCCTCGCTCAGAGAGAAGGGGAATTGGACTTTGCACGCGTGAGAGTGAGACAGCATAAGCATTGCCACTCACTTATCCGCAGCTAGAACATTCCACAGTTTAACTGTCAACTGTTACTACCAGTTTAGAACTACCCACCTATAAATTACTTTTTGTCTCGACGTAATTCAAGAATATTTTACTAGATACCTACAAATTTATAATAATGAACTATTTATAGTTTTGAAATGCAACGTTGGTAATCCACAACGTTACAATAATACACATAATTAACAAAACTAATAGTTTAATTTACGCTCACCAGGGGCGCTGTTCAAGTTCCCATACAAAATGGTTTCCAAGACGATACGAATACTTTTTCGAAAGTGATTCGTGCTAGGGGTACAGATCTGCGATTTTTTAGAATCGGGGAAAACTTGGGGCGCTCGCCCCCTCTCGAGACATCCAATGAATTTTTCAAAACCTCATAACAATTCATAGACTTTTGTTTATTAATTATTTGACTTGTGAACAGGCACGACTTAAATGCCGGGAGAGGGGGTGATTACACTACAAGCAAGGTCAAGAACAATGCGTTTTTTTTGCGCATTTCTTCGACATTTCAGATTTTTGTTTCTAAGCAAGCAATCACGTTCATGAATTTGGCGCCCCCGTGGCCCGGGGCAAGTGCGGGACCTGCCCTTCCCCCTAGATCCGGCCTTTCGTTTTACAAAACGAATAATGATTTTATTGAAATGTGTTACTACAGACTAGATATGAGCGCCGCGCCGGCGCGCCGCCGTCGCCGTGGATTCGGCCGGCGCGCCGCCGCCGCAAGAAACGCGCGGCGCGCCGCCACGACGAGTCGCAACTTGCTTTCTCGCTCGCACGCGCGTCTTGATGGCATTCGGCGTTTGTTCGCTCTAGCCTCTTTGCTACACTCACTACGTAGCTTATGCCACACACGTTATAGTAGGGGCGGCGAGGAAGGGATTTGTGTTGTGACTCGAGCGCGTCAGATTATTATAGGGGAGAATCCTTGCACCCTTTAATGTACCTGTACCAAATATCAACCCTTAATATTGTGGGGTTTGTTTGGGAGAACCCGTCAGATTAGTAAAAAAAATCGATCCGCAAAAATACTCGAGCGCGTCAGATTAAGAAAAGGTAGATTAATTACGTTCAGAAGAGTGTATATCTCAATAATCTGACAATTTGAGCATGGCATTTGGAAATGAGCGAGTCCTGAAGTTGTAAAACAAAAACGTAACGCCTGCTCGTTTTTTATAGCAATCAACGTTCCGTCCAATTAATTTTTATTATTTGTAAGGCGTTTTCGTTTTTGGGTCTTCAACCGCTTATTACGGACAGCCCCCTCGAATTAATCGTCAGATTAATATGTAATGGTAATCAGAAATATAAAGCGCGTTTACACTGTAAATGGCTGACGCGCTCGAGTACTTCTTTACAACTGTTTTTTTTTACAGTTTTAAAAATGTTTACACGCTCTCCCCCCCACTAAAATAGAAAACTTGTCAGAAACTTTTTTCTTTTAAAACATAATCTTTCAAATCCAATAGATTGCCATGGCGCTCGAGGAACTGCAGATTTAGCATCCTCGGCTCCCCTACTATTAGTGGCTTTTCACACGTTCCGGTTGCCAGGTAGCCGGCGGCGCAGTGTATGGCATGTACTATAGCTTTCACACGTACAGTCACGAGCAATAGTATGTATACACTAAGCAGTATTCAAAAGCGATGTTCTGCCACCATATTGATAAAACTTTTGCCTTTTCATTACACTTCTATTTTGGAAGTCATACCATTACGAAAATAGGGCTTATTTCAAAGTGGAAACCAGTATTGACGACTAAATTGCGTTTGATTTTTGTTAAGTGTTTACATGTTATTGCTCGTGACTGTACCAGCGTAATTTGCCATACCGGCACCGGCTACTCGGCAACCGGAACGTGTGAAAAGGCACTTACAGTATACTTGCGGTAATCCAGACTTGCGCAAGTATACTGAAACGTGTGTGGGAAGATACTTGCACAAATTTCTAAGGGACGACACAACGACGTCAAGTCAATCGAATTGCATCATTATTTCTTAGTGGCAAGGTGGATTTTCACTTGTGGTTGGAATCGATCAAATCGCGTCACATCACGCCATGGTTAAAGTCCCTAACATGGTCACTGTCCTATGTTTGTGCAAGTCTCGATTTGTACAAGTATACTGGTACGTGTATAGTCGGCTCTACATATTCAAGTGTATAAATTACCGGCCAAACCCGATTTCAGGATAATCTAGTCTGGCCTAGGCAAAACTAGTTCTTCCTTCACAAGAGAAATCGACGGAGCCCCGCTTAGCGGGGCTCCTACGTCTGGGTATCGTCAACCTTGTCTTAGTCATTCGTGACCTAGACTAGGGTCAACGGGCTCGCCGCAATCGCGGCGGTAAGATCCCTCTTTGAGGAGTGGCTGGATAGGTCCCACGGCGTCCTCACCTACCGCTTGACGCAGGTCCCCACCGGACAGTGGACACGGTTGCTTCGGGAGGTACCTGTGTCGGATAAGGAGGGGGGAAACATCTGTTTGTCACCACTGCGAGGACCGCCCGGAGGACACGGTGGAGCATACGATGCAGGGCTGCCCCGCTTGGGCAGAGCACCGCAGTGTCCTGACGCAGGCGATAGGCGACGACCTCGACATTGGTCGCCGCCATGCTGCGGGGCGAGACGGAGTGGGAAGCAGTCAGGCGACTGCTTCCCACTCCGTCTCGCCGTTCTGCGAAGCAGTCATGCTCGCGAAGGAGGAGTCACGGCGTCGGACATCGCGAGACAACCTCCGGCCACCGTAGGCGCGGGCATGCGGGTGGCGAGTAATGGGAGACTCGCTGTCCGACCATGGACCATGCCCGGGTCGACGGCGCGTTGTGTTCCACGCACGCCTCAAAGAGCGTCAGCACAATGACGGGGCCTCCCATTTAGAGGGCCAAAGCCTGCCGGGGTCGTGGGACACACTTACACCTCGATTCCGGTACACAAGGGGCTACTGAAGGACACCGTGGATTTTAGTCAGTACAAGTCTGACAGTCCCTCCCGCCCTGCCCTGGGTAGGACTCATTTGATGATTTTACCACGATAAAAAAAACTAGGGTCAAGAGCAAACCCATTTCACGTAAAAAAAATAGATAGCTGTGCTTTGATTAAAAACTCTGTCTCGCATCTTAAAATACTGAAACAATTATTGTTTTTAGTAAACGTAATCTCTAATTATAGAAGACTAAAATTGTAATTAGCAAATACGTTTCTTTATAAAACTTTTTTTGTACCTAACAACAACATGATTTTCTTCATTTTTCTTCTTAAGAAATCTCTCCCTAATAAAAAAAACTAAGGCGCACGGCCGGACGCGACGCGCCGCCGCGACGCCGCCGCCGCCGTGAAAATATACAGGTCACGCCGCCGCCGTGGAATTGGCCATCGGCGCTCATATCTACTACAGACCAACAGCAAAGAACATAATTTTGTATCAATTTGACCCATACCTACCGTAAACTTTTTGCCTGGTTTACACCTTCATGAAGGTCCCGTTTACACCTCCTATTACCTCCTTTGTGTAAAAACGCTGAAGCGATTTCACCGTGGGTGATCAAAAGGTCGCTTATTGAATAACTGTCTGTACCTACTTGTGGGTAGCACAAATATTATTGATATAATATTAAAAGATGTTATGTAACTAGAAAGACGCAGACGATTGGTTTTACTTAATGTAAAGATCGTATACCTACATTCGATCTAAAATGGGGAAGTCTTCACATTAATAATAGTGAGGTCACTGCAGTAGAAAATATATTATTTCCAGTTTATGCCCGCGGCTCCACCCGCATGAAATCCGGTAATTATCCCATGGGAACGTCGGGATAAAAAGTCATTGTGTACCTACTAAACAACCAAATCTATGCAAAAGTTTTTGTATGAATGAGTACCTAATAATGGGGAATGATGATGAATGATGGAGAAGAAAAGTTCTCGAGTGGTGACCACGGACCGGAAGACGCAGCGTAGGCAGGCCTCCCACTAGGTGGACCGACGACATCGTGAGGGTCGCGGGCAACCGATGGATGCAAGTGGCGAATTGTCGTTTGGCGTGGCGGTCTAAGGGGGAGGCCTATGTTCAGCAGTGGACGTCTTACGACTGATGATGATGAGTAATAAACATCCATCCAGCTATCCACTCATCCGGGTTTGCGGGACTGTTTTATCAAGTTACCGTGACCCTAGCACGTAAAGGGCCATCGAAGAAACAACGTGGATTTTAGCCAGTACGAGTCTGACAGTCCCTCCTACCGCGATAAAAATAGCCATCCACCCATCCTTACAAACTTTCGTACTTAATTTGCAAGATCCCAAATGAGTAAATGAAATAACGATAACATTGAAAGAGAAAACGTAAACGAGGCAAAATGAAGAAATCGAAGCAAGGTAATCCCCGTTTCAAAACAAACATTATTTAAACGAGTTCAACAGAATCTTCAAATCTTCCACATCAATAACTTGTAAAGTTGTTCGCACAAAACTTCATAGCCCAGCGGTTTCGGTAATGAGGCGCGATAAGTTAGCAATCAATAATCGACTGAGCTGATTAATCCTCCAAGGTTGGAGCGATGAAAACAGACTTGTAACACAACACGCGATTGTCGCGCGGTTATTAGCTACAATTATTCATCGGTTGACGAACACACGCAGGGGGGGTATTACAACCTTTTTTAATTCCTTGCAGTTTTCGGGCAGTTGACTTTAAGGCCTTAAGCAGGCTTGTTCTATTTCGTATTATGACGTACGTAATTCTGCAAGGAATCATCCTGGATTACTTGTCTCTGGATGATTATGACGGGCTAGCGAATTCGTTCAAAAATCGAATCTACAATTTACCGATGATAACCGGTTTTATAAATTGTGTGTGAAAAAAATCTTTTTCATTGTACATTTAGGAGATATTTGAGTTAAACTGTATTTTAATAACAATTTAAATAATTACAATCAAATTGAGCAACATTTACTGTCAATTTATGCAAAAACTTAATACCAAATAAAACTCTCACAAAGGGGTTTGTTTCTGAACGATCATATTGCGATTTGCGATACTTTTTTAGTCTGTGGCGGTTTTGTTTACCAAAACAAACAAGATTATCGTATTTTATTTATTTAGAATGCCACTATGTAGTGCTTTTTACTGCATTAATAAAGAAGCACATCGTTTTCCTACCGCAGAGAAAGTAAGGAAACAAAATGGACTAAGAAGTCATGAGCGGAAAATTTTGAAAAATGGAGCTGTTCCAACACAACAATGTTCTAATTTTTAAAGCAAGAGCTAGAAATGTTTGAACAAGTGAAGGAATGATAAAACCTAGGACGTTTATTCAAACCGAAAGACAGTGTACCTAGTTCTCTTGAAATTGGCTGCGAAATTGTGGTACCAGAAGCAATCGAGGAAGTGAAATTAAAAATGTCTGTTGATACATTAAAGACTGCCCAATGTACCCAAATAAATATTGAACACAAGTTTTGGCTCCATTGGACTGTACCATTTCTGGAATGATGCTGCGCGAGGCTATTAATTTTAAGTGTTTGAGTTGATCATACATTTTGTTTGGTTTATTCAACCCTACGTCCATTGCTACGAAAGATTATTTATTTCGTCACCATGTCTCAAATCTAAGCTCTGTATATTTTTTTTCTTACACTGATGGAACTACGACAAATAAAACAATTTTTTCAGGAGTAACATGTTTTTTATTTAGAACAATATATTACTATATGAGTAAATGTTTACGTATATGAATATATTTATTGCTTAGCGTTCAGTAAATGAGTGTATATGTGTCGTAAAAGGTAAAAACTTAGTCGTATTTTATGTAAAGCTCGTCAGCTGAGATTATATCGTGTATGCACTCTCCAGATATTCTGTAGTGCCTCCACTATTAATACCAAAGTTTAATTTAGTTAGTTTCAACTGTCTAAAGACAAAATAAAAGAAACAAGTCAGTAAAAGTTACTAAAAAGTGGCGTAAACTGAATGATTTTGGAGATGCCAATTTTGACAGTTAATCCGGCCTTGAAATGTCATTATGTAGCTTGTAATACGAAATTTCCAGGCACAAGCACAGGCAGAAGTCGGTATGAGGTCACGTGACCGTTTTACTGGCCGTCATTGTGTGATCGTAATACGACTAAGCAAGGCAGTTCACTTTAAGGCGTAAACTGACAGGAATTAAGAGCTTGTAATACACCCCCCAGGTCGGCTCAAAATAGAGAACGCTTGTTAAAACAGATTTATAATAATGCAAGTAGATTGCCGTGCGCTTATTAGCCTTATCTCTTTTTTATTGCTGAAGGCGTGTAATTTGCGAGAAAAAATGAAAATACTTTAAAAAAAAAGTTAATACCTACAGGGGTATTATCTGCTCAACTTGATAATATCTCAGTTTATTGTTATACCTTGTAGATTAGGTGCGAATAGTAGACTCTAAATTACGAAAATTGTAAAACCTCTTGGATTGTCTTTGTTACACGAAATACTAAAAGTTTATATGTCCAGTAATATGAAGTCGACTTTAACAAACAATATTTTCTGTGATTTTGTTCAGTGTGTGGCATTATTCAGATTCATTAATCCTATATTCCAATACCAGCCATACTAATTCACCAATATTAAGACGAAGACGCGCGTTCCAGTGTTGGGTGTTACCAGTATTCCCTTGGTTTATTCCACTTTGTTCACCTGGGTGATATCACCTGGGTGAACAAAGTGGACCACTTGGTGTCCTCAATTCCCCTCGGAAAAATATCACCTGAGTGATATCACCCAGGTGAATTGTGGACACCAAAGTTGTCCACTTTGTTCACCTCGGAAAAATATCTGGGTGAACAAAGGCGACTTTTCTTACGCGATTTAGTGGACTTTGGTGTCCGCAATTCACCTGGGTGATATCACTCAGGTGATATTTTTCCGAGGTGAATTGAGGACACCAATGTTGTCCACTTTGTTCACCCAGATGATATCACCCAGGTGAACAAAGTGGAATAAACCATTCCCTTCGCCTTCAAACCACACGTTTTGGTAAAGTTATGATGTACTCGTAAAAGTGGGGAGTTGTTGATGGCTCCACAACGGACAGAACACCTGAGCTCCTTGAAATGTGGACCACATTAAACGTTGAGAATGACATTATTTACCTGTCTTTGTTTTGGCAGTTTTACCTTTGAATAAACTTGGAAAGTATAGCTACTTTTAAAATAAACTGTAAACCTTCTCCTTTGGTTGTCAAAACGTTGTTTTAAATAAAAACAATTAAATGCTGTGTTCAGTGGCAAGAGATGAATCTCTTATTTTCACTTATATGTTATCTCATAATTAGTATATTTTCATATACAAGACCCAAAATAAAAAATCTAAAACATTTGACATCTACCAATCCGTTCTGGGCCCGCGTAGTGGATTGAATCCCACTCTCTCTCTCAAGAGAGGAGGCTTATATCCCAGCAATGGGAATATTGTAGGCTGATGTTTATTCTTATATTTTGTGAAAAAAATATGACAAAATAAGCATTGCATAGCATAGCAACATTGTCAGTGAAACCGGACAAAGGTAGGAAACTAATACAGGAAGTTCAATAAAAAAATTTGAAGACATGCCAGATTCATATAAGTAAGCCTGTAGTCAGTCTTCTTAACAAAACATCGAACTCCAATTTACGAACTCTGTTGAGATAACATATAAATAAGGTAGAACATAATATCTAAGTAAGGTATTACTTTATTGATATTTCTCTTCGAATTTGCTTTTATGTCTTTTGTTTCGCATTAATTAGACATTCATACAATACAAGCAAGCCTCGTTTCAGATTTCAGCCTTTTGAAACCGTATTAAAACCTAATCAACATTCAATAGAATCTAATTTTAATTAGCTGGTTAGAGTTACAAAACGAGAATAAATCAAAATGTAAAACACATCTTGTTTGAAAGTTCTTGTGGTCCAAAATCCAATAAAGTTGTTGATATCAAAACGTAATACACGTTAGGATTTCGCATTGGTATTTCCGAAAAATATGGAAACTGCATCCACGGTGCTTCTGATTTAAATGCAAAGCCTTGGAATGGAATCGCGTCGCTGGAATCCGATCATTTATCGGGTCCCTCCATTGTTGGGAATCGAAAGTGTATTTGCTATTGGAAATTATGATTCTTTCTGAATCATTTATTGGAATCCAATAAATCAATTCGAAATTTTTAAGCCCGTAATTCAATTCAACCTACATTTTCATTTGTTTAAAGTTAAATTTTAGCATATCCAATGTTGTTCGTTGATGTTGTTTTAGTTAAAAAATGTTACAAATCGGTACAGCATTTTTTCGAGTTTCAAAATCCACTACAAACAGAAAAAAAAACAAATAAAAATCTTTTCGTATCACTTGCTCAAAAAAGTGACATTCTATGCCACAAAAAGCGTACATAACAATAGTCATTTTTAATCTGTTAAAAACAGGGAAAGAAAGTTGTACTGAATTTCATTCATCCTCTAGGGAGAGAATGTGATTTAAATTAGGAATACTTACCGATACTGAACTACATCAGTCTGTCTTTACAACATTGAGTTTGTATATAAAGCATTATACAACTTTTTGAAAAAGGAATACGCATTTATTATGCAGTTATGATTATTCAATAAAATTACGAAAACCGAAGAGGCCGTATGAGCTTGATGCCTTTGCTTTTCCGACAAAAAAATATTAGTCGAGGAATTTGCTGCATTTTTGTTTTCTTCAAATATATAAACGTTAAGTTTATTTTAATTTATTTTTATAAATAAGTTAATGTTTATTGAATGTGTTAAGTACCAATACTCCATAGAATCCGCAAATTAAGGGAAACTCACGCAATACCTAATCAACATTGCATCAGCCAGGCGACAGGAATGAAAACGCTGATGTCGCACAACGTGACACACGACGGCGACCGGATGATGGCACCAATTTCCACATATTTCCTCACTTTTGATTCCAACTTCGAACAATTGTCACCTCAATTTATATTTTAATGTAATACTGTAATAAGTTTAATAAATAGTTGCAATTTAATTTCGGTTTTTTTTGCAACTTGCCCGCCGGTCTGACTTAATTGGCGCAGTCGGTAGGATCCTCGTGGATTCCTACAAAACTACCATACGATTATCCTGGTAGTTCGCGGTTCGAGGATCCGAATCTACACGTCGAGACCAGCAGCAGCAAGGGTATCCGAGCATCGATACGAGCGAGAAGGCCGAAATGAAACTGTGAGTACATTAAAATCTTTTAGTGGATTGCTCATTCCTTATCTTTTAAGTTATCCTGTCTTGAAACTTTTCCAAAATTTTCCATCCGAGAGAATCGCGGAGTGTTAGGTTAGAGAGTAGGCAGAGTAATAGAAATAGTGCTTTAGACCTCAATAGACAATTAAATTCAAGTTGTAATTTAAGTGAAGATAAAATGGCCGATTTGGACCACATATTTAAGGCTCTTAGATTAGTACCCGAGTTCGACGGGAATGTTAATGTTCTAACAAGATTCATCCGGTTGTGTGACGAATTAATAGACGAATTTGTAACGAAACTTGACACCCCGAATAAACTTCATGAGATTGCTCTAATTAACGGAATACTAAATAAAGTAACGGGCCCCGCCGCACGTTTGATTAACTCTAATGGTGTCCCATCAGATTGGTCAGGCATACGTAAAGCTCTTGTCAATAATTTTTCGGACCAGAGGGATGAAACTGCGTTATATAACGATCTAGCATTATTATCTCAAGGCTCTGACAGCCCTCAGGAATATTACGAGCGTTGTCAGAACATATTCAGTACACTCATGACATATGTTACCCTGCACGAAACCATAGCTACAACCGTCGAAGCGAAGCGGGACCTTTACAAAAAGCTAACCCTTCAATCTTTTGTACGCGGTCTTAAAGATCCATTGGGCTCACGTATTCGTTGCATGAGACCTGAAAGTATCGAGAAGGCGTTGGAATATGTTCACGAGGAGCAAAATGTAGTTTATTTACAACAACGTAACAGCCAAATTCCTGATAAGAAATTAGCTCAACAAGCCACGTCACAAAAACTACCCCCTAACCAGAATTTCAATCTTCCGCCACCTAAACCGTTTATGTTTAATATGCCGGGACCTTCTAGGAGTTCTTTCGGACAGCCGATGATGTCACAGGGACCTCCACAATGGCGACCTAATTTTAACCATCAGAACCAGCCTGGTCCATCACGCACTCAACAAATATTCCGTGCTGCACCCAATAATTATAATCAGAATAATGTATTTAGATTTCCACCCCGTAACCCGGCACCGCAAGGCAACCCCCAACAGCAACGACCTATGAGTGGTGTTAGCCACTATGTGTCAAAACCGTTGCCACCCAGTAACGCTGTGAAAGGACATGACTGGTCTAGGTCGGGTAATCCCCCGCCTAGCAACTATTTTAAAACAAGAGAGATGAATTTTAATGATTTTTCCGATTATTACGACTATAACGATTATTACGGCGGTTATTCTTATTACGAACCTTATGACTATTATATTGAGAACTATTATTCTGATTATGACCAAGTGTGCTACCAACAACCGGAAATAACACACAATGCTGCCCCTACCGAGGACTCTAATAAACTCGAAAGCCCTTCAGGTACTAATAGCGAGGATTTTCAGACGTCTCGAAAGTCAGACAAACCAAAATAGAGGTCAATCTGCAAACCCAACGCACACTACCTTACTTGCAAATCAAGGACCCCCCTTTAAAGCTTTTAATTGACACAGGCGCTAACGAATCTTTTATTTGTCCTAGCGCATTAGAAACTTATTTTCCTAATGTTGAATTGAAATATGATCCGTTTGAAGTTTGTAATGTGCACGCGACGACGCGTAGCAATTACTCAGTAACTATACCTTGTTTCCCAGAAATAAATGATAAGGATGATGTCACACTATTCGTCTATAAGTTTCACGATTATTTCGATGGGTTAATCGGATCAAATTTATTAGATAAGTGGGAAGCTACCATTGATTTTAAGACTAAATCTTTAATTACTAAGAATGCATCCAACCCCATACAGGTTTACGACTCGCGTAATGCAAACTTATATGAAGAAATAATACCTGCCAATTCTTCCAAATTAGTTAGGTTACCAGTTAATTCTCAAGACGGGGAAGTTATTATTCCGGAACAAGTTATCTCAAACTGTCATATTAGCGAATGCTTAACTACCGTAAAGAACCATAGGGGCATAGTAGAGATACATAACCCCACGCGAAACGACGTTATATTTTCTATGGATCGCCCGGTGTGTGCGCAACTTTATAATCACGAGTGCAAACGTACCGAACAAGTGCCTCAGCGCGTAAAGGAAGTACTATCGCGTCTGCGCACTAGTCATTTAAATGAAGAGGAGCGCATTAACTTGGAATTATTATGTGCGCGTTATGCGGACGTATTTTATTTAGAGGGCGAGAACTTAACGTTTACTAACCAAATCAAACATTCTATTAAAACAACCGATGAGATACCGATTCACACTAAAAGCTACCGTTATCCTTTTGTGCATAGGCAAGAAGTCCAAGAACAAATTAGTAAGATGTTAGCTCAGGGAATAATCCGACCATCCGAGTCTGCGTGGAGCTCACCTATATGGGTTGTACCCAAAAAGGCTGATGCCTCGGGTAAGACTAAATGGCGAGTAGTAATAGACTTTCGGAAATTAAACGAGAAAACTTTAGATGACAAATACCCTATCCCTAACATTGCGGACATTTTGGACAAATTAGGTAATTGTCAATACTTCACAACCCTGGATTTGGCCAGTGGTTTTTATCAGGTGGAGATGGACCCCAAGGACATCCCCAAAACCGCTTTCACTGTTGAGCATGGCCACTTTGAGTTTTTAAGGATGCCAATGGGATTAAAGAACAGTCCATCCACTTTCCAAAGGGTAATGGACAATGTACTAAAAGACCTTCAAAATAACATATGCCTGGTCTATTTAGATGACGTCATCGTTTTCTCTACGTCACTACAGGAACATATGATCAACCTGGAAAAAGTATTTAACAGATTGCGACAGTCCAACTTTAAAATACAGATGGACAAGTCCGAGTTCCTCAAACTCGAGACAGCCTATCTAGGTCATGTTATCAGCAGTGATGGAATAAAGCCAAACCCGGATAAAATATCGGCAATCAAAAATTGCCCGCTTCCGAAAACCCCCACTGAGATTAAAAGATTCCTAGGACTTCTTGGCTATTATAGGAAATTTATACCGGATTTTGCAAAAGTCACAAAACCTTTGACTCAGTGTTTGAAGAAAGGCTCAAAAATTATTCTAGATCAAAATTATATTCAGTGTTTCGAAAAATGTAAAACTTTACTAGTTAATGATCCCATTTTAAAATACCCGGACTTTACTAAAGAATTTATTCTTTCCACTGACGCATCGAATTTAGCCATTGGAGCCGTTTTATCGCAAGGTACTATAGGTTCGGATAAGCCCATTGCTTATGCCTCCCGGACCTTGAATAGCAGTGAAATTAATTACAGCACGATCGAGAAGGAGTTACTGGCGATTGTCTGGGCCACAAAATATTTCAGGCCGTATTTGTTCGGTCGGAAATTCAAAATTGTAACGGACCATAGACCCTTGCAGTGGGTTATGAATATCAAAGAACCCAACTCGCGCCTCACACGTTGGCGACTTAAATTAAGTGAGTTCGATTTTTCAGTAGTATACAAACAAGGTCGATATAATACAAATGCGGACGCGTTATCACGAATTGAGTTACATAATGAAGAGACTAGTTCGCTTATCGCTAACCCTACCGAAAAGGGGTCACCCTTGTTTGGCAGAACAACGTTTCGTCGAAAATCACTCCGGCTAATTTTGGTTACAATAAAGTCGTTTCGTAGAATTATTCATTTCACCGAATAATTAATTGTTATATGTTTATTTAGCCTATTTATTTCTTTAAAATAATTTCATTTGACCGAATTTTCAAATGCACTAATTTTATTTAAACTAATGTTTTACTAGACTAATAATGATTTAGTCGAAATATCGCATCGAATATTCAGTTAATTAATTATTCGTTTCCTTTCATTGTCTATAAAAAATCGGGCTCCGCCGAGCTACCTTAGTAGGTGGTAATCAGCAATTTCACCAAGGATGCAAGAGCGAGCGAAGCGAGCTCGGAACCTGGGGCACCCCGACTCGGACAGGTTAGGTTCGAAGGGGATGGCGGGGTCTGAAAGACCCCGCCATCCCCTTCGTGTTAGGTTACTTTAAACCTTGCAAACAGAAATAGGAGCCCCGCGAAGCGGGGCTCCGTCGAGCTACCTCGGTAGGTAGTAATCGGCAATTTGACTAAGGATACAAGGGCGAGCGTATATTACTGATAACCACCTACCGAGGTAGCTTGACGGAGCCCCGCTTCGCGGGGCTCCTATTTCTGTTTGCAAGGTTTACAGTAACCTAACACGAAGGGGATGGCGGGGTCTTTCAGACCCCGCCATCCCCTTCCAACCTAACCTGTCCGAGTCGGGGTGCACCAAGTCCCGAGCTCGCTTCGCTCGCTCTTGCATCCTTAGTTTAGTTAATGATTACTACCTACCAAGGTAGATCGACGGAACAAATATTTACAATGTTTTCTTTTCTGCATTACATTACACCAATCGAATATTCGATAAACTAAATGTTATACCACCTGAATATTATATCAAATGAATATTATACATTTTGAGCAATAGCGCAAATGTTGTTATTGCAAATAAATATTCGATGAAATGAAAATTAAGTTAACCGATATTATACAAACTGATTATTTTCTCAAACGTTGTTCGAATTAGTAAAATTATATCAAAAGTTGTTCTACCAAACAAGGGTAACCCACCGAAAAGCCTCCTTCCTTAGATCTCTCAAGGACAGCTACGGTACATACTGACGCGGAGAACCCGATACTGGAAATACCTATAACGGATTTTCCTCTCAATAAATATCATAAGCAAATTATTTTTACAGTTGTCGATGACGTAAAGAGCCGCCCTTCCGTTTCAAAGCCCTTTGAATCGCATGTTAGGACACATATTCAAATTTCCAAAAATAATCTCGAAGAAGATATCGTAAACGCCGTTAAGGAATATATTAACCCCAAGGTAAAGACCGGTATACTCATTAAACCCGCATTAGCTATGTATGAAATTATTCCCGTTATTCAAAATCAATTTAAAAGTTCATCCATGGATTTGGTATTAACAAAAGTCGAATTAGATAACGTAAAGGATTACCTAAAACAACAAGAGATAATTCGCAATTACCACGAAGGTAAGACGAACCATCGAGGGATTAACGAGTGTTACATGTCTTTATCCAGCAAGTATTATTGGCCTAAGATGAAGGAGCATATAATGAAATACATAAATGAGTGTAATATTTGTGGTCAGGCCAAGTACGATAGGAACCCAATAAAACAAAAGTTTCATATCGTACCACCTCCAACCAGACCCTTTGAGATAGTCCACCTTGATCTTTTAAGTGTCGAAACGCATAAGTATCTCACAATCATTGATGCTTTTTCAAAATATGCTCAGGCCTATCACTTGAAGGACGCAACAGCAGTCAGTGTCATTCAAGCCCTTTTAGTATTCAGTACCCATCACGGAATTCCCTTAACTATTGTAACAGATAGAGGCCCGGAATTTACTAATCAATTATTTTTAGAATTTATACGAATACATAAAATTCAACATCATAAAATTTTGGCATATACACCTAATGAAAATGGCATGGTAGAAAGACTACATTCCACATTATTAGAACACCTGCGCGTGTTGAAATTAGAGCACCGTGGGGAATCCGTAATTAACTTAATGCCATATGCGATCTTAGGTTACAATAGCTCTATTCATAGTTTTACGAAGTGCAAACCTTTAGATATAATCACCGGCCACTTAGATCCACGTGATCCGTTAGATATTAATGTTTCGGATAATATTCTACAATTATATTCACAGGAACACCGTAATAAAATGCAAAAAGTCTACGAAATTATCAATGAGTCATCGCTTCATGACCGTACACGTATTACCGAAAATCTTAATAAAGATAGGGAGCCCGAGCAAGAGTATAGCCCAAATCAGCAAATTTTTGTACGGAACCCTATGGCGAACCGTCACAAATTAGCCCCCAGATTTACGCGCGATACTGTTTTAGCCGACCTACCAATCCACATTTATACTAAAAAGAAACGTGGACCTGTTGCCAAGTCCCGCCTGAAAAGGGTCCCTAATAGTTCCCGATTGTTACAGGATAATTCCACTGATCCTGAGCCTGGCCCAAGCGGAAGAGATAATATTAAATAGTTTGGATAATGGACCTGGCATACTACCTTTCATGTTAGGAAAGACTAAAATCATTTCCCACTATCATTCATTCATCCAACCAGTTAATTTAGATGTCATGCGTAAGAATATAAATGTAGTTAAGAAACAACTGGATTATATTTCACCTGAATTCCATAATAAGACGCTATCATTATATGAACCACACATAGAGCATCTTAATAGCAAAATTTCATTATTATCCGAGCAACTAGAATTATTTCAGTCTAATCGCGTTAAAAGAGGTCTTATAGACGGATTAGGTTCTGTTATTAAGAGCATCTCCGGAAACTTAGACTACAGCGACGCCATTCGTTATGATAACGCTATTAAAACCTTACAGGAAAATGATAATAAAATCGTCACAGAACTGAATAATCGTGTGAGTTTAAACAAACACTGGATGTCTGAAAATTCGGACGTTCTGCACAAATTAATAGAAAACCAAAATAAAATCAAGGACGCCGTAGACAGTATTTCAATAGGTAATTTACGTAGCGAACAAGACATAGTTAAATATGCCCATCTGGCTCAGTTCTTATTAATGCTAGCTGATAATATTGAAACATTATCCGACGAACTACTTAGATTAGAAAACTTACTAGCTTTTATACGTGCGAAGAGCACGCACTTCCTTATGTTTAAGTTAAATATGTTTAATAGGATGATAGAACAGTTGATTGCTCTCTATGGCAGAGAACAAGTACTGAATATTAGTTTTAGGGAATATTTTGATATCATTAAGTTGGGTTATTACTATAGCGGTCAGAACTTAATACTGGTTTTCAAACTCCCGGTTGTCTTTCCCTCTACCTATGAACTATATAAATTATCCATAATCCCTAATAAAGATAACAAAGTATTAATCCCTTCCTATCCCCTCCTGGCAATTCATGACAAGGATTTTATGTACATAGAGGCAGAATGCCCGAAGTCCAGCCAATACTATCTCTGCGAGGACAACATAAACCACCGCTACAGGAATCAAGGGGACTGCATCCACCACCTGATAACTACGCAGCAAGTTGACGAATCCTGCCAGTTCACCACTACCCAACTTAAGACGGAAGCTGTGGAAGCACTCGACGATCGTCACTACGTAGCGAGCTTTCCTACACCCACGAAGATTCGTTTATCTTGCTCTGAAACACAATATAACATCGTGCACGGAAGCTATCTAATCACCATTCCAAAGGGATGCGTTGCACAAACCCCAGCGCTCACCTTGGCAAATAAAGATGACCGTATCAAGGGACAAGTACTGAAAATTATGAACATTCCATTCCAAGACGAAGCCGTCTACAACCTAGAAGCCCGAAAGCTAACTCTCAACACTGCAGATCTCCGCAGCCTCCATGTCGCTACCCAAGAAATATCTATGGAAACACCGTTGAAAATAAATCAAGCCGATATTCATAGCGTGTATTACACCATCACACCGCTATACTTAGTACTATTAAGTGCAAGTGCACTGGGCATTGGCTACGCGATACGAAGATACATAAACCAGCGCTCGCAAAAAGCGATTACTGAACATCAAACCAGTGAGATTGAATGCGGCGAAGTTTATGCTGAGATCAACAATCATACTGCTGCACCTCAGCCGAGATTATCAGCGCTATTATCGAACCTGTCAAACAATAGTCGCTGATCTTCGGGAGGGAGATGTTAAGTACCAATACTCCATAGAATCCGCAAATTAAGGGAAACTCACGCAATACCTAATCAACATTGCATCAGCCAGGCGACAGGAATGAAAACGCTGATGTCGCACAACGTGACACACGACGGCGACCGGATGATGGCACCAATTTCCACATATTTCCTCACTTTTGATTCCAACTTCGAACAATTGTCACCTCAATTTATATTTTAATGTAATACTGTAATAAGTTTAATAAATAGTTGCAATTTAATTTCGGTTTTTTTTGCAACTTGCCCGCCGGTCTGACTTAATTAATGCTTATCTCATATTATTATTGTGTTATTTTTTTCGCAAATGGTACGAAAAGTAGAGTATTTTCCTTTTTAATAATCTACTATTTCTCTATAGAACATTCGTGTAGAAAATACTTAATGCATTTCAAATCAATCTTCTTATGGGTATTGGAGTTTTCTACAGAGTTATAATTTGGGTCTATTTTCTATAAATACAATTTTGCAACTTTAATATTTTAGTTTACTAACCTTTTTATTGTTTAGTTTTTTATGGTAAAGTCCGCGTCACGATTTGGTTACCTCCTTAGGAAGGAAGTACCTACGTTCGTTACTGGGGTAACCATTGATGAAGCGGTATCCCTTTTCGTCACCTAAAACTGTTTGTCCGAAAATCATTATCCATAACACGTTTGGTATAAAATTCAGTTACCATAATGATCAAAAGTTCTAAATTTTGTTTTACATAATTATCTTCACTTCTAAAGCTGTTCTGGCATAATATCTAGTATCATAATAATTGAATCTCCTAATTTTGTATGAAATAAAGTCATATGTCCTAATCATTGTATTACATAATGTGTATTATTCCGAATGTTCAATTAGGTATAGTAAAACTGATATTTCATTAAATTGCTTAGAAACCGAAGATCTTGGGATCCAAGAGCGAGCGAAGCGAGCTCGGGACTTGTGGGCACCCCGACACGGACAGGTTAGGTTCGAAGGGGATGGCGGGGTCTGAAAGACCCCGCCATCCCCTTCGTGTTAGGTTACTTTAAACCTTGCACGCAGAAATAGGAGCCCCGCGAAGCGGGGCTCCGTCTATATTCCTTATTGGGTGGTAATCAGTAACAAAACAAACTTTAGGACTTATGTATTTTATGGCAATCGGTTTTATGTATTTTGAATATTATAGATTGTAATATTTATGACAAACAAATTTAGGACATACAGTATTTAGGAATTTCAATGTTATGGCATTCGAAATTATGTGTATTAAGTTCGGGCAAGTTATCATTCGGACAAATGATGATTAGGACAAAAAAAAATATGTCACATTAGATTATGTATAAAAAAGTTAGGTCACACAATAGAGAACCTGATGAAGCCCACTGTACAAACATAATATTGTCTTCTTCGATTCTATGTTCAACAAAATATACATAAGTATGTAAGTTCGTACTCTCTCAGCACTACCCATAATATGACAGAAAACAAATGTGTGAAGTAAAATAATTTAAAAGAAAATACATTGAAAACAATTTTTTACAATTCCTTCATTCATTTCGACTTTTCAAGTTTTTGTGACTTAAAGAAAACAGGAATTTTGATGTTAATTTAATGGAAAAAAATAGTTCCTCGTTCGTACACTAGAGGCGCTTTTACAATTTTCCATACAATAAAAGCAGTAAATACTTCAAGTACTCACTATAAATAAAATACAGAAATCTTGTGGTACGGCCTCTGGAAGAAACAATACTAACCATGCACCAATACTTTAATGGATTAGCACTTTATTCATTTGCAAACATTCGTAAATTTTCAATTAATAGTAATTTAAAACGAAGCGCCGTCTGCCGAACTCATGAATAATGTTGTTAACCGAACTTAATGCGCTCAGAATAACATTTTATTACCAGTAATGGCGGCGGGACGCGATCTGAATATTTATTGCAATTCAACAATCTGGGATTTGCCTGTTTCATAAGTAATAAAATATTGCTCATAGAATATTAGTATTTTTAGTCAAAATAGTTCAAAATAAATGCATTCCATTAACCAATTATTTACCCTATCTCTATTCTGTCAAGAATAGACAAACCTATTTCATCGTTATTTCTATACAATTCCACTGCCTCTTGTAAAAGTATGAAACGATCTGTGAAGAATAGAAATATTTCCTTTCTATATTTTAAACATTATCATGAAATCGTTCTACCGTTCTGTAATTTTGTCTTTTCTTTCGTCGACAAAACATGTATGCGCACGCGTAGCATAGCATGGCACTGTAGAAGTAGTGCCATGTTACGCGTGCTGCCCATGAACATGTTTCAATGGAGTAATTCAATTCATTGCTCAGGAAAAGGATTTATGGTAGTAATTGGGAGAGGTGTTTGCCCAGCAGTTGGACAGTAGAAAGTGAAATTTACATAGACTTTCACGTAGATTGTGATATTTTAGTTATTTATGTTAAGAAAGAGAAATTAAAATCGTTTATTTGGCACTCGCCGAAAGTACACACAATATAAGAAAAGAAAAAAACAGTTGTTCAATAAAACTTTCAATCTAAATAAAATATCTGTATGACTGATAGTTGCGCCAAACAGGTCCAGACGCCTTATCTCAAGAATTCTGTATTTTATTTACAACACATTGAGCATTCATTGAGTTTGTTGCATGGACAATTAAAAAAGTACCTCTAGGGTACGAACGAGGAACTATTTTATACTTTACTTCACAAAAACATGAAAAGTAATGCTAGGGCCTCATTTCAGCATAACATAACGTAGGTATAGGCAATAACACAATTACGTATTTTACAATTAAACAAACATACCTAACCTTTATGTAAATTCGTTAAAATCTAAATACTAGTACCAACAGTTAAATCGAATCCTAAAATAAATAAACCATAATTTTGCTTTAAACAATTAACATAATGTGTATACACGAGTCAGTTCTGTTCAGTAAATTTTAATGTAAACTTTTTAGTTAATCATGTTTTTATTTTAGTTTGGAACATTGCAACAAACATATCGCCGCTTTAATATCTAAAAATATACGTTATTTGTTGGAAAATGCATTTCATAACCTGGGTCAATGAAGAAAGGATTCTAAAATGGCGGTGCTTATCGTGTCTTCTCGCTTGCACTCTAGTGCCGTCTATACTCACTCCCGCGTGTAGCGTAAGCAGAAAAAAAAATAGTCTTGATGTGTCTTGACGCGCTCAGTGCTATTTTTTAAGCATATTTTTTATAGTTTTCTGTTATTTTTCCGTTGTTACCTGTTGATTATTGTTGTTGAATTTTGTTTTATTGTTAGATTAAGTTTGAGAATTATTTTGATCCAGTCTTGTTTTTTTTTTTAATTTCAATTTCAAAAAAACTTTAATTTGAAATCTTATATGCTGACTGTACTATCTGTCAACGCAAGTACAAGCCGCCATTTTAGAATCCTTTCTTCAATGCTCCGGCTTATACCAACATCAATAAAACTATAAACCATTTTTTTAAATAAATGGTCACGCCTGATGGTATGCAAACATATGGTCAATAATGAAGAAGCACGACATGTAACCCTCAGATCAAGATGTAACCTGTTTACTCTTGACTTGAAGACCCCAAGATTATAACTACCAGGTAACACTGACCCGGCGCAGGGAATTCCAATTTATCAATCCTACTTTTATTGGAACGAAGTTCCTTATCGCGCGTTGTGAAAGGGGGCTGGACGGAAAAAATTCTTACGAAAAGTTGGCACGACACTTTTATCCGACTGCGCGACGCAAAGGAGGGTAATGTGTTTATTACCATGGAATGGAGTGGAGTGGAGTGGAGTGGAGTGGAGTGGAGTGGAGTGGAGTATTTTTGTTGAGTGTATACAGTAACTTCGTACCATCCGGGTGTCCCTTGACACCTCTCAAGTTTTTTTTTAATTTTTTGTTTCTGTTGGCAAATCGATAAATATTTGTTTACAAAGATGAGACGGACTAATTCATTTTTTTTAGTAAAATAGCCTAATTGTTCAAGCACTTAGACGCCGGCGGCGTCAGTCGTCGGCAGACGATCTCCGGCCACCGTAGGCGCGGGCGCATGCGGACAGCGAGTAAAGGGCAACTCGCAGTCCGACCATGGACCATGCCCGGGTCGACGGCGCGTCGTGTTCCACGCGCGCCTCAAAGAGCGTCAGCAAAAATGACAGGGCCCCCTCTCAGAGGGCCAAAGCCTGCCGGGGTCGCGGGATTTTATTTCCTCACCGTGACCCCGGAACATAAAGGGCTATTGAAGGACACCGTGGATTTTAGTCAGTACCAGTCTGACAGTCTCTCCCGCCCTGCCCCGGGGTGGGAGGACTCATTTGATGATTTTACCACGCTAAAAAAAAAAGTCGTCTAATCTTTCCTATTTTCATCATGGCTGCTTTTCGGCTCTCATTTGTACATCCTATGACCCGAAAATCGGACAAATATGCTTCCCAATTCTGAGGCCATATTAACGGGAAAAGCCGTCAGACGCATAGACATGGACAATTATATGAACATTAATTTAAAGTCAATTAACGCGAAAATAACTGCATTTCTCGTTAGTGTGGCCCCCGTTTTCACGTTTTTGTGACGTTAAGCAAACGTCAACTTTAACGTTAATTTGTTGGATAAAACTAGTTCCTCGTTCGTATACACGTTTGTTTCATTGATTTTCACACAATTTACGTCGTAATACTTCAATCATCATCATCATCAGCATATAAATGGTCCCATTGCTGGGACACAGGCCTCCTCGCTGAGAGAGGGAGTGGGCCATAATCTATCACGCAGGCCCAGTGCGGGTTGGTGGATGTCACATTTCATCGAATTTTTGGTTCTAGGACATACCGGTTTCCTCACGATGTTTACCTTCACCGTTTTGAGGGCAGTGGTGATGAAATAAAATACACAAAGTAATGCGCCTGGCTGGATTCGAACCCACAATCTACAACTCGTAAGTCGCGGCCGATACCACTGGGCCACCACTGCTCCTCTCAATGCTTCAAAAATACGCCCGCCGTACGGCCAAATATGTAAAACTGATAAGCTACGAGTAAAGCCTCAAGTAGGCAGTCGCCGACTCCAACATACTTGGCAAAAAGCTTGGCAAATGTATTTTCACCTCACCCGCTCGGAAAGATTCTATTTCTCATTCAAAATCTGAGCGCAAAACTCCATTTTGTGCTCTAGAGCACAAAGTGTTGTTTAAAAATCGAACACGTCTTTTATTCAATTATTTTCTACACTGGCAGGTGAGCCGCCCCCACTGCATGTCAGTGCGCCGGGTTGTTGCAACCTATTTTTTTTCTGAACATTAGTGATAAGTAGTAGATGTCGTAAGTTTGTTTTTTTAACATTCGAGAAAATCGTCTCGAACCGCCTGTAAATCTGTCTCTTTCTCCAACATTCACAATGGAATCCAATGAATTTGAGCAATTTTCCGCAAATTTACATAATACTCGTAATAACACACAAGTGACAAAAACAAGTATTAATGTTCCAAAAAAACATTTAACTTTCAATATTAACAATTGTAGTAATTTTACTTTTAATTTACTTATATATAATATATACTTATATAGTAAATTGTTTAAGCTATTTTATTTCTCTTACACCTACCATTTCCTCGCTGTGTGAGGTGAAAAGTTGTGTGTTGCACTCGGCAGCAAAGTTTTTCTGCGTCTCGTACTTTTGAAAACTTCGCATCGCTCAGGATTCTATATTTGAACCGCTCGTTTCTCTCGCGGTTCAATCTTAGAATCCTTCGCTCTCTCAGTTTTCAATTCAAGTACTCGCGCACAAAAATCAACTTTGCAGCCTTGCATAACAAATAACTATTTCACCTCACCCGCTCGGAAAGATTCTATTTTTCATTCAAAATCTGAGCGCAAAACTCCATTTTGTGCTCTAGAGCACAAAGTGTTGTTTAAAATTCGAACACGTCTTGTATTCAATTGTTTTCTACTTTTCTAGACTGGCAGGCGAGCCACCCCCACTACATTTCCTCGCTGTGTGAGGTGAAAAGTTGTGTGTTGCACTCGGCAGCAAAGTTTTTCTGCGTCTCGTACCTTTGAAAACTTCGCATCGCTCAGTTTTCAATTCAAGTACTCGCGCCAAAAATCAACTTTGCAGCCTTGCATAACAAATAACTATTTCACCTCACACGCTCGGAAAGATTCTGTTTCTCATTCAAAATCTGAGCGCAAAACTCCATTTTGTGCTCTAGAGCACAAAGTGTTGTTCAAAAGTCGAACACACCTTGTATTCAATTGTTTTCTACACTGGCAGGCGAGCCGCCCCCACTGCATTTCCTCGCTGTGTGAGGTGAAAAGTTGTGTGTTGCACTCGGCAGCAAAGTTTTTCTGCGTCTCGTACCTTTGAAAACTTCGCATCGCTCAGGATTCTATATTTGAACCTTGTTTCTCTCGCGGTTCAATCTTAGAATCCTTCGCTCGCTCAGTTTTCAATTCAAGTACTCGCGCCAAAAATCAACTTTGCAGCCTTGCATAACAAATAACTATTGTATACCCACTCCTATGACATAATTTAGGACTTTCAGTCTTTCTACTTTTAAGGCAAAAACTAACATTGATTAAACAACCAGTTCTAAGAAAGTCTTGTTACATTTAATGATCGCATAAGCTTTATTTTAATGTTAAAATGTTATGAAAAATATCTAGTTTTAATTCCGCGACAAAAATCCAGGCTTGTTGCAGGATGCAATCCCACCCTATGCAATCATGCATATGCACATGCAGCAAAGGACCCACCCTCCCGCCCACATGCATATGCACAAGTGCAAGAAACAGAAAAACATGCCATGCAATCAAACCTATACTCGACACGTGTTTCGCCCCTCCACGGGGCATCCTCAGGAGATGTTGACTCGACAAGCGCTCGGCCTCGAATGAGCCAGTTTGACAGCTCTCGCCTCTTTATATAGCGTGGTGATGACGCATTAGTAACGGTCGATACAACCGTTATAAAGACGTTTGTATCGATCTACCTGTAATCATACTTAAAAGAGGTGATGTAATTAAGTTTGTTTGTTCATTCAACAGTGTATTATTATTATTATTATGTTTAGAGATTTCTAACTGCTCCAACACACACAACCGGAAGTTTTTATCACAAACATGGAGAATCTTATACGTGTTATTGTCGCTTAAGGAATGGCCGGTATCGATTAAATGTTTTGCGAAATGTGATTTGTCTGGATGGCCATTCCTATAAGCGGCAACATGCTCCCTATATCTAACCTCGAAATTACGGCCTGTCTGACCCACATAGACCCCGTTGCAATCGTTGCATACTAATTTATAAACACCGGATTGCATGGCATGTTTTTCTGTTTCTTGCACTTGTGCATATGCATGTGGGCGGGAGGGTGGGTCCTTTGCTGCATGTGCATATGCATGATTGCATAGGGTGGGATTGCATCCTGCAACAAGCCTGGATTTTTGTCGCGGAATTAAAACTAGATATTTTTCATAACATTTAATGTCATGGATTTCCGCAAAGTAACGCCTGATTCCATAATTTATTTTATTTTAATGTATTTTCCTCTTTTAATTTATAATTTTTGAATTTATTGACAGCAACAATCGACATCAAAATGTCAAAACATCAGGAAAAAAGAAACTTTAATTTCCTTAAAAATATTTGACATTGACCCTGACTCGAGAGTGATTTTCTTAGTATTCGGTCCTCCAATATTCAAGTTAAAGTTATTCGAACATTAGTTCTCCATTAAATTGTCCAAAAAACGTACTAATGGGAAATTAACAGAGACAAAAGTCCAATTAAAATTCAATTACCACGCGAAGTGAAAAGAAAACAAGCAAGTAACCACAAAATAGATTCCGTTTTCCGGTCAAAATTCAGTGCAATGCAATTCGTGTGTAAACGCCCGGAGAGTAGAACATAACTCAGTACGTCTGAGGGCCGCCTAACAAATGGCTAGCAATCTAATTGAATTATGTCACCTGGACACTAGGTACCGTCTCAATTTAGACTAATTTATAACTACACCGCACACAGATATTGCAAATGTCTGTCGCAATTGGTTAAACGTATGTGCGTTGGTCCATAAATCTTGGCTGTCAGGCTACTTGTCTGTGGCCCTTATTTGGGCATAAATATTACCTACTAAAGATTATAATTCCACAACGATGTAAGATGGAGTAGGAAGGGAAGAAAGGTGTGCGTTTGTCCCGGCAAGATGGACAGATGATCTGAAGAAGGTATCAGGCAGTGGTTGGATGAAAAAAGCGAGAGCATGCGCTGTGGCGCTCCTTGGAAGAGACCAATGTCCAGCAGTAGACTGCAATAGGATGAATTGATGATGATGATAAAATAATAATCTTTCCCTATATAGCTTAACCCTTTGAGGAT
Source organism: Agrotis clavis (assembly GCA_954870645.1). Classification (NCBI taxonomy): domain Eukaryota; kingdom Metazoa; phylum Arthropoda; class Insecta; order Lepidoptera; family Noctuidae; genus Agrotis; species Agrotis clavis. The sequence continues at coordinate 16,115,636 of OX940920.1, forward strand.
AATATGTGTATTCTTATGATTATTATACCCAAGCTCAGGAAATCATTCCAAACGCACGCTGTCGCTCAAACTTGTGTTAATTTATGGAGCTGTTCAGCAGCGACTGTTCAGATAGTTTATTCGAGTGTTGCTTTTCAAATTATCAGTCATTCACAATCGTCAATGAATGGTGATTTCACACACACTAAAACGTTTTAAAAATATCCACAAACTATGTCTACTCATAAAACCTTTCCGTATGCTCGACCACAAACGAGTTCATAAATGATACTTTAGAAAACAACCCAAAAGCATCAAGTTTAGTTAAAATCCATTTAGTGACCGGAAACCCCGTCACTTTGAATAATAGAGTGAAGGAGAAAATATGTGAGAATATTTGCTATTCACCAAATCCCTCTAAAAAGTTGAATTCATGTAGTTTGAAGCTGACGTAACTTGCTTGTACATGATACTCCATATTCCGACTCCTGACGAAGTTCCTCAAGCACTTTCGAAAAGGAAAAGATGGCTGAATATTTTGTTTAGTTAGTGTTCGCTGCTTAATTTCTTTGGGTTCTCAGGAATTGAAGAGAGCTTTTGAATTTTGTAAGGACTACGTATTTGTTAGGGTATAAATTATGATGACAATTCAAGGTATCATCAACGTGCCCCTAACAGCATATAAAATAATGTTTTATGAGTAGTAAGCTGTTTTTTCTGTTCCGTGGTAGTAAGTTACAAAGGTAAAATTTAAAACATTACTGAAAAAGCAACTTTGTTCTTAATTATTATTGACTAGCTGTGCCCGCGACTTCGTTCGCGTGGATGTCGGAACTTAACAATGTAATTTTTAGTGCGAAGCGCTGTGGGAGGATACCGATACAAATCATTTTCTGTATCCTTTTTTTTTAGCGTCATAAAATCGTCAAATTAGTCTTCTCACCCAGGGCTGGGCAAGAGGGACTGTCAGATTTGTATTGACTAAAATCCACGGCGTCCTTCAATAGCCCTTTACGTTCCGGGGTCACGGTAGCTCGTAAGTCCTACGACCCCGGCTGGCTTTGGCCCTCTAAGGGGTTTGGCCCCCGTCATTGTACTGACGCTCTTTGAGGCGCACGTGGAACACAACGTTGACGTCGACCCGGGCATGGTCCATGATCGGACAGCGAGTCGCCCATTACTCGTCGCCCGAATGCCTACGCCTATTGGCCAGAGATCGTCCTGCGACGTCCGTCACCGTGGGCGTCTACCACGGCGGCTGGGTGTGGGTCGTGAGGTGGACGCTGTCCTCTTCCTCACGCGTCCCGCCTCCTCCTTCGTTGGCATGACTGTTTCGCAGAAGGAGGCTACCGGTTTCCACTCTATTTCACGTCAACCAATGCCTAGCGCGAGAGATCGCCGCCTATCACCGTTGTGAGGACATGTGCGATGCTCTGCCCAAGCGGGGCAATTTTGCACCGTATGCTCTACCGTGTCCTCTGGACGATCCTCGTAGTGGTGACACCCACGCGTTTCTTCCTTCCCCATCCAACACAGGTACCTCCCAAAACTTCCGTGTCCGTGAGGATCTGCGTCAGGTGGTTGGTCAGGACGCCGTGACACCTTCCAGCCACTCCTCAAAGAGAGGTCTTACCGCCGCGATTGAGGGGTGCCTGAACCTCGGTTTCGATAGTCGCTTCCTCCATACCGCCCCCTTTTTTTATCGTGGCAAAATCATCAAATGAGTCCTCCCGCCCAGGGCGGGACAGGAGGGACTGTCAGACTTGTACTAACTAAAATCCACGGTGCTCCTTCAATAGCCCTTTATGTACCTGGGTCACGGTTATCGAGTGAGACAGTCCCGCGACCCCGGCAGGCTCTGGCCCTCTTAGGGGGGCCCCGTCAGATTGCTGACAGCTCTTTGAGGCGCGCGTGGAACACAACGTGTTGTCGACCCGGGCATGGTCCATGATTGGACGGCGAGTCACCCATTACTCGCCGCCCGCATGCCCGCGCCTACGGTGGCCGGAGATCGTCTTGCGACGTCCGTTGCGGTGGGCGTCTCCCGCGGCGGCTGCGTCGTGAGGTGGACGCTGTCCTCTCCCTCACGCGTTCCGCCTCCTCCTTTGAGTATTACTGCATCGCAGAAGGAGGCAACCACATCTCCTTTCCGTCTCGTCCCGCAGCATGGCCTCGACCAGTGCCTATCGCCGCTGTGAGGTCACGGCGGTGCTCTGCCCAAGCGTGGCAGTCCTGCACCGTATGTTCTACCGTGTCCTCCGGCGATCCTCGCAGTGGTGATACCCAGGCGTTTCTTCCTTCCCCATTTGATACAGGATCCATACCGCCCCCTGAGATGGCGCCGGAGCTCTTCCCGCCGCGCCTCGACTTGTCTATCTAGCGGGGATTGGCCAGTGCTTCTTTATAAATACATGCCGTCGGACGGCAAGCTACCCATTACTCCCCGTCCGTAAGCGGCTGGAATATGACCCACTATTTCCGACGCCCTGGGCGTCTTCAGCGGTGGCTGGGGTGAGAGGTAGAGGGTGCACTTTCCCTCACGCGCAATTATGATAATATATTATTATGCTCAGTATTGCCCAGGCAGTAATAATTTTGTTGTGACATTATTTTGAAACTTTGATATCTCCTAAGATATTCATTAAAATCAAACGATGTCAAGGGCAATTTTGTTCAAAATTAAATGCTTGTGATGATTAACGTATTTATTTTGATAAGGATTAATATCATATTAATGAAAATACCTTCGCAAATAATGCATCACTTTAAAACAAATTTGATTTCCATAAAAAAGGTTATAGTGACTTAATCTTAAAAGATAGATATATGCTCTCGCGGACTTTATTTTAGAACTTTTTATGAGGAATAATTCCGTAGTACATAATTTTTGCGTATCTTTAACCGTTTACGCAGCGCACGCAACGAAAGCTCTCGAAAAGAAATACATTTTCCCGATTTTGAAACATTTCTCATTGTTGCTCCGCTCCTTTTGGTGATAGCGTGATGTTATATAGCCTATAGCCTTCCTCGATAAATGGACTATCCAACACAAAAAGAATTTTTCAATTCCAACCAGTAGTTCCTAAGATTAGCGTGTTCAAACAAACAAACAAACAAAAAAACAAACAAACAAACAAACTCTTCAGCTTTATAATATTAGTATAGATAAACAAAATAAACTCGAAATCACAACAAAAAAAAAGCTCCTAAAAAATTCTCACAGAAATTAACGAAAGCGAAGTTAAAAGTGTCGCGAAGTAATTAAATTAATGTACTTCTCCCATGTCAACCGTTTATGGAGTCGGGGGTAACTTTAAATTACATTTTTATTGCCTTACTTGATACCCTCGCTTTGTTACCCAGAAGTTAGGGCATTTACAAACTGGCGATTTTGTAATGCGCGGGTGAACGACTGCAGCATTCACGGCGCGATTTATTAGTGACAGCAATGGCGTAAATCGCGACTAGTGACTGCAGCTAGTTCGTAACTTTTCATAGAGATTCTGTATACCTACATATATTCACAAACAACTAAAGTGATTAATTTGATCTAGTTGTGAATGTTTTGGAGGTACGCCCGGGGCGGCAAAGATAATCGCAGAAATGTGTAGCTAACTGAGAAATCTCTAGTCTGGTAACGCCTTTATTTGGCGTGCAAATATTCCCCTAATACTTCCCTCCTAATTATATTTCATTGGCCTGTTAACGTCTCTGGATTAAAATAGCTGTTATAACCCTGACAAAAAATAATTGGACTCCACAAAAGGATGAAAGGCTATTAAGTAATAATTCTTCGGAAGGCGAGGAAAGTTCTGATTGCGGTCTTTCAAACTGGCGATTGAGAGATTGTGAGTTTGTACTTTCCAAGTAGTCATTAGTGTTGGAGGATTGTGCTATTTTTATAAGGTTCGTTACGTACGTTTCAGACACGATACCAGTGGCGTGAGCCAAAGAAAGCGGTGAAGCTTAAGAGGATCGTCTACCGAGCGCTCGTCCATACTAAAAGAGAAAACGTTTTCCTACCCTTAAATGTTATCCTATCTCAATGATTTTTTAGAATGCTTCTGATACAATAAAAAACTAGGTTTATAGGTTTTCTTTTTTTCAAAAGTAACTCTTAGGCGCCTGTAAATTTCAAACTATTATAAATTTTGAAAAAAAGAAAACCTATAAACCTAGTTTTTTAGTGTGTAGGAAGCATTCTAAAAAATCATTGAGATAGGATAACATTTAGGGGTAGGAAAACGTTTTCTCTTTTAGTATGGACGAGCGTTCGGTAGACGATCCTCCGGCTCTCCGCGCAGATACGCGGTGTGCGCGTCACGTCCGCGCGGTTGGGCGGTGTACGTGAGTTAGGCATCAACGGATTTCATAAAAACCAATACAAAATAATAACATGTACGTACAATACCGCGAGGACGAGTCGTTGAGAATCATTTCATTCATTTGATCATTTGGCCTGTGCAACAACGTGTGCCTCGGAAAGAACGTTAAGCTGTTGATCATTCGCGTGATTTCTCCGGTCGTGATAGATTAACGCCCTATTGTTCTATGATAGTAAGGGCAGAAAATCTACTCACGTATTTAGTCTCCGCTGAGTTTCGCCGCGAAATCTGTAAAAGGCTTGGAGGACAATATATATTTTTCTTTATTGTGGCACACGAATTAGCAAATTAGTTTAATACTTAGGTATGACAGTCGAAAAAAAATCGTTTACTCATTATACAGATCCTATCGTTTGGCAACGTTCCCAACACGACTGAAATTCAGATTCAGATGAAGCTTTGTATCGAAGTCTCATTTTCTTTCGATCAGTGAAACGTTCTTTAGTTCTTTAGAGAAAGACAATATCTACGCGGAAATAGATAGAGAGATAACATCAAAAAGATATAACACTGAACTATGCTGGTTTTAATTTAATTTTGATGAAGAATGTTGTAGAAATACGAAACGATTTGAATAAAATTATTCTCAGGTCATAACTTTATTCTATTCTTCTCGTTAGGTACTCAAGCAAAACTCTAGTTTTAAAAGCAATACTTCAAAATAAAGAGTTGTCGAAATATCTTTAACGGTTATTTGCGAAGCTCAGACAAGTTTCGAAGATGTTGGCTTTAAAACAACGAATAGTTTATTCAGAACAAAAAGTTTAATGAAAACAGTACATTTTATAATGCTTTGTTATCTTCTCTAGTAATTGGAGTACATTTACAAACTGAAAGGAATGAAAGTTGTTATTTTAATAGGATACTGAATAAGGAGTAAATTCGAAGATGTCGGACGGGACAAGTTTGTGTTCTTGCACTTTAAGAATCTTAAGTGGAAGTTGTAGAGAAGGAAATACGACTGTTAAAATCTAGGTGTACCTTCTTGAAAATAATGAAACTAGTTATGCACCGAACTACCTACACTCCTACAAAATACAAAACCATCTTACGAGTAGGACTTCGGATATTAGCGTACCTATGCGAACAATGTGACACATGATTTTTAACTGACTAGAGCAAAACCAAAATATAGAATAAGTGCATTAAGGACGTAGATTACGTATGCCTTAATCCACTTTAAAGCATTAAAGTGGAACGCTTCGGCAGTCTATGGAACCAGAGTTTTGGAACTGGTTCCATAGGAGGCTTTTCTTTTCCTTGTAGGGAACTGTTTCCCATCGAGGCTTTTTATTAGTGTTCCTAACACCAATGGACAGACTTTTAGTTCACAGTGGGTGCAAATAGGACCACGGCTCTACCTTGACCACTTTTGTAACTATGCATTTCTGGATTTCAAGTGAGTTTGTGTTTCGTCCTTTTAGATTTGTTTTGTTACAAACTGGTTAGGCTTAGTCTTATCATCTTTTTTTACAGTTGTATGTATGTATATTCTACTAACTTCGCTCAAAAATATTTAAAAATGTGTAAAATACGTGTAAAAATTATTTAAAAAATAAATTTTGTTTATAAAATACACACAACACAACAAAAAAACGTAAAAGACATTGTAATATTTAAATATCATAATGATATGCCTTTGGCTAGTAATCATTCCCTAACGAGATAATATCACAATTACAAACTCACCCGGAGGCGTCTATCTGTCTTAGAAACCGGAAAGGGCTTTTCAACTGCGAATTTAATGGATTTTGATTGATGTTTTAATGATTCAACGTGCATGGATTAGATTTAGCACTATAATATTAAGTCAATAGAGTAGTACGCTTTGAGCAATCATTTAATGATTAGCGCAAAATAGTGCATGTGTATACTGGAAGGAGTGTATAGTGCATGTGTATAGTGAAAGGAGTGTATAGTGCATGTGTATTATAGTGCATGTGTGCATGTGTATAGTGCATTGGCTGATAATTATCAGAGATCCCTGAAAGATTGTATTCTTTCAGGGATTTCTTGTCCTTTAATTGTCCCTTATCTGTAGTTCCCAGCTATTTTTGTTTTCTTTAATTCGAGTACTTTTGAACATACATGACAAGCGCGATTTTAGCATTTCAAACAATTCAAATTACTTGCCAATTTTATTTAAAACATTTGGGTAATTTAACAAAATATAGGTACTGTAAATAATATCATAAACTACTAAATGCATTTACTATTGAAATAGCCAACACGAATCAAATAATATTAAATCTTAATATATATAAATCTCGTGTCACAATGTTTGTCCTCAATAGACTCCTAAACCACTTAACCGATTATAATAAAATTCGCACACCATGTGCAGTTCGATCCAACTTGAGAGATAGGATAGTTTAAATCTCAAATTATAGTCGCAATTTTAATAATATTATAAAGATTGCACCCGTGCGGAGCCGGGGCGGGTCGCTAGTAGTGCTATAATAATCAAGTGTACATGATTTTAACTTTGTAAAGATAAGTACAGACCGGTGGTGTTTTTGTTTATCGTAGTAATATCGTCAAATGTCTCCTCCTACCCAGTGCGGGACGGAACTGTGAGACTTGTACAGAGGCCTTATCATAAGTTTTCAGTTATTCTTACGTAAGTAAATAACTGAAACTTTGACATTTTCAAATTAGTTCCTTGTTTGCACACCAGAGGCGCTGTTCCATTTTTCCATACAAGAAACGCTGTAAATACTGGAAAGACGCTGTAAAGTTAAATAGTGAAAACTCGTGATAAGGGGTATTGTATTGTATAACGGGCTGGTTTCCGCAACTCCACGTCAAATGCGCGTATTTTTCGTGCTAAGGGGTACTGACTAAAACCCACGGCGATCCATCGATAGCTGAGAAGGTCTCGCAACCCCGGAAGGTTTTGGCCCTCTAAAGGGGGCCCCGTCAGATTGCTTGCAGCTCCTTTGAGGCGTGGATCACGACGCGCCGTCGCTAGGTCAGTGTTACGGGCTGTAATGTATCATTCTCTGTTTCTATGTTGTTACAGCCAGTTTACAACCTTACCGCTGTGAACAGTGAACTAGCGCGGGGCGGCGGACCCGCGCTTGGTCACTGTTCTATGGGTCAATGTTTGAAACTGGCCACGAGGCGCTGCTAATAGCGAAGTAGGTAATTAATATCTTCGCCGAACCGCTCCAGACGTGAACAAGATGTCAGCGCCTTATTTTCCTGTTCAGTACCCTTAGCACGAATCTTCAGTATTTGAGACGTAAAGTAAACTGGAACTTTGACAATTTCAAATTGACAATTTTCAAAGAAAAAATTAGTTCCTGCTTCGCACACCAGAGGCGCTGTTCCATTTTTTCATACTAGAAACCTCAAGAAACGCTGTAAATACTGTAAAGTAAAAGAGTGAAAATTCGTGCTAAGGGTACTGACAACACGAACGCTCACTGTGTAACACGTTACATTACGCCTCCTAACTCCGATCAGTAGGTACCCGCCTTAACAGATCATTACGCTTAAATCTCATAATGATTCTAATAGCACAATACATAGTACTGAAAGTGATTAATATCATTTTTATTGTACACATACAGGTATCAGTATTTACAGGATCTGTAGTTACTGCAGGATGTTTATTTTGTCGGTTATTAAAATATAGAGTAACTCCAACACAATTATCAACTAAGTGCATCATGTTATTAAAATTAACTATTAACTAGTCATTAACCTTTCATTTATTAAAATATGTGGTTGTTAAAGCCGCATTGAGGTTTGGTGTTAATTAAAATTTATAATAATATCCAATCATGATTAAATTCCGACATTTTTGGAACGTTAATTTAACATGTTTAATATTATGTTATTTGTGAAGTGAATGACATGAGTGGTAGGTAATGTCACAGTATAGAAATCATACAGTAGGACGACGCCTTTGATCTCGGGTAAAATGCCGATATCGTCTAGACAGTTATGCATCGGCCAGGGTTGTCACAAGTAAAGAATATTTATGAAATTATTTACTTATTGCAGATCAACATGGATAGCACAATTATAATGAAAACAATATTAAAAACACATATTATTAAGAAGTTGAATGACAATAAAAAATGCAGATAAGACGTATACTAAGAGATTTAAAAATTGAACTGATGCATTTGATAACTAGTTACTGTGACACTTACGACGTGGACTGTGATATTGGAACGAAGTTCCTTATCGCGCGTTGTGAAAGGGGGCTGGACGGAAAAAATTCTTACGAAAAGTTGGCACGACACTTTTATCCGACTGCGCGACGCAAAGGAGGGTAATGTGTTTATTACCATGGAATGGAATGGACTGGACTGGACTAGACTGGACTGGACTGGACTGGACCGGACCGGACCGGACCGGACCGGACCGGACCTGACCGGACCGGACCGGACCGGACCGGACCGGACTGGACTGGACTGGAGTCGCGACGATTATTTTTAACCGACTTCAAAAAAAAAGTAGGTTCTCAGTTCGACCTGTATGTATGTATGTATGTTAGTCCGCGATTACCTCGCGTTTGGCTGAACGGATTTTGATGCGGTTTTCAGGAACGTGTTCATTACATTCTAGAGAAGGTTTTAGTATATAACACTAGTAGATATCCCGTGAAGTTGCCCGCGTGGATCCGTTTTGCTTACTAGGATCGTAGATTTTCAGAGACGATTGCATGTTTGTCCGCGATTATCTCGCGTTTGGCTGAACCGATTTTGATGCAGTTTTCAGAAAAGTGTTTGTTACATTTTGGAGAAGGTTTTAGTATATAACAATAATGGATATCTCGTGAAGTTGCTCGCATAGATCCGTTTTTGTAACTTACTAGCATTGTAGATTTTCAAAGACGCCGTTTTTATATGAAGATTTTTGTTGTTGGAAATTTCAACTAAAAAGGGAAAAAATAAAAAAACTTTTTGAAAAAAAGGGAACCGACTTCAAAACCAAACACAAAAAACTATAAAATAACTTTTCTTTCGGAAGTCGGTGGCCATTATGTCAATGAAATAAAAAACAAAGCCACCGACTTCCGAAAAAAAAGTTATTTTATAGTTTTTTGTGTTTGGTTTTGAAGTCGGTTCCCTTTTTTTCAAAAAGTTTTTTATTGTTGAGTGTATACAGTAACTTCGTTCCATCCGGGTGTCCCTTGACACCTCTCAAGTTTTTTTTAAATTAAAACTTCCAAACAAATAAATAACATTAATACAATAACATACATACAATACAAATTAATAAATAATAAGTATATTCTAACCGAAAGGGTACTTACATACATGTGAAAAAAAATTGCTACAGACCACCAAACTGAACAACTTTTACTATAGGACCAACTCGAGAAGAGATTTAAGTTATTTAGATGGCATTTCGTAACCAGCACCCCAATATATCACGGAATTGGCGTAATACATTTAAATTGACGCCCACCATCTTGGATTTAAAAAATAATGGCTTTTTAATAACAAGCACCCCAATTTAACTCGAAATTGACACCCATATCAAATTCTAAGAAAAAAATGACGTCCGCCATCTTGGATTTCAAAAAGAATGGCTTTTTCGTAACATGCACCCCAATTAACCTCAAAATTGACACCCATATCAAATTCTAAGAAAAAAATGACGTCCGCCATCTTGGATTTCAAAAAGAATGGCATTTTCGTAACAAGCACCCCAATTAACCTCGAAATCGACACCCATATCAAATTCTAAGAAAAAAATGACGTCCGCCATCTTGGATTTCAAAAAGAATGGCATTTTCGTAACAAGCACCCCAATTAACCTCGAAATTAACACCCATATCAAATTCTAAGAAAAAAATGACGTCCGCCATCTTGGATTTCAAAAAGAATGGCTTTTTCGTAACATGCACCCCAATTAACCTCAAAATTGACACCCATATCAAATTCTAAGAAAAAAATGACGTCCGCAATCTAGGATTTCAAAAAGAATGGCATTTTGGTAACAAGCACCCCAATTAACCTCGAAATCGACACCCATATCAAATTCTAAGAAAAAAATGACGTCCGCCATCTTGGATTTCAAAAAGAATGGCATTTTCGTAACAAGCACCCCAATTAACCTCGAAATTGACACCCATATCAAATTCTAAGAAAAAAATGACGTCCGCCATCTTGGATTTCAAAAAGAATGGCATTTTCGTAACAAGTACCCCAAATAACCTCGAAATTGACACCCATATCAAATTCTAAGAAAAAAATGACGTCCGCCATCTTGGATTTCAAAAAGAATGGCATTTTCGTAACAAGCACCCCAATTAACCTCGAAATTGACACCCATATCAAATTCTAAGAAAAAAATGACGTCCGCCATCTTGGATTTCAAAAAGAATGGCATTTTCGTAACAAGCACCCCAATTAACCTCGAAATTGACACCCATATCAAATTCTAAGAAAAAAATGACGTCCGCCATCTTGGATTTCAAAAAGAATGGCATTTTCGTAACAAGTACCCCAAATAACCTCGAAATTGACACCCATATCAAATTCTAAGAAAAAAATGACGTCCGCCATCTTGGATTTCAAAAAGAATGGCATTTTCGTAACAAGCACCCCAATTAACCTCGAAATTGACACCCATATCAAATTCTAAGAAAAAAATGACGTCCGCCATCTTGGATTTCAAAAAGAATGGCTTTTTCGTAACAAGCACCCCAATTAACCTCGAAATTGACACCCATATCAAATTATAAGAAAAAAATGACGTCCGCCATCTTGGATTTCAAAAAGAATGGCATTTTCGTAACAAGCACCCCAATTAACCTCGAAATTGACACCCATATCAAATTCTAAGAAAAAAATGACGTCCGCCATCTTGGATTTCAAAAAGAATGGCTTTTTCGTAACAAGCAGACCAATTAACCTCGAAATTGACACCCATATCAAATTCTAAGAAAAAAATGACGTCCGCCATCTTGGATTTCAAAAAGAATGGCTTTTTTGTAACAAGGACCCCGAATAAACTCAAAATTGATACTCGTACTTAGTAAATTAAAAAAAAATTACGTCCGCCATCTCGAAATTCACCCTTGGTAATTAATAAAAAAAAGTCCACCGTTCCACTCACAGAACACGTCGTATGCACCATTTTAAATAAACAAATAAAAAATAAACACGCACGTCACACGCGATAGCCCTGAGTGATACAGCCCGACTTACACTAACATCGTTCTGTTCGCAAGTCGGGCTCGGCTTACCCGCGTCTCACCCCTCACACCCCGCACGATTGCCCTGTCTAGACGTCTTCGTCGGACGACTGTAGGATTATTAGACTGTGGTAATGTATTGTAATTTTGAAGAGTCGGTTTAGGTTTCATATAATATATGAAACCTATTCTTCAAAATTACAACTTACGTATAATATAATTATGAAACCTACTCTTCATATTACAACTTACGTCAGTCTCAATAACTGCGCTACTATCATAATAATATATTATACATATAATATGTAGTAGCGCCGTTATTGAGACAGTCGTAACACAAAACATATTGTAAAAATGGGTCTTTATAAGCTAGAGCAAACAACAAATAGTTGACGATTCTTGTAGCAGCAGTAGGAAGGTAACTCTTGCTAGTTACATTTTGTTACTTCAGTAAACTTCAGAGTTCAAAGTTCCTATGAGCTACCTTTAAATAAAAGTAGAAAGATAAAAGTAAAACCAACTACTTTTTGTGACAAAACTTAAAAGATGGTGTACTGTCACTCCAGTATTTTTTCTAAGACTAAGACATTTTAGATGTTTGTTGTGTAATGGGTTAGGTACTTCTTGTGGATACGACCACGTCCATGACGCATGACGTCTCCTTGTGACTGTGACTGTAAAAAGAACAAAAATATATTGCTTTGAAGACAAGTCATAACGTTTTAGTAAATGATGTAAATCACTCTGAAACCGCCCATTCACGACCCTACCACTTCGAGTAGTGGCTTACCGCGGGGCGCGAGCGGTAAGATTAAAACTTTGCTATCAAGGTGACTATCTCGATACAAATCCATAGAGGTACGGTATCCTAAAGCCTGCTCTAGACTACTCGCGAAGTTGCCTCGACGAAGTACTCGTCGAAGCTGTTTGAAGTCCCGAAGTATGTGACTACACTACTTACGCGAAGTTGCCTGTGTCATCATTGTGCCCTTTGACTCGGTCGCAAAAACCGACAACAAATGGAAGTCGCCCGAAGCGAGCCGAAGTTGCACGAAGCGAAGCGAAGTGCCCTTCTACACTATCTAATTCGGTCAACTTCGACCAACCTCGCGAGTAGTGTAGAGCAGGCTTAAGGTATCGGAGACTTGTTTCGCCTTCGCCTAGTGTACGAAGAGGCTAAAATTGTTCCCAAAAATGTATGCAGTCCTAATCACCCATTAGTGAAACAAAAGACGCACATTCCTTCCAAGATTTGCCGCGTCATATATCTCACCACATCATCTCTTTGGTTAGGCTATAACGCCTCGCTATATAGTCTCAGTCGATTGTAAGGGAAAATGTGTACATTCATTAACAATAGACTCTGAAGCTCGACGGACTAAGTGACGTTGAGTTTCTGAAATGGCTTGTGTACTTGCTTGTACCTAAAAGAGCCCTTGTTTTGTATTGAAGTGTACCCGTATTGACCTGTGGTTAGGTTGAACGTATTCTTTATTGCAAAATTAAGTTCATTATGAAACTAAATGCGATTAGTTCGTTAACTAAATTCACTTTAGAAGTTATTTAAGCTTATAATATTTTATATTGTTTCATTATAACTTTTTATTTAATATACCAAAGATTTTGTATCGTATTATTCAAGATCTTTTTCAATCTTTGCCTTTATGACTATCGTTATCGCTAACCTATAGAATTTCACTTAATCTAGGCCCTGAGGTATTTTATATGCCTATTTAATTAAAGTACTTACCTATTTTTTTTTTAGTTTTTTTACAAAACATGAAAATTATTTTATTATACGAACAAAATATCGGCCAAATGCGTGTTGGACTCGCGCCGGAAGGATTCTGTAACACTATCTAAAAAGCGGCAAAAAAAACATGTTTTATTTTAATTCAATTAATATATTTTTGAGTGATTAAATAACGTAATATTCTGTGAATATTTCAGCATCTACCTGTCAGTGTCTTATCAATACCGAGCAAACGGGAGCAAAAAAATCACGTTTTTTTGTCTGTGAGCCCCCACAAATATTTATGTTTTTGTATTTTTTGTCATAGCGGCAACAGGAATACATCATCTGTGGAAATGTCAACTATTTAACTATTAGGGTTCGGAAGATAAAGCCCGATAACAGACGAACAGACAGAAAGAAAAGACAGACAGACAGCGTAGACTTAGTAATAACAAACTCAATTAATTTTAGGGCGCTCCCTCACCGCGAGCATTCACCTGTAAATAACGTTACAAATTGCGCACTTTTATGTTACATTACAGGCGAATGCTCGCGGTGAGGGAGGGAGCGCCTTAAAATTAACCTACAATGGATTTAACTTATACATTAACGCTTTTATAATCCAAATTGTCACAGAGTATAATATAACATTCCCGGGAGTGAGTCAAGTCACAGTGTAAAATTTAATGAGCCTGTCAAGCGTCAAGAAGTTACGAGTAATTCGAATTAAAAAGTTTCGCTGTGAATTAATTTGGAGTGGCGCAATGAAGGCATGGGAGCGACTCACATCTGTGTTCAGTATTCCAGCTCTTACCAGACGAATTGCAGTGTATTTGTTTAAAACTGCATTTACGGACAATTGACGGTTAAAATTTCCATTATGGACCATTGATTTATGGGAGGGTGAGGGTGGGGGGAGGGGAGGGGGGAGAGGGCTGCCCCCTGCACCATCCCCACATCTCGGAGCCCCATGGTTATGGAGATATCCATGCTTGAAGTTTTAGGTTAGAATGAATTTTGAGGTTATGTTTTTGTTATTTATGTTTTCGTTATGTTTTGGACATTATAAACCTGATTTATTGAAGGAAAGAGTCGGGGGGAGCCAGCTCGATGGAGCCCCGCTGCGCGGGGCTCCTACTTCTGGGTGGTTTATAAAAAAATAACCACGAAGTGGATGGCGGGGTCTATTCGCTCGCTTCGCTCGCTCACACGACCCCGCCATCCCCTTCTAACCTAACCTGTCCGAGTCGGGGTGCCCCAAGTCCCGAGCTCGCTTCACTCGCTCTTGCACTCAATAAAACACCAAAGTATTAACATATTGACAAACAATGACTGACAGATAAAAAAAAGACGCTCTACAACAAAATGGCGTCGCTATACGTTTCGTTCCACCTAATGTAAACACAAAAAATCGTTAATTTGTGTGTAAAAGGTTAATGTAATTGCATAATACAACAATTATTGTGCACACTTATTGCACACCAAATTAGTATATCGTATATAAAATTATATCTAAGTAAAACGTGACATAAATTTAATAAGATACACCTCGAAGTCTTCAACGGAACGTGAATGTCAACTTTGACATCTACCATGACAAAAATGGAGTGCTATTTTCCAATTTATATGGAAACTTTAAACAAATTAATCTCGTAAACCGTGAACGTCCGAAACTTGAAAATTTGTGAAAAGCTTTCTATTTATGAGTACTATCTACAAAAAAAATATGAACTTCGAAATCAATGGTCCATAATGGAAAGTTTATCCCAATTGACTTTAATGCAATAAGATTTACTTATTAGGAAAAAAAAACATAAAAATACAAACAGAACAGTATTTAGAAAAAAAAAGCGTATTTTTAAGCGTATATAGGTCGCCTGTGGATTTGGCCATCTAGCCGACTAATCGGCCATGCTCAATCTTGTCGGTCAAGTTTTGGGAATAGCGTAAATGTCCGTGACGTTTCATAAAAAGCCGAGTCGCTTGCATTGATTACATAAAAATTTCACTAAACAGCACCCGCTGTGCCGTCAAATGCAGATTTACGGATAAAAAATTAACCCTTTTAAAGTTTAAATTATAATATTTATTATCAAGAGACAGAATCAAAGAGTGCCTATATACTACTATCTTTATAAACTTGGGTTTTGGTAAGTAAAAAAATGTAACCATAAAAGTTAAAATATTTTAGATCTTGAACACAATTAGGTGTACTGTTTGTATTCTGTTCCACTGGTGAAATCCACCCTTAAAACACAACAAAGAAAAACCGATCAAATCTAGGTACCTAAGTTATAACTTACACTGAATTCAAAAGCTAAAAGTAGAACTTTCCAATTATTGCTATTGTGTTTCGTGTAATAGAGACTTCATAACAAAGGAGATATTTGAAATGGGGTAGTTGCTTATTCAAAATTAAACAATTTAGATATAGTAAATTATACCTTATTGACACTGCCAATTACTTTTTTTTTAACTATGCACCTCACTAGGCATTTCTCTTGTATCGTGGGTGCGTTTTGCACACAAACACACAAAACCCAGACCCGAAATAATTTACTTGTAGATCATACTTATATTTTTTCCGCGCGATAATTGAACCCGCGACATGAATCGTTGTAGAAGTCCATTGCTCAGTTCAGGGACAAAATGTCTTATTCTCAAAATGTCAAACGTGTCAAAATGATAAAATTCCAAAATGACTATTTGTGTCCATCATCAGACATTTTGGGAGTTGGATATTTTGAACATTGGACATTTTGAGAATTGGACATTACTCGAGACGCCAACCGTGCCGTCAGTTTGTACGCCTTCAAATTGACCACATTGTATCACCTTACCCACTAGGCCACTACGTTGTAACAATAAAGGCACAAGGCCTCCTTGTCATAGAAGTTACAAACTGCTCATTGTGTAAAACGTGTATGGAGTAGAACTAGGTAACAGCTTATGTACCTACACACGTCAATACAGGACACAATAGGATGTCGCGGGGCTAACTAAACAGGTAACCGTGACCCTGGAACGTATGGGCAATTGAAGGACCACGGTAGATTTTAGTCAGTACGAGTCTGAAAGTCTCTTCTGCTCCACTCAGGGCGGGAGGAATTATAATGATGATAATAGCAACTAAAAGAAATGGCACAAATTATGTGAAATTAACTCTGTGTCCCAAGTGCTCTCCATAATCTTCTCAATAACATACAAATTCTTGAGGTCCTTAAGGATCTACGAATAAGTACTTAGTCAATTTTGATACCTTTAAGCTTGGTCAAACTTGGCCGTGGAGTTGCGTTCACCAGCAACATTACGAAACGGTGTAACAATATCCAGTACCTACTTAACTACCAAAGACTTAGTAATAAGTTCACGTTGGAACGCGCGGGCGCGGTGGCGGGTGCGGTCGCGAAGACGTGGCGGGTTCGTGTTCACATTGGCCGCCAGGCGTTTGCCATGATGAAGACGCGCTAACGTTTCTAGCGACAAGTTCATACTGGTTGAACACACACAAACATCTCACGCGTTTGATATTGACGCGAGCGGCGCGCGCGCGCCACGCCAGCCGCTAGCTTGCCCGCTACTTACACCGCACGTGCGTTTCGTACGTGAACACTTGGATATTACGACGCCATAATATTATGTTTGATATTTCGTGACCGCGCCCGCCACCGCGCCCGCGAGTCAACGTGAACAAGTACTTATGATCTTACATGGCCAAAAGTTTCAGTTACAGGGGTTGAATCTTTATATCGTCCTAACAGCGGGCCAACCCTTTAGGAGCTCTTCAAACTTGGCCGATTAAACGTCGGCCTGAATTTGCGTGCAAGTTGCATTAAGTGAAGATAATGGTGGCACTTGGTCTTTGGGGACATTATGTGAGCCGGCTAAAGAGGAAAGTTCGTGGCTTCTCGCCACACTAGCTGACGTTTGTTGGCTTAATTAAACGGACGATATTTACAACTGTGTTGAGGGTAAGTGAGTAGGTATGTCTTAGTTTGAGTTTCGAGATTGCTACTCGGTAAAACTATTCTCTCCCTCTTTTACACACACACACACTTCTCTCTTTTCAAACTATAAAGTTCAAAATAGAGAAAATTAATTCTGTGATCCAATCCAAAGTTAATGTAGTTAAATAAGTAAATATCAATATTTATTACAGCATATGTTACTGTTGTGATGAATTGCATACCCAAACTCAATACCTAGGTACCTCACTGACACATCGTCAAACTTAAATGCAAAAAAATAATACGCTAGAATGTTCTATCATAAAACAGACTAAATGGTTTCTCAATTGGTTAATATTTTTGCCTGTATAGTTTGGTAAATAAACGCTTACATATAAAGTAAGTAAGTTGCTTCAAGTAGTCTCAATATCGGATTACCTACTACCAAGAAACTCTAATGATACAGACATGAAACAGATCACATCACAGGTAACCTATCAACGTAATCTAAACAACAAAGTGGAAACACTTCAATGCCAAGATACCTACAATCTCAAGAAAGTGAACATACAAGATATTTCTAGAAACGTATCCACTTAATCTTTATTAGGTACTTAGGAGACTTCAGGAGGGCCCTATTACGTATTCAAACTCTTTCCCCTTTCCGAATATCCAACATCGGGTGAAATGGCAAAAACAAAAGAATGTGAAACAAATGAGACAGCATTCGCAATAGGCTCATGAAAACTAAATTCCCTTTTAAAATGTTCATCGAATTTCGTACGCATAGGAATGTCTTGGATCGTGCAGAACGACCGGGTATTCAACCTATTATCATATTTAATTAAACCCTCTTCTTGCTATAGGTACCTACTAAGATTCGTATTACATCAAAACTAATTTATCTTGATCGCATAATTCATTAGCGCGCCAACAGAATCCTCTAAAGAGGTGTTTTAGAATTTATGTAATTATTTTAAACATGAATATTGGCGGCGTGGTCCCGGGTGGAAATAAAGTCCTCCATCCTCCATCTTTGGTATACTGTTTCCGGGAACGAAACTTGGGGATTGTTCGTAGGAATGTGTACAAAGGGCCATACATTCATAAATGGAGCAACGTGCTTGCCTTTTCAGGAAGTACCGTGTTGAGTATTTTTAGAATACCTTATTTTAGCTAAAAAAAAAGGCGTAAAATTTTTGTTTAACTAAGCTACGAAAGACATCATTTTAATTTTAAGTATTTTAAATGGGTGGTGCAAATTAAGACATTGGCGCTAATTGTTACATAACGTCTTTGTACCTAGCGTTGTATTTCTAATAAACCAATCCAAAAATAAATAGGTATTTTTTTTTCCTTTATTGTTGAACTTATTGCTTGTGTCATAGCGATAGATAATTCTAAGTCAAGGAGCGCCTTTGTAAAGGAGCCTTTACTGAAAAAAAACTTTTTCAAAAAAAAATGCAACCGACTTCAAAACAACCACAAAAAAGTTCAAAATAACCTACAAAAAAACTTTTCTTTCGAAAGTCGGTGACTTTATTTTTAATTTCATTGACTTTTTGTCACCGACTTTCGAAAGAAAAGTTTTTTTGTAGGTTATTTTGAACTTTTTTGTGGTTGTTTTGAAGTCGGTTGCATTTTTTTTTGAAAAAGTTTTTTATTTTATCCTTTTTAGTTTCACTATTCAACCCAAATTATTGCCAAATACATAATTTTCTTACATGTGCACTAAAATTTTGTAATCCGTAGCACCGGTATTAACAATACTGTATCGAACAAAAAAGAATCATCGAAATCGGACCAGAAACCTCGGAGTAATCGGTGTAGACAAAGTTGAAAACTTCTTAGGTTTTTGTTGTTTTTCGTTGATTTTTCAAAAAGTGCTGGTCCGATTTCGATAAAATTTTAATGGGACCATTCCGGAAGTATACCCTATCCAATAAAAAAATAATTTTTCAAATCGGTTGTTAAATGACGGAGTTATGCCCGAACAAACATAAAAAAAAAAAAAAAAATACAAACATCCGAATTGAGAACCTCCTCCTTTTGGAAGTCGGTTAACAAACAAGTGATTTTTGATGCTCGATGACTTCTGATGGTTCGGCCTGCCTCGCGAGTCTCACCTCTGAGTTCCTATGCAAACTACTGAAGCTGCCTCGCGAGCTGCTCATCGTAAATAGGTGCGACTACACAGAGCGAGCAGCCTCGCGAGGTATTCGCCGCGCGAAGCAACTCGGTTAGTGTGGACGAGCCATCCAGTGTCGGATTTTGTTTTGCTCGCGTATTTTTTTCGTGCCTCGGTCAAGAAACAATAGGCGCGTCCACACAGAGTAAGTAACCTCTCGAGGCAGTTTCGCTCTGTGCGGACGCACATATTGCTGCGCGACCAAACGCCCTAACAATTTTGACGGTAAACATACCTAACGGTAATACGAGTACAATGATCTATCGCCAATCGTTTTCAATTAGACAATCAAAACAATGCTAGAGCAAGTTACTGCAAAAACTTAATAGTCAGAAACTGCTTCCCGTTCAATATTGATTGGAAATGGAAACTGGTTACTTCACCTTACACAAACTACCATAACGTTTTTAGAAAGATAACTATGATGGAAATTATTTAGTTATAGTAGATAATAATGATTATTAATTTGAATATAGCAGTTCTTGTGCCGATAGAGCAGGTTCTCGCTCAGCAGCTGAATCAAGAGATTTATTTAGAAGTACCTCTTCCCTTGCTGTAGCGGAGTTATCTGTTAGACTGAACTGACTGAAACAACCTGTTCTTTCAGTAGGCCATTGCGTTCGAGGGTCACCGTGCCCTTCAAAGACAGTCCAGCGACCCTCAATATAACCTTCCGATAAGGAAATAGTTAAAATTATTATTTAAATACAGATTTAGAAAATGGATCATAATTTTATTTGTTATCCAATCGAAATGATAATTTACTAAAATTGAAACACGGAAAACATTGACGAAAAGAGTTATAACTCGCTGCTTTGCACCACGTTCGTTTTAGATAAATTTTCTTTTCAATTCTAATTTCACTCAAAAGCACTAAGCCACAGCTGTTCAAAATACAACTCTAAACACACAAAACAAAACAAAAAACAATTACCAACGGGAAATCCTCAACCACAAAACATAATTTCTAATTAGCTCACAATTTTAGTTTTGAAATGTCGACATAAACAGGCATGTCAGAGGTAAACCGCGACTAAATTGCGGCTTCGAGTGCACAAGACGTGTGGAAAGGCAACACTGGCTGATTATAATGTTACACTAACTAAATATTGTAAATGCAAAAGTGTGCTTGTTTGTTTCGCGCTTCCACACCTAAATCGTTCCAGGGTCGCGGGATCGTCTTAACAGGTAACCGTGGACCCGGAACGTAAAGCGCTATTGAAGGACATCTGGATTTTTAGTAAGTACAAGTCTGACAGTCCCACCCGTCCTGCACTGGGTGGGAGGACTCATTGGATGATATTATCACGTAAAAAAAAACACCAAAATCGTTGAACCGATTTTGGTACAGAGTTAGATGGGAATCTGGGGCGTTTATAGGCTATAGATGGTGTACGGGACGGACGTTATCGCCCGGACACACGACGATACGATGAACTTGTCCGGAGCGGCGTTGACGTCCTGCACCGATGGTTGCTTGCTGTTTATGCTATTGCCTGAAGTCTTGAGTAGCAGGGACTTGTAGAACGAGGTTGTAGGTGCGGAGTAAATAAAACAGCCAATAAGTCTTCATAAGTTTTCAGGAAGCGAGTTGCTTGAGTCTTCAGGAGAGAGAGAGAGAGAAGATGTTGTGCCGTACCGTTGACTACGATTTGACCGAAATTACGAATTACTATTCTACCCCTGAACTTTACCTTAACGAGAGCCGCAAATCGCTTCCCTGATTTATTGTTTATTTTTATTATCTTAAAACTATTTAACAATGGAATTTCTTATTTTACTAAGAACGGATTACGTGTTGTTTGGTATCACTATAATCCTTATGAAATTGCCTGTCTCCTGACATAATGACCCCGACTGTAACTGAAGGGACTGAAAAGTTACGACGAGTTAAAACTAAAAATTTTAATTAAATTACATTTTCATAGGTCATTATCTCAGGAGGTTTGGTGGTTATTCCACAGACTTAGGTCACGTTAGGTAGCCTGGGTAACAGCCTAACGTGATCTAACATTTATAACGATATATCTATGTATTTCAGGAGTCTAGGGCCTGAATAATGATAGACCCAAAAAAAAAATCTTTATTAAAGAAACAAATTGTGTACAGGACATCTTACAACGTCAAATAAGTGGGTTTTCGAACGGATTATGGGTTTAAAAGTTAGGTCCAGGCCTAGGTCTCAGTCTAGGCTACCTGGATACACAAAAAACGAAACTATACTATAACTATAAACCCACTCAATTGAGGCTACAAAATGCACTGTACTTACGGTTTTACAACGATTTTTTTAACTGTTAAGTTCTATTTAAACACTATATACACTATATTTCACGTAACTGTCTATTATTACTTAGTCATTTTCTCACTATGAACACTATAAACACTTAGGTTTTGATGGTGACGCTTCGTCGCGAACAGGTGGGGAGCGAGCAAAGCCGCGTGGAAACGGTATCATCTATTTGAATGTGAGTTTCTTTGTTAGGCTCTCACGTCTAAATCATCATCATCATCATCATCAGCCTATAATGTTCCCACTGCTGGGATACAGACATCCTCCCTGTGAGAGGGAGTAGGCCATAATCCAGTGTGCTTAGTGCGAGTTTTTTTACGTTGACGCGATAGTAGCGTTTAACCGCGTTTGGCGCTCCTATTGGCCCGCTGCAAGGTCGTGAGAACTCTCAACCAATGAGAGCGCCAAACGCGGTTAAACGTTACTATCGCGTCAACGTTAAAAAACTCGCACTAAGCACACATCACGCAGGCCCAGTGCGGGTTGATAGATCTCACATGTCTTCGACTTTGATGGTTCTAGGACATGCCGGTTTCCTAACGATGTTTTCCTTCACCATTTTGAGAGCAGTGGTAATGAAATAAATGACACAAAGTAATGCACCAGGATGGGTTTGAACCCACGACCTACAACACTCTGTACCGCACACGGGCCACCACTGCTACTGCGCCTAAATCTCTGAACCAATTTTGATGAATTTTGATATTGGCTCTATTTACGAAGCTCGAATCAAAAGCTAGTTATATTAAGAATGTCATAGTAATTATGTACCATAGCGATTTTCATGAATTTTTGGAAAATTAGAATAAATCTTGAGGAGAGAAAACGGAGGGGGCGGGCCAAGCGAAACCTCAGCCAAAAGCTAGTTAGTATTACGTAATTAAGTGGAACGACCTAATTCTGTATTTACGTACGGCGATTCAATTTACATACCGTTTAATAGCTATGTATGTGGGCTAAATAGGACAATGTGGATGTTTGCCTTAATCTAGTCGTTCTAAGCTAATTTTGGAGTAAGCTAAGTCTACATATAATTCACACAGATAATTCATTATGCATTCAATTTGTTCAATGTAAATTATTGTATATGTAGATATTTCAATCCGTCAACTCCCGTAAGAGCTCTGCGGTCTTGCTGGGGTCGCGGGAATAGATTGAAAGGGCAACGTGGCTCTGGAATGGAAAGGACAACCGAAGTAACAGGGAATTTATCAGAAAGATAGAAAACTACAAGTTTTCTATCTTTCTGATAAATTTCATTGCAGGACAGTTAGTTAGACAGTTTTTTTTAATCATTGGCCCACACTAGGAATTTCTCCTGTGTTGTGGATCTGTTTACTAGCATAGAAATACATGTAGGTACCTACACAAAAACAGCCAGACCCGGAACAAATTCTTGTAGGTCATACAAATATTTGTTCCGTGCGGGGATCGAATCCACGACACGTTGCGCGGCTCGATCGTTTAGCCAATGCGCCTACCGTCCCATCAAAAATTCATTCACCGGGACACGTCGAGCTTCATTTTCCTGGCGCTTTTCTACTCGTTGCAACCTTTGATTCTGGATTTAAGAGTTGCAAGAGTGGGAGGCAACGACTATGTTGGTGGGGGGATTATTTCAGAGGATTTTACCACCTCAAAAAAAACTGTTCTAGGTTTTTAAAGATTGTAGTTAAGCATATTTTGTCATTTAAATGCAATTTTCATTTAATAATTAAAATCTGAAATTAGTTTTTTATAAAATTCCTGTTATAAATTTTATTAAAGAAGAGCTGGCAGACAGACAACCATAAAAAATTTAAAGTGCAATTTTCGCTCAAATACGACATTCCCTTCCGAGCTATAATGTTGGCAGAGAGTTAAAGTTAATGAATATAGTTATATCTACTAGTATAGCTTTTGGAAGGTTCCGTATCCAAAGGGTAAAAATGGACCCTATTACGAAGACTCTGTCAATCTATACATTACTCTGTCATGTCCGTCTGTCACTTGAAATTTTCACAGATGAATGTACCTAAGTATTTCTGTTGTCGCTATATTAACAAATACTAAAAAATAGAATATAAATATTTAAAGGATTTTTATAGAAAATGGTATGGAACCCTTCGTGCGCGACTCCGAGTCGAACTTGTCCGGTTTTTTTTTGTTTTCGGTTTTTTTGACCGGGTAGTTTGGGATTCGTACCTTACTAAAATCAACCCGTTGATCACCATCAACACACGGAGAAGGGAACCGCGACCATTTAGAAGACCAACTTCAGTACCCCCTTGTGCACGTCCATTAAGGCACAAACACACCCTGAAAAGACTGATAGCTGGTGTTTACTTTTTTTGTTGATGAAAGAAAATTGTTCTAGAAAAATTCCTACCTCCTTGGTGGCTGAAAATAGAAAAAAACGTTCTAGAATATTTTTTTAAGTAAATCTGATTTTAACAAAAGTTTGAACCTTGATAACAATCAGGTTTACTTTCAAATTCCTTCAAGACTGCCCTCGCCGTCAGACGAAAAACCAACAAATGAGAATTTCCCCTTTATCCATCCAATGAAAATTTTAAAGAAGAATCTTGACCAACAAAATTTTCTTCGTGAAGTTCACTTGTTCTACCTCCTTTATTAGCTCAATTTTGTGAGAAGCCGGCCCTCGCTGAATATATTTTTAAGTAATTTTAAGATCCTTACAATCAAGGGATGCACAAAGAGGGAAAAAACGAGAAGACTATTAGCTAAAAAGCCCGGGAAACGCCGAGCAGGAAATTATAAGCACCATCCTACAAAATATCTGAAAGAACTTCCCCCTTTGTTATCTTTTGGCATTGGGAGGCCGCTTTTTATGTTAAAAAATAAAAATCCTTCGTAAATGAATAAAACGATTCCAGTCGTTGATGAACAACTTTACGTGTTAACTTTTCGGGTGAGAGGAAATTCTTAGCAAACTTGCCCTCTTTAACTTTTCGCATAGCGAGATGATTTTTTTACTGAAACTCCGAAAATTACGGGCAAAGTGTTCATTATGTTAATGCTTATCGTGGTACAGCAGCTGCTATTTCATTTATAGGTAGTATTTATGTGATGAAAAACGTAGGTAGGAACGAGATTGGCTGTAGACTTCTACGGCTGAGCGACAAACGGACTGCTACGCTTCATGTCATGGATTCGAATCCCACATGGAACAAATATTTGTGTGGCCTGCAATTAAGTGGAGAAATTTTAATGAGGACCGAATATTTCATTTAAAAAAAATATTTGTGAAATCAGATCACGCTATCATACATACATACTTACTTGGTCATACATTAAAAAAAAAACTATGAAACGAGGGTCATATCAAAATAATATAGGTACGAAATAATGTGCCACATTTAGTATGAAATGGCGTCCTGCAAATGCTGACTATGTCATTATGCTTCGTTTAGATAGACCGGCTAACTGTCCCAGTAATCCTTTGCATATCGTTGAACGAGTTAGCAGGCACTTAGAACAGCTCACCTTTGCTCATTAACGAGGAATATCGTGGAGATTATGGAAATAATACTTAGGTAAGTAGGATTTTCTGGTACATTGCGTTTTGCTAAAATGTCAAAATATCGGAGTTTTCCCTTATTTCATACATATTATTTTATTTTTATATTCAAGTGGTATTTATTTTTAGGTTTTTGCACAAAAACTTTTGTTCATCGACAACACCAATCAATTTTTCGATCGTTTACTAGATGATCCGTGTTTCCATTTGAATATGTATTTATTTTACAAAAGTGTATTTTGATCACTGGCGTTCGTCAGTCTGTTTGCACTCAATCTTTGTTTCAAATTGAATTCCAACAGGGCAGCTATTGATTTAATTTAACAACGGATTTTTATTTCATTTACGTATCGAAATCAGAATAGCCTGGTTTCATTAGATTTTATTATTTATACTTACTTATTTCGGGTGCAAAAAAAATACACTCGAACTGAGTTGCAAAAAAATGATGAAACGTTGTTTATTTTTAATATCTTACTAAAACACTCGAGGGCGAGAAAAAACGCAAAATAACCTCATGAATTTTCCGCATGCCCAAGTTTCCGTAAGACGTTCTGTCTTGGGAAACCAAAGTAAGCAGAAAAGTCGTTCCTATACTTCAGAACAACCTGAAACTGCTCCTACAGAAAACCGCTAAACAAACTATTGGCGACTACCAATTGATCGATAATGGTTGGGACCGAAGCTTAAATAGGTGTATTGTGGTCGAAACACACGGAACAAATCTGTGAGTGTGGAACTAAAGCCATAACTCAGAGCTCACCGATATTTATAGCCTAGTTGTGAAGCTTAACACGTTCGAATGTTTGCGGCAACTATAATAAATTCTGAACAAATATCCTCGTATTTTCAATTACACGTCATAGCGTCAGTTTTTTTAACTTCTCGCGAGTTTAATTAAGGAAATTATAGCAGAGCAGAGTGCGAGTGTTTCAAGTTTTATTACTCTTGAACTGGGACTCTCCGTGTGATCGCTCAGTTTATCTTTCTGATTGTAATATATTCAGCTCTTTGCTTCTGAGAAATAATGGTAGATGAGGAACAAAAGTTCATGTTCAGATAATTAACTTAGTACGTAATTAAAGCGAATGAGGCAGAGAGAAGTGCTGTAGTTGATTTTTCTATTTATATTGTTAGATACTGAGGTAGCTTAGCCTTGGAGATAGACCAAAGAAACAGAATGTTATCTGTTTATTTTAACCACGCATAAGGACCGCCTCTGTACATTATTGTGTGAAAGTTTAAAGAAAGAAGTGAAATGAAATGATTAATTAATATCTATAGGGGCAAAAATGATTGAAAATTTTCGGTTTATTCATATCTCAGATCTTTTTCTCAGATTCATCTCTCACTCAGTACAGAAGATTTTTTTCGTCGTACTAAAAATTTCAAACACATACACTCACATGCACAAACACCGAGACCCAGAACAACTAGTAGACCATACAAATATTTGCTCCGTGGCGGAATCAAACCAGCGACACGCAACGCAGTTGTCCAATCGCACAGCCGCTGCGCCAATTTGTTTAAAAAACTTAGAATAAACTTTATTTTATAAATATTTTCTTTTCGGTCCAAGCAATGATAACAATTATAAATTACAATTATGTGACATAGTTCTAAGAATTAAAATTTCTTTAGTGAAAGCCCTTAAACGATGAAATCCTTTTGTTTTGGGGACTATTCCCAAATCAATCAACAGAAAAAAATACAGTTCTTTATTTGACACAAAAATAAAGATGTAATTAAGAAAGCACTACACTACGTCACTCTCAGATAAAACAACGGTTCCGCATCTATGGAATCGGTCAAGTGCGAGTCGCAATCGTGCACGAAGGGTTACGTACAATTTGTTTTATTTTAATTGAATTATTTATACATAAATTAGAATGGAAATTGTATAACTTCATAGAATATTTTCTGTGGATATTTCAAGACAAGTGTTGTTTGACATTTCAACTATTGCCGTTATCAATATCTAACAAAAAAGAGCAAAAATAACACGTGTGTATTTTTAGTACATATTTTTTACAGAGGCAACAGAATACATCATCTTTTTGGACAAACCCTCACACTTTTTGGACACTGCAACTCCTGAAAGCCAGAATCAACAGTGGCAACCAACAGAAAAGCGCCGAGACAATGAAGCTCGACGTGTCCCGAAGAATGAATTTACCTGTCTTGGATCCTGCAACGAAATTAATCAGAAAAGAATAGTGGAGGAGTAGGAAAAATATGTTTCCACTTCCCCCCATGCAAGCAGGAGACAGAACAAAACAAGGCCAATAGGCACAAAGGGACATTACAAATACATCATCTGTGGAAATTTTAACTGTCTTTTTCAATTCATGAGATACAGCTTGGTGACAGACAGACACTGACAGCGAAGTCTTAATCCCCGTAGTATCCTTTGGGAACAGAACCCTAAAATAGTGATTTTTTTGTTTTCCAAAACATATTAAGTACATCGAACGTTAGTTGTTTACTTAGTTATTTTGTGTAATCACATTTACTGTGATTTCTCAAAGGTATCGTTAAGAGATAGTCTCTTGTGGCCGGGTGTTAACTACAGAGTATATTGTCCATACGGCAAATAAGTGATTTTACTAAAAGCATCTAAGTAAGTATTTCAAGATAAGTGTGGCGCTTGAAAGGGAAAGAAAGTTTGTTACATTATTTCCATTAATGTAAAGAAAATTAGTTGACAACGGGCAAAATTACTGAAAAATCTAATCAGTCCGTAATTTAGGTTATCAGAGATTATTTGACCCGTACTTTTTCTTTTGTTATGTAAGCCAAAATTGACGAAGATACTTATATAAAATTTGCAATAGTTACGTCATTCCTACGATAATTTTTACTAGTAATTTCACGATCACCACTCGAGTTATGATGAATTTTGTCACTGTCAGTATAACGGCGCAGAAATCACCGTAAAATATAGGGTGACTGGTATAATTAGTGTACGATACTTAAACACGTGATTGTGCTCATGATAACCAACAACTTTTACTATGGGAATAAACCTGAAAACGCGAAAAAAAATCAGCTGTTCAGTACATTTATGTTTGCGTACTGAACAGCTGATATTTTTTTCACGATTTCAGATTTGTTCTCATAGTAAAAGTTGTTGGTTATCATGAGCACAATCACGTGTTTAAGTATCGTACACTAATTACCAGTCACCCTATATAATGTAAATAGATTTTATAAATTTTATAAATGTTTTCATTTGTGACAAGTTGTCACAAATAAATACATTTCAACAAAGTATTTATAGATTTTTAAATAAATAATGTCAAATTCTTTTAAAAAAATCGTTTATAAAACTAAATAAAAATAAAGGTATTTCTAAAAATAAAAAAAGGTTAAAAAGGTAACATAATTTATTTCTGCACAACTAAAAAATAGCGTGTTATTATGCAAAACCTTGCAATAATTTTCCCTTCAACATTTGATATAAGTGCGCTCGTGTAGCACGCACGGTAAGACACAGGATGAATTGATTTACTGCTCAACTTACCAGCTACAAACTTCACAGCTCAGGGAAATCATGAAGGGTAACTTCACCATATAAGAATTTCAAACTACGAGTATGTTATGCAGCAGGTTTGGCAGCTGCTGAGCTCGCATTTATACGCCACTTACTCCAAATCCTCGGATGGATTTCAGTGAAGTAAAAAATTCTGGAATATGAAATATATTTCGTGAATGTTCGTGCTCGTTTAAATTTTTGAGAAATGTAAGGTAGAAACGATAGTATTGAAGAGTCTTGGAGATACGTTTTAGGGTAAACGATTGACCATTAAAATACTATTTGAAGTATTATTCAGGATTCTATAAAAAAGATTTTAATGCGACAATGATAAATTTGAAAATTTCAATGACCCCTATCCGTCAACTGCCACTAGAAAATAACGAAAGCAAAAAAATATAAGCGACTTCTAAAACAAACACAAAAACTATAAAATAACTATAATTCGGAAGTCAGTGACATTTCTTTTTCCTTTACTTAAAAAATGGGTTTTGGCTTTATATTTTGTTGTATGGCAATCGCGGTTGATTTGCTGTCAGCTAAACAAGTATTCCCTCGATTTCTCAAGGATCCCTTATGAGTCGGCTACGCTTTCTTTAAGAAGTACACCAAAAAAGTTACTTTTTGTGTCCTTATAACAAATTAATCTAGAAGGTGTCGTACCATCTTCGAATCCTGAATAAGAGCTCCAACTTTTAAAGTCACTTTGCCAAGATAGCATCTTACATTTTTTTTTCAGTATCACCACTGGTTTAAATTGCATGATGTAATTATTTGTTTTCAATGTTACCGTATCAATAGAACCTAAATCGGAGTCCGAAAATAAAATATTAAACAACACCCCGCGTGACAATATTTTTTTTTCTTCGTCCCATAAGACAGGCAAAGAGTCAAGCCCATACAGCCAGGTCTGTAATATCCGCGTGACAATAATTATTATCAATGACAGCTACAAGATCAAGAGTGTTACAAGCACGAAAACTTCTGTTCTAAACTGTATAATAAGTGAACTAAATTAATACATTATTATAATTATACAATCTATCTATACATATAATAAAACTGTAGAAAAATAATTTTTGTACATTAAAAAAAAGCTAAAAAAATATAGCCAGCGTGTTAAAGGACAACCAAAAGAACCCATTTCTAGCATTTTTAGAATTTTTGTCTGTTTGTCTGTTTGTCTGTTTGTATGTTTATTTGTTCGGGCATCACGTAAAATGTACAAAAGCTATGTAGATAACTTTAATACACAACGACTGACCGTAACTTGAAGTAACATTTAGTTTTTGTTTCATTGAAATCGGATCAGTCTATCAAAAGATATTTGCATTTAAAGTGTTCCAGAAGTAAAATTACGGTCAGTTTACACCGAGACGCGCAGTTCAGTAGCGCGATCTAGCTTCGAATGGAAAAACTACATTCCTATTCAAATATATGGTGTGAACTGGAGTGGAGTGGTGTGGAGTAGAGTAGAGTAGAGTAGATTGGAATGGAATAGAATGATGGAATGGAAAGAAAGAAAAGGTTTTTATTAGACTCACACTAGAATGGTATGGAATGGGATGGAAGGGGATGGAGTGGGATGGAGTGGGATGGAGTGGGATGGAGTGGGACGGAGTGGGATGGAGTGGGACGGAGTGGGATCGAGTGGGACGGAGTGGGATGGTGTGGGACGGAGTGGGACGGAGAGGGATGGAGTGGGACGGTGTGGGATGGAGTGTGATGGAGTCGGATGGAGTCGGATGGAGCCGGATGGAGTGGGATGTAGCGGGATGGAGTGGGATGGGGTGCGATGGGTTGGGATGGAGTGGAATAGAGTGGGATGTAGCGGGATGGAGTGGGATAAAGTGGGATGGGGTGCGATGGAGTGGGATGGAGTCGAATGGAGTCGAATGGAGTCGGATGGAGTGGGACGGAGTGGGATGGAGTGTGACGGTGTGGGATGGAGTGTGATGGAGTCGGATGGAGTCGGATGGAGTCGGATGGAGTGGGATGTAGCGGGATGGAGTGGGATGGAGTGGGATGGGGTGCGATGGAGTGGAATAGAGTGGGATGTAGCGGGATGGAGTGGGATGAAGTGGGATCGTTCCGATGGAGTGGGATGGAGTCGAATGGAGTCGGATGGAGTCGGATGTAATGGGACGGAGTGGGATGGAGTGGGACGGAGTAGGATGGAGTGTGATGGAGTCGGATGGAGTCGGATGGAGTGGGATGTAGCGGGATGGAGTGGGATGGAGTGGGATGGGGTGCGATGGGTTGGGATGGAGTGGAATAGAGTGGGATGTAGCGGGATGGAGTGGGATGAAGTGGGATGGGGTGCGATGGAGTGGGATGGAGTGGGATGGAGTCGAATGGAGTCGGATGGAGTCGGATGTAATGGGACGGAGAGGGATGGAGTGGGCTGGAGTGGGACGTAGTGGGATGGAGTGGGACGGAGTGGGATGGAGTGGGAAGGAGTGGGACGGAGTGGGATCGAGTGGGACGGAGTGAGACGGAGTGGTACGGAGTGGGATGGTGTGGGACGGAGTGGGATGGAGTGGGACGGTGTGGGATGGAGTGGGATGGAGTCGAATGGAGTCGGATGGAGTCGGATGTAATGGGACGGAGTGGGATGGAGTGGGATGGAGGGGGACGGAGTGGGAAGGAGTGGGACGGAGTGGGATCGAGTGGGACGGAGTGGGACGGAGTGGGATGGTGTGGGACGGAGTGGGATGGAGTGGGACGGTGTGGGATGGAGTGGGATGGAGTCGGATGGAGTCGGATGGAGTCGGATGGAGTGGTTTGGAGTGGTATGGAGTGGGATGGAGTGGGATGTAGTGGGATGGAGTGGGATGGAGTCAAAAGGTGTCGGATGGAGTCGGATGGAGTGGGATGGGGTGGGATGGAGTAGGATGGAGTGGGATGGAGTGGGATGGAGTGGGATGGAGTGAGATGGAGTGGGATGGAGTGGGATGCAGCGGGGTGGAGTGGGATGGGGTGCGATGGAGTGGGATGGAGTGGAATGGAGTGGTATGGAGTGGGATGGAGTGGGATGGAGTCGGATGGAGTGCGTTGGAGTGGGATGGAATGGGATGGAGTGGGATGGAATGCGATGGAGTGGGACGGAGTGGGATTTTGTGGGACGGAGTGGGACGGAGTGGGACGGAGTGGGATGGAGTGGGACGGTGTGGGATGGAGTGGGATGGAGTCGGATGGAGTCGAATGGAGTCGGATGGAGTGGGATGGAATGAGATGGAATGGGTGCTCTAATCCAGTAGCCATTGAAGAGTACTGCCTTTGAACGACAGAGGGCGTTTATTACAAACACGTCAAATATTCTTGAAATATCTAAATAAGTAATTCTAAATAGGGATTATATGAAAACGATATGATTTATAAAAAACGTGGCGAGAATTAAGCGCTTCGCACTAAAAAATACATTGTTAAATTCCGACATTCACGCGAACGAAGTCGCGGGCACAGCTAGTCACGAATAATCGATAATATTGTTCCTAAATTCCCACCTATTTTTTATAACTTTCATTAAAAAAAACGACCATTGACTTCAAGCCTGTGACATGTCATGAGTAAAAAAAAAACTCCACAATATTTTCAAATTTGCTTTATTTAAAAAAAAAAATGTTTTTAATACCACAAATATTGAGTAAGATTTATAATAATATTGCTAATCTTAATATTACATAATACTTGAAAAACCATTAATGACATAAGGCAGATAACAGTCCCATCCCCTTGTGCCATCACTTTCATCCGCGCGTGCGCACTGTGTGGTGCTCCTGTTTATAATTATTACGATTATCGTGTTCCATATTCAAATTCTGGCTCGCGAGTTGCTTTCAATTGTGTATTATTGTGTTATGGTGCTGGGAGCGTGAGATTTTGAACTATTCACGTCGGTTTTCTACTTAAATTAGGTAATTAATTTCTTCAGCTATCGGTGAGTACTTTTTTTTTCATGACTTGGGGGTATGTGGACATTATTTTGTTGTCCACACGACTCCACATCAAGCTGTACAAAACCAGTATTTAAGCTGATCGTTGAATATACGGAAAGACCATACAAACCGAGACCACGATAAACTGGTTTTGTACTTATAGCTTGATGCGTAGTCGATGTGTACGTTAATCTTTAACTTGTTACGTTTAAATTTATGTAATGCGTTACGTAAAATTATGTTGTCGTTAAGGGATTATCCGTATTTAGGTATTTAGCGATATTTTGTAACGTAACGCGAGCTCGCTTCACCCAAACAAAGCGAGCTCGTGTAAATAATCGCGGGTTCTAAATTCGAAGTGTCTCCACTGTTTGAATTTCGAACGTGGATGTTTGAGATTTTCTTTTCTTAATCAGATTCTGTGATGATTTACTATAAAGAGTTCTGAGGTGGTTCGAACCCAGCCGGCGCATTACTTTGTGTAATTTATTTCATCACCACTGCTCTCAAAACAGTGAAAGAAAACATCGTGAGGAAGCCGGCATTTATGCTAGAACCATCAAATTCAAAGACATGTGACATTATACTCAGGCTTCGTCCTCCGAGATTAGCATAACATGTAGTAACGCCTAGTAACTGCCATTCCACACTATTTTAAGAGTATTTGATTTGTTTTTTTTTTTTTTTGTGGGTAGTTTAGTCTACTTGAATCCTGCGCTCGCAATTCGTGTCATTCGCTTTTTAGTGCTCCGCCGTTCCACACGCGCTCGTTCTAAAAAAGTTATTTTAAAAGTGCTACAGTGTAGTGTTATTGTTATAATAATGCATAAAAGGAAAAGTATAATCGTTTAAAAAACGAAAAACTAGAAGAATAAACAGAAAATTAAGACAAGCGGCGTCGATCGCGTGATCGTTATGACGACGATTACTCGGAAGACTCCGAGTTATCATCAACAGGTTTGCACAGCTGTTCAAGGTATGTTTTCTTTTTACATCATATAATATGAGTCAGTGTTTGACCTATTTACGCTTTAATTTTGATTAAATTAGACTGCGAAATGATCCGTTAGATCCATTAATATGAAAATAGTCAAAATATCTTGGTTTTTACCCGACTACGGCAAAGCCAAAAGGAGGGTTATGATTTTGACCGGTATGTATGTATGTATGTATGTATGTATGTATGTATGTATGTTTGTCTGTTCCCTCATATCTTCTAAACTACTTATCATTACATGACAAATTAGGTGTCGTTAGAAGCGTCTCAGTTGTCCGCTGGTTATAGGATAGGTGACGTGTCACCAAATCCAATATGGCGCCCTCTAGGTGATGTAAAGTCGTGACCGAAAAAAAAATTTTTTTCGCACGGTATCGACATGGGTATCAAATTAAAGGGCTTGATGTGCAGATTTGAAATATATATACATTATATAGCTTTTATATACATTAATAGCTACTTTGCCTGTTTCTAACAGTGTCAACATGGGTATCAAATGAAAAGGCTTAATGAGTACATTTGAAATTTACTCGCTACTCTGCTTTTATTATTATATACTAATCAAATAATTAATAATATACCTAACCCCAAAATACTGTAAATAAAAAATAAGTTAAAAATAACTAAAACCCGTCTACGACAAAAGCGTGCACTGAAAAGTATAAAACAAGAACAATATTAATTTGACCGATATTGTGCTAGCCGTGGTCGTGTGCCACCTGCGGTTGCTTCACACAATCTTCGTTAGGTAGGTGGCACACGACCACGGCTAGCACAATATCGGTCAAATTAATATTGTTCTTGTTTTATACTTTTCAGTGCACGCTTTTGTCGTAGACGGGTTTTAGTTATTTTTAACTTATTTTTTTTATAGGTATATCATATACCTAAGGGTGATTTTAATTTTGCTCAAGAAATTAGTGTTACCGACACAATGGAATTGTGTTTTTTTTTCACTGGTAAGAGCTAGAATAAGGATCATGTAATTCTACCTACTACCGGTCCTTACAAGTGGTGATTTAGGCACAAACCATTTTTTGACCCGCTCAGGAGCATGCAAATATCTTTACATTATTACTTAATGGTTTCTCGATCGTCTAATGTCAAGGCCTGGTGCACTGGTGGCCTGGTGCCATGTCGGCTTGGTGTTTCTTAAGATTTAATCATAATAAACTGCATTGAGACTGTTCCTTTCCTTTCTGTTATTTTTTACCTAACTATAAGATTTTAGTGCAGTCTTTTAGACTATAATTTTGTAACTCACTAGTGAGTAAAGAATTTAATACTTCGAA
The DNA here is from genome assembly GCA_954870645.1 of Agrotis clavis. NCBI lineage: Eukaryota > Metazoa > Arthropoda > Insecta > Lepidoptera > Noctuidae > Agrotis > Agrotis clavis. The sequence goes on from OX940920.1 coordinate 16,150,607, forward strand.
TGACCTATTCTAAACATTTTACGGTTACGATGACTAACGGTCAAGCTAGACCTATATCAGCCTTAAAAATCTAAGGCAGTTACTTTCCAGCCCAACGAGCAGTACATTGGGACTGTTGCATGGCGCTTGGTAAAATTGTTTGCGGACAGTACTTGTTATCACAACCTGGGACTGTCTCTTACAATATAATATTGACTTGCAAGGCTACAGGTGACGTTATGTCTCCTTTTACACAATCTAACGGTCATATCAGACCTATATCAGCCTTAAAATCTAATGCAGTCACTTTCCAGCCCACCGAACAGTACATTGGGACTGTTGCATGGCGCTTGGTAAAATTGTTTGCGGGCAGTACTTGTTATCACAACCTGGGACTGTCTCTTACAATATAATATTGACTTGCAAGGCTACAGGTGACGTTATGTCTCCTTTTACACTATCTAACGGTCAGATCAGACCTATATCAGCCTTAAAAATCTAATGCAGTCACTTTCCAGCCCACCGAACAGTACATTGGGACTGTTGCATGGCGCTTGGTAAAATTGTTTGCGGGCAGTACTTGTTATCACAACCTGGGACTGTCTCTTACAATATAATATTGACTTGCAAGGCTACAGGTGACGTTATGTCTCCTTTTACACTATCTAACGGTCATATCAGACCTATATCAGCCTTAAAAATCTAATGCAGTCACTTTCCAGCCCACCGAACAGTACATTGGGACTGTTGCATGGCGCTTGGTAAAATTGTTTGCGGGCAGTACTTGTTATCACAACCTGGGACTGTCTCTTACAATATAATATTGACTTGCAAGGCTACAGGTGACGTTATGTCTCCTTTTACACTATCTAACGGTCATATCAGACCTATATCAGCCTTAAAAATCTAATGCAGTCACTTTCCAGCCCACCGAACAGTACATTGGGACTGTTGCATGGCGCTTGGTAAAATTGTTTGCGGGCAGTACTTGTTATCACAACCTGGGACTGTCTCTTACAATATAATATTGACTTGCAAGGCTACAGGTGACGTTATGTCTCCTTTCTTAGATGGAGAATATAATAAAATTATAAAACAATGAAATTGTTACGTCAGACCTATATCAACCGATTCTCCTGATCTACAAACAGATGTAGACTTCACGCAGCCGGAGGTGGACCAGGAACCAGGTCCAATCCTTTAAATTATAGGTAGAAATAAAAGCAGCTGTCTTGATACTATTGATTACGCTTACGCAATAAAACAATTCAAGCGCACAGTGCAGGTTTTGACCTGCACAAAGGATGAAACAGCTTGTGGACATCGACTGCCAATCAGCTAGCCAGCTCGTCCAAGCAGCCTCAGCATCAACAGCAGCGGTGAAACTACAGACCAGGTGAACCAGGTGAAAGCCTGCTATTCGATTGTCTTGCTTTTATAAAGAATGCTTGATGATCAATCAGAATCCAAAGATCCTTTCATATACATAAAAAGAGTTATAAAATTCCCTTTTTTTGTCGGACATAAATTCACGCAATACTTGCGAGTATTCGGAAATAATTCTTTTCAAAAAGAGCTCATTTCATTAAAGCCATCGATAAATGGTTATCGTTCGGATATGTAAAGCTGAGCCTGGCCAATAATTGTCAAAAATATTTTTATTACTAAAGTACAAGGGCTAGATGCGTCTTAACTTAAATAAGCGGTTTCCCGCGGTTTCAACCCCATTTTTACTATTGGTCAAGACAATGCATGCTACAAGTTAGCATGATATTAGCATATAGTCTTCTTAGATAAATAGATATAGTCTATTTTTATTCAACACGGAAAAAGTTTTACAATTCGAACCCATATTCCCCTGAGATTGGCACGTTCAACCAAATAAACTCTTCAGGTTTATAATATATAAACATGCATTTAAAAATATTACATGATTAAGCAAATAAAAATCTGTGAATAGATTTATTGATAGTAACCACTTTACATTGGAAGACTCAAAACAGTACTAAAAAACTGATAAATCAAGAGTTATGTTCTTTTGATATAAAGGATAACATTGATAAACAGGATAGAAAATATCTCCGGTTCCATTTGAGCATTCTATTTTTGAATTTAATACTTTACCTTTCGCCCACAATACTGCTCCGTTTTGTATTCACAAAGGTAATGAAGCCAGTCATGAAAATATTAAGGTGAACACTTATATTTACAGTGAATATTTAGTGGTCATAAAAATCTGCAAGAAACCAAAGATCTCCCCACAAGCCTTGGTTTTATCATAATTAGGGAAAGAGGTCATTCCAATCCTTTCCTATTAAATATCTAGGATAATATGCTTTTAATACGAGAAAGTTTCAGGTCACACTACCAAAAAAAAAAAAAAAAAAAAAAAAAAAAAAAAAAAAAAAAAAAAAAAAAAAAAAAAAAAAAAAATCTTATTCAATGCAAAGTTTAAAAACTTATGCAAGTTTTATTGATATCTTAGTACTTGCCTGCCCAGCTGCGAAGTACATAAGTATGACAGGCTGTACGAGTAGACAAAACTTGAAGATTTAAAATACCGGAATTTTTAAAAAAAAAACACAAAATAAAAATTATGATTCTGTTTTCATTATGATAACCAAATTCATTAAAATTAGACTAATAGTGGAGTCAAGCTAACAAGCATTCTGTTTGTAAAATTAAAGGAGACAAGTATGATCTTGAATCTCAACAACGGGGGGGGGGAATTGTGTGTGGTGATGAGAGAGCTATCAATTATAGGTATCTAAAAATTATGGCTGCTATTATAAGCCTAAAAATACTTGCCAAGATAATCCTTCAGATTGACAATACAACCGCAATTTCCTACGTCAACAGGATAACAGGGATAAAAGTTACGTAAAGTACGGGGTAAAGTTAGTTAAGCAATGGTGCTAACATAAAAACCTATATGTTTTTCGCTTTATTTATTCATTCTTATAAGAACTTTGAAGCATATCAGGAATTTGATGTATCCATTCAAATGTGGAGTGCAACTTCCAAACTGTGTCTTTGTAAAAAATTGTAATAATATTTCTAGTCCCCCAAACATAGAATTATTCGCTAGCCGATTAAATAATAATAAATATCCTGGCATAGAAATCCAAATGCTGTAAATGGTTTACAATTTCTGGTTCAGGGTTTTTATTTTTGCATTGCATTTAATTCTTTACTATGATATAAAAACAGTCTGACAACGCCAAGGGTTTATGGTTGACCCACACTGGTCAACATAGCCGTGGTTATTTAAACGATTTGTGGTGTCTAAAAATCGTGATATCGGGTAACTAAAAATTTATTTTTTATCTACTGATTTCAGTCGGCGCCACATGTGCAACACCATTACCTCAGCGGAAGGGAACTCATCCGCGAGGTGATAACAAAAGGAGGTATCCCACCGTCATCTATAAAACGATGCGATAAAGGGTGGTTCATTTATTATTATTTATTTATAACATGTTTGAGGTATCAATTCCAAATATTATGAAATTCTTTACATGAATGTATAATCATAGTGCCAATAAGGAACCTTAAATTCAAACCGCTCTGCTCGTAAGTTTAATTACTAAAGAAAACATTCCCAGGAATGAAAATATTAAAAGAATTTTTTAGTTCCGAACCCTCTCTGTCTGTGATCAGCCCCGAGATATTTTTGGTACTTAATCTTGATAAATGATACCCAGAAGAACATTTATGATTTAAAAAATAATAATACTAATAAGAAATATTGTATATAAATATATATTAAAAAAAAAAAAAAAAAAATTGCTACCCAGCTAGCTCCAGTCACTGTACATAGGGTGCAAAGAAACTTTATAATAAATTAAAATGACTAATAATGAAGGGTATGGGACCTTTCATTATTAAAATTTAAATTCCCGTTCCTATAAACAGTCCTAGAATTGGATCATTTCAACCTATGCTAATTATTCCGTTTTTTGATAAAACGTTCGAAATTTGCCTTAGCACAGCACAAAAACAGTTACCTCAAAATTATGGACCTTATTCATAATTTTCAAGCCTTGTATTTCATCCAACTATATTTTACGATTCATATCTCTAAAAATCTACATGTTATGCTAATCTCGGAGGACGAAGCCTGAGTATAATTAAGGATTAAACGAACTTACCTGTAAGTGAAGTTCTGTCCTAATTATATGAAGGCTTCGTCCGAAGAGATTAGCAACCCTCCCACCCGGTAGAGACCAAACGAGTTCGGTCTGTACTAGGGTATCGAACCGGGAAATCCCGGTCCCGAAAATCCCGGGATTTCCCGGTTCTTGAAGTATAATTTAAGTCCCGGGAAGTGAAACTGAGAACCGGGAAATTCGGGATTTTCGGGACTCAGAAAAACACTATAAATAATTTGTTTAAACTTGTCAATTCTTTTATAGAACAAAAGAATCAAATTGGATGTAAGGTATTTATTTACTTCGTCGTTATATACGGGATAACATGTTCAGATACAGGTGTGGTTGACAGAGAAGGTTATATCTCGAAAGCCTTTGATAGGGTTTCGAGAGAAAAAGCTTTCTTGCTTTTGGTATCCCAGTTGATTTTTGTAGCTGGATATCAGACTTTCTTAGTAAACGATCAATCAGAGTAGTCGTTGATGACTGATCCTTTGAGCTTCTGGTTATTGACTCTGGAGTTCAACAGTTACCTGTTTTCTTTGCAACTCTTATTTTGCTGCACATTTCTTACCCACTTCAGCCTGGTATTGTTGGATAGGTAGATAACAGTACTGTTTCAGTGACATACTTGCCCACTGCAAAATCCAGTGGAGATGAAGTTCATTGCTTCAGAGACACCATTGTAGAGCGAACAGATTTGATACTTAGTATCCCAGTGAACGAACAAGAAACTTCTCTCTTTTAACGCCATCAACATACGGGCGTATATTTCCTTAGGGCGGATACGACCAAACCGGAATAAATGTTATTCTGGAGTAAATCACTACTTTACTCGAGAATAAATCAATTTCACGTTTTACTAACTTTAATTTGAGGAATAATGTGTCTATTCGGGAATAGTGACTATACCACCGTTCAGGATGGAATAGGGAGCTTATACCAAGAATATCAAAATGGCGTTCCATTGTTTCAAGCTGTTTGGGTCAAATGCTACCTGCTTGTTGATGCATCCTTGTTGTTGCCATCTTTTTATGCTCTCTCATTGAGCTTTCAATGTCGCCCTGCCCGAGAACAGTGGGTTGTACAAGTACAGCTATTATATTGGTCAGCAATAATTTGCCATTGAGCCGTTTTTTTTTTGTTTGTATTATTTTAAAATGTAGGTATCTCTACAAGGCTTAACATAATTTCTTTTTTAGACGGCGGCTAATTTACTGTGCCTACCTACGTTTACGCATAATGTCACTCATTTTGTAAAGTCCCTAATATTTATTTTATTATATTAGTAAACTTAAAAGTTTTATTTTCAAAACTACTTTGACATTGATACATAGTTTTTCTCGCTATAATACGACATATTCAAATTGACATGTGTATGCTTCTGCTCTCTCCTGTTTGTCGGACAACTTTTTTTTGCCGGGTGTTACATTCGTTCACATCATGTTGGCATTCACTCCGCTGTTCGCGCGTTACTAATCCAAGTATAGCTATACGCTTGATTGCATGGAAAAACGACTGTTGATTTATGCGAGAATAAAATCATGGAATTAGCTATTCCTGGTATAGTTACTCGTGCATATACTCGGACTTGGTCGAATCCGCCCTTAGTGAAGTAGGAGTAAATCGAAACTACATCTTTTATAGAGTAATTTGGACTAACTCCTATTTTTCCTGTTTCTGTAACTGATGACCTTGAGCTTCTGGGCATGGAGCTGACATCCAGTGTCAACTTTGACGTGGGCATCCTAAATAGAGTGAAGCGATACCTTACACCTGGATAGCCTATGTGCAAGACCATTTCTGCATAAGGTGATTGCGTCGTAGTAGCCCGCGAAATTCAATTTTTTTTATGTTTTTTCTTATGCTACTGCTCCACCTGCGTCTTAACGCGTAAATAGTACGTTAATTTAGGCGTTACGTAAATGTGGCCAACGTTTTAATGTGTTAAATTACAAAGGGCATTACTAATGGCATTAAACGTTAAGCGATAGCTCGGGTGTCGGTTTTTTGGACACATCAAAGAGTTTTAGCGCGTAGTTCAGCGCGCTAAGCGATGTTGGCTACATTAACGCCGTCTCATTCTGCGGGACGCGCGCGCACAGCAAGGACGAATGTACTTTGTTTTAGGCGGGAACTGCATTTACGAGAACGACAATGGAGTGGTCGAATGAGAAAGCTTTAGAGTTTTTAGAACTTTTTCAATCAGAGCCGTGCCTTTGGAATCCAAAGCTGCAATCACATAATAAGAATCGCTCGGCAGTTTGTGATGCGTGGCTATCCGATGCGTGGTTATCCAGTCTAAAATGCATAAAATAATTTATGACGCTCATTGTTGCAACTAGTGTAACTGCTTCAAGCTCCATTGTGTGTCTTACTTTAACCTCCATTTTGACGCGTGACTTCTCGAAGAATTAACTCTTAAGGTGATTGCTTCGATGTAGCCCGCGAAATTCAAATTTTTTTACGTTTTTTGCAATTTGCAGGCCAGTGACATGTTGTAACTTTATCGTTGTGCATCGTAGTTAGATTTCGGAGATTTTAACATGATGCACCTTTTCTATGTGAGAGCTGATGGAGCGAGTTTTTGATATTTTTTATATTTAAAATTATACTTGTTATTTGCGCAACACAAATATTTATAAAGTTACAACATGTCACTGGCCTGCAAATTGCAAAAAACGTAAAAAAATTTGAATTTCGCGGGCTGGTTGGAGCATCCCCCTTAACGGCATAGTAACCTAAATGTAGCCAACGCGCATTTTTAACGCCTTAATTAACAAGTAGTTGGCCATTATCATTAACGTTAACGCTAACCCAGGTGGAGCAGTAGCATTACGGAGTATTGCAGCAACCTTACTCAACTTAATCATTGGGATGGCTCAGATAAATACAACTTACTGCACTAGACCTAGGGGAACGCAGAGCTTCTTAGACTAATTGGCAACGTGAAACTGGTGGATGGTTACTCTACAGCTTAGCTCATCTCATCGACGCAAGCTTACCCTCTTTTCGTTTTTTTTTTTATTGGGTTTGCTCGTGGCTAAGATGAGACCTAAAATAGGTCGAACTCATGAATTCTACAACCTCTTTTCACCGGCCTACTTGCATTACATCTAATGTCCAGTATTGGACATCTAGATGAACTGCAAGTTTCCATCCATTTAAATTATTATAGTTAGTAAAGTTAGAGTGAATAGATTTGCCACCTCTGAATAGAAAAGAAACTCATGTCCATGAGGCCGACGAATAAGTTGGTTGTATGATTTTAATCAGAATAAATACTATGCCCTAAAGTAATGTTATTATTTTCATTGTTTTCTAATGCGATGGAAAAAATGAATTTTTGTTCCGAAAGTCCCGAAAATCCCGGGATTTCCCGGTTCCTTGGACGCCTGTCCCGAAAATCCCGGGACTTCCAACAAGGACCGGTTCTCGATTCCCTAGTCTGTACCCCTATCGTAAAAAATCGTAAAATATGATGGTTAATAACGGGTTATACTCTAAACTAAATGACACGAATTGCGAGCGCAGGATTCAAGTAGACTAAACTACCCACAAAAAAAAAAAAAAACAAATCAAATACTCTTAAAATAGTGTGGAATGGCAGTTACTAGGCGTTACTACATGTTATGCTAATCTCTTCGGACGAAGCCTTCATATAATTAGGACAGAACTTCACTTACAGGTAAGTTCGTTTAATCCTTAATAATTATACCAACCCGCACTGGGCCCGGGTGATGGATTATAGCCCACTCACTCTCACCTAGAGCTGGCCTGCCTGTGTCCCAGCAGTGGAAACATGATAGGCTGATGATGATGATGATGATAGAGATAAGTGACTGTCCTGTATAAGGATAATTAAAATTTTACACCGACATGTTAACTTTTTAAAAGCGGTTTCATCATCGTTTAAGATCTCACGAATGTTAGTACATTCGTGTAACTTGTACTAAACTTGTACAAAAACTTGTACTTAAGTAGGTAGTCCTACTTAAGTACAAGTTTTTAACTTGACATGGTCACTAACACTACTATTAGGATTTAAAATGGGATACTTATATTTTTGTTTTTATTAATGTCCAACGCAAAAAAGTTACTTACAAGAAAGAGGGTAGACAGATTTTTCTGTTCATAAACATCTACCCGCAATTATTGTCACTTCAGTACAGTCGTGATCATGGGCGCTTGCACAGATTTTTCTGTTCATAAACATCTACCCGCAATTATTGTCACTTCAGTACATCCGTGATCATGGCGCTTGCACAGATTTTTCTGTTCATAAACCTACCCGCAATTATTTTCACTTCAGTACATCCGTGATCATGGCGCTTTCACAGACTTTTCTGTTCATAAACATCTACCCGCAATTATTGTCACTTCAGTTCATCCGTGATCATGGCGCTTGCACAGATTTTTCTGTTCATAAACATCTACCCGCAATTATTTTCACTTCAGTTCATCCGTGATCATGGCGCATGCACCAGTGCCAAAATAAACATGGTAAATATCCCGTTTTCCTAAAAGTACTTACAAATGTCGGCACTGTTAGCGCAGTAGCTGAGCGATAGGACTGCTGCGCTACGTGTCGCGGGTTCGATTCCCGCACGGAGCAAATATTTGTATGATCTACAAGTAGTTGTTTCGGGTCTGGGCGATTGTGTATGTGAGTTTATATGTTTGTAAACGCACCCACGACACAGGAGAAATTCCTAGTGCGGGGAAATGTTAAAAAAAAAAATCCTGAAGCAAAGAGCGAACTTGAATTTACGTGTCATGTTCTACGAGGATACATTCGTTTTATAGGTTCCGTACCCAAAGGGTAAAACAGGCCCCTTTTCCTAAGATTTCGCTGTCTGCCTGTCTGTCTGTCTGTCCGTTCGTCTTTCATCAGGCTCATGAACCGTAAAATAAATTATTTCAGGGGCAACTGCAAAAAAATACGTTTTTTTGAATGGGAGTCCCATTCAAAAAAACGTATTTTTTTGCAGTTTTATTTTATTTTATTTGCTAGCTTTTCCCAGCGGCTTCGCTCCCCCCCCCCCCGCCCTTATTGCCTATGTGACTCAGGACCAAAGCAGCTTCCAACTGGTGAAAGAATTTTTGAAATCGGACCAGTAGTTTTTGAGCCTACGAGTATTCATTACAATATAACAAAGTTTTCCTCATTATAAAACTAGCAAACCGGCGAACTCCGTTTCGCCACCGGCTTTGTTTTTTTTTCCTTAATTTTCTTTGCTATAAACCTCACGGAGCCTGAGACCTTTCCAACGAATGTAAAACCGTGGAAATCGGTTCGTACGTTCTGGAGTTATAGCGTCAGGAAGGAAAACCCGACTTATTTTTATATAGTAGATTAGTATAATTATAGAAGTAAAACCAAACCAAAACGCTTCCTGCGCTAGTCCGATTATTGGACGGTTTTTCTACTGTATGGAATGTAATTTCTTGACCTTGCAATTGCTTTACTACCCGGTTCTATCTAAATTACACTTTCCGCATCTTAAATACCGCACCTTGTGACTGGATCTTTTGACTCATGGCCATAATTATGATCATCAAATCACTGCCATAATTCCACATGCGTTTTCTCAATAATTAATTTCCGTAATCACCACGTCCGAATCTGACGAAGACATTGTAGAGCCAAAAGAACCATTACTCATTACTGGGGCCTTACCACGAGCTCTTAACGCGATCTAGTTAAGGCTGTGGAAAAGGGACAGAGCTATACAAGTCGTCTAGCGGCATCTCTTTCCTACAGCTTAAACTGGATCGCGTTAACAGTTCATGGTAGGCCACCTGATGTTTGAAAGTACTAAGTAGGGTAATCTAAAATTCGCTCTTATTTATGGAAGCCAATATCAAAAAGGCAACAACCATATTTGTACAATCAAGAAGGGTCAACCTTCGCGGAAACCACGTCGGAAACAAAAACGCTGTTAAACAACTCGTCGAAACGAACACGTTGGCAGCAATACGTGGGAAAACAAAGCGACCGCCACTACGTATTACAAGTGTTAATCATCTGCATCGTAAGATCATATTTGTTTGTCATTTGGTACGTAGGGCGGCGACTGGGAACAAACGTTGCCTGATAATGTGGGAAACGTAAGCGATGGAAACGTAGCGATGGGAACGCAAGACGTGAGTACCAAACATGGTTGAGTCTTGAAGAATACTGGTGATCTCAAAGCTCTTTATGGGCTGTCATTCAATCCTCGTTCTGGTGGCTTGGTCAGTCATGAAATACTATGTAACAACCCGTTAGGTGATGAATAACATCAACCATTTCTATTCATTTGGATTAAACCTAAGGGTACTAAAGCGATTACAAGTCGTCGTTACAATTCATAAAAAACGTGGGAAAAACTAATCAAGTGTGTAACGGACCTCACCATGATGTTTGAAGGTTATGGTATTCTGTCTAATTTTATATCAAATTAAAAAAGGTGCCACTGCGTTGAGCCACAGGATTTTATATCTTTAGCATTCCAACTTAATCGGTCAAGTAGTTTCAGAGAAAATTTACTGTTAAGAGCGGATACACGGACAAACGAGTGATTTTATAAGGGTTTCGTTTTTACATTCGGATGTTCGGAACCCTTACAAGCCAAAGAATGTATCCGGGTCGAACAATGACGGGAATCTCGAGAGTATTTCTAGGAGTCAGGCGACATGGAGAGTAGTGGTCCTCAAACATGCTTATTGCTTAATGTATGCACTGGAATGATGAGTTTAAATGCGCGTATTTTACGTACTAATCCTTATACTTATCGTTATCCTATTCATAATCCTATCCTAATATTATACTAACCATATCCTAATCCTACACTTACCCATATATATAAATGCGAAAGTAGTTTGTTGGTTACCTTTTCACGCCTAAACCATCGCACCGATTATCCTGAAATTCTGCACATAACTACGTTGTCGGGTTTACAGAGACGAACATAGCCACCTTTCATCCCGAAAAAGTAAAAGTTAAAAGTTTCCTGTCCGAAATAAGTACTGAAGAAAACGTCAATTTCTTCATATGATAATAGATGTCGCCACATGTCTGATCCCAGTTAAGTTAAGAGGTTCACATTGAATTAACTCTTTCATATTACATCCATGTTTTATGACCAAGAAGGGTCAACCCTTCGGCCACCCGATGTTTGAAAGTACTAAGTAGAATATTCTAAAATTCGCTCTTATTTATGGAAGCCAATATCAAAAAGGCAACAACCATATTTGTACAATCAAGAAGGGTCAACCTTCGCGGAAACCACGTCGGAAACAAAAACGCTGTAAACAACTCGCTGAAACGAACACGTTGGCAGCAATACGTGGGAAAACAAAGCGATCGCCCCTACGTATTACAAGTGTAAATCATCTGCATCGTAAGATCATGTCTCTTGGTACGTAGGGCATCGACTGGGAACAAACGTTGCCTGATAACGTGGGAAACGTAAGCGATGGAAACGTAGCGATGGGAACGCAAGACGTGAGTAACAAACATGGTGGAGTCTTAAAGAGTATTGGAGATCACAAAGCTCTTTATGTACCTACTATCTTTGATTTGTCATATTCTAATTTTTAAAAATGCGTCATTACTAGCTGTTTGAATTTGACAATCAGTTTGGATCGTATATGTGGCGGCATCTAGTGTCATATGACCGCAATTGTTGCTTTTCTTCGGTAACAGTACTTTTTTCGGGTTTAAAGGTGGCTATACTATGTTCGTTTCTGTAAATCTGATAATGTAGGCATGTGCATTATTTCAGAATAATCGGTGCTTGTGTGCAGCAGTATCGGTGTATACGTGAAAAGGAAACAAAGAAACTTTTGCATTTATACTATTAGTTATAATAAGGATGAGGACAGTACCCTGATAAGAATAGGATTAGGGTAAGAATAGGGTAATAACAGGGTAAGGATAGGTTAAGGTTAGGGTGAGGTTAGGGTAGGGATAGGGTAAGGATAGGGTAAGGATAGAGTAAGGATAGGGTTTGGATAGGATAAGGATAGGGTAAGGTTAGGCTACGCTAGGGATAGGTTACGGATAGGATAAGAACAGGGTAAGGATTGGGTAATGATAGGGTAAGGATAGGGTAAGGATAGGGTAAGGATAGGGTAAGGATAGGGTAAGGATAGGGTAAGGATAGGGTAAGGATAGGGTATGGATAGGTTAAGGATAGGGTATGGATAGGTTATGGATAGGGTATGGATAGGTTAAGGATAGGGTACGGTATGGGTAAGGATAGGGTATGGTTTGGGTAAGGATAGGGTAAGGATAGGGTAAGGATAGGGTAAGGATAGGGTAAGGATAGGGTAAGGATAGGGTAAGGATAGGGTATGGATAGGTTAAGGATAGGGTATGGATAGGTTATGGATAGGGTATGGATAGGTTAAGGATAGGGTACGGTATGGGTAAGGATAGGGTATGGTTTGGGTAAGGATAGGTTAAGGATAGGGTAAGGATAGGGTAAGGATAGGGTAAGGATAGGGTAAGGATAGGGTAAGGATAGGGTAAGGATAGGGTAAGGATAGGGTAAGGATAGGGTAAGGATAGGGTAAGGATAGGGTAAGGATAGGGTAAGGATAGGGTAAGGATAGGGTAAGGATAGGGTAAGGATAGGGTAAGGATAGGGTAAGGATAGGGTAAGGATAGGGTAAGGATAGGGTAAGGATAGGGTAAGGATAGGGTAAGGATAGGGTAAGGATAGGGTAAGGATAGGGTAAGGATAGGGTAAGGATAGGGTAAGGATAGGGTAAGGATAGGTTAAGGCTAGGTTAAAGATAGGGTAAGGATAGGGTAATGATAGGGTAACGATAGGGTAAGGGTATGGCAAGCTAAGGATAGGTTAAGGATAGGGTAAGGATAAGGTAAGAATAGGGTAAGGATAGAGTAAGGATAGGGTACGGATAGGGTAAGCGTAGGATAAGGATAGCGTACGGGTAGGCTAAGGATAAGGTAAGGACTGGGTAAGAAAATGGTAAGGTAAGGATAGAGTAAGGATAGGGTAAGGTTAGGGTAAGGATAGGGTAAGGACAGGGTGAGCATAAGGTAAGGACAGGATTAGAATAAGGTTAAAACTAGGACGTTTGTGAAAACATTGGTTGAGGCCATGTTGTGTGAGCGAGACGGTTCCCATACCGTCTCAGTCACCTCCTTCAACGCAACAGTTAAGCTGTGGAAGGAGGAGGCGAAATGCGTGAGGGCGAGGTCGGGCTCCACCTCGCCACCCAGGCGACCCAGCAAACGCAAACGGCAACTCAGTGGGTGACTCATCGTCTGATCGTGGACCAAGCGCGAGTCAATGACGTGAAAAGAAATGTCAGCAATCTGACGGGACACCCATACTCGTAGCGGGCCAAACGCCTATCGAGGTCGCGCAAGAACGAATAATACACAAATCCCTCAAAAAAACATTACACAATAAATTACCCGAAGAACTTCGCAGCGAAAATTTAATAGGGGAAAAAATATTCACATTTTTCGGCGTACAATCAGAAGAAATTACGTGAACCTATTCATCGGACCATGCTTAGTATTCCATCACCAATCACGACGCTTCAGAACGGAGGCTTCAAATACTTCATTAGCCTGTTTCACGCCTCCCCCCCTCCCCCTACCCCTGCCTCTTTTAAAGGATAACGCTGATGAGCAACATAATCTGAATTTTGACGATTTGTAAATAAATCTTTTCACAATTGAGTTTGGAAGGGGATGAAAACATTTTTGTGTTCGCGGAAGGTCGTCGGATTAAATGCGAATTTTATTTAGTTTCATAACTGGAAATTTTCTTGTTTTGCAGGAATTTAGACTTTTAATATTGTAACAGTATTTCTTTATCGGTAAGGCATCGCATTTTATTCCATCTCAAGTCTCTTTTAGACGATGCAAGAACTCGCACGCGAGTTACTATACATTGCGGACTTTATAGGTACAGCGAATTCAGTTGATCAAACAAATACCGCAATGTAGTGAAACTGGCATGCGAGTTCTTGCTCTGTCTAAATGAGGTATTACTTAATATTTTAACCATACAGCTAAACGCATCTGGATTAAAATGAGACTTAGATCTTCCTCCTGGAAAGGAGCTGCCTTGGCTGACTTGGAAATCTATAAATAGACTTCGTACCCAGGTAGACCGAAGCAAAGGAAATCTGCTCAGGTGGAATTTCATTGATAATTCTGCTCTGGAGTGTAAGTGTGGTGCTACTCCACAAACGATGAGGCACTTATTGTCGTGCCCTGCGTGCCCTACCGACTGTTCGTTACAGGAGCTGATGGATTGTTCGGAGAGCGCTAAACTCGTGGCCCAATTCTAGGCCGAGTCAATTTAGATTGTCATCGGCACGATAAAAAGAAGAAAATGAGAAGGTACTACCGATTGGAATCTCGGCTCTTTGGTCGTTTTGTTGCAATCATTATTGTCAGGACCAGGTTTGTATGATGGATGATTATAAAGACTTAAAATATGAACTCATGCAAACTCATTAGCTAAACATTACGAAAACTTTTAATACTGGTATTGAAGATTGAAACCCCAGAAACGGAACAAAAGCGTTAAACCAGGTGGCCTACTATGAACTCTTAAATCGATCCAGTTTAGGCTGTGGGAAAGAGATGGCGCTAGACTACTTGTATAGCTTTGTCTCTTTCCCACAGCCTAAACTGGATCGCGTCAAGAGCTCGTGGTAAGGCTCCAGTTCAAGCTTCATCTAAGCCTATACTAAACCCCCTAGCTCACCATACAGCCCATTCATCACCCGGTACTCAGCTGTCCACTGAACTAAAGAACGACCATCGATGCCAGTGGCACGGGTCGATCGTTGTAAAACGTACATTATGTGTGACATTTTAACGCCAACCACGTTTAATATTGCGAACGGGTTGCGCCAACAAGGACCTACAAACATTTGAGTGATTGGTTGATTGCTATACACATTTTGTTGACATTTTTTTTTTATTATTACATATAATTATGTTCGCGTTTGACCACTTGCTCGCCTGATAGTAAGCGAAGATGTTACTTACAAATGTTGGCTTACCAATTCGGCGAACATATGCTTACGCGGAGGAATTTTGGATTGTTCTAGACTCACATAATGTGATGTTAACTTGTTGCACTTTTTTTTTTTTATAACAACGCTGTCCCACTGCTAGGCAAAGCCGGCCCAAGTTTTTCAGTGTTCTTTTACCAGTCCAAAGTCCTGCCTCTCTTTCTGGATCGGCCTCAGCGGCTAAATGAATGCAAAAATACAACATGTTTTTCCGTAAATAGAAGAACCAACTATTACATTGCATGCAGAAAACTTCTACTATACCTACTTCCAGGGTTGGAAAAAAAAACAGTTTTTTTTTTTCAATTTTATAAAACATGCAGTTCAAAATGTTTTAAACACTGTTTTAAGAGGATTGTATAGCAGCTGCCTTTTCAAGGAATAGGTATTTTGAAAAACTCGTGCTGTCCCTCTCGCGCGTTGAAAAACCCCCGATCGTGCGATAGAGAGCGTTGCAGCTCGCGACTGATTGTGAGTATTTTTTATATGAAATTTGTCTCTCGGGAGAAAACGTTTTTCACATACTAAATCACGTCCAATCTCTTAGATTCTGGTGTCAATCGTTTCAGCATATTATATTCTAGGTTTGTATGTTTTGCTTTTTTTCTAAAACTTCTTTGTTTTTAAAATACGAAGGTTTTACTTCAATGAAGATTTTGTCATAAAAATAGTAACTTTTAGGCGCCTGTTACTTTAAAACTATTATAAATTTTGAAAAAAAGAAAACCTATAAACCTAGTTTTTTACTGTGTCAGTAGTATTCTAAAAAATCATTGAGATAGGATAACATTTAGGGGCAGAAAAACGTTTTCTCTTTTAGTATGGACGAGCGGTCGGTAGACAATAGTCTTAAACAGGTGTTTTAAAACAACTTGTTTTAATCATGCCAACCCTGACTACTTCACACTCGGTAACTGAAATTTATCCTGTGTGCTTAGTGCGAGTTTTTTACGTTGACGCAATAGCATAGAACACCTAATAGTACTACGGCAATAGTAACGTTTAACCGCGTTTGGCGCTCTCATTGGTTGAAAGTTCTCACGACCTTGGAGCGGGCCAATGAGAGCGCCAAACGCGGTTAAACGTTACTTTCGCGTCAACGTACGCACTAAGCACACTGCTTTCAGTGCCGTCACTCCCCTCATAGGATCTGCGCCCAGTGCGTGCACCTATGATTCACTTCTTTTCGACTCTACCTCCTTTCAAAGTAGATAGATAAAATAATATAAACAAGTGCATATTTTGCCTGCCGGGGTCACGAGATTGGCTTATCAGATAACCGTGGCCCCGGAACGTAAAGGGCTTTTGAAGGATACCGTGGATTTTAGTCAGTACTAGTCTGACAGTCTCTCCCGTCCTGTCCTGGGTGGGAGGACTCATTCTATGATATTGCGACGTTTAAAAAAAAAAGTGTATATTTTTAGATACAACATAAAAATAAAAGTATAATCCGTCCTCAATGCGTTCCTAAACCCTAGATTCGTTGGCGTCATCAGCCCGTTGACCAAATCATAATCGGCCTATTTATTACAGTATCTCTGCCAAAGAATTATACATTTGTGTGTCACGACCTTCACTCGTTAAAGTGTATAGAGGCTTATTTGACGCATGTACAAATAAATGGGATTACCTGTCACGACTTACAAACTAGAAAGGAAGGATTCTATTTACCAATGAACAGTGGGGCTCCTCCTTATTGATAAATAGGATATTTTTTATCCAATTATTCCATAAGACAAAGGGCAAGATGACTGAAAAAATATAATTAGGCCGCAGTTACTCGTAGATAAACAAAATATTTTGACCAATATTTTCTTTTGTAACGTCAGCTAAAATTGAGGAAAATAGGACGCTTTGAAAATTCACAATACGCCAATTTATATTCTATAATTCTTACTAGCTCTGACGTCATGAGCCCCCGTATTAATTCATTAAATACGTCGTCGTGTATCTTTTTAATCATTTCAAAACTGTGATTGAGGGACTAGTTAGAATTGATTTTGCAATGTATTGATGTTATCATCAGGCCTATACTTATTACGGAACTCCATGCCTGCAAAGCCATAAACATAAATTAGTAGGTACATGAACACGTGCCACGTTACCTCTAAGAATACCTAAATCCATAGCTTGGATATATAAAAGCAAAAGTTTCTTCAAGTAAGTTCTTCAAGGAATCGTTTCCTACAACCTCGTACTCGTATTTATAGAGGATATGATATTAAATGTTAAGTACTTCTAAGAATAAAACGTATTAGTTTTATACATGATACTAAGAATCTATTCATTTCGGCCTAAAGTAAAAGGCCAAGCGACAAGCGTGCTGAAATTTTTTCCACCTAATGTGGAATGATTGAGAATAGACAAAAATCAAAGACCAAATTCTATCTCTATTGTATCAAGAATAGACAAAATTCAACTTTTTCTCTGCACAAGTATGAGAATAGAAACATTTCTTTTCTATATTTTAAACATTATCATGCTTAAAACGGTAAAAATCTTTCTACGTTCTAGCATTTCGTATTTTCTTCCATCGACATAATCCGTTTCTACGGTGCCATGCTACGCGAGTTGATAATCATGGCTACATTACTACTTTTACTTCGTTCACGTAGGTAGGTACATAAATTCGTTCGGAAACAAACACCTGTTGACCTTCGTTAAAGATATCACCAATAAGGCAAACCCATCGTTATTATGTAGATACAAGGCTCTTTACCATCCTTCGATCAAAAATATTACCATCCAATAACTCCTTAAAAAAAAATTCTTCCGTTTCCACCCGAATACCGGTAATCGAAGCGTTTAGAGCAAACTTTTAGTATTTCTATGGAGCAAACAGATCTTTCAAACACATATTTCTTTTTTAGAATACTATTTCTTAGATAACTAGTATTTGCCAACACATGTCGGGGCTATTTCCGTTTGGACATAATTTCTAGATCAAATTTTTATTTAAGGGAGATGCTCCAACCAGCCCGCGAAATTCAAATTTTTTTACGTTTTTTGCAATTTGCAGGCCAGTGACATGTTGTAGCTTTATAAATATATGAGTTGCGGTAATAACAAGTATAATTTTAAATATAAAAATTATCAAAAAACTCGCTCCATCAGCTCTCACATAGAAAAGGTGCATCATGTTAAAATCTCCGAAATCTAACTACGATGCACCTTTTCTATGTGAGAGCTGATGGAGCGAATTTTTTGATAATTTTTATATTTAAAATTATACTTGTTATTACCGCAACACATATATTTATAAAGTTACAACATGTCACTGGCCTGCAAATTGCAAAAAACGTAAAAAAAAATGAATTTCGCGGGCTACACCGAAGCAATCACCTTAAGTAGTCGGATTTTCGTTTCGAAAGATTTTTGTGTCGACAACAAAAGTTCAATCACACGGAGAAATATATTAAATATAAATAGAAATAACAGTTATCACTAGATTTTTGCTGTAAATTTGCTGTCACTGGAAGCCGACCCCAAAAGAATGATGAAGGGAAGATCAAAGCGGAGTAACCAAAATAACATTGCAAATACACAAAATCATCCTGAAACCAAACAATAAAATATAACACGTTATCTAATCACATAACATAATTCAAGTTATCACAATAGCTTTAAATTTAGTCTAAACACAAAATACAATAATTACTTTGCTCAAAATTCTCTAATATACAAAACAAGATTAAATTAACTATCATAATTTGACACAGGCCTAATTATTCAATAATAATTAGGCCTTTACAATTAAAAGGTTCGCAAATATACTCATTTAAATACAATTTAACTAACCATATTTATTTAGTCAGACGGAACTGTTTAATGTGCTTTTCAATAAAGAGAATCAGGGTGGCAAAACCATCAAATGTGTGTTTTTTTTAGCGTGGTAAAATCATCAAATGAGTCCTCCCACCCAGGGCAGGGCAGGAGGGACTGTCAGAGTGTACTGACTAAAATCTACGGTGTCCATCAATATAGCCCTTTGCGCTCCGGGGTCACGGTATTCGTATAGTCCCGCGACCCCGGCAGGTTTTATCAGACTCTTATTGTCCAAAAATCTACAATGTTGTTGCCCTATAAGTAACGGATTCAGGGTTACCTTTACAGACGGTATATAGGAGACCATAAAAACGGTGGAATGGACAATAGGGAGTTTCACTGCATATTTTAGCCGCCAGTGGCGCTACAAGCGCATAACGTAAACAACGTTCAAGTGTAGCTTCGAGTGTGTAGTTATATTATCTGTGGTGTAGTGTATGCCAAGTTAATCATAATCATACAGTGAATGACATCATGTGCTGGTAGCGCCATCTGAGCCGAGCTTTGCGTGAAACCTCTGGACATCGATGCACATACGGTGATGAAGTTAGCCGGCCTAGTCCCTAGTGTAACAATAATAAATTCTTTAAAAAAGCCATTTCATACATTTTGATCCAATGTTTTGCGCTTAAATATGTCAGAATGTTATTTTCTATTAAACAATGAAATTTATTGACACTGGGGTGGCGTAGATCTGGAACCGGGATTAATTTCCCTACTTAGTTTGCTAGACAAAACTATTGATAGGACACTGGGTTTGTTGGGTGGAACCCGATCAATCACTTAGAACCCGTTTTATATTTTCCATTTTTATCTTGCACTTGTATTGTATTAAGGAAATGACAGGAATGCTTATAGCTAAAGTACGTTTCTAAAAGAAAAAGTTAAAAAAATATTAGAAGTTAAAGAAACAAGCCCAGTAGTTTAGAATTCACTCATTCACACTCACAGTCGGGGCCCATTCAAATTATACCAATCAAATCTTCCCAAGGGGCCCCGACTGTGAGTGTGAATGAGTGAATTCTAAACTACTGGGCTTGTTTCTTTCTTTTTATTTTTTTTACGCAGTCGGGTTTTTTGTTTTTTTTTAATATTTATTTTATTTTACTATTTTTAGTTTTTGTTTTTTCATTTATCAGTCCAGATTAAATTGAAACATATAAGTTAAATATATTTTGGTAAACCATTTTTAAAATCCTTTAATTTGATACCCCACTTAAAAGAATGTGAGAGATTAAAAAAAATATATTTTTAGTTCGGAACCCTTTGCACACGAGTTCGACTCGCACTTGGCCAGTTTTATGTACCCAGTGACACTCTCACGTTTAAGACGAATCTAACGACACCTCTCAAGTTAAAATCCATCAAGCCGTTTAGGCTTCGGGCCAAGGAATTGGCCCGCGAGGAGATGCTGGGGACTCTGGACGGGGACCCATGGGGCCGCCCCTACAAGTGGGTGCGAGAAAGGCTCCGCCCCTGGGCCCCCCCGTTGACGCAGAGTCTCCAGCCTCAGTTCGTGGAGGACGTGGTGAGCGCCCTGTTCCCATCGCGAGGGGAGCATACTCCCCCGCCCATGGCTCCGTCTCCGACGGAATCTGACAGTGAAGCTGGCGCAAACGCGGACCACAGCGACGACGACGTCTACGACGCTCCAGAGGTGACCGAGGTAGACCTGAGAGTGGCGGTACAGCGGCTCAAAGCCAAAAATACCGCCCCGGGACCCGACGGCCTGCCAGGGAAAGCCTGGGTCCTGGCCTCGGGGACTCTCGGGCCTCGACTGGGGGGGCTCTTTAGCGCATGCTTGGAGAGGGGCCAGTTCCCGCTTCGTTGGAAGACGGGGAAACTGGTCCTGATCCAGAAGCCCGGGCGCCCTGCGGACTCTCCGTCCGCATTCCGGCCCATCGTGCTGCTCGACGAGGCGGGCAAGCTCTTGGAGAGAGTAATTGCAGACCGCCTCGTCGGGCACCTGAACCGGGTGGGCCCGAACCTGTCGGAGAGCCAGTTTGGCTTCCGCAGGGGGCGCTCGACGGTGGACGCCATCATGCGCGTGAGAGCCCTCACGACGGGGGATGCAGTGGCCCGGGGCAGGGTCGTCTTGGCGGTGTCTTTGGACATCTCCAACGCCTTTAACACCCTGCCCTGGAGTTGCATCAGGGAGGCACTCCGGTATCACCGGGTGCCGACCTACCTCCGCCGCATAGTCGAGGACTACCTGACGGACAGAGCCGTCATCTACCCCGGTCACCGGGGAGAGTGGAACCGGCGAGAGATGTCGTGCGGTGTTCCACAGGGTTCGGTCCTGGGACCGCCCCTGTGGAACATCGGATACGACTGGGTGCTGCGCAGCGACCTCCCTGACGGCGTCAGCGTAATATGTTACGCTGACGACACGCTCGTCCTGGCACAGGGAGAGTCGCACCAGGCGGCGGCCGACGTGGCGACGGAAGCGGTTGCGACAGTCGTCGATAGGATCCGGCAGCTGGGACTCGAAGTGGCGCTGCACAAGTCAGAGGCCATGTGTTTTCATGGCCGTCTGAATGCGCCGCGGTCAGAGTCCCACATAACGGTAGGAGGAGTTCGCATCGGCGTCAAGAGGACGATGAAGTACCTGGGACTCGTCCTCGACAGCCGGTGGAACTTCAGGGAGCATTTCCTGAGTTTGGCCCCCAGGCTGAACCGGGCGGCGGCCGCCCTCAGACGACTGCTGCCCAATCTCGGCGGGCCGAACGCCTCCTGCCGTAGGCTGTACGCCGGCGTCGTGCGGTCCATGGCCCTCTACGGGGCCCCTGTGTGGGCCCTGAGCATCCGGACGCGACCACTGAAGTTGGTCGCATGCCAGAGGGTCATGGCTATCCGGATGATCCGGGGATACCGCACGATTGCCGGCGAATCGGCCAACCTCCTTGCCGGATTACTGCCCTGGGATCTGGAGGCGACTGCCCTCCAGCGCGTCTATGAGTGGCGCGTGGAGGCGCAGCGCCGGGGCGTGACCCCGCTGCCCCGTGAAGTCGAGGCGCGGCGGGAAGAGCTCCGGCGCGATCTCAGGGCAGTATGGAGGGGACGACTGTCGCTACCGAAGGCCGGGCACGCCGCAATTGCGGCGGTAAGACCCCTCTTTGAGGAGTGGCTGGAGAGACGTCACGGCGTCCTGACCTATCGGATGACGCAGGTCCTCACCGGACACGGAAGTTTCGGGAGGTACCTGTGCCTGATGGGGAAGGAGGAAACGTCCGGGTGCCACCACTGCGAAGATCGCCCGGAGGACACAGTAGAGCATACGGTGCAAGACTGCCCAGCTTGGGCGGTGCACCGACGTGTCCTCACGGCGGCGATAGGCGGAGACCTCTCGCGCCCGGCATTGGTTGCGGCCATGCTGCGGGGCGAGACGGAGTGGGAAGCGGTCAGCTCCTTCTGCGAGGCAGTAATGCTCGTGAAGGAGGAGGCGGGCCGCGAGCGAGAGAGGACAGCGTCCTCCCTCCGCCCCAACCGCAGTGGTAGGCGCCCGCGGCGTCGGACGTCAGTAGACGATCTCCGGCCACCGTAGGCGCGGGCATGCGGGCAGCGAGTAAAGGGCAACTCGCTGCCCGACCAAGGACCATGCCCGGGTCGACGGCGCGTTGTGTCCCACGCGCGCCTCAAAGAGCGTCAGCATAATGACGGGGCCCCCCTCTCAGAGGGCCAAAGCCTGCCGGGGTCGCGGGATTATTTCCTTACCGTAACCCCGGAACGAAACAGGCTATGAAGGACACCGTGGATTTTAGTCAGTAAAAGTCTGACAGTCCCTCCCGCCCTGCCCGGGGCCGGAGGACTCATTTGATGATTTTACCACGCTAAAAAAAAAAAAAAAAAAAAAAAGCCGTTTAGGCTGCAGAGCAACACACAGAAACATACATACATACATACATACATACACTCGAAAAACATAACCCTCCTGGCGCAGTCGGGTAATAATGCTAATAGAAACTGCGCAACGCTACTGATTTATTAATAACTGTAGAATTTATTAATCTGCCTATTATTATCTTGAAATTCCCGTACCTACAAATAATGCCTATTTGATTCCATAATTGACTTTCAATGAACTAACAAAGAAAATTCAAGAAGGTATTGTGTCATAGAACATCTAAATATAAAATAATGCTTTTCACTGATTTATGTAAATAAATCAATTTGATTTCATTGTGTACCTTGATAATATAAATTAAATAGCTGAACAAATACGTTATAATATTGAACGCCTTTGCTGAATAATATCAGGGCTAGATGTTATCGTCCCACTGCTGGGCAATGTAATGTCCTCATGACCCTAAAGTTAACACCTAGTCGTTGATGTACGAGGTTCTAAGTTCCTTTCCAACTTCACCTTAGAAATCACTGGCATCGATATAAGAAAACATCGTGAGAGCGTTAAGAAGCCAATACCCTATTGAGCTCCCAAATCCGTGTAAATTTAACTCTGACACCAGGTGGTTTCTTAACCCGAAAAATAAAGAAAAACTACAAAGGCAACAGCCGTGGAACGCAAAGGGCAACCGAAGAAACCAATTGGTTTTTAATCAGTAAGATTTAAGAAGTCTCTTCCGCTCCATCCAGAGCCGTGATCTATCCATCTATACACTCCAAAAAAATGCAAGCAATAGCCTCATTTCATAGGGAGGAGACGTGAGCAATGATCACCATACTTACACAACACGGATTGGCGACTCCAGACTTTGAAACTAACTCAAACTAAACTCATGGGAAGACAAATAAAGCTATTAAATTAAATTCGTTCCTTACCCGTAACAAAATCATTACCCTCCTTTTGGCTTCGCCGTAATCGGGTAAAAAGGCAGACGGAGGTTTAAAATAAATGTTTAGCGGTTAAAACATAAATACAACTCAATCAAAATTAATATGAAAAGTAATTTAAACATTTAAATTGTTAATGTAAACAACGTTATTAAGCGTAAAGCGGAATCACAAATATTTTACTACCGTCATTAGGATTTAGGGTCTCTAATTAAATTAGATTCGGCGCTCAGGTTGTGAGAGACATTAAAACGACCGTAAGTATTATTGTGGTACTCCTTTAATAATTCTAGAGCTATTCATTACCTACATTTCTCTTGGATCACCTACATAATTTAATTTTACCCGACTACGGATAAGCCAAAAGGAGGGTTATGATTTTGACCGGTATGTATGTTTATGTGTATGTATGTTTGTTTGGCATACGACCACGGCTATTACTTAAAAATTTTGTTACACGGTTTGTTCTTGTTTTATACTTTCAGTGCGCGATTTTTTCGTAGTCGGGTTTTGTATAGTTACGAGTATTTTGACAGCCATGGAGGCTCATTGACAACTTCAAGTTTTTTCTTATCGTGTTTAAACACATGCAGCTGTGCATTACTTTATGTAGGTAATTTATTTCACTACCAACCTTTAATCAATCAGATAACCTACTAGTATTGTTGTTGACAAACATTGTGATGAAATCAATATGTTCTAGAGCCAAAAATTCGAAGACATTATGCTAGTAGAGTAGTACGAGTGACATCTACTACTCAATGTACCCACGTGATGGATTATTTGTTCTTTCAATATATTTCGCGCAGATAATTTGACAAATGATTACATTGTTCTAATAATAACATCGCTGAAACACCAAAAGAACTCAGCTACTTGATGTATTCAGGCATTAGTATCAAAGACATTGCAAAGCCTAATTTTTAAAAGGCAAGTCTAACTGTCAGAAACAGAATTATCAGAAATGGCAAATCATAAGAAGATAGTGAAAGTTAGCATTTCTAGAAACATCTTGAAAGAAAAGCTTTAAATCATTAGATGTCTAATTTCTTGGAAGTATTTATACAGTTCTTAGTATCCGTTTATCTGTTATAAGAAAACAGTTAAGGCAATATTTTCTACTGTTTTCCTCTAGTTTATAGATATTCAAAAATAAACGTAAGCGCATTAAGTGGAAGGCGTGACGGAGGCGGGAGCGAGCTAAGCTTTTTATTTGATGTTCTATTGGACCGCTTCCGACGCGGATTTCCTTGACGTAGTCAGATTTTATAGAAAATCGAGCAGTTCAAAAATAATACAATAATTTTCCTCTATTTTCGAGCGAGTATACCGTCCTCCGAATCATTTTAAACTTGGAGAGCAATTATTTTGTCTTTTTCAATTCTTTTACTATCTGACAGACAAACGTACTCATATTCGTTTGTATTGAAGTCGTTTTCAGACTATAATACGAGTATTGCAAAGCCTCTCTCCATGGAGGGATCAAGGCATAAGCGATAGGATTCAATTACTATTAAAATTGACCTCGGTCCCAACTGCCCAATTTTTCATCTCCCTACGTTGCTCGTTCGATTCTCTTTTCATGAATTTAAACGAAGCAGCAACAAGTAGTTGCAGCAATTCAGTTTTGAATATTTTTTCAATCAGTACTTTTCCGAATTGATAGTTGATTAATCTCGGTTTAACGACGGTGATGGGAACAAAGGGTGCATGCATCGTATCAAGAGAATGATGACGTAAAGGCCTCAAAATGTAGTGAGAGTGAATTGAAATATGCAATAAACACTCATGGAAAATGCCGTCAATTACCGCCATGGTAGACATTTATATGAACAATTAAAGACACATGGCAGTGGCCTCCGCATAGCTCAAACAATGACAAAGCTATGTAGATGTATGACAGGGGTATTGTCGGCTCACTTCACTCGCTTCCTCAAGTCCCTGTCACCCCTTTCGATTCGGTGATCGTGTCGCTCGCTCTTATATTAGTTGCCATGTCTTTTTTCATTTATTTTATTTTATTTTTTGATACTCATCATACATCGCTACCAAGTTATTTTTAGTAGCAAATAAAGATACGCGTACCGTGAATAATTAGGTAATACTCATTAGGTACGGTTATCAAAATGTTTACAAATAAACAGTTGAAAATAATGAAGAGCTTAAATTGCAGGGTAATTTGGGACAAGTGATCCTTTTATAACGACCGAAACGTGTAAAGGGGTTACAAAGGGAAGAAAAGTTTGAATGGAGGAGCGTTACTGGGTTCCCCATAGGGAAGAAACACAGGTTTATGTCAAACGAATACCCAGTACAGCTTAACAATATTTAAAAAAAATACACCACTACGAACGTTCAAAATTCAAACCAGCATCCGAAGCAAACCATAAACCAACGAAATAACAAAAATAAATGTGTACCAACAGAAATAAAATATAATGTACTGGCTGCAAGAAACGTAATACATCCTGATTTCAGTGCGAGTATCTTCTAAATCCGTCGCTGAGATCCAGGCAATACTTATTCCTTACATTATGGTATGGCCGTTAGTAACAGCACAAATCTTGAAGTCGATTACCATAAACAACGATAATGCTGAGATATTTGAATAAAGAAAACCGAGTAATAACATAATTTCATGTTCGCATCATTGGCATAATGGTGGCACGCCACGCTATGAAGCTTCGTATCTTGTTATGTTCTGTACCGGGAAAATGTTTGACATTATGTTTTTCCGATAGATTTTTTGCTGATGCGTTCATCTGGTGAGTTATGCCCTTAGAAATTGTTCTTGCGTAGAACATTGCTTCTGTATTTAAAATACACTGGCAACTTATGGACATTAAAAGTCTTACTACATAATAGTTAAAAAACTGTTAACACTTGTCAAAAAAAATGTAACTACAAAATGGCCTTAATGCCTTTGTCAAACTGACAGACAAACCGAATGCGTGGCGTAGCGTTTTTGTTTGTAATGTATGGAATTGTTTGAAGCCTGTCACATACACTATCGGACCGCTTTCGCTTTTCTATATGACAGGATTCGGTTTGGTTCGCTATCGCCTGTCTGTTTGACAAAGGCCTAAATGATGATAAATAAGGTCCCTTTCGCAGTTACACTTATTTAGACAAGTTTTTAACAGATGTTTAACTTTTTGTAGTAAGGCTGTAATTGTTTACTATATTCCATTGTTATAAATGTTCGGGTTTTAGAGTGAGTTTTCATCTCTTTTATCTGTAGTTTAGACATTCAGAAGCTTTTTATTTTACTATATCTAGAATAAGTCCGAGAATTTTTCTTTTAGTTTTTTTTACGTCGAAAGCCAGTATTGGTATTTACGATTCTACTATTTCAGTAACAACGATTTACGTAATCCCAGATGTTTCAAGGCAGTCCGGTCCTATCTCAAATATCCCGGTAAAATATCTTACCTACCTTCTTCTGTATTATTTAACAGAAGAAGGTAGGTAATGCGATAAAAAAGGTTCCTCTTGTTGTGATAATTCTTCAAGAAGACAATTCCTAAATGATAGAACTCAAGATAAACAATTTATAAGCGCCCAACACTTGCACCGCTTCAGAAGTAGGTAATAGTTGCAACCCGTAGTTTCATTCTGTTGAAGCCGATTACGAGTTTCCTTTGCTCCAACTACGACAATGTCGTCCAATAAGAGACTGTACTTGAATTCAACACGTGAGATCGTTCAGAAACATTGTTACAATATACGGTATCGCGGACTCGCCTTACTACCCTAATATTTAATAAAGCTTTCGAAAATGGAATTGCTATTTCAAAGATTACAAGTAAGATTGTGTTTGTACGAGTATTACCAAAGTTTACGTTTTTGTGTTTCGAATTATTGTAAGTTTTTTTTTTAATTCTTTTTGTCGTAGATGAGGCGTTTAAGTCTGTTTTTTGTTTTAATTTGTTTTGAGGCCATCACGAACATTGAATGTAATTGTAGGCTCAAAAGCGTTGGCGGAATGAGTATTTTCAGTGCATGAGGTCGAAACGTTTTAAGTCCATTATTACAGTGTTGAAAATGGAAGAGTTCCTTTTTATTACGACAGTTAATTGTTTCGTGAACATCTTGGTATGTGCCCTCGTACCTCTGGAATGTCTAGTATTTTTAATTTAAGTTACTTAACATTTAGTACATTTAGGTACCTTAAAAATTGCCCTCATTACAATATTACTTTAGTGTAGTGACTTCGAAGACAGAAAATTGTCGTGTTAGTATATTTTCAGCAACAATTTATTTGCTTTCCACATATAAACTATTTAAAATACTGTTACAACAAAAAAAATATGTCGAAACCTTTGCCAGAAACAATTTAAAATCATTTTTCGCGGGCATGTCGACGGCGAGTAATGGGTGACTTGCCGTCCAATCATAGACCATGCCCGGGGCGACGTCGCGTCGTGTTTCACTCGCGCCTCAAGAAGAGTCAGAGTGCCAAAACCTGCCGGGGTCGCGGGACTATCTGATCAGGTCACCATGACCCTGGAACGTAGAGGACTATTCAAGGAACACGGTGGATTTAAGTCAGTATGAGTCTGACAGACTATTTTTTATTTTAATCTAACAACACCTTCTTTATTTATTGGCTTAAGCTTCTCTTATTGAGAAAAGTAACCCTGGTTTTACTTGCGCCGCCTTTCCACTTAACTGCAGTCAAACTTCATTGGTTTCTAAGCTATTATACCTGCGCTATTGAGCTGGTTAAGCTAAGTAATATACTCCCTCGATATAACGAGAGGGCAGTTATTACAAGCTGTTAATATCGGGTTTCCATTCTCAAGCTTGCACTTTGAATTAGCTTTATTGTAAAAGATAGGTTATAAAATTGTTTAGTTTGTTTTGGTCGGACAGGAGAAATTTTTAAAAGTGAATAGTTTCGTATTTGTTTAATGCAACTAAGTACCTACTCTGAGAATAACCAGACCGAATATTGTTTTAGTCAGATCAAATTAGGACCTACAGATAGCTTGGTTTAACGCCAACTTTTGCAAGTGTCTTTCATGGAAAGGAAAAATGGAAAACATAACATGTAACTTAGGTATATGATACCCAAGTTGATGGGTGTTTCAACAACTTGGGTATCAAACATCTAAACTAATGAGTTTTACTAGGAAATTCTCAGTAACTACGTCAAACTATGTTGTAGAAATCAAACAAAAAATATTATTAATTCAACTGTATAGGTTGGAGCCGGCCCAGGACAAAAGACTCTTGGAAAGACTTGGAGGGAGGCCCTTGTCCAGCAATGGGACATGGGCTGGTAAGAAAACTACATACATAGGTAATTTATGTTTATGTTTGGCCTGTTGGTCTAGTGGTTAGTGACCCTGACTGCTATACCGGAGGTCGTGGGTTCGATTCCCACCCAGGACAAATGTTTGTGTAATGAGCACGATCATTTGTTCTGTGTCTGGGTGTAATCTATCTATAATATGTATGTATTTAGAAATATATAAGTATGTTTATCAGTTGTCTAGTACCCATAACACAAGCTCTGCTTAGCTTGGGACTAGATGGCGTTGTGTGATAGTTGTGGAATATTATTATTATTATTATATTATGTATGAACAGTATTCTTCATACAGATTTTATCAGATAGCTTTTCAGATTCGGAAATGTATAAGTGTCACAGACAACGCGACGGA
Organism: Agrotis clavis; assembly: GCA_954870645.1. Lineage (NCBI taxonomy): Eukaryota > Metazoa > Arthropoda > Insecta > Lepidoptera > Noctuidae > Agrotis > Agrotis clavis. The sequence continues at coordinate 16,180,077 of OX940920.1, forward strand.
CGGTTGAATTACAATCATGATGAATTACTTCAATATTAAAAGCTCACAGCGTTTCGATATTCCTGTTCGATTCCACGAAAAGTCAACATTGCGAAGCGTTTCAGTGAAGGCATTCTTTATTTTTGAGCACTCACTGCATTGTGAGTTGTATTTTTAAATTTATTTGAACCCTAGGTCTAGCGAAAATATAACCAACATCAAGCAAGTTTCCCCGAAAGGTGGTGAAAAACTTGAGCATTCGCATTAAAGTATTCGTATTCTTGTGAATGTTACATTACAGAAAAACAAACGCTGGCGAACTTTCCGCCGAGCCGACTGTCAAACCTCTGACATCTTCATAAAAAAAAATAACGACTAGAGCGTTTGCTAGAAAGATCGTGAAAATGTTCATTGCGATATTTGCTTCTATGCTCGCGGCTCTGCTCGTTGTTCAGTTCAACAAAATTAAAAAAACGAGTGCTCGATGTTTTTTTACAAGTGAATGGCTCAGTCTATTAGCACCTGAAGAGCTAGAAAGGGGTGTACCTTTATTGGACAAATATTTGTAACAATGTTTAAGTCGTAATAGAGGCGGTCCCAATTGCTATCAACCGGACAAGAATCCCAACGCCAGCTGCTGATAAGAAATTCTACAAGACATAAATCCAATAGGTACTACTTAATTTGCCAGACCTGTTAATTGAACCTAGGACTTCATACCTACTTAGGAAGAGGTAAACCAGCCATTTCTTTTAGTGATGAAGATAAAAAATACTGGCTGTAGGTGGACAACCACTTGACGAAAAAAGAAACATAATAAGAGGGAAAGTGACAATCCAATCATCATTTTTTTTAACTAATAATTTTCTTATTGTTACTTTCATTGTATTCGTAATGAAAAACACAATGTTTACCTCGAGTAAATTACTTATTTAGTCCCTCGAATTATTGCGCTCTCACTAAGTTACGGGTGCTAAACCCCATCTCGGGACTAAATACGTAACTTTCACCTTTTGGATAACAATGTACAATTTTTTATTTTCAGTGGGAAATCTTCAAAGGTCCTCGGGGATAAAATCGGGAAGTGTGGGACTTTTTTTTATCTTACTAAAATTACCCCGGTGGTCACCATCAGCACAAGAAGAGCAGTTCTGGGACCTCTTAAAAGACCAGCTCTAGAGACCCGCTGTGCAATGCCTGATACGGCACATCGGGAAGATGATTAATATGTATACTTAACTCTTTAATTAAGAAGATTGATCTTTATAAATGAGTTCATAAAGCGAGCTAGTAATTCTGCAAAGCGCAGTATTTAATACCTAAGTCGAGCTTAATAAAATGCCATCATTTAGTTTCCGATCGTTCCCGATCTCGATTCGTTTCCGATCTCTAAAACCGGTTAAAATTTTGTATTGTTCTTTCGTACGTAGCCACTTAGAATACGCATCTCAGGTTTGGAACCCGCAGTATGAGGTTTATAAGTCCCGTATTGAAGGTGTCCAAAGAAAATTTCTACGTTACCTTGACTATAGAGCACAGCAATACTCAGTTGACTATAGGCACCGCTGTAAACGGTACCACTTCCTTCCTCTGGACAAGAGGCGTCATATTGGAGACATAACTATGCTTATGCGTATCGCAAATGGCCATATTGACTGTCCTGAACTTGTTGCAAATTTAGCATTGCGCACGAACCTAATGGGATTACGCCAGCGACCAATATTAAGTGTACCTTTCACATCGAATAACTATGTGAAAAATGTTTTTTCAATAAGGAGTGCACGTGATTTTAATAGACTTTCTAAGGAATTTGATATCGACCTATTCTGCACCAGTGTGGCGTCCTTACGACATCAAATCGCACAAAACTTTTTCGATAGATAAATTATTACTTCTTATTCTAATTATCATTCTAACAATTAATATTTGTTAGTGATTAATTTTAATTGTCTTCTGTACTCTTTTTTTTAAATATCTTTTGTAATTTCTTTTTGTCTACAAGTGGAGGCTTGTAATTAGCGATTTGTTAATATTATATTTTTTATATAACATTTTCTGTATTCGTCTGTAAGCCTTCTGTAAAATAAATAAATAAATAAATAAATTTATAACTTAGGCTATTTTACCGACAGATCTTAAGTTTAATAACTTGACTGAAATATATTACATGGATTCTACTCTATTATCTATGCGTTCAATTTGTTAAAAATATTAGATGATTTAGATTTACGTAAGTAGCAAGGGTATGAGTTGTAGTAAGTAATATGGTTGACTCTATTAAAAAATAATCTTACTAATATTACAAATGCGACAATGGACATACGGATGTTTGTTACTCTTTCACCCATTATCCAGGCATGCAGACGGCGAGTAAATCATTACTCGCCGTCCGCATGCTCGCGTTGTCAACTTACCTTCCTACCAAGAATTTTCAACGATAAACTTATGTAACTATAAAGGTGCATTCACAGCATGTACCAATAAAGCTACCTACATACTTTTACAGACCACAGTTACAGAATCGCAGCAACTCTAAATCCGAGCGAAGAATCGCACATCCTCACTCACTGTAAATAAAGTGTTCCGCAGACATATTGCTATATCTTTTTATATTTATATTATGTATTACACACAAGATTTCGTTTTAGAAAATATTGCTCGAGGTTGGAACGTGGGTTTCAATGTACAGAGTTGAATTTGAATGTGTTTATAGTCATCAAATAATTTTAATAGATCATGTCATGAGTAAGCAATAACTACAAGTCATATCATTAGTATATTTATCTATCTGTTTTGATTAATTAATGATTTAATAATTAAAAAAATGGATTATCGAAAATCTAAAAAAGCGCAATCGTTAGTCAATCTACAAGTTTTATTTCGCAATGTCTTTGTTCTCCATTTTTTTGCGTGGTCAAATCTTCAAATGACTCCTTCCACTCAGGGCAGACCGGGAGGAACTGTCAGACACATACTGACTAAAATCCACGGTGTCAAGAGCCCTTTACGTTCCGAGGTCACGGTAGCTCGTTCATCCCGCGACCCTCTTTGTTCTCCTTGAGATAACTTTTCATCAGTAGAAATAACTTTTCGTCTTGCTACGTCTCGGTCGTCGCGAGTGCTACGGTATTTAAAATTTAGCAAACGTAGCGTAGACTACGCCGTAGACGCCTACTACGCCGTAGACGCCTACTACGGCGTAGTCAATCCATCCATGCTTCTACTACAGGTATAATTTAACAGAAATGGGAGGAAAAAAACTGTCATACTAAGTAACATTTTTTATCTTTAAAATAATTACTTGTTTAGTAAACATTAACTTTTTTTAAATAAATAAATGTTATTGACAAATTTTTAATAATAACAATTAAAGCTTTAACAGTAAACTCCAATATTAACATATTGCCGGTATTATAGTTGAACAAGTCAGATTACTAACATGTTCCATGATCCATTGTATCAGACCCAAGAGGAATCACAGTTTCCAAAATTTAATAATACCCGGAGGACATTAATAAATAGCGGTAATACCTCAACAGCCCGTCAGGAGTTTGTAATAACTTAATACCTTTGAAACTAACACGCGGACATGATAAACGAATGTATAGTTAAGCCATGTATATTGTAACTATTGTGATATTATTACGTAATAATTAGAAAATATACTTTTTTTATCTTGGTAAAATCATCACATGAGTCCTCCTACCCAGGAGTCAGACTTGTACTGACTAAAATCTTCTGTGATCCTTCAATAGCCTTTTACGTTCCAGGCTCACGGTTCAGCTTGGCAGGCTTTGCCTGCCATCATTTTGCTGACAGCTCATTGAGGCGCGCGAGAACCACGACGCGCCGTCGACCCCGGGTATATTTTCCTGGTAGGAAGCTGCATTATTCGTAAGTATGCCATAAGTGATATAAATTATGCGTATTAGCCAAGCTGTCACAATATCCTAAAAAAAACGGAAAAATTATAGGCGTAATGGGATGCGAAGCAGTATGTCTGAGTCAAAACTCAACGCGAACGAAGTCGCGAGCAGAAACTAGTACATACATAAATCTATGCTTTTTTTCAATGTAAGGACACTCGCTTTCATGAGGCATGAAGATTCAGGAAAATCACGACATTTCTGTCCGATGTTTTCCGTGTACCATGAAAAAACAGCAGACGTAGGGGAAATTTTAAAAAGGCTTCTCTTTTCAGAGGGGTTTCGCCGAAATGCTTCAGTCAGTATTTTGGCTTTCAGAAACTATTCGAGGCCTCCTTCAAAAATACTTTTTTTTCTGTTATTTTTGCAGCTGAAATATTTCTTATATACATATTAATCCCTAAGACCCTTAAGAAAGTGGAAGTGGGCGGGCCATATATGCCGTAGGCTGGATGGAAGATGGGGGAGGAAAGTGTTGGAGTGGAGACCACAAACGGGAAAGAGGAATGTGAGGAGACAACCGACTAGGTGGACAGACGATTTTGTTAAAGTGGCCGGAAGACACTGAATAGCCATAACACAAAACCGCCAGAAGTGGAAAGATTTGGAAGAGACCTACACTCAGCATTGAGTGACTAAAGGTTGAAGAAGAAGAGATTAATCTCTTTCCTATAAATTTGGAAAAAATCAAATATACGTCGAAGATAGTTGTTAATCTGTATGTAGATTTGTAAAGTCTAAATTTAGAATTATAAAAATTTTGTGGGTACAATAACAAAATTTTGATCTTTGTTGTGAATGTTATGATGATGACTATTTTTGTTATGAATTTGATGATCATAAGTTTTAATCATTATTTCTATCAACAAAAAATCTCTGTATTCACTCGTACCTTCTTGTTTAACCCTGACAATGGGAACTCCTAATCCTGACGATGTTCCACTCGGCAATCCTGATCCTACATATATATATTCTACAACTATCACACAACGCCATCTAGTCCCAAGCTAAGCAGAGCTTGTGTTATGGGTACTAGACAAATGTTAAACATACTTATATATATTTCTAAATACATACATAATATAGATAAATTACACCCAGACACAGAACAAATGATCGTGCTCATCACACAAACATTTGTCCTGGGTGTGATTGTCACGCTTGACACTGAAACTATTGTCCCTTTGAATGTCAGCACAACGCTACTTCCTATTTTCTTCACAGTCTCAAAAAATGCTAAAATCGGTGAACGACTCCTTCAACACGGCGTTCATCGACTACATAGACTGATGACTGCTTTCCATCATCATTTGCTCATTTGTCGCCTTTATGGTATAAAGGTCAGTTCACACCAAGACCTGATACAACGCGACATAACGCGACGATTCTGGATATCTGCCTATAGGGCTGATTTTTTAATAGTCAGATTTTTTTTATCTGAGGAATAAAAATGACGGTATGACAGCTTATCTATAGAAAATATGTCAAACCGCTATTTTTATTCCTCAGATAAAAGTTATCTGACTATTAAAAAATCAGCCCTAAGATAAAATAATATTTTGAGTCGCTATTAGAAGGCGCGCAGTGCCGCGCTGCGTCGCGTCATCGGTGAAATATGTATCTTTCCGTGTAGTAATTTATAAAGTTAGATTGTAAGACACTCGTTGTGAATTTATCCTAAAAGCACGATTACAGATTTCTGACTACTAGTAATGAGGGTCCAAAATTTCAGATTTAGTGCTTTACGGAAAAATCTCGGTGAATCTTTACTCATCAATGCTTTGAAATAAACCTTTTCACGCATCCTTCAATCACACTTTACCTCGTGTTCCTACAACTCCCATTTACGTCTAAATCTGTAAGTACCTAGTACGGTCAGCGACAAAAGTCATTTTGTACCTCCTGTCAATTTTTATTTGAAAATAACATAATTTTTTAATAAATTGTCATTTTATGATTTGAAAAACTAATTAACGTAAAGATTAAGAGTAATACATATAAGATTTGATTTAGGACTTTGCTTTTTTTGGAGTGTTATAATCATCAAATAAGTCCTCATGCCTTCAGCTTAACTGAGGAGTAAGAAACCAGCATGCTCTAGAACCATAAATTAAAAGAACCTGCACATGACCCGCGTAAATTATTTACAAAACATCCTGTATCACAGCTGTATGAACATTAAAGTCTGAATTTATTTTATTTATTTATAATAATATTTGATACAGCTTAAAATGCATAAAAAAAAAATGTATCCCGTCACGCTGTGGTCAGCCATTAAAACTAAATTAATATATCCTGTCACGCTGTCATCTCACAGAACCGCAAAAATTCCAACAATAACGTCCATACATCAGCAAACAAGTCCAACCCAGGGTTGTTCTGAACAAGCGCATTCAACATCGTACAATAATATGCTAAACAACTTGTGTCACTGACTCTACCTAGTATCTACGTAACGTCTACGCACGTCTACCCGCATCAGACCCTGTTTACCACCAACACCTCGCCAACATTAGCCAGTACACTTAGGTTCATACCCTTCTCCAAATACGACGAATTCGGCAACTGAGCACGAATTGACTTCGGTGGACGTTGAAATACGTGGTACATTTTTCACTGAGCATCTTGGTCTGGGATATAAATTGTTTACTCTGCTTTAGTATTGGAATTCTTTGTGGGGAGATATATCTTTATTGTCTAGTTAAATGTTTTGTGACCTTAAGGGAAAGGAGAATCGGCAATAATGTATGGAAGCTGGTCCGGAAATCAATAACAACCACATATATAGGTATGTCTACTAGTTATTGTGCTGGGTCTTTCAAATCTTCTTCTCGTCTTAATCGTCTTTCAAATTAAGGCCCGCTTGCACGAACCCGAGTTATCTTTAACTCAGAGTTAGTTACTAACACAAGGTTAAATTGACAGTTTGTCATACAATATTGTCAATTTAACCTCGTGTTAGCAACTAACTCTGAGTTTAAAAGATAACTCAGGTTCGTGCAAGTGGGCCTAAATAAATATTAATAATATTAAATTATAATTTCTGTCAATCCAACTACATTTCCCCAACTATGAATTTAGGTAAATCTATACTCTATGTCTAATGGCAAACCCGAATAACACTACCCAAGCCGGGAAATGAACCAAATACCTCTCGATCATCAGTCATGTTTGCGACCAAAGACGCAGTTATCACATTATTACTAAACGAATTCTTCATCATAGTTCTATTTATGCCGTTAGAAAATACATAGGTAGATTAGTAGTTTCCCTTACTCAGAAACCGATAAGGAAAAACATATTCGAGGCATTATACTGGAATATTTCCATCCGAAAATATTATTTATTGTTTGTCACGCTCTGAATGCAAAATCACAATGCTGCCAACAATCGAAACCCGAAAAACGGTTACTATAATAAATTATAAATACAATTTCCTTTAAGAAGGCGACAACGTATGGGCTCAACACGATATGTTTGATATAACAGCAGTTTTTATACTACAAACTTTAAGCTTAATAATATTTTATTCATGTCACAACGTCCACTGTTCGAAACCAATGAATTTGTATGACGTAGATAACGCGTTTTATTGTCACAGTTAGTAAATAAATTCTCTCGCATACTCCAATCATGTACAGTATTGTACAGGCTCACGTACGACTGGCCCGATGAAAGGTATAATCCGATCAATTATTACGCCGTGTTCCACTTCTGCACTGAAATGCAAAGAGGAAAATAAAAGATTTTATCCCAAAAAGTTTGCTCCAAAAAGATCGGACCTCTCTAAGTGACGTTTATTTTTTTTTCCTTTCCTTTACTTCCATCGTGTTATTGGCATTGTCGCAGACGTAGATTTGTCGCGTCATTACACCGTATTTGTAATCCTGGACATTGTTAGATGGCCGATTTGAAGACATGACTGGTACAAATAATGGTCGAAATTCAGCCGATTAATGAAAATCAATTGTATCCGAGGAATCGATGGACACGATTTATATCGGAGGTAATGTATTGAAACGTAAACGAATAAAGCGATAGATGTTTTCAGACTTTAAACATAAATATTTTATGAATCTAGCATTTGTGTCGAAACCAGCAAAGGAATACTGTATTAAAAACAATGTGAAAGTATTCGAATATCAACAACAGGCAAAATGTCTTAAAAATTAAAACTTAGCCACAAGTGCCAAAGTTTAGAGTGCATATTACAAAAAGTTTGATGTTATTGCATCAAAACTCTTTTAATCTGAAAAGCGGGTTTAATATTAATTGTCGAGCCAAAGTTTTGTTATAACATAAATATGTTTATGAAGACTTTCCCCCGGGAGTCGTTAGGAGTCCGTTGTCACCGCGTATTTTAGCCAGTTGCCTCGTTTGATATTGCATCACGTACAGCCAGCTGGAACGTTTTGTTCACTTATACCCTCCTTTCACAAGAACACACCGCTTAAATGAATATACTCTCCTTTTCTGCAAGTTTTTCTTGTTTCTTCACCCTTATCTTAATTTCACTCAAGTAATTTCTTAAGTTTATCAATAAATAAGAACAAACGACACACGTAACGTGGGTCAACAAGACAGGCATGAAAGATATATTAGGAGTAAACAAAAATATTTGCAAACATAATTACAGGGAGGAAATGTAGGTAATATTCTGAAAGTTTCCGGATAACGTGGGACGTGAAGACGCAACGCAACAAAAGGAGTTTTTCAAGGAAATGAGTTAACTTTCTCAAGCCAGTGAGCTAATTCAACGCCTTACTGTGGCAAGTTTTACTTTTTCAGCTATATTAGGCGCTTCGTCATGATATCCCGAAGTACAAAGAGGCAGCAACTTTGTCCGCCTCATTTTTCAGAGTATCTCGTATTATGTGAGCGTTGGAAATTGTTGGAAGTGAGTTTTCGACTTGGCGCTGCCGTATTTTATATTTTTCTTCAGTGAAAGAAGTTTTTTTTTTAACAATGGACGGTTTTCGTCGGATTTTAACTTTCGTGTGCTTTGATGGACTCGATCTATAAAGTATTTTTTTATATGAATGGAACGATGGATGTGGAATTATGTTTGGTTCGATTGGTACCGTACACGTATAGCTGCTGAGTAATTCGATTTTTGCGATTCGCCCACGTGTATCAATTTCCGTACGGGAGTTGATATTTAAAAGCAAAGAACAACTCCGATTACAGGTAAGTAGGTGAAGTCTATTATAAAATTTCAGCCAAAAAAAAACAAGTTTTTTTTCGTTTAGAACTAAATTAGATAAAACACTGGAGTTTTTCTATCAACCCTTTTATTTTTCGCTTTAATACACGTTAAAGCTAAGGCTTTTTAGACATTGTACTAATTAATACTTTAATAATAAACACATTTCTAACCTTTTCATCGAAATTGTTTCAAGTTTACCGAGTTTAATTCCAGGTAATATTCTAACCGAATAAATTATTAACTGGAATTATATTTATTCCAACAAAATAACGAACAAGCAATAAACAGGGTTCAGCTGAAATTAATTGTTACTAGAACAATAACTGCGTAGGCCACAGATTTTGCGAAATTATTTCTCTTTACATAAGCTTTAGTTGGTATTAGTAGGTACCTAACTTCTTAACTAATATTATAATGAGCTTGTTTATTACCTTTTCACGCCTAAAACACTTAACCCGTCGGGTTATGCACACCTTGACCCATTCGCACTTCGCGTCATTCACGATTCGTCCCATTCGCAGTTGGTCCCATTCACAGTTCGTCATCCTGAAATGCATAGCGATATCAAGTGAAAAGACACGGACGAAAGATGAATATATATTCTGTATTAATATTATTATATGGGAAATCAAAAAATTGTGATAGTTTATGACACTTTATGAAAAAAATATCAAACGAGTCTTGAGGTCTGGGTAATGTAAGGGATTGTCGTACTTACCTTGTTCGAAATCCTATTGCAGCTTTATTTGTTATTTGCTAACGTTGCACCACGCTTAAAAAAATGTTAGACACAAATTACATTAAGCCATTATACTTTTATTGATCGGTAGTACAGTGAATGTCCAAACGACAAAGTGGAATCATGATCCATTTTGACAATAAATCGTTTGAATCCGTCAAACTGACAAAGATTAAAGTCGTTACTATGGATATGTATATTTACGCGTATGTGGACCTAATTGTATTTGAATGTCTGTAGAAAAATAAAGCGTATGGTGGGTCATAAACTCCACTTTGTCGATTGGACATAGTGGCTGGGCAAAGATGTGCACTCAATGGGTGCCTGAGGATGGACCACGTTGCCGAGGCCGGCCCAAAAAGACGTGGCAGGACGATCTAGACGCGCACCTTAATGGCTAGGTAGGATATTTATTTTTTTATTCTTTGCCCCACACTAGGAATTATTTCTCCTGTGTCGTGGGTACGTTTACAAATATATAAACTCACATACACACAGCGCCCAGACCCGGACCCGGAACAACTACTCGTAGATCATCCAAATATTTAATCCGGGTGGGAATCTAACCCGCGACACGCAGCGCAACAGTCCAATCACTCAGCCACTGCTCCTATCGTGCCGTCAATATGGGAGAAGCCGTTGCCCAGCAGTGGCAAAACATCAGCTATTAAAAAAATACATTTAATTTAAAAATCCATTTTTATGTATGTAAAAAGGCGAGCTTAAAACCCAGAATTTGAGTACCTTTAGGGTGCTTACACGGCGCATGTAACCCGCGCAAGTGCCTCAACATGCTCAGGCTACATGCACCGTGTACAAGCACCCCGCGGGTAGCTTGATCAAGTAGCTTGCGCATGTTACTTGTGCGGGTAAACCGCAAACCCGCACCTTTACTAGCGCGAGTTGCATGTGCCGTGTACATTCAAGCACCCCGCGGGTAACTTGATCAAGTAGCTTGCGCATGTTACTCGCGCGGGTAACCCGCAGCCTTACTTGCGCGGGTTACATGCATCGTGTACAAGCATCCTTACAGTAAACCCCATTGTTTTAGAATCAATAGTTACATTTTGCATTGTTTACGACTCATTGAACAAATAAAAACAGCCATAATATTTTTATTTATTCGTCCTTCGAATGGAGTTCTGCATACGAGCGCAAATTGTTTTTATTTTTATCTGTTCGGAAACGCGACAGCAAAAAAATGATCGTGTTCGAGTAGTGACGGAAAAACGGTCTGCAAATTAACAAACGGCTATTTTATTTTCACGATTTGACTGTTCTTCTTTAGAACTGTTAATTGAGAGGCTGCTTCTTTGGAAGTCGCAAGTGACTGCTGAACAAGATGTGCTGTTCTGGGTTCGATTCCCGTGTCGGCTAGTGTTATTGGGTTATTCCTACTTGGTCACGGAGACTAGATTTGTGCCCAATTGATGGCAATAGACTTACTTGAATTAATTTCCTATGAATTATTTTTAATGAGCCTATAAAAGTCACCACTTCTGCGACCCAGGGGCCAGGACACATGTTTCCACCGTGTAAAAATGAGTCTCCAGGGCCCCCGCTACCATATGTGCAATGTGTGCAATGCACACGGGCGCCATCCTTTAGGGGCGCCAAAGCCAAGAGACTTTTAGAGCTCACTGCGTTCTTCATATGAAGAATTGCCTTGTCCTATTCCAAAAAGCTAAAAAAATTCGCGCTCGCTTCGCTCGCGCTTGAACTAAGGTGGACATTCGCTTTTCATGACCTCGCTTTTGATAGCTCATTTTTCAATAGCAAATGCTTATGTTAGTTAATCTTGCATTGGTCTACAAAAAATGATATTTGTCTTCTCTAAGATGGTATGGAATTGGTGTTTAAGTTATGAAGCGCAGGGCACTGAATTTTAAAATACGCCACTGACCGACATACAATAAAAAAAAAAGATAATTCAAAATGCCTTAAGGGGCGCCAAAATCCTTTTTTGCACACAGGCGCCAGTAGACCTTACGGGGGCCCTGTGAGTCTCCTATAAAACAAACTGACTTCAGACCAAAATTCTCTTTTTAAATTCCTTCTATTATGATAATCTAGAAAATGGAGAGTCAGTTAACATCGAAAAGTGAAGCTGAAGCAAAACGAAATGGAAGAACAAAATAGTGAACACACTGCAGACGCAAATTGCTTCCAGTCCAGAGATCATTGGACATCTGCATAGTCCAAATAGTTAAAATTCATGGGACGTTTTTCAATGAAGCTTTTGTACATTCTTTCTTTGATCATAGTAAAATGTAAAACGACTACTATCACAAACCTATTTGTCTTTTACATCAAAAGGGGTTAACTTTTATAGGATTTCGTGAATTCTGAACGTAACTGCAACGTAAAAAGACGGCCCATTCACGGCCTTGCCGCTGTGAGCGTTGACTTTAGCGCGGGCCGGCGAACAGTAAGATCAAATGCATAGAAATATTTGAAAACACCCCAGTGGCAAATTCGCTTACTTACAAAGTTATTAGGCTGCGGTTTCACTGAGGCAGAGTGGAGTCGGCGCGGCGGTTCGGAGCAGAGCTGTGCCATGATTCACCAATCACATGGCTTGAAATCTACATTTGCCTGGTCAGCCAATATGCATCAGGCATTGTAAAACGCGGCACAGCTCGTCTCCACTCTGCTCCGCTCCGCCTCAGTGGAATCGCAGCCATAACGCTATAAGGCTTGTAGATAAACAAAACTGTGGTGCGACTTTGCAACGCAAAAATCTGCGAGCTTAGGCTTGCGCTAGCCGTTACTTTGGCTTGTTTTTGTTTGTTGCGAATTCGCATCGCAGTTTTGTGTACAAGCCCTTATTCGTGCTGCCCGCCGCTCCGCTCACCTCTTAGACAAAGTCGTTATCCCGCGCATTTTTGAACCGACCATTTGGGCGTTTATAACCGGTTTTTTGAACCAATCCCAAATGGTCAACAGAACATGGTTTATCAGGCCATTATCAAAGTATCAATCTACAGTGTGTTTTCACACAAAAAAAATATTACCTAACTGTAAGTTATTAGGTTAACCTGGAAAAAGTCGTAACGGCCTTAAACCGCAAAATCCACTCAATTGCCAAGTTTAGAGTTCGATCACCAAACTGACTTTAAATTAAACAAACCATTAACAAATAACCATCAAAAGGTAAATAAGTACAACAAGTCACATAGGTACACACTTATCAACACAACCCACACTAAATATTGCACATTCCCCAATCTTCTCTATAAGGACAGAAAATGTCCAGGTTCGCAATTGATTAGCTGGAGAGACCTCGGTGCAACCTAGCCCATTAATTGCCAGCCACTTTGGAGAGCGATCGGAGCTATTAATAGCCCACCTTTACGGTGCAGGAAAGTAGCAAAGAATAAATGAAAGCAGAAGCTTCATAAAATTAGTGAAAACAGGCATAACACAGCCCGCTGCGACACAGGCCTCCTTTACGTGTAAGGGGGAGGAGTATATCCGACCATGTGGGCTCAGTGTGATTGTGTATGTCACAATTATGTCTTCGAATACTTCGGTACTAGGACACGCCGTTTTCTTTACAATATTCTATTTATAGTAATGTTGATGAAGTAATTTACACTACGTGATTTGTCACTTTTAGTTTGTGAAAATACCAAATGCCATGGAAATTCGTTCCCACTTGTTAACACTCCATCATTAACACTAATAAGATCTGGAAGTATTGTATCCCACTCTTTCTCTCTCTTTTTTGAAGAAAGCGACATTTTTTCCCAATCGTTCACCCCCTGTTCTCCATCTAGTTCAGTAGTATTATAACGTGATTAGGTACTTTATCGTATATTTTTATGTAAATTTTCTTTTTATTTTGTGTACTGTGATCTCTATCTCTCTCGCAGTACCTATGTGAACCGACTGCATGGCGGGTTATTCCCGCTTCGTTGATGAAATGCAAACTGGTTGTATGAAGTTGAGCTTCTGTAATTTTCTACTCTGTGTCTCAGTGCAGGTAAGTAGTGTTGGGTGGCGGTTTTAAGCCATTTTAGTTCGCAGTAGTTAAGGATATTGGATACATGTTGTGTATCATGTTGTTTACTATGGAAGAAAGGGGAGGTTTTTGGGGAAGGACTTAGTCTTTTTTTTTTAGCGTGGTAAAATCAACAAATGAGTCCTCCTGCCCTGTGTGGTGTGGAAGCGACTGCCAGACTAGTAATAACTAGAATCCACGGCGTTCGTCCAATAGCCTTTTACGTTCGTTAGTTACGCCAGGATCACGGGTACCTATTTAGACAGCCTCGAGACACTGGCTAGCGTTTGGCCTTTTATGGGGGCTCCGTCTTTGAGACGCGCGTGGAACACGACGCGCCGTCGACCCGGGAGGGATTTAGTATTGGATCCTCAATTCCTCCTATATCTTCCATGAAATGTCAATAAATTCAATGAACTCAATATATTATTCAATAATATTATCTTCTAATATCTTTAAACGAGCAATTCTTGTATATTTATTTATATATAATCAGGATCTCGGAAACGGCTCCAAGGATTTTCATGAAAGTTACAGATTAGGGGTTTGTCGGCTCAAGGAATCGATTTATCAAGGTCCCAGGTTCGAGAAAAGCTCGGTCCCCAAGATATAGACATTTTAAAAACCGAGCGAAGCTCGGTCAACCAGATATTGAATTATTTATGCTTAGTAAAAATTCTTCGCTTCACATTATTGGATTATGAAAATGTTTGTCTTCAATATTTTATCTTTGTTATAATCTTTTACAAAGGCATATTATTAACGTAATGTAAACAATACTGTGATTTTAGCCAGTATTACTAAAAAACAAGCATTTATAAAACAATCAAATTGATTGTTATCTCTCTGAAAATCAGCCAAAGCAGAGTAGGTAAAATAAATTAGAAAATTCATGTTGTTTTTCAGTATCTGTGTCATCTGTTTATCAACATAATACAAACTTTGACTCTGAATATCTGAATACAATTAGGGTAGAAACTAAATACAATCAACAAAAGAGATATGTAAGTATACAGATATATAACAACTTTTAAGGGCTGTTTACTTTTTTAGTGTCTGCGTACCTTCTTCGAGTCTATGTATCATACAGCTGAAGAGTGTTTATTAACAGACAAAATAAATACCATGCATTTAGCATACAAGAAAACCGTTTAAATGCCGTTTGTATCATACGTAGGTATTCTCTTTGTTGACCGTACATACTCGTACATCTTTACACTTTTCAGCTCAAAAGATATTTTTTTTATTGAAACAAAGATATAAAAGAGACTTACTCAACAGTGGGATGTGGAACATAACAGCTAAGCAAAAAAAAAAGAGGTTTCTCAGGTTTGTACTAAGAAAACTAAACTGTGCACAGATTACGCAAAGTCCTACATTCCTTTCAAAACTATGATCTCAAAAGCACTTATTCCAAAGCGCATCTTAGAAGAAAATATAACACAAAATAAAACGTTCCTTAGTACAAAGTTTCAAACGATTTCTCGCCCCGACAAGTTCCAGTCTCTCAATGCACTGCGTCCCGACTTTCGCGATCAAATAAAGAATAATCGGCTTTCATTAGAAGTCGCTACTGATTTCTCTGAGGAAGCGATCAGCTCGCGGCTTACGGGATCGACGAAGATTTAAAACGCGGTTCCCTCTAGTTTCTGCTTCGTAAGCGATTTTGAATGAGCAGTTTTTTCTTCGAGTGTACGTCTAAGTTTTTTTTTAGGAAGTCCGAAGATGTTAGCTTAGTTTTTGAATAAAATTACTTCAATTTATGTGGTGTCTTCAATTTGTTTGAGTCCGTTTGAGGTCTGCGTGGAACACGACGCTGTCGACCCGGGCATGGTCCATGATCGGTCGGCGAGTCACCAATAACTCGCCGTCCGCATGTCCGAGATTATAATAATAATAATATGGTATGGGTATGTGGGTATGGTATGTGGGTATGCACCGAGATGTGGTCGCGGTGGACAAGGGACTCACCCCGTTGTCCATGGCTAAAGAGGACTGGCGCAAACCTGTAGTACTCACCACGGAAGATCGCAGGAAGGTATGGCAAAGCAAGGAGCTTCACGGACGCTTTTACCGGGCTCTTCATGGGCCCGATGTAGATTTCCCAGCGTCCGAATCCTGGCTGCGTTTCAGTGACCTCTTTGGGGAAACTGAAGGTTTTGTCTGTGCAATTATGGATGAAGTTATGCTGACGAACAACTACCGGAGACATATTATGAAAGACGGGACGGTCGACGTGTGTCGGGCATGCCACCG
Source organism: Agrotis clavis (assembly GCA_954870645.1). Classification (NCBI taxonomy): domain Eukaryota; kingdom Metazoa; phylum Arthropoda; class Insecta; order Lepidoptera; family Noctuidae; genus Agrotis; species Agrotis clavis. Next base: position 16,196,186 of record OX940920.1, read on the forward strand.
TCCAGGTGAGTCGATCAGACATATTATCTCTGGTTGTTCTCGTCTTGCTAACGGCGAGTACTTGCACAGGCATAACCTAGTGGCTAGGATTATCCACCAGCAACTTGCTTTGAAATACAATCTTGTTGATTCTGAAGTACCGTATTACAAGTATGTGCCCGACCCAGTTCTCGAGAAAGGCCATGCCACGTTGTACTGGGATCTGCCTATCATTACTGACAGGACTATTGTCGCCAATAAGCCTGACATAGTAGTGATAGACAGATCAGCGCGCCGCGCAATGATAATCGATGTTACCATCCCGCATGACGGGAACCTCGTGAAGGCAGAGAAAGATAAACAAATTAAATATCTCGATCTGGCACGCGAGGTTGTCGACATGTGGAATGTGAGCTCGGCTATCATTGTGCCGATCGTCGTGACTGCCAATGGCCTGATGGCCAAGAGCCTCGACGAACATCTGTCGAGGCTCTCGTTGGGTAGTTGGATCAAGGGCCAGATTCAGAAGGCAGTACTCCTTGATACGGCTCGTATTGTGAGGAGGTTCCTGTCTCTGGAACCCTAACCACCGGTAGCTTGGACCCTGCTCCCACACCGGCGGACTACTATTTTTATATTTTTAAATGTTTTTTTTACGGTTTTGTTTTTTAAAATGTATTTAAAAATGTAATAATATGAGTATATTAAATGAATAAACGAAATAATAATGATAATCCACAACTATCACACAACGTCATCTAGTCCCAAGCTAAGCAGAGCTTGTGTTATGGGTACTAGACAACTCATAAACATACTTATATATTTCTAAATACATACATATTATAGATAAATTACAGCCAGACACAGAACAAATGATCGTGCTCATCACAAAAACATTTGTCCTGGGTGGGAATCGAACCCACGACCTCCGGCATAGCAGTCAGGGTCACTAACCACTAGACCAACAGGCCAGTCAGTCAACAGATTACCGTGCAATGAACCGCAAAGAGCTACTGAAGGAATAAGATGCTTTATTGTCAGTAGAATCTGGCGGAAAGGACTCATTTGATGATTTGAACAACCCTGAGGGAGAGGAAACTTTATGAGAAGTAAATGAAGGTTTTGCAATACCTATTAGTAGATCATCTAATTAGTACATAATACTATTGAAAACTTCTATGGAAGTTTACACACACCCACGACATGAATTATTATCCGTTTAGTAAATTACCATAATATATTTTATCCTCGAGTTAAATACCAATGAGCTCGTATAAGCCCATAAGCCTATTGCCACAGAATACATAATAGTACCTACTACGCTATTGCTTAGTGTTATATAATTATGTACCTATATAATACACTCAAGTAAGAATTATGTATGTTTGTGTTATGTACTTTAGAGACAACCTTTATCGCGAATTAATTCCTGACAGTTTGCAAGAAGGAGATTATGCTTGTTTATCGTGGTAAAATCATGAAATGTTGTCGGCGTACCTACAATAGCCCTTTGCGTTCCAGGGTCAAGTTTACCTGTTTAGACAGTCCCAAAACCCCGGAAAAGGAGATAAGCCCTAATTTATTACAGGAACTTAGTGAAAAACTAGATTATGGCGGTTAAGGGTGCTCCCACATCTATCTACGCGGAATCGGCTTTTTCCGTCGCCCTTTCTCTTTCTGTCGCTTAGAACTGCCATTTGCTAGACCGAGACAATGCGATAGCACGCGGCCGCCTCGAGGATACCGCCGCGTGCTATCGCATTATGCTTTCTGTCTCGGTCTAGCAAATGGCAGTTCTAAGCGACAGAAAGAGAAAGGGCGACGGAAAAAGCCGATTCCGCGTCGTAAATGTGGGAGCACCCTAACCCACTGCTCCGCGCCTCAGTTGTCTAGCGAGGGGTTGCAGGCTCAAATATTTTATTACTGTACATCAATTATTAGTATAGAAAATACGCCTTTTCCAATAGGTACATCTAAAATGCGACAAAGCGCGGGAGCGTACCTCGCTTGAAACGCGAGGCGTCATAATGTCTTCTAGATATCTAAACTTATTTGTTTGATTCAATTCGCAAAACAACACAATTTCAAACACATATTCCGAATTCCCGATACTAATACATTGCACATAAACTTACCCGTCTGAACGATTCACTGGCGACCTTCACAAAAAGAAATCAACAATGACTAGCTCTAGATTGTGAGCCATCAGCACACAGGGACACAGGTAGTAAAAAAAAAACAAAGTAAGTAGGTAGGTAGGTAAATTTTGTAGATTGATAAATTGAGTTATGTTAGTAAATATGGATTTTCAAATTATATATTAGATATTCTCACTAATGATGTAAAGAAGAAAATGTTTATTGTATAAGATAGAAAATAACGTCTAAACACTTCTTTTGTTCAAAGCGCCTACAATAAAGTGAATAGCAAATTCGACTACTCACGCATAATTTGAGTTACAAGACGGAATATTCTTGGCTAATCCATTAGACACCCATCTTAGTAGGTAACGTGTTTTATACAAATGGCAAGTTTCTTTAAAAATCCTTGTACGGAAAGGTACATCGTACTAAATCAGCTTTTTGATAGCATTAAATCGCGTACTTTGACGTCAAAAGATCTTTATAGGATGATATCCGTATCGCATGTTTCTACAACGTAATACTGCGGAGCGCTCTCCTTAATGGAACTTTGTGTTGTATCAAAGTTTGATCCACAAAAGGTCACTGGACATTCAAAGACACAAAAATAGGAACTGCGAGCTCTTTACTTTTTTTATTTGTAAATAGACTGTAAAGTAGAAACTTTTTGGTCAGATCTGGCCGACTTTTTCGTTTTCACCAGCATCCGATGCACATTTTGTCGTCCATGTTGTTTTTCTTATTTTTCTGAGGGAATATTGCGCTGCAGCACGGTCGAGCGTCGCTCTTAGCTAAGAACCTTTTCATTAAGTATTATTCGCAACTCTTTTATTCAGTCTTTTGCAGTTTTTACATGAAATAGCACTTGGAATTGGAATCTATTAGGAATTTCGATAGAGCAAAAGTTAGAGAGTGGAGCGATTGTTGTAGAAATTATTGTTATTTGCTAATGTAAAAAATCAAGTATCGATAGTTTTACATGTTTAGTTTAGCTGAATTTCCGAACGGTTTTATGGGGCAAACCCTCACTCCAGTCTAATGTTTTTAGATTCCAGATAATTAAGGTAAGCAGCCCAACGACCTAGCAAACAGAATTACATAACAGGAACACGATGTTTCCAAAACAAAAAGAAACACAAAGTCAGAATTCAAATTCTCAACTCATTTATTTTCATAGATGAATAATTATAAAAGACTATGTCTTTTACATTCATCCCCTAATTAGTGGATATATTATGTATAGTAATTCATATTCACTATCGTTAACAATATCATTGATAGGTGTAAAAAATAGGTATCCATTGGTTTCAGACTACGAACCAGTGCAAGCCACAGTTCTTTCATTTTCCAAGAACGGAGTAATAACTACTTCGACCACATCATCGCTTACCATCACTCGAGATAATGGTCAAGCGCGAGCCTATGTTAAATAAATAAAAAACTACCAAGCCATATTTTTCTTCCTGATTTTAAAAATGTAATAAACATCCAAACACGATTGAACGTATTTTTATTAAATCGTTCTTCATTTGTCTGCATTCAAAATTCATTTTTGAAGAAATTAATATTTTTCAAGCTATGTAGATTATAAACTGTACGTGTGCCAAATTTTATCCCAATCGCGGTTCAGTTGTTTTTGCGTGAATAGTAACACGCATTCATACATGCATCCTCACAAACTTTGGCATTTATAATATTAGTAGGAAGAAGTATATTATTATGCACTTGTAGCCAGTGTAGCAGCTTTTACAACTTAGATAATGTGCTAATAATAATATGATGAACTAATAAATATTAAAACAACGCGTTCGTCTTGCACAGTCACGGATGCTATAATAAATGGATGCCTATGTTTTACTCACATGCAATGCACTTATGTACAGTCCTTACAGTTAGACAGATCTACAAAAATCATAGAGGTAATGATATGTAGATATTTTATATCTATTCGGGTATACACTTTTTACATAATCGGAGAAGATCTTGGGAAAAAGTTGAGTACAATTTTTTGTACATACAAGATAATTTAAAATTAATTTAACGTAATAATTTTCTTTCAACAGTTTATTATAATTTTTTTTTTTTTTGTTTAGAGATCTGTAAATAACTTATGTAAGTTTGAAAGAAACGTATGATAAACGAGCGCGTCTCGCCAACAAACTGTAAAGTTTGGCGAGGAAAAATTGTAAAAAATGTAACTTGTTTATTTATGAGAATAAATGATGAAAAAAAAAAAATAAGCAATACATTACTAACAATACGCCTAGATATTTTGTTTTCCTTTATTCAAAATGTAGGCTTTTTCAAATTTTATAATTGTAACGACCAGACAATTCTTCTTTTTTATAATTATGTATAAAATTAGATACCTACTCAATTCAATTTTATTAAAAAAAAATAACATTCGGGACCAGCCCTTAAATCGGAGAAGAAAAAAGCAGTTGCCCAAAACATTTGTAATACCATCAATCATCAAAGCAGCAGATTTCTTCTTCGCGATTTAACTTAATAAACTAAAACCACGTTTTGAAGAGTTTTTTATGCCATTTTTTACTTTGTTGTTAGTTTAGTATATTTTATCGTTTTTATTTGTTAATTTATAGGCACAATCGACAAAGTGGAATCATGACCCATTTTGACAATAAATCGTTTGAATCCGTCAAAATAACAAAGATCAAAGTCGTTACCATGGATATGTGTGTTTACGCCAATAATGTGGACCAAATTGTATTAGAATATTTGTAAGAAAATTAGCTGACGGTGGGTCATAATTCAACTTTGTCGATTGTACATCGGTAGTTCATTTCTGATTGATATCATCACACCAAGGTTGTATATTGTCAAAAACATTTTTTTTATTAGCAGAAGATAATTGTTATTTAAAAGACCTTCTTTAATCATTTGTTGAACTTGCATTTCATGTAGCTAAAAACAAACAAAGTAATTAACAAATGACGCATTTCATTACATTCGTTTCATAAGTAACACAGACGTAGTAAATAAGAGAGTGCACGCATGCTTGTAAGTCTGATGATCTTATAAACATTGCTTTGCGTAAACGTCAATGGCATAGTCGTCAATAAATAACTGAATATGAAATCGATGAACGACTATATCGATCAATGAAAAACATGTTGTCACCTCTGCGTGACATGAGCCTGATTCTAGGAACAGTGTATTGTAAGCAATTATGTGACACTTCCTGGAATCGATAGAATTTTATGTCTTTTATATTTTATTCATAAAAAAAAAAAAAATTACCGTTTCTATGATTATTTGACTTTAAAATTGAGCGCTCGTTCATTTTTCAGCACGCAGGAAGAGCTGTATAGTGACTGCTTGGGCAATAGAGGCTTAAAGAGATATTTATACTGTGCTTAAAGTCAATACTGATGCAGTCCTATGACATTAAAGAAATGCGTGTGAGTTTTTCCGTGAACTCCGTAAACCCGACACCCTTATCATGGTTACAATAAGGTTGCTGCTAAGTAGTGGTAAAACAACAATCAAAGTACTGAGTCTAGTTAATCCTCCATGTATTGAATATTTTGTGAAAATATTCTGATGTGTAAAAGAGTTGTAGGATCTTCCCAAATCGATTTTACGCATTTTCTTGTTTGTGTTGTTGGAAAATCATTAAAGTTCGTCCATAGAACACCTAGTCATTCTAAACACTGCGAAATTCTACAGAATGTACAGGCGTTTTACGTATTTCTATTGAATATTGGATTATATTGATTTTATCAGTAACATACCTATATCTCTTCTCCTTCATTTTCACAATGTAACACAACCTCTATTATAATTAGCAAAGTATACTCGTATAAATGATGAATAGGTAAATAAGTATGTTTTCTGATACATAAATAAGTAAGATTAATGTACTATCGACAAAGTTGAATCATGACCCATTTTGACAATAAATCGTTTGAATCCGTCAAATTGACAAAGATCAAAGTCGTTACCATGGATATGTATGTTTACGCGAATGTGGACCTTATTGTATTTGAAAGTCTTTAAAAGTTGAATCATGACCCATTTTGACAATAAATCGTTTGAATCCGTCAAATTGACAAAGATCAAAGTCGTTACCATGGATATGTATGTTTACGCGAATGTGGACCTTATTGTATTTGAAAGTCTTTAAGAAAATAAGCTTATGGTGGGTCTTGATTCAACTTTCTCGATTGTACATTATTAATTTAAACATACTTACTTTCTCCAATTCCATTCTTTACACGTTAATTAAAAAAAGCTATAAAATGTACGAGGAATGACTAAAATAATAATAAAACAGTTAAACTACTAACATAATAACAAATTGATATTAAATTTAAATTTAAACTACTAACATAATAAAAAATTGATATTAAATTTAAATTTAACAACAATTACATATAGCACGATTCGTACTGGGTGTCGAGTCTGCTAATTATTAGTCAGAATGGCGCCACAATGGCGTTTCAATTGTAGTGTTTATTCGAACCATTTTTTACTGCTGAGTAAAAAATGGTTCGAAAATTGAAACGCCATTGTGGCGCCATTCTGAAAAACAATTAGCAGACTCGACACCCAGATATGGTACAGCTGACGACAAAAGCGAAAACAAAACTTTTGAAGACAGTTCTTGTTTGTTATTCGTCATTATATTATACCTATTCAGTCACTTGCGGTGCTTAAAGAAATAAGTACGTTATTATTTTGAAGATGCAAAGTTGGTTTTCACTGTTGTCGTCGGTTGTACATAGAGTATTTGATATATTTACCTAATTTTGAAAAAGGTTTATTTTTAACCTAAGTGTTGACACGATACTACTTACAATCTATCACAGGATGTTCTGAGCTTAATATAAAGACTGACATCCTTATAAAATATTTTTTCTACAAGTTATATTATAAGTATACCTATCTAGACAATAAAATTACAATATTATTACATTTGCTAATAACAAATTAACTTTAATAATTTCATAAATTCATTAAGTTCCATTAACTATCATTTCAATGTGATAATTTCAAAAGAATGTTATATTTTTTGTTTGAGCAATTTTTAAACTGTATTTTTTTATTTGCAACATTAACGTTAAACGAAACGATACAAAATAATGGTACAGTCAGCTTCGGAGAAATCTCACCCCCTTTGTTTGTCATGTCACTAACAAAAGGGGTGAGTTTTCTCTGAAGCTTACCATACATCTCTCTAAACTGCCACCCGACTGCGGGAAGCTGATTAACAATAGACGAATACCTTACTCTGACTTTATGGTTAATCAGTCCAGTAATTAGACATCCATAAGTACAAATAATGTTCTTACACCTAAAGACTGTCAAAGTACATAACCTCTATATCTGCTAAACCATAGTCGGGTAAATAAGGTTCATGTTATGTAATCTACATATCAATGACTACAATATTATTTGGCAACAACGCAGTGGAATTATTTACATAAAACACTCAGTGCTCATAATTTACTACTTACAAAATTTACAATGGACGACGAAAAAGGCGTAAAATAATGAGATTATAATCTATAACTACAATAAATAGTATCTATTAGGTTTTTAACCGAGGAACTGCAACATTCACCCGCATTCATTTTCATAACAGTTCATTGCACATTGCGTCAGTCACTGACAACGTACTGGCAATATTGCACACCGCACAGCATACTAAATTCAAATTCTGCATTGTTCTTAATACGAAAAACTTACGTGGGAACTAAGTTGCCAGATGCATAAAATGCTAAGTGCGTTAAGCTTGCAACACTGATTAAAAGAACACTATGGGTGAGATGCGAACCCTTGTCTGGTAGCCCGCACTCCAGCCTGTTGTATTCGAAGCAGAAATTCTGTAAAACAAATATAAATGTTGAAACTTCCTTAACGATATAGCTTTTCAGAAGATAAGAGTCAAGTTCCTGCATAATGCTTTTATAATTAAACTGGGACGTGGGTAAGCAATTAAGGACATTGTGAACTGGGTAAAATATTACTATAGGTTTGTATTGAAGGTGGTAGACCGCAGAATGTACTGGTTTTCACATAAACCACTGAATATAAAAATTTACAGATAAGCCACAGTTTCTGAGTCACGAACGAAATCGGAAGAGTTTCCCGTCACGACATTGTCTCTTCAGTTTGGCTCAAGGAAACTCGTCATTTTGTGAAAGAAATAATAAAGTTTTGCTAGTTTGGAAAGCTCGGTCCTTTTGGAAGCGTACAAATGTTTTACGTTTGCGAACCACAACTCATACGCTGTACTATGAAGCAGACTGAAAGAAAATTACGAAGGTATACAAGAGCTTTCTCCAAACTACTACACGGAATTTATACTTCGTTACTCGAGTTGTAGTTTCCGCGAAAAACCAAGCAAGAGGGGTCTAAGCTGTAATTAGTCTAGTTAGTGTCTCGCAAGGAATGTTGGTCAAGGGTAAGAAGCTTGGGTGTTTTCCGTTTTTGTTTAGGACCAAGCTTACACGGTTGTAAATCACTCGAAAGATTGCTCAAGCAGAAATTGTTCTGTAAAACCTATTTTATTTACCGACCTTAATAATGTTCGACGCCATCCTTTTCAGGAAGGCACTTGTGAACAGCGCCGCTTCATCACCACAGGACCTCTGGACCGTCTCTTCAGAACACTGCAGGTACTTTTGGAATGAACTGAAACGAACACAATTCGATTAAACACTCCACAAAATTAAACTAAACTTTAAACTAAGAAACTTAAGGTCCAAAATTGCCGATCGATTTAATTTTAATATCACTCAATTTGCATAGAAGGAACATAATGAACTTTCAGAGCAGAAGCTGCTATAGTTATTAAAGTTTCACGCTTTAAAAATTAAAATACAAAGCAAAAGTCCGTAATAATTATGAGGTCACAACTTTTTAAGGACTGGTTTCAGTTTGGAGAAGATTATACCCATTTATATTCCGTAATTGTGCCGACACAACAGGGGAAAAAAACGTTTAAAAGTATACTTAATTGGTCGAAAAACGTAGATTTTCTCGTGAAAACGGAGGTCTAAAGTTGACCGTTGAAAAACGAGCAAGAAAAAAATTTACTATTCATTCACTTCATGGACTAATTGACACGCAATTTTTATGACAAGATCATAAGGAACAGACAAGGCCATAAGACGTACCAAATTTTAGGGCAAATTGATGCCACTTGTATGAAGAACATCTGATGTGCTGGAGGTACTTACAGCCAAATAAGCCAATCATATCGGGTTAAAGGGCGCAGTCGGAATGAAGCCTAATTACCATGAGGTCATAACAGTTGCCAGTTGGCCAACAACGTTCTGAAAGATTTGTTTACTGATGGCTCAGAAAAGAAACATGGTGTCAAAAAAACTGCATGAGTTAAAAGCGTTCAGTAACCAGCCCGCGAAATTCAAATTTTCTTACGTTTCTTGCAATTTGCAGGCCAGTGAAAGGTTGTAACTTTATCAAAATATGAATTGCGGCAATAACAAGTATAATTTTAAATACAAGAATGATCAAAACATTCGCTCCATCAGTTCTCACATAGAAAAGGTGTAAAAATTGTTAAAATCTCCGAAATCTAACTTACATGCACCTTTTCTATGTGAGAGCTGATGGAGCGAATGTTTTGATCATTTTTATATTTAAATTTATACTTGTTATTGCCGCAATTCATATTTTGATAAAGTTACAACATGTCACTGGCCTGCAAATTGTAAAAAACGTAAGAAATGACATGGCCAGTTTCTGCCTAGTTACTCAGTGACATGTACATTTTACATGTTTAGTTATAAATACATAAAAAATAAAAATATCAATAACTAAATGATTTTCGTTTCCGTACAACTTCCGAAAAAATATTTCGACATAAATAGTTGTTTTACGTTTCTGGCGTATCGGGGCAGCACGCTATTTCGGATAAACGTTCCATTCCCTGTTAAGCTATAATATGAATGCCTTGTCAGACTAATATTTAACATTATTCTGACTTAAAATGATTATTCACTTTTGCAATTATAATAAAAACATTTTTGTAAGTTATTCGAATGCTATGAAACATTTATTTTAAATTACTGAAGTAATAACTTTTTCCTGCAACAACGAAACGAAACGACATGACAGGTTCGACAGTCGCTTGACATCCGTCATATTTTTTGTTTGACATTCATACTATTTTTTTCTTTTATGTTCGCAGCTTGTGCGGGGGCTTATTTTTGTTTGTAAACTGTGCGATTATCTTTTCTCTATACCGACCATTGCTATTCTACACGGACTGATTCCATTGCCCAACGATTATCTAGTGCTTTTCATACGGATTTGATTGTGCTTACGTTTTGGACACTGACAACAATAATACAACAATGAGGTGTATTAACTGCGGTATAGCTACGGGACGGCTAAGAAAACATGTTGTATCTTCGTTAGACATGCCTTTCCAAACGATGCTTGTGCAATTACTAACAATTCAGGCATGTACTTAAAACTTATTATGAAAACCTACAAATAAAACATACTATACACACACTCTATACTTGGTAATACTTGGTTTAAACTGTAGAATATAATGGATATCCATCCAGTGACAAGGGTCTCTTTATATCCACGCAAAATAATCTGGATAATATTGAGGTAAGAGCCCGACTAGGTTCATGACCAATTGATGCTTTTTGTTAATTACTAAGAAATCTGAAGTTACTGGACTAAGTAACTTTCACAGTTAATTTTACAGCATATTATGTTTAAAATAAACCAAAATTGGTCACTGTACATGATTTTTTATTTGCTAGGCAGAGTGCCCTAAGAAAATGGGCCATCTCCTTTTGAATTTCGCAGTCCCAGCACTAGAACGATATGTAGATGTGCTACGTGGAATAAAATGCTAGATCATAACACTATGCAGTATCTATACATATAATAAAATAGTAGGAAAGTCAAAACTGTACATTGAATATTTTTTTAAAAGAATACTTGGGGTGTGATCTACAATCGATACCGAAGCCAAAAATAATTTTTTAGAATTTTTGTCTGTTTGTCTGTTTGTCTGTATGTATGTCCGGGATAAACTCAAAAAGTACTGGACGGATTTGAATGATTTTTTTTTTTGTTGTATAGGTATTAAGTCTGGCCAACACATAGGCTATAATTTATCTTGGAAACTTGAACACCTGGTGCAGAACCGCAACGGACCAGCTAAACTATAAGAGATACAAAAATGGTGCGATAGCAAAAATTGTTCCGCGTGATGAGCATTTTCTGCTGAGGGAATAAATTTGAAGATCTGGAACACCTGATGTGGAACTCCAAGAGCCCAGCTACACTATAACATAAACAGGAATGACGTCTTAGCAAAGTTGTTCACCCTGATGAGCACTTTCTGTTGACATATAAAAATTGAAGATCTGGAATACCTACCTGATGTGGAACACCAAGAGCCCAGCTACACTATAACAAATACAGGAATGACGTTTTTGCAAAGTTGTTCAGCCTGACGAGCACTCTCTATTGACGTATAAAAATTGAAGATCTGGAACACCTGTTGTGAAACTCCAAGAGCCCAGCTACACTATAACATGTAAAGGAATGACGTCTTAGCAAAGTTGTTCAGCCTGATGAGCAGTCTCTGTTGACGTATAAAAATTGAAGAACTGGACCACCTGATGTGGAACACCAAGAGCCCAGCTACACTATTACATATACAGGAATGACGTCTTTGCAAAGTTGTTCAGCCTGACGATCACTCTCTGTTGACATATAAAAATTGAAGATCTGGAACACCTGATGTGGAACACCAAAACCCCAGCTACACTAAAACATATGTATAAAGGAATGACGTTTTAGCAAAGTTGTTCAGCCTGATGAGCAGTCTCTGTTGACGTATAAAAATTGAAAATCTTGAACACCTGATGTGGAACACTAAGAGCCCAGCTACACTATAACATATATAGGAATGACGTCTTAGCAAGAGTTGCTCAGCCTGATGAGCACTCTCTGTTGACGTATAAAAATTGAAGATCTGGAACACCTGTTTTGGAACTCCAAGAGCCCAGCTGCAAAGGAATGACGTCTTAGCAAAGTTGTTCAGCCTGATGAGCAGTCTCTGTTGTACGTCACTAACAAAGTAAGATGCGTATTTTTTTTTTGTTTTTTGTTGTTTGAAATCCCATTTGACTAAGACAACACTGCAACACTCAACGTGTTCGTAGTCATGAAACTGTGACAAAGCAAAGGTGTTTCAGGATTGTAATGTAGGTAGTCGTCTTCCCCTGGAGGCGACGGCCCTCCACCGCGTCTATCGAGGCGCATCGCCAGGAGAATGATCATCTCATCCGCACGCAAAATACGCGCATATGACGTGGAGTTGCGGATACCAGCCCGCTATACAATACAATACAATCGCCAGGATGAATCCCAGGAAAGAGCTCCGGCGCGATCACAAGGCAATATGGAGAGAGCGACTGTCGCAACCGAGTTCCGGGCACGCCCCAACTAGGGTTGCCAACATTTTTTTTGTCAGAATATAGTATTTTTTTTTTGAAAAAGCCATAAAAAAATATAGTACGCTAAAAAAAATATAATATTTTAGTAGGGAAGAATAAAAAATAGACTAAAGTTATATTTTTACTTATTTTTTTTTAATCTATATTTTTTTGCACTTCTTCCATATTTTTTAAAAACGTGTTCGTAATTTGCAGGAAGTTTTTTTATTTTACTAATTTTAGTAATGAAATAGAAACGCAAAATATAAACATTTAGTTATTGTACGGAAATATAGTATTTTCGCGCACTATAATATATATTTCTTCAAAAGTATATACCTAGTACGGAGACCCTAAATATAGTACAATAGGTACTATATATTATAGTACGGTTGGCAACCCTAGCCCCAACGGCGGTGATAAGACCCCTCTTTAAGGAGTGGCTGTATAGGCGTCACGGCGTCCCGCCTGACCTACCACATGACGTAGGTCCTCAACGAACACGTAAGTTTCGGGAGGTAGCAGTGTCGGATAGGGAAGGAAGAATTGCCTGATCACCACTGCGTGGATCGCCTGGAGGACACGGTGGAGCATACGGTGCAGGACTACCCACTTGGGCAGAGAACCGCCGTGTCCTCACTACGACGATAATCGGTGACCTCTCGTGCTTAGTATTGGTCGAGACCATGATGCTGCGGGGCGAGACAGAATGGGAAGCAGTCGCCTCCTTCTGCGAAGCAGTCATGCTAGCGAAGGAGGAGGCGGGACGCATGAGGGAGAGGACAATGTCCACCTCCAGCCCAGCCGCAGCGGTAGACGCCGATGGCGACAGACGTCGCTACGCGATCTCCAGCCACTGTAGGCGCGGCCATGCGGGCGGCGAGTAAGAGTGCACGTTGTGTTTCACGTGATGTATTACCACGCTAAAAAAAATGTAATCGTCTGAATGTACCATGTCGAACAAAAAAGCCGCCGAGGCCGTGGACTGAACACTTTGAGACATTCGCCATGATGATAGACCCATGGACAATAGGACAATATCACGGTAGGTACTGTTCTCCGGAAAATTCCGGCAGACACTGCCCGTTGTAAGAAGAATTGATAAGTTACGTATTCGGAGTCCCGTCAAGTATAACACTTCAGGAAAATTCTTGGCTATTTGATCGTGCGATACTAAAAAAATGACCGAACCGCTGCAATAAATGAAAACATATTAGCCGAAACTGTTGGGAATGATGTGGTTCACACGTCATACAATAACGTCGTCAATCAGGATGATGCCAGCAACTACCCACTCGAGATTTTAAATTCATTAACTGCCTGTGGTCCTCGAACTCATAAAATAACCTAAAAGTAATAATAATGCTTCTAAGAATTCTAACTCCACCAAAATTGTGCAATGGAACGCGACTAATAGTTACTGCATTACACAGAAATTTAAGCGAAGCTGAAATACTCACCGGATGTGGCTCAGGGGAAACTGCATTGATACCGTGAATACCACTCATCTCCAACAATTTCCTTTTCCAGTTCAAACTCACACAATTCCCGGTAGCCGCTTACTTCGCGATGACCATAAATAAGTCCCAAGGACAGACCCTGAAGGAAGCTGATGTCGACCTAAGGTCCAACTGTTTTTCCCACGGCCAACTATATATAACACATGCTCGCCTGTCAGTAATGCTGACCAGCTTTTTATTTTAGCACCAAAGGGAAAAACTACCAATGTCGTTTATAAAGTGTTGTGTCTGGAAGTTTTCATTTGCTTTAAAGTTTGTAATAGATTCTATAACAAACTTTAAAGTGGGACATCAGGTACCCTCACTTTCTCAACGAATTATAAAAGAGAATATTGGTATAGGTGCCATAAAACCAAATACAATGCGAACGAAGTCGCGGGCAACAGCTAGTATACATATAATAGCTGTACCCGCGACTTCGTTCGCGTGGGTGTCGGAACTTAAGAGCGTATATTCCGAAAGCTGGCAACGTCGCAAATGGTTGTCAAATATTAACAAGTTTTAATTAATTTAGCATTGTTACTGTGTGAAAATAAGAAATATGGCTCTGTAGTGCACTAAAAAATTGATAAGGGAATGCAATAATTAATATCGTAACACTGAATATATAGTTTTAGATGTAGAAAAAGCATTTGGAAGCTTTCCAAATGCATTTTATACACCGGAAACGGTTACAACATCATATTCAGTGATTTAATTGCATTCCTATATCATTTTTTTAGTGCACTACAGAGCGATATTTCTTGTTTTCATACAGAAAATTTGCCAAATTAATTAAAACTTGTAATTATTTGACAGCTTTTTGCGACGTTGCCAACTTTCAGAATATGCAGCCTTAACAATGTATTTTTTATAAAATTGACAAAGTGTCATACAAACTTTCATCCCCTATTTTATCCCCTTGGGGGTAGAATTGATCAAAATCCTTTCTTAGCGGATGCCTACGTCATAACATCTACCTGCATGCCAAATTTTAGCCCGATCCGTGCAGTGGTTTGGGCTGTGAGTTGTCACTATGTCAGTCAGTCACCTTTGAGTTATTATATTTAGATATTATGTCACCTGCGAAAAATATTGATAGGTGCCGTACAAAAAAATAAAAGAAATTCCATGTATGGCATTCATCAATATTTTTCGCAAGCATAATTATGGTACATGACCATTTTAGCCGATCATCATCATCATCATGATGATCGACCCAATGTGAAATACCTCTTCAGAATTTACTTTGAACATTTTCAAGGTTAAACAAGTCAATGCGTACATCTCCACTTCATTATCATTATTTCATCCACAAGTACTGCAGATGTGCAAGTATAATTGCTCATGTCAATCTTCGCTATTTGAGCCAATTGACTTCTTCAATTAATTGATGGTTTCATAATTTCCTGTCGGAGAAGTTCCCTATTTTTACTAAACTTTCTGATTTGTAGTGTATCTATTTAATATATGTATATGTAAACACCAACAGTCTTACTACAAAAAAGTTAAACATCAATTGAACAGTTGTCTAAAAAAACTGTCAACAAAACTGTCGACAACTGCAGTTGACACTTTTTTATTTTATTTAAAAGCCATTTGGTCATTGGGTCAGCATATGATAGTATTTGGCATAAGCAGGCCTGGCTCACTCCGCAGTGTAGGTATAAAACTGCAAGCATTCGCGGGATCCACTTCGGAGTGGACATTTAGTCGGTTGCCGCGCGCCGCCCACTACGCACGCGCTTACATAAATATTATTTAAGTTTGGTGTTTGGTTGAAAGTACGCACGAGTTAAAAAAAAAATATGATGAGGAAAAAAAAATACTGCATAACTTTTGGTTGTTTAAATAATGACAGTGATAGGAGCCTCACGTTTCACACACTACCGCGTGATTTCGAAAGGTAAGAAAAAAAGTGAATATTTATCTATGTAGTACATATTTAATAATGATCAAAAAATTGTCTACCTGCTTGTGGCGTGCTTATTAATGTCATTTAAGTACCGGCTAGTAATCATGATCAGTTAAGCATGATTAGGTAGGTTACAAATTTGGCCTACAAGACGACCAAGATAAATAAAATAGACGATTATCAAACCTGACATCACTCTCACTCACCTAAGCTGAATACGGGTAGGTCGAATTATGATCGGTAGAAAGTAGGAAGATGTTTACGTTATTGTTTAGACACGTTCAAACTCAGATAATGGCTACACTACGCATTCAAGGTCAGCGATCGTAATTCTCTTCGCGACTTTTTTACCTACTTACCTACAAAGACACGCAACACGGGGCCTGTGACAATGAAATGAATGAAATGATAAGGACTAGTTACCTATTTTGCCGTAAACGATAACAATCGATCTTTAAAGTTATGACTACAGCTTGGCCAGAACGGATTGAAACGGAACTAATCTTTTTGTTTCTGACAACGTTTTAAAATCTTTGATATTTGATGTAAACAAAGACCGCAGGTTTGTTAGATTTATTATTGTGCCATAAAACTAACGTAATAAGAGAAAAAAAAAATTCATTCAATGTGCTGGTAGCGCGAAGACAGTGGCGACTTCCGGTTTTCTACAGTTTTATGTCAAGCTATATATATATTTATGTTAATTAATAATGTAATTAAACAATGCATAAAATACGTATTCCTACATAACTGTACCCAAACTCGTGAGTCGCAACCCTATTGAGCTTGACCGACAGTAACCTTTTAATGTCGTTGGCGTCAGATAAACTAAAATGAACTCTCGCGCGTCACTATTCAGTTCATTTTTGCTTGCGCACGGGAAGTTTAGGCTATTATAAAAGTAGGTGGGCGATGCGGGTGCAAGTAAAAATGGACTCTATTCTCTCGTGCATAGATTTTACATTTGTTTGTTTTCTTTTTGGGAGTAATGCTTCTGTACCTTTAGGTACTATTATATATTCTGTGGCATAAGACTTATGTAAGGGTCGTTTTGCAGTTCCACTTTTTTAGACAATTGTTCAACAGATGCTTAACTTTTTGTTGTAGTAAGACAGTAACTCTCTCATAAGTCTCAGTCATAAGTGACAGCTGTCATTTATGACACCTGTCAGTCGTTTAGAATGGCGCGAAGGTGTGTGTCATGTGAAGGCATTCATCGATGCTTAGTGTGGACAAGAGCCAGTGAAATAGAGATCAAACCGAGTTAACATAATACTACAGCATTTATTATATTAATAGTTAGAATACGGCTGTCACTACAATGGCTCAAGGATCGATATTTTATCTTAAGCTGTATCTAACTTAGATATTTCCTGCTTAACGAGCCAGATAACAAGTCAAACAGAGTATCAAACTCCGCCGTAGAAGTTATAGTTAGAAGTCAGTTAGCGAACCGGTAACCTGTGTTAACAGACACGTAGACTTTGTAGTCGATGGCCAATTACTGGCCGATCATGGGTGCCTATTACGTATTAAGTTGTGCTTAATTACCGATGTTGTAACTTTACTCTTTGGATTTGAAGTGCATGTTTTGCGGACCTCTAAAGTCAGCAATGGTGTCAGCACTTCTTTCTCTGCACAGTTACTAAAACTCTCTTTCCCTATAGAGGGTTAAATGCCTGCCGAAGTCGCGGGACTTTCGAAATACGGAACGTAAAGGGCAACAGAAAGAACACACAAACAAACGAAGTAATCTGATCTGAATTAAGAACCTCCTCCTTTTTTGAAGTCGATTAAAAAAGCTGTCAATGAGAAAAATGCCTAAAAAGAATGCAGCCAAGTTGAACTTGAATGACAACACGAATTCTGCTAACCAACTTTAGTTGTATCAGCATTTTAGTGATCCACATGAACCAACGAATCAAACGAAAAAAGGATCTCGAGCAGGTTTTCAGTACCACTCAAGAATACCCTTCACAGCAAGGATCCTTGAACGTGCGTTCAAATTGTAAAGGAAATTGATCATGACCTTAATGGACCCAGAAATATATGTTAAGTACCCAGCTAAGTTCTCTGGTCATTCGTACAACTTCACATCGATCCAATTTAATATGCCTTTTGAAACATATTACCAGTGCTCCAGTTAAAGCAGAGTTTAATAAGCCTGTCCGTACAAAATAATAGCAGACGGTTCTGGCTTTTAGTTCCAGTACCAATTTACCTACCCAAGTCCGTATAGAAATCGATATTAAAGTCTAAGCAACATTCAAAATGTTCCACACTACTTGAAATTCAAACGTGTCGGAAAACCATTTCAAATACAAAAATCGCTTTTGACTGAACTGGAAAAATGTGAATCCTCTTCCGAACATTCTTTCCGGACTCCGTTAAAATAATGTAAACATTAGCTTTGAAATAAAATGCGTAGTTTAATTCAGGCAGAGTCACAGTCGGCACAGTTCGCGCAGTTGCTTTTTTCAGTGTGGAAATAGCACTGTTTTTGTTCATCTTTCCATTGTGTCAGTGCATGGCCAGCGATGTATAAATCCTCTGATAGTGTACGAATATTTTAACTAGAAAAAACTGACCAAACGCACAACATTCCAATGCAAATATTATTCTGCACGCGAAAACACAGAGCTTTTTGAAAATAACTAACATTATGCGAACAAAAACCATCGTTAGCATGAAAATTAGAGAGAAATAAACGAAGGAAGAAAATAACATCGTTTTACTTTTTCGCAAATCAACAAATGTCCGACAAATTGTAGATTCAATTGTATAGAATGGCGGGGATAACGGAATCATTAACACACCGAAAAACTCTTGAGTACGCCACTTAATCCACACTGAATCTTAATCAGGGTTTAATGGTAAGGCGAGGGGCGAGCAATGTCTTCCGAACAGCCTCCCAACATCAGCTTATCCAGGAAATTCTTCGAATTTACGTAAACCCGATAAAATTAATGATCGCAAACTCATTTAGACGAATACAACAAGAGAAAAAGTAAAGAATTTTCCAACCTTGCCAAATACTGCCGTAGGCCGAAAACATCAAACTTAATTTGATGGAATATTTGACTTTTATTCACTACGATCTTGTATTTGTAAAGACTCAGTCAAAATCTAAATCAAAAAAAAATTATTACAAAGTCGACAGGCCCCGAACCTCGGGCGCCGTTGTTAATTTACATGTAAATTGGTACAGATAAGTATTATTATCAGTGGAAATCACGCCTCAGACAAGTAATTAGTTCGTGAGGGTGAGGGAGCAGTTCGATTTGTTGAATATTTTACTAACGCCGACTATTCAATATTCAGGACTTCTCCCGACTCTTTGAAGTACCGAGTCTCTAGGACTTCTCTTGATAACTTCCATGACAGTTTAATTTGCAGAACCAACTTGAAGATGAGTGACGCCGTTCGTCTTATGAGATGTTCAAAAGACTAAAATTGTAGAACAATTCAAGCTTGGTTCCTGATTATAAATATAACAATTTATTTATGTATGAAACGGTGTTGATTCTCAATAGATATCGGCCTTGTCGGTTGCCAAAAAACAAAATAGCTAATCGGAGCAGTGGCAGCGTCGAGCGTGCGCTGTTCATAAACGAGTTTGTCCTACGCGTTCCGTATCAAAGTGGATGGGTCTACACGAGATTTTTAATGCATAATAATGTCGTTAATCTAGAATATTATTATCTTTATGGTATTAGGCAATAGTTGCGCATTAATCCTTGAACGCCCGTGCGGTGCTTCTGTATTTTGTAGCAGAGCAATTTAGCTAACACTTTTCTTTGCAGGATCCAAGACAGGTAAATTCATTCTCCGGGACACGTCGAGCTTCATTGTCTCGGAGCTTTTCTGGTGGTAACCACTGTTGATTCTGGCTTTCAGGAGTTGCAGTGGTTTGGGAATAGTGTAGTGGGTTTGTCCCAAAAAAAAAATAATTCTTATTCTATTTGTAACGACGCGCAACAGAACATCAAAAGATAGTATTCAGTATTATGCAGGATGAGATCAGTATGTGCCCTTAATGCGGCGTCAGATGTGTTTTCATATCGTCAAAAGCGCAGCTGAATGGATATTGGAGGAACACACCAGCACATGGGGGTTTTTAAACAATAATAATCGAAATGGATGAGAGGTAGAGCCGAAAATTCGAAAACATGTGACATCATCCTGCACTGGGACCTCGTGGTGGATTATGGCCCATTCCTTCTCACAGAGTGGGAACATTATAAGATGATGAATTGAAATGGTTAAAAATAAATTACCTAAATCAGAAATGCTGCAGATAGTAAATCTTATAAAAGGCAGCGAAAAGTTTAAGATAATAATGCAGTACTTATCTAAGATAAATGAAGGCACTGATAACCTCAAAAAACATACGATGACGTAAATCTCTGACGTGATTTTATCTGCGCTGATGCATTACTCAAATATGCCAACTTTTAAATCCGCCGTAAGCTCCGGGAAACTTTTTGAGCAAAACAATTTGTTGACTGTTGTCTCTCGACTCTCGTAAGTCGGCAAATGGCGTACTTTGAGCATTTAGCGAGAAGCCTGCATTTATCAGTATGGAGTTTACTGTAAGTGCTTCAACTCAAATAAAACCGGGACTTGTTGGAAACTTGTAGAAATGTGCTGTGGAAACAGCGGTCGATGCAGGTTCTGTTATGCAGCGAATTAAACCCGGATTGTGACTCCCTACTTAACTACTTTAAATTACTCGATGGAATTTACAGTATAATCGACCATTTTGGCACGGGTCTGTACAAACAGAGTACCGCAGCCCTGGAGCAACCAATGGATCAAGGTGGTTTTTAGTTAGTATTGATCTGAATGTCCCTTCGGCTCTATCTAGCGGCTAAATAGAAATTAATCAATAACCAATCCATTTTAAACAAAGGCTCAAACCATGACTTCATTATACTGTAGTCATAACAAAGCGAACATCAAAAAAAGGAAAAGGAATTTATTTTGTTCGATATTTTAAATTTTGAATTTCTGTTGCAATATGAACCAGACGGGTTCCAGAATCGGTTTTATTTATTTTGCATATTCCAAAAAGACGTCATTTTTATAATCATGTTTCGCGGAATTCAGCCGAGGCTATAAAAAAGTTTGTTTGGAGTATTTATTAATTCAATCTTCATATTTACCGCCGCCGCCGTGCGCAACAAAATGAAAGTCAAACCGTTGAGAGGTAAATAATTAAACTACTAATACACGCCCACGGCGTTACCCGCGTAAACTTAAGTTATTTTTCCACGGGACCTTTGTACGAGGAAAAGAAGTACCTACTTATCTTGTCTCCTATTCAGTTTACATACTTTTCATAATATAAAGAAATAGCTGCGTACGAAATTACATTTGAATTGGACATTACTTCAAATCAATTCAAATGTTGTGTGAAATAGTAACAAAAATTCCATCTCTCCATTCATCCATCCATCGTTACAAACTTTCGCATTTAAAAACTAAGATCCAATCTTGATTATGATTAGATAATCCCGTCACTTCCCACAATAGTTCGAAGAATCAACAAAGACAATATTAGGGCATTTTGGCACCAACACCATACTACGATCAATTGCAATGCCAAACGTACCTAGTAATTACGTGAATGGGATTTTTATGACGTACCTACTATAAAAAAGGGTCTATGATCAAGATGGAAGTATACCTACAGCTTTACATCTGGTATTTTACTGAGTGGAATGTTCCACTCAAGTTTAAAGCTACGTTTCCATCAAAGATGAGGTGATACGGAGCGGTGTGTGAGCGTAATTCGATCTTAGTCCCGAAATGTACTAAGCTGCGTTGCTATGGGAATTTGAGGAGTTCTAGCAAAGCTAAAGCTTGGTGTAAAATGGTTCAACGAAACATGTTTTTTTTTTATACATACAAAGATTAACTTCGGAGTCACTCGCTTCGTTACAGAACTTAGCTCTGGTGAAAATCTACACAGTTTTGTAGTATGCCCACTCTATTATCTCCAAAGACAGCGTATAATAACAAGCAAAGAATAACGCTAGCTTCGCTCAAGCTATAAAATAAACTACTCTTTGAGCTCTGAGTTCTCAAACATCATTCGCTTCGTACTCTCATAAATCTTCCATCAAAGATTGGCGTAGCCTTAACGTAGCGTACCCTTAAAAGGACTAAAGGACGAAGATTGCCCACTTACCAACAAACAGTTCTGAGATGGTCTTCATGGCTAGTCTGATCAGTCTGGTACTGATCTCCTTGCTGGTTCCCCAGCGACATCAGCGTCACCTCATAGTTCTTGCTGCACGTTTCATAGTCCGACCTGACCATTTTCACACAATCCGCATGCTTCAAATATTCATCCTGGTACGGTCCTCGGGTGCACAGCTCTTGAACCACATCTGTGATGCCAGCGTAGATGCGACGGAAAACTACCTGTTCGTGCTTCTCCATGCACACGTTTGTAAAGTTGTCTATGCATTTTATTCCCATTCGCAGTTCACTGTAACAAAGTTTTTGATTAGTCCATTTCTGGGCTGAGTGTACCACCTGTTTTGAGAACATGTTTTGAGAATACTCAATATAAAATTGAATATATTTTTTGCCTGCAATGCAGCATGCCTTTTCGTGGTTGATTTAATTTTGAATTTGGGAACTATATATTATAATAATGAACATAAAAGCGTATTTCAGTGGTTTATACCTATTTGCTACCCAGAACCCAGAAATAATGAATATTGGTGAATATACTATGCAAGATAAATACACGGAATGGCAGCACCATCAAAGAGCAAGAAATCTTTAAGGATTACGAAAGCACTAAATTCTCTGTTCATCTTTTTGTCGGAAATCACTAACTAACCCATCTTTTCCAATCATATTTTGTATCTAGTCATGTTTACCACGTTATGAGGGTTAATCCCTAAAAGGGAAAAGAGCATGACTTTCCGCATTTATCATCCACGGCCCATCATTATAATTCACCAGTGGGAATTTCGCCTTCTGATCCCAAACATTAGCTTATGTTTTATGGATGGAGTTTTCCGTATTTCGGACATGACCAGATCGATCCTGATTCTCTAATGTAGAGTTTTTGTCAGCTTTGCAATAGATATAAGAATATTTTTAACGTAAATCCCAGCAAAGTTCAGACACACATCAACATACTTTCAAATTACATGTGGACATACATGCCTGTATGGATAATGTAAAGAGTTCATCCATCCGACTGGCCTGTTGGTCTAGTGGTTAGTGGCCCTGACTGCTATGCCGGAGGTCGTGGGTTCGATTCCCACCCAGGACAAATGTTTGTGTGATGAGCACGATCATTTGTTCTGTGTCTGGGTGTAATTTATCTATAATATGTATGTATTTAGAAATATATAAGTATGTTTATCAGTTGTCTAGTACCCATAACACAAGCTCTGCTTAGCTTGGGACTAGATGGCGTTGTGTGATAGTTGTGGAATATTATTATTATTTTGTGTTACTCGAAAACCAACCTTACAAAAAACTACGTATAGCTGCCCTTTTTCGCCCCATTCCTAAAATCTACAGGATGACCACATTTTGACCTACCTGGTGGATTTTTCGAAAACTTTCTTACACATAACCATTATTCTGAGAACATCGAACAGGACAAAAAAAATCTATCCAATTTAGTGCAGTCATTTGGCAGAGAGCAGTGGTGGCCCAATGGTATCGGCACCGTCTTACGAGCTGTAGGTTGTCGAATCGATTCGGACCCAGGCAGACACATTACTTTGTGTAAATAATATATTCACGTCTGCTCTCAAAACGGTGAAGGAAAGCATCGTGAGGAAACCGGCGTGTCCTAGAACCAAAATTCAAAGACATGTGACATCTACCAACCCGCTCTAGGCCTGTGTGGTGGATTATGGCCCACTCCCTCCCTCTCATAAAGACGAGTTCTGTGTCCCAGCAGTGGGAATTTTATAGGCTGGTGATGATGATGGAAGTTATGTGCGGACAGACAGACGATGACTGTATTTTATCTATACATATAATAAAACTGTAGAAAAGTAATTTTTGTACATTAAAAAAAAACTTTTTTTGAGTTTTTTTTTAAAGCCAGGTTATCAAAGGACAACCAATAGAACCCATTTCTAGCATTTTTAGAATTTTTGTCTGTTTGTCTGTATGTCTGTTTGTATGTTTATTTGTTCGGGCATCACTTAAAATGTACGAAAGCTCTGTAGATAACTTTAATACACAACGACTGACCGTACCTTGAAGTAACGTTTAGTTTGTTGTTTCATCGGAATCGGTTCAGTCTATCAAAAGATATTTGAATTTAAAGTGTTCCAGAAGTAAAATTACGGTCAGTTTACGCCGAGACGCGTAGGTCAGTAGCGCGATCTAGCTTCGAATGGAAAAACTACTTATTCAATTAATAAACTTAAACATAATTATTTCAACGCACGGCAGATGGCGTTTTAAGAAAACCTGGAAACGAGGTGTTATTGAAGTAACATTGTACGGTATTTTGTTTCATCGTAATCAATTCAATTGAGAGCAGTGGTGGCCCAGTGGTATCGGTCCCGACTTACGAGTTGTAGGTCGTGGGTTCGAACCCCGCCAGGCGCATTACTTTGCGTAATTTATTTCATCACCAATTCACCACTGCTCTCCAAACGGTGAAGGAAAACATCGTGAGGAAACCGGCATGTCCTAGAACCAAAAATTCGAAGACATGTGATATCTGCCAACCCGCACTAGGCCCGCGTGGTGGATTATGGCCCACTCCCTCTCACAGAGAGGAGGACTGTGTCCCAGCAGTGGGAACATTATAGGCTGATGATGATGATGAATCATTTCACCCGAAATTAATTAAAGCGATTTAAAGGAATCGAACATAATGGAATGGAATGCACTGGACTGGACTGGAATGGAATGGACTGAACTGGACTGGACTGGACTGGAATGGAGTGGAGTGGAGGAATGGACCGGAATGGAATGGAATGGAATGGAATGGAATGGAATGGAATGGAATGGAGTGGAGTGGAGTGGAGTGGAGTGTAGTGGACTGAAAAGGAGTGGAGTTGACTGGAGTGAACTGGACTGGAGTGGAATGGAGTGGAGCGGGTGGAGTTGAGTGGAGAGGGTGAAGTAGTGTAGAGCGGGTGGAGTGGAGTGGAGCGGGTGGAGTGGTGTGGAGCGGGTAGAGTGGTGTGGAGCGGGTAGAGTGGAGTGGAGCGGGTGGAGGGGAGTGGAGCGGGTGGAGTGGAGAGAAGCGGGTAGAGTGGAGTGGAGCGGGTGGAGTGGAGTGGAGCGGGTGGAGTGAAGTGGAGCGGGTGGATTGGAGGGGAGCGGGTGGAGTGGAGGGGAGCGGGTGGAGTGGAGGGGAGCGGGTGGAGTTGAGTGGAGCGGTTGGAGTGGAGTGGAGTGGAGTGGGTGGAGTGGAGTGGAGTGGGAGGAGTGGAGTGGAGTGGGAGGAGTGGAGTGGAGTGGGAGGAGTGGAGTGGGAGGTGTGGAGTGAAGTGGGAGGAGTGGAGTGGAGAGGGTAGAGTGGAGTGGAGCGGGTGGAGTGGAGTGGAGCGGGTGGAGTGGTGGGGAGCGGGTGGAGTGGAGTGGAGTGGAGCGGGTGGAGTGGAGTGGACAAGTTTATAAAATTGTTCCAGCAACCTTTTCAAAATCTAAATCTTACCTACATAATAATATAAGCTGAGCCCAAATCCTTATTTTTTGTAAATCTTTTTGTATTTCCGTTGTAGGTAAGTAGTACATGTTTCTTTGACAAAAAATCTAAGAATTTTATTTGTTTTGGAGTTTTAACTCTTTTTGTCGCTTTACGTTCACGCGCGCTGAAATAGGATTTAGAGTAGGTTCCATCAATTATTTTTCCATACCAACATTAATTTAATTCATTAAACAATATCGAATTCAAATCGATATACAAACTACTCTAATCCAATAGCAATTGAATGGTACTGCCTTTGAACAACAGAGGGTGTTTATTACAAACACGTTAAATATTCTTGAATTCGAAATACAGGGTTTATAAATGAAAAACGTGGCGATAATTAAACGCTTCGAACTAAAAAATTCATTGTTAAATTCCGACATCCACGCGAACGAAGTCGCGGGCACAGCTAGTACTATGAATAAATGTACGAGTATTATGTAGTATAAATTCGTCGTCTAAGTGTAGTATAACATAAAGAAATGATAGCCAGCTACTATTGCACCTGCTAGTCCCATTAAAAACCGTTTTTCTGCAGATGAGTTACAGGAAAACAGGCATGTGCAAATGCATTGCATTTTACTGTCACAGAGAATGCAGCAATACAATCGCAATTCGCATACTATGCAATATGATAGTTACAAAGCAGATCATGTTGTTATCATCAAACCACCAAATGAATCACCGGGGCATATGGCAATGCTTTATTGATAATTGGGGACATAAAGCCGTAGAACAATTGAACCCTATAAAGTTTCCACTTCTGGGACACAGGCCTCCTTTCTTTAAAAAAATAGTGTGCGACTTCATACGCGATTTTAGTCAATTTACATAAAATGTAATGTACTATTAACCTATCTCAAGAATTTGCACCATCTTTTCTCAGATCTTTGATCTGAGCATCTTTTAGTAAAAACAAGAGTCAAGAGTGAATAGATTACTTGTAGGCAAGCGTGCTTCACCATCGACCACATTATCGGGTGAGATAGTGAATAATGGTAACATTTCGTTAAATAAAAAAAAATATAAACCCGTAGAACAAAAATACGATCAGCATTTTTTTAAAGAAAAAAAAACAATAATAATAATATTTATTTACTCAAAAAAAAATTAAATACAGAGATACAGCTTTTGAGGACTTTACTTTGTTATCTAGATGGAAAATAGTATTTTTACACGTACTTTCATTACCTTCGGGGTTCCTAACAAATTCATTAGGGTTTATGATACTATTAAACAAACTTTATGTACGCAATCTGGTAGATATGCCGTAAAAAAGGACACAATTTAGGCTTAACCCTTAATTCGATATTGGGAAGTATACTGGACATGGACTTTGAAAAAATCTGATGCATTTATTTTAAACCATATTAAAGATTTTTTGCATCAGATAGGTTGGCTATGTCCTGTATTATTACCCTAAAAATAATTGTCAATGGACACCTGCACCCGGTCAGGCAGTAGTCTCCGCAATGTCAGGCAGGTCGAACGACGTTTACCCGCTCTTGGTAATTCTGGAATTACCCGATTTTTTTGTTCTAAAATAGGCAATGGTTTTTTATTTATACGTTTCAGATGGTATATACTAACGTATACACACACTGCAAGCATTGTATATATCTTGGATTTTGCAGTATTCTTTGTAAAACTTGCATGTCCAGTATACTTCCCATTGCCAGGTTTGCAGTAACTTAGTATGGTTTAGTTATGTCCAGTATACTGGACATTGCCAATGATACGGACATTTCATTTCAATATGATATTATGTAATTACGTTCATGTTATGTGTGTAATTCATAATTTCTTGATAACTTACATTCATATAACTTAAAAGTATTCAAAAAAACTCAACACGCCTCAAAATAAGTGACAAATAAGCGCGCGTGAACAAGGGATGGCACTCCTGAAGACAGTTTTATGGCTCCATAGGTGCTAAAAACTGTTCTTTCCTGCAACAAATGGCTGCATAACTACCATGCCAACTGCAGTAATACTTATAATACTTCAAATAATACCTCTTGGCCTATTCTCTTATCAGGAAGCAAAATAAGCTGCTTTATTACATATGCACCTATACCCTTTGGGCAAAACCTACACCTGTATACTGAATCAGCCGATAGAGATTCCACCACTTATTGGTTGCTTGCTATATACGGATACCAAAAAGATTAATTTTCAATAAAAAATACGAAATAAAACAAAAGGGGACAGAAATTGGGCCAATAAATAATTAACTTAGTACACACCTACACAGGATTCTCAAAAACCAATATGATTTAGAGCTGGTGTTATTCTCTATTGCCCTCAAGAGGATCTTTGACATATCTGCTATTAGGCACTTACATCTCGACCTTCCAGTGCGAGTGAGCTGCCCTTACAGCAGCCTCAACATCTGTCAGGCCACTGTGAATGCAATACTATGGTATGCGATTTCTATTTGAGAGCACAGCCATATCAAAGCTCTAAAAAGCAACAAAACTAACAGCAATCTTATCCTAAAACCCTGTCCTCGACGGAACACCTTCCACTGGATCGAAGGTCACAGTGAATCTTAGACAACGACTCCTCATATGAACTTGCTAAGATATATTCCGAAATTGTGTGAATCCCAAATTCGCTTCTCCCCTTACTATTGTCAAGTTTCTTACATGAATACGCTAGAGATGTACAGAACTCAAAGACAGATCCATGTTTTCTGAAATGCGAAGCCTTTTTGCCTTCTTTAACATTCCTAACAAAAAAAACCGTTGAAAAGAGGGATCATTCTTCAAAGTTGAGCCTTCACGACACTTCTTTACTTTAGGGCGGATTAAGCATGACTTTGTAAGCCAAAACGCATCGAACATTATACATTAAATAGCATATTTGCATAAAATAGAGTTTTTACAAAAGTAAAAAAACATACCCTTAATTCGACAATGGGAACTATACTGGACATCAATATTTTTTGTTACTTTTCAGAGAACCTGGCAGTGTCCAGTATACTGGACATGCATTTACTGAAAATCTAGATATACTAGATTTTTTTCATTATTTTTCCTGGTTTTAGGAATATCCAAGGATGACATAAATAAACAAAAAAATAAAAATTTCGAGTATTTTTGCTCTTGCCGAATTAAGGGTTAAAAAAAAGAGAATTCAAATAAATATAGTAGGTTATATCTGTTTTACAAATCGCGTGTGCCCATCGCGCCGCAAAATAATCTGTACGATATTTATGACTAACATAAATTCCGTACCTATATAAAAATCAGTCTCTTAATTTATAAAACTTGTTCAAATTAAACAAAACAACAGTTATCATCACATTAATCAAATCCACTGGTTATGTATTAACCGGATTAGTACCTACTCGTATTAATATGATTCGTTCATAAATAAAAAATACAAAAAAAAATATTCAGAAGAAAACTTTGAATGAATTTTGCAAAGAAGGAAATTACTTATAGACAATTTATTAGATTCATAAAATATGAATGAATAGACAAAACGAATATTTGTCGTATCATATTATTATTATAATTAATTTATAGCTACAAATGTATTAAATCAAATCATATCGTAGGCTCAAAAATACTTGGACCATAGCCAAAAATAACAAATGAACAACAAACCGTTCAAAAAATTACCGCCCGTATTAGGTATGCTAATATCTCGTAATTTCAATGTTTGCCGACCCGACCGCACTAAAGTGCTTCATTGGCTATTCAGCTCCATGAAGCCGCTGAAGCGCTGAGTGAAGTCCGACAACTAGTTTCAAATTGCTATTTACCGCAAACAAGAGTACTAAATTAAGATGAGCTAACTGCGTGCCGACCGCGCCGTTCCAGCGCTGAAAGTTACTCGTCCCTGACGCAGCCAACTCTTTAGCAAAACTTACTTTCGCTAAGTTCTTGGTTAGCGTAAATGAGTGAGATCGTTGCACTACGATAGCGTTGAAGTGAGAAAGAGCGACCGTTCTTTCAAGCGCTTTGTAATTGGAAATTAAAGGCTACTTTTTATTTGAGTTTTCTTTTAGGGGTCTTGAGTTAACTTTTCATTGTATAACTTTCGTAGGCGTATTATTCATTTCATTTCGTGAATTCTTGATTGGTCCTTTTATTTTCATTGCTTTTTCTATACTATTTTTTTTTCTCTTTAACCTTTTAACTGGAGAGCTAACAAAGGTGTTAACAGTCCCGTTTTAATCTTTCAAATAGTTATGCAAATAACTCAATTGAAGTCGTCGTCGTTCTGTCAAGGAAAAATATTGTTTCCTCAAAAATCACAATAGTCTGCCAATTATTATTAATCAATTATTCGCACAATGTTATAATCATAGCTCGGAATAGGTAGAGCTATCTAAATTCCTTGACCGCAACATGGATATTCCACGGGATTCCGACTGATACTAGAAAAACCAATAGCGGGGTGTTTCCGTCGCTAGAGTGATGCCTGATACGATACCAGTTTTTTGTCTATTTCTACGCCACTAGAATTCAATTCTTTACCAACAGTAACTTGTTGTCTCACTCCAAATCCCAGGACTCGGGGAACATCTATATTATTCTTACCTATATGGCAAGAACATAAAACAGCTCTACCTATTCCGATCTAAGCTATCTTAAATAGCCTTATCATATAGATAAAAAATATCCACCATCACCTCTGGCAATCCACACATTCTCTAAACACCTAGATAGATAAATAATAGTACCACTAAATTTTTGTGTCTAGAATATTCAATTAATTAACTTACACGCAACTTTTGTCCAGTTCTTCTCGAGTGAGCGCAAAAGATATTTCTGGAGAACTTAAAACCGGTAGTGCCATCGAACATCTTTGCAGAAGATCCTCCTCACGATTGCAGTGGCCTTTGAGCGCTCCAGCTGAAAAAAGAAGAAACAATAAAATATTTTCACGTTCGTTCCGATTCGAACCCATAATAAATATTGCAGTGTTTGTATATTTGTACAGGTGGCGAAGCGAAATATCGCCAGCCGGCATTTTTTTAAATAAATTATTATGACACTTTCACCCATTTTGGTTTTCTGTATTTATCTTTAACAATTTAGGCTGCCGCAAACATTAATTTCGAAAGGGTAATAGAATTTTTATGTAACACAAAAGTACTAAGTATAAAAAGGTTTATTTAATACTAACAAAAACAGCTTTCTTTATTCTGTCCCAACCCAAAGTATTAATCTTTCTGACCCTGTAAAGTGGCAGAGAACAAGTAAAATAACATCTTTTACAGAATATTTCAGTGTTTCTCGTGTTTAGTTAGGTGAAAAGTTTAAATTAACTTTCCTCTTTGAAGTTTATAGAAACTTATAATTCGGAGCCTACACTGGG
Organism: Agrotis clavis; assembly: GCA_954870645.1. NCBI lineage: Eukaryota > Metazoa > Arthropoda > Insecta > Lepidoptera > Noctuidae > Agrotis > Agrotis clavis. Next base: position 16,227,214 of record OX940920.1, read on the forward strand.
ATTCATAATAGGGTAGATATCTTTTAAAAGGGACCCAAGGTAGTACAATTAGAAGACTTAGCAAAGAATTACTTAATTGGCTGGTTAATTAAGGAAAATCTATTGTTACTGCGAAACATTGAAACTCTTTCTGACATGATTCTTCGCTATAGACCACCTGTTGTTTTAAATGTAGACATTAAAGTGGGGAAAATTGGACCTAAAATATGTAGATCCTTGCGATTTTTTTTTTTTTTTTTTTTTTTTACGTGGCAAAATCATCAAATGAGTCCTCCAACCCCGGGCAGGGCGGGAGGGACTGTCAGACTTCTACTGACTAAAATCCACGGTGTCCTTCAGTAGCCTGTTATGTTCCGGGGTCACGGTAATGAAACAATCCCGCGACCCCGGCAGGCTTTGGCCCTCTGAGAGGGGGCCCCGTCATTATGCTGACGCTCTTTGAGGCGCGCGTGGGACACAACGCGCCGTCGACCCGGGAGATCCTTGCGATAGCTTCCGTTTGTTTTATGGCACCAAGAAATTGAATGATACATTACAATATGACCTTATGAAACATAGTGAGGTGCTTACAATGGCTAAACATTCACCATTAGCATAATGAAAAACCACGTTTTCTTGACTTTTGACATCGGTCTAACAATAACAGTTGTAAACAACACAGATTGGCTTATTAACGCAATAGATAAATCACACGACTTCATATTTACGTCATTAACGTGAGTCATATTGACTCTAAAGGGAATTATTTGTATTCGAGCTATCTCCCAGATTCACTTACACAAGATAAATTGAAATTTAATTTATCCGTTCTATTCTTGAGCAGCTGTTCAGCATTACTTTGTCGAACTACTGATAAATGATAGCCCACCTATTGGAAACCAGTGATGAACGATGGTTCTATTACACAGTGAGGCAGCAGCTGAATACTAAAACGAATGGCCAAATCGTCTTCAAAATCTCATCTATCTCTGTCGTATGGTGCTTCCATGATTTTTGTGTTTTATATGCAGGTGTTTCTAATACCGGTGGTGTATTTAATTTAACAGTTTGGTTTGTTCATGAAAACAGAAAACAAATCAAATAAATTAAACGCGGAAGAAGCCAGTAGGCATCTATTATGTATATTTTAGCCAACCTTGCTGCAAAACAGGTTTTGTAGTTAAAATTCTGCCAATCCTACGATATTTGTAAGTTATTTATGCTTGCTCAAATACCTACTGATGTTTTTCCTATGATCTGTCCTGTTGTGTTAGAAAGTGTTGTTATCTAGTCCTATTTGTGCGCATGCTCGCGTCACCCACGCCCGATCGTATTTCACGTGGCGTCCACGCAATCAGCTGTTTACTCGTATGCGATTGGATCGGAAAATTTTAGAGAACATTTACTTTGTAGAACTGTATTGCCCTTATTGTTGAGAATTCATTTCTATCGACAAATCAATGTGACCTCGATTTTTGTTCTAGTACTACAATTGTGTACTTTTCTTCATTGAATGGCTTTGATGGGACTTTTTGGAATCTTCCGAAAATTTTATTCAAAGGTTTATGAGTCAAAAAAATAAGGATAAATCCCTCCACAAATTGGCAATGGCCTTAAACGTCATCTGACATCTTGTATCCTGTCAAACAGGTAGTTATTTTTAACAGTGCCGTTCTTAGCACTATGCATTCCAATGGTGTAGTGGGGAGCCGAGCCCACCACGCCGACCGCTGCTATTGGCTGGCTCATATCGTACGATGTGTTTTGCATGTGTGCGTGTCGTGTATACACTGTGCCATACGCTCTCACTCAATCGAAGCATAATCGTCGGGCAATTTAAGAAGTGTAGTATAACACAGCAGCCTGATTGAATTGCTCCGATGCCATAGGAAGTCATACTTGCCTTGACATGGTGACGTGTGCTCTATTTGTTTTGATTCATCATTGCCCTCATATTAGAGAGTATTGAAGTCAACGCTTGCGTTGTATTTTTATTTAGCTTAGTCAGTTAGCATTGTGTCTATGTAGGTAATTCACACGGCTGTATGAGTTTTGTTATCTTCACTACCGGTATGTAAGTTATTGAAACTGAGTGTAGGTAACATTTTCTTACAGGACACGATGATGTAATCTTACGATCATCATTTGACAACGTTTTGATCTTTCGGAATTTCTAGAACTTTTCCAATACGCCCTTGATTCAATATTGTAATGACTAATGAACCATATAGGTACAGTTCATTATTATATTAACAAAGAGACCCTATAAGACATTGATGACTTCATCCTGCAAATATCCGAGAGCCTTATTAGAGCTCCTTATAATGTTCCATCGAGATTAGAAACAGTATTCCACAGGCACCCGTTTGTGAGCGCTTGATAAGTTGCCGGATTATAAGTCTAGAAAATTCTGCAGTTTTAATTTAAAATGCGGTTTGTTACTGTTTGAATTTAATTAATCGCATTTGTTGCCACATAAAATACATACGAAACATTAAGGGTCTAATAAAAGCCCTCCGACAAAATTAATCCCAACAGTACACTCCCAGTTTAGATTTGTTTAATGAATACAAAAAGAAATGTCATTTTAGAAGTTAAAACTACGTTAAAATTCTAAACAGAAAACCTGTTCAATGTCGATGATTTCATCGACAAAATAATTTCGGCAACATGACAATAATAAGAGTGTACCTTTTGAAGAAACCTTGTGAAAAACTTTTCAAAGATTCAAAGGTCAATAATGTTATTTCAGTCGAAAACTTACGGAGTAGAATTGGCTGCGAACGAGCAAAATTTTCAGGAAAATAACTGAAAATTTACTCTCTTATCTATTTTAAAGGGTTATATTTCTGAAAGATGACATTAATGCCAGCGGTTATTACACAAACCTACTATCTAGTGAGTGATAATGACATTGATAACGTTAGTAAATAATATTTAAGTCTACAGTAGGTTAGGCGTACAAAAGTTGTTTACATAAATATTGACTGGCCCATATTTGTTGGTGTTTCTTGAAATCACTCCAGTGATGAGCACTTAGTGCAATCATTTGTACCTAGGTAGGTACGTGTCGGTATTCAATTGAGCCGGCTGGAAATTTTCCTGACGTTTAAATATAGGTTCATCCACATCAAAGTATAATTAGTACTTCAGCATTAATTAGTTGCTCTTTGAATGCGTTCATCAAACTGGCAGGCATGAGTACGGAATTTTTCATGCGAATATAAAGTGGGTTAATTAGAAAAGAATATATAGCACATAGATATTTTATAACCTGGTACAAGAAATGGGGTAACTTTCCGGTTTTACGTTCATGTGGGATAATTTTTGTCCTACACGCCGGTGAAGCCGGCAACAGCTATTAAAACGTAATGCATAACAGAGACTTACATAATCAAAGAGTAGTCAAAACATTTCGGTGATGTGTTGTTTTAACTTTTTTCTTATCGATTTAACACCTCGTCTTCTTATATATTCTTTGTCGGCATAATTGTTATATACAGGGGGTTATCTTTTTTTATCATTAGTCATTGAACGTTTTAAACAGCCCACTGACTTATCTAAAATGGGTGGCGTGATCGGCTCGTGGTTTTATTTACATTTAGATTTTTCCCGCAACTTCGTTTACGTTTTCGTGATCAGCCTAGCTTTTCCTAACCACGTAGGGTCGGATTCCTGTCAAACCTACTGTTTGCCTACTGTTTTCCAGAATTGCCCAGTTTTCGTATAAGTTAGTCTATATCAGCGTCTGAACAAATGTGCGAAATTTCAAAAGTGTATGTACCTATGCATGTTTTTATGTTTGTGTCGCATATCGTAATTCTTTTTTTTTTGAACTAGGTATTGCTCAACTTTGGGAATACTGCAAGTTTCATCAAAATCGGTTCAGTAGTTTTTGAGATAGGGAATTTTTTATTAGCTTATTGTATAAGTTTCTATCCGAAGAAGTCACTGTAGCGACAGTTTATAAATTGGTAGTTTTTAGCTTTTTTTAAGCTACTACTCTTCCCTTGTTTGTAAAGCTACCTAAGTCTGAATTATGTGTACCGATTGTTATATTCTGTTCTATAAGTGTTGCCAAACAAAGATGTAGCTGAATAGCCAGTATTTTATACGGATAGAGCCTACATGACCTTTAAAAACCAGTTAGTACAATATACTTACTTAACTAATTCATTCCTTCTTAAAAATATAGGTTGGTAGACTTTTGGAACACATTTTGTCCAGAAATCCTAGGGTGAATTTATTTAAGAACAAGTATTTCTGGAAAAAAATAACAATCCCGACTGGTGGGGATTTTTCAGTGGCTTTCTTTGAAATAACATGTATCGCGTCATGTGTGGGGTACTGCGGAAGATTATCCCCTATTTATTGTAAGTCCTCCCGATCTTAGGAACAACAAACATAGAAGCTCACATACAGAAACAACCAGACCCGAAACAACTTGTTGGTCATACAAGTATTTCGCTACCCCCACCGAATAATATCGTAATGTGATATAACGATACTTTGCGTTTTATTGCATATTCATCATGTAGGTACTCTCTTACACCTTGTCAATTTTTTTCACATTTTTCCTACGAGTACTTTACAAATTAGTATTTTTTTAATAACCATAGCCCTAATATTCCGTTACAGATTTATTGTACTTATTTACGTGAATAACATCGCTTCTAGTGATTACGGATAGCACTGCTAATAAGAATTTCAATATGTTACGATAACGATATTATTCGAGTAAGAACAGCAAACTCGTTCTATAGTAAAGTTTTTTAACAATACTATTCCTGTAGAGATTTTATTTCAAAAGTACGGTAATGCTGGTTACTGTTTAATAACGTATTTTTAAAAAAATAGCAATTACTTTTGCAATAGTTTACCGAGGTGATATCTACACTCAATCTACGATTGCTGTATTATCTATCATGCATTACGCATCGCTTTCTTTTTTCCTAATGATAAACAAAGAGATAGAATAATATCGAGTATGTGGCGTTGGGGGGTGGTAACCCCCCAACGGACATTGGCCCTGGTAACACACAAAATCCGCACACTGAAGACCGATGAGAAAATTTTATCGAGCTGGAGGAAGAATTGAGCAAAATGTAATGAAATCCGAAGAGAGGGTCAGGATACGATAGTTCTAGATTCCGGCAACATGCTCTTCTACCGGGAAGGAGACCGTTAATCCCAGGGTGGTGTTGGATTTCTCGTCCGCGGGTCCCTCATCAACAACGTTATGAAAGTCGACAGTTTGTCGAGTAGGGTAACACACACTTTATACTTACAATAATCAACCGGTATTCGTTAAAGGTCATAGAGGTATATGCGCCGACCTCGACACATTTTGATGATGAAGTAGAGGCATTGTATCAGGAGATATCCGAGGCCATACATACCTCCGAAACATACTTCACCTTTGTTATGGGGGACTTCAACGTGAAGGGCGCACGGAATGGCGATGAGTTGACAGTGGGGCCATTTGGGTATGGGCAGCGAAACCATAGGGGCCAGCGATTGGTCGACTTCATGGAAAAGGCAGAACTTCATTTAATGAACTCCTACTTCCAGAAGCGGCCATCCAGGAGGTAGATGTGGATGAGCCCCGATGGTACTATCAGAAATGAGATTGACTTCATCATGAAGACCAAGAGGCGAATATTCAGTGATGTCTCTGTGATCCCCAAGGTAAAAACCGCTAGCGATCACAATATTAATGTGAAACTTGAAAGGTCTCGTCTGGTAAAGTCCACGCTCCGACCTGGTCCTGCCCACATCCAGAAACCCGAAGATTTTCAACTCGAACTGCACAATCGCTTCCAGTGCCTAACCGAATGCGAAACTGTGGACTAGATTAACAATGGGTTGGTGGAAACTGTCCAAGCTGTGGGGTTTTTTAAGACCCGCGCCGCAATAAACCTCAAAAGCTCTCGAACGGAACCATCAAGTTGATGCAAGACCGAATCGAGATGAGGCTGCAATCTTCAGCTGATATGTCGGAATATGCAAACTCAATAGACGAATCTCTAAATCAATGCGACGTGACCTGCGTGCCAATAGTGCGGCACGGATCAAAGAGGTAATCGAGCGGAACCAGGGCTCAAAAGTCTTCGCAAAAAATTCGACTATTGGGCAAAGCCAAATTTTAATTACGAAGCTGAAGATTAATGACGGCAGCATCATTTCGACGAAACCGGAGATTCTGAGAGAGCTTGAGAGGTTTTACGGACATTTATACACATCAACACCCAGTGTCGGTACGGCTCGATACGCAAAAGCTAAACTGACTCGACACTGCACTGAGGATATCCCGGACATCAGCCTGTATGAGATTAGAATGGCTCTTAATCAGCTCTAGAATAACAAGGCGCCGCCGGGTGAGGACGGAATCACAACTGAACTTCTGAGAGCGCGTGGAAAACCGGTACTTTTAGTCCTCCAGAAGTTATTTAATTCCGTTATGTTTGAAGGTACTACACAGGTTGTTTTCAAAAAGGGTGACAACGCCTTGCTGAAGAACTACAGGCCAATCTCACTTCTGAGCCATATAAACAAGCTGTTCTCAAAAGTCATTAAGAACCGTCTCGAACGCAAGTTTGATGACTTCCAGCCTCCCGAACAAGCCGGTTTCCGAAAAGATTTTAGTACTATAGACCACATACACACGCTCCGCCAGATTATACAGAAGACGAGGAGTATAATCGGCCATAATGTTTAGCGTTTGTGGACTATGAAAAAGCCTTCGATTCATTCGAAACCTGGGCAGTATTGCAGTTCCTCCGACGATGACATATCGACTATAGGTATTTCGAAGTGTTGAAGTGTTTGTATAGAAACGCCACCATGTCCATCCGACTTCAAGAAGAGAGCAATTGCAGTAAAGCGTGAGACAGAGAGACGTTACTTCTCCGAAACTGTTCACGACCGCGTTGGAGGTCGTTTTCAAGCTCTTGGAATGGAACGGACTCGGCATCAACATCAATGGCAAATATATCAGTCACTGTCACCTTCGTTTTACCGATGATTACAGTCATCATAGCAGAATCGTTGGAGCACCTCAATGCTATGCTCAGCGACCTCAGTATCGTTTTCCAACGGTTCGGCCTTAAAATGAACATGGGCAAGACGAAAATCATGTCGAACGTCCATGTGGCACCCGTATCGGTTGTTGTTGGGAATGACACCCTCGAAGTTGTAGACCATTATACTTACCTTGGACATATTGTTCAGTTATACAGTTATACTGTAATGAGGTCACCCAAAGAATCCAACTCGGATGGGCAGCGTTTGGGAAGCTACGTGATATCTTCTCATCAGAATCCCACAAAGGTGTAACCAGCGTGTGTTCCCAGTGAATACGTAGGGCTCCGAAACGTGGTCTTTCACTGCTGGCCTTTTAGACACTCGGAGTTTCTTTGCGGGATAAAAATCCGGAACACGGATATTCGGCGAAGAACCAGAGTCACCCACCGTAGCTCATACAATTTACAAGTTGAAGTGACACAATGGGCAGGCCACATCGCTCGTTGAACTGACGACTGATGGAGAACAAAAGTTCTCGAGTGGCGACCACGGACCGGAAGACGCAGTGTAAGCCTCCCACTAGGTGGACCGACTACATCGTGAGGGTTGCGGGCAACCGATGGATGCAAGTAGCGAATTGTCGTTTGGCGGGGCAGTCTAAGGGGAGGCCTATGTTCAACAGTGGACGTCTTCCGGCTGATGATGATGATGATGAGTGTTCTTTTATCAGAAACCCATAGTTTTATTGAAAGTTATATTTCTAATAATGGATATTACTTAACAGGCAATTTAAGAATAAAATAGTATTCAAACAATAATATAAATTAAAATGTATATTTTATAGGCGAAAATCCCAGTAACAGTCAATTACCGTTTATGTTTGGATGTCATTTTTTGACGAATAACATTGTAGTATACTATTATTGTGCACGCTGTCTTTTTGTTTTTACGCGAATAATATCGTTATGTTTTGTTGCGAAATAATGTTTTTCTAACGTATCCAGTAAAATATATTTTCTTTAATAACTCGGTCCTAATAAAATTAAAATTTAATATGTTTATTTAGAATGATTCTATAAAAAATTAACTTTCATTTGATATATAAATCATCCTCTTAGGTTGGATAATTTTTACAATAATCATAAAAAACACTGTTTTATTTTTCCTGTAAAATTTGAATTTATCGATTACGATATTATTCGGTGGGGGTAGCGATTTGCTCCGTTCGGGGATCGTACCCGCAACACGGAAGGGATAGCAGGGCCTAAGAATCCTAAGATATGTTCATGATAATGTTCTGATAAATTCGTTGGCTCTCTTGTATTATGCTTTACTTTTATCTAATTTTCACCTCAAATTAACGACTTATCGTAAAAAATATCCATAAAAACCTAATCAAGTTTTTCATGAAAACATTACGACCGACTCTTTGAAAAAAAAATACAACGATTGGACTGTTGGTAACACATATCGATATAAACATTATTTCACTTCAATTGACACTGATGTTACAAATTGGCCTCGTATCGCAAATCTTTTATTTTATCAGTACCTAAAGGTAATATTTATCAATCGTCGAATTTTTACAAAAAATCCCACCTAAGTAATCTACTAGAGATGTTACGAATATTCGCATTCGCATTCGCAAAATTCATGCGAATATTTTGCGAATACGAAAGCCTGAAGAAATACCAATATCTGGTACTCCTTCTTCCACACACTCCATTCATTCTTATCTTTTGTCGTTCTCTCCATTCATCTTTTGTTTAATCTGCCTTTATCTCGCCATTCATTAACATTAATGTTCATCATCATCAAATCAATCACAATAATTAATCATAAATATGACATATGACCATGCTAAGATAAACGTGTTTCTGTCTGCTTTTCTTTCACTGACGCCATTCTTAGAACCACTCTTATACAGGGTGAATTGTTCAATGGGGTGTGGATGGCTAAATCCGAAACTATGAGGAATATCGAAAAACATTGAAAGGAGTCTCGAGGCCAATTTTGACGGAAACTAAAAATGCATCATGGGATTTTAGCAGAATCAGTAATCCTGGCCAGGAATCGAACCAGCTGGAGCAAGGATCAAATTCTGGTGAAGTAAAAATGCAGTTTTAGTTTTCGTCAAAATCGGCCTCGAGACGATCCTTTCATGGTTTTCGACATTCCTTTTAGTTTCATAAGGCCAACCACGCCTAGTTAAAAAAATCACCCTTTTTTTTTTTTTTTTTTTTTAGCGTGGTAAAATCATCAAATGAGTCCTCCAACCCCGGGCAGGGCGGGAGGGACTGTCAGACTTCTACTGACTAAAATCCACGGTGTCCTTCAATAGCCTGTTACGTTCCGGGGTCATGGTAAGGAAATAATCCCGCGACCCCGGCAGGCTTTGGCCCTCTGAGAGGGGGGCCCCGTCATTATGCTGACGCTCTTTGAGGCGCGCGTGGGACACAACGCGCCGTCGACCCGGGCATGGTCCTTGGTCGGGCAGCGAGTTGCCCTTTACTCGCTGCCCGCATGCCCGCGCCTACGGTGGCCGGAGATCATCTGCTGACGTCCAACGCCGCGGGCGCCTACCACTGCGGTTGGGGCGGAGGGAGGACGCTGTCCTCTCTCGCTCGCGGCCCGCCTCCTCCTTCACGAGCATTACTGCCTCGCAGAAGGAGCAGACCGCTTCCCACTCCGTCTCGCCCCAAAAAAAAAATCACCCTGCATACTTTTTCCATTCTCGTTACAGACAGGAAGTAAAAAATTTTATAAAAATAAGTTAAAAAGTTACATTAAAAAGTGTTTCTTTTTGTATTTTCTAAATTATCAAAAGTAATTGATTTAAAACTGAAGCGAAGCGAATATTGGAATTGAATATTCGCATCCGCATTCGCATTCTCGAATGTCAAAAATCAGATATTCGCAACATCACTATAATTTACTGTTTCAAAAAGTGTCAAGTGCCAGAAATAAAGAATATTTTTAAGCAACTACGGAATTTTTAAATCTGTTCTAACTTTTTAGGTTTTAAATAATTCATTCAAAATTCAAATTAATAAATTATTTAATAACAGGAACTATTTATTGAACACAATGAGGTAATAATGATAAGGAAAGAGGAAAACCCGGTGAGAAAAGAAAAAGAAACATTACCTATTAAAAAAGATAAATTAATGACCTTTTTTTTCCACTAGCTATATTATTATTTTTTTGAATACTTGTGCTGAAAAACCATTAATTAAAACTATTTCTGGTGACCACTAAAAATAAATTTCCAATTTCCACAAATATTTTTAGCGTAGTAAAAAGACTTTAAAAGTTGCATGAAAGATTTTATATTACTGAGCATGACTGAGTTGGGAATCGAATTGGAATCGAATCAGGGCCCTTGCGACCACTAGACCAGATATATTTTTTTAGACCCTTTCTCACACTTGGCATAATTATTTTTTATCACGCTTATTTGTTTTTTTTTTTTTCAAAGCTTAATCCGGCTCTAAGAAGTCTATGATAGATTATCTCTACATCATATGTTAATCGATCAATCGTAATTAATTGGCCATATGCGCATTACGTGGATTTGCCGAGGAAAATTCCTGAACGATACTATCAAGATAAAAATTCGCAAACAATGTTGTGCTCGTAAGTAGACATACGACAGCCTTATCGATAAGCTATCGAAATTATATCAGCGTATTTTGATAACGTGACATTTATCATCACAGTTTGATGGTCAGTTATATCGAGACTTTTCCTCATTTTTTTTATTAATGAAAAACTTCCTTTGTAAAACATATTTATGAAGACCGGATTATTACTTAATTTCCATTTAAATTCTTATGCTTTTATTTACCAGAATTTCGTGATTCCTCGTTGAACTATCAATCAAATTCAAAATAGTATTTTTCCAACATCCGCACTAAATTAGCGTTCATTTTATATGTAAATGACAAATGTGATGCCGCAATCGTCACATGCATACTCATTAAAAGTTTCGTCGCGCTCATAAATTATTAACTCCGTCAAATTAGGGCCAGATATAAAGATATGGAACTAGCGAACTATAAAAGAGGTGAAATCCACACAAAACGTTAATATGGAAACATATCAATGTCACAGTGTATAAAAGGCCGAATGATCGCGAAGCAAATCGTCCGTCCCGCCGATGTCTCGGCGCCCGCGGTCATTTGTCATAGAGCTCAGATGGGGTAACTTTTTGTTCAGACCGCTGACTTCATCCCAAGTTTTGAAAGGAAAACGAGCCTTATTATCACGCCCCGATACTAATGCCCCCCATTCTTACCGCTAATCGTCTCATTTGCGAATAATAAATTCGCAAAACTACAATTACGGCTGAATCATCATCTTTCTTTATGACGTGGCAGGAACATGATACATTATAGTTTGTGGCCATGATTGTAGGTACCTAACTGAACTGTGTTGTTTAATTACAATCACACAGCTCACACTAGACAAATTACTATTCTCGTTTATCTATAGGTACATATCAGATTTGCGCGGAAAATGTTTAAGCCAGCCTCCTGTGGGTAATAAATTTGGATAAAACAATTTCATCTGACTGGAATCGCACCCCAAACTATGCGGCTTACCTCATAAATCCCGATTAGCCTTCGGGTGAAAGAATGAATCAATAGATTATCCTGCAATAATATTTGTTCAACACATAACGCATGTATCTGTTTTACTAGATTGCGGGTCATTGCAAACTATTTCATTACATTAATAGCTTTTATTCAAACTGAGTTAAGTGTTAAATTCCTTTGTTCACGAACTTCTAAGTGAAGTGGAAACAATTAAGTCTTTGAAGAAAAACTATTTGAATCAAGTGCTTGGAAAACAAGCCAATTCATTCAATTGAAATGAGTTCAAGTAGGTACATATATCCTTCATAAAGAAAATTACTGGAGAGATAGTAGAGATTTTTTGAATTAAAATCCTGCAGTTAAATAAAAAGACAACTGTTATTGAGTTATGATAATTTGTTTCCCTTCCTGTCAAAAGAAATAAAAAATAAACAGTTCCTGGAGGTGTTATTGAAAATATTGCTGCTATGCAATCAGTTGTACAATGATTGATAGAATTATCAATAAATAATAAATTGCTAAGCTGACAATCTAACGCATAAGTAATAATATTATAAACAGGTTTATGACTTTCATTAATAACTAGACTTATTGAGTTTCACTCGATCACACAACAGTGATATCTAATCTGATGGGGATTATTATCGAAGATTGATACGGTTTGTGTTTTCAATTTTAAAATCGGTACAATCATTTCGAAAAATAAGGACATAATGTCGTTCGGTGTACCGCCAAAGAGAAAATGTTCATAAGTTCAAAAGATAAATATAAATATATTTGAAGTAAACTCAATTTAAATATGTATTGCTTTAATAATTATAGTCCCAACAGCATCGGGCGGAAAACGGGATCAAAGCTTCTGGATACTCCAAGAGATAATTTTATTATTATAGGTATCAACCCGCAAAAAGGGGTAGTATCTTTTAAATTTAATTATTAAATCTTTTGATATTTATATTGCGGTAAATTATATAATATTTGTTTTCTCGTAAATTAATTATGTATTACAGGATTTACCGGCAATGCAAATATAACCCGACGTTCATCACTCAAAACTTAATGAAGGGATTTAATTAAATTATGAATCCGTCGAGTGCTGCTCGAATGAAAAACTGGTGTGCTAATGAGGTTTTTACCAGAGGCCGGACACTGGCTGAAAACCCTGAAGAGACAAATGAAATAGGTCGTAACTCGAATAACTCTGCGCTCAAAACAAAACGAGTATTAAGTCGAAAGTCCTTCTTTTTAAAATATTAACTTCCAAGGGTTTGGGTCATTGGGCATCGTAATTTATGGCGGAACATACAATGCCTTTATTAATACTGTTTGCGTGTGTTTCGGATACCATTATAACATTATCTTGCCTCTTTCGACTTCGCATTAAAATATTTGAATACCTATACAGTAACTTTTACTTTCCCACACATTTTTGCGGATCATATTTTACGGAACACGCAAAAAATGCTAAAAGCGACGTAGAAATTGATCACTTCAAATCTGCTAACAATTGAACTGCCATTGGAAATCGCTACTCGTTTTACGTGCCCGCAGTTAAAATCGAATATTCAATCTATATCGTTTCAAAATTTTTTTTGATTACGTAAAGGCTTTAGGGACGCTAAATTGACCGAATTCATGCCGCGGGCTGGGTGTAATTTTCCTTTTGCTGGAGCCAGAATCGTGTATTGATACCTAACGTATACCTAACCTATTTTAACAATTCAACACACAGCTTGCTATCCAATTGTACGGAGGATTTTTTCCGAAGATAAAGATACTGAATTATGAAAATTTTGTTACTTTTTCAGATAAAGATGTTTGTAATTTAGGCGTTTTTATTACTGCAGAGATTATTGCTTTTTAGAAAGAGCACATCGGGTGTGGAGGAGCAGTCTGGAGGCCCAGTGGTATCGGGAGCAGTGGTGGCCCAGTGATATCGGTCCCGACTTACGAGTAGTATGGTCGTGGGTTCGAACCCCGCCAGGCGCATTACTTTGTGTAATTTATTTCATCACCACTGCTCTCAAAACGGTGAAGGAAAACATCGTGAGGAAACCGGCATGTCCTAGAACCAAAAAATTCGAAGACATGTGACATCTACCAACCCGCACTGGGCCCGCGTGGTGGATTATGGCCCACTCCTTCTCACAGAGAGTAGGCCTGTGTCCCAGCAGTGGGAACATTATAGGCTGATGATGACATCGGGTGTTGGATAATAGAATAATGAACACTGAAATGTAATCTTTTTTCTCATTAATTTGGATTCTGAAAATAGTAATGACTTGGCAGACCTGAATTTTTACGAGTACAACCTCTATTTTTCTAGAAGCCAATTAAACAATATTTGTCTTGCAAAATAAACAACTGCTACATTAAAAAACAAAAACTTGTTCAATAGAGTACCTTAATCCATTGCCAAAAAGGGTTTTATGTCTTGTCTCTTTAGGTAAACAGAGTAAAAGTCAGACATTCTGTGGTAATCGTACTTTAGTTGATTAAAGTAAAGTCAACCGGTTGAATTAGTTGACATTCATTTCATTTCAGTATACAATTATGCGAGTATTTACACGAGCGTATAAAGCAGCGCTTTTCAATGGGTCATCATCGATATTCATCACGGGGCTATTCAATCGAAGGATTAGGCGCACAATGCCACATTCGCAAAATGACATATTGACGCAAAATGACACATTCGCAAAATGTCATTTCTCAATATGCCACATTAGCAAAATGCCACATTCGCAAAATGTCATTTCTCAAAATGACACATTCTCAAAATGACACATTCTTAAAAGTTAAAGCCACTTAGTGACTTCAAGGCCAATGATTTATGTTAAAAAAAAACTAATTTAATTACGTTTATTTTAATATAAAATAAATTAAAAATGTAAACTGAAATACTATGTATTAAGGTAGGTATGTCGATAATAGGATAACATAGTCTAATTGTCATTACACTAATTTTATTTTCCTTGTGAGTAAATTAATATTTTTTTTTATTGGAAGTACTCATTTTTAATTTTTCTTTAACAATTTAAACATTAATAACGATTAGATGCAAGTGTAATACAATGATATATCATACATACGGGGTGGTCCAGGCCAAATGGATATAATTTTTTTGTAGGTAGTCTCTTTATGGACCTATTTGTACCCCGCCAGGAAAACTAAAACTTTTTTTTTTAAATTTTAATTGGAGTTTACGAAAAATCTGTTGATTTCAAGAAAAGTAATTATTCTTGCATTGATATGAAATTAAATGCACTTCTCAGTCTGAATTTTTTTCTTTCTGAGAGAGTGTAATGTCTAAGTAAGCACCTAAAATAAAAATATAATATAATTTTTCATTTAAAAAGTAAATAAAAATCATGAAAACATTAAAAGTGTTGATATTTCTAATATTACAAAAAAATCATATCTTGTAAGCGGGTGACAAGCGATTTTTTTCCTGGCGGGTACAAATAGGTCCCTAGGCCTAGGCGGACTATCTAAAAAAAAAATTATATCCCTCTGGCTTGGATCAGCCTGTATAATTAATGTCAGAAGAATAATAAATTAGAATTATGACTCAATCAAAGTAATTTTCCGCATGCGCCATGGTACCTTTGGGGTTAATTGATTTGCAACATGGATTTGCTTAATCAAGTCTAAAATCTAAAATCAAACAAATCTCGGAGTGGACTGACCGTTTATATTAAAAAAAACCGGCCAAGTGCGTGTCGGGCCACGCACAGTGTAGGGTTCCGTAGTTGCCCATCAAAACACTTATGCGAATTAACTAAACTGATTCGCTGAATTTAATTTTAAAAAGAAGAATTTTCAAAATCGGTCCAGGAGTCTTTGAGAAATCGGGGAAAATACATAAAAAAAAAGATTACGACGAATTTAGAACCTCCCCCTTTTTTGAAGTAAGTTAAAAATAGTTGACGATAAAAACCTACCTATCCCCAAAAAACAGCTGTAAAAATAAAGTTGACAAACTTACATTTGCAGTTAAAGAGCATGTTCTCCGATACATTTTGTTTAGGAAAATATGTTATCCAAGTACATTTTATAAGTTGGTCGACTATTACTCGTAAAGTTGTAAAGCCTACTTAGTCATGATAATTTTCTTTTAAACTTCGTTATATATACTACTATTGTGAATTTTTTCATACCCCCAAACATAACCGTTTAGCTGGTAGAGGGGGGGGACACTCGAGTCGAGCAAAATTTAGCACTTTAAAGCTTAATATTTCACAAACGAATTTTTTTATCAAAAAATTGTTAATGGAAACTATCAATATTTTTTAAAGACCTATTTAATGATACCCCACACTAAGGGGTACGCGAGAAAAAAAAAAAACATCCCCACTTTACGTGTACAGGAGGTACCCTAAAAAAATATATTTTACGAGTTTTTATTTTTACCACTTTTTCGGCACAACAAATCCGTATATTTACACCAAATTACAGCTCTCTAGGACTGTGCGTCTCTGAGCTAAACTGCGGACAGACGGACGGACGGACGGACGGACATGGCGAAACTATAAGGGTTCCTTGTTGACTACGGAACCCTAAAAATTACTATGTCCCAAGTGACATTTAGATATTTTGATTGTATGACATTGTGCGAAAATGATATTTTGCGTGGCATTTTGCGAATATGACATTTTGCGAAAATGGCATTTTGCTAATGTGACGTTTTGCGATGTGGCGTTTTCGGAATGTGACAATTTGAGAATGTCGCATTTTGCGAAATTTGAAAATGTCATTTTGCGAATGTGGCATTGTGCGCCTAATCCCAATCGAATAGGGCATAATTGCACGCCACTAGCGTAGTACACACTGGGAAAAACATTACGGGTGGACGTATAATACGAGTATGACACCGTGTAGGTACACAAGTGTTTTTGTAAATACGGAAGATGTCGAAATGTTTGCTGAAAAACTTACAGTTTGCATTTTGTATAATTGGACAAAATGTTACCGTTATTTAAACTTGAAAGTAGTAACTATGTTTTCACATTTATTAGCTTAGTGATCATTGTGATCAACCAGAGTGCATTGCACAAGTCCAGACTAAACAAGATGTAATTGCTGCACGTTGTGTCATGCACAAATCAATTCAAATTCAATCAATTTATGGGAGGGACTTTACTCATCAATAGATTCGTCCGTAGCCGATACAGGACCAATAGAGTTTCATAACGTACAGTAACTGAACATTTGTAAATAAAACGAGAGTTCTAAATAACTGGAATTTTCAGTTAGCCTTAGTTTGCGGAAAGATCAAACAAGATGCCATGTAGTCCGTTCAAAAGCTAGGTATATCGTGAGTTATAATTAATACATTTGTTGCTAATAAACACCACTTTATTGAACGTGGCCCTATGTGCAAACGTGTACTAACAGCACATTTACTCAACAGACGGAATATTAAATATGATCTAGTGAAGCGTATCAATGAGAACGGTAAGCGCGTCACAGCGCGTAGGTGTTTGGACGGTAGCCCGAAGACACTGCCACGAAGTGCCACGCCTCGAGTTATAAGCATCCATGAGAAAAGTAGCGCATCGTCTTATCGTCTATGCTATGAGGTTACAATGAACTTGCGAAGTGGCGCTAATGTTTTTATCGCGACTGTACCAGCGCAGGGGCCTTTATTGCGATATAAATTTTTTTTAAAGGACTTAGGCACTTTGAAAAACCCGAAATGGCACAGAGGTAGCCGATATGGTAAATTTCTGACCGAATGGTGGGCCAAGTTGTGTGTGAGAAACCAAGACAGTCTGAAAGAAAACGTGTTGAGTTAACGCTATCATCAAATTCATGGAAAACACTTGAATGAGCGCAAGGCAAGTAAGAAAAATATGGTAGAAGAAAAATAAGACGTAATACCCTGCAGTGGGTGATTCCTTCATTTGAAATAATTAGTCTTAACCCCGACCAAACCCCGACTTATTCACGAGTAACCAGTTTTCTGATTCCTGAAGCATACTTGGAAATCGTATGTTTAAAATTATAGACGATTTTTATGGATCTCACTTCTTCTTTCTTCAAAAAGATCTTGCCCCACACCACCCCACACTAGGAATTTCCAGTTCTTTTTTTTTCAAATTTATAAAACTAACTCCCTCTCACAAAGAGGAGGCCTGTGTCCCAGCAGTGGGAACATTAATAGGCTGATGATGATGATGATAAAACGAACAGTTCAAATTGTTTTAAACAAGTGTTTTTTTTTTTAGTTCTTGGTTTATTTTCATATTAATTCCACTTTATTTGTTGATGTCTAAATGTATAAATCAATTATGTTTCATTTCTAGACTACATCTTTTCAAATTCGCCCTTTGTAATGAAAAGTAATGATATAAATTAAAAATGATCAATGGAAAAAAAAACATGGTGATGTTTTTTTTTTCTAATATTTTAAGTAGGTATTATTTTTCATTACAATGCCAATAAAAGTTAAAAATATGACATAGCAATGGCATTAGACTCAAATGGTTATAAGTCAATCTATTTAGACTCCTGAGTATTAATTTATTTTCATTTTATATGCATTCATCCGCCTTGAAAAGAAGTTGAAACAAGAAATAAAAACACTGTTTAATTTCAAACTGTTTTAAACAGGTGTTTTAAAACAACTTGTTTTAATCATGCCAACCCTGGGAATTTCCCCTTTATCATGGGCAAAGCACAAACAGAAATTCTGATTCTGTCTATTTTGTTCATACTTAGTTGAAATACTGTTGACTGGCCTGTTGGTCTAGTGGTTAGTGACCCTGATTGCTATGCCGGAGGTCGTGGGTTCGATTCCCACCCAGGACAAATGTTTGTGTGATGAGCACGATCATTTGTTCTGTGTCTGGGTGTAATTTATCTATAATATGTATGTATTTAGAAATATATAAGTATGTTTATCAGTTGTCTAGTAGGTACCCATAACACAAGCTTTGCTTAGCTTGGGACCAGATGGCGTTGTGTGATAGTTGTAGAATATAAAAAAAAAAAAAAAAAAACTGTGTCACACACAACAGTTGCCCTAAAAACCATGCAGAGCAGATTGTTACTTGTTACCTATGCATAATTTTATCGCCACAGTGGTAATTTTTCGATGACGTCAGTAGTATCATAAAATGTTCAACGTATTTTAGTGTTCTACGTGTTTGTTCTATGTTTTAGTCTTATTTATAGCTTTGTTTGTCCAGTGAGCATAATTATTATCATTTTTAATTAACCTTATCAAGTGTTTTTTTTTCAGGTTCTTTGTAGTTTAGCGTAGCAATAATATTCATATTATTCCAGTTAAGTTTACAAGCTTTTATTCAAATTCTGTCTGGATTTCTATAGGTCAGGCTATTTAACCATCTCAAGAGACGGCCCACTTATATAGGTACGTTTAGTGAACAGTTGTTTTCTTTTTTTTTTCAGACTCTATTATTAACCCGAACCTACGTTAAGAACAGTTTGACTTATTTAAAAATAGATCAACCCACTGTCGGTAGCTACGTATTTATATTTTTTTATGTTATTACACAGAATACTGTTTCTTGGAACAATTCCAAAACGCCCTCTTGTTTCAACGTAGGTAGTCACATTAAATTATATTAAATTTTACCAACACGCTGAAACGGGCGGATGAATTCTAAATAAACTACACGTGTCTGGCTTGAAATCATTTATTGTAGCCGTTTGAATTAAGTGTTATTAACTTCTGTGATGTCATAAAGTCTTAGTACTTACTTAGATTAATCTGAATGCATACGTAGTAGGAGGTACAACAATAGTAGGTACTTAGATATTACTTGTACCTATTCTGTCATTACCGGCAAATACCTATTTACTATTCTCAGATTGGATGATACAGTATTTTTTTCAATTGAAAACTATAAAGAAATTGCGAATAATTTGTTAATTTGACTTCTAAACTACTTGTGCGATTGCCGTTACAATTGCTATAGGCAATTAATGTAGGTAATAATTAATCCGTAAGGTAATCCGCTCTCTTCGCGTATCTAAATGTCTGGTCATTTCAATTATTTAATAATATAAAAGCCGTTGTATGACATTGGACTTAGCTCAGAGTGTGCCTATTGTTTCGAATTCGAATAGGTACTTTCGAACATTTTTCAAAAGTTTTATTATCATATCAGTTCAGCCATTCAAGTTGTTTTATCCAGAATCACAATTATTAGGATATTGTTATACCTAATGGTGTAGGGTAAATACGCCATACGTCGGCCTCCCCCCAAACTTCGGCCCTCTGCACATTTTCAGCTTGCATTCATTTAAAACGTAATGAAGTGACATATTTGCTACTCGAATTACCACCTTAGTTCATACTCTATACGTACAACCCGTTATTTTCCTATTACGACACTCACTCTTCGCACACTGAGCTTCAGCAGCGATTGCGCCGTCGAAGCGTCAAGTTCATATTGAAAGTACCTTTCTTGCTGTGAATACCCACACTTCGGGGATTGATATTAGAACGGTAAAACATTCCTTTTTTTATTGTTTTAAGCTTTATTATCAGTAATTAGTAATTTTTACTATATTTTGAGACAGTTTTTTCAATGTTTAACGTATTGTTTTCAAAGAAAAATAGGAGGCCGCCAATAGACTACCAATTTTGAGTTAAAACCGGATTCTCGGCCATGGTCGACTTAAAGTAAATGCAGTCTGTTTTATAAATTCCAATTGTACTAATTCCATTGGCTTACTATGAGAATTTGCAACGCATATAGGCAAATAAATCTATTTTACGTTTAATCGCCAAATACCGGCCGGGGTGATATAAGTTGAATCTCGAGAAATAGTGTACATGAAATAGGGGCCGGTGTTTATTACCAAGCTCGCACGCTGGTAATGGTGGACTGTAATATTGTTGAACTCAATGGGAACACTAATAGGGTCGAAAATGAAACCACAATTGTGTTCTGATCTAAGCTGGTATATTTTAATAAAAAAAAATGAGAGACCCCAACCAAATCAATGTAGACAAACGATAGCGCGATCTATTTCGATGACAACGCCATCTATCGAGCATCGGGTCAAACTTTATGCACTTTCGTACATTATTAGGTTTCGTTACAAACATTAGAAATATAGAAATATTAAAGATCGTAATGTCGACCAGCCTCCAATTCGAGCCCAACTATACAGGCTGATTGCTTTTTATTATTTTCTCAAAATTAAATGTTCATTGTACAATTTAATTTATTAATAATATTAAGAGTTACGTTTAAATGGGAGGATAAAATTGGAAACATTTATGATAGTTTATTACGGTTTGGGAATATAAGATAAAAATTGCTCTTTGGAACTTGCTACCTAATAAAGCCATGTTAATTAGCTTAAAAAATATAAATGGTTGGTCGTGAATCTTTCATTCATTAATTAACCTGCATGTCACAAAAAGCTGCATTTAGAATTAATGATTTTAATTTAAGGTACTACAATGACAGAGCAGGGAGATCAAGGGCCTTTATGGAAACAGAAAATTACCTATGTAGTTACGATCGCAACTTTACCTAACATTATTTAAGTGCTTTAAAAAAAATACTTTACCTACTATTAAACAAAATTCGATTAATAATGTATACTTAGTGAGACTCCTGCCAAAATAAATCATATTAATAATATATGTCTGTCTTAATTTAAAACACCCTCTACCCGGCCGACATTTGGGAAAAACGCGACCGACCATGGGCCGTGAATGGCCGACTTTAGGGTTTTTTCGTTCTCGACGCATCTAAACCTTAGTACTTTTTCCTTGTAGTAGAAATGTCAACCTTAGCCCATAAACATGAAATAGGTTTAATAAACTATCCAAAACCACACTGGAAGCTATCCTTCGTTGCAAATTGATGGTTCCAGACCGATCCCAAAACAGAAAAACCGTAAGGGGGCCGACATTTAGCGTATTTACCCTACCTACTTGAAATGGTACATACCTATATAGGTATGCAGCGGTTAATGAGTAGGTTCTTATGAATTCAATGTCAATTTGTGACCTTTTTACGAATTATGTACCTACCTATATTTTTTTAAATGACATGTTCATTAACATAACGTTAGAATAAATAAAAAATGTGGTACCTAAATATTCCGTTTCGAGTTCTAATGTTATTTTACGAATTCTTATATTTTGATTCAATTGGGCCCCCTGCGGCCCTGCCCATTTCATTATTAAACCTTTCATCGTCTTTTTTATAAATATAATTTCATGGCAAGTTTATCTAACATATGTTTCTAATCCATTTATTTTATTGCAAGCCACTATAAATCAGTGGCATAGTAAGGTGGTTCAGTTCTGTTATATTACCTATCAAGTTTGTAATGATACAAGGATTACAAGGTCAAATCAATAAACTAGATGAACTCAACAAACGTGGCAGCTTCATTTACACATGTCAAAACAAAAAGAAATTAGCACTATTTTAAACAAAAACTATACATACGGTAACTTTATAGACATACGTCACTAAAAAGTAAAAAGATTTCATGTGTTTCACGTTCACCAGAGACTAAAATATTCTTTACTTATTTATACCTACATTTTACGAAATAGGTACCTAAATTATAAATTTTAGTATTCACGCACAAATTAACAGTTGATTAGGAAATCGTCCCATAGTAAGGTCAATATCCTGAATTTATAATACCTACCTACAAGTAATATAATACCTTGTACCTACCTACTCAAAGCTAATAAAATCATCCTTGAAACTAAACGTCTTACAATTCACTGTTATCCTTGAATTGAAGCAAAACAAAACCTTTATCTACTCATTATTTATTTATTGAAAGTTGCTTGCAAGACTTGTTACTTCATTATTCACATATTCCACACTCACAAGGTGTTATTATCTTGTTTCATAAGCTGAAAATTGCTCATTTGTATACTTCTATAATTTCTCACAAAACAATGGGAAGTAAATAAAAATAGAGCAAAAAATCTTACCCGTAACACTCAGCGATAAGATAAATAGCAAACAGCATAGATGAATGTCTCTAAACATCTTGAAGTTAATTATCACTTTCTTCGAAACTGAGTATTTTAAAATTTATTATTCAGTCAATAAATTACTTTATAAATACCCGGTTTTCCACTTTTATTATAAAACAATTTAGGCCGAACATCCAGAATATAACACTTTAGCTCGTGCGCTTCTAACGAAAAGTTACAGCAAGGTTTTCGTACTTAAATACGTGGTTTATAAGTTTTTGAGGACAACACATCTAACTCCACCTACACAACAATTTCAACTGGTTTGAAAGAATGAATGAATCATTCAAGCTGCTGTAGGCGAGAAGAGCGGGAAATAGAAACTCCTGCACGACCGAATGCACGAAAGAACGATGAATGATTTTGATGAGTAAGTTACATACGTGTATTGCTAGGCCATTTTATTTTTAAACATCGAAAACTGGAGTTTGTAATCTCAATAAAATAAAAGACAAGACTTGTCTTGTACTTTTTGAAAATCAAATGGCTGTGGAAAAACAATGGTGGCAAGCCACTACATTAAAAAAAAAAATGAATTTTCAATAGTGTCCACAGAACATATATACCCCTAAAGGGGAAGAATGACGACTCCGTACTAATTTTGTGAGGAAAATTTTCCTTAGCGACCAGCGCCATCTATGTTTAGCCCACGAAAACATGGCAGTAGAATCCAGGGCGGGAATTTCAAATACTACAAGTACTTTACAGGTTCTTTGTATTGCATTTTACACACAAGTACATTGCGCTTCTCGATAGTTTATTTCAAATTACTATCGAGAAACACAATGTACTTGTGCATAAAATGCTGAAAGATAATAAGTAAGGAGCAGATTAGTAAAACAAACGATTTCATTTGACTTCTTTATTCATATAACCTACAATGACTTATTTTACTAAGGTTCGGAAACCGATGTAAAGTGATGCTGGGATCTTTAGAAGGTGAAGTTCCACAAATAGCACAGATTCTAGTGTTTTCTTCATACGAACTCATCGGGAATAAGGCACAAAATCAACAAGAGTCACTGTCACAACACCGGGTCTATATCTCACAAATACGCACTTAATTTCACCAAAACACAGACACAGAGAAGCAAGCTCGACTCACATTAACAATATTGTATGTAGAATTAAATGCAACTGTTTTATTTATTACAAATAAACACAAGAACAAAATATAAATAATGGTGCGCAAGCGATGGCAGACATTTTTCCTATGACGTCAAATAGCCAATAGACAATATGGCGTTCCAGTGTTGTCATGTTGTCATATTATTATCTCCTTTTTGTTTTGTGTATTCATCAATTTAAATGTTAAAAATTTCATAACAAACATTTTCTCGCATCAGAATAAAAGCAAAAATAAATTTTAAGGACAACATACTTTAAAATCAATTAAAAAGCCTATTATTAGATTGAATGTGATTGAATGTGAAATAGTATTTTTGTTGGCAACATTATGTAATTCATCTCTTTTACTCTAATGGTGATGTCTCTTTCTTGTTTTCTAGCCCACCTACATCTTGTTCGTAGAACAAAGTCGACACCCCCTGATAGTGTCATTGTCAAATCCGCTTCTGTCAAAAGTCAATCATTTTCATATAACATTTATTTCTTTAGAGCAAGTGTCGATCGCGAGTTAGTTCATGAAACTCTGAAATGTGTAAATTGTGTTTCTAGCAGTTTCCCGTGGAAGCATAACTTAAAAGTGATATAAGCGGAGTTCATTACGTTATCGGATCAGTAGACGTATCGCTGTAATACACAAACAGTGAACCAAAACATAACCTAAAATGGCCAATAAGATTTTAGGAAATATTTTGAGAACTAGACCTTCCTTTACAATATTTAAACGATGGGAAGGTTCAGATTCAGAGAAACGTGTGACAGTTCACGATCCATTTTATTCCCAGCCGCAGAAAAACAAAAAAACGTACTTAGATGTTGTAAAGATGTTTGAAACCCGGGACACTCGAAGACGAGGTCATGTTGAGTTTATTTACGCAGCTTTAGCAAGAATGCCAGAATTTGGGGTCCAGAAAGATCTTGAAGTGTATAAAGCCCTAGTTGACGTGTTGCCCAAAGGAAAATTGATACCGAAAAATATATTCCAAGCAGAATTTATGCACTATCCGAAGCAGCAGCAGTGTGCTGTAGACTTGTTGGAGCAAATGGAAGATAACAGTACTTATCGTTTACATATTACTTCGCTTTCAGTTACTAAGTTCTATCCCCAACTTTAGTACCAGCCTTATAGATTCCATAGTTTAACTCATACAAGCTTTAAAAAATTTAGCATGGTTTTTGTTTCCCAATTTCTAGACCATTTAACAATTATATGTTTTTTCCATGAAAGTACAGAAGTAATGCCGGATTCAGAAATGGAACAGATGCTTCTTAACATATTTGGTAGCCGAGGTATACCCCTCCGTAAATTTTGGCGCATGATGTACTGGATGCCTAAGTTTAGAAACCTGAGTCCATGGTATTTGCCTGAAGAACTGCCTAATGACACAATTGAACTGGCCCGGCTTGCCATAGAGAGAATAACATCAGTGGATCCTGATAGGAAAGTTGAGATCTGGCAGGTGATAATTTTGTTTAATTTTTTTTTATTTGTTTAAGTTTGTTGTATGCATACTTACTATAGGCTTTTGTGTCTTCATGGAAAATTGTGGAGATTTTGTCCAATATTTCTTTCTATAGAAAATCTTTGAATTTTGTGATGCATGCATTAATGGTTAAATGAATTACACAACTTCTTTCTCTCATGAATTAGTAATGCATCTAATTAATAAAAGTAATTTTTGTCAGACAGAAGAAATTGAAGCTAGTTTAGACAAGACTTGGGTAGTGAGTGCCCAAAGTGAAGCCCAAAAGATTCTTTTATCAGAACAGCCAACTGATGAACCTCTCATAGTGAAAGGACCCTTCAATGTATACCTGAGAGAACAGGTTGTCAACTATTTCTTACTAATTGGAAAGATCAGGCCTGATATACAAGATGACACAGATCCAGATGGTAATTTTCATTCTAAAAATTATTAGCAACTTTCATAGACTGATTTCATAATTGATACATTACAAAAAGTTCCATCCACACCTTTATTTATTATTACTAGCCTGTACAGTTTCACTCCTGGCCTCCCTCTTTTCCTTCCAATGGCCATGCATGGTTGAGGAGTGCTATTTCTTTCCAAAGACTAACATTTTACTTTATGGTGTTTTCCAGATGTTTCAAACATAAACAAACCTCTTGGAATTCCTGGATTTGTTGGAAGTACAAAGCTACCTTCTGTAAGACAAACATTGCATGAACAAGACGATGGTACAATAGTATCAGTGTGTGCGACAGGTAACATTTTATATTATTTAATTTTAATGGTTGTAGTCTTCAAAAGTTAGTGGAAAATATCTCAATAAAATCTGTGTAACATCCTTGAGTGGTGCAACAAAGATTATTTATTTAATGCTAATTTTCTAGCAGTACTACTTTTTCCCTATATGGGGTGGGTCATGGGTGTGATATCCAGCTCCCCACAACAGCAGAAAAATCCCACTGGCGATGATTGACATCACCGCTCCATCTTTGCTTCTGGGCTAAATAGAGACCAGGAGTAAACCCATTAAAAAAAACACAAACATTGTACTTGTATGATATTTTATGCTAATTTACCTTTGTTTTCAGGCACATCTTCAAGAGATTCCCTGCTATCTTGGATCAGGCTGCTAGAGAGACATGGTAACCCCCTACTGTCGAGCATACCAGTCATATTCACTCTCACAGCTCCTCCTTCTGAAATCTCTGTACCAGAAACTCCACCAGCTTTCAAAGATACTAGTAAAATTGAAGAAATTAGAGCTAATTAAATACATTATTAAGTTATCTAAAGTTATTGTAGTTTGTATGTAGTAAAATTGTTGAATATAATAATATTGTTTTTTTTTGTAAACCCTGTATTTAACCGACGAAAAAAAGGAGGTTCTCAATTCGACATGTATATTTTTTTTTATGTATGACCACGCAAACTTTTCCTAACGTGGTCCGATTTCAGAAATTCTTTTTTTTATAACAACTAATTTATCTAATAGATCGGAAAGTGGAAGCCGCATCAAAGATTGGATCAATAATTTCCTCCCAAGTGATAGATTAGTAGAATGCAAAAAAAAATTTTTTTTTTCTTCATTTATTCTCCTAAATAAACCAGTTACATTTTTTACAAATTTTCCTCGCCAAACTTTACAGTTTGTTCTTGTAAATCACCACCTGACTATTTCATTTTTAACCGACTTCAAAAAAAGGAGGAGGTTCTCAATTCGTCGGAATCTTTTTCTTCGTAATATTGGATTAGCCTCAATATCAATGAGCTTTATAATAATTTTTTTTTTTCTGTGTTTGAGAGGCTACTGCTGCTTATCATGCCATCCATGAAGCTTTATGATACAACTCGCTGAAGCATTCGACTATTGTCCCAGACCATAAGCGAAAATCATTTTCTTTTTTTTTTACTTGAAGGAAACTCGCTTTTTGGTATTCTAGATGTTATTTTATTGACATAAAAAAAAGAACTGTTTAAGAGTTATATGCAATACCTGTGTTGTGTACACGATAGTTTCAGAACATACATAGTAATTAAAAATAAGGGTGCTTGTACACGGCGCATGTAACCCGCGCAAGTAGAGGTGCGGGTTACCCGCGCGAGTAACATGCGCAAGCTACTTGATCAAGTTACCCGCGGGGTGCTTGTACACGGCGCATGCAACTCGCGCAAGTATGGTGCGGATTTGTGGTTTACCCGCGCGAATAACATGCGAAAGCTACTTGATCAAGCTACCCGCGGGGTAGTAAAAAATTCCTAATTTATAAATAAACACGATTGCTTGAATGCTTAAGGCTTGCCTTGCATAATACTAAAAAGCCATAAAAAAAGTAAAGTATTGCAATCATAGATTGGAATCAATTGTACACAGTGTCCATGCAAAAGTATAATTGTTTTCTAAATTAACCTTTTCAACAATAGGCAGTACCTACAACAATAATGTACTCCAGTTTCAGTTTCTACATGGTACATAGATCCTTATTTTCTTTTATAAAAGTCACTTTGCTTATAGCAGGTGACCATAACATAATTTAGGAGACTATTCAATAAAAACATTTACACAATAATCACATCAGCCTTAAGGTCAACTCGGCGAAGACCGTCTGGCGGGTAGGACCGTACAATAAGCAATACAACAAGGTCTGAATAACCACAGCAAGACAACCCGAGTTGACTATATACAAAATGTCAATATTCCTCAGTATTTACAAAAACAGTCCACTTTACACATAGAAGGCATCTTTAAGTCCACTCATAGTCCTCATCATCCTCAAATGATATGGTTCCCCACTGTCAGGTGATGTTGTGCCAGTCGGCTTGGGGCAGCAGGTAAGTCTCATTGGTGCTGCGGATTACAGTCACACCCGCTCCATAGTATGGTATGACATATGCTGAACCGTCAGAGGGGCCGACCACCTTGAAAAGAAAATGGTTATTTTGAAAAAAAAAAGTTGTTGGGTATTGGTACCTATGTCATACAGCCATGAATGATAAATAATTTTTTTTTTTTTTTTTGCAAAAGAGGGAGCAAGTATTATTTTTAAAATAAATTAATCTCAACAAATTACTGTATACTCTAAACTGTTCTTTTAATAATGTTGAAGTTTAATTTAAATATTTACCTGTGCGGCAATGAGTATTATGTCCAAGAGTTGTCCTAGAAACATAAATCCCAGAGTGCAGAGCTTGGCTAGCCCTATGCCTGGGTAGCCTAGATAGAACCTGTCCAGTCCAAACATGCCTAAGAAGACTGAGAGCAGAAGTGCTATCTCAAGAGAATAGCCGTTCCTGTAAAAAATAAGAATAACATCACAGTGATTGAAGAAGAATATCAACAGTAAAAAGTTAAAACTCATGTAGTTTTTTTACACTTACGTCCATTTACAAGGTAACTTTCTTGTGAACGTGGAGTTACGGGTATCATTGCAGATTATACCTTCAGCTGCAATACAGTACACTGAAAAAAAAAAACAGATATTTCACTATGGATTTTTAGTACTTTGTATTCCATATTTGAAATAAATGAAAGGTTAATGATGTACCATTAGCTTCTCCTTCAGACGGAATTTCTTTCCCTTTGACGCAGCCTCTGAACTGTTGGGTGTCTGGATCGATTTGATCTCTGTTTGGGTCAGGACAAATGTATTGGCCTAGCCGAAGCGTGCTACAGTCCACTGTTACCCCTTTATCTCCTTTAGCTTCATCTGAAGCCCCAACTCTTGAACACAGGAACAAAAAACATATCTGTACGAGATATATTCGTAACATCTTGTGCCGTGCTTCGTTTTTATTTGAAAACTTTTCTATGATATTGCTAGGTTTTCATTATTTTAACGTGTAACGTGCAACCACTCCTTGTAATAAAATATTTGTGTTTGCTATTTTGCGATTTATTTCACTTTTCTCGATGACACATGGATGACACTGACTATAGGTATACAAAATTACTCTATGACACTGACGTCTCATGTCTAAGGCTGTGTTTCCACTGAGGCGGAGCGGAGCAGAGCGGAAGGCGATTCACCAATCACAAGGCTTGAAATCCACCTCTCTTCTCCACTCAAGCCATGTGATTGGTGAATCGCACTCCGTTGTGCACCCCGCTCTGCTTTTTTTTTTTTTTGTAATTTGGTTCCTTGCGGAACAGGCTAAGGTCTGAGACCATGCTGCCTAGTCTTCAGTTGGCATTTTTCTTGAGTATATAAATCCAGTTCAATTCATCAGTATGTAACATAAGAAAATCCAATGATTCATTAGTTTTTTATATCCATATACAGTGCCGTATTATCCATAAGGCACTTTAGGCCAGTGCCTAGGGGCCCACTGTGACCAGGGGCCCAGAACTCAAAAGCCCCTATTATAAGAGTGACAGTGGATGTCTGAATTTTCAAATTGTATTGAAATTAATCTAAGTAATTTTTTTTTGTATTAGACACTTTTATTCATTTAGTAACTTGTATAACTTAATTAAATGACAGATATATAAATTTGAAATCAGCAACTCAAGTGTGGGTATTATTGACAGCGCAAAATGGTATCAGAGGGTCTATTATTGACAAATTGCGTTGTTATGGTATGAAAAAGGGATTGAGGGCCCAAAAACGAGCTGTGCCTAGGGGCCCCGAGATGGTTAATCCGGCCCTGTCCATATATATGTGATTCCAGTCCAAGTCATTAGTATTCCAAAGTAATAAAATCCAGGTAAATTCATCAGTTTCATTTCCATGTAGATTTAATCCGTTAAAAGTCTTCAGTCCATTTCAATAAAATCCATATTTAAGATTTATTTCCACAAAATCTTGAGTCAAGTCCAAGTAATTTGTATATACTAATTTATTTTTGTAAGAGCCGAGTGTCAAATCCTTTTTTTTTTTTTATAATAATATTTTAGCCTACCCAACTGACGTTAGGCAAAGGCATTAGCAAATTAGCAATGGGGATGGCAACTCAAAGCTAATCGTAGATGGCGCTGTGATAGTTGGTCCCTGCGTCAAATTACTGTCTACCTTGTACAAAAAACAAACAAGATTTATTGTTATAAAAATTGAGTTTATATACAAAACAACGGAAAATTATTCGTCAATGCAAGTGCATATACTAAAAGAAGAATTAAGACGCCGCGGTGCATCTACAAGAGGAAAAAAATGTAAAAGTGATTTAATTGAGTGGTAATACATTTGATTTTACCGTAACAAATCCACAATTACTTGTAGTTGAGGTTTCAATTTTTGAGTTTAGATGTGTTTTACCCTGTGGTTTTACCTGTCCTCTCCTATAACACGAATATAATGCTGCTTCTGACTTTCTATTTTGATAAAAATATCATAATGTTTTAAGTCAGTAATTTTACCCCTTTTTAGGGTTCCGTAGTCAACAAGGAACCCTTATAGTTTCGCCATGTCCGTCCGTCCGTCCGTCCGTCTGTCTGCAGTTTAGCTCAGAGACGCACAGTACTAGAGAGCTGTAATTTGGTGTAAATATACGGATTTGTTGTGCCGAAAAAGTGGTAAAATAAAATCTCGTAAAATATTTTTTTTAGGGTACCTCCTGTACACGTAAAGTGGGGATGTTTTTTTTTTCTCGCGTACCCCTTAGTGTGGGGTATCATTAAATAGGTCTTTAAAAAATATTGATAGTTTTCATTTACAATTTTTTGATAAAAAAATTCGTTTGTGAAATATTAAGCTTTAGAGTGCTAAATTTTGCTCGACTCGAGTGTCCCCCCCCTCTACCAGCTAAACGGTTATGTTTGGGGGTGTGAAAAAATTCACAATAGTAGTATATATAACGAAGTTTAAAAGAAAATTATCATGACTAAGTAGGCTTTACAACTTTACGAGTAATAGTCGACCAACTTATAAAATGTACTTGGATAACATATTTTCTTAAACAAAATGTATCGGAGAACATCTTCTTCAACTGCATATGTAAGTTTGTCAACTTTATTTTTACAGCTTTAATAGGTATGTTTTTACGGTATGTTTTTTGGGGATAGGTAGGTTTTTATCGTCAACTATTTTTAACTAACTTCAAAAAAAGGAGGAGGTTCTAAATTCGTCGTAATCTTTTTTTTATGTGTTTTCCCCGATTTCTCAAAGACTCCTGGACCGATTTTGAAAATTCTTCTTTTTAAAATTAAATTCAGCGAATCAGTTTAGTTAGTTCGCATAAGTATTTTGATGGGCAACTACGGAACCCTACACTGTGCGTGGCCCGACACGCACTTGGCCGGTTTTTTTATTTAGATTCGAGAAATATCACAATATATTTAATTTCTTAACACCACAACTATCACAAAACTCGTTCCAGGTGATAATTCTTCTGCCAGACAATCCATTTCATGATTTATAGAGCGATGCAATACTGGTACTTAACCTCCAATAGAAAAGTAGATGGGTCATTTTCACAAAAACTGTACATTGTTATAAATGTATCGAAATTTATTTTTTTGTTTTAAATCGTTTTTTTTTATTAAATTCACAAGTGGTATTCTTTTCTGTATATGAAAATAATAATAGAACCTCTTAATCTGTTTTATTTTATGAAATATAAGTCATTTAATGCCCTTTGGAAACAAAATTTCTTCCATTCCGCAACTATAAGGTTTCGGTTATAAAAATAAAATAAAAAACTCTTGGATTTATTTAACTGGCATTATTTGTTAGTAATGTTTTGTACTTCAATATAAAATAAGGAACAATTAAAATCACTTACAAAAAACATACATTTTTATCAATTTATTTTCCATTATGTTACTCTTTGGACGAAATCAGTCAAATACTTTTTGGTATTTACTCAATTAGGAAACAATATAGGAACTTTTTTTAAATTTATATACCTCAAATTATTACCCTTTAAATTGTTAAAATTTGATGACGATCAGATGGAATTTCGCTCTAAAAATAATATTTATATCAAAATATAAAATAGGACAGTCACGGAATGGGGAAGGCAAGTGTCAAAGTGAAAATGACAGTTTGGTCCCCAAAGAACTGTAAAATCAAAGGAATTTTCAGAAAAAAAAAACATTTATTGATGTAAAATGACTAGATGTTGTGTAATAAGCTGTAAAAATGATGGAATACACTTTTCAAAATAATATCTACTTTTCTTTTGGAGGTTATGTACCAGTATTGCATCGCTCGAAAATCGAAGAATTATCACCTGGAACGAGTTTTGTAATAGTTGTGGTGTTAAGAAATTAAATATATTGTGATATTTCTCGAATCTAAATAGAAAAAAAGGTTAAAATTACTGACTTAAAACATTATGATATTTTATCAAAATAGAAAGTCAAAAGCAGCATTATATTCTTGATAAAGGAGAGGACAGGTAAAACATACCTAAACTCAAAAATTGAAACCTCAACTACAAGTAATTGTGGATTTATTACGGTAAAATCAAATGTATAACCACTCAATTAAATCACTTTTTTTCTCTTGTAGATGCGCCGCGGCGTCTTAATTCTTCTTTTAGTATATAGTACTTGCATGGACGAATAATTTTCCATATTTGTTTTGTATTTATACTCAATTTTTATAACAAATAATCTTGTTTGTTTTTTTGTACAAGGTAGACGTGGGGACCAACTATCGCAGCGCCATCTACGATTAGCTTTGAGTTGCCATCCCCATTGACTGTACCAGTAACGGAATAGAATTCTTAAGACTAGTGTACATTAACAAATAGACTTGAACATCAATATTCAAAATATTGCAAATTGTATACAGTACAGCTACGAAAACAATTCAACGCTGTTATTAATAAATAATATAATAAAACATATGAAAACATTAGATATTATTTACCTTCGCCAAAGTTTTAATTGGACATTGTCAAGAAAATGAAATCAAATTATTAAATTATAAATTAGTATAAAAACGTTTTTAACATGAAAAAAACATTGGCTTTGCGAGCGTTTACGCTTTACGGCATTTCATATAAACTTTCAAGTCCTTTTTTTTCGAAATGACAACCGATTTTAACGAAAAACCATTTCGAAAATGTCTTACAAAATTTTTAATTTTGTTTTTATGGAAAATTTAAAATCGGTATAATTAATTTAAAATGCATACATTTTTCTAGAACTTGTGTCATTTGAATCATTTCTAAATATATTAGAATTCTTATTCAGAGATACAAAGTGACATGAATATAATGTACCATCTTCCTAAGAATTCCATTCCGAAACTTTTTACTTCCAATGGGGATGGCAACTCAAAGCTAATCGTAGATGGCGCTGCGATAGTTGCTCCCTACGTCAGATTACTGTCTACCTTGTACAAAAAACAAACAAGATTTATTGTTATAAAAAGTGAGTATAAATACAAAACAAATATGGAAAATTATTCGTCAATGCAAGTGCATATACTAAAAGAAAAATTAAGACGCCGCGGTGCATCTACAAGAGGAAAAAAAGTGATTTAATCGAGTGGTAATTTATTTGATTTTACCGTAATAAATCCACAATTACTTGTAGTTGAGGTTTAAATTTTTGAGTTTAGGTATGTTTTACCTGTCCTCTCCTATAACAAGAATATAATGCTGCTTCTGGCTTTCTATTTTGATAAAATATCGTAATGTTTTAAGTCAGTAATTTTACCCCTTTTTTCTATTTAGATTCGAGAAATATCCCAATATATTTAATTTCTTAACATCACAACTATCACAAAACTCGTTCCAGGTGATAACTCTTCCGCCAGACGAACCATTTTATGATTTATAGAGCGATGCAATACTGGTACTTAACCTCCAAAAGGAAAGTAGATATTATTTTGAAAAGTGTATTCGATTGTTTAGTTATAGTATAATCATAGAATTTCATTAATAAACTCAACTAACGGCCTGTCTCGGCTTCGCAAGGCTGGATATTTGTTTATTATATAGCTTTTCCTTAGTTATAATTCAATTTTTGTTCTCAAGGAAGTCACAGCAGCTACCCATTATTTCTTGATAGTGTGAATTGTTGGAAATTTGTATGTTCCATCATTTTTACAGCTTATTACACAACATCTAGTCATTTTACATCAATAAATCGTTTTATTTCAGAAAATTCCTTTGATTTGACAGTTCTTTTGGGACCAAACTGTCACTTGTCACTTTGACACTTGCCTTCCCCATTCTACGTTACCTGCGTTTTGGTAACGGAACGGAAGTATCGGAATTCTACCCTTGAACACTATTAATTCATTTAAATTTAACTAACACATCAGACCAAGAAACTTGGTATCAAATTGGGGTCACTAAAAGTTCATAAACATATCAAAATAATTTGCAAGATATAGAATTCAGTACTTACTTCGAAATTGGTTGCGGTTGTGGAATATAAAAAACGGACCGTTGTTAAAGCACGTGTTTCATCGTTTGCTGGTCGCCTCTAAATGGACGAATTTTGGTAGAAACAGCCAATGACAGCTTTACAAATGTTGCCAATTGCCAAAAAATATGCATAAGTGGTAGTTTACATTGCAAACTTTCGTAAAAAATGGGGTTTCGGAAAGGAATTTTCCACTTTAGCTAATTTATGTCCTCACATAAATATAATTATTTAAAATATTTTGTGTAATATTACACTGTTTGTGCAATTATAAAAAAAATCTTAAACAACTATACTTTCAGAAAAATCAATCAAATCAGTATAGATAAGTCTACAAAATATGTAAAATTTATGTTATTTTACTGTGATTTGTAGTGGGACAGCGCTAAAATAGGTACCTTCTACTAGTATTTTTGAAAATTTTGGTAATATGACTGTGTTTTTATTTAGCAACAATATATAATATTGTTAACAACTAACCATAGATCCTTATTTTTAGTATCGTTTTACATAAATGTGGAAATTATTTGTTAAATAGTTAAGAAAAGTTGTGGGACACCCCCAAAACACGATTGTACACTTTTTGTGAAAATGACCCAGATATTATTTTGAAAAGTGTATTCGATTGTTTAGTTATGGTATAATCATAGAATTTCATTAATAAACTCAACTAACGGCCTGTCTCGGCTTCGCAAGGCTGGATATTTGTTTAATGTATAGCTTTTCCTTAGTTATAATTCAATTTTTGTTCTCAAGGCAGTCACAGCAGCTACCCATTATTTCTTGATAGTGTAAATTGTCGGAAATTTGTATGTTCCATCATTTTTACCGCTTATTACACAACATCTAGTCATTTTACATCAATAAATCGTTTTATTTTCAGAAAATTCCTTTGATTTGACAGTTCCTTTGGGACCAAACTGTCACTCGTCACTTTGACACTTGCCTTCCCCATTTTAGTTACGAGATTTACAGTGTGATGATATGATATTTACAGTCATCAATTTAATAGATAATTGTTTTATATATTATTTTATATTCTAAGAGAGTCAATGAGAAGATATTATATAAATAAGGTACATAAATTATATACACATGACAGTTACACAATTAGTTAAATTTGCCCAACTGTATTAATAATAAAATTAAACAAAGCTAAATAAGTCAAGTTATTTACAAGAAGAGCCTGAATGGAGCGCGGTACCAAATCAGGGCTACCATAAATTTCAATTAGCTCATCCATCAGCACAAGGCGCTGGATGCCAAAAGATGAGCACTCAAAGAAAATATGATCAATAGATTGTTCTGCTTGAGAATTACAATGATCACAGAGAGAACTGTGTACCATTTTCAGACGACACAAATGATAATTTAGTCGACAGTGACCAAAACGAAGCCTTAGTATGGTGGAGTAAAACTTCCTGTTTATGTAAGTATTGATTTTACAGAACCAAGGCATGGTTCCTATGGGAGTATTGTACACTGCATACCACATACCCTTATTTTCAATTTGTACTGTATGATTCCAGTGTCTTTTCCATGTATCAATAGACCTTCTTTTTAACAGAGGTACTATGTCTGAACAAGGAACAGATATGTTGAGGGAACTACTTGAATCTAGGACATCATCAGAATTTGTTATAGCTCTAGCTAAAAAGTCAACCCTTTCATTGCCCATCACACCAACATGCGAAGGGACCCACATGAACAGAACTCTAATGTTATGAAAAGACAAATATAACCAAGATTCTTTTATTAATGATATGAAATAGTTTGTGTTGGCATTCAACCTATTATTTTTGAGATTTTCTAGAACACTCATGCTGTCACTAACTATAACCCATTGAAGACATCCATCATTTTTTTCCCGAATGTGCTTTAGGGCAGCAAGTATTGCCACAGCCTCAGCTGTGAATATACTTGTGTTTGAGTTTATTTTATAACCAATACCAGAATTCAATATTGCATCAAAAATAGCAAACGACACTGATGACTCAGTTTTAGACCCATCAGTATACACAAATCTATGATCAGTAAATTCATGAAATTTACCATATACATCTTCTTTATTGGATAAATTGTGATCAATAATGATGTCAATTGCAGGAAATTTGCTGTCAAAATCACCCTGATAACATGGAAGAATAGAAGACTTATAAATTTGCAGAGTTTCAAGAAAATTTACATATTGAGGAAAGCCCTTAAGTATATATGATAAGTTACAAATGGATGATGTACTTGATTGTTTTAAATTGGAAAACAAGTGGTTATTATTTTTGCTATAAAGTTTTAATAGGAACCTTTCCTTCAAGTAAGAGAATCTTATCATTAATGGAGGGAGTTTACATTCAACTTGCATTGCATTGATTGGCGTACTTTTAAATGCCCCAGTAATGAGTCTCAAACTTTTATTTTGTATTTTATCAAGAATATCTACTAACCTTCTATCACCAGCAAAACAGAGAAAACCATATTCAAAATGACTACGAATCAAAGATTTATATAATAATAACAATATTTTTGGGTCAGCTCCCCAGGAGGTTCTACACAATGTCTTTAAAACATTAAAGACTCTGTTAGCTCTAGAACTTATCAATTCAACATACTTTTTCCAAGCCAAATTATGAGTGAAGGTAACACCTAAAAACTTAGCTTCATGAAAAATTGGTATAGAAACTTGATTGTAAAAAACAGAAGGGCTGATATTGCTAGTTCTACTAAAAACTACTAGTTTAGATTTAAATGCATTTATATCGAGATTCAAATAAGAAAAGTACATGTACAATCCTTCCAATGCTTTGTTAAGGCACTCTGTCATATTTTTGATATTTTTCCCAGACAAATACACAACTAAATCATCAGCAAATTGAAGATTTTTCACTTTAGAACCTAGAATCAAATTTAAACGACGTATGTACAAAATGAATATTAATGGAGACAGAATTCCTCCTTGACAAACTCCTACTGAAGCAAATCTTGGCCCATGTAATTTATCATTATATTTAACATAAACTTTTCTTTCAGTTAAGAATTCATGGACCCAGTGGACAATTTTGTTTGGAATTCCAATAAGAAGTAATCCAGAACAAAGGACATCAATATTTACACTATTAAAGGCTCCAGCAACATCAAAGAATACTGACATCAAACAATCCTTGTTATTAAAACTATTTTGAATATCAAGCTGTAACTGACAAATACTTTCACGGGCTGATGTTCCCCTACGAAAACCAAATTGGTTAGCAGGTAAAATATTGTTTTGTTCTATGTAAAATTCCAACCTTTGTTTTATTAACTGTTCAAAAATTTTACCAACGCAGGATGTTAGAGCAATAGGACGATAAGAATCTGGATTAGACCTAGGCTTATCTGGCTTCAAAATGGGTACCAAACAATCAGACTTCCATGTATGAGGTATATCATTGTTCAACCACAAATTGTTCAAAATTTTGAGAAAAGTTTGCAAACCCTTATCACTGAGCTTTTTTATCATAATGTATGGAATACCATCCAGTCCAAAAGCACTATCTTTTCTTGTATTTACAGCAGACTTCAATTCTTGAATCGAAAAAGGTTTTACTAAAAAGAAATTTTCAGAGTTTGACTCACTGGTAATGGTAAAATTTGACTTATTATTTACATAATCTGGGGTAAATTTTTCCAGAAAATCCTGTATCCAATTGACATCATTATTATTTGAAGAATATGTTTTATTAAATTTCCGCATATATTTCCAGATTCTGGACAGAGGTGTACATCGATTAAAGGAGCTGCAAAGTTCAACCCAACTATTTGATCTTTCTGTTTTCAAAGTAAGTTTTTTGAGGGCTTGTAATCTTTTAAACTCAATAAATGTCTCTTCTGATGGATTGTTTTTAAAATTTATATAGGCTGACTTAGACTTTTGAACTGCTTCTGAACATTTTTTATTCCACCAAGGAAGAGGAACTTTTACCGAATTCCTATAAGAGTTACGAATAGAATAATCAGCTGAATAACAATCTGTCGTATAAGGAAGGGACTTGTTAATTGCAGAATGCAAAAGTTGACAAAACTCTGTATAACTTTCCAATGGAGCAACATGTTGATCCTGAAAAGTAGATAGTTGTATATCTACATTTTGTTCGTACATCTTCCAATCTACCCTTTTAAAGTTAGGATAGATGGGCAGATTTGTGTTATTGCTAGTGCTTTCTATATTACTATTATTGATAAAAACTTTCATAATTACAGGAAGGTGGTAGCTGCCAAGAGGATCACAATGAACAGACCAATCACAAGAAAGAGCCAATGAGGGGGAAACTATGGACAAATCTAAGGCATTTGGACGCCACGTTAAAGAACCGACTGTTGTCACTTCACCATTATTCATTAACACCAAATTATTATCATCAACAATCTCTAGAATATCCCTACCTCTTGAATTTGTAGAAGTACATCCCCATGATGTGTGATGGGCATTGAAATCACCAGCGAATATCATTGGTTCAGGCACAGATTTTATTAAAGATTCAAATTTATGTTTGTCAAAAGATGGAGTGCAATTTGTTGGACAATAGAAACTTACAATACTAATTTCTGTACTATTTACAGTAATTCTAACGCAAATATTTTGAAGCGAATTATCTGAATATGTAATTATTTTTCTGTAATTTATGTTATTGCGAATTAAGATAGCTACACCATTGTGTTTGTTTCCAATATCATGTCTTTCTATTTTGTATCCTCTAATGTTAAAATGTTTGATGGGTGTTAACCAGGTTTCTGATATAATTGCAACATGTATGTTATGCTCATGAAGGAATTGGGTTAGTGAAAGTTTGTTACTTAAAATACTTTGTGCATTCCACTGCATTATATTAAGATCCATTATTAGATGTGGAAGTACTCATACGGAAAGTTTGTTGCAAAACTTCTTTTATAGAGGATGTATTTATTGGATTATCTTTTTGATTTAATATTATTTTAGTAATAGCATTTGTTAAAGTATTCATAAAAAAATCTGATTTAGTCAAATTAATAATCTGTGTTTCAATGTTTTTCTGTGTTAATTTTGGAAAAGAATGTTCATTAAATAAATCGGAATACTTAGCAGCTCTGGACTTGACTTTATTCTCTTCTATTTTCATCTTTTTCTGTGGGCAAGTGTTTGAAATGGAAACATGGTTACCACCACAGTTGGCACATTTAGCATTTTTCGGATCTTCTTTACAAGTTTTAAAGCTATGCTTTTCTGTACATATGGAGCACACAACGTCATTTTTACAATATTTTGCAATATGTCCGAACTTCATACATTGCAAACACTGTTTGACGGGAGGAACGTAGCAGCTTACCTCGTGTCTCCAGGAGTCGAGGTATACGTATTGCGGTAACTCAGTAGAGGCGAAAGTGACTGCAACGGTTTGAGTGGGGACATACGTGACCTCACCACCCTCACTTAGTACGCGGCGCATGAAGCGCCTCACCTGTATGACATTTCTGGAACTTCCAATCGGAGCAAATATTCTTTTATTGGACAAATCCGTGGGAACAGAAGTAAGAACTCCGGTCACCTCGGTGTCGACAGCAGGTATTGTTGCGTTTAAGCCAATTTCGTCTAGAAGTTTTTTATTTTGCAGAAATACATTTGCGTTGTTGGACAGGTCAAATGTTACACCTATTCTATACTTATTTACAGATTTTAAATGTAGTATGCCAGTGACGCAATATTTGCGTATAGCATGAGAGATGGCCAATCTGTCTTTGTCCGAGAATTGTCGTTCAGTCTTATGAGATAAAAATACTATATATTCAGATTTTTTGCTGTTTTCTGGATACTTCCTCAAGTAACCAGGGACTTTAAATATTTGATACTTCCTGCTGCTATCTGACGACTCATCAGAATCAGAAGAAGTCTCCGTGATGTTACGTTCAGCTCGACCATCAGGGGGCTCCTCTTTTTTCCTCTTCTTACCAGTTCCCCCCATTGTTTATTGTATAAACTTACACTACTTACTAAATTTACAACTTATATTTTAAAATAAACACTAATTTTAATATATTACAACAATATTAACAAATTAACTTTGAAAAATTTTCAATTTGGCGCCTTGTTCGTATCAAGGTTCCCGCCCCCGCACCCCGCTCTGCTCCGCTCCGCCTCAGTGGAAAACACGACAAGTCCATGTTTTTTATATATTTTTTTTGACATGGCTTCAAGTCCTTTAAGTCAAATCCTTAAAGTCCATGAATGTCACCGTGCATGTTAGATAGTCGTCGTTCGGAAATTGGATAAAAGATTGTTTTTTTCTGCTGCTGTTTGTTTTTCAATACATAAATTGTACTTATTATTAGTATAGAACAACAAAACGGCCTTGTTGATCTAGTTGAGCTGAAAATGCTAAGAACATAATAGCTCTAGTGGCTCTTTGGTTCAACTCTCGTCAGTCTCCTAGGGCGAACAGTATCTTTCAAGACAGGTGGGGTGACTAGAACGCTCGCGCTTTGTTTTTCAGCCGGTGAATTTGCATGTCCCGTGTAGAGTCGTCGCTTACCATGATCAAAGTTAGTGGATAGGTTAGGTAGTAAAGCTATCTATGAAACTTGCCGTATCATAGCTGGTTGTCTTATACTGACCCCGATAAAGATGTTGTATTCATTGGCAGGCCGCAGGCATAGAGCCTCTAAAAGTCCGCCGAACGATAGGAAGTTCTAGTGAAAGAGCCACAACGGCTGAACGGCCTCAGACACCATAAACACCGAAGCGCTTGGTGCCGCAGACTGAACAGTTTTTTAAAGTGTGTTTCCTGTTTACTGGAGATTGGTGTAAGGAGTAGTCAAAACTTTGGTGGGACAGTGTAGGAATTAGCTGCCTTGGCGGGCCTGAGTCTTTAAACATAATTATTTCGACCCCTAGTACGCAAAGAAAAATAATCTGCTCAGGTGAAAATTCATAAAGCTATCTGGATTCTGGATTATAAATGTGCTAAGAAGAAGACAATATTTAAGTATCATTTGATTAGATATACCATCATAATGTATTGGTATTGTTTTTACCCGACTGCGCCAGGAGTGTTATGTTTTTATATAATTATAAACCTACCCATTTAATAGGAGGTAAGGCGAGCGACCAAAAATTGCAAGCTTTTTTATAAATTTAATACGATATAGTGGCGTAAATCTTAATTTAAATTTCCAATTTAAGTATTTAGTAGCCGTAGGTAGGTACCTGCCTCTATCTACTCTCTCTATGAATAATGTCGTTAATTTCCTGTACGAACATTATATATCCGAAATTGTCAATAGTAGCGATACTAGATCAGCTCTAATAATATACTAAATAGATAGGTTAAACTGAACTCGACCCATATTCTAGTTTAATTTCCGGGATAACCACGGCCGCAGAAACTATTTAGAATATCTGGAGGCCATTTGAACGATCGTTTTAATTTAC
The DNA here is from genome assembly GCA_954870645.1 of Agrotis clavis. NCBI lineage: Eukaryota > Metazoa > Arthropoda > Insecta > Lepidoptera > Noctuidae > Agrotis > Agrotis clavis. The sequence continues at coordinate 16,269,155 of OX940920.1, forward strand.
TTGTGAAACTTAGTAGGTACGGTCGAGTGGTTAAAGAGGATTTTTAAAACTTTTAAATTGAATAAACTGACACCCGTTCGCTTGATGTCAAGGCTCTTACTTTGACAGAGTACCCTCATCTTCACTTCACACTTTTGTAACAGCCACTTCGCTGTTCCAGTTCTGCCAAAATTAATTGCATTGTGATGGTGCACAGATGCAATTTATTGAATAGCGTGCGCGACTGGTAAGGGTCGTAATACATATCTATTATACACTAACCTATTACACACAACGCCAAGTCGCCAACACATCAACTCGCCCCAATCTGTGAAATAGTTATTTGTTATGCAAGGCTGCAAAGTTGATTTTTGGCGCGAGTACTTGAATTGAAAACTGAGCGAGCGAAGGATTCTAAGATTGAACCGCGAGAGAAACGAGCGGTTCAACTTTCAACTTTTCACCTCACACAGCGAGGAAATGTAGTGGGGGCGGCTCGCCTGCCAGTGTAGAAAAGAAGAAAACAATTGAATACAAGACGTGTTCGAATTTTAAACAACACTTTGTGCTCTAGAGCACAAAATGGAGTTTTGCGCTCAGATTTTGAATGAGAAATAGAATCTTTCCGAGCGTGTGAGGTGAAAATATGATTCTTTTAAGTAGGTAGGTATTGTGATATTCGTAATTTGAAAATGTATTCAATAAGTTTGATAGAATGGGGTAGCTTGATGTGGTGACGTCTTTAATAAATAAGGCTGTTGTTTTTCTAAGTTAAATTAAAGATCTTTTAACCCATAAATTTTTTTTGGATCCTTTTCACAGATTTAATTTTATCGCCTTTTATCGTTATAAAAGACGTTTCTTCACAGTAAGTAGGTACATTACGAATCATGCCTACCTGCATAAATAATCCAACACTGCATTTTATTCTTTCTTCAAAAAGCACAGATTTTATAGTTATTTCCTGTAAAGTTAATATTTATAGCGTCCTCAAATTATGAAACGAGGCAGTATTTTTCTTTTGCAATTAGCACTGTCAGAAAAAGGCAACGTCTGGCCGTAATGAGCCCAATCTTGAGGTGTTAACGACCCGGGTGTAATTGCAGCCAAGACTAATGCTACCCATTTCAGGGAACAAGTTTTGTAAACACGACAACACCTGCAGTGCGAATAACTTCTCTTTGTTAGAATATCATGAATAATGCGGGTGGCTGGCTTTTGTTTGTACCTATATAGTTTTGTCCGCATGATAATTAGAATTTCTTACATGCATTTTGCCTACCCATGTATGTATATACTTATTTAGACTCAGACTCATATAGATCTACAAAGGTTGGTACCTGAATATAACATTGATACACGCAGACTCATACCTATTTGTCGGTACAGACAGCCAGTGGCGTAGCTACCTGGAGGAAGGGGCTTCGCGTTCAGAATAAAATAAAGAAAAATCTTGACAAAAGCGATCAGTAAAAAGATGAAAGACACTCACATTTGGTGTAGATGACTTGGATGAATCAAGTCATCTTACAACAAGGGGGGCCTCGCGCGAGCAGCGGGGACAATTCATAGTTTTCGTGCTGAAAGAATAGAGTCTCGCAGATGCGGTCGCTTAATCGGTCTCGCTACGCCACTGGGTACGGCAAAGCTTTTGCCAGGTGGGAGATTTTGCGACTCAAGTGAACGAAGAATGTCCTGTGTGCTTAGTGCGAGTTTTTTTACGTTGACGCAATAGTAACGTTTAACCGCGTTTGGCGCTCTCATTGGTTGAGAGTTCTCACGACCTTGGAGCGGGCCAATAAGAGCGCCAAACGCGGTTAAACGTTACTTTCGCGTCTACGTAAAAAAACTCGCACTAAGCACATTACCTTTACGAAGGAAAAGATGCACCGTCATAATAATGAACCAATCATTTCGCTCCAGTAGTTCTCAATAAATCTTTGTCTCATTAGTGGAACTAGGACATAAAGAAGTTATTCAACGGAGGAAGTTTTTCTAAACTTTGCTCGGACTCATTATAAATGTACGATAAGTCGGTAACAAACCGTGAAAAGGCACAGTTCGCATCCGGACATCGGACTTGCATAACGAATCAACTTTAACTAGTCCGTCGGTTTAGCTCGTGTTTGAATTCAAGAAACTATCTGATACTCGTTTTGGCTTGATGTAGTGCATCAAGACCGTATATCCTTCATAAACAATGTATTTATAAGCTTCACTAGGTAGTAGAAATCTAGCTATCTGCATATCTAATACGTTTTGTTAATGCGAATATTTGGATAGATGTTACTCACGTCAATGGCTGAACAGATCTTGGTAAAATTTAGCTCAGAGATAGTTCATAGTCCGGAATAACACATAGGTTAGTTTATCCCAGTATTACTCTTATTTCTCGTAGTATACCTAATTATACAGTTGAGATGAGATTATAACCTAGTGACAACTAGTTTAGAATTAAATAGGTAGTTAATTCTGAAAATATTTAATTGCATATTAACACTTTCACTGTCCACGCATTACATGTAATGCACTGATGAGTTAGCTCCGTACGTCCGTGCATGACATACAATACAATATTAACCACCAAGAATAGTGTTGTTCACGAGAAACTTGAAAAATCAATCAATTATAAAAAAAAAAAACATAATTCTTTCAACCTGCCAAGTACGTAATCTGGCTCCCTAGGTTGCCATATCTAATATGTTAAAAAAAAAAGTAAAACCCGACTATTGGTCAGCGGTTGAAGTTCATACGTCCATGCATTGTATATAACGCACTATATTTTCTTAGGACGGTGAAAGTGTTAATCAGAGCGAGCAAGTTCCTATAGTTCAAAGCCAAAATTAGTTTTGTCCATAGGAAAAACTAATTTTGGCTTGATTTGTCAAAACGAAAATTTTAGTATCCTTGCCAATCGAGTATTTCAGAAACATAGTACCTCCTAGAACTAGGTGGTGGGGTTATTTTTATTGAATTATGGTAACATTCGTCCAAGTGTTAAATTGTCCACATGTCATTACGTAAAAAAGTCAAAAGTTTTGATAAAAAGATCAAGTGACAAAATGTCCATACGACAAAAAGTGAAAATGATTTTACATAAACAAATTAGATTGTTTAACGACATTAGAACGTAAAGGGCTTTTGAAATAAAAAATAATGTTTGTTATGTTCTATTACCTATCTAAAAAAAATCCAGGCGTCGTTTTATCACAAAACCTAGGATTTTGAGCCATGTACAATATGACTTTTGGACATTATGACACTTGTTGATTTTTGCAAAACGTCGTTGTAACCAAATAGAAATTTTAGCATTAGGTTATTCTGACATGTGGACGTTTTAACACTTGGACGAATATTACCATAAACCTTCTGGAGCTATTATTTTCTATGGCTTACTTACTCGGGTGAAGTCTGGTTTGGGATGATTCACTTTTTTTCGTAGAAGACCGTTATGTGTCAAGAAAATCTTGGCAATTTGATAATTAAAATTCAATTTTTACCTAAAATAAATGTATTTTAATTTAAAAATTCATCGTTAATCTGGTTACATGCTTTATTATATCACTCATTGAGTACACAAAATCGATTACAATGATTACGTTACAAAATTAAATACAATACAAATATATTGGCACTAATAAAATATAAACACAAAATATACAATTATTTACCGGACTGTGGCAAAGCGTACAATTATACAATAAGGCGTGTTATGTTTTATTGTTTTTTCTTCGTCTTGGAAACATGCTTCTTGTTGAGTATTCCTCAGCCTCGCCAACCAGTAAAAGATGGCGACCTAGAAAATTAGAAGAGATGAAAAAAAGCATCGGCTTTTTTTTTTAATATTTATAACAAGAAGTTTGTATTCTTTGTTTGTATTAGTGTTAGTAGGCGACATGTCTATTTACTTTTTTTTTTGTGGTGGTAACTACAATAAATGAGTCCTCCCATCCCGGGCAGGGCAGGAGGGACTGTCAGACTTCTACTGACTAAAATCCACGGTGTCCTTCAGTAGCCTGTTATGTTCCGGGGTCACGGTAAGGAAATAATCCCGCAACCCCGGCAGGCTTTGGCCCTCTGAGAGGGGGCCCCATCATTATGCTGATGCTCTTTGAGGCGCGCGTGGGACACAACGCGCCGTCGACCCGGGCATGGTCCATGGTCGGGCAGCGAGTTGCCCTTTGCTCGCTGCCCGTATGCCCGCGTCTACGGTGGCCGGAGATCGTCTGCTGACGTCCGACGCCGCCGGCGCCTACCACTGATGTCTATCTACTTAATGATTTTATGTTTGCTTCGTTTACTTTTTTTGTTTTCTCAGATATGTCTATTTCTATTAAACTATTACATCTTCAAGAACGTCTTTAAAGGTAACCGTGGCCCTGTAATTTATTAATTTATTTGGAAAAAAAAAACAGTTACAGCTTGACAAAAAACTGTAAAAAACCGGAAGTCGCCACTGTCTTCGCGCTACAAGCACTTTGAATGATTTTATTTTATTTTATTTCACTTATTACGTTAGTTTTATGGCACAATAATAAATCTAACAAACCTGCGGTCTTTGTTTACATCAAATATCAAGGATTTTAAAACGATGTCAAAAACAAAAAGATTAGTTCCGTTTCAATCCGTTCTGGCCAAGCTGTGCATGCTACAAAATACAGAGAGATACTTAAGCTAGGATTTGTCAAACATGCAACCCACACCATTGTCCACGTATTTACTAAAAATTAAATGAAGATAAAAAAAAAGTAATACAAAGAGCTACTGAAGGAGCAGGGTTGATTTTCAGTCAGTATGAGCCTGACAGTGGCTTTCACTCCATTTAGATGGGAGGGCTCATCATACTGCAGATTTTACAAAAAAAATCTATTAAATTTTATAAGGACTTGGGACTTTGATACTAAGTTTAATGTTGGCTGACTTTTCTAAAATAACATTGTATTAAAATTATGGTGCAATAAACAATCTTACATAGATAAGGCCTAAAATCTATCATCGCTTACCATCAGGCCATATAATGGAGTGAAAATCGTTAAAAAAAACATAACACTCTTTTTTTAGTCAGACCAGACGTGAAAGGAATGTCGGTAGCTATGGTTCGAATATAAAGATCATTTAACAGATATTTCGTTTCAAGCACAGAATGCAAGTCAGTTTATTTTTATTTTCAGATAATACTTACGTGTTGAAGGTGGGCGCTTGTGGTTGCGGCGCCTGCGCTTGTTGCGCCAAGTTACCGAATGTGAGCGTGTTCTGCGTGGCTAAGCTCTCGAACGTAGCGTTGGATTGTGTTGGTTGTCCAAAACCTGCTGTAAATTAACACTTATTACCCATTTATATTATATAAACATTCACCAACGATGTATGTTGCGGCGCCGCGCGCTCTTTTTAATAGCGTGTCATAATCTAACTTTATTTACTAGACGAGTCGCGTCGTCTGGATGTGAACTGACTCTAAGATACATACTTGGTTGAGCTGTTCCAAACATCTTCCCTGGTGAGGAACCTCCTCCGAAGGCAGCACCTCCACCAAATGTCGCGCCTCCTCCAAACGCAGCGGGCGCACCAAATCCTCCCCCGGGGCTCTTGTTGAACCCACCGCCGAAGGTCGAGCCAAACCCGCCACTGCTGGGTGGTGAACCGAAGCCTGTTGGTTGGCCAAATACGGGCTTAGAGCCGAAGCCTGATGAACCGCCGAATGTAGGGGCTAGAAATACATAGCAGTGTAACATGATGTAAAATAGTAAGAACTGTGTTTACTTATTTCATACATTGCATTCACGAAGACAAAAAATGTGGAAAAAATAATACTGCACTCGAGAGAGTTCGTGACATGAGCAACTTGACTCAAAAATTTAATATAAGTACATTGAAACACTTCCATAGTAAAAAAAATGTTGATCTGTCGACACTCTGTTGGGTTGTTTCAATTCATCATCATTACTCTGGAAATGAGGGCCACATAGATGGAAGGAGACTTTAATAAAGGTTTTTTTGTGGAATGAAGACTTGGAGCTACGTTCTTCTGATTCAAAACTCCAGGCGCTTTACTAACGTCCTTCGTAGTCATGCTCGCAGTGTCTAATTTTTTATTCCACAATAAAATCTTTGTTGAAGTCTGGCCCTTATTGAAGTCGTTAATGCATTTTAAATATATATAAAAAAAAAAAAACAATAAATAACTTTGTCGATGATGTCGGACTTACAGGTTTGCTGCTGTGGTGTTCCGAACACTGACGGCTTGTTGTCTCCACTACCGAAGGTCGAAGGTTGCGGGCTACCGAACGCCCCACCAGCTGGAGACGGGGTGCTGAAACTACCGCCCGTTGCTGAACCGAAGATTGACGATGCCTGCGTTGTTTGTTGTTGCCCTAAATAGAGGTTTACAAACGTCAATATATTTAATAGAATCAGAGTCCTTTCCGAATATAGCGAATGTGACTCTTAAGGCTGCTACACACCTTACGATAAATCGTTACGATTAGTCGGTACAGTTCAAACTGCAACGATAAATCGACAAGTGTGTATGAGAAGAATCGAACAAACTGTACAGTTTTTCGATCACGATTAACATGTTTAAGAAAATATGTTATCCAAGTACATTTTATAAGTTGGTCGACTATTACTCGTAAAGTTGTAAAGCCTACTTAGTCATGATAATTTTCTTTTAAACTTCGTTATATATACTACTATTGTGAATTTTTTCACACCCCCAAACATAACCGTTTAGCTGGTAGAGGGGGGGGACACTCGAGTCGAGCAAAATTTAGCACTTTAAAGCTTAATATTTCACAAACGAATTTTTTTATCAAAAAATTGTTAATGGAAACTATCAATGTTTTTTAAAGACCTATTTAATGATACCCCACACTAAGGGGTACGCGAGAAAAAAAAAAAGTCCCCTCTTTACGTGTACAGGAGGTACCCTAAAAAAAAATATTTTACGAGATTTTATTTTACCACTTTTTCGGCACAACAAATCCGTGTATTTACACCAAATTACAGCTCTCTAGTACTGTGCGTCTCTGAGCTAAACTGCGGACAGACGGACGGACGGACGGACGGACGGACGGACGGACATGGCGAAACTATAAGGGTTCCTTGTTGACTACGGAACCCTAAAAAAAGATAAGAAAAACGTACCAAAACCAGTTGATCCAAATCCACCCTCAGTATTAGTATTGCCTCCAGACCAAAAGCTTGACGCCGGTTTCTGCTGCCCAAAGGCCGTAGCCCCTCCACCGCCAAAGATCGCAGCTGCCGTAGAGTTAGATTGACCAAATGTGGTCTTGCTGCCGAACACATTAGTGTTGCCACCGCCAAATACTGAGGCTGGAGAACTGCTGTGAAAAACAATTGAATGGTTTAAATGGCATCAAATTTTTGAGACATAAGGCTCATCTCCTATTGCATTTTCAACGTTTCTTTGTTCCCTTGGCAAATTGGCCAACTTGCCAAACCCACTAAGTTACTGGGGATTTATAAACACCACTTTAACAATGTTGCTAATAGAATTGCGTTAAAATTGCTCTTCATCAATTACAACTCTATTGCTTGAATATAATATTCCATTTTACGATTTTTATCACATTGCATCCATGTTGCAATCATGTTGTGATGTTGCTAAAGTGGTCTTTTTAGACACACAGGTGGCCTACCCGACGTCTTAAAGCGCGAGTAGTTAGGTTGTGGGAAAGAGACAGAGCTATGCAAGTCGTCTAGCGCCATCTCGTTCTCTGGGCTACTCACGCTTTAAGACGTCATGGTATATACCACCTGCTGCCTTATCACGAGCTCTTAACGCGATCCAGTTTAGGCTGTGGGAAAGAGACAGAGCTATACAAGTCGTCTAGCGCCATACTCTCTTTCCCACAGCCTAAAGACTCACGCTTTAAGAGTTCATGGTAGGCCACCTGGGGGGGTATTACAACGTCTTAAAACCAGGCTTATTCCGGCGAGTGAAAGTGACAGAGCTATATAAGTCGTCAAGCGCCATCTTGTTCACTCACTGGAACAAGCCTAGCATTAAGACGTTGTAATACCCCCCTGGTCTAATAAATGGTTTGATAGCATAATTAATTTTACATAGCAAATACGAGTGACCTTTTAGTTCAAATGTCTAAGAAGTTTCTTACCTTCCCCCAAATATACTGCCACCACTAGTCGGTGACTGGGCGCTCGTCGTAGATATACTAGCGGCCGCAAACATATTGCTTTCAGCACCACCGAAGATCGAACTCTGAGTGGTCGTCGCCGGCTGGGCACCAAACACTGACGCCTGGGATGTCGGGGCAGCCGCGAACACCGATGCCGGAGACGTCGCTGTTGCCGAACCGAATACCGAAGATTGAGTAGTAGCCGTAGAAGATCCGAAGACTGAAGCTTGAGTTGAAGGAGATCCGAATACAGATGTTTGAGCACTAGGCGATGCAGACCCAAATACAGAAGTTCCAGCCCCACTAAACACGGACGGTTTCGTAGTACTCGCTGCAGCGAATATACTTTGCGCACCAGAAGACGGAGTGGCAGCAGATGTAAAGGCAGTTGGTGCGTTCGAACCTGGACTACCGAATATGGACGATTGTGTAGTCGGTGTTGCCGTTCCGAACACAGATTGCGTTGTAGTAGTTGACGCGCCAAAAACAGACCCTTGTGTAGCGATCGTGGATCCAAACACCGATGACGTAGTTGAAGAACCGAAGACTGATGATGGAGAAGACGGACTTGAAGTTGTTGCAGCGAAGACTGATGATTGACCAAAAGAAGAACCGAATATAGATCCTGCTTGAGTTGTTGATGCCGCCGTAGCACCAAATACTGATTGTGGTGACGGTGGAGCTTCAGGAGTCGCAGGTGTCGGTGTACTAAATACCGTCGGTTTCGGACTATCTGTAGAAGCAGTACTACTGAGGACTGTTTGAGCGGTGGAACCGAATACTGAAGCTGTTGTTGTAGCCGTCGGTGATGTACTGCCAAATATAGATCCTTGGGAAGATGTACCAAAGACAGAGGACGGTGTGGGTGAAGGCGTTGCTCCTGTCGCAAATATGGACGTTGTCGGTGACGTCGGCTTTGGCTGAGAGGCTACAGCCGCTCCGAACACAGCTGCAGCAGAAGGACTAGTAGAAGTAATATTTAAGAAAAGCGAAGGTTTTGATGATGGAGGTTCTTCTTTTACTATTGGTTGTTCTGTTGTGGGGGTACTCGCTTTGGAATCTGAAATAAATTGAAGTCCAGTTATTTAAAGGATTATTGGACTACGAAACATTAAGAATATGAAGGTAATAAATTACCTGAAGGAACCACTGTACTGGTTGAACTAAATACTGATAAAATACTAGATGTGGATTCAGATTTTTCTATGGCTTTCGATGGTTCGACTTTAGCGTCAGTTTTTAAATCTAATGGTTTTGGTGGTTCACCTGGAAAACGGGAAATTTATTAGAAATACACTTTTACGTGACAATTTTTTTTTTCAAAACAATTTGTTTAAAATCTTACTTGTAGTAGAGCTGGCTGCTTGCACAGGTTGAGGTGCAGTTCCAAATATAGAGGTTTTATTTCCAGTTTGGACTGCTAACGGTTTAGGCGCTTCTTTATTTTCAGCCACAGGTTTCTGTACTACTTTAGGTTCTACTTTCTGCGGTACATTTTCTTTAGATTTCTCTTTCTCAACAGGTTTAGGAGCACTATCAGTCTTAGCAGGTGGTTGGGTAGTGGTTTTCAGAACATCTGGCACTATTGGACTAGGAGCTGGGGTGGACGTTTTCAGGCCAAACAAATTCGTGAGAGGTTTATCAGTCTTGGTTTTGACAGCCGCCGTTTTGCTGTCAGCCTCAGGTTCTCCAGTTTCGCTTGATTTTGGACTTCCGAATATTGATGTTGACAGTTTATTTTCAGGTGCAAGGGGTTTGGGATCGGGAGTGAAGGCAGGCTTGGGTTCTGTGGTGAATGCTTGCGTCTTAGGTTCCGGAGCAAAAGCCTGCGGTTTAGAATCTTGTACAAATGTCTGTGGTTGGAATTTACTGAACATATTGTTTATGTCTGCTATCGGTTTAGCTGTGAATACTGCTGATGGTGCCGGGGTGGAAGTCGCTGCGGTTGTCGTAACTAAAATCAATGTAACACCCGATTATATACTTCAACAGAAACAAGGGGTTCTTTTTCATAGCATCCAGTGAATAAAGAGCGGATTTAAAGAGAGGGCCATATTTGAATCATGAGCAAGCAAAGAATTTTGACGACTGAATCACGAGCGTAGCAAGTGATTCAAGTCTTTGAATCCCGAGCGACGCGAGAGAACTTTACAAGCCTTAAAACTTATTAAGCCTTAAAAGGATACTTCATAGAGAGATGTCATAGTACAAGTAAATCGGGTAATTAAGGTATGTGTATTTATGTTAGTACTTATCGTAACTTACATGCAAATGAAGAAGGTGAACAAATAGGTTGTCCCATGAAAGTATTGGCGTCGCTCTTGGCTTGTTTATTCTGTAGCAGGTCTTTGAGCACGCTGCGGGTGTCAGCCGATGCTGGAGTGCTGGAGAAGCTGAACGCTGGAGCTACAGGCTTCAGTTGAGGAATTTGAGGTTGAGGTTTAGCAGGCTCCTGTTTTGGCTCTGAATACAGAAATAATATTGCTTCGTTTTTCAATGCAAATTTATTGTAATTTGGAACAGTTATCAAATTAAAAACGTAAGTATAGCAGTATTTTTACTAAGAGTATGTAGTTGTTATTTTCGACTGCTAAAAGGTTCCCCAAAGTAATGTAATACTCGTATTATAGTCAGTTCACACCGAGACGCGACGCGACTATACTGGAAATTTAGATCTTGTTGTGTAGTTAATAAAGTTAGATTTTGAGTCGCTTTATTGAAATGTGGGCCCGGCTTCGCGTAATCGGTGAAATGTGTATCTTTTCGTGTAGTAAATAAAGTTAAATTTGAGTCTATTGAAATGTTGGCGCCGCTTGTGTCTCGGTGTGAATTGACCATCGTCATTTATTTTGGTAATTTTAACTTACCATCAGTAAATAATGTTCTAGCGACATTCGTCAGACCCGGTACAGTCGGCTTCACTCCACCGACGGGAGTGAAAGATGGCACGTTGATAGGTGATGGCTTAAAAGGTTCGGGTTTAGGCTCCTGATTCGTCTCTACTTTAGGCGCCAGGTATGGTTGTGGTTGAACTAAAAATATAAATTTACATTTATTATACAGTGTGTTTGGGTAACGATTGCCGATACTTTAAGGGGGTATTATACATATACAGTTCCCGGCACGTAAGTTGGCAAGAGTCGTTAGATGCGCAGAAATTGTTTTTAGATCTATTTGTGGTCAAGCGGGACGCGTGGTACGAAGTAGCGTAGTAAAAATATATTAGCTATATACTCTCTGTTCCCGCCACTTCAGCATTTACTGAGAGTGTCTTTTCGAACATGAATGTGAAGTGGCGGGAAGAGAGAAACAAAGCTTCAATGATTAAGAATGAGTCATTGTAGTACATTTGATAAGCAACTGCTCATTACAGATATTTTTATTGCATTGAGGTTATGGATTTGATTTCCACGTTTGGAAATGTTATTGGGGAGTATCGATAAATTAAGTCAATATTATAATTAATTAATTTTCTCCCAACTCACCTTGCTTAACTTGTGGCTTATCATCAGGCTCCGTCTTAACAGCCTGCTTGACAGGTTGAACTTTTTCCTGCAAACTCTTTTCATAGTTCATTCTCATAGTTGCCAAATGCTGCCTCATTTCAACATTTACTGGCTTAATTTTCACAGTTTTATGGTTTGACAACATGTCTCTGAGAGCGTCCAGTTTCTGTGATGTCAGTAGTGGCTCTTTTTTCTTACTGTCAGTTGTATCGAGACTCATATTCAGGATATTCTTCGTTAGTTTTGAGAGGGGATCCCTGTGAATGAGTTTGTGTTTTTAACTATATTTTACTGTGAATAACTTAATGTAAATGCGCATGTCTTGGAAAACCGGGTCGACGCACAGTGTGGGAATTCCGAAATCTAGGGGGATTTAAATCAAAATATAAATGTTAATTTTTTATAACCTATTTATACCTAAGACCCTATTGGTCAAAGCTACATATTAGAAATTGTTGTATGTAGCTTGAAAAAAATAATAAAAAATCTTGAAGTGGGTTGATAATAGTCGTTGTATACCGACAATGTGAATACGACATTTAAGTGTCATTTTCATTTGAGATTACTGATAAATATAACTTAAAACTTTGTTTATTGGTTTATTATTCCATTGTGTATATTTGTCAAGATAATTTAGAGTGCATTTTATTAAAGAAATAGTAATACACTTGTAGTTGGGGAGCCCAGGAAGGGATTTCTGCTGTGACTCCAGCGCGTCAGATTATTATAAGGGAGAATCCTTGCACCCTTTAAAGTACCTGTACCAAGAATCAACCCTTCATCTGGTGGGGTTTGTTTGGGAGAACCCGTCAGATTAGTAAAAAAAAATTGATCCGCAGAAATACTCGAGCGCGTCAGATTAAGAAAAGGTAGATTAATTAAGTTCAGAAGAGTGTATATTTCAATAATCTGACAATTTGAGCGTGGCATTAGGAAATGAGCGAGTACTGAAGTTGTAAAAAAAAAACGTCATTTTGAAATACTCGAGCGCGTTTTATTTTTTTTGTAAATTGAAGGTAACACTGTAAAAATCATACTCACAAATAATCTGACGTTTTCCATGGGGCGATGTCGGTAAAATCGTGGAGAAAAGGTGAACTACCAGTTAGTTCGCAACTATCGGTCGTGATTTAATGTCCGCCATCTTCGATGGCGATCATTGATTGTCAAAATGATCCGCCATTTATTGAATTAATTTATTACAAAAAATGTGATAAATGAAGAACCCACAAGTTTCGCGCGAGACGTTGGGCCGTGCGCACGCGCTTTGCCTTTCGTATCGAGTGATAGATTTTTAATAATACCCACAGTACATATTTTGTTAAAATGGACGAGGATTTAAGTGGCGAAGACTTAAGTGATTCAGAGATTCTACAGAGCTGTGAAAAACAATTAAATGAGCTGGGAAATATTGATCGAAATCGGGAGATTAGAAGAGGAGTAAATGAGAGTGAAATAAGAATAGCTGAGAAAAGAAAAGAACGAGAAGATGATCATAGTGAGGAGGATGGTTTTGTTACTGTAATGAGAAGAAAACCCAAACGATTAATAAGAAGTGATTCGACAGACGTAAATATTGACAAGGAAAGAAATAGAGGAGATACTAGCTCATCGGTAACAATAACGGATCATGAAGTATGCGTTACTTCAGCGGAGAAATTGCCTAAACCAATAGCCATGGCCAAATTATTACGTTCGGAAAATATTAAAGATATCCTTAAGATAAAATATAAAAGCGGTTACAAAATGCTTATTCAATTACAGAAAAAAGAAGATGCTATTAACTTAATCGAGTGCAAAAAATTCAAGGACATGGGCTTAAGGTGTCAATTAGTACAAGATATGTCAACAACGTACGGAATAGTGAAAGGCATTGACCTTGAATTAAGTGAAGAAGAACTTACTAATATTTTAAAAGCCAATGTCGAAGTGTTAACGGTAAAACGATTAAAACGTCTGCAGTTAGGAAAGTGGATCGATTGTGAATCAGTAAGAGTGAGTTTTAAAGGTGACGTGTTACCTCAATATATTTACGCCTATGACTGCCGTTTTAAGGTTGAACCATACGTGTTTCCAGTAACACAGTGTTCAGGTTGTTGGCAATTTGGCCACATGATTAAATATTGCCCTACTAAGAAGGTTTTGTGCACAAAATGTGGAGGTGACCATGAAAACTGTACCATCAAAGACTTCAAATGCTTAAACTGTAAGGGAGGTCACTTTGTCCTTGATAAAACTTGCCCCGTTTTTATGAAGGAAAAATCTATTCGGATTATTATGAGTCAGAACCAAGTTACATATCGCAAAGCCCTTCAACTGTTTTTGGAGAAGAAAGAAAAGAACAAAAATGATGTCTCACAGCAAGTGGAGTCTCACACAATAAATAGTGATAAAGAAACCTATAGAGATGTATTGACTAGAGCGATAGTGCATCATCAACCGATGTCGGATATGGAAGAGGATGAAGAGGAAGGAGTAGTGCATCAACAACCGATATTAAATTTGGAACAGAAGGAAAAAGGGAATCGTACATACACGGGGTCAAAACAAAACAATGCAAGTCTGAAACAAAAGGAAAAAAAGAAAATAAACCAAGAAGGTAAGAAAGGTGAGGTTTTGGAGGAAGAGAAAACGGACGAAGCTAGTAGTAATGCACCGAAAAGAAAAGAAGAATCTTTGCATAATGCACTATGGTTAAATAATTTTGAATGGATGAAGGTATGGATTAAAATAACAGGTATATATAAGTCTGAAATTAAGTTAGAGGAAAAAATACTAGCCACGTTGAAAATTATATGGGAGGAACTTAAGACGTTTTTTGTTAGTGTTTTATTTGGAAAAAAGATTTTGGATTACCTAAGTTGCCCCAGTAATGGATAGTACACAAGAAGAAATAAAGGTAAACCTATTCCAGTGGAATTCACAGAGCCTACGCCCTAAATTAGTATCCTTTTCGGAGCTACTAATAAAAGAAAATATACATATTGCAATAATCAGCGAAACGTGGTTTGACTGTGAGATTAACGTTAGTATTAGTGGATATAACTTATATAGGAATGATAGAAGCGATGGTTATGGTGGTGTTGCCATCCTGGTGCACAAGTCAATCCAATCTCACCCAATGTCATTTAATATTAAAAATAAGGGTATTGAATTGGTGTGTATTAAATTATTAAATTGTAAAGATATAGAATATATTATATCACTGTACTGTCCTTCGTCTGTTCAAACTCAACCTTCCGATTGGAATGATATTTTTGGTCGCTTTTCTAATAAAACTATAATAGCTGGAGACTTTAACGGTCATCACACTAACTGGTCGGTTAAATCGGACGTGAGAGGTACGCAAATTATGGATGCATCTCTAGAAAATGACTTTGTATCGCTTAACACCGGAATTGCAACTCGAGTTAAGTTAGTAAATGGTAATTTGCAACAGACGTCACCGGATATATCGTTCGTCTCCTCTGACGTGGCTATAAATTTTTATTGGCAAGTTTTTAATGAAAATCTTGGGAGTGATCACCTGATTATTAAAATTTCCGCTTATTTATCGTGCAGCGTACACATTGTTAAAAAACGTAACTATAAACATGCAGACTGGAGTGAATATCGTGAAACTATTTCTAAAAACATTACAAAGTTTAATAAAGAACCTTTTAATGGTAACGTGCAACATATGTATGACTCCTTTATAGACTGTATTGAAGATGCAGCTGATAAACATATACCCTACTTTAAATACAGTTCAAAAGTAAATAAAAAATTTAAACAAAAACATTACTGGTCCCCTAAATTGTCTGAAATTGTTGCACAGCGAAGGTTGGCACTGTCAAATTTCCGAAAAAATCCCACACCTGATAATTTAAAGAAACTAGAATCTAAGACCTCAGAGTCCCAGACATTAATTAAGAAAGCTAAATATAATGCATGGCAAACATTCTGTGATTCTATAGATGAAACTACTTCGACACAGGTGATGTGGCGCCGTATGAGATGGATGAAAGGTTTCAAACAACCAAGTTGGTGCCCTCCTATTGACAAACAAGTTGATCTTCTGCGTTCTCTGACTCCAGACTATGTCCCTCATATGGCCCCAAGGTTTAGGTCCCGAAATGAAATGTTAGAAACTGAATTTACACGAGAAGAACTTCAAAACTGCCTGAAAAAAAAGGATTCGTCCCCGGGGCAGGATGCTATATCTTACTCTATGTTGTATAATTTACCGGAATCAGGGAAGTGTCTTCTACTGAAGATATACAATTATATATTTGAATTCGGTATTGTCCCTCACCAATGGCGAAATATTCAAATTATTCCGATACCCAAAACAGCAAACAACGTTAATAGTGAGATTAAATTAAGGCCCATCTCATTGATATCATGTGTGTGTAAAACCTTTCATCTAATGATCTGTAGGCGATTAGAATGGTTTGTTGAGAAAAATAATATCCTATCTCCTAACACGGTAGGCTTTCGAAAGGCACAATCATGTTTGGATGCACTATCCCGACTGGTTTCCTATATACAACTTGGATTTACAAAAAACATTCCCACAGTCGCATGCTTTTTAGACATAGAAAATGCCTATAATAATGTCTCAATTGAGTCTGTTACAAAAGTATTAGATGAAATGCAAGTAGGGTCAAAATTCTGTAATTACCTATGGTCGTTTATGAACGAGAGGAAATTAAAAATTAAATCATTTAATATTGAAAGTAATGACACAAGATCGACTAACAGAGGATTGGCACAAGGGGATCCGTTGTCACCTTTATTATTTAATTTAGTTACGCACCAAATCTGTCATCAAATAAAAACCGTTATGATATCACAATACGCAGATGATTATGTTATTTATTTTAGCGATAAACAAATAAACAAATGTGAGCGATATTTGCAGGATGCATTAAACTGTATAATCGCATCACTGGCTGAGATTGGATTGACTCTGTCACCAACTAAATCTAATTTCTGTTTGTTTAGTAGGGGCCGAAGGCGAATTTTACCTTCATTAAAGGTTTATGGTCAACCGCTAACAATGGTGGAATGTGTTAAATACCTAGGACTTTGGTTGGATAGAAGCTTACGGTGGCGAAAACATATAAATGAGATAGTTAGCAAAGGTGGAAAATACCTTAACATATTAAAGGTACTGGCAGGCTCTTCCTGGGGCGTACATACTAAACATTTGCGTAGAATATATATATCGTTAGTAAGAAGTAGACTTGATTATGCCTGTTACTTGTATGATTCTAGTGCAAAAACACATACAAGCAAACTAGATAAATTACAAAACCAAGCATTGAGAATTGTAGGAGGTTTCATAAGAAGCTCACCTATCCACGTGATGGAGAGTGAACTACACATACCACCATTGTTTTTGAGGAGAAAATATCTCGCATATAAAATTATATCAAAATCATTGTCCTGGTCTAATAATATAGCCATAAACATAATATCCGAATTAGACTCCCTAGTTAATAATAGCTATTGGGCCAATAAAAGGAAACCCCTCCTGGCTACTTCCTTTAAAGAAATAGGACAGCTGCAACTAAATACCTTTGATTGTCTCAAAATGTTCTCTCTAGACATTTGGGTATCAGCTTTACGAGTCAATGAGGCTATTCAAACTGATTTAGAATGTGTAAAGCACCCGAAAAGATGTTATAATCACAATGAATTGGTACACGAAGTAGCATCAGAACTGGATTCTAGATATAGTGATTGGTGCAAAATTTTTACAGACGGATCAAAGAGTAAGGATGGTTCTGGAGCTGCATTTTTTTCACAAAGTACTGATCATAAAGCTATGTATAAAGTTAATGCAAATATATGTATAATGTCTCTGGAACTCATTGCAATACATCAAACGGTGTCTTACTCACTTAGTCAAAATATGAATAAAATAGTTATATTTACAGATAGCAGGAGCGCTTTACATCATGTGGCTCGCTGCGCCTCTGGCTGCAGAGGTGCATCGATAGCCTATGACATTCTTAAAGTAATTAACATCTACAATAAGGATAATATTAGGATAGTCTTGCAATGGGTTCCAGCGCACATAGGGTTGCAGGGCAATGAGGAGGCCGACCGGCTGTCAAAACTGGCCGTTGACATGGGTAATGACATTTCATATATGTGTGATTATTGGGAATACTTTCCCAAGCTTAAGAATATATGTTTCGACGAATGGAAAAAATGCTTCAGTGAAATTTCCAAAGAAAAAGGCATGTGGTATAAAGTCATTCAAAATGAACCTCCTCGTATGCCCTGGTTTGATGATAAATGTTTAAATAGGAGTTATGTTAAACTAGCGTTAAGGTTGCGTTCTGGACACTATCCATCAGCAAAGTTTGCTTTCTTAATGCGAAAGGCTGCATCGCCTAATTGTGAGGCATGTAATAAAATTGAAGATGTGCAACATTTGCTGATGGAATGTGTAAAGAACAAAACGGAAAGGGAATTTTTGGCTAGGGAGTTCAAATTAAACTTGTGGGATGTCGGACTGATCCAAAATATTTTGGCATACCCTAAATCAGAAAGGACAAAACGCATAATTTGTGGCTTATTGCAGAAGTCTGGCCAGTAATTCTCTCCCCTATTTCAAAGTAACTATTAGTTTATAATTAATTTAATAATCTTAGATATAGTTTTGTGTCAATAAAGTATAAGGTACAATGGGGTTGACGTATCCATGTGGATAAAAACCCCTATTAAATAAAGAATTAAAAAAAAAAAAAAAAAAAAATGAAGAACCGCTCTACTGATTTTGTGCAAACTTCGCATAAACCATCTACTAAATAGTTCGAACAAAGCCTAAATATTTGGTTTGGATAGGTGAGCCCGTTCTTCAGTTATAAAATTACAACGAAAAGTGGCATTGATTTCGTGTTATGTGAGGATCATTTCATTGTATGGGAAGGAAAATGTCTGGGCAACATAAGTGGGTTAAATCTAATGAAATACTGACTATTACAAATAAACTTCATGCTGTTAGAAGAAACTTTATTGCACTTTTGACCAACTTCTACTGTCCAGATATTTTCCTTCCCATACAATAAAATGATCCTCACATAACACGAAATCAAATAACATCATAAAAAAATCATCATACAATTTGTATGAAAAAATATTTTGCAAAATTTGACCAACTTCCGCCGTCCCGATTTTTTTCTTCCGATACAATAAAATGATCCTTACATGAAACAGAACCGAACGGCATTAAAAAAAAAATGGCCAATTTCACTCATTTCTGTGGACACTGTGGACACTTGACGAAAAAATAAAAAATTCTTAAATAGTCAACATCATAAAAGAGCTAAAGTTTCCTAAGAAAGTTTTCCCGTATCTCTTATGGATTCGGATTTCTCCCTTTTAGCCAATTTAAAAGAAACACCCTGTATTAAGATAAATAAATTTCAGGACTGACCACTGACCTTGGCACCCATTTAGATTTCACTAATTTTGTCCGTGAAGTCAACAAGCAACCAAGGCATAAATCATAATTGAACTTGGCTCTCATTTCACATTTGTGTTTTTGATGGGATTTTAATGATGCAGATGGGTTTTTATTCGTAATTAATACATAAAATTTTAATTTATACATTTTTTATACGTGAATGCAGTTATCTTGTTTATAAATTTCCTTTAAGATGCTCAGAATAGCGATATCCCTCCATATAATTGTCAGATTATTATTCAGGAGCACTATGATATCAACTTGAACCTCCCGCATAAAAATCTGACGCGCTCGAGTATCTCGAGATTACGTTTTTTTTTTACAGATAGAAATATGAATTATTGCTTTGTGCCACATCCAAATCGTCAGACATATTAATACGACACTTTTTAGGGTGTAACTTATTTTTTTTTGGATTTTCAACCGCTTGCCACGGACAGACCCCTCGAGTTAATCGTCAGATTAATATGTATTGGTTATCAGAAATATAAAGCGCGTTTACACTATAAATATCTGACGCGCTCGAGTATTTCTGTACAACTGTTTTTTTTTACAGTTTTAAAACTGTTTACACGCTTTCCCCCCACTAAAATAGAAAACTTGTCAGAAACTTTTTTTCGTTTTAGCACATAATCTTTCAAATCCAATAGGTCTCCATGACGCTCGAGTAACTGCAGATTTAGCATCCTCGGCTCCCCTACTATTGAGACGATTTGCAAATTAAAACGTGTATAAAAAAAAAGGTTGCACTCCAGGAGTGCCGGTAGAAGTGAAAACTTTTTTGTTACTATGTTTTATTTTAAAACTGGAGTAGTACAGATATGAAATTAACTAATTTGAATGACGTCTTACTCATTTTCGATCAGGGTCACGTGACCCTGACGCGAGTTTTAAATTTTTTACCCATTACAGAAAAAGTGTACAACGCCGCTAAAGAAGTTTTCACTTCAAAAAAAATGACCAGAAGGTCCCGGTGTTTTGATTGTTTCAAATTATGGTTTACAGTCTAAACTTTTGAGAACAGTTAATAACAGGTGCGCTTTTTGCGCCAATATTTTTGAAGTGAAAACTTCTTTAGCGGCGTTGTACACTTTTTCTGTAATGGGTAAAAAATTTAAAACTCGCGTCAGGGTCACGTGACCGTCAGGGTCACGTGACCGTCAGGGTCACGTGACCCTGATCGAAAATGAGTAAGACGTCATTCAAATTAAAAATAAAACATAGTAACAAAAAAGTTTTCACTTCTACCGGCACTCCTGGAGTGCAACCTTTTTTTTTTTTTTTTCGATTTTCGTAATGATCTCCAATATTACAAAAAAAGCGGTTTTTTGATCTCAAATGTGGAAAAGAAGCGAATTAAAGCTATCTTTGCTTTTATAAGAAGTACATACCATAAAGTTAATTTTTTGGAAGATACTACAAATGAAATAAAGCTCTTTTTAAAAAGTTTATATTAGAAAAATTGGCTGCAATCGGTAGACATTGTAAATGATGAATTTTATTTATTTGAATACCAATTAATATCATTTTAAACTTGTTTCTTTTATTTATTTCAATTTGGAATTAAATCCCGCTAGATTCCGAAATTCCCACACTGTGCGACGGCGCGTCGTGTTCCACGCGCGCCTCAAAGAGCGTCTGCAAAAAATGACGGGCCAAAGCCTGCCGGGGTCGCGGGACTTATTTCCTTACCGTGACCCCAGAACATAAAGGGCTATTGAAGGACACCTTAGATTTTAGTCAGTACAAGTCTGAGGCCGTATACAGAAAGAAAGCTGGAAAAAGCTGGAAACTTATAAGCGCTTACCGGCGCTTGTCAGCGCTGGTACGTTCTACACAAAGGAAGCAGGTTTGTTTATTAAATTTAAATGGCAGCGCCCAGCGCTGACCAGCGCGTTTTGAAGCTTGTCGGTACTTGTCGGCGCCGGTCAGCGCTTATCGGCGCGCGTTCATATATTTTCCTGCGCGGGTTACCAGCGCTGTCAAGCGCCGATAAGCGCTTATAAGTTTCCAGCTTTTTCCAGCTTTCTTTCTGTATACGGCCTGACAGTCCCTCCCGCCCTGCTCGGGGTGGGAGGACTCATTTGATGATTTTAAAACGCTAAAAAAAATATATTGGAAAAAGGGTGTGGCGTTTAAGGAGGCGCGTGAGCAAAGATTACGCGACTTCAAATTGCTAAATGAATTGGAAACCTTTATATAATATGGAATGAATGATGAGTAAAAGGGAATGTGTCCACTATGCATAGGTGTGAGTTAAAGGATTTTGTGTGAAAGAGAGGTAGAGAGAGAGAGAGAGAAAAAGCAATATGGCGATGTACCGCACAAGTTCACATACACAAAACTTTAAAGATATTTGTGTTTTCGCAAATCAAGCGATCTTATTTCACCACACGATCCCACAATTTTTTTAAACTTTTTTGCTGGCGCTACGATAGACCGGCAAATGAATGTCATGAGCATGACGATCTATTTGACTGTTTTACAAAGAACTTTTATCTTCACAAAGAAGACCCACAATATCACAGAATAAACTTGATTGTTTCTGTGTGTCCTTCTAGTGTTTTTGTGAGCGATAAGCGCGCACAAAATCGACCAATTCAATAAACATTGTCGACTTGTTGTTTTCATTAAAAATTAAATAAATCCTAAAAAGCACTTAAAAAGGTTGTTGTGCATACTAAACTTGACACGCACTTCACTCTGCGGGTGCGCCCATTGATTCCAATCTATGTCATATTTCGCGATGCGATCGATTTGATACACCACCACCGACTTGGCACACAGCGTATAGCAATACTAATACTGCTAGCCTATATCATTCTACTGCTGGGCAAAGACTTCTCCCCATAACTTCCAATTTTCACGATCCAGGGCCAAAGTGAACCACTGGTCATCGATTTTGTAAAACTCGTACCGCCAGCGCCATTTTCTACGAGGTCTGCCGCGACGCCTTTTGGCTGTGTCAGGGCTCCACAAATTGGTTATTTTGGCCCACAGCTCATTGCGCATGCGGCAGACGTGGCCGGCCCAAGCCCTTTCCAGTGCAACGGCCTTTTGACCAATGTCAGCTATTTATGTTTTGGAACGCAGTGTGTTGCGCACGTGGTCTGATAGTTTGACGCCTAGAATACTACGCACTAAGGTCTATATTTGATTAAATATTGAAGTAAAACCTACTTGTTTCTGAAGGGCGTACTTCTCAGCAGCGAGGTCGATTTGAACATAGGAGTGGTATCACATTCGTTGAGCGTATTCCTTAGTGTCCGCAGTACAGCTTGCTGACGACTCAGGATCTCTTGCTGCTTGACTAGAGGTTGATACACGTCGTCTAGGATTGGACGGATCATGCGCTGGCCTGGTCTGTGAAACAATGATTTCTTAGTTATTTTTTTAACTTAATGAGGGTTTTCCCGTATGAAGAATCCACTAGATGGCAATACGTAGGCTTGTGGTCTATCTGCTCCGTGATTGGTTAATTTTGACATTTCTGACAATGTCATGTAAAAACCATGATGTCATGTCAAATACGGGAAAACCCTCATTAATCCATTTCTTCATAAATATTTCGCTTGTACGAAATATTTATGAAGAAATGGATTATTTTAAATAGTGTAAAAATGTGATATGTGATACTGTCGGAGTATGTTTCTGTAGCTGATACAGTGATCCGCGCAGTGAAATTAGAAAGAAACGTTGTTTTAACAGTTTAATTATTAAGGGCGACTTTCACCAAAAGTTAAACATGTTTAAAATTTTATTTAGTGTCAAAATTCTATTGAATTTTGACACTAAATAAAACTTTAAACATGTTTAACTTTTGGTGAAAGTCGCCCTAAGAGAAGTAGGTAAATATAATATTCATATTACGACAAACAGTTATTTTTGAGTGACAGCGTCAACAAAAAATTCTGCATTCAACCAAATAAACAAACTTTAAATACTAACTTGTTAAACTGTGCGTCCCTTGTTACAGCCTCGCTCCACTTATAGTCCAGTGATTTCTGAGCTTGTTCCAGTTGATTTTGTACGTAGTACGCTAGTTTCTTTACAGATGCAACGCGTTTAGATGTAAGGGGATCTGCTTGTATCCATTGATGGCTGTCTTTCGCCCTGCAAGTATTTCCGAACGTCAGAGAAAATAGTGGAAAAGTATTTCATTACCTTGAACGGACAAGCCCTGCACAACAGCAACGTGACAACTCTAAAGATGCGATTCCATCGTATAAGTACGCGCACTGAAGAAGTGCGCGTACTAACGTGGAACAAGTCAAATGTATTTATTAGCAACTAGCGGTTGGCAGCGGTTTCACCCACTACAACTCGAAAATTATCCCAAGGGAACATAAAATCGGGATAAAACTATCCCACTGCAGAAATGCGCGAATAAAATGTGCCATTCACCATTTTGGTGGAATCATACCATAAAAAGGACAACAATAGTAATACAGTCATTTGTTACTTGCTGCTGCGTTGCAATTCGCGGTTTTGATCCCCATACGGTACTTATTTTTACATGTAGTTGGGTGTGTCAGTGAATTGAATGTTTTTAAACGCACCCGCGACAGGAGAAATTCCAAGGAAAGGGCAGTATTTAAAAAAAATAGTTATTAAGAATAAAGTTTGCAATGTATCTTAGATAAAGTAACGACTCACTCAGCATGCGTACGCGCCTCAGCAACTACCGCGCATGCGCGAACCAGCTCCAACTTCAATTGTACAATGGCGTTGCGCAATTCGTCCGACGAACATTCTTTTTTCAGTTGTTCTGCATCTTGCGAGTTGTAGCTAAAACTTGCGTTTATTGAGTCGATGTCACGTTGCAACTGTCAAAGAAAAAAAATTTTCATTACTCATACTCAGAAAGTAGGTCATTACATGCTTGATGAGCGGGTTGGAAGTTATGCATTGCAGCCTTAGGGAAAATTGGTTTCAACCGATAGCTGCCAATTTAAAAGAAATTCTAGTTCTATTTTGATATTTTTAATTAACCATGTTCAAATTTTTTATACAATCACTAAATTACAGCGCGATTTAAAATTAAGTGTTGGGAAAAGAATAAAAAAAAAAGAGAATTTGGCATTACATTACATTGATACATTAGAGGCGTATGCTCAAATGACGTCGCGCCTTTTTTGAAACGCCGAAGTCTGTAGCACAAAGGTATGTCATTATCATCAGCCTATATTAATGTCCTCACTGCTAGGACGAAGGCCACCTCTCTGAGATAGAGTGGGCCATAATCCAACACGCGAGCCCAGCGCGGGTTGGTAGATGTCATATTATGTCTTCGAATTTAAGGTTCTAAGACATGCTTCACGAAATACAAAGGTATGTAACAACATAAAATCAACTCACTCTCGCCTGTGTTTCCCTAGTCTTCACCATAAACTTGTACAACTCCATTTGAAAGTCATTCACTTCTTTAACAAGCATATTCTTCAGCTCCTGATTGGCTTTCATTTCGTTGATCTTCTCTTGTTCTGCTTTTAATGCGGCGTTCTCTTGCGCCGGCGCAGGCTGGGGTTTGGGAGCTACGGGTTGTGGTTGTGCCTGTAATGGTGGATCTTGAATGAGAATTGTAGATTAATATGCGTTTGAATTTCACCTTGGCGCAATATATTGTTATGTCACGTATCTTTTTCTAAGACTTGCATGCTCAGAAATAAAGAATTATATGACATTAGTTTTAACAAGATAAAACACATTAGGGAGCGTTCAAATATTACGTAGAGCAATTCATGAAGAATTTTTACCCTCCCTTCCCCCAATGTAACGTGCCGTAACGTTGTCATGTACCCCTCTCTCCCCCTCCCAAGACGTTATGTAAAACCCAAATGCGCCTCCCGCCCCTGTAACACATAGTAACGTTTTACAAGACCCCCTCCCCCCCAAATTGCGTTACGTAATACTTGCCACGCTCCCTTATTAAAAATTAATTTGGACGAAGTAAATCTTTAAATGAAATTGTCGTCACAATAATTATGGCACTAAGGTCATCCTAATTATAATTCAAACATAATATACTACTACGTATGAATAGCAATACTTTAAAAAGATTATTTTTTGTCAAGAATCATTCGTTCAGTAATTTTTAGTCCAAGAAACAAACCGCATTACTATCAATTACTTTTATATCAATCATAGACTGAAAAATAATGTATGAAAAACTCAGATTCTTAATATTAATTAATTTAAAAACTTTGTAAGTACTACAGGAGCTTGCGGTGGCGGCTGGGCAATAGGTGTTGGTTTTATTTCCACTGGAGTTAGCTTCTGTTGTATTAGTACTGGAGCTGAAACAAATGTTTATGAATACAATAAAAGACAACAAGACAAAACATGTGCGTGTGCACACATAATAATAAAACCCAGGAATTAAAATAATCATTTGCCCTCATCTAAAAGAAACGAGTCAGGCCATCGCAGGCTTGTCTGAGGACTGGCTATTGGCTATGTATAAACTGAATCATTGTTTTTTCTTTAAGAATCGGCGAAAAGTGATACCACTGACTGATAGAATTAACAAGTTTTTCTTCACTAAAATAAGGTATTTGAATGAACAAAATATTTGACACGTTTTTTTCTTTTGATAATTAAATCAAAACTGACGAAAATACGACACTTTTAAAATAGTGACAAGCAAGTACATAATCTCAAATTTTGATGTGTTACATTTTTGAAAGTATGCATTGATTTATCAAAAAAAAAAGTACTCATTATTTTTTTTTTTGTACAGGCCTGTTGGTCTAGTGGTTAGTGACCCTGACTGCTATGCCGGAGGTCGTGGGTTCGATTCCCACCCAGGACAAATGTTTGTGTGATGAGCACGATCATTTGTTCTGTGTCTGGGTGTAATTTATCTATAATATAAAAATTTTACCTTCGAATAAAATTTGTATTATGTTTCCTAAGACGTCCGAAGTCCATTATGAGAGATTACACCGTTTCGTTCCGCGAACAGCCGCTAGATGTCGTCACTTTCCGCCTCGTAATCGCGCCACTAGCGACCCCAAACGTCAAACCTGTGAACTACCTTCAAAAACCGCATACAAGCCGCCATGATGAAGTTTTAGGTCATTGTTCGGCTCATAATGATGCAAAGGTAGGTATGCACCAGGAAGACCTTACCTGGACTTCGGACGTCTTAGGAAACATAATACAAATTTTATTCGAAGGTAAAATTTTTATATTATGTGTTCCGTTTGACGTCCGAAGTCCATTATGAGAGACGTGTTTGTTATCTCCTGGTGGATTGTATGAATGAAAAGCAACAATGTGAATTATAACTCAATATTAATTTTAATAATATTCATATAAACAGGTTTTATATGAAACAAATTCTAGCTATCAAATTGTTGGCAGTATATAGAATTATTAAATAAAAACATAAGGATACTTGCAATCTGTGCAATATCTTTAATAGTAATTTGAATCATGTCATGAAAACATTGGTTGGTTAATCAATTGGGGACTTGAAATAAAGATAACGAAAGCACCGAGGACATTTCGTTACTTGATCTGATTTCTTTATGATAACATTTTCTGAAAGTTGATTTATGCCTCCAGTTTACTTTAGATAAAATATCATTTAAAGGATATTTTTCTAATCAATTTAATGATGAGACAGCCGATCTAAACTACCTGGAGGGGCCTGTAATTCAACACCAGATAGAATATACGTTTTATGCAACCACCGATTATAGTTGGAGTTGCTGCTCTAACAGGAACTCTAATAGTTATTATGAACAAATTTATTAATGAGCCCCGCCTGTCCATTGATAGATTTTTAACCGTGCGGAGCCAAAATAATAAAATAGTCGCCGTTCGCTTAGACACTTTATTATAAACTATTAATGCAAGGGGTATTATCCTGTAAACAAGTTATCAATACCCTGGCGTACCATGTGGGTACCTTAGGCAAAGGCTTGGCAATTGAAATTGCTTTCAAAATGTGATTTACAGTGTGACTAGAAGAAATTCTAAGGATGGCGTCTCATTTTGAGGCGCATTATGGCAGCACGGTCGATGTCTCGCTGCAACATGCTGACCACGACCACTCTGTCAAGAGTGAACCGACGAAGAAGAAGAAATTTTAATATTTGAAGTAGTTTCACAAATAGATGCAATAACCGCACTGCGGCGCATCACCACTATAGTGGTGATACTTTTTATAACGGACTCATGCACGAGAATGGTTCTGTAAGCTAACTTTTGATCTAGATCTATATAGATATGCTAGATATTTTGCAATATCTGCTGGATTTGGCGTACGAATATGTACATTAATTTTGCTACACCACAAAGACCACTTACCCAAATAGGCGTGTAAGTTTAAGGGTCAAAGTTCGCCAGCAAGATAAAGGATCTTTCTCTTGTGGAGACCCATTTCTAGTCATGGCGTCCCAGCCGAAATGAGCCAGGCTTCCAATTTCAGATCGTTGACATGAGCTTGTGGTAAGCCGGTCACCGTGGCTATCAAGGTCTTTAGGTCTCTGATCTTCTTGGGGCGTGGCATGGTTCGACTCCTCAGGTCTGGTTACCAAAAACGGTTTATTCCACTTGGGTGCTACTATAATGTACCGCCCTAATACTGAGTTTAAGTGGTACAGAACTCGTGGAAGCAGCGCCGGTGGTGGGAACACCCATGCTAGGTCGTATTGCCAGTATCTGCTAAACGCGTCGTGATAGCAGGCGTTGGAGTCTGAGGAATCTAGAGAAACGTTAGTTGTCACCACGTGTGTGGTTTGGGATGCCAACAAATCTATGTCCGGTTTTCCCCAAGTCTGAAATATTTTCGAAGTTGCTGCCACCCGTAGGTGCCACTCGCTGCCTACGCGATTTCGCGACAGGTGGTCGGCTTCGATGTTGTACACCCCTGGTAGGTGGTGCGGGATCAGTACAACACCAAGGTCGTCCTTCAGAATCAGCAATTCCGTGTCAACTCCATCAATCGGCGTGATCTTGTGCCGCCTTTCTTGTACGAGAATGTACGAGACCACTGTTTTGTTGTCGGTCTGGAGAGTTATGCTGGAGTCTCGGAGGGCTCTGGATTTCTGGGACAACAGAGCAATCACATCATACATCTCCTTGAGATTGCAATGCCATTTTTTCTGGTGGGCACCTTGTATCTTGTTGTTGTTGACTAGTGCACCCTATGAAACGTCGGAAGCGTCCGTGATGACAAAGTGTGTATAGCACATTTGTGTGAATCGCTGTCTTTTGACTTACATTTTCCATCCACCACTCTAATTCCTTGTGAATGTCTTGTGTCAATTGTACTGCTCCGAGAGGATTTTGACGCAGTACTTTTATGTGACACTGCAGCGCACGGCAATGCATCCTTCCCCGGTGGGTGATGAAGGACACAAGGTTGAGAAGCCCTAAGAGGCATTGCGCCTGCTTCAGGGTCCAACTGCCCGCTGCGAGTCTGGTCGAGAGGTTCTGTTGAATTTTTCTCACCCTGTCTGGTGGCAGCGACTTGCGGTTTGTTTGTGTGTTCCAATCGATACCGAGATATTCGATCGACCTCGTTGGTCTGTTGATCGAATTCTCGTAATTTACACACCAGCCCAGACTCGACAGGAAGCGTACAGCTATGTTTAGATGCGTGCTGAGTACTTCCTTGTTCTGATGGACTAGTAATAATGATAATATTCCACAACTATCACACAACGCCATCTAGTCCCAAGCTAAGCAGAGCTTGTGTTATGGATACTAGACAACTGATAACTAGTAAATAAACGTCGAGAAAAACGCCAAAGCGCAGACCTTTCTTGCGAAGGTATTCTGCCGTCCAGTTTGTTATAGTCGCAAGCATTCTGGGAGCGGCAGCCAAGCCAAATGGTAGACATGTCATCTGCAGAAGTTGACCCCCGTAACTGGTACGCAAGAAGCGTCTGTGTTCTGTGCGTACTATGAGGTGATTATAGGCCTGGCTGAGGTCTTACTTCAGCATCCAATCACCTTGTTGAAGAAACGAAGGCATTTGTTGATGGTGGAAAAGATGGAAATGTTTTGGCTCGATGTACAAATTTAGTGCATTTAAGTTGAAAATTACTCAGTTTTTGCCATTGCTCCATTGCTCTTTGTAATTATAAAAAGAGGGCAAATGAAATATGTGGTCAAAGGAGCAGGCTCTAACACTCGTTCTTGAACCATTTTCCGAATTCCTAATGTCATTTCTTCCGAAACAAGGGTTTGAAATTTTGGCAGGTTGCCTAAAGGTAGAATTAAGGGTGGTGCCTGATTGAAGGGGATACGAGCTCCCGATATCATTTTTACAATAGTCTTTGTAGGGTTGAAACTATTCCAAATTTCTATGTTATGCTGAAGACAGCCGCCCCAAAAATTGGGTCGCCTCCTGATGTTATCTTATCTCCCCTCTCCCCTCTTTTTTGAAAAAAAAAAAAAAAAAAAAAAAAAAAAAAAAAATCGTCAATTTGTTTGTCTTTTTTATTATTAGGTACGCTTCGATTTGTTTTGTCGCGAACGAAGTGTTCTCTTGAAAAGAGGTCGAAGGATCTAAGATATCGGGCGACTTGGTCCCGCACTATTAATTTGTTTTTCTAATTTATCTACAGAATCTACACCCCCAATTTTTAGTAGGTAGTTGGATAAATTTTTAGGATTGAATATTATTCGATCGAGGGTGGAATTTTTTTCTATGTTCGCGTATGTATTTGCTTTTTACGTTTTTTAATAACGATCGGCGGTCTCTATAACTTCAGCTCGTATACCGCCATTTGAAGAATGTCATGTGATATCGTTCTATGAATCAGCACCAAACAATTCTTTGAGTTTATTAAAGAGGGTAGTTGTTTTATACACCCCCAATCTTGTGTCAGTTGTACTGCTCCGGGAGGAATTTGACGCAATACTTTTATGTGACACTGCAGCGCACGGTAATGCATCCTTCCCCGGTGGGTGATGAAGGACACAAGGTTGAGAAGCCCTAAGAGGCATTGCGCCTGCTTTAGGGTCCAACTGCCTGCTGCGAGTAAGATAATATTGAGCGTTGGAACTAGCAGACCAATCAACAAGGTTTTGTAATGCCGAGTTCACATCCTCATTTTGCGCTAAAAATGCATTTGGGTAGCTGTCGATGTTGAGGGTGGCGCGGCGCCAAAATAATTTGCGTGGCGGGTAGGTTTTGTGCTAATGGAGCACTATTTGCCATGATGCAATTCGATAAAACATTATTGACATGACTCACCAATTGTTGGGATAGTAGATCAAACCTGCGATCCAGTTCGGAGTCTAGCGAAAAAGGGCGCCCGCGTGACCGTGGGGGCTGTTTGCGCGGTGCTGAACCACCCGCCTCGCTCTCCGATGACACCGTGTCACTTCCTTCTGATGACGATGAAGAACTCGAACTCCGCGTCCTTTTCCTCGAAGTTTCCTCTGGCACGATAGTTTCACCGTCCATTTTGTTTTAAAAATAAACTCAACTCACGAGACGGAACGTTAATTTTAAATTTTATTAAAATCTAAAACACTAATATAATGAACTTTTTACTTTAATCTCAAAAGTTCTAAAACTAAAAAATATCGTTAATTCGAAACGATTTAACAATCTAGCGGAGCTGCGCACAGTTCGAAAAACGACGCAACAATGACCTAAAACTTCATCATGGCGGCTTGTATGCGGTTTTTGAAGGTAGTTCACAGGTTTGACGTTTGGGGTCGCTAGTGGCGCGATTACGAGGCGGAAAGTGACGACATCTAGCGGCTGTTCGCGGAACGAAACGGTGTAATCTCTCATAATGGACTTCGGACGTCAAACGGAACACATAATATGTATGTATTTAGAAATATATAAGTATGTTTATCAGTTTTCTAGTACCCATAACACAAGCTCTGCTTAGCTTGGGACTAGATGGCGTTGTGTGATCATCATCATCATCATCAGCCTATTAATGTTCCCACTGCTGGGACACAGGCCTCCCCTCTGTGAGAGGGATAGGGGGGGGGTTGTGTGATAGTTGTGGAATATTATTAATATTATTTTTCAAAACTATAGTTAACTGACGGAATTAGATTTTGCAATTTATTAATGTTGCCAACATGCCTATTCTATTAACGGGTAGTGTTTTGAATTGTATACCTGTAGTAAACATTGAGCTCTGCGCCTGCGCGTAACTGGGCGGCTTAGGTATGTTCAGTATGCTGCCGTATTGAGAAGATGGCGCCACTGTCTGTGGCTGTGGCGTCGGCGTCGGCGCTTGTTGTACTACTGGCTGTATGGCTTGAGGCTGTGGGAACAAGTCAAATGAATTTATTAGCAACTAGGTGTAATCTGTGGTTTTAACCCTGCTAATCGGCTTCAATTGGGCGTAGCGTGATGTATAATAGCCTATATTGAAGGCTATTGAACATCACTCCATTGATAACACAAGGGAACAAAATAAACTTTTATTTTTGTTGCATGGAATTTTATGCCTGTTTTTTACTAATTTGAGGTCGCTGATTTCAAATCTACTTTCAGTTTTTTTCTAGCAGCTCTAGTTTTTGAGATACAGCTATCAGTCATATTTTAGTACTAATCACATTTAAATTTCAATTCTACCGAGCTGTTCTTTAAAACAATTTTTTGTTTAACAATGTCCACGTCGACAAAGATCTGATAGAACGATCCCAACTACTTTTGTAACATCTGTGGTGAATATACATTAGAAAATCGTGGACTAAGTGTGTCGGATTTCATAAAACAGATGTATTGTGATTACTTTGGATTCCCTTTGGGCATCCGTGACAAGTACTGGGTATCTCCTTGGGCAAGTAAAAGATGTGTGGAGTCTTTCAGATTATGGGGGAATAAGAAAAGACCCCATTGTGTGTATCAAACACCAATGATGTGGCATTAACTTTCCAATCATCAAGATGATTGCTATTCTGGTGTGGTTGATATAAACAGGATTTACAAAAGAAACCGTCCGAAACGCTTTTATCCTAATTTGGTATCTGTTACTCGACCAGCCTTGTACTCCGTCAATGCTCCAGTTTCCCAAGCTTCTTCATCTATACAAAATAATCCCGTTTTAGAAGAAAAAAAAAAAGCTTCTTCAAGTTAAGATAGTGTTAAACGATTTTAACCCAGATATTTCTGCTGACCCCCAGCCCCTTAATCAGGAAGACCCCAGTGCATAAGTCAGAACCCTTGGTCTTTCTATAAAAGCATCGAAGAGCCTTTGGGAAAAATAACAAAAAAATTGTTGGGAAACAATTAGGTTGAAGCTATGTGGAGCATAATTAACTGATGTTGTCACACTTCTAGCAGCTTGGTTGTGATATGAGCATCAAGGTACACTTCCTCCAAAGCCATTTAGACCGTTTCCCTGAAAATCATGGTGAATTGAGTGAAGAACAAGAGGAACGGTTCCATCGAAGACATTCGGGCTATGGAGGCACGTTACCAGGGTCACTGGAATGCTCCAAGATGGCGGATTATTGCTGGAGCTTCAAAAACAGCCCTCGTGAACCAAGTCAAGCAAGAAAATCTTTTAAAAGATTTTTTTTTTATAAGTTATGGTTGATTTTCTAAGGGTTTTCTTCAAAAAAAATCGATTTTTCTTAAAAACGCGTTTTAATGATATCTCAAAAACTAAAGCTGATACAAACAATCTGACTTCCAGATCTGTAATCAGCACCCCGAGAAAGTATAATATTAGTCATAATATTTCATGCAACAAAAATGCTGTTCCCTTGTGTAATCTATTTATTGAAGAAAGCTAAATGTCCTATAGCCTTCGTCGATAAATGGACTATCCAACACAGAGTTTTTCAATTAGTTCTTGAGATGAGCGCGTTCAACCACAACAAACAAACTGTAAAGCCTAATCATCATCATCTGCCTGCCTTTTCCCAACTATATTGGGGTCGGCTTCCAGTCAAACCGGATGCAGCTGAATATCAGTATTTTACATGGAGCGACTGCCTCCAATGTCTTCATGGACCGACGACATCGTGAGGGTCGCGGGCAACCGATGGATGCAAGTGGCGAATTGTCGTTCGGCGGGTCTAAGGGGGAGGCCTATTTTCAGCAGTGGACGTCTTCCGGCTGATGATGATGATGACTGCCTATCGGACCTCCACAACCCAGTAACTGGGTAATACGATACACCATAGTAAGACTGGTTGTCAGACTTTAGAGCTTCTGACTAACAGTAACGACTGTCAAAGATCTACAAATGACAGCCGGGACCAACGGCTTTACGTGCTTTCCGAGGCACGGAGGAAACTCGCTATGTCAGATGGTCACCCATCCACAGACCAACCTCGGCAAGGGTGGCTTAACCTGGAAGATCGATCTGTGCGGCTGTAATTATTTAGCCACGAGTTCCTCGAGAGAGATTAAACAGTCCATTATTTTGAAACTATAGGAGAGTCTCAATGTTTCCTATCCAACCTTATAGACACAAGTACACTGTGAAGGATTGATAAAAAAAGCACGTTATTGACTCACAGAGGGCTAAATCTAGCACATCGTTTCAAGCTCCTTGAATTAGAGTTGAGTTCAGGGACTAATGAGTATAGTCCCCATACGGTTGCACCCATATAATATCAGAAATTTAAAAGACACAGTGTACTTGTGTCTATAAAGAGTTATCGTTGGATAGGAAACATTGAGACTCTCCCTCAGTTTTTGAGTTATGAGGGGCTAAAAAGTGCCTCCAAATGGTTCGTGTAATATTACACACTGTGAGCGCGCCTGCTTGGATGGCGATTCAAAATAATGGACTGTTTAATCTCTCTCGAGGTACTCGTGGCTAAATAATTACAGCCGCACAGGTCGATCTTCCAGGTTAAGCCACCCTTGCCGAGGTTGGTCTGTGGGTGGGTGACCATCTGTCATAGCGAGTTTCCTCCGTGCCTCGGAAAGCACGTAAAGCCGTTGGTCCGCGCTGTCATTTGTAGATCTTTGACAGTCGTTACTGTTAGTCAGAAGCTCTAAAGTCTGACAACCAGTCTTACCATGGGGTATCGTATTACCCAGTTACTGGGTTGTGGAGGCCCGATAGGCAGTCGCTCCATGTAAAATACTGATATTCAGCTGCATCCGGTTTGACTGGAAGCCGACCCCAATGTAGTTGGGATAAGGCTAGGCAGATGAAGCAGATGGACTGTTTAGGTAAGCGTCCACAGTTCGGCATCGTACGTATCGGACGCATCGCATCAAACGGATTTCTGTATCGGCAGCGATCGGATTGCCGACGCGAGTATCAGAAATCGGATTGCCGATGCCACCTTCATCGCGTCCACTGATCGGCATTCCGTATGACGTCATTGGTACGCATCGCATGTAGGCATTGCCGATGAGCCGTCCATACGATGCGGATCAGTGGACGCAGTTGTATGAGTTTTAATACAAGGCAAACTAAAATCCGTTACGTACGATACGTCCGATACGTGCGATGCGGACCTGTGGACGCTTAACATTTAAGGTAAGCATCCACAGGTCGGCATCGTACGTATCGGACGCATCGCATCAAACGGATTTCTGTATCGGCAGCGATCGGATTGCCGACGCGAGTATCAGCAATCAGATTGCCGATGCCACCTTCATCGCGTCCACTGATCGGCATTCCGTATGACGTCATCGGTACGCATCGCATGTAGGCATTGCCGATGAGCCGTCCGTACGATGCGGATCAGTGGACGCAGTTGTATCTAATATCTTTAAACGAGCAATTCTTGTATATTTATTTATTTATATATAATCAGGATCTCGGAAACGGCTCCAAGGAGTTTCATGAAAGTTACAGATTAGGGGTTTTTCGGCTCAAGGAATCGATTTATCAAGGTCCCAGGTTCAAGAAAAGCTCGGTTCCCAAGATAAATAGACATTTTAAAAACCAT
Organism: Agrotis clavis; assembly: GCA_954870645.1. Lineage (NCBI taxonomy): Eukaryota > Metazoa > Arthropoda > Insecta > Lepidoptera > Noctuidae > Agrotis > Agrotis clavis. The sequence goes on from OX940920.1 coordinate 16,304,116, forward strand.
TGAGTTTTAATACAAGGCAAACTAAAATCCGTTACGTACGATACGTCCAATACGTGCGATGCGGACCTGTGGACGCTTACCAATTATCTACGTTTAAACATGGTCTAGGTCACATGACTGTCTTAACAGATAACCGCGTGACCCCAGAACGTAAAGTACTATTGAAAGACACCGTGGATTTTAGTCAGTACAAGTCTGATAGTCCCCTCCCGTCCCACCCTGGGTGGGTGAAGAAATGAAAATAAATGGGTGTCCATTAATTATGACCAACCTGATTCCCAAGTATAAACGTACGTTAAAATGATTACCTTTGGTTGTGCAATGGGTGTCGGCGCAGGCGCAGGTGCTGGAGCAGGCGCGGGCGCAGCTTGCGGAGGAGCTTCTCCCGGGATCGCGCTGTTTCAACATAGATTTATTTTATTTTAGAAGATAAAAAAATGTCACTACTAAATATTTTCTGTTAAACGCACTAACATTATTATTTATGAATACTTAGTGGTAGCCCGCGAAATTTAAAGTTACAATCTGACACCGACCAGGCCCTGCAGTCTCGACAAATATAACGGAAAAAATCGGTCGTTAAGTCTAAACGATGCCAAATTTCTTTAATAGATTTTCAACCTTATGCTTTCGAAATAAAGTTGAAAATCTATTAAAGGAATTTGATAACAATACGACTTAGCGACCGATTTTTGTCGCTGTCTAATGTCGAGACTGCAGGGGCAGAAAATTGTAAAAAACCTCAACGCAATCACCTTAAATAAAACCACTCTCTTACATTTTTAACTTTCGGAGATGAGCAGAGCGTTGAAAATCCAATAGCGCATGTTTATCTCGGCAATCAATTACATGACGCTAAGTGTTGGTAAAAATAGGCCCTAATCTTTATGAAATAAAGTTCTTACGTAGTCATCGCAGTGGCCGGCAAGGGTAGTCGTTGCGGCGGTGAGCACACTTGCGGAGCCTGGTTGTTCAAGTTGATGATGTTGAATATGATGAGCAGGCCGCTTTGTGATACCACGTGGAGTAACGGCATATGAGGCAGGGTTGTGTTCTCATCTATAAGATAAAAGTTATTCAAATTAGTTATTGCTTAAGGTAAGCAATAACTAATTTGAATAACTTAACGCATCGCACGTTTCGGACGTATCGTACGTAACGGATTTTAGTTTGCCTTGTATTAAAACTCATACAACTGCGTCCACTGATCCGCATCGTACGGACGGCTCATCGGCAATGCCTACATGCGATGCGTACCGATGACGTCATACGGAATGGCGATCAGTGGACGCGCCCCGCACACTTATTGAATCATTTGTTCTTTTTCTTTCTTGCATTCCTCTTCTGCTAAAAAACAAGCAATAACAACTTCTGCATCGCTTTCCTCCTTTCTCACAAACACTTTCCGAACGTACGATCACTAAAAAAATCCAAATGAAGGTGGCATCGGCAATCCGATTGCTGATACTCGCGTCGGCAATCCGATCGCTGCCGATATAGAAATCCGTTTGATGCGATGCGTCCGATACGTACGATGCCGACCTGTGGACGCTTACCTTTAAGCTACGAGTAGTTGCTTCTGGTCTGGGTGTTTGTGTATGTGAGTTTCTATGTTTGTAAACGTATTCACAATACAGGAAGAAATTCCTAGTGTGGGGCAACGTTTTATAATGAAAAAAGTGGGGGTGCTCAGTCAAGAAGTGTGGACACAAACCTATAAGTGTGCACTGCTGCGTCTGGTAGAGGAGGTTGTGGGATGGAACCACAATAAATATTAAAGTCTCTTTGTAGGTTGCGAGTGACCATTGATCTTCGCGTCTAAAATGGCACGTTTAGCAGTAATGCAACCGTCAATGTTGCTAAAATTATGCTTTATCAATTATCTAATAGAATAGAATATTCCATGTTACGAATTTTATTTCAATACTATACAAAATTCGTCGTAAGATCGTGAACATAGAAGATACTTACCCCACTGTATTTGATGTGTAGCACACGTATCGATACAGACGCCCACAGGATAGTTCTCTTGTTTCTTATCTGTTAGAGGCAGTTCTGGTCTTGCTTCATCAGTCTAAGAACAAAATGGAAAAATGGGATAAAGAACTTACAGAAGTATTAAAGTTATCATTGTATATTGACATTAACATAATCATTGCTTCACAAGAATATCGATTATAAATTGGGCCATTCGGTATAATACGAGTATGGGGCCAATCAAACTCAGACGTACAGTCAACACAAAACACATTATATTGCTCAATTCATTGAGGACTATGCAGCTGTCTGAGATGGTCTTTTGAGGAAACAGTTACACATGGACAGGTCAAATCTTGACCTGCGGCCGTATTACAACGTCTTAAAAACAGTCATGTTCCGGCGAGTGGAAGTGACAGAGCTATACAAGCCGTCTAGCGCCATCTCGTTCACTCACTGGAACAAGCTTGGTTATAAGATGTTGTAATACGGCCCCTGTCCAGTGTGCAAGCATTTGTCAGTTTTTGTATAGCTCATCTCATTAAGTCTAATAATTGTGAACCAGGTAATGATAAAAGTTTAAGAATTATTTTAATACCTGACACCATTGAACCCAATTAGATCCATCAGCAGATCCAAGAGTTGCTATCTCCATTCCATTTGCTGAAGCCGACATGATGATATTCCTGATGAAAAGAAAAAAAATGAAGGATGTAATGAATTTTGGCCATTAGTTTATCAGAGAATTATTTTAATTCTTCGTCTTACAGCCGTTATTTAGCTTCTGATAACCAGTCTTGCCAATGGGATACCATGTTACTCAGTTACTGGGTTGTGGAAATCAGATACTTAGTTAATTTAGCTGAAATTCAGCTGCAATTGGTTCAACTAGAACACAATTCTTACCATTGTGCCAATCCCTGCAAGTAGTAGTACCAGGGTCTATTTGACCCCATGCTGTAGCAAATATCTTCATAGTTCTGACAGCTGGGCTGCCCAGCCTTTGGAGTATTTATGATGGTTACAGCTGCAAAGGAATTTAAATTAATATTAATTATATGCAAATACAGTCAACACAGTAACAAACCAGCAACTGTACAAAATATTTAAAAAAAGGTTTGGCAAAACCAATTGTATTCATATCCAACAATCTATATAAATAAAAATGAATTGTTGTTCGTTAGTCTGATTAAAACTCGAGAACGGCTGGGCCGATTGAGCTGATTTTGGTTTTAAAATGTTTGTCGTAGTCCAGGGTAGGTCTAAAAGGTTTTTTTTTATTGTTTCCGAGGCGGTACGAAGTTTGCCGGGTCAGCTAGTAGTTAATAAAGTGAATGTGTGTTTGTTGCCTCGTCTTCTTACACTTACACTGAAATAGTGTGCGGCATTTGTATGTGCACTTTGTTAACGCGTTTATCCTCTGCGTTTACCAGCAAGGCTGCATTCTGTGCGCGAACATTTTTACTGAACGTTCACGCACCATTTGTCCATGTTTGCATGAGTGAGTCTACTAGAGCGAACATTTGTATCACACAGTTCCACACACCTGTGGAATCGCATCTTAAGGTTCATCAATTAATTTAAAGTACCTGGACGACTGTTATCCGTAGCATTCTTATAAACCGCAGCAAACTGAAATGTAGATATCCAGTACACTGCCAAAGCTTCCACAGGAGCACTCTCAAACAAGTTTGGCGCAGGAATAGTCTTAGCCGGAGTGAGGTCTGGCTTGAATTGACTGAGGGTACCATCGCTGTTGCCAGTGACCAGCTGTTTGCCTTTTGGACTCCAGCAGAGGCATCTGTTGAAATAAATATTTATATTAATTAGTCTGATCAATTTTACTCCAACTACTAACTATTGGGGCTATGTGGCAGTCCCAACACTATTCTCCATTCGATAGTGACTGATAGCCTGCTAGTACAGTCCTCATGAACAAAACATGTTCTGTTTTAGTTATAAAGTACCAACATGGTTAAATCAAGGTTTTTTTTTTTTTTTTTGTTAAATCAATAGTATTATTACTAACGCAGCAGAGTATTGTTGTATGAATAAAAATAAATAAAGATAAACAATAGATAGAACAAGCACAGAGCTACTAGTCTTCTGAATGAAGATTTTTATTAATTTTCTCTATAATTATAATTCAGATCAATGCCATGCGCTAATAATAATAAACTTGGTGTAGCTACTTTATTTACTAAGGAATTCAGTTGCAAAGGCGACCGCAATTTCAAACCTAGGTTCAAAGCAGCTATTACATAATACAGTTGACGGTACTGAAATCACTCCCCCTTCCGCACGCAAAATACGCGCATATGACGTGGAGTTGCAGATACCAGCCCATTATACAATACAAACCACTCCCCCGGTTTCACATGCAGCTGAGCACTTATTGGCTGATAAATGGTCTGTTCACAAAAATAATATCAACTTTCAAATGATTACCTCGCTTTAGAAGACACTTTCTTTACTTGAGAAGTGCTGACTTGCGACACAAGGAGCGTGCCATCATAGAAAGCTATGGCAATAGTATCAGGGATGCAAGGGTTCCATTGCAAAGCTGACACAAAGGTGGATTGGTTCACATCACACCTGATGGTTAAAGATGGTGCTACATTCTGTAATAAAATTGTCAAATTATTGTTAAAATAGCCTGATGTCTATCAACACAGCTTCTTAATAAATTATCTACATTAATGTTTGTAAACATAACATATGCATAAATCATATCACATCACATGCAGTCAGTAAATAAAACAATATTAGTTGGAATCTCTTAACTGTCAAGATTCATTAAAAATCATAACATAGATCACTCTTAATTGGGCTGTACTATTTCCTTTTTAATTACAAACACAGGAAGAAACCTTTTGATGATTATTTGTGGAAAGAAAATACAGATGACCTTGACACATGATATTCAACACTTGTGAGCATGACCATGGTGCTTGTAAAGGATGACCCTGATTGCTCTTTTGGTAAAAGTGTCCTGAGTACTAAATTAAAACTTGCAGGTTCAAATTTAGTTTGCAGTTGCATTTTTCATTTGCAGAATGCTTTACAATTTTGACTGGCCTGTTGGTTTAGTGGTTAATAACCCTGACTGCTATGCCAGAGGTCGTGGGTTCGATTCCCACCCAGGACAAATGTTTGTGTGATGAGCACGATCATTTGTTCTGTGTCTGGGTGTAATTTATCTATAATATGTATGTATTTAGAAATATATAAGTATGTTTATCAGTTGTCTAACAACACAAGCTCTGCTTAGCTTGGGACTAGATGGCGTTGTGTGATAGTTGTGAGATATTATTATTATTATTATTTGTGACACAGGCATATAATTGATCAAAATATAGTAAGTAACCTTTTAACTAATGGTACTGTGAGGTTATGTTCAGTTTTACTCAAAGTAATGTCAAAACTTTCATTACCTGATTCTGAAAGTCAGTAATCTTATAGATAGTCAGTAACTGTCCACCAGTCACTGCCAACAGTTCCTGATCACAACTAGCAGCAATATGCGTTGGCTTCTCTTGTAGTTTTACAGTTGTGTGCTGTGGCTCAGACTCTTTGTCAATCAGCTGCTCTAAGTAGTATACTGCAAAAAATTATTATATTGTATCAGATGTGCAATGCATAAAGTAGAAAATGAAGGAGGACCTAGGTAATAATGAAGCATGTATTTTATGTAGAATTTATCTGACATCTGTATAAAACAAAGACAATACAATATAGGGACAGAAATGAAACAATGAGGGTTTTCCCGTATGAAGAATCCACTAGATGGCAATACGTAGGCTTGTGGTCTATCTGCTCCGTGATTGGTTAATTTTGACATTTCTGACAATGTCATGTCGAAAAAAACCAATCATGCTGCAGTTGGAACTCACGCCTACGTATTGCCATCTAGTGGATTCTTCATACGGGAAAACCCTCATTCTGAACAATGAAATCGCAAAATTTGAGTAAGTAAAACATGCTGCAACAATAAGAAAAAAAGTGTTTTTGTCGTAATTTATTGATTCAAATGTTTGTAATCAAATCAATCTATTCTAATGGTACCAATTTTTTTTGGTCAAATGTGGTAATCTCAGGAACTACGGGTTCAATTTTAAAAGCTCCTGTTGTTGAATAGTCCATTTATTGAGGAAGGCTACAGGTTATAAAACATTACACGCTGAGTAATATGAGCCCAGCAGCGTAGGTAGCTAGTCATCATCTGCCTAGCCTTTTCCCAACTATATTGGAGTCGGCTTCCAGTCGAACCAGATGCAGCTGGATATCAGTATTTTACATGGAGCGACTGACCTCCACAACCCAGTAACTGGGTAATATGATACCCCATGGTAAGACTGGTTGTCAGACTTTTAGAGCTTCTGACTAACAGTAACAACTGCCAAAGATCTACAAATGACAGCCGGGACCAATGGCTTTGCGTGCTTTCCGAGGCACGGAGGAAACTCGCTATGACAGATGGTCACCCATCCACAGACCAACCTCGGCAATCGTGGCTTAACCCGGAAGATAGGCCTCTGTGGCTGTAATTATTTAGCCACGAGCTCCTGCGTAGGTAGCTAGTGTGAACATAAAATTGAAAATTCAAAGTTACCAGTCAAATGTCCATCCGGAGAAGCAATAAAAACTATGCCATACTTGCTGGCACAGGCAACCAAGTTGTATCCTCGGTTAGGCAGAGGATCTGTAGTGTTGAACACTTTGATTTTACGTTGTAACTTGTAAAGAAGATTCTGAAAAGACAACATTTTTACAATATAGTTCCTGCGAATAAAGCTCAGTGCAAAATCAAGATCACATATTGAATCCATGGATCGTACATCCATTCATCATGTAGTGTTTTTATTAAACTAGTTAGACTATTCAAGAAAATCCATAAGCATACATTTGAATGTTGAAATTCTCACAAGGCAATGCTTATGATATTGGTAATAAGTAATAAGTTTGTGCATCTATTGTCCATTACTGCTTTTTCAGGAATGTTAGTGTTAGTTACTAAGATAAATATCTAGAATCAGTGCATTCCTTTTCTATGATCACTACAATAATAGGTAACCTATAAATTATGTGAAGAATAGGCTATAATTGATGATTTACATAACATTTATTTAGATATTTTAAAACCCATCTAAATAGTACCTAATCAAAATACTAAAGTAAAATGAACAAAAATTCAAATTTAAAAACAGTTGTAGTAAAAATATTTACGTACCGGTTCGTCGACCGAATTCGGCCCAAACACCACCTCCATTTCTTCGGAATAAGATTGTCTTGCAAACAAATATATGCAATATTAAATGATCCTTCAATTAACACACTTTAATTGATATTTTAACACTGTTTTTGTTGGTTTTTGAAAATCTGATTTTTCTTAGAACTATTGGCAAAAAATCTCAACTGTCAATCGTGTGACGTGTGACGTCATTTCTGACATCTAGTTTTTTAATGGGATTTTGGGTACTCAGCTTTTAGGAATCAAATTATTATTGTCAAACCTTTTAATTTTACAATTGTTACAGGAACGAGATAAATATTACCGCCGAATCGCTTTCAGTGTTTTATGGAGTAGTCTATTTCATGCAGTTAAGAGGTATTGCTTAGTCTAATAAAAATTACCTGTATGTGTGATTGTGTGGTCAAGACTATGAAAGCGCATCTGCTGAATGAATGAGGTCCTCAGCAGACTTAGACTCCCAGGTAAAGCAACGTGTTAGGTTGTTCCATGAAGAATTATTATTTCTCAGTAGCAGCAACAGCGTCTGGATGTCACACCGCTACTTACGTATTTACCGGGTAAGGTATTAGGCCCACCCACCCCCCATTTATTCCGTCAAAATAGCTGTCATATATACGAGCCTGCCTAACCCTTCGCATTAAACATCACTGTTATTAGTGTTATCCTAGATAAATTAAAAACCTACCTACTTAAGAAACACGATTAATACATAAAAATAAAGTCAACTGTGGTACACAAGTTGTGTAGACCGTTTTGTTTGCTCATAAAAACCACCCCTAGTTACTCCAGTTCATCCATGATCATGGCAACTGCAATAGTGCCGAAATATCTGGCACTCAAAAATAAAACTGATAAGAAGATAAGTGATAGTGACAATTTCAGTTTAAAAACTTAATCTAAGTCCTTTACCTGCTCAACCGGTGGAACTTCAGGGAGCATTTCCTGAGTTTGGCCCCAAAGCTGAACCGGGCAGCAGCCACCCTCAGGCGACTCCTGCCCAATCTCAGCGGGCCGAAACGCCTCCTGCCGTAGGCTGTACGCCGGCGTCGTGCGGTCCATGGCCCTCTACGGGGTCCCTGTGTGGGCCCTGAGCATCCGGACGCGACCACTAAAGTTGGTCGCATGCCAGAGGGTCATGGCTATCCGGATGATCCGGGGATACCGCACGATTGCCGGCGAATCGGCCAACCTCCTTGCCGGATTGCTGCCCTGGGATCTGGAGGCGACTGCCCTCCAGCGCGTCTATGAGTGGCGCGTGGAGGCGCAGCGCCGGGGCGTGACCCCGCTGCCTCGAGAAGTCGAGGCGCGGCGGGAAGAGCTCCGGCGCGATCTCGAAGGGCAGTATGGAGGGTACGACTGTCGCGACCGACGGCCGGGCACGCCGCAATTGCGGCGGTAAGACCCCTCTTTGAGGAGTGGCTGGATAGGGGTCACGGCGTCCTGACCTACCGCGTGACGCAGGTCCTCACCGGACACGGAAGTTTCGGGAGGTACCTGTGTCTGATGCGAAAGGAGGAAACGCCTGGGTGTCACCACTGCGAAGATCGCCCGGAGGACACAGTCGAACATACGGTGCAAGACTGCCCCGCTTGGGCAGAGCACCGACGTGTCCTCACGGCGGCGATAGGCGGAGACCTCTCGCGCCCAGCACTGGTCGCGGCCATGCTGAGGGGCGAGACGGAGTGGGAAGCGGTCGCCTCCTTCTGCGAAGCAGTAATGCTCGCGAAGGAGGAGGCGGGCCGCTTGAGAGAGAGGACAGTGTCCTCCCTCCGCCCCACCCGCAGTGGTCACGGCGACGGACGTCGCAAGACGATCTCCGGCCACCGTAGGCGCGGGCATGCGGGCAGCGAGTAAAGGGCAACTCGCTGCCCGACCAAGGACCATGCCCGGGTCGACGGCGCGTAGTGTCCCACGCGCGCCTCAAAGAGCGTCAGCATAATGACGGGGCCCCTCTCTCAGAGGGACAAAGCCTGCCGGGGTCGCGGGACTTATTCCATCACCGTGACCCCGGAACATAACGGGCTATTGAAGGACACCGTGGATTTTAGTCAGTACAAGTCTGACAGTCCCGCCCTGCCCGGGGTGGGAGGACTCATTTGATAATTTTAACACGTTAAAAAAAAAAATAGTCCTTTACCTGCTGTCTGATACAGCTTTTGGCACCTACAAATTCAAGTCAACAAGGATGGGAGGATGGTTAGGGGAAAATATCGATTAGAATTAGAATAAAACAAGCAGTGTTAAATAAGTTTTGTGTTCATTTATATTTTGTTTGGTGTAAATGCTTATTCCAATTGAATAATTAAAAATGAAATAGATAATATTGGAACTAACATAATATTTAGTTTAGGTATCTATGGTGCTTATGTAGATCAAAAGCGGCAAAGTAGATACCTTATAAAACTGTGACAAAGTAATCCTGTAGTTTTCTTATCAATTCCCAAAAAAAACAGTTATTCACTCGGGAAAATTAAGAAACTTTTTTATAAGCCAACTGAGAATAGCTTCTGGAAGAGGCAACTTAAACAGATTATAGTAAAACATGTATCGCCACGATTCCACTTTATACAGTTCTTTGGGGTCATCATCCGTCAAAGCTTTGACGAATGTCTCTATGATGTTCTCGTCCTTCAAAGAGTCGTATCCTGCATCGTGAGATGTAGCTGACTGGAGATAATTAGAAAGTGTAGTGATTCTTTCCCCGTAAAAAGATTTCTGTTCGTCATTCAAATGTTCGAGCATTGCGTTTCCGTGTGCTCCTTGATTTGCGACTATGTTGCTGCAGGTAACGAAGCCTCCTGGAATAATAATAATAATTTTGCTATAAATAACGTAAAAAAAGCTGAACGGTGTCTGCCGATTGGCTTATTGAATTTTTGTTTTACGACCTAACAAAAGAAGAATTTCGGGACGAAAATTTTAATTCTGAATGACTATTACAATTTTACAATCAAGTAGCCAAATTAAATTAATAAAGCAACAAGGGAGCCTCGCGCGAGCGGCGGAGACAAGTCATATTATTCGTCTTGAAATTAAAGGGCCTCGCAGATACATCTTGCCCCTTCCTAGATTCAGTCTTGCTACGCCACTGGTTTCAAGATATTAGCGCCACATAATGGCCGCCTCCTGCCCTACTTAACCTATCAACGAAAGGAGGACACGGTGGAGCTTACGATACAGGTCTGCCTCGCTTGGGCCGAGCACCGCCGCCGCCGTGTCCTCACGGAGGCGATAGGCTGCAACTTCTCGCACCCAGCATTGCTCATCAACGAATGTCACGTTTGCCCTCCGCATAATTTTACGGCCAGACGCAATTATTGTGATAGGTAGGTACTATACTTGGTCATCATCATCTGCCTAGCCTTTTCCCAACTATATTGGGGTCGGCTTCCAGTCGAACGGCATTACGTGCTTTCCGAGGCACGGAGGAAACTCGCTATGACAGATGGTTGCCCATCCACAGACCAACATCGGCAAGCGCGGCTTAACCCGGAAGATCGGCCTATGCGGCTGTAATTATTTAGCCACGAGCTCGTCAATAGGTACTATAATATACTTGGTACACATTTTAAATAGGAACTTAAGCAAGCAATTACCTGGCACAAAAGCCACAGCAGTCAACCCGTGTCTTCGTTGCTCCATCCGCAAGGCTTTCGTCAAAGCCAGTACGCCCGCCTTGCTGGCACTGTAGGCTCCGAAGCCCGGCAACGGTTGTAAGCCGCAGTGGCTCGCCACGTTAATTATACGGGGTTTTATGGACCCTGTGTTCTGAAATACGGAATGAGAAGGTACCTATTTATAGGCAATCATCTAATTATTGGTAAAATATTTCGGAAATTCCTCAATCGATTTTTATAAGGCACTCATAGTTATGCCTCCTGTTTTAGCAGTTTCTGTTTCTGTACATAATGAAAGGATATTTTTCAGAAGGTTGTTTTTTTTTTAAATAAAACTAATTAAAACACAAGTCTTTCACTCAAGTCTCGTACTAAGCACAGTTCTATGATGACTTGATGAGTGATATTGTATTATTCCCCGCATTACGGTAAAAATATTGTGCAACAGACCGATTTGCCAACAACCTTTTTTTAAAGAATAAGTTAAACAAACAAAAATTAAAATATTATTTTTACTAAAACTCGGAACATCATAAATAAACAAATCCAGGCTTACGTTTTCAATTAAATGTTTTAAACAAAAAATATTGTCATTTTCCCCATAGGCTGACATTTTGTGGGCTTACGATGTTCAACGTTTCGGTCGCTCAGAAAATATCTGTACGTGTTTTCACAAAATATAATGTTTACGAAGTCTATTTCATTTTGAGGAAGAATCCTATTTCATTTGTTTACGTAGAAATCACACGATTATTTTGGGCGGTATCAAATTTTCTACCGTTGTTATTACAATACCTGTTTCCGGGAAGCCGTAATAATTTGAATTTTAACTTGTTGCTACGGACACCATCGTTATTTCTGAATTTGGGATACGGCTTAGGAACGATTTTGGAAGTAATATTGGCTACACTCGAAGTCCCGACATATAAAGATATAATAATATATTAGCACATATTATTATGTTTGAGTTGCGTATACATAAACGTGCTCTATGTTCTCAAATATATTACGTTTACTTATCTGTCTTCATATTAATGTTTGTTACAAAAAACAAACTCAATTTGTTATGTTTATAAAATGAGAAGCTCTATACCAAGAAACTTGGTTTGTATTCGCTTTGTGTCGTATCCAGTACATCAAACATGTTTTGTCATGTACCTACAAATAAATTGCTAAAGCCATACAAAACACAAGGCTACAGAGGTTTTTTTTTTGCTGAAATAGGATCAAGGGTAACTTAGACCGAATCTAGGCGTAAGTAATTGCGTATTACGTACTTTTTTTTTGATTTATGATCCTTTTTTGAAAGAAGAATATGAATTCTGAAGCAGTCGTTCAATAAATAGACGTAATTTATTGGTAAAAAATGTGGAAATTATATGTTCAGACAGCTGGGTGTCAAAGTAACCATAATGGAGGCCACACGCGACAGACCAACGGTGTTGCGATATAACAAATGACCCGTGGTCCAAATTGACCCTGGATCGGAACACTTAGGGCACACGTCATAGGGCTTTCTGCGCGATAACGCAGGCCTAAAAAGTCATGCAAATGGGGCATTAACAAAGCGGTGGCCGACTTTGGTCTATGCAGTGATCGGTGCGACGGGCGGCGCGAATATGACATTTAATTCCTTTGTAAGTAAGTACGCAAATTCGCCATTGGCGGTGTGCCTCGTGGTGTTCCAAACATTTCTTTTGATTTTACTGCTCGCAGTAGCAGCATAAGGTCGTGAACGGGCTGTGAGGTTGCACGGCTAAATCCGACAAAAAAACGGTCAGGGTAAATATAATAACTAGCCAGTATCACATGTCTAGAGCTGTTCTTGTAAAATTATATCCTTAGAAGAAAAGGATGAAGTATAAAAAAAAACAATGGACTGTCTCACCTCTAAAGCACTCTGCCTCAGATCAGGCAGGAGCGCTTTTGTAACTCTCATGGTGCCAAGCAAGTTAACATTTATGGCACTTTCAATCATAGCTGGTGTTTGCCATTCATAGTCACCTATTGTCATCACTCCGGCATTGTTGACAACTGCATGCAGTTCTGGAATTATGATGTTTTATATCTCAGTGCAGTTGTCTACATTTTTCATGAAGTTTCAATAAAAGTCACCAGCTAAACTTTTGTAGAAATACCAATTATTTTAAAATCACGTGGCTGTGACCTCTGCCTCTTTAGGGAATTGACCCGCCTCCTGTAAATAACTGTAACAGGAGACGAGTCAATACCCGTCGACTACACAAATCCAGACCCAGAGACATCCAGACCAGAGACATCCAGACCAGAGACATCCAGACCAGAGACATCCAGACCAGAGACATCCAGACCAGAGACATCCAGACCAGAGACATCCAGACCAGAGACATCCAGACCAGAGACATCCAGACCAGAGACATCCAGACCAGAGACATCCAGACCAGAGATATCCAGACCAGAGACATCCTAGTGAGTGCATTTAACCTGTCTTTTTCACCTAATTGATTGTTTATGATTACTGATCACATAGACTCATTCATAACGGATAATGTGCATCATTCGTGGAGTGACTTTGCTTGCGACATAAGACCGGAAAACAATGAATTATTAATAATACATGTCAACATAAGATCATTGACAAAAAATCACGCGCATTTAGAGTATATTATTTCCACCAGCGCTGTGACTATTCACCTAATTATAGTTACGGAAGCTAACATCACAGATACAATAAAACCGTTATTTGAACTACAGGAATACTCAATGTTTACGGAGCTACGAAACAATAGAAAAGGAGGCGGTATTGTTATTTATGTTCATAAAAGTATCTCATTCGTACGGCTTGCGGTTAATGTATTGAACTTTGAGTGTATTATTGGTGAGGTGGAGTCTTTCGATGGCTATAAAACGATTATATGTGCCGTATACAGGCCGCCGAGTCTAAATAAGAGTTTGTTTATAAGTGAGCTATCGCGACTATTATCTGAATTCTCAGTGATACGGAACTGTGTTTTAATTGGGGATATGAACATAAATATCAGTAACTATAACGATTCTATTGTTCAACAATATCTTAATTCTTTATATGAGCTAGGGCTAGAATGCTGCATTACTCAGCCAACTAGAATTGAAAAAAGTTCAAGTGGTATATCCAAATCTTGCATAGACCATGTATTTGCTCGTGACGTTGACGGGGGTCGGCTCGAGAACTATTCACTGCGATCAGCTGTCGTGCATAACGCTATAGCTGACCATTTTATAACCGGTCTTGCTATTACTAGTTCTACCCGAAAGAATACACGTAAAACAATTATGAAAATTAACAACGATAAAGTCAAAGAGGAGCTGAGTTCAGTTGACTGGTCCCCGGTTTATGTAATGAGTGATCCAAATGAAATTGAAAGTCTTATCAGAGATACATTCCAAACAATATATAATAAGTGTAAAGAGAAAGTAACAATTAACTCAAACAAACGATACCAATGTAAATGGATAACTGATAAATTAAAATACATGTCAAATAAAAAGAAAGAACTTCTAGAAATATGGAAAGCAGATATAGATAATAAAAAAAATAGACAGATATACAATAAATATAGAAATAAAACAAATAGATTATTGTCTAAAGCTAAAAATAAGTATATAAAAAGTGATATATGTAATAATTTTAGTAATCGTAAAAAAATGTGGGAAATAATTAACAGACTTACAGGCAGAATTGTAAAGGCCATAGACGACATTATCTTAAGATCTTTTAAATTAAAACCTCAATTAATATCAAATAAGTTTGCTTGTGATTTTGATACAAATGTGAAAAATGTTTTATCTGTGTGTAACCAGCCACTGCTTGATGAAAAGTTGTACACAAAATTCTCTAATGTCTCTATTCGACTACCCAAGATAAATGATACAGTGATGTCTAAAATAATAAGAAATCTAAACGAAAAAAAAAGCGCGGGCTTTGATCAAATCAGAGCAAAAGATATTAAAACAATATCTAAAGAAATCACACCTGTTCTAACGCACTTAATTAATAGCAGTATATCAAAGTCTGTTTATCCCAATAACTTGAAAATAGGTATAATAAGACCAATACACAAAAAAGGCAGTTTTATTGATACCAATAACTACAGACCAATAACTATCCTTTCATGCATAGATAAAATTATAGAAAAATACTTTGGGAACATTGTGAGCGACTTTTTGTCAAGCAATAGCATAATTCATGAAAAACAATTTGGTTTTCAGAAAAATAAAAGTACCACACAATTACTAACACAGTTTACAGACGAAATCAATGATCACCTTAATTGTAAAAAACATGTTATCACAATAATGATAGACTTCAGCAAAGCTTTCGATACGCTAAATTATGAGGTACTTTACACAAAAATGCAGCAGATTGGTATACGGGGTCCAATGCTGGAGTGGTTTAAAGACTATCACAAGCATAGATATAATGTGGTCAGTGTGGCAGGGGCACTCAGCGATGTACTGTTAGGAGTTCGAGGGAACAATCAAACAACCATCTTGCTTAAAGTATTAACCTTTAATGGCTCACTTACATACTAAGTTACATTTATATAGGGAGAAGTCGTACACACACTACACCTCCCTCGTTATTTAAAAAAAAAAACAATAAAAAAAGATTAATATAATTTGTGTATTACAGGCTACAGCCATTATAAAGTATCTAAGTGCACTTAACAGTTAAACAACTTAAAGCTATAACATATTAATTCGGCTTTATGTATAATTTTGTACGGTTTTTATGTAAAATATCTTCTTTTCCATTTTTCAATATTTTTACATTTGGTGATAAATCTTGTAAAACTTTATAAGGACCTGCATACACTGGTTTTGTTAATTTATTACCTGACTCATTCTTTACTAATATTAAATCATCTTTTTTATAAGTTATCGGATTTACATATTTGTCAAAATTACATTTTGTAAGTTTTTTACTTTTTATTAAATTTTGTCTTGCATCAAACTGCGATTTTTGTAAACGGTATTTTAATTCTAGTGGATAACTGTCTGTATTGTACAATGGTTCAACATAATTTGTATTTAAATTACTCGGTAGATCACATTTTTTTCCGAATACAAGTTCAAAAGGACTATATTTTGTTTCACTGTGTACTGTTGTATTATAGGAAAAGCACCAATATTGCAACCAATTACTCCAATACCTAGAATTATTATCAGTTTGAATTCTTAAAAATGTATTCAGGGATTTATGAGTGTTTTCTAAGGATCCTAATGATTCGTGGTGATACGCTGTTGACGAAATATGCTTTATCTGTAACAATTTACATACTTGAGTCATTGTATTCGAAATAAACTCTGTCCCCCTATCACTTCCTATTTCGCGTGGAATCCCATACCTAAGAATAAAGTTTTCAACAAATGCTCTAGCTACACTACTACTATCTTTAGTTTCTAAGGGGTAAGCCTCCACATATTTGCTCAGTTCGCACTGTATAGTCAATATGTATGAAAAATTATAATAATCCTTTTCTAATGGTCCTACAATATCTAAATATATTTTATCAAAAGCACCTTGAGCTGTGGATGTAATCTCCATAGGCTGTTTAGTTGGTAAAGAGTGCTTTTGCTTCTGACAACTATCACATTTCTTAACGAACCTCTTAACATCCTCGCACATATTCGGCCAAAAGAAGTAACGCTTAATATTATTTAGCATGCGCCTAACGCCTGCATGTCCACTCGTGGGCAATAAATGAAAATCATTTAATATAACTTTCCTGTCATCAATGTCATCTATTCTAGTTACTCCTTTAATAATACAAAGTCGTGGACCGGACCACTTTTTTTTTTTTTTTATCTCATTGGTTAACCATTCGATTAATAAAGTATTATTTTTACTTTTAATTATATATAATTCTTGAATATTCATTTTCTTACAAAAAGTTTCTATACCTCTCACGAACGCGGCTCGCGCAGTACATGATCGAGTATCAATATCAGTGTAAATGAGGTACCTCGAAGGTACATATGAGAACGTATCATATTGTACACATATCTCGTGACAATTTTTATTGTGTAAAGTCCCGTATCTCAATTCAACTCCTGTTTCCGGTTTTTTAAGCATTTCTACGATTTTTGGGTGATCAGCCTTGTAATCTGTAGAATTGTTAACAACCGAATCAGGTTCACTAACCACATCATCTTGCATTTTCTTCATTCGCCTAGTCATAACAGTTATTAAATGTTTATTCATCTCTTTTAACTCATCAGACGTCATAACTATGCGAGATAATGCATCTGCAGCCGCATTATTCGCCCCTTTCACATACTCAATCTTAAAGTCATATTCTTCTAAACTTAGCCTAAATTTTATTAAACGAGTACTTGGACTCTTTATCTTGAATAAATATACTAATGGTCTATGATCTGTTTTAATAGTAAATGTTTTACCATACAAATAAGGTCGAAAATAACGTACTGACCACACTATTGCCAGCAATTCTTTTTCTATTGTTGGATAATTAACTTCAGATTTATTTAATGTTCGACTTGCATATGCTATCGGTAAATCATTTTTATTACACAAGATAGAACCAATTGCAACACCAGATGCATCCGTATGTAAAATAAATTCGTTGTCCTTTGAAAAATCAGGGTATTGCAATATTGGTGGACACATGAGAGATTGTTTAAGATGCAAAAATGAATTCTCACATTCTTCGGTCCATTGAAATTGAACACCTTTACGGCACAATTTATTTAATGGGATAGTTATTTCGGCAAAATTAGGTATAAATTTCCGATAATAATTGGCAAAGGCTACAAATCTTTTGATTTCATCATTATTACATGGCCTAGGATAATTTCGTATGGCTTTGGTTTTTTGGGGGTCCGGACTAACGCCTTTATCCGAAACCACGTGCCCTAAGTACAATAATTCCTTCTTCAAAAACTTACACTTCAGCGGGTTAATTTTTAGGTTGACTTTCCGTAATCTTTCCAAAATATCGATTAAATTCTTATTATGTTGATTAATATTACGTCCAAAACAAACAAGATCGTCTAAATAAATAAGACACTTGTCATAATTTAATCCTGACATAGCGACTGTCATAGCGCGGCTAAACGCACTTGGACTAATTTTTAAACCCATTGGCAATCTTTTTAATTGATATTGCTTATTTGTTGTGAAAGCTGTATATTTGCGACTTTCTGGACAAAGTTCTAATTGATAATACGACTGTGTTAAATCCAGATGACTAAAGTAGACTGAACCAGATAGAGAATCTAAAATATCGTTTATGTTTGGCAAAGGAAACTTGTCGTCCTTCACTACTTCATTCAACTTGCGGTAGTCTATTACAACACGCCATTTCTTCTCGTCCGAATTGTCATTCTTTTTTGGTACAAGAAGTATCGGGCTAGACCATTCACTCTTAGATTCCTCTATGATATTTTCTTCCAACATCTTACCAATTTGTCTATCCATTTCTTGTTTTAGCGATTTTGGTATCCTATACGGTTTAGTATAAACAGGTACAGCGTTGTCTTTCAATTGTATAGTTTGTTGATAAATATTAGTTACCCCTAGCTTATCTCCACTCATATAAAAAACGTCGGAATACTTCGCACAAATATTTTCAATAGATTTTCTCTCTTCCGTGTTTAAATGATCTAAATCTAACAGACTAAATAACTTTTTCACTCTATCCGCATTAACTACATTTGCTTCAAAATTACAAATATTATAATTACTTAAATAATCTATTTTTGGTGTGAAATAGCTTAGTTTCACAGAACTGTCCCTGGTATTCAAAATCTTTAACGGTATTTTTCCTGACTTCGGGGAAACTATTGCGCTCGCTAAATAAATTCCATCACAAAGTTGTTGCGGAAATATGACACAATCTCGATCTATACTGGTATCAACATAATATAATGTCTCACATCGTGGTGGTACTACCATAAAGTTATTAAAACCTTTACTGCCCATTCGTAAGTCTATAGTAATAGTTTTTTCAGTTGTTTGAATAGATAAGGTATTCATTTCGAAGTTTAATATGCAATTAAATTTAGTTAGAAAGTCCTGCCCCAAGATTCCATCAATTCGACATGGTAAATTTTTAAATACGTAAAACTTATGAGTCAGTTCGGTATCATTTATTTGCAAGTTCAAATAAACATAACCATCAGAATAAATGTTCCCACCAATACCTCTGACACAAATTCTCTTTAAATGAAATGGAATGTCTTGAGAAACTAATTTCTCGTATTTCACGGCGGACAATGAAGCACCGGTGTCAACTAACCAATTCCGAGCAACGCCGCATACACTCATGGGAACCGAATTTATGCTGTCACATGTGTTTGACATGTTATTCACGAAAAAAACTATGCACCGACTCTATTTTCTCCGAACTTTTCTGCTGATTTTCGCGAGAATTTTCTGATGTCGGTTGAGCCGTATTGATTTGAGCATTTCTATTATTTTGGAATCTATTCCCTCGAGAATAATATGTACTTTGGTATCCACGGTTACCACGGTTATAATAATTAGACCTACCTCTGTTATTCGTAGAATAGTTGGGCTTTTCCGTACGTGCACCTCTACCACGCACCGGTTGCGCCATAGGCCTTCTCATGTAATTAGACCTTTTCTGATAACCATATACACGATTATTATAAGACTTACCTCTAAGGTGCCCGTAACTCATGATTGAACTCTCCGGTTGAGACGACAGCTCCTCATCCATTGCTCCCCTGATAGCATCTTTCAGCGTGCTATAATTACGCGCCGCTACAATTGTGCTAACACGACTATTTCTCAGGCCGTCAGAAAATCTTTTAATAGCATTTTTCTCGTTTACGGTTTTTAAAATTTCGTACTTCTGGGAATCCCCATCGGCCTGTGAAATGGTCAAGTCAACAAACATAGTCTCTATATCCTTACCGAAATCTTCTATTGTTTTTCCACCTTGTTTTGCGCGCTGTAATTGGCTTTGGATTGCCGTATCAGACTTTTTAGACAGTAGGAAACATTTCATATCTCTTATTAATTCTGTAATAGAAGAATAGTTTTGAGACATGCGCAATTTTGCATTTTCGGACAACCTTGATTTTAAAATAAAATTAATTAGGGATTTTTTACTTGTGTCGTCTAACATAGCTTCGTACATTTCTATATTTGCTATCAATTGTTTGGTCACATTTTCGTCACCAGTCATAACGGGTAGCAAAGAAATTGCCGTTTTTAAATCAAATTTTTCCATGTTGGTGTTGATGTTTTCCGATTCCACAACAGAGCAAAGTGACTTTATCTTATAGAAACTAACTTTTATCTTTTCATATAAAATTTCTAAATTGTTAAGATCAGATGATTTAATTTCTCCACTTGATATCTTATCTTCTATGTTCGTACTAATATCATTGAACTTATCATATAACTCGCAAGCTTGTGTATATTTTACACTTAAATCTTGTACAGCTCTTCTGGCTGGTCCTAACTTCGTTAGATATTCTTGGATACACTTTAACTGTGTCAAAATATTATTTAGATCATCAGCCATAACACTTTTTACATTTAATTATCAGTACATAGGTACCAAAATCATACTCTATTATTAAAATTAATTCTAGCTTCTTATATACCTATATATGTAGGACAACATCTAGGAACATTAGTTATTTGAGACAGAAACAATAAAAGAAAAGTAAATATGAAATTAGAGCTACCTTAGTTTAGACCTTTAGTATGGAGAGGTTACACCAAACACTTAATGCACCATCACATTGTGGCTTTTGTACGCACACTTGACATTTCACTTCACTTTACACATTCACTTTCCTGAAGACTCTCCTGCACCCACTGTACGCTCAGCAGCAATTGGTACAGATGTCCCGCGTCTCGATGAACCTCGGAAGCTCCGGAACGTAGCGTGGAACACTTCTTGCCGTATCCACCGTTTATGACATTTCTCGTAGAACTTATATGCCATGTATAGGAAAACAATCAGACCCATAAAAGCCAAGATAGAAAGAATCAGGCTATTCATGCCCAGATGCCAGCCTAGGTCTTGTTGCGCATTTCCATTATTGTTGCCAGCTGCATTTTGGTTAAGAAAAACCTCCTCCTTATTTTGCGTTGATTGACACATTATTTCACAATTAGTCGTCCGTTCTTGTTAAGATCGTGTTCACAAGTAAAGTTATTTCACACATTGTCACTGATGTTATTTTAAAATTCCGAATAGATCGCGGTTGGTGGTCGAAGTTGCGCCATCACCAGTCAAAGGCAGGGTCGCCATGTACTGTTAGGAGTTCGAGGGAACAATCAAACAACCATCTTGCTTAAAGTATTAACCTTTAATGGCTCACTTACATACTAAGTTACATTTATATAGGGAGAAGTCGTACACACACTACAGCGACAGAATTCCGACACGTCATGGAACGGCTCAAGGATCAATTCTTGGCCCGCCCGAATACTTAGTATACGTTAATGACATGTGTAACTTATTCCAGCATGCCTCCGTCTACCAATTTGCTGACGATACATGTCTGATCATAGCTCACAGGGATCTAAGTACTGCCGAGAAATTGATGCAATCTGAGTTCAACCTGCTTTGTAAATGGGCACATGACGTTGGCTTAACAATCAACTACCAAAAAACTAAACTTATGCACATTCATTCACCGTATTTAAATTCTCAAGGGACACCGAGAGTAGTGGCTCATGAACACCAGTGCATGCACCGGTGCTTGGATTTCTGTGACTGCAAACCGATCGAAAATGTTAAAGAACATGTATATCTAGGTCTTAAAATTGATCATAAGTTTAACTGGGGCCCACATGTGGACTCTGTGTGCATTAAGCTTAGAGCTATCATGTCAAAATTGCGCATCTTAAAGCACAAATTGCCTTATAGCACGTTGAGATTGTTGTATATGGCATTGGCCGACAGTGTTATTAATTATGGCATAACAAGTTATGGAAGAACTTATAAAACTTACCTTCAAAAAATATATAATATACAAACACGATTATTAAAGATAGTGGTGCCATATAAAATTAAACTCAGATATAAACCCGACTATGATAAACTATTTCAATATTGTAAAGTAATAAATGTATTTGATAAAGTGAAATTAGCTGTTGCCTCTGACTATTGTGAACAATACATGAGTAAGTTAAAGAAAAATAGTAGACCTAACTTTGTCCGCAACCTGTCATACTTGCCTCTGTATAAACTGCCAAGAGTAAATAATGAATATGGTAAAAGGGTTTGGTCGTATGTTCTTCCAGAAATTCTTAATTATTTGCCTAAAGAATTAGCCAAAAAATTAGAAAATAAAAAATCTAAACAGGTGAAAAATATCCTGAAATACTATTATACTATTGAAAGGTATAAAAGAGGGGAGGGGCATACGGGTGGGCCCACTACATGACAATGACCTGTGAGCGAGTAACTTAATATTATTCGATAGCGCACATAATCTTGCCTCAATAAGATTGAGCGTTATTGCATATGACATTTATTGTATGATGCATATTTGAAAATAAACAGTTTGAAAATTTAAAAAAATTTATTTTTTACCAATACTGCTACTGAGAAATTCCTAATGGAAGAACCCAATAACAGTTTGCCTGACCTTTTTCCTACGTCCTTTTTTGTCTTCCCTGGGAGGAGTGGAATTGATCAGGGCCGGATTAACCATCTCCGGGCCCCTAGGCACAGCTCGTTACGGGCCCTCCCTTTTTCACACCGCAACAACGCATTTTGTTAATAATAGACCCTTATACCGTTTTTCCCTGTCAATAATACCCACACTTGAGTTGCTGATTTCAAATGAATATACCTACCTATTTGTCATTTAATAAGCGATTAATTTAAGTATAAAAATTAAAATAAACAAGTAAATAAATTAATAAAAGTGTCTAAATACAAAAAAAAAATATTATAGTTAGATTAAATTCAATACAATCACCGTCACTCTAAAGCCGGCTTTTGACTATGGGATGTAATATATATTACATCTTGAGCAATATATTACATCCCGCGATTGCTGTTCACACTGTAACATACATATTTTAGAACAGTTCAGCTTCGGTCACTATTGTGTCATCACGTTTTTATCGAAATGATTGAATTCTGAAATGGATAATATGGAGATTGTTTTGCTTGATTCCTACGATGGTTCATCAGATGACGATGATAAAAAATATTTATAGTTTGGGATGTAATATTATATTACAGCACAGTGTGAACGTTCACGTACAAAATGTATGACGAGCGATAAAATATTATATCTCAAGATGTAATATATATTATATTACATCCCATAGTCAAAAGCCAGCTTTATAGTGTCAATAATGGGGGCTTTTACTTTATAATGTGAAAAAAAAGTTTCAATTTTACCGTGGTTTCTTAAAACGACATAATCCCTCTTTTTTCATTTTTTAAATGGGAGTTATGGGCCCCTGGTCGTAGTGGGCCCCTAGGCACTGGCCTAAAGTGCCTTATGGATAATACTGGAATTGATTGTCAGACTACTGAACAAATCCATCCTGTATCCTCAGTCACCCTTTGCTTTTGGGGTCACCTTTACAGACGATTCCGCGAACACTTTGTCCGTCCTGAGAATCGAATCCGGGACCTCATTCCCAGTAGTCGCTCTTGCAATCACTACACCAACGAGGCAGGCAAGATTTTCGTTATTTAAATGCAGAACTCTCGGATTACATTTAAAATAACCACCCATCAAATTAGCATTAGACGATTCTATTTTAATTTAAGTAATGAACTAATGACACTCAACAAAATAGTTTGGTGTAGTCCCTATTTAATTTTATTCTAATTCCACTCCAGAGGACTCTTGGAACGCGCGCAGAATATTAATTTTATCAAAAGTCCCTCTGTAGAGGTGATTTTAATTGACCTATTTTATCTCCCTCAATCCCTTTTTAACTAGTACTTTATAATAAAGTTAAAAATATAAACACAATCACTCACTGTAATTAGGGTTGTCATTCAACAAAGATTTGACGTAGTCTCGGAAACCGGCGATGCTCTCAGGGTTGGTCACGTCAAGTGGGTGAGGGTGTGCGCATAAACTCCTCAGTCCTTCTGCCGCTTTGGTATCAACTCCATTGTACATGCCCGCTACTGTGACAAGTCCTTCACGAGCTGATCTGGCTGCTATGGCCCATCCCAGGCCACTGTCACAGCCAGTTATTGCTACCACTCTCATTATCGACATCGTCTTTAACTTTATAGTTTTAAAGTTTCTTTTCCTCTGCACTTCACTTATTTTTTTATTTAAAAGTGGTCCAGATAGAAACAAAGCTCGGAAGGAACTAACGTCCATGAACGCGATCCTCGACCGACTCGTTGCATATGAAACGGGTTTCGGTTATCGTTGCATATTTACAATGAATATAATGTTTTTTTGCTCCTGTTACGGTCTAGTCTGTTACTGTAAACAGAGTTGTTAATGTGTTTAATTTATTATCAACGGTTCCGTTGATATTTCTACAATTACTACTAGCTTCGATCAATAATAATTATTGATCGATGATTTTGTCTATTTTCTTCTACGCACTTTTAAAATGATTATGAATGAATGGATCAAACATTTTTTTGTCGTTGTTGTGTTCAAGACTGACCTGTGTGATAGTAATGACGCTTAGCCACACAATATACTTAGACTTATCATTACAAAATAACACCTACTGATAATCCGTCAGCACAATCTTTAAAAAAGAAAAGAAAAAAAAATGTTATATTAGACATGCAGACTTTTAACACAAGTGATACCAACAAAATTAATAACACGTTAACAACTGGGTAGTCAAGGAAAAAATCGACTTAACCAATGCAGAGTTATATGTTTACGGGATAAATATACTAAAATATCCATTGTAAATAAATACTCATAATTATTTTTATAATCAAAACGAGTAACATACCAAAAAGTAGGGTAATTAGGTATTAAAGTTAAACGGCTTATAATCGCAGCGATAGTATCACAGGTAACTGTGCGAATAAGAAGGCAGTAATTAGACTTGGTAATGAGTGGGAGCGAGATAAGCATAATCTAATTAATAGCATTAATAGTACAGTGATAAGAGATATAAAGGTCCACTTGCGAATTTAAAAGTGAGATGATGATGAGAAACATTCGAATATTGCACGATAGCGATGCTAAACCATAACAAATATCTTAAGCTATTGTCAAACAGACAGGCGTGACGAACGCGAAGCGAGGCGTTTTTGTTTGTAATGTATGGAATTGTTTGAAGCCTGTCACATAGACTATCGGATCGCTTTTGCATTTTTATATGACATGATTCGGTTCGGTTCGCTATCGCCTGTGTGTTTGACAAAGGCCTTAAGGTGGGTACTGACCAACGTTACGAGGTGTAATGTAACATTCGCATCGAGCGTGTACGCATCGAGCATGTTACGCTGTTTTTAAATCGGCGTAACATGCTCGTCAAAACTCTGTGCTCCGCCTTCGCCGTTAGTTCACTCAAGATGGCCGACAGCGAGGACGCGTTGGTATCTTTGATTCTACTTAATTATGTATTGTTTCATCCAAATTTAGAAGAAGAAAAAACGTTACTGAACACTTCCTCTTCTCTGTATTTTTTTATAAAATACAGAACTTTTCTGTGTGCCACTTCATGTTTTAAGAAATAAATACGAGAGGAACGACGTGTGATTACTCACGACGCGCGTGCACTCGGGACGACTTGCAAGAGCGTACTGACCGAACCGCGTTAACACTCAAAGGATTCGCCAAAAAACCGACAGCCGGGTGGAGCACTCAAAGCGAGCAACGAGCGGCTCGTTACTCGCTGGTTTCCCCGTAACACGACGTACTGACTGCACGAATGCTCGCGGTGTAACATGTTACATTACGTCCCGTAACGCCGGTCAGTACCCACCTTTAGCTTAAACTTCTTGCCATTAGTAGGTACAGATTTTATTTAGAAACTTTTTGGAGACACGGTTGAGGTGATAATTTATTTAAACTAACAGCTTATCCTGAGAATCCAAGGTCATGGGCAACTAACGACTATAAAGACCTTGCAGCCGTTACAAATCTTCTTTGACCCTAAAAATATACATAACTAGCGTTTCCGCTTAGTTTCACTCCCGCTGTTCGGGTCCGTGGTGATGATCTATATACATATAATAAAATAGTAGGAAAGTCAAAACTGTACATTGAATATTTTTTGAAAAGAATACTTAAGGTGTGATCTACAATCGATACTGAAGCCAAAAATATAGTTTTTAGAATTTTTGTCTGTTTGTCTGTTTGTCTGTTTGTCTGTATGTATGTCCGGGATAAACTCAGAAAGTACTGAACAGATTTGAATGATTTAGTCTGGCCAACACATAGGCTATATTTTATCTTGGAAACTTGAACACCTGGTGCAGAACCGCAACGGACCAGCTAAACTATAAGAGATACAAAAATGGTGCAATAGCAAAAATTGTTCCGCGTGATGAGCATTTTCTGCTGAGGGAATAAATTTGAAGATCTGGAACACCTGATGTGGAACTCCAAGAGCCCAGCTACACTATAAAATATACAGGAATGACGTCTTAGCAAAGTTGTTCACCCTGATGAGCACTTTCTGTTGACATATAAAAATTGAAGATATGGAATACCTGATGTGGAATACCAAGAGCCCAGCTACACTATAACAATTACAGGAATGACGTTTTTGCAAAGTTGTTCAGCCTGACGAGCACTCTCTGTTGACATACAAAAATAGAAGATCTCTGGAACACCTGATGTGGAACACCAAAAGCCCATCTATACTATAACATATATGTATAGGAATGAAGCTTTAGCAAGAGTTGCTCAGCCTGATGAGCACTCTGTTGACGTATAAAAATTGAGGAACTGGAACACCTGTTGTGGAACTCCAAGAGCCCAGCTACACTATAACATGTAAAGGAATGACGTTTTTGCAAAGTTGTTCAGCCTGACGATCACTCTCTGTTGATATATAAAATTGAAGATCTGGAACACCTGATGTGGAACACTAAAAGCCCAGCTACACTATAACATATAAAGGAATGAAGTTTTAGCAAAGTTGTTCAGCCTGATGAGCAGTCTCTGTTGACTTATAAAAATTGAGGAACTGGAACACCTGTTGTGGAACTCCAAGAGCCCAGCTACACTATAACATGTAAAGGAATGACGTCTTAGCAAAGTTGTTCAGCCTGACGATCACTCTCTGTTGACATATAAAAATTGAAGATCTGGAACACCTGATGTGGAACACTAAAAGCCCAGCTACACTATAACATGTAAAGGAACTAAGTTTTAGCAAAGTTGTTCAGCCTGATGAGCAGTCTCTGTTGACTTATAAAAATTGAGGAACTGGAACACCTGATGTGGAACACCAAGAGCCCAGCTACACTATAACATATACAGGAATGACGTCTTTGCAAAGTTGTTCAGCCTGATGAGCACTCTCTGTTGACGAATAAAAATTGAAGATCTGGAACACCTGTTGTGGAACTCCAAGAGCCCAGCTACACTATAACATATACAGGAATGACGTCTTTGCAAAGTTGTTCAGCCTGACGATCACTCTCTGTTGACATATAAAAATTGAAGATCTGGAACACCTGATGTGGAACACTAAAAGCTCAGCTACACTATAACATATAAAGGATTGAAGTTTTAGCAAAGTTGTTCAGCCTGATGAGCACTCTCTGTTGACGAATAAAAATTGAAGATCTGGAACACCTGTTGTGGAACTCCAAGAGCCCAGCTACAAAGGAATGACGTCTTAGCAAAGTTGTTCAGCCTAATGAGCAGTCTCTCAGTTTTACGTCACTAACAAAGTAAGATGCGTACTTTTTATGTTTTTTGTTGTTTAAAATCCCATTTGACTAAGACAACACTGCAACACTCAACGTGTCCGTTGTCATGAAACTGTGACAAAGTAAAGGTGTTTCAGGATTGTAATGTAGTCGTCTTCCCCTGGAGGCGACGGCCCTCCACCGCGTCTATCGAGGCGCATCGCCGGGAGAATGATCATCTCATCCGCACGCAAAATACGTGCATATGACGTGGAGTTGCGGATACCAGCCCGCTATACAATACAATACAATCGCCAGGATGAATCCCCAGAAAGAGCTCCGGCGCGGATCACAGGGCAATATGGAGAGAGCGACTGTCGCAACTGAGTTCCGGGCACGCCCCAACCGCGGCGGTAAGACCCCTCTATATGGAGTGACTGGATAGGCGTCACGGCGTCCCGCCTGATCTACCACATGACGTAGGTTCTCACCGGACACGAAAGTTTCGGGAGGTAGCTGTGTCGGATAGGGAAGGAAGAATCGCCTGGGTGTCACCACTGCGTGGATCGCCTGGAGGACACGGTGGAGCATACGGTGCAGGACTACCCTCTTGGGTAGAGCAGCCGTGTCCTCACTACGACGATAATCGGTGACCTCTCGTGCTTAGTATTGGTCGAGGCCATGCTGCGGGGCGAGACAGAATGGGAAGCAGTCGCCTCCTTCTGCGAAGCAGTCATGCTAGCGAAGGAGGAGGCGGGACGCATGAGGGAGAGGACAATGTCCACTTCCAGCCCAGCCGCAGCGGTAGACGCCGATGGCGACAGACGTCGCTACACGATCTCCAGCCACTGTAGGCGCGGCCATGCGGGCGGCGAGTAAGAGTGCACGTTGTGTTCCACGTGATGTATTACCACGCTAAAAAAAATGTAATCGTCTGAATGTACCATGTCGAACAAAAAAGCCGTCGAGGCTGTGGACAGAGCACTTTGAGACATTCGCCATAATGATAGACCCATGGACAATATCACGGTAGGTACTGTTCTCTGGAAAAATTCCGGCAGACACTGCCCGTTGTAAGAAGAATTGATAAGTTACGTATTCGGAGTCCCGTCAAGTATATTCAGGTAAATTCTTGGCTATGTGATCGTGCGATACTAAAAAATGACCGAACCGCTGCAATAAATGAAAACATATTAGCCGAAATTGTTGGGAATGATGTGGTTCACACGTCATACAATAACGTCGTCAATCAGGATGATGCCAGCAACTACCCACTCGAGATTTTAAATTCATCAACTGCCTGTGGTCCTCGAGCTCAAAAAATAGCCTAAAAGTAATAATAATGCTTCTAAGAAATCTAACTCCACCAAAATTGTGCAATGGAACGCGAATAATAGTTACTGCATTAAGTACACAGAAATTTAAGCGAAGCTGAAATTCTCACCGGATGTGGCTCAGGGGAAACTGCATTGATACCGTGAATACCACTCATCTCCAACAATTTCCCTTTCCAGTTCAAACTCACACAATTCCCGGTAGCCGCTTACTTCGCGATGACCATAAATAAGTCCCAAGGACAGAACCTGGAAGCCAACTGTTTTTCCCACGGCCAACTATATAACACATGCTCGCCTGTCAGTAATGCTGACCACCTTTTTATTTTAGCACCAGAGGGAAAAACTACCAATGTCGTATAGAAAGTGTTGTGTCTGGAAGTTTTCATTTCATTTGCTTTAAAGTTTGTTATAGATTCTATAACAAACTTTAAAGTGGGACATCAGGTACCTTCACTTTCTCAACAAATTAAAAAAGAGAATATTAGTATAGGTGCCATAAACCAAATACAATGCGGACGAAGTCGCGGGCAACAGCTAGTGTTAAATATAGCTTAAAGCCTTCTTCAGTAAATGGACTAACAAACACAAAAATATTTTTTGAATTGGAATCAGTACCATCATGTGATTAGCGCGTCCCCTCAAACAATTCTTCAGCTTTATAAAATTAGTATATAGGGTGACTGGTAATTAGTGTACGATACTTAAACACGTGATTGTGCTCATGATAACCAACAACTTTTACAATGGGAACAAACCTGAAATCGTGAAAAAAATATCAGCTGTTCAGTACATTAAGTAAACATAAACATAAATGTACTGAACAGCTGATTTTTTTTCGCGATTTCAGGTTTGTTCCCATTGTAAAAGTTGTTGGTTATCACGTGTTTAAGTATCGTACACTAACTACCAGTCACCCTATAAAATAGATAATGATATCTGTTCAGAAAGCTGACCAATTGATGTTGGCCCTGGAACAATTTAATCCTAAATCCTGATTTGGGTTTAGCTGGGTTCATTTCTATCTAGGTCTATGATTACTTGACCTGGTTGGAATGTCCCCAAAAGGATGACTTGCTGTTTATATTGCAAAGTTTCTAGCTCAAGTAGTTTCAATAAATATTGAATCGGTTGCGGAAAACTTGTACATCAACAAATGTATTGAATTTGTAGGTCACGATGGTGCAAGAGCAGTACCTAGTCTCAAAGTATTAAGTGCAATTTCTTCCAGTTGATCTTTAGAGCTGCAAGTTTCTTAACTCTTAATCTTCTGATCGAGAAGCAGTCGTGGTTCTTTACAGTTTAGAGGAATATCTTGAGATCCTATTCAGTAGCTAATAGTAGCAATACATAATATACCATCGCTCCTGTGATCGCCGAAGGATTCACATTCCGCCAGTTATGGTTAGTTAAACATTAAACAAGCAATCAATCGGGCACAAATCCAAACACCGTGGTTCTCCGGACCCGGGAATGTAAACCCGGGATCTCATGTTCAGTATTCGTGCTTGTGACCACTAGACTAAAGCAGTGCGTCTTTGAATTAGGTTAAATGGACCTGGTACATTAACGAAGCTATTTATAACCACTCTTAAGTACTTTCAATAAAATACGGTCCCAAAATTCGAAACCTTTAGCCCTAAATCAAATTTAAGAGTTCCGAGCTGTTTCGCCCTAAACTAAAAGTCGTATAGTAACCGATGAAAATGTCGAATACTTCGACAAAGAGACGCCAATAAAAGAGGATCGTTTCAGCACGAATACCCATCTGAGAGATTAGACCTATTGAACGGAAACAATCTTGTATTTCTGCTTGACTTAATTCAGGATCGGATCTGTCGGCCTAAAAATGTTTCGCCAAATACACCACAAATAATATTAAACCTTTCAACCGCATATTCAAATCTTTGCTTCAAATGTTTAACTATGTTATTTTACTCGCCCTAAGTCAACACGTACGTAGTAGTTGTAGCTGTGATCATTTAAATCTCTGAAATCTTTTATAAAGAATAATTGCTCCCTGAAAGCTTTTGTTAAAACCCTTTTGTATAGTTTGGCGCACACCTCGTCCACAGTATAATAGAGGATATAAAAAATAGGGGTATAAAATTGTATGAATCGTTTTTGGTCGGCGTATCGGGGCCGTGAATAGATTGGCAAATAACAAAATGTGTCCGGCCCAGCGGGACACACACTAATTGTGACGTGGCGCGGATATTTACCGTCGCACCGTTCTTTATTTGTTGCATTGATTTTACATAAATTTGCCACCCGACGGGAGGACCGACATAGATTGTGGATGTGCCACGATATTGGGATTCGGGGATCAGAGACAAAATCGCTGATAAATTGTGTTCCCTTTTTTTGTGAGACAGTGTTACGCTGTCAAATGTCATCGGTTTGGGTAAATACTTTGGCTAACTTAACTCGTCACTATGATTCGACATAAACTTTGTATTTTTGGACTAGGAAAATGCTTCCAGCACTTTTTAGGAAGGAAGTAGTTCAATAGTTGCTCCCCAGCTCTGAAACTACGGTCTTTGTTAAAAGTTTTCTCGTTAACCAAAATCTCCTTCCACTACGAGTATTTGGTAAAAATCGAACGCGCTCACTTTTAAAATTTCATTCATCACACTTTTTAAAGTAGGTAAAAAGAAGTCGGTCCGAGGTTGTGCGGTGAATAGCGGTCATCCGACCGGCACTTTTAAGCCCGCCATTGACGATCAGTCCAAACATAAAACTGCGGCATAAAACTAAAGCGTCACTCCAAAATTTGACCGTCAATGGCGAATCATCACTCCAGAGTTTTAACTGACGACTCGCCACGGAAATTTTCCGTGACTACCATAAATCCAAGCGGCGCGTCGCGCCAAACCGACCGTCAATGCGCGATCGTCATTCCAAGGCTTCAGTTCGCACGAATGTGTGGAATGAGTGGCAGTCCATCTCTCATGAGAGCTTCTCTCATACTAATATGCTGGATACTAATATCCTGTTTAGCAATATTTATGGAGTTACAAGTTTCAAAAGCTTGAAATATGTAGTTGTTTCTCCAGTCGCTTGGTTCTAGTGATAACTCATTCAACAAATGAATTGATTCCTTTTTCTAATCTATTCTTTCATTTCCTTACCGTGACCCCGGAACATAAAGGGCTATTGAAGAACACCGAGGATTTTAGTCAGTACAAGTCTGACAGTCCCTCCCGCCCTGCCCGGGGTGGGAGGACTCATTTGATGATTTTACCACGCTAAAAAAAAGCTATTCTTTCATCCATTGCTTTCTTTCACGTTTCTCGATAAGTATATGGCAACAAATAGTAGCCACAGTTAGAATTAATGTTTCTTCTTCAGAATCAAAATTCTTTTTTTTTTACACAATTATAATGTAGTGCACTTTTCGTCAGCTTTGCCTGGCGGCCGATCGAAAAATGAAGAGCCGGAGTGAAGCCAGTGAATGGGCAAATCTAAATGGAGTAAAACCATTTGGAGTGACGCCCTAGTTTTATGCCGCAGTTTTATGTTTGGACTGATCGTCAATGGCCAGCTTTAAGGAGAAGGGCACTCCGGGGAAATCTGTACGCCCTCGGCACAGTCCTGATAATAGTGTTTGCTCATTTGAGTGTTCTTCTCCCGGATTGTGTTCCACAACGTTTAATAGCATGGGGAACGTGGAGCGTGGCTTTAAGAGCCTCGTAGACGAGCCAGAAGCGGCATGTGAGCGTTATGTCAATACCTCGGAGGAAAAGTATCAATTAAGCGTGTTATTAATCGAGGGATGTTGTCATTTACAGAGCCAGAAGTATTCAAATATTGACGCTGAGGTGGTTTGGTCGTCAGAATATATGATTTTGTATACATTTTGCGAGGTCATGTGAAAAAGACGACTTTTCCATTTGACAGGAAGTCGCTGCAGGAGCCTTTTTTTTTTTTTTTTTTAGCGTGGTAAAATCATCAAATGAGTCCTCCGGCCCCGGGCAGGGCGGGAGGGACTGTCAGACTTCTACTGACTAAAATCCACGGTGTCCTTCAATAGCCTGTTACGTTCCGGGGTCACGGTAAGGAAATAATCCCGCGACCCCGGCAGGCTTTGGCCCTCTGAGAGGGGGGCCCCGTCATTATGCTGACGCTCTTTGAGACGCGCGTGGGACACAACGCGCCGTCGACCCGGGCATGGTCCATGGTCGGGCAGCGAGTTGCCCTTTACTCGCTGCCCGCATGCCCGCGCCTACGGTGGCCGGAGATCGTCTGCTGACGTCCGACGCCGCGGGCGCCTACCACTGCGGTTGGGGCGGAGGGAGGACGCTGTCCTCTCTCGCTCGCGGCCCGCCTCCTCCTTCACGAGCATTACTGCCTCGCAGAAGGAGCAGACCGCTTCCCACTCCGTCTCGCCCCGCAGCATGGCCGCAACCAATGCCGGGCGCGAGAGGTCTCCGCCTATCGCCGCCGTGAGGACACGTCGGTGCACCGCCCAAGCTGGGCAGTCTTGCACCGTATGCTCTGGAGAGCAGTCGCCTCCAGATCCCAGGGCAGTAATCCGGCAAGGAGGTTGGCCGCTTCGCCGGCAATCGTGCGGTATCCCCGGATCATCCGGATAGCCATGACCTACGGCATGACTTACGGCACCTTACGTTAGAAATGATATAATACCAATATTATCTTTTCTACCTATTATTGTTCTATTTTAAACATATCATCTTAGAAAAACAAAAAAATTAACCGACCCCAAAAACAACCACAAAAAAGGGTAAAATAACCTTTCTTTCGGAAGTCGGTGGCTTTATTTTTTTATTTCGTTGTCTTTTTGCCACCGACTTCCGAAAGAAAAGTTATTTTACCCCTCCCTGTGGCTGCTCTTGAAGTCGGTTAATTTTTTTTTGAAAAAAGTTTTTTATTTTACTCTTTTTAGTTTAAATATTCAACCCAAATTCTTGTCAAATACATCATTTCCTTACAAGTGCACTAGAATTTGTAATCCGTGGCACCGGTATTAACATCGCTCATGTACACATGCTAATAAAATTCCCTATCTCAAAAACTGCTGAACAGATTTTGATGAAACTTGCAGTATTCCCTAAGGTGAACGATCCCTAGTACAACAAAAAAAGAATTTTGAAAATCGGTCCACAATTGGCGGAGTAATCGCGTAACAAACACGCAAAAAGTAATGTCATCCAAGTAGCCGAAATCAATAAAAATGCTCACAAAATAAAAAGTACTGAACCAAATTGGATGAAATTTTTATGGGACCACACTGCAAGTATACTGCATCGAACAAAAAAAGAATGACACTAATCGGACTAGAAACCTCGGAGTAATCGAGGTACATACATAAAAAAAAAAAAACATACCGACCGAATTGAGAACCTCCTCCTTTTTTTGAAGTCGGTTAAAAAATGTAGGATGTAGGTAGGTAAAGTTATATAATGATCGTCAATTCTATTGTAATGTTCAGTTAATTTGTCAACTCAACCCTTCCAAACTGAACAGCTTTTGCTTTATAACTTCCAAAAAATAACACTGCACTGTTTTGATGTTCTGATAGTCTCAGAACAAAGGTTATTTTTTCAATTTCATGTGCTGTGTAAACAGACATTCTTACTTTTTTATAGTTCATTATTTAATACATTATTGCTTCTTTCATGCATATTTCAGCGGGCTGATTGGCGTAAAAAATATGAAATAAAAGCATACCACTGATCGTATTAATTTTACTTAACAAAAATGTGAGGCTCCTATCACTGTTATTATTTAAACAACCAAAAGCTACTTATGCAATATTTTGCTTTTCTTCATATTTTATTATCTTCAGTTTTACTTGTACGTAATCACAAGTAACAAAAATAAATGAGATACGGAGCGCGTACTAAACGGGCGGCGCGCGACAGCCGTTTGTTACGGCCACTACGAAATG
The DNA here is from genome assembly GCA_954870645.1 of Agrotis clavis. Taxonomy (NCBI): domain Eukaryota; kingdom Metazoa; phylum Arthropoda; class Insecta; order Lepidoptera; family Noctuidae; genus Agrotis; species Agrotis clavis. Next base: position 16,339,005 of record OX940920.1, read on the forward strand.
GCCCCGCATCTTCTAGCAGTTTTATACCTACACCGCGGAGTGAGCCAGGCCTCGCTGCAGGAGCCTTACAAAAATATTTTGATCGTGAGCTCGTTGAAATTTAGTTTGAGAACCACCAGTCCGAAACCTAGTTATTTACACTCATTTTATACTCGCCTTTTGTTTTCTTATCGTTATGTGGCCCATATACTTGTACTATTATATTTTAGTACTTACCTATAGCTGTAACCAAATGTTTATTAGTTTTTTTAGTTAAAATGTTTGAGGGCTTCGAACGTAAATTTACACAATCCTATTCTCCAGTTTCAACTAACTATCGGCAACTTGCTGCAGCACAATTCTCCTCATAAATTAAGCGAACCATACGTTTCTTCACCTAGTCTTGTCTGACTGTGAAGTGCCAGGGCCCACTTGGAAGACCTTAAATCGATTTCGGAGCCTCATCAGATCACAAACGATGGCCCACCTCCTCACTTGTACTTTATGTAATTCCACGTGCACTTTAAGGGACCTGTCCGAGATCACCATCAACGCCTATTAACGCTGTAAATGTGGCAGTTTTTTTCGAAGCTCATAATAATTAGAAGAGATCATCGACAGTCTTGTATCTATGCCAATTTCCTTAATCTCCATGAGATGTATTCTGGGTCTCGAGTGTAGTTCTCGTTACGTTTAGGCGATCAATTTTACTACAACCAAATTATAGTTCTCTCGAAGCTGTGATTTTGTTTACTTCACTGTCGACTTGCTTCATTTATGTCCACGATGATGTATCTAAAGATGATATAATTATTTCATTTAGAGTATTATCCTTGTAGGGATAACAAGCTTGGCACTACACAAAATATAAAACCCACGGATCTATCTCTGTCTTAAATCAATCTTCTAAAGATCTAATGGAGAAAATGCTTGATTGTTACATTTCAAACATTATAATAAACATTCCACGAATAACATAACGATTAGATGGAGCTTAACAACAAAATCGTGAGCGTATATTGCTTTTTGTCGCTAGCACGCCTCTGGAAGTTCCCACAATCCATCATCATTCACTGAGAAAACTGGCAATCATAAAAGAGGTGAATTCAGCTTAAAGTATGATGAATTCACTCCAAGGACGGAGCATAGTGATTCACCAAAAAGAACGATGATAATACTGATGTTGATGATAACAGTATTTAAGATGATGTGTCACCATGGATTTAGTAGGACGAGCATACATTATATAATAATATTTCCCACAATTTTTCAGTGACGTTATCATATATCCAGTTACGCCCTACTATTTTTCCTACTATTTTACGATGATTTCCTCACATATCCAGTTACGTCCTACTATTTTACGATGATTTCCTCACATATCCAGTTACGTCCTACTATTTTTCCTACTATTTTACGATGATTTCCTCACATATCCAGTTACGTCCTACTATTTTTCCTACTATTTTACGATGATTTCCTCACATATCCAGTTACGTCCTACTATTTTTCCTACTATTTTTCGATGCCTTCCTCATATATCCAGTTATATCCTATTATTTTTCCTACTATTTTTCGGTGACTTCCTCACATATTCAGTTATGTCATACAATATTTCTATGCCTTAATGATATATGCAGTTATGTTCTATTATTTTTCCTACTATTTTTCGGTAACCTCCTCGTATTTTAGGTTAGGTCCTCTTACTTTTCCTACTATTTCCTCATATCTCTGGTTATAGCCTATTATCTTACGGAGGTCGCCCTCAATAGGAGGATTGTGTTTTTTAATAAACCAATTAATATCTCTATAATACACCATAGTGATTAGTTGTAGTTCTACTCATTCTCCATCAGTAGGACTACAACTAATCACTGGTGGATTACACAGAAATTGTTTGGATTATTAGAAATCACAATCCTCCTATAATTGAGGGCGCCACTGGACTTACATGATATCCTTATTTTTAAGTATCCAATATTGGTTCTTTCCTTTTAAATATTATTAGGTGTAAGCTCAATATAAAAAAAACTGAAGAACCATATAATTGAACCTTAAAAAATGGGGAGCAAGTAAAAAAATAGGAAAAAGTACCTTGGGAAGAATGGTAAGAAGGTAAGAAGGGATGTATGTATAAATTAAACAGAAATTTGAATCAATGGTATTTTTATTTCCATAGTATGAATGAATATTATAAACTCTAAACATTTATTCAGTATAAAAGAAGACTAAGAAATTCATTCCGAAGCGCCGGCCGACTGCAACTGCAGCCGGTGAATTTAATCATACAATAGCGGCGCTAGTGTGACTTATCCTACGTCCTAAGGTGATTGCTCCAACCAGCCCGCGAAATTCAAATTTGTTTACGTTTTTTTGCAATTTGCAGGCCAGTGCTAGGGTGTATGTTGATGAAAATTTGATTCGCGGCTGTAAGACGTATGTAGTTACAGAATTATAATCATCAAAATCATCAATACAACCCTCCGAGTTCATAATGGTGCAGGAACAAAAAAAAAAACAGAAAAAGTCATTTCTACACCATTATGAACTTGGAGAGTTGTATTGATGATTTTTTTTTAACAGATACTCAAAAGTGACGTTTGACAATACGAAATCTAAAGTTTAGGAGCTGCTCAAATGTTAAGCAGCCCTTTAATTTTGAGTGACGTTTCAGTATTCATGGGTGAGTCCGCACAGCGGCGCCACTAATTGATTAATTTTTTAAGTGTAAATCAGTTAAATTTTAAACAAAACTAGGAACGAATTTGACGAGTAAGTTATCTCTAATATTTTCTGAGTCGGTGCAGGTGCTACTTATCGAGAAAATATTATAAACTTTTTACTAGTACCATTCGTTCCAAGTTTTGATTTTAACTGAACAAGATGAAAAATGTTAAATTTATAGTGGCGCTACTGTGCGGAAGATACACATGGAGTGCCTCGCCTTAATGTTTACAGTATCTATTTGTAGGTCATTATAAAGAATCATTAAATAAAATCATTGTATACATTATGTTCAATAATTCTGGTTTTTATAAAATAAAATAAAGGTTGTTTTAAAGGTTAATTTACAAAAAATAACTAACTTTACATTAATGTACCTATAACTAAAACATTTTTGCACTTAAGGTGATTGCTTCAGGGTAGCCATTTTGTTTTCGTTTTTTGTAATTTGCAGGCCAGTGCTTTTACTTTTTCGAGGTCAAAGTCATTCCTCGAATTATATGAACTTTGAGGGTTGTTTTGATGATTTTGATGATTATAATTCTGTAACTACATACGTCTTACACCCGCGTCCAACATTTCAATCAACATACAACCTAGCACTGGCCTGCAAATTGCAAAAAACGTAAGAAAATTTGAATTTCGCGGGCTACCCTGACGCTTTCACCTTAAAGCTGCATACAATAAATTGGTTATATTATTATAGTAAATATCTATTTTCAAGTAAAGTGCTACTATAAACACTCCGATGAGACTTATCTATCCCTCATACAAATACTTTACTATAAAAATCTATTACTAAAGGTGAACGCATACTTTTCAGAGCCGAAGGAGGCGAAAGAATCGAATTTTTAGAATAACTTGTTAAAAAAAAAAAATCCTATGAAACCTCGCACACTTACCGAATCGGACGAATAAGGTCGTCCGATTCGGTGCGGATAAGTGTGCGAAGTTACATTGGATTTCATTCAAGTAATTCTAAAATTTGATTCCTTCGCCTCCTTCGGCTCTGATAAGTATGCGTTCACCATAAACCAGCTATTGGTGCTGGCTCATACCATACCATTACTTTATGCGGACACCGTTATCGGGCCGTCTTTATAGGATATCCTAAAGGAATATCCGATAAATACCGTAACTAAGGGTAGAATACTAGTTGAGCGCACCCTGCTATAAAAAATTAACTGCCCTTTGGACTCTGCAGTGCCTCAAACTAGCAACGCCGCGTACGGTATAAGTACATAATTAATAATTCTAATAATAATAAGTACCTAATTAAAACTTCAGGATAGGATACTTATTGAAGTACTCCTGTAATGTCCCTTCCTCGTAGTACAAGTACCGGAGGCGAGCTCGCACCGTCTCCCGCCAGAGGGCACTGACCTCCTGCCACGGACCAGCTGAAGGACTTGACAGCTGCTCTAATGCTGACGCTACGTCCTCCACTTCACCTGCACACAAAAATTAAAACGATTAATAATTAGTACAATAACAATAGCGGTTCTTAGATTCAGATATTTGTAATTTTTAACGAAAATTTATACTAATTCAGATATTTTTCTCAATAATTTTGTTCTTGATAATTTAATTCAATCTGAAAACATAAAATTTCTTGAAAAGGAGTTACCTTCTTTAAGTCCGGTTAGGTCGATTCCAGCGAGTGAAGGGCTGTCTAGCCTAGGACTGGACTTGGAGCGAGAACGTGACTTGGGCTTTTCAATAAGGCCCAACGAAACTAAATGCTGCCGTCGAGCCCTTCTGGCGGTGACTAACCAGCCAGAGATATTGCGCTTAGCCTGGTAAGCATCAGCCGACAGGTACGGCGCGTAGTATAGGGGTGGTGACTCCTCTTTAAATAATCTGCCAATGTCGTAGGATAGAGCAAGCAGCTGTGAATCTGTCAGAAGTACCGGGTTTTCGGCCGTAATGAGCTTCTCCATAAGCAACTTGCATAAACGCCCACGCACGTTTGAGGGTAAGGCCGTTTTCTGCCCAATTGCTATTATTTGTTTTCCCTCGACTGATGAATTCAGTATGACATTCGCCTGAAACACAAATAGTATAAGTATGGCATTACAAACTAAATATGCAAGGTAAAAGTTAAAAAAAAAGCTTGCAAAAATGTGACAAAAATGTTGAAAATACAGGTTCAATACCTACCTTCTATTCAGTATAATGATTAGTTGGAGTCGGTGCCAGTCTAGGCATCATGAATTTAGTCGTTAGTTATAGCTGTCACCAACTCCAAATATATTACTAATCTTTGTGACAGTATAGCTCCTAAACGGCCGTCCGTACACACATACAGGACAGGACAGGTACAGACGTTAAACTTATCTGTTTGTGGGGTTAAAAATATTGAATGTCAATTTAAATTCCATAACAAAAGTACAGAGTAATAGGCAATAACTTACTAAATTGCTCCCGGTGGACTCTTGTGTAACTGCTTCACCCACTGACGATGACGAGTCCAGTGGTATCACCAGTATGTCACCATCCTAAAATAATATTTAATTTGAGACAATGTTATAATAGTACATGTAAAAAAAGGTGTGATAATATGAGTATGTACGGTCAGTTAACCTCAATAATCGTTGAAATAATCACTAAATGTGTCTGAGTGCGACCGTTAACTAACAGGCTATAGCTAGCCCTAGCCGGGGTTAACTAAGGGAAGTGTTATATTTTTTTACTAGTAATCGGTTCAGCATTGCAGGTGTGAACGGTCCTGCCCTCGTCCCTTGATCCGGCCCTGATAAAAACTAATCGATCAAGATCAGGACTGATCCTGGTCTCAAAGAATGTCTATATCAAATTTTGCATCGGTTCAGTGTCTTAGGTATGAAAATGTGAAAAGGTCCTGCCCCAGCCGACAGATAGACAGACAGACTTACTTTCGCATTTATAATATTAGTATGGATGTAAGTACAAATTAATACATATTGCTCTTGAACCAAACAACAGTAAGTACGAGTACTTTTCTACAATTTTGCATAACTTACCAAATTTTCCTGGTTAAGTCCTGCTTCGCAGTCTTGGTTGAGGATTGAGCTTTGCAGTCCTTCACACGGTGGCAGAGGCTCTAAGTTACAAGGTAGACTAGTTAACAAGTCATTCCTTAGGACCTCTTCAAAGAGTGATGAATTGTAGGAGTTATCCTAAAATTTAACAAGAAATTTAAAAAGGTAATAATAATGCACTTAGTTGGTAAACTAACAAGACTGATGAAAAGTTAGGATTTTATTCCACTTTTTAAATAAATACTGCACCGGTTAAATTGTTAGGTATCTTAATTTAACTTACAGACTTTAAATAAAAGTTAATAAGTAGGTACCTACCTACATGCAAGTAGGAGAATGTGCATTTAAGCGACGCAGGGCATATTGTGTAAGCAAAAAGTTTAAAACAAAAATTACTTTTTTAAAATAAAATTTAACAAGAAAACAAACCATATCTTTTGGTTGGTCGCTTTTTAACATGGCCAGAGCTGCTTCGAACCGGAGTCTGTCCCCTAATTGAGGGAACATACTATGTATGTCTTGTTTACTAAGCATCTGCATTGTTGCGATATCAATTCTTTCAGCTGAAAAAAAGGTAAATTTAACAGCGCCCTGATTGCAGCTGTGAAATGCACTACGTCGCATCGACTTTATAAAATGTAATGTGTGAGCTCATGCTAGCAACTTACTAGGTTTGTCAACTTACTTTCAAAACGATCGATGTAGCGTTCCAAATTCCACTTCTTCAAAAGATCACGCGTAGCCGTATCCATTTTTGCACTGATCACACACGTTCACTGGCACTGATAGAATTGTTATTGCTATAACAATTAAACGAGTCGTGAGTCGCGACCGGCTGGCTGTAGCGGTAAAATAAAAATGGCGCGGGGCGGCGGAATGAAGTGAGAGAGGGTTGCTCATTATAAAATTCCGTCACCATAAATTTGTAGGACATCATTCAAAATTTGATGCTACTCATAAATGGGTTTCTGTAATAATAATTTAGTAGGATACACTTAAAATAATATGACTATATTATTGAACTTTGATGCTTACTCTAAAAATATGAGATTATTTAATCGTATTATCATAGGATTCACATAAAATAATATGACTGTAATATTAAAAAATGATGCTTACTTTAAAAATATACGTTTATAGCATTATAATTTAATATAGTACATTAGGTCCCAGGTCATCGTATTTTTAGAGATACTTCTTCATATTAAACTATGAAATCTACATAAATTACGGTGACATGTCATTGTGTTTTTTAATTAGAATCTTATTTATAATTATCATACTAATTTATGGGACAGTGGACCATTTTCTATTACATTGTGTTATTATTTGAAGAAGACAATGTTATTTTAAAATTACAAATATTTACGATGACAAGTATCATAATATTGCATTATTTACCCAAACAATTCGATTCCATCTTAACACATTTCAGTTCTAGCGTAATATTTACTTATTATCAACATATTTTAGGACAACGCATCTATTTTAAACCAACGTCACGATATTTTAAGATTATGCCAAAATGACATTTTTCTCAGTGTTCGTCAACGGCACGGCTTGCCGCCACTCCGCCTAAACACACACTTGGATAATAATTAAGCTGTAAGTATTTTCATGTTACATGTTACACCCCAGGAACATTAAAGAGCAATTTACGCTAACATTCAGTTTTAATGGAATTAGGTAATTTTGTAAAGAATGTGATAAAAACATACATTTGGCAGCAAGCTAGAAACGCTAAGTGCTCTCACGTGAACCTGATGCGCCTAAGTGTCTATTGTTGCCATACTTTTCGAGGTGGAATGAATTTAATAAAACAGCTAAGTGCTCTCACGTGAACCTGATGCGCCTAAGTGTCTATTGTTGCCATACTTTTCGAGGTGGAATGAATTTAATAAAACAGTAGGCGTATTATGAGTTTCAGTCTTTGTTGCAGACACGCTAACAGCTATCAGCTACACTAACAGCTGCGTTTGTTTCTATTGCTATCTAATACAACATTGTTTTGGCTGTAATGTAAACGTCTTTTTTTTTTGCGTGGTAAAATCATCAAATGAGTCCTCCCACCCCGGGCAGGGCGGGAGGGACTGTCAGACTTCAACTGACTAAAATCCACGGTGTCCTTCAATAGCCCTTTATGTTCCGGGGTCACGGTGATGGAATAAGTCCCGCGGCCTCGGCAGGCTTTGGCCCACTAAGAGGGCCGGTCATTCTGCTGACGCTCTTTGAGGCGCGCGTGGAACACGACGCGCCGTCGACCCGGGCATGGTCCATGGTCGGACAGCGAGTTGCCCTTTACTCGGCGCCCGCATGCCCCCGCTTGCGGTGGCTGGAGATCGTCTTGCGACGTCCGTCGCCGTGGGCGTCCACAACCGCGGGTGGGGCGGAGGGAGGACATTGTCCTCTCTCTCACGCGGTCCGCCTCCTCCTTAGCGAGCATGACTGCTTCGCAGAAGGAGGCGACAGCTTCACACTCCGTCTCGCCCCGCAGCATGGCCGCGATCAATGCCGGGCGCGAGAGGTCTCCGCCTATCGCCGCCGTGAGGACACGTCGATGCTCTGCCCAAGCGGGGCAGTCTTGCACCGTATGCTCGACTGTGTCCTCCGGGCGATCTTCGCAGTGGTGACACCCAGGCGTTTACTCCTTTCTCATCAGACACAGGTACCTCCCGAAACTTCCGTGTTCGGTAAAGACCTGCGTCATGCGGTAGGTCAGGACGCCGGCCGTGACGCCTATCCAGCCACTCCTCAAAGAGGGGTCTTACCGCCGCGATTGCGACGTGCCCAATTAATGTTAAGGCTGCATATTCTGAAAGTTGGCAACGTCGCAAAAAGCTGTCAAATAACTACAAGTTTTAATTAATTTGGCAAATTTTCTGTATGAAAACAAGAAATATCGCTCTGTAGTGCACTAAAAAAATGATATAGGAATGCAATTAAAACACTGAATTTGATGTTGTAACCGTTTCCGGTGTATAAAAGGCATTTGGAAAGCTTCCAAATGCTTTTTCTACATCTAAAACTATATATTCGGTGTTACGATATTAATTATTGCATTCCCTTATCAATTTTTTAGTGCACTACAGAGCCATATTTCTTATTTTCATACAGTAACAATGCTAAATTAATTAAAACTTGTTAATATTTGACAACCATTTGCGACGTTGCCAGCTTTCGGAATATACGCTCTTAACGCCTTGATTGTAGTAGTTTGACACTATTCCAATAGCTATCCATTGGAATAGCGCAACGTCACAAAAAATCAATCAAGGAGAATGAAAGGTAGCTGAATCGGGAAGGCGATTGGTGTACCTACTTATCCAGAAGACTTGAGTTTAACCCACTCGCAACTGAATTTTTATTTCCTCAAAGTAGCATTACAATATGCGAAGCAGGCGTTTATGCTTATTAAATAGGTAATTAAAACTTTTAATAATTCTCTTATCGGTTCAGCAAAAAATAAATACTTATTATCAAAACAAGCATTTAAAGGCTGATCTTCACCCAACCACTGCTTTTTGAGACCTTTTTTCTCACGATTGTCGGATGGTGATAAGTGCCTGATCACCAATTTTGTGACGGAAAATCTCATAACTCATTACATTATTATTCCTTATGCAACTCCCCTACTCATTAACGGGTAACATGTGACGGAACATGTAATGGTGCGGCTTTACTAAAGCAAAGTGTGCACAAGGATTTATGTTAGAAAGCGGAAAGGTACACCGCAAGCAGGTTATTCAATATAGGTTGCTTACATGTTTTCCTTTAGGTGAGGGGAAAATGTAAACAAGACTGCCTGAGTTAACGCATTTTAAAAAGGAAAGCTAAGAAGATTTAAAATGTACTGTTTTATAGACGGATCTATCCCAAAATATTTTGCCCGAAAACAAATGACCGCGATATCATTTTAAACTATTAGATCTGTATTCCACATTGTATTATTAATATCCCTATTACGTTTTCAATAAAATTAATCTTTCACTTCAATGCACAATTTTGCAATCGCTGAATACGCGTGCAATTTACGCGCTACAAAGCGAGCCTGCCAACGCCACGGCAAAACAGCTACAAAATATTGCCACCTCGAATTTCACCGCCATATTTTTCAGTTCATAAAAGTTTATTTGTGCTCGATAGCATGCAAAACCTAGCTCTTGGGAAACTGAGACCTTCCGTAGCAGGCAATCATTCTGCAATATTATGCTACATTTAACACATCTAACGTCGGTTTCGGCAAGGAGGGATTCTTGGAGCCTTTTTGCTAAATCTATTGTAAGGAAATGAATTTAATAGCACCTTTCTTTTTATTTCATTTATTATGGAAATTGAACTAGTGTTCGTGTAGTTTGACACAATCGGAATTAGACTTCATTCCAACTCAAAAAGCGAGACGTGAATTCATTAATTCTTCATGTTGCTTCGTATCCAGTCGCGGTAGTGGTACACGTTAGTGTAGAGAGACGGAACGGAGGTCCCACAGGGCGAGTCGGCCCTCTTCCCACTTACGACACCCACTACTTCATACTTCCCGCCGTATAACGTCATAAGTGGACCGCCAGAATCTCCTTTGCACGTATCCTCGCCCGTGTAACCCGCCGCGCACATTTGTCGCCGAGACAGGTTCGGGTAGAATTTCTTGCACTTTGCTTGAGGCACAAGGTTGACAATTGTCGATTGTTTGACGTCGGACCGGTACTGGCCGTTTCGTCCCCACCCGGCGACAGCGAGCCGAAGGTTGGAAAAGTCTGGGCTGTCAATGTCAATAGTTGGAAGGCAGATGGGGCGAATGTAGTCTGAAAAGCGTAAAATACCAAGAGGTGAGGTTTAATTAGAAGTCAGTTGTTTATTAATCTCCGTAAAAGCAGAGTTTATTGTTGTGTTAACACTGTTATTGTTGAGTATTGATAACATTTGGAGAAGTTGTTTGTTAATCAACACTTTGGTAAACTTTTCGCTTGCTTGTTTACAAAACAAGTCTAGAATCTGTTTTGAAAACAACAGTAACAAAGTTATTTAGTTGGTTTATATTCAAAATTGCTGTAATAAGTTGTTTCAATTGTTTATGATTGTTCAACGCGACCTGGATTGGAATAATTAATCAACTTTGAACCTTGAGTATGATGAGTATTTTTTATTTTTTTTTAGCGTGGTAAAATCGTCAAATGAGTCCTCCCATCCCGGGCAGGGTGGGAGGGACTGACAGACTTGTACTCCTAAAATCCACGGTGTCCTTCAATAGCCCTTGATATTCCGGGGTCACGGTAAGGAAATAAGTCCCGCGACCCTTTGGTTGGTTTTGGCCCTCTGAGAGGGCCCCGTCATTTTGCTGACGTTCTTTGAGGCGCGCGTGGAACACGATGCGCCGTCGACCCGGGCATGGTCCATGGTCGGACAGCGAGTTGCTCTTTACTCGCTGTCCGCATGCCCGCGCCTACGGTGGCCGGAGATCGTCTGCCGACGTCCGACGCCGTGGGCGTCTACCACTGCGGTTGGGGCGGAGGGAGGACGTTGTCTTCTCCCTCTCGCGGCCCGCCTCCTCCCTCGCGAACATTATTGCTTCGCAGAAGGAGGCGACCGCTTCCCACTCCGTCTCGCCCCGCAGCATGGCCTCAACCAATGCCGGGCGCGAGAGGTCTCCGCCTATCGCCTCCGTGAGGACACGGCGGTGCTATGCCCAAGCTGGGCAGTCCTGCACCGTGTGCTCCACCATGTCCTCCGGGCGATCCTCGCAGTGGTGACACCCAGGCGTTTCTTCCCTCCCTATCAGACACATGAACCTCCCGAAACTTCCGTGTCCGGTGAGGACCTACGTCATGCGTCAGCAGGACGCCGGCCGTGACGCCTATCCAGCCACTCCTCAAAGAGGGGTCTTACCGCCGCGATTGCGGCGTGCCCGGAGTATGACGAGTATAAGTAAAATTTAAAGGTATACGGTCTACAATAAATTAATGTATTACAGTTAGTGTGTGACAGAAAGATAGTTTATAACCTGAATACGATCTTAATTGAATTGAATTGTGATCAAATAATAGCTTAAACCACAGTAACTATCGATAAATTGTCTTACAGGACATCTTTTTATCCTGTAAGACAATTTATCAATCGTTACTGTGGTTTAAGCGATTTGATCACAAACATGAAAATAAACATAAATGACAAAATTACTCGTATTTATGTTTTGTTTTTAAACAGGAGCTCCCGACAATGAATGTATAACTATGTGATTCAGTATTCGCTAGTGTGAAACGGCTTAAATTTCAAAAGTGGCTTACCCGTGTAAGGAGCATTTCCTTTTAACCTTATCAGCGATATATCATTGGTGAGATGTGTGTCATCATACTGCGGATGCAATACAATACCCTCTGCTTTCATCACGATGTTTTCAATACACTTCTGGCCTTGGCCTAAAACCACTTTGCAGTCTTTTGGGAAGGTACGCTTGTCGTACTCTGCTAGGTAGACGTCGATGCTGTACAATAAACGTATGTATGATTACATGAATTGTCATTGTGCTGTTAGCATGAACATAATTATAATTAAAATCATGTTGGAATTTGTGATTGCGTGTTCAAGGAAGTCGTTAAAGCGATCATCAATAACGACTAAACATAGACCTACTCAGCATGGCTTTGGACACCTAGCTAGGAGAGCAGTGTTCACCCACACGTTTTTAAAAAAATGTTATAATTTTGTAACAAAATGTGTGCTTACTAAAATCCTATGTTTTGAGTAAATAAATTAATAAAATATATAAAAATGGTTTTGGATTCCGCTAGACATGAATAAAAATTAATGAATGATACTTTTTATTTCTATACTTACTCTACAATCTTGCCTCCTTTATCAAAGACGCAGTGTCCAGCAGTCAATACATATCGGGAGCTGATGAGGGATCCACCGCAGTTATAACCTTGTTTTTTGTCTCCGTAATCGAAGGTGATCTCCAGGAGTACAGTCCAGGGGAACTGCTCCAGTTCAGTTTCTCGGCCACCTGGAGTTAATGGATAAAGTAATTTGGGGACTTTGGTTGAGTGTCTAAATAAGTAAACATTTATCTTTGAACTGATATTAAGAATGCTAGTCTAATATGATTAGATTCCGATGGCTTCCTCTGCGGCTAGCAGGGGGTATAAAAATACTACTTTAGCAGGATCATAATATGCATCGCGATATGATTGTTCTTTATCTGATATTTAAATTAATTTAATAAATATTCCATATTACAAATTTTATCGCAATACATAGTGTAATGAATCAGCTAAATCGGTAATTTTAGACAACCAGATGCCATTTATGATCTTGCATAATAATTATATTGATTGTTTACTCCGTTCTTAAGGTACAGTCGACTTCGAAAATATCTATATACATTTGAAACTTATTTCAGTCTTATTTAAAACTTAATAAACATTGGACTATAAAACTCGGGCTTATCTGCAAAACCATGCTTTTTTATCCGTATTACAAACTACAACAACACACTGAAAAATCTTCTATGAGAAACTTTGACAGCTATACGACTGTTAGACCATGGTTTAGTCAATGGTTAATCGCAAAACCACAACTTGTACTTAATAACGTTTTGTGTAAACCGTAGTTTTGAGAGGTTTATACGTGGGCTTTTAGTTAAACCGCATCTTGTAGTAAGACGTGGCGAATTCTGACTAAGTAAGGTTCAAAACTATACAAATTAGAACTCGACTGTAATCAGTATTCGTGGAATTAAAGTCATTAAAAAAAACTTTCCGTTAACCTTTTTTTTAAATGTTAACACATAACATTTAATATCTATTAGAATGATTAATGAAATAATTCCAGAAATACGGTTTTGAAATAAATAAATTGATAAATAATTATCATTCACATTAAATACAAGATATCCATTAAAACTAGTCATTTGGAAATACTTCACTAATTAATAGTACCAGAAAACGTATGATGTAATAATAGCATTGGAAACTAAACTCCACACCACAATTTGCGAGGGTTCCAAATGTTACAGAAAATAAAAGATAGTTAATTAAAATGTCTATTACACGATTTAGTTAATTAATCTGTTAACAACCATTGAATATCATTATGTTACTTATCCAGGAAATTACGTAGTATACTTACTAAAAAGTGGCACACGTGGCTATTACTGGATAATTTTAAATCCATAGATTTTCATATGTCCAGATTGCATGTTCAAAACAAAACGTAACGTTTTTCGTGAAGCCACTTTTTTTTTAATGTGTGAGTGAGTTCTTAGCGTGTGACGTAGGGATCGAATGAAGGGGTTAATTTTTCTTCCTTTTTTAACCGGTGGCAAAAGAGAGAGTGAAATTAATAAAAAACCTACCTACTAGGAATCTGGGAATTCTATAATTTAAGAGCGCTTATTGTGAAAGTTGGCAACGTCGCAAACAGTTGTCAAATATTATTATTGATTAATTTTACAGATTTGCTGTATGAACATAAGAAAAAAAGGGAGAAATCCGAATCCATAAGAGATACGGGAAAACTTTCTTAGAAACCTTTAGCTCTTTTTTGATGTTGACAATTTTGGCGTTTTTATTTTTTTGATCAAGTGTGAGTTGTCCACAGAAATGAGTGAAATTGGCCAAAATTTTTTTTAGTGCCTTTCGACTCTCTTTCATGTAAGGATCATTTCATTGTATGACAAGAAAAAAATCGGGACCGCGGAAGTTGGTCAAATTTTGCAAAATATTTTTTCATACAAATTGTTTTAACGAAAAAATTATCACTTTTTTTATGATGTTATTTGATTTAGTGTCTATTAAGGATCATTTTATTGTATGGGACGGAATATATCTGGGCAACAGAAGTGGGTCAAAAGAACAGTAAAGTTTCTTCTAACAGCATAAAGTTTATCAGTAGTAGTTAGTATTTCATTAGATTTGACCCACTTCTGTTGCCCAGACATTTTCCTTCCCTCAGCTCGTCGTCGAAGGAACTTGGCAGCTTTAGAAGATAATCTAGTCATACGATACCTGCTATCCGATCACCGATGGTCACTTCTACAGGCGGTTTTCCATCCACTGCACGGGTAAACCTCGAATGAGGCCTGTTATACGGCCAAGCAGAATTTCCGAAAGAGTTCCCTTGCCTTCTAGGCCCATTGTCGTAGTAGCCCGATGGTTTAGGCTTATCTGTGAAAGAATAGCGAGTTAGTTGTGCTAAAAGTTACTTATAAAATACGAAGAAACATGCAATCATAAAGAGATCAAATTACAAAGGCTTTAGGAGTCGAAAGTAAAAAGCCTGGATGTGGTACGTTCAAACAACAAAAAGTCTATAAAATATTTGCAAATTTTAATTAAAATCCCCAGGCAACCTGCATCTGATCACTGTAACGTTACAAATAAAAGATGGCGGCTTTGTTTTACCTTTCACGTTAAAAGCGAAGCCGTGAATAGTGTTCGCTAACTTACCGATAATCCTGTCGGTGTCAGACGCCTCGTGTCCGCAACATCCTGTTTCAGGCTTTGGCGGGTAGCTTGTTATGGGGCACTGCCCTTGGGTACCAATGTTGCCAGCACCTTGACCATGCCCGTTTGCGGGGAAGAATGGACTAGACGTTACATACGGACTATTATTCGCACCGAAGTAGTTTTGCGGTGGTTTATACCCCTGATTAGGGTATCCGTTATCACCCCCCTGATTAGGGTATTCGTTATCAGATCCCCAGCCATTATTATAAGGCCTGTTATTTCCAAAGTCATAGCTGTTTGGATCTTGCTGCGGTGGGTAGTTGTAGCCTGTGTTTGGATTATCATAAGTATTTGGATTACCGTAATTGTTGTAATTTAAATTTCTGTTTCCAACTGTTGGTGTTCCATCAGGGTCGTCACAACACACCTGGAATATAAACATTAATGAACACATAATTTACAAAATCAAATTAATTTATGTTTTAACGAGGATAAAGCTCGGATACGACGATATTGAAAAGTAATTAATTAAATATTTTTTCATGACAGCTCATAATTATTTTCCGGTAGTTTGGTAGCTGTCATCCAACTTTTAATTGGGAAATTTTCATGTAAATACGTATCACAGCTCGATGGATTCATTATTACACGGTTATTTATGAAACCATTTTATCGTGTTGCGTTTACGCTCCAAGTATTATTGACATATTTGGTGATTAACGGTAATATGGGGATAAATTGCTCATGTGATAAATGAGGAGAAGGAATATGAGTAGTGAGAGGTGTATTTACAAAGTCTCCTTTGGCGCTGTTGGAGAATCCGTAGACATTGCTGTTTCCTTGAGTGGTGGGTGCTGCACAAGGATGCACAATTTGCCAAGCATCTTTATCTTGTTGACTTAATTTTATATAGAAAGCACACTGATCTGCTTTTACGCACTTGCTGCATGCTGAAACCAAAAATTATGAATACAACAATTTAGACTAAATTATTATTATAAAATTTGCACGATATAAAACAGATAATGAATACACACACACACGCACAAAACAGATATTATATACACAATTACACATATTTAAATACGCGTGTCGTAACTCCCGAAGGATTAAGCAGATGTGTACTTGACATTATCGCCAGTTTACAATTAATTCAGTGAATACTTATATAAAACAACAAAAAACCATGAACACAGTATACAAATAATAGGAGAAAAAAAAAGTTACCATCATCAGCTGCCGTCGTAATCAAAGAGATTATTCCGATGAAACTGATAGCTAAATAGTTTCTCATTGTTGTGTCAGGAACGTATCAACACTAGTTTCACAATGCTCTCATGATCATGCCCTGATGGCTGCCACGGACATACTATAACATCGAACTCAAATGCTCCACTAATTGTCAGGCAATGGAAGAAATCTGGTAATTACTACTAATTACAAGTCGCATCGATGATTGGACTAATAGTTTAGTAGAGTATTACAATCAATGACAAGCGATAATGATGAAATTATCAAGTTCTCAGAAAGAAACAATACTTTTATAAATGTTTGTTTATGAAAAGTTTGTTAGTTATGGGGAATTTTTTTACACACTTTTCCTTTTAGCATAGGTCTTAGTATCTTCTTCTTTCTACATAGTTTTCCTTTAATAGTACTGCGTACATTTTCCAATTGTTTCAAGCTCATGGCATCCCATTAGGTAACTAAACACAAATCACAATTACACCTATCTAGAGTCGGATTTTAGGGGCTGCGTGAATAATGACTGCTTGGTTAGTGAGCTTAATAATGTGCTTGAAAAGGGCGGGAATGAAGTATGTGTACAGGATAGTTTCAAGTCTAAACTTCGTCGTGGAGTAACAAAACCTCTTCATTCAAAAAGAGGTTTAAAGCATTTAAAAAGTAGATGGATGCTTCCATTTTTAAATCCTTTTCTCGATAAAGCTGGCCACTTTATGATTTCGATTTTCAAACTTCGAAGCGCTTACAGTCTAGCCGTGACCACGAATACTAAAAAGCTGAATACAAAACAAACGCATAAAATACTGCAAAAGTAATTCAATTTTCATTAAAATTAAGCAGAAAGGAGGTAAAAGTTGCAAAGCAGATGCATTTCAAACGGGATTTGTGGAATTCACAAAGTGAATTGAAAAGCATTGGTAATTGGTCGGCACTGTCTGCTAGGGGATAGTCTGCAGCAGGCCGCTACGGGTCGCAGCGGCCGCCACGGGTCGCATCGTGACGTACCGTGTGACAGAAACTCAATTAGCAGCGAAATACACGCTCTTTAACATACGAAATCAAACGTTTGAGTATTTGCCTCCTGCGGGGAATGGCTAAAACAAAACAGTGTCCGTATTTTCAAACTTGTTCTATAGGATCCATCATTTACCTTGTATTTCTAGTCTATTTATGAATAGGTACCCTTTTTTTTTTTTTTTTTAGCTTTGTAAAATCATCAAATGAGTCCTCCAACCCCGGGCAGGGCGGGAGGGACTGTCAGACTTCTACTGACTAAAATCCACGGTGTCCTTCAATAGCCCTTTCTGTTCCGGGGTCACGGTAAGGAAATAATCCCGCGACCCCGGCAGGCTTTGGCCCTCGGAGAGGGGGGCCCCGTCATTATGCTGACGCTCTTTGAGGCGCGCGTGGGACACAACGCGCCGTCGACCCGGGCATGGTCCTTGGTCGGGCAGCGAGTTGCCCTTTACTCGCTGCCCGCATGCCCGCGGGTGACCCTACCTTAAACTAATTTAATTACAGCCTACCAAATTATTTTATATAGAATTAAGTTATTTCTAAATTATTTAACAGATTTAGTTATTTTATAAGTTTTCGAAATTAGTTTTGTACCAGATTTAATAATTAAATTCAAAATTTAAATCGAGCCAGTGGGTGAAATATTTTAAGGGTTATTAATTGTTTGATTATTAGTTTATTACACTAGGAGTCTAGGATGATGTCAACGAAGACCGCGTGGACACTTTCGTGTGAGAATCGCATAAGCCTGTTGTAATAATGACATCAACGAACAATAATCTCTATCGAGTCAATTAACTGCCATTTATCGGGCTCGTTAAACTTCAATTATATGACAGTACTAATAGATTCCTAGTGAGTAGTTTCCCCTTGTACCAAGATTTGCGTCGTCATTGAGAGATGTGCGTAGGTGGTATAATGTTGATAATATCACCCAAATATAGAGGATCATAATTTCTTTATATTTTGGAAATATGAGTATGTTGGAATTCACTTTTTCATTTTATTTATTTATTAGTTTACATTTTAAAAATTATTAAAAAAATTAAAACTAAAAATATAAAAACAATGGCCCACCAGCATCGGGAACAGGGTCTAAGATGCAGGTGGTTAGGACTTCTAGAAAAAGGAGGAGAAAGGAGCCTTGAGGATATGGGAATTATATTGCATTCATGTCTCAAGTTCAGAGTTTATCATAGCAGATACACACATCACACTTGCACACATCAGAAAAAGTTTGCGTTCACTTTGAAAAATTGAAATCTTTTTATTACGGTAGATTATTATTATGATTTCTTCTACTTTTAAGATTCTTTATTTAAAAAATATAGGGTTTAAAACATTAAATAGTCAAACAGTTCAATTGTTTTTCAATATAATTAAAAAAAAAACAGCTTGTGCTAGTGATCACAAACTTTATTTGATGTGTATAGGCATTTATTGTACACTCTAGCAAAACATTTGTTTTCATTTTCAGTACAAAGTAGGTATACTAAAAACACACAATACATAGGTATAGCAATAGTAAAACATTTGTATCTACCTATACGCTATGTCCGAAGACCTGATCGCGACTATCATCCATGGCATCGCCGTAGAGAGAAGTGTGTTATGCACCACAGCCACCAATATTTAATGAAGAATAAGCAAATTTTTTTATAACCCAATAACAAGGAGGAGCAGGTCTCGAGAGTAATTCCAGTGTGTGGGAACGAGATGGCACTAGACAACTTGTATAGCTCTGTTTCTTTCCCACAGTGATGTCTGGTAGGCCACCTCATCGCGCAGCGTATAGACAAAGCTATTGAAACCACAAATAGCAGAGTTTCAATATTAAATGTCAAACAACTTAAGTTGTTAGTAAATCCTTTTCATCTTAAATCATTTCCACATGACTGTAGGATCTTATTAACCGCCTCAGACACAGGTCTTCAACAAGTATTCATAATAACTATTTCTCCATACATTTTCAAACAAACTTTAGTATTATGTCATTTACTAAGATAAATTGTTGAGGCACAGGGGTAATTTATAACTCTCTTCGGTAAGTAAAGCCGGGATAAGTCTAGAGGTATTAAAATGCGGCAGAACTTAGCTGTACAGTTTTGAGGGCCGACGGAGCTTGGCAGACAATTTAATGTAGACACTAAACACCCTGGAATTGGTCCAAAAACTGTGTTCCGAAACGTGGATAGTACAATTTTGAGGACTTATTGTTGGTCTTGAATGTCTACGAACTAGGTTTTTTTTTAATAGGTACTTAGTAGTTTTAACTACGAAATTTTTTGACCACCTCCTTCATTGATTACGAGTAAAGCCTTTGTCAAACTGACAGGCGAAACGAATGCGTGCCGAAGCGTTTTTGTTTGTAATGTATGGGATTGTTTGAAACGTTTTCCTACACCTAAATGTTATCCTATCTCAATGATGTTTTAGAATGCTTCTTACACAGTTAAAAAACTAGGTTTATAGGTTCTCTTTTTATTCAAAATTTATAATAGTTTGAAAGTTACAGGCGCCTAAGAGTTACTTTTGAAAAAAAGATAACCTATAAACCTAGTTTTTTACTGTGTCAGAAGCATTCTAAAAAATCATGATAACATTTAGGGGTAGGAAAACGTTTTCTCTTTTAGTATGGACGAGCGCTCGGTAGACGATCCTCTTATCAAGAGAATATTCTCTTTTGCCAGTACCATAAACATACATAGTATTTCTGTAGTATATTCCTCTGGGTAGGTATGCAATTCTGAAATCCATCATCATAAGATCTAAACTTTCTGCTCAAGACTGAGTGGCTCTCAGCTATTCCTGTGGAAGTAGTTTTTAGGTAAAGACCTAATAACTACAAAGACTGAAAGCACACAATGCTCATGAGAATACATCGCTGACTGAATACAATAGTGGCACAAGTCGAAATTGTGGCAATTTGAGTTAGTAATGAATTCTTGTTCTAAATTAGGTACTTTATTTTATGCATTAAAGACCCAACTCGTTAGTTCATAAACTACCCGTATGGAGGTGTAAGTGTCGTTAGTGCATAAACAATATCGTTGCATTTCTTTCATGCAATACCGGCTCATTGTTAGTTGTGCCAGTTTTGCACAAACATCGCGAAGTTTTTTTAGTTGTGCCGGTTTAAAGAAGAAGGGCCATCTGTGACCCAGCCCCGGCGCAGTTGAAATGTATCTCAGTTTTTTCGTTATTTTATGTACAATCGACCAAGTTCAATCATGACCCACCATAAGCTTATTTTCCTACAGACTTTAAATACAATTAGGTCCACATTCGCGTAAACATACATATCCATGGTAACAACTTTGATCTTTGTCAATTTGACGGATTCAAACGATTTTTTGTCAAAATGGGTCATGATTCAACTTTGTCGATAGTACATTACATAACAGATAACCTTTTTTTCAATTTCAGTGGCTAACTTAATTAAATTGCTTAAATAAGCATTAGGAAAAATGTTAAAGTTACTAGCTGTTCTCCACGGTTTCACCCGCTGCTAGGCATCTATTGGTCGGAGTGTGATGTTACATAGCTTACAGTCTTCGTCAAGAAAAGAACTATCCAAAACAAAAATATTTTTCGAATTCGAACCAGTAGTTCCTGAGAAAAGCACCTTCAACCAAACAAACAAGCTCTTCAGCATTTTCAACTGGGTGTGGATGGCTATAATGTCCAAAACTATGAAGAATATCGAAAAACGTTGAAAGGAGTCTCGAGGCCGATTTTGACGAAAACTTAAACATCATTGGATCTTAGAAAATTCAATTATTCTGGCCAGGAATCGAACCCGCTGGTTTGGAAAAAATTCACATCCTGTATTATTAATTTATTACACTATTCGATAGTGTTGGCAACGAGATTCAAATTCTGGGAAGTCATATACGGCAACCTTAAGGAAATAGAAGATTTTTATGAAATTACTATTTTTCCTTGTTACTTGTGCTTTGAAGATTGATCAGTTCTTTTTTACTATACGTTTTTCCACCTTTAGATACAGATAAAATTATGAATTACCGTGCAATGTATGAGCAAGACGCACCAAACGATCCTAATAACATTATCTGTAGTCCTGGTAGTCCTTAAAGTTTGCCACCAACGTCTGAATTTAGAACTGAACCCATAGAAGACGATTTGACTGATTGTGAATCTAGATAGATTCAGGGGCATTTGCTGTTTATTAGGAATGGAGATCCATTAAAAAGCCCTTCGCGATAATTATGACATTCTACTTGATTTACCCACCATTGTGTCTCCAGAGCACCATTACTCTGAAGTCAATTTATGTAATACCAACTTCTGCGATTCTAACAGATGTGTCTTTAAGTTCGGAGTCAGAAATTGACGACTCTGATGCCGACCCTGATGAAAATCTTGATAGGATCCAATCCAGAATTTCTGACAGACTCACTGTGTGCAGGAAGAAAACATTAACCCTAAAACTCGCAAAAGAAAAGCAAATACAATCCTATAATTTCCTACTGGAATCATAAGGGTGAATTTTTGTGATTTGAGAGTTTATTGAACTGAAACCTAAGAAGTTTTTGATTCATGTTGGTTAATTTTTGTTATATTTCTAAATTAGATTTTATTTTTTAAGTGTAGTACTTTTTGTAAGTGCAAACATAGAGTACAATAAATAAATTACCTTTGTTGATTTGTTTAAAACTGATTCTAAATACATAGGGCAGTCAGACTGAAAAGTATGCTCATGAATATTAAGTTACTAAACATTTATGGTACTTTAATTTACGTTTTAACAATTCCATTGATGAGCACTTCTAGTCTTATATTCTACTTAGCTAGTTTTTCGTGAAAACGCATTCTTATTTTCTTTACTTTTATAACATAATTTCTAGCATTACTCAAAAAAGTGAAAACAAAACAATGCAATACTGGCATAACTCGGAGTCGCCATCTTCTGAACCTCATATTAATAAAAATAACAAAAGATATTTCAAAACTATTACTCCTGACAATTGAAGCTTTAACGTAGATGTTTATAAACCAAACATGGACTATATATTCCATAAAATACAGTCGGTAAGAGCTTTTTTGTGCGCGCGCACTAGTCCTCGAATATTTTATTGTACGTTTTCTCAAATTGTTGAATTTTGTCTTGTGCCAGTATCGAATTCAGTCAGCGACATGTTCTGTCTGTATTTTCATTTATTAGGAAAGAAATTAATATGAGTACCGAAGAGTAGTAATAACGAAAATAAAAACAAAATTGTATCTAGATATTCTGTACTTAATTAGACTGTTACAACATGTATTCGGTTCGGCATCAGCACACAATATTCGGTAATATTTGTTGAAGAATTATGCCGACCCGAAAAAATGTTAATACACTATACCTACGTACTACGCGACTAAATTTACAGAGAAGGTGACGCCATTATTGTGACGACAATTAAGTTTAACTGTTGTTTTGACATGATTAATGATTATTATTTATTGAAGAGCGTGCAATTGTTTGAAAAGCGTGGATAATGTCATAATATGGCGTCATCTTTGTATTCTTTGGCGCCTATCCTTTCATTCGGCTGCTTCCGATTGGTAAACTTTCTTCTACATCGATAGCTTATTATAATGTTCCTATACTAAGCAGCCGTATGTTTAATCGCCTCGGCTATGCCGAGTATGTGTTTTTTTTCTATGTTACATGGTCTACTAACAGACAGTTAGCATGGTTTTAAAACTAAACGGATTTTAGACACCCTCATGTTCAATTGCACTGGCTTTACCAATTGCCTTGAATAGCCGATTTTACTATTCAAACGGTCACTGAAAATATGACAAGGCTTCAATGTTTAGAATCTCAAAAACTTGAATTTACTAAATTAAGACAAACATCAATAGCGTTTCTATTTTAAATGCATTGGAGTGTAATTTTTCTGTTGAAAGCTTATTTCTTTTATCAAATTGTAGATACAAATTAATTATGAAATACAAAAGAGCGTAGCATCCTGTCTCTTTTGTTTGTTTTTCAATTTTTTCTTAAAACAAAAGCATAAAGTTGAGCTGAAAACTTTGTCTCACGATTTCCGACGAAAACAATCCTCGTTTCCACAACTCCTAACACTTTAACTGACGTATTGATACCGTTTGTCTCACTGTATCCGACTCGCCACCCCACAATTATTTTTCTAAGACTTAGGGACTTTACTCATGGCGCGATGCGACGCGACGCGATTAATAATAATAATAATAATTTTATTTGTCATCATTTGTACATGAATAATGTAGACACAGACATAGTACTTAAAAAACAAAGATCAAAAAAATAGATTAACGACCCCCATGCTAGGAAAATCCTGTGTTATGGGAATCATTCAACCGACCAAATGATATGACAGCGGTGTTTTTGAAAGTAGAAGATAGTTTACAAATCAATGTAATATGTACTGACGACAGATAAATAACATTGCTAGGAACCAACAAATATAGAGTGTATAATGACAAATTATAATATCGGTGTGATAGTAGTGAGGTGTGTGAGAGGAGGAGAGTGTAGTGAGATGGGTGTGAGTAGGAGAGTGTAGTGAGATGTGTGTGACAGGGTGAGAGTGTAGTGAGTGTGAGTGATGTTAGTTTAGTGATGTTAGATTCGTGCGATATCGAGTCGATTGCTGATTTAAGTCGCACGTCATTACTAATGGACTGATGCAATGCAATTCGACCGTGCACTTCAAAAATCCACCTTACTTCTACGACATAAAGGCGCTGCAAAGACAAAAATTGTCGCACGAGACGAGTAGTTGCGCAATCGATTTTCGAACACAGAATCATGTGCATTGTCATTAGGACGTACGTGCAATTTGATATCGAGGAGATCTGTGTGCGATATCGTCAATCCGTGCGACTCCATTAGCAAACACTAGCGATCGTCCATACATTTTCTTCGGCAGGACGCTTGTGTTATATCTGACCGATATCGTCAATCGATGCAATTCGATATCGCATCGCGCCATGAGTAAAGTCTCTTAGACGGCGCTTAACAAATA
This sequence comes from Agrotis clavis, assembly GCA_954870645.1. Classification (NCBI taxonomy): domain Eukaryota; kingdom Metazoa; phylum Arthropoda; class Insecta; order Lepidoptera; family Noctuidae; genus Agrotis; species Agrotis clavis. The sequence goes on from OX940920.1 coordinate 16,363,446, forward strand.
TCTGGTTTCAATTTTCTCTCAATTAACTTCAGGTTACGTTGAATTCGACAAGTGCCACTTAGATGTAATGGGTTTGTGTGGTGAGGGGCTCTTGGGACCCTTCGTATTTACTGTTATATCGCAAGGGTTGCCTTATGTCCCATTGTGTCACGACTCACGGTCCCACCGACATTGGTTTTCTGAACTTTGCCGTCCGCTTGTCAAGTTAGTTTGAAAGGATACATTGTGGTGGTGTCATTCGTTCGGCTTCTTATTATTTGTTATTTAATAGATTTAGGAAGTTTGGAAACTGTTCCGTGGCTTGGGACATGTTTAGTCGTTATTGCTGAGCATAAATATGCCCAACTATAACTTAGGACGCGATGGGTTATGGGACTGTCATAAAAGGGTACAGGTTGCTTTCTAGTCTGTCAATTTTGACTGTCCGATCCACCTATGACGAGAGGTGTAGTTTTAGACATTGTGCAGAGCCATACTAAATAAATCAATAAAAACATAACCCTCCTGGCGCAGTCGGGTAAAAATATTGACAGTCGTACGTTTATCTTATCATCTAAAATATGCATCGTATAATTTATTACACAAAAGTACTACTTCTTTTTTCCAAACGAGGCTTGAGCTTGCATCTTGGGTAACAGTATTTTTTTACTAAAAAGTACTTACTTATAGACTGGTATTTTTTATTGCCATTACATCATCAGCTAAAAGTTAAAACCTCAAACATAGTACCTACTACTTACTCTCAAGTACAATATAAGCTTAAAATAATACTTATACGTCCTGGTACAAAACTTTTGAGCTTGTTTACTCCTATAATCCGATTGACATGACTTCGCCGTCCTCACTCATGTCCTAATGGACGAAGTGTATAAAACAAACTTCGCACACGGATCCCTTTTTGCGCGGAAAAGTGGGAGAGTGCAGCTAGTACTGGCCAGTAATAAACATGGAGAGTGTATGAGACAGTAAATTTCAAGATAGTGAGTGAATGCGCCTTTTATAGTGAACTCAGAATGTTTTGGGTCACAGCTAGTTGGTTAGATTTTATGAATATTGTTACATTAAAAAAAAATCTTTTCACACCACCTGCTCGTAAATGTCAAATTATATGTCTGCTAACCGGCCGTAAAGCAAGGCATTGTTCCCTCCCGCTCGAGCCGGGAATAATATATGTACTGAATTTCATTATTCCCGTGGGAATAATGTGATTTGAATTTGGAACCTCAAACAAAACATAGTATGAAAACTTTGAGCGAAGGAATTGAAACATTGAGCATTCGGCGGCTGCCCCCCGGCAGTCCCCACTGCAACAGCTGATCGCTTGCTGAGGTGGGCACCACAGCATGCTCACGTTCGAAGGTTGTCGTACCACATCAAATTTCAAAATTCGAATTTATTTCCTCGCAGGTGGTGTGAAAAGCAGAGTACTCACCTCAGGAATAAAGCTGCCTTTGTCTTGGGCTAACTTAAATCCCTCGCTACACTAAGGATTCTAATCTTAATTCCCTCGTTTCACTCGGGAATTAACACTTGAATCTCCTCGCTGCGCTCCGGAGGTTCACCCCCAGAATCCTTAGTGTCGCTTCGGGATTCAATACGCCCGTGACGTAAGGCACTGCTTTATTCCCTTGGTGCGTAATCTACTATTCTTATATTATTATTTTTATTTCTATTTTTTTATTCTTAAGTACAGTTTTTTTTATTAATTTCTGTTATGTACGAGTATTATTTTTTATTCTTCTTTATGTCAGTGCTGTGGGTGCAAACCAGTGCAAACATTTAAAATCATAAAACAGAACAACCTGACCCGGAAAATTTATTCATAAAATTATAAATACTTAATTATTTATTCCGCGCGGGAATCATACCTGCGACAAGCAGTGTAACAGTCAATCGTTCAACCACTGTATGTATTTATATAATTGTTTATAATAAAGCTACTGTGTACCTATGTGTGTATGTTTTGTTCTTCCACAAAAGATTAAACAATAAACGTAATGCAATATTTTCGTTACCGGAAAGCAAAAGTTAATAAATGACGAGTATCACCCCCCTGCACGTGTTGAAACATCGATCACGGCTCTTAGACGAAACTGGGGTCCTCACCCTACGCCAAACATTTTCTATTATAGGTACCGCATGACTCTGTTACGTAATTGTATATATGATTCCACCAAAATAGTGTGCGGTACGTTTGTTCGCGCACTTCAGCAGTACGCGCACTAAGCTAATAGTATCGCGTTTAGCCTTTATGTCCGACGTCGAGGCTGTACGTAACTTTTCTTCGCGCACAGCTTTTGTGCGTGAACATTTTCACTGAACTGGGTTTAGCAATTAGCGCCTACAAAAGTATCCAGGTGTTGGTATTTTTACGTTTCTTTGATATTGATGTTTTAAAGTTAAAAATGGCAGTCTTTCTAAAATAATGACGTAAGGTATTAAAGAGATGGCAGTGCTGTTTGAGAACGTTATTTACTGTTAAATAAGGATAAAAAAGGAATAATTATATATTTTCAGATTTAAAGAAGTGAAAATTTAAATAGTATAAATAAGAGCTGCGTATATTTTTGCGAAAGTGTTTGAAGCACGCTGAAAACTTGTCCAATATTTCTTCAATTAACCGTTTATACAGAAATGTAGACCTGGCTGAGAAAAAGCGGGATTGAACCAAGCCAGACGTATTTAAAAATGTAATTTTTTTGGTCCCAAAAAGTCCTTGAAGCATTTCCTTTAAAATTATAAATACTTTTAAAGGAGTGGAAAAAATAATAAGCCCTTAAACAAGCCATAAACTGTATGATACTCTTACCTCGTATTTAGTCCATTGATTTTCCGAAAGTCCTCTGCAGAAAATTACCTCGTACATTTTATGTGATTGGCCGTCAGACAGAGGGTTATAATTTAGTTATACCCGTACATCGTTAATCACTGCGGTCAAACAAGTCTGACCGTAGCCCATGGATTGATGATCGTTTAAATGCGTTGATCGCAACTAGATTTTCTTGTTGTATTCTGTGGCATATGCGTTTGTTAATTAGTGTGTGCTTGCCTTTATTTGTGGGGTTCTAGTTGGGTTTAGAACGTAGGCAAACTAGAGTTAGTTTAAAGCTTTTGCTGAAAAAGTTTAAGGTGAAGTATTTTTAATGGAAAGAAAAAAGGAATCGAACCTACAACCCTCTGTTTCAGTACATCAGGGCGCCTTAAAAACTAGGCTTAGTTAGTAAAAAGCTTTACAATCCGTGACGCAGGCATTAATGCGTATAAAATATTTAAAACTTCAATTAACTTTTCAAGTAACCATTTTTTTGTGTCTAATAAATGTGTGACAAGAAAAGTCTTTTTAAAAGTACTGTAAACATAAATCAATAAAAACGGTGAAATAAATTAAAGAAATTCATAAAACTAACATGGCATCAAAAAATCTTTTCCTAAATGCTGTCGACTGATGTGCCCAAGAGCCTGGCGGTGCAAAGCAAAGCTTAGACTCTGGCAAAAGCTCTGTAATGTGTAGCATAATTAGGTAATAACAAACCCTCTACGAAAAATTGTCCAAGAAAACAAAAATTAACCAGTCTACGCTTATAAAATATAACGTTAAAGCTTTGGTTTAAAGAAGTTTTTTTCTAAAAATAAATAAAAATGTTTCATAACGCTCCTCTAAAAGTCCTTTCAAAGCGTACCTTTTACAAAGGGCCAGATTCCAGATAGTATAATTATAATACAACTATAACAATCTTTTCATTCTTCCTGCCGTTATCTCGCGATCCCTTTGTCTTTTGCACTGAATGAGAAGTTTATACCAGGCACAGATAAAATAATTACCTCAGACGCTATGCGCAAATTGCCTAGGAAGGAAAAATTAAGAAAGGAAATTAAGGACTTAGCTAAATTCGAGGGAGGGGCGACCAACCGAAAAATTTACTTCACAAAGAGGCCATAATTTTTATTTTAGGCTATTCGCAAACGATTCTCCTAGACCGCGTGGTTAGGCGGAGACGGGCGGCGATACAAGGTAACGCAAGTCTTCAATACCTTACGATTTTGCCATCCGTTGACGTGTATCTGGTTATGAACCTCTATGTATTTGTATTGCGATAGTCGCTTGGATACCAAAGTCGTAAGCTATCGGAGATTTGCGTCGCCTAGTGTAGAAGGGGCTTAGACACTTGTAATCGCAGTGCTATTTTTTTTTATTCAGTCAAGTGTGACTTTCCCATCCGGTCTACCAGGAGCAGCGAGGACTCATTTGAAGAGTTTCAAATGTTGCGACCGGCCCAGTATCAGTTGCATGTAGATATTGATTAAGTATTCAAACCTTACATTATAAATGCTAGTCCATCAAAACGACGCCGACGTTTAGAAGCCTGACGTAAATTTATACAAGTCAATGCAATGTGAATTCTCCCTTAACCGCCTGACCGCGCGGACGAGCGGTTTCGTGTGTGATTCACCTCGAGAATTCGCTACTTTTTTTTTGGTTATCACAGTGCTCAAAGTCATTGGGTTTTGAAGCAGTCAGCGGAGCGTGCCACATTATCTACTTCGGAATAATTAGTTCGAGATATTTTTTATGAAGGCCTGAGTACTTCCTGTAAATTTCAAGTTTAAATTAGGGCTGTCTTTTTCAGTTAGGAGCCTCGTTATTATATTTTGAGCTCAAAAATTTTCAAGTTATTAAATTAGTAGGTATGCTGCGTTAATGTGATACCTTATTAGACTTAGGTATATATAAAAATAGTCCACTTAATGGTAGTTTCTGCTCTACAACCTATATGGATAGGAAACTGCATAATGGAAATAGGAGATTGTATAATCAGTCATAAGAACTTTAATGAAAGGGATCAAAAACCAGCTCCACCATGCATCAGTTCGACCATTTAAGCTCCAAATTGAAATGATGTTCTAAAAACCTGCCATTTGAAATTCCGAAGAGACCAGTCCAAAAATTGTAGAGACCAATTCCCCACAGACTTAACACATATCACCCGAAACTAAGCTCCTTAATTTAGCGAATAGAGGTGAACTTTGCAAGTAGACGTGAACTGTGCGAATTCACTGTTGGTATTTTGTGAGTCTGTCGCATCCGTCACTGCAGTAAGCCGATTTGTCTTAATTCAGAAACAGGCCGATATTCATTTTCCTCGGTTAGGGATACACGATGTTTGCATTTATCGATATTATTTTCAATGAATATTTGTGCGATACGGTTTTACGATAGTACCTATTGATTAGCTTCTCGAATCGTATTATATCGGGAACACTCTTATTAATTCCTGTAATTTTTTGGCAAAAACCAGGAATTCTTTCAGGGGCCGCTTTTTATTCTTTTGAATTTACTGATCATACAATTAAGGGCAATGTTCCACTTAACACGTTATCACACTTATTTCGATACCTATTCTTTTGTATTCAATAATTTTTTTTTTTCGTTTGTATCGATTCAATATATCACAGGAGAAATTCCTAGTTCCTATTCCCCCACACTAGGATTTTCTCCTGTGATATATTGAATCGATCAATGTTTCTAGCAAAGTAAAAAATACGTTTTCAAAATCGTGGTATCGCAACTTGCTGTATCGACACTGTTAATAATAATCGAATCGGATCGTGCATCACTAAGCTCGGTAAACTCTATTTTGTAACGCATTTGAGTGATTGCCGGTTTAGGGGCTTCGTTGGCGCGAATTTCAGCGAAGTAAGTGTTTTTCGAGAAAATTAGTTTTTGGTTGATTGGCTGTTGGTTTACTGGTGTTTGATTGGTTCTACTTAAAGTCTTGGTATACCAATTTTGTGTGTTGATTTAATAAATGAAGAGAAAATAAACTTAATAAGACACTTTGATGTTTAGTTCGTATTTTTGCATTCTCAATAGGACCTTTATTTCATTCCATATTACCTAAAGGTTACGTACTAAAATTGTAAACGTGAAAGTTTGTTTGCATTGATGGATGTTTGTTACTCTTTCACGTAAGACTACTAATCGAATTGGGATGAAATTTGGTACACAGATAGTTTATAACCTGGATTAACACAGGATAGCTTTAACACAGGATATTTTTCCGTTGAATACATTTCGAGTTGCAGCTGGTGAACCCGCTGGCAACAGCTAGTATTTAATATAATGAAATCAGTATGTAGCATAATATAAGTTAAAGTAAGCGTGAAATACCACAACCAGGTAACAATTAAGTAGGTAAAACTCAAACATTTCATCGAACTTCAAAATTATGCTAAAATCGCTGTCCTGATTTGTAAACAGGAATGTTTTAATGAAATCAAATTGGATCCTTTTATGCGCATATTTATGGTTCGCATTTAAAATATAAATTCAGTCCGTAGCAGCTGTAGAGGCCGTCGACGACATATTGCGTCCATGCGATATGAGCAAAAAACTCTGAACGGCACAAAAAGTTACTTTTATTCCCATTGTTTCACTTCATAATACGTATTTTGTTGGACAAAGTTAAATGTTGTCGCTTAAACATCCAGTGTTTACAGGGATAGTGACTGAATAATGGACGGCTATTTTAGGAGGATATATTGTGACCTTTGCTGAATCTGACTTTTTTAATGGCAACGAATTAATCTGCAATGAGGGTTTAGGTTGGACGGTTTGAAATAACGAAAAGAGGATAATGTGCGAGGTAATACAAACTGTAAATTAAGATGATAAAGCCATGTTTGGTACAGTCAGCATCAAAAGTTGCTGACCAAATTCATATTTGCAAAATCGCTGTACACCCTAATAATACGGGGTACAGCGATTTTGAAAATCTGAATGTGTTCAGCAACTTTTGATGCTGACTGTACAGAACAATTTGGAAAGAAATAAATTTGTGACCGAGTGTAACTTCCATTTGTGGTGAGTTTTTGCAGTTACGAACTGCAATCCCCTAACTCATATGACATATAACATTATCATATAACATCACACATAACATTATCATATCATAATTATAACATTATGGTTCCGAAATAAAAAATTTTAATCTATACATATAATAAATTTGTAGAAAAGTGGTGTCTGTACAATGGAAATATATAAAAAAAAGTATCAGGGATTGTTATTATATCGATGCCGAACCCGAAAATGTAGTTAATTTTTTTTTTGTCTGTTTGTCTGTTTGTCGGTTTGTCTGTTTGTCTGTTTGTCTGTTTGTCTGTGTGTTTGTGCTCGCTAATCTTCGGAACTACTGGATGGATTTGAATAATTTTTTTTTCGTTGTATAGGTATTAAGTCCCGTTAACATATAGGCTATAATTTATCTTGGAAACTTGAACACCTGATGCAGAACCGCAACAGACCTGCTTAACTATAAGAGATACAGAAATGGTGCCATAGCAAAAATTGTTCCACGTGATGAGCATTTTCTGCTGAGAGAATAAATTTGAAGATCCTGGACACCTGATGTGGAACACCAAGAGCCCAGCTACACTATGACATATACAGAAACGACGTCTTAGCAAGAGTTGTTCATCCTGATAAGCACTCTCTGTTGCTGTATAAAAATTTGAAGATCTGGAACACCTGATGTGGAACTCCAAGAGCCCAGCTACACTATAACATATAAGTGAATGACGTCTTAGCAAGAGTTATTCAGCCTGATGAGTACTCTCTGTCAACGTATAAAAATTGAAGATCTGGAACACCTGATGTGGAACTTCAAGAGCCCAGCTACACTGTAACATATACAGTAAAGACGTCTTAGCAAGAGTTGTTGAGCCTGATGAGCAACCTCTGTTGTCGTATAAAATTTGAAGATCTGGTACACCTGATGTGGAACTCCAACAGCCCAGCTACTTTATAACATATACAGGGTGAATTTTTCAAGTGGGCGTGGATGGCTATTTTCGAAACTATGAGGAATATCGAAAAACGTTGAAAGGAGTCTCGAGGCCGATTTTGACGAAAACTAAAACTGCATCATTGGATTTTAGAAAAATCAATCATCCTAGCCAGGAATCGAACCCGCTGATTTTGGAAAAAAAATCACACCCTGTATTATTACACCATTCGATAGTGTTGCTGATAAGGATCATATTCTGGGAAGTAATCACATACGGCAAACTTAAGGAAATAGCAGATTTTTATGAAATTGCTATTTTTCTATGTTACTTTACTTCTACTGAGCCTTAATTTATTCGAAATATAAAATTTAAATTTTTCAATGTTTCACTGGATTTGATGTCTCAACAATCCCGCTGTACTTAGCAATACGAAATTATGGAGTTGAACTAAAATTAGCATTATTATTTTAAGAAGAAATGGTAATTTATGTTTCAAAAACCCATATTGCCTTGATGGTTGATCAGTTTTTTTGTAATTATACGTTTTCCTTAAGTTTGCCGTACACGATTACTTCCCAGAATTTGATCCTTATCAGCAACACTATCTAATGGTGTAATAATACAGGGTGATTTTTTTCCAAAATCAGCGGGTTCGATTCCTGGCCAGTATGATAGACTTTTCTAAAATCCAATGATGCAGTTTTAGTTTTCTTCAAAATCGGCCTCGAGACTCCTTTCGAAGTTTTTCGATATTCCTCATAGTTTCGAAAATAGCCATCCACGCCCACTTGAAAAATTCACCCTGTATAGGAATGACGTCTTAGCAAGAGTTGTCCAGCCTAATGAGCACTCTCTGTTGACGTATGAAAATTGAGATCTGGAACACCTGGTGTAGAACTCCAAGAGCCTAGATACTCTATAACATATACAGTAAAGACGTCTTAGCAAGAGTTGTTGAGCCTGATGAGCAACCTCTGTTGTCGTATAAAAATTGGAGATCTGGTACATCTGATGTGGAACTTCCAAGAGCCCAGCTACTTTATAACATACTAGCTTCTGCCCGCGACTTCGTACGCTGATCCTTTTGCTTATGCCAGCGACGACGGGGTTGTCAAAATCGAAGATCTGAAACGTCGAATTCTAAGAGCCTGGGGACGGGAAAACAACGGAATGCGCGAGACGATTCCAGACGTTCTAGATCTTTCATTTTTGTAAGTCAACAGGAAATGACCATCAGACTAAACAACTCTTGCTAAGACGTCATTCCAATATAAATATGTTATAGTGTAGCTGGGGTCTTGGAGTTCCACATCAGGTGTTCCAGATCTCAATTTTCATACGTCAACAGAAAATGCTCATTAGGCTGGACAACTCTTGCTAAGACGTCATTTCTATATATTATATTATAAAGTAGCTGGGCTGTTGGAGTTCCACATCAGGTGTACCAGATCTTCAATTTTTATACGACAACAGAGGTTGCTCATCAGGCTCAACAACTCTTGCTAAGACGTCTTTATTGTATATGTTATAGTCTATCTAGGCTCTTGGAGTTCCACATCAGGTGTTCCAGATCTCAATTTTCATATGTCTACAAAGAGTGCTCATTAGGCTGGACAACTCTTGCTAAGAGGTAATTCCTATATATGTTATAAAGTAGCTGGGCTGTTGGAGTTCCACATCAGGTGTACCAGATCTTTAACTTTTATACGGCTACAGAGGTTGCTCATCAGGCTCAACAAAAAAAAATTTAACTACATTTTCGGGTTCGGCATCGATAAAATAACAACCCCTGCTACTTTTTTTTTGTATATTTCCATTGTACAGACACCACTTTTCTACAAATTTATTATATGTATAGATATAGGAATGACGTCTTAGCAAGAGTTGTTCAGCCTGATGAGCACTCTCTGTTGACGTATGAAAATTGAGATTTGGAATACCTGATGTGGAACTCCAAGACCCCAGCTACACTATAACATATATAGGAATGACGTCTTGGCAAGAGTTGTTCAGCCTGGCTCTTAGAATTCGACGTTTCAGATCTTCGATTTTGACGACCCCGTCGTCGCTGGCATAAGCAACAGGATCCGCGTACGAAGTCGCGGGCAGAAGCTAGTCTTTAATATTAATAATGGCGTAGTACGTTAATTCCCACTTTAACTTGACAATTTTTTTAAAATAATTCTCTTTGTCGAGACCTCGTTTTCACACGTCATAAAGCGCGGGGTCGTAATTCTGAAACACTCGCTACGTCTGGGCATGAAAGGCCTCCTTCATCGTGACTCCGTCGCACGGTACAATTTTCCCCTGCTTTTCTCGTTTCGAGGGCGTTTGACGACTGGCATGTAACAATGATCTTTTGACTGGCACCAGAGCCAGCCAGGTGCAAACTTTAAAACTATGCGACTTTTTTAAGTGCCCGTTTACAGCTGCAGAAAATAAGGCGACGAAATAATAGAGAGTCGGCGGGAACAGCGAGCGGCAGTTCTCTTTTCCGTCCGTTTATTTTTCTGTCTTTAGAATAAACTTCGCGCTCTTAAATTGCAAAAAATATTCATAATGTTGGCGGAAACAGCGTGAAATGAACGAGCTCGCAACAAAATCTCAAGTTCGCTTTTATTAAGTTCTTTATTAGATTCATGTTAGGTATATGATAGAGTAAATAAATTTATGAGACAAGTTCACAATTATAATTGGGTTAATAATTGCGAAGAATACGCTTTAGGCGTTTATATTCCAGTTGTAGAACAAAGTGCCAACCTACAGTGTTCATTAACAATTAGCTCGCCTAACATTTGTTTAGGAGTTCTAAGATTGAAACGTTCGTTTACTTTCCCTACCTTGACTTATTTACATAGACGGCTTGGTAACTGAATGCCTTAGATTTTAAGAGTAGGTTTTGAATCAAAAATAATAATTTAATATCGCCAACACTAAATGTTTTAAATATTTTAACACCTCAAAGTTTTTTTGTGAAAAGAAAAATTCAGGTGCGACTGAATCTTTTGATAACTTACGAACCCGCGCGTCTTCTGGATAAGTAATCCTAAGACGCCGGTTCTAGTCCCAGTCGCAGCTGATTTTTTCTATCCCCAAAAAAAGCTTCACCATCAATATTTCTGTTCATTGCCACAACAATCCGTTTCACTTGCACTCTCTTCAGTAAATAAAGGAGATTACATTCTTCTTGTGGTTATAAAATGGGTGTAATAAAACATTATGCGTCCCTACCGCCGTTATTTGTGGCTGCACTCCACCAGGGCGCGGCAATAAGGCAAGAACACACCAGCGGTGTCGCAATAATGTTCCTCAGAGTTACGATGTGACAGACACTTTACGCCTGTGGTTATTTTGGAGACGCTATCGCACAATGCGGCTTGTTAGGTCGATATCTCGGATACACGGTTCCTAGTGTGTACGCGACTTTACTGCAAGGGGGAGCAAATGAACTTGGTCGCTACGGCTATGATATTTGAAAGTCTTTAATATTAAATGCACAGTTAGGGGAGCCGCTCGTACTTTGTTATCTGTGGCTAGCAGCCTAGTATTAATGTTTGCCACGTCATCAGGTTAGTTATTTTATTACTTTTACATACATTAATGTTAATTGTTTGAAACAATCATAAATATACACTATACCTGCAGTAGGTGGGTAAAAGATAAAGTTACCCATAGCTTTTGTTATGTTGCGTATTTATAATAGGCAGCCACAGTTTAAGTGAAAGTAAAGTGATTTAATCCTTTACTTTTGAGAATAACACAAAAATATACGTGACCCTAATCGATAGTAGGTAGGCTTTTAGACAATCGTAAAAATACTTATGAGAAAATATTACAAAATAGTAGTTTATGAAACTGGTACATAATGACGGGTAGGTATTATACACGAGTGTGAGTTTTAAAAAAGAGCGTAGCGAGTTTTTTTAAAGTATCACACGAGTGTATAACCAGTTAGGTATGTGCAGTTTCATAATTACACTACTTTATCTACTCTCATTGAACACGAACATTTCAAATAAAAGATAGAGATTGACACAGTTTATTTATTGGTTATTGTAAGTGTTCATTTTTCAAAATTTCAATGAAGCGTTCTTTCCATAGCGCGCGCAGCCACAGATAAAAAATTTAAGAGATGTATCTATGATCTGTAACCTGTATCGTAATGAAAAAAAAATATTATAACATAATTTTGTTAGAGAAATAGTGTCGTAATAAAAAAATAATAATTTCATTTCGATATACTATTTAATTAAATTAAATGAAAGGAAAACCAGGAAATCTGAAGTTACAAATTCAATGAGTCAAGTTAAAGCTCTTTAACTAACATGGCATCCATCTGTTTTCCTTTCATTTAATTTATCATTTATCATAAATATTATAATTGACCCTAACGATCGATGCAATAAAAGTGCAGGGTATAATTTTTTCAGATTTTAGCCGGATCGAGTCACGGGTGTGGGAGAAGAGAATTTTCGAAAATCTTTGAACGCAGTTTGCTTTCTATTCAAAAATAAAGGAATGTTTCCGTTGAGTTTTAGAAAATTTTCTATCTGCATTATTAAGAGTACTTTTCCTCCAGGTGGCATTACAAAATTCCACCCTGTAAATATAAACTCGTTTTGTGTTTTATATTTTGAATTTAACGATATGAGAGTAGATAAATTACTTTATTTATGTGACAAAATCAAATAGGAAAGGAACCACACAGTAACCAACTTTTCAAAACAAATTGAATTTCCTGACAGCAAAATAAAGTACCATAATTAATTTAATGCGACGCTTATCCTTAAGGTGACGTGATTAAATTAAAGAAAACGCAGTAATTACGCAGCGGCATCGTTATCCGAAGTTCGCAGGTTTACGAGACGCGCGGTCCACCGCAATCAAAACGTTCCCACTGCTTGTAACGTTGACGTAAAGCTCATGGATATGACCTTTTTTTGGTAAAATCATCAAATGAGTCCTCCCAGGGACGGCAACGGACGGAAACTACTGATTTATTTTTTTCTGTTGATAGTTTGTATGAAACTTTGTTACTACAAGTGTTAGGAGTCTCAATTTTTATTTTTATTGCTATTTAATTATAAAAATAATTATACAGTGTGTCCGGGCACGGGTTAGCGATATTTGAAGGGGATATAATAGGCTCTTTTTCATCGACAAAAATGCTTTTAAAAAAATTCTTACTCCAAAACTTCGCGAATGGCAGCCATTTTAATTTTTTGATCTGTCGAACTGGGGTGTGAACAATAAAATTCAAATATCTTTAAATCCAAGAGACCTACATTCATGCAAATGACTTTATTGCAAAGATAAACGTTGAGGCTTATCAAAAACTTACGAAAGTTTTCTAAATAATATGTAAAAATAACCAAAAAACATGGGCAAACACGAAATTGTACACAAAAATCACTGAATAATTTCACATTTTTAACTCTAGCTCGATAAGTACCCCTGAATTTTGCTAGGGTTTTTGCATTAAATTAAAAGTGTTTGAGTCAGGCTATAAAATGATATCAAAATAATCACTCTACGTTAAGTATCTTAGGAGTTATTCTCACTTGAACATCACCCTTCCGTCTCGCCCGCAGCAATAATTCCTAGAAGTGGTTACATAAAATAAAAAAAATTTACCATTTCAGTTTATGGATTATGGTGGTCAATAATGCAGCTGATAAATATTCGTTGGAACGATTTAGCTCGCCCAAAGAATGCGACGCCTGTAATATTGGGGTACATGCGCTAAGGAAGGGTGATGTTCAAGTGAGAATAACTCCTAAGATACTTAACGTAGAGTCATCATTTTGATATCATTTTATAGCCTGACTCAAACACTTTTAATTTAATGCAAAAACCCTAGCAAAATTCAGGGGTACTTATCGAGCTAGAGTTAAAAATGTGAAATTATTCAGTAATTTTTGTGTACAATTTCGTGTTTGCCCATGTTTTTTGGTTATTTTTACATATTATTTAGAAAACTTTCGTAAGTTTTTGATAAGCCTCAACGTTTAACTTTGCAATAAAGTCATTTACATGAATGTAGGTCTCTTGGATTTAAAGATATTTGAATTTTATTGTACACACCCCAGTTCGACAGATCAAAAAATTAAAATGGCTGCCATTCGCGAAGTTTTGGAGTAAGAATTTTTTTAAAAGCATTTTTGTCGATGAAAAAGAGCCTATTATATCCCCTTCAAATATCGCTAACCCGTGCCCGGACACACTGTATAGATTTTGCATATGTAACAACTGTTAAGTTCAACTGAAAAAAATGACAAAATGAAAAAAATAATAATATGATATATTAAACCTCTAAAAATAACTCCACCAAATGTCTGTTTCAGGCCTCACAAAAAAAATAAATAAAAAAAAACCTGATGACAAAAATACCAGTAACGTATCGCATTCCCATTTATAAGTAAAAGCTTATCGTATACTTTCGACTCTTACGAGCGAGTAAATGCTGTTAACTTGGCGCCGTAAAAGCCATTAACACCATTTTTATTTCCATGTATTTATCAGAAAACACAACTCACATACATAGTACTCGCTACATATTTTTGCTGAGTTTATACAAGACATTTTAGGTTCGATCTGATAGAATATTATTTAGCATACATTTTGTTCAGGAATGAAATTAAAAGAAAGAACTTGAATCGACGTTTGTTATATAGAAAATGAAAATTTTATTGAAAAAGTGACCCAAAAAATAACGAAAACATCAAATCAACGGATGCAATTAAATTAGGATGACATACTATGACAACGGTTCCAGAAATTGAATAGAAACTCTGATTAGATTTTTACGATTTTTTTAGTAGCGTGTCCATTTATCGCAACGGTTGAATAGGTTTTCTATTGTTTCTATGAAACGGTTAAAATTTCCATTATTTTCTGTGTTACTTTTTTTTTTGTATATTTATACTACCTCGTTGGTTTTATAGTAGCAATATTTTTTAATATCCAGGTCAGATAAATTGTTATTGGGTTTTATGAATATTTCAGAAGCTGCAACGGAATCAAACAGCGCCAGCTTGACGATAGTAGACTTGTTCACTCACTATTGCATGAAACTTAAACATGCGAAATTGACTTTCGAATGTAGTTTAACGTGTAGTAGTAGGCTAGGAGACAACTCGTCCTCTTCAAACCTGGGCCTAAGGACCAGTTGCATCTTATCTTTTTTATTAGGGATCAACTCACATTTTTCTTTTAGTGTACAGTCAGCTTCAGGGAAATTTCACCACCTTTACTAGTGATGTCACTACCAAAAGGGATGAGTTTTCTCTAAAGATTGCCAACCTTCGGGCATGCGGGTGGCGAATAATGGGCAACTCACTGTCCGACCATGGACCAAAAAGTGTCATCAAAATGACGGGGACAGGAATCCCCTCTCGAGGGCCAAAGTCTGCCGGAGTCGCGGGACTTACGAATTACTGTGACCCCGGAACGTAAAGGGCTATTGAAGGACACCGTGGATTTTAGTCAGTACGAGTCTGACAGTCCCTCCCGCTCTGCCCTGTGTGGGAGGACTCATTTGATGATCTTACCATGATAAAAAAAATTACCATACCTACGTGTACCTCTTTGGGTAGGTACAGCTATGATATTTTATTTAAAATCCAAATTTCCAACTTCATAAGTTTATACAAGTATATATATTTTATATTGTAGATTAAGAACCTCTTCCTATTCGATCAGGAACGATGCATGGACGAGGTTAAGGTAATTACGTAAACGTGTGTCCAGACTCCGGGGCACGTCTAGCGTGTTAATCAAGTGTATACAATTAATTGCAGCCAATAGGGGACGCTCGTATTAGAGGTAAACGGCTGGCGAGTATTTTATCTTCGAGGTAGATAAATTATATGTAGGTAAGTGATGATTTTCTTTAAGGTTATTTTTTTGCTTATTTTTTTTTTTTTTTTTTTTTAGCGTGGTAAAATCATCAAATGAGTCCTCCAACCCCTACTGTCAGACTTTTACTGACTAAAATCCACGGTGTCCTTCAATAGCCCTTTCTGTTCCAGGGTCACGGTAAGGAAATAATCCCGCGACCCCGGCAGGCTTTGGCCCTCTGAGAGGGGGGCCCCGTCATTATGCTGACGCTCTTTGAGGCGCGCGTGGGACACAACGCGCCGTCGACCCGGGCATGGTCCTTGGTCGAGCAGCGAGTTGCCCTTTACTCGCTGCCCGCATGCCCGCGCCTACGGTGGCCGGAGATCATCTAGCGACGTCCGTCGCCCCGGGCGTCTACTACCGCGGATGGGGCGGAGGGAGGACTCTGTCCTCTCTCGCTCGCGGCCCGCCTCCTCCTTCACGAGCATTACTGCCTCGCAGAAGGAGGCGACCGCTTCCCACTCCGTCTCGCCCCGCAGCATGGCCGCGACCAATGCTGGGCGCGAGAGGTCTCCGCCTATCGCAGCCGTGAGGACACGTCGGTGCTCCGCCCAAGCTGGGCAGTCTTGCACCGTATGCTCCACCGTGTCCTCCGGGCGATCTTCGCAGTGGTGACACCCAGGCGTCTCCTCCTTTCGCATCAGACACAGGTACCTCCCGAAACTTCCGTGTCCGGTGAGGACCTGCGTCAAGCGGTAGGTCAGGACGCCATGACTTCTCTCCAGCCACTCCTCAAAGAGGGGTCTTACCGCCGCAATTGCGGCGTGCCCGGCCTTCGGTCGCGACAGTCGTTCCTTCCATACTGCCCTGAGATCGCGCCGGAGCTCTTCCCGCCGCGCCTCGACTTCACGAGGCAGCGGGGTCACGCCCCGGCGCTGCGCCTCCACGCGCCACTCATAGACGCGCTGGAGGGCAGTCGCCTCCAGATCCCAGGGCAGCAATCCGGCAAGGAGGTTGGCCGATTCGCCGGCAATCGTGCGGTATCCCCGGATCATCCGGATAGCCATGACCCTCTGGCATGCGACCAGCTTCTGTGGTCGCGTCCGGATGCTCAGGGCCCAAACAGGGGCCCCGTAGAGGGCCATGGACCGCACGACGCCGGCGTACAGCCTACGGCAGGAAGCGTTTGGCCCGCTGAGATTGGGCAGGAGTCGCCTGAGGGCGCCCGCTGCACGGTTCAGCTTTGGGGCCAAACTCAGGAAATGCTCCCTGAAGTTCCACCGGCTGTCGAGGACGAGTCCCAGGTACTTCATCGTCCTCTCGACGCCGATAGGAACTCCTTCCACCGTAATGCTGTAACTCGACTGTGGCGCGTTGCGGCGGCCATAAAAACACATGGCCTCCGTCTTGTGCAGCGCCACGTCGAGTCCCAACCGCCGGATCCTGTCGACGACTGTCGCGACCGCTTCCGTCGCCACGTCGGCCGCCGCCTGGTGCGACTCTCCCTGTGCCAGGACGAGCGTGTCGTCAGCGTAACAAATTACGCTGACGCCGTCAGGGAGGTCGCTGCGCAGCACCCAGTCGTATCCGATGTTCCACAGGGGCGGTCCCAGGACCGAACCCTGTGGAACACCGCACGACATCTCTCGCCGGTTCCACTCTCCCCGGTGACCGGGATTTTTTTTTGCTTATTTAGAAAAAATCTTTATTTTAGTTTTCTTTTTCTCTGGTTGATCACAAACAAAAGAGTACCTACCATTTTTCCATTGAAACACAATATCATGCAAGTCAGGAACATATGACACAAAATTTACGAGGCCATTACTAAGAACAACCCACTATCTCCCGCTTTTTTCATTCAACCACTGCCAGCTACCTTCAGGCTTCTGGCCATCTTGCCAGGAGACGTTCCACACTACGTTTGCCTACCCACTACTACTACTACAGACTTGACCACGACCAGCCTACGTTTAAACAGTTCTAACAGCCTTAAAAAAATAACAGTAAGCCCATCCAGCATCAATACATCTTCGCAGTAGAGACATTTTCACTAGTAAGTTTAGAGAGATGGATGGATCCATTCCAAAGTACCTACATGCCTAATTGTAAGTTGAGGAAAGTCATGGAGATGGCGCCCGGAAGGGTGACTACTCGAGGCAGTTAATGTAATAGAAGCTGACAAGTTTTCAACAGTGCGGGGAATAGATAGTGGAATAATTTATTTAAGGGAATTATTTGACGTCTTGTAATTATTTTGCCCTCTTTTTTACTTGTAATACAAAATAATATTCATGTAAATAAAGGAGAAATTACACAAAATAACAATACCTATATTTATATTATTATTTTGTGTAATTTTAATTTATTTTTTTATTATTATATTATTATTTTGTGTAATTTCATTTAAAAGGGAAATCATACTATTTTCCAAGAAACATATTTGTCGGCGCAACCTCTTTGCCATAGGTAACCATTTTAACGAACTCTCGAGTTCTGGTGACGCGACCATAAGTGTAGAACGTCAGTTTTTGACTTAATAGTAAGATGAAGAGAATCGCAAGGAACCACGTTCCCGGAGGACGTTATGTTCAAAGTGATAGTTACCAGTGCAGTTTTGTTACAATACCTATCGCTATGCCGCCTTAAGTCCTCATCCACGCCTACACGCGCACGAAGAGTTCCAAAAGATTACCTGATAATTGTCGATAAACTTTTGTTTTTCTGTTTTTCACAGAGCTGTTGCTTTAGTTTATGATGTTATCTACGCATCAACCTTAAAATCCTGCAGATAACAGCCATTGTTTGAAAATAACTAAAAGATATAATTATAGAATTAACTAGCTTCTGCCCGCAACTTCGTACGCGGATCCTTTTTCCTGAATTTTCTTTGCTATAAACCCCATGGAGCCCGAGACCTTTCCAACGAATGCAAAACCGTGGAAATCGGTTCGTGCGTTCTGGAGTTATAGCGTCAGGAAGGAAAACCCGACTTATTTTTGTATAGTAGATGAAACGACAGTCCACACTAATAAATACTCAATACTCAATACATTTATTGCTTCCACAAGTGTACTTAGCTGGCAGGTTTTACAAAGTAATGAACATTGTGGACCCCTGTCGGGCACTGCAATAGTAGGAGAGAGGAAGAGGGCTTTTATTTGACTAAATTCGAATAATCCTAAATGAATTATTTATAATGCAATCTATAATTATCTATTAAAATAAGTAAGTATTTGTCTAATTTAAAATTTATCATTTAAGTATTCATTAAGATTATAATAACATTTATTTAATAGAAACTGTTTTAATTTATTTATGAATATATTATTCTTTTCTATGTCTTTAATTTTATCGGGTAGTTTATTATATATTTTGATCGACATCACATGGGCACTCGTTGAGTGCATTTTTAGTTTAGAGCTTGGTATGTTTAACCTATTTTTATGGCGCCATAAACAAATGCATGAACAGAGAAACGAAGAACTAATTGACAATCAAGCTCGGTCACATATCTAAACGTTTTTCTGATTCCTCATTTATTTTTTCCTAGAATGATTCTTTCATTGGTTTATATCGAGTTTTGATTAGTTTCTAAGAACAGCCTTTGGAATAAAGATAAACGAATACCAGCTCTTGTCTTTATTTGGAATGCAATATGAAACGGAAAAATCATGGAATTGGCTATTTAATTTATAACAGCAGAAGAAAATAACAAGTTCCTTTTAAGCCATAGCTTCTATCGCGGGCCTTGAGCGCGGGGACCGAATCCAGAAATTCCGTAACGAAAAAACCTCACGCTCATTTAATTAAATTAAATTATTAATTTATTAAATTAATTATTAATTATTGAAATTAATTAAATATTAATTTATTAATATAATAATATTTATTTTTTAAAAAGAAATATTTAAAAATGTAACTTGAATTAATATCAAAGAAAAAGCAATACTGCATGAATAAAATAAATAAATAAAATTATAATTGCATAAGTTGATACAAAATGCTATGCAATAGCTTTACCGCGGCAGTCCCCGAGTGCCACACGTCTTTTTTTTTTCATGTCTTGTTGACTGAGTCGTTGGTCTAGTGGTTGTAAGTGCCACTGCTGGCCATGAATGAGGCTTGGATTCCCTGAGAAAAGTGAAAATGTGGTTTTCCATTAGAAACTTTTCAGTAACAGCTACATTGTATGGTTTTGTGCCCGGTTGATTGCAATAGGTTCGCTCCTTATTACAAAGGACATATCCATAACTGGCGAAATTGGGGTGTATAGTCACGAGCAATAGTATGTATACACTAAGCAGTTTTCAAAAGCGATGTTCTGCGACCATATTGATTTAACTTTTCCTTTTCACTAAACATCTATTTTGGAAGTCATACTATTACGCAATAGGTTTTATTTCAAAGGGGATATTAGTATTTTACGCGTAAATTGCATTTGAATTTTGTTTTGTTAAGTGTATACATGTTATTGCTCGTGACTGTACTATTAAGTACTTCTATTCGTAACATTTCGTAAATATTTCATCTGAAATCATTTCTTTGTTAAAGACTTAAAAGCTCAGCCATTTGTAACTTTACACAGAAATATTCCAAGGTCCTACTAAAATAGAAGGTATCTGAATTATTACCCACTTCAACCCTTCACTTAAGGATCTTTACAAACAGTAAACACTTAATACACTCTTATTACGGTACCTTGGACCTAACCCTGCTGTATCCGGGGCTTTTAGAAAACATAATTAAGCAATGTGCTAAATTAAATGCAAACAGAGCTACGGTGGCTGTTAGGGTTCAACATTAGATACATGTTACTATCATAGTAACATGTATCTAATGAGGCATAATGTCTATGGCCAACACTTGATCCATGTACAGTGACTTACTACAGCAATTAGTTAACCCCCTTGGCGTAAAACATGGATTTTTAGGGTTCGGTAGTCAACAAGGAACCCTTATAGTTTCGTCATGTCCGTCCGTCCGTCCGTCCATCCGTCCGTCCGTCTGTCCGCAGCTTAGCTCAGAGACGCCCAGTACTAGAAAGCTGTAATTTGGTGTGAATATACGGATTTGTTGCGCCGAAAAATTGGTAAAATAAAATCTCGTAAAATATTTTTTTTTAGGGTACCCCCTGTACACGTAAAGTGGGGATGTTTTTTTTTTTTTTCTCGCGTACCCCTTAGTGTGGGGTATCATTAAATAGGTCTTTAAAAAATATTGATAGTTTCCATTAACAATTTTTTGATAAAAAGATTCGTTTGTGAAATATTAAGCTTTAAAGTGCTAATTTTTGCTCGACTCGAGTGTCCCCCCCCCTCTACCAGCTAAACGGTTATGTTTGGGGGTGTGAAAAAATTCACAATAGTAGTATATATAACGAAATTTTAAGGAAAATTATCATGACTAAGTAGGCTTTACAAGTTTACGAGTAATAGTCGACCAACTTATAAAACGTACTTGGATAACATATTTTCCTAAACAAAATGTATCGCAGAACTTGTTCTTCAACTGCAAATGTAAGTTTGTCAACTTTATTTTTACAGCTATAATAGGTGGGTATGTTTTGGGGATAGGTAGGTTTTTATTGTCAACTATTTTTAACTAACTTCGAAAAAAGGAGGAGGTTCTCAATTCGTCCTAATCTTTTTTTATGTATTTTCCCCGATTTCTCAAAGACGCGTGGACCGATTTTGAAAATTCTTCTTTTTAAAATTAAATTCAGCGAATCAGTTTAATTAGTTCGCATAAGTATTTTGATAGTCAACTACGGAACCCTACACTGTGCGTGGCCCGACACGCACTTGGCCGGTTTTATTTAAAAATACGATACGTTAGAATAGTATAAATCTTTTACATTTTGTTTATTTGAGAAAATTAAGTAGAATAAATAAATTATAAAAAAAAAATTGAAAATTTAAACATTTGTAATAAAAAATGAGAAAAGCTGGTACGGATACAGATACGGTGTGTTACATACATATTAATGATATTAGTAACCTCAATATCATTTTTAAAGACCTATCCATAGATAACCCACACGTTTGGGTTTTTATTTTTTATTTTTGTGTGAAAATCATAATACATCTACTTACCAAGTTTCTATTATACTTTCGAAAAATAGTGGCTGTGACATACGGACGGACAGCAGACAGACATAACGAATCTATAATAAGGGTTCCGTTTTTATTTGGCTACGGAACCCTTATTATATTTTTTTCCAACAAATCAACGTCAAAGTTCCAGTTTACTTTACGTCACAAAGGTTAGGTAGGGTAGGTTCGGTTGCTGACCTCAGGTCAGCAACACTGTAACTCCTGAAAGCCAGAATCAACAGATGCTATTACTAGAAAAAGGCTGAGGGGAATTCTCGGAGTATTTACAACGAAGTAAAACAATAGAATAAAACATTATTTTATGTTTGTGCGAAACCCGATACACCTGTCCAATATATTTGTGTAAAGAATCAATGTACAAAATTTTAAAACCGTATCATAAAAAATCACAAAGTTATAAGCTTGTATATTACGTGGTTGTCCATTCAAAAACATGTTCATTTCGCGGTACACCCGCGTAAACCGCGTCTCCTATGTTTTACAATTGTGATAATTGTTTAGCAATAGGTCCCTAACCGTACGGTGATTGAATTGTAATTAACTGGTAATAAAAATTAAATAAAATATTTTTGAAAAAATATATAATTTGGTGTAAAAATTATTGGAATCGAATCAGTTACTGATTCTGAACAAACTATATTCAGGTTTCGCTTATACTAAAAATAATGTTGTATACGTATCAGAGGAATAATATAAATGATGTTTAAATACATATTATCTACGTCGTCCAGTTTGTCGCCCGAGCATTTTTTCATACATAAACACTCACCTTTTTCCATGAAGGTATGCTAAACTACAAAGTACCATCTGCTACGATCCTTACGTACCCTTTCACCATTTTTTTAATGGGACAAACCCACCACACTATTCCCAAACCACTGCAACTCCTGAAAGCCAGAATCAACAGTGGCAACCACCAGAAAAGCGCCGAGACAATGAAGCTTGACGTGTCCCGGAGAATGAACCTGTTTCTTTTGTGTAATTTACCTGTCTTGGATCCTGCAACGAAATTAATCAGAAAACAATATTGGAGGAGTAGGAAAAAATATGTTTCCACTTCCCTCCATGCAAGCAGGAGACAGAACAAAACAAGGCCAACATGCACAAAGGGACATTACAACTGGGAGAAGCCCTGAATCAGAATCCTTTCGCCTTGTCCGCATTCACACCGAATTGGGTCAACCAAAGTACGTGAAGCTCCTTTAATGTGACTGTTTTGGATATGTTAAGTGCTCGCAACCAGACTTGCTGCAAGAAGTCTTGTAAGATTTATGCGCTGACCCTAGCCATAAACAACGCCCCAGAGACCTGTGTTTAGAGGGAATAGCACAAATCTTAAGGTAACATCATGCGTCTCAGATTGCTCCGCAAACTACGCAGCTTAAGTTATTGCAGCATTAGAGGTATTAATTAAGGGAGATGTGGTTCTTGGGGGTAATGCACTGATTTGGTATTACGGTTTCTTTCTTTTTGTACATCCTTGCATATGCGGATTTATAAAGACTTATTATTTCTTAGTTTTTTTTTCAATAAACACGTCTAATTTATGATTTACAGTCTTCTAATTCTTGCAAACTTGGGTAAAAACGAAAAAAAAGTATATTTAACTGAGAAATGAACAAGTCTTCATGATCGAGACTAAATACGCCACAACTTCTTATGTAATTTTGGACTTCAGTTAGTATCTTCAATTGACCTACCACCAGCCTTCATTGTCTCACTACTTAGTAAGTAAATAGTACATTATGCAACGAGTGAATAAAGAGCGAAACGAAGAACGGATTTAAAGCGAGGGCCATATATATGAATCAAGAGCAAGCGAAGGATTTTAATGACTGAATCACGACCGCAGGGAGTGATTCATGATGATTGAATCACGAGCGAAGCGAGTGATTCAAGTATTTAAATCCTGAGCGACGCGAGTGATTCAGGCCCTCGATTTAAATCCGTTTTATTCACGAGTTACATACGATACTTTATACCATGACCACAACAAAAGTAATAATTAAGCGATAATAGATAGCAATGTAACGAAGAAAAAAAAGACAAAGGTGCGTTTACAAACATCTAAATTCACATACACAAACACCCAGATCCGAAACAAATAACTGTAGATCATACGAAAATTTGCTCCGTACGGGAATCGAACCCACTGCACGCGACGAAGTAGTCCAATGGCTCGGTCACTACGCCAACAAATTGACATTAAACTCGGAACAATGATTTAAATTAAGAGTAAGATGTTCCTAACAACACGGGGGCTGACGGGGGTGGACCGCAGCAATGTGTTCTAAATTCAAACACCAAAACAGTGAGAAAAAAAAGAGCTTTTTACTCACTGTTTTCAGTGAGAAAAAGTAACTTTTTAAAGTGGGAATGGTATAATAGTACATTATGCAACGAGTGAATAAAGAGCGGATTTAAAGCGAGGGCCATATTTATGAATCAAGAGCAAGTGAAGGATTTTATTGACTGAATCACGACCGCAGGGAGTGATTCATGATGATTGAATCACGAGCGAAGCGAGTGATTTAAGTATTTAAATACTGAGCGACGCGAGTGATTCAGGCCCTCGATTTAAATCCGTTTTATTCACGAGTTGCATACGATACTTTATACCATGACCACAAGCAAAATAATAATTAAGTGATAATAGATAGGTATTTAACGAAGAAAAAAAAACAAAGGTGCGTTTACAAACATCTAAATTCACATACACAAACACCCAGATCCGAAACAAATAACTGTAGGTCATACGAAAATTTGCTCCGTGCGGGAATCGAACCCACTGCACGCGACGAAGTAGTCCAATCGCTCGGTCACTAAGCCAACAAATTGACATTAAACTCGGAACAATGATTTAAATTAAGAGTAACATTTTCCTAACAACACGGGGGCTGACGGGGGTGGTCCGCAGCAATGTGTTCTAAATTCAAACACCAAAACAGTGAGTAAAAGAGCTTTTTACTCACTGTTTTCAGTGAGAAAAAGTAACTTTTTAAAGTGGGAATGGTATAATAGTACATTATGCAACTAGTGAATAAAGAGCGGATTTAAAGCGAGGGCCATATTTATGAATCAAGAGCAAGCGAAGGATTTTAATGACTGAATCACGACCGCAGTGAGTGATTCATGATGATTGAATCACGAGCGAAGCGAGTGATTCAAGTATTTAAATCAGGCCCTCGATTTAAATCCGTTTTATTCACGAGTTGCATACGATACTTTATACCATGACCACAAGCAAAATAATAATTAAGTGATAATAGATAGGTATTTAACGAAAAAAAAAAGACAAAGGTATGTTTACAAACATCTAAATTAACCGAAACAAATAACTGTAGGTAGATCATACGAAAATTTGCTCCGTGCGGGAATCGAACCCACTGCACGCGACGAAGTAGTCCAATCGCTCGGTCACTGCGCCAACAATGATTTAAATTAAGAGTAACATTATCCTAACAACACGGGGGCTGACGGGGGTGGACCGCAGCAATGTGTTCTAAATTCAAACACCAAAACAGTGAGAAAAAGAGCTTTTTACTCACTGTTTTCAGTGAGAAAAAGTAACTTTTTAAAGTGGGAATGGTATAATAGTACATTATGCAACGAGTGAATAAAGAGCGGATTTAAAGCGAGGGCCTTATATATGAATCAAGAGCAAGCGAAGGATTTTAATGGCTGAATCACGACCGCAGGGAGTGATTCATGATGATTGAATCACGAGCGAAGCGAGTGATTCAAGTATTTAAATCCTGAGCGACGCGAGTGATTCAGGCCCTCGATTTAAATCCGTTTTATTCACGAGTTACATACGATACTTTATACCATGACCACAAGAAAAATAATAATTAAGCGATAGATAGGTATTTAACGAAGGAAAAAAAGACAAAGGTGCGTTTACAAACATCTAAATTCACATACACAAACACCCAGATCCGAAACAAATAACTGTAGATCATACTAAAATTTGCTCCGTGCGGGAATCGAACCCACTGCACGCGACGAAGTAGTCCAATCGCTCGGTCACTGCGCCAACAAATTGACATTAAACTCGGAACAATGATTTAAGAGTAACATTTTCCTAAAAACACGAGGGCTGACGGGGGTGGACCGCAGCAATGTGTTCTAAATTCAAACACCAAAACAGTGAGAAAAAAAAGAGCTTTTTACTCACTGTTTTCAGTGAGAAAAAGTAACTTTTTAAAGTGGGAATGGTATAAATATATTTTTCACCTCACACGCTCGGAAAGATTCTATTTCTCATTCAAAATCTGAGCGCAAAACTCCATTTTGTGCTCTAGAGCACAAAGTGTTGTTTAAAATTCGAACACGTCTTGTATTCAATTGTTTTCTACACTGCCAGGCGAGCCGCCCCCTGTATAGGTCAATGCCCCCACTTCATTTCCTCGCTGTGTGAGGTGAAAAGTTGTGTGTTGCACTCGGCAGCAAAGTTTTTCTGCGTCTCGTACCTTTGAAAACTTCGCATCGCTCAGGATTCTATATTTGAACCGCTCGTTTCTCTCGCGGTTCAATCTTAGAATCCTTCGCTCGCTCAGTTTTCAATTCAAGTACTCGCGCCAAAAATCAACTTTGCAGCCTTGTATAACAAATAACTATTTCACCTCACCCGCTCGGAAAGATTCTATTTCTCATTCAAAATCTGAGCGCAAAACTCCATTTTGTGCTCTAGAGCACAAAGTGTTGTTTAAAAATCGAACACGTCTTTTATTCAATTATTTTCTACACTGGCAGGTGAGCCGCCCCCACTGCATGTCAGTGCACCGGGTTGTTGCAACCTATTTTTTTTTCTGAACATTAGTGTTATGTAGTAGTTGTCGTAAGTTTGAGTTTTTAACATTCGAGAAAATCGTCTCGAACCGCCTGTAAATCTGTCTCTGTCTCCAACATTCACAATGGAATCCAATGAATTTGAGCAATTTTCCGCAAATTTACGTAATACTCGTAATAACACACAAGTGACAAAAACAAGTATTAATGTTCCAAAAAAACATTTAACTTTCAATATTAACAATTGTAGTAATTTTACTTTTAATTTACTGATATATAATATATACTTATATAGTAAATTGTTTAAGCTATTTCTCTTACACCTACCATTTCCTCGCTGTGTGAGGTGAAAAGTTGTGTGTTGCACTCGGCAGCAAAGTTTTTCTGCGTCTCGTACTTTTGAAAACTTCGCATCGCTCAGGATTCTATATTTGAACCGCTCGTTTCTCTCGCGGTTCAATCTTAGAATCCTTCGCTCTCTCAGTTTTCAATTCAAGTACTCGCGCACAAAAATCAACTTTGCAGCCTTGCATAACAAATAACTATTTCACCTCACCCGCTCGGAAAGATTCTATTTCTCATTCAAAATCTGAGCACAAAACTCCATTTTGTGCTCTAGAGCACAAAGTGTTGTTCAAACTTCGAACACGCTTTATTCAATTGTTTTCTACACTGACAGGCGAGCCGCCCCCACTACATTTCCTCGCTGTGTGAGGTGAAAAGTTGTGTGTTGCACTCGGCAGCAAAGTTTTTCTGCGTCTCGTACCTTTGAAAACTTCGCATCGCTCAGGATTCTATATTTGAACCGCTCGTTTCTCTCGCGGTTCAATCTTAGAATCCTTCGCTCGCTCAGTTTTCAATACAAGTACTCGCGCCAAAAATCAACTTTGCAGCCTTGCATAACAAATAACTATTTTCATCCCCCCATCTCGGAAAGGCTATTTTTTCTCTTCGATATCTGAGCGTAAAAACCGTTTTTATCCTCTAGTGGATAAAGTAAATCGAAATTAGAACATGCACGTGCACTAAAGAGTTGTACCAGTAATGGCGGCTGCTGACCCCAACAGCTGATCGCTTGCTGTGGTGCCAACTTGACGTTCAAGGCTGCGTTTAAATCCTTTATCCAGTTTAAATTTATACTGACTAAATGTCAAACATCCCGTTTAAGTACACCGAGAGGTGAAAAATGATACCAATTAAAATTTAATCTGCCCCGTTTACGGCCGTCCGCTGGTCTATGTTTTTACTGAAAGGAATAAATTTTTGCGACCTTTTTACCACGCAAAATTTTATCCTGCTGTCAGATTGACATTAAGTTTTGTTGTTTTGCTCGATTCTTGCCGTAAAACCGAATATTATTTTTATTTTAGAGAGTGAATATTATTTTTGGATTATGGATTACACAATACACCGGCGAATTGATTATTTGTTGAATAAACTGAGCTGTCAATTGAATTTGACAGCTAACATTGACAAAAAGAGATGACTCCGTTCAGCGAACCCTCGCTAGTTTAATTTTTTTCCGGCGAAACATCGCTGGAAGATTTAAACGCACCCCAAAGGTTGTCGTACCACATCAAATTTCAAAAATAGAATTAGGTGCCCCGCATTAGGTGTGAAAAGCGGGAACACCCAAATACTCCGAAATATTTTATTCCGAATTTCGATATTCCGATTTTCAAAACTCCGAATATCATAATACCTAAAAGTTACAATATCTATTATTAAGAATCTCGAAATTTACTTGACCGAAAGTCGTATGTCCGATTCCTTCGTTTTCCGATTTTCACATATTCGAAAAATGTAATGTTCGATGAGTTCTCATTCCGAAAAACGAAATTCCGAATTTTCAATATTCCGAATAAACAGATTTTTTCGGAATATTGAAAATCGGAATTTCGTTTCTCATCCTACAAAGTCAGTGACAGAAACGAATTGGTACAAAACCGGCTCCACGTAGTTTTGTCTACCGTACTCCCAGAGTGTTATTTAAGCCTGTGTAGGCACGGAGTGGCGAGGCGTATCCTCTTAACTTTCACTGTTTGCCTTCAGGATTTTTATTGTTATTAGGAGAACTTAGGATCCAAAAGCGAGCGAAGCGAGCTCGGGACTTGGGGCACCCCGACTCGGTCGTGTTAGGTTACTTTAAACCTTGCTCACAGAAAAAGCAGCCCCGCGAAGCGGGGCTCCGTCGACCTGCCTTGGTAGGTGGTAGTCAACAAATTGACCAAGGATGCAAGAGCGAGTGAAGCGAGCTCAGGACTGGGGACACCCCGAGTCGGACAGGTTAGGTTCGAAGGGGATGGCGGGGTCTGAAAGACCCCGCCATCCCCTTCGTGTTAGGTTACTTTAAACCTTGCTCACAGAAATAGGAGCCCCGCGAAGCGGGGCTCCGTTGAACCACCTTAGTGGTGCTTTAACTCAGGATGCAATAGCGAGCAAAATGTGTCTTGGGGCACCCCGACTCGGATTTTTCGGAGCCCCGCGAAGCGGGGCTCCGTCGACCTACCTTGGTAGGTGATAGTCAACAAATTGACCAAGGATACAAGAGCGAGCGAAGCGAGCTCGGTATGCTGCGGTAGCTCACCATTCGGAATTATGAAAATCGGTATTTTGAAATTCGCATTTATGAATTTCGGAATAAAGTTTTTCGTATTATCGTAGTGTACCCATATGTGACATCTACCAACCCGAACTGGGCCCGCGTGGTGGATTATGGTCGACCTACCTTGGTAGGTGATAGTCAACAAATTGACCAAGGATACAAGAGCGAGCGAAGCGAGCTCGGGACTGTGGACACCCTGACTCGGACAGGTTAGGTTGGGGGACGGGATGGGATGGATAGGGATGGCGGGGTCTTTCAGACCCCGCCATCCCTTCGTGTTAGGTTACTTTAAACCTTGCTCACAGAAATAGGAGCCCCACGAAGCGGGGCTCCGTCGACCTGCCTTGGTAGGTGGTAGTCAACAAACTGACCAAGGTTGCAAGAGCGAGCGAAGCGAGCTCGGGACTGGGGACACCCCGACTCGGACAGGTTAGGTTCGAAGGGGATGGCGGGGTCTGAAAGACCCCGCCATCCCCTTCGTGTTAGGTTACTTTAAACCTTGCTCACAGAAATAGGAGCCCCGCGAAGCGGGGCTCCGTTGAACCACCTTAGTGGTGCTTTAACTCAGGATGCAATAGCGAGCAAAATGTGTCTTGGGGCACCCCGACTCGGATTTTTCGACCTGACGGACCCGAATCGGAATTCTAATAATCGGAATTTTAATATTCGGTATTCGTGTTTTTGATGTTTCGGAAAATATGATAAGTCGGAAGTTTTGATATTCGGTCTATTGAAATTCGGTATTTTGAAAATAGTAATTATAAACGTTAGGAATTTTGAAATTTCGGAATTATTAAAATAGGAATAATGATCCATCGGAGTTGTTATATTAGGAATTTTGAACCATTCGGAATTATGAAAATCGGTATTTTGAAATTCGCATTTATGAATTTCGGAATAAAGTTTTTCGTATTATCGTAGTGTACCCGTGAAAAGCAGGGGTGCGTTTAAATCTTCCGGCGACATTTCGCCGGAAAAAAATTAAACTAGCGAAGTAGCGAGAGTTCTCTGAACGGGGTGCGTTTAAATCTTCCGGCGATATTTCGTCGGTAAAAAATTAAACTAGCGAGGGTTCGCTGAACGGAGTCATAAGTTTCTGTCAATGTTAGTTGTCAAATTCAATTGACAGCTCAGTTTATTGAACAAATAATCAATTTGCCGGTTTAATATAAATCCATAATCCACAAATAATATTTACTCTCTAAAATAAAAATAATATTCGTTTTTACGGCGCGAATCGAGCAAAACAACAAAACTTAATGTCAGTCTGACAGCAGGATAAAATTTTGCGTGGTAAAAAGGTCGCAAAAATTTACTCCATTTAGTAAAAACTTATACCAGCGGACGACCGTAAACGGGGCAGATTAAATTTTAGTTAGCTTCATTTTTCACCTCGCGGTGTACTTAAACGGGGTGTTTGACATTTAGTCAGTATAAATTTAAACTGGATAAAGGATTTAAACGCAGCCCGGAGTCATAAGTTTCTGTCAATGTTAGCTGTCAAATTCAATTGACAGCTCAGTTTATTAAACAAATAATCAATTTTCCGGTGTAATATTAATGAAATCCATAATCTAAAAATAACATTCGCTCTCTTAAATAAAAATATTCGTTTTTACGGCGCGAATCGAGCAAAGCAACAAAACTTCATGTCAATCTGACAGCAGGATAAAATTTTGCGAGGTAAAAAGGTCGCAAAAATTTATTCCTTTCAGTAAAAACATAGACCAGGGGACGACCGTAAACGGGGCAGATTAAGTTTTAATTGGTATAATTTTTCACCTCTCGGTATACTTAAACGGGCTGTTTGACATTTAGTCAGTATAAATTTAAACTGGATAAAGGATTTAAACGCAGCCCAGGGGTGCGTTTAAATCTTCCAGCGATGTTTCGCCGGAAAAAAATTAAACTAGCGAGGGTTCGCTGAACGGAGTCATATCTTTTTGTCAATGTTAGCTGTCAAATTCAATTGACAGCTCAGTTTATTGAACAAATAATCAATTTGCCGGTGTATTATAAATCCATAATCCAAAAATAATATTCACTCTCTAAAATAAAAATAATATTCGTTTTTACGGCAAGAATCGAGCAAAACAACAAAACTTAATGTCAATCTGACAGCAGGATAAAATTTTGCGTGGTTAAAAGGTCGCAAAAATTTATTCCTTTCAGTAAAAACATAGACCAGCGGACAACCGTAAACGGGGCAGATTAAATTTTAATTGGTATCATTTTTCACCTCGCGGTGTACTTAAACGGGGTGTTTGACATTTAGTCAGTATAAATTTAAACTGGATAAAGGATTTAAACGCAGCCCTGAGTACGGACCTCGGGAGTAATGCTGCGTTGCCTTGGGCTAACTTAAATCCAAAACCAGAATCCTTTGGTGCGTATCTACTATTATTTTGTTACAATCTCAGACTCGGAACCTTCTTGACTCAGAACTTTTTAACCTTTTTTTTTATTTGCTTTGTGCGGTTTTCTTTTCACGTCATGTTGTTAAGACAAACCAAGATAAAATAAGAAACTTGAAAACTACTACATAAACTATAACTATATTTGTTTTAATTTAAAAATTATTCTGTAATATTTACCTTTAATAATGTAGTAGTCAATACCGAAACTGAAATAAAAGTAACTATCTTGTGTCGTACAATGTACATCTTTTTTTTGCGTTTAGTCATTTCCTCGCGGAGGTGTTATGAAAAGTTACGTGTTGCACTCGAGTGCAAAGATTTTTCACCTTGTGCTCTTTTGATTCCGTCGCTACGCCTCATGATTCTAAGTTTTGAATCACTCGTTGCACTCGTGATTCAATTTTAGAATCATTCGCTTGCTCGGTCATCAAAATTGAGCACGCGGTTAAAAAGCAACTTTGCACTCTTGTATAACAAATAACTATTTTTAATAAAAGAATACTGTCAAGTTTATTACCTATTTCTCATCATAAGTAGAAGACGCCAAATCTCATCTCTGAACACATCCCACATAAATAGTTTCAGTATATTTCAGGATTTACAGGAGCCATAGACATTCAAATATCATTAGTTTCCACAGAAAACGTGACACCGAACATTTGTTTCCAATTCTCTCGAGGATTTTGCTGACATTTACATTGTATATTTTTACAGAAAGCTCTGTTCACATTAACGCGGTACAACTTTCTCTATCGTACCTGACTGCATAGTTCGCGTTAAAACAGCTGTAAAAAACAATTGATTTTATTTAGTCTGTAGCCAATTTGTTTTAATATGCGGTATCAAAATATTTCGATAACAAACTTTTTCCTCTTGTATCGAAATCGATACAAGAGGAAAAAGTTTGTTATTGTATTCCAGGCGAAATTGTCAGCGGAGCCGTTTATGCGAGGTTGATAAGGAGTCGAGAACAACAATAACAAATGCCCACGTGTACCGGACGTCTTTCAATATACTTTTGTAGAAATAAAATTACATTATGAAAATGTTTTTCTTAGTAACAAATTATGGTTTTAATTTTCTGTATTTTTTCACTTTTTGCTTTTGCCAGATTGCAGGAGAAGCAAAGGTATGAAGCCTCTAAACGACCTCATATGAGAAATAGAACACTTCAATAGATAGGAAATGTTTCTTTAAAATAATCATGTCTATGATATTCTATTTATCAACACATGATAAAAAAAAATACGCCGTAAAGACGCCTAACACTTTGTTGTAATTAAAAAAAAAAACAATTATCGCCGACTACAGGCATTGAAATGATTTGGATTGAGTTTCTGTGTAGAAATTTTTGTATTCTCGTACTCGTGATGATAAATTACAAAAATACGCGCGTGTGAAATACACTACAAAATAATGTGAACTTAATCGTAGTAATTGATTTAGTTATTAGCACATTTTAAAACAAGGGTATTGACACATGCACGTAATCACCAGAGGCTGGATTAAAAAAGCAGGAAGCCTATGTCCAGCAGTGGATTGCAATAGGCCGAAAATGATGATGACAAAATCGCTTCCAAAACGAGTATATAGGTAGGTAATGCCTCCAAAATTAGCATAGAATATGAACAACAAAAGTTCAAATTTTGCAGAAGAAAGAATCTGCAATGCATCACCTAATATAGAAACAACTCGTACGTAAGTGATAAATTCCATACTAATATAATATCACACAACAAATTATCAACAACACAGACAAACTTCCACTGATGACACTATCATTAAGCCACAACTTCAATACAAGCAGATTTAATCAAGTCACACGTGATACCGACGACAGTGTAGACACGTCATTACAGAGGCCATCACGGCAAAGTTGGTGGCTGCTGGCGGATATGTGAAATCGCAAAGTTAGCTCCATCTGCCTCATACAGATCCTTAACTATTTGGTACCGATAGTACGGTACGGTACGGTACTGAATAGTTGCAGTACCGCATACCGGTACTTGGTACTAGTTACTCTCATAACTAGCGTTACACATTAGCTATGGGATACCAGGTGCTTATTTGTGTGTGTAGTTAAGTTATTTGTTTCATGTTTGGTGTGTGGCGGAATGGAATTTGAGAGCTAATACTTGCGAATTATTTTGAGAATGTTGAACTGAATTTGTAAACAATCGAAGATATTTTAATGGCCTAACAGAAAATTGGATTAGGGGCCTGATTATGAAAGTAGTTTTTCTGGACACGGCGCGCATTGTTGGAGGTTCCTTTCTCTGGAGCCCTGATCACAGCCGGTGTGTGAAAATATTGAAATGATATAATAAGCTTAGAAAATGAATTAAGTAATTCAATAATAACAGATTGCCGAATCCATAGAGACATCAGTAGATTTTTTTTTTAAATCTGGAAGGTGGGCACGGATCCAAATCCTTTTTTAATAATTAATTCATGATCTATGCATTAGTTACATCATGATTTATTAGTGTCTGAAAAAGAAGCCTAAACGGTGAATGCTGCGTTTACCATTACTGTATATTTTCAACATTAAAAAAAAAAATGCTGAATTTATCACAGTCTGAACATTTTGCTAGATTAATACATCACTACACAGCCTAGTACATTATTTAGAAACACATTTCCATTATTTACGTTCACATTTTTGCGTCCCAAACACAAATTGTGATTTAGAGCCTTGTTACTTACTGGCAAGAGTTATTACTGCAATCTGTCTTTAGCTTGATCCATGTCTTAGTCTCAGACCGACTTAAGCCCTACCTTTTTCGTCTACAATGTGTCATTCCAACCTTTTATGTGTTTTATACGGCTTTAATGAAGAATAAGAGCTTTACCTACGTTTAATTTTGTAAAGAAATAGACGCAGGTGATTTTGCGATGAAAGTGATTTGTCTTTTTGTGCGCTCCACTTAGCGGCGACTTTCATACTTTTTCTTGTCGTATAGTCGCTATGAATGGGAATGTCTTAATTTTGTACAGACAAGTGAGATAACTATGCAAATATTAAGTTATCTACTGTAGAGCCTCAATCTAGGCACAAGTTGTCTATGAGAATTCGTAAAGGAGCCATTTTCGGAGCCAAAGACTATTTATACTGGCCGAAATTCTTTTAAAACATTCTAAATTCAAGCGTTATTTTTTTTAAATATTCAGCGCTCCTTCCATTAACACGCCATGACAGTAATTAACGTCCATTAACACCCAATAAATCCCGGAAAAATAAATGCTAAACACTTTATCCGACTCGCGTACAATGTCCATTATAACGATAAGAGATTAGGTATGCGTAGTGCCCTAATAAGATCTAACTCAACATAAACAAAAGGCTAACGGGGCAAGTTGTAATTTAGCTCAGCTTACAGCTAAGCAGTTAATTTTCCGTCTAAAGCTAGTGGCAAGTTTATTGTCTCGGGGGATAATATTTCCAGTTGCATTTGCAAAAGCGGAGGATCGTTTACAAGTCAGCACCGGACGGAGGTGCGGGCGGCGAAACGAGCAGATTGACTCGCGACTTCCGTAACTTTAATCTTCAGGGAAAATACTCGAGTCGCCCCTTTAACTTCTAACGTCTCGCAGTGTGCGCTATTTGAATATGGCTAACGCAATTTGACGGGTTCGTTTTGTTTTATTCGATTGGAAATGTCGAGTTTTTCTTTTGTTTTTCTTTTATTTGCGAATGGGGAATAAGTGTTGGCACATCTTGTTAGGTGTGAAGCTTGAAATGTGATGGAAATTAGTTTTACTGACTGCGTATTGCTCTTGCGAAACAAATTGAATATGTTGAACAATCTTTTCGCATTTAGTAAATATTAACTTGAAAAATTATGTTAATATTATTTTAACACAAAAAACCTGTAAAATAACAAGCTACGAATAAATAACATCTATTAAACCTTTTCAAAAGCCAACCAAAAAGCCCAGGTGTTAATATAAAAGCTGTCGGAGCACCATCAAATATTTTGTCCACAAATAATTTAATTCGTCGCACCGTGCATGAATATATTCAACTAGCTTCTAGATAATTTCCCCTGTGATTCGCTACATCGTTAACTTCTATTCACGTTAAAGTGGCAACCTATTGAAAAACTGTTCAAATCAGAGTGTGTTTTCACTTAAAGTGCAAAGGATGTGCGGAGACGGGAAATGTATTTAGACAGCTCTTTGAAAAAGAAAAAAATATGGAAATTTAAAAACGGACTTTGTACGTTTAAAAAATTATACAGTGTTAGTTGGAATAAAATAACATCTAGGTGTACAGATTTTATAAATATTTTTTAGAAATACGGTTTAAAAAACACACTATGGCAATTTTCTATATTACTACGAGTATATTATAATAAAATGTTCACCGTTTACGAAGAGATATGACGTCAGTGCATAAAAACATCCCTGAAAATCTGTGTACATTCATTTCCCACAGCGAAAAAATGTACTGACGAAAAACGAACACATTTACCCATCCATATCAATTTTCGTTTTGGCAAAATATTGACGCAAACGTCAAAAGCCACGCCAAAGCGTTCCCATCAAACAAAACCAGTAAAAAAAATTTTCTTTGATAAATTATGTACCTCCTGTTCCTTACTAGTTAGGAATTCGGACGCAAATCGCATCGCATAAATTTTCACTAAATTCTGAATTTATCAAAGACGTACCGAAATTCGATGTCAAAGAGTTGTAGAATGGTACCGCCGAAGGGCTGTGAGGGTTAGAATTTCGCAGTTCGTTCGGAATCCCTCTGATGTCGCATAACACTGTGCCACTAAAACTATCATCTAGAATTCTATTAAGAAATTCTTACTGTCTACGGTGCGTCGTGTTAGACATCCGATGCGCAATTCCATATAGGTACTGAATTCTATACTGTTAGGCTTTTTGTTGTTTATGACTGGAATTTCATGCTTAGTCTGTGTTTTATGCTTATATGTATATGCATATCCGTTTATGGATATTTAAGTGTCTTCATCTAAAAATGAGCTGACTTGGATATGTACTTACCTAATATAATTTAAAACAATTTTAAATTTAGTTTATTTCGGAACCATTTCGTTAGCATATGAAATATTTTTTAAACTTTTCCATCATCAGTAGGTATTTCTTGCCTAATACAATAAATCCCTGAAAAGAAATTAATTACACAATTAATCTTTGCGGTTGGATGCAGCTAAATGTTTATTTTGAGCCAGTCAGCAACATGGAAGTATTGCCGGAGCGTATTTTTTTAAAACTTTTGTGCTTTAAGTACAAAAGTAATATGCACACTTCTTGAAACACGACCAAAAAATATAAAATGCTACCATTCAGTAGAGGTTAGGTTCCGACCCCACATAAAGAATAATTTTATTGACGGAATTGAACGGTGTTGGGTCGTCGGCGTTGTCGGTTATTTTTGGAATAAAGCTGCGGTTGTGCTCGTTACAATTATATTGACTAAGATGGTTTACAATGATTTTGATGTTGTCGTCGTCGCGTCGCAAAGGTCAAGAACGATCGCGCACTGTTGGTCTCGCAATGACCGTACCCGCCCCTCCCCGGCCGTCCCGGCCCCCGCACTGCTGGTTACCACCGCGGTGCACAGATGGCGCGGTGGTCGTCAACATGCCCCCGGCCTTGGAAGCACCAGGTTCCAATGGAGTTGAGCTGCTGCGGTCATCATCCGGATGCAGAAGTGGGCAGATTTTCGGAAATGATCGCCGAATAACTCCCGTCGCTGTTTTGATGGCAGCCACGCGTGATATGCCATCTTTGCCGGTGAATGTTTGCAGCACTCGTCCGAGGCGCCACTTCAGGGGTGGTAAGTTGTCGGCTTTGATTACGACTAGGGTGTCAGGAGTAAGTGTGTCCTTGTTAAGCTGCCACTTCGTCCTCTTCTGAAGCTCAGAGATGTACTCGGTTGACCAGCGTTGCCAGAAATGCTGTCTCATCTGTTCTACGCGATCGAATCGAGGCAGGCGCTGCGTGGCTGTTGCGGTGAGGTCCTGACTGGCTGGAGCGGTGAGCGGTCGGCCAATCAGGAAGTGGGCAGGACTTAAAGGAAGCAGGTCATTCGGGTCTGTGGACATTGGGTACATAGGTCGGGAGTTGAGTACAGCCTCAATTTGTGCCAATATCGTTGTCAACTCCTCATATGTGAAATGTGCATTGCCTACAATGCGACACAAATGAAACTTACAGGACTTGACCCCTGCCTCCCACAAACCACCAAAATGAGGCGAATATGGAGGGACGAATGTGAATTTTATATTATTGTCAGTTGTAAAATCTATGATATCAGATTGCGATGACTCTAAAAAAGTTGTAAATTCTTTTAGAGCTCCTACAAAGGTTGTGCCATTGTCAGAATAAATCTGTAATGGTTTGCCGCGTCGAGAGATGAAACGCTTCAGTGCCAGCAAGTATGCTTTGGTTGCAAGACTTGTGACCAATTCTAAATGTATTGCGCGCGTAGTAAAACATACAAAAAGACAGATGTAGCATTTCGTTAGTTTTGCCCCTCGACCTTCGCGGTTCAGCATGAACAATGGCCCAGCGTAATCCACGCCACTACGTATGAATGGGTACCCTGGCTCCAAACGTTCAGTTGGTAAATTACCCATTTGTATGTTTAACGGTTTAGCTCGCATGCGCTTGCACTTCATGCAGGTGTGAACCACTTGTTTGGCCAAGTTACGCCCCCTAGTAGGCCACCAAGTGTCTCTAATTGTGGCCAATAATAGCTGAGGCCCTGCATGTAATAATTCTACATGTTGATGTTCAAATATAAGGCGAGTGAATGTGTGTTTACCGCACAATAACAACGGATGTTTTTTATCATAAGAGAATGTGTCTGAATATGATAATCTGCCACCTACTCTAATTAAATCGTGTTCATCTAGGAAGACATTTAAACTAGAAATACTACGTGGGCTTGTTACTTGACGATTATTTTTTAAAGTGTCATAAACATTTAAAAAACTTTGTTGTTGTGCGACTCGAGTTAAAATTCTGATAGAATAATTCAATTCGTCTACGGATAGGTAACCTGTGAGACGTTGTTGTTTTAATTTAGTACGACTGTTATTGATAAAACGCATCATATACGCCACTACTCGCCGCAAACGATTAAAATGTGAGAACCTATCGAATAGAAACGAATCTGATTTTATTTGAACAAGTAATGACATTTTATTTGGTTTTAATTCCGGTAATTCATCGGGATTCATAATATTATTATTAAGATCATGTTCCCATTGCGTGTTAGGAAAACTTAAAAATGATGGGCCGTGCCACCATAAGTTATTATTGATAAGTGAATCGAGATGTACACCGCGCGATAACAGGTCGGCTGGGTTTTGTTTCCCGGCTACGTGAAGCCAAGGCTTGTCGCCTGTGAGTTCATTAATTTGCACAACTCGGTTCTGTACAAATGTCTTCAATAAATTAGGCGACATCTTAAGCCATCCTAAAACAATCGTTGAATCCGACCAAAAGTATACGTTATCAAAACTCAATCTTAATGAGTTACATATTTTAGTAAATAACTTAGCAGCTACTACCGCGCCACATAGTTCCAAACGCGGTACGCTAACCGGTTTTACAGGTGCGACCTTACTCTTCGCACATAACAACTTGACCGATATCAGCTGTGCATCTGTATAACTACGTACATATGCGCAGGCGCCATATGCGTCTTGAGAGGCGTCACAAAAAATATGTAATTCAATAATATTCGAGTTCTCTCCGATGACGTAACGTGGAATACGTATATTTTTTAAGTGTGATAATTTTGTAATAAAATTGTGCCAATTTGAGAGTATATTTACTGGAACTGAGTCATCCCACCCTATCTTACATAACCACAGTTTTTGCAAAATGATTTTAGCAATTATTATAGTTGGTGCGAGTAAACCCAAGGGATCATAAATCTGTGCGATTACTGAGAGGATGTTGCGTTTAGTAACGTGAGTTGTGACGTCATGATCACATTTGGTGCTAAAATGCAATTCATCAGATGAATTGAACCATCCCATGCCAAGTGTTTTGGTATGACAGTTTTCCCCTAGTGTGAATTCCTTAGACGTAGACAATGGTTCGATTTGTGAAGATGTTGAATTAAATACCCACTTTCTAAGCGAAAAACAACCAGATTCTAAAACTTTAGAAACGTCTTTGCATATCTGTAGCAACCTTTGTTGATCCTGATGACCTGTTATCAAATCATCGACATAGAAATCGTCATTGATTATCTGTGCGATGACGTCATCATTACATTCTAACGCAAGTTGTTTTAAACACCTAATACTCAGGTATGGCGCGGAAGCCGTTCCGTAAGTAACAGTGTTAAGTTGAAATACACCGAGCGGCTCCGACGGATCTGCCCTCCAAAGTATTAGTTGTAGATTTCTCTGATCAGGCTGAATTAGTATTTGCCGGTACATTTTTTCAATGTCCGCGCATGCAACATATTTAAATTGTCTAAAACGAAGCAAAATTGAAAACAAATCATTTTGTAACGTGGGTCCAATGTGTTGTATATCGTTTAATGATTTGCCCGAAGTGGACTTTGCACTTGCGTCAAAGACAACTCTAAGTTTGGTTGTTGAACTATGTTCCCTATAAACACCGTGGTGTGGTAAAAAATAACAAGGTGAATTGTATTCGGTTATGCGACTCATGTGTCCCAGACCTAAATATTCACTCATAAAATCGTTATACATTTGTCTATAGCTAGGTGAGCTCCTTAGCAGTTTACGTTCGAGTGCGAGGAACCGGTTTTTTGCCATAGAAAATGTATCATTTAAAACATCAGCTGATTGACTAAGTGGAATGCGTACAGAAAAACGGCCCTTATCGCTGCGTAAAGTCGTGTCTCTGAATAAATTTTCGCATGCACTTTCATCATCAGTTAAATAATTATTTGTTGAAGGAATTTCTTCCAGTTCCCAAAATCGTTTGAGCTCTGAATCTAATGTTTGCGTGAAATTACAATGAGTTAGGTTAACGCGTGAAACCTTTTCATGTACAACTTCCGATATGATCCATCCTAGTTGTAGTGCGAGAGCCGGCTGCAAAAATACCTACCTTATCGGCTACCCCAATAGGCTATGTATAGATCGTTAACCGACACCTAAACACGTAAAAAAAATCAGGTCTGCCAGAGCCCAACCTGCCGGGTCATAGAAATAATCGAGATTTTTTGACATAATTTTTTAGTCAAAATTACGTCATAAGATACCCGAATGAAAGTGCTGGCAGCAGTTAACCATTGATTAGTTATGTAAAAAAAAGTGGGTCTGCCATTGCGCACCTTGCCGGAAGTACTTGGCAGACCCCTAAAATATGCCCTTCTGAAACACTAAACCTACCTCATCGAGTACCCGGATGGGACCAACGCTAAATAATAACCAAGATGCCTCTGATAATGGATCAAAAGGTCTGCCAGGTCTAAGCTTGCCGGAACTTAGTGTTCAAAGCATTTGAATTTGATAGGAAGCATAATTTCAGCTGAAGTCAAAATAACATTTAACATTTAAAATAACATTTTTTAAACATTATTTTGTTTCTAATTTTATACAAATTTATGAATATTAAATATTTTTTATCAAAACATTAAATAAAACAACAAGTGTAGAGATAAAAGATGTACATTCAAAATTTAGCAACAATCACTAGGTTCGAGTTCAATATCATGCTTACAATTTATGTACTTACAACTATCAAAACTTAGTTTAAGTTGGCATTAAAATTACCTGAATTCTGTATATATGTAGGTTTAGGGAACTAAGTAGGTTTCCGAGTGTAGAACCTGTTATTGCGTAAATCATCGTAGGAACGCCGAAAGGTAGTCAACGTCTAATCAACCTGACCACCACCAGGATCTTTCTCATCATCTCAGCCATAGGACGTCCACTGCTGAACATAGGCCTCCCCTTTAGATTTCCACATATATAATAATATACCGGTTGGAAGCGATCTGCATCCAGCGTCTTCCGGCGACCTTTATAAGGTCGTCTTTCCATCTTGTTGGTGAACGTCCTACGCTGCGCTTACTAGTCCGTGGTCTACACTCTAGTGCTTTTCGACCCCATCGGCCATCTGCTCTGCGAGCAATATGGCCTGCCCATTGCCACTTCAGCTTGTTAATCCGGCGGGCTATATCGGTGACTTTAGTTCGTCTACGGATCTCCTCATTTCGGATTCGATCACGCAGAGAAATACCGAGCATAGCCCTCTCCATAGTTCGTTGAGCGACTTTGAGCTTTGAGATGAGGCCGATACTGAAAGACCACGTTCCGGTGCCGTAAGTCATCACTGGTAATTCACATTGGTTGAAGACTTTTGTCTTGAAGCACTGAGATATGTCGGACGAAAAGACATTGCGTAGTTTCCCGAACGCTGCCCAACCGAATTGGATTCGGCGGTTGACCTCTTTCTTGAAGTTGGACCTACCTAATTGGACTACTGACTTTTCCTAAGTAGATAATAATGTTCAACAACTTCGAGTACCGAGTTTCCAACAGAGACTGGGGTGGGCATGGCATTTGACATAATTTTCGTCTTGTCCATGTTCATTTTCAGCCCAACCGTTGTGAAACTCGGTCGACGCTATCGAGCATCATGCTGAGTTCCTCCATCGACTTTGCCATGACTACGCTGTAGTCGGCAAACCTAAGGTGAGTGATGTACTCGTATTTGCCGTTGATGTTGCTGCCAAGTCCTTGCCATTCCAGGAGCTTGAAGGCGTCTTCCATTGCGGCAGTAAACAGTTTCGGGGAGATAACGTCCTGTCTTACGCCTCTTCTCACTGGAATCGCCTTCGTGCTCTGCTCCTGTACTCGGACCGACATGGTGTCGTTATTATACAAGCACTTTACTTTAGAGCCTTGTTTTCGCTGTATGGTCTCTCTAACACGATTCGTATTAAAGAGACGCAGATCGTGTCGCAAGGACTTAGATATAGGTCTATTGAGCCGCCTATATGACTTAACGTCATCGGAAGACTGCAACTGTAGCAAGCGTCGTTCAGCCATGAGGTTTAAGGTTTGCTCGGTCAATTTCTGAGGTCTATCTTTACGGCAAAAAACATAGACCCTACCGTGAGGACAGTTTCCGCTAGCCCGTCGTTGATCTCGTTCACTGAAACTACACACAAACACTCGTCTTTTTTTAATTTATACAGTTATCGTACCTACTCAGGTATTGACAGTAAATGGCTAGTCAACCTAACCATTAATGTTTAAACTTTGACCTGATTTCGGTGGACTAGAAAGATCCTGGTGGTGGTCATGTTGATTAGGCGTTGACTACCTTTCGGCGTTCCTACGATGATTTACGCAATAACAGGTTCTACACTCGGAAGCCTACTTAGTTCCCTAAACCTACATATATACAGAATTCAGGTAATTTTAATGCCAACTTAAACTAAGTTTTGATAGTTGTAAGTACATAAATTGTAAGCATGATATTGAACTCGAACCTAGTGATTGTTGCTAAATTTTGAATGTACATCTTTTATCTCTACACTTGTTGTTTTATTTAATGTGTTGATAAAAAATATTTAATATTCATAAATTATAAAATTAGAAACAAAATAATGTTTAAAAAATGTTATTTTAAATGTTAAATGTTATTTTGACTTCAGCTGAAATTATGCTTCCTATCAAATTCAAATGCTTTGAACACTAAGTTCCGGCAAGCTTAGACCTGGCAGACCTTTTGATCCATTATCAGAGGCATCTTGGTTATTATTTAGCGTTGGTCCCATCCGGGTACTCGATGAGGTAGATTTAGTGTTTCAGAAGGGCATATTTTAGGGGTCTGCCAAGTACTTCCGGCAAGGTGCGCAATGGCAGACCCACTTTTTTTTACATAACTAATCAATGGTTAACTGCTGCCAGCACTTTCATTCGGGTATCTTATGACGTAATTTTGACTAAAAAATTATGTCAAAAAATCTCGATTATTTCTATGACCCGGCAGGATCGGCTCTGGCAGACCTGATTTTTTTTACGTGTTTATGTGTCGGTTAACGATCTATACATAGCCTATTGGGGTAGCCGATAAGGTAGGTATTTTTGCAGCCGGCTCTCGCACTATTGTGTGTTTTGCAGGTATGGACCATTCGGCAACCGTATGAGACCATCTCCAAGCAAGTCCCAGAACCTATCTGCTCCTATCAACAACTCAATGTCGCTAGACAGATAGAATTCAGGATCGGCAAGCTGAATATGGTCGGGTATAGAAATATTGTGATAATTTCTAAGTGAAGGTAATTGTGCCGTTATACGATGTAAAACTAAACAGTTAAAGCGCGTGATATACTTGTTTGTTTTGGATCGTATTTGAACACTACATGATTGCGTGGATTGAGATATAGTATTACCGACACCTATAACTTGAACAGTGGACTGTATCAATGGAAGGTTAAGTTTTTTGCATAGCGATTCGGATATGAAGCAATTTTGACTCCCGTTATCCAAAAGAATGCGCGTTGTGTGATAATTGTTTTGTGCGTCCGCTATTTCCACTAATGCGGTCGATAATAATACTGTATTTGGTACATAATGCGCGATATTATTATTATCTTCCTTGCGAACTGTGTGTGATTTGCATGAAGTGGTTAGCGACGTTTGACTGTGTGAGGCACTCGTATTATTTGAATCAGACAGTGGCACTATCTGCGTGGTTTGAGCAACAGCTGATAATGTACGAGTGTCTGCATCTGTGTGAATTAAAGAATTATGTTTTTTGTTGCAAAGCCTGCACGGTCCATACCAACAATCGTTTAAAGCGTGATCTGATCGTAAACAATTACGACATAACTTTTTGTTCTCAATGAAGTCCATTTTATCTTTAAGAGACAGGTTTAGGAAATCTTCACACGAGTACACTGGGTGATTGGAACCGCACTGAGCGCATTTGTAACGTGATGATTTTTTATTATTACTGTTATCTTTGCGTGTTATAACATGACTATGTGATTTTGTGACTGACTGCGACTGTTTCTTTGTGTGCGAGTCTGACGATTGTTTGCTTTGAGGCCTAATA
Source organism: Agrotis clavis (assembly GCA_954870645.1). Classification (NCBI taxonomy): domain Eukaryota; kingdom Metazoa; phylum Arthropoda; class Insecta; order Lepidoptera; family Noctuidae; genus Agrotis; species Agrotis clavis. Next base: position 16,408,043 of record OX940920.1, read on the forward strand.
GATTCCAAAAAATCAGCACGATCCGTGAGGAACTTCATCAGTTGAGACAGTTTTAATTTTCCTATTTTCGGTAGGGTACTTTTGTGATTTTCCCATTCGCGATTGGTTGAAGAATCTAACTTCGAAGTGACAATATGGATAATTAATGTATCCCACGAGTCTGTAGGTTCATCCAACGTTTTTAACGCCCGAATGTTTCTCAAAACTGTATCTATTAGCCTACGAATTTGAGCAGCTGATTCTTTATTCATTGATTGCGCATAGAATAAAGCTTTGACGTGATTACTAACTAGCAGATTATCATTATTAAATCTATTTTCTAAGAGACTCCAAGCAACTAAATAATTATCAGATGAAAATTCGAGTGCTTTTACTACTTGTAATGCATCACCTGTGAGCACTGAACGTAAGTAGTGGAACTTCTGAACATTATCTAGGCCGTCACTATTGTGAATCATTGATAAGTAGGTGTCGCGAAACTCAAGCCATTGGTCATACGAACCGTCGAATTTGGGTAACGAAATTGTGGGTAACTTCATATAGTTAGAAGTTCGACTTTGAACCCCAGAATTTTGATTGACATTATCCTTAAGAATACATTTAGCCTTGCCCACAATAGCATAAAACTGATTCTGAAACGTTTCTCTCTCTAGCAATTCCGCATCTAGATCACAATCTGTTACATAGCAGTCTAATTCATCTTGTAAAGTAGAAAATTGATCGATAAGTAATTTAAAAGATTCATAACGCTCTTCTAATTCCGCTTTCTGAGCGCCCGTTAGTTGCGATTCATCCAATGAATTGATGTATTTTGAGAATAAAGTTAATTTTCGCTTAACGGTACCTCTTTTTTTGACTAAATCGCGAATTATATCATCATTATTTTCTATTTCTACAATCGAATGCCTTTTGTTATTCATATTGGTGGTTTGCAAGAGAAAAGAATCAAGTACTTACAGTTAACCGGTAATCGACGTGCGTTCGAATCCGATGTAGGTAGACCGCACAATTGTACACCGTATACTGGAATTTTGCGAAAAATAACGATATTAGCACAAATTGAACTGAGCTCTGGGTTTGGGTAATGAATTGGATGGATTGACCTGACCGTTGCTCCAGAAGTCGTTGACCTGATCGTTGCTCCGGAACGTGTTGTTCTGGCCGCTGCGCCGGAACCTGTTGATCTGGCCGTAGTATGCCGGAAACCGTTGATCTGGCCGTTGTTGCGCAGGAACTGTTGATCTGTCCGTTGTTGCGCAGGAACTGTTGATCTGTCCCTTGCCTCAGGTGTTGATCTGGCCTTTTTTCTAGGTGTTGATGTGGCCGTTCTGCCGTTTGATTTTATTCCAATCGTTGCGCCGGTAGGTTGGTTCAATTATTTGTCGGGCTCGAAGGTTCAGATTATGTTTGGAGTTTGGTGGTGTTGGGTCGTCGGCGTTGTCGGTTATTTTTGGAATAAAGCTGCGGTTGTGCTCGTTACAATTATATTGACTAAGATGGTTTACAATGATTTTGATGTTGTCGTCGTCGCGTCACAAAGGTCAAGAACGATCGCGCACTGTTGGTCTCGCAATGACCGTACCCGCCCCTCCCCGGCCGTCCCGGCCCCCGCACTGCTGGTTACCACCGCGGTGCACAGATGGCGCGGTGGTCGTCAACACTAACTCCTCTTTTAAGTTTACACAGAGCTAAACCAGACACATGGTAGGTATATATATATTTTCTAAGACAAACATTAAGATCAAAGTTTATCCTAATGAATAAGCTGGCAATTAAAAATACGCTTTAGAAGAAGGCACAAACATTAATATTTAGCCTCCGTTTTCTAGACGCCTGAAAGCCAAGCGCACATGAAGAAATTCTTTGCTACATACTATGTCGTTCTTTGAGAAAGGTTTCTGTAGCATTATTTCTTATCACACAAGTAGCTAAACATTAATTTTATTTCTTTTCAAGCTCGTAAGGTAGGAAATAGTGTGTTCCAGGAAATTAGCTACGTTAGCTCCGTAATCTGTTTAGTACATAATTTCCTTTCGTGCCTCGCGAATGCTTCCTCTTTATAAATTTTATTCGATTTCCTTTAGCAGAGGATGCGATATTGCTTTGTATGTGACTTTAGAATGGGTTTTGATTAGAAGGCTTTGCTATTTTGAAAAGGTATTTAATGAAAGTGTGATCAGAAATGAAAACCTATTTTTTTAAGAATGACAACAATTAGTTTTCCACATTAGTTAGAAGGGGAATGAGTATGGTATGTGTTATAAAGACAGCTTTTTTTAGCCTGGTAAAAATATCAAATGGGTCCTCTCCCAACCAGGGCAGAGCAGGAGGGACTGTCAGACTTCTACGGGCTAAAATCCACGGTGTCCTTCAATAGCCCTTTACATTCCGGGGTCACGGTAGCTGTTTAGTCCCGCGACCCCGGCAGGGTTTGGCCCTCTAATTGCCCCGTCATTGTCATGAAGATAGCTAGCTTAAATAAAAATAAAATACAACCAATACGGAAGGAACATGCCAGAAATTATATGAACAAGAGCAATTCTAACAACAACATTATTATAGAAACAATTATTCGCCAAGCGGCCCTTAACTCGGGACACTACACAGCAGAGCAAATCCGTTTACCATAAGTATTAATATTCACAAGTTGAGCTATTGGTTCATTAGTGCATTTCGCACGTTTCGCACGCTGCACTAGCCGCGCCGGGGGCAATTCCTAATTAGATAACGAATTAACGTCTTCGCTGTGAAGCTCTGTTTGTTTTCCTCATCACGAGTGCCTTTGCACAGCGTTTGGGAAGCATTTTGAAAGCTGATCCATCGCGATGTTGACGCCATTGCTGTAATTATGTTCTGTGTGCTCGCCGTACTCGCATTCCCACTGACGCTAAGATGTTTTGTGGATAGTGTACGTTTCTTTTTAATTAGAAGCTTGTGTAATCATGTCTTGCTTTAAAACCGTGTTTACGATACATGCTTTTAACGGCTAAGGGAATGTTTGACTGCACTATGTTTTCCTTTTTTTTCTGTGGTATAGTTTTTCTATTTGGACTGTTTGTTTGCATGGGTGATAGTGGATTTAGTGTTAGTTTAATTAGCAGGTAATTGCCGCTACGCCGCTACGGCGTAGTACTTGATTGAGCAACGAGCAGTTGGGGTTGGTTTTATTTGGCCCTGCTCCGTCAAAGAGCTGGATGGAAAGTATAGTGGCATCAACTTTTATCGTCCACTGAGAAGAAAGAAACAAGGGCAACGGGGTGAATGAGACCAAGTCTTTGTCCAGTGCCACCCACTTCATTACATGCCGATGCCGACACTAGCGGACTCGATGATACAATTTTTCCCATCTAGCCACTTATTGTCGGGGCAGGGCCAGCGGGCTGGATGAAACTAACACGTTAGTTGGTACTTTTTGTTTTCATACCGTTCCTCATCAAAGGAAAGCAAATGATCTTTTGATTACTGTCATACGCTTGGCGATTGTAAAAGTCTCTAATGAAATAAAGAAAAAAAAAAAGTTTTTGAGGCCAAAAGTTTTTGACGTTTGAGACGTAAAGACTGTAAAGTTGTCTTAGACATTGTGGGGAACAAAAGTAAACATGTTGTCATTGATGAGCATAAATCTACCTATTACTTAGGTACGTGAGCATCATTGTTTAGCTGTATAAACTATAAGTATATCATAATAGGCTTGTGTACTAAACAACCTAATTATTCCCGCAGTTATCGAAAGATATTTGACCCACATTTTTTCTTTTGTTACAATCAAAATGAACGCTGTTGAAATTCACAATACGTCACGTCTCGTGGTGTCAGTTTTAATGCGTTCAGACCTTACAACTTGTGAGTTGTAAGGTGTGTGTGAGCCCCCCCTGTCGAGTTATGATAAATTTAATCTTTGAAAAAAAAAATTAAATGAATAATACTGGTTTAACAAAAGAAAAATAGGTTTCCATTATTTTTCAAAACTTGAACTGACAAACTAATTAGATATGCAATTTACTGATGCTGAAAAGTAGTCTGTTTTTCAGTTTTGTTCCTTTAAAGGAATTTGACAAACCTATTTCGTAGATAATGTTCTGCAAATTCACGAAGGTAACATTTTAACTGTTTTAACCATACCTACATAATACCTATGCATTTTCAGTCTTATTCCTATTAGCAATACAGCACAAAATAATTTAGTAACATTGTCACACAGTGTAGTGTACTATGTCTAGAACAATCTCGTTATCTCTATGTGGAATTAATTTACTCGCTCTGTTACGCCGACTAACTTGGCTCTAAGGCGGGTAATTAGCAACGTTTAGCAACTAATGTTCATTAGCTATGAGATTTCTATTTTTGGAACTATTTATTTGGTCAACCTTTGTCTCGTTTATTGGACCAAAGTGTACCCTGGGATTCATGTCTGGGACAGGATTATTGATTAGATTATAAGAAGTATTTACGTGAGTTTTGTAAATGAAAAGAGGCCCTATCATATTTTTCCCGTTTTATAAATAAACTGAACTTAGAAGGAAAATATTACTTCCGCGTTTGTACAGCCTCAGAAGTGGACTTTATTTTAGAATATGTAGTAATTATTGGGTTTTACTTATGGAAACTTACATTTTATACCTGAGGCCTTATCGCAGCGCGTCGAGTGTACGAACGAGAAACAATTTTTCGTCATCGTTCCATTTTAATTTACTTCACAAAAACGTGAACAGTCATGCTAGGGCCTGGCTCTTTTGCTTTGCTTAATTGGCTTGCGACTTCCAATCGATTTCATGCCACCACTTGCCTGCACTTTTACTTTTCCCGACTTGCTCTTTTAGGAGCCCAGCAAATATACCTAAATGCTATTATTATAAGTATAATGAAAACCCGATAGCTGTCATGTAGCTTCCTGCATAAAAAATAGAATTGGATTATTCGGTCCGGAGTACTTTACAAACAAATACTTCGTTTGAACAAAAGTGTAGAATTATCATAAGAATTATTTTTGACACCATTGGTTTTCTGTGTTAGTCTTGATGGATGTCTTTGAAATTTTTTAAAAGTAGTTTGTTTGTATAACTTGATTTCATAATAAGTTTAGCACTGAATAGTTAAAGTTGAAACATATATTTTTCTCGTACGGAGGATACTTTTCCGCACCAAATGTTCTGTTTTCAATATAGACATTTTCCATTAGGATATTTATTATATTAAATACCTATTAAGTAAGATATGCTCTATGAAGATGAGCTCCTAATTGTATTTAGCGTACTAATTATTACGAACATTTTCCTTAAACTGTTCCATTTAAGTTATTTTAATATGGATCGACTTTATATCTTCTGTACTATGTCTTCCCTTTAATTTCGAGTACATTATAATAAAATTCACGTAAAGGGGATCTTTTTCATGAAAATGTAAAGGCATGATTCTATAAAGGCGTTTGAAAATCAAGAAGAAGCCTTACTGCGTGAGGTAATAAAGATTTATAATAAATCTGGGTGTAAGCACTGTGTCTAGACGCGGAGTCCCGCCTCGGCTGTGCGGTATAAGGATTTGTCGCGCGAACACGGCTTCTTAGAGCCTTCCACTACCTACACCACCTCGTAATCCCATATAATATTAGATACACAATACAAGGCTCGTTCCGTAGACATATAGTACCAACAGCCTGCAGTAAAGATCGCCGAACAATGAGCCTCCCCTTTATAGGAAGTAAGATTACGGCGTCTGGATATCTGAGCTCTCTGATACCCCACTTTGCCTAACAAAAGGTCTGACATGTTCCCCCGACCCTAAACAAGCAATGCTCGACCAGCACTAAAAGCTTAACGTGCTTCCAGAACACGAACTTATACCTAGTTATAAGTACATTTTATGCTCCATCTAAACAACGGAGTTACAATCAAAGTTTGATGGCTCCTCCATAAAACGACTATTTTCATCGTGAACGGGTCAACACAAACATTTTTATTCCCCGCAAGGAAAAGTCTTCAGTATTAGAACTTGTTGATACTGGTTCGAACGTTTTGATATTTTTCATCCTGTCCTCGCCGTCAGGTGCGACTGACGATGATTTATGTCCTCACAAAAATGGGAGAATTGAATGAGTTTTGGCTTGATTCCGTGAAATTTATTTCTTTCGACGTGTTAATATATTACGACAGATATATTTTATTGCAACAGTTTCCTTGAGGAAAATCATTGTCGTGATTTTGTTTTCAGTGAAATGAACATCAAGTTCGGTTGTGAGATTTCCATAAAAGTAATGTTCTTCCGACAGGAAAAGTGACCGACTCGTAAATTGGTTACAAAAGGTAATGCAATCTTTGAAATGAAAACATACAAAAGAAATTCAATTTCGTATCATGTCTACGTAGATTTGAGCGGTGTGTGATAAGCTGGGGTGACGTGGAACGTATCTCGACTTATCACACGTTCTGCGTTATGCTTGGCTTCATTCATTACACTCAATGTCCTCAAAATTTTCGTACAGACCAATTTAATTCATACGTTAATTTATCACAAGTTTCCGAGTCCATCCTCTCTTATCTTTTCTCATCTGCAATCAAAAAACTTTTATAAAAAAACGAACTGCATTCACGGCTCAAATTAAGAGAGAAAATGGAATTTTTAAAACGTCCTTTTGTGTTAAAGGAGATGAAAAGCATGTCGTTATGGAGGAGTTTAAAATAGCTAATTACGTTGGAGAAAAAACCGGCTGCGAAGTATCTTGAAAACTTCTCGGCGTGTGTTTAACTGTCACCATTAAAACTAGAGTACCTACTTGAATCAGCTGTTTCACAAGTTTGATAGTTGCCCTGTTCATAAAGAAAAACCATCGAAGCCATGATCATTAGTTCTGTGTACTCTTTGCTTTTCTGCTTGACGTGATTAATCCCAGTTTGCCAAGGGTCCGAATTCCGGTTCGATTTTCACCGCGTCCGCGGTTTTTGACACCATTCATATATCATCCGATAATTGTATTTTCAGTGTCAGAGTTTTGACATACTCTTCTGCGGTAGAAGTACCTTGATTTATAGTGAACATTTTTATTATTTCAACGTCTATTTCTAAATACTTAAGAATCAGGTACATTTATCTAAGAAAGCCCTACGAGCTTTTCAGGCCTTAGCTAGATGGAAAAATAACAAGATTAGAAAAGGTTTATTTATTTGTTACTCACCAATTACCAAAATAAAAGAAAACTACAACGAGACAATTACCCAGGATGTCCCAATGATAATATTTCACGCTCAATAAACAGATAACATATTTACTAGAATACTTATATAAATAACTAATTACATTCTCACGCATTTCTTTCATCACTCAGCGATTCTTCAGATTGTTTTCTTCCAGAGCATTTAATTCTGGGGTACACAGCCAGTATACCTTGACCTCCACACTTCTTACCCACCACCAATTAATCTACAGATAGGTGGGGTCACAATGACCGGACACTATGTATTAGGGGCAAGACATTGCTCTTGAGTAAATGGTCTACTTCTGAATTGTCCGTTTTGTTCAGCAACTCAAGTTCTGCTATTACTTTTTATTTTTTTTCATTATCTTTAGCAGTAAACATGAATATAAAATGCATCATAAAAATAATGTAACGAGATGTTTTCATAAATTGAGGTTAGAGTGAAAAATGATAATACGATGTCGGTTTTACATTGAGATTCGTTCGTGCAAAATTATTAAATTACAACTTGTATTGCCAATTAGTCTGTGAAGCCGTAGACAATAATAAACTCGAGAAAAGCTCGCGTTGGTATACAAAAGGTTGAATGTTATATAAAATACTCTTTGGTGAGGTAAAAATGTCTAGGCGCTCTCGAGTAATCAGAAGCTTGGAAGTTTTACAAGTGATATAACTTTGAGTCGGTGTTGCCATGTACTTAATAATGGGTAAATATTTTTTCCTTTTCAAGTTTACGGTGATAACGAGTCGTAAAACAAGTCGATGACATGCGATGATATAGTGCTACTATGAATAATTTTAGTTCCCTCAAACATTGTTTTTATGATACTATAGACAGACTGTACAATTACTTTGACACCATAGCATTTAATTTCATTTATTTTGTGTGCCATTTTATAAAACTCAAAAAAAAAACATTTGGGCTTCCTTTAGGCTAGACTATCAAAGGACAGACATACCGTAATAATTTATATAAATTATTGCTCTAAAAAAATCTTTCCTTTTAGCTATAGCATCAGTTATTTAATAAATAGTGTTAGTAAACCATTCCTTTCAATGTCTAAGTACTTTATGTCTGTCTATTCACGTTGAGCTGAGCTTAGTACGCACTTAGAAATAGTAGCGAGACGGTACTTCCTGCTTCTATGTAACTTAATGGGACAGCCGGTAGAAACCTGCTCTTCTATTTGAATAGTAAATATTATAATGTGCTTGTAGTTGCAATATATTATTGTGTGGAAGTTGATATATGGGGGTAAGGTCTCTATGGATTTTGATCTAACGACCTTATTTCTGTAACACCATTCTTGCTTTTCCAGATCTGATGAAGCAAAACTTTTGTACAAACTAGTGTTAAAGAGATCATAAGCTAGTGATAAGTAACATCGAATTCTGTTTTTCCCGCACTGGGCGATGTGGTCTCAACGAGACAGAGCCCTTTTAATAAATTAAAAAAATAAGACCTTATTTCTAAAATAAAAATTACGACAAGGGGTTCTTAATACGAACTACCATACAAACTTTTATCGTGTCACTTTTTCTAAATGATCCTAGGCTCATAAAATCTTCAAGTTTTTATAAATAAATGTTTTAGAGAAAGTTTTCGAAGGTCAATAGTGTCAAATATGACACTTTTTTTTTTACGTGGTAAAATCATCAAATGAGTCCTCCCGCCCTGGGTGGGGCGAAAGGGACTGTCAGACTCTTACTGACTAAAATCCACCCGTGTTCCTTCAGATGCCCTTTACGTTCCGGGGCCACGGTATGCTGGGTTAAGAAAAACCCGCGACCCCTAGGCATTTGGCGAGAAGAACGACGCGCCACCGACCCGGGCTTGGTCTTTGGTCGGACGGCGAGCTACCCACGCACTCACCGTACGCAAACCCGCTCCGCCGCTGTGCCCTCTGCTGATCAGAGGGACACGCGTTGGAGCGTCCACACGACAGGCTATTCGCATACGAGCAAAGAGACTTGCCCGCATCCCAGGGTGCACCGGCCCGAAAAACTGGTCTTCCCTCCGAACGTATCCGAGAGGGGACTCCAGTCCACGGGCGCACGTGGAGGTTTCCTGTCTTAGCGATATCTACCCTATGACACTAGGGTAGATATCGCTCTAATACATTAATCAGCGTTCAGTTCAGCATAGATCCTCGTAACATCCAGTATCAATTAAGGAGTCACATAAATGGGGAAAAACGATCATCAGTGTCATAATGACATATTTTTAATCCCATATGCAACGAAAATTTAATCCAAAACGACAGTAATAAAGGCACAATAAGCACATTTCGCGCGGCAATTACCCCTCGTCTTAATACGCGCACGTTCTTTGTTAGTTTGCTTCACAAAATTCTGTCATAACACTCCAGCCGTCATTAGTAGAGAGTGGAGCTTCTCGTTATATTTTACGACCGGCCTGGCGACTATTAGTAACCCTTTAAATGCAACGGTCTTAATATGGAATAATAAACTTTTATGTTATTGACGATTGTCTTCGATATTAAATTGGTTGTTAGAGTTATAGGGAAGTATTTGATTGACCTGCAATATTACTCATATGTAAAGAAAATTATGTTTATTTGGATTGAAACTCCTTAAAACTAAACATAATGAAGTGAAACAAATAAAAAGGGCCTCAGCTCTGCATAAAATGCCAGATGGCAGCACAAAGTGCGTCACCTAATGCTGATTTTCAGTTGCAGCTCAGATTGAGAACAAAGCTTAAAGAAGTCTTTTTCTAGCGTCAATAGTACCTACTCTTCAGTTCAATCAGGTTGTTTATCTAGCCACATTCAAAGTAGCATCAGTGATTTTCATTCTCAAACTTCCAATCGTACGAGCACTTCGACATGATGTGTTGTCCGGGTCTGTTATACCCCAGTTGTATTTGAAAACTTCAACTAGGAAGCTGTTCAATTGATTTTACAGTTAAATAACATTGGCTTGCCATGTATATTAATGTTTTTGAAGACACGCATTTTAGTAAAGGAATAATAATAAAAAAGGAAAATAAAACTGTGAAGAAAAATATATTAATTGTCAAACCGACTGGTTGCAATTTGGTCGTCGCATCGGTAAAAATATTTGTTATGCCCTACAGATATTTGGTCACAGTCTGTGTTACGTGTATTTGCGCCACACAAAGGGTTTCATGGATAAGAAAAATTGAATTCTCATACATTCTGAAAAACAAAAATTTTGCGTGCTATGTTGTATCTTAGCTAAAAATGCTTGAACTCTTGCTATATTTTATTAACACCCTTGTATACCATGTTTAAAGCAAATAAATGATTGATTTGATTTGATCGCGAACTTTGAGGCATATTTTACGCACGACACTCTTAAACGCATGATTTAACCGTAGTTTATTTGGCGAAGAAAATGCGCTGAAATTTGGCATACGAGTATGATGAGAGTAGGTGATACAGATTACAGATGCACAATAATCCAATTTTTTTTTGCCGAAAAGTTCAGTTTTTTTTACTTGTTTTATTTAAGGATTAGATAACACATAAAAAAATAAAAATCGGCAGAGCAATTTTTCACTAGAAGTTAGAGCGCGATATGTAAAAAGTTGATTTGGAGTGACACTGAAATCGAAAAGTTGGATTTTTATACTTACCTATTCTAACTAATACATTTAAACAAATACAAAAATAATTTGAGGCTGAGGAATTTTTCACAGAGAGTTTAAGCAATTTTCATATTTTTGTCATCTCGAAAAAAAAAGTTGGATTATTGTGCATCTGGAATCCGTATCACATTCTTTCATCATATGCCAAATTTCAGTGCCGGAGGAATTTTTCGGACCACATATGCCTCGTTGACTGGACTAAAGGGCAAGTTTGATCGATGGTTAAACTAACTATTGTTAAAATTGCATACATTTTTTTATGTGAAAAAAGAAAATGCATTCTTGTTATTAAGCGAATACATTACTCATTCTGTTACCCAAATATTCAGCAGTTGCAGTACAAAATGAGCATTGTAAGTAAACGATTACCACTACAATAAATCTCGTTGGTTGTTCAGCAAGTCGCTTAGTAGCTACGGGTACAAATGTCGGGCTCTGGCGTCCAGTTACAGTACCATGTAGTAGATGGTGGCTATTTGTTGCATTCCACTTCAATGAATTTCCATAATTGTGTGGGTAATTGAGAATAATGGTGCCTATGTTATGTGTGAAAAGGCATGATTTTCCTTGTCTACTATAACATTATTAAGCGCAGTCCTAATTTTCATGCTTTTGAACTTCTAGTCTCATTAATGATAATCTATTCTGTTGCTAATGAATTTGATTACAAATGAACTCAACTTTTAATGAATTTTAATCTATAAGAAAGGGGCGTACACCTTCCTTTTTCTCTTATGGCGAGACTTTAGATAAAATATAATTATGTACTTGTTTAAAAGCAATAGAATCCTCTAATGAATGGCACTTAAACACTGAAAAGTTAGTGTGAAACTGAAGTTTTAAACAAAAGTCTAGTAACTCCAAATTACCTCAAGGAATAAAACATTTAACACCAAACTTGTCGAGATTAAAGTTGAAAAGCCGAAACATTATCCAGTTTAGCAGTTAGCTTTAAATTTTCACACTCAGCTATAAAACTCGGTAATATCTTTCCAAAACTGCGGGTAGTCAAAACAAAAAATCTCAGAAAGCTTTTAGTATACGTATTTGAGACTCGACTGATGTAAATTTCGGCACTCGAAGGATAGAAACAGTGACTTGCGAAGTTTTCAGAATAAATCCGCAAGGTATGATGGTTATGGCGCTCCAATTTTATATTTTACATAAATACTTTAGTTGGAAAACAAAACTTGTTCACTAGTTTGTTGTTCCATGATTTATTGTTTTCTTGAGCAGGCAGGAGTAGCAAGATATCCTGTTTACAACCACAGCTATGTGGTCTAATGGATTAAAAAAGATGGGCATTCTTTACTATCAAAAGATATTTTTGTTACTTGTTCCTAACTAGAGTTGACTCGACGAATTTTCCGCCAAGGAAATGTAAGGAGGATAATGTGCTGAAAAGAAACACATTGCCATGCCAACTAGATTAAGATTAAAGAAAATTCAAATAAGTAAGAACATTCAACAGAAAATAACGTTTTTCCTCCTCCAGTAATTTATAACATCTTTCAGCAGATAAGAAAGCTTTCAACTACATCTACATAATAATATCCTAAATTCAATTGACCCTCACAACTTATGCGGAATGACAAGTGGTCGACATCTTTTAAATATTCGTCTTCGCATAGACGACGATGGAAATCTCATTATAGGAAATGACATTTTCCTCACTGTCGGATAGGCACCGGCTACCGACGTGCCGTCCCAATCTTAATACGTAACACTAAAGAGGTCACGAGAAGCCTTTTCAGGAAAAAAAGGCCTTCGTATAAACTGAACATATATTTTACATTATTCTCTCTCGCTACTGAAACAACGGCTCCTCAATACGCGGACACTTTTCTCCCGGAGGGGACTCTTGAAGTTTATTGACATTTACTTACCGAGGGTAAACAAGCGACAGGGTTGTCTGTCTCGACTTGACTCGCCGCATTATGCGTCTCTTCCACACCACCTCCACCACGGGTATTATTTATCACCAATTCATTCCTCCAATATTCCTGAGGCACATAAACGATAGGGTAACGTCGGCCCATATTGCGTTTTTCCATACTCGACGCATGGGAAAGGCTGTATTATAAAGAGCTCGAGTTTCGTTTAGCATGTTTATATAGTCTGCTGTGTACTGCTTATCCTTATCTACTATTTTACTGCTGTATTATGTTACAGATTTTAGTGCGTTTTTGGGATCAGTTCTGTAACCTTTTCCCGGATTTCCCAATTTTCTTTTATGAAGCGGAACGGAGGTATCTGTAGGTGATACAATTGTGTGGGTAGATAAAATGGTACCAGTTCAAGTATAAAAAGAAGAGAAAAACAAACACTGCGTATAAAAGTATACATTTCGTTATGAAAACATACATTCAACAGCAAAACTTTTCCATTTTTCCGCAGATTGTGTCTTAAGAAACTAATTAAAAATTTCGCTTCACTTAAAACTTACCGCAGCCGCCGCTATCCTGATTCGCAACTTACTTGAATTGATAAAAAAACTTTTTGTTGATCCTCCGTGTTATTCGAACGGCGGTGAAGATTTCCTCGTCGGATTTCTCCGTAGAATGGAGGGCTAAAACAATGTGTTGGGATCAAACTAGCTCGAGACGGAGGCTAATGCAATATGTATCAGCTCTCAAGCGCAGACCAACACTAGCCGAAGGCCAAAGTATCCTTCGGGAAGTAACTACTTTTTATTTATCTGAAGTAGCTATTGAATTCGCCCAACACGCAGGTAAAGTTCCAGAAAAATAGTCGTGTTTGTTTTGCTTGACCGCACTCGAGATCCCACACTTAGTTTGGGCGCTATACGCCTATTGAGTTCGGATGGAAATAGAAAACCTTGAGGATTCGAATATGAATACAAAAGTGCCTATCACATTTAGGTCTATTTGATAAGATGACTACATTTCTATAAATTCAAACGTCGTCGTCTGTACGTCTCAGCCTAAGTCGAGATCTATTACGTTTGAGTTATCCGTAATGTAACAAGACGCTGACTTAGCAATATGCATTGCTACTCGGCTATTCGGCCTCGTAACGTACCTATTTGGAATGTATTTGGCTCCTGAGCATCGCTTGGCTCGAGCACAAGTGGGTCAATAACAAACGGAGCCGCCATAAAGTGGCAATGTCAATTCCAACTTGTGCGCTTTTTCACGAGTCTAGACACATTAACTAGCCATTGTGTAACATTTTTACATTAATGTGTTGGAATGCACTGCAGTTCATACTCAAAAAGAGATAATGAAAAGCTTCAACAATGTTTTTGATGGGAGCCTACATAATCTACTTCCTATTTTAATGTCTCAACTACGTAGCAGTTGCTTTTGGTTATTCTATGATATAAACTAGATGGTGTCTTGTTACGTATAATACAATACTCCCAAAGAATAAAAAGAGGAACTAACATTATCATCAGCAACACCAATATCACGTTCACCTCTACAAACTGCGAAAACTTTTCTCTCCAGCGTATTTCGAACGTAACTGAGGGTAAAACTTTTTGCGAGTACAAAACATGATTTGACAGATTGAAATCTATAACACCGTCGGGGCTGTCGACGGCCGATGTACCTAACCTTGCGGGAGATGATTGAGATCAAATCGAATGATTGACACGTCACTCACTTTTCCTCATTTTGCTATTCTTTCGTCTGTTTCGATTTCGGTTTGAATGTTGCCATTGCACGGTGTCACCTACGATACAATATTTCCAAAGCAAGAAAATTGAATTTGTGTGTCGAAAACGGAAAACGGTAACATAATTCTACCTCTTTGTGTTTGTGTACAATACATTTAACCGACCAGTAAAATCCATTGTTTATTCCTGACAGAATATTTTTGATTCATAAAATTTTATAACCAATGTTTCCATGGAACTAACTGAAACAGAATGGTGTTCATTATGCGTCCATTTAAACATAAATTAGGCCACCGGAACTAAAATAATAGTCTATGTTGCGTAGGCCGGTGCGGGTTGGCATCGAATTGTGATAGAGGCTGGTTTCGTTGCCAAATTGCCCTGTCCGCTTATCATCTGGCTTACGCATAGCGCTCCAGCGGCAACGTGTGCCGAGTAACATTTTAAAAATTTGAATATAGACGAGATTTTGAGACGAACACCTTAATTCGTGAATTCGTTGCCATTTGGATGTGAGATCACATTTGTGTTGCAGAGGTTTAGGGACAATTAAATAATCTACTGTTGCAATGTTATGCAATGTGGGTAAATAGGTCAAACGTCATTCGCTTGCCAATATTAACAGCTGTACACATACAGAAATTCTTGGACTCGTTACCTAAAAAAATCTATGCTGCTATTCTAAAAACAACTAACTAAAACTAATCTAATCACTCCACGAAAACTCTACCGCAACCATTGAAAATAAAACCTCAATCAATTACGGAAACAATCAGCAATGGCGAATTTTTGATCCTTCAATTTTGATACCAAGGGTTTCTATTGCAGTGGGATTAAAACGAAATCCGGGATGCATGGCTCGCCGGTGACGCGCGGCCTAGCCGTGCATTTATAAAGTCACTGCATATTTTTTACAAAATTGTGGAAATTTCCAGGCCACGGAGCTTAAGGGAGTCGATGACTTGGAAAGCATTGGTCTTCTCGCTCGATTTGCACTGCAAATTGATTTTTATATGGGCCGGGAAGATTCCTCTGTTTGTTTGTCATGTAGCGCTATTCATCAACTAATCTTTGTTGCTGCGCAATTTGTCGTTAGGGGATAGAAATGGTTTGTTAGTAAAAATAATGTTTGTTGAAAAATATTTTTTTTCCTTTTGATTTGTTATGTTTGTAGGTTCACAGCGTGTTCTCTTCATATTTATTTTTAAGTAGGTACTTTTATGTATTTTCCTAGTCTTGAAGTATTAATTATTCTATACTTGCTTTCACAAAACCTTCCAACATAATAGCTTTTTTTTAGGTGGTAAAATCATCAAATGAGTCCTCCCGCCCTGGGTGGGGCGGAAGGGACTGTCAGACTCTTACTGACTAAAATCCACCCGTGTTCCTTCGGATGACCTTTACGTTCTGGGGCCACGGTATCCTGGGTTAAGAAAAAACCGTGACCCCAGCAGGCATTTGGCGCGAAACACGACGCGCCACCGATCCAACATAATAGCTAACATAATTTATGTGTTAAAACAAAATTACCGCTTGTAAAACAACGATAAGTACGTCGTTCGCAAAAAAACCAAGACCACATACTCTCTTAGCTCCACATTATTATGTTAACAAAGATTTCGCCTTTAAGTCTGGATTGCAGCGCTCCTTTGAAGGGCCATAGCGGGTCGAGCTTCCGCCGGTGGAACATAATCGCAGCCGCTTTTTGCTCAGCTGGTGTACAAAGAAAAACGTAAGCCGCGCTCTTAGTATCGTACGTAGGCGTTTCTCTATAGCTGTTTAATACTTTAAACAGCACGTGTAGTATGGCGCCGTAGAAACGGGTTTTGTATAAGGAAGAAAAGACAAAATGACAGTACATAGAAAGATTTTCGTTTCAAGCGTGGCAATGTTTAAAATATAGAAAAGAAATGTTTCTATTCTTCAATGGTGTCATACTTGTACAAAAAAACTAACTGTATATTGATTTGTATAGAAATAACGATGAAATAACTTTATCTACTCTTTATAAATAATATATAAATAATATTTCTTTAATTAGTTTTTTGACCAAACTAGTCAGTAACAGTTTAAACAGCATATTTGAACTTTTAAAGAAAGTCGCGTTTCATCAAAAGCATGTGGTTTATGTAGGTGGGTATAGTTTGCAGCATGTTGTCCTATCAATGCCTTCGGTTGTCTTGACAAGTGATCGATTTACGATCTCCAGCCTTCCCCTTATTTGGGAGAAAAGTAACAGTTTGTCCAAAGTACAGGTGCTAGGTGGAGTAAAGTATTCGTTACGATGAAAACTGATAATTTAACAGTTTGTGCTGTTAGAGTTAGGCGACGTGTACCTACCTAATAACAACACTTTGCCTCACCTGGGCATGAAATCTAAGTCGTCTGGCTCATCAACCGCGATTGTGACCTCTAGAACCATGATATAGTCAATCAAAGCAATTTTTTTGATATGTTCGCTCTTGACTCTAGTCCAGGTCAAAGGTGTTCTAATAAATTGCTTATTTTTTACACATAAAGCTTAGTTTTTACTGTTACAAGTCAGATAGAAGGCCTTTGCCCAGCAGTAGGACAGAAAAGGCTAGTAAAAAAAAGTCAGATGAGAAAATGTGTAGAGAGGAGCACGCTTGCTTATACTCGTAAGATACCGACTCAGTAAGATCTATTCCCCATTTAATCATGAATAGCGTAAGATCAAAAAGAACACCATGCTTATAACATCAACCTGCGAACAGCAACCCGTCAACAAAAAGCTTAGTGACTATGGCAACCCCCTCTTTACTGTTGGAAACTCTTTGCTATGTTAAAGATACTTACAGTAACCAGAGGCCGACTAAAATAATTCAACCATTTGAACAAAATAGCTGGGATTTCAATCATCCTCACTGTGATTGCTATCAAACCATTAAATCCTAATCTCTTTTGCGATAAGTTAAACCAGTTAATCCCACGATTTATGTCCAGATCTTCCAGCTGTAATAAAAACAGTTCCTCATTCAACGGATGTGGAAGTCGTCGAAAAGGCTTTCACTTTTCTGAACCTTCTTCCTATAATTGACGGCAGGAGTGACCCACGAACATAACATATCGACGGAATATTTCTCGACGAGACAGCGACGGCGCGTCATTTCCGGCGATCCCCTGCGGGACGGGAAACACAATAAATCATCGGTCATTGTCGCGTGGGGCCAATTGAACGTTGATTTTTCTTTTGCGACAAACTGCACGAGTCGAGTCGTGCCTTGATTTAATTTTGTTGGGAGTCATATTTTCATCACTGTGATGGGGCTAGAAGCGTCTTTTCAGACAAATAAGGTTGTAGTGTTTTTACGAAATAGGAATATTTTTATTTCAAGGCTTTTGTCTGGCTTCCTTTATTTAATTTTTTTGTGGAGGTATGTGAGAGATGGCCCTATAAGGCCTTAGTAGGTGTTGGTAATGATCTACTGAATTGATTGTGCATGAAATTGTGCTCTTGGAGATAAAAAAATAAACTACAATGTAGATTATTGTAAAAAATTGTGATATATTTCTTTGTTAGACTATGAATATTTAACTGTACAAAATACATGGTGTTTCTAATTTACAATTAATATTAATTAACAAAATAATATAATTATATTATATTATACGCATATAAAACATTACTCGATGGCCGGCGACGAGCGATCATTTGTTAGCGCTTTCCTTAACTTCACCGTTGCAAATTGTTGGGGCCTGCGGGAGAAATAGAAAATTAACTGGAGACGAATTATTATTACGAGTAATAACTATGAAGGGACCTAGATTGATTTTAAGTTAAGTCCAGAACATTGTTTGCTTTAATTAATTGAAGGAAAATGATTATTTCTAACAGTTGTATAGTTATTAAAAATAACATTTTATGTTAATTGTACTTAGATTTTTAGTATGTATTATTCATCAGAGTATTGACAATTCTAAATACGTGAAACATAAATACGAAAAACAGAGAGAAACTAGACAAAAAGCAGCAAACAAAAAGATTTTCGTGTCTACAAAAGTAAAAGTAAACAAAGGAATATCGGTAAGTAATTAAAAACAAACCTCCATCATATTACTTGTAGACGGCTGTTTCCCGTCCCCATAAATCATACCAGGGTCCAAAAGTATGGCCTTCTTCTGGCAACAGCTCGCTTCCTTCTGACGGTCTCTTCAGTAACTTAGTGCGGGGAAGCAACTGTGGTCGCTGCTGCTTCAACGCTTCGTTGAACTTTTGGTCATCTGACTCGCTGTATGGGCCCTCACTTCGACGGTCGATAAAACGCCTCGCTTCAAGCCTCGCCTCCTCTTGACGGATCTTTGACTTTTCTGCTTTCTTCGAATCCGTTTCGTAGTCATATCGAGACGATCTCCGCTCTTGGTCACTGAAGTACGATATGTTTGACTCGTAGTACCTTTCTTCTCTGCGTCCATTATGCGGTAAAGAGCTGTCGTCATAGCTTCGGTTAGCTCTGTTTTTCTTTGGATCCCTGCCCCTTGTGTCCGTGAATTCTTTCTTCGTTTGGCGTCTGTCTAGCGAGTAATCAATTCTTGGTTCATGATTGGGTTCATAAGGTCTGCCTTCTTTCTTCTGGTTTCTTGTTTCGGCTTGTGGATACTCTTTTTTATGATGCTTTCCATTTTCAAAATTGTTTGTTTGATGATTCTTTTCTTCATTGCTTGAGCGTTTTTTGTATTTTAAGGTTCCCTCATCGTGTCCATTATAAATTTCTTCATTACGAACGTCGTTATTGTTTCGTTCGATGGGGACACCATAACGATCAGTGTGCTCGTTGTCTTTGTACTTCAGAGTTTCAGATGATGCGGAAAATGTTTTAATCTCTTTTGAGCTATCTTTGAAAGTTTTAAATTCCATAGTTTTCGGAGGGCTTCGCTCATGGGTTTTAGTTTTTTCGGAAGTAATAGTGGCACGTACATGTGGCTTGATCGGGGTTACCTCTATTTCTTCAAATTCTGGCATATAAACGTTTTCTTTTCGTTTCTTGACATCTTCATCGATCATTTGCGTCTGCCTGCGTCTATCCATTTCTTGTTGCTTCCGTGATTTCATATGATCATCTACAATTATACAATCATATGGATCAGTGCTCGAAGCAACAGAATTAACGTCAGAGCTGCTGTCATTGTCATATTTCTGCAGTATTTCTCTTCGCTTAACAGTTTTCATTACAAAGCCTTCTCCGTTCTCATCGTTATAGAAACTATTTTCAAAGTTCGTTTTAATTGTACTCGTGTTGGTTAAGTCGGAGTGCCTTGACTCGTTTCGTTGTATGAAATCTTCTTGTTTCTCTTCAATTATCGATTTCTCGGACATACTTTTTTTGTTCATAGTTTGAGTTTGTTGGTAGCTCTCCATTGCTTTGCGACCTTTTTCTATTCTCTCTTCGTTTTGAATGGATCCCAGACTCTTGGCTTGGCGTATGCCATTGACAGCTTTCACGTCTTTTCTGTCAATAGTTTCTTTTGGACGCGGTGGCTGTCCGTTCTCAGTGGGAATTGTTGTTTCAGGAGTTGGAGCTTGTTTTGGAATATCTGGTGCAGGGCGCAATTCCTTCTTCATCTTTTCGAAAAGCTTCTTTTTGTACTCTGGTACAGTGTCAACAATATCACGATGTTGCCAGAGTGACATTCCTTCCATGATCTCTTCAGCAGTAGTGCGTCCGAATTTCCAGAATGATTTAGTTCTCTTGACTCTTTGGGACTCCTTGTCCATATCCAACATATTACGCAGCATTAACTGTTGATCGTCGGTTAAGTATCCATTGGCATTATTGGGTTTAGGACCTCGCTTCAAGCTCTGAGTTTTAAGCAAGTACGCTCTGTTATCGATGTTTTGTTGAGCAGATTTACTACAAAAATAAATAAAAGGAAAAAGTGAATGGTACTAGCTTAACTACATAAAAGCAACGAAAAATGTCAAGCATACAGGAGTTTAAAACGAATGCATGCAAAAATAACAAAAAGGTTAGGAGCTAAATGTATACCTGATGGGGACACGGAGTCGTTGAGCTTCTTCGTCACTGTAGTCTACGTCGGGTTGTGGTGGTGGCTCATTGGAGAAACCTGAATCATTGGAGCTGTGCAGAGATACATTTCCTACAGCACCAACTGCACTAACAACGGTTTTGGCTGGTCCTGCTTTATTCTGGGCCACCTGCAGAATCGAGAGATATTCACTGAGAATTGGATTCGAAAGTATATACTTGAATTTATTTTTATTGTGAAATTTTACAGTAAGTACCTGTGAACGCATAGGTAATGTCTGTGGCCCAAAGCTCCTAGTTTCTATGACAGCGTGAGTGGTGAAGCTGGCTGATGATGTTGAGTTCTTGATAGCACTGGTAGCACTTGCGGCCGGGGTAGACGCGTGGAATGTGGCGCTCGCCGAGGTGCTTAGAGCACTGGGCGAGGGTGCTGGCAAAGTTGGTGGAAGACCTGGAGAACCGCTACCAAGACGACCCTATGGAAGAATGTGATATTTAAGTATGCACCTTTAATAAAAAGTATGGATGTGTGAAATATTAGAAAAATGTAGTCACTAGAATTTACGACAGACGCCATTTTAATTGATCATAATCTACTCTCAGCCGGTGATCCACTAAAATGGCGTGCCATTGTAGAAGCGTATGTCCAACAGGGGACTGCTATAGCCTGATGATGATGATGATGAAGTCACCAGAAAATATTTGGTTAATAATAAAAGTATAATCCCTTGTTTTTGTTCTAGCTATTCAAACAAGTCTTAGAGCAAGGTCATCTTTTGTCGATCCATCTAGAGCTTACCTTGGTAACATGGTGAGCAGTGACAGTATCTCCGAACATGCGTGCAGGCGGGTGCGAGTGCGTGTGCGCTGAGGCTGATGGTGTTGTCTGTGCGTGCGCCATGGGAGCCGGTGGTGGCGCCTCTGAAGGTGTCTGCACGACACTCCATCGAGCAGGTGAACTTCTGGGAGAATTGTATAGAATTAGTATTGCTTTGTGAATCAGTTAGAATTTTTGTCAGGCGTAGGATGTTTTTTTTTTTGTAACTCTCGTCATGGTTATTATTCTTAGGCCATTACAACACAGTCCATTAATACTTGTAATAATTTCCTTCTTAAATCCATGTTATCTGAAAACGAAGGAATACTGATGAGGTATGCAGCTTTGATGTTATCCGTAACATTCCTGTGTAATTCCAAAGCCGGGCGCTGCGCACGCTTACTGCTGTTTACC
Source organism: Agrotis clavis (assembly GCA_954870645.1). Classification (NCBI taxonomy): domain Eukaryota; kingdom Metazoa; phylum Arthropoda; class Insecta; order Lepidoptera; family Noctuidae; genus Agrotis; species Agrotis clavis. The sequence continues at coordinate 16,429,742 of OX940920.1, forward strand.
ATACTACCACATTTAAGAGCGTGTACGCCAAATATTTCTCACAAACGTCCATATTTTTCATGACATGTGAAAATGACTGAACCAATTTTGATACGCCACGACGATAAATGACGATAGTTGGTGCAGTTGTTGAGCGATTGGATTGTTGCGCTGCGTGTCGCGGGTTGTTCCGGAGCAAGTATTTGTATGATCTACAAGTAGTTGTTCTGGGTCTAGGCGTTTATCTGTATGTGAGTTTGCATGTTTGTAAACGCACCCGCAATTTAGGAGAAATTCCTAGTGTGAGGCAAAGTTAAAAAAAAAAGTTTGTATAAATACACGCTCTTAAGCTAAGGAATCTAGAAAAAGGTACAAAACAAAGAACTCACTCAGTTTCAGCCATAGGAATCGGCTCAGTATAAGCGAGAGGGAACCAGCCAGCATGATGAGACCGCAGGTTCTCGCCATATTGCCATCCTTTAGTCCTTTCTCCAAGGAGGGCAAGAACATCTCCTTGTTGGAAGCTCAGTTGGTTGTCACCGGCAGCTGCGTAGGCGTATAGAGCTCGGGCCAATGGCGGGTCCCGTGTGGTGCAGGTCGGTGGGGCAAGAGATGATGGACGGGTTGCCGTGCGGGTGTCTGTCACTGCAGAAAAAAAAAACATTTTATTTTATGGACATGGACAGTTTTAGAGTACATGGTAAAAAAGAGTTCAGTAGAACAAAATTCCAAAAATGAAGCAAAATATGGTTTAGCGTCAGAACTTTTACGAGTTATAGACGTGATATTGAAACAGGATAGAGACAGTGGCGTTGTGCAGTTCATCCATTTGAAACAAGCACTAACCATGGTAAATATCTCATTTAAAAACTCATCAAAACCTACGAACCCATTGCTGAAAACGGCATTGAAATCGGACAATTCGTTTTAATATTATTGCACTAATATTGTAGCGCCCTCTAGAATATTGTGGCGCCCTCTAGTGAGTTACAGCCATGACACCCGTCTAAGAACATGAACTCATCGAACACAAACCCGTTACTGAAAACCGCATCAAAATCGGATCATTCGTTTAGAAGATAGGTGGGAACATTACTTTGCACAAACAAACATCTCTCACCCTAAACGCAGATACCTACTCCGTTCCGTTGCGTCGTAGGTAAAAATGGTGTAAATTGGAAAACAGCAATGAGTTCAGATAAAACGAATCCTACTGAAACTTTTAATGAAATGGACTCTACCTTGATCTTCATTATTTGAGCTGGCTTGAAGATTGAAGTCAGATTTGGCTCTCGATAATCCTTGAGCTGGTGATCCCAAGTCTCCAATAGACCTGACGTCGAGACATGAGGCATCCACTGATCTGGTTTTACGTAAAGCAGATCCAACTGAAGCTCGATCATCATCGTCACCAACACGTGGACTTGCGTAAACGTCCTCATCAGCCCAGAATGACACTTGCTGTGAACAAAAATCAAGTTATTTGATGAATCTAATTATATTTGAATGGATGTGTGTTGCTCAATTAGGTACGTCGGAACGGTTGAACGGGGATAGTTTATATCCCGGTATTTCGTTCCCTCTCAAATAACAATTTTTGAAACCCCGGACGTCACGCGGGAGGAAATTCCCGCGTGACGTCCCGGGTTTCAAAAATTGTTTGTTTGTTGTTTGTATTTTATTTTTTTGTATTTTCGACCAAAGAAATGTTTGTATCCTACAAACATTTCTTTGGTCGTAAAATACTTTCGAGCAGAAACTTCTGAACTAATACTAAAAGACACATATAATAATTTATAACCTGGATTAACCACCTACTTTTATCTGAATCCCGCACAGGCAAAGCCGTGGGCATAAGCTAAGTAGTTAAATACACAACATTATTTTTTGTTTATGCGAAACCCGATGCACCTGCCTAGTATTTTTGTGTAAAGAATCATGTTGTCCGTTCAAATACATGCTAATTTCGCGGCGGGGCTCGGTACCCCTGCTCAACCCACGCCTCCTGTGTCGTACATTCATTGATAATAGTTTGGCAATAAGTACCTAACCGTACAATGATTGTATAGTAATTAACTGGTGATAAAATTAATTAAAACATTTAAAAAATATATACAACATTATTTTTAGTATAATTATGCGAAACCTGAATATAGTTTGTTCAGAATCAGTAACTGATTCGATTCCAATAATTTTTACACCATGTTATATTTTTTATCAAAAATATTTTAATTAAATTTTATTACCAATTAATTACAATACAATCACCGTACGGTTAGGTACCTATTGCCAAACTATTATCACGAGTGTATAACACAGGAGACGCGGTTTACGCGGGTGTACCGCGAAATGAGCATGTTTTTGAACGGACAACCAGGGAATATACAAGCTTATAACTTTGTTATTTTTTATGATACGGTTTTAAAATTTTGTACATAGATTCTTTACACAAAAATATTGGACAGGTGTATCGGGTTTCGCATAAACAAAAAATAATGTTGTATATAACGTGCGGTGAAAAAATTATTGGAATTGATTCAGTTACTGATTCTGATCAAACTTTATTCAGGTTTCGCATATACTAAAAATAATCTTGTATATCTAGGAGTATATAGACATGACAGAAACTTCCAAGTGTTCAGATTCTGATCTGCAATTAAGTTAATGCTCAGTCTTGAGTCAGTCTGCAATTGAGTTCAGGGTTTTAAAAGCCATAAAGCTTTAACAGAATCAGATAAACACCCATAAAATATCTTATTTGTCAAAGGAACAGTAGAAGACACAATTCTTATTGAACCATTATGTAATTTAACAATATACTTTTCCGATTCTACTCGTCATTCTGTAGGTAAACGACCATTTAATCGGGCTGTATAGCCGGTAAGAGCCCATAAAATAATTTTACGTTAGTGGAGACAGATTTTTATGACGTCACTACGTGGGAAGGAATTGTGAAAATATTTTTCCGCTTGCTTTTTTATGTCGGTGGAGAGGAGAATTTTGGGAAGTACCTACCTAATGATGTTAAAATGTCAATTACCTCTCTGGCTATAGGTCTACTAATTGACGCATTAGAGGGTGGTAGAAGACGTCAAATAAAAAAAAAAAAAATATCAATTTGTTACACTCCCTGTATCTTGACTGCGATTTTAAAATTTAAATTCACATTACCAACTGCCGGCCACTGTAAGCCGCCATGCAAAAATTTGTTGTGTCAATTTCAATTTGAAATGCCAAGTGGTTATCGTGATGTGACTGATGGCCCCCATAAAAATAAACCAACAAATGAAAGTAATTAAAGTTGCAAATCATCTTTGCTTCATTTATTTCGAAAATAAAAGTAATATTTCATTTTCTTAGCGTTTTGACACTTTGCTTTTTCATAAAGTGAACCCACGAGGCACGTTTTAAAACCGAGACTTTAACGTCAAGTTGATTCAAGAGAAAAATTACCTACTTTGAATTAATAAACTGAAACTATTTACTGTTTAATCCTGAGGGGAGAGAAAATATATTTCTATTTCATTTCCCTCAATTTTGAAATAGTAATAAGTTTTGGAAATTAAAATTATTTAGTCAGCATTTTTTTTCTCAAACTTATTTATAAGCTTATTTCGTAGCAATGGTTTCAATTGAGTTTGATCTCAAACTTGCGCTAGTAGGCACTATAAACAAATGTTTTTTTTTTAATGATATTGTGACAATACTCTTAGTCTTCTCTACATATTTAACCGAGTCCCACCGCGTGTGTCTATCTGTATGACCACGATAAACTCCAGAAAGAACAAACGGATTTTCATACGGTTCACACCAAATCGTAACTTGAAAGTGAGTTTGACCAATTTAATGAATTTTGGTACAGAGAAAGAGAGGTCCTTATTCTGAAGACAGAGATAGATATAGATGAAAACATAGTTAAAGGAAAGGATTGAGTAAAGCTACCGACAAAACCTAGCATTGTTGTAATTTTTGAAGATCTCTTAAAAAATAATGCAGGATTAAGCTCCGAACTTAACCCTGCTAGTTGCTACCCTGCTACGCTTGCTAGTAGAATCATAGTATTATGGTCCCGTTTACCCTTTGAGCACGAAACCCCAAAAAGAACTTACCCTCATTCTGCTCACAAACATAGCTTCAACATTGGGAGGCAAGTACTCGCGGGTCCTGGATACTTCAAGCCACTCATCAAGTCCAGAGTTGTATGCAGCTGCACCTGCGGTGTGGTAGGCCAGCCAGTGTTTAGCCAGGGAGCATTGCCGTTCCAGCACGAAGCCGTAGCGACGACGCTCTTGTGTCATGGCCTGTAGGAGAGAAAGAGAAAAATAATATAAATTATTTATGATATTTTAGAAAAGGATGCATAGACATGGTTTGTCACGTGACTGACTGACTGACAATGTAATAATAACAGTCCTAAAAGATCGATATCGGCCACGGCAGCCAGTCGCAGCGGAGATTAACCATCTGCCCGGGATATAATATAGTGCATAGGTGTGTGCGCAGTCAAAGTTGCACTCTCTGTTCTTTCACTCTCATAGTCCGATGGAGAAAGATCAGGCGCAACACCTCCTAGGCGCGAGGGTATTATACCGCGAACTTTCAAACTCCGGGCTGCTATTGAGAAATTCTAATAGAAAAAACCCAATAGCACTTTTGCCCGACCTGGGAATTGAACCCAGAACCCCATGTCAGTTAATCAGCTCAGCAGTCAAGCTTGCGACCACGAGATCAACGAGGTACCAATTTGGCTGACAATATATTACATATCATCAGCCTATAATGTTCCCACTGCTGGGACACAGGCCTCCTCTCTGTGAGAGGGAGTGGGCCATAATCCACCACGCGGGCCCAATGCGGGTTGGTAGATGTCACATGTCTTCGAATTTTTGGTTCTAGGACATGCCGGTTTCCTCACGATGTTTTCCTTCACTGTTTTGAGAGCAGTGGTGATGAAATAAATTACACAAAATAATGCGCCTGGCGGGGTTCGAACCCACGACCTACAACTCGTAAGTCGGGACCAATACCACTGGGCCACCACTGCTCTCCAATATATTAAGCAACCAAATTTGAGAGGCAAGACAGATGGCAGAGATTTTCAAAACTTGTCGTTTTTCAACAAGATACGATTTTAAAACAGTATTGATATTCATGCTTAATCGTTATCACTGATATAATGTAACATGACAGTGTCCGAGCTTTCTACTGAACAAAACCCAACAAGAAGTTATAGCTTTTAGAATGTTCATGAAGGCTCCTCAATCAAGTTTGTCAAACGAATTGAGACAATGTTTATTATTGAGATATAAGTTTTAGGCTTATGTATTTAAAACTGGTTTTAGAAAACTTATTGTATGTAATCTACTACGATCAGCTATCATTTTTGGTCAACCAATCACAACAACTTTAATCAGACTGATTTAGTGACAATAGATAAACTGCGGGTCTCAATCGCCAAATTATCAATGTTGCTCATAAAAATGTTGCTAAGTTTTTCTTAATCAATACTCTATTGCTTGAATAATAGAATATAATTTCCATGTTACGATTTTTATTGCAATCAAAATTCGTAACGTAAGTTGATGAAGTGGCGATTTTAGACTCGCTGATTAAAGATTTATGTACTTCAGAAAACCATTGGACGAAGCACTATTATTTTAAAATTCAAATGAAAATACACTTCCTCTTTGTTTTCATAATAAGCTACAGTTATGCGCATTGAAAATATCAATATTACTAATTAAGTAGTCTACAGAAACGTTCGTAACATTTTTAATTAGATCATTACTGTCTGAAGCGGTCCTTAACTAGCAATTACAGACCTGTCCCGCAACCCAATGAATGAATAAAACTAACTGAATGTAGTTCTGTTAAGATCAATAAAAGTTGGGAGTATTGTTCGTTTCTCTTTGTACGGGTATTGTGGTGGGATACAATTCGACGTTTCGTTGATACACAGTACTTACGTTCTTCAGGCTTTGTTCACAGAACGCATCCAATTTGGTTTTCTCCTCTTCTAGTATCTGCATGTTCTGTAAAAATAGAACGTTTTCATTAAAAGTTTGGCGAATTATTTGTAATTGGATTATATTTTCTATTTTGTTGGGTGGGAAGGCTATTCTTGTTAGTAAGGTAAAGGGAGGTTATTTAGTGAGACAGACAACTCAGTGATAGTGTCTTAAAAGTCTCTCAAAACGTTACCTATGCATGCAGTAATGCGAAATGAAGTGTCACTATGTCTTGTCAACTTTAGTGGTGAACTAGTTGCATCATTTCGCATTACTGCATGCATAGGTAACGTTTTGAGCGACTTTTAAGACTCTATCACTGAGTTGCCTGTCTCACCAAATAACCTCTTTTTACCCTACTTATACGAAATAGAATACATTATATTTATTTGAAATAAAGAATACTAATTTTTTTTTTTATTAGTCGGGTGCGTTAATTTAAGGGTCATTTCATAATATTTTTTATTAGTCTGGTGCGTAAAATTAGACTTGGACTTAAATGTAAAAAGATTCTTGTATTTTCGTCCGCACTTGTGCTAGGGAGTCTGAATGTTTTTGACCGAAAGGCCGAGCAGTGAGAGTAATATAATTAATTTGATCGCGCCAGACTCTATTACCAAAACTATTATTTACCAAAACGAGTTCACTATTTATCAAAATGCCTAACACAATAGGACGAGTCCAAACATATTATTATACTGCACCGTATTTTATGTTTACACACGAGAATTTATTTATGCGAAGTATTATTGTGCCTATTACGTGAAAATATGTCACAGTGAAGTCATTGTGGAAATGCTATATGTACTGATATTCCTCTAGTTTCAATAAGTGTGTTTTGAATAATACATGCAATTCTAGTTTCCTATTACCATTGAATGAGCATATGGGTAGAATTTAAATCTAATACTCTCAACAAATTTAGAATGGTCACACTTTACATAGCGGACAAAATAGGACCTATGTCGAGTGAATATGAAATTCGAATTCGAAAATTTTAATAACGAACAAGTGACGGGGGCGGAGCCATTCTTATACCTATAGGTACGATGCTGCATTTGAGGTATTTCCCATCTGAGCAACTATTTTGAGGGCACCTATGTTTAGAGTAACTTTAATAAATTCCCGTCTCAGCACTTATCAATATTTTGAAATGTTACTGAATCGGGGACGAAAAATAATACAGTTTAAGGAAAATGACGAGTTCAAATGTTCGTCCCTAAGACGACCCATCGACCAAGCTATTACCAATTATATATTCTGTACAAAAACAACAATCTATCTCTTACCTTCATCTCTTTATCCATTGCTGTTCCGACTTTGGTGACATTAGGCTTCTTCTTTCGTTGTTTTTTAATAGTCGCAGCAGCCTTACTGTAGCTCTCTGACCTTAGCTTATGTTGTTGTAAAAACCTCTTTTGTTCCGACTGCAACAAAAAAGATTTTTAAATTAAGATTTGAAAAAAGTAAAAAAACCAATCATTCGAATTTTGAATACATGCTTCATAAACATAGTTTCCGAACACACTGTCGAGTTTTATGAAGTCCTGGTACGGAATTTTGTGATGAAAAGAACAATACCGTAGTTTTTTGTGTTCGAGTTTTTGAGTGTCAATCGAAATACTGTACTGTCTAGTGAGTCTAGCTCGAAGTCAATAAAATACGAGAAGTTCTTGTTTTGAAACTAGATTCGAATTCCGTTGAAACGATAGACAAGGGAACCGTTATTGCTTCTCCTTTAATATTTGGTATTTTTGGAGATATTGCCATTGTCCAATGTCCAGTCCATACGGATTTTACTTTACATAAATTATGTCATGACAAAATGTTAACTAGATGCCTAGTTTTTTTTTGCCGTAAGCTATCAATATGGTTACCTTGAAATTTAAATGATTCGTCGTAGTTTTTTTTTCACACAATTCTCAGGATAGCCAACGTAACAACTAGCGGTAAATAAAATGAAAGGACAGCAACCACAGCTCGTGGCGAACAAACAAACTACGCCATTTGTAAAAATATACGAACTGTTTGGTGCCTACCTCTGAAACTTTTTTAATAGAAAGTCTTATCTCACGGGCGCTATTAAGCTTATTTGAACTAGGGACCTTATTTCCTTTATCCGGTAAACAATCCCTTGAAACTTGGAACTATTCACATAAAACATTATGAAAGAAAAAATCGTTATTGACTGACCTGTACTACTTTTGTATCTTTCTCGAGATTAGTTTCCAAGGGTACCAGTAGATCTACGTAAAATGCCTTCAGCTGAAACAAACAAATAACTTGCAGATTATTGGGTGGAGACATTTAGGTCGCATCGTAACCAAAGCGATCGTCACACGAATACGCGACTTTCTCAATTTGTTCGGCGAACTTGAACGCGTGGTTGTAGACCTCAACACGTTCAAGTTCCTGTGTGCCTTTTCATTTTTTCGAACAAATGAGTGATATACAGGGTTATTTTTAAAACATTAACAACATTTAATGGGCTGATAGTATTTATGGTTATAAAAGCTTTTATTAAGTACGAAAACAACTCTAAAAAAATCTGGTGTTTCATACAAAATGGAATATGCATATTTCTCTTGACAATATACGCAACAGCTGAATTATTTTTGATCTTTACTTCCAGAGTTGGTTTCATAGTGTAGAGTTTCATAGAGTTTTTTAAAACCATAAGTTCATTCAGCCCATGAAATGTTGTTACTGTTTTACTTGTAACCCTGTACCTATGTGAACTTGACTACGCCATTTTAGTTCTACAGATAGATTTAGTTAGGACATAGAATTGGATAGTTTCTATTATAAGCACAAAGACAAACATATAACTATAAACAGTATGCTTGTCTTTCCTGTTAGTTTTCCTTATAAATGGAACTTACGATATTCATTTGTTGATCTTGTATTTCTCGGTACACCTCGACGACTTTCATTAGGGCAGTTCCTGAAAATTATCGTTAAGCTTTAGACCGTTAATTGAATGTTTTCTTTGGGGTATATTTACATTGGTGAAGTTGATGAGTTTTATTGTATTTTTAGGGAAAACTGTTGTACTAAACTTAGGAGAGACGTAACTGGTTTATATTGACACCGATAATTACAAAAAATAAATACAAGACGGACATAATCACAATTCTTTCTAAAGTATTTTTATTTTTGTTAAACTGCTCTATCCCACTCCCACGCAACGGCCTCTCTCATAGATATATGTGGCCTCTCTCCACGCCATCCATTTTTCGTGAGCCCGTACGTCTTTCTTTCAGTTTGCATGAAACCTATGGATTTTGTTCCGTCATCTCCTTCGCCTTCGTGGTTTATCTCAGGATAACAGTTTTGAGCTGTTCCGGCTCACAGCTTGTTGTTAAACCGTTTAATTTAAATGTAATTGTAGGTTAATGTTTGTAAGAGCGTCTGCTTCCAAAGCAACCTCATTTGAACCAACCTCATTATTGGAACACATACCCTGTGTCAGGTGCTCGTCCCCTCGCGTGCCTACCAGTCAAATCATCCAATATTACATACATAATACATTCCATACCTATATCGGCGCATCCTCCCCATGTGCCCTGTTGTGCCTGCCTGCCGAGCTTTCCCACTGCATCCACATACAACCTCGATGCCGCGGCCGCACCTGTGCAAAGAAAAAAGTTTGATAAAGCCATTTGTATGGTTCTGATGTACTCTGCCTTCGCCCCATTTGAATCGAACATGGTTTAATGAAAACGTGCCAATCGCCGATACATTTGTGAATGAAGGAAAAATGTTGCATGCATCAGAGGTGCTCATTGTTTTGTGCAAGCCTTTAAAATTGATTAAGGGAAATGGTGGAAATTCTATTAGGGTTTGAACCAGACTTTTAAATCAAATGAAAAATTGTTTTTGTTAATATGTATTCCGTAGAGAGAATGTCGGAAGACTATTTCGGCAATATTGCACAATAAGATCGATATTAAATCAATTTAAATCTGTCTAGTGCCACGAATTTAGATAAATAACCCGCGAAATTCATTCCATAAACTAGTTTAATTTCGCCATTTTTACATAAATCGGACATTACGTCGGTAACAGTCCAATTTTATGTACGTCATGCACACATTATGCTACTTTTAGTGAATTTTAATAAAATACTAATCGATAAAATAAAAAAGCAGAAAACATGAACTGGATCGCGGTTGTCGATTCGATAATAATATTCCTCGGATATAAGTGTATCGATCTATAAAACATGATATAATGCAAGTATAGAGTGTTGTGCCGCCACAGCACATTATCTAAGCAGTGAAAGTACTTATCCATTATTATTAAATTACAGCTTTAAGCCACTTAGCATGTAGTACCATTTTATTCTTTTTTTTCTTACGTAAATCGGATTTACAATTCGAATATGATTGATCATATTTTTTTTTTTAAAGTGATGTAAAGATGGCCAGTCATTGGTGGTTGTCATTCAGTTGATGAACGTTTAAGTAGGTTAATGACCTGTAGTTACGTAAATAAGTCTTAACAGTAATTAAGATTCTTGTAATAATCTGTAGGTATATGTAAGTTTGCAAAATGCTTAGGGAGAGGACTCTGTACTGAGTAATAATGACTTCTACGCAATATTATCTAACTAAAGTAAAATGTCTATAGTCTATGGTCTTCGCCTGACAATATGATTCTCTTATCTTTTCCCGTGTGGGTTGTTGAAAAGGGATTATGTGTGGAAAGGCACTGTTCTCCGATGGTAACTCACTGAGATATCAATGACATAGGTACGGCTGCTTAGTGCTTACATAATCTGTTACGACCAAAAAGTGTAAACGAGCATTTAAAAGAACTGAAACAGGGTCAGCTGTTGATTTACCATAAAAGCAAAAAAATGTTCGTGCATTAGAATAATTTAAACAGACAAGTACTTGTATCTAGCACAAGTCAACGGCAAGTACGGTTAAATACCCAAAACTTGTTGTTCTATAACTGTTTGAGGAGTTCCAACTACATTTTTTCGTCCTTTCAAGTCAAAATATTCAGGCCAGATTAAAACAGGCTGATAGCATTCAACGAGCCTTTAAAGTGCCATAAAATGTTAAGTGCTTCGAGAATATTTCCAATCGAGTGTTTTAGGTGAAATTAAATTTTAATTATTCATTTTAGTTAATGAAAGTGAAGTAAGTCATTATGCCCAAAATGTAATAAAATGATGATGAACGCGAATACAGAGTCCGATGTTTAAATTTCAATTATGCAGTTTCTATTGCGCCCCCATGTTGGATCCTTTGATTTATTAAGGAAAGTTAAGGGAAAAGGAACAAGGAGGACAAAGTTCAGCTAATAAATAAACAGGTCACTCATTACCCACATAGAGAGAGATAAAACAAAATTTACCGCAAAACATCAAAATAAAACACATACATGGAGGCCTCTGGAGCCATACATCGCGGGAATGCCCAAGTTTATTGCTGCTAGTTCTGGCTATAATACTCTAGATAAGCCAGCAGAGACAATTTGGCACAAACCACGCCCCAGTTCCGTAGCCAAGCAAGCGGGGAACACCGAGGTTTTGCATATAGATGCGCCCATTTGGCTTACACTACATAAATTAATTGTACACGTTTCACTGAATACGCGTCAACAGAGATTTACGAGACGCTGGGACGGTTTCACTTTCTTATTGATGTAGCTAATTGTGTGTGTCTCGCCGGGTCTAGTGTATGCTAATTTCTATATTATCATACAAAGGTTCTGACGGAGTCTGACTTTTACTTAATCCGTATCTGAGGGTCTAATCTTTAAGCATTATTATTTGATTTTGACGTTAGTTTCGATCGTATATTTGTATCCGTACCCGTGTCTTCGTCTACGGACTTAAGCTATTGTCAAACAGACAGGCGTGACGAACGCGAAGCGAGGCGTTTTTGTTTGTAATGTATGGAATCGTTTGAAGCCTGTCACATAGAGTATCGGATCGCTTTCGCATTTTTATATGACATGATTCGGTTCGGTTCGCTATCGCCTGTCTGTTTGACAAAGGCCTTAGACAGTAGACCCCCTACAGCTAGAGTAACTTCAAGTTTAGAAGCTACTTTGGTCATTGGTTTACTTTTAGATAATCTATTTTCAGCCTTTTGAGAAATATCTCTAGGACTTTTCCATCGGCGGAAACATTCATCAGTATAATCTTAAAACCAGATTTTTACAATAAGTTCTAATTAGTGAACAACGCCAATGTGATTAAATCTGACTTAATCACCACTTACGACGCATGGGAAGATCTTATATCTTATTCTTAGTACCTAGCACCACTAACATGCCTACAATTACGTACTAGTGTAAATTATATAGCTTTGATTAGCATACAAGCGTTGAGTGAGCCACGCAACCTGTTTATGATGGTCACTATTTACTATGAAATTCTAGAAGCTTATTGCCCACTTGAGTAGTTACCTACTCGTCGACATATTCAAAAAGTACATAGTGAACGCGCTCGTGAATATTTAATGATGTTTTGCTCAGAATTTAATTTAATAAAAAGGTGATGTGATAAAAAGGTACTTACCGTGTAAAGCCTTTAAGTAGGCTTTTCCCGCCGTTATCATCTGGCGAGCACCTGGATTAAATTTGTCCAGGATGTTCTGAAACAACAAAAAATAACATTCAGAAAACGTTGAATGAGTGAAGAGAATATTGAATAATGTTTGAATGGCGAAAGTTTATTTTGTGGGTTAGGCTGAGTTTCGACTGTCTAACTAAATTATTGTCATTGTTGTCTCCTGTCGTTTAAACACACCTTTAAATGTTGCCGTTAAAAGCTTATGTGTAGCTGGTAAGTAGTAATTTTGGTCATAAATGAATGGAAAATTGCTGCGTTGCAATTTCAAAACAATTCTTGTATAGACGAGTATCTAAAATAGGCACCTACATCTAAATGTTAGCTACACTAAGCAGTCAAGACGAAGGTTTTCTTGATATAAGCAGTCGATTGCCAGACTTCTTAAATTTTAGCAACTGCATTTTTAAGAACAGTTACACAACGTTCTAGGTGAATCTACGACAAACGAGCCTTAAAACAGCAATTAATTTATCGAATCAATAAAAAAATAGCAGTTGACGGCGACTGGCACTTTATTATCATAAATTACATAACAAAATCAAATCAATCAATTTATTGCTACGCAAGCGAAAGTGTGTAGCATTTCTTAGAAGTATCAGGTTACGAAGCGGCCATCTTACTATTATTGTGTCATGTTCGTTTATTCATTTTCATATACCTATGCATATTTAAGACATTACATGTAATTATGTATATTTTTCTAAATAAATCATTGTAAACTTACTTAATTTAAGTACTCGTATAAATGCGAAATTGTATTATGTATATGTAGATGGATGAATGTTTGGTACTCAATCACACCAGAATAACTAAAGAAATCTGGATAAAGGGGCAGAGATAGATTAAGGTTTGGAGTATACTGCCACTAGAGCAAAGTCGCAATCTGACTTCCATTCATATGCATTGGAAAATGAGGTCTTAGACCGTAAATAGACTTTGGTGCTGGAATGTGGCCTTCAAGGATGCTGCAGCGGTTTGCGGCCTCGATGCCGAGGTGTGGCAGCGACGACATTCCTTTGCAAAATACTGCTTTACGCCACTTCTCTGAAAGCGTTGAACACGTATAAAAATCACAAGTACTTTTGCATGTTGCGCACGAATGAGAACTGCTATCTTTAACATACAAACGGCCAGTGTGCCACTTACGTTTTAAAAATAAAATACAACTTGTTCACGATTCCAAAAATAAAAAAAGTAAAACGCTTTTCGTAAAGGATTCTCTTTTAATTTAAATATGGATTTTATTGGAACATGATGCATATTAATTCAAACAGATGTAGTTAGTATTTTGTTTTAGATATTTTAAATTTAATACAAACTTCTAATTTACCTTTGATACGCTCCATTTTGAATTCAGCTTCAAAATGCTGAACAACGCAAACTCAAGGGATCTCATATATTAGAATCAACTCCAGCTTTGTACAGTAGCGATGTTGAAATTTAGCTCACACGAATAGCGACAGATTGTTATTTATTTGCTCCTTTTCTGAGCAAAATTGCTTATAAGCCCAAAAAAGAGTTCCACTAAATCCCTCCGAATACATTGTGCTCGTTGTTTAATTTAGCAACAAAATGTCTCTTCGACGTATCCTATCTAAGTCGATACGATATACGAGGCGAGAAACAGGCCTAAGCTTTTATGTCCTACGGATCCTCTGAGATAACAGAATCGAGTAATGTAGGAGAAAACAAAATACTGGTGACGTGCAAACAGTGAGTCGATTTTCGAATACTCGAGTTGTACACACTGAAGCAAATGATTCCACCCGGTGTGTTTCAGAAAGCTAATACAATCTTCATACGGTTTTGGAGTTATGCCACATTAGTAAGACCGCGTTTCTTCGGCATTGTGCTTTTGTAATAAGGATAATGTCACTTCGTTTCGTATAGTGTCAGCATTAGAAACCTGTTAGAGAAATCGTGTGAAATACTACTTGCCATAGTGTGTTCGAGTACGTGCTAAAGAATTTAAAAGTATCGATGATTTTTGCTTAGTTTTCTCAAATGTAAGTGTTAATTTGTTTTATCACGTTGCCGTTGGCGAGAAAAATATTAATTTTCTCACTGGTTTTTAACTTCACTGACATTGTTTCTAATAATTTAATATTTCTTTGGTATTTCAAGAAAATAGTTAAGCAATCTTGTGGTAAAACCATTTCCTTCTTCAGCAAGCTAAAACAAAGCTATCTTCCCCGCATAACATATTAATTTAAGCGTAAGCGTTCCTTTATACGCGTTTATATACGCATAGCGCAGCGACCCCAACGTTAAAGATTCTCCATCGTAAGCATGTTAGGGTATAAGTAAGTGCGTAGAACAGAAAATGGCCGCGTATCCCGGGCTGGCCCGTCCTAATCCCCAGGTTATTGCCACATTACAAAAAGCCAATGCATTTTCCCATCTCCTCCAATATCGGTAGGCTGTGGGTCTTACTACGTGCTAATGTGTTTTACGATGGGCAGACTCAAATTTTTTATGCTGTATATTTCCTCTATGGGTGTTTATGTTTAATTTATTTTGTTATATTGTGTGAGGTGCGTCCAAATTATAGAGTTTAGATGAAAGCAAATTAAGAGAAAAAATGTTTTTATGGTTTTGTTTGTATAATTATTGTATAATCACTGTTGCGACATACTCATGCGTGCGTTTATGAATAGAATATTAATTTGAATACGATTTTGGAAACGCCATTGTTTTGGTAATTAAAATGCATCATAATATTGTTGTAGGCGGTATATATTTACATAAGCAGCGCACCTTAAAATATGATATCTGTTGTTAGGAATTTCAGCCAATTTATCCTCGTAGGTACAGTTAAATATAAACCGAGTAGAATGAATACTTAAGAAGACCTTGGAGTTGTGTAAGAAGTCCCGAGCAAAAAAACTAGTTCAAATGAATGGCTTTAAAGCGAGGAATCAGCTTAGTTACGAGTGCAATTATTATTTAAACGCTGCCTGACTCATTCAATCGTGATCATTCAATCGTGCACTGATGTAATATGTTTTGATACAGTCCACAACAAATAAAGAATAGACCACTATTAAATTTTTTAAATTCCAAACCATGAAATGTATGTTTGCAAGGAGCTGTAATATTTGTCCGCGACCCAACGGATCCTCACCGTTCACACCTTTACTCTCGACTTACATTTCTTATTAAATGGTATTTCAACGGTAAAATCTTTCTCGGAACATTCCATAATATTGCCACGTTTACTGTTTGTTATAAGGGCAATCTTGGCACTTAATACCTAGTGCCTACGTGTTACCGTGTAAGTACTACCTTTTATATCGTCATAACTTGTAATGGATCGCTCACGGTTTATGCGTCATGTGGTTACCGATGTCATTAGTACGATGCTCAGACTACTTGAGCTTTTCATTGCAAAAACTATAAATATCGGGGTTCACAATATGGGTTGCCGGGTCACCGCTTTCGAGAACCATCAAAGCGTTTCTCTTCAATTCAGACCCGCATGGAAATGTACAGAATATTGATTGACTCCTACTTATAAGTACCTTCATCCTCAAAACGATGTTAAGCCGTGGGGCGTCTATCGCAATATAAACACTTAACGTTTTAAATAAGTTATCTGTCCCCATCTTCACGGTCGTTCAATACACGACTATGACTGAAATATATGGCTTCTCGGTTGGGGCGGGCGGGAAGCAATTTTTCACCGGATTCAGACGTACCTTTTTAAAATACCGAACAGGCTACGTAGGTAGGCGCGCTTATTGCTCGCGTCGAGAGCGTAAATCTTGAGGGAGATTCGTACACGGAAGACGGCCAAGGGTGAAAAATAGATTCGCACTTAGAAAAATTAAGCAACTCGCGAAGGGGGAACGATAGAAATATTTCGGGACTATAATTTATAGAACACGGTGTATTTTTGGCCGTGAAACAGTAATTGAATTCAGAAAACGTGGGAAATATTTCTTCTTACACAATCACACCCAGATTTGGGTTAGATAAAATATGAGGTCCTTAGCAAAGCCTGGAGGTCATTTATCACTACCAAATCTCTTTGAGACATCACGTCCGTCACAAAAATATGACGTATCCCTTGACATAGGTAGGTAAAATACGCATGTGATATTGTATCGTGAGCTAGCTATTCTAACGTAATACTGTGACTTTATCCCATCTTCTTTATTTGTCGGGCACGTAGCTCACGACATTTGCTACAAAATTGCTTGGGGTGGACTTCGTGACGCTACTGGCTTTCGTACCCTTTTCGGGCCTAATGTCCCACGCACACGTCCGATATATTTTTTTACTATCTACCGATAGTATTGGCCATTGAAATTCATACGGTACGGTACGTAATTTTACGATAGATGAGTAAGTCAAATCAATTTTCTGTGGTATTCCTACTGGTAAACTTTTTATTAGATAACCGTATAACGAAACTAAGTTATTATAAACAGGTTTAATTTGCTGTATTTTAAGAATTTTAAATGTTCTTTATCTGTAACTAACATGAACTGGAATTTTAAAAGTCCTACCCAAGCAAAGCTGTATTTCGGTACCAGCCTAGTATCTTTTAATTAAATGCTAACTTGCACAATTATTGAAATTTCAATAACCATACCGCAATATTCCTAATTAATTTCACGTACACTAATTTAATTGCAATTAATGCGTCAAAATGTGCATCGAAAAAGCCGAATTAGATCTGGAAACGAGAAATAATTTTAACCATTTTACTTTACAAACAATCCCCAGTAGATCTACATTAGTCATACGTGCATAAATTAAATTAAATTTCATAATTCACATGAGCAACGTTGCGGAATACTTTATGAATTTAATTACTAAACTTTGATGACGTGCTTCTCTCTGGTGTCTGATTTTTAATCGTTTTACGTGCTGACTGTGATTTGGGTTTTATTTTAGGATAATTTTAATATTTTATAATGTTTTATTTACGTAAGAATATAGGTATTGCAATGACTGGCTGACATCATGACTTGTGTCAACACAATTGTGAAGCTTGCACTCAAATAAAATATCACATTTTTCTCATACATCTCAAATCCCCCTACTCGCAAGTAATTACAAGTCTCTTTAAAGTCAAACTACGACAGCATTACCTGACAATAAAGACGAGACGAGCGACATGTACGAAGCTCCCGGTAATCTCAGGGTTTAAATCTTTTATAAAATGTTTGGGTACACAAACATGCAAGTTGTACGACAACCGGCGGGATGTTTGCACAGAACACTTGTTGCCACTCTATACAGGGATGACTATGTTGTTTACAACATGCCTGCAGGCGAAGTTTATCCTTAAAAATAAAAAAAAGATCAACAAACTTTTTACTGAGCTTCTACTTCTAAGCTGTCTGCAAAAGTTAACTTGCCAGATTCGCTACGTACGGAAAGCAAATTTAGGAAACACGAAGTTTTTATGTGACTGAGTGTGTTGGTACTTGTACACTGTACAAGTTTTAAGTACCTGCTTCAAATCATTACCATCTACATATCCGAGAAGGTATGTTTACGACATTTTTTTTAAGGCATGTATTTAATGCGGCAACTAAGTATAATGAATAAATGTTGAAAAAAAAATAGAGTGGGTACCAAACATAATGGGTTGGCAGCTAATAAGGAGTATCGTAGTAAGTAAAAGATGGCATATTAATATATCAGTTATAAGCTCCGTTTTAATTTAAACTAGCATCAAGTTTTTCTTTTGGGAACTGAATTAGTATCTAAGCGAAAACTTAATGATGAAAATAAAATAGAAAATGGGCATACATAAATAATACAAATCAGATTCTATTTAAAATTGTTTGTATGAAGAATAAATATAAACTAGCTTAAAATTGTGTGACTTTTAATAGCTTTGAATCAGTACCACCTGCCAGAATGCTCGACGGAGCCCCGCTTCGCGGGGCTCCTATTTCTGCGTGCAAGGTTTAAAGTAACCTAACACGAAGGTGATGGCGGGGTCTTTCAGACCCCGCCATCACCTTCGAACCTAACCTGTCCGTGTCGGGATGCCCCAAGTCCCGAGCTCGTTTCATTCGCTCTTGCATCCTAGGTCAAATAACTGATACCTGTCATGCTGGCTCACAAAATAAACAAAACTAAACACTAACGTGTTAGTTGCACACATTACCGGCGAATGCCACCCTACTAACATTATTAGTCGCCAAGTCATTATATACAGCTCCTCGCCTAATATTTCAATTGACTGGTATAGTTTATTTGCTACCTAAACGCAGCTGCTAGTTTTTAGTTTTTATAACACCCTTAATTTTGAACCATAAATAATATAATAGTCGCGAAAATATTTAATCCCTGGCAAGTTATTTTATTTGTTGCAAACATTTAGTCGACTTTTAAGTTATTAGTCACTCGGAAAATAATAAGCTTTTTTTTAATAACATAAAACTGCAGATAACAAAACTGTAGCAAAACTGCACCAACTCTTTACAGTTCCAATAAAGTTAAATTAATTAAGTGTCTTCCTGCCGTCCCCCCAGAGTTTGCTAATTCTTTCCAGGAGTTTTAAAATTGATTGCAATCGGACTGATAACTGTTAAATTCCAATCTAAGCTCCACCTTTACCCCAGACGGTGGAGTTCTTAACGTAATCACGGCCGTGCAATTTGTTACGGATTCAACAATGCACCTCTTAAGTTCTTTGCTGGGACAAAATAAAAGAGTTCCTTTAAGTTCGCTAAATGAAGTCGACTACAAAAGGCGGAGCCCGGCGTAATTCAAATGAACGCAGGCGGTCGCCGCTGCTCGCTTTGATTCCGTACTTTTGAAAAGTTTAATTTTTACCAAGTTTCACTAGCAGGACTTTGCAAATACTTTTAAATCTCGTTCGAACTCCAACATCTGACTCAATGGTTTTACCTAAAGGGCTGCGAATGTTGATGCTATTCATTAATCTTTCAATGTCTAATTCGTTAATGGCGAAGTTTTTTGGACTGTGTAAAAAAGGAGCTAAAATGTTCATTGTGAAAAAGTCGCTGGTCAAACAAAAACGGTGATTGATTATAATGACGGATACTATTTAATGATGTTGTACATTGTGCTGTGTGATACAGCCTTAGATTGTACGGCAAGGTCGACATCTAAGCAGTTAATATTTATTATTTATGTATGGAAACCTTTCTTGTGTGTACTCGAACGTTAGACTCCATTGTTTGTCGTCATTATTATGTAGATCTATTTGTTACCATTCACTGTCGTTTAGTAAGACAATTAGAACAAACACAAGGTCGGGCTCATGCCAAATTGGCTTTATAGCTCGTATAGGCGTCGTTTTGTTAATAAAACATTAGCTTGTCACGACATGAACTTGAATTATAGAAAGTCTTAGGTTAATGATGCTGAAAAGTTTTCAAAAGATTTATTTAGTTTTATCGTTCTATGCGTGACTTTGCGAAGTGGTAGCGGGATGAATTTTAATAAGTTGATTCTCACTAAGTAGGTGGAAACTGGTTACAGTAAAGTTGTAAAACTCTTTACTTAAGTTTTATAGCAACTTTGGAAGATTTACTACAGACACTGGGTTTATGTTCCTAACACATTTTATTTCCACGACGTGAAAAGTATTTTTGGCAGTATTTTTAGCACCCATCCGAACACTAAAAGCTGACCTAAGATTTCCGACAGGGGTTGCCAGATGATGAAATACTTATCCATCGTTCATTCACTTAAATATTTTAATTCGATTTATATTCTCATTCATTATGTCTGAATCTCCACTTCTTCTATATTCCGTTAGCTACAACTACATCACTTCCTCGTCATCGTTGGTCTCAGGGTTGGGGCACTTAGTATCTTTTGATCTGCATGATTTGATTAAAGATAATACTATATTTTCTGCTCGTACACACCGTCGCTTGAAAGAATAAGATTTTTGGAAGGATTAAAGTAAGCTTGAGCTAGTACTAAATATAATATTAATAGCTCAAGATCAAAGTCAGATAAAGAATAGCTCAAAACCAGATCGAAGCCTGAGTACGTACTGAACGTTTTACACCATTCCAAGACAAGTTTATCTACAAACAGATCCTGTATCTATGTGAGAATCCGCAAACACACATTACATCAGGCTATGATTTCTGAAAGGTAAACAGAGTTGCAATTAGTACTACAGCCGAAGCACCACCTACTTGCCAACCCGCAATGTCTATTTGCAAATACAACAAGCTTTCTCTCGGTAGACTTACTTATTAAAGTTTGAAGGGTGAATAGCGGTTCATATGTTGTAAGATTTCCTTTTTGGTACAATTAATTTTCAGTGGGTAACTTTCAAAGTACGAGTAAGTATGATTGTGCAGTAATTTTTTATTTTTTTAGCCTTTATTGTGTCATACGGCTGGGCAACGTCCTTCCAGGCTTTTATCCTGTGCCTCCTCGAAACCTCGTCGTACGAGTCCAGGGCCTGCAATAGTGTCAGATTGCATCTATTGATTTCATAATTTTTGGTAATCTAATAATACAGGGACTTCATTATGACTTCCACCCATAACTTAAACTCAATTTTTTAAAACTTTTGTTTAAAAATTTATGTTCTAGACTAACCGGTAAACCGTTAGTATTGCGTTGTGTGTCATTTAAGTTGATCAGATTGTAGGTTCGCAGGAGTTCGAATTTCTTCTGGGTGAGCTCACACTATCTCTGGCCTCACCTTTGCTTCTGGGCTTTGGGACCACTTTAAATAAAATAATAATATATTGGTTACCTTCAATGTGTTGTTCCTATCACACACGTTTTCTAATACCTTCCAGTCATACCTGTCGCACTGATTCATCCGTGACCCAACATGCAGATCTTCATTTCAAAAGAAGACGTTAATGTACATAAGTAGTCCCTTCGCTCGTAAATTGCGACATCTTGTCGAGTTAAGAAATCGAATGGCAGTTTAACAACCATATTTCTGAAGGCTTTAATAACTTAATAAGTCTATAAAATTGCAAAACATCAACAGGAAAGCAGGCGTTCAATATTTTACTAAGATTTATCTGTGCTTAGATTAGAACTTACATCTAACAGCCTTTTACAAAACAAGGTTTAAGTTTAGATACAGTTTTAATTCATCCAACCAATTTTGAATTTCGGAATGTATGTGTTTTATACCACATTAGTGCCGTGACCCCCCGTGAACAGGCGCGAACGAGAATGTGGATGGTTTTCGCGGGGTTCACGGGCATTCGCGCCTGTTCCCCGATCAGTGTCGGTATTTTGTCCCGCGACAAAGGGTTCGCGCCTCCTTCGCGCGGCGTTCGTTCACGCGTACCCATCCACATTCACGACCCCGTGAATTTAATTAATTAATTATTATTTTTTAATGTAATTCTTATAACTGTTTCTTCAAAGAAAGTCTGAAATGAATATTAATAAATACAGTTTTAATCATATTCCTACAAAGTAAATTCAGCAAACAAAGTTATTTCAGCAGCAGCTTCTACATCCATTTCGCGGCAGGTTTCACGAACGACTGAGAGCATCCCGATAATGTGGAGGGCACGACTTGTGCCGAGAATTCACGGCGAGAATTCGCGGCGTGAATTCACGGCACTAATGTGGAGCCGCCATAAAGAAAAATAAACCCAAACCTGTTGTCAATTTTGTAGACAGACGTATCTAACTATCCTAGAGAACAGTCCTAACGTTTCGATTTTAGAACGACGAATGAAGACGTCAAAGTTTATGTTAGTTGTGAATATGATATTAATTCAATCAAATGCAATCCCGATGTTAAAAGTTATGTTTAGATTCTTGGTCAACAAGTTCTACATATTTATTCATGCAAGTTTCTATGCCAGTTAAACGCAGATTTATCGTTAAATCATAAGATATACATCATCGTGTCGTCATTAGGAATAAATCCAGTGAACGAGTATTAACTGCCGCATTCCTTTTGGAAGTGCGCAGTGCAACCGCTTGTTTGCGCAATGTATGGTGTTGAAACCGCGGAATAGGAAAATTATATGTATGAAATATCTAAGAGAGCTTATGCGAACAATATCTTATTTCCTATGACACAATAATTGTGTAAGAATGTGTGAGTGCATTCACCTTCGTCAAAAAAAGTTGAGCAACTTTTTCGTTTAAAAACTTATTTCTGTCCAGCCAGCAAGATGGAACACTTTTAGGTGGCCAGCCATATTATTGTTTCTTAAGAGGCCTTAAGTTACCGAAGGTTAGCCTTGAACTAGAACATTTTTCCTAGTCCTTTGCAAGATGGGACTAGTTATAGCGCCACTCGTTCATACATAACAGACATTCCCGTCCACAATTTTTAGCAGCGCATACATATTATTAGGTACGTTACGCAAAGTTTGTAAGTACTTTGAATGAAAGGCTTTACTCGCACTGTTCCTCCGAAGTACGAACTGAAACTTTTGTTTATGCGAGTGTGGAACTCACACTTTTTCCCAACGAGGGTGGGCAGTGTTTTCACCCACATTAGCAACATATGCGGATTATTTATTACTTGTACACAACGAATTTATAAACGTACGGGTAGTTCGGGAATTTATGGGAAAGGTAACTTTATACAGTTCGTTCACAAATTATAATTACTTTAGGTTCTGTTTTTAGAGTTATATTCTGTACCTGCTCTAACAATATTAACTTTAGCGGGCGGAAAATTTGTGTTTTCATTATTGGTTTTGATAACAAGCAGACTAACACTTATCCCTTACATTATTTAGCTTACATGGACTAAAATACACAAGTACACTATGTAAATGTTGAAAACAAATAAGGTCGCGACACCCTGAACGCTTAATGAAATATTTGCTCTGACACCAATGTCCAAACACTGGACAAATAAAAACAATACATTTAAGCTTAATGACAAACTCATGTCGCTTTATTAAAAAATATGTAGCCATATTTGATGCAATGTAATATTTCTTTTTAGGACATTTTCTCCACCTGCCCTGTCAGGTATTGCTTTGCTTACGTATTGGATATAAATCGACGAACAATGCAAGGCCTTTCCAATAATAAGTATGTTGCCGTGCCCTAACCGGGCTTCATGTTGAAACTTATTTACTTCTGTAACACCTATGTACACATGAATGCAATAAAGAATTTGAGTTTGAGTTTGAATAAATGAAAGTAGCTACATGTCCTTAAGCGAAAATATCTGATTTATAACAAAAAGGGGACGGTTTGTTCCCATTTTATGTATCAGACAATATCATTGAAATGAAAATTTACAATAATATCAAGAAATCCTCGATTTCTCGTTAATCCGTATAAGTATCTACTGGTTCGCCTACTAGCCTCATGACCAAGACAAGTCCGAGTCACGACCAGATGCAATGACTTGAGTTCAGAACTTTAACTGCGGCACTTAGGAGCCTCATAAATACGCCTTGGTTTCAAACGTGTTATTTATCTCCATAATCTTGCACACTCATTAGAACTTGGTACTTGTTGAAGCGTATTAATTAGCCCTGCATTCTTCACAGCCTACATTCTGCAGGTACACGACCTACGTTGTAATAAGTTTACCAACAACTCTGGATCAATTCATCGTTTGCGGTTTATAATGAAACTGCCGCAGCGAATTTCAATGCGGTCGGCAATAATTTGTGGTTTTTGTAACGGAATGTTCGGTTTTTTTACATGATGCGGATTTTAATACACGTCTGTTTTGAAATTACGCGTTGGGTGGCTGGCACATGTACCCATAACTCATTGAACCTACCTATACCCCGCTTGGTATTGAAACCACGCGTGTCATGGATGTCGCACGAACGGGGAGGAAGTTTTTAAAACACGTAACTCCGAAATCGTGTCGGGGTGTTGTTTTGCCAGACTTTGAAGAGATTTAATGCGTTCATGAGAATCTGGATCGGTTGATTTTGTTGCCAATATATGTATAAAAAAAACCCTATCTGAAGGCTCAAAATAATTTGCCTGAAGTTTTGGTTGATATTAATTTGACAGCTTTATTAAATTCTAAGCTCTATGTTCATCTTGACCAAAACTAATAATCGAATCGGAACAATTCGACAAGAAAATTCTCCCACGAATAGATAACAATACCAGGTTGTAAAAGTGACTCCATGCATAGACAAAATAGTACATGGACAAGCGCAACGATTGTGTAAATAAAATGCAGGTGACGGTCCGACCTTGAATTAGATCCACATCGCCATAACATCGTATCTCTCACGTAATCGTCTCAGTTTACACGACTCCGTCTTATTTAATTGTCGGATCGTGTGAACGTTTGATCACTCAACGTTCAATGTATTGGGATTCGATTACTGCCGTGTGCGTATTGATTGGGGCACGTAGCCCCTTTGAATTAAAATGCTGTTGGTGTAACTGATGGCTTGGTGGTATGACCTGTCGGGAATTCTCGTGGAAATGCTTGTCCTCCTCCAGACTGCTGATGACGATGTGGAATAGTCATTTGTTTTCGTTGTAGTTTCACTGCCCATAGTACTGGACACTTCTGTACGGTTATATATCCTTAGTTGTTATATGTACATGTTTGCGTATGACCGCATTGGCCTTTTGCCATTTACATGCCACGCCTCGACCGCAGGATTGTTAACTTTTAAGAATTTATGACAAAAAAAAACACTTCCGATTCGTTCAATCAATGGAATTTGAAATTTATTCCTAAAAAATAATGAGTATCTGTATCTCGAAAAATTGATATTTCAATACAGATTTGGACTGCAAAATTAGAAGTCAAATTGGAATTGATTCCAAGAAGGTTTTGTAATGGGTCTTATTATTCGACATAACAATCCAATCTTTGGTTCATTGTCTTGTCTAAATTTGACCTTTACTTCAACAGACCGACATTATTTTCTGGTGAATGTCCTAGCAAGATCATGCCAGTCGGCTAGGTCAAAGACTTAGTGAGTTTCGTATAGACTTTAACAATATTTAATATGCAGATAACGTCTAGCTTCTAAACACTTTGGCTGCACATTACGTACACTAATCTTGGCAGTCACGAATTCAACGTTCGCAGCCGCATTCCACGCATACAGAGGCAACATTACTCACACAGACATGCCTGGGAGCTGCATACATAGTAAACACACGAAATGTCAAAGAAAAAAGAAACAATCTAGAAAAGAGGTTGAGTTAAAAAAAAATTGAACTCCGTGAAATTAGTAGGACAACAATGAGATTGTCTAACTATAAAAGTATGGCGCAAGGCAGGACGGTATAGCACTAAAAGTGGACTGAATAGTTCTTATTTTAAAATACTATCTAGCAAATTACACAACGCTGTTTAGTGAGTAAATAGCTCAACTTTATCGCAAGCAATTTAATAACAAAAGTACAATTTAGATTGCTGATTTGATTACAAGTAAAGTTGGTAATAAAACCTAGCTACTTAGTTTCAAAATATACAGCTATAAAGGCAAAATATTAAGTAAACAACATTCTATTCATAACTTTGCGAAAAGCTAATAATAACACTGCTTCATTCTAAAACATCCGCGAAACAATAAAAGGTAGATAAACAAAGATGACGAACAACTAACTTGAGATTCGTCGCTCATTTCAGAATTAAATCGCGGAATAATAAAGAAAGTTTTCTTTTACAAAAACTTCAATATAATTCAAAGTGGGGTTTGGTCTGTGTTTGAAACGGAATGAATTCCGACGCCCGTCTGGGAAGAGTTTCACCATAATGAAATTCTTCAAATATCGCCCTCACCCCATAAGGATTAAAATTCATGTAATTGCGCGTGCGGTTTTCTATGCGGGCCGCATGCGATTCCAAGTATTTCGAAAAATATTACTAAGGGGGAAACTTACAGCATTGTGAGAACGCGCTCTAACAGAACAAACGGATATAATGCGCTTTGTTTCTCATTTTGTTTGTAAGCTCGGGTTAAGTAACGATTAAACCTTATAAAGGTGCAATCCAGGCGCTAAAGTGTTTGTTTTCTTAGCTCCGTTTGTTTTTACAAGCTAAATAGTTTCCAAGTGGCTGTTTGAAACTAATTTCGAATTGTTTGTGATACAAGTGTGTTCAACAGAAAAGGATTCCTTGATGTGAAATTAAATTAAACTCGTGTTACAATTTGATTAAAATTTTTGATCGACGACTGTGTTTATGTTGTGTATTTTCAAAAGACAGCTGAAATAACGGACATGATTTTTATTTTTATTTTGAATCAGTCTTAAAATCGGATTTGAATAAATATCTAAATCAAGTGAGACGAAATCAATATAATAAAATTAGCTACAATTAAATGTCGTGTAAACTTTATTGAAATTTCAAACACACATAGTCAGGTCGAGTAACTGTGCGGGGCTATTAGGGCCCCGGGCACGTTCCGTTTACAACCTGTCGTGCAAATATTTATCCGCATCGGATTTACGTGTTAACCGTCCGGAATTGTAATCAGCTCTGATTGGGAACGCGCTACCGATGCCTCCGAGACTAATGATATTCCTATTTACATCACTGCGCATGCAGATCTGTGTGCTAAGCACTAATCTTCCATACATTACGTATTTAAATCATATTGTAATGTTACCTGTCAATGTGTGACTCATTTAAACCTAGCATTTAATGAACAGGCTTTGAAAGTTTGAAATACATTGCTCATTGTTTCGTTTAAATATGTAAGTAATAAAAACTGGGAACATGTTATTATAAAATTAAAAAACAACAAAATAACTAAATTTCATCCTTCGCGTTTAATGTTGCACTGGTAGGTCGCACATTATAAATATAAATTTACATTTACGTATAGATCAAAAGGCAATTAATTTAGCCAATGCAAACAGAAGCGAAACTTGGAAAAAGAAAATCCAAATGAAAAATGTACTCTTACAAGGAAAACTTGTGCAGATTCATTTTGCTTTCATTGCAAGAAAGTGAAAGAGTAGGGAATAAGCGGATAATTTAATTAGAAAGAAATTGGAATCCGTTGGTTGCCGATAAAAAAGCATGCAAACTTGATCGTTTAGTATTTCTTCTATGATACGAGTATCACGTATTTCTCAGCACAACGTGTTTAACTTTTTCTTGGGTGGTAAAAAGTCGTATGGAATTCGGACGGTGGTATTCAGGCATTTGTCACGCCGGTCGCGGGACCGGCGCGCCGCCACCGACGGAATAAATTTTGCGTTGTGCCAAAACATAGCGCACACTTCTTACGATTGCGATACCTTATCGATATTCCAATTTCACGCCATTAGCTAGGCTACTGTCTGTTTCACTTAGAAAGTACAACACAATGGGTAAAGTCTAATTGTTACACAAGAGGGACATCGATACTTGTCGCACTCGTGAAGGAACTACACGAGCACTTTCCTTATGTTCTCATTTCAGTTCAAGCAAAGTTTCCGTATTTATACGGAGAGATGGGAATAATAAATAGCTCAGTTGGACTGACTGTGAAGTAAATGCTCCGCTCGCGTTCAGGTGACGTCATAATCCGTTACACAGAAATGATATTGTTGTTTTGTTCCTCGGCGCGCAATTACGAAAATATTTCGTGTATTTAGAGGAACTAATTTCTGATGTTTCTGAGACAAGCACAAGCCATGATGCTGCAGAATGTAGGTAATTACATAAACGACAATCAACGGCACAAAGCGTCAGGAAGGGAAAGTCGGGTAATATAATTATATAGATGTGGCGAGTTAGCACTGTGCAGTGTGACGACGTTCCAGACGCCGCGGGTGAAACGCGCGGCTAACCGAATAATCACAACTCATTAAGAGCCGTTAAGAAACATGCTTCCTACACAGCGAGAGTGCGTATCTTGTGATCATAATCATGTTATTTCAGATCGCATTTCATGTCAACAACCGTAAGAAATGTAAAAAGTCGGGCAGGGGTAGACGAACGCTATACGCTAACGCTCCACATTTGAGTTTGATCATTTTCAACAAAACTTTTTTTAGATCGATCGAGAAAGATTAGCAATCTTTCTCGATCGATCTAAAAAAAAGTTTTGTTTTCAAAATGATAGCAAAAAAAAAGGTTGTTGAAATGTGTTTTCCTGAAGAAAATTTTCTTGAAATATAAGCTAATAAAAATGAAGATAAAATTGAAAATGCCTCCTACACAAACATTAACAGTTACCATCTGATATTAATTCGATCTTCCCGACGTAATGTAATTATTTCCTTCCATTCCGGCACTGATAAAACAATTACGGTTATTGGAGCGCTTGAAACGTCATTCTGTATTTCGCCATGTCTACGGTAGGCAATAAGCATTAATGTAATTTGTGCAAATATGAAAACGGCTGAGTTTGCCCTTATTAGTTCAGCGAGGCTGTTGCGCGGATCGTCTCACGCCGAGCAGCCCTTAATACGTACAGACATAATTACATTGTATTTGAACGCCATCTGTTCCCAGACTATTTTTGTTTGCCGATATCATAAAGCTTGAAATATTCTCGCGATAAAATGAAGAGGGTTTAACGAAAAATGTTTTGTTTTCCTACCGTCTTATAAAACATTTAATCAACGTCTTAACTTTGCAAGGATTTGGAGTATATAACATGTAGATTAGTATGTCTGACTCGCCTTTCAAAATGACAATCACAGCACTGAGGCACTCATGGCAGGAACAAATCGCTTTAATTTAGAATTTATAATGTTGGCGCAATTTTTAACAAGATTAAAAAGGCGTGAGGCGAAAGTTAAGCGGATTGGGAAACATAATTTACGTCTGTTTACAAGCGGTCGGGTACCCACTGATAAAATGAAGAACGAATCTGTCATGTACGGAACAGCTCCCCGTTGTGCTGATTCCGTATCTAATTTATAGCAGAATTAGCCCCATGCCAATTTTTCAATATTAAAATCAAATGAAAAAGATGATCTTATTTCCTGTTCTTCATTACACGATTAATAGTCTCCGAATTTTATTAGAAATTTTGGAGTTTATTAAAAAATAGCACAGCAATACCCTGAATTTTAAGCCATGAAAATCTCTGAGAAAATAAATGCTAAGAACTTCCAAAAAATTTTGATTAATAAATAGTGCTAATGGATTTTTGAATTTTCATACATGCAGTCGTGATGTAGTTGAATTTTCCTCTTTGCTTACGGAATCCTATTCAACCATTAAGGTATGTTTCCACCTTAGAGATAGAATTTTTTCTATCGTTTATTTTTATACAACAAAAGGTAAGCGGGTGCGAGCTAGACAGGTTCTAAAATAAATTTTCATTGTATTTCCACTGGGGTGTTGCTGGTAGGCGTGTTCTTATCCGTTCTTGTTTAATCTTCCAAAAAGTCGTATAATCTTGGAGCATCTGGTTTTTTGTAACCTTTGACAACAATGACAAAAGGCAGAGTTTAGCTCTCACGCTTATTTCTTTAGATTCCATCTTAAACTACAAGTAGTAAGCGCCTATAACTACTTCTTATCTACACAGAAATGTTTAAACGTACGTGTTTCGTAGCTTTTGCGTGCAAAATCAGCAACAATGCCAAAACTGTTATTCCATACAGCCAGAGTTAAGTTGGTTCCGTGCCAATGCGAATTACATTCAGGTGTTACGTGCATTCCTTATGATATTGTCTAGGGACACGCCTGCGACCTACTTTTCGTGCCGTATCGATATCATTTCTATAACGCTAGAGTTAATAAAAGTGTTCATGTACAAAGCTCATTTTCGGTTCACAATTTCTCGCTAAATATCACCTCATTTTATTTTGAATTCTTTTTGTGGAGAGCCACGGAGCGCCACTCGGCACTCCTAATAACTGTCATCCAGATTTAATATCACATCTTCCATTTTGTACGGGTTCTACCGGGAGGCAATTTCCTTCCTAAAATTGTATTTGGACGAATACGCGTAAACTTAATACATATGCGACCCGAAAGACAAATTTTATTTATATTTTCTCTACGCGCCATAGGTTCAGCGATCTGCCTCTGTGTTTTACGACATGTTTCATATTGATGGCTTTATGTTCCCATTTTAGGCTGGATCGCGTAAAATGTCGTGTCATCTAAAGAATGATGGTATCAGCTAGAATGGAGGGTAATAAAAAATGCA
Organism: Agrotis clavis; assembly: GCA_954870645.1. Classification (NCBI taxonomy): domain Eukaryota; kingdom Metazoa; phylum Arthropoda; class Insecta; order Lepidoptera; family Noctuidae; genus Agrotis; species Agrotis clavis. The sequence goes on from OX940920.1 coordinate 16,460,326, forward strand.
GGGGTTTGCTTTGACTTCCTTTATTTACCCCTTTTTTATCTCATCAAATGAGTCCTCCCGCCCAAGGTGGGACGGGAAGGACTGTCAGACTTGTGCTGACTAAAATCCACGGTGATCCTTCAATAGCCCTTTACGTTCCAGGGTCATGGTTACTTGATAAGACAGTCCCGCGACCTCGGTAGACTTTGGCCACGTCAGATTGTTGTTTGCTCTTTGAGGCACGCGTGGAACACGACGCACCCTTGACTCTAACATGGCCCATGATCGGACGGCGAGTGATTATTCACCGGCCGCAGGATTTTTTTCTATTTTATGAAATATTTCACTAGAGAGCAAAAGCCCCCATTGGCGTTGTAGCCGGTAATAGATGCTCGAAGTTGGTGCTTGACTGTCACTAACAAAAGACAATCGAATTCTAAACTTAAGAAGCAAATGTAATCGTATTGATCAATCATCAGTCAATTTCGGTCAAGGTCGACGATTGTTTTAGGAAGGCACGCTACCTCGTCTACATTCAAGCTATTTATGCCTGCAACTGCTCTTTGCGGTACACTGCGTGAGTGTATCTCACGAATATGGCAGGCACTTATTATTTAGTGTAAATGTGAGTGTAATCTATCCTAATATTATAAAGTGGTCGACTTTATTTGATTGAACGCGCTAATCTTAGAAAGAGTCGGTTCAATTTGAAAAAAATATTTAATTTTTGTGTTGGACAGGTAGTCTATTTACGAGTATCTAGGTATAGGTTATAATAACATCACCCTACGACTAATGAGAGTCGAGCAGCGGGTGAAACTAGGATTGGTACTTAATTATTATGTTTATTGATTTCTTCATGATATTTCTATTGATTTAGCGGAAACCACAGAAGTTTTTATGATTTATAATTAAGTTTTTTTTCTAACTGACTTTTCTACTAGATGCAACTGCAAAATTCATCATTTATCATTTTACCAGGAAATAAAGAAGACAGACTGCATGTAAAATAGGAATCGTCTGGTCCACGTTAGCAGATATTAAAGTAGAGAATACTAGAACTTCAGATTTGCATAGCGTTCGTTTTGTGAAGTCTATGAATTCACGACAAAAGCGACCTCTAGTGGCTCACATCCTCAGATTCTAAAGGCAATGTCATTAGTGACCGGACGACTTTATAAATAATGATTTCTTCAAGGGTAATCCTAAAATATGAGCACAAAAATGCAACGCCATTAAATAATAATTTAGCACACGATATCCTATGAGTAATCTTAATGTCTTAAAAGTAGTTGTTCGGTCTATTAAACAGTAATTTAAATTATAGGATCTGATGATATATTCACGACTGTTAAAGGGGAAGTCACGTATTTAATAATATTTGTAGTTACCTACTTCGGTACTGCTACTGGTTGTTAATAGGAAGTAAATTAATGACTGTTGTGTTTATAATATTAAAATAAAGTGTGTTTTTTATATCTACATTTATAAAATCGATTATCAGCCTATTGCCGTCCACTGCTGAACGTAAGCCTCCCCAAAGAGCGCCAACCATCCCGGTCCTGGGCAGCCCGCATCCATCCACTGCCAGCCACCCTCCTTAAATCATCGACCCATCTTGCAGCAGGGCGTCCCACACTGCGTTTGCCAATATGTTTTTATAAAATCATTCTGAGAAAATTTTGCACGATTGTGGGAAGTAATTTCTGGTACTACTGAACAGATTTTGAAAACTGTTTCACAATTAAAAAGCTAGAATATTATCAACTGAGTGGCATATGACGAGAGCCACTAGTTTAATTACATAAAATTCTTAATAAAATTGTAGTAAGTTATTTAAACTATATAAGCTCAAGTAAAATTATTTAAACTATAGCATACGAATACAGTTGTATCGAATTCTTTGACAGTGTAAAACGTCATTATCACCATCCTATAAATTTTTCCACTGCTGGGACACAGGCCTCCTTTCTGTGAAAGGGAGTGGGCAATATTCCACCACAAACTAACACAATTATTTAAAGCTTTAACTACCACCATATCTTACTCTCCGACACAGATACTTCCCAAAATTCTCGACACGCTTTCCAAAAATTAATTTCGAGATGCGAAGTGATATAAAGTTCCCTTCACAAGATGTCACATGTAAGTTGAGTATCCGACCATTACCCCACGTGATCGCCAGCCTAACAAATCGACCTCTTTCCGCCAGAGGGCGGCTCGTTACTCAATCTAACTTCCTAGTTTCTAAGCCAATGTGAAGAAAACTTGGTAAACGTCACCCTTTATAGAAAGGTTGGAACGACAAAGTTTGGCCTATAAGCCTATAAGTTTTGCGGGAACGGAATATTGTAAGCCTTTTTTTTGTATGGATAGATTCGATATATTTTATCCTCATGGTTTCTAAGAAAAAACTAGTAGGTAGGTACCTTTACTACTGAAGTTATAAATAGACTCGATTTTTAGATATAACAATTTGAAAAAGGTTCAATATTAAAATATTTAAACGATCTGATATTTCAGAAGACTGAATCAAAGATCAAACTTACTAACTTTTCAACGTAACACATAATCACAAGAAAGTTTGTACAAAGTTTTAGTATTATTATCACGTTACGTACGTAACCACTCTCTTCAAAAAACACACACTGCATTTTCTAACCAATTTACATGCAATTTAACACAAAAAACACCCGCTTTTTCCAGGGCTAGGATCAGGGGGTCTACTCTCTTAGTCATTCTACGAAAATACAGGTCCGTACGAATTTATTCGAAGCTTTTGAGTGAAACCTGCTCTTTAACAGTTCTAAATTCATAAGTTCTAATGGTGTTCGATTGGGAGTCGGGAAAACTGTCCAATTATGTTCTCACCAATTTTTGATTCATACCTCTAACTAATCTTCAGTTAGTGATAAAGTGACAAATCGTCAGTGACAAAGTGTAGGAAACTACCAATACTCTATCCGAAACTACGGCTTTCTTATTTAGATAGTAGAACCCCAGTTATGTGGTTACCGTGGTTAGCTTTTACTTCATAATACTTATCATTATAGTTCATAATACTAACATTAATGCATTACATTTCTGTATGAACATGCGTTTTATTTCATGTGGTGGGTAACTAGGAACGTCTGGCATTACCCCATGGGACATTGTCGGCCCATTCTTATTCAAATAAGTGGGGGCAACGATTTACCCCCGGGAACCGTGACACTGCAGTGGTTTTGCTTAACCTCGCTTTACAAATGTTTGAGCTGAATAATAGTTATAAGGCTGGATAGTCTGGCTTTGTAATGATATGATAATAGAGGTTATAAGATGGGTTTTATTGTACCTAGTTTCAGTAATAGTATTACTAGCAATCCAATTTATGAAATTCTTTTTTTTTCAAAGATTCAATAAAGACCGGATTGAAATTCGAGCAGTGCAAGAAATAATGGCAAAAAGGGAAGAGATTCGGTTCTTAGCAGTGGGTGGAATAAAGCTGTCAGTTACTACAAGGTGAAGGTTAACTGAGGAACGAAAACCAGAATATTATAATATGCAAAAGTAAAATATACGTATAGACACTTTAGATCTACAGCTTATCAGTTACTTTTAGCACAACCCGGATCTCGCAGCTTAAGTTCAACCTGTCACAAAAAGATAAAAGACAGTTTTCTCATTTTATTGTCTACGACTCTACGCCATTAGTAAACATTAGGTCCTAATAGAGGTTTTGCACATGCAAATACTTTAACCCACTTTTCCAACTCGCAGGCACATTAACGTATATTTGCTAATTTTAAGACAAACTTTACGATGTCGCCGTAACACGAGTATAACACTGAGCATGAATTATACAACGTTGTCATTTTGAAGTCTACCAGGAAATACATTAACACTGCCATCTGTTGTATAACCGAACGTACAACAAATTCACACTATAGTATCACATCACGAACAAGACTACGGAAATAAACCTAATAATTAATATAAATATGGTTCATAAAAACAAATGAACCTATTAAGGCAGCCATTGTGCTTCATATCACATTATCCTGAAAGGGAGAGGGTTCCATACGTGGATCCTTCCATTGACCGAGGAAATCACGCAATACATGAGGACCTAGCTACGGACAAACAGACATAGAGTAACGACGAAAATTTACATCGGCCCGGTTTAATGTCGCGAGGCAATCTCATTCTGGGGAGGAAACGGGGCAACACTCGACCAATGAACCCTGATCCCGCGAAATATGACGCGAAATAGCTGATGAGGATCAAGCAATGATGGCTGCCATGATCAGTTACGATGATACTCGCGATATGGTTACGGAGACAAACGCGTATCTCGAAAGCGGCTTTCTGTGCTTATAACTTCAAGGAGTAAGTTTTTGTTGTAACTCTTTTCCATTTTGTGCGGACAGTAAATATTGCATAATAAGTTGCACAAAAACTTCTTTTGTTATTACACGGTGAAAAAAGAAAAGTCCAAAAGAATAAGAAGAAAAAAATGAAAGTAGTGTGTAGATAGACATAGTATTTTCTGTAAGTAACACAACTTTTCTGTAAATTACTTCACAAAATTTTCCATAAGGCTTCACACAAACATCATTTTAAATTGTATTCCCAGGGAAATACATCATAATTTTCTTTTATCTTCGTACCCAAGAAAGGTACCTAAATCAGCGAACTTTTATTTTTACTACCGACCCACGTTAACTCAAATTCTCTTATTTCCTCTAAACAATATTTTTGATGTCATATCATAAAGAAAATTGTAGTAATAAACCAGTCTCGTTTTGTGAAAACAACTGTATCTGTACAAAAATTACATTTGTATTTCAAGAATTTTCTTAAGAAGAGACCCTTTAACAAATATAATGCTCGAAGATTACGTTTTCCAAGGTATTAAATAACTTCAAGTAGGGCACAATTCGCGAAGAAAATTAACTTCTAAAAGCATTTTCGAGAAAATCACACCTAAATCACCTATTTTCCTTAGTCATTATCCTAATTATTTAAGAGGCCTTCTACTCTATGAAGCATAAATATCTTAAGTTACGTCTATTTTCGGTGGAGTTTTTATAACAAAATGCCACTCAGTGAGGTGATTCAAAGCCACGTAATTGTGCTGTTGGGGCAAAAAGTCCTAATTCTCCCCTCGCAATTCTATTTAGGTGACAACGAAGTAAAAACTGGGAAATTTATAACAGTCACGTAAGTATAATGTTGCCGCAATTTTTTAATTAAAACGTGCTTTGATTTTTATTTTGTTTTTGTGTTTACGGGCGTTGCGTTAGTTGGGTCTTTACTTTTTACGAGCCATACTTATTGTGTTTCGTTCTCAATCTATACCTTGCGATTTTTGAGAATTTTCAATAATTGAGTACAGTCCAGCACTTATACAATCTAGAAGATAAGGCAGGCAAGTCACTATGAAATTGTACAAGAAGAGATCATAGTTCATTCAAAATCTGTTTGCATAAGTCGGTACTGAGAAAACTACTAATGTGATTTTAATACGATTTCACCAAAACATTAAGAACAAAAGCCATCCTGTTTTTGGTAGTCAAACCTGCTAGACTAAAGGGGTAACTAATTCTAGATCAGCACGCGTAGTATGACATCGTCAGGTTTGATCGACGAAAGAATAGACAATAGGTATAACGGAATTTAAAAAGATTGCATGGCAATGTTTGAAATTTAGAAAAGAAAAATGTTTCTATTCTTCGGTCTAAAAAAGTATAGAAATAACTTTGTCTATTCTTCGTAGAACACAGATAGAGGACCTTATTTGGCCTTTTACAAAAACATTGCAAATGATGGCATAATGTTCCGTAATACACATCAATAACTTTATTTATATGTATACAAAAGCTTCTCTTCCGTAAATATACATACAACACGTCCCGGAAGCAAAAGGTAATTGTCATGAAATAACATTAGGCAAATTACCGTTATTTGCAAATATTTATTAAATGCTTACCCTTTTCATTATATTTACGTTATTTTGTAAAATTGCCTTTTGAATGTATTCAAAAGATTATATAATGAAAAAAAACTATGTATGTACATCAATACCGCGGATATAAAGTTAAAAGTTTTATCATTAACCAATGGAATACTAGGATAAAAATTATTCGACGCATAATCCAAGTTACAAACTATACTTGTGCCAAAATTCATCTTAATCCATTATGTGGTTTTTGTGTGAAGGAACAACAAATATCCATCCATCTATCCTGCAAAACTTTCGCATTTAAAATAATACCTAGTAAGATAAATATAGTAAGTCGTCAACAATCTGTGGAGGTAAATGCAAATTATTTATATACTTATGTATTATGTACAGGTATCTATGTTTTACGTAGTTATGTGCAATGCAATCGTTACTGACCTTGTTGATGAGAAGTAGTATGATATATTGCTCGTTATAAAATGAGATGGCGATAAAATAAAACAAATCAAAATATGTATTAAATTTTCATTTAAATACTTTTTAAAACTCAAAATCGTTTTTTCTGGACGTTTAAACTGTTTTAAATAGACTATTGCTTACTGCTTGGCTTTCATCAGTTTTAAATAAATAGCCACAGCGCGTCTAACTGTAGTTCCATTCATAACATAATCAGCCTATAATGTTTGCACTGCTGGGGCCTCCACCACCACAGGCCTCCTCTCTGTGAGTGGTAATGAGCTGTAATCCACCACGCGTGCTCACTGCGGGTTAGTAGATGTTAACTCTCTTCGAATTTTTGAAATTCACGATGCTTTTCTTTAATCTTTTGAACAGACTGTGTTCGAACCCACGACCTACATTTTAAGTCGAGGTCTTTATCATGTTACCACTGCTCCCCTTTGCCCTATGAACCGTCAGCAAAAGAATTAAGTATGCAAGTAGCGGTTTTCTACTGTTGTGTTATAAGTTTTAATGTGTCTTCAAACCAAAAAGCGCAACTATACAATGACATGCTTAGTATCCAGGAAAACTGTTTAAAACTTGCTGTCGGTATACCTAACTGTTGCTGACTGAACATAAACATATAGCCGTCTTACTACAAAAAGTTTAACATCTATTGAACAGTTGTCTGAAAAAACTGTCAACTGCAAAACGATTAACGTCAAATGCCGTTTTGCAGTTGCCTCTTTTTTAGAGAAGTTCAGCCGGTGTTTAACCTGTTTGTAGTTAGACAGATACTATTTCTTGTTATAAGCTAATAACATAAAATAAATCTCAGAAAACCTTGAATTACTTTCCCAGCCATCGCAATGCAGAAATTGCAAAAACGTACAAAAAATAGGATTGTAATCTTTACACTCAATAATTTAAAACTGCATGAGATCGATATTTCTCGTATTTGCTGGGAATTTTGCATTATACGAGAGAAAGTTAGAGATATAACCTTATTATGATGTACTCATACATATATGGCTTCACAGTATGGTGTCATCATTTAACTTTCATTGAGTTGAAGAAAGGCAATTGAAAAAGATGAAGGTTATGACTTTTATTATTATCTACTATCTAAAATTGTAGCATACTACACAAAACAAAATAATTGTAAACACTATCAACTTTCGTTTTCGAAACAAATACTTTAGGAAAAAAAAATATTCGGTGTTTATAAGTTTTTCAATGTTTAAAAAAAGATAGGAATGGCACGTGTAGTTTGAGAATGTTTGGTGTTTTTTATTAAAATTTGACAGCTCAAACGTCAAAATTGACAGCGGCTTGGCGTTTGACTGGAAAGCACCTTAATTAAATTGTTCAAAAAACTTGAAATACGAAATAAACAAATATTTTAGTTGGTTTAAGGCAGCATTAATGATATTTTAAATTGATTTACACATTATTATGGATCTAGAATTAATAATGTAATCTCATTTACCTACTTTACTTAAATATATTTCGTATATAAAAAATATGGCTTACATAAGCAACATAATTAATTTGCTGCTCATTTCAAAATATTGCTGCACTGACCCGGTTACGCCATTAAAAATAATTTTAATAACAGAGATTATAATAATATGATTTAATAAATGAGATAGTGGTTATTATTAAATTCCTCGAACGTAGAGCGTAGATATAATAAAAGAAACTGGTTTTCTTGTATAAGTTTTTTTACTTGAACCTCGCTGTTATTATCGATGATTTGTCAGTGAACAAGACTTGAATGTTAAAGATGAATTGAACATTAATTAAATCAAAATGAAACCATTAACAGTATACGTTGGAACTTTTCTTTGTTGACGCTTATGAGATAACCATAAATGTTCAGATTCACAATAGATGTTGATTTCTAAATAACATCAGACGTAGAACTTTCTACAAAAATGATAATAGATATTCAAATAAATTACGATGTATTCGAGTCAATCAGTGTTATTTATTGCTTTCAAAATAATGATTTATTTCCTAAGATAAGCCTACGTTTGAATTGCAAATTAAACAGAGTCCTTAATGAAGCTCTAGAAAATATTCATATAAAGGTTGTCATAATATTAAAAAAAAACTAATTTGCAGAATTAGATAAGATAAAATTAACATTTATAGGTCGATAGGCTTCCAAAAGTCTAAAAATAATTAATTTGAATAACTAAGGCTATTAGACATAATAATTTTCAACAACTTAAAATCAGTTCAGCTTTCATAAATATGTATGTGCATAAATTAAAATCTAGGCTAGTAAAATCTAGGTACCTAAATATACGAAATCGAATAACTAATTTAAATTTCAATAGCGTTTTTATACGCACTCCACTTTTCTAAAAACAAAATACTAAGTTTTTTAATTGACCAATCTACTGTAAATAGGTAGGTACTCAATAGACAGCGAAAAAACCCAACGAGCCAGTATGTATCCTACTAACCTTTTTTCTCTGAACACAAATATTTATTTATTTACCGGTCAGGCACCACAATATTAATCGAAGATCCTACAAAAACGGTATAGACGCCTACGTTTTTTAACAAACAAATGTTATAGGAATCCTGTCACATTACCATAACTTTTGCCTATAAATGGTGCTATAAAACTAAGTTCAACAAAGCTTCGGAACGAAAGTCGACACATGTAGGTATGTAAGGAATGTGATAAATATACATATTTACACAATAAAACCTGATGGAGAAATCGAGTTGCGTTACTCGCTTCTCGCTCCGCTTGACCGTTTGACCTTGACATTTGGGCAGGTGCGAGATGCCCTAGTCAATGAATTTAATTATGTGGTATTTTCACCTTTAGTTTTTTTGAAGTGAAAACTTCTTTAGCGGCGTTGTACACTTTTTCTGTAATGGGTAAAAAATTTAAAACTCGCGTCAGGGTCACGTGACCCTGATCGAAAATGAGTAAGACGTCATTCAAATTAGTTAATTTCATATCTGTACTACTCCAGTTTTAAAATAAAACATAGTAACAAAAAAGTTTTCACTTCTACCGGCACTCCTGGAGTGCAACCTTTTTTTTTACCAAGTGACTCGATGGCCGTTTAACTATAATAGTTAGCGACCGTGAAGTGTAATTATGCCTAGTGTATAATCAATCGTTAAGGTATTATGTTGATTTGTATACCTATGTATAAAAGCTTTTCAATTATTGTTGGTATTGTAGATGTAGCAAAATTATTACCAAAGAAAAATATTGCGTAATTTATTTTGATGATTGATAATTTTAATTATAATTTAAAAGTTATTTTTATATAATTATATTTTCAGGAAGAGTTCGTAACCAAAATCAGTTGACGAAAATTTAATCAATCTTGTTTACGGTAAACATGTTTATCAAACTTGGTTAACTTTTCCTCTAAAATTGATTTCTATTTTTTTTCCTAAGTTTTACTTTATAAAAGAAAATAAGTATAAGTCTCGCAAATTATCGTTGAAATTAAATTATTATTCTATGAACAAATTCAACTTTGGAAATTCTCGAAATATTTTAGTGAAGATGAAAGCGAATATTTGCTAAGAGTATTCCTTACCTTATAGATGCCATCGACAAGTTTTGTCAACTCCTCCGTCTCCATGGCGAAAGATTTTCAATAAACCAATTCCGCGAACAGTTGTGACTACACGAGAAACTTCATCGGGATAACAACAACGTACAAACAAAGTTCAATTTTAACACTACACACAAAATTCACATTTCAATGTACACTCACTACGGTCTACTCCCTTTCAGTTGTCGGATCACTCAAGCAAACAAACTCACTTTCGAACACATCTGAAACAAAAGAAAAACAACAATTAACTTTTAATGTTCTTTTTACAAACCACAAAAACTTTTTGTTATGTATTCTAATTTTAAAATTAAAGTCACGTTGTTTAAAAAAAAGTATTTAACACTGGCAATTAAATAAAAAACTTCAAATATAAATGTCATATTAAGTTTTTTTTTCTATGCACCTGTCCGAGATATAAGTTGACTGTAGAGCCGAGGCGTGCGTCGTACTCGAGGCTCGCCAGTAGAGTCACCTATCGCCTTCACCGGTAGGTATCTCACAAATGCCGATATTTAGAAACACGAAGTAAACGGACTGGTAGTAAGATCAGTATGGGCCCGATGTCTAAACCTCTCGCTATGTTTACCGTAACGCAGCTTGTTTAGAAACTACGTACATTTGTTGGGTCATTTCGAAATGCTTAGGTAGTTCAATGATCTTTCAATGTTGTTTATCATCTATGTGTTAATCTTACCAACATATTACATCCCATTTAGAGATTACCATTGAGATAATATAATAGTAGGCAATAATCATAATTATTTTAGATTTATCTTTGATCTCGTAAGGAAAATAAATAACCTACATAGAAGGTACACAAGTGGATAAGAAGTTCGTGACAAATAATGATAATGGGAACTATTATGAAATGTTCTCAATGCCAGCGCAGCATTATTAAATGCCTACATGCAATTTGCGTGGTAGATATTACTCATTCATACATAATGCGAATACAATAGACAACAATGTCAACTTTCATTTTTGATTACGCCCACAGCTACCGAAAATATTCAATTCCGTTTCAAAAATGCATATTAAAGGCAGTTTTCATCAATAGGCGTGCCGTAAACTTTTACTTTCTAGATTTATACGCATTTTATGCAGATAAAAGTACCTATTAAGAACGTTGTCAAAATGTCAAAGCACACGAAAGATTTTGGTATGATTAGCATAATTACGTAACGTGAGAGCTCATGCACTCCGTCTTTAATCGTATGCAGAACCTTCTCGTCGCCTGGGATGGAGTAATTAAATTAAATTTTATTGAAAACAAGCCAACCTTCCATGCCTCTGTCGTTGTCGCGGTCAAGTGCTCAAACCTGCTTTTAGTTTGTTTAAAACCAACATTCCATTCATCCACTTTGTATTTGACCTCTTTGATCCTTCATATTATTATAAACGTTATAGTTGTTGATTATTCGAGCATTCCAAATTTTCATATCACGCATATACCATTGGATATAACTTAACTCGTTGCATAAGCCTCGATACATACATTCAACTGTAATCCAAGTCTCGGGAAGTTTGTCGCGATGAAATCATAATCAGCTGGAGCTTTAACTTCACAGATGTTAGCGACATTGAAAGAAAGAAAATTTTTATTCAGCGACTTCACGAGCCAAGCGAGCTCCTGAGGAAAAAGGTCTCAAACTATGGGAAAGTTTTTTTTTCGCGTCGCATGCCGAGGGAAAATATAAAACACAATTTCTGAGCGGATCCGTAACTTCATTTTGAACAAGAGAGATTTGCGCCCGCCCTCGCACTCCGGCACCCTTGCATATGCAACCGGGAAACTGCGAGCTTGCCACTTTTCTTTCTTTTCCCGTATCCCTGAGGCGCGGCGGAGCATGTGTGCAACGGGTGCTTATTTCAGTTGGAACTTGTTTAGTCCGGATTGGACTTGTTGTATCCGGATTTGGGAGTTAGAAACCTCGTAAGTATAGGACGCAACACTGTACGAAATCAGTTAAGATCCCCAAAGTTGGTCCGAGTTTCGGATTCGCGAAGGTGGGTTACTTTTTGAGTTAAACTGTAAGTCGTGCTGATCTTTTTGTAAGTTTTAAAGGAAATCTTTGGAAGAATAACGTGATTGCGATGTATTCTGGTGCCAAGACAAGTGTGGGTAGATCTCGGGGTGGGAGAGCCGTCGAGTTAGCACAAATGGTTCGCAGGCGACGACGCTCGCGTTCTGCTGACGAACCTTGTTATCGTGAATATAATGTGGAACTGCACGCTGCAGCTGAATATTCATGTTCGTATTCTTGTCTGGATTTACAGAACTTGTAGACACATTGAATTTCTTGTATTACAACCATGTTTGAACTGAGACAGTTTGCTACTCCTGCGAGAATCACAATTAAATTAGAGAGGTAGTATTTTCTACGACAGCTAGACGAGCAGGTATGTTATTCTTGGCACTGATTGTACATATTTCGTTCTCCTAAAGACACCTGGTACGTTTCTCAGGATGTTGAAAGAAAACTTAATTATGCGTTTAGATATCATCAGGCCCTTTGAATAATACATGTTTTTCTGTATCCTGTACAATGTTGAGGCACCAAAGTAGAAATTGAATACATGAATAAATTAATGAACATTATTTTACGATTGTGCGTGTGATTATAAGTGAAACGCACTTTTATCTTCCATCAGTTATATTAATTCTTTATGATATTTTTCTTCCCATATTAATCTCAACTAAGAGTACCTGCCACCTCTCACACGCCATAAATTTTCGGAAAAAGCAATATCCGTGTCCGGTATCGTGATAGTGTATGAAATCATTCGTCTGTCAACCACACATGTGCACCAAGTAATGAGATTCCCATTCACTCCTGGGAAATTTCCCATAATGTGCCGTGCGTTTGACGTTGGACTGACACGACTCATTCGTTCGTTCAATCATTCACGACCTTTGTCTACGGACGAATTATTGTTAAGTGAGGATAATTAAATTGTAGTTCATCGTGTGTTTTTTTCCATATAGATAATGGTTTTTTGGACTAAAACTTTTTTAGTTGTTGATGAAGAACCTGACTGTTAGTCGAGAAAATAATTTTGAAAACAAGAACAACTTACACCAGGAGTAGTTTAACATTATGGTAGTCATAAAATAAGCTAATAACTTCCTACCGCACTTCATCTTGTGCAGTAAAAGGGTACTGCTAGTGACACTACCATGGGATGGGGTCATAAGTCGCGTCCCATAATTGGCTATACGAGCTGCTGTCATTTAGTGTTGTAGAAATTGTCAGCTGTGTTGTAAACTTTGGAGTTTATGGTCTAATAGCACTAGGGTCATAGCAGAAACACAAGGTTGGTTTTTTCAATTTCTTAAAAAGGATAAAATTGTCTGTGGTCGCAGTTTTTTTTTAGTTTAACGGCTGGGCAAAGACCTCAAAAATGCCTGGACAGCGCAAAGCTATTCAGAAGGAGAAACGGACTCCTTCCTACAAATCGCTTTGCGTTGTGCAGGCTTTTATAACTAAAAACGTGTAAAAACAAAAAAAAAAACTATTAAGTTTGCCCCTCTTGATGATTTCAATCTAGATAGTAGATAGGTATCTTCGTAAAGCAGTTTTAAACTACAAAACAATAAAAACTTAAAACTCTTTCAAATACTTTCCAACAAACTGAATCATCCCTCTAATAAAATTCTGTATGTTGTATAAAAATTTACTAGTTATAGAACTATGAAAAATCGATATATAACGAAATTGTATAATAAGAAAAAAATTAAACATTCATCTCATAAAACTGCTGGGGAAGGCTTTCATACAATTAATCCTTGTCAAATAAAATTAAAACAACAACATCACAAATATGACTGCCGTGAATCAAAAGCTATGGGCTGTTATGGCATTTAGCTGCTGTTAAACATCCCATAAAGAAGGACATACGTCTTTATACCCGGCTTAACACTTTATTATAACGCGCTTCGCGGTCTCGCCGCTTGAGGCATCTGTCTCATGGCTAACGAAAAGCGAGAAGAGCTAGCGGGTAAACTTGAGTCGTTGACAGAGGGATGTCCCTCCCAAGTTCGAGTTACTAGTTTACTAGGAATCCCAGTATGGGATGTGCCAGTAGGCTAGTAACTCGAGCTTAGTAATAAAGCTAGTTAATTTACGATTTGGAACGTCAATGTTATTCGCGTAGCCCGTTACTCAGCTCATCACTTGGACGAAAGTTTTCGATTGAATAAGTACTTATTAAAATGTCTGTCTCCTCTACTAACAACGGACTTAGAAGCTTATAAATATATGTTTCTTAAGCGAGAAAATCGCCGATCGCTTGTCGTTTTCTCGCCAAACGAAGGTGGGGCAGGTGACTAAGTTATGTCGTAGTAAAAGTTGAACGGTTTAGTTATTTTCACGTGAATTTTACTAGAAGAGAGAAGATTGTCAGCCACTCGCGTTTGCTCTATCATAATTTATCAAATTTGTCAATCAAGATTTGCTTGAAAATATGTTGTGAAAGGTTAAATTGGTTCTGTATAAATTAGCGTAATCATTTCAAGAAATAATGTTTAAGAGAGGTAACAAAGTTGTAGGTATGGTGAAAAAGGTACTACTACTTTTGTTTAAAATTCCAGACGCTCTTGAACCTAGATGAAGTTATATTCTGTCAGCGCTAACGATGATTGAATAGTCAAAGTTTTATTGGATTGACATATCGATAATTAAGCTTATGTCTGTCCTTGAAAATTGTTGTAGAAATACGAAAACCTTTTAAACCTTGATTGCCACTGCCCAGGCCTTCAGGACTAGGTAATATTAAATGGCTAAAATTTAAATGCGCATCAATAATTCTTTTTGTATACCAAAATGGATAAATGGTCACCAAATCTAAAACTCGCTTTAGCAAGATTTCAGGGACACCCCGAAGTTCGTTTTGGTTAGGTTCCTTTAAACCTTGTACACAGAAATAGAAGCCCCGCGAAGCGGGGCTTCGTCGACCCTGCTTAGGTAGATTTTTTTTATTACACCTCGTTATAACATATTTTAATGAACATATTTTGGTGCACATTCAGTATATTTGGTGGAACACAGGCAAAATTAGGTAAATGAAATGGGAATAAATTGAAGTACTTTTAAATACCATCCATACTAAATGTCGTCTGAAATATTTTTTTGTTTTGAATGGTAAACATCAAATTACTCCTCCTATACTGGATGGAGTGCAAGAGACTGCCTGACTATAAGCACTGAATAAAAACCTACCCTATTATTTCTTTCAATTGAACTTTCCGTTCCAGAGTCAACTCTCTTGGTCCGTCAACGAATATACGGGCACGGGCCGAGAATATTGAGTGAATGGGGAGTCGGGACAACTGTCCAATCATATCGTCACCAATTTTTAGTTCGTATCACTAAGTAATCTTATGTCCGTAAGTAATACAGAATAAGAAACGCCTGAAACGTTGGCAGAAGTTACGGGTTTCGTGCTTATTATGTACCTTATTGTATACCTCTGTGACCTCTTAAGATATTTCCACAAACTTGACAGGCAAATAATGATTTATTAAAGCTTCCGTTTCAGAAACACACCTGATGTAGCTTTAGTTAAGAACTGCTCCATATAGTTCCGTTAATGAATACCGTTAGACCAGAACCAATCACTAAACTTTGGGACACTCAATACATTATTAATCGCCACGTTCGAAAAGCAAAAGTCTAGAACAGCGGTCGGTAACGTGCCGCCAGCGATTTACTCATACTACCTTGCGGATGTTGATTGAGAAATAAGGAGATAACCTTATTAATTGATATTAACAAAATAATGTTAAAATATCTTTCTGTTTAAAATATAAAAAATTGCGGCCCGCCCTAACTTGGTTTTGTCTATTTATCGGCCCTTGAAATATTTGTACGGCTGCTGGTATGTCGAATATAGTGAAACCAAATTTTAGATTATAAGAACTTAATAGGTTACCTATATTCTTACAAATAAATATTCATTCACTTATTCATTGAATTCATTCTTGCCTACCAAAAGGTTGTCGACCACTGTTCTAGAACATTAGAGGTGATGGTGCTAATAGTTCAAGTTTTTAACTAGATATAGCTAGGTATATGTCGTTGAATGGCGCCGTATGTGGTAGCCCTATCCACCCGCGGCCCGACTGCGTTTGACAACTCGCTATATTGAATAATACTTCCGTATAATAATAAAGTTCATACGTTAAACGTTATTTGAAAGCTGCAATGGGGTGTACTGAATACGTCATGTCCATGCTGAAAATGTGTATTGTAGGATATTCAGTATTTTTTCGAATAGTCATGAGTTTTACTCGTATCTTTTTCATCAGAATTAGCATGTAACTACTGGAATACATGCCTATACAATATGAGAGGACTGTAGTCCACTACGCGGTCCCGGTGCTGGTTGGCAGATGTCAAAATGTCTTTGATACTTCACCGTTGTGTCCTCAATATACTTTTTTCATCAGAGGCTTACAAAAAATTTTACAACGTTAACGCCGTTTTTCGCCACTAAAATTTTCAATTTTAAAAATACGTATGGCTCTTCACGTACTTAAGAAGTAGTATGGATGTCTCGTCTTTTTCTTTAGATTAAATAACAAGAGTCTGTCTGAGTGGAAACTTCTTACATTACATTGCTTCGTATTTGACACTCGATCCGTTTGCTGTTGGGTTGAAGAGACAAGACAAATTGAAAAAGATTGAGACGAATCCTGGTAACACTCGGGATCAATCACTGAAAAGAGGCGACGTTTAATACTGTTGCCTAATCGCAACTTTACGGAACTAAGCCGCCGATAAATCTACATAATTAAATTCAATTAATACTTCGGCGAATTAGCATCGCTGCCCATTGTACCATATCTATCAGTTCGGCACAGCGTAAAAATAACATTTAAGCGTAAACGATCATGGATTAGTATCGGTCAGTGATCGCAAACGGGCAATGTTTGTATCATCGCTTTAGAGAGCAGCAAACTTTAATTGGAAATACACGTGCAAATTAGAAATAAAAATTCGAATGATTTCACATCAAAAGTGATTAAAATAAAAGTTTGTTTTCCGTGTTGTCACTGGCTGTCAACTTTCCTTTTCTAAATAATTAAACATTTTCTTTTTCTCTGAATAAAAGATAAAGTCTTTCATGTTTTCCAATGTTTTGTATTTATGTTTTCCGCAAGATGAAGCGTCCTATTGTAGTATTGTATTGAATGATAGTCTATACAAATTTTAGGCGGTAGGTGCTATTATTCGTGTGATAACAAAGCATGTCTTTGTATTGGAGCCAGTAGTCAATACATCGCTACTTTTGGGGAAACTCTCAGGAAACACGTAGCTACTTTACGACTTCTCAAATAGCTGTTATTCTATCAATTCAAAATGAATCTTTTATCTAAGTAAATAATATGAAGTAGTATAAAACGAGTTTACCAACAAAATTGATTAGAATATTAATTATACAGTTACGCGGGCGTCAGAACTCAGACATTCTTCAGGATATTGAATTTAAGGTTTATTGGCAGAATGTTCACATTCATTTCGTGGTTTGGAAATTGGAATTTTCGTATTAAAACGCAATAGAGCCCAAAGCAGCAGATCGAGAAAAGTGTGTATAAACAGTTTTTACGAGGCCAGGGTTAACACTGTTCGATGGCACATCGCCCCTCGATGCGATGCGATTGTTCAATTGGCGAGAAATTGCGACGCGACTAAGCTTGCGGAAAATTGGCGATATCGTTAATATTCACCCGAAACCGGCGGTTCACGTGGCGACTACAAATAACGAGCCGACAGCCCCCATAGATTTATGCTCTGTCGTTTTAAGTGATATATAGGTCTCAACCCGCCCGGCCCGTCGATCTGCCAAAGAATATCTCAAGTAACTGTTTACTGCCACCATCCGTCTCTATACATCCTCATTTGGGTACCAATCTTCTGAATAAGTTACGAAAAAAGAACGCGGAATATTCCAGTTAAGTAAGGGGTTAGCACATGCGTGTTAATAAAGCGGTAATGTAATCGAAAGGCTATTTCGACGCCGTCACCTTCTGAAAGAAATATAGCAGGCATTCACGCGGGGTCCATAAAATATACGATATCTTGACAGCGCCCGAAGAGTTCCAGGTAAGTCTAAGTAACTTTTTCCGGGGCGTTAAGCCGTTCGCCTGAGGAAATTGGCGACAAAAATATTCCGGTCATGTAGGAGCCCCTTGTTAGCGCGCCCCAAAAATACATGAAAATTCCCCCTTCTGACATGGCTTGTTTCTTAAGATGACTCGTTGGTCTCTTAAGTTTTTATGACGAAGACAAAAATTGCTGAACTCTTAAATTTTATGTCAATAGATGCAGCTGCGTGCGTGTACGGTATCTTTATACCCCCATGAAAGTAAGTAATGTTTATTTAAGGCATTAAGCCGCGGTCTCAACGATGTCGCGGGTATATAACACTTTCAAAATTTTATGCTTGTTAACCTCATCTTCGTGTATCGGGGAGATTGAGCTGTGTTCGCCTAAAATGTCAGCATCACACGCTATACTTAATTTAGAATTAAAAATATGTTGTAACTGAGCCGTTTTTGAAAATAAACCATCCTAAAAACTTTGTAGCGTTAGTTGCATAACCCGATTCAGTGTAAGCCGAGCATACATGTGACGGGTGGTCGTAGCGAAAAGCTTTAATGTAATTGCCTCTCTTTTAGAAAAAAGTTAGTCAACGATTTTTCACAAACATGAAAACGTCGGTTATAACGCGTGTACGGATCAGCCCTAGGCTTTCACTGGATCCGGCTTCATAGCTGTTATGAAGTGTTTTTTTATGTTTCTTTATCTTTCTCTAGGTTTCAGTAACGAATGTTTATTGCTGGTATCGCACACGCGTCAGCGGATTCCCAAAAAAATAAAGCGCGATATACGAGTGTACTGACCCTGTGTAAACATGTTTCACAAACGTCTGTACTTCTCGCTTTTAGCGGCTAGTATGATATTAACCGCGCAAAGTGAGGTTGGGCACGCACCGATCACGTTATGCGTAACCTAGCGACATGCTTTCGTAAAATAAGTTCTCTGCTTGTATCCGTAATTCCGAATGTCTTAGTTTATCGCTAGTCTGCGATTTCTAAGCCAATTATTTCTAGTTTCCCGTTATGTTGATAGCTAAAACGAGAGTTTTGCCGGAGGCTAGGACATTGCATTAATCTCTGTTGCAGAGTAAGGGCTACCTATTACTTTTTATAGCGCAACACTGCGCACTGATCCGATCTTAAATCAACCCTTCGTCTTAAGTAACTTAAAAGACTTGCAGTCTTGCATGACTGTTCTTGCAAATATTACAAAATGGAAACAACGTACATAGTTTATTGTAATGTTCCAAGAAAGGTTAGTACCTAATAATGAATACTAGACAAACTACAATGAACAAAGAAGTGTAAAACGGAAGTAATAAATATTGCCCGTTAAGTACCCACTAAGCTTACAAAAGGAAATGTATCATGGAAAATCAAGAGTATCAAGCTAGTTAATTGCGCGAGAAACTTGCTCAGAAGTAAGTAGTAGAAGTTCGTGTTACTGAAGAGTATCATTGGGAAGAACGTTTTTCCTCATTAGGAGCTCAGTGGTAATAACAGCGCCTAACGAACGATGCAGCGCTACAACAAAAATACCAAAGCTTCAAGCACCTAATCGCACAGTTTTCAACTAACTTTATTTCTCCTTTTTTCTTAGAACACACGAACTTCGAGATGCGTCTCGTTTATTTTTTATTTGTTGGTATTTTATTCGTTAATAAAGTTGTATTAACATATTTTTGGAGCTCGTACTTTTTTTTTTGCTCGACGTGGTTGAACGTGTTGGGTTTGAGAATTAACATAGTATTTTGAATGTGTTTGTTTACATTAACTACTTGACAGGCTGGGAATTTCTTTATATTTTCAACGAAATATAGAACAAGCTAGCGACTTCCGCAAAGAAAAGTTATCTTACAGTATTTTGTGGTCGGTTTTGAAGTCGGCTATTTTAAAATTTCTTTCTAATTGTGTCTAAAGACATTCTTTGTATTTCTTCAATGTCAGATAGTTTATGCAAGCAAAAACATATGGTTCAATTTCGTAAATACAATACGATTTATAAAAACATCAAACGGACTTCAACGGACAAAATTCAATCAAAGTTAAAATCGAATTAAGCTGCGTACATTTCATTCAGGATTGATATATTTATACATTTGCGTTGCAAAAATATTTAATTTATTCGCTAACAGTTACTGAAAACGAATTTATTGCAGTGACTGTTATTATAACCGGTTCCCGATTTGCTTTTCCAGCAACGAAATGCCTGAATTCTAAACTACTCAGTTTGGTTGAGCTTTGGGAATTCCCCCCTGCTCAACTATTCGCTGAAAAAGCGGAAAATATGCTCTCAGGTATACCAGTTTAGAATTAAATGGCAGTCTCAACAATAGTTGAACCATCAATGAAAACTGACAGGGATGTCAGATGGTTCGTGTTTAAGATATTCATTCAAGACTTTCAAAAACCCGAGGTTACAGCTAAAAACAGACTAGAAAATTCTTCTCTTCGTTATTATGAAGCATGGGCACACCTAGGAACATAAAAATAGAAGATATAAACCCAGCAAGAGACGTACTTACGAAACACATAAACACCAACACCCATCCATGAATTTAACACCAATAAACATCCATCAACAACCCACATATTTGTGTGCGATCAAACCAATAAACGGCTTATAATATGGTCACAATTGAGCAGTACAAAAGCTCACAAAAATGCCAGTATTTACCGCCCAGTTAAATACAACGTTTATATCCATTAGGGGTACTTCCGACACGTAACTGGTAATCATATTCCGGGCAGGCACAGCATAAATCATGGGAGGATAACCGGAGGGCAAAAAACAAGGCTGGACACGCACGCCCTAACCACTCTTTATTGTAGGTTCTACATTCACTTTATTGTTCAACATATCTGATGTGGACTATGGCACTGTTTCGTATTTTTAGGGCCTGTTTTATTAGATCCGACAAATAAGTACGGGTGGTTGTACGTTTCAAGCAGCAGAGTAGTATATTATTGGGCATTCTACCCCACCTGCCGTTCCTACGGCTCACTCCGTTCGCCTTCGTCACTGGTGGGGTAGAATGCCCAATAATATTTCTGATATCGATGGTTGTGGAATAGAATAGAATGTGCAAAAATACTGGTTCGGCGCCTATTCCACCTTTCATTTCTAAAATTCAATGCCCAATCGTTCCTATTCCAAATTCGCGTTTTAAAACTAGTCTTACTTGTCGTTCCTTCGTTCACCCTCTGTTTCACTACACTACTTTACTGTCATTCTTTCATAGTTTCACTACACATTTCACCACTACTGAATTTATTCCTAATTTAAATCTACATAAAACGTGGTAAGCTAAACTTCAGGACAGATTGTCTCATGTCTCTCCACAAAGTTTGAGATAGCGCATTACCGCAAAGGTTCAACGCACACTCAGTTTTTGCAGCCAGAGTGGCACCAAGGACATCTGAACTTTAGGATACCGTAAACCATTAAACTAAAATTTGGGACAGATTGTCTCATGTCTCTTCACAGAGCAAGAAATATCATGTACCTAAAGGCACACACATTCTATTTCTATGGTCCCAGATTGGAACACCAAGGACATCCAAATTTTAATTTAATTAACTCATACAGTCGACACTAGTTTACATGTTGACGCTCGTTGATGAACCATTAGCCTAAAATTCAGGACAGATTGTCTCATGTCTCTTCACAGAACAAGAAATAGCATCAACAGACACAAACATTCTTTTTCTATGACTCCAGATTGGGCACCAAGAACATCTGAACTCTAGGCTATCGTAAACATTAAACTAAAATTTGGGACAGATTGTCTCATGTCTCTTCACAGAGCAAGAAATACCATGTACCAAAAGGCACACACATTCTATTTCTATGGTCCCAGATTGGACACCAAGGACATCCAAATATTAATTTAATTAATTCACACAGCTAGCACTACCATACACGTTAACAAACAACTTTACTACTGGTTGGTCGATCTACTGTTACTCTGCGTTGCGCTTAAATAACGGACTTGTACAATTGCCTTCGAAACGGTTCGTGCACCGTCCCGCGGTCATTTATTGTGCTATACTCTTTGTAAACTGCCTGATGACGGCGTCGGATCGACGATCGTGTTAAGCTTTCACAGTATAAGGTGTAAGTGACTTTAGAAAGAAAAAGATTGCAATATTGCATTATGTAAATAAAATTTGCAGTGTTCGAACTTTGTTACACAAGGTATTTGTATGAGTATCTAATTTCCATGTATTCAACAATTACACTGTAAGATGATTGCTGTGCATGTTGCAGTCTCTAATTAAAATTGGATTTTTATAAGAACATCCTCTAACTGGTAACAGTTTTGATAAGTTTGCGTATTATTTAATAATGTTTCATAATAAATTCTTAGTTCTATCAATCTAGGAATTATTTGAAAGATGAATCTTAATATCAGTACCTACTGAACCTTTGCATGAAATGATTATAAAAACTTCGTTTTAGTCGTTAGATGATATTATTATACTAATGTCAAGTTTTACTGCAGCATATTAGTGAACTAACTTTTTGACGCGCGTTCGTTTACATGGATTATTTCTGCATAAAAAATGTTTTCAGGATATTAAAACTTCGTTTTAGTCATTAGATGATTATTAATAAACTAATGTCAAGTTTTACTGCAGCATATTATCTAACTTTTTGATGCGAGTTCATTTACTTACATGGATTATTCTGCACAAAAAATGTTTTCAGGATATAAAAACTTCGTTTTAGTCGTTAGATGATATTATTATACTAATGTCAAGTTTTACTGCAGCATATTAGTCAACATACTTTTTGGCGTGAGTTCATTTACATGGATTATTCTGCAGAAAAAATAAATGTTTTCAGGATATTTTTCTTTCAGCTCGTCTTAACTTGCGTCTTTGAAAAAATGATTTTTATTTTTTGAGTTAACATGTGTGATGTCATGCGGAGTTACACATCAAGGTTTATTAAACAAACAAACATACTTTATTATTATAATACATAATGTATTAATCATAAGTGTCGTGTATCGTCTTCACCTTTGTCGGCGAGCGTAAAAAGCTGGTTTTATATTTCATTTCTCACGATAAAATTGCAATTTGACAGAAACGATTTTCAATCACTACGATTTAATTAGACGTAAGTAACATAAATATTCATACAACCTGTGAGGACATGTAGTTAAGGTTTAATTTGTAATGGGATAAATATTGCTGAAATAGTATTTTTTATGAATAAAATCAATCAATTTTGAACATAATATTACATTCGCTCCAGTATCTTCCAGTGATAAACACCGGTTATCATCGTTTTATAAGTAATTACTTGAACAGTGAACAACCTTCATCTTTATAAAATGTAAGTAAGTACTACTAACTTTACTGAATTATCTAATATATTTATTTAATCGCTACCCAGCTACGGACCTGGTTTCTGCCTGCCGGCTGGTGTATCAGAAGTCTTAATTAACTCACAGTTATAACTTATAAGTTACAAAATTAATCTTTATTTGTTCTATTTCAGGTCTGACTCCGATTCAGAATTCCAGACACAGTCTGCAGCTTTAGCCGAGGTTGTGAAAGTGCAACCAAAGAAGAAGGTGTCGAAGCGCAAAGCTTCCGAGAGCACCACCACGCCATCAGAATCGAAATCAAGGTAATTTTGTGTTACTGCTTTTACTTTTAGGTGTTTTTTGTGTATGTTGTTATGTACAGATATACATTGGTTAGTGGATTTAGAACTGTAACGCAGAGAGCGCTGAAATCAATTTCCAATAATTATATTCCTTGCAAGTATGTTTACAGTTAATTCATGAGGTATTGTTATTGAAATTATTATAACATAACGTCATGCTTTCTATCCGCATGGGGTTCGACAGAGGAGTATGCACCCTCAATTCATCAATTTAAAAAATAAATGAAATGTAATGTGTGGTGTAAATTATTATAAATAAAATGTTATATTGTTTACAGTAAAAGACGCAGTTCGGGCTCGGACCTCTTTGGCTTGGTGGACTACGTTCCGGCGTCAACCTCAATTGGTGACTTCGGTTCGACCCTCTCCAGCCGTGTCGCCAACGGTAAAGTGTGGCGAAAGGCGAACTTAACCGGGGACTTCTATGTGGAGGTAAAGGTCTACAACAAGGCTGAAGTTGCCTCCACACCTAAACAGGATAGGTGGAAGAAAGCCTCGGTGGACCTAAAAGTGCAGCTAAACCGCAACACGCCGCAGTGGGATGGGCTCCAAGTTTTTATGAGACGGACTCATGAATTATTTGATGATTCTGAGCCCGTCTTTTATAGTGATAATATAAAATAAATATTTAAGCTGTTGGGACTGGAGCCTCCAAGAAATAATCTATAATCATAATAATAAGAATAAGAATATATTGCAACATCTAATAGTAAGTTTAAACTATTTTATAGCAATAATATAAATATAAAATAAATATTTAAGCTGTTGGGGCTAGTGCCTCCAAGAAATATTCTATAATCGTAATAATAAGAATATATTGCAACACCTAATAGTAAGTTCAAACTATTTTAATCTAAAATGCCTTTCTGTACTGTTTGTAACACATCTGTTGAGCGCAGTCACTGGACAGGTCACCTACGTAGTACTAATCATAAAAACAAAACTATTTCACATTTTTGCGAAGGTGTTGAAATAATACATTCTGCATTTCGTAATCGTATAGCTTCTTATAGAATTGTCGATCCGTCTGAGAATTGTTCTCTAGATCCATTTCTTAACAATATTTGGAGCAAAATTAAAACGTTAATTGACATGTCTCTAAAAGAACATACTTCTCTAAAAGTTAATTTCGAATATTTTGCTTTGTTTTTAATGTTAAAAAATGATTCTCAAGAGATGAAATCATTTGTCACAAAAAACTTTACTATACATCAGAATTATGAATTTGATTCATTATTGTCTCAAGTAAAAAACACTTTAACAAAAAAGATAGAAGAATTTCAGGACCGAGACAGTGGATGGACGTTCTTGAGCAGTTCTCATTTGGAAATAAATGTTAACAAATATCAGCCTTTGCGCGGTTCAGGCTTTATCGAATTGCCGGCTGCAATAAAATCGAAAAAAGCATGTGTTAATATCCACAATAATGACGAGTATTGTTTTTTATGGTCTGTTGTTGCTGCCCTATATCCAGCTAAGTGTCATCCTGAAAGAGTATCTTCTTACCCTGATTTTCGTAACGTGTTAAATGTAAAGGATATATCATTTCCAGTGAATTTCTCAGATATTGCGCGGTTCGAAGTGAATAACCCCGAAATTTGCATTTACATTTATGGTTTCAAAAATAATACCGTCATAGGACCGCTTTACAAACCAAAAGCCTTGAATGGAAAGGTGATTCATTTACTTTATTTAGAAAGAGATGATTTATCACATTACTGTCTCATTAAAGACTTGTCGCGACTTGTTAAAAATCAAATAACAAAACACCACAGTAAACTGTACTTTTGTGACATTTGTTTAATGTTTTTTAATTCATGCGATGATCTTAGTTCGCATAGTTGTGGAGGTATCGCCACTGAACTACCTCCAAAGGGTTCTTTTATACAGTTTAAAAATTATAATAGAAAGCAAATTGTACCATTTGTTATATACGCAGATTTTGAAACAATGCTAGAACGGTATGAATCTTGTGACCCTGACCCTACTAAGGCGAGTACTGTAACGCGACAGCGACATGTACCTGTAGCTTTCGCTTATCATATTACGTGTACGCTAGACGAAAGCCACAATCGTTTCGTTTCTTATCGCGGTTCGGATTGTGTATCAAATTTTGTGAAGTCTATCTATACAGATGCACAAAAAATTTACGATATTTTAAAAAATAATGCTCCTATGATTTACTCAAATGATAATGCTCACGACTTTGAAAACGCGATAACATGTTATATTTGTGAGCAGTTCTTGTTCGGCGATAGGGTTCGCGATCATTGTCACTTGACTGGTAAATATCGTGGCGCAGCTCATAGTTATTGTAACTTACAATACAAATTACCAACATTTTTGCCAGTATTTTTTCATAATTTGTCCGGATACGATTGCCACCTTTTCATAAAAGAATTAGGTGAAGCTCCTGGATCTATTAAAGTGATACCTAAAACAAAAGAAAACTATATTTCATTCACTAAATTTATTCCCACTTCTACCGGGGAAAGCATCCAGGTCCGGTTTGTAGATTCTTTCAAGTTTTTAGGAACTAGCTTAGAAAAGTTGGTTAGTACCATGAAAAAACAAGACTTGAAACAATTAAAATCTTATTTTCCTAATAAAAAACAATTTAACCTATTGACTCGTAAAGGAGTGTATCCATATGACTATATGTCTCAATGGGAACGTTATGAAGATATGTGTTTACCATCTAAAAAATATTTTTTTAACTCCATAACTAATGAGACAGTGACCGATGAAGACTATGAACACGCTCGGTCTGTTTGGTCAGTATTTAATATTCAAAACATTGGTATGTACACAGATTTGTATCTCAAAACAGATGTTTTATTGCTAACAGACGTATTTGAAAATTTTCGAAAAACTTGTAAATTACATTACAATCTCGATCCCGCGTTCTATCTCACAGCACCAAGTCTATCTTTTGATGCAATGCTTTTAAAAACAGGAGTTAAATTAGAATTGATTAGTGATGTTGAAATTTTTAGAATGATACAAAAAGGTATTCGAGGAGGTGTTTGTATGTGTTCTAAAAGACATGTCAAAGCCAATCATAAATATTTAGATACTTACGATCCAACACGTCCAAGTTCATTTATCATATATTTAGATTGTAACAACTTATATGGTTATAGCATGTGTCAATCCCTACCCTATTCCGATTTTAGATTTATGAATAGACAAGAAATTGATTTTTTACAATTGAACTTAGCAAATATCAGCGATACTGCGGAAAACGGTTACATTCTTGAAGTTGATTTAATATATCCGGAGAATTTGCACATGCAACACAATGACTTTCCCTTTTGTCCAGAAAAATGCTTGCCACCTGGTGGTAAGAATAAAAAGCTAATACCAAATTTGTACGATAAATATCACTATGTTATTCATTACGTACATTTAAAAAAATGTTTACAGCACGGTTTAGTATTAAGAAGGATCCATCGCGCTATTATATTTAAGCAAAGTCGTTTTTTAAAGCAGTATATTGATATTAACACCCAGTTACGTCAAAAAGCAGAGTCAACGTTTGAACAAGACTTTTTCAAATTATTAAACAATAGTATTTTCGGAAAGACCTTGGAAAATAATGAACATCGAATAAACGTAAAGTTAGTAAACAAGTGGTGTGACTCAAACAATAAAACAAAAAAGACTACTTGTGCTGAAAAATTGATAGCCAGCCCATATTTTCACAGCGCCTCTGTGTTTTCTGATGATCTAGTAGCAATCCAAATGAAGCCTGTGCGTATTATACTTAATAAACCAATTTACATAGGGTTTGCAGTATTAGAATTGTCTAAGACTCACATGTACGACTTTCACTACTCTATCATAAAACCTTTTTATGGTAACCGAATTGAATTGTGCTATACTGACACAGATAGTCTAGTATATGATGTACAGAGTAATGATGTTTATAATGACTTCAAGCTCCATTTTCTAAAATATTTAGATACCAGCAATTATGACTGTAGCAATGAGTATAACTTACCAATTATTAATAAGAAGGTTCCAGGATTATTTAAGGATGAAATGGGTGGCAACATTATCAAAGAATTCGTAGGACTGCGCTCAAAGCTTTATTGTATTAAAACGTTAAACAAAACAATTCAAAAGGCAAAAGGTACAAAAAAATGTATTACCAAAAAATTAAATCTGTTAGATTATAAAAATGTTTTGTACAATTGCAATGTTATTCGCAAAAAAATGTATTGTTTAGATCAATAAAACATGAAATATTCACTCAGGACGTAAATAAAATAGCACTTTCGAGCAATGATGATAAACGATTGCTATCGTTTGATAAAGTTTCTACTTTAGCCTGGGGTAACGCAACTATATTTATGTAATGCATTACCACAATTTAAATATAATTACAGTAGTTACACTTTTCATATGTATTTTATTGATTGTTAATGATAAAACTTATTACGTCCTGAATGGATAGTTAGATAATCTTTCAACCTACCTACTGTGTTACCAACTATTATAAAATGTTTGTTATTCTTAAGTGTAAGAGTAACTATAGTCTATACGACCTCTGATAATTACTTACCTTTATAGGTCTTATATAAGTTTACTTTTATTGGTACTTATGTATCTACTAAATATAATTATACTTAAATAAATAATATTTTATGTTCATAAATCTGTTTCATTTCTATTCCTAAATGATGACAAAGCATCTAAGGTGCATCAACATTATTATGTTTTGATCCAGGCTCATATTTAATATAATAATAATATTTCACAACTATCACACAACGCCATCTAGTCCCAAGCTAAGCAGAGCTTGTGTTATGGGTACTAGACAACTGATAAACATACTTATATATTTCTAAATACATACATATTATAGATAAAAATATATTTGCAATTTTTTTCAGACTATTATTTTTATATTCAATAAAATAATGATGAAAAATAAAGCATAAAAACAAAATCCAGACCGGAACAAATACTTAATGTTCCGTGCGGGAATCGAACCCGCGACACTGAATTTGGCGCATTTATTATATACTAATACTTACCTGACGCGATGACCAATGCGCCAAATGTGTCGTCGAAATTGTGACAAAATACTGGATCGCTTTGAAGATGCATGCGCGGTGTAGAATTTGACACCAAACAGGTGCTTGGCGCTTGAGCACAAGTTCAAACATGTTGAAACATGAAATTGTATCACAGCGAGGCTTTAAGGAGTTTAATTGCATATTAGTCACGTTCCACAGTAATATTATTGAGTAGAACATCCATTATTATTAGACAGCCACCTGGAGCGGTCGTATCACGTCGAATAAAAACGGAACGAATTGTAAGTATTGTACAAGCACCCATCTACTTATAATGTTTTTTCATCATGTTGTTTTATGTAATTATAATTAATATTATTATTCCGTTGTTTCAGATCATTGAAAATGTGTGATTCTCCAGATATTATCGACTACTCACAATACGCTCAAGGTTTCCCGACCCCGAGTTTAAGCTGGCATATCCCAGATTTCTCAGAACAACAAACAACGGAGTCTAGGGCAAGACAAGACTACAGACCTGTCAACAAAAAGCCTCGAACAAGGCGGGAGTGTCTAAAACAGAAGTCATCTCTACCTATAAGTCAATCATTCCTCATAAACAATGAGAAGAAAAAAGGTTTACGACTGATCCAGGTACAAGTGTTGGATATCAGCGAACAACAAGAACCTACAAGTGACAATCATGACGTGGTAATGTTAAGTGCTCAATATGTAGTGACTGAATCGGTGGACCATGTTATGGACGAGACGCACGCGTTAATTAATAAAATATCAAAAAATCTTTGTGGGGACAGATGTTATTATTAATCAGTAAGAAAAGTATCATTGTTTTTTAAGTGTCTACTTTATAAGTTGTTGTATTTAATTTGTAGGAATGAGCAAAAATAAATTATGTAAGTAATATCATAATTATTAATGGGTATATTATTGTTATGAATGTATGTACAAGTATAAGTATTGGAAGTAGAACATAAACCAAATGAACAAAACGCATCAACGCATTGCCGCGTTAAGTTATTCTACGAGCAATCCGCGCGCCGCTCTATATAATCTGTGGTCAGCTGATGTCGTTCTATAGTTCATGTAGCTTGTAACGTTTTTCCTAATTATATCTCTTAATTACTTTAAATCTAGTTTTCTTTACATTAGGTTATGGGCATATGACCCGTTAGTCATTAAAAGTAAAGTAAACTCCGTTAGTTTAAAGTTCAGTAAAGTTCCGCGAGTGATTTCTGATTTTTAGGTAGCCACCGTTACAAAGCAATTTTCGAATTTGCTCCGGTAAAAATGGCTATGTCTAATGTACAAATAGACAAATTACTCGGAAGAGATAACTATTGCACCTGGAAATTCGCCGTACAAACATATTTACAACACGAAGACCTGTGGGACTGTGTTGAACCTGCCGATGACAAAGCAGTAAATGCGAAGCAAGACCTGAAGGCGAAGTCTAAAATAATCTTGCTTGTGGACCCAGTAAACTACATACATGTCCAAGATGCAAAGAGTGCTAAAGAGGTCTGGCAAAATTTACGAAATGCCTTTGAAGATTCAGGTTTAACTAGAAAAGTGGGGTTACTCCGAGACTTGGTGAATACCACATTAGATGGATGTTCAAACATTGAGGAATATGTGAATAAAATAGTAACCACCGCCCACAAACTGAGAAGTGTAGGTTTCCACGTTGACGATGAATGGTTGGGAACACTTATGTTAGCTGGATTGCCAGAACAATACAAACCAATGATCATGGGACTGGAAAGCTCCGGTGTAAAGATAAGTACAGACTCAATAAAAACTAAACTTTTGCAAGAGGTCAAAGAGTCAAATGTCTCCGTTCTTTACACAAAGCATAAATCTACCCACCGACAAAATAATAATAATAATCAGCATAAAAAACCATCAGGACCGCGTTGCTACAACTGCAATAAGCATGGACACATGAGTAAGTTCTGCAACAAGAAGAAAAATGAAAATAAAGGTTTTGCAGCAGTTTTTTCAGCAGCTCATGAACACATTGACAGTGTGGAATGGTATGTGGATTCCGGAGCATCTTTACATATGACCAACTTATCTGACTGTATGTATGATGTCCGCTCACCACCGATACAACATATTAAGGTTGCCAACAACACATCCGTCTCCGTAGAAAAAATGGGTAATGTAAACTTGGACTTAATTGGAGAAAATGGTGAGATCAATCATATACAGGTGAGAGATATTTTATATGTACCACAATTGAGCACTAACTTATTGTCAGTAAGTCAGTTAACAAAAAATGGCTGTCAAGTAATATTCAATAAAAGTGGCTGTGAAATATATAATACCAAGAAACAATTAATTGCAACAGCAAAGCTAATTAATAACATGTATAAGTTAAATATTGCCAAAGGAAATACATTCATGTCCACTATAGATAGCCAAAACATTGATGTGTGGCATCGTAGAATGGGACATTTAAATTACATTGATGTTAGTAGACTACCATTATGTACTGAAGGTGTCAAATTATCAAATACAGAAACATTGAATAATAATTGCATTTCATGTTTGCAAGGCAAACAGACAAGGCTTCCCTTTAAGAACATTGGCTCACGGGCTACTGCACCACTGGAACTGATACACTCAGACTTGTGTGGTCCTATGGAGACGCCATCTATGGGAGGAGCCAGGTATTTCATCACGTTTATAGATGATTACTCTAGAAAAGTGTCTGTTTATTTCCTGAAAAATAAAATTAATATCAGAGAAGTATTTGACATGTACAAGAAGGAGATGGAGAACCAATTGGATTGTAAAATAAAAATTCTACGCACTGATAATGGCTTAGAATATATTAATAATCAATTGTCTCAATATTTGGCAGGAACAGGTATCAAGCATCAAACAACTGCACCGTACACGCCCGAGCAAAACGGACTTGCCGAGCGAATGAATCGCACTCTAGTGGAGCGTGCGAGATGTATGCTGTTCGATGCTGGACTTTCAAAACAGTATTGGGCAGAGGCAGTGGAGACAGCTGCGCACATAGTAAATCGCTCTCCGAGTCGAGTTCTTGACTACGTGACACCACTCCAAAAATTAACAGGTATTAAACCAAACATATCACATCTTAGAATATTTGGTTGTAAAGCCATGGTTCACGTGCCGAAAGAAAAGAGACTAAAGTGGGATCCAAAATCTACTGAAATGATATTTCTTGGATACTGTGAAAATACCAAAGCATATAGATTATTGAATCCAAATACAAAGAAGATTACTAAAAGTAGAAATGTCACATTTTTAGAAGACTGCCGCTGTAATGAAAGTTTAAACACAAAAAACATTAACAATAATAATAAATTACAGATACCTGTGCCATTAACAGAGACTGTAGACACTCCAACTAATGAAGAAAACTCGGGCTCCGCACACAATGGCCAGAATACAGAGTTACGCTGTTCAACACCTATATCAGATGAGAGTTATATGGATCCATGTAATGAAGATACGACTTATGAACCTAGCACTGAATGCTCATTTGAATCTTCAAACCGATTTATAAATCTGAGACCACGTAGAAAGCAAACCGTTTTGGAAGATGAAGAAAATGTACATGCTGCATGTTTGGCTCTAAGTCAGGATCCTGTAACAGTTGAGGAAGCAATGTCCTGCTCAGAATCCAGTCATTGGAAGAAAGCCATGGAGGAAGAGTATAAGGTATTAATGAAAAATGACACTTGGTTTTTATGTGACTTGCCGACTGGGAAGAAGGCTATACCTTGCAAATGGGTTTTCAAGACAAAAAGAGATGAGAAAGGAAACATAGCAAAATATAAGGCGAGATTAGTAATTAAAGGATGCGCTCAAAAGAAAGGAATGGATTACAATGAAGTATATTCACCGGTAATCAGATATTCATCCCTCCGCTATTTGTTTGCATTGGCAGTAAAATATAATTTGGATATTGATCAAATGGATGCTGTGTCTGCCTTTCTACAGGGTGATGTAGAAGAAAATATTTATATGAAACAGCCCCCAAGCTTTGAAGAAAATAATACACAAGTGTGTTTATTGAAAAAGTCCCTGTATGGATTAAAGCAAGCCAGTAGACAATGGAACAAGAAATTAGATAACAAATTGAAAGAAATTGGTTTGACACAGTCATTGCTTGATTCCTGTATTTATTACAGAATAGAAAAAGAAAACATAACATTCTTAGCTGTATATGTGGATGATTTATTATTATTTACAAGTTCCATGGAAACGAAAAATTACATAAAGGAAAAATTATTTTCTAACTTTGAAATGAAAGACTTGGGAGAGTTAAACTACTGTTTGGGTTTGCACGTACATAGAGACAGGAAAAATGGCATTCTATACATAAATCAGAAGCAATATATTCGGGACATACTGAATAAATATGGAATGTCAAATTGTAAAGGTGTGAAAACGCCTATTGATCCAAAGACTAAGTTTAATACGAGTCAGAATCAGACTACTGTTGATGTGACTTCATATCAGGAAATGATTGGATCATTACTGTATTTATCACAAGGAACCCGCCCAGATATAGCATATGCTGTGAATACTTTAAGTAGATTTAACGCAAGACCGGAAATGCAGCATTTGTTGGCGCTGAAACGAGTTTTAAGATATTTGAATTATACTGAAAATTATTCATTAACTTATAAACAAAATAAAGAAGAAAATTCAATACATGGCTATTGTGATGCTGATTGGGCTAGCAGTGAAGATGACCGAAGATCATGTACCGGCTATGTATTTATATTTCAGGGTGGCGCAATAACGTGGAACTCACGCCGACAACAAACAGTTGCGCTATCCACAACTGAAGCTGAATACATGTCGCTCTCTAGCTGTACTCAAGAGGCGATGTGGCTTAGGCAAATGCAAGAAGAGTTCTGGCCACACTTGGCCAGTATTCCTGTCACCATTTTATGTGATAACCAAAGCGCTATTAAACTTGCAGGTACTGAAAACTATCATTCCAGGTCTAAGCACATAGACATACGACACCACTTTGTA
Organism: Agrotis clavis; assembly: GCA_954870645.1. Classification (NCBI taxonomy): domain Eukaryota; kingdom Metazoa; phylum Arthropoda; class Insecta; order Lepidoptera; family Noctuidae; genus Agrotis; species Agrotis clavis. Next base: position 16,494,146 of record OX940920.1, read on the forward strand.
CGTGATAAAGTGCAATTGAAGAAGATTGTTATTGAGTACATCCAGTCAAGTGAAATGGTGGCGGACTCGCTGACTAAAGGGACCCCGCGACTGAAGCTGGACTACTGCTCTGCTCAAATGGGTTTATGTCCAAGGGAGGATATTGGAAGTAGAACATAAACCAAATGAACAAAACGCATCAACGCATTGCCGCGTTAAGTTATTCTACGAGCAATCCGCGCGCCGCTCTATATAATCTGTGGTCAGCTGATGTCGTTCTATAGTTCATGTAGCTTGTAACGTTTTTCCTAATTATATCTCTTAATTACTTTAAATCTAGTTTTCTTTACATTAATAAGTTTATATAAGTTTTAAATATATAAATATTAAATATAAGTTTTACTTTAACTAGCTTTTGTATTTTATCCTGTACCTACATATTATTTTTAGGTAATTGTAATTAATTTGTAACAAATGTAAATAATGCAATAAAAATATATTCTTTCTAATTTAAATTGTTTTTTGTATTATTTTTAATTTATTAATACTCGAACTCTAAATTAGCTCTAGTGTAATGATATAATTATAGGTTATTTGCTTTCAGTATTTTTATTAGAACAATTCGTTTAAAATCGTGTTATATTTGCATTTTTATCAGAAAATTCATAAGAAATATCATTTTGCTGCAGCTAATTTAAAGTTTGTTATGTAGGTTACCCTGATTATAATAAACAAAACACTCAAGTAGATACACATTTTTATTAAACACAATAATAATTAAAACAAATTAAATACAGACATATTATTATAAAAATACCATTTCCTTATGCAGATAGCATTATTCAATGTACAATGCATTTTATGATTCACACAATTAAAATCATTTTCATTTTTACAAAACTTTCTTTTTAATTCTGAAAAATTAGGACATCCCTTCTCACCTATGTCGATCACTTTACAGTTTGTACATAACTCTTTAATCCACTTAATCTTTTCCAAACCCTTCGTGATATTTTTTTTGTTTTCTAAGTATGGTAAAATAACGCGTTGAAACTCTTTGTAGTCTATGTAGCCCTCGCTCCAGTAAATTCCTCGATTTCTTTCTAGCCACCTCACCTGTTTTTTTTCTTCTTGTGTTAGGTAATGGAATGAATATGGTGGTTTTACCAAGAACGTCTGTGTATGATCCTGACTCGCAATGGTCAATTCTTTGACAATAAAATTATTTATAGAATCTTTAAATCCTTGGAGTTCCACTATAATAGTATCCGCCTTCATGATATCTTCTTAACAGTGTTACTTAATGGTTTGTATTCAACAATGCAATCGTTCAGAATGAGACAGTATGCTGAAGTTTGATCTGGTATCTCTGAATCACTCTCAATTTCAACTCTCACATCTACAACCGGACCTGTCTTTAGATTATCCGCTTGTCTAGAGCAATCAATGACAAACAGCGGTGCTAAATCTCTAAACTGTTTTTCGCTTAATATGGGCTCCGGACGACGTCCGTAATACGACTGTTGAAATCTGGTGTATTGCTCGTATAATAAAGCGATTCTGTTATTAGCAAAATTCACATTTAAGTTTTCATACGGAAAATAAGTTGAATTGAGATATACTCTAACGTTTCGAACATGACAGTGATCGAATTGAGACATGTCCGAACTTGCATTGCTTTTTCTATTTGTCTGTAGTCCGATAATAATGTATCTTGGTTTTTCTATTTGAGATGAAGTTTTGATAGACCAGGTATGTTTTGTAGTTTTAGGTAAAGCTGGATATTCGTACAGATCCCAATTTCTGTATATCATTTGAAGTGGACGATCTTTTTCTAATACTTTTAACAAACCAATTTTTTCTTTGTCTGATACTTTAACATGCGGTACGCGCCAAATGATTTTGTTGATCTGTACATCATCTACTACTTCGCCAGTATTAAGTTTTACAGCGTTCAAATTAGTATTACTTCGTAACAATATCAGTTCATGTCTACTATTTATTACAACTTTTTTAAAATCTTCAGCAAAACCAAGGAGGTTACGAAGTGGTATAGAAGCTGAAAATCTTCCTCCATCAATATTTTTTATGCCATCAATATTCCACCCCCAAGCATTAGACGTTTTTGATTCACTTTCGTTCATTGAAATTAGTGATTTCATGGTTGTTGTTATACCAGCATTTTTTATTTTATCAATCTCCACTCCATTTAGCTCATACCTAATGTCTTGGAACAAGTAGAGTAGAGCATTGTTCGTGAAATTAACACTAGTGGCTTTGTCTTTCGAATCTTTTTTGCTTACGATTACAGTTCCTTCCAAATATAGGGTGCTAGCTGATGGTAATATGTATAAGTCCTGTTGATTGATGGGTATGCGGATTTCATCGTTCCTGTTGAAACTCGTTACATAGGGTTTGTAGGAATGAAATTCGATTCCTTCTATAGTATTATCAAAGGTCGGAGCTGATAAAACGTCTAAGATATTCATTTTAACAATCCGATCGCTCTAAGAAATGCTTTATTGTCTTTTGTTAATTTTATTTTCTTCTTATTTCCTATCTTCTTAGATAGAGGTCTTATTTGATAGGTAGCTAGAGCAGAACTGATATTCTTTACTTGTTGAGACACATTTTTATTGTAATCAATCATTTTTTTCTTCTAAGATGTAGATACACCTGCACTTCTTCACCACGTAAATTGATTAATTTTTTGTTTATATCTAACAACCTGATATGTATACAGCTTATGTTGTTTTGATTGATTGGAAAGTATATTGCGTTCTTCGGGATTTCGATGATCCTGTATCCAGGTGGCACATTAAGTGCAAATTCGTGAATAATGTGACTTGGTTCACCGTTCACATATGAACCGCTTACAATATCACATTCAATCCTGACTACGGTCGTAGGTAGAATGTTGACTGGAGACTGTGACACATGCAATTTATTTGCTTTCAAGATTTGTTTGTTAAATCCTAATAGTCTTCCAAAAGAGTCTTCTTTGATAAAATTAATGTCTTTTGTACAGAATATTGTAGTTTTTAAAGTATTATTATTACACCGTAGTTGGATTGTTGCATTTTTTATTTCGGATTTTAAATAATCACCAATATCTTGTAATTCATAAGTGCCCTCTGGTATTTCAATAACTTCATTAAAGCCATAATAGAATTTATTATTACTTTTATCAATGTTTGGAATAGAATTAAATGTTGAAAAGTGCAATAAAGCACACTCATACTCTCCATCTAGTTGCAACGTATTAGGATAGTATGTAGTTAACACTGACGAGTCTCCAGTTACTGACAAAGTGAACGACATCTTGTAAATGATTGAAATGAAAGAAAAACATATATTTTATAATACATTTTTATTCCAAAAAGTCCTCAAATAATTTAAACATAAATGACCACAATTGACCGCGTTAAATTTTTGATATCTTGTGTAGTTATAAAACACATTACATTTTTTGAAATATTGCATCAATTCCATGGGAGGTTTTAAATTTCCATAGCTATCAAAGTATTCACAGTGATTGTATACTTTAGCATAAGCTACCCAATGGGTTCCTTTGTTCTTAGAATCATCCAAGTTAACGATACCACATTCAATGCGTTTCGGCTTCCGAGGTAGTCGATCCTTCATGTAGACCCCACGAAAATATGGGATGTCTCTTGAAAACTTTCGAATGTCTACATTACTTAGAGGGCGATTGGGTAGCATATTTTTCAGTTTTTTGAAGATGTTATAAACAATCCTTTGCCGCTTTTATATGGTTTAATGTATAAACCCTTGCCCAACTTTAAAGCCTCCATAGCTTTATTGTGTCGTTCTGTTTCTTGCAAATATTGTTTGTTTGCTTTGTAATCATTGACGGTCTTTGCAATGCCAGCTGCACCACCAGCTAAAGTTCCTAAAGCCGATAAACCAGCGAAAATTGGAATTAAAGGTAGAACTCCTCCAGTCTTTGGTATGGGTATTACTCGGGGTAATCGGATCCGATGACGATTGTTTGGAAATAATTTTTTTGCGGTCAAGTAAGCTGCTTTTATTAAAGTCTTATTATCGCTGCATTTGAGTTTCTTAATTTTCGATTTTATTTTAGAAACTAAGTTTTTAAACGTTTTAATGCCGGATCCAGACTTTATTTTCGCTTTCATAACTTTGTTCACTATCCAAGAGCTCAGTTTTTCACCTTTCCCTGCATCTTTTGATTTAAGTCTTTGTTTAGCCATGTTAAGTAGTTGTAAATCGGCTTTGTGGCGATTTGATAAGTCTGTATGATTTGTATACGCAATATCGTGTTGCATACAAGCTTCATCCAGCTTATTTATACCTCGATCACCTCGCGCTAAGCGTTTGCGAAGTTTGGTTCCTGGTCCGCAATAATTGTATCCGGGCAAATGAACTTCGAACGGAAGATTATTAATTATACTGTTCACTAGTCCACCCCCTTGCATTACTCAAATTATAATGATACGATTTCAAATAAAAAATGGTTATATATTATTATATCTTAGTCCATTACTGCAGCTTTTTCAATCCAACTGTTTTCTGCACTATTTAGACCTAACCATTTGACATACAATTTATTTCCTTTCTTCTTCAAAACCTTTTCTATCAAATAAACATCAGGATAATTAGATCTTTGCAGTTCTTGTTCATAAAAAGCTCCTAATATCTTTTGTTTTCGTTGATCTTCTATGTGATATGTCACTGGTAAGGTTTTATTTACCTTTTTTATAGTAAATAATTCCGTTGACCAATTAGGAGTGTAACCTTTCTCAAAATTATGTTTGTATTTACTTATACGAACACAATCACCAACTTTGAATTTAGGCTTCCACTGAACTAACTCATGTTTGTTTATTTTTTTTATATTTTCTTTGATTACTTGTTCATTACATTTATTCACATCAGCCGGTTTAAATTGAATAGTGCGATGTTTTGTGTTGTTATATCTTTTCAATGTATCTTCCAATGGTAAACCTAACCACTTGTAGTTTCCATTGAGACTAAAATATTTATATAATTTATTTTTTATAGTTCTAATCAGTCTCTCCACAATTGATGCTTTTTTAGTAGAAAATGACGAGTAATGGTTAATGTTGTGCTTTGTCATAAGCGTTTGAAAAGTGGTGTTATAAAATTCTGTCCCCATATCAGTTTGTAAGTTAACGGGATGATTACGACTACGTAGCAGTATATGTTCGAATGCACGAGTAACATCAAATTTATTTTTCGATTTTAACGGTTCAACCCAGGCATACTTTGAGAAGCAGTCAATCACCACTAAGATGAAATTGTAACCTTTGTTATATTTTTTCAGGTTTTGCATGTCCATCAAGTCTGCTTGCCATAAGTCATGGATTCCTTTCAGAATAACAGAACGTCGAAGGAAATTTCTTCGTGCCGCTTTGTGTATTTCATTTACAATTTGCTGTTTTACCATTACGGAGTTTTTTGAAGTAATTTATCAACCTCTGCTTTAGTATAAAACTTATCTTGCAAATGAGTTGAAACCTCAAGTATCCTCGCTTTTAAAGTAGCTTCAACTGTACCCTTTGCATCTTTAATGATTTGAGAACGCAATTTTCCAATCATATTATTACACTCTTTAAGCATATTAGCATTCAATCGATCTACATAATCCTTGGTCACAACCAGATTATTTAATTCTTTTAATGTGTTTGCATTCAATCGATCGACATAATCCTTGTTCACAGCATCGTCTGCTTCTACTGGAGATCTAATTCCTCTCAGTCCTGATGTTTTTAAATCAAAATCTCCGGTTTCAGATTTTAACAATGCTTTCTCATTAAACTCAAATAACTCTGATAAACGCATTCTTTTGTGAATGTAGTGTCCAAATTTTCTACGTTCATGTTAAGGTGTATTGTATCGAAAGGCTGATAGTAAAATAAACACATTTATAAATATTTATTAATTTATAACTTTACTTTCACGCAATTCTTCAATGATAGATATAATTTCATTATCTAATCCTGTGTTGCCAGCATCTCTAGACGCAATTAGTAATTTCAACCTTTCCACTAATTCATTAGGATTATCCCAGTACACAAAATCTACGTTTTTTCTCCACTTTTTTAGTAACGGTAGACCTTTTCCCTGAACTGCATTCTTCAGTTTAAAAAGTGGTTTAATAACTTGCATATATTTTTGTCCTTTATTACTTTTTATTGGCTTATTTGGGTCATAGTCTCGACGATGTGCGTTTGTATCAAGTAGCATCGACTTATAATTTTGCATATCACTATCTGTAACCAAGCTTAAGTCTACATCTTTCTTAAGCAACAACTGTTTTAAACCAGGTGTATTTCGGTATTTACATCCAGCCACGGTGATGTATTGATCGTTGATCGTTATGCAAGCAGAACCTAACATCAGTTTCCCGCGGTCTGCTCTAACCCCAAATGGAATATCTACCAATGCTTCTGAAGATATTGACCAGGATGACGTATCATAATCTTGGTTTTTTTCAACTACTGATTCATAAGATGAGTCACTGTTGATATCGGATTCATATTTGTTTTCATCGTCATTATTATCATCACTTCCTACGCTACCAGTTCCTTCTTTCTGGCAAGTTTTGTTAATAAACGGAACATCTGCAAAATCATCACTAGCACGAATGAAAGGACTTTGCTTATTAGCATTAGCAATTAGGTTGAGAGGTTCCGTTACAGGCTTGAAAACAGATTCCAGTGCTTGTTTATTGTTAATATCATCATCTCTCATTTTTCGTACTTTTATCTTTACAGCTTCTGCCGCATCAACAATTTGTCGTTTCAATGATTTTTCCATATTGATAAAATTACGTCGTAATTGATTTAGCGTCGAAAAGTGAATAATAATGTCAGACAGATTATAGCCTTATATATGTATTCGTGTTCTTAGTCAAAGACTACAAACGTGTCAAATTTACTTCTATAACATCCTTTGTTTTTAGAACAATCTTTATTAATTACAACGTAATTAAAAGGTACACTCCATATTTTTGAACACATTTCACGGAATTCAATCCATGTCATGTCAGTGTTGACGTGTTCTTCATAAACATGTCTCATATTTCTTTCATCTTGTTTAAAAAGTACGATTAGGTTTGCATTGTCTCTTATTAACTGCTTAGGGATTTTACTATACGACTGATTTAGATAAAAACAATCGATGAACTTGTGTCTCCCCATAGCAAAATAATCACGCATACTACTTTGATTTTCACAAGCAACATCATCAAATACAATTACAGAATTCGGTTTTGCGGTTTGAACACTCAGCACTTGCTCATTTTCATGATATTTCTGAAATGAAATGTCTGGTACACGTTGCAAGACTTTTTCTAAAAAAACATACTTGGGTTGTTGCAAGGTTTTCGAATAAACATAAACATTTTGGAATCTTAAACCATTCTCGTGTATAAGAAGACCAATTAATAAATTCGTTTTTCCACAATTTGACGGCCCGCAAATGATGCATCGTATAGATTTAGGTAGTAGTTCTCCATGGCGAAAATCAGTTTCCTGAGAATGAACAGAAAGTTTGTCTAGATGTAACGAGTGTGGTTGTTTTACAAATTTCATGACGAGTGCGTGAAACGGTTATATCAATAATGAGTTAATTAATGTATTACATCGACATTTATAACTCATACACATAACTCATTGTCGCTAACCCGAACAAATGTACGAGCAACCTCGCTATGGTTGTCCTTCAATATAAGATAAGTGAGTGTTTTCTAAATTAGATTTCACCGAATCTTGCATCTGTCGCATTGTGTTTCTTAAAACGAATCGTCAAAACGTACCCTCCTATTTTTAGCTGAAATCGACAGAGGTGAACGAAGGAACGACAGGTAAGCCTAGTTTTAAATTGCGAATTTGGAATAGGAACGATTGGGCATTGAACTGAAAGGTGGAATAGGCGCCGAACCAGTATTTTGCATATTCTATTCTATTCCACAACCATCGATATCAAAAATATTATTGGGCATTCTACCCCACCAGTGACGAAGGCGAACGGAGTGAGCCGTAGGAACGGCAGGTGGGGTAGAATGCCCAATAATATACTACTCAGCAGTAGTCAAACTGCGGCCTTCAAACCGCTATTTGACATTTTATAGTGTGTGTGAACTCTTTTATGCAGATTACAAAGTTCATCAACACAAGGCCGTTTTTTGTTTTGAAAAAAAAAAACTTCATTTGAATATTTAACGCCATTTTAATTAAATGCCTTATTCATTTTCACCCAGATTTTAATATCGTAGGTACAGCCCAAGTAACACAGAAGTCTGAATAACAGCTGAGTATGTGCAGTCATCAAGATTATAATCTGAATACCATACTGCGTAACGTCTGAGTAAACACCTATTCAAACTTTATTCAAGCAAAACAGGCCCCAAAATCAAATGCATAAAGCTGAATAACTTCTGAGTAACATCTGAGCAGGAGCTTTTTAATGGTGAAATTATCTGAATAACTTCTGATTAACAGCTGATATCGCTTTTATTAAGCTCTTACTCATACAATATTCAGTTTATGTCAATTTAGTTACTGGATTCAGAATTTATTCAGCATTACTTTTTGTGAACAATAATACAGATTTTATTCATACAAATTGTGAAATTAGACAATCAGAAATTTTAAATATCGTTGATGGAGTCATTGCATGACAATAAATGGCGAATTTATTAAAACGGTAAGCAAAAGTTTCATTAATTAAGTTATAGGTTTGTTACAATGTTAATTCTTAGTGCGAAAATTATTTTGTCGTAAATAGTATATGATTTTTCCGATTATTTTTAACGCGCCGCTTGAATAATCAAGATAAGTGATTGTAAATATTATTTTCATAAACGCATGCTCGGTCTGACTTCAATATTTATGACGAAATTTCTAATTTTAGCGATTCCAATGAATAATATGACAAATCGAATTGAAAATGTTATAGTTTTAACATTCAGCATTCAAGTAATCTTGGTGAATTTCTTGTTATTATAAATACTCACAAAAAAAAAATGGCGATCGCTTTCATTGCTGAATAAAAGTGAACAAGAGTCTCGTTACTCAGATCTCACTTGAATAGCCTCATTTTAATACGCTAAGTTCTGAATAACACTTGAATAGTTGACCACATTTCTACATTAATTCGAGTTTTTAGGGTTCCTCATTCAGTGGAATAATCGCTACAAAATAATGTTATATTTCTTTTGTTGCAGATCGATCGTGTGGCGAACTTTATAGTAGCCCCCTTATAATGACATCATTCTTAACCAGTAAAACATATAATCATGTAATTGGCAAAGATGAAGGTTTATGCATGCAAAAGTCTCGGAAGGAACCTTAAGTCTAATTTAAAATGTAGCCACACTACAGTCAATTGATGCTGATGGACATCAGATAGGAATCCATAATATTTATGCGATACGACAACTTACTGATAATGTTTTTAAGTGATGTTGTGGAAAAGTGAAAAATGTTAAATTAAAATTAATTCAATCCTATGAATGAGTTGTTATTAATTAAAAATTCTCTCTTGCACACAGTAACTATAAGTTAAGTTTCAAACGAAGACAAGGTAAAATGAAGTAAATATAATAATATGTTTCATTTATTTTAATACAAAAAAACCGCGGGCTACTGAAGTGACAAACACGCATCCGCAGACACCGCTACTCGAATCTAGAAGTGAGTGCTGTGGCTGAAGCGCGCGTCATAGGCGGCGGCCACGTTTTTTGCGCTCTGCAGCCACAGCAGTCGCTTCAACATTCGTATCAAGGCAATTGGGAATTAAAAACAATCTGTTTGATTTATTTGATGTACGGAATCCACTTCATTGCACGACAGCTACTCATACTGGCTGAAACTCGGCTCATTTTTTTCATACTATTACCACAAATCTTGAACGTTTGCTACTATTGATTCTCAAATATATTTTCTTTTAATGTTACCGTGTCTTTTAAGTTGTTTTCACGATTTTTGCCCCATCTTGATGTTAACAATAAGAAAAATATAGCTTACAAATGATTTTAACAAACCTGATATTAAGCTATTTGCGCTGATAAAACGTACCTGTGGTCTTTAATTTGAATAAGAGCCTTAATAGATTTTAAATAAGCTCATATTAAGTTATTTGCGCTATTAAACGCACCTGTGGTGGGTTAATTTGAATAAGTTAGTTTAAAACACACTGTTATGGCGGTGAAATCTTAATAAAAGCCCAAATAATCTTTTTTATTCAGCAGCTGTAAAACATGGCAACTTATCTAGTTAAAGCATTAAATAATTATTTCACAGTAGAATTATTCAGTATCAAGCTGTAAAACAGCATTATCTAACAACTTTATTCAGATTGTTATACATTATTCAGCAATCAACTGAATCAAATGCTACTAGCTTAGTCATTATTGAATATTAGCAAATCTGATTATGATTATTCAGATACATGCTTCCATAGAGACTAATAAAGTTCACTTTACAATTATTCAGTATCAAGCTTTAAAACAGCATTATCTAATACCTTTATTCAGATTATTATACAGTATGCAGCAATCAGCTGAAGCAAACGCTACTAGCTTAGTAATTATTGAATATTAGCAATACTGATTATGATTATTCAGATAAATGCTTCCATAGGGACTTTTTTTCAGCTTAACAATACATAGAACGCGTAATACTTAATAATGTTTGTATATTGTGTAACATATCTCAATTATTAAGCTTAAAGAAATAAAGTACAAAAATACAGGACCTATTACGCATTAAGAATTTTACGAGTCCGAACTCAAATTAATACAACATTGAGCTATTTCTAAGGCTCTTATACAAAGGATATTCATTTTTAAACCGTATAGTTTTACAAATGTGTACTGTTATACCGCTTGTGTGTTACTTGGGAGCTGTTTTATTTTTCTCCCGAATAAAGCTATTTTTAAGTCTAGACGTTTCATGGCTACTGAAAATTTACGAACCTTTGAAAATCGTAAATTTTGAGTAGGTTTTTGCTTTATATTTTGAATAAATTTATACGATTTGCATAATCATCTGAGAGTGAATAGAAAATATGGGAAGTAACTCCGTAAGTCAGTACTTATTATTCTATGGCAGTTAAAGATGTCGTTTTAAGGTAATTTGTTTACTGCGATAAGCATGGCTGAGTTTAGAACTTTTCTTATTTATTTTATCTCTAACCTGTTATTTTTTGACGTTCCTACCTCATAAATATTTCATAGGGAAACTACCTAATAAAAACAAAAAGTCAGAAATTAAGCTATTGTCAAACAGACAGGCGTGGCGAACGCGAAGCGATGCGTATTTGTTTGTAATGTATAGAATTGTTTGAAGCCAGTCACATAGACTATCGGATCGCTTTCGCTTTTCTATGTGACTGGATTCAAACAATTCCATACATTACAAATTAAAACGCTTCGGATCGCATTCGCTTCGCCTTTCTGTTTGAGCTTTAATGTTTACAAAAATGAAAAGTTATAATTATTATGTCCATAGATTATGAATGTAAATTCGCTAATTATAAGAAACATTTCAACCACACGACAGTAATCTTCGTTTTATACAATGTTTTACAATTGCAGTTCAAAAGTCGTAAAATTTTCGATGGTCGCATTTCATTGTTAAATAAAATTATGTCAAGCTTTACGATCCAAAGTGTTAGCTTACTTTTATATTAAACATTCCTTAAATTTTTCGCCGGCTTGAAACTTAAGTGACTTTAAACATATTAATAGCGAATAAACGGAGAAAATGTGAGAGTATTTTTGCTTTAACGATTTTATGCTTTGGTCGCGGGATTATTTCCTTACCGTGACCCCGGAACGTAACAGGCTATTGAAGGACACCGTGGATTTTAGTCAGTAGAAGTCTGACAGTCCCTCCCGCCCTGCCCGGGGTTGGAGGACTCATTTGATGATTATACCACGCTAAAAAAAAAAAAAAAAACGATTTTATGCTTTGAAAAGGAGGTAGTCACTTTTCAGAAAAAGTAAATGATGCTTTTTTTATACAAGTAGCAAAATCAACCTTATAGTTTTAACCTCAGTTTTTTTTTTATCTTTGCCCACACTATGAAGTTTTCCTGTGTCATGGGTGCGTTTACAAATTCACTAACACGAACACCCAAACATGAAACAAAAGAACTACTGGAGGGTGTTATAAATATTTGTTACAAGCGGGCATTGAAACTATCAATTAGCTTTTGCGTCTACTGTTAGTCCTATTTACTTACACATTTATTTTACTACATTGCGGTTATCTTTTTGCCGAAGCAAACACACTATAACACAATTAGTAACTCAAGTTTAGATACTCTTATTTTTACTTTCCAACAGCAAAAATGCAAAGAAAAAACAGTTTAATATCCACTTCAAACTAACATCTACGCTTACTAGAAATCAAGTAACTTAGCTAAAGAAATGCTAAGTTATTTTAGCATAACAAGCAATTGTTCAACAAATAGAAAGGCTGCGTACATATTATTTAGTCGTTAGTGCTGTTACGAGAGCTAAAACATGGCTTTAAGATACACTGGAACTAAAAGCAAGATTATGTATCCGTCGGTACTTTGGTAGCCAGGTAATGGTCACTTGGCATGTTAGGGTTGATTCGAAGAGCCTCTTAAGGATACATATTTATGGTTAGTACTTTAGCTGTCCTGCAAATCAAGGGCTTTATATTGCCCTTTGCTTACCAGAACATTCATACTCAAACATCTTATTCGAAAATTTATCCTTACTTGGGTCATGGTCTACCTTTGTCTAATCAAAAAGACTCAAGAGACAAGCAAAAACAAATAAACAAATTCACTTTGTCTTTTAAAATATTAACAAATATCGTTATGGAACTACGGACACTGTGGATGTTTTAAATATTTTAGCCTACTTCGCAAATTGTAGAGCTTTTTGTGGAATGGAAAATTTAAATGCGAGCAGAACTTTAAACTGCGACCTTGATAAAAAAACTTTCCTATTGATTTTTTATGGTACAAAATCACCGCACTATCCCAAAACACTGCAACTCCTGAGAGCCAAGAATCAACAGTGGCCACCAGCAAAGCGCCAAAACAATGAAGCTCGATGTATCTTGGAGAATGATTTTAATTGTCTTTGATCCGGCAACGAAATTGATCAGAAAAGAATAATGGAGAAGTAGGAATGTACTATCGATATTGAAAATACAATTTTATAACAGCCTAAAAATCAACTGATTCCTTACAAAACCTCCTTAGATGCTGGCCATGTTTGTCCCACGAACATGTTCAGATCATCAAACCTTTTAAATACAGAAAGCGTAGTTTAAATGCAGTAATGAATTGTGACAAAAAAAAAAAAACAGTTACATGGAATAAGAGCACTGGATACGTTACACATGCCATTGCAACACGTGTTGAAATGTTTTATTACTCTGCTAACGAAGAATTGCAACGCTAATTGTGTTATTGCTCGCCAAAATAAAAGAGCCAACGCTAATTATGAACATGTCAGAAATTTTGAAAGAATAAATTACATACAAGATCATGAATTGATATATAAATGAAGTCTACATACTGTATTATTTTGTATTAATGTAAATTCAATTTATGTTAATAACACAATCATATTTCAACAAATAAAGGAAGTACGGTTGTAAAGAATAGAAATATTTTGTAAACTATTTACAAGGCCTTTGATTTTCCATGAAGTTATCTAAAATTAATTAACTTATTAATAAAGTTGTAGAACGACCCTAATATACAAACTAGAAAGCTAAAACTACTTTCAGTATAGCAAACAATCATCAATTGAACACAATAATCAATAGAATTGAAACCTAATCTTAACGGCATGTAGGTATACAATCCTGTCACGGAAACGCAAGCCAACCCTGATGCATGTCCGTTCCAGCTCCTCTAAATCTCAGTGACAGTAGGTAAGTAGTAGACGGGAGGGCGCGAACCCTTCACCTGTCTGCTTTCACCACCTGCCCAGTTAAACCGCTTAAAGCTTCGCCCACACTCACGCGATGCGCTTGGAACGCTCGTCTAGACGCTTGTGCTTCTATATCTTGCTTAATGGTTGTTAAATCGAAATAGATAAGCGTTTCTGGAAAAGATTTTGGGTGCAGTAGATACTCGTAGCTGACGAATTGACGATGATGAGATGACTGTTTGATCATGAAAGAAGATTTATTTATTGACTTTATCAAATATAATAAATATCGTTGCAGATTTAAAATTTCACTAGACGTTAAGGTAGATTGTAGTTTACATATTTTTTAAGTTTATAGGTAATGAATGGTTCTATTAAGAAAAAAAATATGTTAAGAATTGAAACACAATAAACATACGTTGAAATTATTTATCTAGAGAAAATGGTTTGCGTACTTAAATATCAAAACACAAAGGGAGACTGCACATGGAGTTTTCAGTTGTCCCTAGTCCAGTCTTCCGGACATGACGAAGACTTCAGCCCAGTAACAAGTTCAATAATAAGTTCAAAACCGCAACTCGCCGTCGCTTTCAACGCGCCTCTATGTGGCGGAATCCTAAAACTAGAAATGAACGTAGTATGGCGGTATTTCAAAAATATTTTACTATTTCAGTGCTGTGCCGAGCTTAACTCGCTGTCTTGCCGTATCGTGCGCGTAATGTATAAAATGAAAAGTTCTGTCCTAAGCATTAAATATTGAACTGCGTTTTGCTACTAAAAGTTTTTTAAATTTAAGGCACCTCTTGAATGCGAAAAAGAAAATCATACTATCCTACTAATATTATAAACGTGAAAGTTTGTTTGGATGGATGTTGTTCACGCAAAAAACACTGAAAGGAATTGGATGATTTGGTAACACATAGTACGATAGTTTTTATCCCGACTTTATCTTCCTGTGGGATAATTATAGTGTTGCAGGTATTGTTGGTGAAACCGGTAACAGCTAGTATTGTATATTATACTGATACAGTGTAAATTTTATACTTGTCCAATAACTCTTCAAGAATATCCTTAATAAGTCGTAGATCCTCAATATCAACATGACTTAGAAGTAACGATTTAACTGAATGCATCAAAATGTTAGAATTTATTATTAATTCAATCATACAGCCAAGACGGAAAAATTTAATAAACAGCTCGTAAAATATGCAATGTCAGTAATGGCTACCAAAGCCTTAAAAAATAAAAGGTATCTTTTACACCTGCTGAAGAACGCAAGATGGTCGAGAGGGCGATACGAAGAAATGAATACACGGATTGTGTAATGCGACAGTCTTTACAAAAGCAAATGGAGTATGACATGTCTTTAGATCATCAATTTAGTAATGGGTGACTTGTTTACAAGCATGGAAAGACAAATAAAATATTGCGAGATAATAGTAATCTATATAATCGATTTGCTATAAGAAGAATGGAATAAAATAGACATAGGTGTGGCTAACAATTAACTGCTACAAGAACTCCTCATTTCAACGTCAGCATCTGAGGCATTATTGCTGCAGTGAATCCTTTGAAGCTAAGAAAAAAAAATGTGAACAATTTTCTTGTCAAGCCACTTGACTTTTCATGGAGCACATCATGAAGTGTCGGTGGATTACGATATGCCTAGGTTTATCGATCAGGTTCAGTCTGGTTGGCAACATATTATGCATGATACATCTCATCACTGACGCTTGAAGGATGTGCGCGTTAAAATTATATTAATAAAGTTTATTTGCGGATGCAGACCGACAAAAGTAAGCTTGGGCAATGTCTTATGATCGCTCTATAGATTTCAGGCATAGTCTAGAGGCAATTTCATTTCTAATCACATAATAAGCTCTAAGCTCATAACACTACGCTACAATTTCAATGACACAATCTAGATATTATCATAAGTTGCTGTTATAACATCAGAAACTACATGTCCCAGGAGCGTTATAATGCTCTATATATTCAGAATCGCCCCATTTCTGAGGGATATGGGGCCTCCCATGTAATCGTATTTGACAATAGGCTCCGTTAGAGTCTATTAGCCATATAATATTGTAGCCTTGCGGAAATAGTATGGGAGGTTTTATGTTATGATGATTTTTTTTGTGTCGATGGCCAGTTAGTTTACCATGACCTTTTTTTGGTATTGTGTCTTTAAAAATCAGCAACGATTGCTATCTTGTCGATCTCTGATCGACGAACAGTATTGCTAAAGGTTGGGCACTGGGCAGTCAGAAATTTCTAAAGTCGATTGGTGCTGTTTACGGATTTAAATACCACGACTTCAGATAGCAGTCGCTTCTTGTGAAATACTGATATTCAACTGAATCCGGTTCATTTGGGAGCCGACCCCAACTAGTACTATTATAATATATTCTATGCCCCAACATAGTTGGTAAGAGGCTAGCCTGATGTTATCATCGACAAAATTAAATGTTCTCTGACGTCATAAAACATACCTCTAAGCTTCTATTCCCGTTTGTTGCACTGGTGACGCACAGTGGTCTGGAAATCGAGCTCCATACTCATGGAAACTTAAAGTGAGGAATTAAAAAAATAAAAATTGTAATGGCTCTGGTATACCTCCCTTGACAATATATTAAAGTATGGATGGTATAAGTTACACTAGGCGTGAGAAAAAAAATATTTATGTTTTTTTTGTATGGGAGAAAACACTAAAAGTACGTTTTCTCGAAACTTAATAGAACTGTTAGGCTGGTGCTCACACGAGCTATAGTTCCATACACGGCGATCAAGATGACATGACATTCATGTACCGTTAGGCGCCGCTTCGCACGTAATAAATTTTTGAAATTTTGAATTTTCGACATGTGATTTTTCAAGTCTTTGGCCTGGTTAAATGACGTTGCCAGTCGATTTATGTATATTATTATACGATTAAGCCTGCGAATGGCCATTACGATGACAATAATTTAAAAAAATGATTGTATAAGTTTTTTTGCGCATTCTAAGAACTAACTCATAACTAATTATTTCATCTAAGAACTTCTCCAACTTTTTCATTTCCGAAGGAGTAGCTTTACTTATATCACATGTCTGCTCTGCTTTATAACATGGCTTCCCATAATAATCCAATAGAAGGCAGCAGTGCTTCAATCTCAGCCTCAATCAAAGCCTGTTCTTCCACGGTGTTTCTTGTTTTCGTTTGAAAACTTAAAATAAGTAGGTCTGTAAAACACGGTGGAACATATTTAAAAAAGTATGAGACACGGCTTCAAGAGATCATCAAATGGCCTGAGATCGTGAGGGTAAAAATGATTACTTCTGTAGTGTCGCAAAGTAGAGCAGCAACCATGTTCCAGTTCTGACTTTGGTGTAAATGAGGGTGCATCAACATCCTACATACCGGAGACATGCAATGTTGGAACATCAACACCAGTTGTGACGCCGAGAAAACCATTCGTGGAGCTAAGCCCGCTATAGCAAAGAAGGAGAGTGGAAGAGCTCCAAACGCATAGCACTGAAAGCCTTGCTCATGCAACTGGTTTGAAAGCACAAAACAAGAATGTGCCTAGCAGATATAATTTAACTGGTAACGGAGAATCCGGAAGACTTGGTTGACACAGCTTTAGGTATTTTGATCTCATTGAAGCTATCATTAGCATTGAATGCGTTACAACATGGCTTCCCATAAAAGAAGGCTGCAGTGCTTCAATCTCAGCCTCAAACACAGCCAGCCCTTTACGATGTTTAACTTGTCTTCGTTTGTAAACCTAAAATGAATAGGTCTGGGTGGGATTTGGGTTCTCCCATACTTTTTCATTGCCACAAACAAAACGCAGAGACACAAAAGAACACATAAAAATACTGCAATCGTCTTCGTCTGCCATAGTTTGCTTATACAAGCTTTGCCCTGAAGTACCATCAAAGCCCCATTTGCATATATCAACTCTTTGCCATCCAGCTAAGATTGCACACGTGACAACTTTCCAAGCCTAGCCACAGTTATGTCCATAACTGCTTGGAGCTTTACTGTAACCTCTCTTTCCGTGATGTCTTTGGTATCTTTTGGGGGTTAGCAGTTCTTTGCTTCAGGGATGGCAGTACAAGAAGGATACAATAGTATTCCTTCTTCTTTTGCACAAGATCTTAATGTTATAATATACTGCCACTTCTCTTTAGAAGTGGCTAGAGAGGCTTTCCTCAATGAGGTCAAAATACCTAAAGCTGTGTCAATCAAGTCTTCGGGATTCTCCGTTACCAGTTAAATGATATCTGCTAGGTAAATTCTTGTTTTGTGCTTTCAAACCAGTTGCATGAGCAAGGCTTTCAGTGCTATGCGTTTGGAGCTCTTCCACTCTCCTTCTTTGCTATAGCTAGCTTAGCTCCAGAATGATTTTCTCGGCGTCACAACTGGTGTTGATGTTCCAACATTGCATGTCTCCGGTGTGTAGGATGTTGATGCACCCTCATCTACACCAAAGTTAAAACTGGAACATGGTTGCTGCTCTACTACAGAAGTAATCATTTTTACCCTCACTATCTCAGGCCATTTAATGTTCTCTTGAAGCCGTGTCTCATACTTTTTTAAATATGTTCCACCATGTTTTACAGACCTACTTATTTTAAGTTTTCAAACGAAAACAAGAAACACCGTGGAAGAACAGGCTTTGATTGAGGCTGAGATTGAAGCACTGCTGCCTCCTATTGGATTATTATGGGAAGCCATGTTGTAAAGCAGAGCAGACATGTGATGTAAGTAAAGCTACTCCTTCGGAAATGAAAAAGTTGGAGAAGTTCTTAGATGAAATAATTAGTTATGAGTTAGTTCTTAGAATGCGCAAAAAAACCTTAACAATCATTTTTTTTTAATTATTGTGTTCGTAATGGTCATTCGCAGGCTTAATCGTATAATAATATAAATAAATCGACTGGCAACGTCATTTAACCAAGCCAAAGACTTGAAAAATCACATGTCGAAATTTCAAAATTTTAAAAATTTATTACGTGCGAAGCGGCGCCTAACGGTACATGAATTGTATGTCATCTTGATCGCCGTGTATGGGACTATAGCTCGTGTGAGCACCAGCCTAACAGTTCTATTAAGTTTCGAGAAAACGTACTTTTAATGTTTTCTCCCATACAAAAAAAACATAAATATTTTTTTTCTCACGCCTAGTGTAACTTATACCATCCATACTTTAATATATTGTCAAGGGAGGTATACCAGAGCCATTACAATTTTTATTTTTTTAATTCCTCACTTTAAGTTTCTATGAGTATGGAGCTCGATTTCCAGACCACTGTGTGACGCTCGGAAAAAAAAAATCTTTCTTAAGCTTTTAATAATACGACGATGGGGGAAATAAAAGATTTGTATTGACTAAAACTAAAGCTTCAATATAACTTCTAGTAAATTCCACTGAAAGCTTCATGAAAGTTTTAATTCAATGAGCATCATAATCTATACATTTAATAAATTTGTAGAAAAGTGGTGTCTGTAGGTACAATGGAAATATACAAAAAAAAAGTAGCAGGGGTTGTTATTTTATCGATGCCGAACCCGAAAATGTAGTTAAATTTTTTTTTGTCTGTTTGTCGGTTTGTCTGTTTGTCTGTTTGTCTGTTTGTCTGTTTGTCTGTCTGTGTGTTTGTGCACGCTAATCTTCGGAACTACTGGACGGATTTGAATGTTTTTTTTTTGTTGTATAGGTATTAAGTCCGGTTAACATATAGGCTATAATTTATCTTGGAAACTTGAACACCTGATGCAGAACCGCAACAGACCTGCTTAACTATAAGAGATACAGAAATGGTGCCATAGCAAAAATTGTTCCACGTGATGAGCATTTTCTGCTGAAAGAATAAATTTGAAGATCCTGGACACCTGATGTGGAACACCAAGAGCCCAGCTACACTATGACATATACAGGAACGACGTCTTAGCAAGAGTTGTTCAGCCTGATAAGCACTCTCTATTGCTGTATAAAAATTTGAAGATCTGGAACACCTGATGTGGAACTCCAAGAGCCCAGCTACACTATAACATATAAGTGAACGACGTCTTAGCAAGAGTTATTCAGCCTGATGAGTACTCTCTGTCAACGTATAAAAATTGAAGATCTGGAACACCTGATGTGGAACTCCAAGAGCCCAGCTACACTATAACATATAAGTGAACGACGTCTTAGCAAGAGTTATTCAGCCTGATGAGTACTCTCTGTCAACGTATAAAAATTGAAGATCTGGAACACCTGATGTGGAACTCCAACAGCCCAGCTACTTTATAACATATATAGGAATGACGTCTTAGCAAGAGTTGTCCAGCCTAATGAGCACTCTCTGTTGACACATGAAAATTGAGATCTGGAACACCTGATGTGGAACTCCAAGAGCCTAGATACACTATAACATATACAGTAAAGACGTCTTAGCAAGAGTTGTTGAGCCTGATGAGCAACCTCTGTTGTCGCATAAAAATTGAAGATCTGGTACACCTGATGTGGAACTCCAAAAGCCCAGCTACTTTATAACATAGGTATATAGGAATGACGTCTTAGCAAGAGTTGTCCAGCCTAATGAGCACTCTCTGTTGACATAATATGAAAATTGAGATCTGGAACACCTGATGTGGAACTCCAAGACCCCAGCTACACTATTACATATATAGGAATGACGTCTTAGCAAGAGTTGTTTAGTCTGATGGTCATTTCCTGTTGACTTACAAAAATTAAAGATCTAGAACGTCTGGAATCGTCTCGCGCATCTCGTTGTTTTCCCATCCCCAGGCTCTTAGAATTCGACGTTTAGGATCTTCGATTTTGACGACCCCGTCGTCGCTGGCATAAGCAACAGGATCCGCGTACGAAGTCGCGGGCAGAAGCTAGTTATAAGTATACCTGTATTGGCTGCATTTATTTACTATTCAATTCTTTAAATATTGACGAGAATGTAATATATTTTTTAATAAGCACCAGAATCGAAATACTTTACGTATTTTAATGGCCATTGCTTCTGTCGACGCATTTTGGTTAATTAATACTGCGCCACGGTGAGCGGTCCGAGCGATGCTAGCGGTAGGAGCGGTGTGAGCGCTCAGCGGAAATTATAGTCACCAGCGATCACCTGAGTTTATTCCACTGGAAATTAACAATATTTAGGTTTATTTCATGAACTGGTCCCATTTTAGTGTGTTATTTTAACTGGATTTAGTTTCAAACATCCCGTTCATTCAATACTGTTAATCACGAAGTCCGTTATTGTGCTCAGATATAAGTGGATAGAAATGTCATTGCATTTATTATTGTCTAAAGCTTTGCTAATGTTGAAAAAAAATGTTGAGCTAGTCGAATAAGTAAAAAAAAACCGGCCAAATGCGTGTCGGGCCACGCACAGTGTAGGGTTCCGTAGTTGCCCATCAAAATACTTATGCGAACTAACTAAACTGATTCGCTGAATTTAATTTTAAAAAGAAGAATTTTCAAAATCGGTCCAGGCGTCTTTGAGAAATCGGGAAAAAAGATTACGACGAATTTAGAACCTCCTCCTTTTTTTGAAGTTAGTTAAAAATAGTTGACAATAAAAGACCTACCTATCCCCAAAACATACCCACCTCCTATAGCTGTAAAAATAAAGTTGACAAACTTACATTTGCAGTTGAAGAACATGTTCTCCGATACATTTTGTTTAGGAAAATATGTTATCCAAGTACGTTTTATAAGTTGGTCGACTATTACTCGTAAACTTGTAAAGTCTACTTAGTCATGATAATTTTCTTTTAAACTTCGTTATATATACTACTATTGTGAATTTTTTCACACCCCCAAACATAACCGTTTAGCTGGTATAGGGGGGGGACACTCGAGTCGAGCAAAAATTAGCACTTTAAAGCTTAATATTTCACAAACGAATCTTTTTATTAAAAAATTGTTAATGGAAACTATCAATATTTTTTAAAGACCTATTTAATGATACCCCCCCACACTAAGGGGTACGCGAGAAAAAAAAAAAACATCTCCACTTTACGTGTACAGGAGGTACCCTAAAAATAGTAGATTACGCACCAAGGGAATAAAGCAGTGCCTTACGTCACGGGCGTATTGAATCCCGAAGCGACACTAAGGATTCTGGGGGTGAACCTCCGGAGCGCAGCGAGGAGGTTCAAGTGTTAATTCCCGAGTGAAACGAGGGAATTAAGATAAGAATCCTTAGTGTAGCGAGGGATTTAAGTTAGCCCAAGACAAAGGCAGCTTTATTCCTGAGGTGAGTACTCTGCTTTTCACACCACCTGCGAGGAAATAAATTCGAAATTTGATGTGGTACGACAACCTTCAAACGTGAGCATGCTGTGGTGCCCACCTCAGCAAGCGATCAGCTGTTGCAGTGGGGACTGCCGGGGGGCAGCCGCCGCTGCTTCAATTCCTTCGTTCAAAGTTTTCATACTATGTTTTGTTTGAGGATCCAAATTCAAATCACATTATTCCCACGGGAATAATGAAATTCAGTACATATATTATTCCCGGCTCGAGCGGGGGGGAACAATGTCTTGCTTTATGGCCAGTTTGCATGACATATAATTGGACATTTACGAGCAAGTGGTGTGAAAAAATATTTTCACCTCACCCGCTCGGAAAGATTCTATTTCTCATTCAAAATCTGAGCGCAAAACTCCATTTTGTGCTCTAGAGCACAAAGTGTTGTTTAAAAATGGAACACGTCTTTTATTCAATTATTTTCTACACTGGCAGGTGAGCCGCCCCCACTGCATGTCAGTGCACCGGGTTGTTGCAACCTATTTTTTTTTCTGAACATTAGTGTTAAGTAGTAGAGTCGTAAGTTTGAGTTTTTAACATTCGAGAAAATCGTCTCGAACCGCCTGTAAATCTGTCTCTGTCTCCAACATTCACAATGGAATCCAATGAATTTGAGCAATTTTCCGCAAATTTACGTAATACTCGTAATAACACACAAGTGACAAAAACAAGTATTAATGTTCCAAAAAAACATTTAACTTTCAATATTAACAATTGTAGTAATTTTACTTTTAATTTACTTATATATAATATATACTTATATAGTAAATTGTTTAAGCTATTTCTCTTACACCTACCATTTCCTCGCTGTGTGAGGTGAAAAGTTGTGTGTTGCACTCGGCAGCAAAGTTTTTCTGCGTCTCGTACTTTTGAAAACTTCGCATCGCTCAGGATTCTATATTTGAACCGCTCGTTTCTCTCGCGGTTCAATCTTAGAATCCTTCGCTCTCTCAGTTTTCAATTCAAGTACTCGCGCACAAAAATCAACTTTGCAGCCTTGCATAACAAATAACTATTTACGAGATTTTATTTTACCAGTTTTTGGCGCAACAAATCCGTATATTCACACCAAATTACAGCTTTCTAGTACTGTGCGTCTCTGAGCTAAACTGCGGACAGACGGACGGACGGACGGACGGACGAACATGGCGAAATTATAAGGGTTCCTTGTTGACTACGGAACCCTAAAAACGATCAAATTCTAACACATAATAATTACCTAATCTGTAAACACTCGAAAACAAAAACAAAAATTAAATAATAACCTACAACAATATGCACTGGCTGCAACTGCTATAACAGAGACAAATGCTAATTTAAAAAAAAAATTACGACACTAAATAAGCTGGTCAATTATGGAACAGAAACGATCATATTCTAAAAAGTTCTAACACACATAATTCTGTTTAGAAACACACCCTTGTCTGTTAAAACAATAACAAAATTATAACCCATAAGATATGCTACAATACGACTATAACAGAGACAATTGCCTCCACTTGCAGTAAGCTATAGTAACCACACCCAGCAGTTCCACTCAATTGCTTTACAGCTTGCGATAAGCATGCAATACGGCTATATTTCCCTTTCGACCGGTACAATACTAGTGTCGCATTTACAGGGTTAAGATCATAGATCTTGAGAAGTGAAAGTTGAGGCCACTTGCTGTTTGCAATGATGACAAATATTATGAAGTTATTAATATTTTAAACTAGCCATGGCTTTGCCAACTTGAAGTCTGGTAATGATCTCATAGGATCGTGATATGTATAAAAAGATGATTTTAATCCAGGATATAGGTTTAAGGAACAAATATCCATACATCTACCCCTTCTAATAAGCTTTCGCATTATTAATAGCAATAAGAATAAGATAATAATGTAACTTTCGCTTACAGAACATTTATAATCTTATTTTTCCGAGGGTGTAAGCCTTTTCTGATACAAAGAAGGGTCGATCTCTACTTACTGAGGACGCTAAATTAAGGTAATTCAATTTTATTACAAAACTAGCTTCTGCCAGCGACTTCGTACGCGGATCCTGTTGCTTATGCCAGCGACAATGGGGTCGTCAAAATCGAAGATCTGATACGTCTGATGTCGAATTCTTAGAGCTTGGGGACGGGAAAACAACGGGACGCGCATGACGACAGACGTTCCAGATCTTTCATTTTTGTAAGTCAACAGGAAATGCCCATCAGACTAAACAACTCTTGCTAAGATGTTATTCATATATATGTTATAATATAATGTAGCTGGGCTCTTGGAATTCCACATCAGTTGTTCCAGATCTCAATTTTCATACGTCAACAGAGAGTGCTCATTAGGCTGAACAACTCTTGCTAAGACGTCATTACTGTATTTGTAATAGTGTAGCTGGGCTCTTGGAGTTCCACATCAGGTGTTCCATATCTTCAAATTTATTTTCTCAGCAGAAAATGCTCATCAAGCGGAACAATTTTTGCTATGGCGCTATTTTTGTATCTCTTATAGTTTAGCTGATCTATTGCAGTTCTGCATCAGGTGTTCAAGTTTCCAAGATAAATTATAGCCTATATGTTGCCCAGACTTAATAGCTATACAATAAAAAAAGAAACAATCAAATCCGTCAAGTAGTTCCGAAGATTAGCGTGTATGGAGTAACTTCTCCCGTTTTCCTAACATTTCCCTTCTCTGCTCTGCTCCTATTGATTGTAGCGTGATGAAAAGTATACTATAACCAGCGCAGGAGTATGAAAAATAATTGTACCAAGTTTCGTCAAAATCCGTCGAGTAGTTTTTGTTTCTATAACGGTTATACAGACAGACAGACAGACAGACAGACCGACAGACAGACAGACAGACAATAATTTTATTAATTGCATTTTTGGCATCAGTATCGATCCCTAATCACCCCCTGATAGTTATTTTGGAAATATATTTCATGTACAGAATTGACCTCTCTACAGATTTATTATAAGTATAGATAGATAGATAGAAGATAGAAGAAGAAGATAGATAGTAGATAAACCAGCGTTTAAGTAATTGTATTAATTAAAATTATAACTTTTCAGGTGTCAACTAACTATTAATTAATTTTAATTTACTATATCTGAAAGTTCACATTTGCAGGAGAACTTAACACTGCGAAGTTATGAACTTAAGTGGATTGCCAAACTAACTTACCAAATATCTTCATGTTTTAATTAATTTCGCACTAACTTAATAAGGTAGAAGTGCCATCATCGTTACTTATCCAAACACAATATAAACACGACTTACAAGTCCAAATAACCCCACAGTACTGTAGACTACATAAATATTCGATCACAACCGCACTTATTCCCGATCTCACTGCGCACGATTGTTTAAATCGTCTGCTAATCGGATTGGAGCAGACCCCTCTTTTCCACTGGGCACTCTGGGCTAGTGCCCAGGGCCCCGTGATCGATAGGGGCCCCCTCGTCCCTGCCAGATCACTAAACGATAACCGATTTTTATTGCCGAAAAACTTTTTTGATTCGAATACAACGAACCTAAATTACTGACTACAATACCAATTTGCTTACAGCTTTTGCATGTGCGAAGCTAATCTACTCCTACCCAAAAATTAGGCTTTTTGATTTCAGCATGCTTAGATAAATTCAAATATATAAAAATACAATTCAATGGTATATAAGTACGTAAAATTCTCTAAAAGTTATATGCATCATGTCTCGATTTCTGATGCGTTGTTCTCGAGATATTTAATCAACAAAATATAAAAAAAGTTAATTTTTTACAAACGAAAAAATATATGTACACTTTTGTTTACAAATAATAGATAGCAGTAAATTTCTAAACAAAATAGTGTTCTGTCAAAGTCATAGGGGCCCCATTATCCTAATATGCCCAGAGCCTCCAATAAGTTAAAGACGGCTTTGGATTGGAGGACAGTACCATCCTGCTGATCGGGCGCAAGCGGTAATGGAATTAAACACAATGCAATTACAGACAATACTGTATGAGATAACACTATTAATACGATACAATTATTACCTACGTGTTAGAGATTATCTGATAATATTGTGAAGATAATACGGATGTAGAACTGATTGAATTGATGACTGAGGTTCGGTAATCTCGGTTTAATCTTGTGTTGAAGAATGATGTGCTTAGAGTTCAAAGTTGAGTTAATTTCGTGATGTATTGAAGATACATTAAGCTTATTATTGTTTTATTATACGGGAAGTACGAGAAATACTGGATTACATCAGTTGGTAATCTTTCTTTTAAGCAAAAGAATCTGTTTTAACATGAAATGACTTGAATACATAAGATAGATATTTGGCATCTTAAATATCATAATTATCCTAAAACTTGAGGACATCATTACTTATAGTTGAAAATTCCAATGACATCATTCCAATATAAACTTTTAACGTGCTTTTATTCATTTAAAAAGTTGTATGTGAGTAGGTATAATTTTAATACCGAATTGTTTATAATATTATTTCTACATTCAGATAAACAAAGCTTAATAGCAATTAAGACAAACGCGCCAGTAAACAAAGACAGTGCAGCAACAATATTAAATGCGGACGTTTATATTGAATTGGCGCAGTGTGTAATGCCCTGAGAACTAGCACGGGTGTCATCTGCCCATTGAGCCAGTGAGTTTGAACGAGGCACCGCGCTTGCTATTGAATTTAAACGCTCGCTAAATTCATTGTTATTTGGTGGAGCACCTCTGCTATCAATTTTAGAGAAATGCAGGTGTTGTGAACATAAACAAGACACCTGCTTGCTTAGATTTAAACGCACACACTTTGCATACATATTTTATTTTATGTGTCTGCTTGTCAGTTGGGCACATAAGAAATTCTGTGCGTTTTATACAGCATGTATTAGAAATATACCTAAAGAAAAATGAAGCAATTTAATTATTTATCAAAAGCAATAGTATAAAAAGTATGTGCTATGAGCCGTAAATTATACACAGCTTGTCATGTACCTCGAATACGAGTATTTAAGCATAATGTTAGAGATCATCTGACTGCACAATTTTCTTATTGAGATGAACATGTAATCGCGGATAAAAAATTAATAATTAACCATTATTACGACAAAAAAAAACACTATAATAATATTGTGTTTGATGTATTGTGCCCGCTCTTCAATTTAAAACTTTGTCAGAAAAAAATCAGTTTGAGGTTATTTTATCATAAGTTTTAAATCAAAAAAATATAAATCTAACGATTTTTTTTCAGTCACCTACAAAGACGACGACGTTTCCCTGCACACTTTTACGTATAAATCCGACGTACATAAATAAGAAACGGTTTCAATCTCCCCAGTTGATGTCTGTGTACTCGTACAATCAAACGAGCAAACACACAAACGAACAAATCATTCCCTACCTATTACGAGATGATTGCATCGAACGTTAAGAGTTGTGTACTTCTTGCGAAATTTCATTCAAAAGAGGTTCCTAAATTTTTTGACTTTTATTTAAATAAAAAAAAAACGAATAAATAACTAAACTGATAATGGAACTTCACACACATAACCAGGATAAATCGACCTAAAATTTTTTTCGCTAAATCGACAAATACCAGTGATAGTTAGATACAAATAGATTAAAGCGAACAAAAAAATAAAAAAAGACTTTTATAAAAGAAATTATCATTTTTTAATTATACTTTTTGTTTAAATAGTACCTATACTTAAAATCGTAACAGTCTTTTCGGAAAGAAAGCTTGAATTTGTATGAAATCACGTTCAGCACACACTCTTAAGTTCAACATGCCTCTACCCTTTTTTTTGTTAAACGAAAACATTGGTAGGTACTAGATTGGAAACGTGACCTATTTCATTGGAGGCAGCCATGTTTTATTATAGCTCATTTCTCTGTGTACGCGATCATTGTTATGTTTAAAGCATATAATATGTAGAATACTCAATCAATTGACAGAAAATACATAGGATATAAGTAGTGTAATTTATAAAGGTTTAGGTCATTTATCTTAATAAATGTAGGACATGTTGTTTTGTGTCTAAATTAAGAGTAACATGGACAAATGGGTCCTGTTTTGTGGAATTATTAAGTAGATCTAAAAAGCTTGTATCTCTAATTTATAAGGTTTATACGAGTATCATAGTAACCGGTGTAGGTAACGTT
This sequence comes from Agrotis clavis, assembly GCA_954870645.1. Lineage (NCBI taxonomy): Eukaryota > Metazoa > Arthropoda > Insecta > Lepidoptera > Noctuidae > Agrotis > Agrotis clavis. The sequence continues at coordinate 16,522,505 of OX940920.1, forward strand.
AAAGCTATTGTCAAACAGACAGGTTTGGCGGACGCGAAGCGAGGCGTTTTTGTTTGTAATGTATGGAATTTTTTGAAGCCAGTCACTTAGACTATCGGATCGCTTTCGGATTTAAACAATTCCATACATTAAAAATAAAAACGCTACGGATCGCATTCGCTTCGGCTGTCTGTTTCACAATAGCTTTAATCCGTGAAAAAAATATTAAGATTTGATTCCGCTTTTATCTAGGTCCGTTTTACACGCAATGAAACCTTTTTACTCGACATCACTCGCATTGGCAACAATTTTGTTTTTTTTAATCCGTAGAGTCGTTCGACCGTGAAAAATGTTCCTTTTTTCAAAATAGATTTTATGTTTCTGAGCCATTTTACATACCTAAGTACGTCTTGTATTTTGCATCGAATTCCAAGGTCTGCAACGGTCGACTGGCAGTGCAACCAACCGATTACAGGCATCAGTATTTAACCATTCCCATTTGTGTGCACGTCATAGGTAATTAGCTCAAACATTGCACGGTTGAAATGCGGGCCTCAAATCTGCAAACTAATCATGTAACTCCAATAGTAATTGAAATCGTTTTCATTTCACATCGAAATGGACTGTGTACGTGGAATTAAACACAATCCCGTCACGGATGCAACCGTGTGTTTATTTTACAGTCTGTGAAAGCGCGAATTGCAATCAAATCTAAGTTTGATTATGATAATTAACGAACCTAATTCCGGTTGGGATTAGCTGTTAATGTCCATAAATTGCAAAACGGTACATTGTTTTTGGTGTGAAATGGAACAGAAAATTTAAAGGAATAATAGACCGCACATCAGTGGTAATGCAATGAAAATCGCTAGCTAATGTACCGTTGAATGTACTTTTAAATCACTAGCAAACATAAACCCAACACACGTCCAAATCCAAGAACTCGAACTCCGTTTTATTCTTAGTTCCTCGCCGGTAAAGTTACTTAAACTATTTAAAAGATTCAATTAAAACAATTGGGAATGCAACGCGTGTCTATGCTTTAAACCGTCGAGGCTGTAATTCGTTTTTGTAACTGTATTTTGTTGGCAATCGGTTTAGGAGTGGATTGGTTAACGTGCCGGGCAAAAACATACCACGAGCTTTTACCTTTTATCATTTACATTTACTCTAGAAACAAAGATGAGATGGAACGAGTTCACCCAGAAGGACAAGACTTGTCCTTCTGGGTGAACTCCTGCGCACGGACTCCGACAAGATGGGGTTATGAGCTAGATGGCCGACCTTGGTTAGTCTTACCACCGCCAGTGCGATCGCTCTGCAGTCTCTGTAGGTTATTGGAAGCCAGTGATGCTAATGCCGGTCGTGGACCGCTATGACGTGAATCTCAACAGAAGGAAACTTGAATAGGATTATTGACAGACTGAAGTGCACTGATGGGAGACATAACACGTTCTGGCATTTACGGATTTATTTATACTTACATGATGATCGTAGAGTTCGTTGCTTTTAGCAGTTCTAAAATATTGTATTAAAGCAAAGAGCTTTTTATCTAGAGCGTAGGAATCCTGAATCGCATTTTGGACAAAAGTCCATTTATTCTAGAGTGGGGTCTGTCAGGTAACTAGTGAGAGTTAAGGGTTTTTAAAGTGTGCTCCACCTTAAGTTGGTCTTATACATAATTCTGGGTAATAGTACCTATTACTTACCTATAGAGGTCGAGTTGTTAAGTGAGCTGTAGACTGTACCAAAGAACATAAAACAAAACGACTGTACATAAAAGTAGATCTATCTTGTACCATAAAGTCCATTTCTAACCATTCATATGGATTGGTGGCCACTGAAACTGCAGTTGTTTTTCAACTTTTTGGCAGTGCACACTGTGGCCCCCAAATATTGACTGAACTCAACGGAAAGCGAGCGAGCATTCAGGCATCATAATCACATTAGCTCTGCATGCATTCTGGAGGGTGTTTCCACATATCAGTCTAAAAACTAAGCAAACTTGCGAAAACTGTTGAATATAATTTCTTTCAACGGTAAGAGAAAATGTTTCTGTATATGTGTGTGTACCCATTTTCTTTATAATAATATTCAAAGTAAGGTTTTTTGCGGGATTGCCCAAAATAGGAATTAATGCCTATCTGTGGCCCTGCCAGGTCTTATACAGCTGAATGAATTTGAGTGAGATTTGATACCCATGTAAACCATGATTAATTTGTCTACTAACATAGGTACGACACGTTTTCACGGTAATTCGTTCCCGTGGTTCGGGAGGGTTGATTGATCAGTAGTTAAACTATTTGTTAAATCCTGTAAATGTTATAACCTAACCATTTGTTAAAAAAATATGGGAGATAACCAATAGTTAGTTTAACTTTTGATCAAACAACTGGCCCTTAGTTTCTAGCTCCCAACCGAACAATGTCGCACGTAAGAGCTAGTTGTTTATTTCTCAAATATTCCACGCTCATTTTTCCACTATCCACCCATATGACGTTTAATAATAAATTCCCATTCAGCAATTTAAAATAAGTGACGCGACGTCTAGAACGCGCGACGCGACGTCCCGCTAAAAGAACGCACTAAAGATTTTAAGTGCATTCGCGTGGAAAATGTCAAGACGGTTGACAGGTTGCCTTGCACAACATACTGTACTTACGTCCCATCACTATACTAGACGTCGAGGAAAAATAATTAAGTGTTGAAACAGTAATAAGTACTATCGACATGCGGAGAAGAAGAAGAAATAAGTATTATTATTACGTAGGTAACTACTCTATAATTATGCAAAGAAAAGGAGCTGGCTGCTGAGTTGGTATTAGGAAATAGGCAATGACAGTATCAGTAAGAGTTTTAAAAAAGTAATGGATAAGATATTACATATGTTTTCTTTTGTTGAATGCATATTTTCAAGATATATAACGTATCAAAATTTGAGATTTGGGGCTTGAGACATCTGTAGCAAGTAAGTATTCGGAACGTGCACGACACCAGCGCCACTTGTAAACGCAACAAAAGGGGAATATTATGTCAAACAGTGAATTGCAAGTGCATAATGTTTTTTGTTATAAAATAAATAAAGAAAATATATAAAAGACATTAAATAATGTTTTAATCACTTAAATAATAACATCGTGTTTTTTTTTTAAATCTTTAAAACGGCGTTTGACAAGTTTCACTAACCCCTTTTGTTCACCTCGCTCGTACTCATCAAACTGCGGTTGTTTGTGATGTTTTTTAAGTGTCTTCGTATATTTGTCAATTTTGGTTCAAAAGAAAAAATACGTGTCAATTATATTTTTTCAGTGTCAAATACGCATAGAAAATTGATGCAGAATAATTTATGAAGAATGAAGGCGTCTGCTGAAATAATGATGATTAATAAGCAAAATTGTACAAAGAAGTCATGCAGCTTCGACCTCAAATGATTTGAGATATGCGGATTAGATTTATTTCATTCTCATCTGGTGGATACATTTACATATAGCCTACTGGGATCTCATGAAGAGGAGGTCAGTGTCCCAGTAATGATAAAATTATAGGTTTAAGTATAGCCCTTCGGGGTCGCGGGACTGTCTTTTCACGTAAACATGGCCCTGGAACGTAGAGGGTTATTGAAAGATCAACTTGGACATTAGTCAGTACAAGTCTGACAGTATGGTGGGAGGACACATTTGATGATTTTACCACGATAAAAAAAGGATAACCTTTACAAACATGCCATTTACCGAAAGGTATGCATCAGAACATACCCAGTGTCTAATAAAGTATGGCTATAATTATTTACATTTGAAACAATTAACTGAAACAATTCTAATCACCAAATTACAATCTCCGTTTTAAATACAACCGATCTCCTCCAAATTCTCGTTTAAGATAGAATTGGTATAGAGTTCAAAATCCTTTGAAATATGAACGAACAAATAGAAAATAACAACGCTAACCGTGTTAGGGGCAGTTCATAGGTATTACAAATTCTGAGCATCAAGTTCGCTCCACACGGACTGCATTGTAATGGCCTAGAACAGGTGAGTCTGCACGCACGAGCATTTTGTCCTCATAAAATTATGCTCTAAACAGTACTATTTCTTGGTAAATATCGACGCTAGAAAGCGATTTTGTCGTATCTCGCAAAATGGGATTTTTTTTATTGCATATTTGAATTCAGAAAAAAATACTGCATCGGACAGTCTGATCCATGTTTTCCTAGGAGGTTTTTTTTTTTAGATACGACGTGGAATTTTCTTAACTTTTTTATGAAAACATACTTCAAAATGCTGTAAGTACCATAAAATCAGCTATTTTACAAAAAGAAATAGATACAACAAAATCAACATCATAATTGTTGTCTAAATTTATTTTTTATTTTTTCAAGATACAGCAATATTGATGCTTCAAATTGAAATACCAATTGCTGTAACTCGCAACTTTAGAACACTATCTTTAGTGTTATCTAATAAATTCAGTATAAGAAATATGTGTTTCAAAAATTACATCTCTATTTCAGCTAGTTTACGAGTTATGAGTTTTTTTAATAGTTTTTTGGCTCTGGTTTAAAGTTCCACTTTTCGAGATACTACAAGATTGCTTTCTGGCGTCGATATGATTACTATGTCTATGACCAAGATACAGCAATATTGATGACTCAAATTGAAAAACCAATTGCTGTAACTAGCAAAAACTCATGTTATACCAACTTTAGACCACTAACTTTAGTGTTGTCTAATAAATTTCATTATAAGAAATATATGTTCCAAAAATTACCTCTCGGTTTCAGCTAGTTTACGAGTTATGAATTTTTTAAACAGTTTTTTGGCTCTGGTGTAAAGTTCCACTTTTCGAGATACTACAAGATTGCTTTCTTGCGTCGATATGTACTATGTCTTTAATGCTAATGTAATGCCATCTTTATCTGCAGGTATCTGACTTTTATGACCAGGGTATGAGTATGTACTTTTCTTTATTGCCATGTTGTTTAGATGGTGTTAGAATTTTATAAAATTATTTTTTTTAAATACAACGATTCCAGACTACTATACTTAAAATGTGTTTATTGTTTTTTATTTCCTACTCGTATCTTTTGTGATCATACTATGAACGAAATATTCCATTGAGGTTGGTTGTGAAAGCAACAACTTGAAGAAAAAAAGTTCCCTTCGCCCCAACAAACATGTTATTCAAAACCTTCATTCGTCAGTTGTGATTGGTTATTTCCCTATTACATTGTAATTTGTAAGTATAAAGGAAGGGAGGAGCGGATATGCGGTTATCACTCACCTTTATAGGCACTAATATTGACTTACGATCGCTTCCCTAAGACCGTCCCCAATCCTAATGATAATTGACGGCTAGGACATTAAAAAGATGGGTTGGCAAACTTGCGTGTTATCGCACAGGCATCGGGACGCCCGGGCTGTTTTGTTCCTCGCTCTTAAATGGGAAATTTTTCATTCGTTCAATTTTTTTCGATTGCTTTTACAAACTTTCTTTCATCTCCGAGGTCGTTTCTTTCATAAAGTTTCTCTTACAAACTTTTTTTTTTCCTATCAACGATTGTTGCTCTATAGAAATTTTATCGGAATGTCCGCAAATTGAACACTTTTTTAATGAAATAGAAGTCACCATTTGGAGTTTCACGACACAGGAATAACACAGACAGTTGAGACCACTGCAAACAACGTTGAAAAATTTAACTACGCTGTTGGTTGACCGTTTGCAGCAAAGTTACTGATACTAAAAGCTGTAGTTGGTTTTATTTCTGTGTTGTAAATACTGAAAGGGGTTTGTGAATTTGCAAAACTTTTTAGACTACTTCGAAGCGGAAGAAAATAAATGGAGAAGAGAAGTTCTTGTTGTTGTTGGTAGTTGCTTCTTGACAACCATTTCGTGGACCCTCTCTTTGTGGATTTTGTACTCTCTTAAATAATTAAAAAGAACACCGTCAAACCTTTTTGGTGGATTCTATTAAAATATTCGCCGTTGTTGAAACTTGAGTTTGAAATGCTTACCTGAAACAAAAAGACAATAATTGTTAGCGATTATATAAACGGAACTCGTAGCTAAGCTTACCTAAAAAGAAGGTAATAAATACATCTGACCTAAAGATCGAAGCATAAAGTAACAAATAGAAAGAAATCTATTCCCAGTCACAATAGATTTGTTACAGCTAGCAAAAGCTGTACACAACAGGCGGCAATACCCACAACGGCGTTTTATTTCGCCGATCGCCATTTCTCACCAAACATATTTTTCACAACACATTGCTACGTCGACAAAACTTAGCTTGATTAATCCAATGTAAGATTTATTGCATAAATAAATCAATTCGAGTGCGACAAACAAGCCCCTTTTGCCTGTTGATTTTTTTGTCTTCCCCATTCATTTTGCTGCCCCAGCGATAACTTCGAAACTCCTGAACCCTGATACACAAATTAAATATTGATTTTAATACACAAGAGGGTACGGAATTTTTCAAATTCTATAAGGGAAATTGAGTTCATTAGATTGATGCTCCGGAAAAGAGAAAATTTGATACATGGGTTCTTAAATTAAAAACAATTGATTTAATACTCAGAAATGTTTTTATACCTATTGAAAAAAAAAAAAAAGTTTGTGACAGATTACGTCTTCAAGAGATTTTAATTACCTATCCTCTTCTTTTAACCGTTGACCATTTAATACTGAATGTTTTTATTTCAATCCTTTCCTCATTTAACGGTTTTGTATTACAGCTCCCTATATACATATTCTTCCACTAATACATTCGTTTACTTTGACGAACACAAATCGTTGCAGCGATGCGGTACCGCAGTGATTTGCGTTGCAATACCGCTCAATTGTCATCCTACACAACCTCAAAACGCCAGTCAAATAATCGTTAAATCAGGATTATCTTAAAACAAACCCATTCACAAATAAACGAGTAGCAAGCAAACAAATTCATTCCCACACCGTATTAGTGAGCATTCATTTAAAACAGATATCCATTTTATAGCTTCCATTACACTGTCCGTAACGGGACGGTATTCTGCGTGGAAGCCAAATTGCGTGGCCTGGAGCACTGCCTAACATTTTATTACTTGATAAAAACACAGGGAGAGAATTTTGTCCCTTCTTCCTGAATTTTATGGGCACACGAACTTGAGATGCAGTGGGGTTGTTCCGAGTAATGTACTCTCTTTGCTAGTAGGCGTTTCTTATATGTTAGGAAAAAACGCGTTAAAGTGTCTGTACGTGAAATGTAGGTTTATGTGAATGTTTTCGGGTTGTTCTTTAACGCCGTTTTCTGGTCTATTGCTTGAAAATCTTTTTTTATTGGAAGCTACGATACTACATATAGCTAGCTATAGAGGACCGAAGCTTTTCTGGCTCAAGAAACGAAAATTAAACTAACAAAACATTTTGAAACTACCTATCAATATTTCCGCTAACAGTGAACGCGTTAGAAAATTTAAACTAAAAAACTAAGTAGGATCACCAAGGGTTACCACGTTAGCATTACTCTTGTTACTGTCAAACAACTGTTAAAAGTACAAGAAAAACATGACAGCATTCTTTGTTAAAGTAAACGTAGAGCACGAGGAAGTAACGCTTGTACGCCGCTAAGTAGCACACCGCTCGAGACTGCGTCCTCCTGGCCACCCTCTGTATGGGATACTTTTGGGAAATATAAATAAATATCTTATAAAAATTTAGTACTCCTAGTACTTGTAGTATTTTATACAAACTAAACCCCAAAATCAACCGCTAAGATCGAATTTCTCAAAAGCCCGTTAAAATGACCGCTTACGTCCTTAAAAGAACATGCATTCTAAAGAAACTCAACTCATTGTCGTTTTGTAAGACTTCGTGATGAGTGAGTGAGCGACCTTTCGCTTTTATATACATGAATATAGATAGATAGATACCCAAACCGTAAGACTTCCAAACTAATAGCATGTTGTAGACCCTAAAATCTGCATAACATATTGCGAATTACCCGTCACTTGCAGCGGGGGGGCTGTCTTCAAATATCGTCGTGTCAGCAGAACGTGCGTCACGTCATGTGGCTTCCTTCCCTGTTAAGGAAGCCTGATAACATGCTAACATTGCCCATAAACATAAATAAGTAAAGATAGTTTGTCTGTCTATGTATTTACTTAGGTAGGCTGATGATTAGAATTTAGAGGGACGTATGATTTATTCCGTCGTTAAATTCACTATTCAGCGACAAAATAAATCAGAGATTGCTTTTTGTATATTCGATCTACGAAAAATAAAAAATCTAATAGTTTAAAACCAAATTAGAGTAAAATTACCTACAGAAATAATTTATAAACATTCCCAAAAATGTATTTCTAACTAGACTATTCATTCACCTTGGTGAAGCGTCAATGCCTTTTCAATATAAATAAAATAAATAATAATATTTTAGGATTTTTCCATATAATATAATATGTTAGTAGTTCAGATTACATATTTTAGGTTGTCTGTTGATGAATCCTCGCACCAATATTTTGTTTCCGCAGCGCCCATTCGTATCGAAACTTTCTTGAGTGTTCTCGCAACATGACCAACAGATGGCATTAGCGAGGCGCACTCTCTTCCCGTCGCCATTAAAAAAGACACTGTGTTTTTTGCTCCGCCTTTCAAAAATTCCCTTTTGGTGAAACCTTGATGATATTCATAAAATAATTGGACCTGCATCTGTGCTTCATTGAGAACTTATAGTGCAGTGTTGATTTTTGGAGTTTTAACCATTCCACCGGTGGATTCAAGAAGATTTTGCTCGCCGGCCGGCAGCTCATACCAAGCCAAAGCCATAGCGCGCGCATGAACGAGGTATCTTCCCATCTCCCTGGGTCTGAGTGGGATCTCTGGATTGTCAAGGTACGTGGGCATGGTTTGCTGCTAATAATTTTTTAGGAATTGGTTTCTCGGGGATTCATCAATAGGGAGGTATATTTTTTAGGTCCGCCATTACTTCTTAAAATTACGTAGGTTCTTAATTCAAACTTTTTCACAACCTTCACAAAGGTGCAGGCTATTTACACGCCTTCACCATAATTAATGGTCCTTCGATACCGGATAAATAACCAGTAGGTACCTAGATTTTTGCGTATTTGTTTGGTGAAAATCATATAGGTTCAATAACGCACAATAGATATTTATTTACGTAAACTTTCGGTAAATTAATACCTAATTAACGCAGCTTATTAAATTGACAATAGATTTTACGTATTTGTTGGTAAATCTGTTCAATTAATATAATACCTAGTTTACATAGAACGACATTACGTATTTATTGGTAAAGTTCATTCTAAGTAGGTATCCGCATTTAAAAATTCGCTTTGTTCATAAGTAAATAAGTAGGTAGTTACCAACTCATCTCGGCTTTGTGCGTATTAATATTTAGATAGATACCTAGATACTCATAGTTTGGTAGGTGCGATAATATTGCAAACCGCCTGGTAGGTATTTATTGTTATTGTCTTCGTTTTATAATATTAGCAAAATGACGGATAAACAACTGAAGCCGGAAGATTTATTAACTATTCTTCACGAAAAGAAAGGATTGTTATTTAAACGCATTAATCGTTTGTATGATTTATCAAGAAATATATCGTCATTCGATTCGAGGAAAAATGAAAGTTTTATGACTGAGTCAGAGACAATTGATGACATTCGAGATAAATTTGAATCCTTTGTCGATCAAATTAATCAAATAAACATTAGTTTAAAACCTGGTTCAAGTGCCGACTATGCTTGTTTAGAATCCTTTGAAGATTTGTATATTCATATTAAACGTGTTAGGAATAAAATAAACAGCAATCAATCGCCACCATTACCCAGTAGCAACTCAAAGACTTTTTTTGAACCGCCTAAAATAAAGTTGCCTCCTATCGCGCTGCCATCTTTCGATGGGAAAACTGAGAATTGGCCCGTTTTCTACGAGTCGTTTAAGTCAAATATCCATGATAATGATCAGCTGACTGACTCGCAGCGTGTGCAGTACTTGATAGGTAGGCTTACACACAACGCATTGAAGGTTACCGCTGGAATTGTGCCTACTGCACGCGTAGCATGGCGATTCTATCTCTATTCTACCAAGAAAAGACAAAGCTCTTTCTATCCCACTTGTTATGTCTTCTGCCCGAGCATGGCGCGACCTGTAAACTCGTGTTTCTATGAAGACAAGACATAAGTTTTCTTTCCATAGCAACGGCGAATGACTGAACTGTGAATGAACTAAAACGTTTAGTTAACCAAAAAAACGTGTAAAATTCTCAAGTTTTCAATACAATTAAAATGATTTATTGAAATCTGACAGAAATTATCCATAATTCTAGTAATATGTGCATTCATTTGCAATAAAAAAACTTTTTGCACATAAATCAAAGCGACAACAAAACGCAAAAAGGTTCCACACCATAGACACACAGTATGGACACGAGTCTTTCCTAGCCAAATATCAAATAAAATTATTATTCTTTCTAGAAAGAGAAAAAACCAAGTGTAGAACATTATCTATGTGTTATAGGAGACAGATATTTATTATAATTATGATAAATTATGATTATGGCAATTTTAGGCAGATAATGTTGGGTCCATGCTGCACGTCTATGATTGATGTCACGTAGATTCTTGTTAAATTATTTTTGTGTAATAAAACATTGGAAAGATTAGCTGTCTGCATTATTTCACTGAAAGTTTCTCATTTTATATATTTTTATGGAACTCGTAAGTATTAAAAAAATTTGATGCTTTTTCCTAATAAGTTTCATTCAGCCTTATTTATTCTAAAAGGCTTAAAAACTAAAGCGATTGAGTTGGGAGGACCCTTACTTGTTTTTAAAACAAGTTCAAGTTGATAAACACCAAGAATATTATTAAAAGAATCTTGTCTAGGTCTGATTTGATGTAGACAAGTTTCTCTTGTAGAGAAGAAATGTGTCTTCCCCCAAGTGTCAAAAGTAGAGAAAATATTGTCGCCATGCTCGACGTTGTAGACTTCTTTCTATCGTAGAGAAGAAACATTTCTTTTCTACATGTCAAACATCGCCATGCTTAGGACGATAGAGATCTTTCTTCAATCTGTCAGTTTGTCGATTCTCCCGTCGATATAACTCGTTTCTACGGTGGTCATGCTACGCATGCTGGTGATACTTACAAGTTGTTATGGGATAGTTTAGTTAAAAAATATCAAGAGAAGCGCTCACTAGGTACGCATTATTTAAATAACATATTGGATTTAAAAAGTTGTTCATTTAATGCTAATAGTCTCGATTCTTTCATAGAAACATTTAGTGCGTCTATTTCTGCCTTGAAACAACTTGGGATTACGGATCTTGCTGATTTTATTCTTCTGCACTGCGCAATGAGAAAAATCGATGCACAGACTACTCAATCGTTTGAACTTACCATTCGAGATGTTGAAATTCCCACAACGCAATTATTGATAAGCTTCGTTCAAGATCAGGCAAAGATATTGGCACGCTCGAATTTGTATCATTTGAACGCGAGAAACTTTAGTAGAAACCCCGCTTCCGCTCCTCGCGAGTCACGCACACAGACAAAAGCGTTTGTTGTGAGCGAGTCAGCTGACTCGTCCGCTTGTTTACCCGCGATCGCGGTTCCATGCTGCGCGTATTGTAATGATAACGCTCATGTTCATTTGTATAACTGCGCTAAGTTTAAATCCGCGTTGACTCCTAGAACAAGGTTCGAGTTTATTAAATCCAAACGTGGGTGCGCGAATTGTCTGAGCACATTGCACGGATTGAGTAACTGCAAGTCAATATCAGTCTGTGACTTATGTAAAAAACGCCATCATACACTATTACATTTTGATAAAGAAAATAAACCGCAAACAGCTGATGTTAAAGCGACGAATTGCAATGTAGTCGTGGCGTCGTCGTCTCCCGCGCCGCTGTCTCTCCCCCCTCCCGCGCTCCTTTCGACCCCCGGTACGCCTTTGGTGCCTCGCTCTTACGTTGATTGCGATAAGGTCGATATTTCCCCACGGGTGATTGCGTCTGATTCGTGTGATGTGACGCCAGCGTCTTCGGCTCACAGCTCGGCCGTGTTATTAGCAGCTGATGCAGCGAAGGCTAAGGCGATAGTGCTGTTATCGACAGCTCAGGTTTATGCGCGAGCTAAAAGTGACAGTGCGGGTCACAAAACAGTAGTGAGGTGTTTAATTGATAATGGCTCGCAGAATAATTTAATAACTACAGCATGTTGTAGAAAACTTAATTTACTGATAATTCCTTTGAGTAATTCATTTGTTAAAGGAGTTGGTTCTGTATCGCGACCGATAATAGGATACGTACATTTAGATATCGAGTCTCGCGTATATCCTGATCAAAAATATACTATTCACGCGTTCGTAGTTGAGTGCATTACGGACCAGCTACCATCGCACCATGTCAAGTGGGATAGCCATATAGACTTCCACGCGCTTCCGCTCGCAGATTTAAGCTGGAATATTCCAGGGGATATTGACCTAGTGTTGGGCGCTCAACTGTTTCCGTACATTTACTTGGGGAATAGGGTCGATCTTGGTTCACGCGCCCCACCTGCATTATTGACCACATTCGGGTATATCTTTATGGGTGATTTTCCGCTTGTTAGTGATAATTTAAATTTACCTAACTCTTCTTTCACGGCATTAGCTCTCAATGATTTATTACAAAAGTTTTGGGAATTGGAAGAAGTTGATAATAAACGTTTTTTCTCTCCTGAGGAAACCGAATGTGAGAATATTTTTTCCTCGATCGTGTCACGGGACGATGTGGGACGTTATACCGTCGCGTTACCTTTTAGTAAGGATCCCGCCGAGTTGGGTAACTCGCGCACCGCCGCGTATCGTCGGCTTATTGCGCTTGAAAGGAAACTCCGCCAATCGCCGATGTTGCGGAAAAATTATAATGCAGTGATTAAAGAGTATATGGACAACGGTTACTTAATTCAGGTCGACGAATCTGCCGTTTCCGATGACGGGTACTATATCCCTCATCACGCTGTCGTTCGGCCGGACAAACCGATGCCGCGCATTGTATTGGATGCTAGTGCTAGAACTCATACTGGGTTATCTTTAAATGATGTACTCCATATTGGTCCAAATTTACAAACAGATTTGTTTATTCTTTTAATAAATTTCAGACTATTTCCCATCGCTATAAATGCTGATATTAAACAAATGTATTTACGCATTGGTGTACCCGTTGACCAGCGTAAATACCTACGCATTTTGTTTCGATTCAATGAGAACGAACCTGTGCTAACCTTCGCCTTTAATCGCTTACCTTTCGGGCTTAAGTCGAGTCCTTACATAGCTATGCGCACTGTGCGACAGCTGGCCTCTGACAGTCCGCATTATCCCGAAGCTGCTAAAGTAGCAGAGACCAGTCTCTACATGGACGATCTGGTGTATTCTGTGAATAATGAAGACACCGCCATGCAGCTATCGCATGATCTTATAAAGATGTTTAAATCGGGCGATTTTGACCTTGTTAAATGGTGTAGCAATTCACCCGTTCTTTTAAACAGTCTTCCCGACTCGCATCGTAAGTCCCTTGATTTTCACGCTGGGAGTGATGTGTCTAAGGTTTTAGGCCTTTCGTGGGAACCTTCTCAGGATAATTTTTTCTTCACTTCCGCTCACGTAGCTGAGAAATGTACTAAGAGAAATATACTCTCGATAGTCGCACGCTTATTTGATGTTCTCGGTTTGGTCGCCCCCGTGATATTTTATGCCAAGTTGCTCATCAAAGAGTTATGGCTGAGTAATATTGGTTGGGATGATCCCGCTCCTGACGATATTTTTAAACGTTTTTCCATTCTCATGCAAGAGTTTCCGCTGCTGGATACATTACGCATACCACGCCATGTGGGCGTTACCGATGATTGTTCCGTTCGTATAGTCGCGTTTGCTGATGCTAGTATGGGTGGGTACGGGTGTGTGATTTATATACACTCTACTGGTCCATCTGGTGTCATAGTCCGCTTACTTTGTGCGAAATCAAAGGTTTCACCTACCAAGGTTACAACTCTTGCACGTCTGGAGCTTTGTGCCGCCGTGCTCATGTCAAAATTGGTAAAAACTGTTCGTGATTCTTACGCTTTACGTGTTCCTATTGCAGGAATTTACGCCTTTTCAGATTCCACGATAGCTTTATCTTGGATACACTCTTCTCCGCACCGCTGGTCAGTCTTTGTCAGCAATAGAGTTGCTCAATGTCAGGAGAACTTGGGTTCTCAACATTTTTACCATGTGGCAGGTGTTGAGAATCCAAGCGACTGTCTATCTCGTGGCATCCTCCCTTCTCAGTTAGTGTCACATGAACTTTGGTGGAACGGCCCCTCTTGGCTTCGTTGTGCTCCTGAGGATTGGCTCGTCAAACCGTTCTCTCCTATTAATTGTGGGGAACTTCCCGAGCACAAGGCAAATGTCTTAACAGTGACCACGCAAGTAGAACAACCCCTTCTATATCAACTTGCTCAACGTACCTCATCATGGGATAAATTGTTGCGCATTGTTTCCTATATATTGAAATTCGCTAGACCAAAGGCTTATTGTGAGCCTCGTTCTATTCAGGGCTTATCAGCTGCGGAACGAGCGATAGTCTGTGCTGTGCAATCTGTTCATTTTGCAAATGACATTAAGCTCATCAAATCTGGGAAATTGCTTCCAAAGAAACTCCAAAGTCTAGCTGTCTTTTTAGATGAAGAGGGAATATTACGCATTGGCGGAAGGCTTTCGAAGTCTCACCTTCCATTTGACGCTAAGCATCCTTTTTTACTTCCTAAACATGACCATATTGTGGACCTAGTAATTCGTCATTACCATGTGATGAATTGTCACACTGGACCGGGACTACTCATGTCTATTCTAAGACAGCGATTTTGGATATTAGATGCCAGGACTGTCATTAGGTCCAAGTTGAGACAATGCAACACATGTTTTCGGGTAAATCCGACGCATCCCATTCCAGTGATGGCAGACTTGCCTGAATACCGAGTATCGGAAGCAAAGGCGTTTGTCCACACTGGAGTGGATTATGCTGGTCCCATACGCATAACCCTCACTCGTCGCAGAGGCCAACACGCCCAGAAGGCGTATATCTGTTTATTCGTGTGCTTGGTAACCAGGGCCGTCCATGTAGAGTTGGTCTCTGATTTAACCTCTGATGCCTTTTTAGCCGCGTTTAAACGCTTTATCTCGCGTCGAGGGCCAGTATCTTGTCTTTATTCGGACAATGCTACAAATTTCGTTGGGGCTAAGGCCCAACTAGATGAGCTTTATAGATTCTTATTAAATTCAAATTTCAATTCGTCTCTTTTACATGAGTTGTCAACACGCCGCATAATGTGGAAAATGATCCCACCTCGCTCCCCACATTTTGGCGCCATGTGGGAAGCAAATGTAAAAACGTTAAAAACGCACCTTTATCGCGTGATCGGAAGTCAGCTTCTAACTTATGAGGAGTTACAAACTGTACTCATTCAAATAGAGTGTATTATGAACTCGCGCCCTCTGAGCGTTTTGTCTTCCGATCCCCATCCCGAAGTTATTACTCCCGCTCACTTTTTGATGTCGACTCCATTGCAGTATTTGCCGGCAGCCGATTTGTCTGGTCAGCGCATTAGTTTGTCGCAGCGCAAACAGTTGTTAGATGGTATGGTCCAATCCTTCTGGAAGAAATGGCACCTAGAGTATCTGCATACGCTGCAAGTCAGACAAAAATGGGCAACTCCTGACAAACCCGTAGAAGTTGGAACTGTCGTACTAGTGGGACAGGATAATTCAGCTCCTCTGAGTTGGCCATTAGGAGTTATAACTGAAGTTTATAAAGGCACGGATAATGTCACTCGTGTTGCAATGGTAAAGACAAAGTTCGGTAACTTTAAACGTGCCGTCGCTAAATTATATCCTATTCCAACGCAATAAACGTTAACTCTTATACGATACTAGTAGTCTTTAAGGTTTAGGAAATACATTAAATAACTTGTATCATTTGTTTCTCGCATTCAGTCATAGAGCTTGGATTTTTCTCTGATCTAAATATAGGTCAGTAAATACTTATAATTTTTCACTTTTCTTTTTGAAAGCACTTGCGTCCTTCCAAAGCCCCCGAGCATGGTGAAGCGTCAATGCCTTTTCAATATAAATAAAATAAATAATAATATTTTAGGATTTTTCCATATAATATAATATGTTAGTAGTTCAGATTACATATTTTAGGTTGTCTGTTGATGAATCCTCGCACCAATATTTTGTTTCCGCAGCGCCCATTCGTATCGAAACTTTCTTGAGTGTTCTCGCAACATGACCAACAGATGGCATTAGCGAGGCGCACTCTCTTCCCGTCGCCATTAAAAAAGACACTGTGTTTTTTGCTCCGCCTTTCAAAAATTCCCTTTTGGTGAAACCTTGATGATATTCATAAAATAATTGGACCTGCATCTGTGCTTCATTGAGAACTTATAGTGCAGTGTTGATTTTTGGAGTTTTAACCATTCCACCGGTGGATTCAAGAAGATTTTGCTCGCCGGCCGGCAGCTCATACCAAGCCAAAGCCATAGCGCGCGCATGAACGAGGTATCTTCCCATCTCCCTGGGTCTGAGTGGGATCTCTGGATTGTCAAGGTACGTGGGCATGGTTTGCTGCTAATAATTTTTTTGGTATTGGTTTCTCGGGGATTCATCAATAGGGAGGTATATTTTTTAGGTCCGCCATTACTTCTTAAAATTACGTAGGTTCTTAATTCAAACTTTTTCACAACCTTCACAAAGGTGCAGGCTATTTACACGCCTTCACCACACCTAATAACATTCATTCAAAAAGCCAGTCACAGTCGACAATTTATAAAAGCAAGATTTTCTCAATCATCCCAGTATGTACTAGGCAGCTTTTATTTAAAAAGAAACCTAATTCGCTCGTAATTAGTGTCATTCGTTTTGCACAATCCCGGGCGGGTCATTTCGTGGTATTTTGCGGGCCAAGATTTACTTTTGCCCTATAGTCCTAAAGCAATAATAAATACTCGTAGGTACTAATTGTGTGTAGAAATTAATTGTTGTAATTCAGTATTAAGGGTGATTTGTGTAAGGACACGTAGGCCGGAGCTAAGTAATTACGATTAAAAGTTAGGCTACACTGGTCGAGGTTTGGACGTGGATGGGTAACCCATTCACTCATTGGAAAGGTCATAATTTCGGAAAGCATTTATTCGGTTGATCTCGATGTCACTCGTTAATTGACAGCCGTTATTTAGATTATATTTATTTTTGTGTGGTGCCAAAGTACCCAGTTTATGGCCGATAGCCCCGATCAACGAATTAAAGGACTTGACTTCAAACCCAGCCTGGCCCATTAGTTTTTGTAATTTATTTCAACACCAGCTATCACCAGTCCAAAACCTATGAAGGAAAACATCGAGAAAAAAGTGGCTTGCAACTATGTACCAAAAACACATGACCAAACCATTCGAAGACATTTAACATCTACCAACCTGCAGTGCCCGCGTGGTGTATTCTCTCTTCTTGCCACAGAGAGACCTGGATCCCAGCAGTGGGGCCATTATAGGCCGATTAGGTCTAAGCTATGGTCTATGGATTGAGGAATGTCTGTCACTATGTGCAAAATACTAGGTACATTCTGCTGCATCCGGATACGCTAAACAAATGATGATGTAAATAAATGTCTCAATCTAATCCTACACTCAGTGCAGCATGACTTCGTCTTCCATGCTCTCAGCAGGTACCTACCTGCCTGCATGCAAAAGGAGGTCCTTTTCAGCCATATCGTCCTTCACATAATCCATACATACATAGATAGCTATTCTGGTTTTCGACATACTTACGTACTCAACATTTTTGAATATTTATGACCAAGAACGTAACCTATTTTTTGGATTAAAGAATCAGCATTGTCATCCAAGGTGGCAATGCTCCTGACGCAGGACCTCCCTGGACACGGATGTTTTGGGAGGTTTCTGTGTCTGAGTGGGAAGGAAGAAACGCCTGAGTGTCACCACTGTGTGCATCACCCGGAGGACACATTGAAGCATACAGGTCTACTCTGCTTGGGCAGAGCACCTCCGAGTCTGTGCCTGACATTGGTTGAGGGCATGTTACGAGGTGAGACGAAATGAGAAGCAGCCACCTCCTTCTGCAAAGTTATGCTAGCGACGGAGGAAGTGAGTGCGTGACGGAGGTGGAGGCTGTCCTCTCCACCTCATGATCCAGCCGTCGCGGAAGACACATACGGCAACGGATGATGAATAATAAGAGAGAAATCAAAATACTCGTACAAGAGTTAAAAACAAAAAGAAAGTCTTTCAATACTTTGTCAGCGTAAATTATATTGTATACGTGTTCCCATCGCACTTACAGTTGTTAATGACATTGTGCTTACATCTTACTACTTATTGAAAGCGAATTTCCAACATTTCTTAGAGACACTTTATCACCATGACCCACTTTCTATAGAAAATGTGTCGAAGCCGTCGTTATGATCAATTTTCTTCGTAAACAGGAGATTTTATTGGCTTCGTATTAAATAAAGTGAACTAGCTACGGGTCTTCATTTAGACTGAAGAAGTTTGTTGACGGAGACCAATAGAGCGCACAGCAAAGAACCCGGTAAGTAAGAATAAATATTATTTCATTTACTTTAGAGTAGCTCAGAATATTTCGCAAACAACTTTTTGTTAATGGGTTAGGCATTGCAATCAGAAAATTTTAAGCAAAAATAAACGGAAGGTATATTTTTGAACGGTATTTTTTACGGTACTTGCACCGTTAAGGAATAGGTTGATGTAGTCGAAAACAATATTTTGCGAAAGGTAAGGCAACACTCTATCATCAAGGCTCATAATTGGGTAACGGATCGGAAACCAACTCCCAATATTTCCGATACCTGAATATCCCGAAATATAGACATCTTAATTTACATACACCGGTTTCACCCAACATAATACCTGCAAGATGATCGTATGGAAATTTACCATAGTGCCTTGAATTTTAAGATTGAATGGAGAGTATTTTTTTTTTCTATTAACCTTTAACTAGACTAGTTGAGTGAGCGTCAAAATGGCTGTACGGAACTCGTTGAACTTTATTAATGTGTGTGAACGGAAAGAACGAACGACAAGCTAAAGACGGGCAAGACCTGCATTTTTCAAGAAGTATTTTTATAATAAAAGAAAATTTAAAAGCTAAGAGTATTTACCCCTGGCCTTAGAGTTTTTAGGCATGCACAGAAAAGTCCGGTTAGAAAGCTCAAAACCTCTGGGTTGACCTGTGAGATGCCACTCAAAATAAAAAAAATGCTACAACTATTATTCCGATCATAACCAACCCACTACATACATAGGTATAATGATACGAGTATATTGGTTTACTATACACATCAAACGGATTGCTATATTTAACTCAAACGACATAAATATCTTCTTGTAAGCCAATAAATGCCTGCTTTACCCTTGTAAGACTTACTTTCAATATTAATTAACGCGTTTGTTAAAGCTAATTGAAGGCTAAAATCAATTAACTTGGTACGTTGTATAATTGATTTACATGTGAGATTTCTGTGAATGATTTACTTTTATTGGTTTAAGATAGAGTAACCCTCTTTTGTTGTTGATTTAGTTTCAGCCTTTTGTAACAAACGTCAAAAGGAAAATATGGAAACCTCCATTTTAATTAAAAGATATCAGAGAAAGTGGAATCGGGCCTTTTACCAGCATTGGGATAGACTCATTATAATAATAATAAATTAATAGAAAAAGAATTTAATCACATACTAGCTTTTTGCCGCCCTGCGGTGGTGGACGCCCACGGCGACGGACGTCGCAAGACGATCTCCGGCCACCGTAGGCGCGGGCATGCGGGCAGCGAGTAAAGGGCAAGTCGCTGCCCGACCATGGACCATGCCCGGGTCGACGGCGCGTTGTGTCCCACGCGCGCCTCAAAGAGCGTTAGCATAATGACAGGGCCCTCTCAGAGGGCCAAAGCCTGCCGGGGTCGCGGGATTATTTCCTTACCTTGACCCCGGAACATAAAGGGCTATTGAAGGACACCGTGGATTTTAGTCAGTAGAAGTCTGTAAGTCCCTCCCGCCCTGCCCGGGGTGGGAGGACTCATTTGATAATTTTACCACGCTAAAAAAAAATAAAAAAAATGAAGTATCTATAATTAAAACAATCGGAATAAAATAATTTTGCTGCAGTGAAATGCTGTATACATTTTTAGTCAGACCTCTAGCAATACTATATCTCTTGATGTAGGTACTAGATTTCTTTATTCTACTACATACTGCTCATCACTATATAGCATGCATATAATAATTTTATTATTTTTATACTGTTGTTGTATAAATATATAAGTTCTTTGTACCAAATTATTTTTGCTTAATAAACTTATATTGTACGCTTTTAAAACATACAAGGATAATAGTGTCAAATAAGTATATTTATTATGAATAATCCTGTCTGTCATAACATGACAGTTGAGCCATAAACAACATACAGACACAACAACAACAAAAGCTTAGTCTCCGTCTATGTGGGTGCGAGATAGGATTACCGTGACAAAAGGTGACTCAACTTTAGCTCCAATCGTTCATTCAACCAATTCAAATCTCAATATTCAAAACCGATTGTGAAACTCTGCCTTAGGACATTCGACATTCGGCGAAGAGTTATCTTCGCCCACACTTCAATCAATTATTTAAAATTACATTTGTCTTATTAAATACTGACGTACCTCACAAATATTTTTCACAAAAACCTTGCCACGGGCACATAGCATAACTACGCCCTTTGTCGACCTCGATTACGATAGAAAAAAAAAAAAAAAGGCGTACACGCATACCATTCTCATGTGTAGACAACATTTCCTATTTAAAACGTGTACAGGCATGCAGTCTTTGACAATTCAATTGACAGGTACGTACGTAATTATATGTTACAAAAAAAAATGAGGAACCTAAGGCAACTGTCCCATCGCCTGGCTGCAGCGGAATGGAGTGTCAAACTCGCACTGACTAAAATCCATGCCCGCATGTCTCTTAGGCGTGGGCCACATAGAAGAGACGTAAGACACAGACGGGGCGGAGACATGTCTCTTCAGCGTCTCTTTCATACAAAATGTATAGAAGCGTCGCGACGTAAAACACACAGAAGAGACGGGGCGTGGGCGCGACTCTCATACATTTACGCACGTCCGCGACGCGACACGTCCTCGTCTTACGTCTTTTCTATGTGGCCCGCGCCTTAACTATTTTCCATTCGTTAGCTATTGCCCATTTCTATTTAGTCATTTATATTGTCGTTGACAAGGAATGGACAAGCAATCGACTATTTCTCTTCCATGTCAAAAGATAATACACTCGAGAGCAATGAATCCGGGTCACTTAAAGAATGTTAAAAATCTCGGAAACTAAAAATGATAGGTTAATGCAATAAATTGTATTTAATAGACAATGTAATACTCCTTAAATGAAAGTAAAAAAAATATGAGTCACCATACATTTTATTAACACAAAATTACATAAAGAAAAAAACTGCTGATCTCTCCTTAAAACAAAAATAGGAAACATGAAATTTTTGAACTTTATTACGATTTTCTTGAATTTTAATACTTCGTATTGCCTCCTCGTGCTTCCATTACTGCGTTTACGCGGTTTGGCATGCTGTACACCAAGTTCCTTATACGATTTTGGGGAATATTCTCCCATTCCTCTGTGAGAGCAATTTTGAGCTCACGAAGCGTGATTGGGGGAGGGTTTCGTTGTTTTACGCATCTGCCTAGCTCGTACCAAGCATGCTCGATCGGGTTGATATCCGGGCTGCGCGCTGGCCACTCCATACGAGTAATGTTCATCTCTTGAAGGTAGTCATTCACAATCCTACCTGTATGAGGTCGGGCATTGTCATGCATAAATATAGCATCCTCACCTAAATTGACCATAAATGGACCAACGTGATCATTGAGGATTTCTTCCACATATCTTACGCTAGTTAAAGAGCCGTTTTCTATGATCACCAGCTACTTTTTCTTCGATGCATGCTTGCTTGAATCTTTCCCCTGGTCTTCGATACACTCTGTGTCTTCCATCGTGCTTGTAGAGCATAAATTTTGATTCGTCGGAGAACATAACTTTTGACCAATCTTCAATACTCCAATTTACGTGGCTCTGGGCATATCTTAGTCTTGAAATACGATGCCCACGCTCCAGTTTAGGGCCGTTTGCAGGTCTAAGGGGTTTTAAGTTAGATTCAGCAAGCCGACGTCTTACTGTCCATGCACTTGGGTTACTTCCTCCGAGGCGTCGAAACTGATTGGTGAGTTTAGTTCCTGTGAGAAAGCGATTTCGAAGCATGGTGTTCACCAAGTATCGGTCTTCTCGTGCTGTGGTACACCTGGTTCTGCCCGTTCCTGGTCTGCGTAGGTTAGAACCAGTTTCTTCGTAACGTCGGAGAACTCTTTGTACTGTTGACAGCGACACACCGACAGTCCTGGCTGTATCGCGCTAACTCCGGCCGGTTTCCAGCATTGTAAGTATTCTGGTGCATTCTTCAGGCGTAAGCGACATAATTTCAGCTTGAATAATGAATATAGAGCACTATCAACATGGTTTATGTACCCACATAAATGACAGATTACAAACAAAAGCAAAACCAAATGCTGTAATTTCGTAGTTCCATCTTCGAAAGTGGCCCTTTTTCAAATTTGATTTTTTTATGATATAACTTTACAATAACTAAGAAGTTTTAATACCTTCATTTAAGGAGTATTACATTGTCTATTAAATACAATTTATTGCATTAACCTAGCATTTTCAGTTTCCGAGATTTTTAGGATTCTTTAAGTGACCCGGATTCATTGCTCTCGAGTGTACAAAAATAAGTACCTACCTAGTTGATTATTAACTGATACTGCGACGAAGTATCCTATAAATCAAACAAATTAACTTGTAGGGTTAAATTTAACGTTGCTGGAAGGCTTTCAGACCTTCCCTCAATGTGAATATATCAATATCCCCAAATTGACTTGAAAAATGTCAGACATCATAAAATTCTTAGTTCTAGAATATAAAACTTCCTCTTGACTTCTTTCATTGTTCTCAATGCAGTGGTAATAAAAACATACACAAAGTAACCCGCATGCTTGCCTTCGAATCCTCGACCAACAACCTGTACCCATTTTTCCCTTAGTTCGACTAGCTTCCCGCAAATCGCTTTTTATCGGGCAGGTGCCTTAGGATCGAGATTGAAACCAGATATCATTCATTCATTGTAATAGACATATTTGTTACATGTCGTTATGATCTCTTGGAATGTGAAGGCCGTTGACTACGAACTTAAATGCCATGCCTTTTGGCTGAGGGAGCTTACCAAATAACTTGAGTATCAATAGATACTATAGTATTTAATATGGTATGTTTTACAATAGTATAAGGTATCAATAGATACTCGAGTTATTTGGTAAGTTAACTCAACTAAAAGGTATTGTGTTTTCATACTATTGTACAGATTGAAAATTGAATATTGAACTTATGGAATTCAGTACAATTTTGATGCTCAACTGCTGTAACTTTGTAAAAAATTGTTTTATGTTTTTCAGTTGGTAAAATCATCTAATGAGTCGCCCTCAGTGGAGCGGAAGTGATGTCACACTCAAAAAAACACATGGTGTTCTATCAATTGCCCTTTACGTTCCTGGGTCACAGTTACCTCTTTAGAAAGTTCCGCGACCCTTGTACAATTTTGCTTTGGTACAGTTTGTAATGAAGGGGATGAGTGGAGCCTTCAACAACCTTTCATTTTTATTCGCATCGATAGGTTTTTGCATAAACTTGCGTAAAATACCCATTATAATATTACTTTATATGCCAGATATTTTAAAAATGTCAAAAGATAGCTGTACTACGCCTTACATTTATAAGTAGTTTTTTTTTTTAATCAGAGTTCCATAAATTGATAAACAAGACTTATTATTATAATGAAAAGAAAAAAAACCGGCCAAGTGCGTGTCGGGCCACGCACAGTGTAGGGTTCCGTAGTTGCCCATCAAAATACTTATGCGAACTAATTAAACTGATTCGCTGAATTTAATTTTAAAAAGAAGAATTTTCAAAATCGGTCCAGGCGTCTTTGAGAAATCGGGGAAAATACATAAAAAAAAAAGATTACGACGAATTGAGAACCTCCTCCTTTTTTTGAAGTTAGTTAAAAATAGTTGACAATAAAAACCTACCTATCCCCAAAACATACTCACCTATTAAAGCTGTAAAAATAAAGTTTACAAACTTACATTTGCAGTTGAAGATCATGTTCTGCGATACATTTTGTTTAGGAAAATATACTATCCAAGTACGTTTTATAAGTTGGTCGACTATTACTCGTAAACTTGTAAAGCCTACTTAGTCATGATAATTTTCCTTCAAACTTCGTTATATATACTACTATTGTGAATTTTTTCACACCCCCAAACATAACCGTTTAGCTGGTAGAGGGGGGGGACACTCGAGTCGAGCAAAAATTAGCACTTTAAAGCTTAATATTTCACAAACGAATCTTTTTATCAAAAAATTGTTAATGGAAACTATCAATATTTTTTAAAGACCTATTTAATGATACCCCACACTAAGGGGTACGCGAGAAATAAAAAAAACATCCCCACTTTACGTGTACAGGAGGTACCCTAAAAAAAAATATTTTACGAGATTTTATTTTACCACTTTTTCGGCACAACAAATCCGTATATTTACACCAAATTACAGCTTTCTAGTACTTGGCGTCTCTGAGCTAAACTGCGGACAGACGGACGGACGGACGGACGGACATGGCGAAACTATAAGGGTTCCTTGTTGACTACGGAACCCTAAAAACATAATTGGGTAGCGTGAGAGAGACAATTCCAATAAAATATGTAGATTTATATTTAGTAGTACTAATAGTATGCTTTGTGTACCCGGATTTAGTAAGAAAAAACTTGCTTTACGGGGCGGTCTAGTTTTTGTTACATAATACAAATATGGCCTTTATATAATACTAGCATTCGCCAACGGCTTCGTCCGCGTGTTATTCGAATCCCACAGGAACGTGAAACCGAGAGAAATAAAGTATCCTATATGTTACTCGAGATTATAAACTATCTGTGTCCCTACCAAATAATAATATTCCACAAATATCACACAACGCCACCTAGTCCCTAGCTAAGCAGAGCTTGTGTTATGGGTACTAGACAACTGATAAACATACTTATATATTTCTAAATACATAAATATTACAGATAAATTACACCCAGACACAGAACAAATAATCGTGCTCATCACACAAACATTTGTACTGGGTGGGAATCGAACCAGGAAATAAATAATAACCAAATAATGCAAATTCTTTCAGTAGTTTTCACTTCACAAGACAAACATTCTTATTCATTCATTTTCACGTTTATAATTTTATTAGGTACACCACTAGACGATCACGGCCATTATTAAGATTAATAAAAAAAACGAGCTAAGTGTCTTAAATATAATTACCATATACCTAACTTTTTCTCGGTAAAATTTGTTGGCAGTCTTTCGTCGAGAAATTCAACAGATTTCTAATACTTAACAAACGAAGACAGTTTCTAGCTAGACAAATAATCGACAAGACAACTAGCTGCACCTTGAAGACGTGAATCATCAATGAGAGGCAGACGTCGGTATTCAATACAATAGGTTAATACGCTTACAAATACCGGCGCAATTGCTTACATTTCTCACACCTAGAGACGCTATAATAGCTGTTAGTCTACTGGTAGATTACGGAGCAAATTCGTGTGACGAAATTCGGGATATAATTTTATGCATACAGTTCGATTGCTCCAGACACCTCGAAGCTTTGATTGGAGCATGTTGCGAACACTAAACACAGAGGCATCACAGACGAGAAGAACAAAAGGTAGCTAATGAAGAAACCATGTACACGACGACCGATTGAGAGTACGCGCTGATTGAGTGAAAGTAACCACAGTACTAAACCGGTAAATCATGTTGTAACAATAGAACCAGTATTACTACAGACTCATAATGGTTGTGAACTTGAGGAAAACTAGAACAGTTAAGGTGAATTTACTTTTACTGAGATACTTGACTTCCTAAAGGTTCTAAAAAACTCAGATATTACGATTGTTTGGCGTGATCCGTTTACAAACATAGAAATAGCACCGGAAAAACTACTTAGGCCATACAGATATATTTTGGTTCGTGCAGCACGTGTAGCATGGCACCGTAGAAAAGGATTTTTTCGACAAAATGACAGAAAGTCGAACGATTTTTAGTGCTGGCAATGTTCAAAGTATAGTATCATGCAACACGCAGCGCAGTAGTTGATCGCTCAGTCACTCCGTCAACCGTGGCATCAATAAAGTACCTACAACAATCAGTAATACGAGAAACTCTTAAAGGGCGAGAACTTTTATTTTTAGCGTGGTAAAATCATCAAATGAGTCCTCCCACCAGGGCAGGGCGGGAGGGACTGTCATACTTGTACTGACTAAAATCCACGGTGTCCTTCATTAGCCCTTTACGTTCCAGGGTCATGTAATGGAATAAGTCCCGCGACCCCGGCAGGCCAAAGGGCGTAAACTTGAGTAAAACGTCTGCAAGGTGAATACAATTTTGCTGAGTGACTCCCTGTAGATTCACAATATCGTAATACTCGTAATATCTGAGTTGTCTTACAAACATGTTAGAACTATGTTTCATATTGTATCTTCTGCTTTAGTGATGTAAGTTTGTTGTAATTGCTTTCCAAGTTTTCATTGTGTTCGTCTACAACTATTGGAGATAACGTTTATATTGCGTTTCTCATAGCATTTGCTTTATAAAGCGTTTGTATACAGGCAGTCTTCTTGTTCAGTTGAAGAAGATAAATAGTTTTATGTGGGAATACCGTTATGTAGATATTTTTTCGAAGAGGAAATTGAATAGACTGGTATAATACTTTGAGTATGGGGGAATACAATATGTGGAGTGAAACGATAAAAAAATTGAACGAAAGTTTATTTTATGTAACCGATGACAAATAGTCATCGGTTTGTTGATGCTCATCAGTGCTGCCAACCATCAAATTATAAATAGTTCCAGTCTAAAATTGTAAGATCATCTACAGTGTGTCCATTTCATTACGTATTTCCCTAACCTAGTTAACCTTGATAAACGTTTGATTGATTGATTTTATTACGTCTATCTGCTATAAAAGAAAAAATGTATGATGCAATATCAATCATAATAGTAAAGCAAAAAACCTGTTTTATGCAATCCAATTGAACTTTTAAAGTTACTGCAACAGAAATTGATTCAGTTCCACTATTGCTTAATGCTCAAGATAAACTTTGGTACAAACAACTATTGTTTGCTTTTAAACTCATAGTCGCAACAGATAAATGGAAATCAATTCAATTGGTGTTCGCAGTTGTATCAAACTTCGGTAGTTTGGTACAAATGTGCCTTATAAGTTTCGCAACATTTGCTAAGTATCTACCTAAGTGCATTTAATATTTTGTTTAGATGTAGAGTGTCGTCTCTAGGTAATTGTTAAAGGTTTGACTAATATTAGCTTTTCCGCGCGGTTTCACGCTCTTCTCGACTGTTGCAGCGTGATGTTATATAAGAAACCCTCGAAAAAAGGGCTATCCAACACAAATAGAAATAGATAAATTCGAACAAGTAATTCATGAGATTAGCGCGTTCAACCAAGCAGACTCTTCAGGTTTATAATATTAAGTATAGATTATGTATATTGAAAGCGAAAGTTTAGATGAATGTTTGTTACTCAATCACGTTAGAACAGAATGATCAGCGTCTAGTGTCTAGTAGTAAGTATAGTTCACGTGGGATAATTTTAAATTCAAAGCCGGTGAATAGATGAAGGATATTGATTTGATATTTTTAGCACCTATACAGCTGTTCCGATTAAGGTGAATGCTCCAACCAGCCCGCGAAATTCAAATTTTCTCACGTTTTTTGCAATTTGCAGGCCAGTGACATGTTGTAACTTTATCAAAATATGATTCGCGGCAATAACAAGTATAATTTTAAATATAAAAATGATCAAAACATTCGCTCCACCAGCTCTCACATAGAAAAGGTGCATATTGTATTATTGTTAAAAACTCCGAAATCTAACTTATATGCAGCTTTTCTATGTGAGAGCTGATGGCCAACATGTCACTGGCCTGCAAATTGCAAAAAACGTAAGAAAATTTGAATTTCGCGGGCTACATCGACGCAATCACCTTAAGAAAAAGATAAAGAACGTAATGCCACAATAACAATAAAATGATTAATTAAAAAGCCTCATGGTTTAGGTCTTCTAACGATAATAACTAAAGTAAGTAAAAAACCTAGTTAACTTATATCTTGGCAAAAACCAGCGTAATAGCTCTAAGAAGAAAAATAACTAGCTTAATAAATATTTATGTCGTGTCGTAGAACTTAACGACTATAAGAAGTGGCAAGGGTGTAATTAGGATGATAGCTCATCCCATTTAGAGGATTCTATTATCATTATTAAGTATTTTGGAGGACATTGTTTTGGTATATTTTATACTTCAGAAGTTAGTTGCTAAGCAATGCCAAAAATAGGGGTGTGCCCAGGCTGTCTACTATCTAAGTCCGTCAACGAAGACACGGGACCGGATACAGTTGTATGAATGTATAACCCGGTTCATTGAAGAAAGGAATCTTAAACGGCGGCGCTTATCGTGTTCTCTCGCTCGCACACTAGTGCCGTCTATACTCACTCCCGCGCGTAGCGTAGGCAGTAAAAAAAATAGTCTTGATGTCTTGACGTGCTCAGTGATCTTTTAAAAAAATATTTACTATAGTTTTCTGTTATTTTTCCGTTGTTACCTGTTGATTATTGTTGTTTTATTTTATTTTTTTGTAAGGTTAAGTTTAAGAAATTATTGTGATCCAGTCTTGTTTTTAACATTTTAATTTGAAAAAATAATAATAATTTGATATCTTATATGCTGACTGTACTATCTGTCAACGCAAGTACAAGCCGCCATTTTAGAATCCTTTCTTCAATGCACCGGCTTATAACTAACATTATCATCAGCCTATAATTTTCCCACTGCTGGGACACAGGCCTCCTCTCTGTGAGAGGGAGTGGGCCATAATCCACCACGCGGGCCCAGTGCGGGTTGGTAGATGTCACATGTCTTCGTTTTTTTTGTTGGTTCTAGGACATGCCGGTTTCCTCGCGATGTTTTCCTTTACCGTTTTGAGAGCAGTGGTGATGAAATAAATTACACAAAGTAATGCGCCTGGTGGGGTCAGAAAACCTGTTCCTTATAATATGTTATAGTATTTTTTAAACACATTCGAATGCCACGGGAAGTATGTATGTAATCAATCTTTTTTGAAGTGAAAACTTCTTTAGCGGCGTTGTACACTTTTTCTGTAATGGGTAAAAAATTTAAAACTCGCGTCAGGGTCACGTGACCGTCAGGGTCACGTGACCGTCAGGGTCACGTGACCCTGATCGAAAATGAGTAAGACGTCATTCAAATTAAAAATAAAACATAGTAACAAAAAAGTTTTCACTTCTACCGGCACTCCTGGAGTGCAACCTTTTTTTTTTTTTTGCCTTACAAAAGTTTTTGCTTGGACTTTGGTGTAACCTTGGCCTTTAGACATAACTGTTACTTGTAATCCATTTCTACGTTTCGTAACGGTACAAAAAGGAGCAGGGGGCCGATTCTACTAACTCATTTCTGTCACAATCGCAGCGTAACCGCGGCTGAACTGCGACTTTTTAACGTTTTCTCATTCTACTAATGCATAACGACCCTAAATAAGTTACAGTTCAGTCGAACGCAACGATCGATCGAGAGAACTGCTAGATCGTATTCTGCTAGCACAGTCGTAGCACAGTCGAAGGCAAGCGTGACATGTTCTCGTATTCCACTAATATTTTGACACTTGTTACGATCGCACCGGAACTGAAGTAGGACGGTTCATCTGTCCAAATTAGCGGTTGATAATAAGTTGGTAGAGTGAAACTTTTGCAGGACCGATCTAGAACTTTTTTCATTTTTTAGCTAATACTAATGATGTTCTACATAGATTTCGTTGTAGATACCGGAATAATATTTTTTTTACAGATTTTCCTATTTGTCACAAGTTGAAGGTTTATATTCGTTAAGAAAAAATTAGATTGGGGATTTTTTTACGTGGTAAAATCATCAAATTAGTCCTCCCGCCCCGGGCAGGGCGGAAGGGACTGTCAGACTTGTATTGACTAAAAGCCACGGTGTCCTTCAATAGCCCTTTACCTATGTTCCGGGGTCACGGTTAAATGAGATAAGTCCCGCGACCCCGGTAGGCTTTGGCCCTCTAGAGGAGGCCCCGTCATCATGCTGACGCGTGGAACACAACGCGCCGTCGACCCAGGCATAGTCCATGGTCGGACAGCGAGTTGCCCTTTACTCGCCGCCCGCATGCCCGCGCCTACTGTGGCCGGAGATCGTCTTGCGACGTCTGTCGCCGTGGGCGTCCACCACTGCGGGTAGATTGGGGGATTGGGGTAAAGAGAAAAAGTCTGTACATTGTTTCGTATCTCACAAATTATTCTTTTTAGTTTTGTCATGTTGGAGGATTATAAGTGATTTTAGTAGGAAAAAGAAAGGAAGGGTTTTAATTAAACAATATTGTTGAGCTTGGTTATAAAATAAAACTAATAATCTTAAAAATATTATTTTTTAAATTCAATGTGTCATTAAACCTATTAGTGAACATGGTTTTTATCACACTTCTACACTACAATATACTTAATTAAATCTAAATATTTACAAAACAAAGAAATACACTTTAAACAATAAACTAAATCACTAAACATAACAGAAAAAAATAGGTACCCTTTTGTTAAAAATAACTCTGCAAACAATATTTTCATTAAAATATAAAAGTTTTTTGAAGTGAAAACTTCTTTAGCGGCGTTGTACACTTTTTCTGTAATGGGTAAAAAATTTAAAACTCGCGTCAGGGTCACGTGACCGTCAGGGTCACGTGACCGTCAGGGTCACGTGACCCTGATCGAAAATGAGTAAGACGTCATTCAAATTAAAAATAAAACATAGTAACAAAAAAGTTTTCACTTCTACCGGCACTCCTGGAGTGCAACCTTTTTTTTTTTTTTTATAATCTTTATTTCTCTACATGATTAAATCAAAAAATATGTCTTACATGTCTTCTTTTATGTCTAAATACACTAATAGAACTTGACTACTTTAAATAAGTACTTCATTCACAAAACTGGCAATAAAAATAAAACCACTGGACACTGCAATTACTGTGTGCAGTGGTTTCATACCTTTGGTCATATACTAATTATAATTATTTTTGATATTTTTTTTTGTCGCTGCCTCAGGTTCCCATACACTATGAATTTCTCCTGTGTCGTGAGTGCGTTTACAAACATAGAAACTCACAAACAACCAGACCCGGATAAAACTCTGGATGGATAAAATTCTGCTGGTGTCTCCAGTGTTGCCGTCCTACTGCTGACATCTGGGGATATATTTACAGGGCACCAGCATTCTCTTGAGTTAAACGAAGATCTCTGAAACAATTCATAAATAATTAATTAAAAATTAAAGGAAGTTTATGGTCAATAAGTAGAGACACCAGCACATCAATTTACCTAAATCTCTGAATCTTGACGGACTTCAGTAAGTCGGTCAACATCTCTACCTAAAAGAGCAGCTAGCAGCCACACTTTCCTCCGAGCTAAAACTGGTTCCCTACTCGGTCTCACCCCTGTAGCGATGAAACCTCTATTGATATCAGTGACCTTAGCGTGCACTCAACATTTGTAGTCATTCCAAAACTAAGAGATATAAATTTTTGCTAAATATTTTAATTTTTTTTCATGTCAACTTACTTTTTATATGTAATGATTACATCTTATAATATTTACTTGTAAACATACCTTAGACCAATCTTTGGGTGTCCTTGTAACACCTTCAGCATTTAAAATTACAGCATACTGTTCCATAAGAGAGCTAAGGTGGCTCGTCCTTCTTTAGACCGCATTTGCCCCACAGCAAGATTTTTGAAGAAGCAGAAGTTCAAGTTGTCGAAATGAAGTTGTCTTTCGCCCTTCCATTAGATATGCCAGAAATTAGAAAGCACCAATCTGCAAGTTGTCACATAATGATTATTATTTTATATTCTAAGTCATATCATGAAAGTGTGATTTGGGTCGTGTGACCGTAACCCTCAAGTGGGTCGTAAATGTGTTAATTTTCAGGACTTATCGCACAACATTTCCTATGATAAAAAAATATCGGGTCATGGTGCCATTTTAGACTTTATAAATAATTATGTAATAGTATAAAATGAAACAAATACTCACAGTAAATCAGTCTTTTTGATGAACTCTAAAGTTTTTGCTCTAGGTACGCTGTTTGTTTATATTTGGATCACATTTGACATTACCAAGACGTTTCGTTTCACATTTTCGGCTTGTAAGAGAATTAAAATGGAACGTTCTCCAAAGAATTTATTATTTAACCATCGAAATTTTCCATCATTGTATCAGTAAAATGTTTTGTCATAACATTTGAATCATTAATTATATTTAAAAACACGTAAGCGGCACCTGTTTCTATTTAGTAGCATTCATATTTTATACTATGGTATCATTAAAACATGCTATTCGTCATTCTGGTATCACAGGATAACGTTCCTAGCACAGTCGTAAATTCCCGCTACGATTACGCATCGATTTCGTTCCCGGTCTAACGTAACAAATAGCAGAATAACATTTTAGGTTACCATTGTCTGGCGATAGGAATGGTACCGTTGCGTAATAGCGATAGGCTATGTAATTTTGCAAATTAGTAGAATCGGCCCCCAGAGCATCGTAGCAATTGTTGGTCGATGCATAGGTATGTGCAACTGTAGTTGCTCAGATTGGAGTAAGGAACTTTCAGACAAATTACCAATTTAGCTGGCTGTATTTAGGTAGCGGGACTGCACCAAAGATATTGTCAAACAAACAGGCGAAGCGAATGCGATCCGAAGCGTTTTTATTTGTATATATGGAATTGTTTGAATCCAGTCACATTTATAGAAAAGCGAAAGCGATCCAATAGTCTATGTGACTGGCTTCAAACAATTCCAAACATTACAAACAAAAACGCCTCGCTTCGCGTTCGCCACGCCTGTCTGTTTGACAATAGCTATAGCGTTTCCAAATCTCTTTTACAGACTGCGAAGGAGTGGAACTGCTGCCTGCGTCTATACCTCCGAACACATACAACCCCCATCTATTCATAGTTAGAGTGAACATGGCAGGCTTCTTCTGCGTAAGCTCACTCCATCATCGACCTTGTCTTAGTCACTCCTGACCTCGACTGAGGTCAAGAGCAAACCCATTACACATAAAAAAACAGGGCATCCTGTTACCCTGGAACGCAAAGGACGTTGACGTGTCCCGGAATATGAATTTACCTGTCTTGGATCCTGCAACCAAAATAATCAGAAAAGAATAGTGGAGGAGTAGGAAACATATACGTAGTTTCAACTTCCCTCCATAATCAAGCAAGCTACAGAACAAATCAAAGCCAATGGGCACAAAAGGACATTACAACTTGAAGAAGTCCAAGTTGAAGTCAAAAAGTCTGACAGACTACCGCTCCACCCAGGGCGGGAAGACTTAAGCTATTTATTGTCAAACAGACAGGGCGAAACGAATGCAATCCGAATCCTGTCATATAAAAAAGCGAAAGCGGTCCGACAGTCTATGTGACAGGCTTCAAACAATTCTGTACATTACAAACACACTTTTCAGTTTGACAAAGGCATTATTTATTTGATGAAGTTACCAGCTCAAAAAGGGTCAATATTGTGCACACTACCCCATTTACCTAAAACGAAAACAATAAAAAACAATTTCATGCAAATTTTGTCACGCACATGTAACATAGCTGGGAGAATTAAATTGTTCATATTCGTAACACGCGCATATTCACACGACTCTGGTCTTAATTTTAATATTTATTGCACTTCGTTACATAAAAATTGCTTAATTAATACTTATATTTTTTATCGGTTAAATATTAATTTTTATTTTATAACTTAATTAACCATTTTAAGTGATGTAATACGGTGATATTGAAAGTATCGCTATTCGATTTAAATAGTTACATAAGAAAATGAATAAATCGTCAAAATTGAATATTTTTTTCATAATTGTCAAAACCTTATAAAATATTGATGTCATTATTGTAATTAAGACTTTCGCTGAGATTTATCTAAGCGAGTAAAGTAGCCCGGAAAAGACATAAAGAACTAATGTTTTGAATTTTGATTCAATGAAATGAAAACTTGTATGTTGTACACACGGCTACACATAAAGCTATAAAAAACCAGTTTGTCTTGGACTCGCTTTATATGATCTTTCCTCATATTGAAAGGTCAGCTTGTACTAGTTTTGCATAGCTATAAGTGTAGCCTTGTGTACTTGTAAAAGACTAACCAGATTTTCGAACTCATCATCCGCCTTGCCATTTTCCAAACTATATTGGGGTCAGCTTCCACTATAACCGGATGCAAGTTAAGAACATTATTTTACGTGAAAACTAGATTCATCATAATCACTTGGTCGCGGGACGGTCTCATCTAGTAACCGTGCCCCTGGAACGCAAAGGACTATTGAAGGATCACGATGGATTTTAGTCACTACAAGTCTGACAGTCTCTCCCTGGATTGGAGGACTCATTTGATGAATTTAAGATGAAAAAAACTTACTTCTTCTTCTTCGTCGTGTCGATGATTCCTTAAGTTTAAATGAGCTTCGACCAAAACTGCCACATTTACGGCGTTGGTGTTGGCCTTGGACAGTTCCCTTAGAGTGCAGGTGGAATTACTCAAAGCACAAGTGAGGAGGTGGGCCATCGTTTGTGCTGAGGCTCCGCAGTCGCACCTCATTACAGTACCCCCACCGGACCATGTTATTCTTGCAGCGACCAACCTAGCTTCGTAAACGGTTTTAGGTCTTCCAGGTGGGCCCTGGCAGTTGGTGACCTACTGGAAGCTTTTCTGCAGGCTCAGCGTAATGTTCCGGAGGGGGGTATCTGAGGAGCCACAGCTGTTTCCGGGCTTCCCAAAAACTTACTATCACTTTTAATCAATTCTCATCACTTTTCTCTTCTCTTTCTTACAAGTCTACATTAATCCAAACTAATATCCTCGCCTTGTCCTAAACTTATAATTAATTAAACAATATCACGTCCTATCTAAGTGTTCCCAAGTTCAACTTAAGCTCTGTAACACGCACTTAAGTACTTAATCTTAATGAGCTGATGAGCCTGTCTAAGTACATTATTATAATTTGCACAGATGATGTTTGTGTTTATGCCTCCGTGCCTGAATTACTAATCTGTGCTGAATTGCATTAGGATATAATTTGGTAGTCAGTGGTAGACGATTGTTCTTAGGTGTTGATCGATTATATCAATTTGGGGATTTGAAAGTACCGCTTTTGAGTTTGTTATAAGGAAATAGTTAAACTCGGACTTTTTCTGAACGTGGAATTGGTATGCCATAGTAACTGGTTAACGAAGTAGTTTTCGTTATCTGACAAAAATGTATAGTGATAAAACGAATAATCGTATTCGCATTTTCGAATATACGCATTTTTTTCTTATTCGCTTCGTATTATCGAACATTGGTAGGTAATGAATATTCGCATCCGCATTCGCAAATATAATTAATCAAACATTCGTTACAACACTACTCTATTCTCATTTACTATGTTTTAATCAACTTCCAAAATAAGAAAATCTTATCATCCTACAAATTAAAGTGTAAGTTTGTGTTGAAGGCCTTATTTTTTTTGCGTGGTAAAATTATCAAATGAGTCCTCCTACCCCGGGCAGAGCGGGAGGGACTGTCAGACTTGTACTGACTAAAATCCACGGTGTCCTTCAATAGCCCCTTATGTTCCGGGGTCACGGTGATGGAATAAGTCCCGCGGTCCCGGCAGGCTTTGGCCCTCTGAGAGGGGGTCCCCGTCATTCTGCTGACGCTCTTTGAGGCGCGCGTGGAACACGACGCGCCGTCGACCCGGTGTTGAAGGACTTTATGTATGTATGGCTAGATGAATGAATGCTTATTATTTTGTCACTCAAAGTCAGATACCTAGTCTTTTTTTTAACGTTGTAAAATAATCATCCAATGAGTCCTCCCTCCTCAGGTGGGTCAGAGGGGACTGTCAGACTCGTGCTGACTAATATCTACGGTGATTCTTCAATAGCCCTTTACGTTCTAGGGTCATGGTAACTTGATAAGCAATACGGTAACTTGAAATCATATAATTGCATAATTATGCACAAGGCATACATTTTCTTCCAGTAGAACTCCACGCGGGCGTACCCGCGGGCTTAAGCTAGTATAATAATATAAACACGTCATTACACGATCGTATCAATTCAACATCCTTAACGACATAAGTCTTCCATGTTTTGTTGTATTTCTTCCTTCATAGTGATATTCCGATGGTAAACACTGTGGTACATTTATTACAACATGGATGATTTACTTGCCTGCCCGGATTCCGTACTACATTGACTTGACTAATGATGTACATTTTTAGGCTTTTTCCTTTGTTTATGTGGAAGTAAGTTTTTGTGTGATACATTACAGTTGACCGATAAAAATGTGTTCTTTGTCAACTTGTATAGTCTCTTGTATAGTGTTCATAGTCAACACAGTGAAGAGTGAAAAGCCAACAGCGGGCCTGCTGTTGGTTTTTCACTGGAAAAACTAAATTGAATCATCGATACTTAATAGAAGTAAATCATTGAAGCTATTTCCAGGACGGTTGTTGTAAATTTGCTACAAAGTTAATTCGCCACGAAAAAAAGTATGCTTAAGTTGGCCACAGTTTATGTTTTTTGAATTTTGTTTATTTCTTTTTTCCGCACGGATAGCAGAAGAATTAAATAATAAAATCCAGCACAAAACTACAGAAAACGAGGACACAATGTGGAGTCTGACAGAAAGTACTAGGAGAACAGGATCATGGAGGTGTTGGTGTAGCGGTCTTCAGTAAAAAATATGTGAAATGAACATTATGTGGCAAATTTATAATAGCAAAATCTAGCTGTAACGAACCTTTCAATGTATGAGGTTTAAAAAACTGTGGCAAATTAACTTGGTGACCAATTTACAACAATCCTTCCGAGGGATAACCCAGTGACCTCAATTAATAGGTAATCTTGGCAATAACATAAAATCGACTAGTGATTCAAAGTACATACTAAAAGGATTTAATAAAAGCCCTATTTGGCTGAAAGCTTCAAGTAAATAATTATGTGACTTAGCACAATCCTATATATACACAGCCAGAACAAACAAAGAAAGCATCAAATGAAATGACATTATTGTCCAATATAATAGAGACGTTTTGTATGTAACGAAAAAAAAACGCCCATTGTCTATAGATAAAATTCGCCACTCCGCCTCCTAACTGCCGATGATAACTTATTCGAGGCCCATTTTGGCCCGAATTTATGGTTGATTTAACTCGTTTATTCCGGGAAAGAACTTCCCATGCTTAACGATGAGATACACCGACCAAGATAGGATAATACCCGAGCTTTTCTGAATTCTTACGCATTTTTTCCGTGTTTTAGACTTCGGTATGAAGACGGCTTTAATTAAAAAGATCGAACCCTTCTAAATAATTTATGTAGAATTACATTCCGTACGAATCAACGAGACGCCTACCTGGAATTCTATAAACGCCTACGTAATTCTAATAAATTAGTTAACTTAATAATATTCCACAGCCGCAGAATTCCTTCAAGAATTAATATTAATAGAAACGAAACCCAAAAAGAGGAAAGTGGGCCAATTAGGACGTATACATCCGTAAACAAAAGGGAAATCTGATACTCGAGTCGTAAATCCGAGTTTGATAGTTGATAAATGTGCCACGTGCCGATAATTGATTTCGCGCCTCTGATAACTGTAATGTATTGAGTATCCGAGATCTGGCGAACAAACACGTAGTCCGGACAACTCGCGACGTGACGCGAATATTGCTAACTTGATCCGTTAAAATTACCAACGCGATCAATAGCAAACAAAGTAAAGGTCTCGGTCAAAGTTTTCCTTTGACTGGTTCGTTTATTATTCAGGACAATCAGTGTTTAGTGGCCTACCGTTAACCTGGTTACATTCCAATCGCTAAGATTTTTGAGCCACTTAATCAACTCCCGTCTCTCTAACAACGAACAACGTAGAGCTAACAATTCATTCTAATTCAATTGAATAATCAAATCCTCTATAATAGCTGAATTTGCGAAACAACCACTGAACTCCCACTCATATAAGGGCTTTCAATTAATTATCTGTGCTCTCTAATTCGCTGGAGTTGCGAGGCGATGCATTAAATCGCGCTCATCCGCACAAGCTGCATAGAATCTCGCCTTAATTGCAAAGAGCGGCGTCAGCTAAGATTTACCAATTAAGAGAATCGGAAGCGGAACCACTTGCCCAGTCAGCGAGCTCGGCGCATCCGAGCATGGAGGACCAGTCTGGCCCACACACGCGTCTGTTAACAACTAACCATTGTAACCAAATAAAACGCTGAAGGGATTCCTCATTTACATTTTTTTGTGAAGGACGCACACTCGCTTTTGTTTGGGACGTAAAACATTTTGTCCCAAATATGTCGCGTTTAAATTATCAGCCACATTATTTTATGGTTTCTCTGAACTGGAAAAGAAAGAAACATATTAAACGTATCAGCTATTTATCTTCCCACGCAATTTGTAAGAGTCAACTGTGGGAAACGGATTACCTAATGTTTAGTTGCTTGGCAATCGGTCACTACACGCGATGCGACAAACTTTATACACATAACAGTCTTTTTTTATTTTTTCGTAGTTTACTATGTCTTAAAAACATATCGTATTAATTACCATAATCTTCTCAACTTAATGTACAGTCTCAGCTAAATTAACACACCAGTGACGGCTTTATGCTATAAGTAAATGATAAAACTATAAATAAACACTATCTAAAGTACTTCAGATAATGATACAATTAACACAAGAAGTCCCAAAGGGACTCGAGACAAATCGATATCATTACCGCAACGAAAATTATGTTCAACATAAAAGTGTCTTAAAAATGATAAACTTTTTGCACAAATTACTGATGACAATAGCTTTTTTATTAAAATAATTACTAATTCATTTCATTGTTACCGAAAAAGTTAATTCAAAATGACAATGAGTAATTTCATAAAAAAGTAAGCATAGAAAGGAGAAAACTGGGAAAACGCGTGTCGAACCACGCACAATGTAGGGATCCGTAGTTAAAAATTATCAATAATTATAATAATAAAAAATTTCACTAATGAATAATTGTACGAGTATTAATCTAGCTGTTGCCAGCGGCTTTGACTGCTATAACTCGAAAATGATTCCACTGGAATATAAAATGGGGATATAACTACCCGTGTTAAAATTGGTTGTAAACTATCTGTGTACCAAACATCCTACAACTGCAATAGGTAATATAACTTGGTAATGGTTTTTTTTTGTGATATATTTATGAATTACCAAATGTCGGAGTTATTTCTTCATTTGCACTATAAATTGCTGCTGGCCAAATTTTATGATTCAAGAACAGTTGGAAGTTACCCGGTAGGTTTTGATTAAACCGCAAGCGTCAAAACATGCAGCAAAATAGAGCATAAACTGCCGTAACTTTGATTGCGTTGACTTCGACATTTGTTTTTTCTCAACTCCAAGGAACTGTATAATTGAGTATTTGATATTAATTTTATTTGAAGCCTCCATGCATTCCTGAGAAAAAGGGTCTTGACAGACGGAAAACAAAGTTATCCTGTAAGGGTTCTGTTTTTAACCGACTTCAAAAAGAAGGAGGTTATCAATTCAACGGTATGTTTCTTTTTGTGTGTTTGTTACGCGATTACTCCGCCAACTTAGGGAATACTGCAAGTTTCATCAAAAACGGCTCAGAGATTAAAACATTCTAGTGCACATGTAAGAAAATGATGTATTTGACAAGAATTGTTGAATATTTTTAAACTAAAAAGGGAAAAATAAAAACTTTTTCAAAAAAAATTTAACCGCCTTTTTGAAAAAGTTTTTATTTCTGTTAAAGCACGGAACCCTTAAAAGTAACTCGATGTCGAAGACGACCTTTTCAGAGTCCACCAATAATATTCTGTGGAATTAAGGACCAAAGTTGGACTGTTTGAAAAATAATAGGATTAAAGAAAATGCTTCTTTTAAACTCATTTAGATTACGGGAAAGTAAGCCTTCGAGGCGGAATGCAATAAAGAGACAATAGGAAGGAACAAAGCAAAGGTAAATTAAACAAGAAAAAATATGCAACACGTTTGAGCGTTATTTTTTTAGTCACTGGAGAAAATGTCTCCCATCTTTCATGGGAATAACACTGCTTTACCCCAGTTAATAGAGCAGCCAGTAGAGTTTGTTTTATAAACGCAAATCTCTGAGGAGAATATCCAATTAAAATGTTCAAGGTTTATACATAAAGGGAGACATCGCGCGGTACTCTGAAGCTAAGAAAAGTGTTGGATAAATAAAAATGCGTGAACTTATGAAAATAACGCGATAACATATTTTTTCGTAGCGTTTAGTAGTAAAAATATGAGTTCTTTTTACAAGTTCAAGTTCCAAAATCAACACTTGAAGTAGTACTTGAGAAATTTCTATTCAATCAAAGCTATCAGAAATCTATAAGTCCTTTGTCAAACAGACAGGCGATAGCGAACCGAACCGAATCATGACATATAAAAATGCGAAAGCGATCCGATACTCTATGTGACAGGCTTCAAACAAATCCATACATTACAAACAAAAACGCTACGCCACGCATTCGGTTCGTCTGTCAGTTTGACAATAGCTTAAGGGAGTATATAGGATCACGCTAAATGCAAGTAGCTTCCAAACAGTCCAGTAGAAAATCTGTAGCGGAGGTCTATATTTAGCAGTCGTTCGACTGCTAATATGATGAATAAGATGATGATGAGATCGATTGTAGCCAAAGGGAGTGGTAGAAGTCCTAATATAACTTTTTCAAAATTTCCACCCTCTTTTACTTAATATTAGTAATGTCAATAAAACATCTTGTCTATAAAATCTATCGATAAATTTTAGATCTTAGAGGTATTTGTTCAGAATTCTTGAACCGTTTCAAGTTTAAAATGACACTGTATATTGAATCAAAATCCAATTATTACTGTCGACGAAGCAAAAGACTACTCTGCAGAGACAATATCAAGCGCCCGGTCGTTAACTTACTATTACACTTAGATAGCTTTACATTTTAAAAAGATATTATGAAGATTTACTGAACTAAAAGATTCTGGAGACAAAGTATGGCTCTTTTAGAATTATGCATAAGAAGAATGGCTTTTATTAAGCATATAAATAGATAATGTGTTTTGCTTTTCCAAAATTACGTTGTCGTATATCAACATTAGATTATAATTGATATGTGCCAACTAATCGGCCAATGACTATATATCTAAGGTAATTTATGTGATCATTGATATTATAATTTATATTGACAATTTATTTTTTATCTTAAGCACAGTATTCGTATTGCCTAACAGTTTATTATAATTATAATAATACACTTCTCATCAAAAAAATCGAAACACTTTCGTTTTTATTGTTTTTGTCCTAATTTTTTACAAAAGAGAATTAATTCCATGAAAAAAAAACATTACTATGTAGCTGGCAGTTTGGTCATTACAGTAAGAAGAAAAAAATCAAAATTCGAAATAATTTCATTTGTTTATCCTATAAATGAAATTAATCACTGTTTTGAGACAAATGTGTATTTAGGGTTGGAGTACGTTTCTCGTTTAAAAACTAAAAATTAGCGCTTGTCTTTAAACTTTCTGTTTCTTATTTCATTTACTGTGACTTTGGGACGTCTGAAAAAACTTTTTTTTCTAAAACATATGGATACTTCGCCCGCAGAAGCCGCCCAAGTGGTGGCATTGCTGGATTCTGGACTTAGTCAGCGTGTTGTGGCTGCAAGATTGCATCTAAGCTTATCATCTGTTCATAGAGTCTACAAACGCTATCGGGAGACTGGTTCGTTCACGCGCCGTTCAGGATCTGGCAGGAATCGGGTCACTTCTGAGCGAGATGATCGATTTATTGTAACAACTTCTTTACGAAATCGACGCCTTAACGCTTTTCAACTGCAGCAGCAGCTTCGCGTTGTACGAAGAGTAGCTGTAAGTGACTCTACAATAAGAAGAAGGTTGAAGGAACGCGGATTGGCACCGCATAAGCCAGCGAATGGGCCGAAATTAACTGCAGACCATCGAAGAGCGCGCCTTAACTTTGCACGCGAGCACCTAACTTGGTCATACCTTCAGTGGAGCAAAGTACTGTTTTCTGATGAGTGTAAAATTATGCTGTATGGTAACGACGGAAGGAACAAGGTCTACAGAAGAGATGGAGAACGCTTTGCACAATGCTGCATTGAAGAAAAGGTCAGCTATGGTGGCGGTTCGTGGACGGTTTGGGGAGGAATCAGCGCCGACGGTAAGACAGAACTTGCCTTTGTGTCTGGGCCACGGCTGCCTGCACTAAACTCTCATCGGTACATCGAACAGTGTCTTGAACCTCATGTGATGCCCTATGCACATTTTATTGGCAACGACTTCATATTCATGCACGACAATGCTAGAGCTCACACCGCGGGCGTCGTACGAGATTATCTTACCGAAGTCGGTATCTCCATTATGGTATGGCCAGCAAGAAGCCCGGACATGAATCCCATTGAACATCTATGGGATGAATTAAAGAGACGAATTCGAGCAAGAGATCCAGCCCCAGAAACACTTAGCCAGCTGCAAAATGCAATCCAAGAGGAATGGGATAATATACCACAACATGTGATCGTGACTCTCATCCGATCGATGAAGAACCGTATGGAAGCAGTAATAAGAGCTCGCGGAGGGAATACAAGTTATTAAATAAACGTTTCTTACATTTTTTTTTCATTTACGCGTGTTGTTTTACCCATTTCCTTCATATTCCATACAGGGTAAAAATTACTCATTATACAAAATACGAAACCTATGAAGACTTAATTTGAATTTAGAACATTGACATTAGGATTTAAAAACCTCATACTACTCACTATTAAATGACATTTTACATTTATTCCTAAATATACACATTTTTCTGATAATCTTTATCAAATCATAAACTGCGAGGTGTTTCGATTTTTTTGATGAGAAGTGTATAAATAGGCTGCTTGGTACTGAATAGTTTAGCTTAATTCAAGAGAAATGGTATTTCAACTGTTAACAGAAAATGATTGGAAATTATATTTTCACCTCACACGCTCGGAAAGATTCTATTTCTCATTCAAAATCTGAGCGCAAAACTCCATTTTGTGCTCTAGAGCACAAAGTGTTGTTTAAAATTCGAACACGTCTTGTATTCAATTGTTTTCTACACTGCCAGGCGAGCCACCCCCTGTATAGGTCAATGCCCCCACTTCATTTCCTCGCTGTGTGAGGTGAAAAGTTGTGTGTTGCACTCGGCAGCAAAGTTTTTCTGCGACTCGTACCTTTGAAAACTTCGCATCGCTCAGGATTCTATATTTGAACCGCTCGTTTCTCTCGCGGTTCAATCTTAGAATCCTTCGCTCGCTCAGTTTTCAATTCAAGTACTCGCGCCAAAAATCAACTTTGCAGCCTTGCATAACAAATAACTATTTCACCTCACACGCTCGGAAAGATTCTATTTCTCATTCAAAATCTGAGCGCAAAACTCCATTTTGTGCTCTAGAGCACAAAGTGTTGTTTAAAATTCGAACACGTCTTGTATTCAACTGTTTTCTACACTGCCAGGCGAGCCGCCCCCTGTATAGGTCAATGCCCCCACTTCATTTCCTCGCTGTGTGAGGTGAAAAGTTGTGTGTTGCACTCGGCAGCAAAGTTTTTCTGCGTCTCGTACCTTTGAAAACTTCGCATCGCTCAGGATTCTATATTTGAACCGCTCGTTTCTCTCGCGGTTCAATCTTAGAATCCTTCGCTCGCTCAGTTTTCAATTCAAGTACTCGCGCCAAAAATCAACTTTGCAGCCTTGCATAACAAATAACTATTTCACCTCACCCGCTCGGAAAGATTCTATTTCTCGTTCAA
Organism: Agrotis clavis; assembly: GCA_954870645.1. NCBI lineage: Eukaryota > Metazoa > Arthropoda > Insecta > Lepidoptera > Noctuidae > Agrotis > Agrotis clavis. The sequence continues at coordinate 16,566,729 of OX940920.1, forward strand.
AATCTGAGCGCAAAACTCCATTTTGTGCTCTAGAGCACAAAGTGTTGTTTAAAATTCGAACACGTCTTGTATTCAATTGTTTTCTTCTTTTCTACACTGACAGGCGAGCCGCCCCCACTTCATTTCCTCGCTGTGTGAGGTGAAAAGTTGTGTGTTGCACTCGGCAGCAAAGTTTTTCTGCGTCTCGTACCTTTGAAAACTTCGCATCGCTCAGGATTCTATATTTGAACCGCTCGTTTCTCTCGCGGTTCAATCTTAGAATCCTTCGCTCGCTCAGTTTTCAATTCAAGTACTCGCGCCAAAAATCAACTTTGCAGCCTTGCATAACAAATAACTATTTCATATAGCCGCACATCTGCTATGATCGAGTGCCTTTTTATTTCATTACTCCATGTTAGCGACAGCTGAATATGAAACATCACCGTAATTTTTTGGAGCTTCGGAATTATAGAATTGACAAGTCGGCCTTTTTGTAGCTGACTAGTCGCCCTGTCGGGCAGTCAAAGTCACAATCAGCCCATCTCTAACATTAGAGTTACAGATCTTCTTCAAATTCAAATTCAGCACACAAGAAAATTTAATTAAACTAGGGAATTACGTAAAAGCGAGTCTCATAAAAACTTACATCCTTTAAGCCGATAGCGTCTTATCGTAATCGTCTTAGTCGGCCATTACAAGCGCAATCTAATACTGCCTAACTATTCCACGGCTATTAAGAATTCTGTGTGTCCTGGAGCGTTCGATAACTGGTATTAATAGCCAGTCAGCGTGGTTATTACTAGCACAGCTATCATTTGCGACAATACGCCTCTAATTGAATGTCCGCTGTTTATCTTTGTTATAGTATTCTGAATTATCCACTGAAAGCCAAGATATACTATCATTCTATTCAATTATCGGTTTTCTCCGCTTTACGTCCAACAATTTGTATTAGAAACTCGAGTAAGGTTTGATTTATAGCGAGAACAGTGTATCAAAGACCACAATACATTGCCGATACCTCGAGGTTTGTACTGTCTGCAATCTACAGTGGCATGATTAATTTTCCAGGCTGTGCACACACACAGGTTTGCTTTGCTTTTCAATCGCCTCAAAACCCTACGGAAGATGTGTGTGTGTGCATGTTTACAATAAGTGTAATATTGTGATGTCGGGCCAGTCCTCTGTGGTGTCAGATACAGGTGTCGCGATGTGCAATACGCAATAACCTCGTGTCGGGAGCACGAATTGCCCCAAACTATTTGTGGTCCAAAGTTTGGAATGAGCGTGCCCGCTCTAACGTTTTGCTACATTGGCATGAATATTTGGACATGGTTCTGTGTGGACGTGAATATAGAGCAGTCATGCTTTTAGAAAGAGTCACACCTAAATTACTCAATTGTTATTCTTGAAGGTAGGTACTAATTTTTACTCATCAAATATACTTATTACCATCAAAGTCCTAATACGTAAAGACGTGACATTTTATCCTAATTTTTAAATTTAAACGTAATTCTCTTTGATATTTGAAATTCTACCCACCTATAAAAAATATTTCAGATTCTATAATTGGGAAGTATGAAAGAAATTAGATTTTCTTTGGGCCCGGTAATTGAGTGTAACCTAATGGTCCCACGAGGCGTAGTCAAATAGCCGAGCTTAAACGAACCAATCATGCGAATGATCAACTTTATTTACGTAATGTAACGACTTCTTATTTAATTTAATGGTTATAAGATATTAAAGTTCCGCTATTTTCACATATCCTATAGTTTATTCAGCTCATAAAAGGCTAAGGAAACTTCTTTTTGCAATAAACTACTAACGTTGTCTGCTTCTAAGGCACCTTTTTCAATATCCGGCAAAGTAATCATGCAGTCCGGGGACCACACGCCAAGAATTTATAGACCCAATATTCCCTTTTACTTTGTTACGGTAAAATAGGAATCCACACAATTACAATAATTAATTAAATTGCATTTATTAGGCAGGCGTCCGATAACTTTTTATTACATTTAGACCCAAAAATTAAACACACATTTACTAATTTGATGTGCGAGTCACAGACATTCGTGCCAACTGTTTCAGGGGACTGTCGTTGAACACAGGGTTGTCCGGTATATTCATATGCAACAGTATTTTGAGGTCTTGTTAGAAAATAAAAGAGCTTTAGTAAATGTTGCACCTGTACCGTTTGGCTCTTCACTAATACAAAGTAAAAAGAAAAGTGTATTTAAAATTTAATGTTTCCTTGAACAAAGAGGTTCAATATGTTGTCCGGTATTTTGACCAAGTGGGAAGTGTAGCGGCGATAAAGGGTTAGGTTCAAACTTATGGGCGCGCACCGGTTGAATGAATAGTGCTCTTAATTGCCAGCCGGCTTTGTCGATGGCTTTCCACTTTTTAGGACGCCATTTCCGAAGCCAAGGGCCGGAAATTGCAAATCGTATGAAGTATTTCGTTCGTAATTAAATTAACTTCGAAATAAAATGTATTGTATTTCTGTTTATTTCTGTTACACGTATTGCGGAGCTTTCCTTTTATTTTTAACTTGGTTTCAATTTCTCCTGTGTTGTAGGTGCGTTTACAATCAAATCGAAACTCCCATACTTCACTTTTTTGACAGGCCTGTTGGTCTAATGGTTAGTGACCCTGACTGCTATGCCGGAGGTCGTGGGTTCGATTCCCACACAGGACAAATGTTTGTGTGATGAGCACGATCATTTGTTATGTGTCTGGGAGTAATTTATCTATAATATGTATGTATTTAGAAATATATAAGTATGTTTATCAGTTGTCTAGTACCCATAACACAAGCTCTGCTTAGCTTGGGACTAGATGGCGTTGTGTGATAGTTGTGAAATATTATTATTATTATTATACTCGTACACAGACACCCAGGAACAACTACTTGTAGATATATAATAATTATAGGTATTTGTTAAGTGCGGGAATCGAATCCACGACTCGATACGCAACAGTGGGACGCTCAGCCACGCCAAACGTGTCGTCGATATTCTTTATTGCTAGTATCTAAAAGTTTCGTTAATGTTTCTTTCACTGTAACATCAATTAAGTAGACAACATAATGAAGCAGTTATCAGCTTAATAACTGTACTAACATTTCAATCACATATCAATTTGTCTGACAAACACTATTTCATGGCAAATTAAAACACGTATTAGTTCAGAACCAATCTCTGTTTATTAAACCATGAAACTTTTAAAACAAATTACCTACGTGATGAAAAACGAAGAAGAAAATAATGTTTTGTTATTATATTAAAAACAAACTTCATCACGGTAAGTAACCTTACGTGAAATGCGCTAGAGACGAGCCCCGCACGAAACACAAGCGCGCTAACTGAAAACCAATATCGATATTCTGTTTGAAGACACTCAAATTAAACGTTCTGTCTGATATTTGCCAGTTTAACTTATCTTAGTTTCCCTAGGATCCTTTTATGTCTAATCCGATTACATAACTAAACTATGTAGTATAAAATAACTGGTGTTATCTTTGTAGAACAAGTTTTCAGTGAGCTATTACTCATAACTTCCAATGTGCTTAGTTTGAAAGCAACTTGAGTTACAGTTCGTTACCTTTCAGTCCCAATAAAGTATTTTTACTAAATTTATTTTCGGATAAACGTGATTGAAACAGGCAAAGTTGGCTAAAGTAATTAGTCGTATACAACCAGCCCATCCCTGGCTCTGATTCAGTAGCTGCCTTTATAGTTGGTACCTAGTTGATTCGTTTTATTTGTTGGCGGGTATTTTCCGATCCCCATTCACATGAATCAAACCGAGCGGACTCATTTATTTGATAGTAACCGACAAGGTACACCCCTACCCAACTATAAATTCGTACGTAGACAAACTAGTCTAGGGGTAATAAAATAAAATGGGATAATCTTAATTAATCATCTCTATATTGCCTTTGCTTGTATAACAACGATGGATTGCTTTCGAGATATGAAAATATGAACAAGTTCTTCCTACTAAATAACTCATGCGAATAAGAAGTTTAATTTCAAGAACCTCGTCTGGAATAAATATATTCAAATGTCTGCAACATAAATTCACCTTTATCTAGGCACAAAACCGAGATAAGGAGTCTAGCCGTCCATACCATAACTTAGACGGAGCCCTCAATACAAGAACCTAATTCCATTTGAATTTTAATCCTACTAGAAAATAAATTAGATGGGAATTTGTCTGTCTCATTTGCGAGCGACCCCAGGCCGGAATAAGACACTTATTTTGGAAATTCCCATTTTGCAGTCTTATTTGATAAAAAGATATCTCATTTCATTAAGTTAATGAAGAGTGTTGTAGTAATCCAATCCTGTTTACTAATTAATACGGTGGAAAGTTGTGCATGTTGATATTGGGGGTGAAACCTCAAATACTTATGTGATTCATTGATCATTTGTGATCATTATTTTCACAAACGTGACTGAATGAATGGCTAATGAAACACTCCCGTGATAAAAAAATACCCCCATTTCAGATTTTTTATTGGAAAGAGTGGATTATTTTTAGGCAGTTTTTATCTACCTTCCCAGCATTGCAGTGGTCTTTTAAACGGCATATCAGCTAAATACAAAACATTTTTCCTACAAAGAATGTGGAATTGCTGACAATATTTTTATATTTTACGTAAAAACATCTATTGTTACAAAGTAGACCAATTAAGAAAAAGTCTATCAAACCGTAGACTATCTTTTTTATTTTCCAAAAGTAAAAGTAATGAACATAAAAACTTTTTCACAAAAAGACTTATCTGTGTTGAATGCAGTTTGGGTCGTAATTAGAGATAGATTTTTTCCAAAATTAATTATAAGTCACCGTTGGCCACAGCTTCGGGCGAGCGGTGTACGTGCTCAAAATACTTTCAGGCTCCCCTTTTGTTCTGTTATTTCTGTCTGAACACCTAGCTATGTTTGTGTATCTTGTAAAGCCTTAATTCACTGACAATTTTTCATGCTTCTGGGAAAATCTGTTGTTTAATATTAATTTTAGAATAAAGCGCAATAAGGTTTTAATTAAATCAGCAAGCAATAAAGTATAAGCAAGCAATAAGTTCAGCTTATACTTTTATCAAAGTGCGAAACGCTGTGGAATCCATGGTCTTACGCTAGTTGTAAACATTTTTTGTAGATTTCTTCATTTGCGGGAGTTAGACGAACTTTATGTCCTGGAAAATATTTCGGCTAAAATAGTGTAGTGTAGGTCGTAAATCCCAAATGTACCCGCTGTCTCTACGCTAAGTAAAGACAATGTTTACGGTACCCTCATTTCACATCTTTTTGGAAATTCGGTGTACTTTTTTAGGTTCTCGTTGCGTAAATTTAGAAAAGATGATTTATTTTGAATGAAGACATTGGGTAAACATGGGGTATCGAATTATCCAGTTACTGGATTATGGAGGTCCGATAGGCAATCGCTCCGTGTAAAATACTGATATTCAGCTGCATCTGGTTCGACTGGAAGCCGATCCTAATACAGTTGGGAAAAAGCTAGACAGATGATGATGGCATTAAGTTGACATACATATTATATAATTATTATCATCCAGTTACGAAAAACAGTGGAAAGGGGAGGACTACACGTTATGTACAAAGTCGGTGATGGGGACTGGCAAATCGATCGAAGCGCAATGTGACAGAGATAAGAATTAAGAGGGGCCAGCCGCGGAGTGAAGTACGTGTCAAGTCTAAGCACCACAATCCTTTTAAGGTGATTGCGTCGATGTTGCCCGCGAAATTCAAATTTTCTTACGTTGTTTGCAATTTGCAGGCCAGTTGCAATCAAAGTTAGATTTCGGAGATTTTAACAAGATGCAGCTTTTCTATGTGAGAGCTGGTGGGGCGAATGTTTTGATAATTTTTATAATTAAAATTATACTTGTTACTACCGCAATTCATATTTTGATAAAGTTACAACATGTCACTGGCCTGCAAATTGCAAAAAACGTAAGAAAATTTGAATTTCGCGGGCTGGTTGGAGCATTCCCCTTAAGTAGTTTTTTAAGCTATTGTCAAACAGACAGACGTGACAAACGCGAAGCGAGGCGTTTTTGTTTGTAATGTATGCAATTGTTTGAATCCGGTCACAGAAAAAGCGAAAGCGATCCGATAGTCTATGTGACGGGCTTCAAACAATTGCATACATTACAAACAAAAACGCCTCGCATCGCGTTCGTCACGGCTGTCTGTTTGACAATAGCTTAAGGGTTGAACACCGAAATTACCAGATCTTATAGTAAAAAAATAATGTGGTTATTATTGAGAGTCGTTGTTATCACGCATACAGCAGGTGATCCTGAGGTCAACTGGTGATGAAATAAAAAATTTCAACGGTATTATTTTTCTTGCAACTGTTCTTATTTTTTCTAAAAAACAATACTTCATAGAATAGAGTAACTTTCGAGTGTACTGTGAGAATAATTGTAGGTATTATCACAGATTAAAACTAGAACGGTGGCAGAGCGTGACTCGCCATGGTCGGGTGGGCCCAGCCGTTGCAGGCGGCGTTCAACAACCTAATAAGTTCAGGTGCAACCGCACCTCTTTTTTTACTTACTTTTTGTTTTTAAAGATAAATGTATCAAACCTTTTTGTCTTTTTTTGTGGCCTTTTATAAAAATGCAATAGCGAAAGTTGTTTGTAGTTTTTTTCACTGATGTTTTTTTTAAAAGTACCTCATGGTTTATTTTATAAAAATAAATTGGTCGTCACAAAGATGACGAGAAGAGAGACATGTTTTCACAAAATTATTGTTAAAAAATCTTATATATAAAATTTCCGTGTCACAATGTTAGTTACCGTACTCCTCCGAAACGGCTCTACCGATTTTTACCAAATTTTATATGCGTATTTAGTAGGTCTGAGAATCGGCTACTATCTATTTTTTTTTAAAGTTATATGGCAAAACAACGTTTGCGGGGTCAGCTAGTATACTATAAATTAGAGATTTGACCACCCCGGTAACCTGGACTCTTTTCCCGATGCTGGTATATTTTTAAATGTTTTTGTTTTTTGTGTTTTTGTAAAAATAAATGTTAAAAGGAAAAAAATATTTTATATGCTGGCTGACAAGGGTTTATGTGTCCTTTTTTTCTTTATTCAAAAATTTGTGGTTGGTTTTCTTGATTGCCAGTATATTTATAGTCATCCCAGTTTTAAAAAGTGCCTACGTGTTCCAATGTCTCTATTCAGAACTCAAGGTTGTTTGAAGGCAAGGTTTAAGTCGTGAACCACCGAGCGGCTTTAAAGATACGACTGGGAAGAACAAAATTATGCCAATGGGGCCACTACCATAAGTTAGAGGAGGTTATTGTGTTACTGACGCATTGCCGTAACTCTAGCGTAAAGGCTTGAGCATAGACAAGATATGACGCACGGAAAATAGGTTGTATTTTAAAATTAATAATTTAATTTCATGGTTGGTCCAGTTGTTTTATTTGAAACAAAAGTTACTACTCAAAAAGGAGTGTTTATTTATTTATTTTCACTCTAAGCACAAATTCGTGCAAAGGCGGACTTAATGCCATAGGCATTCTCTACCAGTCTATATACCTTAGGGGCTTAGGGTGATGCAAAGAAAAGAATAACAACGCCTTACTTACTCCGTTTGTTATGCTTCTTAAGATATTTTTACGTTAAAGAAAAGTATCTAGTAACTTTTTCGTGATAATATTTTGTCTATCTGTCAAATGGGTAAGTTGTTAATTTGATCTAATATTGGATTCTGACAACTCACTCTCACTGATAGAGTGCTAAAAAACGTAAATTAAAAAAAAACACAGTTGTGTACCTACTTGTTTAAAAACAAACAACAAGCCACATAATACGTTAAAAATAACGCCATTCCTCACCGTATATGTCATTTCAGCTCGACTGAATGTAACACATATAAAAGCTGTTTACACAATGGCCCAGGTTTTATGATTTAAATTTTGTTCCATCCGATTTACGTGGGCGGTACCGCAAGCGTTTGCTATAAACGGAAATTATCATGATTTACAATCAATGTCCGATTCACATTTCATTTGGACAATTATAGACCGTAATAGCCCGAGTTTATTGCTCAAAGACAAACAAAAGCGGATGTACCACTTACCATATCATAAAGGTCAATTTCCCACAGCAAAACACTTCTTGTATGTGTACACCAAGATTGTGAAATACCTGTAACAAAAGTGGATTTATTTATTAATGAGATTATTTCTATAGCATCCGATTAGTTTATCTAAAAACTCCCAAAAATAATAAATAACTATAAAAATAACCTAACCTAACCTATATAATTATTATTAATTATTATTATTAATATGCCTTCCGGGGTCGCGGGACTCACGAATTGCCGTGACCCCAGAAGCTTTACGTTCCACACTCTAAAAAAAAAAAAAAAGCTATAATTGTTATGTCATTAAAAATATTGCACTTATTTTTTTATTCAAAGGTTCCGTACATCAAAAGAAAAAAAACGGAAATCTTATAGATCACTTTGTTGCCCGTCACTCTGTCTGACCGACTTCTAAGACCTTTTTTGCACTAAACCGGTGTTTTTAGGGTTCCGTAGTCAACAACCCTTATAGTTTCGCCATGTCCGTCCGTCCGTCCGTCCGTCTGTCCGCAGCTTAGCTCAGAGACGCCCAGTACTAGAAAGCTGTAATTTGGTGTAAATAAACGGATTTGTTGCGCCGAAAAAGTGGTAAAATAAAATCTCGTAAAATATTTTTTTTAGGGTACCTCCTGTACACATAAAGTGGGGATGTTTTTTTTTTCTCGCGTACCCCTTAGTGTGGGGTATCATTTAATAGGTCTTTAAAAAATATTGATAGTTTCCATTAAGAATTTTTTGATAAAAAGATTCGTTTGTGAAATATTAAGCTTTAAAGTGCGAATTTTTGCTCGACTCGAGTGTCCCCCCCCTCTACCAGCTAAACGGATATGTTTGGGGGTGTGAAAAAATTCACAACAGTAGTATATATAACGAAGTTTAAAAGAAAATTATCATGACTAAGTAGGCTTTACAAGTTTACGAGTAATAGTCGACCAACTTATAAAACGTACTTGGATAACATATTTTCCTAAACAAAATGTATCGGAGAACATATACTTCAACTGCAAATGTAAGTTTGTCAACTTTGTTTTTACAGCTATAATACGTGGGACCGATTTTGAAAATTCTTTTTTAAATTAAATTCAGCGAATCAGTTTAGTTAGTTCGCATAAGTATTTTGATGGGCAACTACGGAACCCTACACTGTGCGTGGCCCGACACGCACTTGGCCGGTTTTTTTTAGTCAAGGATAGCAATAAGTAATGATTAAAAAGGTATTTTTATTATTTACCCGAAGCTGAACCCCTGAAACGGAATATTTAGAGTGGCACAACTCCTTAGACCAGCGATCGGCAACGCGCGCCCGTTTTGTAAACTGAAATATTTATGTTTTCAATTTTTAAAAAATGCGGCCCACCATACATGACTTTGTCACTTTCCGGCCTTTGCCTACCAAAAGGTTACCGACCGCTGCCTTAGACAATATTAAACAAGTTCCTATACAAAAAGAGCCTACATTTAAAATACTCGTACATACGGATCTTTAAAAAACGTACAAGGAAGCAAGCGCGGGTTTAGTCAAGCTCGACAAAATCCTCGGAGCTCATTTACTTGAGTTGACTCCGAACAAATGCCAGGAAACAGTGTGCAAGTAATACCGAACCGCTTCATGAATCTCTTACCACAGCATACTGTATACATATTAATACATGGTTGCAATGCAACCACGATAAGGGTAAATACGTCAATGACCTCCATTTGTTATTAAAGACGCGCTTCCATTAAGTATGCAAGTTACTTGAACAAGGTACAAATTGTATGCAACTTGAACAGACTTACATACATACAAGCTACAAGTGGCAAGTAGGTAATTTGAACTTGTGCATTTTGTTAAGTAACTGTCAATTTAGAACTAAAGTACGATTATTAATTCGAGTCAGTAAAATGGCAGTGCAACTGTCACTGATACAAAGAAATTTAGTACATTTCATTCATGTTTTAGTACATTTCATTCATGTACAAATGTTATTTTACTGACTGGAAATTAATAATCGTGCTTTATGCAAGTAACTCTACTAAGCGCGGACTCTACTCGCATAGTTCATAATTTTTTAATGTAATTTGATGCAATGCCATGCATAGACACTAGTGACAGAGAATCAGCAGTGGGAATCGTTCGGGGACTACAAACGTAATGTTACGTTAAATACTGTAATTTACTGTTTGTCAATCTGAATTCTGTAATCGAGCGCGAAGTTTCCACCGTCCGAATCATAATCGAATCGAATTTCAACGTTAATCAGTTTAAGGCTGCATATTCTGAAAGTTGGCAACGTCGCAAAAAGCTGTCAAATAATTACAAGTTTTAATTAATTTGGCAAATTTTCTGTATGAAAACAAGAAATATCGCTCTGTAGTGCACTAAAAAAATGATATAGGAATGCAATTAAAACACTGAATTTGATGTTGTAACCGTTTCAGGTGCATAAAAGGCATTTGGAAAGCTTCCAAATGCTTTTTCTACATCTAAAACTATATATTCGGTGTTACGATATTAATTATTGCATTCCTTTATCAATTTTTTAGTGCACTACAGAGCCATATTTCTTATTTTCATACAGTAACAATGCTAAATTAATTAAAACTTGTTAATATTTGACAACCATTTGCGACGTTGCCAGCTTTCGGAATATACGCTCTTAAAACTCAAATGAGCTTCCATACGTTTCATCAACCAACCGTTCGTAATATTATATTTCAATTTTAATGGTTCCGCATACAACTTTTAATTATAGTTCAGAGATGAGAAAATGTAATAAAAAGCGATAATTAACGTTATTTTAATTGCTGTGTCTAGTGACGTCATTACGGAGGTATCGAAAACCGATAACGGTACTGAAAGGGTTAAGTGTTTCTCCGCAATGGAAATAATTATGACCAATTAAATACTTTTCGATTTTCATAGCAGAAATACCACAAAATAATGAAATTAAAATCAAATAACATTGATTGAGCTTTAATTTCCAGACCGCATAAACTTTTCCACCCGTTTGTAAACGAAATAATTTTGCGCGTACCAATAAATCGCTTCCAAAGACTCGACCACAGAAGTATGTTTTCCAGCAATGCTGGTGTGCATCCATTTATATCAATAAAACATGTATACAGTCCGTCGCACGTTTTAATTCCGCTAAAAGCGTCGATCTCATTGTGGTCGGACCGATGATTCCGAATTATTGTGTCCCCCGTGTTCACCGTTAGACGGGACAGTCCCAGGTGACTCCTAACGAGGATTGGACGTAGTAGCTTAGAAGTCTAGTCATCCTACTGATCCGCCACAACCTTTGTGAACTCTTCCGCTATTTCATTTTATTGCTGCGCTGGGATTTGAAAGCCAGTAATACTTTTTGTTTTGAGATGTTGTTATTTGAACTTTGTGAAGGGAAAAGTTATACTCTTCTGTGTTAAGCTAACTTCAATTCGGTTTAGAGACATTTATTTTCTCAAAGAACAAATGACAGTTCATTGGTAAAGAATCTTAACTAGATTAAAATTAGGTTGTTGTTTATAAGTATCATCGTTGAATTACAACATAAATACTTGTGTTTTCCTTCTTCTGGGTTTTTGTATTTACAAATCATTTTTCACACGAAGTATTTTGCAGCTAATTCTTACGTAAATCTTTTGCTTCACTGTCTTTTTTCGTCCATTTTCGAAGCAGTTCACCCGAAATGGTAAAATATTCGCAGTCACAGCACTGTTCAAGCGGATTGGTGCTCGCAATACCTGTCCTTTCGCGTCGGTGAATACAACCCTTCCTTTCCCCTACTACAAAATGTAGATACCCTTGTTTTTTTCTTGTTTATTCCGTATAAATCACATTGTCTCGCTTTGACCAGCATTGAAGCATTTTATAAGGATTTAGTAACTAATGCTGCTACGATGATTTTAACCAACGTACGTCAGTATGACGACACACATCATCATCTTGCCCTTTTCTAATATCTTTAAACGAGCAATTCTTGTATATTTATACATAATCAAGATCTCGGAAACGGCTCCAAGGATTTTCATGAAAGTTTCAGATTAGGGGTTTTTCGGCTCAAGGAATCGATTTATCAAAGTCCCAGGTTCGAGAAAAGCTCGGTTCCCAAGATATAGACATTTTAAAAACCGAGCGAAGCTCGGTCAACCAGATATTTCCATTTTACTTGGGGTCGCTGCAACTCGTTTTCTTCTTCCATTCTCTCCTGTCCACACAATCCTTCCATCCATAATTTCTTTGATCTGCCTCTCCTTCTCCATCAATCATTCATATCCACCACTTACTCACATGATTGTCGTCCTTACCAGGACAAACAAGGTTAGTATGACGACACAAAAATCAGAAAAGAATCGAACACTCAATTTTAGTGCACAAAGCAACTTTCGACGAAGTCACATGAATTCCTGAATTACAATATTTCATAAATGCTCATAAAACTGTTGGACTATAACGAAGTCGGAATAGATACTGTTGTACTAGTACTTCCTATTGCCTTTGTCACCGAAGAGTATTTCCAACTAGTGTCAATTTGTGCGACGAGTCTCTCCCTTGATATATCGGCGTCACTGTCCTGTCAATGCCTGAAGTGTACTCTCCTCCCTTTTTATCGCTTTTGCAGTTTCGGAACAGACGAACGAAAAGCGTTACGATTTTTACGGAACATTGCGTGGAGTTTACAATATAGGTACTGGACGTATGAAAGCTCCATTTTTGTTACTTTACAAATGACGACTTGATTGCTGTTTTGCAAATGGTTGTCAACTCAGAAGTTTCATTATAAATGATAGTTCAACTTGGGCAATGATTCTGGGGCACTACTTTCTAAGCACGAAACCCGTGGCTTCGGTCAAAGTTTTATGTTCTTTATCACTTATAGACATAAAATTATTGTAGTTAGTGGTATAAACAAAAATTTGATGACAACATGATTGGACAGTTGCCCCGACTCTCGATGTGTTGTCAGAGCTTATGAATTCAAAACTATTAGGGATCAGGGTTCACTTAAAAGATCCGAGTTACTTTCGTACGGGCCCGTATGTTCGTTGACGGACTAAGAGATTATACACTCTGATTCTACATTGTCCCAATGTTGGGTAAAGACTTCCCCCAATTCCCGTTCATAAACTTCGTTCACTACAAACACTGAATATTAGATTCTATAAATGTAGATAAATCTCAGTGCTCTCAAGAAATGGAAGTACAAGAAGAAGCAACTTTCAAATTCTGCGATGCCGATATACCAGTAACAAATGTTTTTTTTTTAATTTCCAACAAGTTGTAAGGAAAACTGTTTGATGGTAAAATCAACAAAAACTTCCTTTTCAGGAACACCTGTACTGTAGCACAGATGTTCCTGAAAAGGAAGTTGTAGTAGTATCTGCACTGTAGCAAGACTGAATTTGGGTGTGTGTGCCCATTTCTTTATTTTCTAAGGTCAAAAAAGGGGTTTTAGTTACCTACGCAAATACGAGATAATTTTAGGAAAAATAGATACTTAAGTACAAAAATTGAGCATGAGAAATTGTAAACGCCGAAGCTATGATTAATAGTCATATTACTTTATAACAAATTATAAATTGATAGAGCGAGGTCATCACCTTGTCATAACACTAGTAGAATATAATATATCAATCAAACAAACAATTAGTTGGATATCTAACTGACAAAGGCTTCCTAAATGTTCCGCCGCAACACAAGGCTTATATCTTCCGCATCCTAATTGGACTACCTTCTGAAATCTTCATCACACTTGATCATTATCATATCTATATATATAAAATTCAAAACTGACTGACTGATCTGACAACGCACAGCCCAAACCGCTGGGCCTAGAAACTTGAAATTTGGCATAAGCCTTCCTTATACCACGTAGGTGAGCACTAAGAACGGATTTTGCGAAATTCGGCCCTTAAGGGGTTGTTTTTGGGGTTGATAGTTTGTATGAAACTTCGCTACTACAGGTGCTAGGAATTCCTAATTTTGCATGGGGTGTCTTTTTAGAACGTAGATGCTCACTATGACGGGATTTTGCGAAATCCGACCCCTGAGGGGTTTGTTTTTGGGGTCGATAGTTTGTATGAAACTTTGTTACTACAAGTGCTAGGCGTCTCAAATCTTGCATGCCGGTTCTTTTTAAGACGACTTTTTAATACTCAACAAGGTAGAAATTTTGTGAAACTCGACCCCTAAGGGGTTGTTTTTGGGGTTGATAGTTTTTAGACTTAAATTTTTACATATGGCTTTTTTTCGACGTAAATGATACTAAAGACGGGATTTTGTGAAATTCGACACCTAAGGGGTTGTTTTTGGGGTTGATTGTTTGAAACTTTGTTACTACAAGTGCTAGGAGCCTCAAATTTTGTATCGGGTTCTTTTTTAGGACGTAGATGATAATAAAGATGGGATTTTGTGAAATTCGACACCTAAGGGGTTGTTTTTGGGGTTGATAGTTTGTATGAAACTTTGTTACTACAAGTGCTAGGAGCCTCAAATTTTGCATCGGGTTCCTTTTTAGGACGTAGATGATACTAAAGATGGGATTTTGTGAAATTCGACACCTAAGGGGTTGTTTTTGGGGTTGATAGTTTGTATGAAACTTTTTAGTACAAGTGCTAGGCGTCTCAAATCTTGCATCGTGGTACTTTTTAAAATGTAAATGCTCACCAAGGTGGAAATTTTGAGAACTCGACCCCCAAGGGGTTGTTTTTGGGGTTGATAGAATTGAAACTCAAATTTATACAAAGGGGTTCTTTTTTGGACGAAAGTAATACCTAAGACGGGATTTTATGAAATTCGATCCCTAAGAGGTTGTTTTTAGGGTTGACAGTTTGAAACTCTGTTACTATAAGTGCGAGGAGTGTCAAATTTTGCACCAGGTTCCTTTATAAGACTTAAATGCACACCATGGCGGGATTTAGCGAAATTCCACCCCAAAGGGGTTTGTTTTTGTGTTTGATAGTTTGTATGAACCTTTGTTACTACAAGTGCTAGGCGTCTCGAATTTTGCGAGGGGTTGTTTTTAAGACCTAAATGTTCATTAAGACGGTTTTGCGAAATTCGACCCCTAAGGGGCTTTTTCGGGGTTGATAGTTTGGAGACTCAAATTTTGCATAGAGATCCTTTTTTGGACGTAGTTGCGGGTGTTTTGTGAAAATAGACCCCAAGGGGTTGATTTAAGGGTTGATATTTTGTATGAAACTTCGTTTCTACAAATGCTAGGAGTAAGTATTAAATTTTGCAAGGTTGTTCTTTTCTGACGTAAATGCATACCAACGCAAGGCACTATTTTCTGAAATTCTACCCCTAAGGGGCTGTTTATGGGGTTGACAGTTTGTATGAAACTTTGTTACTACAAATGCTAGGAGTTACAGCATGGGGGTTGTTTTAGGACCTAGGTTCTCACTAAGACGGAATTTTACATAATTCGTCCCCTTACGGGTTGTCTTTGGTGTTTGTAATTAGAGGACTCAACATTGCAGGGGGGTTCTATTTAGGATACAGGTTCTCACTAAGAGAGGATGATACGAAATTCGACCCCTAAAAGTTTGTATTGGGGCTGATAGTTAGGGAGTTTTAAATTTTTAGGACCTAGGTGTTACCTAAGACGGAATATTGCGGGTTGATAGATTTTTTTGTTGAACATTGATTGAGTTTTTCTAACAGTAACCCTTATAGAGGGTGGCCGGGACTAGAAATTCACAAAGGCAAAGTTCGAAAATCACGCGGACGAAGTCGCGGGCGTAGTGCTAGTTCTATATATTTCAATGTTTCATCTCAACCTCCTAATATCGGCAGACGATCTCCGGCCACCGTAGGCGCGGGCATGCGGACAACGAGTAAAGGGCAACTCGACGGCGCGTCGTGTTCCACGCGCGCCTCAAAGAGCGTCAGCAAAATGACGGGGCCTCTCAGAGGGCCAAAGTCTGCCGGGGTCGCGGGACTTGTTTCCTTACTGTGATCCCGGAACATAAAGGGCTATTGAAAGTGGATTTTAGTCAGTACAAGTCTGACAGTCCCTCCCGCCCTGCCCGGGGTGGGAGGACTCATTTGATGGTTTTACCACGCTAAAAAAAAAACCTCCTAATATTATGACCCTGAAGAGATTCTTCGGTTGAACACGTTAATCTCAGGAACTGCTGGTTTAAATAGAAGTTTCTCCTCAGAATGTTCCCAAATATATAAACATGAAGATATCCAAATATTTTCAAAGAACCACCCAAAAGTCAAAACAAGAGAAACATAAACACACCACGAAATTAGATTTATTAATATTAATTAAGTACCAGATACATGAATTTTAATTGTGTTATTATGTCCCGTATCTTGTTACAAAAGGTCTGAGCAAACTTTCGGATAACATTATGAGAAGGCTAATAGCGGGAGAGTAAACAGAGTTCGTATAAATTACACTACACGGGACAATATTTTAGTCACTCCCTTCCTTTTGTCCGTTATTTAATATTTTATGTAACGTGGGTGGATGTGCTGTGTCCGTGTGCTATGTACTGACAACTTTCAGCTTCATGTGTGCTTTTATCATAAAAGATATTTCGCTACAATTGCATAGTGCATTTGCAAATTTGGGTACCAACGCAAAAGAAATTGACTTAAAATCGTAGATTTCTATGGAGAAGAATGGGCAATAAAATCCATGGACTTTCTTTAAATTGACAGAAGATTGACAAAAACCTATGTCAACTTAAAAATTATCCTAACAAAATTGGGATTAAAACTATTATATGCTTTGTGTTAATCCAAGTTGTAAGCTATCTAGCTCAATGTCAATCTACTGTCAATTTAAAGAAAGTGAAAAATAAGTGAAAGAGTAAAGCACACACACATACTCACAAATATATACGGAATAAGCAGTAAGATAGTATAGTAAGAACTTTATACAGCAAGGTATTAAATGCAATTACTGAAAAATGGTAAATAAATGCTTCTGTGATAATTGTTTGCGTTTGGTTGCAATGCGAAGGTACACGCAGTCATTATGACTGCACGTATCGCAGAACGCAGATCGCAAGTTCGTAGGCAATAAGATATGTAGATGTACATTATCATTAGAACTTAAAACGGAATATTTACCATGTTTTATATATTGTATGAAGCATTTTTATTCTACGTCCATTCTTACAGGGTTACATTGTAAAAGTTGGCAGGTCTCCACAAAATGATTGTGAATGTCTTTCAATTTATAGAGACCTACTAGCGAGACAATACGATGCCGGTATTGTCAGTTCCTGGAAACGTTTCTTAATGCTAAAAATGTGGCGGCTACCACCCTCTATTGTTGACATCAAAAATAATGCCGATTGCCGACTTTAAAGTAAATCAGTAATAAAAAAACAAAAAAAAACTTTGGAAGTCGGTGACAAAGGAAGCGAACAAACAGAATAATAATTATCACCTCTCTTTTTGAAAAAAATTGCTTAACTAATAATTCTTAATTTCGTTAATTCCATACTTATAACATAACACACACTACACTTCTAGCAAAAGTTTGGAATCTGGTTTTTTTTTTTTTTTGGATTTGGAATAGATCCGAGATATGTCCTTAAAAATGGCGTGATTTTAATGAATTTGGTATCAATAAACAGTTAAACTTCGCGAGTGTAGTAGAATAAAGGGCAATTACGTAACCTATCAAACATTTTAGTAAAAAAGGTCATCCCCGTTAAAACTTTGGGTACAGTAAAATTGACTGTCAAAAATTCATTTGGAAAAACCCTTCGAGGCTAGAGCCAGGCTGCTGTCAGTTATCACATATATAAAGGTGTGTATATAGCTTTATAAATGCGCCTGACACCCTCCCTCCGGTGATTGACAACCGTAGTTTGTAATAGTGAAACAGTATTTGGCTTTTTTCAGCAGCTGCTTAACTTTTAGAGTTATTTGCTACTAATATTCTAGGTTTTAAAAAGGTTACATCTATTACCTGTGCTATTACTGATTTCATTCTATTATTTTAGAAAAAAAAGGAGTTTTTTTTATTTATTTATTGATAGGTTCGCGTTTGATCACTATCTGGCCTGATGGTAAGCGAAGATGTGGCCGACGATGAAGCACGCTTGCCTAGAAGTAACCTGTTCACTCTTGACTTGAAGACCCCAAGGTTATAGCTGTCGGGAAATACAGATGCACAGGGAAATCCACTCCTTAGCTGTGCGTACAATAAAGTTATTGGCAAATCGCTTTGTACGTACCGGAGGGATGTCCACCATGTCGTCATCACTAAGAATAAAAATATTTTCAGACACTACCTACTCACTAAATAATGTCACTTTATTTGCATAGGTAAACATCCAGACCGCAAACAATGCTAACCCTATTAAATTACCCAAATAAGTTGATTGTTTATAAACTAACTGAAAACTTCACTAAAAGTCCTAATATTATCTTTCATCAAATTTTCAAACTACAAGTTTACACTGTAAAACCAAGATTTATTCCAGGATAGACGAAGAAATAATCCGATATCAAGTTTTAATTCAATTATTTCTCCTAATGCCGCAATGTTAGGAACGACAGGAATGTGCCGCCCGTTTTCTAAACGAGAAACAATTCTACCAACTAAATTGCTTGAACTTCAATCGAGCCACATTTGCGTTTGTGCAAACACTTGCACAACTATTTTTAATGTTGGCACTAGTATTTTTTCCCCTTTCCCTTATTCAGTTAATTGAAAACCTAGCTGTGCTACAAAGGCGTGAATGTACAATTGTACATAGAACCGATTCGTTTTCAACTCGACGAACATTAAAACCGGTTCGCGAAAAATATCCGATTTTATTTTTGATGTTTAGTGCGTCGCTTAACGACGCAGTGCGCAAAATTTTATGAGTCGGCTGGGTCGCATTTTTCCCTCGAAAATTTATTTTAAATCGAAATATTGAACGAGCCATTGGTTTGCAACTGAGCGGTTTATAAAATATCATTTCACATATAAGATAGGATAAAATGCAAGATAAACCGTAAAAGTAATTTATCCCTATTTACAATTGACTCATTTACTTATCTTTACAAAAGAATAACATACCAAAATTTCGATACCACATGTGCGTTTTATCGAGGGCTATGTTCCAAAAAAAAATATAAGGTGTTGAATCCAGTAGGTACTTTTTCAACGCAATTTATAAGAGACGGACAGTAGGCACAAGAAGTGGACATTCAGATAGATAAAGTTTATCCTGTAGATATGCAAAGTTATAGAGGATGGATCAGCAGCGCCCAATATTGCGTTAGGTCAGACAAATTGGGATCAGCCAGTGAATATATTACGGTCCCCTGTACTATGTGTCGGTCTGTTAATCGTTCTCCGTTATTTATGAACGTTTTAACTGTTTACATAAGCTTACTATAATATGTTTATGCAAATTTTTGGATGGGGTTCGGATTGGACTGATTGGGAGCATAGGGTTTATTGGAATCTTATTGAACTTTGTAACAAAAAGCAGAAACAGTCTTGTATTATTTATTTTGAAATGAACAATGAAGTGAAGTTTTCTTTGATTCGATTTATCGTAGTTCCATTGACTAGTTCTATTAAGGAACTACTGGGATTTTTCTCTCCCAGTAGTTCCATGGAACTGTACCTTTTCAACGAATCCCATTACTTCCATTTAGTAGTTTAGATACCTGTCCCTTTTGAACTTTATGGTAACCACTTTTGTTGGTAAGCTTTTCATTCGCAATTATTTAAAAAACATAGCACCTCGAACTTATGCCAGTCTAGTACTTTTTTTGGTTATTAATATTCTTTCAGAAAAAACAGAATGCGAGTTCCATGGAACTACTGGGAGAAAAAAATCCCAGTAGTTCCATAATGGAACTAGTCAATGGAGCTACTGGGATACGGCCGATTTATTCAGATATTTTTCTGATATTATTTTACATCGTGATATTTTATGATATTATTACATTTACATTACCATTAGATACTAGACTAATAGCTGCTAGCAGTGTGCGGGGCTTTTCAAATTGTAAATTAATTGTAAAATTGCTACGAAAAGTATAAGCTTATTATAGCTATTTAAGTCTATAAAAATAACATATAGGTACCTCTAGTCACCTTGTGTGGTCATCAAAAGGCTATTATGGTTAAGAGTGCAGTCTGTAGGTAAATAATATACTTACCTAGACATTATTTACAATTTGCAATCATCGTTATATAAACCACCATTAAAATTAAAACTATCACCCTTTATTTATTCACCTTTTAAACCGACCAATGTAAATCTGTTAACTTTCCATCGGTAAACTACTAAATATTAACTTAGTCAGGCTTTATTGTGTTGTAGAATATCATATTTCCGAGGTTACGGAAGACTTGGAGAATATTCTGTAACACACGGTGCGAACAAGCCACATTACCGCGAACTTGAGCAGTTACACACAAGAACATTCAGTATTATGGGAACTCTTCATATCATACTGTCAATAAGTCGATTCATTTTGTCAGGAGACATTTGCCTATCTGTACCAGGTTCTTACGTTCGCAATAACAAAGTTGCAGCCTTACAAAAGCCTGCGCAGTGTTTTAACGAGTTTTCTCTCTAACCACGGAGCCTGCTAATTTAAAGTTATGATAGGTTTGCAGTAATTCCTTCAAGTTTCACCGTAACATCCATCACAAAAATTAATTATGTACATCGAACGAGCCGTACCTTACAACTCACTCGTGTGTATTAATTAAGTGGAACATGAAAGTTTTGTTCCATTTTTCGTCACTTCCTTTGCTTAAAGTGGGTTGTACACATAAATTGTAGGGTTGGGACAAATTGCGTTCCGCCAGTAATGTATTCCTCGCAGTATTGCCTCGCACACGTATGTTTCAGTTGAATTCTACATAATGAAACTTTTCAAGTGCTTCTCACTCTTATTTTGCTTTAATCAGTTCAAATTAAGATGCAATTTGTCACAGCTGTAGGCAGTGGAAGTCGACGGCTCTGAAGTGGGTCTCGGTTTATTAAATCCGCAGTTCTCTTGAAAACCGTAGAGCGTTTGATGTCTTTAAGTATTTACTTTTGTGTTTTATTCGAAACAATATTTCGAGATCGAATTGTCTTTTCCGACAAGCTGATTAACTTGTTCAACACGTTGGAGGAATTCCCAAGGCGTTTTCGAATGGAAATAATGTTTTCACCATTATTTATTTGATCATTTGGTTCATTTTATTTCGTTGTCTGGTAATCGTTTAACATAATATAAACAAACTAAGTAGCCTAAAGAAATTTTAGAAATAATGCCTGGAGCAAGCAACATTGCGTTAATAACTTTAAGGACATTCCAAAACATCCTTTCATCATTGAATTGTCGATTAATTGAAGGGTCAGGCTCAAATCAGTAATTTAAGTACAGATCCTCAAAATCATCCTTAAAAACACCTGAACCTCATGCATATTCCATGCAAGATATCCTCAAAAGATTTTAATCTAGCCTTCCGCATATCGGCTTTCTACTATATTTTTAAGGGGTCCTTAAACAGTACATAAATCAAAGCGATATGTCGACATAATGCCCTGTTTCATCGGGCTGCGCTCCCGTGAAATATGACCACCGTTATTATCTGCTTGTGTGGTGTACAGCGCCAGCTTATCTTAGGAAACTTCTACAACATCTTGGATGTTTATGTTAGCAAGTCTTTGTAGAGAGAAAACTTCGAGGTATTTTTGTTAACATTTTGTTTTAACGCTGGTTTAACAAGCTAACAGAATCGGAACAGTTTAGTGCGGGCTTCTGTCAAGACATTTGTTATGGGTTTGGTTTAATATCTGACACGAGTAAATTCGTGATACATGTCTTGCTTTGTAGTGCGTGCTTTTCCTGCTACTTGTTAGATTGTCCAATGGATTGGTTAATGTTTCTCTTCATTGGTGTCATTTTGTTAGTGACAACAAAATTTTTTTCTAGCAAACATTTTTTTTCTACTAGTTACCATTTAATAAATTATTAAACTGTGTCACCCTTTTTCCGACAAACTGTAGGTAAAGATGTATCAATATTAAAACGTACTTTATTGAAAACCACAACTGTTACATAAATTCTAGGTTTCTGTAGAAGTATGTTCAAGTTTCCCAGTAAATAAATCACCCAATCAAGAAATTTGTACCACAACATCGTCAATTCTGTCTCAATATAGCAGAGGAGAGGTGTGTCAAAACCGCTCGTAACCGCCACCGCAGTGTGCCCCGGATTGAGAGGCGTCTCCTGCAACGTTGGAAACAGTCGCTAGCTCTTCGTCTACATTGCTAATACCGTTTTGACTGGCTTCCCTCAGAGTTCCGTGGAGCAGAATTTTGATGGACACGCAATTTGTATCGAAGCCTTAGATGGAAACAGAAAGTTTTTTAAGACATTCTATTTTAAATAAGATTAGGCTAGTTTTCATCACGAATTTTATGAAGATTTAGAATATAAAACAATAAAACAGTTCTATTGTTATTCCATAAAATAAAAAAACAGCTTATTGATCACAAACTTTTTTTATGTGTGTATGTGCCATTTAATTAGGTTAAATTAATCAATTGGAACTTAACGTCGATCTGTCCATCCTAGATTGACAGGAAGACAATTTTGTTGTAACAATAAATTATTCTAAGAATAAGTAATTGTATTCATCTACTCGCATCCCGTTAAAAACAAAGAGACGCATTCAAATATCATCCTAATTAAAAGTGAAAAAGGACTTCATTTCAAAACAAGCAAACGGTTCAGTCTAGAAATCTAAAGTGCCTGTTAATGAAAAAGAAAAAACTATTAACCATTCAATGTGGAGTTTTTATTGTTCGGCAAGGACCGGCGGGTGGACTTTTAATTAAAGGCCCCTTCACATTCTCTATTATACAGGACATTTTTACAACCCCAGCTACATATTGTGCTGCCACGAACACTTTTACTGAATACCACATGCATAATTATTGAGTACCAAACAAGACCTCCAAACTATTCCGGACTCTAACTTTTGTGAATAATGTTTAATATCGCTTGTGCTTGCTTTGATTGATAGCTTAATTATGTTTGTTGAAGAAAATATGTTGCGTATAATAATTGGATAATCGTACCTCGTTGAATATGTAGGTAATAGTTACGGTTTTTCAAGATTATTATTACTGTGATCGAATAGCAGTGTATTAAGTGTTTCGGAACTGTGGTTTACCATAACACAGGCTTGATTGATTGCCTGATTGATCGATCGGACATATTTATTAATTTCCAGCGACTGCTGAACTCAATAGGTTAATGATTGACGTATTACCTAATTACTTATACGTTTGATATGGAGATTATTGGCGATGTGTGCTTCTAACGTAAAGGTGGCTGATCAATCAAGAAAGGCCAGCAAGTGTTGGTCATTTTTTCGTTTAGCAAGAATTTTTTAAACTGTGTTGGGTTCACTTGTAAAAGATTTTTTATTTGACATGGGTTTGCTCTTGACTCTAAACCAGGTCAAAGGTGACTAAAATAAAACCTACTATGGAGCGAGCTTACCCAGAAGAAGCCTGTTCACTTTAAACATGAAGAGATTCAGGTTGATTGCGTTCGGGAACACTGACGCAGAAAGTGAGTTCCACACAAAATCAGCCTCGAGACTCCTTTCAATTCAATGTTCGATATTCCTAATAGTTTCGGATATAGCCATCCTCGCCCAGTTGAAAAATTTACCCTGTATATTCAGGCTGTACAAGAGCAGTTCAGAAAAAAAGTTACAAAAAACAAAAAAAAAACCACATAAATTTATAGTTTGGTTAGAATTCAAATAAAATAAAATAAACAGGAATATTTATTTCAGAGTAAACTACAAACGTTGCAAACTAAACAAAAAATCCAATGTTTCCATTGTATCCGTCAACAAAATGAAAATGTTTTCATGAAAAGATAATTCGATATCTCGAAAAACAGCATGTACAAATAAACTTCGACCCAATGTAGTTACATAAGAGCTCGCCTTTTACGTTGGCTTAGGAGTTTAACGACAATTAGTAACGGCTGCTGCTATTGACAGCCCTTGTCTACCCCTCGACAGAATTAAGCTTTGATTGAATGAGTTTTGATTGAAAAAACTTTTACACGAGAGGGATTTTGGTACTAAAAGGATGTTCACAGGAATGGGGAAAGTAACTAGGAAACTTATGGCGTTAAATTTTTATTTTATATAATGATAGGTTCGCGTTTGACCGCTATGGCGCCTTGTAGTTAACGATGATGCGGTCGACGAATTAACACAATTATAAGATGTTTTTATCATGATAATACGTTCCTGTAGGACAATAACCGAACCCTACGAGGGTGAAGCCGCGGGTGTAAGTGAGCATTATTAAAAACTAAAACATAAAATGTTGTTTATTAATTAATTTGTCTTCGATTACTTACGCTACTTTTAATGAACTACCTTCTTGATAGACGAGTTAAATGCTGAATTTAGGTAGGAAAAAAAATAGCACTCGAAGAACTCGCTTAACAAAGTATAAAGTTCCCTAAAAGTAGCTGATATAATTTTGCTTCTCAACAAAAACCGTTTTGGTAACATTTTTTGCTGTTGAAAGTTTTTAGTAACAATATTTTGTTTTGAAACTTTTAGCGAATTTCCTAAGTTTCAGAAGTCGTACAAAAATATTACCTACAAGCTTGAAGATTCTTAGTACTTATATCTACAAGGTACCTAAAACATTTTTATCTCTAAAAAAATGTAGGTATACAATCGTTTATTTACCTAATTTATGTATTTATGTGTGCATTGTGGGAATAATAGTTACGTCGAAACTTAAACGAACGTAAAATGTATAACTTTAGATATCGTACTAGGTTTTGCTGGATAGCAAAAGCCGAGGCAAGATCATTACGATTTATTTGAGTCAGGTTGTTTGAGAGCGCTCAGTGACGAGTGAACCTTTGTGACTTTGCCCGATAATTAAGGACATTTTCTGAATACGGGTAGAATATTCTAGAACATTTTTAATGTCCTAGACCTATAAATTTAATTTAAATACATGTGACAACTTTATTACCAACTGTGTACGGATTAGTAGCTCACTGCCTCTCGCCGAGGATGGTTTTGTTCTTGTATAATAGTGAAACAATTATATTTATTTGTGGGTAAGGATACTTTTGGTCTGGTCATAAATTATCCTAGGTCCGAGCTTGACAGTGTGTCAAAATCTAATAAAAAGTGGGTCTAAACTACAGATGTCACGAATAGTGATTTTGCTGAATACCGAATATATGGCTGGGCTCGACGGGAGCGCCGAATATCTGGTGGCACATAGTACATTTTGCGGGTGACATGTTCCGAACTGCATCATTGAAGTGTGTCCGGTAACTACGCCACGGCCGTATTTATTTCATTTGCGAGTAGTTCATGTCCCTCCTTGCATTATTCTCTACACTTTTCCATCAAATTGCGTTATACTTATGTGTCGCATCAAAGTGTGTTTAAATGAAAAATATCTCTGAACGGCGCGGCGTGAAAAGTTTTGCCAAATTCTACTGATTATAAACTTGACTTGACTTGAAAAAAGACTTTTCCTTCGTTTTGTTTTTCAGTTAGTTTTATTTCATTCTTTATTTTTTTTTTTTGGAATTGGCCAATTAAATTACCGAATACAAAAAATAGTAGCTGAATATGCTGAATATCTTGTAGCCGAATATTCGGGGCATCTCTAGTCTACATTACTTTATAAAAACACTATGTAATATTATGATAAGAGACACAGGCTTCTTACATAGAAGTAAGTAGGTCCAATCCTTCCATTTGCTAAATAAACCTTATATTCAGTAAAGGTACCTTACGGTATCATAAATTTTATGGACAATGACAGTTTCGTGAAAAACGGGTGGATAGACCAAAATCCTATCTGTTACGTTCTCAGAGATTCCTCCGACTAAGGATTAGTTCAAATTGAGTAAGGTTTCGAAGACACTGGGAACTTGGCTACCCTTTTTAGTCATTACTATCTTAGTATCTTTCCGTCCCGCTGCTCCGCTTCTGAAAAAACCTTGGGGTTTAGACAATTCAACCACTATATTATGATGAAAAGGGTTCCGCTCACAACGTTTTCCTGACAACTGCGAATAATTCCCGAAAGTTCATGAGTGATAGTCGCTATCGACATCAGATAAAGGTCTCGAGGATCTTTTACAAAAACACACAGACATTTCCCGTCTCCTGTTAAAATCTATCCAATCTAATGGAGTTCAACAAGTAAATTCAAGTGTTAAGTAAATCTGTTAAGGTATGATGGGTACTTATCGTTAAAATACATTAGGTCTGAAGAAATTGAAGGATTTCGTTAAAAAATCATTTGAGCACCACCGAATTAAATTAAAAATATATTTTAAAAAGTAATTTCAGTGGGTATTGTTATCACCGCGGGAGCGAGGATAGCGCCCGCTCGTTCGCTCAACAAATTGAGCATTACGCCAAATGCCTCCGGTAATTTCGAGCTTCACTCCAAATTTACTGCGTAAGCTGCTAAGTCTTGAAATAATTTTGTAATTTTGTTGAAACAATGACACGATATCGGCTCAGAATCAAAGATGAGATCGTTATATAAAATGAGAGATTTGAGTGTTTAGATAAATTTGGTCTATAGCTGAAATTACTATATTTTTGAAAGAAACTTCGTAATCAGTTCTCCTGAATAGGTAAGCTTTATTGAAAAGCGGTGGCAGTTTTCTCTTATGCTTGTATTTATGTATTGATTATCTAATATACAGAAGCGGGCTATATTTAATTAGGTACTTATGTATTCAAGTAACAGAGACTTCTTGATTCACAGTGGTGCTCTGATTCCATACAAATTGAGTTAGTAATCACGGGAAAATTAAATTACCGCTAATTCGCAATGCTACAAATATCTAATTTGTAGCTAACGGAATTGTGGTAGAATATTTTAATGAGCTAACGTGGGCTGTTATCACTGGCGAATACTTCATTACCCGTGGGTCAAATTAATGCTTAAAATAATAGGGATGTATGGTTAACCACAAATCATTCCATGACTCTTAAATAATGTAAACCTTCTTAGCTTTGAAATAAAGGTCTATATCAAATTGTTCCCTTAACTTCTGTTTGATTTTACTAAGGTATCTTCTGAGAAGTTCCCACCAGGATCCTCGTGTACCTTTATGATATATGAATAAAGACTGTATTAATATTACTTTTGATTTTTCTGTTCATGTGGGGCTGTGAACCTTTATGTGTCTCTACTTTTCAAGGAATAACCTTATTTAAGAAAGACAATTTGATTTCTAAGATTATTATAAAAAAAAAATCTTAGAGCTCTTACACACGAGCGGCATGTTCCCAACGGCAGAGGTAACTGGTCGACATTTCAACTGCGCGGCACACTACAACTGCAAGTGCCGCTATAGGTCGACTGCTGCCGTCGACGCGTCAACGGAAGCCATCGACGCGTCGACGGTTGCCGCCGACGCGCGTCGACGGCTGCAGTTACCTCTGCCGCGCAGTTGAAATGTCGACGGCTGCCGTCGACGCGTCAACGGAAGCCATCGACGCGTCGACGGTTTGTGGCCGACGCGCGTCGACGGCTGCAGTTACCTCTGCCGTTGGGAGCATGCCGCTCGTGTGTAAGAGCTCTGAACGACGCGCGACGAACAGAAAAACATTGAAGAAAAGAGATGAAATAAAAGTTTGAGAACCACTTAATGTAGCTGATCATCTTGTTATCCTTCACTAACGTTCAAAAACATTAGTAATGAAAGAAAAGTAATAAAAATTGTTTCTTTGTTAAATCACTTTTTCTTAGAAGTCTGAATTCAGCAATACAGTCTTCTTCGAAACCTAAATTATTCACAATAAACTGGATTACGAGAAAATGAAGATTACGTCAACCGTTTACCATACGATCTCATCAAGGTTCAAATGTTAATAGTTCATAATATTGTTCCATATGCAAATACTAGGTATTTAGTAATCAAAAGCCCTTTACGAATAGTACTCAATTTGACTCTTTGGCACCGTTCACACTGAACAAATACATATACATACGTAGAAATACAAATAGAAGCACATACATCTCAGACTTCAAGGCAAACAGTGCTGAAATTCAAAGGCAATTAAGTTAAAAATACATTTTCAACTATCTATAACAAACAATTTTGTTGTCATAGAACCTTAACCATACATACATAAAGTTTAAGATCCTAAAACTGTGCACTTAAAGGGGTATGTTCATCATAGTAAGTATCCATATTCCATACACTTTGGTGCATCGTTGAGTAATTCAAAATTTCACTTAACTTGCGTCGAACGAGCAATGAATTTATGAATGGAAAATTTTCATAATGTGCTCTTATGAACTTTGAAGTTTATAGCGAGTCACGTGTATGCCTTCCATAATAATTAATGATGGTATGTTCAGTAGCTTAATATAGCACGTCCAATAATAATAAACATTAAAGAAAGTTGTTGTGTGAAAACTTGTGGATTTAAGGACATCCTTTTTAATCTTATGTAGATTTGACTAGGCTTGTTGTTTTTCGCAGAGCTGTTTTTCATAATAAAAAGTGCAAGTACCTAATAACCATTTTTTTTATTCTTTGACACGTACAAATTGCTTTATTTTTCTAGCCTTCTTTAAAAGATATAGGTACCTACCAACAAAAATATTACTTATTTTCTTTGATGGTTCGAAAAAGTGATTCCATCGGCAAAAAAAAACACACAACACAAACGCGAATTTATTCATATTAATACTTAGCTACCTAAACCTACCTATTAACAAATAACACAGCAGTTAGCACATGCAAATCGGACGTTTACTTCGGCTATTACCGTCAACATTACTGAGGCATCCTAGTTACACCTCCATCCTCCCGGGAGTTGTCCTGGGGAATACTAAATCATGTATACAGGATCTGGGATGCTCCGTAGCCTAACAAGGAGGAGACTCACAATACCCGCGTGACAAGGTTTATTACAAACAGACCTTCAGAATATTCTCAGGTACATTATAATATACCCTTAGAGTAAGTGGCCTATGACACAGGGTGGTCGTAAAACTAGTAGTTTTGTCATGAAGTATTACTTTGTGGCTACATAATATTATCCGTCCATCCTTTTGGAGCACGTAAAACCATTTTAATAATTTGGCAAGTTTTAAGTCATACTTATTTAATAGTTTAGTGGTCATAAAAGAGCGAGTGTTTTATCCGTAATCAGCTGTGTCTTATGAAAATAACACTGCGTTTTTTACGACAATCCCTCCACAGCCACACTGTTCCTACACTTCGTCTGAAAGCTAGGATCAACAGCGGTGATACCCAGAAAAGCACCGACGAAACTGAATTTAAGTGCCAGCGACCAAAAATCAATTAAATTCATTTGCGTAGAATATAATCAAATGTAACCAATTCCAATTCTTGTTTCAAGTTTATTTTTACCTGTCACAAACTTTTGCTTCTATACTATTAAAATTCTACCTCTATCGAACCCAGATTTAAATTCACCAAGCGGAAACAGGCCGACAATTTATCTAAATCGCAAATATTTCTATAACAAATCTAAATGCTATTAAACTATGTCAACCACGAAGATATTATTTCAGTCAGGGAGCCATTCTACCTGATTTGGTACTTGCCATCCAATTGATATTCAGCAAGCCCAATTGAATAATCTCGATGGAGTTACAGTGAGGGTAACCTTATAATTTAATTTGTCGGTTCACCTACCTATTGCTGTAACATTGGTTAGGATTGCTTACATAACTGAATTTGGGTTAGTTCCTTCCACAGTAAGTTGTAAGTTAGGTTACTTAGAGTGGTTTTGGAATATGCACAGAGACTTGACGACTAGGTATCAATATCAATATTAATAACCTATTGATTCATAAAATATAAAATTAAAGGAATCAGGACGGGATGGAATTGATTCCACACCCATTTGCTAGGTTCCTATGGAGAAGAATGGGCAAGAAACTTTATACTTAGTAATGAGAGTACCTAGATAGATAGATAGATAGATATCTAAGCCACCGAAGCGGCGTTTTTAACTTTGCTGAAGTGGAAAACAAAACTTTAGAACGGTATCAACACAAAATAATTATTGTTTTTATTTTCTAACTTATCCTTACACATAACCTAGACATTACAGCATTTTCGTCATAAAATACTTAAGAAAGAAAAAGAAACCTGACATGATTGGTTTATCGAAAGATAAATTGCGTAATATTTATCTTTCGACTGCCGAAATAAAGCCTGTCGAGGAACACACTGTATCAAAAGTTATCAACCGCCAAATGACATCAAAGACACGTATTGGGAAAAAATCCAGTTCAACATGAGATACACAAGATCCTTTGATCGCCAATAACACGTCTTGTATATTTACGCACAACCAGAGACACGTGTATGTTTACTTATAGGTGTGCCAAAATAAATCAAATTTACATTCCCGTACGGAGATGCGAACAAACATTACTCGTATAAACATAAAGGCTGTTCGACGAAGGCTAACTTGTTCGGCTACAATCTCTTTGATAAACTTGTTCTGGGAACTTGGCTAGCTTCTCGCACGGTTGTTTGCAAACTTGCACTTTACCGTGCAACTTAATTGAATTGTCCAGAAGTCAATTTGATTCTTAACTGTAGAGTTTCGGTATTCCTATGAAGGGTGTCTGCTATGGCGGTTTTGAAGTTTGATAATGAAGAAGGCGCTCGCTGCAGCGCTGCCTCGATGTAGGTGTACCTGATTTTGTTAGGGAACTACGTCAATTGTTTTGAATGTATATCTTTTATCTTTCTTTATTACAGTAGGTAAGCTTATAATATGCTTGCGTATACTGTACGTGTAAGATCATTTAGATAGTATGAAAAAGCAAAGGCACGGATGCTGCGGTGGTTAAACGAATGTCAGATGTGCTGTTGTAGTTCGATTCCCGCACCTAACAATATGGTATACATGCAGTTGTTCTAATTGTGGCTGTTTGTGTAGACTAATTATATAAAAATGAAATACATTCTGCCATGCCATGCCATGTCATTTTGGTATCTATTATTTTGCTCTCTAGATGAGCAAGATGACTCCAAAAGTAGACCGTTTACCAGAGATAAAATACATATATCTGTTATTTCATTAATTAATTACTTAAATAGCAATAAAATTATTATCAAAGTTGTAGTTGTAGCGTTTAATTTAATCGTGTAGAGAGTTATAACGTGATGCTCTAATGTGGAGCAAAATGAGGGACTATTAAGGCGCCTTCTGTCAGTAATACGACCATGTCGTGATCTAGCCCAATTACACTTGCTCAGATCATATCGCGAATTAAAGTAATAAACAAGTTCCCGCTCAAATTACTTGATCATATCAGGTGTCGTTTGTTTTAGAGTAACGAACGTGCGTGTTGTAATTTGACTAGGTCAAGTTTTGTGCTTTCCGTTGTTTTCAAAATAAAGTTTATTTCCGACTTTACATGTGCATGTAACAGCTGGGTGGGAGTAGCCAGGTGATCGAGTGACGTAGCGTGGGATTAAACACGCATAAGTCCAACAGTGGACTGCTTATGCGCTGATGATAACGATGATTCTTTATTTAATTTTATGCGCAACCTTTTTCCACTGTTGTCCAATGTTTCCCTATAGTTCGCTAGTCTCATGCAGGTACACAAAGTAATCTACAGAGGGAATTTTATTGTTTAATTTTATTGACGTTGAATTAAAGTAAAAGAAAGCCATGTTTTAAGTACTTCAAGCAACAATACCTAGTAAATGGCCCCTTTTTTATAAGCGTGATAGAATCATCACATGAGTCCACTCTGCCGTGGATGGGAGCAGAAGGGAGTATCAGACTCCTACTGACTGAAATCCACGATGTTCCGTTAGCAACCTTTTTAAGTTAGTTACTTGCTTCTACGATGTGAACAAATACATAGCTTGATCTGTACAAAATTGTATCTACAGCTATATTTAAAGTACACAACAAAAGTCAATTAGTCGGTTTTCTCAGTAGGTAACACAAAACAAACAGTCCAATTTTCAGCGCTCGGTTCAGCGCCGAAGGTTGAAATTAAAAGCGAGCTTAATTTAGACAATAATTTGGTGTTCGTAAGAACAGGGTACTGATATTGACAAGCATGTTTAAGTCTGTATGTGACACTTAAAGGATTTAAAGCTAGGTTGACACCAGATCGTGACCAAATATAAAATAACATGGCGGGCTCTACTCAAACAAAGTGTGTCAGTAATTTGTCACACGACAATTAATCTTGCCCCAATTCTAATCCATTGAGAGAGGAAATCAATTCTTGCATTGCAATGAACAATAGACAATATGAATGAGGTTTTAATCTACACATAGAACTCGGTTTTTGTATATGCTATGATTAATTGATTACACACGGATATGAAATGGTGACGTTTGATAGTTTGGCTTTTACATATTTTCTGGCCGGTTTCATCACGACTAAAGCCACAGTTGCACCCTAAAAATATTTTCCGAACGAAATAGCTTTACATTTTTTTTAACTAAAATATTTCGTTCACATTCATAAAATTAAACTTACAACCTCTAAAAGCATTCCCTCGGGGTTCGCTGTACTGAATTTCATTTATTAAAGTAGAAACAAAAGCATCACAACAAATTATAGACGAAACTCTCCAAGTTCTGTTAGTTTAAAACTGTCTTACAGTCATTCTCAGAAATCCATTCAATTGTTCTTCTCTTTGTTGCCAATTCCTGGAATTAATACGTTTCTATAATGTCATTGCTCCGTAGAAGTTATTCTATAATATACAGAGGTTTGATTGAATGATAGAAAATTACAGAAGGTTCACTTTATACAACCACCCATCACGCACACATAATGCACGCTTCACGTATTGCAACTGCATTGATGAGTTGTAATTAATGAAAACGATAACAGAAAAGGAGGACGCTTTCTTTAGATGAGTTACATAGATTCAAATTGCTATGCTGCGGTGCTTGGTCAAGACTAATTCTAGTACCTAATGAAAAAGGTTTAAATTTTTTCGCAATTTCAGCTAAGCGACACTGTCAATCATTTGAGAGAGTCATTATAACTGCCGGCAAGCGGAAAGCGAATAATGGGTGACTCGCCGCACGCGCCGTCATAAACCATGCCCAAGGCGTCGGCGCGTCGTGTTCCAGACCCTCCCGTCCCGCCCTGGGTTGACTCATTTGACGAATTAACCAAGACAAAAACAAAAAAGACCATTACAATTATGTAAAAAGTGTCTAGTAGGTACCTTCAAAAAATTTTTTTTTGTTAGAGTTTTCGTTCTCAAAGTTACAGAAACCGATAGGTAAAACGAAAGGGTACTTTGGTTTATTGTTTTCAAATTGCACAAAAAAACATCATCTTTGATATTTCCAGAGTATTGACGATTTTTGCAAACCTCTAAGTATATTTTGGGACATCTAACCCATCTATTATGATATAGTTGCCTATTCCATGTAAATTACATGAAGGATAGATTCGGGGTCTATAAAAAGGGCATCCATTCCGCAAAAACTTTGATCGCACCTTGGCTTCCCATGCAATCGCATAGAGACCTGCAATATGGCCAACTGAGTGGTAGTATTAAAAACCCTCGATAGATAAATAAAATAACATGTGATACATCCGAGAAGCTAGAGTACCTAATTAAAATCGAAGCAACTATACCGCTGGGGCAACTATCCCAATATTACCCTATTGATCTGACCTTCTGCATTTATGTAATTTGCGAAACTTCAATAGTGGATGTTTACGGTCTGCCTCGGATTGCTGTTGGCAATGTTTCAGCGTCAGGCACGCACTAAAACATATCATTCCATTAATATTCAGGGAAGCTGCCAAAGGCGTGCGTCTTGGATTGAATACCCCGATCAGCAGCGATAAACATTCGGGTAATGATAATTATCGTAAATACGCTGATGTATTAATGTTGATTATGTTGAATAGTAAGTAGTTTGATATAAATTGTCTTCTTGCTTAAGTAATACAATAAATACTCAGTTTACATACGCACGTTCGTTCTTCAAGCAGTACTGAAATTACTATACTTCAACATTGAGATAAAAATATTCCACAGTTATTTAAGAAAACATCTAG
The DNA here is from genome assembly GCA_954870645.1 of Agrotis clavis. Classification (NCBI taxonomy): domain Eukaryota; kingdom Metazoa; phylum Arthropoda; class Insecta; order Lepidoptera; family Noctuidae; genus Agrotis; species Agrotis clavis. Next base: position 16,600,899 of record OX940920.1, read on the forward strand.
ACCTGACAATGAAGATTAGATCAGTCAAAAGAACATTTCCGAGCGACAAAAGAGACTAAATTAAAATTAAGTAACCTAATTTTATAAAGGTCAAAGTTGCCACAACAAATTTAAAACCAAAATTTATTCACCGGAAAAAGAGCCACCGGAACTTAATCCCTGACATTTGATACACGAACAAAACCTTGTCTAAATGGCCGCATTAAATAAAATTGTTTCTAACATCGATCACGGATTCATTTCCATCTGTTAAAAGTTGTCTGTTTACCCAACCCTTGCAGGAATCGAAGCGATTCCCTTTCCTGTGTTTTCCTCAAATAGCGGGATGCTCTTACGAGTCCCAGTCGGATCTCTTTATAGTAAGGTTTGTTTATCGGGCAATCGAGATCGACGAACAAAGAACTCGGTTCTGTCCATTGTACACTAGAGGACAATCTAAAATGTCCCGGAAACCTATTTGGCTAAGCCACACAGATTCATTGGCATCTTTGTTTTCATTTAAAAACGTCGGTTGTTAATTAAAAGTAAAGTGTAGTAAGTAGTCATTAAGCGGGATGAGAATATAGTGGCGTATTTAGATTGTCTGTGCTTAGTCGATTGTGAAATTCACGATAGCTGCGGGCGAGTGGAAATATTTTCTCTTTCAATAGAGTTGAAAAACCTTAGAGGTAATAAGTACCAACTTTCACGTTCTTATTTGTAAAATCGATTCGTGTATTATGTGATTTGATTATGGATTGAGTTTTCTTGTTGAAGATCCACTATTGTGTTCATTGTGCTCTGACTTCATAAACATTTTTATTGTAAAAGCTGTTAATTGAACAAAATGAACAATTAAATAAACTTCGCATTATTTAACAGAAAGCTACAACAAACGAGTTACACATTAAATCAAACAAATTACTCGTCTTAACCCTTTAAACGTGTACAAAGCCTTCCCTCTTAGAAGCGACATGTCTCACACACGCACCTGCTAAACTGTAAAGTAAGGAACCTATAAATCTTGCCGAGGACTAATCCAAACTGAGTCCTAGAGGAAAAACGGAGGAGCAAAATGTATCACGTACTGCAGTATTTTTATAAACCGCCAACGTGAGGGTCTTTAATGGCGTATGGACCGAATGTAGGTATTATCCTGACAGCAAGAAATAGAAAGTAAGGCAGACGAGGCTTCCAACTTTATAGTACCCCGATTTTCGAATTCGTATTTTGCTCCGCGAGATTTCGTGGCCCGGTATTATTGTAGTCAGATTCCATTTGATTCACTGCACCCGATCTCTGGGATTTGCCATTGTCTTTTTGTGAAATTGTTGATTCATCTTATAGGTCTTGGCATATTGGCTCACGTCTGATATGTTTCCAATTTTATTATTCTGACTCAGGTTATATCAAACGAAGAAAAATTTTACTAAGAAAAGATAACCAGTCCTTATTTTTCTGCTAACCTTATTTCGCATTTGAATTTAATCTAAGTTACGAAATCAAAATCTTATTATGCTGTATAAAAAGAAATTTCACATTAAGGGCAAACGGAGTCTTACAAAATGTATCAAATAGAGTCCCTTTGGATAAAGATAAACCGGCGGAAGGCAGGATTTTCCCGGGATTTGGAATCTAAATTGTTTTTTATAGGTCACATTCTACACGCGGGGTTATGGGGGACAATTTTCGCTCTCGCTGCTTGCATTAAATGTAATTGTGCCCATAATAGTTGTGGAGACGACAAGATTTAATCACATAGACCTCATTTTCGCTTTTAATTACGTAAATTGCATTCTTCCACATTGCATTATGGCAACAGCGCGAGTTCTTGTGCCATTACTCTGCGCCCGCGCCGCGTTTGTTGCTAAGTATCGGTCGGTCGCACAGCAAATTATAATTTCGCTATGATAATTGTAATTATAAGGCAGCTGCGTGCCCTTGTTCTTGCTTTTTTCGTAATTACCGAACAAAAACGTTGGCCGTATTTCATAAAATTAATTGATTATTCGAATGAATTGTGCTCCGTGCGTTTCAGTGCGGATATAAATAACAGAATAGTAACAATGATTAGATTAATCCATGAAATTCATTAATAAACAATCAGCCACGGTTTCATAGCTCATTAGTTCACAATAGGCATTAGATATTATCTGTCGGAGACCATGCATGCCTGACCTTACTCATCTGCAATTAAGAATAGGCGATGACAAATAACTGACAACGTTATTTCTTAACCTTCACATTCGAAACTATTACGAAATTAAACGAACACTAATGAGTTCTTTAAAAAATTAACTTAGCAATTTCACGGTTCTTCGCAACACCACAATTTAAACATCAATACCACACGGTGCAATGTTAAACTTGTATGCAAGTCGGCCCGTCGCCCTTGACATATACTTGGAGCGCTCCACTATGTTGAACCACGTTATTTTAAGCTTACAAACAATGTAAATTAGACCTTATAACCATCGTTGTAGGTGTTTTAACAAGTTGTTAGATTAATTAGTTGGCTCGCTGCCGCCTCAGCAAACGTTGACAGGTACTTAAAAGCACTGCCACGCTCCATCAAATATGCATAAGGCCGTCTGCATCGGTTATGAAAAATGCCTTGTACCCCTTATACTCCCTGGTCGTGCGAGTAACTCGTTAAGGAACTCGACAACGAGCAATTTATCGCAGTTACTGCTAGCTCCGGTGTAAAGTTTCATAATTTATGTTGATTCGTTACACTTCATACGATTGGTTGCGATTTTTAATCGGTCAGTAGTTCAGTTTGAGTTATATCTTCGTTAGTATGAGCTATCATTGTGGTAGTGTTCTCCTTTTTGTTATTTATATTGATTAAAACAAAGTTGTATACTAGGTATATAGAACTGGCTTGTGTATTTGTTTTGTTCCATATAAGGAACACGCTACCCACATACATACCTAATACAGAAATATAGGCGAAGCAAGGAGAAAGTAAAGATGCTACCGTTCTTTGTGCTGGATCTCACTTTCTTCAACAATACCTGTTCACGTTTTTCAAACTTCAATTTTCTGCAGAAAATACGTGTACATAATAATGAGTAAGTAACAATGAGAAGTCTCAGCTGTAATCAAAACAAGCCATTAGCATTCCGAGGATGTCAATGACCAAAAATTTTGGAGTTCACAAATAAACAACAGATGTACAAGTTATAAATATGTATGGGCTCATTCATAATTACAATATCGTGCACAACGTGTCTTTCAAAACTTAGCTCACGCTGGAATCCGTGAGTCGAAGATGTTACTCTTTAATGCATATAACGAGTTGCAATTTAAAACGTCTTGCCTTCGGCAGAAGTAAAATCAGCAATTTGCGAAATTGCAGTAGCGTGGGGTCTCTGGTAATTGTAGCCTCTCGCCATTGGTATCGAAAGCGATAAATAAATATGGCGTGGATTTCTCCAGGCTGATGGGAATGCCGCTGAGTCGCGCCAATCTTGTCACCGCTTAGAGTAAATATGTATCACTCTATCTTGCTTCACGATGAATTTTGAATGAGTTTCTTTATTTATTCGGTGTCGAGTTGAATGTTTTGTGAAATAGTTTTTGGTCTTGAGTCCGCTCAGTTTAGCCCAAAGTTATTGAAATTATAATAAATATTTACTTTCGCATGACTTTCAAACGTAACTTCTAACAACTTACATTTAGACATCAAATTATTCTGTAAAATTCCCTTTATATACCAATTGATTTGAATAATGAGTACCACAAATATTTTGAAGTTTTAGTGTTCCTAATTAAAGGTAAATATTCTTGTTACGTTCTACGAGCTTTATAAAAGCTTTTACGGGCTTTGCTCAAAGCCTACACGAGTAATGTGAGACCTTTTATTTTGCCAAAGAATCCGAAAATTTTACAAAATGTAGTTAGTTGGATTTTAACATTGGTAACAAGAAACGTGATAAATCAGTTCTAAAAAAGTGCCTATGAAGAATTATTTGAAAAACCTAAGTAATAACATATCAATGGGTATTGATGGAAAAATTGAAAAATATAAAATACAACAGCAACAAAGAAAAGCCAAACAGTATTTCACTTCAAAATATATTAACTTTCCATAATCACTTTGAAACACTGTTTTCAATTTAGTCGCCACGAGCTCAAAACTAATTTCAAATATGTTAGCTCACAATAGAATCAATTTTCCATATTTACTGGAAGGTCCAACAGAAGTTTGAGACCACAGCACCTGTATATGACATTTGAAAACGAGGGACGAGGGACCTTTAAAATTACTAGTCACGGGTCTCAAAATTGAGTCCCAGAACTTCCATATTGTAGGAATAACCCAATTTGGAGTGACAGTAATGTATCCAAGGGTTTAAATCAGGAGATCATGGAGAGAATGAGAGAAATCAAGTTAGAGCAAATAAAGAACGTGATGGTAAAGTGAATCATTCTAATTGTGTTTGCAGAAGAGTTTTAGCTGTTGTTGCAGAATCATTTGGTTATTCAGGCCTTCAGATCCCTCTGAATTTGACAAAAAAAAATATTATGGTGGCGTCGCATATTGTCAATAACACAGAATCCGACACAGTGTAAACAGAAACAGTGATAAAAGGAAGAATTTAATGCTGACAAATAAAAATTGAATAATTATAAATATCAGGGAAAGTTTTAAAAATAAAGGCAAGAAAATGAAGATAAGTAGAAACGAAATCCAAGATAGCTCAATAATAAAATAATCTCAATTTAGTAATTGAAAATAACGAAAGTTCAATAATCATGGAGAAAATAATAATATAACGACCCTACAGGCTGATCATATAACAACCAACAAATTCATGCTGTACAACATAATAACATAACTATCCGATGAAGCACACACGATCGAATCTACTAATAATGAGATACAGGATCCGTGTTCAATGTACAGTGAAATTGTGCCCAAAGCAAGGACATAATAGCTTGACCTTTGCTCTTTATTTAGTGATCAGACAACGTTTTTTAACAGTGTGTAAAGTCTATTCAAAGACTTTGTTTCTGTTATTTCTACTCAAGCAGATTCTCAAGAAAAAAATATGACATTGATGTTTGAAGGACAATTATTTTCGTCCAACGTGACAATACTGCTAGCCTGCTGGGTACTGTTGAAAGCTTTGTGAAAGAATCTCTATGCGCCCTCTAACTATTTTCTAACAAGATATTTGAAATAGCACAAACCAACCATAACATTTTGTAGATAGGCTTATATAGTAGGCTTTTCAAAAGTTTTACCTGTTCACTTACTTGGAAACCAAAACGCAAACTCAGTTAATGTTAGGTACACTTTAATATCATACTAATTTTGCATCAGCTATAAATTCTGTTTAACATTTCGTACACTGTAATTTGTACTTTTGTTGAAGTTAATTTATTTCGTTCTTACTTTATTTTTTCTGCGGTCAGTCTAAAAGCTTATTCTGGAATTAGGCAGACCACTTTGTTTGGGGTTAGGAGTTTAATCCTAGCTAAATTACGTTTGAGTTGGTGCATTTTCTTTATTTTTGTCTCACAGCTATTTAGGTTTACAGTGATTGCTATTAAGCCTATTTAATTAACTAGCATGCGATAGGTATCTTATACTTACGGGTAGTAGTTTGGATATTTATTGGTAAAGATTTTTTTAAAACGGCAGAGTTACTTTTGAGTGCCACCATTAAGAATAAAAAATCAAATATTTTCTTAACATATAGTTTAGACGATGATCAGTTTTGTCCTTGAGGACAAAAAAAACCCCTATAATTTTGAGGCCATCCAAAACATCATTTTGTCAGATGAAACGGAGGAAATAAACATAAGGGTAATATTGCGTTTGCAACCAACAATGTGGCAATAATTGGATCCGGGAAATTGACGGTGGCTCCAACAAATTTCACCTCATCAACCTCACATTGTATGAGCGGATCCCATTCGGCGAACCTTATTAAAAACGGTACGAATGAATCATGACATGTAACAAGGTTATTAGCCCTATTTAGGGAACGTATTAAAAGAGGTTTTTTGTTGATGTTTGGGGAAATTACTGATCTTTATGTTGGTAGGAGATAGAAGGGTCCATAAAGATGGTTATAGATAAAGTTAATTTGTACGAAAAGCTGTAATTTGTTGAACGTTGACAGTCTGAGAACTAATTATGCCATAGGGTATCATAATTTTGTCCATCAACACATTTCAACCACGACCCAGTACTAACTGGATTGTGAACGTTCGATACTCAGTCGTCCATTTTAAATACTAAATTCCAACTGCATCTAGTTGACGAAATTTTTGCCTCAACGTAGTTAAGGAAAGGTTAGGCGGAATGAGAAAGAAAGCTCTTGGGAAGGGGTCGATACTGATCCCCCATACGGACTGGGTTAAGATAAGTTAATTGTATGAAAAGCCTTCGGTCATGCCTGTTGTATTTTTTAGTTCTTTGAACGTCGTTATCTGTAATGTGTCCGATTTCGGAACCGAAGGTGACTTGCTCAATTCTATCAATTAAATTATTATACATGTAAGGTCGGAAACCAACCTGTACTGAATGGTAGCCATTTTTGTTTTCATAGACGAATAATAGATACCAAAGCAGATGATAATAAATTGTACGTAATCGCTTGTATCATTTCATGTATTAAGAATTCAAGGCAGAACATTTAAGTGCCCGTTATAAAAGATAAAGAAGCATAAAAAAGATCCTGTGTTTTGTCTTATCAGCCAAAACCAAAAGAAGTATTCAAGTTGAGTATCTACATAACAAAATGATCCCCACAGACTTCCAAAGTCATCCTTAACAAAATCAAAATACCAAGATTCAATCTTAAATCAATGTCCCAAAAACAAATAAGAACCTATTTATTATACCCCTAAGCCCCGTAGCAGGCTCTAAAGTACATAAAAAAAAGATTATTCTATAAAGGCTTATTTAATTTAAAAGCTTGCTGATCCTACTTATAACTTTACTCGTTAGGGGTCTGGGTTCCGCATAAACTGACTCCCAAGGTGATACCAACTCAAACGGTGAAACTGTAGTGAGCTGGCGGGAAAGTAATATCTCGCTTGTACTGGTTACGGTATAAGCAGAGGTGTGCATGAACAGTGTGTCAAGAAAAAATCGATCAATGTAGTGGAAGGAAAAATTTACTTGTCTGAAGTTAAGCTGCAAAAATTTTTGTATTACTTTTTCGTTACTTTATCCCCTTTACGTATATTCATTCAAAAATTGCCTTTGCCCCCAACTTTGGGCCCACACTAAGAATTTCTCCTGTGTCGTGAGTGCGTTTACAAACATAGAAACTTACATACACAAGCACCCAGAAACGAAAGAACTACTTGTAAGTCATAAAAATATTTTTCCCGTGCGGGGATCGAATCCGCGACCTGCTGCGCAGCAGTAGACTGCTGAGCCACTGCGCCAACTTCACTTTCGATATAAAATAAACTATTATTCAATATTTCATGCTCAGACCAAGCAGTTAAGGTACGTTGACTAGCAATAAATTTAATCGTTTCGTGAGACAAATTCGACTTCTCGTATTGTACGTACCTCTACCGTACAATATTGACATAAGCTCCTGTTAGATTGATTCGTGCCTACAGCGTAAGATTATTATTCATACACATGGGGAGGCTGCCCATCTTCCTGATCAAATTACTTGGCCTCGTCTGCCCACGTGACAGTTTGCGCGGCCATTACAATATCACAGCCTGCCACAACAGCTGTGCAATTTAATATGAACCTAGGACAATGTGAGGCTTTGTGGTACTAAACAAGTTTTATACATTAACAGAACCTTTTTGTGGTAATATGTTATTGCCTAGATGTTTCTGGTTAGCAATTTGTTTTGCTAATTAATTGACTTCATTGTATCCCAAAATAATAATTTATTGTGCTTCTGAAAATAAATGTGAATATTTAGCAAGATTTATATAAATGTAATGACATCCAAAGTGTTAATTTATCTTAGAAACGGCTCTTATCCCTTCTAAATTAAAACAATGTAATCCGAACTACTTTAATTACTAGGATAAAGCTTACGGCTCCATTAAGTCGAGTAACAAGAAAATTAGAACATTCCACTTAAATTAATTCTTCCTAAGCTTCTTATATCAAACACTTGATTTAATGAAATTTTTAAAGAAACGAAAAATTCAGATTGCGAGCAGTGCTCGAACCTGCGTCTTCTGGATAGGTACTCTAGACGCCTTAACCAACTAGGCCATCCTTTGCGAAGGCGCGATGCAGGCGTTATCTATACTATAATATTATAAAGCTGAAGAGTTTGTTTGTTTGTTTGTTTGTTTGTTTGTTTGTTTGTTTGTTTGTTTGTTTGAACGCGCTAATCTCAGGAACGAATGGTTGGAATTGAAAAATTCTTTTTGTGTTGGATAGTCCATTTATCGAGGAAGGCTATAGGCTATATAACATCACGCTATCACCAAAAGGAGCGGAGCAGCAATGAGAAATGTTTCAAAATCGGGAAAATGTATTCCTTTTCGACAGCTTTCGTTGCGTGCGCTGCGTAAACGGTTAAAGATACGCAAAAATTATGTACTACGGAATTATTCCTCATAAAAAGTTCTAAAATAAAGTCAGCGAGAGCATATGTCTATCTTTTAAGATATACTATAATATTATAAAGCTGAAGAGTTTGTTTGTTTGTTTGTTTGTTTGTTTGTTTGTTTGAACGCGCTAATCTCAGGAACGAATGGTTGGAATTGAAAAATTCTTTTTGTGTTGAATAGTCCATTTATCGAGGAAGGCTATAGGCTATATAACATCACGCTATCACCAAAAGGAGCGGAGCAGCAATGAGAAATGTTTCAAAATCGGGAAAATGTATTCCTTTTCGACAGCTTTCGTTGCGTGCGCTGCGTAAACGGTTAAAGATACGCAAAAATTATGTACTACGGAATTATTCCTCATAAAAAGTTCTAAAATAAAGTCAGCGAGAGCATATGTCTATCTTTTAAGATTAAGTCACTATAACCTTTTTTATGGAAATCAAATTTGTTTTAAAGTAATGCATTATTTGCAAAGGTATTTTCATTAATATGATATTAATCCTTATCAAAATAAATACGTTAATCATCACAAACATTTAATTTTGAACAAAATTGCCCTTGACATCGTTTGATTTCAATGAATATCTTAGGAGATATCATAGTTTCAAAATAATGTCACAACAAAATTATTACTGCCTGGGCAATACTGAGCATATCATAATTGCGCGTGAGGGAAAGTGCACCCTCTACCTCTCACCCGAGCCACCGCTGAAGACGCCCAGGGCGTCGGAAATAGTGGGTCATATTCCAGCCGCTTACGGACGGGGAGTAATGGGTAGCTTGCCGTCGGACGGCATGTATTTATAAAGAAGCACTGGCCAATCCCCGCTGCATAGACAAGTCGAGGCGCGGCGGGAAGAGCTCCGGCGCCATCTCAGGGGGGGTATGGATCCTGTATCGAATGGGGAAGGAAGAAACGCCTGGGTGTCACCACTGCGAGGATCGCCCGGAGGACACGGTAGAACATACGGTGCAAGATTGCCCCGCTTGGGCAGAGCACCGCCGTGTCCTCACAGCGGCGATAGGCACTGGTCGAGGCCATGCTGCGGGGCGAGATGGAATGGGAAGCGGTCGCCTCCTTCTGCGAAGCAGTAATGCTAGCAAAGGAGGAGGCGGAACGCGTGAGGGAGAGGACATCGTCCACCTCACGACGCAGCCGCCGCGGGAGACGCCCACGGCAACGGACGTCGCAAGACGATCTCCGGCCACAGTAGGCGCGGGCATGCGGGCGGCGAGTAATGGGTGACTCGCCGTCCGATCATGGACCATGCCCGGGTCGACGGCGCGTTGTGTTCCACGCGCGCCTCAAAGAGCTGTCAGCAATCTGACGGGGCCCCCCTAAGAGGGCCAGAGCCTGCCGGGGTCGCGGGACTGTCTCACTCGATAACCGTGACCCTGGTACATAAAGGGCTATTGAAGGAACACCGTGGATTTTAGTCAGTACAAGTCTGACAGTCCCTCCTGCCCCCCCTGGGCGGGAGGACTCATTTGAGGATTTTGCCACAATAAAAAAAAGGAGGCGGTATGGAGGGAGCGACTATCGAAACCGAGGTTCGGGCACGCCTCAATCGCGGCGGTAAGACCTCTCTTTGAGAAATGGCTGGAAGGTGTCACGGCGTCCTGACCAACCACCTGACGCAGATCTTCACTGGACACGGAAGTTTTGAGAGGTACCTGTGTCGGATGGGGAAGGAAGAAACGCGTGGGTGTCACCACTACAAGGATCGTCCAGAGGACACGGTAGAGCATACGGTGCAAAATTGCCCCGCTTGGGCAGAGCATCGCACATGTCCTCACAACGGTGATAGGCGGCGACCTCTCGCGCTCGGCATTGGTTGACGTGAAATAGAGTGGAAACCGGTTGCCTCCTTCTGCGAAACAGTCATGCCAGCGAAGGAGGAGGCGGGACGCGTGAGGAAGAGGACAGCGTCCACCTCACGACCCACACCCAGCCGCCGTGGTAGACGCCCACGGTGACGGACGTCGCAGGACGATCTCTGGCCAACAGGCGTGGGCATTCGGGCGACGAGTAATGGGCGACTCGCTGTCCGATCATGGACCATGCCCGGGTCGACGTCAACGTTGTGTTCCACGCGCGCCTCAAAGAGCGTCAGCACAATGACGGGGGTAAAACCCCTTAGAGGGCCAAAGCCAGCCGGGGTCGTAGGACCTACGAGCTACCGTGACCCCGGAACGTAAAGGGCTATTGAAGGACGCCGTGGATTTTGTCAACACAAGTCTGACAGTCCCTCTTGCCCAGCCCTGGGTGAGAAGACTAATTTGGCGATTTTATGACGCTAAAAAAAAAGCATATAGAAAATGATTTGTATCGGTATCCTCCAACAGCGCTTCGCACTAAAAAATACATTGTTAAGTTCCGACATCCACGCGAACGAAGTCGCGGGCACAGCTAGTTGCGTATAAAAATATAATTTGCCGCGATTGAGGCGTGCCCGAACCTCGGTTTCGATAGTCGCTCCCTCCATACCGCCTCCTTTTTTTTATCGTGGCAAAATCCTCAAATGAGTCCTCCCGCCCAGGGGGGGCAGGAGGGACTGTCAGACTTGTACTGACTAAAATCCACGGTGTTCCTTCAATAGCCCTTTATGTACCAGGGTCACGGTTATCGAGTGAGACAGTCCCGCGACCCCGGCAGGCTCTGGCCCTCTTAGGGGGGCCCCGTCAGATTGCTGACAGCTCTTTGAGGCGCGCGTGGAACACAACGCGCCGTCGACCCGGGCATGGTCCATGATCGGACGGCGAGTCACCCATTACTCGCCGCCCGCATGCCCGCGCCTACTGTGGCCGGAGATCGTCTTGCGACGTCCGTTGCCGTGGGCGTCTCCCGCGGCGGCTGCGTCGTGAGGTGGACGATGTCCTCTCCCTCACGCGTTCCGCCTCCTCCTTTGCTAGCATTACTGCTTCGCAGAAGGAGGCGACCGCTTCCCATTCCATCTCGCCCCGCAGCATGGCCTCGACCAGTGCCTATCGCCGCTGTGAGGACACGGCGGTGCTCTGCCCAAGCGGGGCAATCTTGCACCGTATGTTCTACCGTGTCCTCCGGGCGATCCTCGCAGTGGTGACACCCAGGCGTTTCTTCCTTCCCCATTCGATACAGGATCCATACCCCCCCTGAGATGGCGCCGGAGCTCTTCCCGCCGCGCCTCGACTTGTCTATGCAGCGGGGATTGGCCAGTGCTTCTTTATAAATACATGCCGTCCGACGGCAAGCTACCCATTACTCCCCGTCCGTAAGCGGCTGGAATATGACCCACTATTTCCGACGCCCTGGGCGTCTTCAGCGGTGGCTCGGGTGAGAGGTAGAGGGTGCACTTTCCCTCACGCGCAATTATGATATGCTCAGTATTGCCCAGGCAGTAATAATTTTGTTGTGACATTATTTTGAAACTATGATATCTCCTAAGATATTCATTGAAATCAAACGATGTCAAGGGCAATTTTGTTCAAAATTAAATGTTTGTGATGATTAACGTATTTATTTTGATAAGGATTAATATCATATTAATGAAAATACCTTTGCAAATAATGCATTACTTTAAAACAAATTTGATTTCCATAAAAAAGGTTATAGTGACTTAATCTTAAAAGATAGACATATGCTCTCGCTGACTTTATTTTAGAACTTTTTATGAGGAATAATTCCGTAGTACATAATTTTTGCGTATCTTTAACCGTTTACGCAGCGCACGCAACGAAAGCTGTCGAAAAGGAATACATTTTCCCGATTTTGAAACATTTCTCATTGCTGCTCCGCTCCTTTTGGTGATAGCGTGATGTTATATAGCCTATAGCCTTCCTCGATAAATGGACTATCCAACATAAAAAGAATTTTTCAATTCCAACCATTCGTTCCTGAGATTAGCGCGTTCAAACAAACAAACAAACAAACAAACTCTTCAGCTTTATAATATTATAGTATGTCGCAGAATGAGCACAGAAGCACAATAATTTAGAATAACGCCATCTATTATCATGCTGCGGAATCAAAACAGAAAAACAAATTGGTATCTCTATTCATTATTGTTAATTTAGAATAACGCCATCTATTATCGTCGGCCTGGAATCAAAACCGATACGCATTTTAGAATCTCTATTGATTATTGTGAATTTAGAATAACGCCATCTATCTCTCATTGGAGTAACTATTAAGTTAGAATTGACAGATTGTTTAGGAGCGTCAAATTAGTGATAATTTGGAGATGGTTAGCATGGGGAGCAAATGGCAACACCGAGCGAATAGTCGAGTCAAATGTCGATTCGGAAGTTTAATCAGCTATTCGAAGTTGACAGGTAGTGACGTTGACAGATGTTGGCTAACCTGTGTGGGGTAGGCCACTTGAGCGGACAGTTTAGTGAAGTGAACACTTTGAATCGGTCCGGCAAGCTGGGTAGACATCTTGGTTGCTCCGCCATGTTAAACTTCTCGCGTTCCTAAGTTTTTAATCGAGCGATATCTCGGACATCCTTGACTATTTTGTATTCAGTATGTGTTAGCAAGTAATTAAAAGTGTTAACGAAGATTTTCTGAATGTTATTTCCGATATCCCAACCCCTCTGATAACGATTCTCCGTTATCAGAAGTGGGATGGACCACGACGACCCACGTGTTCGAAATGAAGACTATAGTGATGAAAAATGGATGTGTTTATTGGAACCGCAATTTTCTGACACCGATTCAAGCCGTGAAAACACCTACTACGTCACCACATGGTTTTCGTTTACCGAATTTCGATCCTGAGAAAAAAATGTGGATGCACGTGCTTGAGTGACGACTACAGTGATGTGCTTTCGTACCAAGATCAACATGGCGCCCCGCTTATGGTCGCTATAAGCCGCGCCTTGAAGGGAGGAGCTTATTTCTGCCTGGCTGCCTACCGTATCGTTTCCTGGTATGACGTGGACTGATTTTAAGCGACTTTTTATTGCAAGACACGTGGCCAGCTACAACAAGAGCTGCAAGCGTTTCTTTTGTGAAGAAAAAGCGAAAAGTGTTGTGAAACCTCTGAAGTGTTTTACCTGCTGCAAGCCGGGTCATGAATCCATGCACTGCTACCGCATAGACGTGAAACAGGATATTCGAGCTACGCCGAAGCACCACAACCACAGCGATGGCAACGAGAGGGGTCCATCGACAACTGCGAAGCCTCATGCATCCGGGATCACCTGCTTCAACTGCCACGGCGACATGAGAGGAGCGGCGCCGACTCCGGGGCGTCGAAGCCTGTTAATGAGGAGAGGATTGACCTGTGCCTCCTGAGCGCGTCGACTGGGATTATCCGGTGAGCAATTTTCATTTTGTTTACGACTCTGGTGCCTTGTGTTCTTTATTAAAGTCTGTAGCCTATAGATTTTCGACTTTGATGGAGATCTGTGACATTAGTATTGAGATTTGTTTTCATGTGTTGCCTGATTGTAGCGGGCACTTGATGGATTGTGGAGAATGCCTGAGGGTCAAGTACCATTTGAAGTAATGGCTTTGAGTTGGATGATAAGTGTGGAATCTTAGGTCGGCTGGTCAGACCGTACCAGTAGCTGTTTCGTAGCCGTAGTCCGTATCTTATTGACATCCCGGTGGTGTCCATGGATGCGCGGTGTGCGGGTGGCACTGGTGGAGGTCGTGTATTGTGCGTTCATGATGAACGGTGTGAAACAAACAGAGGTTTGTTGGTGGGGCTAGTGTTAGCCAAAGGCCACGAATTTGATTCCTGCTTTTTAATGATTACTTTCTTGCATTGTAATGGTACAAATTGCAAAGGTACTTGGTTGCTCTAGGATTTTCGGTCAGTCTTAATTGTGTTATGTTTAGTGTTTGAACTTAAACTTTACTTGGCTATTGCTGGTTAAGCGGTAGTGATGTTATCGCTGGTTAAGCGGTAGTGGCGTAATCGCTGGATAAGCGGATTACGTTGGCTTTCGCTGGTTAAGCGTTAGTAGTGTAATCGCTGGTTAAGCGGATTACGTGGGCTTTCGCTGGTTAAGCGTCAGCTCTTGAATCGCTGGTTAAGCGAGTTGTGTTGACTATCGCTGGGTAAGCGTTAGTGGTGTAATCGCTGGTTAAGCGGATTACATGGGCTTTCGCTGGTTAAGCGTTGGCTGTTTTATCGCTGGTTAAGCGAGTTGAGTTGACTATCGCTGGTTAAGCGTTAGTGGTGTAATCGCTGGTTAAGCGGATTACATGGGCTTTCGCTGGTTAAGCGTTGGCTGTTTTATCGCTGGTTAAGCGAGTTGTGTTGACTATCGCTGGTTAAGCGTTAGTGGTGTAATCGCTGGTTAAGCGGATTACATGGGCTTTCGCTGGTTAAGCGTTGGCTGTTTTATCGCTGGTTAAGCGAGTTGAGTTGACTATCGCTGGTTAAGCGTTAGTGGTGTAATCGCTGGTTAAGCGGATTACATGGGCTTTCGCTGGTTAAGCGTTGGCTGTTTTATCGCTGGTTAAGCGAGTTGTGTTGACTATCGCTGGTTAAGCGTTAGTGGTGTAATCGCTGGTTAAGCGGATTACATGGGCTTTCGCTGGTTAAGCGTTGGCTGTTGTATCGCTGGTTAAGCGAGTTGAGTTGACTATCGCTGGTTAAGCGTTAGTGGTGTAATCGCTGGTTAAGCGGATTACGTTGGCTTTCGCTGGTTAAGCGTCAGCTGTTGAATCGCTGGTTAAGCGAGTTGTGTTGACTATCGCTGGTTAAGCGTTAGTGGTGTAATCGCTGGTTAAGCGGATTACATGGGCTTTCGCTGGTTAAGCGTTAGCTGTTGAATCGCTGGTTAAGCGAGTTGAGTTGACTATCGCTGGTTAAGCGTTAGTGGTGTAATCGCTGGTTAAGCGGATTACGTGGGCTTTCGCTGGTTAAGCGTTAGCTGTTGAATCGCTGGTTAAGCGAGTTGTGTTGACTATCGCTGGTTAAGCGTTAGTAGTGTAATCGCTGGTTAAGTGGATTACATGGGCTTTCGCTGGTTAAGCGTTGGCTGTTTTATCGCTGGTTAAGCGAGTTGTGTTGACTATCGCTGGTTAAGCGTTAGTGGTGTAATCGCTGGTTAAGCGGATTACATGGGCTTTCGCTGGTTAAGCGTTGGCTGTTGTATCGCTGGTTAAGCGAGTTGAGTTGACTATCGCTGGTTAAGCGTTAGTGGTGTAATCGCTGGTTAAGCGGATTACGTTGGCTTTCGCTGGTTAAGCGTCAGCTGTTGAATCGCTGGTTAAGCGAGTTGTGTTGACTATCGCTGGTTAAGCGTTAGTGGTGTAATCGCTGGTTAAGCGGATTACATGGGCTTTCGCTGGTTAAGCGTTAGCTGTTGAATCGCTGGTTAAGCGAGTTGAGTTGACTATCGCTGGTTAAGCGTTAGTGGTGTAATCGCTGGTTAAGCGGATTACGTGGGCTTTCGCTGGTTAAGCGTTAGCTGTTGAATCGCTGGTTAAGCGAGTTGTGTTGACTATCGCTGGTTAAGCGTTAGTAGTGTAATCGCTGGTTAAGCGGATTACGTGGGCTTTCGCTGGTTAAGCGTTAGCTGTTGAATCGCTGGTTAAGCGAGTTGTGTTGACTATCGCTGGTTAAGCGTTAGTGGTGTAATCGCTGGTTAAGCGGATTACGTTGGCTTTCGCTGGTTAAGCGTTAGCTGTTGAATCGCTGGTTAAGCGAGTTGTGTTGACTATCGCTGGTTAAGCGTTAGTAGTGTAATCGCTGGTTAAGCGTATTACGTGGGCTTTCGCTGGTTAAGCGTTAGCTGTTGAATCGCTGGTTAAGCGAGTTGTGTTGGCTATCGCTGGTTAAGCGTTAGTAGTGTAATCGCTGGTTAAGCGGATTACGTGGGCTTTCGCTGGTTAAGCGTTAGCTGTTGAATCGCTGATAAAGCGAGTTGTGTTAACTATCGCTGGTTAAGCGTTAGTAGTGTAATCGCTGGTTAAGCGGATTACGTGGGCTTTCGCTGGTTAAGCGTTAGCTGTTAAATCACTGGTTAAGCGTGTTATGATGTGGGCTTTCGCTGGTTAAGAGTTAGCTGTAAAATCGCTGGTTAAGCGTGTAATGATGTAGACTTTCGCTGGTTAAGCGTTAGCCGTTGAATCGCTGGTTAAGGGTGTTATGTGTGCTTTCGCTGGTTAAGCGTTAGAGGGTTAATATCAATGGGTAAGCGTTGTTATTATCACTGGTTAAGTGATAGGATTTGTAACGCTGGTTAAGCGCTACAATGTTAAGTACTGGTTAAGTACTTCAGTGACGGTAAGTAGTGATGCATGGTGCTGGTTAAGTGCCGTGGATATGTTTGGTAGAGTCATAATGCTTTCTTAATTTTGTGCCAATTTCTATTATGTGCCTTATTCTTTCACTTTAGTTTGTTTTGTTTTGGTTTGGCAGTAGTCAACTTAACATTTAAAGTATCTAGCATAGTAAGAGTTCTCTTATAATCTGTAACGTTATAGGAAAAATAAGGTAGCATGTTGAACAAACCTTCTTAAAATTATTTTGATAAAGGCTCGAAATGATTATCTTGATGGTGTTGTGTTTGTAACCGGATGGAGGTTACGTTTTGAAGACCGGATGGAGGTCGATAGATTTCATGCTTATGACCGGATGGAGGTTATAATGTGTGATGATGAAGACCGGATGGAGGTCAGAGTATGAGCACTGCAATATTTTAATTAGTTCCCTTCATTGAATGAGTATGGGTGTTGTTCGACATGTCAGCTTTTAAAGAAAGAGTTTCTTGTGATTTTTATTAGACCCTGTAATTATTTTGATGAGAAAACCTTTTCCATTTGGGTCAGGAATGGCCGAACGGTTAGAATGATTACTGTTCGAGATTTTTTCTCATTCCAGATTCCTCAGGATGTGATGTCTCACACGAGGACGTGTGAATTGTCAGAATGGCCGTGTCGCAGAATGAGCACAGAAGCACAATAATTTAGAATAACGCCATCTATTATCATGCTGCGGAATCAAAACAGAAAAACAAATTGGTATCTCTATTCATTATTGTTAATTTAGAATAACGCCATCTATTATCGTCGGCCTGGAATCAAAACCGATACGCATTTTAGAATCTCTATTGATTATTGTGAATTTAGAATAACGCCATCTATCTCTCATTGGAGTAACTATTAAGTTAGAATTGACAGATTGTTTAGGAGCGTCAAATTAGTGATAATTTGGAGATGGTTAGCATGGGGAGCAAATGGCAACACCGAGCGAATAGTCGAGTCAAATGTCGATTCGGAAGTTTAATCAGCTATTCGAAGTTGACAGGTAGTGACGTTGACAGATGTTGGCTAACCTGTGTGGGGTAGGCCACTTGAGCGGACAGTTTAGTGAAGTGAACACTTTGAATCGGTCCGGCAAGCTGGGTAGACATCTTGGTTGCTCCGCCATGTTAAACTTCTCGCGTTCCTAAGTTTTTAATCGAGCGATATCTCGGACATCCTTGACTATTTTGTATTCAGTATGTGTTAGCAAGTAATTAAAAGTGTTAACGAAGATTTTCTGAATGTTATTTCCGATATCCCAACCCCTCTGATAACGATTCCCCGTTAAGTATATCTTAAAAGATAGACATATGCTCTCGCTGACTTTATTTTAGAACTTTTTATGAGGAATAATTCCGTAGTACATAATTTTTGCGTATCTTTAACCGTTTACGCAGCGCACGCAACGAAAGCTGTCGAAAAGGAATACATTTTCCCGATTTTGAAACATTTCTCATTGCTGCTCCGCTCCTTTTGGTGATAGCGTGATGTTATATAGCCTATAGCCTTCCTCGATAAATGGACTATCCAACACAAAAAGAATTTTTCAATTCCAACCATTCGTTCCTGAGATTAGCGCGTTCAAACAAACAAACAAACAAACAAACAAACAAACAAACAAACAAACAAACAAACTCTTCAGCTTTATAATATTATATATAGTATAGATTTGAAATTTGTAATGACAATCTAAATTCGCTTTATTTCGCTAATTGACCTCGATTGTTGCCATATCAAAGTGACAGAAAGGAGAACCGACTTTAAATATTACCGCACTTGAAACGGGTGTATTTAAAACGCTATTTACGCAACATCAAAGTCGGAACATTAGAGAAAAGTTGGTATTAAATGGTCAAAGAACAGCCTATTTTGCGCAATTCAGTTTGTGGCAAGTACATATTGAATAATAAAAGTGGTCGTTGACTTTAATTGCGCCTCGGCAGCAGTCGGGAACGCTATACTTTAGCTGGTCAAGTACTTAATGACTTGATTAACGAACCATAAATGACCATTTTTTTGTCCGGGACTACGTCAATGAGTAAAGAAATAAAAGGGAAAATTTTGAGCAAGTCGCCCGAAAAAGTTAAGCATTGAATTTTATATAAGAGTGACTCGAATTCTGCTCTTTATGAAGTAAATTTACGATCGTCTGCGGGCTAAAGTCTGTACTCTTATTCCGGGTATTAATTCATCTCATGTGTATTGCTCCTTATATAAAATGTTCATAAAACATGTTTAATTATAAAGTTTTCAACGTTATACTGTTTGCTCGGAAAAAGTGTAACATTTCAAAGAAATGTCTTGCTTTTACCTAGAAGCGACAGTGTTATGAAGTTTTATAATAAATAAATAAAGCGCTGGAAAAACACAAGACATATCGGAGTAGAAAGGGTTTTAGAGAATTAATCCGGGATGTAAATTGTCACCTTTGGTACACATCTAAATATACATATAATTAAAACCTAAAATGAGATATTTATCATGATTATTACTATTTGCCCTAAGTTTTTCTTGGAAGTGTTTTAGTTTGAATCCTAACTTAATGAAACATTAACATTATTATGTAAAAGTAACCATCCAAGGAATATTGTAAAGTCGTGAAACAACCCACACTGCGATAAATGAATATTTACGCAATTAAATGCTTGAACATTTTTGTAAAATGTTTCAATTTGATTGTATTTTCAGCAATGCAAATTCTACGGAAACATTTAACTTTTCAAGCATCAAAGTTTCTCCGTCCGGTTTTGATTACTTAGTGAACAACTCAATTACTTTACACAGAAATTAATCATAAATCAATCCAACAACAAGTAGAACATCCAAACAAACCACTTCGGAGGGTGAACCTTAGTACCCACACTTTAAAGTTTAAATTGTCCAACTTGTAAGCCAATAAATTAATGCAGATATCTCTTTAAAACGTTTGTTATTACCAATAACAAATTGGTCCCTGAAATAAGGCGAACAAGTAACTTAAAACATTTTGTATTATTTGTTGATCTCAATTCTGTTTCTGACGTCTATCAAAAGGGTTTCAGGAATATATTTGTGAAATTTATGCGAAACAGAACAGAGAAATTAAGCATTAATTTGCTATCCTTCCAGCTGAAATTTACATATTTATCGAACCGTAAATTCATTATTTGTGATCTACATGGAACAACCTCTTGTGCTCGACTCGGCTGTGCAATACTTCGTGCGCTCGAGCTCTCAAAGTGATGTTTATGTATAGATTAATTGTTATCTTCTAGCTTAAGTGGTGGGTGAAACTCAGGCCAATATAGCGACTAAACACTGAAAGTCATTTGAATATACATATAGCTTGTATTAAGCGTGGTAAAATCAACAATTGAGTACTCCCATCCAGGGCGAGGGACTGTCAGACTTGTACTGACTAAAATCCACAGTGTCCTTCAATAGTTCTTTACGTTCTGGAGTCACGGTAGCTCGTTAGTCCCGCGACCCTGGTTATAGCTTATGATGGAAATTAATTTTCTTACCCAAAGTTCCAAAATATAACCTCGAGAATTTTAACATTTTTGTCAACTTCTTAATTCGTTGATCTTTCAACAGCAGGAAAAAAATTAAAAACAATTACAAACTTTTTAATTCTCATAATTGATGATTCTGTGACTTCCTTCCTTCTCTTCTTTAATGAAAAGGGTTAATCTTTCCTTTTAACGATTAATACCTACCCAAAACTTATCTTTCTTAGATTACAATTGTGTTAGAGACAATTGAGAGCACCTTTTGTCCTCACACCTGGATTGAATGAAGCCCTACTTTGTACCTACCAATCAGGGAAAACCGGGACACTTTGGATCCGGGACTTACCTGAAAATTGAGAAAAAAAAAAAGAATGAGTAGGTAGATATTCAGTGACATTTAATTTAGATCACAAAATTGTGTAAAACTTAGGTAAATTGTAACGTTGATGCCGCGTACGCGCGTTTATGGTCGCGCACGAATATACTTTGTATTTTAAATAGTATATACCACCATACCGCATAAGTACAATGTTGCTCTTTCTCTTAGACTCTTAAGCTATTGTCAAACAAACAGGCGTGGCGAACGCGAAGCGGCGTTTTTGTTTGTAACGTATGGAATTGTTTGAAGCCAGTCACATAGACTATAAGATCGCTTTCGCTTTTCTATGTGACTGGATTCAAACAATTCCATACATTACAAATAAAAACGCGTCGGATTGCATTCGCTTCGCCTGTCTGTTTGACAATAGCTTTAGACTTAATCGTCAGAGGAACTGTGTTTAAAACCTCCTCCGCAGAATTTAAACACAAAAAAACTTTTAAGCTATTGTCAAACAGACAGGCGAAAGCGAACCGAACCGAATCATGTCATATAAAAATGCGAAAGCGATCCGATAGTCTACGTGACAGGCTTCAAACAATTCCAATACATTACAAACAAAAACGCTACGCCACGCATTCGGTTCGTCTGTCAGTTTGACAAAGGCATTAGCACATTGAATAACATAAATACAAAAATGAAGAAAATGGTATTCTATAAGAAATAATAAAATGTAGACAGGTTTAAGTTCAGCTTAAAGTCATATTTTTCGTAATAGTAATGATCATCATCCTTAATTAAAGCAATAATTAACTGCAAGTCAATCTTAATCATTGTCAACAAGCCCAATGCTGGTACAGTCAACGATAATGCAAAAACCTCGAACAATTCCGATACAGCACCGCTTTCGAAACGAGCCCATTCCGTTTTTTGCTCGCTACTAAAAACAGTGACAAAGAAACAATGGAAAGGCTTATTGTGTACAAACAGAACACTGCGTTACGGATTGTAGATACAAAATTGTACAAACACTGAAAATGAAAACGTAACCCAGCACATGCTAAAACACGGATTTCTCAAAAACTTGTTTGTTTTTTTACACGTGACACTAGGAATTTTCAACTAGGAACATTTCCACTTTTCCATTCCGCAAGTCTTGCATCATCATCATCAGCCTATAAATGTTCCCACTGCTGGGACACAGGCCTCCTCTCTGTGAGAGGGAGTGGGCCATAATCCACCACTCGGGCCCGGTGTGGGTTGGCAGACGTTATATATGTCTTCGATTTTTTTTTTGGTTCTATGACTTGTCGGTTTCCTCACGATGTTTTCCTTCACCGTTTTGAGAGCAGTGGTGATGAAATAAATTACACAAAGTAATGCGCCTGGTCAGGTTCGAACCCACGACCTACAACTCGTAAGTCGGGGCCGATACCACTGACCCACCACTGCTACTACTTGCAATTTTTAACTATACAAGTTACAAATTGATTGGCTGATTTTTAGGGTTCCGTAGTAAACAAGGAACCCTTATATGTAGTTTCGCCATGTCCGTCCGTCCGTCCGTCTGTCCGCAGCTTAGCTCAGAGACGCCCAGTACTAGAAAGCTGTAATTTGGTGTAAATATACAGATTTGTTGTGCCGAAAAAGTGGTAAAATAAAATCTCGTAAAATATTTTTTTTAGGGTACCTCCTGTACACGTAAAGTGGGGACTTTTTTTTTTCTCGCGTACCCCTTAGTGTGGGGTATCATTAAATAGGTCTTTAAAAAATATTGATAGTTTTCATTAACAATTTTTTGATAAAAAGATTCGTTTGTGAAATATTAAGCTTTAAAGTGCAAATTTTTGCTTGACTCGAGTGTCCCCCCCCTCTACCAGCTAAGCGGTTATGTTTGGGGGTGTGAAAAAATTCAGAATAGTAGCATATATAACGAAGTTTAAAAGAAAATTATCATGACTAAGTAGGCTTTACAAGTTTACGAGTAATAGTCGACCAACTTATAAAACGTACTTGGATAACATATTTTCCTAAACAAAATGTATCGGAGAACATGTGCTTCAACTGCAAATGTAAGTTTGTCAACTTTATTTTTACAGCTAAATAGGTGGGTATGTTTTGGGGATAGGTAGGTTTTTATTGTCAACTATTTTTAACTAAATTCAAAAAAAGGATGAGGTTCTCAATTCGTCGTAATCTTTTTTTTAATGTATTTTCCCCGATTTCTCAAAGACTCCTGGACCGATTTTGAAAATTCTTCTTTTTAAAATTAAATTCAGCGAATCAGTTTAGTTAGTTCGCATAAGTATTTTGATGGGCAACTACGGAACCCTACACTGTGCGTGGCCCGACACGCACTTGGCCGGTTTTTCAAGTTGCTTACAATTTGCAACTTGATATACAAGTAACTTATATGTATAATAGAAACGCGGTCTTAGATGCATAATAAAGCCAGAACTGGAATAACTCTGTCTGTAGGTCATACCAATATTTTTGATCCGTGATAGAATCTGGATAGAATCTGGGAGACACAGTCAAATATTTAGCCGCGGTGGCCAACCTTGCAGTTTTTATTCAGAAGGGAAGATTTACATGCAAATTCATGGTAGGTCCTATCGCATAATAATAAAAAGGAACGTATGAAATCAAACGAAAGCCAAAAAAAAAAACTGATTCCATCTTGTTCCATACAAAGACAAATTCTGTAGTCACTGATCTCCATAACAGATAACTTCTGCATATTATACGCGGCCACAAAAAACTCAATACGCAATAGGGTCCCATTTACCAAGTCTCCTACAAGACGCCAAATGTTTTTGTTGTGGTTGCCACCGCCATTAACATAGTTATTCGAGCATAAAATCGTTTATTGACTCTCACAATGTCGACTTGAGCTTCCACAAACAAACGCTGCTTGCGTCAAGCTGTTGTGATGCGAGATTTTGGTGAAAACTTGGTGACTATGTTTCGGAATACGGACGCGTATTCTGCCGTGCAGGCCCTAAAGTGCAGTATGAGGAAAAAAGCGGTTTCGAGAAAACAGCGTAAAACTTTTTAACACTGTTTTTTATAATGTTATTAATGTGTATGATGCATATTTTCATTGCTACGAGGACTAAGTGACAACAAAGATGGTATTTCCGAAAACAAATGTTAATTAAGTTTATTAGATTTTAATTAAAATCAGATTTTTTAAAATCATAGCAGTTACTGCACGCAAAAAGTTACTCATATGCAGATTAAAATGCGGTAAAAATACTCGATACCACAAAATTTTAGATTTTTTTGCTACTTTGCAGACTAATTTGCAGCATAAGACTTTTTTTTACTGCATTTTAATTTGAATCTTGAACAAATTGCACATGCAGTATATAGTATATAACAATGTCCACCAACTTACGAGTATGTTTTAGGTAGGAAAGGTGGTGTATTTTTTTATTTGTATTGCTTAAGTATATGATACTCATGAAAAGTTTAAGTTTTCGATCTCGAGGAGTGTCTGCGTTAGCCACCATCTTAGATTAAAAGGGTCCAAATTCGTTCTTTTTCACATAATGCTTCATCAGTTGACATTATGACGAAAATGTCTAGAGAAGTTTAAAGACAATAAAATTCCACAACAAATTGTTTTTTGATTAAATCAAGTTCTTTCCACTCAATTCAATGCAATTGTCAATTATTTATCCCCCTAAATTAAGAAAAAGAAAATTTTAAATATGAAAATGTATTTTATTCATTAGAACCACAGAAAACAAATATCCGCAATACATAAAAACATCCCTGTATAAAACAAAAAAACTATCTGGCTGACTGACTGATGTATCAACGCACAGCCGAAACCGCTAGAAGCATGAAATTTTGCACAAGCATTCCATAAATGACGTACCTAGGGCGGATTTTTGAAAATTCATCCCCTAAGCGGTTTAAAAATGGGATTAAAGTTTGTATGAAAATAATTTAATCTTACTCGATTTACTTGAAACTTTCCAATGTCCAATTATCAACAAAATCGATTAAAAATAAGTGCCAAGAGGCTTTTTGATAATTCTATACCTTAAATACGCATCCTCGTTGACAAAATCGTGGGCCAAAAAGTTACTCGTCAAATGTGTGGACGATTTCTTATCAATGTTGAGTGTTCTTCCTTAACTTTGTTTCTATGTGACGTACAGAATACGTACAAATCATTAAGTGAAAAAAACAAATTTGGACCCTACGGCTATGCATTAGCCGACACTTCTTGAGCTCGAAAACTTACATTTTTCATGAGTAGCTTAGACTTAAGCAATACAAATAAAAACTACTCCACATAAAGCAAGGCAAAGCCTCTTTTTGGTACTCATTGACTGGACTATAATAAGGTAATTGTAACTTAATTTTAAGTGCTTTGAACACAAGCGGTAATAAAGACATTTCGATAAAAATTTAATGGTAAGTAGGTATACTTAAAGCTTTTTGGTTCCGCAGAAACATGAGATTTTTCAATTAAATGGCACATTAATTACCTACAGTGTTTGGTTTCCGACTATATATAATTAAAGGGGAAATTATAGACTGATTTTCATCGACAAATCTGCTTATAAAAAAACCTACCAAAACACTTCGCGAATGGCGGCCATTTTTGTTTTTTAACCGGCTGAACAGAAACTGTACATTTTCAGTAGTACAATAAAATGCAAATATTTTTGAAACCAAGAGATCTATACATATTATACATGCAAATGACTTTATTGCGAAGGAAAATGTTGAGGCTTCTGAAAATTAACCAAAGTTTTCTAAAAAAATACGAAAAAAGAAACAAAAAACATGGGAAAACACGAAATTGTGCACAAAAATTACTGTTATTTTTCACATATTTCACTCTAGCTCGAAAAGTACCCCTGATTTTTGCTTAGGTTTTCGAGGTAAATTAGAAGAATTCGACTGATTGAGAGAGAGAGTTAGCGACAAATTCTGACTAAAACGCAGTAAAATATGACCTGTAAGTCCTGTAACTGCAGTGAAATTAGTAAAATCGTTCAAGTTACCAATTATAATGCAGTGACAGAGTATCATATTGCGTTTTAATTAGCATTTAAGTTATTTTAATCTTTTGAAAATACTGACTATAATGCAGTAAATAATGAACATACTGCTTTTTAGCTAGTTTTCACGATATAAAGTTACTTCAATAACACTAAATAAAATACCACTTTTTAGTACTTTGCTGCATTTTAATCTGTAGTTCATTGTGAAATAAATTAGTGATCAACCATGCAGTATTAACACTTTTGGTACAAAAACGACTTACTGCGTTTTATTTTATATTCCTCAATATTTTTTTTGGGTGTGGAATACAGATTTTTTGTGGTAATATCGATATTTACTGCGTTTAACTTGGTAAAGTGACGGATCGTGGTAGACGTAACTGCTATTACTGTATTTTAGTTGGTATTGTAATATATTTAGACATGCAAAATTAAGTAACTGCTTTCTTAAATTTGATTTTTTAACCGTTTAGAGCATCCTAACGAATACCTGATTAGATCTACATGTTCCTTATAACGTGTACATTAAGGTTCAATATTCAACAAAAAAATGACAAAAAGCCTGTTACTGCGTTTTAGGGCCTGCACGGCAGTATTGTACCTGCATAATTTTTACAAACAGACATTATTGGCTGGTTTTAAATACTCAAATACTCATTTACAAACAACAACCGTACCTATTAGATTATAAAATACGTTCTATTTTTAGTTTATTAATAAAAAAAAATGAGTGGGTATTATATTATTGTCTACCAAGTCATCATGTAGAATGCCAAGTACATACTTCCTTGGAAGTTTTATTAAAGTTCTCTTTCTGGGTATACATTTATCTCAAATTCTTTCATTGCCAGGCAACCATCAAGTATGTAATAAGCTTTCGTGTATAAATTCGAGGTGAAATAAAATTCCGTGAACAGGATTTGGAACAAATTAAAATCAAAACGTTTTCCACAACGCAGTCTCGTCTCACAAAACTAAGATAAACTTTTACAATAAAACGTTCAGCATTTTTAATTTCCGTCTCAAGTTTTGCGACGCTTTACGAGATTTAAATGAAATCTGGTAACAACTTCTAACATTTAATTAGTGGCGCCAAGAGCTCAGGAAATGAAACATCGCACTGGAGCAACACCTCCGTGCGTGCATGAGTACTTCACAAATACATTTCAAAGTGTCTACACCGCGCCTCAACAGATTTTCTTTATTAAATTCGGCTGACGCGAAAAAAGAAAATCCTTTTCTCAGACGTTTGTAAGTCCAAAAACTGCGACGTGAAAAATAAAATAGCACTTTAGATTCACAAAAGAAAAACTTTAAACAAAACGGGCGCTTTCTCTATGCAAACGACGCGGCGTCCGCGGGCGAAAGTTTCCGAGTGTTGCCGAGTTGCCGCGGACTGAGTTGACGAAGTTGCCGTCAAGCCGCAAAGACAAGACACACACCCCATACTTGATAACAACTCTGATTTTTCATAATGCACCTCACGTTTGAAGCGTCCTCCCGAGCGACGAGATACAGTTTGCAATATTCTCGCTCAGCTTACACCGTCGTGTTGTTAGTGTTTACTTACATAACTTTGTACATACTACAAAGCTCTTCTATTCAGTGTAAAATCAATACATTATGAATGTAAATGCAGCTTAGCAAAATGTGTTTACGTCCTAGACTTTCTCATCTGAACGCATCGTGTGAGTTATTCCTCGAGGCGGGCGCGACGTAGGATCCACTTATCATTTTCGATTCCGAAACATAGAAGTGAGCTGACAACACGTCAAACTTGACCGGACAATTTTTTACAATTTGTTTGCCCCCTGTGGATTCGTGTCCTCGTGACCTATTTGTTTATGTATCAAACAAAAATACAACAAAGAAGTTATTGCTTCTTTTGACAAACAATGGGTACGGTTAGCCGAAGCAATATCTGACCAGCACTAAAAGAAAAATGGCAATTCTGAGTAGCATAGGCTGAGACAGCTGTCAAAATGCTTCACTCTCATCTGAACTCAGCATGGTTTCAGCCGATAATTTTGCCAGCATAGGCTGAATGCTGTTCAGCATTTTCGATTTCTGTTCAGATTTTGTATCGGCTAACCGTACCCAATGTACCAAAACATATTAAGGGTATTTTTAGTCCGATCTGTTGTAATTAAAAGTTTTATTTTATTTTATTATTCTGTATAAAAATCGCTTCGGCTTCGTATGGAACCAGAGTTTCGGAACTGGTTCCATGCGAGACTTTTCTTTTCCTTGTATGGAACTGGTTCCCATCAAGGAATTATCACATTCCATAAGCCGTGATCGGAACTGGAGTAAAAACACAGCCATGTCTAAAACAGACTAACGAAATTAATATAACAGTGAAACCTGTACAGAAACGCGTGCCGTGTCACGGAGGCTGTCTCGGAATGGGGTGAAGCCAGGTGTTTCTTTACTCTTTTTTGCGCAAAGAAGAGGCAATTCCACTCGTCTCCAACTTTTCGAGGTGGGGCCGTACGTACCAATTATAACAGACCATCTTGATCTTCTTGGTATCATGATAACATGGATAACATGGAACTGTAACTTGCCTTTGGACCAAAGATGGTCGTCTTTGGTCCAAAGGCAAAGGCTCAGTTACAGTTCCATAGAAGTAAATTAAAAGCCTCGATGGGAACCAGTTCCATACGAGTATATAAAAATCCTTGATGGGAACCAGTTCCATACAAGGAAAAGAAAAGTCTCGTATGGAACCAGTTCCGAAACTCTGGTTCCATACGAGGCCGAAGCGATAAAAATAATCATAACAGTCAAAATGTTATTTTGTTGGCGGTCCATTATGATATGAAATTATGAACGAATAGAATAGTTAAGAGCACACCACACGTTTTATCCAAAATAACATTTCGAAAATACAAAAGCTGTATCTACCGCATTATAATCTGATCGCTCATCTATTGTAGCAAATGATAATTACATTGTTTCATTCGTGAAATTGGCTAACCAATGTATTGGAAAATAACAAGGTTGGTTTACACACGTTTATTTAGTTAATTAATCATTTATGATTATTACACAAATCATCATTAACTGTATTTATTCTCGTAAATAAAATGTAAAAGTAATTGAAAATTTTTGTTGATTAAGTATTGTTGGTCTAGTGGTTAGTGACCCTGACCGCTATGCCGGAGGTCGTGGGTTCGATTCCCACCCAGGACAAATGTTTGTGTGATGAGCACGATCATTTGTTCTGTGTCTGGGTGTAATTTATCTATAATATGTATGTATTTAGAAATATATAAATATGTATATCAGTTGTCTAGTACCCATAACACAAGCTCTGCTTAGCTTGGGACTAGATGGCGTTGTGTGATAGTCGTGGAATATATTATTATTATTATTATATATTATATATATAGAACATAAATGGTATTAATAAAAAAAAAAACTCTCTCAACTGGAATGCAAAAACAATCGAGACTAATAAGATCAAAGTAGACCGCAGATTTTTTTCTGATTCTAATATCAAAGACGTCATTATCTGAATGTCACAGTGAAGACAATCCTGAAAATACATCTACCTCCAAAACTCAGAACGAGGTTTTTTTTAATCATCAAATGGGTCCTCCCGCAATGGAGGAGCGGAAGGGACTGTGAGACTTGACTGACTAAAAATCACTCTGTACCTTCAGTTGCCATTTGCGTTCCATGACCACGGTAACCGCGGTAACATGCCCATGACTCAGCCGTGGTCAAAAAGGGTTGCCATCTACAAATAACTTATATTGTGACTGGCCTTAAACAATAAATTGACAATAATAACAACGTTTCGAATTTAGAACGGAAAACAAAAGCCGTTCATCAATTTTCAATTGAAGCATAGAACTCATCAAACAAATGCCCACTAGAAGCAAAATGTATGGAAGTTTGGATTGGGCTTGTTGTTAGCGCTGACTCAAGTATTAAAGTTTGCCCCTTTTACTAGGGTTACCACCCGTCCGGATTTGTCCGGACATGTTCGAAATATATGCTCAGTTTTTCGGAGTGAAGGAGATTATAAAATTCCCGATTTTCAATAATTTTATTTAAAAAAATGGTCTGAAAATGTAAGCAATAAAATATTAATGTTTCGTTGTTTATCCTGTATGTTTTATGACACTCGTTCAATTGTTGTAAACTTTGTTGGATTCCTCTGTGTATCGTCTCCGAAGATTTCTGACCTAAAATGTCTGTATATTTATGTACAGCTACTAATTTATATTTTAAGCACTTGATAAAGTTCTACAACAAAGGCCTAATCTATTTTTAAAACGTTATAAAAAACACAGTGTAAAACTAAAGTGCGTAAAGGAACGAAAAGTTTGGAACTTTCTACAAATGGCTGGAATTTCTGAACGAAAACTTATTTTTAAATCTGAGAACCCTATTTGTAATGGCCGAAGCACTAATGGTAATATCGTTTTATGATTGTTTTTATAGTTAGCTAGCTTTTAGGGACAGTTTCAGTAGTTCAGCCCAATGTTTTTACGTGTAACTTTAGAGGCTTGATCAAATTGTTTGACAAATGCGAGGTTATGACAAAAAGGAGATTGGTTTTGGTCTACCCATAGATATATCTGCATGTTCTTTAAAATTAAAATAATCATAACTACTGAAAAAAATGTCAAAGTTTTTGACTTGTAATTTAATGAAGTCGCAAAAACGAAGGAAATTCTTCAAGGGTTAACAGAAAGTTTTACTTTGGTCTGTTAAGGTTAGAATTTTCACTTTGTAAAGAACCTTGAGTTGTGAAAAACTAATCAGCGCTTTCATTTAAGGTGAAGGCCGAGCGATATTATGCAGTTGAATCAAAAACTGCCCGGATGCCACACATTGCCACACATTCGGCTTGGCAACTGCCGACTTATGCCGGTCGGCTTTTTCGTTTTACGAATGCTACCGAACCGACAATGCGACCCTTGTAGTGTATACTGGCCAACCCTGACGTGGTCGTGGTCGTACTTAATACATACTTTAGTTTGGCACCGTTGTAATAGTGTTTAATTTTCTGACTTTATTGTCTCTTGTGTTACGAGTACCTTGTCCCCTTACATCTACTTACTTCACTAAAAACATTAAGCAAAGACTTCTTACCTTGAAAATAGATGAATCAGAAATCTATATTTGTACCAAATCTATCGATCCCTTGCCGTATTTACCGATCAATCTAATAACTCATTTTGATATCGAAAAGTTTAAGTCAACACTATCTTAATTGATATCTATTATTATGTATACATACTCGTATAATATAAGTTGAGAGGCATATTTCAAGCGGATTGACCCCAAAGTTTCATGGCACTCCCGGACTCAATGGATCAATGCCAGGTCAGGACTATGCCGTATTTTGGAATATGGCAATACTTATTATTGAAAGTATTTGTTGATACATGCTCTCCCCTCTAGCCTTGGTAATTTATCAATGGTCTACGAAGTTCTTTTTTGACCTAAAAAGTATATTCAGAAAACTAATATCTATTTGACTGCTCCGGCTGACGGCCCAGAGGTCGCAAGGCTGAGCAGGATGTCTCCATTTCATTTCCCCAATCGAACATTTTTTTTTGGGTTTATCTATCAAGAGTCCGTTTGATGGTAGATACTAAATAGGTTCGCCGCATATTCCTAGTTTTTACATTGTCCCAGAGTTTTTACATTGTAAACTGTTCATTTGTGTGCCATATCAATACGGTTTCTCATATTATTTTCCCAATATATCTCCGAAACCTCCTGTAGGAGTTTTACAAGTAATAAAAATTTTGTAAATATTTTTTTTAGAAATAACATCTTCCGTAAGGGCCATTGTCGCCCACAATGTATAATTGCGACTTTCTTCCAACGGTAGCGATCTTCTCTCACTTAAAATCTCTAG
Organism: Agrotis clavis; assembly: GCA_954870645.1. Lineage (NCBI taxonomy): Eukaryota > Metazoa > Arthropoda > Insecta > Lepidoptera > Noctuidae > Agrotis > Agrotis clavis. Next base: position 16,632,409 of record OX940920.1, read on the forward strand.
GGTCTTGCGATCTTGTTAAAAGTCAGTGACGTAGTAATCAGGTCAATTTATTCTTCTCAGTTTTAAGACTCGAGTGCACCACAAATCACTGAATACTTTTGACCTAACTGGAAGTTCGAACTTTGCTTTGCTTGTGCCGTAAGTTCTAGCTATAATTATCCCCCACAAGATATTCTAGTTAAGATACAAACTCGATACTTGTTGAAATTAGTTGAAGTTTAAAGGACTTCACCTTGTTATGGAGCTAATTAATTGGAGAACCTTTATCGTTAATATTGCATAGGTTAATTAGTAACGCATGTCTTGAGCACTTGCTCAAACTTCGACAAACTGCAGTCAGCGGTTACGAAAATGGTTTTCATCAAAAAAGAGCTAAAATATAGGATAGTTTTCGATATCTCTATAATGGAAACGGATTTTCCTCTATTGTCTTACTCAAAAGAGTCCTGTGTTTTTTATATGAAATTTATTTATTACTAGACTACTTGACCCCGCAAACGTTGTTTTGCCATAAAAAAAAAAAGGTTGCACTCCAGGAGTGCCGGTAGAAGTGAAAACTTTTTTGTTACTATGTTTTATTTTAAAACTGGAGTAGTACAGATATGAAATTAACTAATTTGAATGACGTCTTACTCATTTTCGATCAGGGTCACGTGACCCTGACGCGAGTTTTAAATTTTTTACCCATTACAGAAAAAGTGTACAACGCCGCTAAAGAAGTTTTCACTTCAAAAAAATGATAGTAGCCGATTCTCAGACCTACTGAATACGCATATAAAATTTGGTAAAAATCGGTAGAGCCGTTTCGGAGGAGTACGGTAACTAACATTGTGACACGGAAATTTTATATATAAGATTAAAAAGGTAATTATTCTGTCATGGAGATAAAAATAAATTGATCGTGAGAAGAGTAGGTAATCTAATTAACTGTTTTTGTAATTCCATTGTTCTGTTTCTTAAAGATAAATAAATTAATAAATTAGATTTATTAATAAATTATCTGAACTACGCAGTTTCTCTGATGAGACGATTGATACAACAGAAGTTAGCGAAAAAAGTTTTTAAGTCACAAAGATAATTATGAAATTTGCTTTTCAAATGTCTCAAAGCTTATCAAACCTTTAAACTAAAAACCACAAACCAATAGAGAAAGAACCATTTAATAAAACGTGTATTTCTGAAAACTCAAATGCTAATTTCATTTAAAAATCGGAATTAAATTCTAAATAGAGCGAAATCGGAAACGCATCAGCGAAGCGAAGGATCTCTTGCCGTTTTTCCGCGAAAGCGATTTAATAAAGCCCCGTACTGTTAGTTATAACATGATTTATATGGCAAAATGAAACGCCTGGCACATGTGTTCAGTCATACGGGCTTTAATAAACTTCAGAGCTAAACGAATAGCATCGTGTAATTGCTTGCAACGAATTAATACGAACACTTATTTAAACTACATTTTTTTACATTTAAATTAAATGGATAAAAGCCATTTGTGCAGTTTTGTTAAATTGGAAATCAGCGGGTGTGAAATCCGGGTTAATAAAATGTCAGTACAATTTCTTTTCATACATTATGAAGTCGTATTCGCAAAAATGTTTATTTATTTGTAATTCTTATATGGTATTTAAAATTAACACTAAAGAGTAATTATTGTAGACTGGTAGATAATGCCCAAGGCATTAAGTCCGACTTTGTACATGTTTTTTGTAACTTGTGCATAAAGTTTAAATAAATACATAAATAATTTTATGGACGATGGCCTGATAAAGTACGAGTATATTCAATTTATTTACGCCTTTTTTCCTTTTTAAACTCAATATTTGTTTGACTTGCTATTTTTATATCTTCCAACTTAAACAAAACAGCGCTTGTTCGATATTTATGCTATTAAATGCTATTTTCTTCCTTTTTATCTAAAAAAAACACAGTGTGGTGGCATTGACCAGGATATCTTCAAGGTCAATCATTGTGATTTCCTCACATCGCTATTTGGTGACCGCATGCTCCGACAATTTAATAATCGGCAACATTTTGAAGCAAATAGGAAGAACACAATATACTGCAAATCGAAGAGATTAAAAGGAATACGTATTAATAATTATTTGAATTGGGAAATAACACGTATGTTCTTTTTCTACTTTTTCTATCGATTGGACATCTTGACAGCCGTTCTCGCTTTTGAAGACTCTCTTTTCTGGTGGTCGTCACTTTTGATTCGGGTTTTCAGGTTTTGCAGTGGATTGGGAACAATGTAGCGGACTTGTTCCATAAAAAGGTCCCAGAAGATTTAAAGCCTAAGTTAACTGAGTAAAACAAAACATAAAGCAGTAATAAAAATGTCTGTTATCTCTAACAATACTTCTTTTAGCCACAAATGTGTCCATGTTTAACATTCAGCCGTCATACTTAAGCAGCACATATAAAATTAGCGAAAATAAAGTCGTGAGGTCGCAAGTGCGGTGAACCTAAAAGTGCTAGAATGTGTAATGTAACATGTGTTACATTACATCTGACATAACGCGGGGGCATGAAAGCCAACGCTTATCACTTGTACGCGACCAGGGTATCCAAGTTGCTAGTTGAAGAAGGCTTTTACGAAAAATAAGCCGTTTTATGATAAGCTTCGTAGTTTTGTGGGTGCCGTCGAAATTTATTTAAATGAGGACGTGATGAATTAGCCTTATCCTGTCTTTATATCTGACGACGAAGACGGTGTAATTCTGAAATGCTAAAACAGAATAAATGACTACGCCAGTATACGTTTAAAAATAACTTCATCACTTAACAATGATGATCATAGCAAAGTTTCAAACATAATATTTATTCCAAAATTCTAATTCAATTCCAAAATACCAAATTCCAAAACTCTGATCTACTTCTTGACTTAAATAAACTTAATTTTTTCGATCAAAAAAGAACAGGAACCTTTGTCTACTGCGATATAGTTGAAAATTATTAAAACAAATAAACGAATTGGCGTAGTTGATGTGCTGGCCTATGTTACCTTTTATAAAACAGAGTATTTTTTTTTAACCAAGCAGATATCATATAAAAATATGGAAACTATATCTAACAAAGATCTAACCCACAACCGCAGTCAAGACAAAGGGCGGAAAACAACTTGATACATAGTTCAGAAACTATGTGCATTTAATAATTCACCAGAGATAACTCCTCTAATCTCATATTATTCGTGTCTTATCCTACACTTAAGGAACTTGGGCGTAATAAAGATCCTGAACTGAATTGCTCCTAACGTCTCCCTGTCGCCTCTGTGCGTTATCACTAGTCCGCGCCGGAGTTGTATTTTACCATTACAGAGTTGTATTTACCCACAGAGTTGTATTTACCCTTGTTACCCTAGCTGTGTTATTCATGAACGCGGTTTGAATAAAGATGAACGATTCACGTCGAACTACTTTCGAACCTTTAAGCGCGGTATCAACTTTGAAATCAGTTGCGAATGTACGAGTTCGCTCCGTTAAAGAAGACATGAGATACACGAGTTGTTTGTGTACTAATTACTTAGTCATCCTGCTTCTATTTATGTGTAATGACGTCGGTATTCATTTTCACGACTAACTTTTGGGTTGATATCGACCCAAAACTGGAAGCTGAATAGACCACTGATATAAAATATCAGATAGGAATAACATCTAGAACATTCCATTTCAGTTTCAAAGAATGTTCGTTTACAAGATCGTGTTATAATGAAGCAGGCGGTACAACCTACATTTTCTCATTCAGTAAATAATATTTATTATCTGATACAATAAATCCACTCATTGTATCCTCTGATAAAACACCTCTATTATCCCGAGCTGTGCGTGAGCAATGAAATGACTCTTCAGGGCGTGCTAAGCGAAAAATTATTGCCCCAAAGTATTTTAAGGAAAAAAGAAAACAAAACCCTTTTGAGAGGTTTTCTTATTCTTTCTTTTATCGATAATTTTCTTTAAGTTTCGGTCTCAAATCTCTAATGAAGTGGAAAATTTATGGGCGCCATCGCGCTTAAGAACTTGTCTAAAAGCCGTCATTTCACTGGCACGTACACAGACCGTGACAAAACTGACACTTTGCTTAAATATCTCACTCTACAGTGTACATAGCATACTAATAATGCATAAAATGTTGACTTTTAAATTGTTAAATATAACTATTCTGAGAGAAAACATCGTAGAAAAAAACTTTCAATTTCATTAACTTGTGTATCTATCATCACATTTTCAATTTCCATTTCGTTGAAATCGTTTGTCGCGCGTGGTTGTGACACAGTTAAACCTAGCTTTTTTCCTGAGGATTGAGTTGTATCTCAGCGGTAGGAACATTACAAATGTCGACGTAGGCACCCAGTAATATTCACGAGGCCTCGAATAAAGATGAAGCTATTAAAGTGGGAGAAAAGCCGACAGGCGACGCAACGCACTCAGTGTTGACTTTGAGATGCGGAAAATGAAAAGGAAAAGCGCCTTGTTTTGCGTGTAAATACGATTCGTTAGTCGATTCTTTTATGTAAATATTATTGTACGCTTTTTTTAGTTCTCTACGCTCTGATATCTGTTTATGTACTCGTGGGTATAGAATTTGCATTCCTTAAACGAAAATTGTATTTACATAGGTATGGGGTTGAAGTGAAAACCGAACCGAAACTTTGATATGCCTGGATATGCGTTTTTTTTAAATTATATTATGTTGTAAAATGTTCAGTCAATAAAAGGGTTAGGTAGGTATGCCAACAGCAAGTTTTAAACGGTTTTCCGGATTTGTGTTATAAGTTTCAATATGTCTGCCGAAACTCTTTTGCTGTATGCTTCACGCATGTTGCATACATACCTACAGCTTTAGAAGATTTTTTTTTTCAGAACTTTTTGTCTGCATAACTTTTATGGAGTGATAAAATCATGAAACCAGTTCTGCCGCCCTGAATGGGGCTGAGTAATATCCACCCTGTTCCTTCAATTTTATTTTTCTTTACGTCCCAGAATTCCTGTCTGCATATTTAACTCTATTGTTGACTGCACATAAAAAACATTTTCCAATACTATTGCATTATATCCAGAAAAAACAATATTAATCGTGTCTATTTAACCGTAACCATAGCGCCAACTTCACTATTCAAACTTACAGAAATCATAGAACGGTTTCCCAACTGAGATTTGCGGAAGTCGAAACTATGCGCCTACTGGTCCAGTAATGTTGAAACAAGTGAAACTTACCGTCTGTTTACGGTCCACGGTCCACGATCCACGGTCCACGGTCTTGGCAAGTATCTTAGTGGGCGACCGTAACGTGCACGCGGCGCACACTCAAACTTCGCCAACACTCATTTATCATAGGAGATGAGAGGCATAAGTAGCTGTAAAAGTGTTGCCCGAGCGCCCAGTTAAAGTCCACCATACTGTTTTTTTTTTCATAAACGAGGATTGATGTGTCAGGTGCTACTATATTTTGATACTTTTATCCTGCTGACGAGTTTGTGGTCGTCAAAGGAAATCGAACTATACGGGGAAAGCTTTTAGCTACTTTTGTAGTCTAGCAAAAGTGCACGTTTTTGTTTTTTTGTTTGTAGTTTTTTCCGCTAACATTTGTAAAATTATTGGTGACAGCTGTTATGTCGCTTAGAGGGTAAATTCGTTCATTGATGACATCGGTCTTTAAGTTTTGGCTCGCAACAATATAAGCTCGCCTCTTTAAGCCACTCCAACTTATGCATAGGCATATTAGACCAAATAATAGTTATGCTAACATTTTCATTAGACCAAAACTTTATGATACTTACCACATTATCAAAACGCTAATAAAAGTTATGCGAAACTTGTATGCCATATCATATTATGTCTTCAAATTTTATGCCAAACGGGGGCTTCCCGCTAGCCTCACATTTTATACAAACTACGTAATACGCTAGGCCAGCTCGATGTTCAAGTGTTACCACAAACCTTGCTTTGACTGTACCTAAGTTATTACTAATATCAGTAGTAATCTAATCATAATATTTATTTTCTGAAGAAAACGAAAGCCCACAAAAATGTCTATTGATAGTATTTTTTCAGAAACTGATTCAATTCGACGAAAAAAAAACGAACAAAACGATATTATGTTTCATTATGTCTGAGTAGACATTGTGAACCTAGACAAAACTTACCTACGCCACAGAATATATAATAGTAGGTACCCTACGCATTTACGCGGTCAGTTATTTTAGAAAATTATCTTTTAGGCCGAGGCTCCACTTGGCAGCGATTTATCGATGCGATTGGAAGAGCGAATCGAGATAAACATGGTATGGCTGCATGAAAATCCGGCGAATTTTCACTGCACAATGCGATCAACAAATCATCCATCGCGGTTTACTGTACGCATATTTTGTGGCACTACTGAATTAGTCGTGCAAGTGCGAATTTTTCTTCTTAAATAGCTTCATTGTCGCTGATATGTTGATGTTGTCGATACAGTGATTACAATAAAGTTGTTCCTATCACATAAGAAACTCAAAAATGCTGTAATTTTAAATGTACGGTCTAGCCAATGCGTCAGCAATCATTTTTAATTTCATTGCTCATGTGTCACAGTTCGCGTCGTGTCCTAATGTAGCCTCAGCCTTACCATACACTTTCGTTTGATTTTAAATAAATTATTTGATTTATCTATCTTTCACTGGTTCTTATTCTATAAGCTCAATAACTGCCTCTGTAAATCCTATCATAATAATTGGCATGAAAATTCAACGTATTAAATAAAGTAAGTCACTCAGTATTTGTTTATTAGAAGAAAAGCCCCTATAGTATTTGTAGCGATCCCCAATTACGATATTTACATTTATTGCGTATTGATCCTGTCATTAAAATGATTGCCCATTTCCGTATCTACTTCAGAATTCTTAAATGAATATGTAAAATAATATTTACATTTTTATTGATAGGTATTTTATTTATTTTTGGGACGTTACTAATTCTATGTATCTTTTGTTGTTGTTGATTACATTCATTAATTATGTAAACCGAGTGTGCGTTCATAATCAGAATTGACTAAAGCTTTATTTTGCTACAAAATAATTACGTGAAATCTGGTTTGGGCACCATGATAATCCCAGTACAATAAAATTTCGGGCACTATGCATAATTATTATGCCCTTCAAGTATTAGATATTATGTTTTTACAAGTCGACGGGCCGTCCCGTACAGTCTGCCTGTATTTCATGAATAACTAAACAAATGATAACAGTTTTTTAAGTCGTCATCCGCGTTTCATTGCAGCACCCGTTTTTATACAGCCGGTAACTAGTGATGGGTTTTTGCCCGGGAATTTTCCCGAGTTGGGAAAATTCCCGATACTTTCCCATTTCTTCCCGGGAATATTCCCAAACGACGGGAAAATATCTTTTCGTATAAAATTATGCAATTTTATTTATTTTTTAAAAAGTTTTGCATTTGTGTGAGTCTGTGCATGCATGTGAGTGGTTTTTTTTTCAAAAATCATCAATTTTTTTTCAAAAAACCTTTTTTTTTCCAAGCATTTTTCTTTTGGCCTATTAATATGGCCAATAAAATAAGTTATTTGTAAGTATTTCGATGAATTGCCAATTCAAAGTCTGCAAAATGTGATGGAAACATTGGAATCAGCTGTGAACGCTACACACGGGTGAACGAACTCAAGCAGAAATCAAATTCATTAATACGGTCAAAAATAAATGCTTGAAAAGGCGCGTGTGGAACACAACGCGCCGTTGACCCGGACATGGTCCATGGTCAGACAGCGAGTCGCCCATTACTCGCCACCCGCATGCCCGCGCCTACGGTGGCTGGAGATCCGTCTGCCGAATTCCGGCGCCGTGGGCGTCTACCACTGCGGCTGGGGTGGATGGACGCTGACGCTGTCCTCTCCCTCACTCGGCCCATGCATGACTGCTTCGCATAAGGAGTCCACCGCATCCCACACCGTCTCGCCCCGAAGCATGGCTTCGACCAAAGCTGGGCGCGAGAGGTCTCTGCCTATTGCCGTGAGGACACGGCGGTGCTCTGCTCAAGCGCGGCAGTCTTGCACCGTATGCTCCACCGTGTCCTTCGCGCGGTCCTCGCAGTGGTGTCACCCAGGCGTTTCCTGCTTCCCCATCCGACACATGTACCTCATGAAACTTTCGTGTCCGGTGAGGATCTGCATCATGCGGTAGGTTAGGACGCCGAGCCACCTATCCAGCCCCTCCTTTAAGAGAGGGTGTTACCGCCGCGATTATAGCGTACCCGGACCTCTGTTACGACCGTCGCTCCCTCCATACTGCCCTGAGATCGCGACGCCCAAGTAACACAAACGTGTCTAGAAACGTACTACTAGATAGCTTATAGAATTAAATTGAATTGTCTACCATAAGAATAAAATATCTATAAGCAATCTTCTAGAACGCTTATAGACAGAGTTTAGTAAAAGTGGGCACATTCTTGTACCCTCTCTTAAGAATGAGTTAAGAAAACATGACTAGATAGAGTTCAGATCAAATTGACTTAAGAGATGTTTCTAGTGTCTCTCTAAACCGTTTATAGACCGCACGTTTATCTAGTAGCGTACTAGTAGATAGTTTATAGATAGAGTTAAGACCTTTAAAGGAATCATTGCTCGTCAAGTTTTAAAACCAAATGATCTTAAGACTAACAACTTTAAGTAACATTTTACTAGTGACGCATAATGGCGTGGAACTTACAAGAGTTATTTTACTTAATAATATTTGCATCATGGCGTAACAAATTTATTACTTTTTATTAATTTGTGTTTTAATAATGGGTAAATAAGCAAATCAATATGCGATTGAAATTCTATCGTTGAATATTATGTAAAACTCTTGTAAAATAAGAGCGCCCGCTGTAAATGTAAGATTTAACATTATTTTTTCAAAATATGAATATTATTTGGTATAAGCAAATTTTCGAATTTACAGTTTAATGCTTAAAATACTCATTTTATTTAAAATGTAGTAATTTAAAACATATCAAATGTCTAATTAGACATAATTTAATGATAAAAACATTAAAATACGTAACAAAAATTATTTGAAGCAAAAAATAGGCAATAAAAATGGCGTCCAGATAAAATTTACTAGAAAACCGATTTCTATAGAACAAACAGTCTAGAGATTTTTTTTGTAGTATGGCTCTAGAATAATTTTACTTACTACATACTAAACTATCTAGTGAGAGAATAAACAGATTTAAGAGTGGTTTAAAATTATCTAGTAACTGTCACTCTGTATTCCTTTTTATCTTGTCACAGTATTTCTAGACGCTCTTCAGTGAATAGGTAATTTCATGTGTTGTGAACGTAAGACCATTTTATGCAGTAACAAACCAATATAATTAATCAATACAAGAGGGTACCCGAGTAAAAAGTATTTCTGATTTATTTAAGTATAAACAATGTGAGAAATAATAATTATAATTGTAATTACATTAATACCCTTTCATTTGATACCCACATCATTGGGGTGGATTTCAAACAGCCAGTCCGCCATCTTGAATTTAAGTCACCTGACTATTTTTTTCGTATTCCTGACAGCAAACCTTTTCATTTGATACGCATATCATGGGGGTGGATTTTAAATAGCCTGTGCGCCATATTGGATTTAAGTCACGTGACAATTTTTTTCGTATTCTTGACAGCAAACCCTTTCATTTGATACCCACAACATTGGGGTGGATTTCAAACAGCCAGTCTGCCATCTTGAATTTAAGTCACGTGACTATTTTTTCTATTTCTGACAGCAAATCCTTTCATTTGATACCCATATCATTTGGGTGCATTTCAAATAGCCTGTCCGCCATCTTGGACGTCTGCCATCTTGGATTTAAGTCACGTGACAATTTTTTTCGTATTCCTGACAGCAAACCTTTTCATTTGATACCTATATCATGGGGGTGCATTCCAAATAGCCTGTCCGCCATCTTGGACGTCCGCCATATTGGATTTAAGACACGTGACTATTTTTTTCGTATTCCTGACAGCAAACCTTTTTATTTGATACCCATACCCATATCATAGGGGTGAATTTCAAACAGCCTGTCCGCCATCTTGGATTTAAGTCACGTCACCATTTTTTTCGTATCCCTGACAGCAAACCCTTTCATTTGATACCCATATTATGGGGGTGTATTTTAAATAGCCTGTCCGCCATATTGGATTTAAGTCATGTGATTTTTTTTTCGTACTCTTGACTTTTACCTTTTCATTTTTGATACCCATATATCATCAACAATTTTCTACGTTTTGGAGGAAGTTACTAGGAAGTTTCGATTCTTTTTCGGTCGTCTCTTCTTCATTTTTCTTACTTTTTAAATACTTGCGGATTTTTCGACGAAAACCACCAGATCTTTTAATTTGTTTCATCTTCTCCATTGCATAAACTCATCCAATTTAAATTTCTAGTGCAAATGCACTTAACTAAGCCACTTTTAAGGATAAAAACTCTAAAAACACGACTTCTCTATCAGTTTTCTAGACAAACTTAAAAATATCTAGTAAAGTATTTTATCTAGACTGAAGTATCTATAGAAAAAAAAGATAAGAGTACCATTAGCTAAAATGGAATATCTGTAGAAAGTTTTGTCTTCAAATATATCGTTTTATCTATAAAACTACTTCAAAATACGTACCTTTAGGCTTTTTTAACTATTTGTAGAGTATTTTATCTAGAAACATTCGTTATAACTATAAACGTACTTAAAATAAGTGTTCTATAGAACAAATGCTCTTAAAATAATAAAGCTTTAGATAAAAAACTCTATAAGATTAAATGTTCTTTATCAAACCCATCTTCAGAAAGCCCGTATCTAAAGATTAACCCTGAATAGACAGTCTATAGACAGATTGGTTTTAAAACATCCAGACTGTGTTACTTGGGCGGAGCTCTTCCCGCAGCGCGTTCATATCGCAGTGTCAAATTGCCACTTTCAAGAATTTTTTTTTTTTTTTTTACGTGGCAAAATCATCAAATGAGTCCTCCAACCCCGGGCAGGGCGGGAGGGACTGTCAGACTTCTACTGACTAAAATCCACGGTGTCCTTCAGTAGCCTGTTATGTTCCGGGGTCACGGTAAGGAAATAATCCCGCGACCCCGGCAGGCTTTGGCCCTCTGAGAGGGGGGCCCCGTCATTATTATGACGCTCTTTGAGGCGCGCGTGGGACACAACGCGCCGTCGACCCGGGCATGGTCCATGGTCGGGCAGCGAGTTGCCCTTTACTCGCTGCCCGCATGCCCGCGCCTACGGTGGCCGGAGATCGTCTTGCGACGTCCGTCGCCGTGGGCGTGCACCACCGCGGGTGGGGCGGAGGGAGGACACTTTCCTCTCTCGCGCGCGGCCCGCCTCCTCCTTCGCGAGCATTACTGCTTCGCAGAAGGAGGCGACCGCCTCCCACTCCGTCTCGCCCCGCAGCATGGCCGCAACCAATGCCGGGCGCGAGAGGTCTCCGCCTATCGCAGCCGTGAGGACACGTCGGTGCTCCGCCCAAGCTGGGCAGTCCTGCACCGTATGCTCCACCGTGTCCTCCGGGCGATCTTCGCAGTGGTGACACCCAGGCGTTTCCTCCTTCCGCATTAGACACAGGTACCTCCCGAAGCATCCGTGCCCGGTGAGGACCTGCGTCAGGCGGAAAGTAAGGACGCCATGACTTCTCTCCAGCCACTCCTCAAAGAGGGTTCTTACCGCCGCAATTGCGGCGTGCCCGGCCGTCGGTCGCGACAGTCGTCCCCTCCATACTGCCCTGAGATCGCGCCGGAGCTCCTCGCGCCGCGCCTCGACTTCTCGAGGCAACTTTCAAGAACTTGGTCGAGCACATACCTGTAGTACGGCACTTCTGATTCCACAAGGTTGTATTTTAGAGCAAGTTGATGGATTATTCTGGCTACAGGGTTGTGTCTATGCAAATATTCTCCGTTAGCGAGACGAGAACACCCGGAGAAAATGTGATAGATTGATTCGCCTGGACACGGTGGCATGCCCGACATATGTCAGCCCTGCTATCCTTCACAATAAATCTCCGGTAGTTATATGTCATCATAACTTCATCCATTATTGCTCTGACAAAACCTTTGGTTTCTCCAAAGGAGTCTCCGGATCGTAGCCAGGCTACCGACGCAGATATGTCTACATCTGCATCAGGCCTATGTACGGCCCGGAAAAAACGTCCGTGAAGCTCCTTGTTCTGTCATATTTTCATACGACCATTAGTGTCAAGCACTACAGGGTTGCGCCAGTTCTCTTTAGCCCAGGAGAGTGGGATAAGGCCCTTGTCCACCGCTACTACATTTCGATGCATTCCCACGTCGGCTTTTAGGAAATATTCACTGAGATTGCATTATCTCACGATTGTGGAAAGTCTTGACGTTTAGAAAATCTCAACCTCGAATATATCAATCTCATAACCGAAGACCGTGAGTGATGCATTCGATATGCAGTAAGCAATGTAGGGACCCTCCTATCGCCTTGGATACGAGGGTCCGGACAATTAAGTTCTGTTTGAGTCCATGAGTAGGTATGTAAAAATAGTACCTACATCAATACTGGCATGACCCAGCCGTTGCAGGCCTTACTATCACCTTATTACCACCTAATACAATAATTATTTACATATTTTTAACATTGTTATTGGTTCAATATTTATTTTCCCGTCGTTTGGGAAAATTCCGGGAATTTATTTTATTTTCCCATATTTTCCCAATCTTTTTTTTCCCTCCCATTTTTTTCTTCCCTCCGGCCCATCACTACCGGTAACTAATTAGGGCTCCCTTGCAATCGCATTTTGTTTTTTTTTAACAAAGCAGTCACGTCTGGCCAGACCGTTTCCTCTAAATTTATTTTTAGCTTTTGTATTCAAAGCACCTAAAATATTTTAATGACTGTTTTAATATTACTCAGGTAACTTATTACTTAATGCAATTGTACGTTTTACTTGGAAACATTAAAGGGAAGGTAAAAAATACGTGTGTAAATAGATTTAACACATGTATTATTTAAGTATGTTGTAACAACAACAGTTGTAAGCATAAGACATTGTTTTCCCAACTCCGGATAACTTCGTATTACAGTTTGTTGGTGTCTCACGCGAGAACTTCAGCGTTGTTTGCGATGAACACGTCAACTAAAATAACATGGTCAACATATTATTTTTCCTATTAATATGTATGACTATTAACCCCCAACCACATTAGCCCCCAGTCGGCGTTTTCCTTGGTCAGACTTAATATTTTCATCTTTATTCAAAGAGGCCTATGAATAAAACAAGGCACACTTGTGGGGACGCCGCCGATTCGCCGACGTCGCAAGATGTTTCTCCTCCGCAACTTTATTCATTTTATTGTTAAACTTAATTAAAATAGACGTAAAGGAAAAACAGGGCACGAATCTGACAAACCACCCGTCGTCGGGTACATAATATCCCTAGAAACGAAAAAATAAACGATGAACTTTGACATGTTCCCATATAAGCTTTTACGTTTTTCGTCTGAACACGACATAAAATTACAACATAAAACGACGCTCAAATAAATAAGGAAATGTCTGAAACGCTTAGGGCGATCGTGTCTTTGACAGCGATCGCTTATCAAACGAACCTATTGTAATTTTGTTTAATAAAGCCCCTAGCAAGCCCCCGGCTAATAAGTCGCGAAATATTAATACTTGATTCAATAATAAACTTCATAGAGAAGAAATAATAGGGGCACTTACAGGCAATGCATTTCAAAATCGGGAGTAGTGATGACAAAGGGCGCGTTGACTTTATTATTAGATCGCATTGTACACGTGTGAGATGCCGGAGGCGTCAATACTCCACCCCAATAAATAAGAAGTGGCTGAGTTGCGAACACAATTTAACTTGAAATAAAATTTTGCTACCCTCGCAATGAATGGGTAGTATATGGTTCGGAAGGGAAGGGCGCCTTTCCTATCTTACGTTATATCGCTTCGGGTACACCTCGTAAGTTTCCGATTCTCTGACTTCTTTGTGTTTTATGTGCCTAATGATATGAGTAAAGTTACGAATGGGATTAAAGTTAAATGGGGTTTGGCTGTTGCCAATCATATTATGTCCGCGTTTTTGCGCATAAAAACCTGACATTATGTAAAATTGTGGAAGTAAATATGTGAGTTCTCTTAGCAAGGTCGACAAAGAAAAAAAATTAAAAACTTTTCTCTGTTTTTTCGTTTATCATAGAGATTACAGTACAGACAGATCTTCATTGCACATTTCTTTTTCAAACTATGACTAGTCAAACACAAGACGACTCTTTTTATCACAACATGAAAAATATCCAAAAACAGCAATTTCAAATTACATTTACAAAGCACCAAAACATTAAATCCGACCGCAAACAACACCCCCACAAAATTAACCCCGACACATTTCACCGCAGGCTTATTCTGTATCGCATAAAAAAATAAAATCGTTTCGAGATCCTATCACGATTGTAGGAGTAATAACGATTCACTATGCGCAAACAGAGAGGATCGTGTGTAAGCTTCATATCAATTTCACGCAAGTTGTTCGAAACGCGTTGAACAAACAACGCTTCTTCGGTACTGTGGGAATCGACAGCAGTGATACTATGCCACGCGCCTCACCTCCGACGTTCTGTGTTTACTTCGTCCACAACATCCCACGTTTCTTGTTTATTCCCTGAATCTCAAGTAATGATTAGGGCGAAACACTTCAGGATAGTGCTGTCCCTTTTTGTTGTTAGTTGTTTCTTCTCAGTTTGCGCACCATTGGAGATTATATTTATGGAGGTGCAAACAAACGGAGCTAACTCTTGAACTCTATGACTAGAATAGAAAATTTGTCAACATCTTTATGCATTTTTACATCTTGGTATTACATATAAGTAGATCTTACAAGTACAGTTAGATAATAATAATATCTACTACAATAAAATAAATATTAAAAAAAAAAAAAACAAAAAACCCGACTGCGTAAAAAAACTAAAAAGAAAGAAACAAGCCTAGTATTTTAGAATTCACTCATTCACACTCACAGTCGGGGCCCATTCAAATTATACCAATCAAATCTTCCCAAGGGGCTCCGACTGTGAGTGTGAATGAGTGAATTCTTAAAATACTGGGCTTGTTTCTTTCTTTTTAGTTTTTTTACGCAGTGGGGTTTTTTGTTTTTTTTAAATATTTATTTTATTTTACTATTTTTAGTTTTTGTTAGCATTTATCAGTCCAAATTAAATTGAAACATAAGTTATATATATTTTGGTAAGCCATTTTTAAAATCCTTTAATTTGATACCCCACTTGATGGAATGTGAGAGATTTGAAAAAAATATTTTTAGTTCGGAACCCTTTGCACGCGAGTTCGACTCGCACTTGGCCAGTTTTATGTACCCAGTGACACTCTCACGTTTGAGACGAATCTAACGACACCTCTCAAGTTAAAATCCATCAAGCCGTTTAGGCTGCAGAGCAACACACAGAAACATACATACATACATACATACATACACTCGAAAAACATAACCCTCCTGGCGCAGTCGGGTAAAAACCATCAATTTTCTTTCAGAAGCCGTACAACGTATAAAGATAATAGGTACTTATCAAATCAGGATTTGGTTTTGTTACTGCAAAACATTATCACCTACATTTTTACGACATGTTACGGAACAACCATAAAATCTTACAGCCACCACGTGACTGTAAGTCAAACAAAATATATTATAGAATGAACTGTTTCCAATGAATTTTTATACGGAATCGATTTCACTTCCATGCATCGCATATCGGTAGCTTGCTTTATTGTATTGTATCTTCCTTCATTTTATAGCCTCCCGCAAGTTCTACATACATTCCGTTGTTCAATTGTAGTTGTAGATATAAATAAAAAGGTAAAACATTGGCGCGAAATTCTGTTTGTTCGGCAACTTTCAAACTTCACGATCATTATTTTTAATGTGGCACTAAGTATTGCATTATTGAGGGCCAGGACTCCATGGTTTTCCCAATAAACTTTAGCACATGTTGCAGAATCAGTACCTATGTAGAAATACAAAAGTATCATCCCACAGAAAAATACCCATAATTTCATTGAATATACATTGTATTATGAGTAAATAACACAGAGAGGTTATTCATCGTCCGGATGGTTAGCGGACAACATGTTTATTTTGAACGCTATGCCTAATGAAGTGAAAGGAAATGATGGATGGCATGAGAACAGCCCGGACAGCGGTATTATACGCAATATTTCTATAGTAAATCTTTATGAACAACAATACAGTGGGTTTTCTGGGGGAAATGCTTTGGGTATGTTGTAAAATTGGAGGCATTTAAGGTCTCTGGGGATTGTTTTTTTTATCTACAGGTGCGCAAAGCCAATTATCAAACGATTACCACGTGCTGGTAAGTAATTGGTCATTTCCTGAAAAAAAAAACAACAACTAAATGCCATCAAAATAATAACAAACTACAATTTAATTTAAGGCCCCAATACAAAAAACTTTCCTTTTAATAAAGTTAAAAATAGATTTATTCTGTTGGGAACACAAAATTATTATGTAAGTGGGCCAAATTTTTGTCGATTCATTGTCCATTCGGTTCGCTTCAGATTTCGAAGTGTAGCGCTGTGCCAAATGCCATTTATTTACGTTGTGTTTTGTTTTTTTTATATCTTGTTAATCCAGCTACATTTGTGGCTGGCAACACTGCGTTTTTTATGCAAGAATCCTTAATAGAGGCGAAGTGAAGTGCCTGACATTTAAAAATGGAACGGATGGAATGCTTCCCGGGTGAAATATGGGGCGTATGTTAATACGAGATGGTGATGTCATCATCCAATTTTCTTTGCGTATATTTTGCTTGAAGTTAGGCCATATTTTTTGATCGTGTTTTAGATTATGAGGATTTTTATTCACTGAGGAAAGCTTTTCGAGTAGAGCTGATAGTTTGAAAAACATTAATGTGGTTCAAGAAATGACTAAATTCCATTAAATATTTTCCGTATTGAAATCCGAATAATGTTAAATTAAATACCAGTGCGCTTGCAATACGCTACAAAATATACAAGTACTATGTTAACAGTTTCCCAAACAATATTACATGTTTCAGTGTTATTAAACAGGAACCTGTAGCGGCTTAAAGTCTCACATTCGTTGTATCGTTGTTGGTTTAATTAACGCTTCCTACAATGTCACCATTAAGTCGGCGTTGTCTGGTCGCGACTGTAACAATGCCAGCAATGAGCCTTTGTTTCCAGGTCCGTTGTTTAGAATCCTCCATGTTACTGCGAATACGGAACGCGAAATGTCCTATTATACTTCAGTGTACACTGCGGCGTAAGTATAACAACATTGAAGGGTGTTGTGCAAACATCTACATGGAAAACGACAATGGAACGAGACCCGACACCGAATCTTCGTTTGTCGTTGAGCGCTAGTATGCCAGTAGAGTTGCTCGACTCAATTTCGCGATGATAATTGGAATCACGCCGATATTCCCGTGTGCCGTTCGCCTTTTGTTATCTGTGAATTATGAGTTTATAGGCAATTATGAGTGAAATAACAAACCCCGGGTATATTAACACTTGCCAAATGACGTTTTGTTGTTTTAGTTCATTGTTATAGAGCTTTTCAGCGAAATTATGGAGTGTTGTAGGTAGTCTGATTAAAATGAATTAATTCCGCACGCAACAGAGCAGATAGGATGGGCCTTTGGCTTTAACAACAAAGGGATTGGTATTTTAAAATAACATTTTTGGGAATTCCTGCATACAAGCATCGAATCTGCACTACTACAAATGAAGTTCCATATGTGTCTTCCATCTTATAGGAAGCTCTCGAATTACTTACTCAACCGCTTTCCTCTCTTCAAACTTTAAAAACAAACAGAAACTATGACAAAGAAGTATCGGTTAATTTACCATCGCGAGTGCAGAAATCAATTGCACAACAGCACTTAAATCTCGAGTGAATTCTTTGGAACGATAGTAGATTACTTAACTGGCTAGTGGACTGGTTTGTAGAGGAAGCACATGTTCATTGTTCATAGATGAGTAAACTTTTGTCCGACGCGAGTGAGCGAGAGAGAAGTGTGAAAGCGATGCTAGGCGATATTTTGAAAAAGTCAGTAACTTTGTGATGCAGATATTGTGGTAGGACGTGACGCAGTGCGTTTCTCGTAGCTTTAATTTGATTTTTCTTTCAGTAAGCTTTGTTCCTAAAAAAATAAATGCTACATAAACAAAAATGATACTTACCGTCATAAGTTATAAAAATACTTAATTGTATACATATTTGAATGCACCTTTACTCACTAGAGAAACAATAACAATTTGTCTCATTTGAGTGAGTGTAGAATCTCTTTTCCTCTTTTTAATTTGTAACTTTTAAAAGTGTCTTTCTGCTGTTTAAACTATTTGACTTTGACTTCAATTTTGTGAACCGGTGACTAGTCTTGAAATCACATACTTTAAATTGAAAACAAACTTCCGCAGTGTTTATAGTTTTGATTTTTTTTTAAGTACTACTGTTACTTAGTGTCATATTTTAATTTCATCGCCTCGCTTTCGCAACGCCTTTGTTAGACACCAAACACAACGGCTAAATGAAAAAGCACTTAAAAGTTTAAAAAAGACATGTCCGTGGTGGTGTATCGCTAAACGTTGTTCTCACAAAACAATGGGAACAGTAAAAGGCTTTAAATATACCTTCCTGATTAGGAAATCGACACTAAGTACATTCTTCACTAAGTAGAAGCATAGATGGGCTTCCCTTCTCTACCCTACCTTCTTATATGTGTGCGCATGCAGGGAGATATCTGCACTGGCATTGGTATAAGCTGATTGCATTTACGTGTTATGTATTTTGGTGACTCTAATACGGTACGTGTAATTAATGTTTCTTCGTCATTGCGAAGAAAATGTAGGTGATAGCTTAGTCGCTTTTGAATTTGATGTTAAAAATATACAGGCCGACATAACATACAAATGAATTAATTATTAATCTTCCGTGGCAGAAGGGCAGATGCTTGATTTGGCACGCCACTTGCGTCAATACCTTCGCTCGATGTCATTTGGCGCGAACGCCGATAGCCGACTGCTGCGGCTGAGAAGGCCGCGGCGTCAAAACATGTCAAGTATGCTGTCCTTCAGTCACGGTACTTGTTTGTTCCCGTGGCGTATAAGACGTGTGATGCTTGGGGAAGAGAGGCAAGAGTTTTTATCAAGGCAAAAATTAAATTGCCATTCTGCATGGTAACGCTGCTAGTATCCTAGGGTCTTTTGTGCCAGGAACGTCACGGGATGGTTTATTTGATTAGGGCAGGTTTTTTTTATTTTATTTTTATTTTTAGACGAACCATATGACTTTAGTTAGTAAGTAGCATGATTCAATTAAAAATTAATATTATGTTATTAATAATTAATTGAAATTAATCATAAGAAGGTAGTTTAAAATAATTAATAAATTATGCACTAGGTAGAGGTACATAAGATAACGTCTAACTTTAAAAACGGAAGTATTTGCTTTCAATTTCAAAGGTCTTTAAGAACGAAATTATTTGAACATCCACAATTCCTGAAGATATCGTAAACTGCGTAAATTTTGCAAAAAATTAAAGAAATTTCTTGTTTTAACAAGCTAATTGGTGAAGAGAACTCGTAACCATTAAAAAGTTACCTGCCGTACAAATTTTTATCTCCTTTTGTAACTCAACAAAAACATTTCTACCGAAGTCTTATCGAGCGAAATAAATCATATAGCCTCTGCTTCGCTATCTGATAACAAAGTTGCTCCTTGAGATTCGATTCGCTCTTAGTTTTATTGCCCGACCAGGGATCTTAGAATTAGCATTTAAATGTCTGAATACATATATCTTTGTCAGTTTCGATATATGAATCTGGAATTCGCACGAGTGATGGATGTATTTAGTTTTTTAAGTACCGATACGTTACCATAAAATAGTACTTTAGTAGTTACAATAGAATAGTACTTTTCCCCCAATTTTAGTGGTAATATGAAAGGATTCAAAATGAAATTTTTCTACAGGTATTTCTCTTTTTTTCAGAGTAAACATTGCATAAATTACAACCAGCCAGATTCGAACAGAAAAAAAGTAATTTCCTCATTTGAAAACAGATCACCTATCTAACCGGAAAAGACAAAGAAAACCACAGAAAAAAGCACCTTCTCTAAAACCGTAACACAGCATTCTAACAAAATAAATAAAATGGTCCACTGGTTCGTTTAAATTGGCCTAATTTTTCCACCCCCGACCTCGGATAGATAATGTTTAAAATAAAAGCAATGGGAGGGTGATAGTCGAGAGAAAGGGCTTATCTAGTTGACTGCGGTATCGGACTGTTCATTTAACAACCAGCTTATAGCTATTCTACATAAATATGTCTTGCAAGACATTTGCATTTTAAATTGTCGAACGATTCCATTTTCTGATAAAACGCCTCGCTGATTTGGTGTCGTGATGCTTATTTTGCAAGGGATTAAAGTTGTATTTATGCTGTGAACTTGCTTGAACCCACGCTGTATATTCTCAACTTTTAAGAAGACTTATAAAATTACTCGTGCAAACGAATTTTGGCTGTTTTCGTTTGTGGTTTGGTAGTTTAATAAAAGCTTTCCAATTAGAAATAAACTTTTTCTTATCTTGTGTATCTAATCAAGAAGTAAAGAGATTGAGCCTTTCAGCTACTTGAAGCATCCTACGCAAACCCCAGACGGAATAAAATCGTTTACCCTGAAGATATTTTTATCTCTCATCGTATTACGCGACCCTTTCCCGGTTTTAAACGTGACTCAATTTGTCTCGGCTTAATTGAAACCAAAATTGTTCATACGTCGGTATTTTCAAAGTTGTCTTAATTTTGCACGAAGTGACGGTCGGGCCAAGTCCCCGTCGACAAGAGGATTACTAAAATGTAAGCCTCGTAGCAACTGTTAGAGGTTACGACCCACATTGCGTCATAGTCTTGGCGATCAACCGACTGAAACTCATATCAAGGATTAAGTGCCACGGATGTCGAGATCGATCTCGCCTCAAAGTGGCCCCTAAATCATTAAGTCAAAGCCTATGTTAAACTGAGATTAGAGATTAATAATATCTTGGGGTTTCACGTTCCTGTCAGTTCCATTCCAATTTGAGTTGAAATGGGAAAAGCAAACATTTATTCGAGGGAAATTACAATCTGTTCAGAGGATTTAATAAATAAAATCTCCCTGCAATTAAGTGATAAGTGGCTGAAATAATGCCTACTGACTAGTGTCCTTCCTTTTTCTTTAGACTCATATAAATTATGTGTAATTAGATAAGTTTACGCGAGAGCTAGCGCACAATGGTCTCTACTCCTCCTTTCTCGTAGCGAGGCATTGCGTTATCGCATATATTCGCAATAATTTTGGGCGTCGTCGTCCCCCACCTCGAGGCCGTTAAGGAGGAGACACTCAAACCAAGCCTTGCGTGGAAATAAAATTTTGTTGGATCGGACATCGAGAGCTTCCCTTTTATTACTTCGCCTTTACATGGTAACAGGAGTTTTATGTTACTTTGGCTTACGTATTTACGTATCTACATATGTACATAAAAACGTGATGTTCGAAGTAATATCTTCAAAGTGACAACGAGATTCGCGCGCGCGTGATGCGAAATGCTCACTGTTTCTCGACGAATAGAGAATACCAACACATTTCGATACGTGTCGCCTACTTCAAAGCTTTTACACACTCTGCCAATATCTCAGTATCGCAGACGTAATTTAGATAAGTAAAAAACAAAACTACAGTTTGTAATCTGTTTTTGTACAGGGAAAACGAAATAGAATATGATTCGTAGACATTTATATTTATTCCAGATATGATTTGCTGAAAACATAACGGAACATAATGTTGGACGCGGTTCAAAATCGTACAAAGCAACTATTGATGGAGACCATTATAAAGGATAATAAAGTATGACGTCAAGTTCCATTCGTTAATAACCATGTCAGGAACCGCGCAGATTCTTTTGGCACAACAATAAATCTAATGATAGATGATCATTGCTTGCACGCCATCTTTTTTTTAGTTTTGTGAATACGCTGTCCTTTCCATATTTTCCGACATCCTTACTTCGTTGTGGATGTTTCAAGATAAGGTTTCTTCCCGTTACATTATTTCAGGACCGTTGACACTCCCAAAGTAAGCACTTTGTATATTTACTGCGTCACGCACCTGAGATAAGTTAATATCGCGGCATTACTCGCGACCGCCTCGTCCTTGCCCCTAATATATTCCCGGGTAATTGTTCTACAAGACCCTACTCACTGCTATTCTATGAAGTGTAAAGGGTTCTAGATTTATAGAGCAAGTTGAAACCACTCGAACCTGCTTTCAACACTATCTGGTGCGATAAAATCTTCTTAATTACTTTTAACAAAGTGCGTCACCTCGATAAGACAGTGATTAGAAATTCTTTGGATGCTCTCATAATTTTTGTTTTTAAATTCGGTTGTTAAAGGGCAACGGAGCGCGACGAGTTTTTAAGTAAGGGCCACGGGTGGGTTGGAAACTTCTCGATCTCGGCTTCAAGTAGATAATGTAATAATTTGTTCTTACTTCTTTGATCCACTTATTTCTAATCGTCTGCGCTTACCTGAAAAAAAGAAAAGAGAGTTATAAGAAAATGGTTTGTAAAAATTTTTCCTGAAATTGTTTGATACTTTAAAAATAAAGTAGCTTTTAATTTGCGTATTTATAACATTATTCCACGTATTTTTCCGGTTATAAAATAGATAAATAGGAATTAACAGAGAAATAGTGTGACCAATGCAGAAAACTTAGGTCAACGACCCACCACATAAAGTAACACGCACACCCAAACGCACGCAAATTTGCACTAATTTTAATGTTGTGGATTTGAATCCACAACACTAAAATTAGTGCAAATTTAAACAAAAGTACGAACTGATAAAACTCTTGCCCTATATTAGTCCCCTGCGAGCGGGGGCAGTCTCATTCCGCAACTTCGCCCCATAAAAGTTAAAGGGCACATTACGCCAAGTAATAAGCGAACAACGGACCCCAAATTGGCCAACCAAGTCCGACTTCTGATCTATTCACTATTCTCTATTTGTTGGCGGCACTCTAAAGGTTAACCCTTTAATTACACCTACATGTGGTTGTAATTAATTCTATTGTCTAACACTGCGGTGCGCAAAACTCGACTTTTTATCACAAGCCAGTGTTTTTGGCGTTTTTTGTGCGGAATATAATTTGGTGTGCAATAAAAACGCTTCGTGTGAAAGATAAAGCCTCGTCTCCAGAAATACTTGTGCGTCGTAAACTTCTCAATTCGAGGCACTTGAACTTTTGCAATAAAATGTCAGCTACTGTGTGGAGTTTGTTCGTATTGTAGCATCAGCTATGAGATTATGGAAGTGTGTATTTTTTTAATTATCACTAAGCTTTCTCGTACATATAAACCACGATGAAGTGACTCATAATCATCCACTGCCGTATCTATCTACTCAATATTCTCCTTCCATTAACTCAATTTATTCGTTGTCAGCGAAGCCCGTCATCTTCTTTCATGCTTCTCAATTGCTCGTCTTATCATAGTCACATTCCTCACTTCATCCTCCACAAAGTCTATCCAAAGTTTCTTTGCCACCAGTTGTTTGATCAGTAGTTAAGTAAACTAGTCGCTAACCGTTCGTTAAAAATATTTAGCAATTTAACTATAAGTTTTTAACTTGATCCTGATGATCCTTAAGAGCTTGGAGTCATCCACAACAGAACTAAAAACTTTCTTTACCGCATGTCTTCATTTTCGCAACACTTTTACCCTACTGGGCAGAAGTGAAGTAAAATTAGAGGCACATTAAGTGTAATAGGCCTTCAATTTATTATGTCAGTGTCTGGTACAACCATAAATTAAATACCTTAAAGGTACACGTTTTAAAGGTATTAAATTGATCCCTATACCAAACTGTAACTTTTAATGGCACTGTCTTTAACTTCGACACCTAAAACCGACGGCTATTATGCCCAAACCAAAAGCCTATTAAGAAAATTGCCGTTCGGACACAAAATTAACGGCCCCTCAATATTATTAATTTACCTGAGAGAAACATTAATCTCTTTCAAATTTCCGCGTTATCTTCTGTTTTAAGACGAGGGTATTGACTGGGTGTGATGACGGTCCCCAAATTTTTACCAGTTTAGTAAAAAAGATTAAAACCGACTCCAAAAACAACCACAAAATAGTAACAAATTTCTTATATTTCGGAAGTCGGTGGCTTTGTTTATTTCATTGACTTTTTTGCCAAATATTCAACCCAAGCTCTTGTCATCATTAAGCTTTTCTGACATGCGTGCGATACCCATACTTTATCTAGGTATACTTATATTATAAAGCTGATGAGTTGGTTTGGTTGAACGCTCTAATCAGGAACTACTCTTCGAATTAAAAAAAAAATCTGTTTTCGGTAGCCCATTTATTGAGGAAGGCTACAGGCTACATAAAATCACGCTGCAACCAAATTGAGCCAAGTAACTGCGGTTAAACCACGGAGAACAGCTAGTCTATTATATTACTAGTCTGTTGTGGTGCAAATGCATGAACTAAGAAACAACAAACACTACAAATTCCTGCCTGCCTCAATGCCGCCTGCACCTGACTCAGTCGCAACTAAACCAAACAATCTAATACCTAATTCGCAAGGTGTTCAATAAGCAATACAACTGTCTATAAGTCTAGGTAGGTAAGACCCGGTGTCCCACATAGTATTGCACTTTCGATGCAAGTGTTGCAACGAGCCGCATAGCTGTGGTCTGTGTACCTGTACCCGCTGCCTAATGCCGCAAGACACCGTTATTATGAATGTACTAAGCTTTATATTTGTATTGGAGTTTTACCTTTCTAAGAGTGGATGTCACCAAAGAATTTGAACGTGATCAGGGGGTCTAAAACGACCACTTTGTCAATATTATAATATCAGTTGATTCCTTAATTCTTACTTATTAAGTACATTTTTAAATATTTTTACAAAAATAAGAAAAAAAACATTTAAAAATATAAATAATAGTGGCCCACCGGTATCGGGAACAGGGTCCAAGCAGACGACAGTCAGGGCTCTAGAGAAAGCAGCCCCTAATTGTTAGGGGCTGCTGGCGCGCCGTATCCAAAAGATAAATTTAATTTAAAATAAGTTAATTGATTGTTATGTACTGTAAAATATTTAATCTTTCAAGTTATTCTAACTTGATAAATTTAATTGCTTCAGAAATGCAACTTAATTTTTATCTTTCAAACTGAATCCAAAACTGTAGGTTGACCATCAGGACAGAAATACTCGATTTCTAGCCAAAATTACTCAATTAAACACCCGAGCAACTTTATTTATCTTTTTCTCTCTGCTTCTGATTAGGGGTTGAAGAACTAGGATCAGCCTAATCGTTCGTTACTAAACCCTCCTAATTACAGTCAAACTTTGTCCGGACGCTAAAACTAGAAGACTAATTAGTAATTTGGCCGTATCTACGCTGGATTTAAGCCAGATCTTAGGACTCGTCTCAACGTTCAGGAATGGACCAATGATAGCCTCCCATTGGCTACAGCCAGCCAATCTTAATAGATTCACTGACAACAGTCTTCGAAACAAAGTAATTTGTGGTGTCGAGATATCTTTAGAAACTTTTTTATCGGCATCGTTATTATTGAAAATCATCGATAAACGTTCCCTCAAAAAAAGCTATTTTCTCTTTTAACGGATTTTCACTCTTTTTATGTTAAATATTGATACTTTTTTAGGTTGTTAAACGTTTTATTTGCACTTTTATTTTTAACGCTGTCTTAACGGTGTCATTAGTTTCAGCGGTTTCTTCTTCCGCTGTTTGCAGAGAAATATTATTTGGTTGTACTGATAAAACAATGGACTTTTTGAAATTGTCCCAAACACACCTAACTATAGGTAATACAATATTGCTGGAGTAGAGGCGAAAAGAAAGTACTAATTTTTATTTATTTTAAATTAATATTCACTTTCATGACCAGGCTTTTATAAGACCATAATACGAGTATTAAATGATACAAGTTCATTTACCACATAGGTACATAGACGATATAAACTGAAAGTAGTTTGTTTACCGACATGTCGATGTTGTTCACGCATGTTTCTAACTTATGCAGTAGCTGTGGAATTCGTCATGCCTAAACCAGTCTGACAGATGTCCATAAGCACATCACAGAGGAAAGTGAACCGGCGGCATTACTGCGGTTTTCACTCTAACCACTTTCTCTGCCGCCACACCAATCAAGCCCAATATCTTATTATAATTAATCTTACAACTGCTATAACATCATCGATATTAATTGAAACCGATTAGATAAATATCTATACTTATTTAAGCTAACAAGCAACTACTACAACAATACAAACTTTCGTCAGGTCATCAATCCGAGAGCTTTATTACGGAACAAATTAATTCAAATTGATGTAATAAAGCGCCAGTCATCTGTTATGTGTTGAACACATTCAACACTATTTATGAACGTCTGAGTGCTTTGAATGAAAAAGTTTGCGGAAATATGGCTCACTATTTATGCTTTTGAACTCAACGCGAATGTTAACACAAGATGAGTCGAAAAGCCCTGAAAGCTTTCACCCAAAGTAGGCCGGAGCTAATGTTTTGTCCATTATGAACTCTCGGCCAAACCTCGGGAACGAGAAGAAAAAATATAAATTAAAACACCACCAACTCGACCAACCCTCCTCGTTCCGCATACTACGACAACACAACGCTACGAAGAGATTCCCTCTGCGCACACATATTTACTCGCATTGTTAACAACAGTTGAATAGGTACGATTATGTAAATAGATTCTGTGAATAGAACTGAAGCATTTCAGAAAATAAGAGCGTACGAACAGGGCTATTAACTGCGAGCGCGCCCGAAAATTCTGCACCTTATGTTCGCCCGTTACAGACCATTGCGCACCCCAGGTGATAAAGGCGTTAAATACGATTAAGAGGTCCCTAATGGGACCGGCCCAATAACACCCGATACTCTCTTATCACACTTCGTCCCAATTTCCTCAATTACTAGGATCAAGAGAAGTAATGAAATGAGAGTAATCATTATCTTATTCGTTTATTCTTCTCCGCACGGTTCCGACGCCGCCGGCGCGGGCGCGGGCGGCGGCTTCGTAAAGCATTAAAAGACTGCTACGGATTATCACACAATTTATTCAGGTGCTTAATTTGAGCGGCTATCCCACTTTGAGTACAATTTATTTTTATTTCACTTAAATGTGGGCTCAGGGACCGTGGAGATTTACCTTCACTTTTCATTAAGGCTCTCTTTGAAAATACTCGTTACGTTGCCAAGGAAATTAAAACGTGTTCGACTGAATCCGGCCTACAATCGTTATGAATTATACTTAATGAAACCTATTATGCTTTTCTCATTAAGGATGGAGGCAGTTCGGTAGGAGGCGCCGCGCCGCCGTCAAACTTATAACGAGTTACATGTATGTCAGGGAGCAGACACAAGCGCGGCTCGCACAGCACATCGCTACGTTGAAACTTTCAACAATTATGGAACTGCAAATACGCATTAGATTGAACACACATTTCGGGTGCAGTCATTAAATCCCGATCATAGTGGCAGCGGCGCGAGCTAAACGTACGGCGCGATTGCACTCGACCGGATGGTTGGCAGTCCAATCGAAACTTTTGATTAAAATCAAACCAAGAGCTGTGTGCACCGATTCGTACTGAACACGGATATCTTTATTTGAGATCCGTATGTTATGTTCAGATTGGGGAACTCAGATTGGAAATCAATGTTTATACAATCGATTACCGGCCGCACAGCACGCTGGCCTGATTGAGCCCTACATGTTTTTTTATCAAAGCGAAATCACCACTAGCACGTTGTCCCGTCTGTTTAATATTTCATTGGTATTCCCCGTAAACGCTTTTAAAGTTCGGTAACAGTAATGTTTATTCACACAGCATTTAAAAACAGCTTGTTCCATTCAGTTATTTAAAAAGAAAATCCTGCTCCAATTCATAATTTGTCGAAAGAAAGAATCGGAAGACTTAAAAGAAACGAAGATTGATTGCCATTTGAACCCAATCTGTATGCACCCATCTCAGCTTCCATTTTGTTTATTAATATTCATTGCTCATTGTAAAATAAAACGTAGAGTCTTGTTTCACCCCGGGGGAAAGGTGTTAGGTTAAGGGATGTCAAAATGCCAATAGCAAAAATCATTAACTGGCACCTTTTAGGAGGTGCGTTTAGGAATTAATCGGATTAATATGAAGGTTGGGGTGTAAGGTCAACAAATATACAAATACAGAAGGTTAGCTCTTTTGAAGAATAAAGAAAATAGAATTTGGCGCAAAAAAAAAAACATGAAATTGGTTTATTCGTCTCCGCCGCATATTTGTAAAAAAAAATGGCGCCTGAATATTTATGACTGGTAATTTGTCAATTCCATTGTCAGGTGCGCTTGCACTCCCTGTGTCTGAACGCATGTCCGTGTGTGCATACATTTTCCTCGTTGTATCGACCTAACCTTCTGCACAGATCATTAGTGGTCGATGAGACCCGAGCGCGGCGATGCCCATGTTCCCGCGGCCGGACGCACGCCGCGCCGCTCTCTGATGCGGAAATTCCATTAAGAGCCACGAATTTACTGCTGCTCCTGAATTTAGATCGCATCGGTTTTAGATAGCTATTAGCCACTACGCGCTTAAAACTCCCACCCCTAGTACTAACAGCCTAGAAAGCAGGCGATTATGGAGTAATGGAGAGAAACACGTGAATCAAAACACATCTGTGTTATACGTATCTGCGTTCGTGTATTGGAAAGTGTTAATAGGCTCAATCAGCTGTTTGGTGTCACAGTAAAAAGTTTAACGCTATTATACCACACTATCATTACCGATGAAAGTTTAAACGTGATATAAACGAAACAAAACTATTACTTGAAACTTGTAAAAGAAAACGCCGCAAGCGACATTCCGTAAATGTCAGTGAAAGGCAATTTAGCAGGTACTGTCAACTTGTATTTATCGGGTCAATTGAATTATCTAGGGGTACATCATCATCATCAGCCTATAATATTCCCACTACTGGGACACAGGCCTCCTCTCTGTGAGAGGGAGTGGGCCATAATCCACCACGCGGGCCCAGTGCGGGTTGGCAAATGTCACATGTCTTCGAATTTTTGGTTCTAGGACATGCCGGTTCCCTTATACGATGTTTTCCTTCGCCGTTTTGAGAGCAGTGTTGATGAAATAAATTAC
This sequence comes from Agrotis clavis, assembly GCA_954870645.1. Classification (NCBI taxonomy): domain Eukaryota; kingdom Metazoa; phylum Arthropoda; class Insecta; order Lepidoptera; family Noctuidae; genus Agrotis; species Agrotis clavis. The sequence goes on from OX940920.1 coordinate 16,661,691, forward strand.
ACAAAGTAATGCGCCTGGCCGGGTTCGAACCCAAGACCTATAACTCGTTAGTCGGGACCGATACCAAGTAAATACAATACAAGTACTTACATATTAAAAAAAAAAAAACACAAGGTGTCGTTGAACTCAGCTAATTGTGGTATGGAAACGGAAATATGTTTTACCACTCAAAGGACACTGTTTAGCATTTTTTTAAGACGCTACTTTTTGCTTACAAAAAGTCTCTATTTACGCCTATTCAAAGGCACTTTGGTTATGAAAGAATTAGTAAGCGTTCCGTTGCTTTAGATCAATTACAGTTATCCACAATTTAATAAACATTAATTCTTAAATTTTATTAGTAATAGATAGTTTTTTAAGTTTTCGTCAAATTCTTTATTTTCGATTTTACTTACACAAGAGCTTACAGACGTGACTGTCATTGAAAACTTGCTTTGATGGAATAAAATAAGTATTTTTATTTCATCTGAGCCAGTTTCAAGTTACAACGTGTTATCGTATTTTAGATTAAGATACTGCAAAAAAATCCTTGATCTCGACCTTTTTTAATTTATGAACAACCTCACGTATCATAATTACTTAAAAACAACGTGCACTAGATACTTCTCTTGTTTGACATAATGATTTGAAGAAAGTGATTGGCAGTAGATGGATTTGAACTGCAGCCCAAGACTTTCTGTAGACCCAAAAGCTTCCGAGTTAGCGCTTTTCAAAAATATCTCAAATCAACGTTTTTTATTACAACAAATGTGGAAGAGGCATCTGATATCATGTCTTCAGTTGGAATGTTTTCCAACTTTATAACTTTTTTCGAAAAAGAACTTTGAAGAGGTTTAGGCCTAGGCCGCACTACGGTTAAACCGCTGCTGTGGTTTTAAATGGCGTGAATTTGTGCCCCTAGAAAACTAATACAAACGGCGATTTTAAAACCGTGATTTGCTGCAAAACTGTAATCAATAGAACTTAGTTGACGCGTACGCACTGGTGTTAACGGCGGGCGGTTTTTCGGTAGATCGTCTTGCAGAGCAGAGCGCTGGCGCACAATTTCAACCATGTCTTCCACCGAGTCGGAGTTTGTTTTAAACGGACCAGGATACGAATTTATTAGTATGGTCTCTTAAGTTTTGATAATTCTTATGAAAGAAACCTTTCTCAGATCTACGTCCAGTACGTGGATGGATCCAATATTTTCGAAATTTGCGTTGACGTGTTCTTTTCTATTTCTTATTATCAGACCAGCAACACGCACTGCTACCTTGAAATCCATTTTCAAACTGCAGGTGTGTGCGTCTCAAGCGGTTTCGCGGTGATAGCGATTAATCGACCCGACTTACAAATTGTAGGTCGCGGAATCGAACCCAGCCCAGATTACTTTGTGTATTTATTTTATCACCATTGCTCTCAAAACGATGAAGGAAAACATCGCCAGGAAACCGGCATGTCCTCAAACCTAAAATTTTAAGACATGTGACATCACCAATCCGCACGGGGCCCGCGCGCTGGATTATGGACCCCTTTTACAGAAAGGAAGCCTGTGTCCCAGCAGTGAGAATATTATAGGCTGATGAAGATGAAGAGTGAATAAAAATACCTCAGTAGACCTAATAGTCTCCGAGATAAACCCTCCCAACATTTTTTATTTTTTTTGAAAAAAGACACAAAGTTCTAAGACATCCCAACTCTGATACTTTGCCTCTTCCACACTTGTTTTTGATTCAAGATACCGCCAGAGTTACTCAAGTTGTGTCTTAAATATTGCAAGAAATTGCAAGGTTCGAAAAAAATATAAATTTTGAAAAACTCAACTCTGAAACTACTGGGTCTACAGATATAAATCGGTTCTCATATTGTAGCAAAAGGCATCTATGAAACCGTTCTGAGAAGTTATTATCAACAACTAGTGTCTAGGCCTTTACGGTCATAAACACAAAATTTTCAAAAAAGAACGAAATTTTCGAGGATTTTTTTATTTTTTTTTACAAAGTAGCGTTCGGTGTTTGAGGTCTCAAACTTTGACTATTCATTGGCCCCAGTGGCGTAGCTAGGCGGGGGCTTAGCGGACCCTAACTAGCCTCGCACATGACGGGGCCTCGCGCTTACAGATTTAATAAAATAAAATTCACAACGGCAATCTCAACTTTGTTACCACTCAATAAAGCAGTATAATTTAACTTCTACTACTATTTCTAACTGAGAACTGATAGAGCCAAAGCTGATGGCGCCGACGATCATATTTAGGTCTAACAATTCCGCTTCTCGCGCGAGGCCCCGTAGTTGCATGATAACTTGGTTACGTTTTATTTCTAACTGTGAACAGAAAGAGGCAAAGAGGCCTAGCAAAGCGATCTTATCATCAAGTCATCAAAAACAAGGAGGCCTCGCACGCGGTGTCCCACACCGCACACGACGGCAGATGCGTCTTGCCCCCTCCAAGATTCGGTCTCACTACGTCACTGATTGGGCCAACATCATAAACAAGTCTGAACTACTGGATTTAACCTAAACTAGCCGTAGGTTCAGGCGACAAAATTATTGTACTAAATAAAAGATTTACATATTTTGTTTTGTATTTTCTAAAACTAAAATCTTATTTAATTTTGCCGTTATGTTATAGCCTTAATTAGTAGCCTAACTACTCACTAAGGCTATAACATAATTAATTAACTTATTCATTAAAATCAAAAGTTTTTAATTAAAAATTACTAGTTTTTTTCTTTTGCTTCGTTTGTTGCGCGAGGCCCCCTGCAAGCGCGAGGCCCCGGGCGGTTGCCCGGTTCGCCCCCCCCTAAGGCCGCCACTGAGTCAGGGTCACTAACCACTAGCTAGACCAACAGGCCTGCCAATTTGTTAAGTGCAAACCCCACGACACATCAGAATTTCCTAGTGTGGGGCTTCAACGTTTAAAAAAATGTTGAAGTTTAGCAGTGGACGGCAATTGGCAATATGTGAACAAACATCTCCCAAATAATTATTTGATAAATAAATAATCAAAATTATTTTAACGTCATTTTTGATAAAAAAAAGATTAAAATTTTTATGTATGCAGTTATCACACAGAAATGTAAAAACAAAAATTATTAAAATAGGATTGACGAGTACACAGACAGTGCTTATTTCTTAAAGAATGTCAAAACTCGACACGACTACGCTAGTAAGTATTATAATTATCTGTGACTTAACAAACGTTCTTACTACACTTTAATAAATGTCTAAACATTTACTCATCTCCGTTACCTGCGTGTTGTTTAGTGAAATAAGGGACAGTATTCCCTTAGGTACCAATTACAATAACTTGACATATTTAAGAATTATGTATGGCTTCACCAAATAAAGTGATTAATTGTGATTAATCGCAATGTTCCAGACAGTTCATAACAAAAAATGATAAAGTATCTGACAATTAAATTAGGCAAGTTATACCTACTCATAATAATATGACAAATTACTTAATGACACGAAGTTGAAGAAATTAGAACACCAAAAACAGAACTCTTCTTGTAGAACATACATACTACTTAATAGAAATAAGAAAAACACCACCTATATACTCGTATATGGCAAAGAGAGTGCTTTACGCTTTTGAAGTACATAGTTTTCTTTTGGATACTTTTGTAATTGAGTACCTAATGACTCAATTACACATGAAATACCTATACCCAATGATTGCTTCCACATATAAACTTCTTCGAAGCAGTCATGCTAGTCAAGGAGGAAGCGGGACGCGTAAGGCGCGGGCCACATAGAAAAGACGTAAGACGAGGACGCGTCGCGGACGTGCGAAAATGTATGAGAGTCGCGTCCGCGCCCCGTCTCTTCTGTGTGTTTTACGTCGCGACGCTTCTATACATTTTGTATGAAAGAGACGCCGAAGAGACATATGTCTCCGCCCTGTCTGCGTCTTACGTCTTTTCTATGTGGCCCGCGCCTAAGGGAGAGGACAGTGTCCACGAATCTCACGGCATGGGAAGCCGCGAGGCAATTTCCGTCAACCGTAGGGGTGGGCATGCGGCAGTGAGTAATGGGTGACTCGCCGTCCGATCCAGCTGTCAGCAATCTGACGGGGCTCCCCTTAGAGGGCCAAAGCCGGCCGGGTCGCGGGAATGTCTTATTAGTAACCGTGATCCTGGAACGTAAAGGGCTATGGGATGGATGAGGGCTGTAGGATCACAATTTTAGTATTTTTTTTTAATAATTTTGAGTTTGTTAATTCCGAACATAAAACTTGGATTCAGCTAAAGTTCAAGCAGGAATATCCTCAACAAAGTAGCAGTGATTAAGTAAGTACTAAGTTACATTTAAAAGCTACTGCACAGTGAAAGGGTCGTGGGCAGACTACAAAATCACATTATCGCTCACTAGTTTGTTTAACTTGCTAATTTACTTACACTTTCACGTTTTCAAGACCATTTTATTATTTATTCAGTTAATGACTGCAATAAAAGGGAAGTTTTGAGGTTTTCACGGTTAGTTTGTTATGTAAATTTTGATTTGTTTAATTTATGATAGCCCAGCGTCTGTAACTTTCTTATTAAAAGAATTAGAAAATATGAAATAATGAATAGAATCATCATCACCTGCCTTGCCTTTATTTGGTTTTTTCAATCTTAAACTTGACATAGAATAATTATAAAACCTACATCGACTTTAGTGTCGTAAAACATTTAGTTTTTTAAGCAAACTCCTCCTTAACCGAACTTGAATGATATATGTTTTATCACAGAGTACGTATTAATAGTACCCATGCGTTTATTTCCAAATAACAGCTGTACGACTCCATTGTGGGTCGCTTGAAGTGACAATACTTATCCTTTGAACTAAGTAGGTAAATTTGTAGATACTCGTACTTGCCTTTCTATTTCAGTAATTATCTTAATGCAGAACATTATTCCCATAGCAATACCGTCCGTGTTTTGTCATAGTAAATGCTTATTTATTGGCAATAAACAAATGTTTGTACCACGAAAAGCAATAACATATCCAATTACAATATCGCAATAGTGCAAAGAGCAGCCTGCGAGCACAATTAAATAAAACCTGTTTGCTCGTTGCACACGACAATTATGAAAATTGCATAGAAATGTAGTAAATGCCTATGTTTACCGCACATAAATATCAGCATTTTCTGAATTTTCCAGGTAATTTTCATAGTTTAGTCTTTATTTACGTTTAGAATCCTTTTTATTTCATTTACTAAATGTTATTTTAGTGATGAAATTTAAACCTATAATTATTTTTAGTTGGGTGCGTCTCATTTCATATAAAGTTATTTGATATATTTTCATTTCAATAACGTTCACGTGATATAATCAACGTGAGATATACCAACGGTTGATATAATTTCTTTACACATACTGTTTGTGTTATTCTAAAACTCATTTCATATAATTTTATTTGATATAACGTTTATTTAAGCGAAAATCATTACATTTAACGTTTGAAACATATAATTTAACTTTTAAACTATTTTCTTTGATGACTTTGGCTTATCCTTTGAATTTTGATTGTTTGCCTTCCTGATTGCTATTATTATTAGATAAATTAAGTATCCAAGAGCGAGAGAAGCGAGCTCGGGACTTGGGACTTCCCGACACGGACAGGTTAGGTTCGAAGTGGATCGCGGGGTCTCAAAGACCCCGCCATCCCCCTCGTGTTAGGTTACTTTAAACCTTGCACCCAGAAATAGGAGCCTCGCGAAGCGGGGCTCCGTCGAGACTGCATGACAGGTAGTAATCAGTTATTTGACCTAGGATCCAAGAGCGAGCGAAGCGAGCTCGGGACTTGGGGCACCCCGACACGGACAGGTTAGGTTCGAAGGGGATGGCGGGGTCTGAAAGACCCCGCCATCCCCTTCGTGTTAGGTTACTTTAAACCTTGCACCCAGAAATAGGAGCCCCGCGAAGCGGGGCTCCGTCGAGCCAGCAGTACAGGTAGTAATCAGTTATTTGACCTAGGATCCAAGAGCGAGCGAAGCGAGCTCGGGACTTGGGGCACCCCGACACGGTGAGGTTAGGTTCGAAGGGTAGGTTCGCCATCCCCTTCGTGTTAGGTTACTTTAAACCCTGTACGCAGAAATAGGAGCCCCGCGAAGCGGGGCTCCGTCAATCATTCATCGCAGGTGGTACTAGTACTTGGTACATCAGTGTTAGATTACTTGCCAGGAAGAAAAAAAAATTAGACCAAATAAGTTTTATGTCTTTTGAGTATTATACAAAACGATTTTATATTCATTGATTGTTATGCTTATAGAAATTAGTCATTATAAAATTATGTCAATCGTTTATTATATTAACAGATCGATATATCAAATAAAATTATATATTCAGTTGTTATCTCTTGTAAATTTTAGAGATTTTGTAGTTATATCATGTATTACTTACCCTTTTTAGTTTAGATCTAATTTATATTTGGAAACATTTTAAATATCGCCATGCTTAGGACGCTTAAAATCATTTTGTAATTTTGTCTATTCATCTGTAGACAAAACCCGTTTCTATGGTGTCATGCTACAAGTGCAAAAAAGAAACAAACAACAATAAACCTTAATTTAAATTCTCATTTTAGAGCTAGGTACGTATATTTATCTTTTTCTATCATCAATAAGAATATGACTCAATATCTTGATACTAAAAACTGAGAAAGTATCAATTGTGATTTCATCTGCCTACTAATCTATTACTTCATATACCCACGACTAGATTACCTCTTATAGAGTTGAGGCCTGTGTCTCAGCAATGCAGTGGGAACATTACAGGTTGATTATGCTTTATGGTTATGCATAATGCATAATATACATATTGATCATGATGCAACGTTTACCCACTGAATCTGACACGTAAACGATAACAATACAAGAATACACCAATAATGATTACCGAACACAGTCAAAGGTGAGAGCAGTGGTGGCTCAGTAGTATCGGTCCCGACTTACGAGTTGTATGTAGGTCGTGGGTTCGAATTCAGACAGGCGCATTACTTTGTGTAATTTATTTCATCACCACTGCTCTCAAAAACGGTGAAGGAAAACATCGTGAGGAAACCAGCATGTCCTAGAACCAAAAATTCGAAGACATGTTACATCTACCAACCCGCACTGAGCCCGCGTGGTGGATTATGGCCCACTCCCACTCACAGAGAGGTGGCCTGTGTCCCAGCAGTGGGAACATTATAGGCTGATGATGATGATGATGAGGCAAAGGTGATGCGTAGGCCTCATTGTGTCACCTGAGGCCTTTGGATATTTCTGTACCTTACTCATAGCGTATTTGAAGTAAGTATCTATTTACGGCGTTTATTTTATGGAAATTAATACAGGACGTTCGAACGAGGAACTATATTTTCCATCAAATATATTATATTTTCCGTCAATCTTCCCGTTTACTTTACGACATAACAACGTGAAAAGTCATGGTAATTTTAGGAATAGGGTTTTCAAACTATAAATAGAGATTTCCGGAAAAAATTGAGACTAGACTTTCTTTAGATGCATGGTTTGTACAATAACATTTTGTTCGCGATATTTTTTTTAATCCACGAATATTTTTTTTTAGGGTGGTAAAATCATCTAATGAGTCCTCCCACCCCGGGCAGGACAGGAGGGACTGTCAGACTTGTACTGACTAAAATCCCTCTATGTGATAATTAAAAGCCACACTTCAGGAGTAAGTTGTACGTGTTTTTACTTTCTCATTTTTTAGAATTCCGTTTATGAATTTCCTTTGATCCGGACACTTAGCTAAAATTCCGGACTCATTCGGTAAAATCTAGGCGTATCGCAACTATATCTAAAGGCATCAATGAATGAATTAGTCGTAACTTCAGAAGTTCATTGTATGGCAATCAATGTTTTACGCAATACATGTAACACTGCTGTTATGACTCGTCTCAACTCGTCACGACTTGGTTTGTCCATCACTTTCGTTGAGATACTGAGAATATGTTACGTGCCGTGTCATGACCGTGGCCTCTCGTGGCTTACGTAAACGAGTACCTACTGAATGCTCGAAGTTGTAAGATTCTAATCGTACAATACACTGCACATCAAAAAAAGCTATTTTAGAAGAATTGCCATAAAAGCATAAAATGGAATATGGTATTCTATTGCTAAAGCAATGGAATCATAACAGATAATGGAATATTTTTATCGCAAATCATATTTCGATTCCGCTAAAGAGGGCTTTTTAGACAACCATAGTAAGTTTGTCCTCTTTTTCTCAAGTTATAGGTTCAAATTCCACTAACTACCAGCGCCAGAGTGTCCGAACGCTTACAACCTGAATCTCTTCATAGTAAGAGTGAACAGGCTTCTTCTGGATAATCTCACTCCATTGTAGACTTTGTCTCTGCCACCTTTGGATTAGACAATAGTCAAGAGCTAACCCAACCCGAATAAATAATTACAGCCACACAAGCCGATATTCTGGATTGAGCCACGCTTGCCAAGGTTGGTCTGTGAATGGGTGACCATCTGCCATAGCGAGTTTCCTCCATGGCTCGGATAGAACGTAAAGCCGTTGGTCTCGGCTGTCATTTGTAGATCTTTGACAGTCGTTACTATTAGTCAGAAGCTCTAAGTGTGCAATTACAGTGGCAGCGGGGCGGGCAGCGGAATCCGCTGGCGGGTAATGCAAACACATAGTTTTTGACTAAGGTGCACCAAGTGCGGGCGGGGCGGTTTGAGCGGAAATCTAGTCTATTTCGTGACCCGCCACCCGCTCCCGCTGCCCGCCCCGCGCCACTGTAATTGCACATTAAAAGACTGCCAACCAGTCTTACCATTGGGTATCGTATTACCCAGTTACTGGGTTGTGGAGGTTCGATTGGCAGTCGCTCCATGTAAAATACCGATATTCAGCTGCATCTGGTTCGACTGGAAGCCGACCCCAATATAGTTGGGAAAATGCTAGGCAGATGATGATGATGACCATAGGTATAGGTACTTAACTAAATCAGCTAAAGGTCAAAGTGTCAATATGGACATGCAGCCCCACAGATTTGTCTGAATCACCAAATTAGCATGAGAATGGTTTCATGTAGCCATAATTGTACGATTTGAGAAGGTATGTACGAGTATGACTCAAGTCGAGTGAATCTGCAATTATTGTAGAGTTGAATGAAACTTCAAGTTTTTTTTTATGAGCGATGACAACTTGAAACGTCTAGACAGGAAAGTTAGATGTAACTACACGCATAATTGAATAATGAACACTCGTGTAAGTTACACAGATGTCTTAGAACCTAACTTGAAAAAGTAACCAGCATTTAGCATTTTAGAAATGGTGAGAAAATATGAACGTTGGTTAAATAAAATTGAGATATCTGCATCGTTTTGTATGAAATATGACAGCGACGTGCATTTCCAAGGAAAGCTTGCACCGGTGTGGTTGTCTTGTGGCTCTACGTGCTTTAAAAGAACATACCTCAGCGTTTATATAATTATTTTGAATGAGAAAGTTTTCATGTCAACGCTGTTAAGTATTTATTCATTTTTTAAGATACATACATTCTCCCACTGCTGGGCAAAGGCCATAATGAGACAATGCCTTTTTTTGGGATGGTAAAGTCGTTAAATGAGTCCTTATCTTGGCTGGAGCGAAAAGTACTGTATCATACTCTTACTGAGTAAATACTCACCCTGTTAATTTTATGCCCTTTGCGTTTTAGGGCCGCGGTTAAATCTAACCAAAATAAAGTTAACTTTCATACGAATTAATGTTACTTAACTTTTTTTGATAACTTAACTAATTATTCACAGGTACGAGTAACCTATGCGTAAAATAAGCACACTAAATGTTATTACGAGTATTACAACTCAAAGATAAATTTAAGTTCTAACATTAAAGTCATAAACTTTTTCATTTCTAAGAAACATCCCAAAGTACTGTTATATTTTTTGTTGTAAAGCTGTTACACTAAAACTGGGTTTGCCTGTAGCTAAGTGTAAAGATACCGTCCGTACAATAAATACTCTACACGGGTAATTTTCTTAGAAAACCACCAATTATTTAGTTCAAATGTAACGTATTTTTTATAGGGCTACATCGGAAGTCAACGACCTATTCACCGTGACGTCAACAAAAAAAACATGATAAACTAAGTTTCGCAGTCAAATGGGATTAAACGAATCGCAAACTGAAGGATAGAAGTGAAACTTATAATAGGACTCGTTTAAACTTTGCATATGGAACGATCGATCAGGAGTTATCTCTAATGAGGATAATACCTTCCAGGTAAAGAAAAAAACATAACTTTTGAACTAAAAAAATATTTTCCGGAAAGGCAACTGAACTTCTGTTATCCTCGTCCTGATTACCTACTAAGTTTGTAACAGTCCATTTTCCTTAAAAACCATGTTCGATATCTGTGCCAATATTTCCATAGTAACGATGACAAATTACACTGTCTTCCATTAAAATATTAATTTTCCAATTTCGCCTACGCAAAGCCTCTAGCGATATCTAAAATAAAAAATTCCAATCAACGCTCAAAGCTCAGTAAATCACGAACGAATCAATGTTCTGGGAATTATTTACATTGAAGGTAACTACAAAATAATAATTAAAATTCGACGTTAAGATTTCCAAATTACTAGCAAAGAGCGTCAAGGCTGGTGAGACGTAACAATCCTAATTATGATTACTAGAACATGACCTCATCTTCTTCGTGAGCCGTTTATCACATTGAATTTATCTTAACATAATTACGCACAAGGACATTTTTTGTTAATGAAATACTAAAATGATATAAGAAACAGATAAAGTCTAACGGTATCTAAGATATATGATTCGATTTCCAAAGTGTTTCCTTATTTCTGGTCGTTTCGCAAGTGAAATCAACATTGGGGAGGTCCAGCAGGAAATGTAACGGAGGAACTGTCCTCCCTACTCGCTTGCCTCCGGCAGAATGAGCAACTTTTCCTTCAATCCACTGGATTCAATTCACTGTCTGGTAGATTGTCACCATTATTCAATGGTGACAATCTACCAGACTTCCTCATAGCCTCTCATCGATTTGGCGAGAGTTGCCGTCCGCTGGAATATCTAAAATTACCTTTTTTATTTTTGCAGAATTTCCCTCTTTGTCGCTACGTTGACCGAAACTATCTTGAAAATATTCTACCAACCGATTCGTTTTTATTTCCCTTATTTTTGAAAACGGTCACTTTACACCTTTCTTATTGCCATTTCATTGATTTTCAATTGGAGCAAATTCAAAGTTATTTAGAAAGTGAATACGAAGAGCTAAATTCGACACATCGGTAACAAGGTGAAAGTTCTCTTCAAAAATTATTAACAACTGAAGGACGCGACAACAAGAAGGAAAAGAAATGTTATTCAGTTTCTCAGAAGCGGGAGATCAGATCAAATAATAAATATAACAAACGTTTACTAGGAAAATAAGCACAAAGAGTTTCACTCACATCTGATCATGTGGGTTTTCTGTGTTCTATTGTCAGCAGAAATCCCTAACTCAGTGAACAAACAGGCTTAGACAGGTATCTCACATCAAACGTATCAATGGATTCCTTTCTTCAAACGGCTGTATTTTTAACGTTTGAGGACGCTTACGTAAACATTATTCAGAGCAAATGATCTGAACAGTACGATAATCTGTCTTATATAAATGCTAATTTATCATCTCCGAGACCATAAAATCGAAGTCTAATTAGCGGAATTAGCATAGAGACAGTGATCACATTTCTTTTCGACTTGCATATTTTATTACTCGTTTAAAAATCAGAAGCAGATCACTTAATTTATATTAGACTAATATCGATCTCGTTAGGTTGAATAATACGATCGTAAATCTACGATAATAGTCCCCCTTCAATTTCTATCGCGTATTTTTATGTTGTATTAAATCGAAATGGAGCAAACTAATCAACTTAATATTCGCATAAACCTTCAAAATTAATATTTGATCTTTTGTTTAGAGGGTTCAAGACGATCACTTTTAATTTACCTCTTATTCATTTTGATAGAAAAATATAATGCCTTTGAAAACGTAATTAAATACAATTTGGGACGTGTTTAAAATCTTTGCATATTAATTACTTGTAATATATCTCGAGGATCCTAATTAATAACCAAATTAAAGAGCGTTGTTGTACTGAAGGAGGTATTCGAAGATACCGTTTGGCTTCGTTTGTTAATTAAAATCATATTTATTTCGCTTCATGCACGAAGGCATAGAATTTTGCCAATATACCTACTAGAAAAACCAATAAAAACTTAATACCAAAAATACTAGAGCTTAATAATTTCACTGATAAGAACAAAACAGTGCAAGGTGATCTCAGTTCTAAAGTTAAAGCAATAAAGTACAAAAACTATTCACCCATAACTATTGGTACTCGCTGCGGACACCCTCATAACTAGGATTTGGCAATCAAAACTAAACTAAAAGTATAACGGTGCCAAATATAAAGTTCTTTCTTGAAAACAGTTTTGTCACTGTGTCAAAAGTGTTCACTGGAATGAAAGAAACTTACTTAAAGATTGTTTTCCGCACTGAAGTTGAGACAAAAAGAAGAATTAACAAATGCAGTTCACTTTTAAATGTCTACTTAGTCGATTTACAACGACTGATTCATTCAAATGAAACTATGAAGTATTAGACAACTAATACCCAATAATTATGTACGATTTTATCGATCCAATTGATAATCTCGTAATAAATTATGTAAAGCAATCAATATACCTTTCTAAACATGTCTTAATAAAACAAATAGTAGCTAACCTATTCATTAATTCCTAGCTGTCAAATTATACGCGATGTGGCCCCGAAGTCCAATTCTTTATGTATGAGCAACTGCGCTACGCAATAAACTCATAATTCTTTATTATTGAATGCAATTGCATATTTCCGATTTATTCCGTCACGGACTAGTCGTGCCAATGAAGAAAGTATCACGTGGTTACTTGAGTTAGATTGGTTCGACGACGTAGATATGCTGTGTGGCCACTACTTCAACGATTTTGGTGTTCAACTGTTTTTGCACAAATTCATAATATAATTTCGTTTTAATTAAACTTTTTCTTCACCACAAACAATGATACAAATGAAAATTAAAATCTATAGTACTTAAGAATGAATACTGTTCTTTGAGCGTTGTAAGTATTCTTACCTTTTTTTGTAACTTTAGAGCAGGTGAAACTTCAGTCAGATTTTCGCTAATCAGACACAAAGAAAATAAATAAGTATACAGACGTGCTACACAACTTCTTCATTTTACAGCACTCTATAAAAGTCATGCTTAATAGTACCTATACTCTGACTTACTAGCCCACAATATAAAGAGTGCCCGTGCGCAGAGAAAACGTCAGATTTTCACGGTCAGTTGGTAATGGTATCCGTAGGGTTGCCAACTATTTTTTCAAGAAATAAAGTATTTTCAGGTCTATGACGATAATTAAACAGTATTTTAGAAAAACGAACAGTATTTTATTTATTTATTGTTTTAAATACATATTTTTTGGAACTTCTCGCACAACTTACTAATTTACAATCATTTTTTAAAACTTCATACGCCTCATCACAATTAAAACTGAAATTAAAATAAATGAGGAGCTCATTTTTTATTAAATTGATAGATGCTCTATTTCTGTCATCCCGACACTTAGAATTCATTACTGAAAAAACTCTTTCAGTAAATGCTGAGGTAGCAGGAACAGAAAGTAGATATGAGACAATTTTAGTTATGTTTTTAAATTCTTCTGAAGTGTTTACTAATAAACTACGGCACCACTTTTGGCTAGTACTCATTTCAAGAAAATCTTTATTTGTAACTCAGTGTGATTTGTTTGTGGCTGCGCTGCACTGAGCAGTGAGCGCCCTCTGACTAAATAAAAACAAATTTGTGAGCGTCTAAGTGTAACACATAATAATGTGTCTGCATTTTGATGCTGAAAACAGTATTTTGTATACTTTTTTTTTGTTCAACAGTAAAAAGTATAATTTAGTGAAAAACAGTATAATACTGTTCAAAACAGTATAGTTGGCAACCCTAGGTATCCGTCATTGACGTTCTTAATAGATACTATTGAAGCCAGTTGTTGTACACTGTCTGAGATTTCTCGTTAAAGCGACATCGATGAAATATACTAAACGTATTTTATCGTTATTTTATTTATCATTTTTTGGGATCCAAAAAGTAGACTTTAGCAGTATCATAATAGTCAAAGTTTTTGCGAGATAAAAACATGTAAAGAAATCCGACAATAATTGCTGGGCGGTAAGCCCACCAGACAGAAAACATTATCGGAAGATCTTCCTTTTTCAATGGTGGACGTGGAACTATCTCCTGTTCCTCATACTCCAAGTGGCAAGTTCTCCATTATTTTATTACATCTTCAGCAAATTGCTGTCCACTGCTGGACGTATGCACGCAGAGAAATGTATACGAGAACTTCTGGTTGCAACCGTGACAGCAAGACTCACTAGTTGACTTTACAAAATTTCTAGTAATAAGTGCTAAGTCCTTGTTATCTCTACTACTTACTTAGTATTTATAATAAGTCCTTGTTATCTTTACTACTTACTTAGTATTTATTACTAGAAATGTTGTAAAGTCAACTAGTGAGTCTTGCTATCACGGTTGCAATCAGAAGTTCTCGTACAGGTAGCTAGACATTTCTCTGCGTGTGCTTTCCCCAAAGAACCAACCAACCCCGTCCTGGCATATAGTCACGAGCAATAGTATGTATACACTAAGCAGTATTCAAAAGCGATTTTCTGCTACCATATTGATTAAACTTTTGCCTTTTCATTCTGGAAGCCATACTATTACGAAATAGGTCTTGTTTCAAAGTGGAAACCAGTATTTCAAAATTGCATTTGAATTTTGTTAAGTGTATACATGTTATTGCTCGTGACTGGAAATCCTCTGCCAGGCACCTTCTTCAAATCATCGATCTTGCAGCAAGGTGTCCCAAATGATGTTCACCTATTTGTGGACCATCTGTTTGTCTACAGACATGCTCTAAATCGCCATCTATTGATAGGCGCTAAATAATTTCAAGAAAAACAACGAAAAAGCAACAAGTCCTATTTATTGCGAACTTAAGTAGAATCTATTAGTTATGGTCACAGAGGAAATTAAATTGTGATCCTGCTCCTAAACCGGGGAGCCTCAAAAACTTGGAAGTTTCTCCTTATAAATGGCATTATTAAGCTCCGTAAACTTAACCGAGTACCTAAATTAGTGGAGTTTCCTTATGTTTGAAGTGTGGGCGTTTGTTAAATAAATATTGTTTTGAAATAAGATATACAATCACGTTATAATAATTTATGTACTACGTGTAACGAGAGCAAATGTCAAATCGTCAAGAACGTAGGTATAAGCTGAAAGAAAACAATCTTCATTTCATAACTATACCAATCATATTTTCACCTCCTGTCGCTAGCCTGCTCTTAAAAACTACTTTTAATGAGTTTCTAAAAACTTTTACCTACTCATATTATATCTACTTCAAAGATGTCAAATAAAGTCGATAAGTACGTTCCCATCTCATCAAAATATATCAAAATGTTTATACAAACTAATCCAATTTATCAGAGTATATTTTTAACTTGGCAACTCGGAGTGATTTCCCGACAAAATCCAGTGAGCAATAAATTCCACGCTAATAGTCTCGAATTTTATGAAATAAATAAATTGGTCATAAAATTGTTTTCGGCACGAATTCACAGCTCGGATGATCGGAGATTAATTTCACAAACTGGTCGGTTGAGGTCGTAAGGCTAATAGCGTACCGTACCAAAACTCACTTGGCGTTTGTTTACGAAGGTTGATCAAGGCGCACATCGATCTGGCCGGTTCTGTAACGGTACCTACACGGCAGATTCCGGCACGTCCACTAACGGTCACCCTCCTGCCTCCTCAGAATACTTGTCATTGCATCTCGGCCGATTCGCGTGTATAGAATCTAATAAGTTTTTAGACAACATATACATAAATAAGAGTCTCTATTATATTTTCTCGATAAACATTCATTATTTTTATTTGTGACAGACCTCGTTGTGTTGCGGTTATTATTCTATTGTGTTCGTCACTTCTGTTACAAGTAAGACGTGACGTGTATTGTTTCATTCGTAATGCTTGAGTAAGTAGGTAAGTGTGCAAACAGTGTCTTAGACAAACAGGCTGCTCGGTCAGTCTATTTTAGTCATTCTTAGAATTACAACTAGAACCTAAGTTTTTAAACTTTTATTGCGGAGAAAAACCTTACAACCACTCCACGGTACCTTTGGAAGTTTTATAGCTGTTTGGGTAACATAGCATAAAGAAAGATGCAGCTGTCTGCACTCTTAATAGTTTAATCAATTTGACGTTTCTAATCCGCCCAGAAGGGAGAGGGCGTAATCCACGAAATAAACAAACTTTCATCCCTCGAGATTTCGCAAACATTACTGCCACATAATAAAGTCGACGTGAGTTTCCTAGTACCCTTTTTACGTTCTTGCATAAAACCTCCACAACGTACTTCAAACTTTTCAATAACCGCTTAACTACACGTTAAAGTTGTAATTAATCATTGTGCTCTAAAGAGAGCCACAGTTTCCGAGTTACAAAGCGCGGGATCAACAAGCGGGGAAAACATTTAGTAATAGTTTTGATTATTCTAATTATTTATGATCGCCGCTTTCTACAATCGTAGTCAAAGTCTTATCCACACTAGCATGTAATTTTACAACTGGACACGAGTTGTTGTCCTCTGTATTTTCTGGCTTATAATTCTCGGTGCATTGCTTTTTCTTTCAAAACTATCTGCCAGTAAATGTGCTCTTGTGTAACGTAGTCTTCACAATAAAACGCCTTTCATATAACTTTGCAACCGGGAGTATGTGCTATTGAGATTATATCTGGTTTTTGTTATGAGATCCTCATCTTTGTATGTCTTCTAGTTTTAATAGGTCTACTCTCAGAGGAAAGTGGCCACTATGAGTAGTGTGCTCGTAAAACAACAAGTTATTGTTGTTTGGAGGTAAAAGTTTCCTGAATGATGTCATGTGTTACGAAATGAAGCTAGTTAAACACCTAGTTACATATTATATCTCTTTCACAAAACACAGACAAACCGACCATTGCTTATTGCCAAAGTTACTAGAATATTGAAATGAATTTCATCTACGCAGCCTCTTACTTTCCAAGGCTGGAAAAATAACGAAACCTCCCAAATATATCTTCAAATTAAAATTGCAAAACAAAATGAAATTACGGCGGAAATATCGCCACCCATTACGTTCAGCAATTTTAAATTTCAAATAGCGTAAAGTTGAAACCAAAAGTGATCAATCGAGGTTCAGTCGTGACTCGAACCTGGGGTCCTTCGTAACTGTTGCGTAGCTTTAACAAACGTAATAGCTTCGACACGACAACTTTTTTTCGTCTAAAAACGTAAAGCAACGTAAATCGATGTAAATCGCTCTTAGATCGCGCTGGGGGTCAATATCATAGTTGCAGACTTGATGTTTTTTAAAAAGCGAGAGTGAGACCGGCCTGCTATTTCCGGTGAATTTCTAATAGCGGTTGCGACTAGACTGGTTGCAGCGGAAATGTTGATGACTTCCGTTTGTGTGTGACAAGTTTTTCTATTTCCATATATTATTTAGTTCCGGCAGATTGTAGGCGTGTGTGGATGTTGATATGGAATCTTGTCAATGTACTGAACTTTATACATATCGTATACGATATGTATACATATATATGTATACATAATTATATGTATACATTATAATGTAACGGCAATTACTGTTTTTCCACTAAGACACCCTGAAAGTCTTTTACTTTACATTTAGTAGTTTTATTTAAAGATGAACACCTATTTTGGAGTACAAAACAACTACAGCTGTGATTAGAACTTAAAACGGGATATTTACGGGGCACGGGACCCAAAGTCCCCACGCGTGGTCTCCGTGCTTCTCCCAGGTGAAGAAACTAGGTAAACTAAACTCATAATTATATCCCATGTTAAAAATAAAACACAACAAAAATCCCGTTTAAAGATCTAATGACCAGTGTTAGTGACCACAGTATAAATACTTTTATTTGGATGAAAATATTTAATTTTATTATACATATTCATCCAAAGGTTCTTGAAATGCTTGCTTTAGCGATATAACCGTCCATTGTATTACTCTATTTATAAGATATATTATTAAGTGCCCCTAATTTGTATGGTGGTCATTATCAAGAGGATTCCATCTTTCTATTTATCTATAATTCACAGCTTATTTCGTAAACATATTTTTATTAAAATTTTGCATATGAAAACGGCGATGTCGCCCACTCTGTAAACTGCGAAAAACTTTACGAAAAGGAGGTAGAAAATATACTAAGCGAAATCGCTTTGACCGGACAGGATTCAACATTTGCATTTGAATAAGCCATTTCACACTCTTTCTAGAAATAAATTTTCCTAAGCTTTAGTTTGTGCCATGCTTAAAGTCTTGTTAAGTGCGCTTTTAAATAGCATTACAAATACGCTACGGAAAAAATCGTTACGAATTTTCTATTAAAATACTAGCTTATGTCCTCGACTTCGCCCCCCTGGAATTGGGTAATTGCTTTTGCTGGAATAAAAAGTAAGTATTCTGTGTTTATCTGTGTGGTTGCGGGACTCATGAATTACCGTGACGCCGAAACGTAAAGGGCTATTGAAGGAAACCGTGGATTTTAGTTAGTACGAGTCTAATAGTCCCTCTCGCTCTGCCCTGCGTGGGAGGACTCATTTGATGATTTTACCAGGCTAATTTTGGGCCTATGACATAACGACACAAACACAATACTTATTTGCCATCGACACGCTAAGAAGATCAAGACCACGCTAGAAAATGTATTTATCTATGTGGCAACTTTCATACAAAGTCGTTATTTACATAAGAATAACCATATCCCAATACATTTATCCTTACAAACTATTAAATAGTAAGTTAGTTTATTTTCATTTTCATTGTGATTTTCAACGATAAATTATCTCTTGAAATATAGGTATTGCTGAATGAAATTCAGCCAGTGATTTCTATTGCATATCGTTTAACTGTTGATCCGTAACGTTGAAATTTTATGCTTTCATCTGTTTTTTGTTGCATCACAGTTGCTGGCTTAGAAAATACTTTCATAATATTTATTCATCTTTAAACTGTGTTTATTGAAAATATTCAACAGGCAGCACAATTTCTTTAATATTATTTTTTCATTTTTATAAAAACACTTGGAATTTCTCCTGTAGGTACCGTGGGTGCGTTTACAAACATAGAAACTCACATGCACACACGCCCAGACCCGGAAAAACTAAACATAAATAAAATGAGTCCTTCCTACCCAGGACAGCAGCAAAGACTGTAAGACTTGTACTGACTAAAATCCATGGTGTCTTTCAATAGCCATAATTTACGTTCCGGGACCATATCGCCGGCCGCGGGCAACAAGGCGGTAATATCAAAAAGTACTTTTTACAGGAGAAATGAAAGAAGCTAATTTGTGTGTCAATGCCAATCTAACCTTTCAAAAATAATTGTGATTGTATGAATATTTCTTGAAATAATTGAAAAAAAATATAATACAATTATAGACGACATTGTTTTAGTTGCAACATCATTAATGACTTTATTAACACACCTAACACTGAGATTCTCGGACTGTAACAATATATTACGACGTATTTTCCGCTTTAGATTTCGAGCGTACCAGCCGATTACCACCTTCTTCAGGGAAACTTTATAGCCAAAGCTTAGTGTATCATCTACTAACCACTATCAATGAATCTTATTTTTATGTAAAATCAGTATAAATAGCGTAAAGATGTTCACTGGTTTTTTGTGTTATGTTTCATAGAGTAATGCAATAAATTAATACATTTTTGGTAGTAAGAATTTTCCATGCAATAAAGCTGTTATAGTCATTGATTTTTATAGAAAAATTAACTTTAAAAATATGAAAAAAATAGAGTGGTAGACTGATACTCAGAGAAGCCAAATATCAAAAAACATTAAAAAGGACTTTACCGGCGATTACCGCTTTGTTGCCCGGGGCCGGTGATGTCTATAAGACAGTCTCTCGGCCTCGGAATCGCTCAGCCACTGCGTTAACTTTCTGAATGCTCAGTCTTGAGAATAATCACCATTAATTAATAATAATATAGCAAGCAATGTGAACAGTTGCTGACAACATCATATTCCGCTAATATCCGTATTATTATGCCCCTAATAGGCATCTAATGTGCAGTAATGACACAAGCTGCTTGGGAAATTAATCGGCTTAGCTGCATTCTAGATAATTATTACCGATTGAATAACCAGATTGAATCTACACACATCAAAAGTGTCTAGGGATCAACATATATTTTTGCAATAACTTTTCTCCTGATTGATATTAATTAAAATGTTCTTTAAGGATTCATCAAATAAAGTGTTATCGTTTGTCACAGTAACGATAAACCAAGTCACCTTTGCATTCATAAAGAAATTTGCCATTTTCCTAATAAAGGGATTTTTGACATTTGAACCACTAACATTAAAGTTCGAAAAAAAGACTGAAATAACAGTTTTCATTAAAATTTTATTGGGTAACTTAAACAATTAATAATCCGTGTTTCTACTGCGAACACTAACAACACAAGAACATCGGTTTGGCATACTCAAAATGAGTTCATCCAAATCACGCTGTGGAATGGCCGCCCATGTTCGTTGCAACAACAAAAAAAGGTCTTCTTGCGACTGGATACCCTCCATATTCGGCAGAGCTCTTCTCTGTAGCATATCCCATGCAAGCTCAATCGGGTTCAAGTCTGGCGACTGAGCAGGCCAGGGCAGGACATTGATGTTAGCTGCGGCGAGAGTCTGTCTTACAACTCTTGCGGTGTGCGGTCGTGCATTATCATGCATTAACTGAAATAAGGGACCGATTTGCACTTGTAGAGGAACGATGACGTCTGATACAATCGTCTCAGCATAAATTTGAGCGTTGAGGTTGCCTCTGATCCAAATCAACTCAGTTCTTCCGCCGATCCAAATACCCGCCCATACCATGATGGTTCCACCACTATAAGGATGGACTTCCTGGCAGGATTTTAATCGCTGTTGGCGTCCAGGGGTTCTCCAGTGTCGTATACGTCTTGTATCCGGTCTCATACCAAAACGAGACTCATCAGAAAAGCACACGAAACGCCATTGTTCTTCTGCCCAATTTCTGTGTTCAAGAGCCCATTGATATCGAATCCTACGATTGTGCATTGCTATAGGTGGTACCCGTAGCGGTCTTCGGGAATGAAGGTTCACTTCATGCAAGCGGTTTCTGACTGTTTGGTCGCTAATTAAGTTCCCTAAAGAGTGATGAAGCCTCACGGCTAACATCATGGCGGTTATTGTTGGAGCTCTTCGAGTTAAGATTTGAATGTATCAGTCTTGTCTCCGAGTGGTGCAGCGATACCGTCCTCCATGGCGCTCAGCCACGGTACCAGTGCTTCGGTAACGTGTCCAAAGTCGACTGATAACACTCTGACTTGTATTCAGAGCTAAAGCCACAGTACGTTGCCGGGAACCAGCTTCTATCATTCCCACGGCTCTGAGCATTTCTTCCCTGCTTAAATGACGTCGCCGCTCCATAATAACGTTGGTTTTAATCAGTAGTAGGGAAACAGTAGCACTAATAATGTCTTCAATGCGTTGTATGTTTTTATAGGGAAAATATTGACAGCTGATTTTCATCTTTTACTCGAATTTGATTTACAGTTCCTGATTCAAATTATGAAATGCACCAAAAAGGATCCATATAAATTTATAAAATCATAAATTTATTACAAAGCCACATCTCAATCTCAAGAAATCCGCATAAAAATGCTTGATCCCTAGACACTTTTGATGTGTGTAATTCATCTTGTGTGCACAAATCCTAACGCTTAAAAATTATAAATCAGAAAGTAACTATGTATTTTTAGTTTTCAGAAGCCTTATCACAATATTTTAGTAATTTATTTACAGCGTAGTTGAAGTATTTAGGGCTTTGGAGACCGCGAATGGGCAAACGCAGTGTGGGACACCCTGCTGCAAGATGGGTCGCGCTCTTTGGGGGAGGCTTACGTTCAGCAGTGGACGGCAATAGGCTGATAATATATAAACTAAAAAAGCGTCTCTTGTACGAACGAGGAACTATTTTTTCCATGAAATTAATGTTAACGTCACATACGTCACAAAAACGTGAATAGTCATGTTTCAAGGCACTTTTTTAAAGGAGTAAATCTGCATGAAATTAGTCCTCCTGTCTGGAGTGGGAAGGAATTATCAGATTCATACTGAGTAAAATCTACCCAGTTCTTTCGTTTGCCACTTGGGTTCCAGGCCCGAGATACCCTGTTTAGACAGTCCGAAGACCCAAGTTTTCTGGCTTTAACTCTATTTTTCACATAGGTACCAACCACTTGGCGAATCAGACAATGGATAATATTTATTCCCGATAATTCCCACTTTGACTACCTCGTCGTTTTAGAGACCGCAAGCGCTAATACCACCTAATACTAAGCATGAAGTCCTGAGATCGACTTCGAGTCGAGTTTAGGCTGTGGGAAAGAGATAGCGCTAGACGACTTGTATAGCTCTGTCTCTTTCCCACAACCTAAACTGGATCGCGTTAAGAGCTCGTGGTAAGGCCTAAGGTCGGTCATTACTGTTAAGTACTGATTTTTTTTTATATACAATAGCAGTGAAGTCTGTATTTGTATTTTGTATTGTCTCACATAACTAGAACTTAAAGCGAAATGAGACCGTACTAGGTATATCTCTGCCTATCCCTGCGGGGATTATAGCCGTCATTTTTGGATAATTTCCAACTTACACGCGCGTAAAGCCAGAAGCCAAGGCTACCGATAAGCCGGTCTATTATTAAGACAGATATTTCCTTGACAACGTCTTATATCACCTTTCCAAAAATACACGTGTCTCCATCCTCTAATTTCACCCCAGTAACTCAAAATCTTCGAAGCCATGACAATGAACGGGGAAATTGCCCAAGTAGAAATGTTCCAATCTGTTCAAAGAGCTCTAGACCTGCCCTGCCACGTCCTACCTCATTATTTAACAAAGCTATTCATGTTACACTGAAGCGCGATGAATTACTAAAGCACTTCCATTAATCTACTTAATTATAACTTGAGACCTGAAGCTTTCACAACAGTACACCAACAAAGACAGGGCCAAAAAGGCTCAACTTCCTATTGAATCCATGGATCACAAAAGTTAACAGCAAAGAATCTTAATTAAGTTAACCATGCGATTCTTTTCCATATATTCTTTTATAATGAATAAGTTTTTTGAATGCCAGTGAAGGGATAGGACGATTTACCGATAAAAGGTCAGATGTAATGTATGCGAGTCAGAGTCCATCGGAACAATCGAAGCCATCGGAAGTCAGTTGGAGATACGGCAAAGTTCCTCCAATCACACCGTCACGTAACGTTCGGCTCTATAGATAGCTATTTTTATTCGAAGAAAACTGGTTAAAGAAAAGTTGCCAGGAAAGTTTTTATCGCCGGCCTCCGTCGGTCGACAAGCGTCGCCTTTAGAGATTACTGTTTTAAAAAGGTAACGGTATAGACCAGACTAAATTAAACCAGTGACAGTGACAGACTACGTTGATCGATCATCTCGATAATTTGAAGATGGTGATGTACCCGTTGCCGAAATGATGTCTATGAAATCTAAGCTTTTAAGACATGACCCGACTTTAATTTCTTTACACATTTTTTCTCGTAGAAAAGAACTGAAACAAATGGTACTTTCTAAGTGATACGCCAAAAAAGTCCGTTCAATTTAATAAGTTGAAGCCATCTAGGATCTTGTGTTCTTTTTGAGCATAAAATGGAATGGCGTTTGATGTAGGCTTCTATTTTCATTCTGGTAAACAGAATGTTGGGAGAAAATGCTTTCACAAAAAATGATCCATATACAATATGATACTTTTGTACGACACAGTACGCAACTTGAGTACATTTTACGCGACGATGCTTCGGTCTTTTTCTGAATAAGTACTTGTTTAGCCAGTGGAACATATTATTTTGACTGAATTTAGGTTTCGAAAAATGAGATTTAGGGTTGAACCATATCTGGCAGCACGGAATCGCCTTTTTCCGTTGCCCTTTCTCTTTCTGTCGCTTAGAACTGCCATTTGCTAGACCGAGACAATGCGACAGCAGCCGGCCGCCTCGCGGATTCCGCCGCGTGCTATCGCATTATGCATTCTGTCTCGGTCTAGCAAATGGCAGTTCTAAGCGACAGAAAGAGAAAGGGCGACGGAAAAAGGCGATTCCGTGCTGCCAGATGTGGTGTAGCCCTTACGTGTAACTTTTTTTTATCTAAACTCTTCTGACTCACTGCTGCACGCGTAGCATGGCGATTCTATCTCTATTCTACCAAGAAAAGACAAAGTTATTTCATCGTTATTTCTACACAAATCGACTGTTTTTTTGCACAAATATTTCATCATTTGTACATTATTGAAGAAAAGAACGTTTATTTTCCATATTTTTCACATTAACATGCTTAAAACGCTAAAAATGTTTCTACTTTCTGTCATTTTGTCTATTCTTCCGTCGACAAAACCCCTTTCTACGGCGCCATGCTACGCCTGCTGGTCAAAAACCTCTCTCCATTCCTTTCATCAGTCAGTTGTGTGCACTACTTATTTTCTATTTTGCTTTGAATAGCCTTTCAAGTTTTCATAAATGACCAGTCATAAAAATTTTTTAGTCGTTTGTAACAGACGCGTAATTGTTAATCCTTTATTTGAAACTTTTAAATCAAAAGTACACAAAGCACGTATGGGACAATGGTGTGAGTGGAGGTCGACGTAAGTCGTCCCACCCCTGTCATTAATCTCATCTCTTTCGCTAGCCAAGTCACGCCGCATTTGGGGGAAGGCCGCGCGCCGTGCGCCGAGCGCCGCGCCCGCCGCCCAAAACGACTTCCCAAAAAAGCTTGTCTGCCAAATTACACTGACCTGAAGTGTGTTTTGATATCTGCCGAGTATTACGTTGGATTTTCATTCATTCTCTCCCCTGACAATCGGTTCATTGTCGCATTATTTCCCAATGGTGGTACCTGCTTACGTAAATTTTCATCGACAATTTTGTCATTCGTTGTGATTTATTACGATGTCGGGAATATAAATCACGCATTGAAATATTTTTAATGAATCGTAAAGTATTTTTATAGCTGCTTATTATGATTTCACATATTTACGAATAGGTGCCAGTTATTTATGACCGTGTCAGCAACATTTAATTTGGTTCACGAATCACAAACCTACTTTTTGCGCATTACATCTGGTAATCGAAATATTTCAATAAAAGCCTGCAGCGGTCGTGTAAGCAATTAAACGAATAACCGCTTCACATGGAGCGCACGTACTGAATTAAATATCTATCAAATTCGTAGAGGAGACGCGGGCGAAATAGATCGCATCTAATAGACACTATTATTTGATACAACAACGTGCAAAAACGGACGCAACAAAAAGCCAGTCTCTATTGATTCACACGTTCAAGAAGCAGACGGGCGTTCATTGATGTGTGCAGACATGAAAATACGTGTAGATTGATCATCAAATAAGTTTAGTTTGAATTCGTATTTTAAACGTGTGCCATTCTTGATTAAAAGATCCATTTAAATACACAACTGACGTTTTTTTACTGACGCTTAATATTAATTCAACAGCACCGACAACATTATCATTACAAACATCTAATTCTAATTGACTGATTAATTCCTCAATCAAAACAGCGTTAAATTTTCAACGACAGCGTATGATTTAGGGTCAGTTCACTCCGAGATACGACGCGATGCTATGGTTTTGGAAAGTGTAGCTTTTCATGAAGTTAATAAAGAGATTTTTAGTCGCTTCTAATAAGGCCTTTCGTACACAACATGACGCGAGTCTCCGATACCTTACGACTTCGGTATCCATTGACGCGTGCCTATGTACAATCGTCAAAGTTGAATTTTGAGCCACCATAAGCTTATTTTCTTAC
Source organism: Agrotis clavis (assembly GCA_954870645.1). NCBI lineage: Eukaryota > Metazoa > Arthropoda > Insecta > Lepidoptera > Noctuidae > Agrotis > Agrotis clavis. The sequence continues at coordinate 16,687,709 of OX940920.1, forward strand.
AGACTTTCAAATACAATTAGGTCCACATACGCATAAACTTACAAAGCCATGGTAACGACTGTGATCTTTGTCAATTTGACGGATTCAAACGATTTATTGTCAAAACGGGTCATGATTCAACTTTGTCGATTGCACATACGAACCTCTATAGATCTGAATTGCGATAGTCATCTGGATACCAAGACGCGACGCTTGCTTAGAGTCATTTCATACCGAGAGGCGGATGCACTTTTCGTGGGGTAAATATTGTTAGATTTTTAGTCGCTCTGTGCTCTAGTGTGAATTGACACACACACATTTTGCTACCAATCGCTCGTCTACACAGAGCCCAGTGTCAGTTTGTGATTAAAGTTACTCTCTGTGATATCAAACCGGAACATCTTAGACTACTTTCAATGTTAAGGTTGCTACCAAAATGTATTGTTCTTTCTATGTTTTAATGGTAATTTTACATTGTCTGCCTGTTCTCAGGGATTTAATAATCAGGTTTTTGGTCTATTGCGCTATGGTATAGTGAAACTATTAGAAATGTTGTGCGTGCCTCATTGTGTTGGCTATAATTCAGAAGTATGCTTATAACTAGCTGTCACCAGCTACTTCACGTATGTTACTTAAATGTATCATACGGGAACGTAGGTACTACCGGGTTTAACGATAGCCTAGTGTGTTTTTCACCATATTCTACCATTTTGACCGTGATCGAGTAATAAATATCCCTCCATCCAAATATCCAAACTTTCGCAATCATAATATTAGTTACGTAGATACGTTAAATGTGCCATACATTTAAGGAAAACTAAGAAAATTCTATAGACATACTCGTATTATAAATCTTTCTCATTTATGAAAATAATAAGTCTGCTCAAAAGATTTGTTTCCAACATGGTCCCTCGGTTACTATTTATTTATTCCGTGGTTATAAAAGTCATTCACTTTTCCTTTATGTAAAGAGGAAAGAAAACAAAAGAAAGCCAGCTTCACTCAAAGTTTTCCTCGCGCTAAACTCATTTAGAAATAACTTGAATATTCTACACCATAGTTATCTTATTTTATGTTTAACACTTGGTTTTAGATTTTAAAGCTGTAACAATTTACAGATATAAAGAAAATTATCTAGAAAACCTTATCTGTGGAACCATCTTATCATAAGCAAAGAAAAAATATAAAAGGAAATGGTTTCCATAAGTGGGCACTCAACCTTACCTCAGTCGGTCTGACATTATCATATATTAATTATGTATACCGCGGAACGCAACTTTATCTTTTTTTGTTTAATTTTCATATAACAAGGGTATATAGCGCATGTCACACTTAAATAACTCTGTTTATGTTTTTCACAACGCACAGAAAACACGAAACGACAATAACTTACTAACTCGCCTTATCATAGTTGCGACGCGGTATATTTTAACAGAATTTGAAATAACCTCTATCCAATATAAACAAAATTATTTGCACGACTGACTCAAATTAACAATGTCAAATGATATAACAATGGAACGCCGATCTAGTTTCAGCTTTCGTTCATCTTCAAATTCATAATCCAATAAATCGTAAGCATCAAATTGACACAGTATTTATTAGAAACGTGAAATTAAAATTACAAGATTGCTTCGAATAACGTTGCTTACGTAAGCAAGAAAAAAGGTCTTGTAGCGAAATTAAGTGGCGATCAATCATAAGAGAACCTTTTAAAAGTCGTTGTATGTTCGCCTCGCAATTATCTCTGGAAGCCTTTTTAATTCATAATAAAAATTATTTTTATCGTCCATGTACTGTAGGTACAGACTTCAGTAATAAGTGTCAAGAAAACTGGCTCATTACGCAATAAGTAGTATCATATTTTATACTAACGACTGCCAACCGGTTTTATTGCAGACTATTGCAAAAATATTGCCAGTGGTGTACTGTGAGAGTCTTGGAAATCTAGAAATAAAAAGAACTAGACTTGGCTGGAAAATATTCTACAGTTGGGAGCTAAATAGTTAGCGAAGGGTGTTTATATTATCTTGTATTCATCATAAATTACATTAGCATAAGACGTAGGTACATTTGATATTTATTGTAAGGCATAGAGGCGCTTGACCCCCCACCCCCGTAGAGGGCCAAAGGCTGCCGGGGTGGCGGAACTAACGTGAATTACCGTGACCCCGGAACGTAAAGGGCTATTGAAGGACACCGTGGATTTTAGTCAGTAAAAGTCTGACAATCCCTCCTGCGCTGCCCTGGGAGGATTCATTTGATGATTTTTCAGACACAGAGGCGCTTGTGTTTTAGTAACTAAAACGTAAGCAACTAAAGTAGAGGAATTAGCATTTATTTTTATAATGTTTAGTATCTAGAGAAGCTGTTTTCCAGTAGTTTTATGAATTATTAAACTTTTTGATTAAAATTCTCAAGTTTCTTCTGTGCAAAGTTTTCACACAGAGAACAGAAATTTTTGCGTTAAAAGTTTTCTTAATAACTGCAAAATTCGGTAAAATTAATTACTAACAGTAGTGTCAAACTGCTTTCAACGGTTAAAACTTTGGAAGTTTATTGAAATATATCTAACTTAGAATATAACTATTCCGTAAAGGAAACCGCTTGAACTTTGAACGCTGTCATAATAAAGACGGTTGGCCTATAAGTGCGGAAGGCGTGCTAATAGATGAATATTACATAGTTTCTTGTTTCTAAACAAATACAATATTATCTACTTTTTGTTTGAATGTGAAAACATTACATAAAAGGTAGTTGCGGCCAATAAAGCCTGTCGGATATGGCTAACGTATATCTATAAAATCATGAAAAACATGTACAAGTTTAAATATTATCCACTATTTTAGTACATTTTCTACTAAATGGTCTAAAAATTGATATTTTTACCTTAAACAAAAGCGAAATATTAAAACGAAAAGTTAATGTAAATTAGAGGCTAAAATTTTCTAATTTTTATTTTGCAGTTAATTTATTTAAATGATGATTAACATTAAAATTTGTTGATTCAAGTTGATAGTTTTCGTTTTTTTTCGCTTAGCTAGGCCTTATGGGCCGCTCCTATCTTACAGTACAAAGAACCACCTAAATAATTTAAACATACAGAAATTATTGCAATGTCTTCATAATGCAGAAACACAATTTAGCCAAAATAATATTCCGAATTGATTTAAGCATGTTGCAATGTAGCTTTCAGAAATGATTTCGTTCGAATCTAATTTATATCAGTCCCGCAGTTCTCGTAATTAGCTGTAGTACGACAACCGATTTTTGCAATTTAAAATATAAATTGCCTTGGTATTTAAATTAAATATAGTTGCACCACTGTGCATTTTTATAGCAACCACAACTTCATGTCGCTTTAAAAGTATATTGACAAACATACATTCCATTCAAGCTTGAAATAATGATTAATTTATTTGATTAAACAACCGTTTTATTACTGCCAGTGATTAAAAATTATAATTATAAAAACTTCATTGTTTCTCTCCACTTATAAATTATTAACATTTATTGACTTTATTCACGCAAAGAAATGTCTAGCTACCTGTACGAGAACTTCTGGTTGCAACCGTGACAGCAAGACTCACTAGTTGACTTTACAACATTTCTAGTAATAAATACTAAGTAAGTAGTAGAGATAACAAAGACTTAGTAATAAATACTAAGTAAGTAGTAGAGATAACAAGGACTTAGTATTTATTACTAGAAATTTTGTAAAGTCAACTAGTCAACGAGAAATTCTGGTTGCAACCGTGACAGCAAGACTTTGCTGTCACGGTTGCAACCAGAAGTTCTCGTATACATTTCTCTGCGTGTTTACATAAACAATTTTCAAATTTTGTACAGCTGATCTTTGACAGTTTTGTTGTTTATAATTATTAATTTTCAGCACTGTAGTGATCCATGTCAAAGTTTGATGATTACTTATATTTTATCACTACCTATTTATAAAACTATCGTTATATGTAGAATAATTATATATATTTTCTTTTTCAAAGGATAATGTGGACAATTGGACATATTGACAAGGCGGCACGGGAGCGCGAGCGTAGCGCCTGCAAGGTACTGGCGAACGCCTTTACCAAGAAATAAATAGTATAAGAAAATTACAGAAAAAAATAGACGGTTCTAAAACTTGATTAAATTCCTGTCATTGCCTTACCCAACTTAAGATACAAAGACACAGACAAACCTCACTTGATTAGATTTTCCCAAACACCAAGAAAAACAGAGACAACGAGACTTATGCGGAATATATTTTTTCTTATTTCGTTACGTAAGTGGCACGGCTTGGTATATAAGTAAAATATGATACGGCGATGATACAGCACGTCGTGTGCATGATACGATGCATACTAATGTCCGTGTCAATAGACGTTATTAGATTTTACCTATTTTTCTCTTTAACCGTAACATCTGTGTCACGTTTACAATGCTTGGACTTTTTTTATTTGTGCTCTGTATTTAATCTATGGTTTGATTTTGAATGAGTGTTCGATTTTTAAACATGACGTGCGTGCCCGTGCATACAATCATTAGGTATCTGTGGAATCTGTGTTGTCGATCTACACTATTAAATACTTGTATGAGATGTAATTAACTGTATGATATTTGTATGATTATGTAGTAGGCATCCCTACTAATCATCTGATTCATTGCCTTTTTGTGTTATATTTTGGCATATAATTAAATTAGCCTTCATCATTTTTTATTGCATTAAAAAAATATATAAAACGCTACTACGACTTCTAAGACGTCCCTACGCTATCAATTAAACTTAAAATATTTTATTGAGGCACTAAGAGCTCCATTGATACAGGCAAATTCTCGTAATTGACTCGATAGTCGTTCCGTCCCAAAGCTCCGTACAAATTCTCTCCCCCATGATAAATTATTTCAGCCTAATTACCGTTTCAAATACAATTAGAATTGAACTTTGTTAATGGCCATTAAAATGTACCTACCTATCTAATTATCGAAATCACGTACAAAGAAAGATAAGTTTGTTTAAATTCAAAAACAAAGATTTTTTTTATTTTATGTTACGTAATTAAACGAAATACACGTTCGGATATATTTATGTTTTATTTACATTTTTGTCGAAAACGTACCTATAATTATAAAAAGATAATTAATAAACCATTTTATAAAGCAAATTGACTTAAGCCGACCCCTGTGTAAATGAAAGATGGACGATCTTCTTTTGAATACATTGGAGATTTTACTGGTTCAATTTTGTATGCAATTTTTGATTATAAGTGTATTCGTATATTATGTGATTTTAAGGCTTCATAGTAACTTAAAATGCTAAACTATTTTTATAATGAGGAAAAATTGTAAATAATTATGGATGTATACAGTAAGCTACTAATTTGAAAATTCGAAGTTAGAAAAAAATTATACCAGTGTACCTATATAATTATTATTTTTAATTAATCTAAAACAGCTACGAAGCAACACGAATACCGAATAGGATATTGTTTCTTCAATGCGGACGAAACTGTCCTGTTATTCCGGAAAAGGATAAAATTAAAAATATATTAAACTGAAACCATGCCATTTTTACACATAATACAATACAATAATTTCCTATTAAATAAGATTACACCTTAAGAACACATGCCTCACTGTATTAGATAACACAGACCCTAATTATAATAAACGGTTAATTACATTTAAAGGGATGAACACACGAGAAATGATCATAACATCTAATGACGTAATAAGCGAGTAATAGCAACGCATCTCTCCTAATGATGATAACCAGCCCTAAGCATGGACTACACTTACGTACTTATTACATTCAAAGCGACAGCAAATGTGATATCGATGCAAATGTGTACACAAGGCCTTATCAGGTAAAAATGTATATTACAGAAAAACATATTTTAAAAAATCTCGAAAAGAAAATGTTTTTCTCGAAAGTGTTTTAAAAATTTTCATATTATTACCGTAAATTATTTCGCCGTTTGTAAATAACATCCCCTGAGCAGTGCAGCGATGTTCCACTAATGATATTACCATTTTTACGTACAGTTCCGTCCTTATGAATACTTGAGCCCCTATCTTGTGCTAAGAAAAAATGTTGATGAGCCGGCAATTTACATTCATCACTTACCTACTTGATTTTTATTTCTTGTTTATATTTATTGTTTGTACCGAGAGCGGAGTTAAGAGATAGTCGTAAAACTCCCAAGGTTTAGTAGGTATCTAGGTTTATTTAATTCTGTAGGTAGATATTTACAGCTAGTTCATTAAGGTGCTTGTTATCCGTCGACTAGAATGTTTCTTGAGTAACCTAATATTTATTCATACAATTTACAAAGTTTTCTTTAAAAGTTAGTTGATTCATTCTGCGCTCCTAATACAAAGTTCTAGTCACTTACCGTTTATGGAAAAGTCAGCACCGCTTCAATAATCTAGACACAGTTTAATTGATAAAACTGCGCTGATATCGAAACGAGTCCCGGTAAAATTCTATTTCCACTTGAAAAACCGACTTGTCCCACTTTAAGCACTCAATCCACCATAAAGTTTAGACGTCCTTGCACTATCTGTTTTCACGTCTCTAGCATACAGTTTCACTTTCTATAAAGCGTCCGTGATCAGTCACGAGCCGGGAAAGGCCGCCGCCAATGCAATATCAGAACGCGATCTCCGCAAAACTTCTGGCGAAGCGAGTACAGACACAGCGAGCACGTAGACCGTCCGCACGAACCACGCCGTCCGAACGCCGAACAGCGACTGTGATAACGACACTTCCTCCGAATGAACCTGCGAACCTCTCCATAGACTGTAAGCTCGCCTCTCTATCGCCGCCCGCCGGTACTTAACGCACCCCGCGACACCCGATCTGAACTCTCGGATACTCACAACAAGAAACAAATTCCAACTAAACACGCCACCACGAACGCGTCTCGTTCGAAACGCGTAACGAGTTTACGGTACGTAAATCGTAGTGGATTTGTTTTGCGGCCCGGCCATAGTAATCCGGTTCTTCGTCATGGAGCTCACAGAGCGCTTTTTTCCGAATCAGTTCCCGTTAAATAGAGCCTTCTTTTTGTACAACCTGCAGCCTGGTAGTCTATGTAGGGAACGCGGAATAACCGCTATGGACAAGATGCCAACTTTCTAAACTAAACCTATAAGACCGCTCTATTCAGATGGTAAATTACGTTATTTTTATTGGAAGCCGGGACGATAATAATAAAGCATTGAATAGATTGGTTATACCGGCAGGCGACAGTCATGGCTGGTGGTGGCGGTACGTGGCGTAATTTCGCAGGTGGTTTTTGCATCGTGCGGTTGTTGTCTAGGTTACATTTTCCGATTTATAAGTTGCGGTTTTACTTTCGGTGTCAATTACGCGAGCTGCGGTCGAAGCCCCACAATAACATGGCGGTAAATTGGATACCAGCCCTCTGAACCAGATTAGACTACCTTGTGAAGGCTGTCGGTTGTTACGCAAGGCTGCGACTAATCTTTCTGCATTTTAAAAATAGGTCGCGGACATAAATTTTGTTGTTTACTTCATAAAAGTCGGCGGAACTTGAAACGAAGTGCATTATATAAGACAGCTAAAGTGCGCATATATGTGAAGGCTTCCAAATATTGAAACCGTAAACCCTTTTGAGTGATCCCGCCATCCGCTATCCGCCACGGTCGCGAACTGGGTCAGCAAGGCGCGCCCCTAACGTAAGGATGAATACACGTGACAAACTGCAATTCTAAATTGGCATTCTGAAAGGTACAAAAGATACACGGAAAGTCATTTATCATCTTTTCTCAATCTTGGTTTAAATCTTAGGTTATAGGAACATCTTAGTTTAAGTTATTTTATTTCAGAGGAATCTAGAAATCTAGTATTCAGTTAATAATTCTCTACATCTTTTAAAAACCTTTTTGAATCAAAGAAAATAAAATCAACATACATATTTTTTAGTCACCTTCTTATCATCCTTTCCATAACCACGCAAACAATTTCGTTTGTCCATACCCTAAGCAGGCTAGGGTTGCGCATCCCGCTGAGAGGTCTCGGTTCCGTATGCGGTACTCAGATGACTGACGGTAATACCACAAGTGCTGCTCATACCCTCGACTACCGGGAAACCAATAAAATTTCCACAAGTGCCGCTATATTGTACGAACGAACCACTGAACTGATAACACGAAATGAAACGTGAATTGAATGTAGTATCAATAACAATGTAATAAATAATGGAAAACTAGAATTTGGTGTGGTATTCTGTCTTCCAAGTATTGGTTTTTATTTATGCTTTGTTAAAGGTGGCTCTGCACGCTTAAACATGGACGCGTTGATTGAATAAAACATGGAAGCGTTAACAACGTTTTGTTGAAAAACTAATAAAGTGTTCGGGGAAAAGGAAAAAGGTTTTTTTCATATAACAATATTTGGTCTTAGGACTGGCTATACTTAGTAACAGAGCCTGCTGTCTGGTCTCGTAATTTAGCCTTAGTAATGCTCTAGATGGAATAGCTTCAATTAATAAACAAACAAATACACTATCATACGTTTGAAATGTCAAAATATCGTTCTAAAGGCAAACTTAGTCTTTGAATAGACCATAACAACGTTACATGTCATTAAAAATTTAAATGAATTATGATCGAATATCGACCACTGAACGACCTCACTTACAAAACAATGCCATCTTAAATAACTCCAACAAACAGCTACAAAAAATAACCGTCCATTCCCACCCTTTCTACTACCAAGTAAACAACACTACAAAATATTAAACTATCCATAAAATTCACTTCACCCTTCGAAAAATAAGACAAGAAATCAATAGTTATCCTGATATATTTGTCTGATTATACGAGCTCCCGCTCTGGAAGCACGCCGCTTTTATAGCCCTGTTATTTTTTATGTGATCAGCACTTTGTACAGTGCGAACTCGATTTACAAGACAGTTTAATAAGGCTCAGATTCAACGTCAATTTACGGCTGCAGTGTTATTAGAGGGAATAATCCTGAGACTGAAATATTATTCGTAATACGCACGGGTGAGTTGTGGGTTGTTTTGACCCCGGCTGCGGATAGATACCGTTTAGTTGGATCTTTGATATTTTATGGTAATTCCTCTTCCGAGACGGTTAACTGTGTAAAATTATTCTTGAAAGCAGAATGGCTTTTGTAGAGTTATTTCTGAGCATCCTGAACATTAACCGGTCAAAGCTTAAAGTATAAAAAACATTCTTAAGATTTAAAACAGGGAATTATAACCAGGTATTTTTCAAAAAATATATTCACGGATTTCCGCAAAGTAACGCCTGATTCTTTAATTTATATAAAAAAAAACATTTATAGGCTATGATGATGACGATTGCTGGCTATCAACAAATTAACAAGCTTACATAAGACCCGAGTCTTAAGAGCAAACAAGTCAACATTTTTTCCATAGAAACTTCGTTGGGGTTTTACTCCATTAATTGACAAAGTACATCCAAAATTAAACATGGTATCGTTTTGTCTCATTATTAATTTTGTCTGTACGGAAGCAGAATTGTAAAATATGAAGCTATTAAAAAGTTACGAGCTTCTAAAGATTCGTTTTTTTGCTAATTTTAACACAACTTTAGGTGTAAATTAGAAGCTAAAGAAGCATCAAATTTCCAAAACGAAGTCCGTACCGACACAGCAAATTTATCGAAGAATTTAATAAATTTTATTTGAAATTAATTGGTGCAGTGGTTTTTTCATGAAACCCCAACAGCCAAAGGCTTTTTCGTATTTTTTTACGCGCGCCTTTTACTCTGAATGATCGTGCATCTCACTGAATAAGTTTTCCCCTGTTTTCTCCACGGGGGGATGACGCTCGCGCACACATGAACAATATGGCTCGATTTCCGGTGAAATATCATGGTTTTTGAACCTGCCTGCCAGTGAGTTCGAGCTCGCGACTAGCGCCGCCTTAAAGGATAGCCATCAAATCACTATTATTCATCGACGCTTGAAAGGCAAAAATTACCGAACGCCATGTTCTACAGCCAATTTTCAAGCGTCGATATATTGTACTTATACCTTTAAAATTACCAAGCAACATAATGTATATGTGGCTTGATAATTTTTGCCTTTCAAGCGTCGATATGTTAATTACCATTTATTTACAAGTAACTTATGACTCAAAGTGATAATAACTATACTGTAAAAATGCTAGCATATTTTTCCCTACCGATTGAATCCTTAGTTCAGGATTATGGTACTTTCAATTACAGTTTTCATCTCATTCTTTCACTACTTCCGTGCCTCTGAATATAAACTAATTTAAAATGTAAAGCGACAAACTTGTTTTATGTTCCGAGGAAAATCAAAAAGTGGAAAGTACTGCCGGAGGCAATCTGAAGCGTAGCAGAAAAATTCATGCTGTAGAACAAACGGGGAGAAAAATCAGGGTGTATTACAATAATATTTGTTCAGATTTTTCAATATGCCTTCAAAATTCTTGTCGGATATAAATCGTGGCTAAATAATAGCCTCACAGGTTCATCATGTTTTAATGTTTTAGACGGATCAAAAAACATTTAAAAAAAATTACAATATTAAAAACGGAAGATTAATTCCTGTTAATCATAGGAATTAATCTTCCGTCAAAAAACATTTTTTTAAGCTATTGCATAGCTTTTATTGTGGACTCTGAGCGCGGAGCGGCGCGGCGACCGAACCAAGAAGTTCTCAAAACCTAACGAAATACCCAACGACGATATAATACTAGACTACTCATTGCACGATCTAACGAACAAAACTATTCTGCCAACTCGCTGAGGTAATACGTAAGCGAGGGGGGCAGGGTACTGCGTTGTGATTGGCTAACTCAAGGTCTGTTCTGTCTCAACGTATGTTTACGGCTCACAGGATTGGTCGAAATGAGACGGTTATAAGACTTTTTTGCCTAATGTGTTGGCAGACATCGGTCGCCTGTTATTACGAGTCTAGTATTATATCGTCGTTGGAAATACCTAATCTAACGAAAAAACCTAACGAAAATACCTGACACCACGCATCGTCTTACGTCGTTTCAGTTCGGTAGACTTCGGCAATCATAAAAATATCCGTCATTAAGACAAGTTACTGTTTCTTACTGATTCTAAACGGCCAGCTATACTCGTAAAAGGAGTTTTCACAATGAAACCTACTTTTAAAATTCTCCTACAACAAAGGAGTTCTTTATTACAGTAGTGCTCCACAAACATTTTAAATAAATGATATTCTCGTTAAATATACGCAGTAGGCGATTTTTTTCTGTTAAAAAAAAAAAAGTTATGCAATAGTTTCACCGCGGCAGTTTCGGGAGTGCCACATGCATTTTTTTCTGAGTGTTTGGATCAGGTTTGGGTATGGGAGTTTTATGTTTGTAAACGCACCCAGGACACAAAGACATTCCTAGTGTGAGGTTACGTAGAAAAAATTAATAAGAGCAATTTACATAAAATTACATGATAAATTAACATGACAATCATTGGGTCTGTCCACATATTTTTATGTTAATCTTGTAGCTAAGCAGATAATAATAGATCCCTAACAGTTCGTTCGAGCATGCAAGATTTTTAAGACGGATATGACAGACAAACATGGTGAAATCATTGCCATTAGCGCTGTAAATAAACAATGGTGGTGACATCATGACAGACATATAAAATTGTAACTAAGACAAAAACAACTGACAAGGTACCTATGCTATTTAATTCCGATAAATTTTAATTTAACAATAGGTTCGCGAATTATCATAGTAGTACCTTTAGGACTAGTAGTTAGTACACATTGGGAGTTTGGCGCGCGTTTGACACCGTACACACTGCGCGCTTCGACACACTTCAATATCACCTCTTGGTTTGCAAAACACGCGTTAGCAAATCGCGCTTTTGAAAGCGCGTGTATACGATGGAATCTATTTGTAAAGGCAAAGTTTTTCAGGTGTCTGCAAAATTATAAACAAAGGACAGATGAAAAATAACGTGAGGATTATTACTAGACAACGAAAACTTGTAATACAATATTTTTGAATTTATTAGCTTTTGGTCAAGGGTTCACTCGCGTGATATTCTGAAAATGTCGCTCAAAAACAAGTGTTTAAAAAAAAGTGTTTAAAAAAACTGTGAGTGCTCGGTTCTAGGTTATTAAAATTATAAAACTAAATTATTAAGTCTTCGAATTCACAACTTCGGTCTAACTTACAAATAAAATCACTTAACTGTTCAACTTAAGTTGTTTTAAAACAAATAATGGCATAAGAAGTTGTGAAATACTAAGACAGGTTAAACAGCACATTACCGTGAACAACAATTTGAACAGGTAACAAAGCATTTAAACCGAACTAAAAAACTAAAACACTTCCTTCATAAAAACTGTTAGTAGGTACATGAAACAGTAAATAGCAAAATAACTTCGGAATTCGCAGTTTCTGAGCGGACGTTCGGAAATTTCCTGTGTCACAGGAAATCGAGACCGCAACCGGGAACCTACGCACACTCTCGCAGATATAGATAAATGAACGAATAATATTGGCTCGAGATATATCCGAATATGTCAACCGGATAACTATTGCAAATTGTTTGTTTGTTTTGACGAGAAAGTTTCCTGATTTCGTTGAGAAAACTTCTAGAAAGTTTATTTTCAGGTGCCACTTAAATTCGTCCGTTTCACTATATTATATCATTTATAATTATATACAAATACTTTTTTTTTTCCAAAAGTTTTAGAACAAACATTGTTCAATAACATGGGCTGAGTTACCCCACGAGAGGTTTTGCGCTATTAACGTTACACGTTGTATATACTATACAATTAATCAAACCCAATCTAATTAGGAAAAGAATCCAATGTTAGATCTGTGGAAATGGCAACATTTGATTCTGCCAAGATTTTATTTTAACGTCACGTAAAAAATAAGCAGTTTAGGCTGTGGGAAAGAGATGGCGCTAGACGACTTGTATAGCTCTGTCTCTTTCCCACAGCCTAAACTGGATCGCGTTAAGTGTTCGTGGTATAGTCCCAGGTGGCCCAACATGAACTCTTAACGCGATCCAGTTTAGGCACAGAATACATAATAGTACTACGGTTTAGGCTGTGGGAAAGAGATGGCGCTAGACGACTTGTAGAGCTCTGTCTCTTTCCCACAGCCTAATCTGGATCGCGTTAAGAGCTCGTGATAAGGCTCCAGGTGGCCTACCACGACGCCCTAAAGCGAGAGTCCAGTGTCGGAACAAGATGGCGCTAGACGACTTGTATAGCTCTGTGTCTTTCGCACAGTGTAATGGAATGACGTCATCGGAGGCCACCAGGTTATGCTTTTCTTTATAGCTTGTGACACCTTTGAATTTAAATGCTGTTTCCAAGTGGAAACAGAATTTCGTCGCTTTACCTTTTCATTTTCAAAGATAATTAAGCAAACAGATTTCCTGAGTAAACATGAATAGATTTGCGTTCTCCATTATAATCTATGCAACAATTTCCTATATCAAACGTGACTGAAACTATATAGTTTCAATAATACCTGTGATAATACTAAAACCACAACCACTACCCAGGCCACACTAAATTAGTTATCATACGTAGAATCAGAAAATAACATTACATTTGTTTCAGAACAAAATTATCGGGATAAGCCGGGGTGCAAATTGATGCCCAATTATCGGAACTGAATTATATCTATGTTGTGTCCAAAACTTCGGGAATATACCTACTCAATGTTCAGGTGTGCATCGCGAAAAGAGGAAGTACCAATAATAGGGAGCTGTTATTTGAAATCAATTGGAACATTTTTTGTGGAGTAGTCTAACCAAATTGATGATATCATTCTATCATATCATAGAATTTATTAGGATTGTAAAAACATGTACGATTTTCAGTCTTGAAATTGGTGCCGCTCAAAATATAGACACACTTAAAAACATTGCTGTTTGTTTAGCCATATTTTGTTATTTTCTAAAGTCGGAAATGTAATCACACTTTCCCAAATTTAAAAAGTTATCGTATAATTTAAAGCCATAATAAATACGTTCTTCACCTCTGCCTTAGCGGCAAGTGGTTTGATCGTGTCCCAATTTTTGTAACTCAATAAAATATTAAACAAATTCCAAAAAAGTTATAATTCATGTTCAAGTAAAACTTTTTAATGCGGCCCTTAAGACCGAAATCACGGGCATCTAATTTATATCGACTTGCGACTTTTTTCAGAAGCTCTGAATCTATCAAAGGTTAAAAGGGTTTGAAGAAGGTGAAAACTTTGTAAATTGTGTTCCGCCTTCCTTTTAGCTATTGTGTCTCGGCGTTTTACTCAATTACAAATTGGCAGATGACTTTCATGAATTATATTGAAGATAATTGATGAAATTACTTGGTAGCAAGGGTGTTTCAGCAAAAGTTGCTAAACCACATTACAGCTGTATTTTAACTTGTGCATATAAATTAATTAAATACTTTGTTTCTTGTGTTTAGTGTTCTAGCTGCTCCTTAATTTTCGATGAGTAAGAATAGATAAAAACTCAAAATGAAATATTTATTAATGTTCGCCTGCAACCATTCGAATCCCTTGCGTAACCTGCTTAACTTCTTTGTAGCATTTCGTAGGCCTGCGTAACACTGCGTAGCACTTTGTAATCCTACGTGGCCCTTCGTAGTCTTTCGTAGATCTGCGTAGCACTGCGTAACTCTACGTGCCCCTGTGTAGCTCTGCGTTGCCCTGTGTAGCCCTGTGTATCCCTACGTAGACCTGTGTGGCCCTACGTAGACGACAGACGTAGCACTGTGTAGCACTGCGTAGCCCTGTGTAGCTTTGCGTAACCCTAAACCATAAAATGAACGTTTTTTATCCAACAAATAAACTGTGTAATCTTAAGTAAGAAACTACTTCTAAGGACATATTTATCAATTCTGTAAATAATAAATTATTTTTCTTTTAAATTCACATAACTATCACAAATAACATTCTAGAAGAAGAAGTCGGTTAAAAATGTTGTATTAAAGTGCAGCCAACAGCTTGGGAATGCAATCGTGTATTTAATGCTGTTATAGAAAAATAGACTTCACAATTCAAGGCATTTATATTTTCATTTCATTCACGTTTGTCGACCGACGACGTCGACCGCTTGGAATTGAAATGATTAAAATGAGATTCGAAAAAGAAATAAATGAAAACGTATATTTAAAACAATCTGATATTTGCGATCATCGAAGTGTTTCAATATTTCGCAGCCAAATTTTAAGTAGGTATTAATAATAATGTAAAAGTTTCGGTACGGTTTGGGTATTCCATTTTTTTTATATTAATTATGATATAACGCAAAGCTTCCGCTGTCGACAACATCGCAATAAAGTATGAGCAAACTTCACGAGTGTCACCGAGCGACGGCGAGCAGAGTTAGGCCTACTGTCCACACAGTCGTCTTTCGTAGGATGCATGTAACCTACAAAATTAAATGAAGATAGGCGTATTTTGCATATTTGTTATGTCCACGCTGCTTCATGCAATAGTCAGTCATGCAGTCATGCTACAAAAGGTCTCAGTTTTCTTTCAACTAGCATCGAGAAAGGACGTCTTTTGTTGTAAAAATGCATGACGAACGCAACACGAGCAGCTGACGCGACGTTGCCGCTTCGTAGACACAGATTTCATTGTTTCTACGCAAGATGCAAGCATTCGTCTTGCAATCGTCTTATTGACGAAAGCGTGCGTATTACGTGCGATTACGTAGATAATGGGCCTAAGTTTGCGGTCTTTATAACCGCGTTCTTCAAGTTCACACGTCAAACACCACTTTAGTAATCACTAACACCTCCGAACCATCTCATCATCACCTGCCTAGCCTTTTCCCAACTATATTGGGGTTGACTTGCAGTCAAACCGGATGCAGCTGAATATCAGTATTTTACATGGAGCGACTGCCTATCGGACCCCCACAACCCAGTAACTGGGTAATACGATACCCTATGGTAAGACTGGTTGTCAGATTTAAGAGCTTCTGACTAACAGTAACGACTGTTAAAGATTTACAAATGACAGCCTGATAGCCAACGGCTTTACGTGCTTTCCGAGAGCACGGAGGAATCTCGCTATGACAGATGGTCACCCATCTACAGCATGTTTACTGAATTGATTAATGCTCAAAATTCCAGGTTGGATAAGTTGGAGGAACATATGATTGAGATAAAAAACCATTATTCCGAGATTAAGGCAACCAATAGAGAACTCGAAAAAGCAATGAATACTATCTCTGACCAGCTACAGACCGTAGAGATTAAAATTAAGGGTCTTGAAAAAGAGCGTAGCTCCATGGCGATTAAGTTGTCCACGTTGGAGGAAAAGATAGAATCTTATGATCGTAATTGCGTTAAAACGTCCATAGAAATACGTAACGTTCCCAAACGAGATCACGAAACCAAGACAATGCTGTTTGACACAATGATGCACTTATCCAAACATTTAGAAATGAACATGGAGCCAACCAGTATTCGTGACATCGCCAGACAACCATCTAAAAAGGAGGCCTCGGCGTCAAGTACATCAATCGAGTTTACAAATACACTTATGAAAACAAAGTTCCTGGATGCTGTCAAAAAATTTAACAAATCAAATGCCAGTAATAAACTAAACTCGGACCATCTGAATATCAACACCACCCAAAAAACACCCATCTACATCACCGAGCAGCTGACTTCACTCTCTAAAAGGCTTTTTTACTTAACAAGACAATTCGCCAAGACACAACAATACAGCTTTTGCTGGACATCGAACGGGCGAGTACTGATTAAAAAGGATTCTGATAGCCAATCTATAGTGGTAAAAAATGAAGAACAATTGAAACAGCTGTCCACAGTAAACAAAACATGACTCCATAGCTATAATAACTTTTATTTACCTTTAGTCCTATCATTTTTAAATAATGTTTTTCTACGTTTTACTTTCTTTTTTAAATTTCAAAACAATGTTATCGCATGTTTAATTTTTATTCTAAAACTCAACATCTACCACCCCACACTAACACTAACACACCACAAATCCATCTCCTCGAATTTCTTAACTCATACACAATACTACTACTATACACATTGTACCTTCACACTTGAACCTGTTTATAATCTCAGTAATAGGTTCAAAGAAAGAATTGGTTGCCTTACTTGCTACTTTCGCACTTGCTGGTTTGCGGATACAATCTTGCAGATTCACACTTTAATGCAGTCTCAATTATTATATTTGACTGAAATTCTCTTAACCTTCGCTGTCATCACAGTTTTGCCTCAATTTCAACTTTTCAATGGCTTGTGACATTAATGAAATAAATGAAAATATTGATCAGCTTTCTGTATCGATAACTCATACATGTGAACCTGAAGAAACTCATTCTATACTATTACGTCCGCATAACTATATAAAAATTTTATCACAAAATATTCGATCCATTACACGTAACTTCTTAAGTCTACAAACGCACTTAGACCGCATTTCCTTGGATTGCGATTTGGTCGTACTGACTGAATGCTGGCTACCTTGTTCTAGTAACTACAATATTCCAATCATGCAAAACTACAATATATTTAAGACTTCCCAACATAAAAACCAAAGTGATGGTGTTGTGGTATATCTTAAATCAAACTTGCTAGCTACCTGTGAAGAACCAGAGCTTTATCAATCAGCGTCTGGTCTTATAATTAAGATCGGTACTGAGGTAGCAATAGTGTGCATATATCGCTCACCGTCAACAGACAACATAAATAGTTTTATAGCTGCTCTCAATAAAATTCTCCCGTCGCTTCATGCATTCAAATCAGTTATATTGACCGGTGATCTAAATTTAGATATTAAACCAAACACATCTGACATGCGTTCTCATGAATACTTAGACTGCCTTGCCTTTCATGGTTATCTTCCTGCCCACGTTCTGCCAACCAGAGGTGATAATTGTCTAGACCACACCATCTTAAAAACAAAGTGTCCCAACCATACATTCGTCTATAGCTCCACAATTACCGATCACTACTCCACTTTATTGTGCATCCAAAAAAAGGGCTTCAGAACAACAGCTTGCTCTACAATTACAAAGATAAATAGTGAGGGACTTGATGAAACTATAAGGCAATTAGATTTTAACTCCCTTTACAACATAAGAGACGCAAATGTTGTTACCAATGAATTAATACGACTTATTACCTCAGCCATTTCCAAAAACACAAGTAACAAAAAAGTTACCTCTAAAAAAAAGATTTTAAAACCCTGGATTACTCCTGGCTTATTGCGGTGTATAAGGAATAGAGACGCGCTTCACAAGAAAGCAAATAAATCACATTCACCGGAGAATGACACTTGTAAAATTACATATAAGAGATACAGAAATTTCTGTACTGCCATTCTGAAGAAAGCGAAAAGATTGTATGATACGCAAGAATTGACAAAAGCAAGTAATAACCCAAAAACATTATGGGAAACCATCAAACGTGTAACCAATACCACGAAAACTAAAAGTACAGCAACACAATTACTTACACTATCACCCTCACCTACACAATCATGTAATAGCGTAAATGCATATTTTGTTAATATTGGAAAAAAGCTTGCAAACGATATAGTACAAAACGGAGGCACAGAAGCATCTACCCCTCCCCTAAACACATTGAATCCCTCATCGACTTCTTTTGTATTGGAACGTACAGATCCCGATGAAGTTATTTCTGTCATCAAATCTTTACGGTCTAATGCTGCGACTGGTTGGGATGGCATCTCGCCATACTTTTTGAAAAAATATGCATTTATCTTAGCGCCAATCCTAAGCCATGTTTTTAATAATTGTTTTGAGTCTGGCATCTTTCCTCAATCCCTTAAAAAGGCAATTATTCACCCAATTTTCAAGGGAGGAGACGGGATGGTGCCAAGTAATTATCGCCCTATAGCCGTTTTAAGTGCTCTGTCTAAGGTACTCGAACGTTTAATCAATAAAAGGCTTACTAATTACCTCGAACACAAAAATGTAATATCTTCGCAGCAATACGGCTTTCGCAAAAATAAATCTACTAGTGACGCAGTACAAGATCTACTTAATAATGTAGTACATAATGTGGATAAAAACAGAAAAGTTCTAACAATTTTCTTAGATCTGGCAAAAGCCTTCGACACCGTACCAGTTCCTATCCTCTTGTTGTAACTTGAACAAATCGGTGTCAGAGGCTTACAGTTAGATCTTTTTAGGAACTACCTCACAAATCGTACTCAGATAACTAGTATAGATACCCATAAAAGCGTTGAGCTTCCCATCCATTACGGGGTACCCCAAGGAAGCATATTAGGTCCTACGCTTTTTCTAGTTTTTATAAATGACCTATGCAACCTTAATGTAACAAATGCCAAGATTGTAACCTTTGCAGATGATACTGCTGTAACGTTTTCCGCCGACACTTGGTCGGAACTCGAGCAAATCGCACAGACTGGTTTTAACTTAATCTTGCATTGGCTTCATTCTCACTCTCTTACGCTCAACACCTCTAAAACTAATATAATTACATACTCAATTACTCCAGTCACTCAACCAAGAGTCTCTTTATCTATTAAAGCCCACAACTACAAATGTTTGCAAGAACATGGCTCTTGCCTCTGTCCGCCCCTAAACACAGTTGATCAAATTAAATACCTAGGTGTAATATTAGACAAACATCTAAATTTCAAATCACAGATTAACCAGTTAACCAGTAGAGTCCGTAAGTTAATTTACATATTTAAAACCCTTCGAAGTATTGCAAATCCAAATATTATCCGTTTAGTTTATTTTTCTTTATGTTTATCCATTGTCACATACTGTATCACTTGCTGGGGTGGTGCAGCAAAAACTACACTAAAACCACTCGAGGTCGCACATAGAGCGGTTTTGAAAGTAGCTACTTCTAGACCTCTCTTGTTCCCTACTGACCTATTATACAGTAGTTGCAATGTTCTTAACGTTCGACAGCACTTCATTTTACAATCGATTCTTCAACAACACCGTAAGACCCCTCTTAAAACAATAACAAAACGTAGGAAGGACCTAGTTTGTGTTATTCCACAAGTACGTACATCCTTTGCAAACAGATTCTTTCACTACCTAGGTCCAGCGCTGTATAACATAATGAACAAAATTTGTTTGATCTATGGGCTATCCTATTTTAACTGTAAAAAGACTTTGCGGACATTTCTGCAAAACAAAACATACGATGAAACAGAAAAGTATCTTAGTAGGTAACAATGACAGGTCGAATGACTCACGTAGCTACCAATACGAACACACACACTCACACACACACAAACACTCACGCACACACATATTCACGCACGCACACACATACACTTAAACTTTCTCTCTCTGACACACACACACACATACAAACATTCTTATTGATTTAAGTTTTAATCTTTATTAAATTATATATTGTTGTAATATTCAAAAATCTAGTTCATTATAACATTCATTGTAAGGGACAGGGGCTGCTTTTCCTTAATACAGGTTATTCTGTAACCTAGTAAGGAAAGCAGAACTACACCCACCTGATTGTAATTGTTTATGTTATTCTATTATGTAGTTTTCTTTGTATATGTGCAACAATCCCCTCTTGTGAAATAAATCATTTATTATTTATTATTATTTATCTACAGACCAACGTCGGCAAGCGCGGCTTAACGTTTGTAATTATTTAGCCACGAACATTCAGTATCATCTAATCGTGTCCCTAAAAACGTCCTTACATCTCCGTTACCTATCTACAACTGCAATATAACAGTCTGCAGCTAAAACGCGCCCTGTTTAACATTTACTCTCAGGTACGTTTAGTATCACGTGGCTACCCTGACTCATTGTAAGACCTTGATTGCCAGGCCACAGCCTACTGCGAAAGGATCCGGTTGTTTCACTTGTGCGCATAGATAATGTTAAATAGGATACAGGATTATTTTTAAAACATTGACAAAAAAATTCAAGTGTTTCATACTTTGTCAACGGAAAAATATTCCATTTGTATAAAATACCTGATATTAATGGATGCAAGAGAAGCAAGCACGTTTGAGTTAGTTTTTTGAATCTCTCACACTGTTAAATTCTGGAAAAACCTTGAAGCTATTGTCAAACAGACAGGCGCTAGGCGTGGCGAACGCGATGCAAAGCGAGCAAAAAATTTTTGTTTGTAATGTATGGAATTGTTTAAAGCCAGTCACATAGACTATCGGATCGCTTTCGCTTTTCTATGTGACTGGATTCAAACAATTCCATACATTACAAATAAAAACACTTCGGATCGCATTCACTTCGCCTGTCTGTTTGACCATAGCTTTAGACAAAAAACAGCGTCGCATCAAAATTGTATGTGTAGTAAAATAATAATAAAGTGCCATATCATTATTATCTCTCTTTAAGCCGTAAAGATCATCTTTCAAAATGATATTCAGAAGTGCAAGGCTCAATCTTCTGCCCTTTTCAATACAAAAGACGAGTCCTTTAAGTCCACACCATCATCAATCAAGCCATATCTGCCGGGAGAACCCACTGCTGGGCCTCAAACTTCACTTTAAGCACACATCATTACTACATAATAAGATAAGAACCCCGGTGTGCATGTCTTTGTGTCGTAAACTCGCAAATCACTGCAAACATTTTGAGGGGATTTTCGTGAATTCATAGACGTTAACGAAAAGTTTACAAAGTCTTTATTGGCGTAGCGGATGCATTTAAGTGTGTTTATGCTCCCTACGTCACGTGCCATTACTTCTACGAAGTACAGGCAGACATTCAAGACTGTGTTTTGTTTTTAGGAACGAAATTCTATTAATTTTGAGCTCTATATTCTAGCATAGCATTTTGAGAATCACTAGATATAGACAGCCTTACTACAAAAACTTAAACATCTGTTGAACACTTGCCTAAAAAAAGTGTGACTGCAAAACGGACCTTATAGACATTTTTTTTAGACACGTGTTCAACAGACGTTTAATAGTAGATTATGCACCGAGGGGCTAAAGTTGTGTCTTATGTCACGGGCGTCATATTGAATCTCGAGCGCAATGAAGGATTCGGGATTTAACTCCCGAGCGTAGCGAGGGAGTTAAGAGTTTAACTCACGAGCGAAGCGAGGGAGTTAATACAAGAATCCTGAATGCAGCGAGGGATTCAAGCTAGCCCAAGGCAAAGACACCTTTAGCCCAGGAGGATACTCTACTTTTTACACCTACTGTGAGAAAATAATAGCCATAGTACGAAAAACAAAGTATTTATTAAATAAAAAAACAGTAAGAATAACATTTAGAACTAGTTATATAGGTACACTTATATATTAATTCAAGTTAATTGTAACATTTGAGACATTAGTCCAGTTGTGCAAAGATATAGTTATGTTTTTATTTGGTACGTTTATAGATGTTGATGTGGAATTTATTTGAGTATTGCTCGTCAATGCTTCAGAATCTTGTATTTGCAGAGAAGCATTTTGGGTGGTGAAAGTTGGTGAAGGTGGTGAATGAGGCTCAGGGAAAGATGGAATGTGATGGTGTGATGTTGAAGGTTGTGGTGAAAAAGAATCAGATGACGTTTTTAAAGTGATGCTGTTACCAATTTGACAGCTTATTTTATTTTTGTTTTGTACAGAATTTTCAATGTATCCTTCTGCTACTGTATCCGATTTCCAGCCACCATGTCGTTTTATTTGGGTTATATCTGCTCCCGCATCCGCCAACAGTGTAGCTGACGTTCGACGAAAAGAATGACCCGTATAGAGCTCGATATTTGGTAATCCTAAGTATTTGGCAATTTCCTTCGGCATGGCACTCATTTTGTTCTTCCCAATCACTTGATGGGTGCATTTTCCACTACTGAACGCTACAAAAAATCGGTTAGTGTTTATGTTAGGAGGCCGCAGAGCTTGATACTTTTCCACAACCTTTACATATGCTCCGCGGATGACAAATGACCTTTCCTTTTTGGTTTTAGTGTCTGGCAACTTAATCAATAACAACTCTTCTGAGTGTTTTTCTATATCTTGGACCTTCATGTTTACCATTTCTTGACAACGACAAGCCCCATTCACTCCAATAATTAAAGCCACCTGTAACAAAAATAAAAATAAATTTTACTAACAACATACGTAAATTCAGTAAGTACACATAAGTGTTCTTGTTGCTATTTGCTACCATGTGGTATTTTATTTAGTTATAAATAAAATGATGTACTTACTTTTACGGCAAGATAGCTATGATCAGGAGCTTCATTTAAAAAAGTTTCAATATTCATAGGTGTGAAAACTTTCGATTTCTTTGATTGGTGACCTTCCGATTTCCTCTTTAGAAATGCTAATAGCTTAGCGTATGTCTTGATATTTATATTGTGTTTCATGCTTATTGTTGACCTAAGCATTGAATAAGTACACCATAGGCTACTTGACTTCTGAGTACAAGATAAATGCTGAAAATACACTAATAGAACTGGTTCCGAAATGGACTTGACGCCTTTCGTACTTTTCCATTTTTGGAAATTGTCATAGGCTTTTATACACTTCTCATCAAAAAAATCGAAACACTTTCGTTTTTATTGTTTTTGTCCTAATTTTTTACAAAAGAGAATTAATTCCATGAAAAAAAAACATTACTGTGTAGCTGGCAGTTTGGTCATTACAGTAAGAAGAAAAAAATCAAAATTCGAAATAATTTCATTTGTTTATCCTATAAATGAAATTAATCACTGTTTTGAGACAAATGTGTATTTAGGGTTGGAGTACGTTTCTCGTTTAAAAACTAAAAATTAGCGCTTGTCTTTAAACTTTCTGTTTCTTATTTCATTTACTGTGACTTTGGGACGTCTGAAAAAACTTTTTTTTCTAAAACATATGGATACTTCGCCCGCAGAAGCCGCCCAAGTGGTGGCATTGCTGGATTCTGGACTTAGTCAGCGTGTTGTGGCTGCAAGATTGCATCTAAGCTTATCATCTGTTCATAGAGTCTACAAACGCTATCGGGAGACTGGTTCGTTCACGCGCCGTTCAGGATCTGGCAGGAATCGGGTCACTTCTGAGCGAGATGATCGATTTATTGTAACAACTTCTTTACGAAATCGACGCCTTAACGCTTTTCAACTGCAGCAGCAGCTTCGCGTTGTACGAAGAGTAGCTGTAAGTGACTCTACAATAAGAAGAAGGTTGAAGGAACGCGGATTGGCACCGCATAAGCCAGCGAATGGGCCGAAATTAACTGCAGACCATCGAAGAGCGCGCCTTAACTTTGCACGCGAGCACCTAACTTGGTCATACCTTCAGTGGAGCAAAGTACTGTTTTCTGATAAGTGTAAAATTATGCTGTATGGTAACGACGGAAGGAACAAGGTCTACAGAAGAGATGGAGAACGCTTTGCACAATGCTGCATTGAAGAAAAGGTCAGCTATGGTGGCGGTTCGTGGACGGTTTGGGGAGGAATCAGCGCCGACGGTAAGACAGAACTTGCCTTTGTGTCTGGGCCACGGCTGCCTGCACTAAACTCTCATCGGTACATCGAACAGTGTCTTGAACCTCATGTGATGCCCTATGCACATTTTATTGGCAACGACTTCATATTCATGCACGACAATGCTAGAGCTCACACCGCGGGCGTCGTACGAGATTATCTTACCGAAGTCGGTATCTCCATTATGGTATGGCCAGCAAGAAGCCCGGACATGAATCCCATTGAACATCTATGGGATGAATTAAAGAGACGAATTCGAGCAAGAGATCCAGCCCCAGAAACACTTAGCCAGCTGCAAAATGCAATCCAAGAGGAATGGGATAATATACCACAACATGTGATCGTGACTCTCATCCGATCGATGAAGAACCGTATGGAAGCAGTAATAAGAGCTCGCGGAGGGAATACAAGTTATTAAATAAACGTTTCTTACATTTTTTTTTCATTTACGCGTGTTGTTTTACCCATTTCCTTCATATTCCATACAGGGTAAAAATTACTCATTATACAAAATACGAAACCTATGAAGACTTAATTTGAATTTAGAACATTAACATTAGGATTTAAAAACCTCATACTACTCACTATTAAATGACATTTTACATTTATTCCTAAATATACACATTTTTCTGATAATCCTTATCAAATCATAAACTGCGAGGTGTTTCGATTTTTTTGATGAGAAGTGTATAAGTTTCCTTTGACTTTTCCGGCAGTAAATCATTGGAAATATTATTAGCTTCGGTTGTAATGAATTCAGGAGTACAATCACTTTCATCACTCGACATTTTATAATACTTTGTTGATAAATTTAAAATTTAAATGCCAAAAATTCGCGCCTTTATTGCGTCTACCAATAAGTAGCCAAGACACGATCAATTCGATTTTCGAAAAAAAAAAGTATCTTCTATGGTTTTGTCGTGTTTGTCCTAATGATATCACTCTCATGGATGTGGCGTTTGTGTAAACTAAGTTTTATACAGGGCTGGTAGAATGGTTTTGGATGATTGGCTGTATGCATTTTGAATTTAGAACGTCATTGGAGAAGCTCGTGAAAATAGAGTATTTTTGATAAAATGTGATAAATCGACTATATATATGTGAGATAGGTTTTATTATTTATTTATTTATTTACAAAATCCACAGCAATCTTAGTGCAGTTTATTTAAAATAAATTAACTAATGTTACAGCCAATTACTATTACCTACGGTATTACGGCGCGGTACGGTATTTGTTATTATTAATGCCAGTTTTAATGTTATTTCATTCCTTTTAAAAAATGGTTCGTAGGTAGTTATCTAATTATTCTTACAATATTATGTCTTCGAAAACATGGCAACGATATGAAGAAGCAATCGTTATGATTTTTTAGGAAATCGAGAATATCATCCACGCGTAGTAAGGGTTTCGAGAATAGCTTTCCTCTTTCTGGCACACTAAATCAGAAATGGCTGTATGGGCTCAGCTCCCTTTGCCTGCCCCAAAGAGGGACGAAAAGAACCAAAAAAAAAAATCTAGGCTGCATGGGCTAGATAGATCCCTTTGTCTTCCCAAAAGGGAAAAGAAAATTAAAAAAAAAAATCTTTCTGGCACCAAAGGGTGTTTGTTGTTTATAAACATATTCCAAATTCAAATCACATTATTGACCAGCGGGTAATAATGAAATCCAGTACAACATTATTGACCGGCTGTGCCCTCGGCCACTAATGACTCACTTTAGGTTAAGGTTGCTTGACATATAATTAGACATTTTCGAGCAGGTGGTGTGAAAAAGTTTTTGTGGTACGACGGAGAGTGTTTTACTATAAATCATTACATTATATTGTTTGTTAATGAATCGAGCTTCGACTGCTCGATATTTTGTTGTACACTGGAAATACTTAATGTTTCGTTTGTCGTTATGTGGCTGATTCACTCATTCATGGTTTAATTGGAAGTATTTTTAATAATTTAATTAATTTTTTTCATTCACTACATGGATAGGTATTGAAACGTTGCTCAAATAAAAGAGTCACTATTAGACATTTCCGTAATCAGTCATTTAACCCCTACATCGACATACACATTTTCGTCTGCAAAAGATGTTCTCATTGAATTTTCGAACCACGTTTTTCAAAATAAAAAGCACAGTTGCTAGACACAGTTTGGTTGCAAAGAATATGCTAAAGCAACGATATATATGCATTATGTTTGTATCGCAAATTGGTAAGATATCACGTATACACTATACATGTAGATATACATTGTATGTACGGTCATATGCGATGAAATGTACTATGTAATGTCACTGCTGAAACTACTTTTAACCAGTTGAAACTGGTTTAACAATCACGGTTAGCTACCTACATAAAAACTTTTACTTTTTTTGACCCTTGGAAAAACATCGAATTAATGGAATTGTCATTGTCTTTTAAATTTCAAGTAAACATAACTGAGACTTTCTGATACAGCATAGTTTAAGGAAGAAAATGCATTTAAAGCTCATATGACCCTAGCGTCTGGATTAACATTTTACGTTTTTTTTTTTATTATTAGAGCATGATTTAGGCTTCGTAAATCAATTTATTATAATTTACCAGTTTATTATTACTGTGAGGATTGAAATTGTTCTTTTCCAGGCGAGTCCAGTGATGGTTGGTGATTCTAGGACTTGCCGATTTTCTCTTGATGTTTTCCTTCACCGTTTTGAGAGCAGTGGTGGTGAAATAAATTACACCAAGTAATGCACCTGTCTGGGTTCGACTTCAAACCCAAAACCAACTATTTGTAAGTCAGTCATTATCACTGGGCCACCACTTTTATCTAAGTAATTTCACTATAATATCACAATAATGCTGTGCATACATGTCATTGCTTGTGACTGTACATGCATGTGTAGATTGCCTTTCGCACAAAATGCACGATGAAGGCAACAGACCGAGAATCGCAGTGGCAATAGTTCTTTACTGTTGTGAGCTTCTGCACGATTAGAGTCGCTTAAAACTCTTTTAGAGGATTACAAGGAGAAATACAGGAGATTTTGTAGTTGTGCTTCGCTAATTAGGTTTTAAACGGTTCATTGACAGTATTTATTGTGTATCGATGTATAATGTTATTGAATCTTGCATACAACTTATTTTAAAACGGCAAATAAATCGTCTGTTTTAAGGACCCCCCCTCCCCCCCGCCCTTTAATATTTAGTTTTTGTTGTACAGAAATACATTGTCTGTGAAAATTTTAAGTGCCGATATTTAGGATACGATTGGATAAGAAATTTAGTCGCCGAAGCTCGCAATTACACATACTAAATAAAATTTCTTCTTAAATTCCTAAATTTAGGAAGGTGTAACAGACAGACTAACAGACGGACGCATAGCGGGGTCTTAGTAATAGGGTGCCGTTTTACCTTTTGGGTACGGAACCTTAAAAAGTTAAATAATCATACGTGTGTACTTACGTTATGTAACCTGAGTTTGTAGTAACCGATAATTTGAATTAACCTGCCCAAGAACCTTAGGTTCATTCCCAACACACGCGATATTAAGCCAGATATAAGGCTCGATCAAGATCTACCTTTATGTTTATGACAGTCAATTTCACCCTTAGCAAAGTTTCAATTTGATATTATGAAAAGGCAACTTCGAGGTCGACTATTCATACCAAATCGGTTATTATAAAAGCTTAAATAAGTAAACCACACTTCAATCCTGAAATCTGCGGCCTTACCACGAGCGGGAGACGCCCACGGCAACGGACGTCGCAAGGCGATTTCCGGCCACCGTATAGGCACGGGCATGCGTCAGTGATGAGTAATGGGTGACTCGCCGTCCGATCATGGACCATGCCCGGGTCTACGACGCATCGTGTTCTACGCGCGCCTCAAAGACCTGTCAGCAATCTACCTAGTTCTCCATAGAGGGCCAAACGCATGCCAGAGTCGCTAATCTGTCATATCAGGACACGTGGGAAAAGGAAGGAATATCGTAGATTTTAGTCAGTACGAGTCTGATATTCCCACACATTCCTCCCTGGAAGGGAGGACTCATTTGATTTAACCACATAAAGAGAAAAAGGATAAAAAACATGAGTCTACTCTTAGCTGCGTCACCGTGCCAGTAAATCTTTACAGTTCTTCCCTAGCAAATATGAAGACAAAGTAATAAAATAAACATTATTCTAATATTTGAAAACTTTCCCTACCTTGTATTTACGAGTTCAAAACAATTTTGTTCCCAACAATGTTTTCAATTACTTCTCTTCCTTGCGTATCATAACGAATGTTATAAATACGAATGTTTGTTTGCTTGTTTGTTGGAATGTTTCCTTTTCACGCCTGAACCAGTGAACCGATCATCTGCATGTTTGGCATATACGTAGAGTGCCTTCCATTCCGAAAATGTACTATTCCCGAGGTTGTTCAACATTGGTCTGCCGTTTTCTCGCAAAAAAGAAACATTCACGCACACTTTTGCATTCGTAACATAGTAATGATTTCAAATACAGACTATATAGTATAGATGTGGATGAGGCGGAATGAGCAAGGATCGTTCCAGAAGACGTTCTGTATAGTTTCTGCCTACCCCCATAGGAAAAAGATGAAGCAATTCGTGCATGTACGTAAACATTATACACTTAAGGGCGCATAACCAGAAAGTTGGCAACGTCGCTAATAGCTGTCAAATATTTACAAGTTTTAATTAATTTGGCAATGTTACTGTATGGAAATAAGAAATATGGCTCTGTAGTGCACTAGAAAACTGATATAGGAATGCAATTGAAACACTGAATTGGATGTTGTAACCGTTTCAGGAGCCTTACCACGAGCTCTTAAGGTGATTGCTTCGATGTAGCCCGCGAAATTCAAATTTTTTAACGTTTTTTGCAATTTGCAGGCCAGTGACATGTTGTAACTTTATAAATATATGTGTTGCGGTAATAACAAGTATAATTTTAAATATAAAAATTATCAAAAAATTCGCTCCATCAGCTCTCACATAGAAAAGGTGCATCGTAGTTAGATTTCGGAGATTTTAACATGATGCACCTTTTCTATGTGAGAGCTGATGGAGCGAGTTTTTTGATAATTTTTATATTTAAAATTATACTTGTTATTACCGCAACTCATATATTTATAAAGCTACAACATGTCACTGGCCTGCAAATTGCGAAAACGTAAAAAAAATTGAATTTCGCGGGCTGGTTGGAGCATCCCCCTTGACGCGATGCAGTTTAGGCTGTGGGAAAGATACAGAGCTATACAAGTCGTCTAGCGCTATCTCTTTCCCACAGCCTGACCTGGTGTATAAAAGGCATTTGGAATGTTTCCAAATGCTTTTTTTACGTATAAAACTATATGTTCGGTGTTACGATATTAATTTGGGGCCTCTTGAATTTATCATAATGATAAACAGCTTGCCGGAGGTCGTCAGACATGGCTCATGTCTATTGTTCGCAGATGACCTCAAGTTGCTGCTCGAGGTAAGGGACGAGTCTGACTGTGAGCGGCTCCAGGGTGACATTGATAGGGTGGTGAAGTGGAGCCATGACAACAATCTGTACTTCAACGTGTCCAAATGCTCGGTAATATCCTTTAGTCGTGCGCGCACCCCTGTCCGCTATGAGTACAAAGCAGAGGCGGTACCCATGCAGCGAGTAACGCAAGTGCGTGATCTAGGGGTATATCTCACTCCAGATCTTACGTTTCGCGAGCATATCGTTAAGATATGTGAGAAAGCTTACAGAAATCTTGGCTTTGTACTCAGGCAGTCACAGGGGCTCACTAACATTACGACTATTAGGGTATTATATTATATATTATTGCTGTCATATGGGCTCCACATGAAGCCAAGTACTCTATCATGCTGGAGCGCGTACAAAACAAGTTCACGCGTCACCTGTACTTCAGACTGTACGGGGTTTATCCAGTGGCGGATACAAGGGGGGGGTCATGGGGGTCATGACCCCCCCCTGGGCGAGAGGCTGGGTCATAGGTGGCCACTGCAATTATTGCGAGCGGTTCAAATATAGAATCCTGAGAGTAGCGAAGTTTTCAAAGGTACGAGACGTCAGACGCAGAATAACTTTATAGTGCCCAGTGCAACACACAACTTTTCACCTCACTACAGCGCTCGGCAGCAAAGTTATTCTGCCTCTGGTACCTTTGAAAACTTCGCTACGCTCAGGACTCTATATTAGTATTACTAGATTTTTCCGGTGACTCCGTCCGCGACCAGGTAACTTCGCTGCAGTGGAGGACCAATGCAATCGACCCCATGAAATTTTATTCGTTTAGCGGTTTCAACGTGAAAATTGACAAACACACTTTCGCGTTCCTTTAAAATATTAAGTAAGTATAGCTATATCTCGGGCACGTCGCAATCGCGGCGGTAAGACCCCTCTTTGAGGAGTGGCTAAACAGGCCTCACGAGCGACGTCCTGACCTAGCGCATGACGCAGTTCGTCACCGTACACGAAAGTTTCGGGAGGTACCTGTGTCAGATGGGGAAGGAAGAAACGC
Organism: Agrotis clavis; assembly: GCA_954870645.1. Taxonomy (NCBI): domain Eukaryota; kingdom Metazoa; phylum Arthropoda; class Insecta; order Lepidoptera; family Noctuidae; genus Agrotis; species Agrotis clavis. The sequence continues at coordinate 16,718,645 of OX940920.1, forward strand.
CTTGGTGACACCACTGCGAGAATCGACCGGAGGATACGGTGGAGCATACGGTGTAGGACTGCCCCGCTTGGGCAGAGTACCACCGTGTCCTCACGACGCCGATAGGCGGAGACCTCTCGTGCCCGGCATTGGTCGAGGCCATGCTGCGGGGCGAGAGGGAGTGTGAAGCGGTCGCCTCCTTCAGCCAAGCAGTCATGCTCGCGAAGGAGGAGACGGGCCGCGTGAGGGAGAGGATAGCGTCCTCCCTCCACCACCACGCGCGCCTCAAAGAGTGCTAGCATAATGACCCCCGTCATTCTGCTGACACTCTTTGAGGCGCCACAGCCTGCCGGGGTCGCGGGACTCACGAATTATCGTGACCCCGGAATATAAAGAGCTATTGAAGGACACCGTGGATTATAGTCAGTACGAGTCTGACAGTCCCTCCCGCCCTGCCTTGAGTAGGACTCATTTGATGATTTTAGCACGATAAAAAAAAGTATAGCTAGCTACAGTGACAAGCTGTCTGCGACATAGTGACCCCCCCCTGATGTAAAAGCTGGATCCGCCCTTGGGTTTATCCATTGTACCCGCTGATGTACCCCACCCTGTTTGTACTGGGCATGGTCGGGTACAATGAATTGAGGGTGCGACGACAGTTCACTCTTGTCGTCTATTTAATAAAATTACTCCGGGGCAAGGAGCACAACCCAGGAGTGCTTCAGTGCTTGCGGCTCTCTGTTCCAGACCGCTACGTATGGAGACGGCGGCGCCCGCCACTGCTGGCTGTGCCAACTGCCAGGACCAACCTGCTGGCTAAAGCACCTCTCACGCGAGCAATTCGTACTGTTAACGAAATTCAGAATAGGTTGGACATTTTTCCGTGTTATTTTAGTGAACTTGCAAAAGTAAGTTTAAATATAATAATTATGTTACGAGAGCATCAATTAGTGTAATTTTATGTTAGCTATTGTTTATTTTATGTTATTGTTTCTTTCATCGTTTATTGTTTCTTTTTTGTTTTGCTTTTTAAATTTTAATTTTTCATTGTAAAACAGATTTATGTTAATTTGGTATAAGGTACGGTTAAGTTGTATCGTTTAAAGGTAGGTACCGATTGTGTAATTTGTTAATACATAATATAATGATATTAGTAATTATTAGTAATATAATGTTTGTAATATAGTCTTTGCTATCGTATTACGTGTGTAACCTGTAATGTTAGTATAAGAGTTTTTAAATAAATAAATAAATTATTGCATTCCCTAATATTTTTTTTTGTGCACTACAGAGCCATATTTCTTATTTTCATACGGTAAAGTAAAATTAATTAAAACTTGTAAATATTTGACAGCCATTTGCGACGTTGCCAACTATCAGAAAATGCACTCTTAAGTACTGAATACAGATGCGGATAATACCTAAATGGTACTCAAACTCAAAATTGAACAACATACATAAATTCAAAAGCGCATGCCACAAATAATGTTAATGTTGTACTACAAGCATATTTTACTTACCTTTAAAAGGCCAAACGCCACGCTAATAAAACCCTATTTAAGGAACACAATATTTTATGACTTGCAAAATGAGAATATACTTTTGTTCCACCCTTTTTAATCTCAACTCAAAAAAAACTTGCTCAACAAGGCATTATCCGTTAATTTTAATTCATATAATCCTTTCGGAGCTAATCTAATTATGTAACTAGAATTCTCTGACAGGGGTGTTGCCATAGCAACCGTCACTTTCACAAAAATTTTCTCATTCACGTGAAATTTTTGTAGAAGGGTTTCCTCCATTAGTTCCTAAACAAATATACGGGGAAGGAAATTCTTAAATTCTTTTGTTGATAATAAGGCGAGCGGTGCATCAGGCAATCTTCCCGCGAACAAAGAGCACTGGGGGAGAAGTTCCCCTTCTTTTATGCAATTGTTATTTTTGTACAGTCAGCGAGGATGTTAGGCGACACCGCAGATCGATGTTAAACACCAGACAAAACGCTGGCTTGACGTTATGAGGGAAAATACACGACGCCACAAGGAAGTGCGTTTATTTGACATCCTTAGTTCGTTACGCCAGTTATTGTCGGGACTTGTGTCCAATTACTGTACAATTCCGACTTGCAATAAACTTCCACAGCAATGCTTTCTTTCTTTCATTTTGAAATATCTAAAGGACATTAAAAGCAGAAAAACGTTGGAAGTTTCAAAATTAAATTAAAATTGTGAGGCAATTATTTAATCACGATCATTTCGCGATACAAAGCTTAAAATTCTCAGTCTTTACCCATTTGCAACAAATCGCAGCAAATGAGCATATATTGGATTTTACAAAGCGTTGCCGACATCGTGCAGTGTGCAGGAACTGAGCATACGTTTGAACAAACACATTACTAAACATCATAAATAAAAGCAGGAGCGTTTTAAACTGCGCTACTGAATATGGGTCATTTGCCGCCGCGAATGGACTTCACTGTTCCCAACCACATAATGTTCTGTTACCTAAATATAAATGGATGCTCGAATTGTGCTCATTAAACAAGATTTAAATGCAGTCGCGGGTAACATACTAATAGTGACGAGTACATTTGGCTGTTGAATTAAGGAGAGCTGTATTTGTTGTACAGCAACAGAATTTAAATCAGGAATTTACTGGTAGAATTAATTGCTAGCCATTTTAAATTTTAAAATGGTCTGGGAAAAGGTTTTGTCTTTATCTATCCTTGTAGCTGAGCAAGTAATAAGAAATACACAAATAAAGTAATAAAACAGATATGCCCAAGAGACCCGTACTCTTTAATAAAAAGCACTTCCTTGGACTCCAGAAAGTGCCAGGAACTGGGAATAAACGGCAAATTTTTAACACAAATGATTATAATTTTAACAATTCGAACTGGGTCGGATCTATTAAAGTACGAAACAAAATTTTGAACTTTCGCAATCACCTGTGAAGTTAACAAACTGGAGACACAAATGAGAATTGTTACAAAATTCTTCGCAAAACGACTCCTATATTTTTTAGATTTTCCGGTGACAATTGGCGCCTATTGTTTTAAGTTCGTCTTTTGTTTTTGTTTTGGGTTTTTAAAATAATCGTTGTAAGGATTTGGCAAGGATCGATTTTTCAGTCGTTCGGTACCTTTGTAATTGTATAGAAAAGATAATGTGTATAAAAAAAAAATCTGCTAGATAGAAATTTATTTTTGTTCAAGAAGAGTACAAAAAATTTTTCAAAAAAATCAGCCATCAACGAAATTATCAAAAGGGCCCACAATTAGTAACCTAGAAGTAACGTTTATTTTCATAGATATTTTGCAATTTCGCTAATAGAATTGCGATATAGTTTTCTACCAATTAATTGCCTGAGGAATAGGAAACAATATTCTGTTTCACGAAGTTTATCACAATGCGCTAAAGTGGCCTTTTTAGACCCGTTGAACTTCAGAAGCTGTCTAGTATTTATACAAAATTTTAAAACTCGGCGTAGCGAAATATTTAAGACCAGAGACTAGAAAAAAAATAAGAATAACAAAAATATTATGAAATCTAATCATATTTCTTCATCCTATCTTTTGAAAACCAGAAATAAACATAGACAGTAAACACGGAACAGTCTACTATTTAATATATAAAAGTCCTAACAGAAGCCGTATGTTAGAATCCTATTAATGAAATAACATTACGTATGATTACCTCGACGTGTTTGAAACGTAAGCTTGAACAAAGCCAATATTATGTGAATACTGAATCAGCTAGCAGGAGCTTGTGGCTAAATAATAAATAAACAGCCACACAGGGCCTCAAGTCTGCTATTACAATTATGTCAGAATGGTCTATCATTGATCTCATAATTGTTGATTTTTGTCAAGTTTGGTAATCTACTAATATAATGTCGTCATTACGACTTTCTAATGTTCAACCACTAACACTCCTTTGAAATAAATGGCATAAAATGGTAATCTCGTACAAATAAATGTTATCTGTATAAATAACACCCTGTAAAATATCTAGAATACCGAATGCCGCTACTATCTGTTGACACGACGTGTCCTACTAATATTATAAATGCGAAAGTTTGTGAGGATGTATCTGTGTATGTAGGTATGTTTGTTACTCTTTCACGCAAAAACCACTTAACAGATTTGGCTAAAATTTGGTACACAGATAGTTTATAACCTGGATTAACACATAGGATAGTTTTTATCCCGATTTTATGTTCCTGTGGGATTTTTTTCGAGTTGTAGCGGGTGAAGCCGCTGGCAACAGCTAGTAAGAAATAAAGTTAGGAATTTCCGAAGAATTTGAGACACTAAAATGCTATAAATTGCTTATAAATTAACAATCAGGTGCCACATGTTCACACATAATTCAACTTCGTATTGAATAACATAACAGAACAATAATGTTCGCAGCGCGTGCGATTTTTGTTGTTTTACTGTGCGCACTGGCAGCCGTCATCACCGAGAAACTGAACCCGCTGTCCGATGAATTCATTAATTTGATCAATTCCAAACAAAATTCTTGGAAAGCTGGCAGAAACTTCCCAGTTAATACACCATTTTCATACATCACGAATCTAATGGGTGCCTTGAAAGACGAAAACTTTTCGAAATTACCAAAATTGAAACATGATGCCGAGCTCATTGCAAGTCTTCCAGAAAACTTTGATGCAAGAGATAAATGGCCGAACTGTCCCTCCCTGAACGAAATAAGAGACCAAGGATCATGCGGTAGTTGCTGGGCGTTTGGCGCTGTAGAGGCGATGACCGACCGGTATTGTATCTACTCCAATGGAACACAAAACTTCCACTTCTCTGCTCAGGATCTTGTTTCCTGCTGTTCATATTGTGGTGGTGGTTGCCATGGAGGTGGTCTCAAGGCCGCTTGGGATTACTGGACAGATACGGGTATCGTGTCAGGAGGGAATTATAACTCTGGCGAAGGTTGTAGACCGTATGAGATACCAGCATGCGAACATGCTGGTGCGCATGGTAATTTGCCACCCTGTGGCAACATAACTGATACTCCTGATTGCGCTGATTCTTGCGTGTCCAGCTACAACATTGATTATGATAAAGATAAGCGTCGCGGTAAGAGCTCGTATGCAGTATCTTCTAATGAAGAAGATATTAAAGCTGAAATATTCAAGAATGGCCCAGTCGAGGTTGCCTTTAGTGTGTACGACGATTTTCTACAATATAAACAAGGAGTTTATGAGCACACTTTGGGGCAATACCTTGGTGAGCATGCTGTTAAGATGTTGGGCTGGGGTGTGGAAAATGGCAAAAAGTATTGGCTTATTGCGAATTCTTGGAATCCTGATTGGGGTGATAAGGGCTATTTCAAAATACTGCGTGGAGTAGATCACTGCGGTATAGAAAGTGAAGTAGTAGCCGGTGAACCTCTTATAGTGAACTACTGTACTGATTGGGTTTATAAATAAATGCTGCAGTTTCAATCAAATCATATTGCTTGTTTTTTAATTCCTCTTTTTAACCGACTTCAAAAAGAAGGAGGTTATCGATTCGACGGTATTTTTTTTTTGTGTGTATGTTACTCGATTACTCCGTGAATTGGTGACCGATTTTCAAAATTCTTTTTTTGTTCGAAAGGAGATACTTCTGGAGTGGTCCCGTAGTCACCAAGTCAGGATCTGATGATTGGATCTTGGAGAAATCGAGGCCAACCCTAAAATTTTATTGACTCACACATAGTTTTTCGCAAATCTTATCAAGTAATTCAAGTACTTGCGTATGGAAATCATCATCTTATGAAGCTGAGCTAATGATCGAAGGTACAACTCCTCTAGTAAGGAGTCGGCATCGACTGTTTTAGGTTTGTGTTCGCATATTTCCGGAACTACAAGTCCGATTTAAAAAATCGGATGTTTCCGGATGACAGCGATGCGGAGGAGTACTTTGACGCCTAAGTGTCTCTGCCTTTTAGTGTTTTTGTTTTTTTTTTTACTTAGGTATTTGGTTTTAGTTTTAGTTTAGTTGTAAATATAATTTTAGTTTTATTTATTTTTATATCTACTTTTAGTTACCTTTGTACATATTCTTTATGTTAATTATATCAACAATGCATTACTTTAGTGATAAAAAAAAAAAAAAAAAAAATTAAAAATTCTTTTTATGTTGTACTATACTATACGGTTCAGTAGTTTTTGAGATAGGGAAGGAATGAAAGAGATATTAACGATGTTATTACCGGTGTTACGGATTACAAAATTCTAGTGCACATGTAAGAAAATGATGTATTTGACAAGAATTTTGGTTTAATATTTAACCGCCAAACCGCAAAAAAAATGTAACCGCCTTCAAAAACAACCACAAAAAGGGTAAAATAACCTACAAAACTTTTCTTTCGGAAGTCGGTGGCAAAAAAGGCGATTACATTTTTTTTTAAAAAGTTTTTACCTAATACTTAATATGATATTAAATATGAAAAACATATCTCTCTCAAGTTACTTATTATGCTTCAGATTTTCATCCGGAACTTCAGTCGCTTGAAATCTTTGCTTAAACAGAACATAATAATAATTATGTTCGACTAGTATTAGTCCGACCGAAGTACCGAACATACTTCGACAACACACTACTTCGAAAAACACAAAACTCTTCTTCGATGATGAACTTGTTAGTCGGATTTCTATTTCAGCAGAACATACACAAAAATAATAATTGAATTTCGTTTTACGGTTTTATGAGCAGAAGAAACAAAGTAATTATATCCAATCATAATTTCTATACCAATATTATAAAGAGGAAAGATTTGACTGTTTGTGTGTATTGAATAGGTTTCGAAACTACGGTACCGATTTCAAATATACTTTTATTTCACCAGTTGAAAGGTGCTTTGGTTCTGAGTGACTTAAGCAACAAGGGGGTTGGAGGACGAGACTTCCAAATCCTGACAAAGCAAGGATATATCTAAAAGAAAAAGGACACAGCCGCATAGATTTGATAGAAGATTAGCGAGGAAAGTATTGGATGGAGATCATGAACAAGAACGAGGAATGTATTAAGACCTTGTTAGTTGACAAGGTGGATAAGCACGTCGATTACATGTCCAACAATCGCTTAAGTTGCCATTATAGTTATACTAGCTGTTGCCAGCGGCTTCACCCGCTGCAACTCAAAAATTATCCCACGGGAACATAAAATCGGGATAAAAACTATCCTATGTGTTAATCCAGGTTATAAACTATCTGTGTACCAAATTTTAACCAAATCCGTTCAGTGGTTTTTGCGTGAAAGAGTAACAAACATCCATACATCCATACTTACAAACTTTCGCCTTTATAATTTCGCCTTTATTATAGTACCTAGTAGGATTTTGGTAGAGGTGAAGATGGTTATCAAATCCTCTTACAATTAATAACGGAGTAATGAGGATTTAGTATCGGTTTTATTTTAAAGGTGCCTAAACGGCTAAAGAAGTCAGATCCTTTATGGACCTGATTTTAATGTCTACCACAAGAAATACTAATCGAAATACACAGACATAGTCAGATTCCGCAGTTTATTTTTTAGCGTGGTAAAATCATCAAATAGGACGGTTTTGCAACCCACCCAGGCCAAGACAGGGGGGAAATGTCAGACTTATACTGACTAAAATCCACGGTGATCCTTCAATAGACCTTTACGTTCCAGCGTCACAGATATCCATCTGATAAAATAGTGCCGCGACCTGATGAGGCTTCAGCTGATGAACTTAATGAATGTCCTCCATTTTGTGGAAACATGTTAAGATATTAAATCAAAAATATGCGTATGGAACTGCAAAATGAGTGATCGACTGGTGATTCTGTTGATCATAACGAATAACTTAAGATCATCACGACATAATATGCATTTTGACGCAATATGCAAAAGTTGACCTGCCACAGTCAAATGTTTTGGCAGAACGAATCTGTTGCGTGATGCGTCAGCTAGTAAACGAATAAATCTGAAAATTGGTTATTTGTAGTTATTTCACTGCATAACAGAACACAATATGCTTCATACTGCCAGTTTAAGATTGATTTAATTTGATTTTTCCTGTGATGAACGAATGAAACAGGTTTTTAGGGTTCCGTAGCCAAAAGGCAAAAACCGGAACCCTTATAGATTCGTCATGTCTGTCTGTCTGTCTGTCCGTCCGTATGTCACAGCCACTTTTCTTCGAAAGTTTTAGAGCTATCATGTTGAAACTTGGTAAGTAGATGTATTATGTGAACCGCATTAGGATTTTCATACAAAAATAAAAATAAAACTAATTTTGGAGGTTGCCCCCATACTTACAATTGAAACTCAATTTTTTTTTTCACCGCACCCATAAGTGTGAGGTATTTATAGATAGGTCTTTAAAAATGATGTTGATGTTACTAACATCATTTTTTTTCTAAACTGAACAGTTTTCGCGAGAGACACTTCCAAAGTGGTAAAATGTTGGTCGGCCCTGTAACATCTACACATCACCTGTAATATAAGAGAATGATAAAACTAAAAAAAATGTATGATGTACATTACCATGCAAACTTCAATTGAAAATTGGTTTGAACAAGATCAAGTAATTAGTTTTTTTTTAATACGTCATTAATCGTAAACCGCAATTTACCTTTCAGAGCTACAACCAACTACATGAACTTTTATAATATGTTACTTGCTGCTACGGAACCCTTTATGGGCGAGTCCGACTCGCACTTGGCCGGTTTTTTTTTCTATTTCTAGGCTAGTGAAGCTATAAGCCTGTTTCCAGATTAACTATAAATTAGGTACGATTTAGCCGTGGGGCGCCGGCTTAGAATTGCGCTCCCCCAAATCATCCCGTGGGTGTCGTATGAGGCGACTAAGGGACAAACCGGAGGTCGGGCAGCAGCGTCCTCCGTGTACTGCACATCCTCACTGCGATCGCCAACCCGCCTGCCAAGCGTGGCGATTAAGGCAAACTACCCCCAAATGAGAACCACAAAAACCAGGCCCCCAGTCCCCGGCAGCTCCGCTATCCCTGGCGCGGGTAGCGGTCAAGGTAACGGCGGAGCAGGGGGTGCTAAGAATCTCCGGAAGAGATCCGGCTACCCACCCCCACGACGACTGGCCCTGGTAACACACAACATACGCACATTGAGAACTGACGAAAAGATCTGCGAGCTGGAAGAGGAGCTGAGCAAGTTACACTGGGACATTATGGGGTTATGCGAAGTCCGAAGAGAGGGGGAGGACACCGTAACCCTGAAGTCTGGTAACTTGCTCTACTACCGGGAGGGCGACCAACAGTCCCAAGGTGGTGTCGGGTTTCTCGTTCACAAGTCCCTCGTAAACAACATAATAACCAATCGACAGTGTGTCGAGCAGGGTGGTATACCTAATACTCAGAATATCCAAAAGATATTCGCTGAAGGTCATTCAGGTATACGCACCGACCTCGTCACACTCCGATGATGAAGTGGAGACTATGTATGAGGACGTAAGTAGGGCCATACATAGCTCCAAAACCCACTTCACTGTTGTTATGGGGGACTTTAACGCAAAGTTGGGCAAGAAAAGCGGTGATGAGTTGAGAGTGGGGCAATTTGGGTATGGGCAACGGAACCCTAGGGGACAGAGGCTGGCCGACTTTCTGGAGAAAGAGGAACTCTTTATGATGAACTCTTTCTTCCAGAAGCCGCCTCACAGGAAATGGACCTGGCTGAGTCCCGATGGTTTCACGAGAAACGAGATAGACTTCTTCATGACCGACAAGAAACGGATATTCAGCGATGTCTCTGTGATCAACAGGGTAAAAACCGGTAGCGATCACCGAATCGTAAGAGGCTCGCTGAATATCAATGTTAAACTTGAAAGGTCCAGCCTGATGAAGTCTACGCTCCGACCTACTCGGCCCCATTTTCAAAACCCCGAAACCTTTCAACTCGAGCTCTCTAATCGCTTTGCTTGCCTTGAGAACTTAGTGTCAGTGGACGAGATCAACGACGGGCTAGTGGAAACTGTCCGCACGGTAGGGTCTAAGTTTTTTAGACCCTGTTAGACCCCAGAAATTGACCGAGCAAACCTTAAACCTCATGGCTGAACGACGTTTGCTACAGTTGCAGTCTTCCGATGACGCGAAGTCATATAGGCAGCTCAATAGACGGATATCTAAGTCCTTGCGACATGATCTGCGTCTCTTTAATACGAATCGTGTTAAAGAGACCATACAGCGAAACCATGGCTCTAAAGTGTTCGCAAAGGACAAGTCTATTGGGCAGAGCCAGATGACAAAGCTGAAACGGGAGGATGGCAGCATAGCGTCGACCAAAGCAGAGGTTTTAGGCGAGATCGAGAGGTTCTATGGACAGTTATACACTTCGGTCGCAAAGCCCGTTGACAGCTTGGTCGGAGATCCCAGAGCCAAGCTGTCCCGACATTATACCGAAGATATCCCGGACATCAGTCTGTACGAGATTAGGATGGCCCTGAAGCAGCTTAAGAACAACAAGGCGCCGGGCGAGGACGGAATCACTTCAGAGCTTCTGAGAGCGGGTGGAACACCGGTACTTAAAGTCCTCCAGAAGCTCTTTAATTCCGTCCTCTCTGAGGGCAAAACGCCTGAAACATGGAGTAGAGGTGAGGTGGTGCTGTTCTTCAAAAAAGGTGATAACAGCCTATTGAAGAACTACAGACCCATCACGCTTCTAAGTCATGTTTATAAGCTGTTTTCAAGGGTTATCACGAACCGTCTCGAACACAGACTTGATGACTTCCAGCCTCCCGAACAAGCCGCTTTCCGAAGAGGCTATAGTACCATAGACCACATCCATACGCTGCGGCAAGTTATACAGAAGACCGAAGAGTATAACTTGCCATTATGCTTAGCGTTTGTGGACTATGAGAAAGCCTTCGATTCGGTGGAAACATGGGCGGTACTTGAGTCACTCCAGCGATGCCGTATTGACTATCGGTACATCGAGGTGTTGAAGTGCTTGTATAATAACGCCACCATGTCGGTCCGAGTACAGGAGCAGAGCACGATGGCGATTCCATTGAGAAGAGGCGTAAGACAAGGGGACGTTATCTCCCCGAAATTGTTTACTGCCGCAATGGAAGACGCCTTCAAGCTCCTGGAATGGCAAGGACTTGGCATCAACATCAACGGCGAATACATCACTCACCTTCGGTTTGCCGACGACATCGTAGTCATGGCAAAGTCGATGGAGGAACTCAGCATGATGCTCGATGGCCTCGACCGAGTTTCACAACGGGTGGGCTTGAAAATGAACATGGACAAGACGAAAATTATGTCAAATGCCAATGTTGTGCCCACCCCAGTCTCTGTTGGAAACTCGGTACTCGAAGTTGTTGACTCATATATCTACTTAGGACAAGTAGTCCAGTTAGGTAGGTCCAACTTCGAGAAAGAGGTCAACCGCCGAATCCAACTCGGTTGGGCAGCGTTCGGGAAACTGCGCAATGTCTTTGCGTCCGACATACCTCAGTGCCTCAAGACGAAAGTCTTCAACCAATGTGTGTTACCAGTGATGAGTTACGGCACCGAAACGTGGTCTTTCACTATTGGCCTCATCTCAAAGCTCAAAGTCGCTCAACGAGCTATGGAAAGGGCTATGCTCGGTGTTTCTCTACGTGATCGAATCCGAAATGAGGAGATCCGTAGACGAACTAAAGTCACCGATATAGCCCACCGGATTAGCAAGCTGAAGTGGCAATGGGCAGGCCATATTGCTCGCAGAGCAGATGGCCGATGGGGTCGAAAAGTACTAGAGTGGAGACCACGGACTAGCAAGCGCAGCGTAGGACGTCCACCAGCAAGGTGGACAGACGACCTTATAAAGGTCGCCGGAAGACGCTGGATGCAGGTCGCTTCCAACCGGTATAAGTGGAAATCAAAAGGGGAGGCCTATGTTCAGCAGTGGACGTCCTACGGCTGAGATGATGAGGTACGATTTTATCAGGTTATGTAGATATCATGTTAATAAAAAAAAACGTTTTACAATCGGCATGTGTAAGTTATCAACAAAAATTCAATAGATAAAAACATTATTTTAATAATAACTGTAAAGTATTCAAATAAAAAAAAAAACAATAAAATGTAACATATTTGTTTCGTTTGGAACTAAAATTGAAACTTATTTACATTCTCAGAAAGAATATTAAATACTAAAAATAAACTATTTTACATAATACAGGGTGTAACATTAAACATAATGGTCTCATGCTCCTAGGAGGTGATCAAACGCAGGCATGTGGAGGGGGCATAATGGATAGCTCGCTGTTTGATCAGGGTCCATGCTGGAGAGCTGTCAGGAATCTGACAGGTATGCCCATAGAGGGCCTAACGCCTGCTGGAGCCGCGGGACTGTCTCAACAGCAACAGGTAACCGCTGGAACTAACAGGATAATTAAAGGAACACGGTGAATTTAGTCAGCACGAGTCTGACAGTGCTTCCGCTCCACAGACGCGGAGCAATAATTTGATTTATTTAATTTTATGAAAACTATATTTTTTTAATGTGTTGATATCTACTTTAATGTCTGTGATTAGAGTAGATATCGACGGTTAACCACCAAGAACTCCTAACTCAAGTCAGGAGTCAAACGGGGCGGTTGTTCTTAAGAAGCGTGTTATCGCCGGGCTTTTTGAAAAATAATACGTCGAGCTTTACAAGCTCTATCAAGACAGGTGTTCCCCTGCCTTGAGCAGCTCCGTGGATGATGGCTTTTGGCATTGTTTTGGGTCTGCATCTTGTTTTTCAGACTCCAAATAAAGTTTGACCAAGTTTCTTGATCAAAGCGAACTTATCCTGAAATAGAAACAACACATTTCTTAAAACAAATCTAAATTAATTACTTAAACATTTGAGTATAAAAACTCCTAAATACTGCTACCTTCACCGTAATATCCTGAACAGATACGAAAAAATGTTACTACGAATACCGTCTATCTACGTATTTCGTATTTATGGCTGATTTATAAGTAAGAACAAACTACTACCGCGGAAATAACGTTTGAATTAAACTAACATGTAAGTCTTATAACGAAAAATTAACTAATTTTAACAAGAAATACAATAAAACTTACTTTTAAGGCCGAGAGCGCGCGAACATGCGACGAATTCATACGAATTGTAAGGCACACGGAGTTAGCAGCAAATGCCACCAAAGTTCGCTCTTGTAAAGTTAGTAGATAATTCCATGATTGTAAAAATACCAGAAATATTACGAATTATAAATAGAAGATTTTGCTATTATGTGAGATACGATATTTATGAAGAGAATCCGCGAAAAAACCAATTTGTCAAAATATGTCAGTTAGGAGGTCTTGGTGGCTAACCGTCGATATGAGATTGAAAACAATTTTGAATGGTTGAAAAAGGCTAGGTTATTCTTATTCTTATTCTTTATTGTACACATATATAATTAAAATAACACTTCACATAAGGGTAAGTTATGTACAAAGGCGAGCTTAACCCAGAATTGGGTTTTCTAACAGCAAACCTTAGAGCGATAGAGTGATTATTATTTTATTTTAGTGAGGATATTCGGTGTACAAACATTTAACAATAATATTTAATGCATACTTAAATAAACAAATACGTGTATAAACATAATACATACAATATAATATATAAAATAATACATACTTACATACCTATAAGTCATGATGACAGGAAATGCTCCCTAATTCTTCTCCTGAAAACTTCCAACGACGGGCTATCGCGTAAGGAGTGAGGAAGAGAATTCCAAAGGCGAACAGCACGCACAGTAAAAGATCCATCATAACGACTCGAAGTATGAGAAGGGACACGAAGGAGAAGAGATGAGGATGAGCGACAAGGCTTTCCTCTAGGGACAAGAAACTCAAACCGCTCCCGGAGATAAATAGGAGAATTAGGATTATGAAGCACGGAAAACAGGAAAGCAAGGACATGAGAATCTCGACGCTGCCGAATAGGCAGCCACTTCAGCTGTCTCCGAAATTCCGACACATGGTCGTACTTTCGAAGACCGAAAATGAAGCGGATACACAAATTCTGCAGACGTTCGAGCTTGTCGAGAAGTTCCTCAGTTGCGTCGAGAAAGGAGACATCAGCATAGTCTAGTAAAGGTAGAAGAAGAGACTGAGCGAGAGTTATTTTAGTTGGTAATGGCAGAAACTTTTGGAGACGTTTGAGGGACTGAAACGAGCAAAACACCCTCCTGCTCACTTCCGCAATGTGAACATTCCAGGAAAGATTGCAGTCAAGAAATACACCTAAGTTTTTAACATTGCTGGAATAGGGTATCGGAACAGAATCGTACATGACTGGTGGGAGAGACTGGAGATTCAATAAGTTGATAAAATACCTACCACCAATAATGATTGCTTGAGATTTTGCTGGATTAATTAAAAGTCCAAAACTTTTAGCCCACTGAGCGATATTCTTTAAATCATTATTGATGGCAGCCAAAGATTCAGGAAGCTCCTCAAGCTTGAAATGGCGATAAATCTGTAAGTCGTCTGCGTAGAGATGGAAGCGTGAAACTAGGATCTTAGTGATAGCGTTAATAAAGATAGAAAAAAGAAGTAGAGAAAGGACACCACCTTGGGGAACCCCCGCAGTAAGATTGCACCATTCAGAGGAAGCCTCATTACAGCGAACCGACTGCGAACGACCCCGAAGATAAGAATTAAACCAACCAATTACAGAAGGAGATATGTTTAGAGAGGAAAGGATACCCAAGAGTATGTCAAAGTCAACTGAATTAAACGCACTGCTGAAGTCCAATAGCACTAAAATCGTAAGGAGCTTATTCTCCATGGCCAGTCGGATGTCATCGGTTATTTTAACCAATGCCGATACTGTGCTATGGCCAGGACGGAAACCAGATTGGTATGGACTCAACAGGCCATTAGAAGAGAGATAAAAAGACAGTTGACTGTTGACAACACTCTCAAGGACTTTGGATAGGACAGGAAGTATTGAAATTGGACGGAACTCTGACACGGAAGAGGGATTGGAGACTTTAGGAAGAGGTAGTACAAGGGCATTCTTCCACCCAGAAGGAAAGGAACCAGTGAATAGGGAGTAGTTGATAATGTGGGAAATTACTGGGACCAGTGTATCTAGGATAGGAAGAAGCATCTGGAGTTGAATACCATCAACACCCACCGCTTTTGTGGAAATGGATAAAATTGCCCGTTTAATGTCCCCTTCTGCAACCGGCTGGAAAGAGAAAGAAGTACACAATGGCAGAGGAAGGTTAGAAAGGTTGTTGAGAGTAGAAGATTTAGTGCTGTCATCCAAAGTGACTGGAGATTTTGAAAAATGGGTGTTAATTGCGTCCAGGTCTATATTGGAAGTGCTATCAATAGCGACTTTGCCGATACCGAGGGACTTGAGAAATTGCCATACTTGTGCTGTATTAATGTTTTGAACAGAATCGTGAATGTGGCGTCTTTTTGCATCCCTACACAAATGACCACAGCTATTACGCAGCTTCTTGTAAAAAGACCAGTTCTCATCAGTAGGATCCCTTCTATAACGCCTCTTGGCTTTATCCCTCTTCGACATCGCGCTTTTTATGGTGTCAGACAACCAAGGGGCTGGAAGATGCTTCACTCTAACCTTTTTCAGTGGAGCATGCTCATCAAAGAGGTTCAACACAATCTGATTGAATTCCTCAACCTTTGAATCTAGCTCATCACAGTTGTAAACAAGAGACCAGTCTATGTTGCCCGCATCCTCCCTCAAACGCTCCATGTTAATGTTTTTGAAACTGCGAAGGAAGAGAAATTTGGATTTGCGTTTAGGCGGACGAATTTTGTATGACAAAAAGAGAAGGTCATGATAAGAGAAGGGGGCGGAAAGTTGTCCATGAGTGGCTACTTTACTAGAGTCGGAAACAATAATGAGGTCCAATAATGAGGGATTGCAATGAGGAGCATGGTGGGTAGCGTTTAGCTGAAGGATGTGCATATTGACAGAAGAGACAAGAGATTGAAGTTTACGGCTGCGCACATCATCCTTGATCAAGCAGGTGTTGAAGTCTCCGAGGATAATAGTGTGGTCATATAATGATGTTAAAAGTTCTAGTTTTGATTCAAAGGAGGAAAAATAATCAATTTGACAAGAAGGACTATAGTAAACACCTAAAAGTAGTTTAGTGTGGTTAAAAACAATTTCAATAAAAAGATGTTCCGCAACTTTCGAATAATGACTCGGAGACTGATCAACAACCCTATAAGTAATATCTCCACGGAGATAAATAGCGACTCCTCCACCTCCCTTGCCTGTTCTGTCATTACGCACAAGCTTATAGCCGGGCAAGGAATATTGTGTTGAAGGAAGTGCTGGTTTAAGGAATGTTTCAGAAACAAGCACAGCATGGATAAGATTGGAATCGAAAGAGGACAGTAAGTCAGAATGATGAGCAGGAATACTTTGAGCGTTTATGTGGACCGCATTGAAAAATTTGCTGAGAGATGTAAAGTGAGAAGAAAGCTGTTCACATAGGTGTACAGAATCATCACTGAGCGCACCAGCAAAGCTGTCATCAGAAGCACAAGAAGAAAAACAAGAAACAAAACTATCGTCAGAATTATCTAGCATGACACAATATTAATTTAAAATAAATAAGAAATATATAATATGTTCTATTTAAAATAAACAAATAAATAAATATATATAATTATCAGTTAACTAGTATTTAAAAATCCTCGATGCACCCGCCAGTTGCTAAAAAGTCTGTGGTTAAAATTATATAAAATTAAAAGGCCTTGTATCCAAAGCACAAAAAAAAACAAAATAACATTGACAATGTTTCCGAACGAGCAAGTTTTAGGACTAGAAATAAAATGTCATTGTCAATTGTCAAACACAAATAATAACAGAGTGATCAACAAAGTAAATTCCAAAGCTATCTATTACTTTGGTTGCCTTCGTGGTCTTCTTACCAAAGGAGATTTACTCATCGGTGACTGTTCGCCAGTGCCCTGTGTCGCATCACTGGTCAAAGGAAACTGAGCCTCAAGTTTTTGGAGTTCAGTTAAAGTTTCTATCCTCCGTCGAGACTTGTCTGGGAGCAGGATGACGATCTTGCCCTCGGAGGTCCAACACTGCTTCACCCCAAAGTGTTTGCGAGCGGCAAGATTAGTCATGCCTGGAGAAATGTGTCATGCCTGGGTTTAGTCAGGAACTCCGAAAATACTAATCCAGAACCTTTCAGCAGAGTTTTCTTATTCCAAACCTCGCTGCGCAAACTGTGGCTTAAAAACCTAATAAGTAAAGGACGAGGCTTGCCTGAATCGATTCCCAGGCGATGACAGGATGTGATGTCTGCAGAAGAGATATTAGGCATTTTCAACTTATCTGTCAGAGTTGTGACAGCCCGGGAAGTGTGATCCTCATCCCCCTGTTCAGGGAGACCATGAAGGAGGAGAACCTGCTTGCGTGAAGCCATCTCATGACGATCCAGACCAACTGTCAGCAGCTCCATCTGAGTCTTCAGAGCAGTCATTGTTCTCCAGATAAGACACTTGAACTCGGTGAAGTCCCGGGACAGGCTGGCAATTGTTTTGTGGGTGACCTCATTGCTGCTTGCATTCTTCAACTCCTCTTCATAGGTGTCCATCCGTGAAGCAAATGTTGCAGATAGTTCCTCCATACAGGTTGACAGCTTGGCATACAGGTCCATAGTGACAATTGTGTTTGAGCAGGTGAAGTGAGAGGAAAAGAAGAAAAGTTATGAAGACTGTGAGTGCATCCAAGGATAATTAAAACATTGAGTGCATATACAATATAAAATATGCAGATTAACTATTTTAATTTTAAAATTAAATGAGAGCTCTGTAAAAAGATGTGTACACTTTACTACCCTCACAAAAAAAAAAAGTTGGAAATGGTTTTTCTATTACAATTTAAAAAGGCTAGGTAATAATAGATAATGGTTTTTCTCTTACAATTTCATGTTTTGTAATAAATGCTGTTATTGTATCTTGATTTACACAATTATCCTTAGTCGAACCAACTTACTAAACTATATAAAAAAATCGGCTTCCACTCATTTTTATGTACAAATCACACTTGACCAAAAAAATAAAAATGCTACATAAAAAAGAGCTGAAGTTTCCTATCTTTGTTGGATTCGGATTTCCCCTCTTAGCCAATAAAATATTAAATACCTATATTAATTTTTGTTATAAACCGAGATGACAATTATTAAATAGGTTATCTGTTATCTTATAATGTTTAGTTAAACATTCCGCTTTGAACCATGTTTTCATGTTTTAAATGTCCTAGATGAACACACCAAGGATATTATTAATGTAAAAGAAAGAGGGAGTGATTAGGTCGTACGACAAAGATTTGATGGAAGATGAGTGAGAAACTTGCAATAGCCATGACACAGACCGCAAAAACTGAAAAGATTTAGAAAAGATCAACGCTCAGCATCGGTTGGCTGACGCTTTAAAAACAAAAATAACTCAAAATACTATTTCTGATAATATCACACCCTGTGTAATAATGTTTTTAGTCTAAATAAATAAAAATGTCTAAATGATTAAAATACCGGCCCTGTCTGTTAACACGTGTAATAAGTAATGTTATGAATTTCCGAAGAATTTGAGACACTAAAATCCTACAAACTTCTTATAAATTGAAAATCAGGCGTTACATATTCACTCATAATTCAACTTCATATTGAGTAACTAACAGATCAACAATGTTCGCAGCGCGTGCGATTATTGTTGTTTTACTGTGCGCACTGGCAACCGTCATCACCGAGAAACTGAACCCGCTGTCCGATGAATTCATTGATTTAATCAATTCCAAACAAAATTCTTGGAAAGCTGGCAGAAACTTCCCAGTTAATACGCCATTTTCATACATCACGAATCTAATGGGTGCCTTGAAAGACGAAAACTTTTCGAAATTGCCAAAATTGAAACATGATGCCGAGCTCATTGCAAGTCTTCCAGAAAGCTTTGATGCAAGAGATAAATGGCCGAACTGTCCCTCCCTGAACGAAATAAGAGACCAAGGATCATGCGGTAGTTGCTGGGCATTTGGCGCTGTAGAGGCGATGACCGACCGGTATTGTATCTACTACAATGGAACACAAAACTTCCACTTCTCTGCTCAGGATCTTGTTTCCTGCTGTTCATATTGTGGTGGTGGTTGCCATGGAGGTGGTCTCAAGGCCGCTTGGGATTACTGGACAGATACGGGTATCGTGTCAGGAGGGAATTATAACTCTGGCGAAGGTTGTAGACCGTATGAGATACCAGCATGCGAACATGCTGGTGCGCATGGTAATTTGCCACCCTGTGGCAACATAACTGATACTCCTGATTGCGCTGATTCTTGCGTGTCCAGCTACAACATTGATTATGATAAAGATAAGCGTCGCGGTAAGAGCTCGTATGCAGTATCTTCTAATGAAGAAGATATTAAAGCTGAACTATTCAAGAATGGCCCAGTCGAGGTTGCCTTTGATGTGTACGACGATTTTCTACAATATAAACAAGGAGTGTATGAACACACTATGGGGGAAATAAATGGTGGGCATGCTGTTAAGATGTTGGGCTGGGGTGTGGAAAATGGCAAAAAGTATTGGCTCATTGCGAATTCTTGGAATCCTGATTGGGGTGATAAAGGCTATTTCAAAATACTGCGTGGAGTCGACCACTGCGGTATAGAAAGTAACGTTGTAGCCGGTGAACCACTTATAGAGTGAATTACTGCATTGTCATCTTCCTGCCCTCATACCATTTTACCTGGGGTCGGCGGAAGACGTTTTTTTCTTCCATTATCAAATTAATTGTATAAATTTATATTCTTTGTATTATATAGCTGCTTAGCCTATATTATGTGAGTTCTATGTGAAGAAAGCTATCATTCACCAGATACCTACGCCGTAATAATTTTTTATTTCTTTGACTTGAATGTGCCCTGGCGGTTGGGAGTATGTCATGCTCACTCAAATGTCTCACCGATGGTGGCGCGTGTGTCGGATCATTTAGTTCCCTTCAAAATGGTTGAGCTGAATGGGTATGTTCATGTTCGTGAACGGGCGCTATCAGTTGGGACTGGTCATCTCTTAGCTGCCACGGTTTATTTTAATTATCTATAATTTTATTTCTGAATTGTCTTTTTTATACTTCCTGTGGACACTTTATAACTTGCTACATCTTTCTCACATAATTTACCATCTGAAAATGAATGATGTAACAAAGGTCCTGTAATAATTTTTGGCGATCTAAAAAGAGTGTCCATGGAGTTTCTTGCCCGCCGTTCTTCTCCATAGAGATCTACTTCTTGGAATAGGCAATATCTACGGTACTTTCACAGTTTTTATGTCTTGTGACTGGGACTGTAGCACCATAACTATTTTTGAACTATTTTTAATTTTTAGTCTTTTGACAATTCAAAAGTGCCTGTAACTGGCTTATTTGAAATAAATGATTTTGATTTGATTTGATTTGATTATCCCTATCAAACGTCACAGTATCATTTACTCCTTTTTAGGGTTCCGTAGTCAACAAGGAACCCTTATAGTTTCGCCATGTCCGTCCGTCCGTCCGTCCGTCCGTCCGTCCGTCCGTCCGTCCGTCCGTCTGTCCGCAGTTTAGCTCAGAGACGCACAGTACTAGAGAGCTGTAATTTGGTGTAAATATACGGATTTGTTGTGCCGAAAAAGTGGTAAAATAAAATCTCGTAAAATATTTTTTTTTAAGGTACCTCCTGTACACGTAAAGAGGGGATGTTTTTTTTTTTTCTCGCGTACCCCTTAGTGTGGGGTATCATTAAATAGGTCTTTAAAAAATATTGATAGTTTCCATTAACAATTTTTTGATAAAAAAATTCGTTTGTGAAATATTAAGCTTTAAAGTGCTAAATTTTGCTCGACTCGAGTGTCCCCCCCCTCTACCAGCTAAACGGTTATGTTTGGGGGTGTGAAAAAATTCACAATAGTAGTATATATAACGAAGTTTAAAAGAAAATTATCATGACTAAGTAGGCTTTACAACTTTACGAGTAATAGTCGACCAACTTATAAAATGTACTTGGATAACATATTTTCCTAAACAAAATGTATCGGAGAACAAGCTCTTCAACTGCAAATGTAAGTTTGTCAACTTTATTTTTACAGCTGTAATAGGTATGTTTTTACGGTATGTTTTTTGGGGATAGGTAGGTTTTTATCGTCAACTATTTTTAACTTACTTCAAAAAAAGGGGGAGGTTCTAAATTCGTCGTAATCTTTTTTTTTATGTATTTTCCCCGATTTCTCAAAGACTCCTGGACCGATTTTGAAAATTCTTCTCTTTAAAATTAAATTCAGCGAATCAGTTTAGTTAATTCGCATAAGTATTTTGATGGGCAACTACGGAACCCTACACTGTGCGTGGCCCGACACGCACTTGGCCGGTTTTTCTTTCATAGAATTCCTTTTACAATCCATTCATCTTTTCTTTGGTCTTCCTCTTCCTCTCCATTCATCAACATTCACACTCATTACTCTCTTAGTCACATGAGTGTCATCCCTCCTCGTCACATTTCCATACCAAGATAGACAATTATCTTTCATTTTTATCTGTAGCAGGAGCCACTTTCAAACTTTCCCTTATTAACTCATTCCTTACTTTACATATTCTTGTCACTCCACACATCTATCTCAACATGCTTATACATGCATCTCCGCTGCATGCAATCATTTCTCATTCATCTAGCATTATTTGGATTTATAAATTGTAATAAACGCTGCAATCTCAATATCATATTGTTTGTTTTTTTATTAACCTTTCCTACAATAATTTTGGACAATATCAACAGATTCAGCTTGTTACCGTCTCAAAAAAGCTTTTGACCCGATAAGACGTTCTATACTATCACAAAAGCTAAAAAACATTGGAATCACTGCCAAAGTCTACAAAATATTTAAGTCTTATCTCACAAACAGACGTCAGATAGTAAAAAAATATAATTTTGAAAGCACATCTGCAAAAATAGTATGCGGTGTACCGCAGGCACACAAGTTTAAGGCCCACTGCTCTTCTAAATTTACATAATCAATGGTTTAGCGGGACATATATCACTGTACGCAGACTACACGTCGTGTCTTTTTTTATTTTGGTAACTCCATTTTGGTAATTGCCGAAGCACAACAAGACCAAACTTACTAACTACTTATTAATGTAAACAAAACTGCACACCTTAATATTCCAGCCGCTTTTAAGAACAAACCATGAGAAATACTTAGGCCTGATCTTGGATAGTAGACTTACAGTCAGACCACAGATTGATTACCTACCTACATAAGAAATAAATTGATACCATTAACTAAGAGCTCTGCGAAATATCGCTTAATGTGTGCCCTTTAATTTACGTTATTTTTAACGATTTTTCACGATTTATAACACACTTATCAAACCGCAATTAAATTATTTCATTAAAGTATGGGGACAATGCGCTATCATACATCTTCATGACCTACAAGTTTGAAATAATATTTCTTTAAACCGATCGTAACAATAAATTTTTATGTTTTCATGCCAGTTTTATTTTTTATTAAACAGGAACAACAAACAGCTACACTATGTAATATTTCAACATAATAACTTTTCACTTAAATAATAATATAGCCCACAGCGCTGTTCACAGATTACCATGACTGAATACAATAAATTAAAAATGCTAGGAAATAGCTATTCATGGCTGATTGAATGATTCACTTCGTTCAAAATAATAGGAGTAAGTATAGCCAATGACGTTGGAAATTGACGAAGTGAATCAGTAGGAATTGCTTAAAGGCCGTTTTAGACCCACATGCTGTCTAAACGGTAACGAGTTTTACACGAAATTATTAAATCGATCGTCTAAATGGCCATGGGAAGCCTTGCGGCCTGGCCGTGTGGTGAAAATCGACGGTCTAAACTTCGATCGATATGTCTAAATGACAATCCGACTAGACTACAAGTGACTGAAATCACAAACCCCAACACCCAAGAAGTACCGCCAAAAGCATACCCTTTTGGCGGTACTTCTTGGGTGTTGGGGTTTGCTATTTCCGGAAAATCGATGTTATAAATTTATTATTATTAGTATTTGTTCCTTCAGATTTCTTGTGTGGTTTCGAATAGATTGAATACCTACTTGAAATAGTATCTACCGCCTGTCACCTTATACGGCAAACAAACTTGTAATCTACGCTTGTTTGTGTTTGTTCGCACAACGTATTACTCCGATTGACTTTGAAGTTCCGACAATGTCGTTGATTGCCATGCTTTCATTAGTTGTCTAGTAGTTCATTGACTTATTAGTGATGAGTTCACTAAATGGTGATGCTGGCTTGTCGTAGAAACTTGTCATAGAAACCAAAATTCAAAGACATTATGACATATAACTTACAATGAATTTGCCAAGTGCGTGGTATAATCGGGCACGCCGCAATCGCGGCGGTAAGACCCCTCTTTGAGGAGTGGCTGGAGAACACGACGCGTCGTTGACCCGGGCATGGCCCATGTTTGGACGAGTTGCCCTTTACTCGCTGTCCGCATGCCCGCGCCTACGGTGCACGGTGGCCGGAGATCGTCTGCCGACGTCTGACGCCGTGGGCGTCTACCACTGCGGTTGGGGCGGAGGGAGGACGCTGTCCTCTCCCTCTCGCGGCCCGCATCCTCCTTCACGAGCATTACTGCTTCGCAGAAGGAGGCGACCGCTTCCCACTCCGTCTCGCCCCGCAGCATGGCCGCAACCAATGCCGGGCGCGAGAGGTCTCCGCCTATCGCCGCCGTGAGGACACGTCGGCGCTCTGCCCAAGCGGGGCAGTCTTGCACCGTATGCTCTACTGTGTCCTCCGGGCGATCTTCGCAGTGGTGACACCCGGGCGTTTCTTCCCTCCCTATCCGACACAGGTACCTCCCGAAACTTCCGTGTCCGGTGAGGACCTGCGTCATCCGATAGGTCGATCAGGACGCCGTGACGTCTCTCCAGCCACTCCTCAAAGAGGGGTCTTACCGCCGCGATTGCGGCGAGCCTGAACCTCGGTTGCGACAGTCGTTGTCTCCATACTGCCCTGAGATCGCGCCGGGCCTCTTCCCGCCACGCCTCGACTTGTCGGGGCAGCGGGAATTCTCCCCGGCGGAACCTGCGCCCTTCTAATTCAGTACACCGGACGCTTTATCAATTAAGGCACCGCAATCACGTCTTGCCAGCTCGAATCTTCAAAGTCTGAAAGATTTTTGTGGATACAAAAATTAATCGAATTTTTCTTTACAAAAATATGTACGATTCACAACCCTGGAGTTAGTACGTATAAAAATGAAAATAAGTATCAAAGCGTTTCGTATTTTAGTGATGATTTACACAAAGGTTCCATCAATAGAATATATTTTGGCTTGTCCATCATCGTTAGCGCTGATAGAATGTCACTATGTATGTCTCGTTCCTCTGGCATTGCTTGCTGCCACTACTGAACATGATTGATTGCATGCAATCACATCTTTGTTTGGTGATTGCTACATTGGTTTGTTAAAGCTTTGTTTCCATAGACCGCTTCCCTGTAATTATTTTCTGCAAAAGACTATTGGCCGGAGTGTCACTGCACTGGGAATTATCCAATGATATTATAAAGAAAGATACGCCATGTTCATACTAAATGGCGTTCAGATTTCGTTGCGTTGTTATTATAAGTACTAACTTAAATGTATACAGTAATTTAAAACTACGACAGCGATAGATAATATGGAACGTATAAGATAGAAAGCGATAGCTAGTTTTAGTGTGTTGCGCTTGAAGTATAGTCCACACTACACTAGAGTATCATAGAGTTTGTCGATTCACCACAGAAGAGACATTGAATATAACAAATAGGCAAGCGCGTGGGGTGCGCGCTTGGTATAATTATTTATTATTTTTATGCCGATTACCAATGTACAGCTACTAAGTACTGCGAAGGAAATTATCTTTTTACAATATATATATTATATTTTAAATAATGTCAAATATTTGTATGAAATTTCTGAAGACAGTTTATTTATATTTATAGTTTAGTCGAATACATAATAGCTGTTAGTTACATTGGCGACTTTCATAAAAATGAAATAAATGTGTAGGATTTTAATAATTAATAATATACTTCAACACAAGCGCCTGTGAGAATAAGTAGATTTCTTATATTGGTACTGAGTTGGTAATGAATGATGTTTTAAATAAAACAACAAGCAAAATTGAATTCTATTTATGACTATAACTTTGTAACTATAACTATTAATTTGTAACTATAACTAACCTCATTCTATATAACATAAATCATAAAAAAATTAAAGCGCAACGCTATAATTGTGCCTACCATTCCGCTTCTGTTTGAATAATCTATGACCCGACTTATGACGGATGCTATTTGTCTCTGTCACGCAGCAGATTGCCATCCTATTATCTATCCTTTTCGAACCATTACGTCAATAATACGAAATTTATTTGAAAATGAGGAATAACTCGTAAAAAAAATACAAAATTGATATATTTTTAATAGACTTGCATAAGTTATGTCACTCCTCACTCCACAACTCTTATTTTTCTTGGCACCATAGTTTTTGCACTTTCTGAAGACACAACTTGGCGTTTTTGTTACGCCGCGCACTCACGTTACCTCGCTCGCTGTTGTAATCCGACTAAATCAAGGGTGCCACAATTGTGTTACATTCTCCTCAACATTTTGTGCGTGCTAGTGCGATATCTACCTCTTTTTATTTATAATATCATTGGAATTATCAGATTGAATTAGTGAGAGCAGTGTGGTGGTCCAGTGGTAGCATCCCCTACTTACGAGTTGTAGGTCGTGGATTCGAACCCAGCCAGGCTCTATTTTATTTTATTACTTTGTGTAATTAATTTCGTCACCACTGCTCTTAAAACAGTGAAGGAAAACATCGTGAGGAAACCAGACACGTGGTGGATTATGGCCCACTCCCTCTCACAGAGAGGACGCCTGCGTCCCAGCAGAGGGAACATTATACAGGCTGATGATGATGATTAGTTCATTTGTATGGAGTAAGTGATGATGATAGTTCTATTTTATAATTACGGTATCGAATTGGATTGCCAAGTTGACTTATTTATTTCATGATTATTGCTATACAATATAACCTTCTTTTTTGTACGAGTTTAGCACGATCTGTACCCTTAGCACGAATTTTCACTCTTTTACTTTACAGTATTTACAGCGTTTCTTGAATGAAAAAATGGAACAGCGCCTCTGGTGCGCGAAGACGGAACTAATTTTTTCCTTGAAAAATGTCAACTTGAAATTGTCAAAGTTCCAGTTTACTTTACGTCTCAAATACTGAAAATTCGTGCTAAGGGTACTGTATATATGTATTATGTATGTATGCACTGTGTTTATCTGTATGGCTGAAGAATGGAAATATTTCTTTTGTTCATACATTTCAATCATCGTCATACTTAGGACGGTGGATTTAATCTACATCTATCATTTTGTCGATTCTCCCGTCGACAAAACCTGTATGATTTCGCTACACGTGTATGGGATAGAACCAAAATTGCTTACAAATTAAGCGTTTCTCGCGAAAAAACGATCAAATCAAGTTATTCTAATGGTTATCTGGTGACTCCGAAACAAATATAGAACAGTCAAAGAAAGAAACTAGGTAAGTAAAAATCTAAATGTAAATAAATAACAAAAAAAAGCGAAAAGAAAACTATTTCGTCAGGTCTTTTGATAACCCCGCGAGTTCATAAAAAGGAAAAAAGTGAGACTGAATTTGAGCAATTTGGTGTCAGCGTAAATTCCGCCCAGAGGGAATCGTTACTACGGGTGCTAGAAAGAAGTTTGTCGATACGGACAGGTAAATACATAATTATACGTACAGTCAGCATCGGAAGTTGCTGACCACATTCAGATTTTCATAATCGCTGTACACCGTATTATTACGTATTATTATGGTGTACAGCGTCGTTGGTGTACAGCGATTTTGAAAATCTGAAAGTGGTCAGCAACTTTTGATGCTGACTGTACCAATCTGTACCCTTAGCACGAGTTTTCAGTATTTGAGACGTAAAGTAAACTGGAACTTTGACAATTTCAAATTGACAATTTTCAAGGAAAAAAATTAGTTCCTTCTTCGCACACCAGAGGCGCTGTTCCATTTTTTCATACAAGAAACGCTGTAAATACTGGAAAGACGCTGTAAAGTAAAATAGTGAAAACTCGTGCTAAGGGTACAGTACGGGGAAAAACACTGGAAAATCTGTCTAGTAATGATTACTACCATAAGATAATTATGTCCTACAATTGTCAGTGGTGACCCAGAGGTATAGGCCTCGACTTACGCGTTGTAGGTCGTGGGTTCGAAGCCAGCCAGGCGCATTACTTTGTGTAATTTATTTCTTCACAACTACTCTCAGAACGGTGAAGGAAAACATCATGAGAAAATCATCCTAGAACCAAAAATACGAAGACATATGTGACATCTACTAACCCGCACTGGGCCCGCGTGGTGAATTATGGTCAGAGAGAGGAGGCCTGTGTCCCAGCTGTGGGAACATTTATAGGCTGATGATGATGATTAATTTTATTGTGAACATACTACATACCTGCACATATTCGTACTGACCTGTGCGCACCGACAGCCTGCTTCATCATAAAAGCACCTTTCACACTGCTGACATAGGAAGCGGAGCGTACCGTCTGGTTCCCTGTAATTATAATTAGAATAGGAACAACTGTCGTCCCTTGCAGCACACTGGGAGATTTATGTTGACAAGTATTGTAATTGTGCGTTTTATCACTTATTTGTTTCGTGATCGGAATTGTGTCAGGCATTCTTGCCTGCCGGGGTTGCGGGGCTATCTCACTCGGAAACCGTGACCCTGGTACATAAAGGGCTATTGAAGGAACACCGTGGGTTTTAGTCAGTACAAGTCTGACAGTCCCTCCTGTCCCGCCCTGGGCCGGAGGACTCATTTGATGATTTTGCCACGATAAAAAAAAGGCGTTTTAATTCTTTCTATATACCTAAGGTTTTTTTTGTTGAACCAAGTTTCACTAAAGTTGAGAATGATACCTACCTTAGTTTAAGACGGATTCAACTAAAAAAATTAGGTAGCTGCCCATAGAATGTATACCTAGGGATTATTTACATCATAGATACATCTTATGTTAGGTAGTGATAACGATGCGATAATCGAAAATGAAACGGTTTTTCTTGTAGTAGGTATGTCTTCAATTAATTCAAGTACACCTTACACCAGTAATTTTATTTCAATTCTAGAATTTCCAAGCCCTACAAAACCCCAGACACATATTTTGTTTTGTATCATAACATTATTCACAAGAGAAATATTTTAGAGATATGTTCTACGTTCTACCAGTAGTACATACCAACCAAGATTTACTCGTAATATAATGGAAACCGCTAAGAATATGGAATGCATTTCGTTCACGAATATATTTTGCTTAGAGAACGAATTCAAAGTTCGCCTTCGTTTCTATTGTTAAGGGAATTCAAGAAAATACGAAGTATGGCTGTCCAAGTCCATCTCATGTTATTCCAATGAGCCCAAGTTATAACACAATGCAATAAAATTGATGAACGCGACATTGCTTTTCAAAATATACAAGGTTCCATGTAACGGAATGGCTGCATACTAATTTGCGATATCGAGAGGCGAGAAGAACGCATTTCAACGAGATTCGCTTGATGACAAAACGTTTCAACATGAATAGGTACTTGAGTAGCTGTGTAAGTTTTTTAAACTGACTATTCTAGCAGAACTTAAAAGGGGATATTTACCATGTTTTTTTTAATTTGTATTGAATTTCCGATATTTCGGCAATGTTGTCACAAGAAGTGTTCTGTTCTCACCGATGAACTGAAGTTATTGCGGGTGTATGTTAATGAGCAGACAAAACGGACTACCCTGTCTTGTTCGTTTTTCTTGCGTTTGACACCACTACTATTGTCACTAAGTCACTTACAACACGATTCTGTTCCTGACACACAAAACATACTGTGTCCGCTCGCGAACTTTTACAGATTTTTTTTCTACTTTTACTCCGAAGCTACTGAGTGAATACTTCTAAAAAAATACAAGTAATACTCCTTTGCATATAGATTGCAGAAAAATAATAAGAAGTCCATGATCATAAAATAACACAGTGATAGATAACCGATTAAGATAATTTATATTAAATGAAAATGGCCTGTTATGAGGGGAACACCCAAATACTCCGAAATATTTAATTCCGAATTTCGATATTCCGATTTTCAAAACCCCGAATATCATAATACCTAAAAATTACAATATCTATTATTAAGAATCTCTAAATTTATTTGACCGAAAGTCGTATGTCCGATTTCTTCTTTTTCCGATTTTCACATATTCGAAAAATGTAATGCTCGATGAGTTCTCATTCCGAAAAACGAAATTCCGAATTTCAATATTCCGAATAAACTGATTTTTTCGGAATATTGAAAATCGGAATTTCGTTTCTCATTCCACAAAGTCAGTGACAGAAACGAATTGGTGCAAAACCGGCTCCACGTTAAGTTTGTCTACCGTACTCCCAGAGTGTTATTTAAACCCGTGTAGGCACGGAGTGGCGAGGCGTATCCTCTTAACTTTCACTGTTTGCCTTCAGGATTTTATTGTTATTAGGAGAACTTAGAATTCGAGAGCGAGCGAAGCGAGCTCTGGACTTGGGGCACCCCGACTCGGACAGGTTAGGTTCGAAGGGGATGGCGGGGTCTGAAAGACCCCGCCATCCCCTTCGTGTTAGGTTACTTTAAACCTTGCTCACAGAAATAGGAGCCCCGCGAAGCGGGGCTCCGTCGACCTACCTTGGTAGGTGGTAGTCAACAAATCGACCAAGGATGTAAGAGCGAGCGAAGCGAGCTCGGGACTGGGGACACCCCGACACGGACAGGTTAGGTTCGAAGGGGATGGCGGGGTCTGAAAGACCCCGCCATCCCCTTCGTGTTAGGTTACTTTAAACCTTGCTCTCAGAAATAGGAGCCCCGCGAAGCGGGGCTCCGTTGAACCACCTTGGTAGGTGGTAGTCAACAAATCGACCAAGGATGTAAGAGCGAGCGAAGCGAGCTCGAGACTGGGGACACCCCGACACGGACAGGTTAGGTTCGAAGGGGATGGCGGGGTCTTTCAGACCCCGCCATCCCCTTCGTGTTAGGTTACTTTAAACCTTGCTCTCAGAAGTAGGAGCCCCGCGAAGCGGGGCTCCGTTTAACCACCTTGGTGGTGCTATTACTCAGGATGCAATAGCGATCAAAATGTGTCTTGAGGATCCCCGACTCGGACTTTTCGACCTGACGGACCCAAATCGGAATTCCAATAATCGGAATTTTAATATTCGGTATTCGTGTTTTTGATGTTTCGGAAAATATGTTAAGTCGGAATTTTTGATATTCGGTCTATTGAAATTCGGTATTTTGAAAATAGTAATTATAAACGTTAGGAATTTTGAAATTTCGGAATTATTAAAATAGGAATATTGATCCATCGGAGTTGTTATATTAGGAATTTTGAACCATTCGGAATTATGAAAATCGGTATTTTGAAATTCGTATTTATGAATTTCGGAATAAAGTTTTTCGTATTATCGTAGTGTACCCTGTTATGAGATATGACGACAGAAGTTTTTTTTTTTATATGTATTTATTGTGCTTAGTTCAAGAAAATAGAAAAAAATTGTCCTATTCTCGGGAAGATTTGCTTTACACATGTCATATTGTCACTTCGAGTTGATTGAATTTTAGTTTTTTTTTTTTTTGTTTTTTTTTTTTTATTGAACTTTCTTTATAAATTATAACTTAGTGGAAATTCTTTTTTACTTTTATTGGTTCTTGTGACGGTCTACCTGTTGCTACTTAAATTCTTTAATACTCGTTTTATCGGTAATCAAGAAGAAGGCATCTGGCTTATAGCTCCACTGGTCTAGAACATATAAAACCACCTCTGAACTTAGTACAAAGTTACTTAAACTGAAAGATTATATTATCGGTAGGTACTTGCCGAGAATATTCTCAGTTTTAGGTGCTTTTCATGGAATGTTTCAGCGGTCTGTTAGTCGTCATCAATGAATTTCAGCGTACTGTCTGTTTCAGACTTACAGCACATTTATAGGCTCCAAACGTAACTTTTACGATCAGTGGCGTTTAGTGACGTCACAAATGACGAAAATCCTCTGTGTTTCAGCTGTATAGTTTGAATAAATAGTAAAAATGTCTTTGTAGCCCTTTAGACATAGATCATTTTATGGGTTTGCTGAAATATTGTTAAACGTGAGCCATTTTCATTTTCTTTCGAATAATCTTGTAAAATACAGGGTGATTTTTTAGTCACCATCCAAATTTTAATATATTAATCTTTTGCGAAAATCATTGAATACGTGTTTTTTCTTTTTGTATCACTCAATACAAAAATATCGAGATATCACGTCTCAATGTTATCTATAAAAAGTTGATGAATCTGGACACCGCGCTGTGATGTGTCGCTCAGGTGTAGCGGGGCGGGGCGGGGGGTCAGCGGGGTGCGCTCGGGGTGTGCAAGTGTACTTGCCGTCGCATGAAACGGACAGACACTAAGCTAAACGTTAATAATATACATATTATTAACGTTTAGCTTAGTGACCACACAGAGCGGATGAGAAAATGATTTAATATGACAATTTGACGTATCGTTTTTTTTCAAAAATGGGGTTAGTGATTGATACCTAATGTCTAGAAAAATTTTGGACGGTGGTAAAAAAGTCACCCTGTATATCTTATCTAGTATTTGTAATGAATCCTCTTGGTTCTCTTAATTTTACGAGTACTTTTTATTTTAGAGTAGGCTGCTACTCGTTTGGTAGAAAAAATGTTAAACCTCACAATATTTCGACCAAAATCCGTCATTCAGATTTCAAGACGAATCATAACTATTCCTCATTCGTTGAAATCCTTACGTTTAGGCTGTAACAAGCAAGAAACATAGAAATCTGAAAAACATAAACCCATTCTGGAGCAGTCGGGTAAAAGTAAAATCTTCAACTCAAAAGGAACCAATAATTCTCAGCCATTTTTTGCCACTTTTTTGTTTGAGAAATAGCTTTAACCACAGCTCTGGCGTAAAGTATCGTATAGTTTAACTAACAACATTGATAATTATCAAACAATTATAATTAATTGCGGACCTGCAAATAAAGTCTCAGTCCTTACTGAAAGTACAGCCTCACTACAAAAAGTTAAACATCTGTTAAACACTTGTCTAAAAAAGTGTAACTGCAAAACGGACCTTATATCAACGTCAAATGCCGTTTTGTAGTTACACTTTTTATAGACAACTGTTCAACAGATGTTTAACTTTTTTAGTAAGACGGATCTACATAGTCTTGTTAGTTAGACATGTAACTGGCGTCAAATACCTACAAGAGTAACGGTGCGCAAATAATCAATTGAGAACAGCAGGGGCGATGTACTGGCCGAATGATGTACTAGCGTAGGCACTCAACGTGTGACCATACAACAACGGTTCAGACGTCAGTTCAAGGCATTCAGGCGGTTGACTAACACGCCACTGAAAAAGTGCAGTGTTGATTTCATATGGATTGAAGCGTTCTTGATAAGAACATTTTAAATCATAACTTAGTTAGGCCGAATACGACATCCAACGGTATCAGATTTTTGTTGTTAAAAGTAATGGAATCAAACCGTCACGATAACAAATAATAAACTGTATTGTTTTGACGTACTCTAGTGATTAATCAAAGTTTCAGTTCAGAAAACAATTAGTTTAATTTTACAACGTTGAACTGGTCAGCAAAAGAGAACATCAAGAAAACAATGATGGCCGCGAATTTAGCAGTAATTGTGTGCGCGTTGAGTCAAGGAATCGCTGCGAACACACTATCCGATGAGTTTATCAATCGGATTAACTCAAAACAAACCTCTTGGACGGCCGGCAGAAACTTCCCATTGCACACATCTATGAAACATATCGAGAAACTAATGGGAACTTTGAAAAATGATTATTCTGAAAAAGTGCAAGAATTAAAACATAATGCCGAACTTATTGCAGCACTTCCTAAGACCTTCGATCCGAAGGAAAAGTGGCCCAACTGCCCTTCTTTAAGAGAAATCAGAGATCAAGGCTTGTGTTCCAGCTGCTGGGCGTTTGGTGCTGTAGAAGCGATGACTGACAGATACTGTATATTCTCAAATCAGACAGAACAGTTCCATTTTTCCGCTGAGGATCTAATAAGCTGTTGTGAAACTTGTGGTCTAGATTGTATCAAAGGCGTGCACACTGCCGCTTGGACGTACTGGAAACGCGTTGGTCTTGTGTCGGGAGGCAACTACAATTCGAATCGTGGTTGCAGATCGTATAGCATACCGCCGGGTTTAAATAAAGTTACCGATGACTTCTCACGTAGCAGAAAATCGGGATGCATACAAACCTGCGATTCAAAGAATATTGACTACCGTAAAGATAAACGTAAAGGTAATACAGTCTATTCAATAGATGATAATGAGGAGCAAATTAAAGCTGAACTATTCAAGAACGGACCAGTAGAGGGTGTAATGGCTGTGTATACAGATTTTCTGAATTATAAGAATGGAGTGTATGTCCATACGGAAGGTCACTTACTAGGTCATCATGCGGTGAAGATTCTAGGCTGGGGAGAAGAAAAGGGCCAAAAATATTGGTCAGTTGAACTCTTGGGGCCAAAAATGGGGTGACAATGGATTCTTCAAAATTCTCCGTGGAAAGAATCACTGTGGTATCGAAGATTCTATTGTCGCCGGTGAACCGCTTTTAGTGTGATTAACTTTAATAAATGCTGCTCAAATAATGATATGCGTGCGCAGTAATATAAAGATTAAATAAAAAAAAAATGTATTTTCTAACGCCATCTCCTATTCAAATTTTATTCCTATTCATGAAAAAAGAACTTTGGACATCTTGTTTTTCTGTTCAGTTCCTTGTTTACTATAGATAACCCTAAAAAATGGAAGCCACAAGAAAATTCTGCAGAAAATTGAATTCAAACTGCGAACGAGCTCTCAAATTTTATTACAACATCGAGAGTGCAATATGAGCTAGTTGCTAAACCGTTTTCCCGTATGACGCGATCAGCCATACCTACGCGAAATTGTTCAAAATGTAATATTTTAGGTACAGTCAGCTTCAGAGAACACCAGTTAGTTTTCTCTGAAGCTGACTGTATACTAGCTGACCTGATCATCAGTTAATACAAAAATAAAATAGATAGAACAGTTAAAACTAAATCATTGCTCAAGTTTGTTGTATTACTTTTTGTAAAATCTTTGATCGCGAGACTACCTGACTACTCAATGGGCCATGAACCTGGAACGCAAACGGGGTGGATTTTTAGTATCTAAGAAGTCCCTTTCGTTCCTCTTAGGATGGAAGAACTAATTTCATAATAAAACCACAGTACTTATACTATATGTGATACTCGTATAACCACTCAAAAGGTGTGCTAACTAGGTGTGCCCAACAATGCAAAATAAATCAAAATTTAGAAAAACTAGCTATTAGGCAACATCGCAATGACAACCAAAAGTAGGTTTATATATACCTAAAAATGAAATAACAGCTGTCTTCAAAGACTGTTTAATAATAGTACATTATGATATAAGTGCGGTAAGTTGATCATTACAGCTGAGGCGATATTGGTAGGTCGAGCCGTAAGGCGAGTGCTATAAGAAAGCAGAGGCTGTAATTATCAAACCGCACGTATGTCATACGACGTTTTATAACACATTTGTGAGTAAATAAATAAAATCATTACATCGAAAAGGAAAAGCAAGCGGAATAATTTTTACTTTTTCACAAATTAGCGATGCGCGCGCACCAGCATCTTTTGTTTATGGCAAAGGCACAAAAAACAGCCAGTATTACTAATAAAGTAAATCAATTCTTTTGTGGTTTTATTACAGATAAATGGTTGTAATTAATTGTCAAAATTAATTAAATTAAGGAATAAAATGTTTATTTAATAGATTTCATCTCCCAAATTTAATTTTAATAATAAAATGTTGACCGCTTTTCTGACATAAAAACTCTTTGCTAAGATTTAAAAAAGTACCGTTCGTTTTAGACGGAGCATCTTGATAAACCGTGCGTTTTACTTTACCATTACCGCACTAGTGCGTTTTACTTTACCATTACGCACTAGTGCGTAATAAGATACATTACGATACTGAAATAGGTGCAGTAAGAGACCTTTTACGGGCAAATGTATTATAAAGATATAAACTTTAAATAATAGAGTCTAAATTCCCAGTAGCTTATCTACAAGCTATAAAACGGAATACTACTTTTTTAGCATAACATAAAATGACCATAATATAAAAGAAACAATTCGGGGTTGCCACTGCGTAACACTAAAAATTTAGGATTATCTCTGGGATAATAGAGGGAATGGCTGAATGCTATCAAAGGACGAAGAAGAACGTTCTTCCTGCTGTCTTATCTACAAGTGAATGGTCGACCTTTTCGATTATAAGATAGGCTCGGCAATTTCAAGTTTTCAATTCTTATAAATTACGGAATAAATTCTTCAGATAAATCCGTAGGCTTTATACTTGTACTTAGATAGTTCTAGCAATCTAATGGACACCGATCTACATTATCGAACGTTTTTTGTGTTGATATCATCTAAAGTCACACCGTCTTATCACAAGAAAGATAAACATCTGTTGAATACGCTTGTCTAAAAAAAAGCGTAACTGCAAAACGATCCTTATATCAACGTGAAACGTCGTTTTGACGTTGACATAATATATCATAATAAAGTACATATGTATTTGTTAAGTTGGTATGAAGTAAACTAAGTAGTATAACTACGCTATTGTAATGGGTGAAGCCTATAATCATAGCTAGGGTAAAGGGAGGTTATTTTGTGAGACAGGCAACTCAGTGAGTCTTATGTCAGTGATGCGAAATGCAACTAGTTCACCACTAAAGTGGACAAGACGTAGTGACACATCATTTCGCATTACAGCATGCATACTTGCATAGGTAACGTTTTGAGAGACTTTTAAGACTATCACTGAGTTGACTGTCTCACAAAATAACCTCCCTTTACATTATATGTGTTAAAAAAACGTGAAACCTAAAACTAGCCTATTCATTCAGTAAGGTACCGTACTCTTCGCGTTCTAAAAAAGGTACCTCTTATAACATTCCCGCGATCGACCTCTTTTCCTGCAGACGGCGGCTAATAAAATCAAACCGTGATCTACTGACGAGCAAATTGTATCTTTGACCTCCAGTCATTAATAATGCGGCTATTGTCTACTGTTTATTGAGAGAATAGAACATTATGTGATGTTCTGTGATTGAGAGATCGACACCTTAGTACTGGCTTTTTCTTTTATTGTGGTAAAATCATCAAATGAGTCCTCCCAAGGGTAGAGTGGGAAAGGGACTGTCAGACTAGTACTGAATAAAATCTACAGTAGGTATTCCTTCCATAGCCCTTAATGTTCCAGAGTCTTGGCGACCGGTATACAGTCGCGATACCGGAAGGCATTTTGCTCTCTTACAGGCACGAAACAATGCTGTTACAGAAGAAAAGTAAAGTTTATCTGGAACTTTCGTGGTTGAGCCCCTCACAGATCACAGTCCAGTACTGCTATACATGGAAAAGTCAAACACGGTGAGATCTAATGTAAAACACTGCAAAACGACAATTGACTACATGCAATTAGAAACTGACATTAGAAACATCAAATGGGACTTCTTTTACGATATTCAAAACGTAGATGACGCAGCGAACTATCTAATAAAATCGTTACAAGATGTGATCACTATGAACACCACAACAAAAATAATTTCTAAAAAGAAACAGCCGCTTAAGCCCTGGATAACCGCTGGCATCCTTAAATGTAACATACGTAAAAGAGATAATATGCACCTGAAACTAAGAAAGACTCTAAACAATGATGACTTAAGGAAGGAGTACATCAAGCACAGGACCACCTGCAATAAAATAACACAAAGTTTAAAACACCTACACTATCGAACAGAACTGGCAAAGAATCAAAATATCATCAAGGGAACGTGGAAAACCATCAAAGAAATATGTTATTTGAAAAGTGACGCTAAAAGTGCCTCGGAACTCATGCAAATAGAAGATAACCCACATAATTCTTTAAACACTGTAAATATACATACTTTACGTCAATTGGAAAAGTACTGGCTCACAAAACTCTCACGAAGCTGAACATGGCCGAGGAGGAACTGGCAAAACTTAAACTGAAGTCAAATAGCCCCCCAAACTCGATGACACTTGGACCAACAGATGAGACAGGAGGTTACCCATGTGATCGCTGGTCTTAGGAATGGTAGTGCTCCCGGGTGGGACAACACACATGTTTCAGTGTTAAAAAAATACAAGCACGAACTTGCTATGCCTCTTGCACACCTCTGTAACATGAGCTTCATGTATGGTACTTTTCCAACAGCGTTCAAAAAAGCCGTTGTATCTCCCATCTTCAAAACCGGTGATAAATCAGAAGTGACCAATTACAGACCAATATCTCTCTTAAGCACTCTTTCAAAAGTCATGGAAAAATTAGCGAACAAGCGACTAATTGGATACTTTGAAAAAAACAAACTGCTATCAGAAAAACAATATGGATTCAGAACAGGGCGCTCCACAAATGACGCTGTCCTAAGGCTTACCACGGCTATAACAAAGTAACTATCTCGATAGAGGGGACAAATGTGTTGGAATTTTCCTTGATTTACAAAAAGCTTTCGACACTGTGTCAATTCCTATCTTATTGAGAAGATTGGAAACCTTTGGCGTAAGGGGTACCCCAGAAGTGGTTTGAAAGCTACCTCACTGGCCGGCATCAAAGAGTTCGTATTGATGGGCATTTGAGTGACGAAGGTCTATGCACTTACGGTGTTCCTCAGGGAAGCACGATAGCCCCTACACTCTTCCTGGTGTACATAAATGGGCTTTGCGATCTCCCAATCCCTCAAGCCGCGAAATAACAATGTTTGCCGATGATACAGTGCTCCTTTTCCATAACACCTCCTGGGAAAGGTTTGGTTTGGTCCGGGTTAGCGAGCGAGGGCTCGCTAGAGTAACAGCATGGCTTGAAGACAGCCTACTTTCAATAAACAAGAAAAACAAAATATCTGTGCTTTAGTATGTCAAGGAGAGGCAGCCCCAGTCCAGACTTCGAGGTGTCTATTCACACGTTCCCTTGTAATAGAGGCAGAAGTTTTCAAACAACTTGTGCTTGCCCCAAGCTTGAGACAGTGAACAACATAAAATACCTCGGTGTCACAATCGATGAAAACTTAAAATGGAACCAGCACATCACAATCACAGCAAAAAAAACTCGTAAGCTTATCTATATATTTAAAAACCTGAGACACGTTGCCAGTCACAAACTTCTGATACAAACGTATAAAGCACTGTGCCAATGCGTCCTGGGTTATACATAGTATTTGAGCATGGGGTAGCGCAGGGAAAACCTATATGATAGAAATAGAGCGAGCCCAGCGCGCAGTCCTGAAGGTGCTTCTGTCTCTAAACTACAGAACCCCGACCAGTTTGGTATACAAGCAGGCAGGGGTTCTTAGTGTCAGGAAAATGTTTATTTATGAGTGCCTACGAAGATATCACCGGCTCACGGTCACATGTTTGCCAAAAACCAAAAAAAGGACAGACAGATATCCTATACCACGGACAAAAAACAAGTTTGCCAGAAAGCACTATGACAGTTTAGCCCCGCGTCTCTTCTCTAAATTAAATCAAGAGAAAACAGTTAGAAACCTCTGCAATTTTAAGATAAAGAAGGAAATCTTACTTTGGCTAGAAAATTACAGCTATGATGAAACTGAGAACATAGTCAGTAATCTAACCTAGAGACATAATTATTTAAAAAAAAGAGCATCAACAAACCCCACTCACACAAACACACTTTCACACACACAGTCACACACATACACACACGCAAACACACACTACCCTCAATCCTTTTGAATTTTTATTTTTTTTCTTTGTGCTGTTAACCATGTTTTATTTTGTTTATTTACTACCATATTTTTAATCAAATTTTTGTACAGTAAATACCGTCTAAGTAGCAAAAAACAGATCCTTGTAACCGGATTAATCTCGATCCCTGTGATACAGGATGTCCTAGTACAGGGATCGAAACCACATTGATGTAATGTTTGCTAGAACTAAGAAATAAAGTTTATTATTATTAATTAATTTTGTGAAAAATGTTTTATATATTTTATAGTGACCGACCGAAATTTCGGTTTCGGTTTCGGCCGGTTTCGGCCAAAAAATCTAGTTTCGGCTTTAGTTTCGGTTTCGGCCAAAATGTAGCCGAAACTTTCGGCCCTGCCGAAACTCAAGTGTTTGTGCATTTTCGTGTGTCGCTGTCGTTCGCTTGCTCGACGGCGAGGTCCCGGCTCAGTTCGCCACCGTCCATTTAATCGTGAGTTGAGGTTATGTTTTCGAATTTACTGCCAAGAGTAAGTCTTGTTTTTTTCATGTCATAATAAAATATATTTGTTACATACGTTAATTATTAAAAAACTTATCAATCGTCAAGGCTGTGACTGTATTTGAAACTTAACGGTTTCTTTTTTGAAATAATGCTATTTTGTTTTTCATGTCAGTAATTTCGTATTTCTGAATAAAGTGCGATTGTTGAGACTACAAACCAAGTAAAAAATTGAAATCTATATTTTTTTATAATTTCGAATAGAATATGGCACAGTAGAAGCACAGTATAATTATCTTACAATAGTGGAACTCGGCCGCATGATAGAAATAAATGCCTACAGCCGCGCGGTACGTAAACATGCGTTAGGGCTGGCTGCCCGTCTCCAGCATTTTAATTACATTTGCCTACTTTCTGTTTCTATTTAGTTTTGTGGTCGTAAATAGATATACTTTTTTTATATAAACAAATAAAATACTTTGTTTATTGGATAGGAAGTGTTCAATAAAAATGCGTGTTGTTTTTTACCCGACTGCGCTAGGGGGGTTATTGATTGGTAGATTTAATTTAAAAATCCATGTTTTTGTTTGAAAAACAATTCGGGCTTATTTTGCGACCGAAAAATATTTGCACCTCGACTGAGTCGTACGAAATTCTTTATTATTAACTTTTAAAATATAATAAATCGGCATTCTAATATAAAGCTTAATTAAAAATTAAGCAACCAAAAACAGCATAATATTTACTACTCGTCATATTAAATAATTAATAAAGTACTTGAAATGATTTGTAGTGAAAAAATCGCGCGGTTATTGTTAAAAAAACAACACACCGTCCGTTCGTCACTGCGGTACAGTCGTGACTGTCTGCGCCCCGAGCGCGCCCCAACATCGAGGCGCGTAGGCATAGCTCGCGTTTCGTCCGTTTCTATGAAGTCGGAGTACTGTATAACGCCGGATCCACACATTGGCCCTGTTGGCCGAATAGAAGGAGACGGCGCTATACTAAGAAACGAGATAGAATTATTTGCGTCTTGCTTTCTGGTATAGCGCCGTCTCCGTTGGTACGAGCGTTGGGGCCAACGTGTGGAGCCGGCCTAATAATATTACCGTGGTAGAAGTTAATAAGGAAGGTCATTACTTTCCATAATTTGAACCTTATTAGCAACACTATCGAATGGTGTAATAATACAGGGTGTGGTTTTTTACTCAAAATCTGCGGTTTCGATTCCTGGCCAGGATTATTGATTTTTCTAAAATCCAATGTTGCAGTTTTCGGTTTTCAAAATCAGTCTTCAGTCATCCTATATATACACTTTTTTATGTGTTAACAAATTTTAACAAAAAAAAAACATTAGAATGTAGAAAATAATCGAAATTTTAAATGTGTTAAAAAGTTTCGGTTTCGGCCGAAACTGAGAGCAAGGCCGAAGGTTCGGTTTCGGTTTCGGCTGAAAAATCAGTTTTGGTCGGACACTAATATTTTAGCCGCTGTTTCCCACGAAATTGAGTGGTATTCATTTGAAATTGCAACTAATACTTATTATGATATAATCAACATATAGACGAGAAAGAAAAAACTCGTATACAAAAGCTAACCTATAAGCTGCTCACGTAATGTTAATACAATTTATATGGCACCAAATGACAGGCTATCAAATGAAAAGAAAATCACGTAAATCGGTCCAATTACGGAGAATTCGGAGTTAGAGAAAAAAACTGGCCAAGTGCGCGTCGGACGGTCGCTCACAAAGGGTTCCGTATCTACAAATAGTCAAAAGAATCTGTTGTATGGCAGTCAGTATAAATACTATTTTTTCTGTTTATTATTATTTGTTGTTGTAGAGGCAACAGAAATACATCATGTGTAAAAAGGACATGGCCAAAAATTGCATTCCATCAAAATTCCATGTACACGTACATAGTAAATACCATTATAAAATAAAAATATAAAAATGAATTACTGCGTAGGTTTTAGCCTCTCTGAACTTGTCAGTTTTTAACCAACTTCAAAAAAAAAGTAGGTTCTCAGTTCAACCTATATGTATGTTTGTCCGCGATTATCTCGCGTTTGGCTGAACCGATTTTGATGCAGTTTTGAGGAAAGTGTTCATTACATTCTTGAAAAGGTTTTAATATATAACACTAATGGATATCCCGTGGCGTTGCCCGCGTGGATCCGTTGTTGCTTACTTGGATTGTAGATTTTTAGCGCCCATTGCAGGTTTGTCCACGATTATCTCGCGTTTGGCTGAACCGATTTTGATGCGGTTTCAGGACAGTATTAATTACATTCTTGAAAAGGTTTTAATATATGACACTAATGGATATCCCGTGACGTTGCCCGCGTGGATCTGTTTTTGCTTACTTGGATTGTAGATTTTCAGTAACCATTGCACGTTTGTCCGCAATTGTCTCGCGTTTGGCTGAACGGATTTTGATGCGGTTCCCAAAAAAAGTATTTGTTACATTCTATGGAAGGTTTTGGTACATAACAATAATGAATATCTCGTAAAGTGGCCCGCATAGATCCGTTTTTGTTGCTTACTAGGATTGTAGATTTTCAAAGACGCAGGTTAAATAATGAACAAAAATCTTCACACTAACGTGTGAAGATTTTTGTTGATTATTTAACCTAAGAAGGGTAAAATAGAAAAAAAAAATTATTTTAAAAATTATTGAGTAATGCAAGATGAATTCTAAATTCATTCAATAAGGCAACCCATAAAATACACTTTAAAGAATAACATGAATTTCTAGGTATTTTGTTATTATTGTCAGATTTTAATAAATAATTCATTTAAGCGCCTGTTTATTATAGCAAATCCTAGTCTATGCACTTATTGCTGGATAGACGTCGCGGCGTCCTAACCTTCCGCATGACGCAGGTCCTCACCGAACACAGATGCTTTGGGAGGTACCTGTGTCTGATGAGGAAGGAGGCAAACGTCTGGGTGTCACCACTACGAGGATCGCACGGAGGACACGGTGGAGCATACGGTGCAGGATTGCCCCGCTTAGGCAGAGCACCGCCGTGTCCTCACGACGGCGATAGGCCATGTTGCGGGGCGACACGGAGTGGGAAGCGGTCGCCTCCTTCTGCGTAGCAGTAATGCTCGCGAAAGAGGAGGCGCGCCGCGTGAAGAAGAGGACAGAGTCCTCGCTCCACCCCAGCCGCAGTGGCCCACGGCGTCGGACGTCGGCAGACGATCTCCGGCCACCGTAGGCGCGGGCATGCGGGCAGCGAGTAAAGGGCAACTCGCTGTCCGACCATGGACCATGCCCGGGTCGACGGCGCGTTGTGTTCCACGCGCGCCCCAAAGAGCGTCAGCATGATGACGGGGCCTCCTCTAGAGGGCCAAAGCCTGCCGGGGTCGCGGGACTTTTCTCATTACCGTGACCCCGGAACAAAGGGCTACTGAAGGACACCGTGGATTACGAGTCTGACAGTCCCTCCCGCCCTGCCCGGGGTGGGAGGAATCATTAGATGATTTTACCACGTAAAAAAAATGCACTTATTGCCAGCAATCTGACTAAAAGTTTAGTCAAACTGTTTTCGTCTAGTCTGTTGTAATGACAAGTTCTTTACGTGTTTTATTTACGGCAATTTAATGTACCAATAATCACGAATACAAAACACCAAAAATCATTAGTGTACATTGAATTCAATAACTATGCAAACGTCCA
The DNA here is from genome assembly GCA_954870645.1 of Agrotis clavis. Classification (NCBI taxonomy): domain Eukaryota; kingdom Metazoa; phylum Arthropoda; class Insecta; order Lepidoptera; family Noctuidae; genus Agrotis; species Agrotis clavis. The sequence continues at coordinate 16,761,795 of OX940920.1, forward strand.
TACAAAAATTGGCCATGTCCTTTCAATTTCTAACGTCACAGTTCATGAGGTACACACGGCTACACATCAAGCTATACAAAACTAGTACCGTAAAACATGGCAACTTTGCCCAAAAATTTCAAAAACAAATGCTTAACTGATGATATTTTGGAAAATTTTAAAAATTTTAATAAATTGATTATTTTTTCGGTGCCACATAATACTATATGCTCATGTCTCGATACACAAAACTCAAAATAGTAAAAAAAAGTAATATTTATTAGTGAAAATAACAATTATAGGTGCTGGGAAAAAATCTTATACATTTGGTAACTTTGCCCACATTACAGATCTCCGTTACTATACACTTTATCACTATTCGAAAAGGACTGAATGAAAATACTGAGCAATGCAAATAATGTATTAAATTATACGCCAAATATTCTCATTCCTTGACCCTTAAAAATGAGTGGGCAAAGTCAAAAAGCCTTCTAGAACATTTTTCCCACAAAATGGCGATTGTTCAAGGGTTGTCGCCATTGACAATACTTAACTATTCAATAATTTTTAGTGTGGAGTATTATAATAAATTATAATGATAAATTAAAGAGGGAAATAATATAAAATATTTTTTTTACATAATATGCTTTACTTTTAAAGTGTTCAAGAACTAAAAAATACTAAAAAGCATGTACCTATCTCGGTCTTTGTTTTTATATGAAAATAACAAATAGCCCTCGTATCTTCTAAATCCCGCCTCTGTTTTTAAACTTTATGTGTTAACCAACATTATTAACTGTTCATCAAATCCGAACCCTCCTTTTTTTAATCGGTTAAAAATGTACCTCAGGTGACAACCCTAGTGAAAAAGAAACGTTGGGCAATGTTGTCAACGATATTAAAAAAATATGCTTGTGACATTGCCCACCGTTATATTTTTTGATTATATGACGCATTTAGCGAAGAAAAGTAGTCTATATTATTCATTTCCAATGTATTATCGGATGTATAAAAATTACTTACCTGCGATAACGCCAAGTAGTACTTCTCGAGAAAGTTTTTTTAAAGTTTTGGCCCGCCAAAAAACACTCTTACTTCAGCGACGTCTGACAGACAACTGAAGTAACATCTGTGACAGCGCGTCACACAGTGTTGCCAGAAAAATGATGAATTTTTTACTATAGACAAAATGTTCTTACTAACTATAGACAAATTTGGAATATATAAAGTTTTTTAAAAAATACACTAGGTACTGGGCAAAGTCATATGTCGAGGGCAAAGTTGCCATGTTTTACGGTAATCGTTGTATGCGTGGAATGATTATACATACAAAGCGAGACCACGATAAACTGGTTTTGTATAGATTGATGTGTAGCCGTGTGTACAGCCTGTCGACAGACGAACAGAAAGACAGCGGAGGGTTAGGCCCTTCGTACACAAGGCGACTCAAGTTACCGATACCTTACGACTTCGGTATCCAAGCGGCTATCGCAATACAAACCCATAGCGGTTCTAACACAAGCACGCGTCAATGAATACCAAAATCGTATGGTATCGGAGACTTGCGTCGCCTAGTGTACGAAGGGGCTTAGTTTTGATCGCACGGTTCGCGCAGTGGTTGAGCGATCGACTGTTGCGCAAGGTGTCGCGGGTTCGACCGAAAATATTTGAATGATCTACAAGTAGATGTTCAGGGTCTGGGTGTTCGTGTATGTGAGTTTCTATGTTTGTAAGTGCACCCACGACACAGGAGAAATTCCAAGAGGGTGGTAAGGGTAACGTTTTAAAAAAAAGTAATAGGGTCAGTTTTACCCTTTGGATTCGGAACCCTATAAAAAAGATACATGGCGGTCCTGTATCTTTTTTGTCTTTCAGAAGTCGGTGAAAAGGCATTTTCTGTTGACTTCAAGAAAATAATAATGTATTGTTTAATAAATAGTTATCACCTCAATACCATTCAACAAACAGTAAGTTACTCAGTCACTCAGGCACGCCAAGTGAATCATAAAAAAGTGAACAATTAACGTACCGTGTGCAATGGTTCTTTTAATGCATGATTATTATTCTATAAAATTGGTTTAAAATCTTTATAATATCATTGGTTAAAGAGGAAAAAATAACTATTTTAATAATTACGCACCGGGGAAAACCGTCGGAATTCTGAAACATAAATTATCAGAATAACAAGAGCCAAGACTCTTCTCTTAATTAATGTATGTTTTGTTGACGATTTCCAAGAATATTTTCATAACACACGAACACAAACGATGTTGTATTTCGCGGATTTGCGCAGTATTGACAAAAAGAAACATGGACCTTTATCATTCTAAAATGACAATATGAATCAACACAAGTAAGACCCATGTCAAGGGTCTCGGCACCATCCTGATAAATCTGACAAAGGAGCAAACACTCGCTCGCTCCGATCCCCTATTAATTACTTCCGACCGATACAAAACAAATGTTTACTAATGGTCGCAGAGCGTTCGACCATAATATTTGTTTATCTAATGTTATCGGTAGATGTGCATGTATCGTTAACCTTCGACACGGCCGATCAAGCGCTGTCTCGCCCCTGTTGACCGCGTCGTGCGCTCCATGCAATTACATGGCATGCGAGCACCGAGCGCGGGCATCAACTACACCCGCCGCGACCGCCGCCACTCAGTCGTCGCGCCGCATTCGCTCCGAATACACATCCATTAACCGCTCAGCTGTGAAAAAGAAAATAAAGAAGTGAATAATGGCCGCTTCGCGTGCAACGTTTGTTGCGCTCGTGTGCGCACTCGCGATCACCGCCGACGCTATACAGAATCCGCTCACTGACGAGTTCATCAATCTCATCAATACGAAGCAAAACACTTGGAAAGCCGGCAGAAACTTCCCGCTGAACACTCCGTTCACACACATCAAAAAATTAGCGGGTGTCCTGAAAGATGACCACTTGGCGAAACTCCCGAAAGTTGAACATGATGCCGAATTGATTGCGAGCCTTCCCGAAAACTTTGATCCGAGAGACAAATGGCCCAACTGCCCCACATTGAACGAAGTCAGGGACCAAGGGTCATGCGGTAGCTGTTGGGCGTTTGGTGCTGTGGAGGCGATGACCGACCGATACTGTACTTACTCAAATGGAACACAACATTTCCATTTCTCCGCTGAAGATCTTTTGAGCTGTTGTCCAATTTGCGGTCTCGGATGCAACGGAGGTATGCCAACATTGGCTTGGGAGTACTGGAAGCACGTCGGTCTCGTGTCAGGCGGCAGCTACAACTCGAGCCAGGGCTGCAGGCCGTACGAGATCCCCCCGTGCGAACATCACGTGCCCGGCAACAGGCTGCCTTGCAACGGTGACTCTAAGACGCCGAAATGCCAGAAGACTTGCGAGTCGAACTACAATGTTGACTACCGCAAGGACAAGCGCTACGGTAAACACGTGTTCTCAGTATCAAGCAAGGAGGACCATATCAGGGCTGAGTTGTTCAAGAACGGGCCAGTGGAAGCTGCGTTCACAGTGTATTCAGATTTGCTTAATTACAAGACCGGTGTTTACAAACACACTATTGGTGACGCTCTCGGTGGTCACGCTGTCAAGATCTTAGGCTGGGGCGTGGAGAACGGTAACAAGTACTGGCTCATCGCGAACTCCTGGAACAGTGACTGGGGTGAAAATGGATTCTTCAAAATTCTGCGAGGTGAAAACCACTGCGGTATTGAAAGTTCTATTGTAGCTGGTGAGCCACTTATTGTTGCAGTGTAGATAGATTCATTTGTTAAGTTTGTAATTTCGTTAAATAAGTGTCTGTAAATAGCTGCCGTTGCGTCGCGCGTCGTATAGATTCAGTACCAAATACTTAGATATTATAAATGCGAGGAACGATGTGTTTAAAACAAATATTTTGTACCAAATAAACTATTGTCTTGTAACTCATTTGTATCTATTATTTGCCTGTGAGTCGTAATAAGAACATAATTATTATGGTCATTAGTATAGTATAGGTTCTATAATTCGCATAACTAATTAATAAAATAAATAAGAGCTAATTGTAGTCCCTTTGTGCGCATTACGAGATAGATAATAACTGTCTGGGTAATCAGCGAAAAACATCATTGACACTTGTACCATTATCATTGTTTTCATACAAAGTTCGAAGTGCACCAGTTCAATAAACACGTTAATTCTTCTAAACTAATAATGATTACTTATATCAATTAGTTAATTAGACAAAATGATAGAACAATGGAGAATTCTAACTTCATTTAAAATCGGCACAGAATTACATAGGTTTCTTTTTTTTTTTTTTTAGCCTGGTAAAATCATCAAATGAGTCCTCCCACCCCGGGCAGGGCGGGAGGGACTGTCAGACTTCTACTGACTAAAATCCACGGTGTCCTTCAATAGCCCTTTCTGTTCCGGGGTCACGGTAAGGAAATAATCCCGCGACCCCGGCAGGCTTTGGCCCTCTGAGAGGGGGGCCCCGTCATTATGCTGACGCTCTTTGAGTCGCGCGTGGGACACAACGCGCCGTCGACCCGGGCATGGTTCATGGTCGGGCAGCGAGTTGCCCTTTACTCGCTGCCCGCATGCCCGCGCCTACGGTGGCCGGAGATCATCTGCTGACGTCCGACGCCGCACATTGGTTCAAGGGCGGAAAAAAGTCCTTTGTTTCGACCTTGTTTAAAATGTCTACAATTTGGTATACACATACTAGAATGTTAGTAGAAACAAGTCTTAAAATTAATACGGATAAATAATGCTATAGTATTTAATTATGTGATGCCAAAGTAGGATGATCGAAAATTAACAAATTTCGTGCAAAAAATATTGTTATTTCAAGTATGAATAGAACCTAAATACTATAATCTACAACTTTTATTTTTAGTTTAGTCTTAAGTTCATTGTGTGTATTAATGAAATACGTGAATATAATGTTATTATATAATAAATAATTACTTGCTATTGCATTTTTTGTGAAGAAGGTCATTTGGAACCCTTTGTTTTCAATCATGAGATCATAACTAATCTCCGTTATCGACCGTTGCGTAATAATATACCTTCTGGTGATTAATTAGACCCTATAGATTAGGAATACATCAGTTTTGGCTGCGAAAACCTGCGATCTTGGAAATACCAGGTCCTTAACTAATGACGCTCCGTAGTTAAGAAAAAGTGCGTTATATTAATTAGTGTTCTCACCCATCTCGGAAACTATGTCTTTTCTATTTAATATTTAGTTTATTAGTATTTATTTATATAGAAATGCTAAAAGACTGTATATTTTGCATAAAATTTAGAATTGAACTCATGTGAAAAAATATGATGATGTGAATATATGATGAAAAAAAATACATATTATATCTTTCTCTTTGTATAATGGTTCATTCATTATATAATTTTAACAAAGTATTATGAAGAAACGCAACGTCTTTTCATTAAAAAATAATATTTTCCGCATGCACGTACTACCTGCACCACTGTGCGCCGCGGGCGCCTACCACTGCGGTTGGGGCGGAGGGAGGACGCTGGACGCGCCTCACTCTCAAGCGGCCCGCCTCCTCCTTCACGAGCATTACTGCCTCGCAGAAGGAGGAGACCGCTTCCCACTCCGTCTCGCCCCGGGCCGCAGCATGGCCGCAACCAATGCCGGGCGCGAGAGGTCTCGGCCTAAGAATTACATAGGTTAGCCACAGAAATATTGATTCTTTAACTAGGTCGATACTACATACCGTTTTCAAGGGGAACACCCAAATACTCCGAAATATTTTATTCCGAATTTCGATATTCCGATTTTCAAAACTCCGAATATCATAATACCTAAAAATTACAATATCTATTATTAAGAATCTCGAAATTTATTTGACCGAAAGTCGTATGTCCGATTTCTTCTTTTTCCGATTTTCACATATTGGAAAAATGTAATGCTCGATGAGTTCTCATTCCGAAAAACGAAATTCCGAATTTCAATATTCCGAATAAACTGATTTTTTCGGAATATTGAAAATCGGAATTTCGTTTCTCATTCCACAAAGTCAGTGACAGAAACGAATTGGTGCAAAACCGGCTCCACGTAATTTTGTCTACCGTACTCCTAGAGTGTTATTTAAACCCGTGTAGGCACGGAGTGGCGAGGCGTATCCTCTTAACTTTCACTGTTTGCCTTCAGGATATTTATTGTTGTTAGGAGAACTTAGAATCCAAGAGCGAGCGAAGCGAGCTCTGGACTCGGGGCACCCCGACTCGGACAGGTTAGGTTCGAAGGGGATGGCGGGGTCTTAAAGACCCCGCCATCCCCTTCGTGTTAGGTTACTTTAAACCTTGCGCGGGGCTCCATCGACGTACCTTGGTAGGTGGTAGTCAACAAATCGACCAAGGATGTAAGAGCGAGCGAAGCGAGCTCGGGACTGGGGACACCCCGACACGGACAGGTTAGGTTCGAAGGGGATGGCGGGGTCTGAAAGACCCCGCCATCCCCTTCGTGTTAGGTTACTTTAAACCTTTCTCACAGAAATAGGAGCCCCGCGAAGCGGGGCTCCGTCGACCTACCTTGGTGGTGCTATTACTCAGGATGCAATAGCGAGCAAAATGTGTCTTGAGGCACCCCGACTCGGACTTTTCGACCTGAGGACCCGAATCGGAATTCCAATAATCGGAATTGTAATATTCGGTATTCGTGTTTTTGATGTTTCGGAAAATATGTTAAGTCGGAATTTTTGATATTCGGTCTATTGAAATTCGGTATTTTGAAAATAGTAATTATAAACGATAGGAATGTTGAAATTTCGGAATTATTAAAATAGGAATATTGATCCATCGGAGTTGTTATATTAGGAATTTTGAACCATTCGGAGTTATGAAAATCGGTATTTTGAAATTCGTATTTATGAATTTCGGAATAAAGTTTTTCGTATTATCGTAGTGTACCCGTTTTCAAGTTCCTATTTTATCGTACTAAACAAAACGTCTGTATCTAAAGCCTCATTTAGACCGAGCAAGAACTCGCATGCGAGTTTCAGTACATTGCGGTATTTGTTTGATCAACTGAATTTGTTGTACTTATAAAGTCCGCAATGTAACGCAACTCGCATGCGAGTTCTTGCGTCGTCTAAATGAGGCTTAATCAAAATAATAGTACCAAGTTATGTTAAATACCTAATTACAAAATTAATTACGTTCTATTCTACATCTGTTATATACGCAACCATTATAATCATGTGGGTATACTTGTTACGGGCATTTGTTATACTTATACACTTATACTGAAGCTTGTCTGGAATAGGTAGGTTCATATCTACATCCGTTTTCCTCTAAGTAATTGGCTTACATCAAATTGTAGTTATGAAACACACACAACGTAGGTTTTAACTGAGTTATACTACCACCAACAAAACATTTGTTTTCCTTTAAATTTTTTAATTAAACACAAGTTTCTTTTAAACATTCCTTTAAAAAATATTAAAAAGTTTTTCATGAAAATAAATCTTTAACCCTCTCTTACTCTGACCTCTCTTTCTATATTTCTTAAAAGTTCTTAAAACATAATAAAATTAAAAGAAATCCAATCTACATTGAGCCACAGACAGGAGGCCTGTGTCCCAGGTCCCAGCAGTGGGAACATAAATGGATGGAATATACGGAAATACTAACTTACCTTCTGAAACATCTTCATCCAATAGTTAGTTTGGTATCTACATTTAGCAATTTACTCTCGCTAATTGATAACCCGTTTAATCGGTGATTCGAAACTTCTACGTAATTACAGGGACTGTTAAGTGATATCAATTATTGTGTAGTTCTGCGAAACAACATATTATTGTGTATGTTTACTCCTGGGACACTGAATTAATCATGTCTTTGTTTCTCTGAAACCGAGTTTTTAAAGGAATTTGGACTTTAAATTAGTCATTTAAGTTTCAATGTACCTACCTAGTTATTGAAATGTGATATAAATAGAATATGAGAAAGCCTTCGATTCGGTGGAAACATGGGCGGTACTTGAGTCACTCCAGCGATGCCATATTGACTATCGGTACATCGAGGTGTTGAAGTGCTTGTATAATAACGCCACCATGTCGGTCCGAGTACAGGAGCAGAGCACGAAGGCGATTCCATTGAGAAGAGGCGTAAGACAGGGGGACGTTATCTCCCCGAAACTGTTTACTGCCGCAATGGAAAACGCCTTCAAGCTCCTGGAATGGCAAGGACTTGGCATCAACATCAACGGCGAATACATCACTCACCTTCGGTTTGCCGACGACATCGTAGTCATGGCAAAGTCGATGGAGGAACTCAGCATGATGCTCGATGGCCTCGACCGAGTTTCACAACGGGTGGGCTTGAAAATGAACATGGACAAGACGAAAATTATGTCAAATGCCAATGTTGTGCCCACCCCAGTCTCTGTTGGAAACTCGGTACTCGAAGTTGTTGACTCATATATCTACTTAGGACAAGTAGTCCAGTTAGGTAGGTCCAACTTCGAGAAAGAGGTCAACCGCCGAATCCAACTCGGTTGGGCAGCGTTCGGGAAACTACGCAATGTCTTTTCGTCCGACATACCTCAGTGCCTCAAGACGAAAGTCTTCAACCAATGTGTGTTACCAGTGATGAGTTACGGCACCGAAACGTGGTCTTTCACTATCGGCCTCATCTCAAAGCTCAAAGTCGCTCAACGAGCTATGGAGAGGGCTATGCTAGGTGTTTCTCTACGTGATCGAATCCGAAATGAGGAGATCCGTAGACGAACTAAAGTCACCGATATAGCCCACCGGATTAGCAAGCTGAAGTGGCAATGGGCAGGCCATATTGCTCGCAGAGCAGATGGCCGATGGGGTCGAAAAGTACTAGAGTGGAGACCACGGACTAGCAAGCGCAGCGTAGGACGTCCACCAGCAAGGTGGACAGACGACCTTATAAAGGTCGCCGGAAGACGCTGGATGCAGGTCGCTTCCAACCGGTATCTGTGGAGAACAAAAGGGGAGGCCTATGTTCAGCAGTGGACGTCCTATGGCTGAGATGATGATGATGATGATGACCTAGTTATTTACAACCATTCTCATGCTAACAAGGGGTCTAAAGAGATCACTCCATCAAAAATATAATACCTATCTATTGTGATATTCATAAAATTGATTTTTTATCTACTTAGTCTATGCATTGCTCAAGCAGTACTTAGAGTTGGTAATTGGCAAGTGTTATGATTCTACTAAAATGGCCATTTTAGACCTCGTGAACTGCCTAATAATGACATAATTTTTTTTTCGACAATCCTACCGCATATTCCAAAACTACTGTAAATTCTGAACAAGAATCAACAGTGGCAACTACCAGAAAAGTGCGGAGACAATAAAGCTCGACGTACCTATTGGATTATGAATTTATGTGTCTTGGATCCTGCAACGAAATTAGTCAAACAAATAGCAGAGGAGAAGGAATATTTCACTTCAAATTATTACCTACTGACATATTAGGTAAAGCACTGGGTAAAGTACATAATTATGAAACATCACTCTGCAAGTCTTTACAGAACGTCACTCAATACTTCAGCATTACCTACTTAAAACTTTTGTTTGGCTGAAACTAGTTTTAATAAGTAACACTTGAGTTTTGATGTGTGTTCTGTAAATACGGGCCTGAAATCTTCTAAATCATGCGGTGGATATGTTATGACGCCATGTCACCTTTTTTAACGTTACCTACATTACTAAAAGGGTGTACTAAAAGGGTACACCTCTGCCCAACCCTTTGGGGAATAAAGGCGTGATGTTATTTGTAATGTTTGCCTCACATCATGATCCTCTCGTGGTGGAATTTACAAACATTTCAACTTGTATAGGTATACGCAAACACTCGGACCCGGAATTACCTGTAGTGTACGATACAAGATACAGTTAGACTGTTTTCGTTCGGAATTTGAACCAACGACACGTAGCGCAGCGGCTGATTGATCAGCCCCGCGTCATCCGCGCCCTCGCGTTATCGTTTTTTTTTAATACAATTTGATTTAATGACATAGACAGATACTAGAGCCGCGTCCAAAAGACTAGTTTCGTGGCGTGGATGACAGCAATTGTCAAATTACCGACCAATGGGGATGGCAACTGGGGAACTAATGGCGCTAGCATAGCTAGCTTCCCAGCATCGTCATTGGTTCAAATCTTATAGGTATTTCAAAATAGTACTACCTCATTGGTCGTATTAGGACCTAGCTATGGTGGCGCCATGTACAATTAGCTTTGACCGGCCTTCCCCATTTCCCTAGTTATTTTTCTTTATCAACCTTCTTTCTTTTATAATAAAATTACATTTAGCAATAAAACTCTTTTCTCATTAGATAATGAAGCTTACAGACCCTTAGCACGAGTTTTCAGTATTTGAGACGTAAACAAACTGGAACTTTGATAATTTCAAATTGTCAATTTTCAAGAAAAAAAATTAGTTCCATCTTCCCACACCAGAGGCGATGTTCCATTTTTCATACAAGAAACGCTGTAAATACCTACTGGAAAGACGCTGTAAAGTAAAGGAGTGAAAACTCTTGCTAAGGGTAATACTTAATACATTGGGTGTTTTTCTATTAGACGGCACGGCACCGGCACCGGCGACGGCGACGGCGCCGTGCCGGTGCCGGGGAAGCAAAAATGTATGAAAACGTATGGCTCGCTTTTGCACTTACCGGCGCCGGTGGCCCGGCGTTCATACATTTTTGCTTCTCCGCACCGGCACTACGCCGGCGCCGGCGCCGTTGCCGGTGCCGTGCCGTCTTATGGAATAACGCCCATTCGCAGGGCCGAACTCGAGCTCAGTACTCTACTGAGTAAGTACCTAAGACTTTCACTAGTACTTTCACTACCACAGACGACCTGCAGATTGCATTGCTGTCGACACAATGTTTTTTTTTTATTGAGTAAATAGTTTATTTATCTTTAATATTGTTAATATATTATTAGCAATTGATATCGGTATCAATGTATAACTTATTGGATTGTAGTTCATTGACTTTTACTACTACACATTTGCTACATCTCAATCATTTTTAAGAGTTCGCTGAGCAAACTGACTCCACGATTACCTACTACAATCATATTTTCAGTATTATAATTACAGCGAACTTGAAGCGTTTATTGTGTGTAAAATGAAAGAGCGCCTCTAGTGTACGAACGAGGAACTATTTTTTGTCCATTCCGACGGTATTTTACGTCAAAGTTCCAGTTTAGGTCACAAAAACGTGAAAAGTCCTGCTTGGGCTTCAAAAGTTCCCCTGAAGTCTTGCTGTCATAGCCAAGTGTCTATAAATTGTATTCCTAGAAACACTAGAGATAATGTTTGTGTTACTTATACAGCTGATTGTCTGTTTTCATAACAATTACAATGTGTCGTGTTCTGTTAAATGTTATCAATAACAATGTGGATTCTGTGATAGATATCAAATAACAATAACAATTTCAAATAAAACAGTTAATTAAGTATCCGCCCACAACTGCCCACAAACATACGATATGAGTAGATATTTAGATCAAATAACATTATAAATGTTTTAAACTTCGATAATATTTTATTGAATAGCATATATATTGGTTCTAGGTTACCGAACTTACATAATTATATAGACCTAGGTATCTTTCAAAACCCTCAAAACTAATAAAGGTTGGAATCAGGGTCGTCTCTAACTAATTGGGGCCCCGGGGGCGCTTTACAACAAAGGGGCGGAACACTGTCTAGGATAAGCAAAGTATTAGAAAAAAAACTTTTCCTCAAATTAGGAATTTCTCCCACTAAAGTGTATGCGTTTACAAACATTTAAGTAGGTATTTTAAAACTTACATACAAAAACACCCAGTCCCGGAACAACTATGTCCCGGAACAAATAAGTCATACAAATATATTGTTTCGTGCGGTTTACACTGTTCGTACAAAAAAATACCTACGTAAACTATCAACTATTTATTGTATAAAAGCAAAAATAATCATAAGGATATATTAAATGTTGTGAAAAATATCTAGTTTTAATTCCGCGACAAAAATCCAGGCTTGCTGCAGGATGCAATCCCACCCTATGCAATCATGCATATGCACATGCAGCAAAGGACCCACCCTCCCTCATAAGGATATAGCAAAGCACGCTCGAAAATCTTTATTACCATCTGCGATAAGTCTGTTTTTGTACATAAATCGATAGTTAATACTGCTACGATGCTCATGGTGACTCGGAGCCCTTGAGCCCAAAGTGTCCTTTGGATAATACGGCCCTGTATATGCCTAGATGCCTATAATTTTGTAAAGTATCTAAGCCTATTTGATGGTTCCAAAGGGCCTAATGCCTTATGAAGTTACAACTGAACAACGCAAATTGAATAATGCCAGCAACATTGAAATCCAAGTACAAGATCGAATTCTAATTTATTAGAAATCCTTATCATTTTATCAATATGATTTTACAGACATACAATTTAATTTATAGACGATACATACCGTTGCCATAACTTCTGGGAACCAATACGGGACGTTTTTTCTTCCGATACCCAAAACCAACGACGATATAATACTAGACTCCTAATAACAGGCGACCGATGTCTGCCAACACATTAGGCAAAAAAGTCTTATATCCGTCTCATTTCGACCAATCCTGTGAGCCGTAAACATACGTTGAGACAGAACAGACATTGAGTTAGCCAATCACAACGCAGTACCCCGTCCCCCTCGCTTACGTAGTACCTCAGCGAGTTGGCAGAATAGTTTTGTTCGTTAGATCGTGCAATGCGTAGTCTAGTAATATATAGTCGTTGCCCAAAACTCATAATCGTAATCGTACATAACACATTCAACACCGACACGGGGCTTTTCAACTTCACCATACCTACATAACACAGCACACATGTGTACGGTCAGCCAAGAAAGTGGTGTACCAGTTTTGATTTAGTTTCCCGGTCATCGAAAATTACAAGGTTCGTTATAAAAAGATATTACTGAAAGAGACAACATTATCATGACGTAAACCTATGTATTTAGTATTCATACGTCATATGTCACATATAAGTACATGACATTTTAACCTTTAGTATAAATGAAAAGGACATTAGTTTCTACAAAGCAATTGAAATGTTTCCAAACAAAAGTAATAAAAACTATTTAAATAGACAACCGAATTCCATTTGAAAAAGAAAACTGACAATTGACATTTTGTCAAATATATGCAAAAAATCGATATATTTTCCGTGTTATTTTTCAATCAACTGCATATAAAATCATCTCAATGCCTGCCAACTTGACCATTGCCGAAAGAGCACAAATAATTGCCCAATTTAATGAGGGAAGCAGTATCAGTGCGATATCCCGGAATTTGAATATATCGAGGCGTTCTGTCCGCTTTTGGATTCGTCGTGAAGGAGAGGAGGGAAGTTTGTTGGATCACAGAAGAAGTGGTCGCCGGCCTGCACTCTCCAATAACGATAGAGAATTCATGAGACGGGAATATGAAATCAATGGTTTTAAGCCCACAAAACATTTTGCGGAGATGTTCGATGTGAGTGCCCAAACAATAAGGAATCATCTACATTACATGGGGTTGCACCACAGGCATTACGCCAAGAAAATATATTTGACGGATGCTCACAGACTTGCTCGTCTGAACTTCGCCAGAGAGCACTTAGAGTTTGATTGGTCTAATACAGTGTTTTGTGATGAAAAAACGTTTAAATCCAGTCAGCATGGACGTCTTCACCTTTGGCGATATAATTCAACACGGTATAAAGATGATCATGTAATTCCAAATAGAGAATCAGGTCGAATTTCCGTAAATATTTGGGGCTGGATGAGTGCAGATGGTGTAGGAGAATTGTGTTCTCTACCTCCTCGAGCGACGGCTGTAAATTATATCGACGTGCTTCAGAATGCAATGCTACCGACAGTCCGTAATGTTTACCCGGAGAACGAAGTGCCACAATTTGATTTTGTTCAAGATAATTGTTCAATTCATAATGCGAGGATCGTAAGAGCCTGGTTTCGTTCACACACTGACGAAAGGGTAATTCAGTGGCCCTCAAGATCGCCGGACCTCAACCCGATAGAAAATCTTTGGGGCCTTATGGTCCAACGATGGTCGCATCAAAATGAAAGAACCAAACAAGCTCTTATTAGTCACTGTAATTATATTTGGGAGGAAATGCGGGGAACCGATATTTGCTCACGGCTTGTTGGTTCAATGAGGTCTCGTCTTTTAGAGGTTATAGAGGCCAACGGCGGTTACACCCGTTTCTAATTTTTAAAAATTTTCAATATCTTCTAAATATTACTATATATGCTATGTTTTTGTTTGTTATAAGTATTTTAAAATTGATTGTAGAAATTTAATAAAAGGATAAATCTATTTTTAGCTTGTTTTTTATTGATATTGTAATTACAAGTTTACAGAAATTGTAGGTTTGTGGATTCGCCTTGTGCCTTTACAATTTTATGTAACTTGTTGATTACAATTCTGAATTTGTAGATACAATTTTGTCATCAAAATCTACAGCCCCCCGCCGTTGATTTTACGACGTCATTGGTTCCATCAAGTTCAAACTAAGAACAGCTGTCACGTTACAAACAGTAATAGTCGTTATCAATAATCAGATAAAGACAGCAATAGAAGTTGTCAGATCGATCTGCAAGCGAAACTAATCTTTATCACCTATGAATCTGCAAGCGATATTCAACCTTAGGGTGGTACACCACTTTCTTGGCCGACTGTACCTTCCTACATAGCGAGAAGAAACAAACTAATGTATTTTCTAACAGATTCCCTCTGATCTCAAACTTATCAAAAGTTTTAGTAAAATAAACAAAAATTATTGAATCATACTTTTTATTCAGTCTTATGTAGACAATTATTTTAATTAACTTATTATTATATTATAATTACTCAGGTATTTATTTTTTTGCCCAGTCATATTTTGAAGTTGATTTTACTTTTCACCTCTATTTTCGTATTTTGTCGAAATACGGGACAAATACGAGACAAGTAGTACCTAATACGGGACGGGATGATTAAATACGGTGACAGTCCCGTATATATATACGGGACGTATGGCAACCCTAACGATACATTAACACCATCTTACTAAAATTAGGTATAATGTTTGCTAAAGTTCATGATTATTAAGTTTGTGACACTTTCGTGACTGCTAATGACATTGAAGGAAATTCACCAAGTGAATCTCTAGGAATATTGCTAATAAGCCGTTTTGGACCCGCTGATATTCATTACCTATATTAGTGGTAGCCACTCTAAAGTAACCTCTAAGTTCTTATTAGTACGATACAGAGTATCGTGCGGCTTTAACTACGTATTAGATTATCTGTTAATGCCAGCCACAAGGTAAAACAACGCATGATTCCTTCTTAACAACTATTATTGAACCGACTTATTGATTTTCGTATTCGTTTACTAATACATGTACTCTACTAAGGAGTTACCTATTCTATGAGACCATGATTCATTTGAAATAAGTAGATAATACTTATTACATTGGCGGCGTCGCAGGACAAAATGTTAATTTTTATACAGGGTGATTTTTTAGTCACCATCCAAATTTTAATATATTAATCTTTGGCGAAAATCATTGAATACGTGTTTTTTCTTTTTGTATCAATCAATACAATAATATCGAGATATCACGTCTCAATGTTATCTATAAAAAGTTGATGAATCTGGTCACCGCGCTGTGATGTGCCGCTCAGGTGTAGCGGGGCGGGGCGGGGGGTCAGCGGGGTGCGCTCTGCCCGTTTCATGCGTCGGCAAGTGTATATTATTAACGTTTAGCTTAGTGACCACACAGAGCGGATGAGAAAATTATTTAATATGACAATTTGACGTATCGATTTTTTTTCAAAAATGGGTTTAGTGATTGATACCTAATGCATAGAAAAATCTTGGACGGTGGTAAAAAAGTCACCCTGTATAGAGACAAAATTATTACGTTTCAGCGCATAGTAAAAAAACGATTTTCATCTGAAAACCATTTCTTCTTTTGAATTGTATACTACGAAATAAGGGAAAGTATTTAAAATTAAAACTGTCGATTTGGCACGTGTAGGGCAAAGGAGTGAATCAAACACTCCAAAAATATTGGTGAGTTATAGGTAGTTCCTGAAATAAGGAAAATTATTTGAGCAGTTTTAAATAACTAAGTAGGTATAAGGTACTTTTTATCGCTTGTGGAAATCGGTTTTATTACCTACATTACTACGGAAGTAGGCGACAATGAACTCACACAAAACAAGATTATCTGTATGATGTTCCATTGAACGCAATGAATAAAGTGATGAAAGTAGGTTAGGAATAACTGCTTCCTTGCTGGCGTAACAGTTTATTTATAGCTCATACTGGCCAGCGATAAAAGATACGAAGAAATAAAATCCCAAACTTGGACGCCATGATTTGAAAATCTAGCTTCCGGGAGTTTACGAGGAAAATGCTGTGAAAATACGATGTAGTCTTGGTGACATTTGTTTTATTTTTAGGGTTCCGTAGTCAACAAGGAACCCTTATAGTTTCGTCATGTCCGTCCGTCCGTCCGTCCGTCCGTCTGTCCGCAGTTTAGCTCAGAGACGCCCAGTACTAGAAAGCTGTAATTTGGTGTAAATATACGGATTTGTTGTGCCGAAAAAGTGGTAAAATAAAATCTCGTAAAATATTTTTTTTAGGGTACCTCCTGTACACGTAAAGTGGGGATGTTTTTTTTATTTCTCGCGTACCCCTTAGTGTGGGGTATCATTAAATAGGTCTTTAAAAAATATTGATAGTTTCCATGAACAATTTTTTGATAAAAAGATTCGTTTGTGAAATATTAAGCTTTAAAGTGCTAATTTTTGCTCGACTCGAGTGTCCCCCCCCTCTACCAGCTAAACGGTTATGTTTGGGGGTGTGAAAAAATTCACAATAGTAGTATATATAACGAAGTTTGAAGGAAAATTATCATGACTAAGTAGGCTTTACAAGTTTACGAGTAATAGTCGACCAACTTATAAAACGTACTTGGATAGCATATTTTCCTAAACAAAATGTATCGCAGAACATGTTCTTCAACTGCAAATGTAAGTTTGTAAACTTTATTTTTACAGCTTTAGTAGGTGGGTATGTTTTGGGGATAGGTAGGTTTTTATTGTCAACTATTTTTAACTAACTTCAAAAAAAGGAGGAGGTTCTCAATTCGTCGTAATCTTTTTTTTTATGTATTTTCCCCGATTTCTCAAAGACGCCTGGACCGATTTTGAAAATTCTTCTTTTTAAAATTAAATTCAGCTAATCAGTTTAATTAGTTCGCATAAGTATTTTGATGGGCAACTACGGAACCCTACACTGTGCGTGGCCCGACACGCACTTGGCCGGTTTTTTTTTGTTTTACCGTGACACTAAATGGTCCTAATTTGTTATTTTTAACCGACTTCAAAAAAAGGAGGAGGTTCTCAATTCGTCGGAATCTTTTTTTTTTTTTTATGTATGGTCCCCGATTACTCGAAGACGCCTGGACCGATTTGGAAAATTTTTCTTTTGTTTGAAAGGGTATACTTTCCAATTGGTCCCATGATCATCAGGTCAGGATCTGATGATGGGATCCCAGGGAAATCGAGGGCAACCTTCAAATTTTATAGGCACATAGTACCATTTACATATATTTTCTAAAGCTGTTCAAGTATTTGCATATGATAATCATCATCTCAGGTGGATGAGCTGATGATGGAAGGTACAACTCCTCTAGTAAGGAGTCGGCATCGACTGATTTAGTAAATTATGTTTGTGTTCGCATATCTCCGGAACTACAAGTCCGATTTAAGTAATTCTTTTTATGTTGTATTAGGTATTGTTCAGCTTAAGGAATACTGCAAGTTTCATCAAAATCGGTTCAGTAGTTTTTGAGATAGGGAAGGAATGAAAGAGATGTTAACGATGTTATTACTGGTGCTACGGATTTCTTACATATATGTAAGAAAATGATGTATTTGACAAGAATTTTGGTTGAATATTTATACTAAAAAGAGTTAAAAAAAACTTAAAAAAAAAAAATGTAACCGCCTTCAAAAACAACCACAAAAAAGGGTAAAATAACCTACAAAACTTTTCTTTCGGAAGTCGGTGGCAAAAATACAATGAAATTAATAAAAAAACCACCGACTTCCGAAAGAAAAGTTTTGTAGGTTATTTTACCCTTTTTTGTGGTTGTTTTTGAAGGCGGTTACATTTTTTTTATCACCTTTTAGTTTTCTCCGTCTATAAAAATAATTTAAAAACCGGTATATTCTGTTTCTTCGTATTTGTTGTTTTGGTAACAGAAATAACATCATCTGTGAAAACAGACAGACGGACAGAGAAGTTTTAGTAATGGACCCTATTATGTTTTACCCTATGGGTACGTAACACAAACTATCTTCAGTAGGCAAATCGCAACATCATTATGGTTGCGATTTGCCTACACACGATACGATTTAGGGAACGATCTAGGGCGCTCCCCCACCACTTCCCCGATATCGCCTCCGATTTTAGGGCCGTGTGTAGGCAACTTTAACCAACCTATCCACCGCTTTTTTCGCCCACTCCAACAACCTACTTAGGTGATACTCATACTACTGACAACTGACAATGGTAGCCAAGTGGTAAATTCACGAAAAATCCAAACTTAACAATAATGTTGGTACAATTCCGCCCAAAATGTTGTATTGCTCAAAATGAAGCAGTCTCGTCGCCGCGAGCCGTGGTTCATTAAGGGCAGGAGTAGGCTATTTAAAACAAGTCCTCGTGTATTCGTTACACGATTAAAGCGACTTAACCCCGACGGCACTTAAAATGCCTAGACCGCGCTTACAGAGTTAAAATTTTAATGAAATGCGAAAAACGAATACCTACTTTTAATGTTTGTCGGCTTTGCAGGGCTCAGTTTAACCGTATAGTTCGGTACCGCCCCCGAAATGGGCGCGACAAGTAAACCTACGCTGGCTCAATAGTGGGTCCAAAAGGGGCAGACGTTGTAGTCATACGACATCCTCATTATAAATTAAAAAAATATAATATTCCCTGCGTAAAATCCTATGAGTGCGCATTAATTAAGAATGTTCAATAAAAATCTGATTTTTTCACGAAATTAAAACTTCTACATTTAGCGCTTATTTTCTTAATTTACCGTAACAATATCCAAAAGTGTAAATACGATCTTCACCATTTTGATGGCTGTGCTGGGTAGGGCTAAAAATCATAAAAAACGTGGTTTTCGGACATCCAACGGATCATTATAGGAGGAATGAATAACTTCTCATTTAGTATTGCAACGAATTCATACATCATTCAACATAAATTAGCAGTGGTAATGAAGAATTTGATATCTGAACTCGAACTTTCGCGCCACTTTTGTTTGTTTACATTTTTATTTTTCACTTTGATCACATACGCGCGCTTATACTCAATAACAATTAAGATATATATCATGCCAAATGTTATAAATAACGTAAAAAAGTACAGATCTTGGCGTAATTCTCTAATAAAGGGCCAATAACACGTATTTTTCATTACCACTACTCAATTTGTGTTCGTAAATGACAACCATGTTTATTTTTTTTAATCGTAATGATGTGTGAAAGCGAGTATTCTAATCAATTCCATAATTGATTTTTTTGTCAACTCGAGTGAAAAAAATAAGGAAACTAGGAAATCGATTAACAAAAATTAAAATAAATTTGTTTTAAGCTTAGAATCAAATTATTATCTATTAAAATATTGTTTAAAGCTTTTATAATAATATTACGTACATTGTCATTCCCAAAAAACAATAATAGACAAAAGAACAGTGTCAGTAAAATGTTTGAATGCGCGGCAATTATTTTAATTCTAAAATTTTGAATTAGGAATGCTCTCGCTGTGGTACTCGCTATTCAAAATATTATGTAATAACATTTTAATTTATTAGCTAATTTTTACTGTACATTTTATTTTGTACAATAATATAATTTTTAAGGTTGAATGAATATAGAATGCCTTGGATCTTGATAGGCTTTTTATAAATGAGTTTGTTTCTTACCAAATAAAAGTTTTTTTGTTTTTTTTTTATCGTGGTATTCTATAATAATATCGTGGTAATCGTGGTAATAAAAATCATCAAATGAGTCCTCCCACCCCGGGCAGGGCGGGAGGGACTGTCAGACTTAAAATCCACAGTGTCCTTCAATAGCCCTTTATGTTCCGGGGTCACGGTAAGGAAATAATCCCGCGACCCCGGCAGGCTTTGGCCCTCTAAGTCATTATGCTGACGCTCTTTGAGGCGCGTGTGGAACACGACGCGCTGTCGACCCGGGCATGGTCCATGGTCCATGGTCGGCCATGGTGGCATGCCCGTGCCTACGGTGGCCGGAGGTCGTCTGCCGACTTCCGACGCCGCAGACGTCTACCACTACGGTTGGGGCGGAGGGAGGACGCTGTCCCTCTCCCTCTCGCGGCTCCAAATAACAGATAGCCAAATTAATTATTTTATTGTACAAAATTTTTTCGTGAGATTGGTTCGGTCATGTAAGTATTACACGTCAGAAATCGAGCTTTTGAATTAAAAAAAGAAAATGCTAGGTATATTTTTACACTATTCGATGTCGCTGTTGAGGATCAAATTCGGTGAAGTAATGATAATTTGGTAAAATATGAACTAATATACAAACAATAATTTAGTCATTGTTCAGCAGATCAAAATCAAAATTCGCGCAAACTCACTTAAAGTTCGAATTTCAAAAAAATATTTAATGTATTTGCACCGCGAAGTGATAATAAAAATTTGAAATTAGAACAATATGTTATGAACATGTAGCGAAATTTGATTTAATGGAATATGATTCCATCCCTCGTAAAAAATCGAATTATTAAAAAAAATCCTTATACCTCAAGTTTGTCGCATGTTACTACTTCACAGAATATTGATAGTTTGATTGCAGAATTTATATTTCAAAAAAATATTTTTATGATGTTATTTTAATTTTTATCAAATCGACTTCGAGACTGCCTTCAGGATTTTTCGCTATTCCTCATAGTTCAAAATTTAGCCATCCACGCCCCGTTCAGCAGATGATCTCCGGCTAACGTAGGCGCGGGCATGCGGGCAGCGAGTAAAGGGCAACTCGCTGCCCGACCATGGACCATGCCCGGGTCGACGGCGCGTTGTGTCCCACGCGCGCCTCAAAGAGCGTCAGCATAATGACGGGGCCCCCCTCTCAGAGGGCCAAAGCCTGCCGGGGTCGCGGGATTATGTCCTTACCGTGACCCTGGAACATAAAGGGCTATTGAAGGACACCGTGGATTTTAGTCAGTAGAAGTCTGACAGTCCCTCCCGCCCTGCCCGGGGTGGGAGGAAAAAAAGTATTAATAAATGTTTAAAAAAAACAGTAAGTTTCAGAAAATAATAGAAATTTTAAATGTGTTAAAAAGTTTCTTTTTCGGTTTCGGTTTCGGCCGAAACTGAGAGTAAGGCCGAAAGTTCGGTTTCGGTTTAGGTTTCGGCTGAAAAATCAGTTTCGGTCGGACACTAGTAAAATTATAACATGATTCAGATTTACTTTCATAGACTTATTGCATGGACTGAGCTTTCTATAGTCAAATAAGCGGATAAATCAGTCCATGCTCTATGTCTTGTTTTACTTTTTTTCCATGTTCGATTATGTTGCGAGTATCGATTAGGCTGAATGAACGTTTTTAATCGTTTGTGAACATTGGGTTTACGGTCAGCACTAAAAAGAGTCATGTTGCAACATAGTTTTTGCTCCAGACTTTGATCGTTATTATTTATGAAATTATGTATGAACACTAGCAAATCTAATAATGTATATAGTAAGTTATTTTATTTATTTCACTGAGTAACCATTATTATCATGTGATAAGCTTGTTTATGTACATATTTTTCTGCACATCTAAATTACCTAGTTTTTGGAACGGTGTAGCATTTTGTATGTTACACACATTTTACAACAGAATGAGGCAGTTTTATTGACCTCAACATGTTCTTAGAGATATTGCTCACAAACTTATCGCATGAAATAGCTGTAGTAACATATTTTTGATCAAAAATTGGATGCTGAAAGTTGACAAAAAATCTTGTGTAATAGCTCAAATTTCGAATCACCCGGTCGACTCAGCTGATGTGTCATGTGTCAAAATGTTGTCGTGCAGAGTGGTTAAATTAGGTAGTACAAAAGTTGGGTGTTGTGGGTACAAGTTATGTGTTATGAATGGAAATGTGGCAATTATAGAGTTTTAAAACAACATAATTTTCTCATAATAAGTATTAGGTAGGTAGGTACCTTCTACGTTTTTGTATCCCGTTTACATCGGCTAATACATGGACCTAAAAAAAAAGGCGGACGGAACTTCACTAAGAAACAAGTGAAGCACCAAAATGGCGGATGCTTATGTATGTGTGCGTCTGTATAGGGATGCCAGATGAAGGAAAAAATTACCCATTTTTAAACAATATTTAATTAAGATCTCCCTTGAACTTAAGTTTATTTACAAATTTTTTGTTACGGATATCTTTTTTTTAAATAAAGGTAAAATAATTAAAACACATTGGATATTAAAATATTTACAACTCGTTTAATGTTAATAAAGTTTTACAAACCCTTTTGTTGAATCAAATTTTTGTAGACTTGTCTTTTGCTATCGACACATCTAGAAATCCATTCTATTTACTTAAGTGGTGAAAACGAATGTTTAAGTATTTTTCGGCTATAAATATTAAATTAAAGCTATTTTGTGTTCCATTCCTACACTTCTACATTCCTATTCCATGTCTACACTCCCTTATTATTTTTATACAATCATTTTTCCATGCATCATTTGCCGAGGGAAATCTGTAAAAATACAGAAGAATACAATAACGATAAATAGTAACATAAAATATAAATCTCCCAATTTTAAAATAATTTGAACCTTGAAATAGTTGCAACACTGATTGATTTCGAGATGTTTATAAAATTTATTGACGTAAAATCGAGAAATAAGCTTCAAATTGACATGCTTAACTATAAGAAGTGATCCCCTGGCTTTTTTAATTGAACTACTATGGTTTAGACAACTTTTTGCAACACATGACGGCATACTTTGATTTTTATTAGACAAAATAACACCGTATGAAACCGCGAGTGTCGTTCGAAGCGTAATGGCCGACGGCTGACTTACTATGGTGTGAATGTGTGTGTGCTGGCTTGTGTGGACAAGCGCACTGACTTACTATGGGTGCTTCAATTGTTTCTTAGTGAATTTCCGTCCGCCTTTTTTTTTAGGTCCATGGGCTAATATAGAAAATTTTCATGATAGGTCAGGGTAAAAACTTAGCTTTGAATTATCTTTGAAACCTGGCTGCTACATAATAATATTATCTATACCTACTCGTATTATATTTCCACCCCGATCTTCATACGGTTTCTTTGACTTAAGTATATTCCTACTAAGTAGGTACAATAATGAAGTCAAGTTACGGATTGGTCGTTGTGGGTACATAACACTTTTTTATTAGTCAACGTTATTGTTAGTGGACATTTCCGTGTAAACTGGACAGTTCGTACTAATTTACTCGTACAATATTTAGTTAACTAGGTTGGCACTTCAACCACAATAGTAACAACCATTTTCTAAGGATTACTATGATAATTTATTAACCAAAAAATATGCACTAAGGTATCCGATAGGTAGATGTTTTAATTAAATACTCCAATAAGCTTTTGTAACATTGGTACATACCTAGGCTTAGCACGCACCACGATTTTACGAACGCGTTTAAACGTAAAAGTTTTCATTGGTTTTCAGTGACTGATTTTAAAAACGTTATTCGCTACATTTAGGCCGGCCGCATAATATACCTACATCAGTTTTCCTGATCAGGAATCCTGATCCGTTTTCTATCCGAACACAGTGAATTCATACAAATGTGCGTGCATGTTTTGTGTGTGATTTTCAATTTCATTCATCATTTCGAATTCCGAACGGAAAAAAAAAACTGATGTATGCGGCCGCCCTTCGATCGCGGTTTGTTAACGCACGGAGAACGATGCGCGTAGAAATCCTTGGAAGTAGTGAAATAAAATTAAGGAAAATGCCAACCACAGTGTTTGTTGTTAAACTGTTTTGCGTTTTCCGCTATTCTTTAGATCCTTCACTTCAAACCTAGTTCATAACTCATTAACACCCACCATGTGAACATCGCGTGGTTTCTAAAGGTGACCGCAGATCTAGCCGCACCGCAGTCTCCGCAGTCCACGCATTACGAATTCTTTGTATGAAGTTCTATGAAACCTCGCACACTCACCCGCATCGCAGTAGCCGCAGAAGCGGTAAGAAAACGATGACTGCGGGGACTGCGGAGACTGCGGTGCGGCTCGGTCTGCGTTCACCTTATGAAGTCTGTCAGCGATTGGCACATGTCGTCCTCGCCTAAATTACTCAATGTCAACGCGCGGTGCCGAAAATAGGGAGTGCCAAGGTGCCCAGGCACAGGGCGCAGAAATGGTCAGACCAACGACGATATCGTCGTATCCTACGAATAGTGCCCTAACGAACATAGGGGCTTTTTTCTTTTATTGCATAATTCAATTCTGCTCATCATACCACATATAACCAGTTTAACAAAACAATTAAAAACAGTACAGGTTATCAAATAATAAGGTTTTCTAAAAAAGCCACAATTATAAGCACTACGTTTTCAACGTAGAATAAAGCCACAACTGCCGTCGCGCCTTCATTCTTCGCGAGAAGTGGGGGTGCGCGGGCGCGAGGAGTGCGTGCTAGCGCCGTTCGGCTACTATTCGGCGGAACGCGGAGATTGTTGGTTGCGGCGAGCGTAATCTGATTTTTAAATTAATATAACATTTTTGCTTGTACTACCTCAAGTGAATTTAAGATAAAAATTGTTTTCTTAATTTGTACTGTATAGATCAAGTTTAAATAATATAGTATCAACGAGTTTGTACTTAATTAAGTCATTTTAATTACTTATTCATTTTCAATATAAATTACATAGAAAAAAACCCTCATGGTGATTGTGGCCGTTTTCTATGGAATGGCTAAATTGCTTACATATATTATAGAAGAGACGAAGCCCTAATTGCGTTTAGGTCTTTCTTCTAGATCAAATTATGTTTTTGTTTTTTATGTTTATGACATACCTACAATGAAAACACACATCACAAATTTATAAACAGGGCTTTAAGGCGATTGTGGCTTCGACATTTCCGCAGATAAAAGGCATAATGTAACTTATTGCTCAAGTCCAGTCCTACTAAGTCTTAACACAACGGAGAATAAGGATTTAAGGGACAAAAATCGTATAAAATATAAAGATAATTTATTGAAAATAATGCTAACCAAACCATAAAATACCAATACACATTATATAAAACCACCAATACATATTTGTTCACATTTAATTTAATTAAACACAAAAAAGTGTCTCCTGAAAAGTAGCTAATATGCAGTTACGCCCTTATTCGTAGGATACGACGATATAATACTAGACTCCTAATAACAGGCGACCGATGTCTGCCAACACATTAGGCAAAAAAGTCTTATATCCGTCTCATTTCGACCAATCCTGTGAGCCGTAAACATACGTTGAGACAGAACAGACCATGAGTTAGCCAATCACAACGCAGTACCCCGCCCCCTCGCTTACGTAGTACCTCAGCGAGTTGGCAGAATAGTTTTGTTCGTTAGATCGTGCAATGCGTAGTCTAGTAATATATAGTCGTTGGGTCAGACCAAGACCACAAGTGGCCAGACCAGGGCGCACTAAAAGAAACTCGCACTAAAATACTAGTTACGAGTCGACACAGGTAACGCGTGGTGTACTAGGACCCGACAGGCAATGCGCAGTCAACACACATGATGCCAGCATGCGAGCAGCGAGTCGTCACCAAATGGTCCACTCTCTGTCTACACGTTGACAGCTTGCGAGCGAGACAATCTGTTGATGCTAAGGAGTAGATCTTCCAACTAACTTTCATTGCCTACTATCCCACTTCTCCCCCAAAATTATCCATATCCTTGCAACCTTTCTAAATGAAAATGATTTATTTTAATTGGTGCGTGATTGTTTCTATTTTAGTCTATTATGTATTTTATATATTTCTGTACATAATGTAGATTAGAAAATTGTAGATTAGAATATTAATACATACTAACACATGTGTTCGTCCTTGCAGCTAATAACAAGCTACCTTGAAGTTTAAAGTTCGACGGCTCAACTCACTACGTAGCCGTCGCCACATGACACTGGCAGAGTAGTCAAGGAACTCATTGCCAAAGAAGGAAAAAAAAAAGGAGTAGATATAGTTAGAATAAATGAATTCCATTCTACAATGATCCTACAGAATACTAACCGCACGACGCGATGCGGTGTGGGTCTAGTACCGGGCAGTAATGAGCTATGACCTTAAAGCCGAGTCATATCCGAGTGCGATAACCGCGCGGGTACCTACTGAAGGTTATGACGAGTGATTCAACAAGTTGCATTCATACTGCGTCTTACATCTACTTTATCGTATGTTTGTACAACTTTTGGGAATCCAGGTAAAATATAATTTTAGCCGGTAGACGGTAGACATTTTGCCTCACGTTACGAGCTACCATAATAAGCAGCCCTAAAACATTAAACAAGCCAAATTTCCAGACCACGTGAAAAACCCCTATAAAACCCGTGACCTCATAATTTTATCCTCACCCTGAAAACTTGGATCTCGTGAATTCCATTAAAACTTCACTATGCGCACTTTTTGTTTCCGTACAGAATTATAACGAGTTCATTATAACGGAAAGGTCAAGCAGTGTATCAGGAAATTGATTCCACGCCGGTTTTTCGTTAATGGAAACATTTTGTTTATTAATATCGTCTGATGAGTTATCAGCTGTTAGTGTTTGAGTAAAGGCTTTTTGGGTCAACTACGATGTATGTTCGTTCATATTTAGTTGCAACCAATTCTTTTTCTAAGTCTTTTTATATGATATCAGTACGTAACAAGCTAGTTAGTTGTCGGTGTATCATATTCGTACTAATTAGGGCCGCGCTGTCTGATTTGTTAGTTAAATCTATTTGTTAAATTCTATGGATGAAAAAATTTATGGGATTTTAACATTAATATTTATTTTAAATTTTGATCAAATAACTGGCCCTCAAGGGTGCAAGCTGGAGGATGTCACTCGGCTGCATCTTCTCACACAAAATATTCATAGGTAGGTAGGTACTAATAGGGCCTGCCGGCTGCCGGGGTCGCGGGACTTATCTCATTACCGTGAACCCGGAACATAAAGGGCTATTGAAGGACACCGTGGATTTTAGTCAGTACGAGTCTGACAGTCCCTCCCGTCCTGCCCGGGGTGGGAGGACTCATTTGATAATTTTACCACAGGCACCTACCTCTTTAATTAGAAAAGAAAAAATGGGTCCATATTGGCTCACCTAAAGTTGTTTACCCGAAATTGTTCTTCCTAACGATTTGTAATCCGAATGATCACTCTTCCTAAAATTTTTCATCCTAAAGTTTTTATTCATACTTTTTGTAGTGCTACCGGCGATGTTCATAACACTCATTTTTCCGAAAATTGTTATCAATAATATCGTTATTGTAAATATATTGAAACTCCTACTGTTTTTTATCATAACGTTTTCATCCCTAAACATTATTACGGTGATATTTTTATTTAGTCAAACTAAATAAAGTAAAATGTCGAGAAAATTCGACGGAGCACCGCGAAGCGGTGCTCCTATTTCTGGGTGGTTTAAAAAAAAAACCACGAAGTGGATGGCGGGGTCTTTCAGACCCCGCCATCCCCTTCTAACCTAACCTGTCCGAGTCGGGATGCCCCCAGTCGTTTTTGGTCAGAGTGTCGTGTTGGGGTCACTATGAAAAAAATACTGGCGACAAATTTCCAGGTTGCGCTCGCCGGCCGCTGCCGCGGCACCGCTCGCTTTGCTCGCTCGACTCGCGAGTAGGTCACAGTTCTAACCTAACCTAACGTATGGATATCTTTTCAGGTACACACCGCTTTAAATAAAATTAAAGAAGACGCTTTAACTAATAAAAAAAAACCAATTCATATAATTAGTGAGTGCGAAGCAAGCACTTCCTCAAGTATACGTGCTAATATGCCAACAAAATAAAAATAAATCTAAACAAAAAAGATATGACTTTGAATAATAGTGTAAAAGAAGGTTATGTTGAGAAAATGTAGGAAAACAAATAATAGTATAATAGATGTTCATTGCTACCGACTTATGAAGTCGAATGATTCGGAATTACGAACATTAGTGACAGTGCAATTAGGAGTTGTGATCATTAGGATTAAAAATGTTAGGAATACAATTTTCGGGTTTCCGATGATCGGAGTTTAAATTTTAGGTGAACTTTGGCGCGCCCAGAAAAAATATGTAGGTACTGCGATTACCACTTCATAAACATAATCTAGCAGAGGTTATGGCAATAAGTCGCCATTATATTGACCTCAGCCAGAGGACAATATAATAATAGCCTCCACTTAAACGCTCGCTAAAAGATGCTCCATAAAGCTTATAATGGTTTGGCAAATGACTAATAATAACTACCAAAACAATGGGGGTTTACATTAAAATACCAGAATTTTAAATAACATTTTTATTGTAACTACAAATTAATATTAAAATTATTTGCGCCAAAAGTAAAAACCAGAATTATTGTAGGTATTACAAATTGCAATTGTGCGAGGATATTTTATGGAATCCGTAGTACCTATAAACGTGAAATTAATAAAAAACAGTCCTTTTCAATGTAAAACGTCTCATAAATTTTGAATGAAAATGATATCCACCAATTTATAAAAAACTTTGTCAAGTTTACACTTTTGGCACAAATTCATAATTAAATACATGATTAATTATAGACCTAATTTGATTACATCTAATATATCACAAACCATGACTGATCACGTTAGTGCGTCTCAGTCCTAACATAGCACTAATTTCAGTTAGTTTCATTGTAAAAAGAAAATGTTTACACTTAGACCCGTTGCACTACCTTATAAAATCTAAAAAATCGCACAAAGCGCTTTAAATTTTCCTTCATAATGCGAAGAGCAAAGGAGTAGAAGTCACTTCCTACTTCGATGTTCCCGAACGCATACAACCCGAATCTCTTCAAAGTTAGAGTGACCTGGGGGAGTATTACTGTTCCAGTGAGTGAACGAGATGGCGCTAGTCGACTTGTATAGCTCTGTCACTTTCACTCGCCGGAACAAGCCTGGTTTTAAGACGTTGTAATACCCCCCCAGGTGGCCTACCATAACGTCGAGGACGAGGAACGAGACGGCGCTAGACGACTTATATAGCTGTCTTTTTCCCACAGTCTAAAGACTCACGCTTTAAGACGTAAACCAAAAGGCTTCTTCTGGGTAAGCTCGCTCCATGAGGTGTTTGCCAATTTTGGAGCTTGGAAAGATAGTGCAACAAGCCAAGTAGAAAATGATCAAATTAAAATTCTGGCAAACAAAAATAACAATAAAAACCGGCCAAGTGCGTGTCGGGCCACGCACAGTGTAGGGTTCCGTAGTTGCCCATCAAAATACTTATGCGAACTAATTAAACTGATTCGCTGAATTTAATTTTAAAAAGAAGAATTTTCAAAATCGGTCCAGGAGTCTTTGAGAAATCGGGCAAAATACATTTAAAAAAAGGATTACGACGAATTTAGAACCTCCTCCTTTTTTTGAAGTTAGTTAAAAATAGTTGACGATAAAAACCTACCTATCCCCAAAAAACATACCGTAAAACATACCTATTAAAGCTGTAAAAATAAAGTTGACAAACTTACATTTGCAGTTGAATAACATGTTCTCCGATACATTTTGTTTAAGAAAAATATTATCCAAGTACATTTTATAAGTTGGTCGACTATTACTCGTAAAGTTGTAAAGCCTACTAAGTCATGACAATTTTCTTTTAAACTTCGTTATATATACTACTATTGTGAATTTTTTCACACCCCCAAACATAACCGTTTAGCTGGTAGAGGGGGGGGACACTCGAGTCGAGCAAAATTTAGCACTTTAAAGCTTAATATTTCACAAACCAATTTTTTTATCAAAAAATTGTTAATGGAAACTATCAATATTTTTTAAAGACCTATTTAATGATACCCCACACTATGGGGTACGCGAGAAAAAAAAATAACATCCCCACTTTACGTGTACAGGAGATACCCTAAAAAAAAATATTTTACGAGATTTTATTTTACCACTTTTTCGGCACAACAAATCCATATATTTACACCAAATTACAGCTCTCTAGTACTGTGCGTCTCTGAGCTAAACTGCGGACAGACGGACGGACGGACGGACGGACGGACGGACGGACGGACGGACGGACGGACATGGCGAAACTATAAGGGTTCCTTGTTGACTACGGAACCCTAAAAATAGAATTATCATTTCATACACGTCAGTCTGTTAGCAAAAAAAAAGAAAATTTATAAATACAACAATCAATTATTTTTGGTAAAAAATATATTTTAATGACACACAAAACAGACAAGACAGACACAGAGATCACATATACTTAATCAGAGTTATTGAGAGGCCATAGTTCAAAAAACCAAAATACTTTTCACGACAACTTGTTTTCCGCTCATTTTTGACTATACACTAAAACAAGCTCAAGCTGATGAATTATTAGCCAACCTACCAATCTATCGAACTATATCTTGAAGAGGAAAAAACATCTGACGATCAAAATAAAATCAATAAAACGATAAAATATAGTCAAACAAAATATAAATGTCATAACTTATTTGACAGTTTTGAAAAAGACATAAGATCTAGATTGGCTTGGCAGGCTGAACTAATGGCATAGATCAATGAAACAACTGTTAATGAATGGCCAAGATAGCTGCTATGGCTTTACAAATAAGTAGATTCCAAAATGTCACCGCTACGATAGGTGCCTCAAGCCCTCGCAAACAGAAGTACCTACTTCTTTAAATAATACAATTCCTTGTCAGTACTATTTATCATCAAACTGTCTCTAATAATCGCTACAACAATCGATAAAATCTATCTGAAAAAAATATTATTACTTTATCTTTTACTTCAAAAAAAATACGAAAATTGGAATGAAAGATAATTATAAATTTTACATGATAAATATATTAATACTTTACATTTGACACATACATAAAAAAGTCTGAGTTTGACCTCCAACGGACAAATAGAAATTTAAAAAATGTCGTTTAAATTTATGATTTTTCGAACTTCGAACGACTAGGATTTTTTTTTCTTCTTTCTTTTACTACTTCACGCTAGAATAACTCATTGTACAAGATTTTATGGCCTGAATCAAAAGATTACAACAGAGATTCCAACCATTGCTTCTCTTTGCCCGTCGCAGATCAAACTACATATAACGGCGAAAAATATTGGTCATCGACCATCAGTAAGAGACAATCGTTATCTCTATCGCGTGTGCGAGAGAGACAACGCTCTACGAAGACGAAACTAGTCGATTATCTCGATGTGCAACATTTTTCGACGGCACCTGAAAATTATTTAACGATGGTACTCATGATTGTATTGCTCTTGTTTTAACGCTCAGTTTTGATATAGCACTATTTCTCACTTTCATTCTCACTGTATTGAATGCCGTCGCTAAATAAATGACTTATGAAGTCAGTAAAAGAGATAAGTTTGCAGGCTAGTACAGTTCATCAGTGTAATGGCTGCTACACACCTTACGATAAATCGTTACCGATTGAACGGTACAGATAAAACTGCACAGTTTCGGTAGTGCCCACACACCTTCAGACAGGTACTAGAAAACTGTACGATTATTCATTACTTGAGCCATGGCTTCGACTGACGATGCGTTGGCAGTTGTTGGTTTATAAGGCAAAAACTGAACAAATGGCCACACACGTTACGATTTATCGGTACAGTTTCATCCGATTCCGATTTATCTATCCAAAATTTCATACTGCTCCGTTCAACTGTACAGTCTTATAAAATCGGACAAACTGTAGTTTTTCTCATACACACCTGTCGATTTATCGTTACAGTTTGAACTGTACCGACTAATCGTAACGATTTATCGTAAGGTGTGTAGCAGCCATAACTTTATTGTGCGTGTTCTATGTCTTGAAAACGATTGTTTGTTTTTTTTATTGCTAACGTATCTCACATGGGTGCGTTTAAGTCAATTATCCAGTTTAAAATTTATACGACTAAACGTCAAACACAGTACACCGCAAGGTGAAAAATGAAACTAACTAAAATTTAATCTGTCCCGTTTACGGTCGTCCGCTGGTATAAGTTTTCACTGAATGGAATAAATTTTAGCGACCTTTTTACCTCCCTAAATTTTATCCTGCTGTCAATTTGACATTAAGTTTTGTTGTTTTGCTCGATTCGCGCCGTAAAAACAAATATTTTGATTTTAGAGAGTACTTAATTTATCGTCTCGTTGAATATTATTTGTTAATTATGGATTTAATTAATATTACACTGGCAAATTGATTTTTCATGTTCCGGTCCATTTTTACTGTGTAATAATTTCGAGATCACAAATTAAATCCTAACTTTACGGAGCTTACAATAAAAATATTCGGACTGTTGAGCGGAATTGAATTGTTATTTGTGTGTTAAACTGAGCTGTCAATTGAATTTGACAGCTAACATTGACAGAAACCTATGACTCCGTTCAGCGAACCATCGCTAGTTTAATTTTTATCCGGCAAAATTTCGCCGGCTTAATTAAACGCACCCCAGGTATTCTGTGAGTGAGTGAATGAATGAATGTATTTGGATATCTCTCCGGATGCATTCATGCGACAATTCTGTTAGTGAAAAGAAACTGAAAATTGTCTGCGTTATGTTACGATGTTTGCTACTTGCCTGCTCACTTAACTCTTTTTTCACGTGTTCGAACAGTGCATTTCACCTTACATGCCTTATTTGGTTCATAATCGCTTTGGGCAAATCACGAAATGCTTAAAGGGCTTCACACACAGCAGCTATAATGTAAAGATGTACATTACAGCACGATACATCTCATTACATCTTTCCATAGAGATTCGAAGATGCAAAAATATACATTATAGCTGCAGTGTGTGGTCTCCTGACGATTTCTATGGAAAGATGTAATGAGATGTATCGTGCTATAATGTACATCTTTACATTATAGCTGCTGTGTGTGAAGCCCTTTATAGATCAACGTTACGTCTTAGAATGATAATAATAAAGGTTGACATAGATCGTCCATACTAAGGCATAATATTCTACCAAATAAGACATGCAATGAAAAACACACCTTAGTTACAAGTATTTACGTCATAGAGTCGTATCTAGTGTTGTTCGTTAGCGGGTCGGTGTCGTCCCGTTGACGGAAATTGAAGGCGTTACGGAAACTCTCCCTCAGTCTTTCCGTGAAAGTCTTGTAGTCTAGGTGCGCTTGCCCGAAGTCGAAGTCTGCCACTTCGATAGAATGCCTGTGAAAAGATTTAGAAATATGATATTTTTTTTGTATATTGTGCTTTGAGTTGTAGGTACAAAGATTCATTTTAAACTGGCAAAGGCAGTGTTTTTGGATTTTTATTTGGAACACAATTTATTAAATTTGTACCTCGGTACATGTGTGCCGAAAAATAAAATACTTCATTTCTTTACTCAATTTTTAACTTTAACACTACAATAGAGGGTTCATGTTCGATTGGGAAAATTCTACAGATCTAAGTCCTCCCAACGTATAATCGTGGCGGATCTGAATTAGGTATTTGAATTATGTTTATTTTGACTTATCTTCTTTCAAGATACATTCATATAGCCCAGAATTACCAACTTCTGGGTATAATCGTATAAGCCTCTCATCATCATGCATTACGCGTATGGAACCCTAGTAAAGTAACGGTAACTCACCTCGAGCGATGTTGGTAATAGGCGATACCAAACACGACTAAGATGACTGCTACAAGGCAGAAGAATACTGGGATTACTATGACGGACAGCTGCGCGTGCACCGACACTGGAAATAATAAAAAAACCGTTAACACTAAACATCATAATATTAGGGCTGCTTTCCCAAAAAGTTTGTTAAAGGACTAAATACTTCTAAAGGAATGCCCATTGTTCGCCAATTAAATAAGTCGCACAGTGTGCAAAATCTCGGCTGGACCGGACATCATGAGTGAAACTAAGCAAGAGATACCTTATAATATTCTAAATTCATTCATAATTTTCCGGCGTAGCAATTCTTTTTAGTTTCAGAGAAATTAAACTCCAAAGTTAATCCATTTTCGGTATTAAGGAAGTACAAAAAGTACAATTTCTCTGAAAAGAAAACTTACAATCTAAATTTCTTGGCCCAGTTATATTACGCGTATAAGACGACATTTATCAAGCTTTGTTACATCTCCGAAATACGATGGACGATGGAGTAAATTCAAGATTTCACTAAAAACGTTTCAAATTTTTTTATCGTTCGTGCTGCATCCTTAGCGATCAAACTTATTAAATATACTTAGAAACTTATGTTGTCTATAACTCAGAAAAAAAACACTTTTCAATACTGTAAAGCTAACGAGATAATCGTTTCTAAAGTTTGTAATGCCAATAGCGCCTGTGATTTTGTTAAAGCAATTTTACGTTACGACGTCGTAACGTCATAGTAGTAAGTAAAAGTAAAGTTAATGTAAATAAGTAAAAGTAAAGTTAATGTAAAGTTAATGTTTTTAGATATTAAAGCTGAGGGTGGATGACCTTAATATAATGTCTTATGTAAACATTGTTGCATCTACTTTATAACTCATTGCATATCACAAACACGTACGTACGTATTTGAACTTTACATAATTCACATAAAGTTAAATTTGCACTGACTGATGCATCAGCGATCGAAACACAACTTCCACACTTACAAAATAAATATTTTTATTTCATTCGACTCCCACGGAAAAAATATTTTTATGACCAACATAAATAAATAGTTGTCCCGATTCTAGCAGTTTCAGTATAATAAGATAATTTTACTGTTTGTAAGCGAACTCATTGGTTCGCTTACAAAAAAAACTTGAAAAGTAACGTCTCTTACCTTTATAAATATTAATAGTGGCCATAGACACATTCTTCCCGATGGCATTCTCTATAACGACCACCACCGTATGCTGATCGCTGTCCGAGAAGTAATGGACCAGCTGGAAGGAGTTACCATCAGTGGTCTCGTTAGTGGGACAGGACTCATTACCAGTAATATTGTACTGGCCAAGTTTGTACTGTATGCAGTAGACGAAGGGCGCAGATCCTGTGTACTTGACTTTTAGATCTAGTAAGTCACCGTGTTGGAGCCAGTTCAGGCCTGTGATGTTTACCGCTGATATTGGCTCTGGAAATAAAGAAAAATAGTACTTTATTTTATGTAGTGGTTGATTATGGTGTCCATGAAGTGATTTATTTTGTTCAATGTTTATCTTCATAATTATCAGCCGTAGGACATACACTGCTGAACATAGGCCTCCCCCATAGATTTCCAATGAGACCGGTTGGAAGTGGCTTGCATCCAGCTTGATCCTGTGATCATCATCAAATCGTCTGTCCACCTGTAGGTGGACGTCTATGTTCAGCAGTCTGTGGCTGCTATGATGGTGATGAATATGAATGTTTAACTTTACACGATGAATTTACCAAGAGGGCGTGATTGACTTGGCCAACGAGTATGGAGGCTTAAGTCGAATTATGAGAAATAACGAAAAATAAATCAAAGGATCATTACTTTGATTAGTTTTCGCTATTTCTCATAGTTTCAAGTTTGGATTTCCACGCCAAAAATTCACTTTATTTTAAACATTGATTAGGAAAAACTGAAGTTATTAAACTAGTAATGAATTCATATATGGCAAATAAAAACTCTTCAACGTTGTCATGTATGCACATTCCTAATTAACAGCGGTCATTAGTTCCTATCGCCTCCGTAGTGGCTTCAGTCGGGCGTATTCTCCCGCAGAATCCAACCCATTAATCTCCCGCAACAAACGTATCCGGTGAGGACTTGCATCAGACGGAGGGTGATGACGCCGCCGCCGTGGCGAGAGGTTTTACCGCCGCGAAAGTGGCGTGCCCAAAAAGTCATCTCTTGCGTCACGGATAGCGTCAAATAAAGTTTAGCGTCATCTTAAATGTAGTATGATTTAGGTACCTAATACCTCTTTAAGTCAATGAAATGATTGCATAAAATTATAACAATGACAGGATATTGTTACACGGTCTTGTTACCAGCCTATTGTTTTACAGGATAAACGATCCAGCTTAATTTTCTGATAGGTACCTAAGATATAATTGTGCAATTGCAGGAAAAATGGTGTGATTATTCATTTTTAGTCATTAATTATTACTTTTAAATCATGGCATCGCGGTGGAATATACAGAGGAAAATAGGCACGCGGAGCCAAGGTAGCATAATACAGTTAGCTGGAGAGCTACTGAACCCTGCGACTAACGGTCTTCCTGTAAGGTTAGAAATTTGTACACGTAATATTTATAGCATGCTAAGAGCAATAGCGACGACCTGGCAGGCGTCAGCCGTGCACATCATTAGACAATTTAATTTTCAAAGTGTAAAAAAAATTGAAAAAAAAAAACTTGTTCCTGTATGCTTAAAAATTTAACAGGATGTAGTTTATTTATTGTAAATCTTGGAAAAAAAAAATGACAGGCGATTACAAGGTGCACAAGTATGTGACAGGCGAATTGAAAAGTGCAAAGTTGATGAGGAAAAATAAACTTTCTCCTGTAAGATCAAAATTATCTCGCATTTGGCTGAACTGATTTTGATGCCGTTTTCAGAAAAGTGTGCGTTACATTCCGAGAAAGGTTTTAATATACAGGGTGAATTTTTCAACTGGGCGTGGATGGCTATCTCCGAAACAATGAGGAATATCGAAAAACGTTGAAAGGAATCTCGCGGTCGATTTTGACGAAAATAAAACTGCATCGTTGGATTTTAGAAAAATCAATAATCCTGGCCAGGAATCGAACCCGCTGATTTTGGAAAAAAAATCACAGCCTGTATTATTGCACCATTCGATAGTGTTGCTAATAAGGATCAAATTCTGGGAGGTGATTTCGCAAACTTATACCTCGCCATCCCCTTCCTGTTATTTTAGGAAATTAGAGGCCCGCTGTGCTGTTCCTTCTTCCCTCTATTTTTAAATACGACCGAAAAATTGATCAGCGTAAATAACTCATGTCAGTAATAGGGGGCGTCAATATGCGATATGTGTCACCATTAAATCAGTATCAAGTCTATTTTTACAATCGTTAGGTAAGTATAGATTATAATTATTACACACACGCGTTTTATTTTTATTATCAAACTATAAATATGACTATGTGTTAATGATCCTGAATGTATAAATATAAAAACACGATGTATTATAAAATTTGCTTACCTCGAACAAATATAGTTTGTTGATATTTCCCGTAAGTGTACGCTTTGCCAACGGGTATTGTGTTTTTGCACGTAGCTACTTCGCCATCA
Organism: Agrotis clavis; assembly: GCA_954870645.1. Lineage (NCBI taxonomy): Eukaryota > Metazoa > Arthropoda > Insecta > Lepidoptera > Noctuidae > Agrotis > Agrotis clavis. The sequence goes on from OX940920.1 coordinate 16,799,307, forward strand.
ACACCTTTCATAGTAGTTCTATTAGAAATCGCTCTCTTTGCCACTTTGTGCGCAGTATCAGTAGCATTAGTAACATTCTTCTCTGTTGTTGATGAAACTGCTGATGTTGTCGGGACTAGTGTTGTTGATGGGTGAATTGTTGTTGATGGGCGAATTGTTGTTGTTGGAACAACTTCTGTTGTATTGTGTGGTTTAGGTGTTGTTGTTGTGGTCGTTGTTGTCGTCGTCGTTGTTGTTGTTGTAGTTGTAGTTGTTGTCGTGGTAGTCGTGATTGGGGGTAAAGGTTCATTGTTAGCTACAACTATCGCTTCAATGTCATGAGTGCCCATATTATCATCATAAGTATAATTGAAGGTGAAGTCGGTGGTAGACCCCATGTATATGCAGTCTATGAACCAATGGGTGAGGATCGAGGAGGAGTTCTTCTCTAAGAACTCTAGCTCACTCTCTTCTAGTTTTACAAAATGAGTGACAGCTGTGTTCACTGCCACGTAATTATTCGGCCGTTTCTTTTCGTTTTGACTTAGTATCAGATTACCGTGTAGTGTATCTGGAAACAGAGAAAAAAAAAGCAGTGATTAGAATAATATGGCTGTTTAACATCTTACTGTTCTCAGAAAAACAGTCATTTATGGGTCAATAAAGTGCTTTGAATTACTATTAGCGGCCTTAAATTCCGCCATTTTTTTTTCAAAATTGCCATTAACGTTACAATCTTTGCAAAAGTTTGTTAGCTTGTTTCTCGGAAACGTGACGCTTTAGAAGACATTGTACAACCCAAAACTTGTTTGTATCGACAACAGCTGTTGATTTACACAAAAAACTTTACCCTACAATGAAATGAAACGGTTCATATGAATCCACATAAGTACGTGTTTTACGTATGTCATGTTATACATTACATTTAAGAATGAAACAATTAACTTTGTTCGTGGTATACATTTACTCAGATGCTTAACTATGGCATACCTTCGTACAAGTACGAATGCCTTGACGTATGTTAACGAATACAAAAACTTTAACAAGGTGACATTAGTTTCAGCTGTTTATTTTTAACGTTTGAAAAAATATGAAGGTGACACTGGCACTAAATCAATATGAATCTAATAAATGTTGTTGTCCAACTAGAGGTTCTGTCTGAAATTGGAAGGAGGGCCGTGCAGATTCGCGAAGAGTGGAAGGATGCTTTTTCCAAGTGCAGGGCAGGCAAGGAAAAATATATACATAACTAGCTGGTTGCTAGCTAGTGGGTGAAACGGCCACTTTAAAAATTATTCCTAACGATTCACTTCGTGGATTTCCAGCAACGTCACTGGCTATTCATTTACGAAGTGAATCATTTGAAATATTGCTAAGTGGCCGTTTTAGATCGGCTGTGCCCACTTCGCTGGGAATCAAACATTTGTTTTTAATAGAAGTAGAATGGCGAGTAATATTTTATGACTTATTGTCATACTGACCGAATCTACTACCAAAAAATATCATTACATTTTCGACATTGGTCGACGTTTCAGAGTGCAACCACAAACATCGAGATCTAAAGTAATATTATAAAGCTAAAGAGTTTGTTTGGTTAAGAGCGTATATTCCGAAAGCTGGCAACGTCGCAAATGGCTGTCAAATATTTACGTTTTTAAGTTTTAATTACTTTTACAAATTTACTGTATGAAAATAAGAAATATGGCTCTGTAGTGCACTAAAAAACTGATTAGGGAATGCAATAATTAATATCGTATCACCGAATATATAGTTTTAGACGTAAAAAAAGCATTTGGAAACATTCCAAATGCGTTTTATACACCTGAAACGGTTACAACATCTAATTCAGTGTATTAATTGCATTCCTATATCATTTTTCTAGTGCACTACAGAGCCATAAATTTCTTATTTCCATACAGTAACATTGCCAAATTAATAAAAACTTATAAATATTTGACAGTTATTAGCGACGTTGCCAACTTTCTGGTTATGCGCCCTTAAACGCACTCATCTCAGGAACTCTTTTGTTGAATAGTCCTTTGTCGAGGAAGACTATATGCTATATTACGGCACGCTACGATCAATAATCTCCGAACAGCGGGGGTGAACCACGGGCAACACCAACACCTGGTGTACCTATAGAGTAGCTGGATCCAGGGCCACCCTATTCTAGCGCTGTATCGGCACTGGAATTACATAAACATGTTTCAATCCAGTGCAGGCAGTCCGAATCCAGCGCTAGATCTCGGTATGAAAGGGGAGGCACGTTCCTTTTGCTGGATCATTGTAAATCAGCCATCAGTAGATCTATTGCTTTATAACTTACACTAAAAAATTGTAATGCTATATCTTAATGATAAAACATCTTACATTGTGACACAGTGCCTACTTCATTTCCTCTTAAAAATATAATTTCTGCTAACATGATTGACCTATGAACCTATCTACAGAGACATCGGTTCATAAACATTTTGTAAGCATCAAAGAAGCACAATGAACAAGCAGTACGCAATACCTTTTCTGTCTTTCCTAGAAATACAACCATAACGTCCCAAGATACCCATGGACTATTTACAACATTTTAATAAACGATAGAGGAAAGATATAATTCCGATTTTGTTCCCATGGGATAATTTTCGTGTTGTAGCGACGCAAAGCCGCTGACGACAGGTATGAATGACTACAATTGTGAAATATTTTGGTGATAATACCATGCTGAATTAGTGGTCAGTCCCAAAAGTAATTAAAACAAACCGAATTAAATTTTCTGTATTTATAAAAACGGAGACTCCTTAAATATTTGTTTTATTTGTGTTTTAGTATTTGTTGTTATAGCGGCATGAGAAATAAATCATCTGTGAACATTTCAACTGTCTATCACTGTTCATAAGATACAGCCAGTTGACAACCGGACGGACAGACAGACGAACGGACAGTGGAGTCTCAGTAACAGGGTCTCCCGCTTTGCCCTTTAAGTTCGGAATCCTAAAAAAAAATTGTTACCAATGCGACGCTGCCTGGAACATGTTACGAGTAGCAGGTAAGCCAAAACGCTAAGCTAAAGCGTAAAAATAAACTATAACAATAATGTAGTTCAATAGACTTTCAATTACAGCGTAACTATCTATCTAGGTTAGGCTCAATAAATAAGAAAGTGAACGTGAAACACGTAACATACGAAATTGAGGCAATTCTTTCTCAACGTTGTATTCATATTCGAATAATGTTACGCGATCCTGCGGTACAGTCAACCACAGAAACGATACACCGAAACTGCATTTACTAAGAAATAAATGCACCAAAGTATTGCCCTCAGTTTCGCCTAAATATCAGCAAAAAGTTCACGGGAAGGGAACTACTTCACTGACATGCGGACGGCGAGTAATGGGTGACTCGTCGTGCGAATATGGACCATGCCCGAGTCGACGGCGCGTCCTGTTCCACGCGCGCCTTCAAAGAGTTGTCAACAATCTGGTGGGGCCCTGTAAGAGGGGTTAGAGGGCTAAAGCCTGCCAGGGTCTTGGGACTATCTCATCAGGTATCCGTAACCCTGAAACGTAAATGGCTGTTGAAGGATAATCATGGATATTAGTCAGCACAAGTCTGACAGTCCTTCCCATCCCGCCCTGGGTAGGAGGACTCATTTAATGATTTACCACGTTAAAAAAAGGAACAACTTGGTTAAAAAAGTATCCTATGTCCTCGAAGTCATGGTCTACCCGTATGCCAAACATTATGGAATTCTGTTCAGCCGTTAAGGCATGAAGGAGTGACAAACTAACTTTCACGTATCAAATAATTAGAATGACGAAGTCACATTTTGACCTGGTTAACCGCACTTCGAGTCGGTGACTGCCGGTTCGAGTTACAGCTGCATATCGATTTCCAGAAATAACGAGATCCCAGAGGGTTATCCCAGTAACAAACTAATTGGATTGGTTGAACGGTGTCAGGACTATAATCCAATCCAGTTGATACTCGCATGTTGTAGAATAGAATAAATGCCGCGTGCCTTCATAAATAAGACGGCTGTCAACCTTGGACACTCGGATGCATATTACGACGCTATTTTGGAATCAGAATACGGAGATACCCCTATTCACTTTTATGAAATATCTTCCATGATATAATTTATGGTAAATCTTTTGAACAAAATACATTTGACGCACAATAAATGATTATTGATCGGTCTATGATTCACCTCGAGATTCAAGATTCTTCAACCTTTGTATAAGATAATAAACGAATGAATATTACTTGCATTGAAGTTGAACAACCTTATATCGTACTTGTTCAAATAACAAGCATCAATTTACATAATTATTTTAAACTGCAGACATGAATTCGCCACGGACAGCTTCTAAGACGGTAACATATTATCAAAAATTATGACACTGAAGGTGCATTGAATGCAACTTTTCACGTCCATCATTCAAAGCTGATAATTAAGATATTATATCAATAAGGCCTTGAGACTGCCAGAAAAACATGGAGAATTCTTTGAGAATTGAGGACTGAAATCACTGGAAATTATGAGAAGAGGCATTAGCCCCGCATTGGGATGATGCAAGTCAGCAGTATACAGCAATAACGCCGTAGTACGAGTAGACGGTGGCAGTGGCAGGCATGTAGATGCCTGCCATATTTTATTATTCTTAATCGGTTATTAAGTACTCAAGATCGCACGGAATTGGAGTAAGTGATTCCATTCTTTTGCTCATGAGTCATATTGATGCTGGTTATGCCGCCTGTAGCAGGGGCCGGCGAAACATCTCCATGATCTGAGTTTGTAACTATTTGAAGTCATCAGATAGCAACCACTGACCCCATGTTCCAAACAAGACTGCACCTACGATGTTGATATAAGTCCACTTAATGTTTCAGCAGAGAACGTTATAGTTTCTTTAGCATATACCACGATATCAATGACAGATAACGAATGAGCTATGGCTTTTTGTAACACCATCTTCAATTGCGCGTATGGTGCTATCTTTTCTAGTAATCCTATAAGAGTGATACTGTGTGCATAGCATGAAAGCACATGCATGCATTTACCTATTTGCTGATGAGACTACAAGTAAAATATTTACACAGCTGATTAAAAGTGCAGTAGAGCCATCAATCTAAACAAGAATCAATATTGACAAGGATGAGAAGTTGCTGACAAAGACTTTATGAATAAACTAGCTTTTTCTAGCTTCGCCGTATGTAACTTTGTAGGTTATCCCACGGGAACGTTATATCGGCATAAACGTTAACCTATGTGTTATTCTAGACCATGATCTATCATTATTTTAAAGCTGAAGAGTTTGTTCGTTTGTTTCGTTGGACGCGCTAAGATCAAGATCTACTGGTTCAAATTAAAGAAAAAATGTGCTTGATACTCCATTTATCGACGAAGGCTATAGGCGAGGGGTTCAAAAACTTTTTCAGCTCGCGGCGCACATACACATTTAGAATCATTTCTCGGCGCCCTAACTATTTGATACCAGGTGAATAATAAAACAATAATACCTGGTTCCGAACTCCACGAAATCAGAGCACGTGAACCTGGGGTTGTTGCTGCAAAAGAGATCAATGAGACTACCCTCTACTTTCTGGTGGATATTTTATACATATAGAATCTTGGTTCCAATCCGGAGAATGGTCGACCCTCGTGTCTCACGGCGCTTGTCTATACTCTCTACGACACACCAGGGCGTCACGACGCACAGTTTGGGGACCCATGCTATAGGCTATAAGAAATCACGACCAATAGAAGTCGAGCAGCGGAGGTGAAACCACTAGGAACAGCTAGTCCTATCTATCAGCCATTCTTGCGTGATCTCGTAACAATTATTCATCCATCCAGTCAAACTTCTACATTTAATAACAAATAGGTATAGGTACCTGTTAGATTAAATGCTGTGAAGGCAGTAGCGGTAGTCCACCACATACCAACGTAGTTTTGCTGGACTTCGAGATGGACATAATACTGTCCAGCCTCGTAGGTGTCTCGAAAGTACTCCACACTAAAGTTTACGGTTTGATTTTGACTCTCGATCTGAAACAGATTTTTTATGAATTAATTTTTGTTGTATTTATACATCTAGGAGCTCGTGGCTAAATAAATAAAGGCGCACAGGCCGATCATTCTGTTTAAGCCGCACTTGCCGAGGTTGGTCTATGCATGGGTAAACATCTGTCATAACGAGTTTCCTCCGTGCCTCGGAAAGCACATACATCTGTTGGTCCCGGCTGTCATTTGTAAATCTTTGACAGTGGATCGTTACTGTTAGTCAGAAGCTCTAAAGTCTGACAGAGAGTCTTACCATGGGGTATAGTATTACCGAGTTACTGGGTTGTGAAGGTCCGATAGGCAGTCGCTCTATGTAAAATACTGATATCCAGCTGCATCTGATTCCACTGGAAGCCGACCCCAATATACTTTAAAATCATCAAATGAGTCCTCCCGCCCTGGGTGGGGCGGAAGGGACTGTCAGACTCTTACTGACTAAAATCCACCCGTGTTCCTTCGGATGCCCTTTACGTTCCAGGGCCACGATATCCTGGGTTAAGAAAAAACCCGCGACCCCAGCAGGCATTTGGCGCGAAACACGACGCGCCACCGACCCGGGCTTGGCCCCTAGTCGGACGGCGAGCTACCCATCACTCACCGTCCGCAAGCCCGCTCCGCCGCTGTGCCCTCTGCTGATCAGAGGGACACGCGTTGGAGCGTCCACACGACAGGCTATTCGCATACGGGCAAAGAGACCCCTTATAGACACACAGTGCCTAAGGAAGAGTTTTTGCCCGCATCCCAGGGTGCACCGGCCCGAAAAACTGGTCTTCCCCCCGGACGTATCCGAAAGGGAACTCCAGTCCACGGGCGCACGTGGAGGTTTCCTTAGCACCCCGACCCCAATATACTTGGGATAAGGCTAGGCAGATGATGATGAATTCTAGGTTATTGCAGCTTGTCGACTTTGAACGCGATTAGAACGGTTCGGCGTAGTGACGAAAGACGTAGTTTCCGGTAGATGAGATCCGGGTCTAGCAGCCTGTGTATGTGACTTTAAATATTTGTAAACGCGCATAACGATACAGGAGATATTTTTAGGACGGGACAATTTTCTTTAAAGTTTTCTTTAGTGTCCCTCCCGTTCACGACCTTGTCACTTAACGCAGGGCGGCAAGCGATAAGATCAAATGTTTCAAAAACGCGACGAAACGCCGCCAGTGGCGAATTCCCGTTCTTACAAAGTAATTAATGCCTTATAGTCGCACGCCGCCCTGCTTAGACGAAAGTCGTGAAAGGGCTGATAAAATAGTTGACAGGCATTGCGTTGAGCGTTAAGAATACGTCGACCAGAGCTATGCAAAAGCTGTAGCTGTGAAATGGTATCACATTTTCGCCATAGCTTTACAGGACAAGCGATAAGAAGACGCGAGAGGAGGAAGAGGTCATTATTTAGATTTATTTATGGACAACTGTTTATTTTTTTATGTTCGTCACATTGTCATTGTTTACTGTGGAACATAACCATCTTAATATGGCATACAATGAATGTTAAAAGTACTTTATTATGCAGTTTACTTAATCACTGGAGTACGCAAACATCATTAATAAAGTTTGTTATTTTGAATACTTTTATAATGTAAGTAATAATTTAACTTATTTATATGTAGTACCTAGGTACCTACTGTGCTGCCTTTATGAAAAGCGGTTTTCGCTTTTTACGCACTTAATACGGATGCCTTCTTCTAACTTGCACGAAAGAACATTCATCAATCTGTTTTTGTAGCATATTGGCAATTGGCATGCATGCTGCTGACAATTTATGATTTTGTGCAAGTTAAAGACATTTGGATTCTGCGGGCTCTGCGTCTTTAGTTGAAAGCCATAATAATATGTGGGCAAGTGACAATGAGCAAGTAGACTCAAGACTTGATAAAGCTACGGAAGTGTTTTTTTTTGGTGGGTGGAGTCGAAGAGATATCAAACTCTGTCCCTTCAGTTGTCAGATGGTTTCGAGAACCAGGCAGGTACTGGAATATGTTTCAGTTTCTTTTTGAAACTACGAACAGTAAGCATGCTCTTTGTTTTAGATTTGTTTAAAAAAAGTAAGATATATTAAAAGGTAGTTAGATACTTGAGATACCATGTTTTTCAATAACTTAATTTACACTACCATTACATATGTTTTTACGTTGAAATACATATTATGAACGGGACACAATATAAGGGCCGTGAATAGACCTAAGTACTTGCTAGTCGGGAATTATCTGGGCCTAATGCAATACACACGTGTAATCTGATGAGCAATTGACATCATACTTGCCAGACTCCAGAGGAATGTTTAATTCGCGATTATCGCAATATACCGTCATATGCATCGCATCTGTTGCGATAGCGATGCGCTGATAGGAACCTCCGGACCTTCCATATGCATGCATATGCAAGTATACCGGGTTACGAAAGTATTTTGTTGCAAATCACTTTGCATTAAACGTGTACAAAGTGACGTCACTAACTTCGAGCTAATAAGGGCGCTCCCTCACCGCGAGCATTCACCTGTAAATCCTGTAATGTAACGTTACAGATTCGAACATTCGAAGACAAAAGAGCATCAAATTGCGCACTTTTCTGTTAGGTACATTACAGGTGAATGCTCGCGGTGAGGGAGCGCCTTTACAGATTCGAACATTCGAAGACAATAGAGCATCAAATTGCGCACTTTTATGTTACATTACACCTACAAATATTCGTGCTAGGGGTACAGGTGAATGCTCGCGGTGAGGGAGCGCCTTAAAACAAACGCTTCGCATTAACAATACTTAGCTAAGTACCTATACAATGCGAAATTAATAGCAAATTTATTTGTGTCCCTAATAGTGTGCGAAATTAACATCTCGATTTGGAAACCCCTGTTAATTAAAATATTGATGACTTTTATTATGGCTCGCAAAATATTAGTATTAGGAATTTACGGTGATTAAATAACTATAACTAAGTATGTAATTCGAAATTAGAGTTATTTATTAGTTACAGATGATTCATCATCATCATTATCATCAGCCGGAAGACGTCCACTGCTGAACAATTGCATTATTGGTTGCCCGCGACTCTCACGATGAGTCCACCTAGTGGAAGGACTGCCTACGCTGCGTCTTCCGGTCCATCGGTTTTTAGTTCTACGAACGATGTGGCCTGCTCATTGCCATTAACTTGACTTTGCAATTTTTTTTATTCATTATCACTGAAAGTGAAAACAGGTAGGTAGGTACCTACATGAAATATACATACTTATGTCTCGAAGCTATTTTGTTTTAGTGATCAGAAGGAAATTATTAGTGCAACTAATGTAACAATACTTAGCCAGTTAATAATGCTCATGGCCTATTTCCCTTGCCTTGGCCTATTTGGACTGGTACCAAAATCCAGGGTGTTCAAAGGCGCCATACACTATCAATCAGTTTATCCAAGCTGGAAATCCGTACCATACAGGCAGACTCAGTCTCTCTCAAGGACTATTTGCTTCGATTGCAAACGTTCGAAGCGATAGAAACTCTTCTGAAGCGACGTGCCACATCCGTAAGGGAGTAATTAGCTTAGTTACACGTCACGCTAAGTTATGTAGTTACAGTGTTCTACTGTTAGCTGTAGTACCTCTACTTAAACACCTAAGTGGATCGTCTCTCAATCAGTCTTCATTATCATTAAAAAAAACTGAAACAGGCTCAAGGCAACGCGTATTTTAACTAAAGGAAGCTCACAAAATAATATATAATACGCTTGCCTGCGTGTAACTAGAAAATTTTATCAAGATTCGTTGAGCCGTTCTGTCCCTAGTTCTCAATAATTTGTTGTTGTCATTATAATATTAGTTAGATTTTTGTCTCTGAATTCTTCAGCATTGATTGGAAATTTTAATTTCAACTATGGGCAGTTCTGATGGAATTTTGCGAAATTCGACCCCTGGCCCCGAAGGTTAGGAAACATTTTTGTTGGATAAAATTTTCCAAATGTATCCCATAAAGGAGGTGGCCGGGAAAAATTCACATAATAAGCAAAATTCTAAATTCGCGCAGACGAAGTCGTGGGTGGAGTGCTAGTAAACGTTTACTAAATAATTAATTCAGATAGGAAGTAGGACACCATATCGTAGAATTTTAACACGTGTCATAAAACGCAAAAAGTTCTAACAGGATAGAGATACATTTTCAGTACCAGAAATGGTCTAAGCCCACTGAATTTAACTCCAGTAACTTAAATATCCCTGTATCAGTGAATTTCCTTTATTGCTTGCAAACTCTGTTGATAGCAAACAAGGATGTATAATAGCAGTTCACTGAACTGTAATTAATTTATTAATTAATTTATTATAGGTACCTACATGTAACAACAACTTTGTATTGTTTAGTTATTAGAGTAGGTACCTAGGTATACACAAACAAATGTGGGTACACACATTCTTTATTATAAGAGTTAAGGGGGATTTTGGTAAAGATACTAGTATTATAGCATTTATAGCTAATTGAAAAAAAAAGGAATTAAGGTATTTAACCAGCATCTCTGCATCTTTTTTATGTGATCACTGGGGTGATTGCGCTTGATTATTTTTTCAAATGGTACAAGACTAGTGAACGATGATCACAGATAAATTTTATTCTATTTGCTCATAAAATAATGTAGTTTAGCTCTTACAATATGATTATTTTTTTGTTCTTTGCCTATGATGATATCATATTGACTTCTAGTTACAAAGTAAAATTTATATATAATACAGCAATAATTTGCGTGGAATATCACAACTAACAAGGGTAAAAGGGTTTTTCCATGAGTGTTCTAAAGTCAGCTCATCAAATGCTATTTTGTTTGCAGGCTAAATTGGTCAGTACTGCACTAAATTCAAGAGTATCACCAGACTTTGTGAATGGATCTTCATACTTTTATTTTTTTAAATAAACCTTGCCTTGGTTTTTTTTCACCACCCAAAAATGTCAGTCATAATTTATCTAGTTGGGAAGAATTAGAATTTTCAGAATTTTATGGTGCCCAATAATGTGGTTAAATGAGGCGCTGTCATTGCTTATACAGCGTATATTGATCATGGTTTTAAAAAGAACTTGTATGAAAGTTTTTGCATGGAGCATCTGCATAAATGACCTCCCCAATACATTTGTGGGATAATACAATACTCCTTTGAGAATATTAGTTGCCAGACACAGAGAGTCATCAAACCTAACAAATAGAGACAATGGCTTCATGTTTCGGAAGGCAGGATTTAGATCATAATAAATGGATTCTAAAAAAGGAAACAGGATGCACAAGCAATTCACATTATCAATAATAGTTGTGTGAGGAAAAAAGACTATGAGTCACATTGTTCCTAAAATAGTTAATGCACAGGAAAATTTCAGAGCAAAATTTAAAAGGATAAAAACTCTTTTGATAAATTCTGATTTGGCCTTTTTTTATGTGGTAACATCATATTAATTAAAGTCAAAGTCAAATATAAATAGTCATAATTAAAAATATTAAATCAGAGGTTTTCCTTAAATACTTTTAATATATTTTTTTGCTGTTTTTTTAACTTTCCTTGAGCTAAGTAATTAAAAACTATGTTATAAATATATGTATTGTATTCACTCCAAAATTACTTCAGCAACAAAAACAGAATTTGATTTAGCTAGCAGGATAGGTGTTCAGGCTAACATAATTACATGAAATATTTTTAAGTAATTATGTGGTAAATTCTGAACTTTTAAAAATTTTACAAATTTTTAATAAGAATATTACTTAACTAAACAAAATTATTACTTAACTAAACTAAACTAAATAGAATGCTACAAAAATATATGTTAATTGAAATTGATTCTGTAATCATAAACTAATTTGATAGGTATTGAAATGTCTTTGACTAACTTTATCTAATCTAATCCATTGAAATGTCATTCATGATTGTACTCATTCATTTTATATTTACTAATACTAATGGTAGAAATCTCTATCAAATGTCATTTTGGATTCAATTATAAGGATCTATGATGAATGCTTTGGAGCATTTCAGTGTGTAATAGATAAAATAATGAACACCACCATAATGTTACATTGTTGTAAATGATAACAGCTTTGTGATTTTCCTTTTCTTATAATATATTCTGAATAGTTTGTGATATATTCATCACAATATATATCTTGTTGGTTTATATATAAACAAAAAGAAGAATAAGATAGAGCATGCTTTGTAATTCAAACACAATCATTGTCCCCCAATAAATTACAACATTACAGGGGGACAATGCTGCCCATTATTAGTCAAATTAACTCTTATATGCTCACCTCTTGCTTATGTTGTGGTACGGCATTATCAGTAAACACAAATTTTAAATTTTCTTCTGTGTACCCTGATACAATAGATGCGGTAAATGTCACATTCGCACCCCGTACTGCAGGCCCGTTATCAGTAAGGGTCACGATTAATGATGACGCTGACACCCCTACAACACAAAAAGACAACATAAGTTGATATCAAACAATATTTTAGAGTTAAATAATGAAAATCAAAGTACCCGTTTCCAAGACAAATGCCACGATATATATAATGAAAGGACCCATATCGAACGAAACAAACAACCACCGATCTAATAATCACACAGAGAACATAGCCACGGATGTAAATTATATAGAATCTTCTTGAATAGTCTTATGAAGAAGTAAAAATTTCGTTTCAAATAGTTATTAACGAATAAGTACGTCGTCACAATTTCACAAAAACATGAACGTTTGCGATCTTTGCGATTCAATATCAAATTGACACTGACAGCTAAGTAAGCATCCGTGTTTGACATTTGTCATTTTTAGGGTTCTGTAGTCTACAAGGAACCCTTATAGTTTCGACATGTCCGTCCGTCCGTCCGTCCGTCCGTCCGTCCGTCCGTCTGTCCGCAGCTTAGCTCAGAGACGCCCAGTACTAGAAAGCTGTAATTTGGTGTAAATAATATACGGATTCGTTGCGCCCAACGTCGATATAATAATACGACTCCGCATGGCACGATCTAAGGAACAAAAACTATTCTGTCAACTCGCAGCTCGCTGAGGTACTACGTAAGCGAGGGGGACGGGGTACTGCGTTGTGATTGGCTAACTCAAGGTCTGTTCTGTCGCAACGTATGTTTACGGCTCACAGGAGTGGTCGAAATGAGACGGGTATAAGACTTTGTTGCCTAAAATGTGCTGACAGACATCGATCGCCTGTTATTAGGAGTCTAGTATATTGTCGTTGGTTGCGCCAAAAAAGTGGTGAAATAAAATCACGTAAAATATTTTTTTAGGGTACCTCCTGTACACGTAAAGTGGGGATGTTTTTTTTTCTCGCGTACCCCTTAGTGTGGGGTATCATTAAATAGGCCTTTAAAAAATATTGATAGTTTTCATTAACAATTTTTTGATAAAAAAGATTCGTTTGTGAAATAATATTAAGCTTTAAAGTGCTCATTTTTGCTCCCCTCTACAAGCTAAACGGTTATGTTTGGGGGTGTGAAAAAATTCACAATAGTAGTATATATAACGAAGTTTAAAAGAAAATTATCATGACTAAGTAGGCTTTACAAGTTTACGAGTCATAGTCGACCAACTTATAAAACGTACTCGGATAACATATTTTCCTAAACAAAATGTATCGGAGAACATGTTCTTCAACTGCAAATGTAGGTTTGTCAACTTTTTTTTTTACAGCTATAATAGGTGGGTATGTTTTAGGGATAGGTAGGTTTTTATTGTCAACTATTTTTAACTAACTTCAAATAAAGGAGGAGGTTCTCAATTCGTCGTAATCTTTTTTTCCCCGATTTCTCAAACACCTTCTAATTGGTCCCATGATCATCAAGTCAGGATCTGATGATGGAATCCTGGAGAAATCGTGGGAACTCTTTTTTTAAATCTATCTTGAAGCGATTTGATAACAACTCAATCCCGTCGAGTTTCGGCTCGTTATAGTTGTCTTTATTACATAGACATTGATGCTGGATGATGTTCATGGTCCGATGATAGAGCTGGAAGGTAACCATGAGTTCTTTCTTATACAACAACTTAATCCTACTGAGCTTAGGGTCATTTGATTCGTCTTTATATGGGCTTTTGTACTGGATGTTTTCCAGGCTCTTATGATGGAGCTGGAAGGTAGCCATGGGATCTTTGTAATACAATAACGCAATCCGATGGGATTGCGTTATTGTATTACAAAGATCCTATGTAAAGACGATTAGACGAATCAAATGAGCCCAAACTCGATGGAGTTTGGGCTCATTTGATTCGTCTTTACATAGACTTTAGTGCTGGTTAGACGTTATGAGATGGCTACTGAATCACTAAGGTACAGACGCCAGCAGGTCAACCTACCCGAATCTGTCAGATTTTACCAATCAAACATCAACATTCTACTCTTGTGATAAGGTTGAAATTCCATTAAAGAAATCTAATCAGGTTGTGGTAGCTTGATGTGCTGGCGTCTGTACCTAATAAATGTTAATGTGCGTAAATTAAATTAAAATTAAATTCAGCGAATCAGTTTAGTTAGTTCGCATAAGGCCAGGTTCACACGGCGATTATTTTCCCGTATACCGTGTACGAGATTTTCTCGAATAGAGTAGTGACAACAGAATATAATTTGAAAACTTAAAAATTGTTTACACGGCGTTCATACGGGAAAATCCCGTGTTCGAGAAATATATTTTACCGTATACCGTGCGAAGTTGTCACCGAAACGCCGCTTCTCGAAACGATTTTATCGAATACGACACGCAGTGGCGCTTATGTTCATGTTGTCCCGTTCACACGACTCTCCCATTAAAAACATGAAAAAATCGAATCGAATGGTTGCCGTGTGAACGATTGCATCGTATACGGTAAAACCGTATACGTGAAAAAATCGAATAGAATGGTCGCCGTGTGAACCTGGCCTATGTAGGTATTTTGATGGGCAACTACGGAACTCTACACTGTGCGTGGCCCGACACGCACTTGGCCGGTTTTTTTTGGAATTTTTTGCCATCATAACTTCAGGGCCTTTAAGCCCAAATGATCTATAAAGTAAATTCTTGTAACCCCAGCTTTAATGTGTGCATAGAGCTATCGGTTTATCGCCAGTGTTGCCGTTTTAGCCACTTTGTGGCTAGATCTAGCGGATTTTCAACGGTTCTAGCCAAACAGAAAACCATTTTAGCCACCAAAATAAATCTAGCCACTTCTGGCTGATTTTTCGATTGTTTAACTCTAAAAGTCTACCGATTAATTAAACCAAACTACAAAAAAACAATTAAAAATATTAAAAAAAGCTTGCCACAATTATGTTTTGCCTGCTGAAGTTTTAAACAAAGTCACAAAAACGGTCAAATTGGTCAAACAAATTGAAATACCACCCACATCATCACCCATTGACGAAGAGATTAATGAATCTCCAGATGTCACTGTAGAATTTGGAATTGATTTTTAAGTTTAAACCAAATAATTGAGAATATTTTTCACTAGCTGAACGTTTATTAGGTTTTAATAATGTTAAATACTAATTAGTATTAAAATTGTTTTATTTAACCGGTAACCCATTTATCACCATGCCGAAATTGTAATACTTATCAATAGTAATGGGGAAGGCAAGTGTCAAAGTGACAAGTGACAGTTTGGTCCCAAAAGAACTGTCAAATCAAAGGAATTTTCTGCAAAAAAACGATTTATTGATGTAAAATGACTAGATGTTGTGTAATAAGCTGTAAAAATGATGGAACATATAAATTTCCGTCCATTCACACTATCAAGAAATAATGGGTAGCTGCTGTGACTGCCTTGAGAACAAAAATTGAATTATAACTAAGGAAAAGCTATATAATAAACAAATATCCAGGCTTGCGAAGCCGGGACAGGCCGTTAGTTGAGTTTGTTAGTGAAATTCTATGATTATACCATAACTAAACAATCGAATACACATTTCAAAATAATATATACTTTTCTATTGGAGGTTAAGTACCAGTATTGCATCGCTCTATAAATCATGAAATGGTTCGTCTGGCGGAAGAATTATCACCTGGAACGAGTTTTGTGATAGTTGTGGTGTTAAGAAATTAAATATATTGTGATATTTCTCAAATCTAAATAGAAAAAAGGGGTAAAATTACTGACTTTTTTGAAACATTATGATATTTTATCAAAATAGAGAGTCAGAAGCAGCATTATATTCTTGTTATAGGAGAGAACAGGTAAAACATACCTAAACTCAAAAATTGAAACCTCAACTAAAAGTAATTGTTGATTTATTACGGTAAAATCAAATGTATTACCACTCAATTAAATCACTTTTTTTCCTCTTGTAGATGCACCGCGGCGTCTTAATTCTTCTTTTAGTATATGCACTTGCATTGACGAATAATTTTCCATATTTGTTTTGTATTATAAACTCAATTTTTATAACAATAAATCTTGTTTGTTTTTTGTACAAGGTAGACAGTAATCTGACGTGGGGACCAACTATCGCTGCGCCATCTACGATTAGCTTTGAGTTGCCATCCCCATTGGATACCTAACAGTATCTGGCCAAAAGCACTTTAGCCACTTCTAGCCGAATTTTGAAAGAGATTTTTTTGCAAAACTGGCTACTTTTTACTTACATGTGGCCACAAACTAGATTGTCCTAACGGCAACACTGTTTATCGCACTCTTGCGAAATTACGGTCTTTGTGCATCACTAGTATTTAGTAAAGATTGTGGCAGACTTGTTTTTCTTAAAGTTTGCATATCAATTTTTCACACACTTTCCAAACTAAGAAAGTTAGTGTTCTCCACGTATTTCTTGTAAATTACTTTAACGAATGTGGAATATGTGTTGAATGTGAATAGAGTGCTAAAACATTTTAAAAAATGGCTACCGTATTCGATAGCCCCTTCATACGACAACGTTTACATCGTCTGAGGCGTCGTGATTACGATTTTGATGAAGATCAGAGATTCGGTCGATGTGACTGCACAAGCTATTCTTATTTTGTGCTTTCAATGGTGTTATTTTCAGTGGGCACTGTAATAACAGTGTTAGCATTGGGAGACGCCGATGGCTATATTCTTAGCAATTTGGGACACATGTGGCTAGTTGGTCCAATTTTTATATGTTCCGGGATGATGGTTGCGGTAAAAAGTATGCTTTATTTGAGGAGAAAAAGTGTTATACAAATGCTACTACACCAGAGGGCGATTATTAGGGTGAGTTGTTCATATTTTTAGGAACAGTATGTTTCAGTGTATAATTTGAAATTCCATTTTAATACTAGTAGTAATTCAATATTGTTTGTGTTGTCAAACAACAGGTTTTACAAGAATAGTATCATCATATTCGTATTTGGTAAAAACATATTTTTTGTACTTTGATATTTTTTATTCCACAAAAAAATGGTACATAAATTAATTTATGAATTATTATTCAAAGCTAAGATTTTAAGAATCACTGGCATAATGTTAAGAATCATTCAAATGTCAACTCAGATGAATAATTCTTTTGATTTTAAGTGTAATCATATTATTTTTGATCAACTAGATCTTGGTTATTTTCTCTTCATCTCATAAAACCCTTTTTAAATAAGTATGTCATGTCTATACACTGTTATGTACATAACATAACACTACTTACTAGGTCACCAACCATAAATTTGATTAGCATAACTAGAGCTCTGTAAACTTTTTGCATTAAACTGTTATATGTACAATAATACTTCATTTTTATGAGGTCAAATATGTAAATATAAGAGGCTTCATTGTAAAAATGTACTTAAGAACATCAAATTAATCAACTCTATGCCATTATAATTCTGTTAATCAATAGCAAATATTTATTTACACCTCACCTTGAACTACTGACTGAACTGTTTGTTATGAGATAAAACTAAGAGGCTAATACCAAGATGGACTTAATTAAATAACAAGATAATTAATGTTTGTTTTGCATGCTCACTGAAGGAGAAAGTGTCAAATACCTCCAGCATAATGATAATGATTTCTTTTTTAGGATATGGCTGCAGTCCAAGCTGAACAAGCCTTTAGTGGTCAAGTACCTCGCACTGCATCCAGTGCAACATTACCGCCTTCATATGATGCCTTAATAGGAAATGCTGCTACTAGTAAACCCCAAGCTTCCAGCTCTGAACCACCACCGCCAACTTATGATGAAGCAATGTACCTCATAGATGATGAAAAGCTACGAATTGATAACAAAACTGATGACAGTGCTAAACAAGAAACTAGCAATCAAATGTCTAGTACCAACATAGATAATAGTAAACCTTGAAACATGAAAAAAACTACTTATGAGTACTTGTTTATTATTTAGATATATGTAAGAAAAAACTTAATTCTTCCTTTTGTACTTATATTTTTAGATACATAGTCACTTACTATTAATATTGTATTCTCGGACGTGCCTAAAATATTGATTTGTTAGCAATATTGTTATATATCTCTCGAATGTAAAGGGTATCTGTAATTTAATAACTAGCTTAAGATAAACTTATGAACTTGTGATGTGTTGACTGCCGCGTGCTATGAGCTGATCTCTTTGTGTTGCAGGAGATGATTTTAGATCTGTTTGTATGCTAGTACATAACTTATTTGGAACAATAATAACATAAAATGGTTATACAAATAAGACAAAAAAAAAGATAATATGTGAAAAGAAGGCAAAAATTTAGTTTTTCAAGTAGTTATGTAGTTATTGTCACAAATGAGAAAATGTCTGTGTAAGTACATAGTATTATTTCATCATAGCACTGAAAGCAGTCACATATTTTGTGGTGATTCTAGTGTGACAAGGCACATTTTATGCTGTTTCTTTCTACTCTAAGGTGTTTCTAATCCAAAAATGCAATTTATTTTCCTTAAAATGCTAATTTTGTAAAGATCAAAATAATATAAGGAGCTTACACCCAGTGTAATGATGAGCCAGGGAGAAAGTTATTTGTGTATTTATCAGCTCCACTATTTGTGCATTATGCATCCTGCAATGTTACTAAATTGATTGAAGACTGATGCATTTATGTTAGTAATGTTGTCAGGTAACCCATTAGAATTTGATCTGTTCGTATTCAAAAAAGTTACTGCCAAAGATTGTGGGCATTGCATAACAAACTTGAAATCTTGTTTTGCTGCATAATTCAAGTAATTTTGAAATGTCCTGAATGTTTCGAGCTGAGCTGACAACCATGTAAGAACTAAACACATGATTATGGCTACTGTAAAATAGATTAGATCCGTGTGCTTGAACATTGTTGTTAGTTTGTAAAATAACTAAAGCATTTTGCAGTATTTACTGAACTCAAATATTTGACTTCCATAATTCTCGAATGTGTGTAGTGTTTATACAATAATTTAATAAGGTCATTTATTTCGGTCAGGGCTATATAAATTCAGTGCTAAGAAAAAAAAGTACTTAAAAGACTTAACTGAAGTGATCCTTTAAGGCCAAACATGGCCTTACTTTATTCTTTGCTGAATGAGTCATGTGCCTTTTTTCAACAAGTGCTCTTTGCTATTTTTAGAAGGAGTTAGATTTGACATGGGTAATAGAATAGGAGGGAAAGAATATTAGTGTCAAAAATTTGTATAACATTTGAAAATAGTGATGTATTGCATCAGCTTATGATAACTGGAATCTAGCTTATGAAAACTGGAATCTGGATTCTATGTATACAATGGAATTATTATTGTTTCTATTTGTGCATACCAGAACTTAATGAATAAACTTATTGCAACCAGAATCCAGCCATTCAAGAAGTCCTATGTTATTTTTATAACATTGATTGTAGATAGCATGTCGCCATTGGAATAAAAAACAATAGCAATATGTTTGAGAACTGTTTATTTTAAAACATATTAAGGTTGAATTTTGTAGTGACAATTATAAATAGTGCAAGTGATATACTAACTTATGACACAATGTTATAGCATGGGTCGAATGTGACTACAAAAGTCAGTCTTACATTGATAATACCCCACATAACTTTATAGGTATGAAATCCCTTTTGTTTACTTCACCATATTTCAATGTGAACACTATTCACATTGAAATTGGTGCAGTATACACAGTTGTAATTAATAATAAGTTGTTATTAAAAGTTGCTTCTTGTGTCCATAAGACTAGTTTAAGACTAGTTTTAGTATAGCTTCAGGGATTTGTCTTTTTTGTTTTTATCAACAACTTGTGATATATCTGAGAAGTTTTTGATTATTTTACTTGATTTTGCTCTAAGATTAGATAAAACCTGTGGATTGATCAGATGAGATCGATAGTACTGTGCCACAGAAGCAGAAAAAAATAATTAAAGGTCAGATTTGTTTTGAAATACAAGAAAAATATAAATCGTGACTGATTATGCACCTATTGACAAAATGATATTCATGTTCACTTTGTGATTTTAAAACCAACTGCAAATATTTGTACTGATCTCCCTAGAGCTATTAATTATACACTTTTTCAAGTTATTTTGTTAATTTCATTTTCCTCTAAAAATCATTACTGTTACTGTTACTGTCAGCCTGTATCATCCCACTGCTGGGCAAAGGCCTCTCCCCACGACTTCCAGCTATTTCGATCTAAGGCTAGTGTGAGCCACTGGTTGTGTAAATTGTCTAAAAATCATATTACAGAAAAATAATATTCATCCAATGGCCTTGACTAAGTTTCTATATCTCAATTCACACAACATTTTTTAGTATAACTTATGGATCTTAATACCTAATTACCTACGGTATGGTTGGCGCGCAGTGGCTGAGCGATTGATTACTGCGTCGCGGGTTCAGTTCTTGCATGCAATAATAATATTTGTATGATCTGTTTTTATGATGTATATGTAGGCAGTTAGGCACTCCACTTGTTCAGTCTCAAATTAGTTTTTACAATTAATTATGTATAAAAAATATAATTGATAGAATGTAACACTTAATAATATTATTATTATTAAGTAACATTTTGATCCTTAGCACTCTAAAGTAAAAATCTTACATATTCACTCACTGCTATGACAATGTCCTAACCTGAACAGTGGAACCATAAAACATGATATAAAATGTAAGTAAATAATTTCAGATTGGCCTTTTATCAGATTGTAAGGTGAATATTACATTGAAAAATATAATTACCATAAAAAATATTCATTTTTTTTATGGTAGGTAGTTCAATTTTAGGTGAGGAATGTAGTTATGTTAGCCTACCAAAGTATTTAGCTCTAAAGCAAACATCTCTCAATTGAGGCCACTGTACAACCACAATGTCTGCAAAGAACTGAAGTATTTTTCCCGTCAATGAGAGAGTACGAACTCTGCATATACTTTCAATAAAAACTATTCGGCAATCTAATATATACAAACACCTCAGTATAAAAGCAACAACACAGACTGGAATGCAAGTCCCAGGGCCATTACAAAATATTATATCGGGGCCAAATTGATATATTACAGGTAAAGTGCACCATGTAGCATACAAAGTGCTGATTACTGAAGAAAGATACGACTGTTGCACATTTCTACTTCTGGGTATGCTACTGAGCAAGTAGTCAGTGCTTCCTTTCTCTGTTTCATGAATCTTGACCGCACTGCTGACATCATTGTCTGCCAAAATATACATCCGGGGCTGATATTTCTTCTTATCAATACTCTTCACAAATCTCAATAATTCTGTTGTATGACCTCCAGAGCCGATGCAGAAAATGCTACGTAAAGACTTTTCTCTTGTCAACCCACATTTACCGGTGAAAATTTCATACATCAAGAACAATACTCGAACAAGGAATGTTATGAGAATACCTAGCAAGACAAAGCAAAAAAATTCAAACACTGTCATGTTTTCGTTGCTGTCCTGTGGTTAACATGAAAACTTAACTTTTTCAATACTATTGTGTTTTTATACTTCAACAAAACAACAATGCCGTTTGTTTTTATATAAAATGCGTAAGAATCTGTAAGAATCCAAATAAATAATTAAGACGTTGGCCGTCATGGTCATGTCAATTGTCATCGCGTTGACTTGACATGTCATGTCATCATTAATTTTGACATAACCGCTATCGTTTATAAACTGTCGCATAGAAAAGATGGACGGTGCCTTCCATGTGCCTTCCCCAGCCAACTGACAGATAAAATTGGCCAATGGCCATACTCAAGTAAGAGAGCCACTACCTATCTCTTTCCTTTATCAGAAATAAAGAACCCACACTTCGATTTCTCTCTTTCTAGTTGAGTGGGGTCAGTTTTAGGTAAAATTAGTCTTTGGTCACCGGCTACGGGTGACCGGGTGACCACGTTTTGGGGTTATTATTTGATTGTTGCCGGTTATGTTAAAAACGATTCATAAAACACAAATTAACACGGCTAACTTGTGCGCAGTGGCTGAGCGGTTGTACTGCTGCACTGCGCGTCACAGGTTCGATTCCCGCACGGAGCAAATATTTGTACAGCTTGGCCAAAACGGATTGAAACGGAACAAATTTTTTTATTTCTGACAGCGTTTTAAAATCTTTGATATTTCGGTTTAAAGAAATTTTATTCTCATAAGAACTTACAGTCCACTTATAATGAGATACAGAGTATTATGTATGAAAATACAGTACAGTTTCCTCCAGAGTATTAGAAGTTACAAGAAACATGTTTTTTAAGCTTATTCTTAAATACATTTATGTTATCGCATTCCTTAATATCGTCCGGTAATTCATTGAACAGCTTTGCTCCTTCAAACAATATGGTCTTTCTACCGTAATTAGTGCGCGCGCTGATAACTTCAAGTGTGTTTTTATGTCTATTTCTCAGGTTATATGACATTGTTTTTTTCTTTATTTGTATGTTAGTTTGTATTGAGTTAGTGGTTATGTTTTTAATAAGAATGCAGGTGTAGTAAATATATAGCTGTTTTATATTTAATAGTTGAGTTTTTTCGTATAAGGTCTTTGTTGAAGTAAGATAAGGATAATGAAATAGAATTTTAATTATTTTGTTTTGAACTCTTTGAAGTGAATTTAAGTTTGTAATTGCTGCGGATCCCCATATTTCAATTAAATATTCTAAGTGCGATTTGACTAACGAGTTGTAAATCAGAGTGCGCACTTTGTTTGGAATACAGTTTGCCACTTTCCGTAAAGCTGCCAGTAACGATGTAAGTTTACTTCTGAGGTGGTCGATATGTAATTTCCAAGTTAGTTTTTCATCTACCCTTAATCCAAGATACTTTTCATTTGTCGAACGTTTTATTATTTCGTTATTTATTTTAAGTGGCGAGAAGTCTGGAATACGCTTATTTTTAGTGGTAAAAATCATGAATGAGGTTTTCGACGTATTGATTGTAAGAAGGTTGTACTTTAACCACTCGTTTAATAGTTCAAGGTCATGTTGAGCGTCTTTTATAATGTTATGAATTGACTTGTCGAAGTAAAAAAGACAGGTGTCGTCTGCATATAGTGTTAGGTGACCTGTTAACCCTATTTTATTAATATTGTTTATATAAATTAGAAAAAGTAACGGACTGATTATTGAGCCTTGAGGGCAGCCGTATGAAGTATTTTTGACCGAGCTAGTGTAAGTGTCTCCTATTTTAACAACTTGACGTCTGTCCTCCAAATATGACTTAAACATTTTATGTGCTGTACCTGTAACACCTATGTTATCTAGCTTCTGTAGCATTTTTTGATGACTCACGGTGTCGAACGCTTTTTTTAAATCGATGAATATTCCTAAGGCATAGCTTTTCTGATCTATACTGGTTTTAATTTTGGTAATAAGATCTGTTGCAGCCGAAAGAGTGCTTGACTTACTACGAAAACCATACTGTTCGTTTATTAGAAAGTTTTTATTTGTCAAATAGTTATTTAGGCGACTATATAACACGCGTTCAAATATTTTGGACATAACAGGTAACACAGACACCGGTCTGTAGTTGCTTGGGTCAGTTCTATTTTCAGATTTGTAAATAGGACTGACCCTAGCCACCTTGAGGGTGTCGGGGAATGTACCATGTAGTAAACAGGCGTTTATACAGTTAGTTAACGGCTCAACGATTATGTTTTTTAGGCATTTTATCGCTTTAGTACTAATACCGTCCAGACCTGTGCTAGTGTTACTATCGAGGTCGTCAATGATGCTACTAATTTCTTCAGTGGTGCACGGTGTTAGTTCGTTTAGTGTTATATCATGTTTGTTGTTATGATCATACATGAGGATGTTGCCTGTGTTTGTGTGATATATGTCTGGTATTTTTTTTGCTAAGTCTTCGCCTATGGATGAGAAGAAAGAATTAAACAAGTCACATACCGAGTTACCTTCTGTCAGAAGTCCAGCGTTTGACATAAGTTTGGGAGGAGCAGGGCTGTCTTTATATTTATTTAATCCTAAGCTATTAATCAGGTCCCACATTTTTTTTGGTTGATTGTTGCACTTTTGAAATAAATTATAGTAATAGTTCTTTTTACTCGTGTTTATTAGCATCTTCACTGTCCGTTGTTCTTTATGGAATTTCTTCAGTAAATCCTCGTTATCTGGGTCTGATTTGGTTTGCTGCCATAAACTATTTCTTGAATTAATTGCGTTTATAATGTTCTGATTAATCCAGTCTTTTTGGGGGGGGTTTAGAATTTTAATCTTATCTTTTTTGTTTTTTTCTATTTGTTCTGAGATAAACGTCTCCAGTTGGTTGTAGTCGTGGTTGTCATTGATGAATTTTGCTTCTAGTGTGTTGTTGTACAAATTTTCATAATCCAGTGCCTTATAATGCTTGCTTTTGTTATGTTGAGGAGACAGACTTCCTATTTCGAGATATATCTGCTTATGGTCAGAGAGACTTGATTCTATTATCGATAGGCTGAGAGAATGGTTGCATAAATTTGTACATACATGGTCCAGTATTGTGTTGGTTGTGGCCGTGTCACGTGTGCTGTATGATTTCTTGATTTTATTTATTATTCTGTACCCCGCTTCTTGGATTCCATGTTGATACTTTGATACATTACTGTTCGCACTGAGTAAATCAATATTGAAATCTCCAAAGATTATTGACCTTTTTCGCCGTTCTAGTTGTGATGAATAAGTTTCCAAAAAGTTGCTCACGTTGGTTTCTCCCGGTTTATAAATCGCTCCTATATTTAATGATAGTTTGTTTATATATATCCATAAATAATGGTTTCCGTTCTCGCATAGATCTTCCGTTATATCATATTTAATACTCTCATGGACATAAATAGATACTCCTCCACCTTTACAGTTCTGTCTATAGTTATAGATATGATTATAGTTAGGTAGTTGGTATAGTTTCGCATCAGACTCTGAGTTAATCCATGTCTCGGTGAAAATCAGTAGGTGGGTAGTCTTTTTTATGGCTTTTAGGATGCATTTTATTTCATCAAACTTCCCCGGTTTGCGAATACTGCGTAAGTTTGCATACAGAAATCTTAGGGGAGACGGGTGCAATGGCATGTCCTCATATTTGTTTACTATTTGATGGCATAGTTTCCTAGAACTATACGTCGGTTTGGAATTTTGTAATGGGGTACTTATTGGTTTTTTTGGTTTGCAGCAACTATTGTAGGTGCCCCTTTCAGATATTTAATAGTGAGGTTTGTTTCGCCGTCCTGTATACGTTTATTTAGCTCCTCCTTCAGAGAATCCAAGTATTGTTTTTGTTTTGGGGTTTGATCAGAGAAAAACTGTATATTTTCAGGGAGTTTGGTTCTATTCTTTAGCAGGTATTTTGCAGTCTCGATATTTTCAAAGTGAACTTTCATAGGTCGGTTCTTGTTCAGCACATATTTTCCTAGTCTCGTGATTTTAATCGGCTTGGGACAGTCTTCGAAAAACATTGTAATTAACTTCGCAACTTCCTGATGATCATAATGTTGTCTCGATTTCCAGTTTTTGTCGTTTATTTCCGGTATACCCACAATCACTATATTTTTCTCGCGGTCGCATCGATCCTTTAGTTCTAGGATGAGGTTTTCGTGACACTCGACGGGCGATTTTAGTGCCGAACATTTTGTGTGTTGTTCCTTTCTAATCTGTGATATTTCGGTTTCTATATTTTTCATTTTATCCTCAGTTTCAGATGTTTTAGCTTTTAAATTTTCTATTTCTGCATTTGCATGTTCGAGCTGTTGAGAAAACTTTTCGGTACTTAGTTTTATTGTCTTAATTTCATTTCTAATATCTGATATTTGTTCTTTAATTTGGTTTAGGTTCTCGGTTTGTGTTCTGCCGAAATTGTTCAGGAAGTTCATCATTTCTATGCGGAAGCTCATAAAGTCCTTTTTATAATCAATTTCTTCTGAGCGTTCTTTCCGTTTTCTTGAAGTAATATTAGCGCGTATATCCTCATCGCTTAAAGTAGATAAGTTAGGAACAGATCCGCTACCGCTCTCGCTACCACTTATCAGTGTCGCCCTGGGCGGCGTCCTCTCTAAGTTCATGTTCGTCTTCCGAAGCGTTCCGACTGCGTGCGAGGAGGCGAAAAAATATCGGACGCTCTCTTTTCACCGCGGGGGTGAGCGGTGCTGCGCGCGCGCCGACGTAGTATCGCTTGAGGACACAAGGTCCTTTGTAATTAAACAGCTTCAATGTTAATTTGACTTTAACACTGCACTTATAGGGATCACTTTACTTTGCTAAGCTTTTATTTAAAATTTGTAATATTCTAACGCACGTCTGCTTCCAACAAGCTCCGGAGAGGTTAAATATTTGATGTAAACAAAGACCGCAGGTTTGTTAGATTTATTATTGTGCCATAAAACTAACGTAATAAGTGAAAAAAAATAAAAAAAAATCATTCAAAGTGCTGGTAGCGCGAAGACAGTGGCGACTTCCGGTTTTCTACATTTAACGCACCCAAGACAGTTTTTTTTTCATAAATTACGGTTTTACAAAAGTCCGGTTCTTGGCACCGAAAGATCTCCACGGTCGACGACTGGTTGTCTTGTCAGTTGCATAAACGTCAAAGTCAAACTGAATTGACAATTTGGCAAACAAATGCCATAGAGTACATTTGTATATACAAATGCAAACATTTTTCGATTCAGTGACGAGTGAAAAAGCGAAATTTTTGATAAATAAATAGTTTGTCTTGCTTTCACTAAAGAATGTAATTATAGAAAGCTATATTTTGACACCTGTATTAGCACAGAATTTATGTTATAACCATTCAAGATGAGGTTCATAAGTATAATAGGAACCAGTGTGTTTCAAATTCTTTCGCTTATTTTTCTTTTGAGCTATCTTTTCGGTGTTTTGAATTTATACTTTAGTGACAAAAATAACTATTGTATAATGACTTATATGTTTGAGTATCCACAGTTTGTGGTTAGTATCAGATTTATTTACGATCAACAATCAATCAATCGCAAAACAGTGTTTTTAATCATGAATATTTTTAGCGATTATCTGTCCCGGAGAATAAGATTTATCCCCAATATGGACTGTATGCGTACAGTGAAGGAAGATTTACTGAAAGGGCTAGGAAAATGTGGTATGTAT
Source organism: Agrotis clavis (assembly GCA_954870645.1). Taxonomy (NCBI): domain Eukaryota; kingdom Metazoa; phylum Arthropoda; class Insecta; order Lepidoptera; family Noctuidae; genus Agrotis; species Agrotis clavis. The sequence goes on from OX940920.1 coordinate 16,826,797, forward strand.
TATTATAAAGAGAATACATTTCAAGTAGATTTTATTTACAAAAATAAATTTTAACGATTGCAAGTAGTATAAAAATTTATGTCTTCCTATCCTCTTAAACATAAGACTACAGACATCCTAATAAAAAAATAGAAGGGAAACTACTTTGTATAATAAAATCAACAGGTTTGATGGAGTCCCCGTGTTGTTTCTGCCTGGGAATTCAGGAAGTCACATGCAAGCTAGATCACTGGCATCTGTGGCTTTAAGGAAGGCTATTTCAAAGGGATATCAATACCATTTTGATTTCTTTACAGGTAAGTCCAATGTCCACATTTTTATACAAAATAAATAGATTTATTCGGTCATTTGTGCTATCACTTGCTTTTTATTCAAAAACAAGTTTTTCTTTTATTATTATTATTTTAATAGGCTAATAGTATGATAGGTATATACACCATGTTCTGTTGACCGAAAAAACCGGTTATAAACGCCCAAATGGTTGGTTCAACATTGCGCGGGATACTAAAATAACATTAAACTTACTTAGTCATCCTATAAAAGGGTCTTAAAGTAATCCAGTCCTGGTTCTAAGTCTCTAATCATACTTCGAAAAATACTACAAATTAACATTATTGTCATTGAACTACATGCCTTCTATTTCAAGAATCAATTCATTATTCCCATATTGTGGCATAATGCTTGCTCTAAATGGTGCATCATTTAAGTTATAAATAAATATTATTCGATATATTTTGTGTTTGTTCTAAATATGTTTATGTGATGTTTCATACAATGCATGATTGTAAAAGCAAAAAAATAAATGAATGTCAATTATTAAAATAAAATTGAATCTATTGCCCATTTGCAATGCCCGGGGTTGGAGGACTCATTTGATAATTTTACCACGCTAAAAAAAAAAAAAAAAAAAGCTAGTTTTGAATGATTTTCTGTAGTTTATGCCTAGCCCCATAACATCAGGTTAATTTATGAAGAGATGGTGTTGTTATACATGATTCATAAATTGCAATTGATCATTCTCATAGTTGTTTTGTTTGGGTCTTGGGACTGGAAGCAGGATACTGCAACCCAGGAACCCAAAGGGTATTTGAAGGAAAAGGTGGTTGCCAGCTAGCAATTATCTGACATTCCCTTTTGCTCCATTCAAGGGGCCCATTCATAGACTAAAAAAAGATGGACTGCACCTTCCCTAGCCAACTGATAGATAAAATTGATCATATTCTAGATGGAAAGCTACTACCTATCTCTTTCCTGTAACAGAAATATAGGACCCTCTCTTTGATTCCTCTCTTTCTAGCTGAGTGGGGCCCATTTGATGATTATAATACTTAAAATAAAAAAAAATTAATTATTACAATTGCCCTTTTAGTCAGTTACAATGAAGAGTTGTCTGGACTTTATGGAGGAGTGCTTCAGAGCCAGACCAAGTTTGCAGCAGCCTCCATAACAAAGATCTTGAGTTTGTACAAGAGCAATAAGTATACAAAGACAGTACCAACATCAGTTATACTTGTTGGACATTCTATGGTAACTATAACTATTATAATTTTTAAAGATAGATTTTTCAATTTTTAAATTACTTTTATCTGTTAATTGTTATAAAAATATTCTTAATAAAAGCTGTCACTTTACCATAATTATCTGTCCAAATTTTCAGTTCATATTTAGACTGTTATACTATGTGGAATTATGGATTTATGTTTCCTAAATTAAAATCCTGCTCTGAATTATTTGAAATCCTAACAGTTTTTATAAATATAGATAATTACATTATATATTTTTCTAATCCATCCAAAGGTTGTCTTGAAAAGATCGCTTTTAGCCATAAGACCGCCCATTGTGTCACCCTATTTATAAGATTGTCGATTGGATGTTTTCTGTAATTTTTATGGTGTACATAATAAAGAGTATTCTATTCTATTACATTATAAACTTGTTGACTATGGAACCCTAAAAATCCAATTAGCTTTAACAGAACCAACAATTTATTACGTAACTAGCTGTGCCCGCGACTTCGTTCGCGTGGATGTCGGAATTTAACAATGTATTTTTTTGTGCGAAGCGCTTAATTCTCGCTAGGTTTTTTATAAATCATATCGTTTTCATATAAACCCTATATTTAGAATTTATTTAGATTTTTCAAGAATATTTGACGTGTTTGTAATAAACGCCCTCTGTCGTTCAAAAGCAGTACTATTCAATTGCTACTGGATTAGAGCTCCCATTCCATCCCATTCCATCCCATTCCATCCCATTCCATCCCATTCCATCCCATTCCATCCCACTCCATCCCACTCCATCCCACTCCATCCCACTCCATCCGACTCCATACCACTCCATCCCACTCCATACCACTCCATCCCACTCCATCCCACTCCATCCCACTCGATCCCATTCCATCCCACTCTATCCCACTCCATCCCACTTCATCCCACTCCATCCCATTCCATCCCACTCCATCCGACTCTATCCCACTCCATCCCACTCCATCCCACTCCATCCGACTCCATCCCACTCCATCCCATTCCATCCCACTCCATCCCACTCCATCCCACTACATCCCACTCCATCCCACTCCATCCCACCCCATCCCACTCCATCCCGCTCTATTCCGCTCCATCCCACTCCATCCCACTACATCCCACTCCATCCCACTCCATCCCACCCCATCCCACTCCATCCCGCTCTATTCCGCTCCATCCCACTCCATCCCACTCCATCCCACTCCATCCTACTCCATCCCACTCCATCCCACTCCATCCCATTCCATCCCACTCCATCCCACTACATCCCACTCCATCCCACTCCATCCCACCCCATCCCACTCCATCTCACTCCATCCCACTCCATCCCGCTCTATTCCACTCCATCCCTCTCCATCCCATTCCATACCACTCCATCCCACTCCATCCTACTCCATCCCACTTCATCCCACTCCATCCCATTCCATCTCACACCAACCCATTCCATCCCACTCCACCCCACTCCACCCCACTCCACCCCACTCCATCCCACTCCATCCCACTCCATCCTACTCCATCCCTCTCCATCCTACTCCATACCACTCCATCCCACTCCATCCCATTCCATCCCACTCCATCCTACTCCATCCCACTTCATCCCACTCCATCCCACTCCATCTCACTCCAACCCATTCCATCCCACTCCACCCCACTCCACCCCACTCCATCCCACTCCATCCCACTCCATCCTACTCCATCCCTCTCCATCCTACTCCATCCCACTCCATCCCACTCCATCCCACCCCATCCCACTCCATCTCACTCCATCCCACTCCATCCCGCTCTATTCCACTCCATCCCTCTCCATCCCATTCCATACCACTCCATCCCATTCCATCCCATTCCATCCCATTCCATCCCATTCCATCCCATTCCATCCCACTCCATCCCACTCCATCCCACTCCATCCCACTCCATCCGACTCCATACCACTCCATCCCACTCCATACCACTCCATACCACTCCATCCCACTCCATCCCACTCCATCCTACTCCATCCCACTCCATCCCACTCCATCCTACTCCATCCTACTCCATCCCACTCCATCCCACTCCAACCCACTCCATCCCACTCCATCCCACTCCATCCCACTCCATCCGCTTCCATCCCATTCCATCCCTTTCGAGTCAAATAAAAACCTTTTCTTTCTTTCCATCCCATTCTATTCCATTCCACTCTACTCTACTCTACTCTACTCTACTCCACTCCACTCCACTCCACTCCAAACCACTCCACTCCAGTCCACACCATATTTGAACAGGTATGTTGTTTTTCTATTCCAAGCTAGATCGCGCTACTGAACTGCGAGCTGCGTGTCTCGGTGTAAACTGACCGTAATTTTACTTCTGGAACACTTTAAATTCAAATATCTTTTGATAGACTGATCCGATTTCAATGAAACAAAAACTAAATGTTACTTCAAGTTACGGTCAGTCGTTGTGTATTAAAGTTATCTACATAGCTTTCGTACATTTTACGTGATGCCCGAACAAATAAACATACAAACAGACATACAGACAAACAGACAAACAGACAAACAGACAAAAATTCTAAAAATGCTAGAAATGAGTTCTATTGGTTGTCCTTAAACACGCTGGCTATATTTTTTGAGTTTTTTTTTAATGTACAAAAATTATTTTTCTACAGTTTTATTATATGTATAGATAACAATGATATTATAAAGTCATAGATATGTTATCACGTACAAAAACAACGGAAAAAAGCGTTCCGAGCACACATACACACTTTTTATTTACACACATTACATTTCACGACAAGTAAAAAGGATAGCTTGATAAAACCAATAAGAAAAAAAGTGACAGCTAGATAAACAAACAGCGCCACGCGTCATCAATCCCCCCGCACGTCAGCGTCTCCTCTCACTCGCACCCGTGCTCGCACTCTTTCTTTTACGACGCCATATATAGAGAAACGTAATGTTTTATTTGTGAAAATATTAAAGATAAATAGTATATTTACGAATGTTATGTGATTCCTTGACTTTTAGTAGTCTTGCATGTTTAATTTCTACAATATCTCATCACACACGACGGCATTTTCGGTAGTTTTGAGTCACTTTTACTTTTGATTCAGTCTGTGGTACGTGAAGTGCCGCTGGCAACGTCGCACTGAGATCAAGATGTGTGAATCAGCCTCATTTGAGCGCATACGTTATTGAGCGCGTATGACGTATCTACACCTTTTTTTACTTATAATTTCATTGCGTAATAATGATGTGGCAACAATTTCTTATCCAAGATTAATTTATCATATGGATAGTTACTGATTGTATTATCACTTTATGAATTAACACATCTTAAGAATATGTATGTTATTGTAGTTTATCATTATTCCTCTTATCTAACTAATCTATTTTACAATCGAAATTATCTCCTTTTCAATTCATAAAGGTGATAATGTTGATTGTGAAATGATAGTACCTAATTTTTTTTTTTTCATTAGGTTTAGTGTTTTCGCCAGAAGCCTTCTACAGTTTTATTAAATCTATTTTCTATTGCCTAGGGAGGACTTATAGCAAAACGACTATTAGCTTACCCAAGTACAATCAATGTGACGTCATTAGCCATCTCCTTAGCTGCACCATTAGAAGCCCCAGTAGTCAATGTGGATGCAGCAATGGACGACTACTATATGTTAATGAACTTTGAATGGGACAAATACATTAATAACGATATGGAAATTAAAAAGAAGAAAATTCTGATCAGTTTCGGGAATGGACCTCGAGATGTTTTGATACCCTCTGGTTTGACTGCATCAAATGATAGTTATATTAATGCTTTGGTAAGTTAAAATATTCATGATTTTTTTTCTTCGGTAGGTACTTTTATATTAAAAATATTTTGATGATATTCGCTTTTTACATCAAATGCATTTGTATGCGAATATCGTCTGGACTCTATCTACTCTTTAACTGTGTGGTTTTTATATAGTATTACTTCTATACAAATATTTTTCTCTTCCTTGGTCCTTGTTCTAGGTACTCAAAGCGTTATCGACTTCGATTTTCAATATGCCATCGCCCATCAATGAAGTAGACGCCCAGAAATATTAAAACTGCTCTACTGCATTTCTATTCTCATTACTTGTTTTTAGACCACAGCAGTGCCAGGAGTTTGGGTATCACCAGACCATGTGTGCATAGCTTGGTGTAAGCAACTAGTGATGGCAATAAATAGGTACTTGTTCTCCATAGTAGATCCAGCTACGGAACAAGTGGTTGAAGACCATCAGATATTGATGTCACAAGCTAAGCGACATTTTCAGGTAAGAACTCTGTGGGTATTGCCCCAAAATTTGCTAATATTTTTTATGCTATTTTTTGGCGTGTTTAGGAGCTCGTGTCTATAATAATAGCTGCACAGGTCGATCTTCAAGGTTAAACCGAGCTTGGTCTTGGTGAAAGGGCGAACATTTTTAATTTCAAGTTTCCTCCGTGCTTCGGAAATTACGTTATCGTAAAGCCGTTGGTTGGTCCTGGCTGTCATTTGTAGATCTTTGATCGTCGATTTTGTTACTGAGAAGCTCGAATGTATGACAACCAGTAGAGTCTTACTTCTTGCGTAGGGTCATCGTATTACCCAGTTTCTGGGTTGTGGAGGTCAGTAATTAATTTAAACACGTTATCACAAAATGTTGCTATTATCACAGATCTCGACATGATAGTCACAACAGAAACATAGTTCCGGACAAGGTAGTCATAATAACTAGGTTAATTTGTAAAGCGTATCATTCAGTAAATATTTGCAGAGTAATCTCGATAAGACAGCTGCATTCATTTTCTGACTGTTCCGTTTGTTAGCCTTTGAGCGCAAGGGCGATTTTATCGTGCATTCGATTTTCATCCTACTGTTTAGCGCTAAAAGTTGAAAATGTAATGCGCGATTTAATTCATTACGTTACAAAACGTCCGTGCATACAGAGGCTTGCTCTATGGACCATAAGGCGCGGGTGGGATCCTGGGTTCCCAGGTCGGGCAGTGATCTTTTTTTTTAAAGATTTTCTCCATAACTGCATTAGCTACTTGGATTCCGGTTTTCAGTCTGATTTATTAGCATTTTATCTAATTCTGCCTGCCTTTTCCCAACTTTCGGCTTCAAGTCGAACTGGATACATTCGAATATCAGTATTTAAAATGGAACGACTACCTATCTGACCTCCACAACCCAGTAACTGCGTAATACGACCTCTTGGTAAGACTGGTTGTTGGACTTAGCATTTTATCTCTTAATCGTATTAATTTATTATTATCGTATCACACACTTTAGAGCCTATCCACACCACGTTTTTCAAACGCGCCGCCGCGCCGCGCCGCCGGTGCAGCGCGTTTGACGCGATGCAGACGCGATACGCACGCAATTCATACGCAGTCTAGAACAAAATATGACAACAAACTGCTCTGATGAAAACGCGCCGTCGACGCGCCGGTGCAGCGCGTTTCTAAAACGCTGCACCGGCGCGTTTAAAAAAATGGTGTGCATAGGCTCTTAGTGAATTCTTTTGAACTTTTGATTACAATTTGGATCTACTTTCAGGCCAATCGTTCCATGATATTGAGTCCAGATATTCCTCGCGCTAACATGACCATGACTGCAGATGCATTCTGGTATGAGGATAACAGGAGGATCTATCAAATATCTAGGCCTCAGATTGATAAGTAAGTTCTTTTACTTAATAAGTCCAACTTTGTAAAATGGGATCACTACGAAAATTGGTAGCAAGATGTCTTGAAAACTATTGTTCCATGAGTCAAAGTAATCTTTGTGATGCTACAACCTACAGACGACCGGAGCGAGTGGCGAATTTTTAGGCCAACAGAATTTGAAACATTGTTATGCTACCTATACTTACGCGGGACTGTCCTATCATTTAAATAACAAAAAAAAAAAAAAACAAATGACAAATGAATCAGTTTTTGAAGTCTTCCTCAGAAATTGAGTTTCTAAATAAAATTTTAAGGAAAACACGACCAAATAACTAAAAATAACATTATTATTATTAATCGGCTACGAACTTGACCAATATTATTTGCTCATTAAAATCATGCAGCTTTTATTTTCACTGAAACATTATGAAAATTTATTCGCAGCGTCGAATTGTTCGCGAATAGTGTTTTTCCGTATCGGCAAAAAAATAAATATTGCCCTTTATGAACTTTCATTATCATTGTTGTGTACCCTACGGTGCACATTCACACTACCGGAAATTACAATTTATGCTGTAATCATGTAATCACGCTGCACTTGCACTCTCGTCCCGTTGATTATAAAGTACGGTCTGAAACGAAACGACATGCAACGTTTTTTAAATTAAGAACGTAAACTTTTGAAGATAAAGTTTGGCCAGGCTTGATGCAGATGGCAGGGGATATCCAATGTTCAGTGATAGGCAGAGCCTCTACCATGAGAGGTCTCCGCCTATCGCCGCCGTGAGGACACGGCGGTGCTCTGCCCAAGCGGGGCAGTCCTGCACCGTATGCTCCACCGTGTCCTCCGGGGTCATATCATAACTTAACGGTCAAACTGTAGACTCATTACAAAACTACAAAGTTATACCTTTTGCAATATCTTTTAACGAACATTCATATCATTTGAATGTCAAGTGACATCAGCTATTGCAAGTCTGTACAGCTGAGGAATATTATTTGCATAATGAGTGTTTTGTGCTGATAATGAAACGATAATTTGGTCACGCACGGTAAGTACTTGACTGTTCGACTAGCTACTGAGCTACGAAGTATTTATTTATTTACGAAACTAGCTTAAGCCGGAAACACATTATTTAACACGCCACGCGACGCAACGTGTCGACACCCGATGTGCAGTGAGCGCGTGTCGTCGCGTCGGGTGTTCATAGTGTGATTCTGGTCATAGAAAACACTACATTTGATTTGACCCAACACGCATCACGTTTCATCGGGTGGCGTCGGGTGTTAATAATTTGTTTCCGGCTTTATGCTCGCGGTTTCACCCTCGCTGCTCGGCTTCTATTGATCATAGCCTATAGCTTTCCTCGATAAATGGACTATCCAACACAATAAGATATTTTTAGTTCGAACCAGTAGTTCCTGAGATTAGCGCGCTCAAACAAATAAACTCTTCTTCTTTATAATATTAGTATAGATTAAAGGAATGAAAACTATTAACTAACCAACCTTTATTTTTATTTTTTAGAAACCTTTAAAGAGATCATTGTACTTATCTAATATGTATTATGTATAGGTATAAAATTATCGTGTCACAGTGTTACCATACTTCTCTGCAACGGCTTGACCGATTTTTATGAAATTTTACATGCATATTCAGTAGGTCTGAGAATCGGCTACTATCTATTTTTTTCATACTTTTTTTTTCTAAAAATAGTTTTCGTATATATGGCAAAACAACGTTTACGGGGTCAGCTAGTTTATAAACTATAGAAATAAAAATTGAACTGAGTCTTCCCTATTCAAATATCAAGTTATATCCGTTGTCTTTTTCTGTCTTATATTACAGAAAGAAATAGATCATATGGACAATCGAATCGCTTTCTTTCTTTCTATATGTATAGTAGTCAATTGAAAGTAACAAACTGCTTTTACTTTTATGGGATAAACCCTCTTATCGATCAGATAAGCTGCTTCTATTCCCTACATGTCAATGTAGTACATGAACACAAATGTTTATAGGTTTGTATTTAGTTTTTGTCATCAATGTTGCTTAATAAAATATAAATATAAGTAATATAATACTTTTTTTAAATGTTGTTGGAACTAAGAAAACCATTTTAAATATGCAAGTTTTTACTATAAATATTGGTAACAATCATCGATTTGACATAACATACTTTAAATATTTTTTAGAAGAGACAATAGTCGCCGATTCTTTAGTATTTTATAATTTACTAACAAGTATTCCAAATATATAAATAAGTTTGTTTAAATACTACACGGCCAAGGTCAGGTTATTGTCACAACGTTTGTTCAGACAAATGATAGTAAAGTTAAACTTGCTTCCCACAGTACCGGTACTAATGCTAACGATCTTGTATATTTTATATTTTTTTTTCTAATTATTATATTATATTATTAATTTTGAATGAAGTAGCTGATCTAACTTGTCTAGCTATAAAATGTAAAGTTCTCTGGAAACCTAACAGGTGCGGTAATTTTTGTAATTTATTTTATCACACCACTGCTCTCAATTTCAAGGAAAACTGTCATGTGCTCGAACAAAAAAAAAACAAAAATGGGACATCTAGCAAATAACCACTCCTGCGCTCAGAGAGATTTTTTTTACATGGTAAAATCATCAAATGAGTCCACTCACTTAGAGCAGGACGGGAGGGACTGTCAGACTTACTAAAATGCAATCGTTCAATAGCTCTTTACATCCCGGGGCCACGGTTACCCGATAGGCCCACGGCCCCGGCAAGCTTTGGCCCACAATTTGACCCAGTTATGGGAACGTCTGAATGATTAAAGTATGCACTACATGCAGTCATGCATTTGGAAAAGCCTAAGCTATAGCAATCTGCAATGATGCAGTTATGATTTTTCAGAAAATTAAGTGTCATATCAAACGGTCTTTATTCATTAGTTTTTTTATGACGTGGCTCTACAGATCTATGTTTTGGCGAACACCCAGAGATGCAGCTAACGTATATTTTAAGATTCTATAATTACGTCATTTGAATATTTCCGTCTACATAGTAGACGCATTTAATTTTACGAGAAAAATGCAGTTTTATAGTCTACGCTCGTTTGACCTTGCAGCTTTGGACTATTGGTATCGAATTGCGCAATTTGCACTAAAACGTAAAAAAAAAATCACTTTCAAAGCGGTGGTTACTCTTTACAAATAAAATGAATCTTATGTGTTTTAATACAAGCGTTAGTATTGTTCTACTGTCTTTATGTTATGCCACTAGCACTTCGCTCGCGACTTCATCTATCGAGTAGAGGTTCGAAAAAGCGCCATCATGTCCCTGATCCAACCATATACGCTCTCAACATTTTATGAACGTCTCTTGTAGTGAAAGTGGTGTTTCGGAGGTTAGCGAATTAGCGTATACGGATTGGTGACACGTGATTTTTACCATTTTTAAGTAATATAAAGATTATTTTAAAGTATCTAAGAGAAGAGGAGAGGATAAGTGCACAATTAAATAAATCCACCATTACATTACAGAAATCTTGATTATTGAAGACCGTACTAGAAGATTGTTCTTGATATTATTTAATAATTGAATGCATCCGCTTCAGCAAGTAGAACTAGCTGGTCTTGATTATTATTATTTTTATAACACATTTGCTCGTAAAAGGTCTCTTACTGCACCAATTTCAGTATCGTAAGTATCTCATAACGCATTTGTGCGTAATGGTAGATAATGTAAAGCGCACGGTTTATCAAGATGTTCCGTCTACAACGAACGGTACTTTTTTAAACTTTAGCAAAGAGTTTTTATGTCAGAAAATTGGTCATCATTTTATGAATAAAATTAACTTTGGGAGATGAAATATAATAAATAAACATTTAATTCTTTAATTTTATTAATTTTGACAATTAATTACAACCATTTATCTGTAACAAAAACACAAAGGTATTAATTTACTTTATTAGTAATACTGGCTGTTTTTTGTGCCTTTGCAATAAACAAAAGACGCTGATGCGCGTGCGTCGCTAATTTGTGAAAAAGAAAAAAATATTCCGCGCATGTTTAGATTTATTCGTTTAAGAAATTCCGAGTTTTATTTATTTCCTCACAAATGTGTTATAAAACGTCGTATGACATACGTGCGGTTTGATAATTACAGCCTCTGCTTTCTTATAGCCCTCACCTTACGGCTCGGGCTAGCAATATCGCCTCAGCTGTAATTATCAACTTACCGCACTTATATCATAATGTATTATTAACATTCTCCTACTTTAATCCCAAAATATGTTGGGTCCCAATCCAGACCTGCACAGCATGTTATATCAGCAGTCAACTCCTTTCTTTTACATACGTATTAATAGATATTAAAAATATGTAAATAAATAGTAGCTCCCCACGGCCTAAGATGTCTACGGTCAAACCTCTTGAGAAAGGAACCTCCTAACAATGCACACCGTTACACAAAGTTATGCTTTCTGAATCAGACCCTTAATCCAACTACCGTATTTGTCCGACCATCGGCACGATGATCGTTGAGTCCCAATTCCCTCATGGCGACAACCTGACGAGCCAAGTCAGTAGGTCCTACTTGATCTTATTCAATAAAATTCGCTCCGACGAAGTTGCGGCCAGAGTGCTAGCCGCCCGCGGCTTCTTCCGAGCGAATTGTGAACTATTCCTCTGTGAATTTCTACTCCCTTCCGGGTTCTTTATGGGATACTTTTGGAATATCAACATATGTACCTATCCAAAAAAAATTAAGACACCTAGCACTTTTAGTAACGAAGTTTCGTACAAACTGTCAACCCCAAAAACAGCCACTTAGGGGTCGAATTTCACAAAATCCCGTCTTATGTAGTACCTATGTCTTAAAAAGAACCACTATGCAAAATTTGAAACTCCTAGCACTTATACTTACCGAGATTTCGTAATGAGTGACTGAGCGACCTTTCGCTTTTATATACATAGAAAATATATCTCTCTTTCCAGGACGACATATCTAATGATCCGGCTGGTCGCATTCCCACAGAATCGATTCGTGGCCGTAGAAGCGGTCAACGTTGATGATAAGGAGTGGATATTTGGATGCAACGCTAAGTACACCTACTTTACTTATCGATACTGGTAAGTTTACTATTTGCTGTTAATTTTGAGTGAAGTATCTCGTGGTTAAAGGTCATTTCATGCTAGCTTTATGGAGAAGCAGTGCCTACCGAGGCCAGTCCGTGGATAAGTGACCGTCATTGTATATCGAGTTCCCTCCATGCCTCGGAAATACGCTATGCTGCTGTAACCTGTAGATCTTTGACAGTCATTATGGGTAGTATAATGCTCTAAAGTCTGACTGGTTGTCAGACTTTCCACACTTCTTACCCATAAGTTGTGGAAGTCAGATAGGCAGTCCCTTTGTCATTCATGTAAAAATACTGGAATTCAGCCAAATCTATCTGCATCGTAAATGGTTCTCCTGGACACCAACCCTGAATAGGTCGGGAAAAGGTTAGGTAGATTAGATGATAAGGAGGTAAGGATAATTTGGTATTACCGTGTAGGAAACAACATTTGTTTTTCTTACACTTAAGGCTAACCCACTTCATGAACATTAAAAGGCACTTTAGATTTACTAAAGTATACTTTTGAATCATGAGTAGAGTGTAACAAATCAATGATGGATGCGGTAAAATTGGTACTTGAATAATGAACAAGATGAAATGTGAATGTAGTCAAATTCAGGATAAATTCAAGTAACAAAAAAAATATTATGCAACTAACAATTATGATTCAGAAAATAAAAATCATTTAATCTATACCCAGAAAAGTATAACGGTGACTATTGAATTGTTCATGAAACTTTACTACTTTTATCGTCTTTTCCAATATAATTAGGAAGAAAGATAATGCTATCTAATCTGTAACTGCCTGACTAACTAAATTCTAAGAAGATGACTGCTCTCAATAAAAAGGTAACGATGACTTGTCTATGCTCCGTAGACAATTAATCACGTAGCTAGTCTACCTATCAGGGCCAACCAATGACCTTAGCATCGCCAGTTATCAACAAGCAACTCAGTACATTTACCTTTAGCCCTCAATGTCATTTCTGGAGCAGAAAGATGTATCGACTATTTTGAGGGCAAAGTCTTGTTTACCGTGCTTATCAGACGATATGACGCGATAACTTTATTGGAGATTTGTCATAGATCTTGAATTTAGAACAATATTTTGGCACAATGAAATTATAATCATAACATCACGCCATGCTTACTTGGGATTTATACCTGCCCACACTTCGCAAGTTAATCAATATTGACCATATTGCCAATACATGCTTTGAAAAATCAATGATTAATGTTCAAACTACGTACTCACCGTCAAATTTTGTATAGGTACTAGCTTCATCAAGAACTTGTGTAATTTGTTGAATTCTTGGAAATTTTACTTTTTTTTTATGGCATCATCATCCACAGCCCAACGCAAGATTGCAGTCGTGTGTATCATCACGAGATGACCCAGTAGCCTTTATTTTCTTGTGCCTTTTCCCACGTTCTTGCGCAAGCCTCATCCAGTGCACAAGTCAGAGGCCATGTGTTTTCATGGCCGTCTGAATGCGCCGCGGTCAGAGTCCCACATAACGGTAGGAGGAGTTCGCATCGGCGTCAAGAGGACGATGAAGTACCTGGGACTCGTCCTCGACAGCCGGTGGAACTTCAGGGAGCATTTCCTGAGTTTGGCCCCCAGGCTGAACCGGGCGGCGGCCGCCCTCAGGCGACTGCTGCCCAATCTCGGCGGGCCAAACGCCTCCTGCCGTAGGCTGTACGCCGGCGTCGTGCGGTCCATGGCCCTCTACGGGGCCCCTGTGTGGGCCCTGAGCATCCGGACGCGACCACTAAAGTTGGTCGCATGCCAGAGGGTCATGGCTATCCGGATGATCCGGGGATACCGCACGATTGCCGGTGAATCGGCCAACCTCCTTGCCGGATTACTGCCCTGGGATCTGGAGGCGACTGCCCTCCAGCGCGTCTATGAGTGGCGCGTGGAGGCGCAGCGCCGGGGAGTGACCCCGCTGCCCCGTGAAGTCGAGGCGCGGCGGGAAGAGCTCCGGCGCGATCTCAGGGCAGTATGGAGGGGCCGACTGTCGCGACCGAAGGCCGGGCACGCCGCAATTGTGGCGGTAAGACCCCTCTTTGAGGAGTGGCTGGAGAGACGTCACGGCGTCCTGACCTATCGGATGACGCAGGTCCTCACCGGACACGGAAGTTTCGGGAGGTACCTGTGCCTGATGGGGAAGGAGGAAACGCCCGGGTGCCACCACTGCGAAGATCGCCCGGAGGACACAGTAGAGCATACGGTGCAAGACTGCCCAGCTTGGGCGGTGCACCGACGTGTCCTCACGGCGGCGATAGGCGGAGACTTCTCGCGCCCGGCATTGGTTGCGGCCATGCTGCGGGGCGAGACGGAGTGGGAAGCGGTCAGCTCCTTCTGCGAGGCAGTAATGCTCGTGAAGGAGGAGGCGGGCCGCGAGCGAGAGAGGACAGCGTCCTCCCTCCGCCCCAACCGCAGTGGTAGGCGCCCGCGGCGTCGGACGTCAGCAGACGATCTCCGGCCACCGTAGGCGCGGGCATGCGGGCAGCGAGTAAAGGGCAACTCGCTGCCCGACCAAGGACCATGCCCGGGTCGACGGCGCGTTGTGTCCCACGCGCGCCTCAAAGAGCGTCAGCATAATGACGGGGCCCCCCTCTCAGAGGGCCAAAGCCTGCCGGGGTCGCGGGATTATTTCCTTACCGTAACCCCGGAACGAAACAGGCTATGAAGGACACCGTGGATTTTAGTCAGTAAAAGTCTGACAGTCCCTCCCGCCCTGCCCGGGGCCGGAGGACTCATTTGATGATTTTACCACGCTAAAAAAAAAAAAAAAAAATAGCCTCATCCAGTAACACTAGGGCCACACTAACGTAAAATGCCGTGAATTATAGCGTCAATAAACGTTTATACGAACATTTAAAGACGATTATCATGAAAATCAACGGGAAACGCCGTTGATTTTAATCTTAAAACCTGGTTATAAGATAAATAACGTAGTCCTTATACAAAATCTTTTATTTTATTTTAGTAAACATGCAACATCACTGGGAGAACTTAGCCGCTGGACTGGCGCTGCCACCGACTTTGGACGACGTAAACTAGCAACGATAAATTTACACAAAATCAAGGAAGCATACCCCGATTGGTCGCATGTTATCGTTAAAGTATCTCCTACTAAGAAACCGGTGAGTAAAAGAATAAAAACTTTTACTTAAATTTTTTAAATGGTCAAATACACTTGACTCCTAACTCATGACACGATGCGATGCAATTCGACTTGTTAGCGTCGTCGAACAGCTACACTCGTATAATATTCATGTTCATTTTCGTATGACACGACTGACCGTAGTCATTTGTAGGAAGATGCACATAATTTCTTTGTTAATAAGGTTTATTTTTGAATGAAAACGACTCGACTCAGGCAAGCCCGAAAAATCGAAATATTTATTGTTACGGTGGGTTATGATTATATATGATTTCTTCTTCTTTTTAGATTCTTTAGTTAAAAATATAGATTAATAGGATCAATAGGAGGTTTCACTGCGAGTTTTCGCCGCCAGGGGCGCCACAAGCGCTTTGTTGTGTATTTCAAGTTATTCATACAGTAAATCATACAAAAAATGTTTTTATTTAAGAATGCACTGTTGTAACAAAAACAAGTTGCTTGTAATAATAAAGGGGTTCATTTTATTACTTAAAGACCCATAAATAAGAAAAAAAATAATGTAATCTTGAATGGCCATCCATGTTTTCATTTAATTTCATTCCTTTTACGATATTTGCATCGAATCTAATACATTAATTATTGAATTTTTATACTTACTGCTCAATTCAAATTAGTATGTAAATTACGAAGTAACATCTTAGAAAATCATGCAATTCTATTAAATACTACATCCTCAACAAGTAGGTATGATTGGAAAATTCACAAAATCATGAATAGGTGAGTACAAATTATTGTACAATAAAAGTTCAAGTAGGTCCTATTATTAATATAACATTTATAAAAATCGTACCTTAGCAAATCTAGACATGCGGGAGCGTGTCAGAGCCAAGCAAAGCAGGCGCGCAGCTCACAGTGTGTAATATTACACGAACCATTTGGAGCCACTTTTTAGCCCCTCATAACTCAAAAACTATTTAACGCAGACTTATCAAATTTGGCACATATATTGAGACTGGCGAGATACATATGTGTTCCAAATTTTATAAACATATCTCAAACAGTTATTTAGATATTAACGTCCAAAAATCGTCGTTTTTATGACTGACCTATAGATCAAAACTATATCCCAGTTCCAGATGACCTAGAAAGTTCAAATTTGGCATACAGATAGGTAATTATATGAATACAAAGGAAAAAATCAGAAACTGGTAATTTTTTATTATTTTATTATAATTTTCACTTAACTTATAATTAGTGCCTGTAAATCTCTATTTGTGGATTTTATGATCTTTACGTAAATATATAACGAGTTAAACACCACCCTAATTTTTTTTAATCCAAATTTTCCCGATTTTGTACTTATAAGTTAAGATTAAAGTCGATTTTCGTAATTATTACGCGTAACTAAGCGGATTTTATAACTAGTAGCGCCACCTATTATCATTTTCAAAAACTCACTGCACCATGCACTAAATAAATGAAGAATTGTTTTAGTCAAGTGACACTAGATATTTTTTTTTAATCCAAATATTCCCGTCTTTGTACTTATTATTAAGAATAGTGTTGATTTTCGTATTTTTTACACGTAAGTATCCGTATTCTACAACCACTAGCGCCCACTAGATGGCGTTGTGCAATTACGTCACGATCCTGAATCGCGGTGTTAAGATGGGCAGGCGATTAGTATAAGGTTTTGTGAACATGTAATTTAAACTATTTCATTGATGCACACTGTCTGTTGGAATTCAATCCGTGTCTAACATCCCCTACAGTTATTAACTGGGATTTATTTAATAATTATTGTTTCAATCTATTTAGCGATCAGTACCTAGTGTAAGATCATTAGTCTTGGGCATTCTAGTTCACTACTGAGAGCGCTCAATCTAGTTCTCCGCTCTTAAACGAACTAGTTCGTTCTTCTAGTTCGTTAGTTCCTAGTTCGTATTAGAGACCGACTGATCAAGAGCGATCAAATCGTCCGCTCGCAAAGAGATTTCAGATTTAGTTTATCTTTGTTTGCTCGTTTTAATACGGTTCCTGCTGCATGCGACAATTTCTGTAAAGTGTACGGAACGAGATGCGCGCATGATCGGTGAGCGAACGGGAGTATTATAGTGTAGTGCTGTCCCGCTCCCGTGCAACGATCTTAGTTCAGTCGATCTCTTTCATTCTGTCCGAACTACTGAACTACGGAGCGGAAAATGTGGGAGCTAGTTCACTAGTTCATCTGTGGGAGCAGTTCTTCCGAACTAGTTCGTTCGCGAACTACACAAGACTAAAGATCATTATTTATGTACAAAAAGTAATGATATCCCATCAAAAACATAAATGTGAAATGAGAGCCAAGCTCAATAGTTTGATATTATGCCTTGGTTGTTGACTTCAACGAAAAAAGAAGTGAAATCTAAATGGGTGCCAAGTTCAATGGTCAGTCCTGAAATTTATTTATAACAACATAAACTATATTTCTTTTTATAACTAAGGATCATACATGTAGCCTAATTTCTGGCTTGGCTATTTCTCATATACGAATTGTATATCCTTCATAAGTTCTAAACCTTTTACTTGTCAGTTTTTATTTTATTATTCCGAAAATTTGGTTTGCTGGTAGTACTAACCATCGAACAATTCGTATATGAGAACTAGCCAAGCCAGAAATTAGGCTACATGTATGATCCTTAGTTATAAAAAGAAATATAGTTTATGTTGTTATAAATAAATTTCAGGACTGACCATTGAACTTGGCACCCATTTAGATTTCACTTCTTTTTTCGTTGAAGTCAACAACCAAGGCATAATATCAAACTATTGAGCTTGGCTCTCATTTCACATTTATGTTTTTGATGGGATAGTTTTTTATGTATTATACTTAGTTAAAGTTACAGATGGTAAAGGGGTTTGCAATTTTTAGTACGGACCTTGGCATCACTTTTTTTTTCTTTCGCCAGTGATGAAACTTTGGACATAATTAGACTACTATTTAAGAAGTCCATAGAAAAAAAAAATTAGTTTCTAAACCGTAACCAACCAGAGATATGGCGGTTTGTATTTTGTTCTAATCGGGAGTTATTTTTTGTAGGAATCCATCGATTTTTTGATGTACTAGCTTTTGCCCGCGACTTAGCCCACCTCAACTACCTTTATGTTTAGTCTATAGTTGTTTCTAGAGTCCCATCTATCTCTGTACCAAAATTCATCAACATCGGCTCAGCCGTTTTGACGTAAAAATGGAACAGACTTATAGACTTGATTTTGTATTTGTAATATTCGTAGGTTAACGAAGAATAATGAGTGGTCTGTTTAAAATAATGTTATGAAGATCTTTTCAACCGACTTCAAAAATAGAGGAAGTTCACAATTCGTCGCAATAGTTCTTTTTTATGTATGTTCCTAGATTTCTCAATGACGCTTTTTTTATTGAGGTAAATTCGTCAAATGAATCCGCACCCATACTGTCAGACTTGTACTGACTAAAACCCACGGTGTCTTTCAATTAGCCCTTTGCGTACCGGGGTCACGGTAATTCGTGAGCCAGTGCCAAGTGGGTACAGACAGATAGTATATTGTTTTTAGATTGCGTAAATAATGCTTAAATATCCGTTGATTTTCTGTAAGTTTTTTTCCTAGATTTTCTCATTATCCCGTCGTCATTTTTTACCAAGGTGGATTTTAGTCCTTACGAATCTGATAGTCTCTTCTGCTCCACCCAAGGACGGGAACTCACTTTCTGATTATTTTTAACCGACTTCAAAAAAGAGTAGGTTCTCAGTTCGACCTGTGTGTACGTATATGTATGTTTGTTTGTCCGCGATTATCTCGTGTTTGGCTGAACCGATTTTGATGGGGTTTTCAGAAAAGTGTTCGTTACATTCTGGGAAAGGTTTTCGTATATAACAATAATTGATATCTTGTGAAGTTGCCCGCATAGATTCGTTTTTGTTGCTCATTAGGATTGTAGATTTTCAAAGACGCCGATTAATAATTATGAAGATTTTTGTTGAATATTATCTAAATCTGGTTTTGAAGTTGGTTCCCTTTTTAACAAAAAAAAAACATTCATAGTTAGAAAACAAGACGATTTTGTTTTACCCTTCATAGTAGGTACAGGCGTAATAATTATTATGTTGTGTGTTTGCGATAGCAGATAAAGAATAATCAAAGATGATTTTTGCTGTCATTTATTGAAGTTTCCTCGATTTCTCCAAGATTCCGTCATGACCGAGTAACCATAATGGGACCATCTGCTAAGATACCCTTCAAACAAAAGTAGAATTACTCAAATCGCTCCAGGCGTCATTGAGAAATAAAGGCATAAAAAAGCATAGAAAAAGTTCCGCCGAATTGTGAATCTCCTACTTTTTTGAAGTCGGTAAAAATATCTTCTTATCAGTGTTATAAACAAATCACTCATTATTTCTCGTAAACCTACTAGTATTACAAATTAATACGAAATATGTCTGTAGGTATATTCAGTTTTTACATCAAAACGGCTGAACACATGTTGATGAATTTTGTTACAGAGATAGATAGAACTTTAGAGACGGTTATAGGCAACACATAAAGGTGGTTGGAGTAGGCAAAGCCGCGGGAAAAAGCTAAATACATCAATCAATCTATTGATTTATACTAAAAGTAACTCCAGATTTGAACAAAATAAAAACCGTCATTTCTCTGGTTGGTTACGGTTTAGATTTTTTTTATTATTTTTTACGAACTTCCTAGGTTGCGGTCTACTAATGACCAAAATTTCATAACTGGCGAAAGAAAAAAAAAAATGATGCCAAAAAGTTGCAAACCCCTTTGTATCCGCGTTGATATCTTTAAATCGGGATTTTTCGAGCATAAATAAAGATTTCGTTTCACTGTCTTCATCTTCTGTCGAAAGATTAGGTTTTACACAAAAACTATAATTTTTCTCATATGAAATCAGCCTGAAACGATAATTTTATATGAATAAATACTGGTATTTATAATGTTATCATCGTTATGGCAATAATATTTTTTTCAAAGTAATCTGTTATTGTCATTTTCACCTTTGTATGTTTGTTCCCTTGTAGCGAAGCACCACGAACTCGCAATATATTTTTTAATTAAACGATAGTTAAAACATCGTACTTTTCCATCTTTTATTTGATTTTAAAAAACTTAACTTATTTATTCTTTAAAATAGTAAACACGTATGTCAAAATTGGCGGCATTGAAGTTTTCGTTGACGAAATTAAGTGCTGGTGGCGCCATCTGAGCCGAGCTTTGCGTGAAACCTCCCATTGTTTTTCCATAAAATTTAAAAAAAAGTATCAGCCGCGAAAAGTTTGTGATCACTAGATCACAAACTTTTTTGATGTGTGTAGATTTGACCGAGTTTTGAAATTATCACATGATTGATTACGTTTTAAGGTAAGCGTCCACAGGTCGGCATCGTACGTATCGGACGCATCGCATCAAACGGATTTCTGTATCGGCAGCGATCGGATTGCCGACGCGAGTATCAGCAATCGGATTGCCGATGCCACCTTCATCATATCCACTGATCGGCATTCCGTATGACGTCATCGGTACGCATCGCATGTAGTCATTGCCGATGAGCCGTCCGTACGATGCGGATCAGTGGACGCAGTTGTATGAGTTTTAATACAAGGCAAACTAAAATCCGTTACGTACGATACGTCCGATACGTGCGATGCGGACCTGTGGACGCTTACCATTAAATAACGAAATGTTGTCAAAGCTTATCGGAAGTATTACTCATTTTATCTGCAGTGTTGATGAGCCGGAATGTCCGTAATATCGAATGGTTTTAAGTACTAATTGAATGATAAGATCTGTTAAACATTTCCTAGTGTAAGAACAACGTTCAGCTTATCATAGATAGTAAACATGAAGCTATAAATAATATCTCATAAGCCTGATCGCTAAGTCGTTGACTAAAATTGACTTCTGAGTCAGGCGCTTTTGAATGAGAAAATTAGCAATAAAATTTAAATGTATCCTTGAGATAAGGATTTCGGATTTGTCGAATTCATTCATCATGGGTATACAATTACAGCCTAATAAATGGTTTACCGAAGTTGCTTAACGTTAAAGCTTTTTTTGTGGAATGAAAAAATCGATTGCGAGCGAGCAGTAGTACTATTCTTTAACGTTCACTCGATTTCGAATCTGAAATACTCAACGAGACACCGTTCGAATTTCGGAACGTAGTATTTAGAAGACAATTAATCTGCGAGGACTTTAAAACAAATGAGTTCGTTCCAGATTCGATAATGAGTGTATGTTATAGAATACAGAATCGCAGCCCTGCATGTGAGCATGGCTGCGATAGCTCGGTTGGTAAGAGTGTCTAGTATACAGGTCACAGGTCCAAATTCTGCTCGCAATCGTATTTTTCTTTCCGAATAAAAAGTTTTATAATTCGCGACTCAGGCGTTGCTACGTATAAAATATTAAAAAAAAACTTACTGTCGTGAAGGTCAGATAAGTAAGACGGGAAGATGACTTCAAACTTATTTATAAAAAAAAACATAGATAATCCCGCATTGGCAGAATTTTGTACGAATAACAATTACGAACATTTTGGCAACAGAGATAAACAAACACGGTTTTTCAATACTAAGATTTCTGTTTACAAAACGATGCTATCATCAACTAAATATTCGTCTCTGACATCTGAAACAGATATGAATGAGATATAATCTATTTTCAGCTCAAACCTTCCATCATTTCGGTGAGTAAGGGAAAGGGCATTTATTTTAATCCTAGGTGTGTTGGCCGTATTCCAGTATTACAGAGTTGAATGATTGAAGTGAAATATATCACTACTAGTTTTTGCCCGAGGCTTCACACATCAAATTGCACGATCACGAATTTTTGAACTCAGAACATGAGTCGTGGCGCGGACTATAATTAAGAATTTGACAATCTTTCAACTCTGATTGTACATGTGGCGCCATCTATTATCATATAAACAACAGTACCTACTTTTATTCGGGATTTAAGGTACCTTATATCCGCCTCTTTACACCTGATAACGTATTTGCAAAACAGAATGATAGATTCCAGTAGTTTAGGCGTAAAAAGATATAAAAAAAACTTACTATAATCTGATTTATAATATTTGTTTGGAAGGTCATATACAGTGGTCGTGGCTTTGGAATGTAGGTAGGTAGCTCAAACTCTTTGCAACATAAATTACAAACACAAATTATCGGGCACATGCTAAGGACATGCGGGTAAACTAGCAAGTGCAGATTATAAGAAGTAGCGTTTGTAAAAAATAAAAACCGGGAAAATGAGAGTCGGACTAGCTCACAAAGTTTTCCGTACCATTACATGAAAAACGCCAAAAAATCGTGTCTGGCCCCGA
Organism: Agrotis clavis; assembly: GCA_954870645.1. Lineage (NCBI taxonomy): Eukaryota > Metazoa > Arthropoda > Insecta > Lepidoptera > Noctuidae > Agrotis > Agrotis clavis. The sequence goes on from OX940920.1 coordinate 16,849,584, forward strand.
AGCCTCGTTCAATATTCATTTTATTGTTTTTTTTAGGTGATGTTATAGCGGCAACAGAAAAAATAAGTCCTTTTTAAAAAAAAATTCAAACCGACGAAACATCGAACTGAAAAGCAAAAAATAAATTTTGAGGCGGCGCCAAACAAACAAACATATAAATTAACTATTTGAAGAGCAGAATAGCTCGTTGTATAGCTTGTCGTGGTTGAATAGCTCGTCGTAGCTATTCGTTGATTGTTTCTTTGGCGCCGCCTCAAAATTTATTTTTTGCTTTTCAGTTCGATGTTTCGTCGGTTTGAATTTTTTTTTAAAAAGGACTTATTTTTTACTTTTGAGTTTCCTATCTCGTGTCAATTTCTGTAACTAAAAACTCTCAACGACTGTCATACCCCAGCTACGTCTAAAGTTCTCATCATTATGAGTGAAATGAGCCCAAATACGTATAATTGCTGTTAACTGTTAAGGATCTCTTGCTACTGCCCTCTGTCACCATCCTCAGACCCTCGATGACAATTATACCCCAGCTAGGTATAAAGTTTTCATGAAGACTAGTGAAATGAGCCCAAACACGATAAAGGTGCTGTTAACTGTTGAGGACCTCTTGCCCCTGCTATCCGTCACCATCCTCAGACCCTCGATGGCAATGATACCTCAGCTAGGTCTAAAGTTCTCATCAAGCTGAGTGAAATGAGCCCAAACACGATATAGCTGTTGTTAACTGTTAAGGAACTCTTGGGACTGACTTCACAAAATAACAGGGATCTGGAGTTGATCTGATGATGGTGACGCCATCATGTTATGTTCTCCACATCTCTGCTATATAATATTGTCCTCAGAACTACAATTGTTAACTTTATTTCAACAGAATCGGTTCATAATTGAAAATTCTGTAGGAAGATTGACAATTAATTCCTTTTTTTCTGCCCTTAGAGGCCGATTTTAGTTTTGAAATTTAAATGGGACCAACTTTGAGGTATACTCTTTCTAACAAAAAAAGAATTTTTGAAATCGGACCACGTTAGGAAAAGTTATGCGTGGTCATACATAAAAAAAAAAAAAAAAAATATACATGTCGAATTGAGAACCTCCTCCTTTTTTTTTCGTCGGTTAAAAAGATCTGTTATCAACTGTATAACTATCATGGCTTATGAGATACAGCCTGACAGACAGACAGCGGACTCTTTCGTATTAGGGTCCCGCTTTACCCTGTTGGTACACACGGCTACACATCAAGCGATGCAAAACTAGTATAAGCTGACCGTTCAATGTGCGGAAAGATCATAAAAAGTGAGCCCAAGACAAACTGGTTTTGTATAGCTTGATGTGTAGTCGTGTGTACCAAACCCCAAAAATGTACAAATGGACAATTTAAACCGTTCCACCTTTATTTCAGATAGTCCTAAACGTGGATGTAAACGACCATGCATCACGACAGATTCAAGTGGACCTTCCATCAGATTTCTCCTTCAGAAAGTCCGTAATAGTACAGGAGACGGAACAAGACAGTTTGTACTACGAACTGGTGTTAAAAGACTTCAATGTTTTGCACCAGGCTTATCTACTGTATGTTGAGCCTACTGCGTGTTGCAAAGCTGCTCAATATCATGCATCTGCGGAATTGCACGTACCTTGGGCGCCGAACCATGAGAACTATCACTATTTCACGTGAGTATTTAAGACGTACGACAATGACGACATGGTTAGCGCAGTGACTAAGCAATTGGACTGCAGCGCTGCGTGTCGCGGGTTCGATTCCCGCACGGAGATATTTGTATGATCTACAAGTTCGGGGTCTAGGCGTTTGTGTATGTGAGTTTATACGTTTGTAAAAGCATCCACGACACAAGAGAAGTTCTAATGTGGGGACGAGATAAAAAAAAAGAGCCATCGTTACATGGACATCCCTCCGGTACTAACAAGGCGTTTTTCCAATACTTTTATTGTGCGCAGTGCTAATGGAATAAGTGGAATTCCCTGCAGAAGTTTATGTTTCCTGATAGCTAAAACCTTGGGGTGTTTAAGACAAGAATTAATAGGTTACTTCTAGGCAAGCGTGCTTCACCGTGCGTCGACCACATCATCGCTTACCATGACGTGAAATATTGGTAAAACGCGATCCTACGGATAAATAATAAAAAATAAAATATGATTAGTATAAGTGCTGCACTGGACCAACATCACTCCAACTCTAATCGATTGACCATCGATTAGAGTTGGAGTGATGTTGGTCCAGTCTGCTTTTCGTCCAATCTTTCATTTAAATTCTTAGTTGTCCAATCTTTCTGCAAAATTAATGTGGCGCAGTCTGGGACAAGCCTATGTCCAGTAGTGATTAATTGATTGATTTAATCTTTCTTTGAAACTTTCCAAGGTGTAAATGGTCCGACTAAGAGCCTATGCACACCACGTTTTTTAAACGCGCCGGTGCAGCGCGTTTGACGCGCTAGAGACGCAATACGCACGCAAGTTAGACGCAGCCTAAAACAAACGACAACAAACTGCTCTGATGAAAACGCGCCGTCTTGACGCGCGTTTTGAAAACGTGGTGTGTATAGGCTCTAAGACTAACGGTACTGTACATCATACTACATAACATCATGCTCAAAAAGTATTGCAGGAAAATGTATATTTTTGTTCTTCAACTATTGTTAAATGCCATATTTCAGGCATATAAAGCAGACCCCAATGAAAATGAGGTTGTATAGAAGTAACCCTAATGCCACTGAAGGTCTTGATGTTACGGAGCATGTGAAAGTTACTATATTGTTGGACCCGCAGTGTACATTCACCATCAGGTAAGATTGGACAGTTTCTGTATTAAAGAAGGTTTGTCAGGTTGTCAAATCTAAGGCGTTGCGCAAATGTATACACTTTGTTGCCGATACGGCACATTATCACAGAGAACTGTAGTTCATGAGTATGTGCTAAGTGGAGTGGAATGGAATGGATTGGTCTCGGACTTACGAATTACCGTGACTCGGAACGTAAAGGGCTATTGAAGAATACCGTGGATTTTAGTCAGTACCTACAAGTCTGACAGTCCCTCCCGCTTTGCCCTAGGGGGAGACCTCATTTGATGATTTTACCACGATAAAAAAAAGGGAGTGGATAATTTCATACTGATTCTTTAGAAATCAAAAATCATTGGTAGCTTGTTGTATCTGACACAAGACACAAAATTGTCTAACTTTTGCGCCATGCCTCAATGTCTCAAGTTGCCACAAGTTTCTCAATTCAGAAACTTAACGAAAAAGAGAAATGAAAATCAAATATTTTGCTTAAAGTCTTAACCACTAAAACACATTTCAGCATAGCACCATCGTGGTATTTGCGTCTGGCTCAGATTGCTCGCAACTACAGCCCGATCATAGTGCCTTATTCCGCAGCTATTATACTGCTAGCTGCAAGAAGCAATATACTGCACATGAAAGATCACGGCTCTTGTGTGTCGCTACACTTTGCCTTCATGAGCGAAGGAGTCAAGCCATATTACGCACTCGTATTTGCAAGACTCGGTGCTACGGTGTTACTGTAAGTAAACCTGTTTTTAAGTTACAAATCTAGCCCCCTTTTTCTGCTTAAACTTGTGCCTTTTGAAATGGGAGACCTACGAATAGCATAATTAATCTACTCATTGATATTGTTTAGGTCAAAAGTCGAAATCAAAACATTTTTTCTTGGTAGTCAAGTTTTTTTTTTGCTATTAAACCGCCCGGTTGATCACCCCGTGTCATCTATCTTTATATAGAGGGTGTTGAAAATTTTGTTGTTTCCTAGCCCGCCGTTATCCAATGATCAATTTCGTTTCGGGAATCAAGATTTTGTCAAGCTATGAAGCTCTTGGCTCACGCTTTGGTACTTTTCTGGTGGTTGCTACTATTGATTCTGGCTTTCAGTCAAGAATTGTCTTGGAACTTGGAATCAAAGATTAACCGACAACACAATTATCTCTTCTTGTTGTAATAATTAAACATTTTCTTCACAGTTCAATTCCAGTACTATCGTTCATATTCGAGAATGCCAGCTGGCAGAACCAAGAGTTGCGGTACTTTGTGAAATCTTTGCTGGTGGTGCCCACGTATATGACGGCGCTAGGTCTCATGAATATCATGGCTGCAGTCGTGTTGGTGGTCATGGTGTTTTCCTCGCAGATTGCGCATAGGTTACTATTTAGGTATGTATTTTCTTTTTGTTTGTTTTTAGATTACAAAAAAGTTAAAACTATTTTAGCAGAATTTTTAATACTTATGAAGTTAAGTCTGTGATTGCCATAATTTGACGTAGTGTTAACCCATACTTCCCCAGTGATTGGTCCCTTTCATATTATTATAGAAAAAGTGGCCTTTTGGTTACAGACGCCAGCATATCAACCTCCCTCAATATGTCAGATTTTACCAATCTAACATGAACCTCCAAGAGGAGGTTGCTATAATGACAAACATGAAAATATTAATTTGACCGATTGGTGTAGGACTGTCGGTAAATATGCTGGAGTCTGTACAAAATATTGCCGACGATCTCTCACACCCACCATTGGTGAATGTTATGGTTTGTCGAGCTACGTGAACTAATTGGACGAGGTGGAACATGCGTTTTTACTTCATTGTATTTCAATTTTTCCCACGTTTTTATAAACTCACTTTTCTTGTTTGTTTATTTGTTTGTTTGTCGTTCCGGTTGGACTTTTGTAACTCAATTTTGAGGCACTTCCCGATAAGCTAGAAGGCTGAAATTTTGCACACGCTCTGAATTCTGATGACAATACATGACTAGCTAACAAACGTCATAACAAATCCAATATGGCGGCCTCCCCAAGATAAATAGTCACGTGACTTAAATCCAGTATGGCGGACGTCCAAGATGGCAGACTGGCTGTTTGAAATCCACCCCCATGATATGGGTATCATGAAGAAGTCATGAGACTTAAATCCAATATGGCGGACGTCCAAGATGGCGGACAGGCTTCGAGGCACTTCCCGATAAGCTAGCAGGCTGAAATTTTCAGGGTAGCTTCAAACCCGATGAACAAATATAAAAATAATAAAATAATTAATAGATTTTAAAAAATAAACGTGGGGGCGTATCTTTGCAAGTTACACCCACGATCTATACACTTCATGTAAATATATCCCATAAATAATCCCTTAAATAATATACGCCCCCACGTTTTGAGTGGCCCCTCTCTCAACCCCGTAGGGTTATTTTCTTATTTTTAGTATATTCAAAATCGTGGGTTTTTAGATTTTTTAAAATCTATTAATTTTACTTCATTTGATTTTAATTTTACTTCATTAAATTTCAATTTAATTTTAATGTAATTTCATTTGATTTCAATTGCAATTTAATCTCAATTTAATTTAAAGTTAAGTTCAATTTAATTTTGATCAAATTTTTTTTTATTTTTTTTAATATCTTCAATAATAAAATAAGTTTGGCTGTTTGACAAGACTGTTTAGGGTTTATTCTTTCCTACATTTTATGTTTTTGCTGTGCCGGGTCCATGAGGATCTATTATTTTTAGCTAACCACCTAAGAACACATTGTGAAATTCAAATATTGAATTTGAATACGTAAAGATACTGGCTACACATACACACACTACACAATTGACGACAAACAACATAACATAGACGTTTGTCGTTGGTTCCTCATTCCTTATCGCTGGTTATTGTTTTGTGCGACAGAGATAACGCTCTACGAAGCCTTTTTCCGAAAGTCGAATTGCAAATCCTTTAGGGTTGATTTCATCTGGTTGGCTGGCTTCTGCCCCGTCAACGGGCTAGACGGGAATTGTATTATCGAGCCGGATAGGACATCGGGGTGGATGCGACCAAGTTAATCTAGTGCCAGCCACCCCGTTACATGCCATTACCGATACTAAAGTCCGGTCAGAAAAAAGGAGGAATTTCGTACCCACTAATATAAATGAGTCTCGCTTGCACAGATGCAATGGCCGCCATCTGTGCAAGCGACACTAATTATATTTACACGGGAGTGGCAGAGACAGGTAATAATAGGTCAATGTACGAAATTCCTCCTGCTTTCTGACAAAACTTTAGTCTATGATACAATGGGGAAGGCAATTCAAAGCTAATTGTAGATGGCGCCACCATAGCTTAGTCCTAATCCGACCAATGACGTAGTACTATTTTGAAGTACCTTTATGATTTGAACTGATTTGAGCCAATGACGATGCTTGGAACAAGCTATACTAACGCCATTAGTTCTCCAGTTGCCATCCCCATTGTTCTCCATCTAGCCTTGACGGGGCTGAGACAGCAGGCCTTATAAAACCAACCCCATCTTAAGACAAACTGTGCAATATAATTGTTCATCAAAATGTTTGTATCTTCAGGATAATGTGGCGTGGTGGAAGTGGTCTCGCGGAGAAGGTTGCGTCAGGCCTGCAAAAGGTGCCCATGGTAGTGAGTGCGGGGCTGCTGTGTGCCGCGCCACTGGCGTGCGGAGCTGCCTCGCTGCTCGTTGGTGCTGCCTTCTATGCGTTTATGGTAAGCTTATTTTACAAACCTTAGGGACTTTAACCATGACACGACGCGATTGAAATTCAACCGATTCCAACTACAAGTGAAAATCAACCTTACCACTACGACATATGGCATAAAACATGTTGTTATCTACGAGTAAATGAAAAACAAAACACGATCGCCGCGACGACGTCAAGTCGATCGAATTGCATCATTAATTCTTATTAGCGTCGCGTCGCGCCATGGGCAAAGTCCCTTAGATGTAATGCTATGGGTTAACAAACAAACTAACTAAAAATAAATGCTTAGTAGCAGGAATACTATGGTCCTCACTGGGGTAAACTAATAACCAATACTATGGTCACACAACCATAGAAGTTCAAACGCCTGCTGGGGTCGTGGGTCAGTCTATACAGGTAACCGTGACCCTAGAACGTAAAGGGCTATTGAAGGAACACCGTAGATTATACTCAGAAGGAGTGCGACAGTCCCCTCCGCTCCACAAAGGACGGGAGGAATAAATTGATGACTTTATTTAAAAGAAAAAAGAATACGTATGGGCGTATTACTTACCGTTTATCAGTTCTTAAGGCCATCCATTGTCTACGGTCTATTGTGTCCTATATTCTTCTTGTAATACCTGTCATGTATATGCTTATATAAGAAATAGCTATCTTTCTTGTTAAAAAATGTCGGCCATTTATGATTCATATGAGGAAAGGTGATTATTTTTTACTAACATAATTATGATTCATAGAGATAAGTAGCAACTTAAGCTATTTATGTTTTGGGCTGAATCAGCTATCCTACATTCATATAATATTTTGACTATGTAAACTCACTAAAAGTTAAATATCTACTTTTCTCAGCTCTCCAAAATGTATGAAGAATACCTCGAAGATTACGTATACAAACTAATGGCGAAAGTAGGTTCAAAAATATGCCTGATGGTTAAGAAAAAGCAAAAGAATACAAACAATGAGACAGAAAAAAGCCTGGTACCAACAGAATCCACCAGTCAAAATGGCAAGAAAACTCAGGATAAAGGAACTAATGTGAGAGCAGAGAAGGCTTGCCAAGTTGAACAGGAGAAAGAGGTTAACCATTCGAAGGTTGATGAAGATCTCAGCAATTTGAACTTCCACATGATGATGTTTTCCATGTGGTTGACTGTCACTCTAGTCAATGTACCCGCGTTGTTGACGTGGGCTAGGAATTTTTCGTAAGTTGTATTTTTTTTTTTACTTGTTTATCATCCAGTCATCATCATCATCAGCCTATAATGGGCCCACAGCTAAGACACAGGCCTCCTGTCGTACGAGGCATTGGGCCGTAATCCACAACGCGGGTCCAGTCAGGGTTGTTAGATGTTACATGTCTTCGAATTTTTGGTCTAAGACATGGGGTTTTCTCACGATGTTTTCCTTCACCGTTTTGAAAATATGAAGATTAAATAAATGACGCAAAGTAATGCGCTTGGCTGGGTTTGAAACCGCAACCTACAACGCGTAAGTCGTGGCCAATACTGGGCCACCAATGCTCTCGAAAGCAAACAGTAGCGCATATCTACGGCACTATATTAGTTCTATCTGAAAGATCTAATATATTGCTGTATCGTTATTTTGCTTTGTTGCTATCGTTATTTGGCTTTTACAGTTTTACGGAACTTTTATAAACGAGCGAGCCCGTAGACGCAACTGTGTAACATCTGACATTGGTATGTACAGGCGCACGCACCAAGGTGATCCTTGGTGCGTGCGCTCCTTGACGTGTGACGCTCTGTGACGCTACTTGCATAAACCAATCTTGTTCCACTTCTGTTACATTCAACAAAATCAGCCCCACAGAAGCGATAAAAAAGATGCTACACAACAAAATACCGGGTTAAGAGGATCGTCTACCGAGCGCTCGTTCGTACTAAAAGAGAAAACATTTTCCTACCCCTAGATGTTAACCTATCTCAATGATTTTTTAGAATGCTTCTGACACAATAAAAAACTAGGTTTATAGGTTTTCTTTTTTTCAAAAGTAACTCTTAGGCGCCTGTTAACTTTCAAACTATTATAAATTTTGAAAAAAAGAAACCTATAAACCTAGTTTTTACTGTGTAGGAAGCATTCTAAAAAATCATTGAGATAGGATAACATTTAGGGGTAGGAAAACGTTTTCTCTTTTAGTATGGACGAGCGCTCGGTAGACGATCCTCTTAATTCGCGATTACTTTGCTTTCTTCTATAATATTTAAGTTTCAAAGTTAGCTATTTTAAATTACTCCAATCTCTATGATTTCAGGTATAGTATAGTATTAAAACCTGATACATCGTATCACACGGGATTAATGATGTCAGCTTGTTCGACCTGTGTGTGGCAGATGAATGGGCCTAGGAAAAACTTGTGAGTATTACTAATATATTGCGAGAGTTTTTAATATAATAATAATAATAATAAACGTTTATTTCGGAAACTTGCTCCATAGTTTGTTAGTGATACAACTTACGTAACTATGTTAGTACTTACTACTTATTAAAATCAAACTAAACTAAATCTTACAATCATTTAATTCATATATCTTCCTGCAGCACCAGACCCGCAGCAATGCATACGGGTCCAATACTCCAGGAAAACGCCTTCCACCCTATCCCCAATCACCTTCAGGATGCCATTGGCACTCCCACGAATCCTGTGTAACAATGATGCCGTTCTTTTCCTCATGATTGCTGAAAAACTATCGATAGTAAATTCAGCAAACATGGCTGACGCACTACAGAATCGTGGCAGCCCCAACAGCACCCGGAAGGCGTTGTTGTACTGGACACGTAGAGCGTTGTAGGCCCTCTGCGTATGCTTGACCCACAGGCTGCATGTGTAAAATGACTGACAATAAGCCTTGAAAAGGGTGATCTTGACCGGTTTCGTACATCTTGCAAACCTACGGGCCAACATATTGCATCGGACCGACAACGCTCTCCGTTCCCTTTCTATGTCCTGGTCATCACTAAGAACCTCGTCTAGTATGTGTCCAAGGTATCTAAAATGAGTCACTCTGTTAAGAGCAACACCATATAGGTACACCGGCGGCACTGCCCTGTGACCCTTTGCAGCAACCCCAAACACCATGAACACACTCTTCTTCACGTTGTACAGGAGGCCGTGATTCAAGGCGTATCTCTCACAAACCTCAAGCAATCGTCTGAGTGCCTCAATCGAGGGACTCAGCAGCACCATATCGTCCGCGTAAGATATGCTATTTATAATTTTACCATCTACCGAACATCCGACTCCTGTGCTGCTGAGTTCCTCGATCAACTGATCGACATACAAGCTGAACAGCGCTGGGGAGGTCAGACCACCCTGCCTTACACCACATTCCAGACCATACGTCTCCGACAAAGCACCCGACCATCTGACCTGGTTAATCTGGTGACTGTACCAATACCTGAGAAGCTCAACTATCTCCTCAGGTTGTTTCCGGTCACGCAACTTATTCCATAGGACGTTATAATTAACCAGGTCAAATGCCTTTGAAAGGTCTAAAAATACAGCATATACAGGTGTCTTCCTGCTGGTGTAGTAACTGACCGTGTGCTTGAGCGCCAAAATAGCTGTTTCTGTAGACAGCCCAGCTCTAAAACCGAACTGTGCGTCATGTAAATTGAGCTGTCCAGACATCCTACTCCCGAGCACACTGTCAAGCACCTTTGCAGTTATAGTAGCCAATGAGATTGGTCGATAGTTCTCCTTGTCTGAGACGTCGCCTGTCTTATTTTTCACTATAGGTACAACAATCGTCCTCATCAACTCAGCAGGCAAGTATGAGTGCCTAATACAAATGTTATACAACAAAGACAAGACCCTAGGAAGATGTTGAAAGTGTTCTATACTAAGGTTATCATGACCCGGAGACTTACCCCTGGTCATGTTTTTTATAGCCTTCCCTATCTCCTTTGACGAGATGTAATATGGACCAAATGCAAATGCTTAGAATAATAATATTCTCTAAAGACCTATAAAGTGGATCATTGAAAATATTGAAATATAAAGTTTCCGTGAGCTTTAGATGTCGCATTGGCAATAATAACAGTAGTATGCAGATCATTTAGGAAGGATAGTTTGCTGACGCCACATTGTGACGTCATTGACACCTTTTGAACGTTAATTATCATAATATGATAGTTTTTTTTCGTATTATGAAAAAACTCTAACAAAATAAGCTAGTTATAAAAAAATAAAATAAAAATAAAAAAATAAATTTGCACAAAGTATTTTATTGCTAAACGTTATTTTCAAGTGACAGTTGACAGATGAAGGTCATTGAGACCATCCTTTATTGAACTGCATAGTACATGAACTTTCGACGCGTTTAGTAGATGTTTAGGCTGATAGAATGTCCATTGTCTAAACTACTGGGTACAACTTATTTCATATTCATATTTCAGTAATAATTATATTTCTCCTTATTCACAGGAGACACTACGAATCCATAGCTGCTCTACTGTTCACAATGGCAGTATTCCTACTAGCTTTGGGCCCTCTATCATTAACCATCGTCAACTACGGCGTAACGTTCATGTTCGCCGCCATAACTCTGCAACAAGTATGTGACAAAGAAGAAGGAGGGAATACTACAAGTATAGAAGAAGACACTCACAAACCAGACGAAGACACCAAAAAAGAGAAAGAGAATGAAAAAAATCAGGAAGAAAAAACTGACGAACAGAGTGAAGGTTCTGAAATGGAAGACGCGGTTGAAGATTGTGATGTGTGTGCGGAGAGTAGAATATTAAATGTGATCAAAAGACTTAGGGACAAACTGTCTTTTTCAGAAAATTTGTAGTGCTGTATAGCTGAGCTCTATTGCATTTGCTATTCTTTTTATAAACACCAGTACTGTTTAGTATCCCTTCGTCCTAACCAAAGTGATCGATCGCGTCCGTTTCGGTCATGTGATTTTAAAACTTTAAGGTTCTCCCGGCACGACTATGCGTAAAACACGACGGTCTTATGCAGCCTACAGACTCACGGCGAGAAGTCTCCTCGAGACGTCAAATAAAGGAAAAGAAACGTAGAGAAACCTCTCACACTCACGTTTCTCGCCGTGAGTCTGTTTTGGGCTTTATGTTCGCGCGGTCATCGCTTGGGTTAGGTCGCGAGCTGGGCCATACTACTCCCGGTACATATTCACTGTCTCGTACATTTCCATTACTTGATAAAAATGTACAAGATTAAGTAGTAAATACCAAAATTCATCTCAGTCGAACTAGAAATCAGATCTGTTAGATATCAGAAATAATAGTGTTTTAATATTTTAGACCACAGAATACACGTATTAATAAATAAAATTTTTAATGTAGTATTGAATTGAAGAATATTTTTATATTATTTATTTATTTTAGTGAATGGCACGTCACAGTCTTTTAAATGTTTTAAATATTATTTATACGACTTAAGTATGATAAACAAACTAAATATTTTAGTTGATGTTGTGAAGAAGCTAATACCTACCTCACCGTTTTCCGTAAGATACAATGTACTATTTTGTATAATTATGTATTATGCATATGCATTTTAAGTCATATATTTATGAATATACACTTATCGGCTGTCGCACATCTTATGAACACCTTTAGGTATGTACTCGATGTTTTGTCTTATGCCACGTTTACATCCAAGGTATAGTCAGTCGCTGATTTTGAGCGGCTCTCTAATAATGAATAAATCGCTATAGTTTATTTTCAGTTCAGTGTAAACTTAGTTGAGTCGCTCACTATCTACAGCTATCAAATGTAGAAATTTATCTTCAATGAGTCATCAAGTACTGTTAAGAAATATTACTCAATTTCAGTGCTTGAGCGTTCTTTTGCACGTACCACAACAAAAAACCACATCGCTGCGACAAAATTCAGTCGAGATGTGGTTACGTTTGTCAGTAGTATCACTGCGGCTTTTTTGTAGTTGCGATGCGCTTGCTTGGAAGCAACGTCGTGCCTACGACGCGGCCGATCGTAAGTTCGGGGTGTCACTGATGGTTTCGTTGTGGTTGTGATGTGGTTGCGTCGATACAAGATCGTCGTCGGTGCGATGCGATTAGTATCACTCACGCGTTGAATAATGACGACAAAATGTGGTTCGTGTGAATTAAAGTATTTACATTTTCTATAAAAAAATATGCGCCCGCCCACTTGTTGTGGTACTGTGAATAGAGCGTTAGTAGATTTGGTTTTAGTTGACATGGCGATGGCGACAGCCATATTACGTTACTAACACAAAACTTCTTCCTATAATATTAAAACTTAATAAAAACATTTTATCTCTACTGCACTAGTCTGCACTATAGAAGCCCTAGTTTAGATTTAGACGCATAGTCACATTTTATTATTAATATACACTACCAAGCGAAATTATGGAATCACTTAGGTACTTGATGTTAATCCGGGATAGCTCCATAAATAAAATCGTGATTTAATTGAATTAATGAATTTGGTATCAATTTAAAGTTACCAGTTAGTTAAACCTTTAAAATTGTACCATTTTCATTATTCTTAACTAGTTAATAAGTACTCAAGATCGCGCGAATTCGGAGTAAGTGATTCCAAACTTTTGTTCGCGAGTGTATATTATTTTATACTTCCTATTATAAACGATGAGATTATTCTGTGTGAGTAAATGTTTTGTGTATAGCTATCAAATATAAGTTACAAATGGAGTAAGAATTTCTTAAAAATCTTAGTTATAATGCGAAGTTTAATAGGGATCAATTTCCCACCTTTCATCCTAGCTGCATAGAGCACATGCATATAAGTAATAGAGTTGTGAAAGGATTATGGGTACCCGGTCATACAGTTGTCACCAATTCTCAACAGTGATAATAGCTTTCTCATCCGAAAGCTTATGATATGCTCTCCGTTTCATTCTAAGGCGGCTAAGCTCGAATCAAGCGCAAAAATGGGGTTTTGGCGCATTTTGGGTTAAACGTTTGCACAATGTGTGTAATAAGTTACTCCAAACGAAAGTTTAAAGAGAATGAATTGTAGGGCAGGTCATATGCTTTTATAAGGCGTAGCTGTGTGACAGTAGGTTGGCGCAGTGACTGAGCGATTGGACTGCTATGCTGTGTGTCGCGGGTTCGCATTTCGTCTTGGTCACTATAAAAGAAAGTGAAGGGTTCAAGCTATTGTATGAAATGAGTCATCACTGTTGAGTGTGTTTTACTTTTGACCAAAAAGCCCATAGTCCTTTCAGATACATAATAAAGAAAATCCCAGTGAAGTTTCACCCATTATGGATCTATAAGTTATAAAATTGTACAAGGTAGAAGAAAAGGTTTTGTATGATAAACCATTTGTGTAATTATTACACTATATTTTTCGGAATCCCAGTGATGCGTGTTTGGTCACACGCATTTTTCTTGCCAGCAAGCAAAAAAATTGTGTGTACAAACGGCCTTAGCAATTTAGTGCTAAATAGATTGTAATTACTGATTGGCTCTCAACTATGTGCCTTACTTAAGGCTAGTAAAAACTAGTATTTATCATGCTTGTTTATGTTAAATGTAGACTAGCAATTATTTATAGATGATTAAACAAGGACACACCTATTTCGGCGAATAACTTTGAAACCTGACGCCTTAGGACATTATGTCCGCACCGCGATTCTATAAAAAAAATGGCGGGTGACAGATTGGGCCACCCTACATATTAAAATCCTACCCTACATATTTCAATTTTCGAATACTTAAATCTAAAACATAGATAACAATAGAATACATGTTTCATACCTTGATGAAAGGGAAGAGATGAATGTTTGAAACAGTCTCAATACATGTTCAAAACAAATAGACAAGTATTCAACAAGTTTTGTATCAAACAAGTACATTTACTCGTTTTTTAGTGAAAATAATGGGTTAGACTGGCTGTCACATCCAGCCAATCTAACCCAATTGGCTGTCAGATCTCAAACATGGTTTAGAAGTGCAAATTGTTTTCAGTTTCATTTGAGAAACAAGTCAGTGTGTGACAGTACTAAGTCTTCCATTCCATCTGTATGTTAACCAAGGATCTATTTCATATCTTGCTTACAGCTTCCATTAAGTCAAGTTACATCATAATTCAGGCACAAAACAGCAATAATTATTTTTATGAATATATTTTGTTAATAGGTTGTATGGCTAAATCTAGCAATAAAGTGATGGAGTGAGAATGCAATAATTAATATTTTGTCTAAGTTTTTGGCCCATGTTCTGAAAGATAGATTTGTAATTTTACTAAGAAATGCTAGTCTAAATCTTGATAGAATATTCCATGTTACAAGTCATGATTTTATAAATAGCAAACAAAAAAATATTTATTTACTATTTTTGATGTTGCATACAATAATCATACCTACTTTGTGTACAGATGCATCTGAAAGACGCTATGTTGAAATCCCTGAAAAAAATAGTATATGGTGCTATTTGCCACATCATCTATTTCTTAACCAGTTTTGTTATCATGTTAATGTTAAAAGTTTCTTTGTCTCTAATTATTGTCTACATTAAACTCTCACCACTGTACTACAAAAAGTTAAACATCTGTTGAACACTTGTCTAATGAAATGCCATTTTGCAGTCAACAGTTTTTTAGATAAGTATTTTTTGTAGCAAGATGGTCAAGGTTTATACAATTATAAATTTTATTAATTATTGTAAATTCTCAATTTGTTACTCAAACAATAAAATGTTAAATGACACCTTTCACATGGAAATATGTTTTTTTTTTTTAATCTGATACTTAATAAAACCAATATGAACCTTATAAACTATTTTATTTGAGAATAGTGAAATACACAACTGTTTGGAATATACTTCTGATCAAGGTGGTGGTTGAATTTGACAGGAAATACTTCATTTCTTCCCCTTCTTGCCTGCTGGCTTCTCTTCATTGTTTCTTGGGTTCTGCCAGTTTAGTGGGTTGCGGCGGTACATGGGCCATGGAGGAACGGTCAGGATCGCAGCTAGGATGAATCCGGCTCCCAAAATGTATACAGATTGTGAAAACTGTTGAACAATGTAGCCCCATACGAAACCGACTATACTGAATAGCGTAATAATAGCTCTGTACAATTTCTCAGCTTTCGCTTGCCCAACATAGTCAATGTGGGTGGGTATTGAAGTGAAGAAATCCATATTTTTTCGATATTTTTCTTAGAAATGGGTGAATTCCGATTTGTAAAATAACCACAACAAAATTATTACGTTTTGACAACGTCAAATGACACGTCATTCAATTATTTTTTTTGTAATGTTTCTGTCATGGCTTCAAGGCCTTTATAGCAACATACCATGATTTCGTTTCAGTTTATGAGCTGAACAAATAACGGGTTCGTATTCGTTATTTGTAACACAAATGTGTCGTTATGGGTCGATTACACCTAACGAGTACAGTGGTGAGTCAGTAAATAAGCTCTCGGCCGAGAGAGTAATATTAATAAGCGCTCGAACAATAAGCACTCGTTAAAGTGTTTATACCAACCGAGCACTCGGCCGAGGACACTGACTCGCCGCTGTACTCGTTAGGTGTAATCGACCCATTACAATTTGTTAAGCAATTTACAAATCTAGAACCACATATTTGGGGATGGGGATCTTTTAAATAAAAGGACAAGATTCATTTCAAGATAGTTCACCTACACTCAGAAAATCGGAGTCAGAGTATGAACACGCTGCAATCACAACAGTAAGATCTTTCTCAGGAGTCGCTAGAGATCACCGTCCTCACCTTCTTCCTTATACAGGTCTTCACCAGTCACACGCAGACTGACCGTCCGCCCACGAAGTCAGGCCTGTGTGGCTGGTCGTTGTCCTATCCATTTCCACCAGGCTCAAGTCAGGCCGCCCTGTTTCAATGGTGTGTTCCACAAACATTGTAGGACTGTAACCAAACTGACGGGTAGAACCCCATTAACAGCCCAAATTGCCTGCGGGATCAAGTCTTTTACGGAAAGAAAGATCCCATTCATACAAGCGCTTTTTTATGGGGCGTTAAAAAGCGCTGAGTTGAAACAAAAAGGTAAATTGAACTTAGAATCACCGCCCAGCAGGGCTATTCCGGCTATTGGCTAACTTGACAGTTGTCCACTGAACTTGTATGGCTTGATACCTGTTATGAGGCTAATTTGAGGAGTGGAGTGCCTCAAGAGTGTTAGAATAGTTGATTTTAGGGAACATTTACAGTAAATGCAAAAACCAATACGAAATTATTAACCTTTTGACAGCTATCTGATGAGATCATAAAGACACCGAGATACGCAATAGCCCCCCCGAACTTAAAATCAAATACAGTTCGAAAAAAAGCGCTGACGTGTGAACAGAAACATGGGAATGCTTAATTTGTTCTATTTCGGCGCTTTTTTAACACCAAGAAAAAAAGCGCAAGAGCGAATGGCCTCAAATGCACAGCAGCTTTAAAAAAAAACATGCTTTTTTTTGCCCTGCACAAGCGGGAAGATGCATTGGATAATTTTACTGTTCTAAAAAAATGACCCAAAAAAAACGACGTCATTATAATTATTAAAACAAAGGAACAAATTCGAACTCCTCATAGACACTTTGCAATGCACAATTTAAACAAAAAAAAAAAATATAATAAATGACTTAATTACCAGCCTAGAATCATTTCTACTATTTCAGTAGGAATTGAAAATGTTTTATTCAGTTGTTTTTTTTTCTGGTATAGAAAAAATGAAAACTGTTTTAAAGTTGCAAAGGAATAATTTTCAGTTGAATCAATTATTATTTCTTTGCACTAATCCTTTTGGATTAACCTAAAATTTACATAAGGTAAATAATATAATATCAGGCTGTTTATAAATATTTTAGTGCACTTATTTATCGATTTACATGTAAACGCGTATTGTTTCAAGTCTAGAACAATATTTTTTCTGAGGGTATGCTGTTTCTCTTGATTTTTTCAGCGAAACATTTCGACTCATAAAATTAAAAAGGTAGGTAATCGTAATATGTATAGCAATACCACCTACCACCAGTGTTGCCGTTTTAGCCACTTTGTGGCTAGATCTAGCGGATTTTCAACGGTTCTAGCCAAACAGAAAACCATTTTAGCCACCAAAATAAATCTAGCCACTTTTGGCTGATTTTTCGATTGTTAAACTTTTACTAAATTACTATTAGAAGTCTACCGATTAATTAAACCAAACTACAAAAAAACAATTAAAAATATTAAAAAAAAGCTTGCCACAATATGTTTTGCCTGCTGAAGTTTTAAACAAAGTCACAAAAACGGTCAAATCGGTCAAACAAATTGAAATACCACCCACATCATCACCCATTGACGAAGAGATTAATGAATCTCCAGATGTCACTGTAGACTTAGGAATTGATTTTTAATTTTAAACCAAATAATTGAGAATATTTTTCACTAGCTGAACGTTTATTAACTTTTAATAATGTTTAAAACTACAGCTTGGCCAGAACGGATTGAAACGGAACTAAAATTTTTATTTCTGACAGCGTTTTAAAATCTTTGATATTTGATGTAAACAAAGACCACAGGTTTGTTAGATTTCTTATTGCGCCATAAAACTAACGTAATAAGTGAAAAAAAATAAAATAAAATCATTCAAAGTGCTGGTAGCGCGAAGACAGTGGCGACTTCCGGTTTTCTACATTTTTATGTCAAGCTGTAAGTAGTATTAAAATTGTTTTATTTAACCCATTTATCACCGTGCCGAAATTGTAATACTTATCAATAGTAATTGGATGGATACTTAACAGTACCTGGCCAAAAGCACTTTAGCCACTTCTAGCCGAATTTTGAAAGAGATTTTTTTGCAAAACTGGCTACTTTTTACTTACATGTAGCCACAAACTACATTGTTCTAACGGCAACACTGCCTACCACTTTACCGTCAGTCGATTGTCAACATTCAGTACGATCAGACTCATTAGGTTATTTTTTAGTTAACAACAAAGATAATTAGTTTTATTTTCAAAAAGTACAACAAACAAAATTAAGAAACAAAATGACTACTTTCAAGCAAGTTCCTCTCACATGCGGTGGCCATACTAGACCAGTCGTGCATTTGGATTTTAGTGACGTTACAAAAGATGGGTTTTATTTAATTTCGGCCTGCAAAGGTGAGTTTTGACGACTAATTTGTAATCAGTGTGCCCTATCGCCTTGGCCTATATTTGGGCAGAAGTCTTGCAAGTGTGTTAGTGCGTGTGAGTAGTGCTTTCGCGTGACAGATGTTGGTGACGAGATGTGTTCGAAAGGCCTTCACTTTTCTTGTTTGTGTGGAGTTGTCCGCTCGGCCGGCGTGCATTCTATGCATGTTGTGACCTTCTCTTTCCGGACATGCAGGAAGTACCTTGAGTATCCGCTCGTGTGTTTCCTCGGCTGCTCGCCTTGAGGCTCGCGCTCGTGCTTTTTATTCACGTACCGGCAGCATGACATACAAGTTCCACGCCTTTGTGTGCTCATGAATTGTTGCAGGCAGTAAATTTTGTTCCTATAATGAATGTTGACATTTCACCCATTGTGGGTCACCTTGTACTTACCCAAGGTTTGTCAGAGTACTTGACATTAATGTTTACTTTATGGAAGGGCTTGAAAACATGTCACTTAGCTACTTTCAATATGTGGCTGCATAAGGAAAATAGTCAATAACACTTAATGTGATTTAATTGTACCTTCCTGTCATTGTTCTTTTATTGTGTACACAATCTATGATTAGTGTATCTGTTATACTTCTAATCTAGCATTTGAGTTTACATAGTAAGAATCTAATAGGAGTTGTTTTATTATTTTCCATGACAGTGGTCATAGTATAAGAACAGCTGTAACTGATGAATCTTTTGTTCATTTACAACACCAACATAGTATTCTATGTAATCCTTTCTGCTACATAATTATCATGTATTTAACTAGTGTGGACAGCCAACACAATGGTTTGCACAAGATGTGTTTATAAAATGAAAGCCTTGTTTTACTCAATGAGGAAAATTGAAAGATGTTATCATTTGCATACAATGTTAGAGCAACACTCATTCAACATTTCCTAAAATGTACTTGAATGAAAACAAATGAATGAAATAATGATAATTAAAATCTTGTCTTTATTATTTTGTTTTAATTAAATTTATGTGGTTGTTTGGATTTTTCATTCAGTTACTTTAATTTTAAGCTTAAAGCCAAAATTTAATTTTAAAGTTTTCTTTTCCATAACATTTTATTCAACATGATTTTATAAATCCTGAATCCTCAGCAGATTGTTGAAATACCATTATGAAAAATATGAAATGATTTCATTTCATGACTAAGCAAAATTCAGCAAAAATGAATTTGTGTACAAAGCTTTCATAGCAACACATTGTAATAATAATGAATTCCTTTTAAGATGGCAAGCCCATGCTACGACAAGGTGAAACAGGTGATTGGATTGGCACATTTGAAGGTCACAAAGGTGCAGTGTGGGGGGTAGCTTTGACACAAAATGCTAATCTCGCAGCAAGTGGAGCTGCTGATTTTTCAGGTACTTTTTTTGTGGAATCTAAGGTCCTGGCAGATGCTTTATAGTATATATCATTTTTATACAAGGAGTAGTTTTTTTTTCAGGTACCATAAATTGTAGCATTTCCAAGTAGAATTTAATCTTAATTAAATTAGGTGATTCATATTTCTTGTTTCAAAAAACTGTTCATAATTATGAAAGAAAGAAAATGTTTGTAAAAGATGTGCAATTGACATTCTGTAATATTTCTTCTTGTTTGACTTAGCATAGAGTTAAGATGCAAAAAAGTTGGAATAATTATAATCCTTTATTCACTTCATCAGTTTAGCAATAATTATAACAAGTTGATTGTTCTGATCACAAGCTATTTACACATTATCTAGTTTTTTTTTTGTTAACAATTGAGTATTGTGTGCCCAGTTATATAGTTACCCTGAAAATAAACATAACAATCAAAAGCTTTGTCATAACATTACAGCTCTCACAATGCTAGTATGGTATTGGTATTTTGTGTGCTATTCCAAGTATTTAATCTGGAACATGTATGTGGGAGTCATTATTATAAATAAAGAAACTTATGATTCACCATTTCATTAATGCGCAAAAACCAAAAATAAAACCCCAAATTTTAGATTCACTACCTATTATTTCTATAATAATAATTCTAGCCCATTGCTTGTTCTACTGTAAGGCAAATGCGCAATGAACATTAGGCTTGGTTAAGGCAGGTTGGCATTTCAGACTTTACGAGTATTAATCTTATGTGAGGTTTTCTCTGTCTCTCTCTAATGTTTTCCTTCATCAGTGTCTGTGATTTGCAAGATAAATTACGCGTGTAAATGAATAATTATTAATTTCTTTATATGTTTTATATTTTTGTAACAATATTACAAATAATGTTACAGCAAAAATATGGGACGCTCGATATGGTGAAGTGGTGCACACATTTGACCACGAACACATAGTGAAAAGCGTAAACTTCAATGCTGACGACACTCAGCTCCTCACTGCAAGCAACGAGAAACTTATAAGAGTATTTGACCTCAACAAACCTGAAGCGGGAGGTTAGTTTCATATACTTTTATGTCTGATAAGGAAGGGACGGTAATTACTTCCTGTGGTGGATTGTAATCAATAATGTCAATGCATGTTGACCTATTGATCGAAAATAATGTTCTTTGTTGGCAAGATATTTTAATTTTTATGGCAAATGTTCTTCTTAACACTATTTTATTAACAATTTAAAAAAACAAATGTATCATTATCATTGTTGTATAAACAGAATCTAACAGAATAATTGTTGTAACATTAATGCATGGCTAAAGAGCCATGCATTTTATAAAAGTATAAAATGCGAAAATAACTAATATTACATGTTGATGTGGCTGTTATTGACCATTACCAGGATTAGGACATAGGAATTAGGATACTCATATTTTAAACCCGATAGTGCTTCCCAGAAGTTGGTTGCCGCTTTCCACGGGTAAAGTCGCGTGCAATAGCAAGTAAAAACATCAATAATTGCGTATCACAGAATTAAATGTCGTCATAGAGACATAAACATGTACGACACTCATAAACAATAGTTGAGGAAGCATTAATTAGCATACTAGATAACTGTTATCTCAAATAATCAGCATAATTTATGTAATTAATTGAGAAGAACCAAATATTTACACTTAATAAAAAGGTTCAACCTTTTGAATAATTTATATTTGTTTTTAATAATATATCTTTGTCCATTATATCCCTTTAATAAAATACGATTCATATTATCGTTATTATTTTTATGATGCATGTTTTAAAATTTTTATTTAATATAATTTTTTTTTTGTCGCTTAATGAGACATAAGGGCTGGCATTGGCAGGTCATGGCTGTCTTAGAACAGCCATGACCAGCGTGTCGCGGGTTCGAACCCCAGGCGCAACAAATATTTGTGTAAAATCTGCAAGTAGTTTATCCAGGTCTGGGTGTTTGTGTATGTGAGTTTCTATGTTTGTAGACGCTCTCAGAATACAGGAGAAATTCTTAGGCGCGGGCCACATAGAAAAGACGTGATTCGCAGACGGGGCGGAGACATATGTCTCTTCGGCGTCTCTTTCATACAAAATGTATAGAAGCGTCGCGACGTAAAACACACAGCAGAGACGGGTCGCGCGTGGGCGCGACTCTCATACATTTTCGCACGTCCGCGAGGCGTCCTCGTCTTACGTCTTTTCTATGTGGCTCGCGCCATAGAGTGGGATAAGGTTTTTTTTTTTAATGGTAATTATAAATGGTAAGATAGCAGTCCAATCTTCAAATTCTGTCAGCGACAATAATAATTTGCTAAAGTCAAAGTCGTATAAATACGAAACATTTTGACACCACTTCTATAGGCCTTTAGCTCTTAACCAATAACGATTTCATAGCTTACTCAACATAACCAATAGATTGATTACCTATGCAATTAAAATCTCACACAATGTTATAATTACTTTCAGCTCTGGAGAAAATAAGCGCGCATACAAGTAGCATCAGACATGCAGTCTTCCTTCATAACTCACGCATAGTCAGCGTGAGCGATGACCTGACGATGAGAGTCTGGGATCGTACTAGTGGACAGGTAATTCATTTATTTATTTATGACAGTTAGCACAGCAATAAATTAATTTAGACCTTTCACTCTGTCTTCACACAGAACCAGAAACATGCTAATGTTATCTTAATGTATTGCCTTAATAATTAGTTTTACTTTAGATATAATGGATGCTCCAATATTGTGTTGTGTATTAAAACTGACTGCACCTCAATAAAACAGCTAATTCGTTAAAGATGGATTTTTTTTTATCTCTGTGCATTCGATTCGGCAGTATTTGTTGAAGACAAAGCTGACCCAAAGCAATTACGTACTATACTTGTTCGGCTTTCATTTGGTTTGTGCCAATTGATAATAATGTCCGTTCCTATCCAATATCGCTGAATCATGTACCTACATATAGGTCGGCTTAGCACAAGTCGAGTTAAACCAAGTGTCTTTCCTCCGAAAATGTTCAATAATAATTTATTTTACCGTCTAGTTTCCGGTACAACCGACCCGAAAATGTTAGCATTTAAATACTCGGAGGCAAATGTCAAAACAGCGTGGAATACATAGATTGTCTTCATAGTCGACTGAATCGCTCACTCACGGATTTGACGAATGTAATTCAATCCACATAAGCCGACAGTCACGTTTTCTGCCTTCTGAGGAATATAGAATGACTTTACGTTGGGTTTTATACACCCATTCCGAGACAATTTTCAATCGTAACTTTTTTTTTTACATTTCAGGAAGTCCAAAAAGTGGAATTTCCAACCATACCAAACAGTTTAGAGCTGTCAAGAGATGGAGCTATATTGACAGTAGCTCACGGTAAGAATACATCCAAACTTTATATTATAAACTTGAAAGCATATTTGTTTGTTACATTGTCAGGGTCAGCCCTGACAATGTAACAAACAAAAATGCTTGCAAACACAACTTTGATGAAATTTCTATTTAATTTATGCTATTCACACTATAAATATAGTACATGCCATTTCACATTGCCATTACCCACAGACTTTTAAGTGACAGACAAATGAACCTTCAAAGCTTATTAATAGTGTCACGTTGGCACCCTGTGGGGATGCGGAACTAACAAACAAGTTCTCAAGGACTTAAATACGCTGTTGAACTTGGTATGACAAAACTAGCACTCCGCCCACGACGATGACTTCGTGTTTTCGCCTATGATTTTTAATTACCCTTTTCGAGTTTGTATTTCCAAAAATCTTGAAACCATGTTTTTCAATTTGGTTGATAAATCTACAACGGATGCCAAATGCCAATGTCAAAGCGGTTTGAATACTTTTTAATGGACGGCCCTAAAGGAAAAAACAACAAAATAGCGGGCGACCATTACGGCCATAAACTTAGAACCCCTTTCTTATATTTAACCCCCTTACTGGATGAATTTCCTAAAAACTGTTATTAGTT
The DNA here is from genome assembly GCA_954870645.1 of Agrotis clavis. Classification (NCBI taxonomy): domain Eukaryota; kingdom Metazoa; phylum Arthropoda; class Insecta; order Lepidoptera; family Noctuidae; genus Agrotis; species Agrotis clavis. Next base: position 16,873,576 of record OX940920.1, read on the forward strand.
CACACTTACGTAATTTAAGGAACGTTTCTGCGAAATTGCGTGTTTCTAGACCCAGCGATTTCAACTGCGTGATCGATCAGTCGGTCAACCATAACGTATGTACATCAGAATCCGCCAAAAAAGCGTCGGTCAAGGCGCTGGTCTATAAATCTATGTCGTGTTAGTTTATTGTGACATATTATGTGGAACTATTACGTTTGGCCTTAATACGAATTTACATATTAATTCAAGATCAAGTTACGCATTAAAACATACCACACCTGTCTTGCTTACGTAAATACAGCCTTAGGCTTTCCGCGTACAATGTTTGTGCCGTAGATCGCAGTAGATACGTTTGTGACGTTATTAGAACTGTATGAAGGTCTTATTTAGTGAAAGTGAAATAAAAACTGAATTAAAACGTAACTAGAAAATATCAGATAATTTTATAGTCAGCCTGTGTCATGATTGCAAGCTGATGATGGAGGCCTTTGCATGCCCAGCCGTGGCATGCCACTCCTGGCTCTTTGTCGCATCACTTCTAGTTCTTTCCATCTATATAATCCTTCCATGCCGTTTTCGGCTACGGCGACCGTTTCATCTCTAACCTACTGGCGTCTATCATGGGCTCTCATGTGGCTAGAAAAACCGCCTCTGTTTGCAAACATTCTTGCACATATTGGACACGTGAGAGCACCATTAACATAATTGTAATTGATTGCCGCTGGTGGTCGGGCTTTTAGTTCGTCACGCTTAATATCTAATTTTGAAAGCCGACGAGTCTCAAAGTCAGTATTTTTATTCTTATTGCTGTGTCGACCACGAGTTTTAAGGATGCGGAAGCAGCCGTGGTTACTACTATCCTAAGACTTTGAGGAGAGCACTTTTTTAGGGCACCTTTTCTAGCCCCCTCCCCGGCTGAGCGGGGAAAGCAGTGCTTCCCTAAAAATGATAGTTTATTCTAGCGCGTTTGTTTACGTGGTATGTAAAGATGTCTTCTGACTGTGTCAGGCCTCCACATGGTAGTGATTTAGACCTATTATTGCAGAACCGATCTAATATAATTTGTATACGATATCTGTTCCTCGCAATTAAAATTTGATTAACACATATTTATTTTCTCAATTTCAGGTACAAATGTATCTTTCTATTCATCAGACACAATGCGCAAAATGCGTGAATTTCCAGTGCCAACGAAATGTTACTCAGCGTCTCTTGCGCCGAGCCGAGCTACATTCGTGTGCGGCGGTGAAGACTTGAAAGTCTATAAATTTGATTATAATACGGGAACGGAACTTGGTAAGTGTGTACTATTTTTTTTGCTAAATTATGTATTTCGTCCAATGTCGAATCTAACAGAGATACGTAACTCTAAATTTTTTACTAGCATCCGCACACGACTTCCGCCTCAAGTTTTTATTAAACATAATGAATATGTATTATATTTTACGGTATTCTAATATATAACTTTATATCAATGAAATAACGATTTAGCTTTGGTGATTAGTTTCCGAGATTACATCCAAACTTTTGAACTTTGAAAACTTTCGATGGAACGAACAGGATTGATAGATTTGACAAACAAACACCACCTTGTCCCTTCAATTGCTTTTTGCGTTTAAGGGCTACAGTAACTTCATTAAGACATTCTCAGAACCAATTCTTATACACCTTCCTTTAATTCCAGAATCAAACAAAGGCCACTTCGGTCCGGTGCACTGCGTGCGATGGTCGCCGGACGGCGAGCTGTACGCGACCGGCTCGGAGGACGGCACGGTCCGGCTGTGGCAGGCCGTGCCGGGCCGCGTGTACGGTCTGTGGCGTCGCAGTAACGACCTCACGCCCGTCGTCAACGGGTTCAAGGAGGTCGCAGCTAACTGATATTACTTACCTTTCCGTACGGTTAGTATTTGTTGTTGTTCCTCTTTGTAATGTCTTTGGTGAACCTAATATAAACATGCAGAGTCAATGTAACGTAAATTCGAGTTTAAGAGTAACATGGAATTAAAAAAAAAATGCATTTTGTGCATTTTCTTTTCTGGGGCTGGGACTATAAAGTAAAAAAAGACGACTCATTGTTTAAAGGAATTTAAAGGTCTTTCAACTCTAAGAGCCTATGCTATGCACACCACGTTATTTAAACGCGCCGGTGCAGCGCGTTTGACGCGATACGCACGCAAGTCAGACGCAGCCTAAAACAAACGACAACAAATAGTCCAGTCATTAAAGCCCAAACCCGAAAATAATTAGTAACTTGCTGAAATTTTAGGGGGTTCTTAAGGAAGGTAAAATAACATACCGGGTGATTTTGCAGCGTTCTGGGGTGTACGGAAAGGGTTGAAAAGGGGTGAAAAGGTGTTTTTTGCTAATAACATTGCCAAAAAAATTAGTAACACGCTGCAAATTTGGAATAAGGTTGTTCTTACGGTTTTGTAACGTGTATTAAATTTGCAGCGTTTTGCAACATACGGAACATTGTTTTTTTTTAAAAACAGTGCAATTAGTTAAAAACAGGGGTAAGAAAATTAGTAACACGCTGCAAATTTGGAATTAGGTTGTTCTTACCGGTTTGTAACGTGTATCAAATTTGCAGCGTTTTGCAACATACGGAACATTGTCTATTATTGAAAAAACAATGAAATTATTTAATCACACGGGTGAAAAAAAATTGTAACTCGCTGTAAATTTGTAATTAAGTTGTTTTTACCGTTTCGTAAGGTATATCAAATTTGCAGCGTTTTACAACAAATATATACGCGGATACTTCGCCCGCAGAAGCCGCCCAAGTGGTGGCATTGCTGGATTCTGGACTTAGTCAGCGTGTTGTGGCTGCAAGATTGCATCTAAGCTTATCATCTGTTCATAGAGTCTACAAACGCTATCGGGAGACTGGTTCGTTCACGCGCCGTTCAGGATCTGGCAGGAATCGGGTCACTTCTGAGCGAGATGATCGATTTATTGTAACAACTTCTTTACGAAATCGACGCCTTAACGCTTTTCAACTGCAGCAGCAGCTTCGCGTTGTACGAAGAGTAGCTGTAAGTGACTCTACAATAAGAAGAAGGTTGAAGGAACGCGGATTGGCACCGCATAAGCCAGCGAATGGGCCGAAATTAACTGCAGACCATCGAAGAGCGCGCCTTAACTTTGCACGCGAGCACCTAACTTGGTCATACCTTCAGTGGAGCAAAGTACTGTTTTCTGATGAGTGTAAAATTATGCTGTATGGTAACGACGGAAGGAACAAGGTCTACAGAAGAGATGGAGAACGCTTTGCACAATGCTGCATTGAAGAAAAGGTCAGCTATGGTGGCGGTTCGTGTACGGTTTGGGGAGGAATCAGCGCCGACGGTAAGACAGAACTTGCCTTTGTGTCTGGGCCACGGCTGCCTGCACTAAACTCTCATCGGTACATCGAACAGTGTCTTGAACCTCATGTGATGCCCTATGCACATTTTATTGGCAACGACTTCATATTCATGCACGACAATGCTAGAGCTCACACCGCGGGCGTCGTACGAGATTATCTTACCGAAGTCGGTATCTCCATTATGGTATGGCCAGCAAGAAGCCCGGACATGAATCCCATTGAACATCTATGGGATGAATTAAAGAGACGAATTCGAGCAAGAGATCCAGCCCCAGAAACACTTAGCCAGCTGCAAAATGCAATCCAAGAGGAATGGGATAATATACCACAACATGTGATCGTGACTCTCATCCGATCGATGAAGAACCGTATGGAAGCAGTAATAAGAGCTCGCGGAGGGAATACAAGTTATTAAATAAACGTTTCTTACATTTTTTTTTCATTTACGCGTGTTGTTTTACCCATTTCCTTCATATTCCATACAGGGTAAAAATTACTCATTATACAAAATACGAAACCTATGAAGACTTAATTTGAATTTAGAACATTAACATTAGGATTTAAAAACCTCTTACTACTCACTACTAAATGAAATTTTACATTTATTCCTAAATATACACATTTTTCTGATAATCCTTATCAAATCATAAACTGCGAGGTGTTTCGATTTTTTTGATGAGAAGTGTATTTTTTTAGGTTAGCTGTAGAATAAAGTGTAAAGTTTCAATCAAACAATCTCTTGTTTCAGGATCAAGGAGCAGTGACAGTGCAATCAAAATTGATCACTTGGTGGCATCACTGTGTTGTGGTGTAGTTGTCACCAGGCCATGTGTAAAATGAACATTAAGGGGGGACTAGCCTGAAAAATCAAGACTTTTTAAGTATTCAAGGTAAATTTTAAGAGTTTGTGTTGTTTATTTTTTTTTGCAACACTGATTTTTTATACTCAGACCTAATGTATTTATTGTAAAAAGGAACTAAATAGACTTGATATGCAACAAAATAAAGTGATTTGTAAATATTTTACGACTTTTGATTTTTATTTGAAGAAACCTGATAAAAACCTGATTATTCCAGGGTTAAAGGTAGATTTCAAACAAGTGAAACAACATTTTCGGTAAAAAATATTTTTTTTATATTCAATTTTTCGTTGTCTAGGTGAGATTTTATATTAAAAACTAAATTATAACAACTAAAGAACGTGTTACGCTTAATTATCCAATATATTACAAAATAATTTACAAGAACTTATCCTAGGTAAATTGCGTATATCCCTTTCAGAGTTCAATTCCAGAAACGGTTTGTGTGAAACCACCACGCTGTACGTGTGTCCACGCAATACTTGGAACACCGTTTTTTTTTGTAATCTAATAAACTGGAAACAAAACACTATATTAGTGTTTTGAGTTTTGTAAAACAATGGTGACAAAAAAATCGTTTATTTTTGACCAGATATTTGCGAAAAACATGGAGATTTCGCGCAAACAGTGTTTCGAACTGAACACGGAAAGCGAAATACGCGGCACAACTAGGCAGTGAATTTAATTATCATAGTGAGCTAGACACAAGTATTACAATTATTCGTTGAGACTGTTGGTCTCAACTTTTCTCCCGAAACTGGTTAAAATTAATATCAGTAGTAGTATGGTAACATCGGTACTGTCGACGGTATTTTGGTTATTCTAGTACTGTGGACGGTATTTTGGTTATTTATTGGTGTCATAGACATCACTGCGTCTATTTAAAGCTCAAGATGGCCGTCGTATTAAATAGTTGTGAAACAGCTGAGTGATAGACCATAATTTATGAAGAAAATATCATATAAATTAGAAATAGCTTTTACTGTCTAACAAGTTAGCATGATTTCTGACAGTCAGAAGAACATTTTAAGTGTGCATATTCATATGCACCACTAGTATTAGCACAGTATAAAAATATAATTTCATGAAGCTCAGACGCTTTACAATCATAATTATCACGATTTTAAAACAGGACACAATTGGAATACATTAAATACTGAAAGCTTAATGGGACTGTGTTTTAAAATTCTTTAAATGTACCTATATCAAAATAATTACATCTCAAAACTGCTGAATTTTAGAAAATAGAACTAAAAATATACCATTTTCTAATCTACAGCGTTTGTACATTCTTTGTTTCATCCAAAGCTTTCTGCTTTAGGTCGGCTACAGACGTCCTCTTCGGATTTAACTAGTAATGATCTTAAAATACTTACTTAAACTAAATTCATAACAAAGTATAAATGAGACGCGACGATCAGTCAAAGATTCGAATACTTGAATATTTAAAGAATATTGTTGACTATTATTCTTTCAATGTCACTGGTAAACTTGTGGTAACTCTGTGAATATAGATCAGTATCTAGAAACTAAATGAAAAATGAGAATTATCGTACGACCGGTCGTACGACTATACAATTTTGCGATCAATCGTACGATATGGTCGTTTTCATGCCAATAAGTTATTTTATATTTTCATTTTGGATTGAATGTACACACTGTGCACTGAGAATGTCTTTTGTTGGTAAATCTCATTTTCTTAAATTATTAGCTTCACCAAAACCCTTGCTCTGATAAATGTTATGGCTGTTTTGTCAAGGACATAGTTAATCCTTACCTATTCCATTCATTTTTCTCATCTGATATTTTTTATGGACAGTTTAAAAGATGACATAATGAAACAATCGTCACTAAAAACCACCTGTTCCTAACATTTTTTTGTTTAATTGCTGCCTTAACTTTATTTTTCATCCCCACCATTTAATTTTTCTTTTTTTTTTACAATAGTTACTCAACCTTTTCTTCTTTGACAAAACATCTCCACACATCCACCAGAGCCGGGTCCCCGCACCCGTCCTCACTTGGCCACGAAGGGCGACAGGTCCGGGAAGTTGAAGTTGACGTGCGGCCTGCGCGGCGCGCGCGCATGTCCGGCGGGTGCGCTGGCGCCGCACTGCGCGGTGCACACGTCGTCCCGCTGCACCGCCTCGCGCGGCCACTCGCGGTTCAGTTGCGCGCAGTCCGTGATGCGGAGAGACGCACATTGTGCCTGGAAAGACAACAATTGTTGTTTTAGATGTTGTGGCTTGGCAAAAAATCATTTATGGTGGTGACGACGTGTAAGGAAGAGAAAGTGGTGCCGGATAAAAAGAAACAACTTTAATATTGTAATTCAATAATAGCTCTGAAGTTCAACACCACTATGGGTGATGTTGGCATGGTCGTTCTTGAAATCATCCGGAACAAAATTATCAGCCAAGACATTTACTAATCGGAAACCAATATAACAAGGACAAATCCGCTACGATTTGACGACAAAAGTCAAAACCATCTGAAACTCCGCCACAATTTGACTTCAAAAAGCCAAAACTATTTAGTGGTGACCACTAGCAAAGCATCGATACAACGATCCTAAGGAAGTTGTAACTTGACTCTTTGCCTGACTTTTTAACACCTAGCTGACAGTTATAATGACTAGTCTACAATAACATTGTCAACTCACCCCTTCAGCAGTACATATGCACGAGGTACAAGGTGACGGAAAGGCGGACTCTCCGACGGCGACATTTCTACCGGCGATGAGACAACCCTGCGCTAAACTCTCGCGCCACGCTGACAAGTCCAACTGAGGTAGCGATGCGCAAGATACACGTGGGTTCCTGTAAGAATCAAAATAATATATTTATGAGTCCTCAAAGGAAGTAGACGGTAAAAGGGACTGAAATATGTGGCAGATAAAACATAAAAAGAAAAGTTGAGAAATCTGCAGTTCTTTGTTATTTTCACTTAAAATTCTGAAAAAATCGACTATTATATGTGTTTGATAATTTTATTACAACAACTATTCAGCAACCAACAAACTATTCGGAATTATGCATTTTGGTGCTTACAAGAAGTTGCTGGGCAGATCGAATGAGGCTCTCTGAATGTCTCCGGGATGGTCAAAGTTATCGCACATCAGTTTGGACAATGTCGTCTTCCTGATTTCAGCCAGTTGTTGTTCTGTGAAGCGAGCTGCTGGGTTGTCGTTCTCGTACCTGGAAAGAAGATTCAATTGAAATATTTTATTAAAACTGGCCTTTAACTCCCCCAGCAATGCCCTGTTGCAGTTTTGATTGTTTTTTATATATGCCACCTAGTTTTGGCTAATGAAGCTAAAAATTCGGATAATTTAACAAAAAGTCCTTACCAGAATCTATCGCACTTCCTAAGTTGTCTGAACTGTATGGCGATGATGCAGGCGAAGGTAGGGCCCACGAGACCACCTTGCAGAGGTCGTTCACTCATACCTCCAGGGAATAGATCGATGTCGTCCACAGTAGCGTAGATGCGCTTAAACCTGAGAATGTAAAGTTACTGGTTAGCTATTGGCTTTTCGATAAAGTTCCTCGACAGTAAAAATACAAATAATGAATTCGTAAAATAAAAAAAAAAACTGTATAAAAATCCATACTAAATGAGTCCTTACCTAGCAATAACTTCATCAGGAATTTCCCTCGATAAATCTTCGAAGGTTGTCGCTCTCTTCAAGTTACAAAGCGCTCTGTAGTTGTTGTAGCTCGGTATTCCGTGATCTCTGGCTCTCTGTATGTTCAGGGCAATCAGATCAATGCCTGAGAAGGGAATGCGACGGTCCTCGAACAGATGGTTGGTGACTTCGCCGGTGATGAACTGATCGAGGGTTTCCATGGGGGTTGAAGCAAGACCACGCATCAGCTCGTCTACCATAGGTGGGTGCTGAAAATATATTTTTTAAATTAGTTGTGTGTTGTAACTAGACTAAAGTCCGAACGCAGAGCAGGAGCAATTTCGTACATTGACCTCTTTCCCTACTGACAGTACTAGTGATCACAAACATTTTTCTATTAAGTAAAAGGTAACCGGTATGACAGTATGCGGTTATGCATACTATCAGTAAAAGGTTTACAATCCCTGAGGACGCCGGCCATTGCATCTGTGCAAGCGAGACTCATTATATTTACGCGGGAGTGACAGAGACAGGTAATAATAGGTCAATGTACGAAATTCCTCCTGCTCTGTGACCGGACTTTAGGTGTCATGCTTAAGGTTATTCAGGGTCAAATTAAATAACCAATCGAAATATCACGGGTGTGATGTCTATTTGAGGAGGTGCTTTTTCACAAATATGTACATAATATCTCATTCACAATATGCTACTCACAGACATGAACATATCGGGCCTGAAGAATCCGTCTCTGAGCAGGATCGGGGGCTCCACGGGCTGGAAGCTGGGCGACAGACGCGGGAGATGAGGACGTAACAGAGAGTGGCCGAAACGGAAAGAAGCGGCCGCGAACTCCGTCACTATGGAGGGGTTGCAGGTAGGAGAGTACTCTTTGTAGTAGCCTGGAAGAAAGGGTAAATTAATGTAATGGTACCAGTATTTGGATATTTTATGAAGTAGAAGCTAAAATACCTGAAAGTCTGAAAACTTATTCGAACGAAATGCTAAAATAGTTGTGGGTGTCTAAAAGACTACGCCTCCACCATTGATGTCTTTTTCGTATTTCTTAATGCCATTCTCTATTACTCACAAGTCAATTAGGTCTTCACCATTAAACTTAAAAAACAAGCTATTTCAAACGGAAAAAAAGTATCGTATCTTTACCTGAAGGCAGCAGTTTCAATCCATACAAGTTAACAGCGTTCCACGATAGCAGTCTAGGCAAGAACTCGTTGTAGATGATATGCGTGAATGTGGCGGCAACAATCCGGCGCGTGTGCTCGAACAGCTGGTCGGCGTCCCAGTGAGGGTTGACTCCGCGAAGACCTTCCACCACGCGGTTGTGCTCGCGCATGAAGATCGTGTGGATGGCCGTCAGACCGGGCTGCTCGGATGCTCGACCATCGCCTGGGGATGGAAAAATGGGATTTCAGGACATGGATTTTAAGATAGGCTTTAGACAAAAGTTGTTGGCTTTAGGGATAAGTTTATTTGGGCGTCGAGTTGTCAGCGTAGTTTTTACCGCGACAGCTCGGTTGCTAATGTAGACTGCATTTGGGTATAGAGTTCGATTGGAAGGATGGACTATATTTTTTTTTATTGATTCCAAAAAAAAGCCTGTGGATTTTGAAATGAAAATAGAAACGATTTGATTAATTTCTGCATTTCTTCGATTATACGCTTAGAGGTTATTGCTCTCGCTTTCATTACGCACATCTCACGCTTATCTGTTTCCTAACAATGCAGATTGGTGTAAGACCATGAACAAAGTGCATAGTTTCTGGGTACTTTGTGTACTTTCCCGTTTGTTTTATTGATTTTGCCATTATTCTTTAAAAAACAACTTAAAACCCAACTTCGCTACTCACCAGCAATAAAACAGAATCCACTAGGCGCTTTACACTCAGGATGGTTATCAGTTCTGGGTAACAGTTCTCTTCCGTTGTGAGGATTGGTGGTAGCATTCAGTCTTCCGTTGAAACCGCGCAGTTTGCGAACAATGCAAGGGTTCTCGCCGTAGATAACTGAAGCGTCGATGAAGGCTGTGTTTTGGTTCACTTGTTCACGGGGTCCTGAAAAACGAGAATTGTAATCAGTTGTGGCGAGATTTCGAGAACCTAAATTATTTCGATTTTGGAAAGAATTTAGTACCTAGATAAAAGAAAAATGGTTCTGTCCACTTACCAAGTTGCTGTTGTCCTGGCAAACTCCTCATGAAGGGGAAGCAAAGCCTCTCTCCGGAAGTAACGTTCACTTCTGGGTAGTAATGGTCACCACGGGGCACTGGGAATGGATTGCATTCCGGATGTACCGTGCGTGGAGAATCGCAGGAACGACAATCGGGGATTGACTCGTGGAAACCTGAGAAAGGAAAATGATCAGTAATGGTGAAATTATAACTTATTGGTGGAAAATACGCGAATAAGGTCCGTTTCAATTTATAAGACTTATCTTGCACACGATGCAAATAAAATCTGTGTTGTAGGCTAATTTGTGCTCAAAGTTTCGTCATATTTCTCTTGCCTCCTTACTTTGGGAAATAAATTATAGCGGTTTCATTTTCACCTGAAATCATGATCTCGAAACTAATATTTCACTTCTTTACTGTTGATTAGTTCTTGCTGATCTATCACTTACCTTTGTGAATGGGCGTCATAGTAAGCTCGTGGTCCACGAACTGTGCGAACTGCATCGTCATGAGCGTGTAGCGAGTGTGCAGGTTCGATATGTCGGGGTGGATGACTGTGGACACCACGCGAGGAGAGGGCAGCGGAGTGCCCGTCACTGAGTTGATGCGGGGACGACTGACACCTGGGGAGGGCGGAAGTTTTAGATGAAGTAATAGGTAAAGGTTATTGGCGCCCAAATGGGCCCAATTTTCTAGTGTCGCCCAATTGGGCTCACAATGCAGCTGTAACTGAATTTGGCGCCCAAGCGGGACTACTCTAAGCACTCGTTTTTGGGCACCCAATTGAGACTACCAACTCAAACTAATATGTTTTTTTTTCCAGCATCCTAATGTGGCATGGTAGTGTAATAACTATGTGACCAACTGTGGAAATTATTATTGTAAACAGTCAGAAAGATCGAGATATCCTATTATGGTGTCGTGTTAGATTAAAACTCACCATCTTCATAAACGGGAGGCAGTAGTCTAGCGAAGGTGGTCAGACCCTTGCCCAAGTTCGGATTCCTCAAGTTATTACAGTATCCTGTGTAAGTTCTGAAGGGATTGTCAGGTTCGCATGGGCCTTTATCATCACACTGGGGCTCGATGATAGGTCCAGATTGGTCGTTACCAAGGAAACCGCTGATATCAACTGATTGTAAGGAGTCGACGAAGTCGGAGGTACCAAAGCCGAGCGAGTCGTCGAAGATCTGACGCTTGCGACGGTGTCTGGAAAATTATATTTTTGTTAGTAAACAACACAAGATGATCTCTAAAAAAATAATCCAGAAGTCCATAGGTATTGCAAGAAATTGATTTGGAGTGTCCAAATTCCCGAAAAATCCAAAATGATACAAAGATGTACGTATTTGTATACTGAGGACTAATCTGAGCAAAAACTAAGAGTTTGATATTTTGACAGGTCTCCAGAGGCAGTGGCACTGCCCAAGCGGACATTTTTGGAACTGCTCAGATTAGTCCTCATTGCTATGCTTACCCACTATTGATGGAGTTAATAAGTTCATTAGTGGCGAATTCCAAAAAGAGAGAAGTGTTGGCGAGTTTCAGAGCATATTTATTGGCTTTTGAGAACGACGCAGCCGTGCCTACTGGAGACTTGGGGTCGGCTCCACCACCTGCAATAAGAATTTGGTTTAGATGATATCGTAATACGTAAACAAAACAATGAGTAATGATTTATAGTTATTTTATAGACTTATTGTTGAAGAACCTCGAGGATTCTATCGCGCATCCGATCAGAAATATGATGTCAAACATGCATTTAGCAATGATCAAGTCGGTTTGAACAGGCTAGATAGTTTTAAACTTACGTGATTCCCACAACATATATTCGAGTTTCTTCCTATCAGCCATCTCTTGCTTAGCCTTCTCTAGCGCAGTAGCGAGCATATCTTGAGATAATCTCTCTGCGGCTTTAGCTCCGCTTTCATCTCTCCACGCAGTAAGTTCCAGACGGTTGTGTTGTGAGCAATGTTGGGCTGCGTTCCTATAAGAAAATAAACAGTATTTTACTGGTTTCCAAAGTTTCCAGATGCCTTAAATTAAGCAATACAATTATGGATAGTAGAATAAAGTTAGTATTTATTGGGAAAGGGCTAGATTTCAACAATGTTGGAGTCGCCTTGAGGTCCAACGGCTCATGCAGGCATGATTGCCATCCAACCACGGACCAACTTCTGTAAGCATTGCTTACAACTTGCTTACATAACCCAATGTTAGAGGAACAAAAATCAATCAATTTGCATTTGAATTTTTGAACTGTTTTTCCATAGTGACTTCTTGTGCTTAGCAAACAATCGTTTTTCCTATTACTTACAAATAAGGATCCTCCCTCACGAAGGCTTTTGGTTGGATGTTGGTCAATGCATCTTGAGCGGCGCACAGAGTTCCCGCGAGAGACACCTTCCTGATAGCTCCGAGTTGATCAGGCGACAGTGATGAAGGAGGCAAGTCGTTTTCATACCAGAATCTGTAAATTGAAAAGTTCAATTACCTGCAAGACAGCAAAATGTATTGCCTTCGTTCGACACTACTCAGTAAGGTTTATTAATAGTCCATTTGTTATCTAATTTTTACACGCTCAAAAATGGGGACAATTTTACCAAAATAGTTGGTCATTGATAGAAAAAAGCAATTTTTACCTGTCACTCTTCTTCAAGTTAGCGAATTGCAGGGCCAAGACACATGCAATAGTTGATCCGACAACAGCGCCAGACGCTGGTTTCTCCATAGCTCCTCCGATCATAAGTTCCACATCGTCGGCACTCCTAGAATTAGGAAAAATACAAGAAACTATAAAATTATTGTACGGAATTTTGATAAGGGACAGATAGGATTAATTGAAGTGGGTTAAACATCATGTAGGTAAGTGCAAAAAAGGAAGGCAGGAAGGCCTATTCTGGCGTGAGTAATCTAGAGTCAAATAATTCGGCAAATTGGTGGTTGGAACTTTTATGGTTCAAACAGCACAATTTTGAGGTTGACTTAAATGCACATGAGCAAATCTCACCTGTACATATCGGCCATCATTTCCTGCTGCTTCCTATCGAAGCCCATTTGACTGAAGTCCCCGAAGGACTTGATGGTGGACATAGGCTCACACATGCGCAGTGCCCTCAGGTATGAAGCCACTCCGTGGTCGCGCGATCTGTTGAGGTCCCACGTAGCGGACGCTGGGAAGTGGGAGACGTGTTGTGCGCTTGTACGTACTAGGTGTTCTAAGGTGGTTGTGGTGTTAATCTAGAATTAGGAAAGATGGAGCAATGTTTAAATCGGCTAAACTGATTATAAGCGACATTCTAGCAGGAATATTATTTCAGTGAGAACTCTAGAGTTAAAATGATGAGATACTCTAGCTTCAGCTAGCGTTAGTTCATTTGGCATCATACCAATTTTGAGTTCACGCGTATACTGGATAAATACAAATATTACATGTGTTCAAAAAGTATTTCAAACTTAGACGATGAAGGTTCTATTATAGTGAGTATTTTCATTCAATCTTACCAGTTTCTCGTTCATCATAGCGTGGAAGATGGGAGCAACGGCGACAAGCTCAGAGTAGACTCCGGCACGGATGGCACTGGAATATCCACGCCAGAAACCAAGTGATGTCAATTTCAACTCTGCCTTAGCCATGCCAACCTGGTAAAAATAACTGACATTAGGATATTTCGCGTGGCTTAAAAAATGGGAATGTCTTTACAAGAAAGACATTGCAGACAGCGAAACTGTCTACACCCTGATCTCCGCCTTCCACATTCAGCGCATCCCAGTCACCTTTTGCTGGTTTGAGGCCGTCGGTACCTACTAACTAGGGAGGAATCACATCTACATCATATGGACACTCAGTATGTCAAAAGCTTCATCGGAATAACGAGACTTACCTCTCCCAAAAGAACAGGCAGGAATTCGTTATAAGTGATGTGCTGGATGATAGCGGCTACGGCTCGTCTGCTCTCCAAGTAAAGAGTGGTGTCATCCCAGAATGGGTTCAAAGAGTAAAGCTCGCCAGCTATGCGATTGTGTTCTGATAGCAAAGTTTTGTATAGAGGTGCGGTGGGTGAGCCGTCTTTGCATCTGGAAGAGAAAGATTTCTATTAGTATTCTATTATGAGATAGTAAATAAGCGCATGGCTTCAAATATAATTAAACTAGTTGAGGTGGAGAACTAGGTGATTGCCAAGCAAGGATTATATTTTACTGAATGTGCTACAAAACATGTTCTCCTATTTATGTGATTTATGTTTATCAATATTAACATTCAATTCTTAGTGAATACGTAAATCTATGTTATCCAATCTAAAGTTAGTCCATAAAGTTGTTATTTCCGATACGTAAGATTACGCATTTCCTCTTCTTATTTGCTATGTTAATTTAGTTTTACATAAGCGCTTTTTACGTCTGCAAAAACCGCAAAGTCTTAGTGCTCATCTGTTTCCTGACAAGCGGCCTTCCCACAATCATTTCAATCAGATGCACCTCTCACGTACCCATCGAGTCAATAGATGCCAATGCAAATATGTAAAAAGATTGAAATCTCTATGTGGGAATGCAAATCATCTCAAGGTTAGTTTGAAGGCTCTATTTGCATACAATCCATTTTGTGACGACACCTAGGAATTCTAGCTTTGTTTTGTCGGCAGATGCAAGCGCTTTATTAGAATTTAGTGGAAATATATTTGTCGGTGCTTTTGAAGTTCAAAGCTTTCAAATTATTTTGCAATAGCCTCCAGTCTTAATCGTTATTGCTTTTGAACGATTGATCTAGTTATTAGTGTGTTCGATACCAAAACAGTGCGAGCTTATGCAACAACTTTTTTATTTTAAATAATTTTGCATAAAAATACGGTCATAGATATTTATGTAGATTGCTGGCTCGTTGTTAGTTAGTGTTGCATAATTCGTCAATATTATTATCGAATTTATCTTTGGCTGTTTAAAAACTAGATTCTTAACTATCTCGATCTACCTACTTACGAGTGCGACAGTTGTTTTTTTTACATATCGGTGTCACGACATGTTTTATAAAAGCATTAAGTAGTTTATTTAGGTAATGCACGAAGCAAAAAAAGAAGTATGTATCTTATTGCAGGTGGTGTTTTGCTGTTTCTGTTTATCTTCGTGGGAAAAAGTTGTTAGTCAATTCATATATTCAGTGTCGCATCGAAGCGTCGATATGAAACAACACAGCAAATTCATTTATTACGAAATGCACATTTTTATTTTGAGATACTCGTAAAACGACTCGACCAATGTTGTTTGGTGCATTCATGCAACTTCGTTTTAATTGTGAAGAATTTTACGATTCAATGCGCTTCTACTCTGAGCTAGTATAAATTGACCCAAATTGGTTCAAATGTTAACCCATGAAATCTTTAGAAACACGTTTTAATGAGCTTTTTTAACATGAATATTCAAATAGTGGTTCACTTGCATCCATCGGTTGCCCGCGACTCTCACGATGTCGTCAGTCCACCTGGGAGGCCTGCCTACGCTGCGCCTTCCGGTCCGTAGTGGCCTATGAGATAACTATTCCTAATCCTCTATGATATCGGATTAACAGACTCGTTTTCATTAAAACAAAAGTGAAACTGATAAGTAGTTGGCAGTTGGCACTTGTCGAGAGTAAGTATAGTTTGTCTTAACGCGGACGTTGGTCCGCCCAATAGCAAAGACAATGCCGGTACAATCGACTCGATAGTATTGTACGTGTTCTACGTACAATACTATGGGAATAGTTCACACATTAAACACTGTTTCTATAATATCTACGATCGGTATTGTATGGGAATGGATTCAATGATGCAATCTAATTACTGGCTTGTTTTCTTCCGTGTTTGTACTCAGTTTGTATTGAAGGATTTATTTGAATATGGAGGTGTTTATCGGATAAATCATCGTTTAATATAATCGATTTGTTTATTCAATGTGCGTAGCTGATCTTTGTAATGAGTAGTAGTAATATAAAACTAAAAGCATTATGTGCAAAGTTGTTGATTTATTGGCTCCACAAATATTAACAGATAGTTTCGAGAGCCTAGGATTCCGTAATTTTTGATAAATTATGTCTAAGGATAACCTTCTTTTGAATTTTTTTTCTTGATCGTCCTTCAAATTTCCTGAACATTCTCTTTTTGTGAATGGCATCTCACAGATCAACCTAGAGGTCGTTAAACTTAACCGGACAATCCTGTGGTGCCTAAAATGTGAGGCCTTCAGCCAGAATCACGTTGACTAGTTTATGCTAGACGCTTCACTTGCGTGATATTCGGTAATTGTACCACAAGACAAATACCATCCCCACAAACATTCGCATTCATAGAGACGGTAAGAAGTGGGGCAAGATTAAATTACGTCTAAATTTACTTACTTGCGACACGAGTCCAGGTCGATTTTGCCAGCATCGTAGAGCCTCAGCGAACGGAGCTCCTTCTCTGAACTGCCGTACAACGCAGAGCCATCCAGGAATGAGGTAGCCATGTTCATTTGATCACGGTGTTCTGATGAAGAAAAGGAGAAAGTTAAAGTGATACTTGTGAATGTAAGTTGATGGGTACCTAAAACTTGGTAAACAACCTTGTTGACAATTCGTGGCCGTTGTGAGCATACACCATGGCCCTTCACCTCGGCCATGTTGTACGCCAACAGTGGCCATCCTGGCGTGTCGTGTTTCAGAGTTGTAACTTTCGGTTGCTTTCGAGTGCTAGAATGACGGGGCGTTTTGTCAACTAGGGCGTATTACCAAGTTTTACCCTAGGTACTTGCCTCATGTTTATGTACGAGTATAATCATTGTAAGTAGTTGTGATCTATATGCATTGTGCATTCTTGCTAAATTGCAATTGCTAAATTTAAAAAAGGCATATTTTTCGCCTAAGCCCAATCGATTATAATATTCTAGCATTCTCTATGCTCTTCTAGAGATACCAAGAGTCTCGTCATCGGTCGAAACCAGAACGACATGACCCAAGTATTTTTAAATGCGGCAGCAAGAATGAAAACAATTTTGATACGACATTTAAAACGAGCTTTACAATACTTTTTGGTTGTTGTTTTATGTGTAATTATATAGGTAGTGGACAGTTCAACACTACCGAGTTAATGAAATAGGAACAAAAATCAAGATAGGCCGACAACTAGCCTTGATTACTGCCTCGTTTCCTCAAGCAATTCGACTGGACAGCCGACATTTTTACCGCATGTAAGATTATGTCAACGTTACAAAATTTAGACAAGAAAACGTTCACTGGCCGACTGAAACCTGTTGGGTTCTGTCACTTCCTAGTTCACTGCAACATTTCAAACGAGCCGTGAGTCCGACGCTGCGGAACGATAGCTACGAAATTCTGATGGCTATGAATATTCATAAAATAACATAGCTATTACGATATTTTATGACATGACATGACACTAACTTTTACCGTGAATTCAGCATATTCTAGAGCAGTGGTTCAATGCGCCTCACTCAAGTTTATGCTTCCATACCACATGCCTTCTTTGTTTGAATACTTAATTAGATAAAAAGAAACGTTTCCCCACACTGGTTTAACAAATTAGTTTATATAAAAAAATTACGAATTATTTCGAATATTAAGATTATTTCTGCATAACAATAGGTACCTAAGATTCATCACAGTGGACATTTTGTGAATAACATCAACAGCCTACGCTTGCTATGTAATGTCATCGGCGCGTTGATTATACTCGTATTATAAACAGGTTCTAAAATACGGATTATTAGATAATTATTAGCTGATATTGACATAAATATTCTATGAGACATTCGAATCTATAATAATTCGAATTCCATACCATCTTTGTTATTTGAATAACATTCCAATAAATTAAATTTTTGCTACCGCGTGTTTAATCTTGTATCTTTTTTCAAATTGTTTTTAATAGCTTTACGTACCAAAACCACATGAATCAATGTTCCTTGTTGGTGCAGAACGAACGTACTCGCATGCAGCTCCTTTGCAATCCTGTAACAACGGAAATATAATAAATAGTGGATTTTGCTAAAGACAGAGTGTAGTAATAATACCTAATAGAAAAAACAAACGTCAGTACTAGTGACTACTAACTATTAAATTAAGTATTTTAACAATTAATAACTAAGGCCTCAGTTTCAGTATTTCACATTTTTGCGTACGGTCTAGTAAGTATGTAAATGGTTTTTTTACATACTTCAAAGCTTTCATTTTCATACATTAAATTAGAATTTACAGAAATGCAAATCTTTTGTTTCTTGGATTCAAAAAACATGGATACAATATAAATAAAAAAGGAAAAAAAAGTTTCGATTACAATTTAAAATCATAAATGACGCGTGAAATAGAGACATTAATAAAATTGATGTAATTAATAACTCCTATGCAAATATCGTATTACAAATAAATTCAAAGCTTTAATTTTGTCGCCAACATGTATGTTAGATTGTTAGTATTATAAATAAATGTACAAGAGTATAGAAGAACAAGCTATTTGATACACAAGATAACATATTCGTGGGGTGCTATGACAGGAAACCTCCACGTGCGCCCGTGGACTGGAGTTCCCTCTCGGATACGTCCGGGGGGAAGACCAGTTTTTCGGGCCGGTGCACCCTGGGATGCGGGCAAAAACTCTTCCTTAGGCACTGTGTGCCTAAGGGGTCTCTTTGCCCGTATGCGAATAGCCTGTCGTGTGGACGCTCCAACGCGTGTCCCTCTGATTAGCAGAGGGCACAGCGGTGGAGCGGGCTTGCGGACGGTGAGTTATGGGTAGCTCGCCGTCCGACCAAGGACCAAGCCCGGGTCGGTGGCGCGTCGTGTTTCGCGCCAAATGCCTGCTGGGGTCGCGGGTTTTTTCTTAACCCAGGTTACCGTGGCCCCGGAACGAAAAGGGTATAGGAAGGAACACGGGTGGATTTTAGTCAGTAAGAGTCTGACAGTCCCTTCCGCCCCACCCAGGGCGGGAGAACTCACTTGATGATTTTACCACCTAAAAAAAAAAAAAAAAAAGATAACATATTCGTGCTTTGACATATAAAATAAAAAGAAGTTACTGACAAAAGTGACGAATAGGCCCGATTGGAAGAAAAGAGACGAGTTGCGCCGAACCCAAGTAACTGAGACAGAAACATAGTAAGATAGAGAATATTTTCACCAGATTTGCTTGGTGTAGCGTACCTACAAAAATATCTACTACCTATAACCTCCTTGGTGTCGGTCGAGGGACTAACGAATTACCGTGACCCCGGAATGTAAAGGGCTATTGAAGGACACCGTGGATTTTAGTCAGTACAAGTCTGACCGTCCCTCCCGCCCTGCCCTGGGTGGAAGGACTCATTTGTTGATTTTATCACGTAAAAAAAAAACCTTCTTGGGGTAATGCAATCCAGGAGAAAGTTATTTAAGAATCTTCACCTGAACACGCTTTTGCTAGCCAAAATGATGTTACAACAATTAATGACCGACAAAACATGGTATACATGTTTTGTCGGTCATTAATTGTACAGACGCCAGCACATCAAGCTACCACAATCTGTCAGATTTCTATAATAGAATTTCAACCTTATCACAAGAGTAGAAGGTTAATGTTTGACTGGTAAAATCTGACAGATTCGGGTAGGTTGACCTGCTGGCGTCTGTACATGTATAGCAGTAGTTGTAAGTTTTTTTTTTAGCTTTGTTAAATCATCGAATGAGTCCTCCCACCCAGGGCAGGGCAGGAGGGACTGTCAGACTTGTACTGACTAAAATCCACGGTGTCCTTCAACAGTCTTTTGCGATCAGGGTTCATGGCAGCTCATTAGTCCCGCGACCAGTAGTTGCAAGCTACCGTCTATATCTAGTAACTTGTTCGACTGTACATTCCGTACTATAATTTAGACTGATCGGATTACTCGCGTCACAAATTATAGTTTTAATACAAACCGGTTCGATGACTAGGTCAGTCAGTGATTATACTGATTATCCTGCAATGTTTCTTAATTAAAATACTAAGTTGAATGTAATTTAATTTGAATAGATACCGAATAGCATGTGAGGGGAATAAACATCTAAGGCTTGGCGAATAAGCATAGGTAGGTACCTATAAGATGAACAAACATTGCCTGAGCTTCTAGAAGGAAAATTTATTTACGCATCATAAAGTTATGAATAAAACAATGTTAATTAAAATTTATTATCTACTGTGACTTAGTAATATTTATAAATTCTTTTTTTGATGATTTTTGAGCAATTTGTCAATCTTACATTGCCACCACGAAGCCTGACTTATATATTTTTTTAAATTTAATGAAACTATACCTAAACTAAAATGCCATAAAGTTTGAGCAAAGAATTTTGCGGTGGAGGCCTGGGACACAATCACCTGTATGTATCCCTTATTAGATAGATAAAATAACAAATGAATCAAACCCTTGAAATCACAATGTATACTTACAACAAAAAGGCTTATACTATCTATGTATGATTATAAAAATGTAAGGGCAAATTTGTGAATTGAATGCATAGATTAAAGTACAGTACCTAAATAGAGAAAGTTGAATTACCTACATCTTTATCTGTATAGATCAACTGAAAAGTAGTTCATAACAGATTACGTTTCTTTGCTATCATAGACCAATTAAATCGTCTTGCAAGCAATAGCTTCCGCTTTGTATTAACTAATACTTATAGCGAAAAACAATATTGTAATAATGGTTTCTTGTTTTACTAGGGAAATGAGCGCAGAAAATCCTTCTTAATTAAAGTCAACAGGCTTCTGGGTAGGCTCGCTTCATTGTTGACTTTGTCTCTTTCACCTCAAAAGTCAAGCACAGCATAGCAGTCTTGTCTTTAGTATTCATGAATGACTTATTTTTTGCAACACATTTTCTGATTGGCTTCCTTATTAAATTATCCGGTTCAAATAGATAAGGTATATTCAATAACAGTGTTAATTATCCACGCTACAGCAATAGAAGACAATAGCTGCTGCCATCCGTTTTCTAACAATCAGAATAATTTCCTGCTGTCTCAGTGACATGAAAAGTGAGCCTATGAGGAACTAAGAGATCGCCTGCTAGCCAGTTACTGCATCGCAAGCATCGCAGCTTTCACTGCGACCGCCACATACGTAACCTTTCTACACGACCCCGCGAACTATCACGAATGTTATGAAACACTGCCTTGTTAAATTCACTTGTTATTGATCGTTGACATCCGTTATATTTCCTGCCCTCATTCCAAGTTACTTAGGGTCGTTGCAAAAGTTTTTTCTTTTATACATCTTTGTTACTCTACGTACGTGTCGTCTACGTTATTACTTCCTTTTTTGATACATCGCAATCATAACGCAACCAATACCTACACCGATGTTGCGGCCGGCCTTATTGAATTAACAACAACCACATCTAAATTTTGTCGATACGACAACGTAACATGACGTAACTACAAAAAACTGCAGTGACACTACGAGTACCTTTATTCATCATACGCAATCATCACTGCTTGATCATTGTCGCTGCGATGTGGTGTGGTTGTGGTGCGTGCGAATAGACGCAATAGCAGAATCCTAACATGCATAGTTTAAAAAAAGATTAGGTAGCAACTTCAAGTACTATGACACAACGAGTTAAGTCTGGTTTTGACCGCGTGAACTCAATAATCTCCTTACGTGCTTTGTTCGCAAGGTTAACGCAAAGTATTATCCTTGTCGGTCATTTAATTAATTAAAAATTGGCAAAAAGTTATTCGCATATCTCAGGATTTGTGTACATAACCATTAAAAACAGGTTTAAGTTTATCGTTTTTGCTAAATTAAAAGCACGTGATTTTCGACTAAATAGGTATAAGTTTTACCACAATGACCCCTGTGCACACAATCCAAATTATTTTTGATCCGATTTTCTATCACTGAAGCAAAATCACATATTCGTATTACATTAACCTGAAAAACTTTTGTTGAGCAGTGGGGAAAAGAAAATTAAAAAAATATATAAACTCTAAACTATCATGATTAGTTGAGCATTGGGGAAAAAGGGAATATAACAGCAAATCCTTAAATAAATCTAATAAATTCGAGGTGTTATTGCAAATAAACGCGTCAGGCTCTTTCTCATGTATCCATACTGCAACAATGGCAAACCCTGACGTATAATCGATCAATGAACAGCACGAAGAGTGACATATACGACTTCAACCGTTCATTAGTTGAGTTTGTGTGTATGACAAGGACATTCCTAAAGTTCACGGATGGCAATTGAATGGCTATAATGATGCCCCAGTAAGTTATTATTGTTATTAACAAAGCAATCTTGTTTAATCGGTTGATTCGCGGCCAAGTTCAAGTTGGTACTTGGTAAAAAGGCGGACAAGTATACATACGGAACGTATATATGTACGGAGAACAATGACAATCACGAACCAGCACTGAGCTAGCTTGGTGGATGAAAGAAGATTGGTAACGTAAGCTACATTCGAGCAAACGAACGAAGACAATATAGTAGAGCTGAAGCAATCGCATTGGCCTAAATTGGTCCAATCACATCATTATCATCATAAGTGTGCTGGATTACAGCTCACCATCTCTCATAGAGAGAAGGCCTGTGTGCCAGAAGCAGAAACATTAAAGGCTGATCGTGCTAATTCAAGAATTACATGTGCATTTCTGATTACAAAATACAAAATATGTAAGTACAAATATTTTTAGATACTAAGTAGTGGTATAGAATAATCTATTAATAAGCTAAAGTCTCTCAATATTCGCGAATGCGAGGTACGCATCATTAGGCAGATGATTACGCGGACATTGAATAGATGTCAAGTTGCGACACCATCCGTTCCTCTTAACAAAAAGCATGTGTCCGCTGGCCTTCGATGCGTTGGACACAACGTGTGATTTAATCTCATGTTAATCTTAGCCACGTGATCGACTGTAGGCGACTGAAACGAATTCATTGAAATAGAAGTGAATGAATCATTGAACTTTTCAAGAATCGCTTTTCGAACGGCTTTATTCATTTCAACAACAAATGACGTGTATTTTTTTCCGATTTTACATTAAACCTTGACCCTCATAGGTCGTATAAAAAATAGCAAAAAAAAAACAACATACGAAAGTTTTTGTTGCATAAACTGCACGAGTCTAGTCTAGCTTTGGCAAAGTAAAACGTGTTCTTTTTAAAAAGAAAAAATGAAATGCTTCGTTTTTGTATCATTTGATGCGACACTGCAAGGAGTGCCACAAGGTTGTATCCTGTGGCTCTTTTTTTTCAGTACACTTACTTTGTTTCCATTAGCTGTGCTGATGAGGTCATCCATGATGAGCTGTCCCCAGGCAGCGAGCATGCTGGTAACATAGTCGTTTTCTGCAGAAGGACTAAGTTGTGACGCAGCATGTACTGCCAGGGCAGGCTCCGGAAGATAAGGTGGCGCTTGAGGTTGTGATACACCTTGGACAAGATAATTAATTGGTTAGAATCGATACTCTGATACGCAGTCTAAAAGGTCTTAGAACGTCAATTAGGTGCGTTCTCAGTATTCATTTTCATTTATGTTGCCTGTTGATGTCAAAGATTTTAAGTGAGTGGAAAGAAGTAAAGTAACAACTCAACATAGTAGGAAATTTATTCTTCCATTCAGAATGTTAATTAATGATCTTGAACGGATTGTAAGGGTTACTAAGGTACAACGTTCTCTTCCTTTAAGGGTTCAACCTTCAGTTACATAAATAAATATAAGTAATAATTATACCTAGTAACAAAATATACAAGTACCTAATTATGCCAACAACTTGAGGCAATAAACATTAATAAATAAAGTGAATAATATAGTATGAAGATTATATTACCTATTATCAGTTATAACCATCTTCATGGATTAACAAATCCTTTCAAATGCATTAATTAGAATTTGCATCGCATTGATCCTATTTTAAGTGCTGTATTCCTTTACAATTAGGTAGAGCCCAAAATATTAAATAGTTATTTGTTATGCAAGGCTGCAAAGTTGATTTTTGGCGCGAGTACTTGAATTGAAAACTGAGCGAGCGACGGATTCTAAGATTGAACCGCGAGAGAAACGAGCGGTTCAAATATAGAATCCTGAGCGATGCGAAGTTTTCAAAAGTACGAGACGAAGAAAAACTTTGCTGCCGAGTGCAACACACAACTTTTCACCTCACACAGCGAGGAAATGCAGTGGGGGCGGCTCGCCTGCCAGTGTAGAAAAGTAGAAAACAATTGAATACAAGACGTGTTCGAATTTTAAACAACACTTTGTGCTCTAGAGCACAAAATGGAGTTTTGCGCTCAGATTTTGAATGAGAAATAGAATCTTTCCGAGCGGGTGAGGTGAAAAAGTTATTGAGTTGGTTTGAGTATGTTAATTGCAGGGATTAAAATTTTTGGACATGTCAATTACCATACCAGCTGTATTCTCAAAACAAATCCCTCATTTACACAAAATTTTTGCAATCTATCTTGACGCTGTCAAATAAATCTTAATTATTAGCTGTATTCTTTATAAATCGTCGTTACTATGTCCTAACTTACGCTTAATTATTTACCTAGTAACTGTGTATATTTAACCAGGTATTTTAATAAGCAATTTAGGTAATGTTAGTTAACTATTTATGATGCATTTCGGTGCATTTAGCAACTAGCTCTATATTATTTTCTGCACCTACGTCTCGTTATCGACTAATTTAAATTGTTAAATATTTTTATTCTGAAGGCGTTTTAAGATGTTGGTAGAAGTTCACATCTGTCATCCATAAATAATAAACTACCATCAGATACCGTATTATTAGTACTGTAACTGTTGATTTATTAACAATTCTGTTTATAAAGGCACTCCAATACAAATTAAAGTTGGAATGGTATACTCGTAAGTATAAGATAAATTAAAAACTTGAAGGCTACACCAATTTGTACGATCGATAGTGTGGGTTAATGACAGTGTAAGCTTAACGGTTGCTTTTCAAAAAACGTACTTTTATTTAATAAAAAAAAATACACTAGGAATTTCACCTGTGTTGTAAGCGCGTCTTAAAACTTTTAAACTCATTTCACTCATTTTACATTTAATTTGGTCCTATAATTATCCACCATTGTCCAGATATAATCATCAAGCAAATATTTATAATCATGATACAGAAAACTGTTCTAAGATTTATTTCCACCACAAAGTCATGGAATTTGTAAAAATAATGACCAAATGCTAATATCCCATCCTATTTTAGTTACAAAGATCATTAATTTCGAAGAAAGATATTAAAATCCATTGGCAAATTAATAATTATGTTCAACCGATACAAACTAGTAATGAATTGACAGTAGATGTAGTAAATATATCGCTTTAGTTGGAAATATTTTCTATTGTTCTTGAGGCGTCGCTTCCGTATCTGAGAGAGACAAATCACCTACAATTAATTAATGGCTATCAGGTTTCATCTCTTGTATAAACGAGTAGTAATAGCTTTGCCATGCTTCTTTTATTTCATTTTCTCTAAAGGTTGCGACATGGAGGTCTTATCATGACACATGATTTGAACAAGAAAGTTTTACGTAAGGAAGATTCTTCACATGCATACCAACGCTTTATAGAACTTACATAGAACGACACCTAAAACAATATGCAAAAATAAAAGTAAGAAGTTTTACGAGTAGTTACAGAGATATAAAAAATATTTTGCGAGAACATCTACATGTTCTTTATTTGTCGAGATGACATAAGCAGACGTGCATAGACAGTTGAACATTCATCTCTTTGAGTACTACAAATCACTGTTGTAACTAACAAATGCGATGTAAACATTGATGATGCAACTGCAAAAGATCGGAAGCTACGTCCAAGATGTCTTCAGTTAGATAATCGGCTATTCAACCACATAAGAAGTAGCTAGAGTGCATCGAACCTCAAACTCTGTTTTAACTTTAAATCAGTCTCGCTCTGAGGAGCCTTAATACCGTTTAATGGAGCAAGAAGTAAGCCTCTTAGACATACGTCATCCATTATGCATAATCAGAAGGCAATCAACTGTTGGATTGGACTCATATATCTTCCCTGTGTGTGGAAGGAAATAGGCTGCTGTCACTATACGCTGCAGTGTAGGTTGCGGACAATAAAAAGTCGTAAATTTTATTTAGGACATTTTCTGACTATGTTTTACTTTATATTTTTAGAATTTTGTATTCAAATTAAATAGTTAGTATTAAAATATTCACATTATTAATCCATTTATTCATTTCCGCGATCGCCTACAACATTATTTGCAATATAAAGGCCGTGAAAGGAAACCGTATCGAATACTATTTCTACAATAGCAGCTTCGTAGTTCGTGACTTCTGATTTCAATGTGACCTCAACTCGATCTAGTTGATCGACTCTCTGAACTGTGCATAAATCCGGTGTAATATATTCAGTAGATGGGTATTTAATAATATCTGAGTATTATACTCGTAAGATCTAGTCTTGTCTTTTAGAAGTAAAAGCAAAAAATAATATCAATTAATTTTGTGATCCAATACATTTTAATTTGGTCAGCGTCACGATTCTAATTAAACATAAGTAAATTGCATTGATTTTCACTGGCTTTTTTCTTTACATGGGTTACATTTGTATGCATAAGAAGCAAATTTTTATTTGATGTTAGTATTGAATTGACTTTTTATCGACTCCTCAAAGTAATTTTCTGAACCAATACTATTGACATGTACACCTACCGCCAGACATCTATTTATATCTCACTTACGTAATTCTTAACTTTAACCGCGTTAAGTTAAACAAAGTCAGTTCGCGGAATTCGTAAGCAAATTGTCACCGAAACCGGTAAATCCAATGTCATTAGAAAATCCCAGTACGAATGAAATCATTGAACAAGCAATTGTTGCAAGTAGTGATGATAAAACCTTCTTTATTTGACTTTCAGGTTTACAAAGTTACACAAATCTATGACCCAGATGCCTTAAAGATAAGAAGTAACATAAATAATGGAGCTATGAAAATCAACGCTATTAAAGACTCACACAAGTGAAAGTGTCAAATCGATGGTCAATGAATCGGGAAGAACATGCAAGGACACAGACGGTTACCTAAAGGTAAAGGTAAAATAAAGATATAAATTGAAGTCATTCACATTTGCAGCCAAACTATATTCGACAGACTGTGTCTAAAGTCTCACTACGATCCTACGAAAGTGTAGGTGTTTCGATGGATGAATACATTGATGGATGTTTGTTATCTAATTATGTCAGAACTTAACGGACTTTGAAGAATGGCACAGAGGTAGATAGCACTCTAGTCTTTTTATCCCGCTATAAGTGAACTCCCCTGGGACAATCAACACACTCCAACAATGAACGAAATGGCAACAAATACAAAACAAGATAAATTATTTCAAAGATAAGAAAGCAAAACTTTTTAGGATGCAAAAGACACAACAAAACAAAATTCTCAGTTTTTAAAATAATAAAGCCGTGAAAACTAGCAATAAGACGATGGGCCTGAGAGACGTTGATAACTTAACCTTTGCCTATTCTTGCAATGTGCAGTAATAATGGGAGGCTTTGTCATTGATCGCGGATTCTTATGATGTTTATCTAATTGCATAATACCCACAGGCGTGAACGCTGGTGATTTGCTCACCTCTGATGCTAGCAATTTAAACGTATCTCTTAAAATAATACACAGTCTTACAATAATTACAGACATCTCAGTACCGGCTATCATAAAAAACTACTAGCATGATTGTTTCTTAACCAAATTGGACGATTGTTTGGAGTTTTTGTAAATTAATTGTTGAAGAAACAAAGGTTATCAGTTACGAACTTACTTCCTAATATAGAGCTTATGATTTAAATGACTGTTTATGACTTGTTTTTGCATAGGAAATTATAAATTAAGTTATTAAATTGAAAATTCACGTTAGTTTTGAGGATCATCTTAACTTTATTGGGTGTTAATTTAAAGATTGTTTTTTAAACATGATGGGTAATTAACTTTTAATTGTTTGTTACTAAAGAATATTCACTGGTTTGGCTTCGAAACTGTTGCAATGTTATGTTCGTATGAGTGAGTATAAAAATTATATCACAGGTTATATGAAGAAGTCATTGAACGACTTCGTTGTGATTTCTTGTTGTTTCCATCATATCAACACAAAGTAGACTGAGTACTGGCAGATAACGAAATTACTTGATCAAAAATTAGCCTTTTGGTGTGATCATCATCTTTCTATCGTTATGCCATTCTCCTTGGGTCGTCTCGTCATCATTAACTCTTTTTTCTTTTATAACATTTCTTTTCATTCTTTATTATCATTCATATCCATTACCACTTTTGTCATGTTCATAAGATTAAATAAAGCTTAGAATATTGTAAATTCTTACCATCAGAATAATTGGGAGGTAGTAGTCTGAGGAAGACGTCTCCTCTCCGTCCCCACGGCCTGTGTCGTACGTTATTGCACTCTCCGCTTGCACTGCGGTACTTGCTGGGCGGGCAGGGGATCCTGCTGGACTCATCTTCTTCTGATGAGCAGTTGTGTCTGCAAAATTAACACAACAATTAACATAGCTTATGGTAGGGCATGGCTCAGGTATGGCTATGGAATTACGGACATGGAAAAGCTGAGGTGTTAAAGATTTTTTTAAAATGAAACCAGAGTCCCAAGTCTGCTGTCATGATCCCAGTGTAAATTTGCGAAAAATTCGTAAACTGCTAAATTCATTAGTCGATTATTGGTCGGTCATTGGTCTCGTAATGAATGAATGAAATTTGAAGTAATTTGAGCATTTCTTCATTTATTTCTAATCTGAAGTAGTAAGAAGTTCAAATATAGCAAAAGACATTTGTACGAGATTACTGGGTGTCGAGTCTGCTAATTATTAGTCAGAATGGCGCCACAATGGCGTTTCAATTGTAGTGCTTATTCGAACCATTTTTTACTGCTGGTTCGAATAAGCACTACAATTGAAACGCCATTATGGCGCCATAATGGCGTTTCAATTGTAGTGCTTATTCGAACCATTTTTTACTCCTGGTTCGAATAAGCACTACAATTGAAACGCCATTGTGGCGCCATTCTGACTAATAATTAGCAGACTCGACACCCTGTTCTATGCCATTTCTTTCCATGGAGTGGTTGACCATTGGGAAGTCTTAATGACGACATTATATTAGTAGATTACCAAAATTTGTCAAAATACTACATAGTATACTAATAACAGATAGGCGAAGCGAATGCGATCCGAAGTGTTTTGATTTGTAATATATGGAATTGTTTGAATCCAGTCACATAGAACAGCGAAAGCGATCCGATGGTCTATGCTTTAAACAATTCCATACATTACAAACAAAACCTGCCTGTCTGTTTGACAATAGCTTAAATGATAGTTCATTTTGACACTATTTTAATAGCAGACCTAAGGCCCAGTTTGCTCTGTCCTATAAAACATTAGTGTTACTTTATGTGTTAATAGCATTACACAATGCTATTAACACATAAAGTAACACTAATGTACTACTACTGTTAATACTTACATAGATGGTAAAAAAAGGTTCATTTATCTGATAATTATGGGACTGACAGAGCACGACTTGAATGAAGGTAGATATACCAATTGTTAAAGGTCACAAAGAGCCGAGGGCTTTACGCGGCCCTGGATTATAAACAATAGATTTTAACATATCCTTTAGTCCGTATGTTATACCTTAGATGGTACCTATGGCATGTGGACGGCGAGTAATGGGTGCCTCGCCGTCCAATCATGCCCAGGTTGCCAGGGAGTCGAGTTCGATACACGCGTCAAAAAGCTGTCAGTTATCTGACAGGGCCTCCATAGTGGGTCATAGCCTGTCGTGGTCGAAGGACTGTCAAAACAGGTATCCGAGACCCTGGGACGTATACGCTGTTGAAGGAACACGGTGGATTTTAGTCAGTACTAGTCTGAGAGTTCCTCCCTCTCACAAACGATTTCTCCCCACCAGAGTGGTGCGGGAGGGACTGTCTGACTCGTTTTGATAAAACTCTACGGTGTTCCCTCAATAGCCTTTTACGTTCCAGGGTCTGGATTGCCAGTTAAGAGTGTACCGCGACCTCTGCAGGCCTCTAATCTTCCCTTCGTTCATTTTGTACATTTGATGATTATGTTCAAATGTCGATTACTTACGCATCACTGGCGCCTAATAGAAACCTCTTTTCTAAAGCTAGTGCTTCGCTGACTGCTCGTCTGAGGTCACTCGGCACTGCTTGCACATTGTCGTCTGACTTGCTTTTCTGTGCGTTCGTCTGTACCGCTAACACAGCCGCCAACACAGCTGCTAAAAGCAGCAGACTTCGTCTTAATCTGAAACAAAGACAAAGGTTCTATTAGTATTTTTTTAAGCATAGGTATTTCAAAATTCTGCCAATCAGAATTGAGTAACGGGTATCATAATTATTAACCTAGAAATTGGGTTGTGGAGGTCATAATAAATAAAAAAATTGTATCCATTTAACATAACGTTACTGCAGTTTAAATGCATTGAAAATAAAGTGGAAACGTTTGCTCTCATATATCGAAAACGGTGCACAGTTATAAATCGGTCTTTTGTGGCTATAAATACTTGGATTGATAATCAATAAAGTTTAAACTCCTCATAAATAACACTAAAACAGTCACCATGAAAATAACTTAAAGTTACCTCTGTCACGTTCCGATGAGCACTGCTAGCACAAAACTTGTAATATTAATATGTCGTTAACCTACATTTAAACCCGTCGTTTTGTCCGGAGTTCAAGGTATTTTGAACTTAGTTTATGACAGCAAAATAATACGTCTGTTACTAAAGTACCCATCATTCTTTGGTCGTGATTTGTTTGGACATAACGACTCTTGAGAGCGTCAACTTTTCTAAATTGAATGCAACTTCAATGAAAAATTTTGTAGCGTTATTCATCAAATATAATTTATTCAAAGTTTTTTGATATATTGGGCTATAAAAAAGATTGGCTAGATTTCATATTCATTTATTTTCTATCTGCACTTATATAATTTTAAAAATTATAAAGCTGAAGAGTTTTTTTGGTTGGAAGCGTTAATCACAGAAACTACTGGTCCGAATTGGAAAAATCTTTTTGTGTTGGATAGTCCATTTATTGAGGAAAGCAGAAGGTTTTATAACATTATGTTACGATCAAAAGGAGCCGAGTGAAACTGCTGGGAGCAGCTAGTCTTTTATTTCTCTACTAATGGTAGCCATACACCATCCTGCCTATCGAACGATCGATTTGACGCTTGCAATTGTTTCAAATTGGCAGTTCGTCCATAAACACCATACACCATACTGCCTATCGTACGATCGATTTGACAAAACGTCAAATCTGCAGCAGCGATGCCAACTTAGCAACTTTATAGCTAGATCTAGCTATTATTCGGTGACCGATAGCTACAAATTTATAAAATTGTAGCTGTCGTCACCACCCGATGCCAACTTAGCAACTTTATAGCTAGATCTAGCTATTATTCGGTGACCGATAGCTACAAATTTATAAAATTGTAGCTGTCGTCACCACCCACATAATAGCCAAATGCATCACTGCTGTCGATTTGATGTTGTGTCAAATCGATTTGATGACCTATCAAATTGGCATGTCATGCCATCAAATTGGCATTTTTAAACAATTGCAATTTGAAACAATTGCAAGCGACGTCAAATCGATCGTCGATAGGCAGGATGGTGTATGGCTACTATAACGCTGCAATATTCATATAGGAAGCTTAGTAATGTACTTCTATCCGACCGCAGGGTAACCAAAGACCACAAATATGCTTTCATTTTTATCTATGATCTCTTATGACATCTTACCGGTTAAACCATACATCTTGCTTTCTATTCACAGAGGGTTCACTGGTCCGAAACCAATTAATCAACATTCTGTGTCGTTACTTAAAGGTTACAATTACAATGACAAGCTTGAAATTTTAAATAAGTAATTGGCTCTAGCTTTGAAATAATTCAAATAATAATAATTTAGTTTATTTTTCATCAGGAAATATATTTTGAATTAATGAAATAATTGGCAGGATAGCTTGGATGGATTTTTCACAATCTGGCGAGAAATGTAAGATAGGTTGATCAAGTGGGATTTATGCTCGAAACTGCGACAAACTCAATTTTAAATTATAGAATCAGGTGTTACTTTGCGGGAATCCATGACATAATATGTTGTGTGAAAAATATCTAGTTTTAATTCCGCGACAAAAATCCAGGCTTGGATGCAGGATGCAGTAATTTTATTAAATGCCTATTTATTAATTATGTAATTTCCACTTTACAGTTTTCACTTTGGACAACCCTATCTAGTCCCCATGCCATTGACATTACAAAAAGCTTCATCAAAATAAATCTATCCAAGACATCTCAGATCGCTCTCACGGATTGAATAGCTTCTGACAGTGAACTTCTACTTATTGTTCATATTATAAATGAAGTGTCAGTTAATAGAACTTACCATAAAAGCTGTGCATTTAAGCACAGCTTTTAACAGTTAACAGAGCTCTGCCTTATATCTAAAAATAGTAGGTAACACACAAGTGTTAATTTAATAAAAAGTTTCGACGTCATATTTTGTTTTTTAAAACAAAATAGGTACGAAAAAATCTGTATGGCAATAAATATACAAAAGTGTTTATTTCACTTTTATTGATATAAAAGTGTTCCAACCTAATTTTTTTCGACTTGTCGTTGCAATTCTTTTTGTTGTGGTTCAGTTTTTTTTTATCATATGAGGTACGCAGAGACCTGTTTGACCTAAGTATGTTCGTGGACACAAGTGAATTAGGAACATTTTGTTGTGATAAGCGTCAGAAAATATTAATCTTTATCAATAAAATGTATGCCCGCAGTTGTCACCAAAACCATTATATTCATGAACCCACGGACATTTGTACTAATCTAAATCATGGTCATCTCGATAATGAACATGTACCGCAGTTAGATGAACTACTTACGAGATGATTAGACGGGAAAGAAAGTAAAACAATTATACGTGAGAAACTATCTAATTTGCACAACAATTCTTTACGTGTTTAACAAATGGTTTCACCGTTCTCTTGGGCTTTTTGGCTGTAAGAAATGTTTTATGAAAGATCTTCAGCTTTCAAAGTATTTGGATCTCATTTACAAATAAATTGTTATTTAAAAAAAAAATAGCCTTTATGATTTATCTGTTTTGAACATCATCACACTTAAACATAAATACAGTTAACCTAGCTGGGTAGGCAACACCGCTCATATCATACTCACGTAAGTAGGACTTTCGTGAGACACGATTCAAAGGACTCAGCAATTACAACAGTAACAAAGTTTCAGGTCATTAGTCTTCAAGATTGATCTTGAGGTCAATTTTAACTCAACCAATTTAATATTCCAAATGATACACGTTTTAAGATGGTATTTTCGATAGGTGATTGTAAATTATGTAGGTCTAGAGGTCTTGAGTTCCAATTAGGATGTTTTTTCAGAAGTTATTCTTCATTTTTGGTTGCTCAACGTAATACGTAATTTATATAACGACAAGTATGTGGTACAGCAAGTTATTTTTTGTTCCTCTCGCCTTGAAAGGAGCAACCGGTCGCAGTCAGCTGACATCGTGCACGATATAACCAAATGTCAACTTGCCACTTTCACAGTCCCGGATTTCGCGTACACCATTACATAAATCTGAACAACGTTAAAGTGGCTCATCAGTCATTCAGCGTCTTTTAAATTGTAGGTCATTCGTAGTACCTACCTATAGATGTCTGGCATAAAACATCATTATCGCATTTACATTGTTATGTTCATTACATAGTTATATAGGTATACATTTTATATCGGCTGCATTATTAGATAATGACGTGCGAAACCCATATCTACGTAACAATCGAATTAATGATAGATGAATCAAAGATACCTATAAATTATTGTCTTCGACAGTCATCGGAAAATGTTTTTACAATTAAACATTGTAAGACATTTAACGTTAGTTGCACAGTTTTATGTTTATGCCAATGCAATTGCTATAAACATTTTCATTAGATAAGTAGGTTAATTAGTGTTTGTAACATGACAGTAGGTTTATTTACCAGCAGTGTAACGTGTAAATAACACTCAATTGTGTTTAAACAATATGAATTCTTATCGATGGAAAATCTTAAAAGTTCCGCGAACATATCATTACAGTGCCGAAAGCAATCGTCATGAATAAAAGTACCATTATCCTCTAAAATAATTGCTTCCGAAATTCCAAATATTTTCTGTAATTTCGAGTGAACATGTGAAGAGCTTTGTAAGAAGTTAACCAAGAAGTTAATTGTACACAGATGAAT
The DNA here is from genome assembly GCA_954870645.1 of Agrotis clavis. Lineage (NCBI taxonomy): Eukaryota > Metazoa > Arthropoda > Insecta > Lepidoptera > Noctuidae > Agrotis > Agrotis clavis. The sequence continues at coordinate 16,907,919 of OX940920.1, forward strand.
TCTGCTTGTAACTATAGGAACATTATTGTTATCATTTGGATTTCTTATATTACAACGCACCCTAGCGAAAGTGTGGTTGGCAATAAATGTTACGTGACTAAAAAGTTTGAATACTAAAATATTGTTACCGTAGTGTATGTTGGACAAGGTCAAATGTGGCGAAACTTGAGCGAAAATACTTGTATTGGATTAGGGTTGCCATCTCTAAAATTTGAAAACCAGGACAAGACGTGTGAAAACCCCGGATTTTTGAGTCCAGATCCCGGACGCGAGTTAATGTGCGCACTATAAATGAAAACCCCCCCGGACACTCCCCGTACGCCCTCTAAACTAGGATAAATCCGGGGAAACCCGGACGGATGGCAACCCTATATTGGATGCGACTTGAGGTACAAAAAATGTTGGTACAATTATGCATGTTGGTTCCAGTAAACAGAATTGAATTTACTTGAAACTTATTAAAGGACCACTTAGAGACTTAAATTGCAAGTTGCTAGAATCGGTTACCTCAAAACTAGACACCAATTTTCATATTATCAGAAAGTTTTAAGTTAGCATACATCGGCTTATCTAGACAATTTATCTCAACATAAGTGGTCTAGGATACTGGGAGATTTATTCCAACACCCATTGTTCGTTTGGGAAGGTTGCGTAGATAGTCATATGATTTGCACAGAATGAGACAACCACGCATGAGGTGTTCGGCTGAGTTTGTCTCGTTTTTGGCGAACGGGTGAGATCAAGCCATAATCTAGTACCAACTTAAGTAGACTAAAAGGTTTATAATAAAGTTGAAAGTAGTTTGAATGTGAATGTTGTCGTATTTGTTGCATGGCTGCCCTAGAAAGGAGTGTTATGTTTTTCGAAAAGTGGTTGTAAGATAAATGATTAATGTTTAGGTAGGGATACTCAATTTGAAAAACGATTTGTACCTATTGAAAAAAGTGCTTGAGCTATTTTTACTTTGACTTGATACATAATTACAATTGTTATTGTAATTGACTGTAGTCAGCGGATTATCTTCTTTAGCTATACATATAATAAATTTGTAGAAAAGTGGTGTCTGTACAATGGAAATATACAAAAAAAAAGTAGCAGAGGTTGTTATTTTATCGATGCCGAACCCGAAAATGTAGTTAAAATTTTTTTTGTCCGTTTGTCAGTTTGTCTGTTTGTCTGTGTGTTTGTGCACGCTAATCTTCGGAACTACTGGACGGATTTGAATGATTTTTTTTTGTTGTATAGGTATTAAGTCCGGTTAACATATAGGCTATAATTTATCTTGGAAACTTGAACACCTGATGCAGAACCGCAACAGACCTGCTTAACTACACACATCAAAAGTGTCTAGGGATCAAGCATTTTTATGCGGATTTCTTGAGATTGAGATGTGGCTTTGTAATAAATTTATGATTTTATAAATTTATATGGATCCTTTTTGGTGCATTTCATAATTTGAATCAGGAACTGTAAATCAAATTCGAGTAAAAGATGAAAATCAGCTGTCAATATTTTCCCTATAAAAACATACAACGCATTGAAGACATTATTAGTGCTACTGTTTCCCTACTACTGATTAAAACCAACGTTATTATGGAGCGGCGACGTCATTTAAGCAGGGAAGAAATGCTCAGAGCCGTGGGAATGATAGAAGCTGGTTCCCGGCAACGTACTGTGGCTTTAGCTCTGAATACAAGTCAGAGTGTTATCAGTCGACTTTGGACACGTTACCGAAGCACTGGTACCGTGGCTGAGCGCCATGGAGGACGGTATCGCTGCACCACACGGAGACAAGACCGATACATTCAAATCTTAACTCGAAGAGCTCCAACAATAACCGCCATGATGTTAGCCGTGAGGCTTCATCACTCTTCAGGGAACTTAATTAGCGACCAAACAGTCAGAAACCGCTTGCATGAAGTGAACCTTCATTCCCGAAGACCGCTACGGGTACCACCTATAGCAATGCACAATCGTAGGATTCGATATCAATGGGCTCTTGAACACAGAAATTGGGCAGAAGAACAATGGCGTTTCGTGTGCTTTTCTGATGAGTCTCGTTTTGGTATGAGACCGGATACAAGACGTATACGACACTGGAGAACCCCTGGACGCCAACAGCGATTAAAATCCTGCCAGGAAGTCCATCCTTATAGTGGTGGAACCATCATGGTATGGGCGGGTATTTGGATCGGCGGAAGAACTGAGTTGATTTGGATCAGAGGCAACCTCAACGCTCAAATTTATGCTGAGACGATTGTATCAGACGTCATCGTTCCTCTACAAGTGCATATCGGTCCCTTATTTCAGTTAATGCATGATAATGCACGACCGCACACCGCAAGAGTTGTAAGACAGACTCTCGCCGCAGCTAACATCAATGTCCTGCCCTGGCCTGCTCAGTCGCCAGACTTGAACCCGATTGAGCATGCATGGGATATGCTACAGAGAAGAGCTCTGCCGAATATGGAGGGTATCCAGTCGCAAGAAGACCTTTTTTTGTTGTTGCAACGAACATGGGCGGCCATTCCACAGCGTGATTTGGATGAACTCATTTTGAGTATGCCAAACCGATGTTCTTGTGTTGTTAGTGTTCGCGGTAGAAACACGGATTATTAATTGTTTAAGTTACCCAATAAAATTTTAAAGAAAACTGTTATTTCAGTCTTTTTTTCGAACTTTAATGTTAGTGGTTCAAATGTCAAAAATCCCTTTATTAGGAAAATGGCAAATTTCTTTATGAATGCAAAGGTGACTTGGTTTATCGTTACTGTGACAAACGATAACACTTTATTTGATGAATCCTTAAAGAACATTTTAATTAATATCAATCAGGAGAAAAGTTATTGCAAAAATATATGTTGATCCCTAGACACTTTTGATGTGTGTATAAGAGATACAGAAATGGTGCCATAGCAAAAATTGTTCCACGTGATGAGCATTTTCTGCTGAGAGAATAAATTTGAAGATCCTGGACACCTGATGTGGAACACCAAGAGCCCAGCTACACTATCACATATACAGGAACGACGTCTTAGCAAGAGTTGTTCAGCCTGATAAGCACTCTCTATTGCTGTATAAAAATTTGAAGATCTGGAACACCTGATGTCGAACTCCAAGAGCCCAGCTACACTATAACATATAAGTGGATGACGTCTTAGCAAGAGTTATTCAGCCTGATGAGTACTCTCTGTCAACGTATAAAAATTGAAGATCTGGAACACCTGATGTGGAACTTCAAGAGCCCAGCTACACTATAACATATACAGTAAAGACGTCTTAGCAAGAGTTGTTCAGCCTGATGAGCACTCTCTGTTGACGTATAAAAATTAAAGAACTGGAACACCTGATGTGGAACTCCAAGTGCCTAGCTACACTATAACATATACAGTAAAGACGTCTTAGCAAGAGTTGTTGAGCCTGATGAGCAACCTCTGTTGTCATATAACAATTGAAGATCTGGTACACCTGATGTGGAACTCCAACAGCCCAGCTACTTTATAAAATATACATATAGGAATGACGTCTTAGCAAGAGTTTTCCAGCCTAATCAGCACTCTCTGTTGACGTATGAAAATTGAAATCTGGAACACCTGATGTGGAACTCCAAGAGCCTAGATACACTATAACATATACAGTAAAGACGTCTTAGCAAGAGTTGTTGAGCCTGATGAGCAACCTCTGTTATCGTATAAAAATTGAAGATCTGGTTCACCTGCTGTGGAACTCCAACAGCCCAGCTACTTTATAACATAATTATATAGGAATGACGTCTTAGCAAGAGTTGTCCAGCCTAATGAGCACTCTCTGTTGACGTATGAAAATTGATATCTGGAACACCTGATGTGGAACTCCAAGACCCCAGCTACACTATAACATATATATAGGAATGACGTCTGAGCAAAAGTTGTTTAGTCTGATGGTCATTTCCTGTTGACTTACAAAAATGAAAGATCTGGAACATCTGGAATCGTCTCGCGCATCCCGTTGTTTTCCCGTCCCCGGGCTCTTAGAATTCGACGTTTCAGATCTTCGATTTTGACGATCCCGTCGTCGCTGGCTAAAGCCACAGGATCCGCGTACGAAGTCGCGGGCAGAAGCTAGTTTAAGAATAAAAGTACGTACGAGTAAGTACGCTTTAATGGAATAAATTAATTTTACTTAAATTATGCATCAGATCAAAGTTTTCGCCGCCACTGTAATCATAATATTGTCCTTAAAGATAATTATAAGCTTGTGAATTTCAGCATTAAAGTTTTAATTAACATTGCCTTCTTTACTTCCTGCACGATTATTTTCTTTTTTTTTTTTGTAAAAACATTAATTGCCTGAGTAGTAGGAAGACAAGTATCTACGCAAGTTTATTTGTATTTTTACTTCTGAATACAAGTTTTTTATTTTTAAGTTGTTAAATTACGAATTCATACTTAACGAACTTTTATTAAAATGATAATTATCACCATTTACAAGTCACTTATTAGTATGCTTTGTTGTATGTATAAATTAAGAAAAAAAGCTCTATGAACGTAAACTTGAAGCTGGATAACTTTAAGCCATTATCAAATGTTTAAGAAATTATGAATAATCCATAAGGAGAAGGTCAGAGAGGTTATTTTAATAGTGAAGCTATTAGATGAGTCGGTTCATAAAACTAACAGCACGACCTGTAGGTTCATCACGTAGGTACCTACATACTACAATGATACGACATGTGTCACGGTTACGTCGAGATTATGAGAAACTAGGGTTACTTACCTGGGGGTCTATTTTCTAAATCCGTAAACAAAGACATGGGTACGGATACGGATGGACGAACGTAACTAAATCTAAATAAATAAATCTAAATCTAAAATCAGATTTGCGGACGGACAATATACAACGTGTAACGTTAATAGCGCAAAACCTCTCGTGAGGTAACTCAGCCCATGTTACTGAACAATGTTTGTAACAAAAGTTTTGGATAAAAAAAAAAAAAAAAGATTTTTCATACAAAATGAGAAATTGATCGAGCCCATCAGTGTGAAAAATATATATGTCGGCGCGCTGCGATCCGGCTCACTAGCAGTTAATTAATTACAATAGTTCCTGCTACAGATTTGTTTACGTTAGCAAGCTTATCGCTGAAGAATTCGTATTGCGTATAGACAGAGGTCTTATTGTTTCTGCTTAGTGAGAACGACGGTGACATCATGCTTGCCGGGCGTGGTCGTGGGCCCTTCGATATGATATTGTTTATGTTACGAAGCCCAGAGCTTTGTTAGACTGGCATTCCTATTTCGGGACGGAGTAGATTCGAACGTGGCCCACGAATGCGCCAACGTTCTCCTTGTGTCTCGCGCTCGCGAATTCAGTCGTGGTTTAATTTCGCCCACAAGATTTATAGTAGACATGAGCGCCAATCTCGAAAATGCCAGCGGCGGCTCGCCGGCAAATAGGAAGCGGCGGCGGAAGCGCGCCGTTGTGGAAGTCCCTTCTGATGTTGTTCCTGAGCGGCCGCCCGCTCCGACATCAGAAGTGGGATGGACCCTCGTTTTTCCACTAAAATTAGTGTGTAGTGTGGAGCCGCGCCCTACTGCCATCACCGGCATGGCCAGCTCGCCTGCTGTTCCGCGACCTGTCCCGACGCCTGTGCCTGTTGCACCGGCGCTGTCGCCCTCGCCTTCAACATCGGCTGCGGGGGGCGTCGCGGAGCGCCTCATCGATGCGCTTAAACCCGGTGAGATCAAACCATTATTGAGTCTCTGATTTCGACCCTAGTGTTCGTGACGTCATTGTGTTTGTGTTTGAAGGGTGTATCTCACTCTTGACTACGTGATTGTATCGAAAAGGATCGCAGGTGTGGTCGCTGTGTCCGATTTGTATCGCAATTAAAATCGCTGTATCCGCGACGTGTTGATGTCGCTAATATCTTGTATGACGTCATGGTCGGATAAATGTTCCGCATGCGCGGAATACGCACACGGGTCTCCGTTGCGTTTGCGTGTTGTTGAAGGGCTCAGTAACGAACTTTTGTGTGCAATTATCGTGTGTGGTACTAAACTACACTACACTTCTGGCCTTATCAGTGGGAGCAGCCCTTGTTCCAAAATCTAAAAATAGACACGGATGATCGTGTTCTGAAGACGTAAGCAATAATCAGAAACAGTTATTCCTGACTTGTTTTGATACCGTCGAGACAACGGCAGCTACGCTAACTAACCTTTGAAATAACAAACCAAAAGGAGAGTTTGAATGTTTGGCCGTATACGCTAATCGACTGATAACTTCGCTAACAAACCGATGGAAGGACGCAACTATTGAGGAGATCGCAGTATGTGTTGCAATGGTGTTCGCACACATAGCTCATCAGTTTGATCCCCGCTTGTAGCGCCTAGCATGCACTGCTGAAATTAATTCACAAAGCAGCATTATGTTAGGGCGTGATATATTAAGTCAAGGGTTTGTTGTGAACATTAGTTTTTTATCGATTGATAAATGTGACGTGGCGGGAACCGTCATGAACACAAGTGACTTTTTTTTTTAAATATCGACACAAACATTCCTTTAGATAAGAAACATGATTTGTTCAACCGATGTAGAGACTGATGTAGACATAGACGAAATGCGCCAGGATGCGTCAGAAAACTTAAAGAAGTGTTGGGTATATGATAAAGCCCGATTTGAGTCTTAGTTAGATCCAAAGTTCAAGGGTTCGTTTAGAGTGATAAAGATTTTGTATGGTGAACGTTAGACATTGAAACCCTTGAATTCTAAGCGTACCTACAAACATGCCAACGGGTTATGTACCAGTCGATGTTAACATAGATTCTGATTAAGTTGTGAGAAGTCGAGTAAAGCGGTCTATCGGACGTATTGTTTTCGACCGAACCAGTGGTTATTACGTAGTCGTAGCCCGGTAGAAATCGGTATCTCTTGAGGCAACTCAAGCAGACCGTGGGTAGGCGATAGGCGTTTAACCCTGGTGTAGGTTGGAGTCTTGAGAGACCGTAGTGTGTAGTCAGTGGGTGATGCATACGGGCGATCCACGTGGTGGATGCGCACAGAAGTTTTGATCCATGCGTTGGATGTGTGAAAGCAATGTGATTGCTGGTCGGCTGGAGAGCCGTGGCGTTAGAGGTTTTACTCGAAAGTCGAATGCTACTGGAAGATTGGTAGTTTCTTTTGCAATTAAGTTGTGAAAGTTGATTCGAACGACTGTGGTACATGGCCTAGGGTAGTTGTTAGTGGCCTAGGGTAGTTGATGTGGCCTAAGGTAGTTGTTAGTGGGCGGCAGTGATTGTTGTATTTTCAATTGGCTCTTAACTGCACCATGAACCGCTCTACAAAAGCTAGAATTATTGATTGGTAAAACAGCGCGACCGTTAGATTTGATGGCAAGTGACGAGTTGGTAGAATCAGAGATAGACCTACCGGCCATTAGGGCGGAGGCCTGTCATAACATCGACAAATGTGCTTCTTTTGAGAAAGAACGTTTCGATAAAACAAAAGCTTGTTTGCAAAAGTTTTCTGTAGGAGATTTCGTTTTGCTAAAGAATGAGGAGCGAAATCAATTCAAACTAGACGCTAAGTTCAGAGGTCCTTTTAAAATACCTAGTTGAAGTTTTAAGTGGGGACCGCTGTCCACTTCAGGCATTACATTTTAGGCGCACATACAAATACGCTCACGATAGGCTTAGGAAAATGCCAGAAACAGGGCAAATCATTGATGAAACAGATAATGTAGAACGAGAAGATGATGACCAAGATGGGTCAGTCAGTATGTAAGTAATATTTCATTCTAGATGTTAATACTGTCACGTAATGTGTGAGAGCTGCCATGTTCTGTTGAAATGTTGACCGTACCAGAGACTGTTTCGTAGCCGTAGTCCGATAGAAATCGGTATCTGCCATGTGGAATGGTAGTCCGTGGATGCGCGGTGCGCAGACGGTCCTGGCGGAGGTCGGGTTTCTGGAGGAAACCGTAGAGTCAGTGGACTCGGCGATCCCAAGAGGGGATGCGCGTAATATTATGATTTTGTGATGTCAGTTTAACATGAATGAAATATTAGTCAGAGTTTTGTTTTCAATGATTGATAAAGAGCAAGTAACTATGATTTCCCTGTTTTGGAGCGACAATGATAATAGAAAAACCCTATTTATAGAGTAGGCATACATGCTATGTGCCCACAGAATTTGAGATTGATTTGGATGAAGCCAACAACGAAGAACAGTCGGTTTTGGCCGTTGTCGGCGCTGGTGTTAGTAATGTTGTAGTTAATAAGACTGGTTATTCATTTCACAACCTATTCTTGTTGTAGATCGTAGGCCATATTCCTAACCCAGTTTAGCTGGTCGGAGGCTGCGCGGCTGCATCAAGTATTGGGTGAGTGAGACGAACAGCTGGTCGGACATTGGTTCCATTGTGGTAGTTACCTTGTTTCACAACCTATTCTTGTTGTTGATCGTAGGCCATATTCCTAACCCAGTTTAGCTGGTCGGAGGCTGCGCGGCTGCATCAAGTATTGGGTGGGTGAGACGGACAGCTGGTCGGACATTGGTTCCACTGTGAAACTTACTCTGTTTAGCGGGTATGGTCAAGCAGCTTCGTGCTGGTTGAGTTCGGATGTATTCCGATGTTGAGAGGCTTTTAGGCCTGGTTGAGTTCGGATGTATTCCGATGTTGAGAGGCTCTTAGGCCTGGTTGAGTTCGGATGTATTCCGATGTTGAGAGGCTTTGAGCCTGGTTGAGTTCGGATGTATTCCGATGTTGAGAGGCTCTTAGGCCTGGTGGAGTTCGGATGTATTCCGATATTGAGAGGCTTTTAGGCCTGGTGTGCTCGAATGTGTTTCGATGTAGCCAGATTACGTGGCAGATGTGTTTGCGTGGTTCCAATGGTCCGACAGAGTCCAGTTATAGTTGAGTTGTAGAATTTATTTATTGTGCTATTTGAGCACCTATGGAAAATTGTGAATTATTAAGACTTGTTCTTTGTTGGTTGGTCTTTTGTTAGAAATTTTAGTGTAGATAAAACAGTTAAAAGAGATTATCTGTGAACATCTACATTCTGAGATCGTGGCAGGACAGCCGAGCGGTAGTTGTTAGAGGCTGTCTCTCGTTTGCAGATGGACTGAAGTTAACTGGGCCACACGAGGACGTGTGAGAGTCAGGATCGCCGTGTCGGCGCGCTGCGATCCGGCTCACTAGCAGTTAATTAATTACAATAGTTCCTGCTACAGATTTGTTTACGTTAGCAAGCTTATCGCTGAAGAATTCGTATTGCGTATAGACAGAGGTCTTATTGTTTCTGCTTAGTGAGAACGACGGTGACATCATGCTTGCCGGGCGTGGTCGTGGGCCCTTCGATATGATATTGTTTATGTTACGAAGCCCAGAGCTTTGTTAGACTGGCATTCCTATTTCGGGACGGAGTAGATTCGAACGTGGCCCACGAATGCGCCAACGTTCTCCTTGTGTCTCGCGCTCGCGAATTCAGTCGTGGTTTAATTTCGCCCACAAGATTTATAGTAGACATGAGCGCCAATCTCGAAAATGCCAGCGGCGGCTCGCCGGCAAATAGGAAGCGGCGGCGGAAGCGCGCCGTTGTGGAAGTCCCTTCTGATGTTGTTCCTGAGCGGCCGCCCGCTCCGACATATATATATTTTTTTTTTTTCCAAAGGTTTTATTACAAGCATTGTTCAGTAACATGGGCTGAGTTACCCCACGAGGGTTTTTGCGCTATTAACGTTACACGTTGTATAAAGCCACTATAAGAGAATTTTTTCTTTATTGGGTAAAGACGCCACGACTGAAATCCTTTTGACGCGGCGGCGGCGCTAGTGTCTATGCCATTGCCATTACATCAAATTGCAATAAAAAATGTCGACCCCTTTTCCTGACATGTCCGGAAAAAAACCTGTCATCTAGGAACTGTATGTGAGATATTTCTTACCATGTAATGCGTGCAAAGAAGCTATTTATCACAGTAGAGTAAAAACATTATAGAATATTTATTTAGGCATTAGTGCTTAAGACAAAAACAATCACACTATAATGTCAGTTTATAATTAAGTAATTTATTTAATAAAATCCGTGACTACATAAAAACGGGGGATTATTAAAAAAGAAGAATATATCAGTAGTAAATTACTTATATCCATCATACACTGAAATTAAAGGACGAAGATTATCATAAATCAATTTTTTGCGACACAAACTGCATGTTTAATTTAAAATATTTTTACTTACATAGGTAGGTACATATTATACAATTAACATAGTTAGGCGTTGATCATACACTAAAATTTTGGTAACATTTGCCTTTTATAAAAAAAAAGGGTTACGTAAGTACAAGGAATTGGGTCATTGAACATTTAATAGGTATGTATAGTTTTAACAACTCGTTGTTTTGCGGAAATAAACACAGCACCTTTTCACGTGTTAGTAAGCGTGATCACAGCCCCATTATAAATATCTTAATAATGCAGATACATAATATTTAATATTATTTTTTTTAATAGGTATAAGACTCGTATTAACGAATCTTGTTTTCATTCTTAGATGCTTGTATCAAAAATCTTTCGTTGATGAATAAAAGTCATACAGAATTAGTTATTTACTTACATGATAACGCACAACTTGTGTTTATTTCTACATCACTGACAAATAAGTAAAACGAGCTGGTAAACCTCAGGAATTAAAAACAATACCTACATTACCTACTCACATTTTCGTAAAAAGGTATATAAAACAAAACAAAAAAATACTACCACTCTAGTGAATTCGACTTTTTGGCGCGCTTTTCTTTTGTTTTTATGACGTAGTGGCAACCGATATTGTCTGTGTTCGTTTTATAAAAAAAGAATGCAATCTCTTTAAAGTCTTTCTTTTTTAATTATTGTTTCGAATTTGAATAAATTTTCGATTGACCTAAAGGTCTTAGTTACCAGGTCATAAAATCCCACAAAAAAAAAAATGAATAATTTTCGAATTTGATTTTTTGATTTAAAAAAAATGAATAATTTTTCCTACCTATAAATTAAAATAGTGTTCGCAGTTTTTTTTTTTAAGTTTACATCCTAATATTTTTCTTGTACTTTGTTTCTGTTGATCGTTGATCACAGTGTTGATCTAATTTGCATGTATCACTCTGCTTTAATTGAATATATGGGAACAACAAAAAATGGAACACGTGATTGTTACACAGACGTTGATGACCTCACAAGCCGGACACCTGTCGACCTTTATATCTAGACAGACTACATCCTGAATGCTTCTTCAATACTATGATACACATATGAATCGTACACTGTAGTTATCATAATTATATGTCAGGAAACATCTAGCTATTTAGTCCAAGTATGTTGCTCTTTCATATGCCAGATATGGGCTAGTTGAACAGTAAACTTTCGATCATAAATGAATTAATTGTTGACATTTCAACATAGCAGTGACAAGCTTTATTAAACAAGAAAATTTATTAATGAATGTGTCTAGTATTTTTTGGGATCTCAGCAGATATCAACTAGTATCTTATTTCAATGTAGTATTAACTACATAATTATTATGAACTCTGTGAGAGAGAGTGGGCTTTAACATAATCCATCACGCGGGCCCACTTATGCCTATATTTTTTTCATTCTAGAATACGTCGGTTTCCTCACGATATTACCACAGATATTACTTTTACTAGCCATGCATCTGTGAAAATGAAATTGACTTTAAATTATAATTTCATTCATAAATGAATATAAAACTCATTTGAAGACAAATAGAGAGCTCGTAAGTCATTATGCGCTGTTTCTGCTTTTTTTTTTACTGCAAAGAAAGATAATTACACAGTAGATTAAATCTCTTTAAATAATCTTTTAAAAGTGGAAAAATACACACGGTCTACACCAAAAAGAACAGTTTTCTGAAATAAATAAAAAAACACGCCAGTCGCGTATCTAAACACTCAAGGAAATTATTCACCTAGTGCTAGTACTAAATCTTCAGTGGTTCAGGAGTTCTGACAGCCAATAAATTCATCACCTGGATTTTTCTGCAGACAAATAAGTCTACTTTATTACCGCATTAACAAAATGTTTGACAACACATTAATCACCCATCGTTTAGAAGTTTTTTACATTGTACAAAAAGGCTGATTCGCACGTTAATGTTTCCGCATTATGCGTATGTTTCGGTGACGTAAGTTAATGTGTTTACGTGCATGCGGGTCTTGGGCAACCGGCATCGGCATCGGCAATCGTTATCGTAGCACGTGAGACAGTGCGTCCCCACCCTAGTACTGTTTGTTTTTCTTTGTATGACTGCAAAATGTCTGAATGGAATCGTACATGTAAAAAAACCAAGAAAAAAAAACAATCAAGATGAATTGGATTAAAAACTTTTTGTTTTTCTATTCGATTCGTTCTGGCTGGTAAGTATTTGTCCAGATGCCAAAAAAAGTTGAAAAAAAAATCGAATGGCAAGTTTGCATACAAGTTTGCGATTGTGTTTTATTTTTTCTCTTCGGATTTTGATTAATTTATTTTAAGTGCAAACGTGATAGACAGAAGAATATTTTTGGATGGTGAAATCATTTGCTGATTCTTGAAAAAGCCCGAATTACAGGTAAGTGAATTGAGTACCTACACCGTAAACGATCTGAATCAATATTGTTATACCAATTAGGCACATCTCGGAATAGGAATTTAGGTGCTAAGTTGCTCAATGAGAATAAATAAAAACCAAAAGTAAACATTTGCTTAATTGCGAAGCGGAAATCTACGACAATCATCGATCTGCACGCTTGATCGACCCGCGGTGACCAAGTTAACGCTAAAACTTCAAACATCACGTGACGGTAACTCTACCAAATTAAATTTAACACTCCCAGTACGGTGTGGTTATCGGATAAATGTGCTATAGGCCACGCCAATTAACGTAGACTCAGTGTGGCAACGCGCTTGCGAAAACCCTCGTCGAGCTCGGGGAAAAACGGTTACCTAATCTCCCACAATGTGATGCTAGTTCGTTGGTTTGAACGTGTGAGACATTCAAAAGTGAAAATGAGTATTGAAAATTATGTATGTATGTATCACACGCTTTTGTCCGGCGAGGCGTACAACAGACGACTGTCGGTGTAATAACCAGTTCTCCTGCAACTCATTAGCAGTATTCTTTACTCTGTTCTTACTTCACTTGTGAACTTTTCAGTGCAACGATCTGCTGGATAATTTACCCAATTTACCGATCCAAATTAATTTACAGACAACAGACCAAAATAATGTAAATTTGGAAAGAAACATATCAATTTACATTGGGAAACTAAGAACTAATGACGCAACAAATGTTTGTTTTATTAAATAAATTAACAAACATTAGTATTCTAAAACAAATACTTGAGAGTGGAGTGATAAAATATTTGTTTATAAACTCACAAAGTTAAGACAAAGACGTGTTTTATGTGTTACGAAGCTTTTTCTCACCATATTAGATATGACAACACATGCCGAAGACCATAAAATAATATAGAGGATAGGTCATGCCATAGAAGTTTTCCGTTGGTGACTAATACATATACTCGTATATTATCTTGACAATTTTACAAAGGGTCTGTATCTTGAGACAGTCAAAATAAATAAGCCCAAAGAGCGGTCTTATTAGTGTTGAATATAGTATAATCGAAATATCAATGAAATTATCGTGTTAAAATGTGACACTTAACAACGAAATTATTCCATACTAGCTTCTGCCCGCGACTTCGTACGCGGATCCTGTTGCTTATGCCAGCAGTCGGGGTCGTCAAAATCGAAGATCTGAAACGTCTGATGTCGAATTCTAGGAGCCTGGGGACGGGAAAACAACGGGATGCGCGAGACGATTCCAGACGTTCCAGATCTTTCATTTTTGTAAGACAACAGGAAATGCCCATCAGACTAAACAACTCTTGCTAAGACGTCATTCCTGTATATACATATTATCATATTATAGTGTAGCTGGGCACTTGGAGTTCCGCATCAGGTGTAATAACAACCCCTGCTACTTTTTTTATATATTTCCAATGTACAGACACCACTTTTCTACAATTTTATTAAATGTACTAGCTTCTGCCAGCGACTTCGTACGCGGATCCTGTTGCTTATGCCAGCGACAATAGGGTCGTCAAAATCGAAAAACGTCTGATGTCGAATTCTTAGAGCCTAGGGACGGGAAAACAACGGGACGTGCATGACGATTCCAGACGTTCCAGATCTTCAGTTTTTATACGACAACAGGGAGTGCTCATCAAGCTGAACAACTCTTGCTAAGACGTCATTACTGTATATGTAATAGTGTAGCTGGGCTCTTGGAGTTCCACATCAAGTGTTCCATATCTTTAAATTTATTTTCTCAGCAGAAAATGCTCATTACGCGGAACAATTTTGGCTATGGCGCTATTTTTGTATCTCTTATAGCTTAGCTAATCTATTGCAGTTCTGCATCAGGTGTTCAAGTTTCCAAAATAAATTAATTAGCTTATATGTTGCTCAGACTTAATAGCTATACAACAAAAAAAAAAAACCAATCAAATCCGTCCAGTAGTTCCGAAGATTAGCGTGTATGGAGTAACTTCTCCCGTTTTCCTAACATTTCCCTTCACTGCTCTGCTCCTATTGATTGTAGCGTGATGAAAAGTATACTATAACCAGCGCAGGAGTATGAAAAATACTTCTACCAAGTTTCGTCAAAATCCGTCGAGAAGTTTTTGTTTCTATAACGGTTATACAGACAGACAGACAGACAATAATTTTAATAATTGCATTTTTGCATCAGTATCGATCCCTAATCACCCCCTGATAGTTATTTTGGAAATATATTTCATGTACAGAATTGACCTCTCTACAGATTAATTATAAGTATAGATTTATTTATTAGGTATGTTAATACTAGATACTGTTATGTATTCGTCATCTGCCTAGCCTTTTCCCAACTTTATTGGGGTCGGCTTCCAGTCGAACCAGATGCAGCTGAATATCAGTATTTTACATGGAGCTATTAGACCTCCAATATTGTAATGTAGTACTAGCGAAACTACACAAGCTAACAATTAAAGTTAATATTTAATTATTATCTTGCTTGGGAATCAGAGTAACTTGAATATTTGCTGGACGAACATAAGGGTTCTCGAGTTTTTTAGACGGAATTTTCAACTGGTGAAATATTCATCAGAAATAAATCACCATGACCTTCCAAGCACAAACGTTTTATGTGATTGACTTTCGTATTATAATGTCAACAGAGTTAAAACACATAAGCTGTTCGGTAGCGCATATCAAATGAATTGAAAAAAAAAATTAACACATTTGTAATCTCTCTCTCCATTTGTCGACCTACAATACTACCCTCGGTAAACAAGAATAATCAAGCAGTTATCGGACATTGATCCTTATTCAGTGACTTCCTTTATTTATTTACTAATTTCATTATTTGTTTTGCAACAGCTTCTGTGTACAGTAAAGTTAAGGTATTCTATTTAAAAAAACCAATGCCACTATTCGTTGTAATTTTATAACTCAGGAACGGGCTCACTTATTCAAACCAAATATTTAGGCTTTGTTCGGACTATTTAGTACATGGTATATGTGAAGTTTGCACAAACTTGGTAGAGTGGTTCTTCATTTATCACATTTTTTGTAACAATAATGAATTCAATAAATGACTGATCATCTTGATAATGGGAATTTTGCTGTCAAAGTAGCGAAGCACGTACCGGGCCGCTAGTATAATTATAAAACTACTAGGATAACCTTCATAACCTACATCACCGATCGTATAGACTAAGTTGGAACTATCAAATACCAACATTACCTTAGCTACTGGTAACTAAGAAGCCAGACGATACGCCTTGCACAACACAATTTAACAACAATAGTTAATAAGTGGTTTCTTAACGTTCATTTTCTGCCTGATAATCCGCTTTTAACATTATTAATAGGCTTAATAAACATACTTTTTCACGGTTACGATCATTTTTAAGTCGGAGCTCATAAATATCTTTAGTCTACGCTTCAGAATAACTATAGCGTGTGAGGTGGTGACGATAATATTATAATATTCTAAGATTAAAGCCTATAAAATCTTATTTCAATTTTAAATTAGCGATACGTCAACTGATTTACAAGTAACGTACTTTGGTGTCGAATACTTATGTTTAAAGATTTGTCCAGTCCAAATATGTGTTTGATGTGATGATCAACACTCAACATAATGAAGTTTTTTTTGGTAAAACTAGACAGGTTGTGAGATTATTCTTAGTGTGTGCTAAAGATGTCATCACTTTTAATAATACTAGACAAAACACTTCAATAATACTAGACAAGCAACGATCCACTGGCCATAGACTTGTATTTAATCGAAGTGTCAATATCAATTATTGGTGATAAGCGCACAATGTTTATAGCTTTTAATTTTTTAGTACAAAACGCTTACAGTTAAATCACGCACTACGCGATGCAAGATAACAAATCAATTAGAAAACATTAAGACACCCAATTGTTTATGTTTAATCCGATGAGTACTCAATTACGAAAAATTCTCATCGGATCAATTTGCATTCTTGACAATAATAATGTTATGAACATGAATGCTTGTTAGAAATAATATAAAGCCATTTATAGTGTCAATAAATTATTTACTATTGTTTACATCTTCACTATACAGCTGTGACCAGGGCTGGCTTAGCAATAGCGGCATAGTTCAAAACAACGAGATTTTTTACCTAAGTTTGATAAACTAAACCGTAACCATCTGTGGAATTAATGTTCTTAATGGTGGTGTACCTCGTATCAAAATCCATTGAGTGGTTTAGAATATATAAGCACACAGACACATGAATAAGCGATCTCAAGATGAGAAATAGAAGTCGGACGTCTCTATCCAACCAGACAAATTGAAACAACGGAAACTGTAATCGTAGTTCTTTTGTTTAACGTTTTTATTAGTTGTCTTATTACTGCGGCGCGATTGTAATTATTGTCGATAATAGTTTAAAGAGAGGTTGATTGGCCTTTGATTACTTCCTAACGTGTGCGCCGTAGTCATGACCTTTAGCTGGCAACACTTAATAAGTTGTACAGCTTAAATGTGATACCATACTATATTAGTAAGATTTTAAACGCACGTAATATATTTTTATCAATAAAATAATAGATAGGAATTGCTACGTAAATTATCTACGATTTCGTAATTATGTAGACATTTAAGCAAATGTCAGTAGAGCACTATACAGCGGATAAAGTCCAAGATAAACGGCTTTTAATGTCCGGAGGGCGAAAAGGCATTTAACCCGGACTAATTTGCACTAGTTAAATTGGAATTCTTAACATGGTTTAAAACTTCAAAGTAGAACAGTGTATTTCAAGTGAGTTGAAACGCTATGAAAAATCCTTAGAAAAAGTTTTATATTAATGCCACATTATTATATTAATAAACAAAACACTTAGGTTATAGGGTAAAATCGTTAGAGTTGGCCATAGTTTTTTAAAAGGTGTGCTGAAATAAGAATAAATACTTTACCTTGTTAGTTTTGGCATATTTTCATAATTTTAACATTAATTTTATACATTATTGGCATACTTATCGTTTTAATTAAAGAGATCATGTTCAAAAATACGTTTGAAAATAAAACTCGTTTGGTCATCTCTCCCAGGGTGCCCGTGTAAGATGGCCATATGAGTGAGGTAGTGATGACCAGTACTATGTCTATTTACCTTGTTACTAATTTGCTTTATTTTTTTGAACCACATGTTTTTTTATGATTGTACCTATGGCGATACGTACTCAGCATGCACTTATCGTCACACATTGTACAATTTTCATGAATCTTGTCCAATACAAGATATTGAATCCAATCTTCGGTGAAAAAGTCATGTAGAAGTTTTTTTATTAAATTTCGAAAAATCGTGCAACAATGTCCATAAATCGGCTTGTCTAGATAAAAAATTCGTGATATTGTTATTATTGGTCATTGGCATGTTTCCCCAACTTTGCATGGCCATCTCTCCTTATCTTATGGGAAAGAAGGCCACACCCATTAAAAAAGTAAGTGTATGTAATACGGCAAGAAATTGGAGGTTATAATGTAGCTGCGCTCATGAAGTTATTAGAAAATGTAAAAGAAATCCTTACTATTATAAAATTACATCGTAATTTTGTAAAATATGCACACATAAAGAAATATTACGGTAGTTTGAAAACATTATGTTGGATTTTACTCTCTTTTATCTTTTTTTTCTCAATACTTTTAACTTACACTTGTACTTGTGCACGATGTGAAGCGGACCTGGCATTTACAGCGATATCCAGCGAGTTGTTGCCGAAATATTTCGATTGGCAATCTCTCCCGTACGGCCAACTCTAACGAATTTACCCTAATTATAAAGTAACACCACTACTACTTACTGTGATGTAACATTCGATAGATGATTGAATAAATTTAATAAGTCTACAAAAATATTCAATACCAATAACTGACCCGCTTTGTATTGTAGACTTCATACAATAAAATTAAAATCATTGCCATATCATACGTCATACATTTAAAAAAAAAACTAGGATCCTTACTTCAAGTATAGTCACATTAAAGTGGGCAAACCACACGCACAAATCATATGAACCACTTATAGAGTGACGTCATATTTAAGTTATGAATAACGAAATCTGGTGGGCCAAACGACCAGCCTCCATAATACGAGCATTTCATTCGTCGAATCACTCCTTTTCTGTGGCTGTACGATTGGCCAAGATGGCGTATGAATGTCTCTGTTGCGAAATTTTCCTTTGGGAAGTCAAAGATCGGTACGCAGCTTTATATCTACAATAACCTAAAGTATTTGTTATCTATTAAGAATTTTATGAAGACAATAAATCTGTTTCGTTTCGCTAATTAGCTAGTTTTAAGAGATTGCAAAAGCTAGGCTTTTTTTTTAATATAAAAATAACTAAAAACCTGCGTAATGTTTTTCGCTAATTGCTTAGTCAACCTTCATTATGTCGCTTCATTATAGTTTGCATGGCAAAAAAAATATAAGGAATTGTTCCAGTCAAAGCTAATGAATTACTGCATGTAGGTGGGTATTTTTCGATACGGTATGCTATTCTCTATTGGACTCAGCGCCGCGGCAGCGCTGAAGCTACGGTTTGTTAACTCACTATTATAGTAGCTTAGCAATTCACGCGCATGAATTCGATATTGTTTCCAGATTCACGAAAAATGCGTTTCATAAATATTGTGAGCTTATAACAGGGAAGAAAAAATGTAATACCCACCCGTGAATTGATAGATATGCTTTAATTGTATACCCCTCTCAATATCCGTATTCAATCTTAAAACTTCTTGAATACGGGTACAGTACAATTATTATCATTGGGATTTTCTCACCTTTGTGCATAGCCTGTGGCACTATACAATTCTTCCATATTTTATTATTGCATCTCAACGTAAATCACAAGTTACAAAATACTTTTCTTACCAATGCCGCATTAGAAAGCTTAGTACTGTTAAATTACAGTTTTGTAATCAGCTTTAAGCAGTCGATTACAAGGGGCAAGTTCATGCTTTGAATTACTTATAGCCTTGATATCAGTTGGGCTAAACGCCAGTGTTAAGTTGATTACAAGATAAAGAAAAATGTATATTATTAGTGGGACCCGGCCTTTGTAGTTCCGCCCAGGTGCAAGCCTCAAGCAGTTAATAAATATGAGATTCTAAATTCGTATTATAGCTGGCATCAACATTACCTATAAAACGGTGAACTGTAATAAATAATAAATTATTAGGTTGTTTGCCATACTGTTATTTGGACAGGAAACATTGAAGCATGATATTAAACCAGAAATAACAAATCTTGAGTTGGTTCCGTATCTTCTTCAAAATCATGATACAGACTTACTTAATTGTGGTAAAGTTAATGCTCACACGCAAGATTCACGTAGGCACAGAGGCCGTTATGTTAGTGGCATGCAGTAATATTGTGCAATATGTAAGGAAGGAAGAAAATTCATTATTACTCTGTTGTTATGCCGTAATGATGCGCACGCGCTGTTACCTAACCGTCGGCAAAGCGACCGTAACACTTAACAGTCGGTCATTCGGCCTTCGTCGTCATATACACCCGGTTTATGACTGGACCATTCTGCGTTTTTGTTATGCACTGTTAACATTAAGAGAAAGGACAATGTCATATAAATATTAATTGATTGTTGACAGAAATCTGGTTTCTTTGGTTCAGATCAGAAATCAGAGATCTTTGCAATAGGTACTAATCGAGAGTGAACTATTACCAAAACTTAAATATAAAACATTAAACTATTACAAACAATTCATAACTGTATCAGAATATGTAATAGCTTTCTGTATTTTGAAGAAAACTTAATAAGGTACTAAGAAATTGAAGTAATGATAAAGTTGATTAAAATACGATTCAACTAAGGCATAAGAATCCTTTACGTTGGTAATCAAAATAAACTTATACAATTGCAACATCAAGAAGGCGTGTCAGCTGATTGAATGACGAGTGTTAAATGACAAGTAGAGAAAGCTTTCGGTAAGCTCTTTACGACTTAAGTTTATTTCAACTTCGAAGAGGACGGATTGTTGCCACGTTGTTTACAATGACCATATAAATAACCCTTTGAATTAATTACACACATCAAAAGTGTCTAGGGATCAAGCATTTTTATGCGGATTTCTTGAGATTGAGATGTGGCTTTGTAATAAATTTATGATTTTATAAATTTATATGGATCCTTTTTGGTGCATTTCATAATTTGAATCAGGAACTGTAAATCAAATTCGAGTAAAAGATGAAAATCAGCTGTCAATATTTTCCCTATAAAAACATACAACGCATTGAAGACATTATTAGTGCTACTGTTTCCCTACTACTGATTAAAACCAACGTTATTATGGAGCGGCGACGTCATTTAAGCAGGGAAGAAATGCTCAGAGCCGTGGGAATGATAGAAGCTGGTTCCCGGCAACGTACTGTGGCTTTAGCTCTGAATACAAGTCAGAGTGTTATCAGTCGACTTTGGACACGTTACCGAAGCACTGGTACCGTGGCTGAGCGCCATGGAGGACGGTATCGCTGCACCACACGGAGACAAGACCGATACATTCAAATCTTAACTCGAAGACCTCCAACAATAACCGCCATGATGTTAGCCGTGAGGCTTCATCACTCTTCAGGGAACTTAATTAGCGACCAAACAGTCAGAAACCGCTTGCATGAAGTGAACCTTCATTCCCGAAGACCGCTACGGGTACCACCTATAGCAATGCACAATCGTAGGATTCGATATCAATGGGCTCTTGAGCACAGAAATTGGGCAGAAGAACAATGGCGTTTCGTGTGCTTTTCTGATGAGTCTCGTTTTGGTATGAGACCGGATACAAGACGTATACGACACTGGAGAACCCCTGGACGCCAACAGCGATTAAAATCCTGCCAGGAAGTCCATCCTTATAGTGGTGGAACCATCATGGTATGGGCGGGTATTTGGATCGGCGGAAGAACTGAGTTGATTTGGATCAGAGGCAACCTCAACGGTCAAATTTATGCTGAGACGATTGTATCAGACGTCATCGTTCCTCTACAAGTGCAAATCGGTCCCTTATTTCAGTAAATGCATGATAATGCACGACCGCACACCGCAAGAGTTGTAAGACAGACTCTCGCCGCAGCTAACATCAATGTCCTGCGCTGGCCTGCTCAGTGCTCAGTCGCCAGACTTGAACCCGATTGAGCATGCATGGGATATGCTACAGAGAAGCGCTCTGCCGAATATGGAGGGTATCCAGTCGCAAGAAGACCATTTTTTGTTGTTGCAACGAACATGGGCGGCCATTCCACAGCGTGATTTGGATGAACTCATTTTGAGTATGCCAAACCGATGTTCTTGTGTTGTTAGTGTTCGCGGTAGAAACACGGATTATTAATTGTTTAAGTTACCCAATAAAATTTTAAAGAAAACTGTTATTTCAGTCTTTTTTTCGAACTTTAATGTTAGTGGTTCAAATGTCAAAAATCCCTTTATTAGGAAAATGGCAAATTTCTTTATGAATGCAAAGGTGACTTGGTTTATCGTTACTGTGACAAACGATAACACTTTATTTGATGAATCCTTAAAGAACATTTTAATTAATATCAATCAGGAGAAAAGTTATTGCAAAAATATATGTTGATCCCTAGACACTTTTGATGTGTGTACTTGTAATTTACCTTGGCACGAGTTATGCAGCGAGAGGATTTACGATAGGCGTCACACGATAATTTATTCTCGTACGCATCTTCCAATGATTCAATGTAAAAACCTATACACAACAAGGATTTCAATTCTGGAAATTCAATTAATGCTGGTTTTAAATAACGCTTCTTCACACGGATATACTCATGATCTTAAAAGGTAACATCATCATTTACAATCACCTTTTAATGATATATTTACTAGGAATCCTACCAGAGTTCCGGTTGTACATACATGTTCTTCCGTGAACTCGAATACATGGAGTTATTTAATGTTTTTATTGATATAATGAACTCAGGTGATTGACAGCTCCTAAGCTAATGTGGTTACGTAATCCGCGGTTCATGAATGGGTTGAGATTCGTACAGAGATTAACCACACGTGTGTATAATGTTTAATTTTATACAACAGGTAGATACATTATTATCTAGTCATATTTCCCAGGAGTATAGTGACGTGCAGATGCACTGTGACCCTAAATTTGTATCTTTATATCTTGTTATTTACATGCGTAGGGAGAACTAATTGGTGTTTAACCATTGTTTTATTGTTTTAAATTATGTTTTAAGTATCCACTTAAATTGGGTCTACCCTATCTGTTTACACAGATAAATTGCGAATTATGACTTGGTTTTGGTGGAGTGCTAACACCATTAAAAGAGAGCGTGTAGCTGTAAATTGAAGCACAATAGACATAAAACATAATTTTAGGAGAAAAATATTCCAACATGAAACGAGCAACGCACATTAATCTGTGGCTATTACTCGACAAAGGCTCGAACGAAAGCGAATGCGCCCCGGGCTGGAAGAAATCGAAAACTCGTTGCGTAAGCGCAAGTCGAAGGCTGAGGTCCCATAGAGTTGCGTAAAGGTACGAGTGTACAACGCATGCCCGCGACACTCCGTGTCGTGTGCTGACCTCTGTTTTCGAATAAACAATGGGTCGTTTGTTTCTAAACAATTTTAATCGGTGTAATTTTTTAGGAATATGTGGAAATAGAAGCATTGCGTGATGGGATTTCGTTAAAACCTTTTTGATTCCAAATTATGATCGCTTAAAGTTATGGAGAACGAATGATTTTTCCTTTTTCCAAAAGTTTAAAATACAAACCACAAATAGAGTTTTCTGGAAAACTAATTAAATAAATTAAATTATAAGATTGTGAACATTACGATTTTTGGTGCAAGGAATGCATTATTCGGAAATGTTGAATCAATGCGTTTACGTATACATACAACATTATATTTTGTTTATGCGAAACCCGATACACCTGTCCAATGTTTTTGTGTAAAGAATCTATGTACAAAATTTTTAAACCGTATGATAAAAAATCACAAAGTTATAAGCTTGTATATTACCTGGTTGTCCGTTCAAAAACATGCTCATTTCGCGGTACACCCGCGTAAACCGCGTCTACTGTGTTATACATTCGTGATAATAGTTTGGCAATAGGTACCTAACCGTACGGTGATTTTATTGTAATTAACTGGTTATCAAATTTATAAAAAATATTTTTGAAAACAAAATATAACATGGTGTAAAAATTATTGGAATCGAATCAGTTACTGATTCTGAACAAACTATATTCAGGTTTCGCTTAAACTAAAAATAATGTTGTATATCATATTGCTCTACCGATACCGCCAGTAAGGTGCTTCTCAGAGAACATCACTCTTTTGATGACCTAGATCAGATTCCACCAACCTAATTACCCGCAATCTTTGACATCGGATCAGTTGTGAATGCTAAGCTAAGCTATGTGGGCTCGCATAGCTTTCGCCTGCTCCAAAATCGTTCGTCTTAATATGTAGCTTAGATTGGAGTCACGCATGCGCGTAATCCGGCGGCAGGGGTTACGCAATAGTAGCCTAGTGACGATGTTCGATGAGCCGGGTGCGCGTGAGACATGTTTCAATTGCGACCTGCATTTTTGTCTGTGTCACGGCGACATTGCGTCAACTTTTGGCTTATCAATCACTTGGGCTATATGTTTAGGAGCTGTTAATGATTTATGTTTTGTTTGTGTTGGGTACTAAAGGTCTTCAGCAAAGGCTGAACAATGTTTACGATTTCTTTGAATATCAAAGGACTCTGAATCTTTTCCTATAATAATTGCTGAAGTTTATTTTTTTCAGTTTATAAGTTTCTTTCAGTACCCACATAATTATGTCAAGATACTGTTGCTACAAACGAAAATTTCAGAACACTACTAGTTTTAATAAATTGCTTTACTGTGGCATCTAGATGCTTTGAAACTGGTATTCTAAAATTTTGCGCCAACCACTTCATATTAATATGATAATATAAGTATTATGATAATAGTGATATTATCTTTTTGCTTCTTAAGGAAAACAAGTTTCATGAATTTTCCTCATGGCACGATTATGATATTATTGAGAAAATATGTTTATATTAATGACTAGCTTCTGCCCGCGACTTCGTACGCGGATCCTGTTGCTTATGCCAGCAGTCGGGGTCGTCAAAATCGAAGATCTGGGGGCCAATTCTCGGCTTTAGAGATGGTGTCGAACTCGACAAAAATTTCTAATGACGTCATTTTTTCGACAAATTTTAAAAGTTGCTATTCTGGTGATGTCGAATTCGACATTTGTCGAAGGCTAACGTTAGAGTTCATCTCGAGTGCTTCTGAGCAGTAGAGATGTAATGTCGATTGTAGAGATACGTCATTTCTGAGTGAATTTGTTGAGTTTTGGATTGTACACTGTTTTCTTTTCTTTAGTTTTTAAATAAAATACGGCTTGGCATGTCATACTTACTGGAAATTCGATTTATACTATTGATTTTAGCATTGTGTTTTCTTGAAACGATGACCTTCGCACAATTAACAAACTCTGTAATTTGTGTACCCACGATTGCACTAGAAACCACTGAAAGATGGACGAGTTTATTAGCATTTTATCACGGAGTTGTTGGAAAGAGGCGAGCAACTGGCCAATACACGGCAACAACAGCGCACTTATCCCGCCGTCGATATTTACGATTTGAGCGAAACAGAAGTCATTAAAATAATTCCCCTCCATGTTTAAATAAAAATCATGAAATGTAAAACAGCACAGCCCACTAGTGATTTATAAACACAGAGTCCATGTAAACATAACAAAAGACGCAAATTCTGACACGTACAGACAATCAACTGTCAAACTGATTATTTTTACGTTAAACGTTTCGTTTCATACTAAAATAATTAGATTTAGTCTGCGTTTCAAAACAAAATCATTCATTCACCTATAGTTACCTAAAACGGAACGTGCGATTCTTCATAATGGTAACATTATGTTCACTCGACTCGACATTTTCGTGACATTTATTTCTATTTTGACTGAGAATACGGATTTCTGCTCGATTCGACATTTTTTGGTAGAGATAGAGATATTTTTGATAGACATAGAGATAGACTTACAATCTCGAACTCGAGAAAAATGGCGAAAATCGAGAATTGGCCCCCTGAAACGTCTGATGTCGAATTCTAGGAGCCTGGGGACGGGAAAACAACGGGATGCGCGAGACGATTCCAGACGTTCCAGATCTTTCATTTTTGTAAGACAACAGGAAATGCCCATCAGACTAAACAACTCTTGCTAAGACGTCATTCCTGCATATATTATAGTGTAGCTGGGCTTTTGTAGTTTCGCATCAGGTGTTCCAGGTCTTCAATTTTTATAAGTTGACAGAGAGTACTCATCAGGCTGAATAACTTTTGCTAAGACGTCATTCGCTTATATGTTATAGTGTAGCTGGGCTCTTGGAGTTCCACATCAGGTGTTCCAGATCTTTAATTTTTATACATCAACAGAAGGTGCTCATCAGGCTGAACAACTCTTGCAAAGACGTCATTCTTGTACTTATATGTTATATTGTAGCTGGGCTCTTGAAGTTCCACATCAGGTGTTCCAGATCTTCAATTTTTATACATCAACAGAAGGTGCTCATCAGGCTGAACAACTATTGCTAAGACATCATTTCTGTACATGTTATAGTGTAGCTGGGGTCTTGGAGTTCCACATCAGGTGTTCCAGATCTCAATTTTCATACGTCAACAGAGAGTGCTCATTAGGCTGGACAACTCTTGCTAAGACGTCATTCTAAGATATACAGATAAATTGTAGCCTATATGGTAACCGGACTTAATACCTATACAACAAAAAAAAATCATTCAAATCCGTCCAGTAGTTCCGAAGATTAGCGTGTATAAACACACAAACAGACAAGCCGACAAACAAGCAGACAAAAAAAAAATAAGCTACATTTTCGGGTTCGGCATCGATATAATAACAACCCCTGCTACTTTTTTATATACTCGTATTTCCATTGTACAGACACCACTTTTCTACAATTTTATTATATGTATATAGATGAGTTCATCTTGCGTGGAAAGATTCATTTATGTTGAAATAATATGTTATTAAAATCAAGTATTATCGTCTCGATTACCATACCAAAGAATAATATATATCTTCTCATATAAAGAAGAAACTCGGCTTCACCTGTTTCTTTAAAGGATTGCTTTATAAGAATTCTACGCAATTTGATTTTCATAATAGAAAATAGGTTTTCAGTCAGTCTCGTAAAAAACTAATGGGGTGTACAGATTAATATTAGGGCAAGACCTCTAACACGTAGGAGTGGAAAGTTATGGGAGAAATTTACCGAAGATAAGACACATTGATTGGACCGAAATCATCTCATAAATTATATGATAAATAATATATATAGTGTTGAAAAAAAGAACAAAACATGTTTCTAACGCAAAACAATCAATAAATTTTTATCTGTGACGTTTGATCCTCACTTTCTCATAAAATACAGACTCTTTGTCTCCAAACTTTATTAGTTAATTCACATTAATTATGCAACAAACAGCAATGAGGAAGACAGGTCATCCAAGCATCTACATTTAATTATCCTACATCAAGTACTTACATAACACGCACATTATTTAAATACAAGTTACTAACAAGTAACACTTGGTGTCTCTTACTACTGTGAGAAATAACTTAGGTGCTTAGCTAAGTCACGTGGATTTAAATGCCTGTTTTGAAAATCTAAATAATACTATATAGATGCGTTTTTTTTGAGGATAAGTGGATGTTTGTTGCTCTTTCTCATAAAACCTTTATATAATAACTAGCTTCTGCCCGCGACTTCGTACGCGGATCCTGTTGCTTATGCCAGCGACGACGAAGTCGTCAAAATCGAAGATCTGAAACGTCGAATTCTAAGAGCCTGGGGACGGGAAAACAACGGGATGGGCGAGACGATTCCAGACGTTCTAAATCTTTCATTTTTGTAAGTCAACAGGAAATGACCATCAGACTAAACAACTCTTGCTAAGACGTCATTCCTATATATGTTATAGTGTAGCTGGGGTCTTGGAGTTCCACATCAGGTGTTCCAGATCTCAATTTTCATACGTCAACAGAGAGTGCTCATTAGGCTGGACAACTCTTGCTAAGACGTCATTCCTATATATGTTATAAAGTAGCTGGGCTGTTGGTATTCCACATCAGGTGTACCAGATCTTAAATTTTTATACGACAACAGAGGTTGCTCATCAGGCTCAACAACTCTTGCTAAGACGTCTTTACTGTATATGTTATAGTGTATCTAGGCTCTTGGAGTTCCACATCAGGTGTTCCAGATCTTCAATTTTTATACGTCAATAGAGAGTGCTCATCAGGCTGAACAACTCTTGCTAAGACGTCTTTACTGTATATGTTATAGTGTATCTAGGCTCTTGGAGTTCCACATCAGGTGTTCCAGATCTCAATTTTCATACGTCAACAGAGAGTGCTCATTAGGCTGGACAACTCTTGCTAAGACGTCATTCCTATATACAGTGGTGGTCACATAATTAAAGACACTTGATAGGATATAATTTTTTCAAAGTTTACCTACCCTATATTTTTTTATTATAATGCAATAGGACCTTGCGATATTATTTAAATTATTCTAACGGCTATCGTGAAATGTTCGAAATTAAGTAAAGAGATCAAAGTGTCGTATTTTAAATTTTTATCAAGTTTACTTTATTGCAAGCAGTTCAAACTAATAGAAAAACTTGGCCAACTAATTAAAGACACACAAATTGTGCAACTATAAAAAAATAAATGTTTCGAATCTTGGGACGAACTTAACTATAATTACTTTTAGATGTGTAATGAAAACATAAAACCACCTTATTAATATTTTGTCGCATGTCCTTTAGCATCATCGACAGCCCGACACCGTTTAGGCATTGAAGCGATCAAATTATTGCAGATTTCAATCGAAATCTGCTCCCATGCCTTTTTAAATGTCGTGTTATGTTGATGCACAATACTTGTACGTTTTTTGCAACTATTTTCTTCACACGGGACCACAAGACTTCGATCAGGTTAGTGTAGGGACTGTACGGTGGCTAATCTAAAACTGTTACTGATTGCTTCTAAGAACTTCTTTGACCACTGCTCAAGTGTGCTTTGGATCGTTATCATGTCGAAAAGTTCGTATCACCTGCAAATGATCCTCGGCATAAGGTAACATGGTTTCTTCTGAAATATTCTTTTATTGAAATGTATCCATGTTACTTTCTATTTTTTTAATAGGTCTTACACTGTGACCAGAAAATTATACCTAAACTGCGATATTACTCCTCCATGTTTGACTGTTTTCTTTGTGCATTTTGGTCAATTGCTTTTTTTGCAGGGCTACTCACTTTTACTCTAACATCAGAGTTATCCATTTTAATATTAGTTACGTCGAAAAAAAGCATACTTTTCCACTGTCGTTCTGTCCAGTGTGCATATTTTTTGGTAAATTGAAATCTTGTTCTGATATTTTCTTTCTTCAAAAGTGGGATGTTATGAGAAATTCTCCCAAAGAAGTTTAATTCTCCTAATCGTCTTCTAATCGTTCTAGCAGACTCTTCTCTAGACCCCTGTGCACCAAATACTACTAAGCGAATCACTTCTGATCCTTTGAAAGGTTCTTTTTAGCCAGCGATGTTATTCTAGAGTCTTCTCGCTGGGTTGTTTTTCGGGGTCTAGGTATCCTAGGCACATTTCCCGTAGTATTAAACTTCTTAAAATGGCGATGGCGTTTTAACTATTTCTTTAGAGAATCGTAAGTAATCTGCAATTTTATTTAATGGCCAATCCTTGTCATAAAAATTGAGAATTATCTTCCTTGCAGAAGGATCGCAACTTCTGCTTTTCCCACATACTAATTCAATTTAAATTTCACAATCGAACTTAAAGGAAGGTTTAAACTGAGCTATTTTTTGCTGTGACGAAAATTCGTGGCATAATATGGTAAAAAATGAGTGCTCCTTTAAAAGAAAAAAGTTAAAATACGCCCTGTCTTTAATTAGATGACCAGCGGAAAATGTACAAAAAAGTTTGTATCAAATTTGAAACACGAACTATGACTAAACTCTTGTTATTATAACTTAATACTGTTTTAATTCTTAAAAATACGACTTTAGTGTACACAATAATGAAAATTAAAATGGAATTGATACCTATCTTGGGTCCATAAATATCATTTATTTTGTTGTATGTGGTCAACATGAAGGGTGTCTTTAATTATGTGACCACCACTGTATGTTATAAAGTAGCTGGGCTGTTGGTATTCCACATCAGGTGTACCAGATCTTAAATTTTTATACGACAACAGAGGTTGCTCATCAGGCTCAACAACTCTTGCTAAGACGTCTTTACTGTATATGTTATAGTGTATCTAGGCTCTTGGAGTTCCACATCAGGTGTTCCAGATCTTCAATTTTTATACGTCAATAGAGGTTGCTCATCAGGCTCAACAACTCTTGCTAAGACGTCTTTACTGTATATGTTATAGTGTATCTAGGCTCTTGGAGTTCCACATCAGGTGTTCCAGATCTTCAATTTTTATACGTCAATAGAGAGTGCTCATCAGGCTGAACAACTCTTGCTAAGACGTCATTCCTATATATGTTATAGTGTAGCTGGGGTCTTGGAGTTCCACATCAGGTGTTCCAGATCTCAATTTTCATACGTCAACAGAGAGTGCTCATTAGGCTAGACAACTCTTGCTAAGACGTCATTCCTATATATGTTATAAAGTAGCTGGGCTGTTGGAGTTCCACATCAGGTGTACCAGATCTTCAATTTTTATACGACAACAGAGGTTGCTCATCAGGCTCAACAACTCTTGCTAAGACGTCTTTACTGTATATGTTATAGTGTATCTAGGCTCTTGGAGTTCCACATCAGGTGTTCCAGATCTTCAATTTTTATACGTCAATAGAGGTTGCTCATCAGGCTCAACAACTCTTGCTAAGACGTCTTTACTGTATATGTTATAGTGTATCTAGGCTCTTGGAGTTCCACATCAGGTGTTCCAGATCTTCAATTTTTATACGTCAATAGAGAGTGCTCATCAGGCTGAACAACTCTTGCTAAGACGTCATTCCTATATATGTTATAGTGTAGCTGGGGTCTTGGAGTTCCACATCAGGTGTTCCAGATCTCAATTTTCATACGTCAACAGAGAGTGCTCATTAGGCTAGACAACTCTTGCTAAGACGTCATTCCTATATATGTTATAAAGTAGCTGGGCTGTTGGAGTTCCACATCAGGTGTACCAGATCTTCAATTTTTATACGACAACAGAGGTTGCTCATCAGGCTCAACAACTCTTGCTAAGACGTCTTCACTGAATATGTTATAGTGTAGCTAGGCACTTGGAGTTCCACATCAGGTGTTCCAGTTCTTTAATTTTTATACGTCAACAGAGAGTGCTCATTAGGCTGGACAACTCTTGCTAAGACGTCATTCCTATATATGTTATAAAGTAGCTGGGCTGTTGGTATTCCACATCAGGTGTACCAGATCTTAAATTTTTATACGACAACAGAGGTTGCTCATCAGGCTCAACAACTCTTGCTAAGACGTCTTTACTGTATATTATGTTATAGTGTAGCTGGGCTCTTGAAGTTCCACATCAGGTGTTCCAGATCTTCAATTTTTATACATTGACAGAGAGTACTCATCAGGCTGAATAACTCTTGCTAAGACGTCATTCACTTATATGTTATAGTGTAGCTGGGCTCTTGGAGTTCCACATCAGGTGTTCCAGATCTTCAATTTTTATACGTTGACAGAGAGTACTCATCAGGCTGAATAACTCTTGCTAAGACCTCATTGCCTTATATGTTATAGTGTAGCTAGGCTCTTGGAGTTCCACATCAGGTGTTCCTGATCTTCAATTTTTATACATCAACAGAAGGTGCTCATCAGGTTGAACAACTCTTGCTAAGACGTCATTCCTGTATATGTTATAGTGTAGCTGGGCTCTTGAAGTTCCACATCAGGTGTTCCAGATCTTCAAATTTTATACATCAACAGAAGGTGCTCATCAGGCTGAACAACTCTTGCTAAGACGTCATTCCTGTATATGTTATAGTGTAGCTGGGCTCTTGAAGTTCCACATCAGGTGTCCAGGATCTTCAATTTTATTCTCTCAGCAGAAAATGCTTATCACGTGGAACAATTTTTACTATGGCATCATTTTTGTATCTCTTATAGTTTAGCAGGTCTGTTGCAGTTCTGCATCAGGTGTTCAAGTTTCCAAGATAAATTATAGCCTATATGTTAATCGAACTTAATACCTATACAACAAAAAAGAAATCATTCAAATCCGTCCAGTAGTTCCGAAGATTAGCGTGCACAAACACACAGACAAACAGACAAACAGACAAACAGACAAACAGACAAAAAAAAAAATTAATTACAGTTTCGGGTTCGGCATCGATAAAATAACAACCCCTGCTACTTTTTTTTTGTATATTTCCATTGTACAGACACCACTTTTCTACAAATTTATTATAATGTATAGATAGATAATATAATTAGAATTGAATAAAAATTGGTACACATACACATTATAACTTGGAATAACATATAGGACACATTTTATCCTGGTGTAACGTTTCTGTTGGATAGTTTTTGAGTTAAGCCGCTAGCAATAAATAGCAAGCAACACTTTGTGTCTGTGAGGAGTAACTAAGGTGTTTAGCATATAGTCACGTGGATTCAAATGTCTGTTTCGCTACAATATTATTTTATTAAGTGTTAATTATTTTTTTTTGTGATTTGAGTTTTTACTTTGTTTACGCCACTCGCGCATTATATTTTGGTGTCTACGGTTCATAGATTTGTCAATTATGAAAAGCGTAGCATAAATGCTGTAGATGTCGTAGCAAGCGTAGTACATATTTCGTCAATAAATGAAAACTACTTGAGTATCTATTTACAACTTGAATTGCTAAAGCCATGTTAAAAAGAAAAACATCAACATATGGGAGTTTTGCAACTTAATGCACTTTTTTTTTTTTTTACCGTGGTAAAATCATCAAATGAGTCCTCCGGCCCCGGGCAGGGCAGGAGGGACTGTCAGACTTCTACTGAATAAAATCCACGGTGTCCTTCAATAGCCTGTTGCGTTCCGGGGTCACGGTAAGGAAATAATCCCGCGACCCCGGCAGGCTTTGGCCCTCTGAAAGGGGGGCCCCGTCATTATGCTGACGCTCCTTGAGGCGCGCGTGGGGCACAACGCGCCGTCCACCCGGGCATGATCCTTGGTCGGGCAGCGAGTTGCCCTTTACTCGCTGCCCGCATGCCCGCGCCTGCGGTGGCCGGAGATCATCTGCTGACGTCCGACGCCGCGGGCGCCTACCACTACGGTTGGGGCGGAGGGAGGACGCTGTCCTCTCTCGCTCGCGGCCCGCCTCCTCCTTCACGAGCATTACTGCCTCGCAGAAGGAGCAGACCGCTTCCCACTCCGTGGCCTCAACAAATGCCGGGCGCGAGAGGTCTCCGCCTATCGCCGCCGTGAGGACACGTCGGTGCACCGCCCAAGCTGGGCAGTCTTGCACCGTATGCTCTACTGTGTCCTCCGGGCGATCTTCGCAGTGGTGGCCTGTACCTCCCGAAACTTCCGTGTCCGGTGAGGACCTGCGTCATCCGATAGGTCAGGACGCCGTGACGTCTCTCCAGCCACTCCTCAAAGACCCCTCTTACCGCCGCAATTGCGGCGTGCCCGAACTTAATGCACTGTGGCAAAAATCGGCCTCAATTTTAACTGCGGGGCAGTCCCACCCAACACAATCCTGCATTCGATAGCCGACTGGGCAGATAGTCCGCTAGTGTTGGCGCTCGTGAACCAAACACGTTCCGTTTTAACTATAAAGTACGAGCTGTTTTGTTAATATCACTTTAGACCATTGTAGTCCGAATAAATAAATAAAATAGGATCAATTTACTAAAAAAATTGTCACTTTATACGATTGAACAACTATTAATCACGTTTGAATACACCTGTGGTTAACCACGACTCAATCATTGCAGGTATTTCAGACTCACATTCCACTTGCAATCCTTAGTACAATTTTATAACATTTTATAACTTAATACAGTTTATATTATGGCTATTATCTCTGATAGACTTCTCTAATAGTCTTGCGAACGATCTTTTTTGAAATAGGCAATCCGTTATAATGCTGAGACTTACAAAGAAAATTTCCGGCGACCCAAGGGTTGGCTTAATGTTGCCACACAACGTGGCTAACGCTGCAAGTTTCTTAAACACACTATGTGCTGGCAGCTTTAAGGAGTTTTTCAATAAACTTTTACCTATAGTTTTTAGGTCAATATATGTTTAGAATTATGTGTAGGTATTTTTGATCTTGGTTTTGTTTGTATATTATTAATAAAATAATGTGAAAAACATTATAGGTATCTACAGTACACTAAGCAAACGTTCATTTTGAAAAGCCTTGACATCAATTCTGTAGACTTAGTTATTGTCCAAACCCATTTTTATCATATTAGCACCTGAGTATATCGAAGGTGACAATTACTGATAGTGTTAACTCCTTCAAAATACGAAAAGGTTATAATAAAAATATTTGTTTTGGATAATTCAGAAACAAATAGTAGCTACAGCTAATTTTTTTATTATCCTTACCTATATTATAAATGCAAGTTTAGATGGATAGATATTTTTACTCAACCACGTCAAAACATGAACGGATTTGGTACAAAAATAGGTTATAGACTGGAATTATAAAGAGCATGACCTTATATGCGATGTCACAACCCTTAGGATAATATTCGTCAATAGCGTGATGGGCAGCTAGAATGTATCAAAACAACACAGATCATACAAAATGTTCTGTCATTTTCAATCATAACAAGAAAAGAAATAAAAAATAAACATTCATGTTAAGAATCCGTCATGTTAACCTTTTCATCAAAAACGTCAAAGTGACCTCGTTAGGGCGTTTACCTGCCACACTGAAGAGCGATTAATTTATTTTAATTGTGAATAAAATATCAACTTTACATCCTTATTCCATACTCGGTTTTATTTGTTTTGTAACTCACATTCTTATAAGGCTTTAGTCGATGATTGCGGATGTTCGTCTACGGTCTACTTCGAAAAACAACATTCCATCTTCAATGTGAACTTGAGCAACAAAACAGTTTTGTGAAAATGTAGGAAACGAGTTTGCAAGTTGCAAGGAAATTGAGACGTGTTGATTGTCAAAGAAAAGTGTTAGCAATAAGATAAAATAAACTGTCATTATACAATTTCATTAAAACTTGTTACTAAAGTACAAAGAGGTTGTAACCACATTTTAGTGACCGCGATATGGTTTTGCATGTAATTGTTTATGCAAGATGAAGCATGGGATATAATAAGAAAAAACCCGTATAGTAACAAAGTTTATACGTGACAAGCTTCATCAATAATAAGACACGTAAATCTGCTTCTGTGATTCTTTGATGTTCTCTATTTTTAAACAGTTCAATAATACCAACCGGTTATTTTTTGAGCATTTACGTACATTTCTCAAGCCAATTATGACGAACGATTACATAAATATTACTTAAATATTTACAATACCCCACGTAACCTCAAATATTGCTTTTGTTGCACGCCACTTTCCATGTGCGAGAAACATAAAATGGTTATAGATATGTTTATTTAAATAGCGAGCTTCGAGGCATATCTTCTGTTAAATAACTTATGCATCAGGAAATAAAGTTATGTAATTCTTATGTGGAAGAAACCGTAATAAGACAGCCACTTTAAAGTTCACAATCAGGAAATTGCTTTTAAATATGTAGGACATATAATATCCTCTATGTCATGATTTTTTATCACGCTAAGGCTTTGAAAGGCCTCGATTCCCGGGTCATAGGTCATAGGTAGATAGAACTCAAAGTTCAACAGTTACTTTGCCTAAAATAAAGTGATTTTAACTTGCAAGGTTGCAGCAATAAGGTCGATTGCAAGTAAGCGGCTGTTACTGTCTGTCGTCTCCAAAAAGACAATAAAATTATGAAGTTGGAAACAAAATTGTCATTTCAGTTTAAGAGAACAAGTTTGAGTTTGCAGTATAAGATGTTGTTTCTTTACATATTTTGTGTGTCTGTCTATTATTATTTAGGACAGATTGACTAATAGGCGCATATAATTAAAATTAAATGGCACACGGCCTTGGCAATTAGGTCACTATTATTTGATTATCACCACAGTAATGATATTTGTCGAAGTACTCTTTGAACACGATGTTATAACTTAACATTTGAATACTCTTGCGAGTTGAACTTGCAGTCTCGATTGGCATTGTCCTACATTCGATAAAGGAGCGGAATTTAGCAGTTGATTTGACACTTGAGAGATACTTTAGTTTACGAAACCGTAGTAGAGATAGCCAAATGGTGGTATTGACAATGATGATATTTGGTATTTTTCTATGAGATCTGACCCTACATGACCCTTTTCATATTATGTTAATAATTTCAAGCTTTTTAATATTTGCAATTCACGAATGATAAAGTAAATAACATCCTGTTGTTACTTAAAACCATAAAATCACTTTAAAAAAATAACCAACTTACTTTTTAAAAGTTCCCATGCTGCTGACAATAGACACCTTAATAAAAGTTATTCAAAAAACATCAATTCGAACAAAACAAAGGAACACGACTAGTTTGAACGAAATCACTTTTTGTTTTTGTTAATCGAACGGTCGGAAGTCAGATATAAATTTTTATCGCGATTTTCGCGGGAGCGGTTGGCGAGCGCGCTCCGTTCGCCGCGAACGTGCTGGCTCGACGGTAATGACGGAATGAGGCTGATGTCTGGAGGCTCCCTCAGCTGTACAGCAGCCGGCAGCGCCGCCAGCGAGCGCCCAGAGAGAAAGTTAAGTTATCAAACTCCGCGGTTACGTTCAGCGATGACGCTATCTTCCCAGGCGGTTGCGTATTCGGTGACAAAATTAAATTTTCGCGTACACGCGACAATTTATGCGCTACTGACACGGTGAACGTCGATCGTTTATGGTGTCCTACTTTTTGCGATGCAGTTTGTTTATTTACATTTCGCCGTTAGCGATATCTTAATAGCTTGCTGTATTTACTTCGTACGAAATGTCAAACTGCTGTCACACATATTACCAGGTCAATATAATATTACAATTCGGCCACGCATAAAACAAACCCGCACTCAAATTAAACGTAAGAAAAACTAACAATTTCTAAAATTAGTAAAACAAAACGCCCTCATTACAATTTTATGGACTGTTGAAGTTATAAATTATTTTGGCTAAGCAACAGTAAGTCAGTCACTAACCGCTATTTAACTCTACATTATTTTGTTTCATTCACAAACTTAATAGAACTATTTTATAAATGTATGCTTTGATTTGATATTGTTATAAAAGTATCACAATTTCATCCATAAACTTCAATGTTCCACATAAAAGTGGGTAATATTGTAGGTACTTATAGTTATTATGTAATACATGGGTTAATATATTTATTCGATTGTAAGTGGTGACCGCACAACTTTCACTTTTGCGAATGTGGGTAGGTTGTTTAAGAAAAGTCATATGATAAACGTAAGTACTTACTTATTTATGCATTCGAGATTATGAGACTGTGAGAATATTCCCTACATTTGGGTCGGTTACAAAACTATATTGTATGTGTTGGCTAGTCGAGACCGAAGAATTTGTAAATTGTATCTTGTGAACGAAGGTCAAGGCCTCAAATTGTGACATTATGAATTTTTCCGCCCATAATTTCTCACTTTATCGTCCTAGGTACTGAATAGAAAAACATTTTTCCTGTTTTCATAGAGAACTTTATACTTGTATTATTTTTATATTGTTAAAATGACCGATGAAGTACTACACAACATCACATTAGCGATCTACGAAGGGTTGGGCAGGGTGCAGGGTTACGAAATTGTACACCCAGATTTCACCTGTTACATTTTAGCCCCATGACAAAATAAGTGACGAGCCAATTGCTATCAACCGGCCACAAATCCAGACACTCCTGCTGGGAAATTCCTAATGGATAAACCTTATAATGCTTTGTCTGATCTTGGAATCGAACCCAAAACCTCTTATACACAGCAGTTGCGCTTGCTAACACGGGTACACAACAATCACACACAGTAAATAAGTACTTTTTAACATTTCTAATTCTAACGCTCATTTGAAAATGTTCACTTATTGACTTGTAAACTAGCTAGATAATAACGAGCAAATTTCTAAAATCTCTGTAATTATCTGAGTCTAAGCCTACTTGCAATAAGAAAGTAACCTCGCAATAGAACAGTTTATGTAAATATCTGCACTATTGCAATGTTTAAACATGGCACCTGATTGTAAAGCCGATCTTCCACCAACAAGTTGGATAGCTGTTTAAACGCACGTAGAAATTGGTTTACAATACCTTCTCATCACTACTAGTTTAAAGTCGCTCAGCGAGTTTAAATGTTCTAAATTACTCTGATGGATATAATCCGGAATAAAGCGATCCGTCAGAGAACCGCGTTTAGGGAAACGGCGTAGTGTAGGGCACCCGCTGGTGGAGCAACGACCAGCGAAAGGCAGCCAGCGGAGACAGGATGAGAAAAGCTCAGGACAGTGCTTAGTGGCGTACATTGGAAGAGGCTTTGGCCTAAAACAGGCTGAGGATGATGAAAACGTTCGATTGTAGAGAAGTAAGCTACAAAAGGCCTCATTCAGAAAGGAAGAATTATTATATTTAGAATCAAGTGAAGCTTCGTTTTCACGGGATACCTACAGAATACTCGCGCTCCAGTGAAGAACTTACTAAAAGAGATTTTTTGATCCAACCCTTAGCTTGGTTCTGACTACTCATAGTTTAAAAAGTAGCTTTCAACCCATATGTACATACCTGGGGTCTACATATGAAACATCGATGCGTGCAGATTGCCAGCTAGATAAAGCTAAATTAGCTAAACTATTGGTGGACATTAGCCTTTACATTGAGTTCAAGTGGCGCGGGTGCATACAGCGTAGCTAATGTTCGAAGTATTGTGGGAGGCTCGAAATAACGTATCAAATTTTGTTCAAGGTTTTATTCAATAATTGAATTAATAAATAACGCAACAACACTATCTAGGTAAACAACCTCCATACTATGCTGTTGCTATAGGAATAACAAGAGCTTTAACAATTACTCAATCAAGTTAAGTAAAGTTTTGCGGAGAAGATCATAACTTTTACGTAAAAGGGAAAAAAGTGATGACATAGATGTGATGTGTCTATGATATAATTTTAATATCACTTTACTGTTTTTTTGTACTTTACATTCTGCTGATTTGACTGATTCTGCCGGCCTAACAGACGGATGTTTTGTTATGTAGCGCTAGTCTCCGTCAATCGGACTTTTTGCCGTCGCCGCGTCGGCCTACTGCAAATAAAGCCGACTAGTCGGAAAATCGTCTTTTTACGTTCAAAAGGTGCTGATTCTAGACTACTTTGATTAAATCCCGTTTCATAAGTCTTAACTTCAAATGCGATTCTTTTATTTGAATACAAAGAAAAGCTCGCCAATGAAAGCTCAGTACGGAATAGGTACTACAGTAACGTCTGACATAATCATGGGGCTTGTTACACAATTGTCAAGTGTCCACTCCATGTGATCGTTGAGTGAAAGTGGCTGGAGCTTCCAAACCTGTTCGATGACATCACAAGCTTATCCGAGCACAGACAATGCAAACAATCGAATTTGCCCATCACCTACGCACTTTATTAGCGTGCCATCTATATCGTGTGGCCATTTTGCTTTCCTGCTTTGGCAAAATAAGGAAGAAAGTTTAATTTGTGTCTGATTTGGTTGACCTAGAAAGCATCAGCTATAGGAAACTGCAAATCCAACTTACTCGTACAAGGGAACTAGAGAACATTAAAATTATATACCTTGTTTGGGTTTATAATTCTAATTTTCTTTCCAGAAAGATTATCTAGCTTTAAAACCAGTCCGTTACAACAGGGAAAAATAAAACTGATGGATGGTAAAATTAATAATTAGGTTTTATTAAAATGGGTAGTCTATTTTTGTATTGCACATTTAGATTTTTATTTAAGAACTGCGTGTGAGCCTAAGATTTCACGTTTCTGAAATATCGAGATGATGTTGACTGATGAGTAATCGAGATCTCCAATTTTGAAATGACTAGGTTTCGTATAGTAATAAAATGTATGAATAGGTATTCTACCTTTTTGAAAACACATTTAAGAAACAGACTCTATTATTAACACTGTGTCTTAATACGTACCTTTTTATAGGTTTTTGGGAAAACCTATTGGCATTTAAAAGTTTGTTCACAATTTATTGTCTAATTATCTTCTTTTTAACTTAATAATAACGTTGACATTTTCGATGTTTAACTGAGACATTTCGTCGCCATAATGTCACAACACACAGTATCAATACTTATAAAAACATAATAAGTTGATGCGAAAATCGCATTCTTTCTTCCACTTTCAGATAATTCCAAAATATTGGTATTTCGTAAAAATGGCTATTCAGAATAACAAAGAGTCATCGTAAACAATGTTCGCGTAATTCCGTGGGCATTATGTATTTGGTTTAAGACAATATTGACCGAAAATTTCACTTTCGTACCACGTGGGGTGACGTACAAAACGTTCCTACGTGAATGAATGGACTCGTCGCATATGTATGTACGGATAAATGGTAAGATTTGTCAAGCTTTCGTGTCCACTCGTCAGACAAAGCGCCAAACTTTCAGCTTTGTTTTTCTCAACATAGTGATCTTAATTTGTAATTGGTTTTAGTGATTTAATAATCGTGGTGTTGTATTATCACCTAGGTTTTAGTTATGCAAATATTTGTATTAGTATTAACTAAAGTCAATAAAAATAAAAGTCAGTTTTAAAGTCAGTCGTAGCTGTTTGTGAGACCGCGATATTCTTTTAAACTATGCAACTGATTTTTATCTGTTTTCACTATCATGTTTCAAAAGGTTCATGTTCATTGACTTTAATCTCACAGACAATAAAGAAATCTTGATGGTTTGTTAAATCGTAAAACCGTGCGAAGCAGTCATGGTGCTAGTAACTGATAAAACTATGTTTTGTCAATTTGCGTGGCTTTACTTCTTCTTGATTGCATTTTGTATGGTCCTCATGGAAAGACATGAAATGTGTGAAGCTTTGAAACTTTATAAATAGTTATTATTATCTACATAAACTTATCTTGATCATTGTTTATCAGCTCGACTTAACTGGAACCGTCGCCGTCGCGTCGTTAAAATTTATCAAAATCTTTCATTCATTCATTTGCTTAGTTTTCTTACAAAGCGTCCTTAGCAACTGAATTTGAGCTTGCTTTTTTTTTTTTTTTTTTTTAGCGTGGTAAAATCATCAAATGAGTCCTCCAACCCCGGGCAGGGCGGGAGGGACTGTCAGACTTCTACTGACTAAAATCCACGGTGTCCTTCAATAGCCTGTTACGTTCCGGGGTCACGGTAAGGAAATAATCCCGCGACCCCGGCAGGCTTTGGCCCTCTGCGAGGGGGGGCCCGTCATTATGCTGACGCTCTTTGAGGCGCGCGTGGGACACAACGCGCCGTCGACCCGGGCATGGTCCTTGGTCGGGCAGCGAGTTGCCCTTTACTCGCTGCCCGCATGCCCGCGCCTACGGTGGCCGGAGATCATCTGCTGACGTCCGACGCCGCGGGCGGGCGCCTGCTGCTAGCGAATGATATTACAAATTCAATGTAAATAAAATGTATTTTATGAGTCTTTTTAATGAATTTGATGTTATGATGACAAAATAATGATACTTTATATTTTTCTATCTAAAAACAAAAATACTTGTAGTTCTTGTTGTCAATAATGAAATGTCATGTGATTACTGAAATGTCATGATTTAAGATAAATATGTAACATTAATGAATTGATTTATTGCAGGCAGATAACACAAATAATAATTATTCAGATGACTATTATTATCTCTCTATAAACGTTTATATTAGTTACCTCAATGAGAAGAGGTCATTTGTGTGGACACGGTAGGCAAGGACGAGGGTCCGTTGCAAAATACAGCCATTGTTTATTTTTATCATTCTCACGTGACGAGTACATAATATATGTATTTTTCTAATTAGCCAGTTTTATGATAAATAAAGTCAAGATGCATTTTTATTAGCTTTATTTTTTATTACATAATTTTATTAAGGTAATTTAATAATTTACAATCGTACCGCCGTTTTAAAATTTTATTCATAGGCGATTTATTTCAAACAACTTCCATTTGAGACTACCTCATAAGCAATTAAACTATAAACATAATACAAATAAGTGTATGACATAAAGTTATTATAGATAATAATCCCAGCGCTTAGGTTAATATAATAATAGTAGTTTAGACGTTTAGACCAAAACTATTTCAAAATGCTATAGCTGACGTAATTTATTGACGTACGATGTTAAAATAATAAGGCCTGTTTCAAAACAGCTTTGGTACTTATCATTGGACCCCAAGCCCTATAATATGGTTCGTGTAAGTAACTGGTGCGTCGTGATCTCTGATTGGTCTCATTTTCAAATCTGGAATTGATGCGGACGGTTATATGGTGTTTCAAAACTTGCTGGTTAGATGTTGAAAGACCTGATTGTTTTGAAGGGATCTAGATACACTGAATTATTGGTCACTGGGTATACCTTGCTGGAAATAGTAGAGAATTATATCGCCATTGAATTCTGTGCTTAGTAACTGAGGATGTGCTTTATAGTCGTATACACATTTTCTATGCTAACATATTGATTCTGTAATCGATTCTGAATATAAGTATCAGTCAATTAAGATTAAGTATCAGAAATAGTAGGTATTAATCAAATCGACGAGGCTGCACATTCAGGATTTCAAATTAAACGCAACATAATTAATCAAGGTAATTTTGTCTTAATTAGACGAAGGATTAATCTAGCTAATGAGACTAACATTTGACTTGTTCTATAGAGTGTCTTTTAGTTTTCGAGTCACGAAAAAGCGTTTTAGTTCTCACGACAAAAAACATATTTTCGTGAGAAAGTGCATGTCCTTTGGAATAGAGTTATATGAGTTTTTCATTCAATAACCGTTTCTATTTTTGTACATCTGCCAAGTTATTTCTCTACTATCTTTGGTTGACTTGTAGAGAATGCCTCAGGCAATAAGTCCGCCTATGTACTTCATGTTGCAAAAGTTTTAAATAAATAAATAAAGTCATTAATTGAGAATCGTTTGCATCTATGTCCCTATAACACGACCAGAATTTGTCTCAGATTGCTTCATGCAACATTTTTCACGACACCCTTGAACAAAAAATGGACATGTCTATATTAAGCCGATAATCTGTTTCTGCGATACTTTACAGACTTGTCCGCAAATGTCACCAGAGGCCGTTAACATTTAAACCTTTTAAAATTCATTATACACCACGGACTATCGTCTTTATCAGTGTTTTGGGTAATTAACAAATACGAAATCCCTTGATATCTGACAATATAAGTTATTGCTTGGTATTGTATTGTATTTGTTCTCTCTATGGATAGAGTTACTTTTTATTTTTATTAACGCCCGAAGAAATATGGGAAACTTAAAACCTGTTATGGCTATGACATTATAGTTTAGATAAAGGATATTACTATGAGGATACGTTGATGAAATGTCAGTGAATTGTTTACGTTTCGTTTTTTTATTGAAAACCGGTATTATTATTATATTTCGTTTTCAAACATGTGAACAAAATAGAACAAGAACACTTGAAAATTTTTGAGGGAGGACTTTGCCCAGCAGTGTGCTAAACAAAATGAGAAAAATTAGCTAGGTATTTTTTGGAAATAAATCCTTAATTTTAGGATTTAGTCCATATTTCCCGACCATATTGAGTCTCTAAATGTTTTTATGTTTAACTTCTAGGGGTGAAATAGATTACAAATTGCTATACGTCGGTCAATTTCAACGGTTTTAATGACTTCTTCCAATAACTACTAGTGATTACGACATAACTTTCATTTACATAACAGTATAGTATAAAATTTATATTTTGAAATACATAGCAACTATTTGAAATTATTATTAGGTGCGCAATATAAATTAATTTATTAGTTTTTTTTTTTAATTTGTTTAATGTATACCGTACCAACTTGTTGCATGTAAATTCAAATATTGAAAAGTAAGAAATAATGAAAAGTTATATAAATAATTGTGCATTATATTTATACTGCAATAAAAAAGAGCTTTTTTTTAAAAAAAAAATGATATTGAAAGACTGTATCTACGGCTTTTAATACGGTTGCGATTACATAGTACACTGTCTCATCACATACTACATTGTCCACTGCAAATTTCGTGAAGCACCCAATGAATGACTACGTGGTGATGCACACGTACAATTCCAGTTTCGTATTCGTCTGCGCAAACATCGCTCATGTTGTTACTTTATGTTCTCGTTGATCTTGATCTTGTTGTATTTGTCAATAGTTCCGTCAAAAAGCGGCCAAGTGCGCATCGCGTGTTTTAAAGAACTTCCGTATAATGTAGACATGCATAGAGATCACGCAAATAGCTTATTTCTAGAAAACAAATAGAAAACGAATTAGGTGCCTACTTGGCTAAAAGGTTATTTCAAATGACTTTTAGGAAAAGCCGAATAAACAGTTGATATTAAAATTAAAAATACAGGAATACCAACATATTAGAAAGCTTAAAATAGACCGTGTATTTTTGTTTAAAGGTGAAACAAGTCAACATTTTTTCCATAGAAACTTCGTTGGGGTTTTACTCCACTATTTGACAAGGTACATCCAAAGTTAAACATGGTATCGTTTTGTCTCATTATTAATTTTGTCTGTACGGAAGCAGAATTTTGAAATAACAAGCCATTAAAAAGT
This sequence comes from Agrotis clavis, assembly GCA_954870645.1. Lineage (NCBI taxonomy): Eukaryota > Metazoa > Arthropoda > Insecta > Lepidoptera > Noctuidae > Agrotis > Agrotis clavis. Next base: position 16,952,442 of record OX940920.1, read on the forward strand.
TACGAGCTTCCAAAGATTCGTTTTTATTGCTAATTTTAACACAACTTTGGGCGTAAATTAGAAATTAAAGAAGCATCAAATTTCCAAAACAAAGTCCGTACCGACACAGCACATTTATCGAAGAATTCCATAAATTTTATTTGAAATTGATTGATGCAGTGGTTTTTTTCATAAAACCCCTTCTTCCAGAGGCCGTTTCGTATTTTTTTACGCGCGCCTTTTACTCTAAATGATCGTGCAGCTCACTGAATAATGTTTTCCCCTGTTTTCTCCACGGGGGAATGACGCTCGCGGACACGTGAACAATATGGATCGATTTCAGGTGAAATATCATGGTTTTTGACCATGCCTGCCAGTGAGTTCGAGCTCGCGACTAGCGCCGCCTTAAAAATAGAATTCTTAAGACGATCCCACACTGACCGTCGATTTCGGTTCCGGATTTGGCCCAGCAGCCAAGTGATGCACTGTGTGTTGCGGGTACGATTCCCGTACGGAACAAACAGTCGTCCCCGGTCTGGTTGTTGGTGTATGTGTGTTTAAATGCTTTTAAACGCTACCAATTGCCTTGTATAATATAAAGTTATTTGATCTATTTTCATTTCAATAACGTTCACATGATATTAATCAACGTGAGATATACCAACGGTTGATATAATTTCTTTACACATAATGTTTGTGTTACTCTCAAACTCATTTCATATAATTTTATTTGATATAACGTTTATTTAAGCGAAAATCATTACATTTAACGTTTGAAACATTTAATATAACGTTTAAACTATTTTCTTTGATGACTTCGGCCTATCCTTTGAGCTTTGATTGTTTGCCTTCACTTGTTATTAGAAAAATTTAGTATCCAAGAGCGAGCGAAGCGAGCTCGTGACCTGGGACACCCCGACATGGACAGGTTAGGTTCAGGTTAGGTTACTTTAAACCTTGCACCCAGAAATAGGAGCCCCGCAAAGCGGGGCTCCGTCGAGCCAGCATGACAGGTAGTAATCAGTTATTTGACCTAGGATGCAAGAGCGAGCGAAGCGAGCTCGGGACTTGGGGCACCCCGACATGGACAGGTTAGGTTCGAAGGGGATGGCGGGGTCTGAAAGACCCCGCCATCCCCTTCGTGTTAGGTTACTTTAAACCCTGTACGCAGAAATAGAAACGGGGCTCCGTCGTACATTCATGGCAGGTGGTACTATTACTAGGTACGGTCAGCCAAGAAAGTGGTGTACCAGTTTTGATTTAGTTTCCCGGTCATCGAAAATTACAACAAGGTTCGTTATAAAAAGATATTACTGAAAGAGACAACATTATCATGACGTAAACCTATGTATTTAGTATTCATACGTCATATGTCACATATAAGTACATGACATTTTAACCTTTAGTATAAATGAAAAGGACATTAGTTTCTACAAAGCAATTGAAATGTTTCCAAACAAAAGTAATAAAAACTATTTAAATAGACAACCGAATTCCATTTAAAAAAGAAAACTGACAATTGACATTTGTCAAATATATGCAAAAAATCGATATATTTTCCGTGTTATTTTTCAATCAACTGCATATAAAATCATCTCAATGCCTGCCAACTTGACCATTGCCGAAAGAGCACAAATAATTGCCCAATTTAATGAGGGAAGCAGTATCAGTGCGATATCCCGGAATTTGAATATATCGAGGCGTTCTGTCCGCTTTTGGATTCGTCGTGAAGGAGAGGAGGGAAGTTTGTTGGATCACAGAAGAAGTGGTCGCCGGCCTGCACTCTCCAATCATCATCATCATCATCATCATCTCAGCCATAGGACGTCCACTGCTGAACATAGGCCTCCCCTTTTGATCTCCACAGATACCGGTTGGAAGCGACCTGCATCCAGCGTCTTCCGGCGACCTTTATAAGGTCGTCTGTCCACCTTGCTGGTGGACGTCCTACGCTGCGCTTGCTAGTCCGTGGTCTCCACTCTAGTACTTTTCGACCCCATCGGCCGTCTGCTCTGCGAGCAATATGGCCTGCCCATTGCCACTTCAGCTTGCTAATCCGGTGGGCTATATCGGTGACTTTAGTTCGTCTACGGATCTCCTCATTTCGGATTCGATCACGTAGAGAAACACCTAGCATAGCCCTCTCCATAGCTCGTTGAGCGACTTTGAGCTTTGAGATGAGGCCGATAGTGAAAGACCACGTTTCGGTGCCGTAACTCATCACTGGTAACACACATTGGTTGAAGACTTTCGTCTTGAGGCACTGAGGGATGTCGGACGAAAAGACATTGCTTAGTTTCCCGAACGCTGCCCAACCGAGTTGGATTCGGCGGTTGACCTCTTTCTCGAAGTTGGACCTACCTAACTGGACTACTTGTCCTAAGTAGATATATGAGTCAACAACTTCGAGTACCGAGTTTCCAACAGAGACTGGGGTGGGCACAACATTGGCATTTGACATAATTTTCGTCTTGTCCATGTTCATTTTCAAGCCCACCCGTTGTGAAACTCGGTCGAGGCCATCGAGCATCATGCTGAGTTCCTCCATCGACTTTGCCATGACTACGATGTCGTCGGCAAACCGAAGGTGAGTGATGTATTCGCCGTTGATGTTGATGCCAAGTCCTTGCCATTCCAGGAGCTTGAAGGCGTTTTCCATTGCGGCAGTAAACAGTTTCGGGGAGATAACGTCCCCCTGTCTTACGCCTCTTCTCAATGGAATCGCCTTCGTGCTCTGCTCCTGTACTCGGACCGACATGGTGGCGTTATTATACAAGCACTTCAACACCTCGATGTACCGATAGTCAATATGGCATCGCTGGAGTGACTCAAGTACCGCCCATGTTTCCACCGAATCGAAGGCTTTCTCATAGTCCACAAACGCTAAGCATAATGGCAAGTTATACTCTTCGGTCTTCTGTATAACTTGCCGCAGCGTATGGATGTGGTCTATGGTACTATAGCCTCTTCGGAAACCGGCTTGTTCGGGAGGCTGGAAGTCATCAAGTCTGTGTTCGAGACGGTTCGTGATAACCCTTGAAAACAGCTTGTAAACATGACTTAGAAGCGTGATGGGTCTGTAGTTCTTCAATAGGCTGTTATCACCTTTTTTGAAGAACAGCACCACATCACCTCTACTCCATGTTTCAGGCGTTTTGCCCTCGGAGAGGACGGAATTAAAGAGTTTCTGGAGGACTTTAAGTACCGGTGTTCCACCCGCTCTCAGAAGCTCTGAAGTGATTCCGTCCTCGCCCGGCGCCTTGTTGTTCTTAAGCTGCTTCAGGGCCATCCTAATCTCGTACAGACTGATGTCCGGGATATCTTCGGTATAATGTCGGGACAGCTTGGCTCTTGGATCTCCTACCAAGCTGTCAACGGGCTTTGCGACCGAAGTGTATAACTGTCCATAGAACCTCTCGATCTCGCCTAAAACCTCTGCTTTGGTCGACGCTATGCTGCCATCCTCCCGTTTCAGCTTTGTCATCTGGCTTTGCCCAATAGACTTGTCCTTTGCGAACACTTTAGAGCCTTTGTTTCGCTGTATGGTCTCTTTAACACGATTCGTATTAAAGAGACGCAGATCGTGTCGCAAGGACTTAGATATACGTCTATTGAGCTGCCTATATGACTTCGCGTCATCGGAAGACTGCAACTGTAGCAAACGTCGTTCAGCCATGAGGTTTAAGGTTTGCTCGGTCAATTTCTGAGGTCTATCTTTACGGCAGGGTCTAAAAAACTTAGACCCTACCGTGCGGACAGTTTCCACTAGCCCGTCGTTGATCTCGTCCACTGACACTAAGTTCTCAAGGCAAGCAAAGCGATTAGAGAGCTCGAGTTGAAAGCTTTCGGGGTTTTGAATATGGGGCCGAGTAGGTCGGAGCGTAGACTTCATCAGGCTGGACCTTTCAAGTTTAACATTGATATTCAGCGAGCCTCTTACGATTCGGTGATCGCTACCGGTTTTTACCCTGTTGATCACAGAGACATCACTGAATATCCGTTTCTTGTCGGTCATGAAGAAGTCTATCTCGTTTCTCGTGAAACCATCGGGACTCAGCCAGGTCCATTTCCTGTGAGGCGGCTTCTGGAAGAAAGAGTTCATCATGAAGAGTTCCTCTTTCTCCAGAAAGTCGGCCAGCCTCTGTCCCCTAGGGTTCCGTTGCCCATATCCAAATTGCCCCACTCTCAACTCATCACCGCTTTTCTTGCCCAACTTTGCGTTAAAGTCCCCCATAACAACAGTGAAGTGGGTTTTGGAGCTATGTATGGCCCTACTTACGTCCTCATACATAGTCTCCACTTCATCATCCACTTCATCACTCTCCAATAACGATAGAGAATTCATGAGACGGGAATATGAAATCAATGGTTTTAAGCCCACAAAACATTTTGCGGAGATGTTCGATGTGAGTGCCCAAACAATAAGGAATCATCTACATTACATGGGGTTGCACCACAGGCATTACGCCAAGAAAATATATTTGACGGATGCTCACAGACTTGCTCGTCTGAACTTCGCCAGAGAGCACTTAGAGTTTGATTGGTCTAATACAGTGTTTTGTGATGAAAAAACGTTTAAATCCAGTCAGCATGGACGTCTTCACCTTTGGCGATATAATTCAACACGGTATAAAGATGATCATGTAATTCCAAATAGAGAATCAGGTCGAATTTCCGTAAATATTTGGGGCTGGATGAGTGCGGATGGTGTAGGAGAATTGTGTTCTCTACCTCCTCGAGCGACGGCTGTAAATTATATCGACGTGCTTCAGAATGCAATGCTACCGACAGTCCGTAATGTTTACCCGGAGAACGAAGTGCCACATTTTGTTCAAGATAATTGTTAAATTCATAATGCGAGGATCGTAAGAGCCTGGTTTCGTTCACACACTGACGTAATGGTAATTCAGTGGCCCTCAAGATCGCCGGACCTCAACCCGATAGAAAATCTTTGGGGCCATATGGTCCAACGATGGTCGCATCAAAATGAAAGAACCAAACAAGCTCTTATTAGTCACTGTAATTATATTTGGGAAGAAATGCGGGGAACCGATATTTGCTCACGGCTTGTTGGTTCAATGAGGTCTCGTCTTTTAGAGGTTATAGAGGCCAACGGCGGTTACACCCGTTTCTAATTTTTAAAAATTTTCAATATCTTCTAAATATTACTATATATAGTAATATTTAGAAGATATTGAAAATTTTTGTTTTTGTTTGTTATAAGTATTTTAAAATTGATTGTAGAAATTTAATAAAAGGATAAATCTATTTTTAGCTTGTTTTTTATTGATATTGTAATTACAAGTTTACAGAAATTGTAGGTTTGTGGATTCGCCTTGTGCCTTTACAATTTTATGTAACTTGTTGATTACAATTCTGAATTTGTAGATACAATTTTGTCATCAAAATCTACAGCCCCCCGCCGTTGATTTTACGACGTCATTGGTTCCATCAAGTTCAAACTAAGAACAGCTGTCACGTTACAAACAGTAATAGTCGTTATCAATAATCAGATAAAGACAGCAATAGAAGTTGTCAGATCGATCTGCAAGCGAAACTAATCTTTATCACCTATGAATCTGCAAGCGATATTCAACCTTAGGGTGGTACACCACTTTCTTGGCCGACTGTACATCAGTGTTAGATTACTTGCCAAGAAGAAAAAAAAATAGACGAAATAAGTTTTATGTCTTTTGAGTGGTATACAAAACGAATTTATATTCATTGATTGTTATGCTTATAGAAATTAGTCATTATAAAAAAATAAATAACACCTCCGCTGAACATTTAGGTGAAATTTTTAAATGCTCACTTAAGATTGAAAATTTAGATTAGCGTCAATTTTATTTGAGTTTGTTTTGATTGTGTTGATGGCTATACTTTCACATTTAGGGAAAAAGAGAAAAAGACATTTAGCATTTATCTAACGCACACATTTAGGGATGTATCTTCTACTTTTCAGTCCTGAATTCCATTTACGCTGACGTCGGTAGTTAACGATCGGTCGGAACGTAGCGTCGCCGACGCGACGCTGCAGCTTTTAGCTGTAAACCTCTTTGGCATCTTTTTCATGACTTTCCCTTTCCACCGAAAAGTAAACTGGAATTTTGACGTTAATTTAAAGGAAAAAATAGTTCCTCGTTCGTACACTAGAGACATTTCTCAATACAATAAACGCACCAGTATTTACACTTCAAGTACGCTGTAAATAAAATTCACAAATCTTGTATAAGGCCTGTGGTCTTCCTCATAATGTATAAGGATAGTATATTTTTCTTCAGATAAATGTATAGTCAAGATATATCATAGCGAAACAATCGTCACCGGGAAACTTAAATAGCCTTAACATCTTGGGAATATCCAAGCATGAAGCTTTAACTACTTAATGCATCTCGTTAAAAATAATATAAGTAAACATAGGTTATTGTCTAGTTAGCTGCAGTCAGGGTCAGTAACCTGTGGTGGAGAAGGGACAATCGTTAGCTGTACCAAGGATGCGCGTGAGTCGTCGTCGTGCGGGCCAACAACCATCATTGTTGCCATACTGGCTGCTCCTCTGATCTATACACGAGTTACACTATGGTGGTATTATTGTTTATAGCCTATTATTTCAATAGTAGCAATATTTTTAAGTTGTGCTTTATGTGCCAGGGCACTTATGGCAAATAAAGTGGTACTTCGATATTAATTTGATGGAAAAGATTAGTTCCTCATTCGTACACTACTGCATTTGGCTTTCTTAACTATACATTCAATAAATGTAGTAAATACTTCAAGTACGCTGTAAAGAAAGTAAAGAAATCCTACTAATATTATAAATGCAAAAGTTTGTGAGGATGTAGGTATGTTTGTTACTTTTTCACACAAAAACCACTGAACGGATTTGGCTAAAATTTGGTACACAGATAGTTTATAACCTGGATTAACACATAGGATATCTTATCCTCCTTCTCTTTTTATCCCGATTTTATGTTCCCGTGGGATAATTTTCGAGTTGTAGCAGGTGAAGCCGCTAGCAACAGCTAGTATTACAATAAATAGACTTTGAAATATAAAATGTACTTATTTTATGTATTTTAATTTATTAGAAATGGAATAATTTATAAAAATTGGCGTTGTCAGACCCCTGTGCATTCATTATTATCTTCCCATCCTTTGATTGCATTGATTATTTTAATTGAATCTAACAATCCGATAGCAGGAAAATTAAAATATTGCTAGTTTTATTTTTCAATCTCAATAAACAGAGATCTCAAATAAATCAATTTGATATTGTAAAATCATATACAAAGGTGCATTGAACTTTAAAAGTTCAATTAATGAATGTTCGTTGGAACTTTGAAAGTTTTTGTTATAATTTTTTGAAGGATAAATACGTCCAACCAATGTTTGGCTAACAAGATGAAGGTAAATACCTGGAATTCATTGAAGTTTGTTAGTCCGCGGGAAAACCATGTACTCTTGAAAGGTTATCTGAGATCTTTTCATAGAAGACGTTCACAACAGGTGTTCAACTTTGTACATAAAAATGTTGGAACATTATAGGTAAAGAATAAAACCTTCTAAAATTAACTAAGAACAGAAACTACTTTGGTATTTAGATGTTCTCCGCAGTTTTATTCGCTGTTCGGCTCCTTTTGATTGCAGCCTGATGTTTTATAGCCTATAGCCTTTCTCGATAAATAGATTATCCGACACAAAGAAATTTTTCAATTTGAAGCAGTAGCTCCTCAGATTGGCGTGTTGAACCAAACCCTTCAGCTTTATAATATAAGGACTTAAAGTAGTAGTTCGCCTATTTCACTGAAGGGAATTAAGTTATTTTTATGAATATGATAGCGCCTGTTGATGTGATAGTAGGCTTGGATTGGATATTTGATATAATGCTGACAAATTAATACGTTCGGGTCAAGGTAAGGTCAAGTCACCATATTATCAAGAAATACCCGTAAGTCTTACATAATTAAGCTATAAGGGCCACTTCTTTGATCAGTAGTTAAGTAAACTATAAGTTAAATAAGCTGTATTTTCGCGAATGGTTAAAAAGAATTAATAATAATTATCAAGCCAAGTAAGACACACAGTTGATTAGAATATAAAAGAGTACTTAAATTCTGACATTTCCTACTTAGGTCCCTTCTGGAATCTGAATTAGAAAATCCTTTTTTTTTATTTCATACTAGCTTCTGCCAGCGACTTCGTACGCGGATCTTGTTGCTTATGCCAGCGACAATAGGGTCGTCAAAATCGAAGATCTGAAACGTCTGATGTCGAATTCTTAGAGCCTGGGGACGGGAAAACAACGGGACGCGCATGAAGATTTCAGACGTTCCAGATCTTTCATTTTTGTAAGTCAACAGGAAATGCCCATCAGACTAAACAACTCTTGCTAAGATGTTATTCATATATATTATTAGTTATAGTGTAGCTGGCTCAAAATCACCAAGGTTGCAAATTTCAAGATTGATTTTATGACAAAAAAAAATGCAAGCTATTAGGATAACTCTTAGTTTATGTTGTTGCAAATTTTGTATATTAATAAACTTTGACAGGGCAGCGCACATAATTCTATATTTTTCTTGTTATATTGGTTTTAAGTGAATGTTACACAGAAAATCATCAATTCGGGAACGTTTTTCTAAGTTTGATAAAATGAAGAAAAACGATACAAAGTACGTCATTTAACCTTTGTTTATTAACGTTGGTATATAATGTATCTATATTTTATAAACAATAATGAAAACACTACAAACAAAATCTTTTACAAGCAAAATACGTTAAAAAATTAAAGAAGTTGCTATTTTCGTGGATAAAATTTAAGAAATTTAAAAATATTCAAAGCTCTCATAATCAAATTAATATTACATGAATAGAATGAAAGTTCTCTAATGTAACTAAATATGTTTTTCCAAGAAATATCTCAATTAACGCGTATTTTGTTGAGATATTTTAGTGTTCCCAGAAAGGACTTCTCGTCATTCCGGGAACGGTTGACGTTCCCGGAATGACAAAAGTTTTACCGAAATGATGATATTGATATCATAAGGTATTACTAAGGAAATATTTAAATTATAAACAACAGTTTTAAATAACAAAGTTATTTATTTATACTGCCACATTGTTTGCACTTAAGAAAAAATAAAATTACTATTAAAAAAATCTTATTATAATTAAGTTTAATGTTTTTATAAATCAGTCTAGTAAAACTTCATAATCATAGTTGTATCTTCGTAAAATTTTAATAAATTCTTACATTATTGAGCGTATTAACTTAAAAACACAGTTTTCTTCACTATAATTCTACAAGTAATGGAAAAAAATATAAATAACGTAAGAAAATCAACAATATATTCTGTCACAAATGACAACATACAAAAAAAATTAAAATACAAAACAAAACCTATAATTTTTCGAAAACATCAATATCACTATCAAAATAATAATTTAAATAATGATGCATCACCCACGATCATCGGTGATGAGGATGTACACCCCGCAATAGCGCGGGGGTCGAGGCTCATTAAATGCGAAGACCCTACGCAACCGCGAGGTGTGCAGTCTCAGAGAATATTTTTTGAAAATGGAAGTGGGTTTGCACCGAGATGTGATCACAGTGGACAAGGGACTCACCCCGCTGTCAATGGCTAAAAAGAACTGGTGCAAACTTGTGGTACTTAGTACCGAAAATTGCAAGGAGGTATGGCAAGGCAAGGAGCTTCACGGACGCTTCTACGGGCTCTTCATGGGCCCGATGTAGATTTTGTAATGTCCGTGTCCTGGCTACGTTTCGGTGACCTCTTCGGGGTAACTGAAGGTTTAATCTGTGCAATTATGGACGAAATTATTTTGACGAACTACCGGAGATAATTATTATGAAAGACAGGACGGTCGATGTATGTCGGGCATGCCATCGTCCGGGTGAGGCGATCAGACATATATTTATTATCTCAGGTTGCTCTCGTCTTGCTAACGGCGAGTACTTATAACCAAGTGGCCCGGATTGTCCACCAGCAACCTGCTTTGAAATATAAACTTGTGGATTCTGAGATATCGTATCACAATTATGTGCCCAACCCAGTTCTCGAAAAAGACCATGTCACGATGTACTGGGATCTACCTATCGTTACTGACAGGACTATTATTGCTAATAAGCCTGACATAGTAGCGATAGGCAGATCAGCGCGACGCGTAATGTTAATCGATGTTACCATAGCGCATGACGAGAACCTCGTGAAAGCCGTGATAGATAAACAAATAAAATATCTTGACTTGGCGCACGAGGTTGCCGAAATGTGGAATGTGAGCTCGGCTATCATTGTGCCGATTGTTGTAACGGCCAATGGCCTGATGGCCAAGACTCGATGAACATCTGTCGATATTCCCTGCCCTTTGCGCGTTTAATTTTTCTCTGTTTGTCAGTCATCTTATCTAAAAACGTTCTTTATCTAGTATTTGCCTTTTCTCTTTACGGCAAATAAGCTGCACTATCCGTTTTAAGCTTTTTTTGTTTTATTTTTCTTTTTCTGAAGTCTCCGTTGCGCTGTAATTAAAAAGCAATAAAATTGGAAAATTATTAATGAAAAAAATTACATGAATCGCTCTTGGAAACAATAATTTATCATTCCGAGAACGCGACAGTCATTTCGGGAACGTGCTATCATGTCCGGGAACGTTTCCGAAATGACCGTTCACGAAATGACGATTTCAAATAAACGAGCGCTTTGATTTTACGGCGACCATCTTAAGTGTGACCTGATTTTGTCAATAATAAAATATTGGCGGTTACTTTGTGATTTCGTGTCGTAAAAATAATTTTATCAATAATTAAATGTAATAAACACGTTCACGAAATGACGGGCTATTGATGTACGTTCTACAAATTATGAATTGAAAGGTACTTACCACTTAGATACAATTTTTTTGACGACAAAAACACTAACAGCTGGCTTTATTATAGTTTTCTTCCACTACTGACATTTGACACCAAATGACTGCGTTCACTTAAAAATTTTTTTTTTTCGATTATCGATGCGTTCACTGAAATGACTTGTGCGCTATCGGACAAACTATTTTTCCCATTTTTATAATGAAAAACAAAACATATTTTAGATTCCTTTTAAAAACTAGATTTTGCATTAAAATACGGTATATTAGTTAATGACAGCTTATAAATACCTTGATTTTTTTATTAATATTTTCGACTTTGTTGTTGAAGATTGCACTTTAGGACGCGTTCCCGAAATGACTTTCTATGCATTTATATTGATTTAATTTAATATTTACTTTATTAATAAATTATTATTGTTCGATGTACAAACAAAACAGGTTAGTTAAAGTATTTTATTAATTTTCTTTTCTCAATAAACTGAAAATTTAACATACTAAATTGCTCGCAAAGCTAATTCTGCACCTTGGTGATTTTGAGCCAGCTGTGCTCTTGGAATTCCACATCAGTTGTTCCAGATCTCAATTTTCAATACGTCAACAGAGAGTGCTCCTTAGGCTGAAGAACTCTTGCTAAGACGTCATTCCTATATATGTTACAGTGTAGCTGGGCTCTTGGAGTTCCACATCAGGTGTTCCAGATCTTCATTTTTTATACGACAACAGGGAGTGCTCTTCAGGCTGAAAAACTCTTGCTAAGACGTCATTACTGTATATGTAATAGTGTAGCTGGGCTCTTGGAGTTCCACATCAGGTGTTCCATATCTTCAAATTTATTTTCTCAGCAGAAAATGCTCATCACGCGTAACAATTTTTGCAATGGCGCTATTTTTGTGTCTCTTATAGTTTAGCTGATCTATTGCAGTCCTGCATCAGGTGTTCAAGTTTCCAAGATAAATTATAGCCTATATGTTGCCCAGACTTAACAGCTATACAACAAAAAAAAACAACAATCAAATCCGTCCAGTAGTTCCGAAGATTAGCGTGTATGGAGTAACATTTCCCTTCACTGCTCTGCTCCTATTGATTGTAGCGTGATGAAAAGTATACTATAACCAGCGCAGGAGTATGAAAAATAATTGTACCAACTTTCGTCAAAATCGAGTAGTTTTTGTTTCTATAACGGTTATACAGACAGACAGACAGACAGACAGACCGACAGACAGACAATAATTTTATTGATTGCATTTTTGGCATCAGTATCGATCCCTAATCACCCCCTGATAGTTATTTTGGAAATATATTTCATGTACAGAATTGACCTCTCTACAGACTGATTTATTATAAGTATAGATAATGACTCTTGCTGGTTATGGAGGAAAGTGGATTTATTACCTACGACTTTTCTTGCTCCTCCACTATTCGTGTGGTGATTTGGCAATAATGTGGCGGGATATTATAATAAAACACTGTACCTAATAGCTTTTTCATTATATATATATTATAAAATCAATAATAGCATTTTCGTTAAAATATTTTTTGTCGTCTGTCGCACCGCTCGTTTAAGACCGTCGACATATATTTTTTCATCCTGTTTTTAGTTCATTGAACCGGATTTGCGTAGTCTCAGCTCTATGCCATATGGCACAGTGAATTTTTACTATTTTTGTTTCAAAAACCACTTTGCCAACTGTGTCTTCTTATGTACTAATGAAAATAATTGCCTTTTTTGTTGTTTTGACCGAATGAATAACATATTACTTTAAGAGGTGGGTTTTGTTCAGAAATATAATATCTTGGGTTTTTAGAAGTAGATATTAAATTATATCCAAAAGTCGTACGATAGTGAAGGTGAGTAATTAATAAGGAAAAAACACCATAAGATGAGGTTAAAATAACGGACGACAGTTTATACAAAGTCGATATTTTGGCAATGTAGGAAATCCCATCTGGCTCGAGGTTTGTATTATACTTGTAAAATACATTAAGGGACCTATCTATATTTTATAAAGCTAAGTATTGTTTATTTGCTAAGTATTGGAGCACCTCAATGCTATGCTCAGCGACCTCAGTATCGTTTCCCAACGGGTCGGCCTTAAAATGAACATGGACAAGACGAAAGTCATGTCGAATGTCCATGTGGCACCCGTACCGGTTGTTGTTGGGAACGATACTCTCGAAGTTGTAGACCATTATACTTACCTTGGACAGATTGTTCAGTTAGGTAGGTCCAACTTCGAGAAAGAGGTCGCCCGAAGAATCCAACTCGGATGGGCAGCGTTTGGGAAGCTACGTGATATCTTCTCATCGAGAATCCCACAGTGTCTCAAGACAAGGGTGTTTAACCAGTGTGTGTTGCCAGTGATGATTTATGGCTCTGAAACGTGGTCTTTGACTGCTGGCCTTTTAGAGAGACTGAGAGTCACTCAACGAGCAATGGAAAGAGCTATGCTCGGAGTTTCTTTGCGGGATAAAATCCGGAACATGGATATTCGGCGAAGAACCAGAGTCACCGACATAGCTCATAAAATTTACAAGTTGAAGTGGCAATGGGCAGGCCACATCGCTCGTAGAACTGACAACCGATGGGGAAGAAAAGTTCTCGAGTGGCGACCACGGACCGGAAGGCGCAGCGTAGGCAGGCCTCCCACTAGGTGGACCGACGACATCGTGAGGGTCGCGGGCAACGGATGGATGCAAGTGGCGAATTGTCGTTCGGCGTGGCGGTCTAAGGGGGAGGCCTATGTTCAGCAGTGGACGTCTTCCGGCTGATGATGATAATGATGAAGTATTGTTTATATTGACTGGTTATACGGTTATTTGTGCCAAATATTTGAATAAATGTCACGAGTTAGTGCTAAAAACTGTTATTTATTAATTCTTACTATTTTTACACATCCTTAATAATTGGACCGTAAATATTTTTTTAGATTGTTTTATCCACATATACTGACGTTCAGGAGTCAATTAATTTCCGTAGATCTTTTCATTTATATTGTCTTGAATTGAAGTGTGAACATTTATACGACACTTTAAACCGGTAGATATTAGTTATTTTAACCGTTAGGTAAGCTACCTAGATCTTAAAGAGGGCTTTGAACTTAAGTGTGTGAGATCACAAAGGGTATTCAGAAGGAATAACGTTTCTTAATCGCAATCTTAATCAATCAACGTCCGAATTTACCCATCCGAGTCTTAAATATGACCAACTGCAAGGAGTTGTAAAATAAAAATGATTTGGATTGATATGGATTAGTAATCTTGAGGTGTCAAAGTAAATACATATATCCATATTTCGCACTTACGTCTTACTTTAATTGTAACAATGCTACACCGGCCAGTTACCGACAAATTCGTAATCAATAATCCCGATAATATTGGCCTGATTTGGGAATTGAACCTAGGATCTTCTGCTCAGCTTCAGCGCTTGCGACCAAAGAGGCAGTACAAGTAATTAGTAAACTATATGGATGGAGTATAGATTTACTGAATGATTTAAAATGCACACTACTTTAGTACCACTTAAAATCTTTACATAATGTTTTCCGAATTCCTCAACGAAAAATATGGAAAACTCTCAACAATTATGTCACATGCATTGTTTGAAGAGTACATATTACGCATTTGCGTATTGACTTAACTTTGAAGAAGACTCCTTTCTAATAAAACATTACTAGTACATTACTGCCGCGGCCTATAATGGCTACTTTGCTGGTCGCACTGATGATGGCCGACAGCGCAGCTCCAGGCCGACACAGCGCGGTCAGCATGCAGCACTGGATGGACGAGCTGAGATAAAGGCCGAGGCCGTAGGCCGAGGCCTTTACAGCGAGGACAGCAAGGGCTGCAATGATGGCCAAGCTGGAAGGCCTAGAGCGTAGCTAGGCTATAGCTCGAGGCAATCATAGCGTGACCAGCGAAGTAGACATAGTGGGCCAAGGCTTGTATAGTGCTTTACTCAAAAATGCAAGTACCTAACCTACATAAAACCAGCAAGTGATTTAAATAAAATATATATTAATTAACTAGAAATTTAATTTAAATAACAATTATGAAAAATACAGTAACTAAAATTCAACACCGACTTTCCTGGTTTCATTATTACTTACTAATAGTTTGCGATAATTTTAATGCGATGTTTGACTGCTATATTTTCTTCATTTATTACTTCATTTACTTATAGCAAAAAAGTCACTAAATAAAAATAAAAAATTCGCTGAACCGCGCTTTTGTTCCTTCTTTGTATTTTTTTTTTTTAAATAATATGGAATACAATCTTTTTGTGCCTACCTCTTTATATACAAACAGCTGTGTTTTAAATAAAATCTTTTTGCATTTGTTTTTTTAAGACGTTGAAACGTCAAAATAGCGGCCGGCAATGTTTTTGCCGGCCTGGCAAAGTCTACTTTGCTCAAACAAGATTGTCAAAATAATGACCACATTACATGTATTTTTGAGTAAACGTAGATTATTGTATGGAATCTCGCGATGATAGTAGAATAGGCCGCGACAAGTAACTGGACGAACAGCAAGAAGTAGAAAATGGAGTGTTTATCTGTATTAATTGCTCTAACAGATGCAAAAATACCGATACTATGATAGCAAGCAGGTCGCAAACAAACCATTTTCCACTTATTAACCCATCTTCTTATGATAATGCGTCAACAAAAGCAAGGAAAGCTTGAATCAAGGCTATTTGCTGGGCTCGATAACAGTGCACGAATATTTATTCCTGCCAATGAACCTCAAATACACGACCACTTAATTTTTTTTTAAATTTTCATTCTTAAATCTCCATTTACTCATTACTCTGTGTCCGTGAACCATGTGATTCGCATTATGACACTTCTAATTCACGAACCGGTTGCGGCCAGCAATAAAGTGTCTTTAACTTATGTAACAGAGGTTGGGCGAACTGCAGTTGCCGTGTTTCTATGTAAATCGAATCTAGCGAAACTACTGCAAGTGAATTAACATTTTGTAGTCATATGTATCCTTAGTGAAGTAGAGCGAGTAATGTGCACATCCTTCAACTATTAATCTTAACTTTTATTCATTAAAGTTACTCACTTTTTTTTTAGCGTGGTAAAATCAACAAATGAGTCCTCCCACTTCGGGCAGGGCGGGAGGGACTGTCAGACTTGTACTGACTAAAATCCACGGTGTCCTTTAATAGCCCTTTATGTTCCGGGGTCACGGTAAGGAAATAAGTCCCGCGACCCCGGCAGGCTTTGGCCCTCTGAGAGCCCCCTCTCAGAGGGCCAAAGCCTGCCGGGGTCGCGTCCCCCCCGTCATTTTGCTGACGCTCTATGAGGCGCGCGTGGAACACGAAGCGCCGCCGACCCGGGCATGGTCCATGGTCGGACAGCTAGTTGCCCTTTACTCGCTGTCCGCATGCCCGCAAAGTTAGTCACTTGCAGTTTTTGTCAAGTAATTCTGAGGAATTGGCAAACTATGTATGATGCGTTGTAAAGCGGTTACTCGGTCAAACTTCTAACTGTATGGTCCACTTTGAATACTAAATCGCTGTGGTCACTAATTACTTTACCTAACCACCCATTTAGTGACAAAAATTAGCTGGTTGTTCAGCTAAATTCTTTGTTTATAGAACACCTTCCTATGCATATACAGTACAATAAATAGAATAGGTAATTTCAGATCTTTGTACATGAAAGGCAAATTAAGGAAATTCTAGGCTTAGTCATATTGAACAGTAGTTAGGTAATTCTAGGTAGCCTGGAGAACTGTGACCTAGTTTAGTACGCCCACTACCACGTGGGATCTTAATATATCGCTACTGGTTCAGGATTAATAACAGACTTCAAATTAGACCCTATAGTATCTATTATTATCTTAGAAGAGTAAAATTTATAAAAAAAAACTGATGTAATCATCTTTCCTAGATTAGGTATAAGAGTATCACATATCCCTTTCTTGTTATTTTTATAAATTTAAATAATTAATTACTGTCCTTAGTAACAGACAAATATTGTATCCATCGATAAACAAGTTTATTTTTAACGATACTTATGTATTTATTTGAATAGTGAACTCTCGAGGTGATAGTGCGACGACCCGACTGAAGATTGGCCGCAGGATGAGGTAAGCTTTGGCACTAGACGCTATAAACTTGAGCGTAAATAATTTAAATATTCGTATCGTAAAATTAAACAAAGTATAGTCGTGACAAAGGTCCAATAGAAGATAAATGAAGATATTGTCACAAATTAGGGTTGACCCGATTGAGCAGTGGTGAGCAGTAGTTGTATCGACTTTCGAGTTGCTTAAAACATCATGAAGAAATCGGCATGTGCTAAAAATTCGAAGACATGTGACCAACTAGCACTGGGCCCGCCTGGTGGAATATGGCCCACTCCCTCTCACAGAGGTCTCAGTCTGTGACCCATCAATGGGAACATTATAGGCTGATGAGGATTAGATTCTCATAGATGCATATATGATAGACTAGCTTTGGCCCGGGTGCAATAATCATCGAAATCCTTTTAGTACCTAATTAAATCGTGAAAAGAACTAAAGGTATTAAAGTATTTGCGGGATCTTCTGTAAAGGTAACCATGACCCAGGAACGCAAAAGGCAACTAAAGGAAAAGGATGCTTTTTCTAGTCAGAAAGAATCGAACATTTTAGCACAGTACCACTTCACACTGGGCTCTGGACTCATTTGATGATTATATTATTATATACAAGCCAAAAACTATAATACGAGAAAAAGGCATGCAATTCGTGCTGGATTAGGTTCTTATTTCTCTGAATTTACCAAACTGCAAGATCATTTCTATTAATATCGCTAACTCCATATGGTAATTTTATCCTCAAGGATATTTAGATTTTCCTATAAAAAAGAATGTGAAGAAGTTTCCACAGTTTGTTTTGTATTTTTATTAATATCGGGAATTCCGACACGAAAGCAAGAGATTGACATTTAGGTAAATTAAGACTTTTCCTGTTCATGAAGAAGTTAGAAAAAGTTCATCAGTCTCTTTTTTATAAAATACTCTCAAGTTGTTTAATGGATAACTATTAAAATGCAATGATAAATGGTTTTCCCGCCATACAATTTTGACATGATTGTATTATAAGAGATTCAGTGCAATAAGATTTTTGTTACAACTGTAATACATTTATTAAGATGAGTCCAACAAGTTCTTCTTACGAGTAGAAGTTTTTAAAATAACAAACTTCACGGAAAATCTATTTTCAAGTTAAAAATTATGGTGGTCTCTTTATATGACCATAGTGACACATAGATTACACTCAGGTACAGTGTTTTGTTTTTCGAATCCTGGAAGAAGTGAGGCAAAACGCCATAAGGCAAAACGCCTGCCGGGTTCGCGGAATTGTCTACCAAGGGAGCAGGTTACAGTGACCCTAGAACGTAAACGGTAATTGAAGGACTCAGAGGATTTTAGTTAATAGGAGTTTCACAGTCCCATGATTTTACAACCTAACAGAAAGACTTAAGGATATCAACATACCCCAATTTGTCAAATTACTTCAATATGTTTTCTAAAGAAGAAGGTCATGTACAATTGGGAAAAATTGTCAATGTCCGGTAGGTTAAAGTGCTGGCGACTATACCTATTACAGGGTCATGGTAATATATTTAATTCGGGAGAAAATACGGTTCTGGTCAAAGATTTAATTACAACAAATACACTGAATATTTTTAACACATAATTTCTATTTGGGTAAGTTTCCATGAAATAAAAAATATCTAGATTTTTTTGTTTGCAAGTAACATTCAGTTTTTTTTTAAATTAATTTAATACGTAGTGTGAGATACTTATAGAGTACTTCAAGACAAAATTTATAGCAACTTCATATTTCTGAGTAACTGGTAGTTTTATTCATAAAGTAGTGATTCGCTAAGCTTGTTATTTTCTCAGATTGCCTAACATTCTCAGAAGTTTTGATCACATGACTGCGAGCGGTTGGCCGGGCGTGACCTATTAGTTTTGGTATTTGCTGTTGTTATTTATGCAAATTTTTTTAATCATTGCCATCCTTGTAATTAACGTATTTTAGGTCAGTGACATGGTTTCGCCGGAACCTTTTGTTGTTAGTATCACGAATTAAATTATCGATTTCACCTAAGTACTACAAAACATTCTAGCAAAATATTTAGATCCGTATTTTAATGTGTGTTTAAATTATTAGACAAAACTACTAAAACATGTTAAACAAGTCAAAAAAATGCACGTCTAAAAAACATTAAAGTTGATAGCAGGCTGTCTAGATTTCAAATTAATTTTCTTAATGTGACCGGATCTGCATAATTATTATTATTCACAAGAGTTCAAACTTTATGAAAACAATAAAGTATTTCGATGCAAATGTTTGCCCTTCAGTGCAACAGTTGCGGGGCGGAGCGCTAGCCGCGTCCATCTGGCGGGAGAAAGTCTACGTTCTTCCGCCAATGTAACCTCACTATCAGGAGCGAGCGAGCTCATGTGACTCCGGGGCAGAAGGGGGAAGAGGGGGGGAGGGGGGCAGCCGTGGAGGGTCGCAGCTACACAATGCATTGCGAAAACAACGTAAACTGGGCTACCAGCATTATGTTCGCGTTACCAGTTATTTTGTATTTCTAACATGTTTTTATTGACATTATAAAAGCGATTACACAATGCAATTAACGTGCCGATATGCCTCGTGTATTGTATAAAGTAACAATTTGGGAATCGGATGTATAATTTAATCGGTAATGAATATTAAGTTAGGGTTTTATTTACGAAATACTCGATTTCATTTCGGATATGGAAATTTTCATCATCGTACTTTAATTTACGTCGAGAAAACGTTTTTCACATACTAAATCACGTCCAATCTCTTAGATTCTAGTGTCAATCGTTTCAGCATATTATATTCTAGGTTTGTAGGTTTTGCTTTTTTTCTAAAACTTCTTTGTTTTTAAAATACAAAGGTTTTACTTCAATGAAGATTTTGTCATAAAAATAGTAACTTTTAGGCGCCTGTTACTTTCAAACTATTATAAATTTTGAAAAAAAGAAAACCTATAAACCTAGTTTTTTACTGTGTCAGAAGCATTCTAAAAAATCATTGAGATAAGATAACATTTAGGGGTAGGAAAACGTTTTCTCTTTTAGTATGGACGAGCGCTAGGTAGACGATAGTCTTAATGTGTCAACAATGATGTTTTAAAGTAGGTACACATTATAATTTTATCCATTCAATTTGGAAAATTTTGGTAATGAGTCTCAGGTTGACAAACAGCGTGTAAAATAGGAAAATCCGTCCAGCTACCTTGTCTATAGGTATGTAGGTGCGGAAAATGAAAACCCGTAGGTAACATACAATTATTGAGATGTCGTAAAGTACGCAGTTTAACATCTTTCACAACGTTAACGGGTATTAGTGCTCAAGAGGAACGATTATATTTCAACAGAGATTTTCTAAACAAGTTTGTATTTACTGCCGTCCACCAGGAATGCCACATGTTTCATAATATGTAAATACTAAATACATACACGTGATATTTACCTTTAAGGATACGAAGCGCCTCTTGGTTCCTTCAAATTCTGTATACGTTCTGTTACGTCAAATGTGGCTTTTAAGCCAAGAATGTATCACACAGTATTCGAGACGCATAACAAACATGACAAAAAAAAACAGTGTACTGAATAAAGGTACAAACCATTGATGAAAATTATAGGGGTCTAATATTTAAGTTTAATAGAAAATTAACGCAAAAAGATAAGATAACAAAGAACTATTATAATTATAAAAGGTAATCTGAAATTTACTCCAGTTTCTTAACAGTGGTCATGCGGAGGAATGAGTACAACTTGGTGAGGAAAGTTCTAGTTTCAACAATGTCACAACAATGTTTTCAATAAACTGGAAAATAAAGAAAACAATGTCAGCTTGTTGCAGACTTGCAAACAAACAAACTGCTTCGATCTTGCATTGTCGAAAGGTATTTCTTCAGGTTTTGTTAAAGTAACGACTGGTGTTCTGTATAGTGAACTTCGAACGTCACGTACATCTTGTAAACATCAACGTAATCACATTTCAAAAGTATGTCACCACTTTCTTAATGCGAAGGACTTTTCCGGGTAGAGAAAATACTTTTGACTTGTATTTTAACTAACCTTGAATGTGCAGAATAAGAGTAACCTATCTCGGTTGAAATGATTTTGAAAAATAATATTTCCAATAATTCACTTCGTCCATTTTAAGGTTCCAGCAATCATTAGGGATATTGCTAAGTGGACGTTTTAGACTCTGCTGTAATAGGTATGTTTGCAATATGATATGTGCTTATGGTATTCCAAACTTTTTGTATCAGCTCCGGTCTTACCTAGATTCTGTATCAATCACGACCATGCACCATAATCAAGCAAAAAAAAAAACAAATAAATCTTTCCTCAAAATCTTTCAAGTTCGCGGAACATCACACGGAGTTGGGAAATTATATCCACGTGACGTGATCCGTTTTTTTTTAACAGCAATGACCTATCTCGGTATGTAGTGACTACATATTTGAAACAGGTATGTGGTGGGCGTTCGTTGAGTAACAGGATGTTATGCGCATCACATGACTTGAGATAAACACGTCAAGCTTACGTAGGTAGCAACAGGCGAGCTTGAACTGACGAGCGACGGAGCTTTGATATCCGCGTGGTACAATAACCTGTTGTCGGTCATCTCATCACGAGACGCGTGATTCGATTCGAACCTATTATGACATTTGTCTACTGGTTCGAGAAAAAAATATGGAATTTTTGGTTGTTTGGCTGGTAAACATGCTGTTTTAGCTAATTTGAGTAATCCTGATTTCTCGTTACTGACGATTTGACAGTTAAGAGATCTTCATTTAATAAAATGGTTTTACAAGAATTGGCTCAAATTGGTACGAAGTAGGTACAGGGTAAGTACGTCTTCTACAATAGACAAGAACCACATTTTCCATTAAAAAATTATAGGAAAAGCTAGGTATTGCTATAAATGGCACTTTATGCTACTTGACGATAAAATGATGTTATTTGATTATTTATTTATCATACTCGTTTACTGCCTCCTATGTTACCAACTAGGTCATTTTAACACAAATGTTATAAAACGGATGTCTCTATCTGTTGAATTCTAATGCAGCAAATTGTTTTGTAATGCAAATCTGACTAAGAATATTCCGCTAATGACATATTTATAAGCAAATGGTAAATTGGGCACCATATAAAATGGTTTCTCTTACAGCTCGCTTATACCTAGTCACTGTTCGCCGCGGCTCTGTTCATCCTCTCCCTTTATGTATGGCCTATAACCTTTTTTAGAATCCCTTCTATATCATACCAAATTCATCAAAAACGGTTCAACTGTTTTGTCGTGAAAACGGAACATACCTATACACACTTTCGCATTCACTAATATGACATTAGTAGAGATTAGTGAATAATTAGTTTCCATCGCATAGGTAGATGCAATGAATGAACTCTATTGTGACATGTAAATAATATATTATACATAATTCTGTGCTCTAATTAAGCAAAATTTAATTTTATGATACACATAGTAAATTTTAGGTAGTACATAGTTAGTTTTAAGAATGAAGCGGTGACATGGATAGACACAAAAAGTTACTTTGTTTCTTTTATTTAAATAAAGAATTATACTTTATTTTAGATAAAGGCTTTCTAGTATACAGATGAAGCGATATCGGATGCCTGTAAATAACCGAAAAAACTTCTCTAGAAAATCGAATAAATTTAACCACCTAAACCAATGAACCTAAACTAAAACCACCAACTATAGGTACAGAATATTTAGTACTTTAGAGGCTAAGTATTACAAGAGGTATGGGGGTATTACAAAAGAAATTGAGGTGAATCTAGAAATAGGGGAAATAGATAGACTTCAGAGACTGGGTAAGAAACGAGACAATGACGTCAAAATCAGACCAATCTTGCTAGCTACCACAACCCTTGGGAAAAAAATCCAGATTTTAAAAAACAAAAAGAAAATGAAATCGGGCACATACATTACACATGATCTACCGAAGGCAGTGCTACAAGCAAAAACTAAAAACCTTAACACAAATAAAGACAGCGAAAAAAGAAAAAGATCTGACACTCCAAGCCCCAACCAGCAGAATACAAATACCTCTAAATTGCCGAAGATAAATACATTTCAGCACCTGCGGGAGAGATCACACTCCGCTTCAGGGACCATCACATACAAAAACTAACACAACACCAATAGGAACCGACAAACTGCAAATATGTCAACTAAGTCAACCACAACAAATAAATCTACAACCAAAACAACACCAAAACAAAATTCAACAACCAATGCTCCCACCACGGCTGGTCACCGCGGGAGAAACAGACCATCACCCTCTAACAAAAAGCAACAAACTACACATTGCAACATTAAATACCAGGACATTAAGAACAAATGAATCTCTATTAGAGCTTGAGGAAGCGTTGAAAGAACTCAATTGGGATATACTGGGAATAAGTGAAATGCGAAGAGCTGGCGAATCAATAGAAGAACATACAGAATATATTATGTTTAACAAGGGAGAAACTGGGGGACAAAGAGGAGTTGGAATCATGGTAAAAACACACCTAAGAAATAATATACTGAATTTCATCGGAGTTAATGATCGAATTGCAACTTTACTTATTAAAATACCCGGCTTTGAAAAAACATGGACAATAATACAAGCCTATGCACCAACCGAACAAGCTGCAACATCTGAACACATTATCTTCTACAATAACCTTTCCCAAGTTATATACAAATATCCAAAAAATATAATTGTTCTTATGGGGGATTTTAATGCTCAAGTAGGGACCAAGCAAAACAAAGATGAATATGTACTGGGGAACTTTGGCCACGGCAAAAGAAGTACAAACGGGCAAAGGCTAATAGAATTTTCACTGGAGCACAACTTAACTCTCTTGAATAGTATCTTCAAGAAAAACAAGAAAAACAAGTGGACATGGACCTCCCCAGATGGCAAATATAAAAACGAGATAGATTATATTATGTGCAATCACCCAAGATTATTCACAAACACTTCAGTAATAACAAAGCTAAACTTTAATACAAACCATCGTATGATAAGAGCATCTCTCAAACTAATACCACCCAAAAACTCTAGAAAACATATTACAACATCCAGCATGGTTCACTACCCAGAAGACAGCAAAGTTGCAGCCCGTTCCTTGGTAATACTTGGCAAGGAATTACTGGAAGATTACAAAAGTGATGTCAAAGCAAGCTATGCCAAACTACAAAGCCATCTTACCGGTACCAACACCAGCAAACCACCCAAGCATAAATATATACTGAGAGATAAAACACTACAACTAATCCAGGAAAGAAAATGTCTATTCAATAGCAAAATGAGAAAAGAGAATATTCAAATGATTACCAAGCTGAGTAAGAAAATCAAGGAAGGCATTAGGAAAGATAGAAAGGCCGTGAGGCTACAAAAATTAGAAAAACATATTTTAGCTACTGGAGGAACAAGAAAAGCTCTTAAAGAACTACGCGAGTCAAATCCATGGATACCAAACCTGAAAAATAACCACTGTAACATCACAAATCGAAAAGAAATAAACAAAGCAGCTACAAAATTCTACTAGCATCTATACTCCAACCAAGATGACACCAACCAGGGAATTTATGAAATTCGTACACCTAACCCATGCCCATCAGACCCAGAGCCTGAAATCTTACCCAGTGAAGTCAGGAAAGCAGTACTAAGCCAAAAATCTGATAAAGCACCAGGCCCTGACAAGATTACGAATGAGTTGCTGAAAGGAACACTTGAAGAACTGGCTCCTATTCTGACTAAAATCTTCAACAAGGTTATAACTTCAGGAATCATACCTGAACAGTGGGCAACATCTCATATAATCCTTATATATAAAAAAGGACCAAAAGAAGATATAGGAAATTATAGACCAATAAGTCTGATGTCCAATGTCTATAAGGTTTTCTCCAAAATCATTCTAGACCGCATATGTACAAAACTAGACGAAAACCAACCAATAGAACAGGCGGGCTTTAGAAAAAACTTTGCCACAGTGGACCATATACATACTATCAAACAACTCATAGAAAAATACAACGAGTATAATAAGTGTCTGTATATGGCCTTCGTCGATTACACCAAGGCCTTCGACAGCATTAGCCACAAAGCCATATGGGAAAGTCTTGAACACCAAGGAATCCCCACACAATACATAAAAACCATCAAATCTATCTACTCCAACACTAAATCAAGAATACAACTAGAAAGTTTGGGGGAGACCTTCAATGTAAACAGAGGTGTCAGGCAAGGAGATCCACTATCCCCCAAACTCTTCTCTGCAGTGTTGGAGAATATATTCAGAAAACTGGAATGGGACCAACTTGGTCTAAGCATAGATGGACGAAGACTAAATCACCTAAGATTCGCAGATGATATTGTCATCGTCGAAGAAAACCCCAAAAAATTAGAGAAGATGATCCAAGACCTAAACAGAGAAAGCGAGAAAATAGGGCTATCCATGAATACCACTAAGACCAAGCTTCTGACAAACTCTGACAACCGAGTTATATCATTAAACAACGAACCTCTCGAATACGTGGAAGAGTATATATACCTGGGACAGATCATCTCTTTCAAGGATCAGACGGACAAGGAAATCAAAAGGTGAATAGCAAACGGTTGGAGAAAATATTGGTCACTCAAAGAAATCATGAAGGCCAACGACCTTAGCATCGGTACAAAACGGAAAGTATACAACACTTGCATCCTACCTTGCATCACATATGGGTGCGAAACATGGTCTCTTTCGAAACACCACCGAGATAAGCTGCAGTGCTGTCAAAGAGCGATGGAGATAAGCATGTTGGGCATCAAGAAGCAAGACAGGAAACGAAATACTTTTATAAGATCCAAGACAAGAATTGTGGATATACTTACGAAGATAGACCAACTAAAATGGAGATGGGTGGGCCACATGTTAAGGAGTACTCAGGATAAGTGGAGTAAAATTGTGACAGACTGGTATCCCAGAGATGGAAAAAGGAAACGGGGAAGACAACTCAAAAGATGGGAAGATGAGCTAAAACTTACAGCGGGCCCTTACTGGAGAAGGGTTACCAGAGATAGGATACAATGGAAAATGTTAGAGGAGGCCTTTGCCAGAAGGCACACTGAACTAAGGGATATCCTCTAAAAGAGGAAAACAAATACCTCACACACAACAGATAAAGTTCAGGATAGAGGGCTTATTGATTGATTGATTACAAGAGGTATCGTGGGCAATTTGAGATGATTCCGTTGCAGTACCGCGGATGTGGCCAGCCATCACGCTATCAATTTTAACGTGAACGGCTCAGAGCTACTGTTTGATTATATGCTTGTTTCTGTTGTTTCAAAGGATATATTATGTACGTCTATACTTTCGTTGTAGATTGTTCTATGATTCCTATAAATCTTCCATCATGAAACTTAAAATACACTTATTTATTTGTAGGTTTTTGTTATTTTTGCTTCTTTTGCGTGAAAAGTAAGCTTTTGTAATAAAACAAAACAAGCCATTTCTTTTTTATTTAACATTTGAAAGCCCAAAAAGAAGGTTATAGGCTATGTAACATTACGCTACGATCCTTAGGTGCCGAGTCGGGTAAAATTTAACCCCGTACTATGGGCTTTGTTCAGATTTATTATATTAGTAACAAATAAAATAATCTGCAATTTCTCTAAACCTTTTCTGCCTAGGTATCTGAAAAATTCCGTATCCCAAACACAACAACAACATCACAGTGCAACTCAATCGTTCCACGTAAGCTCAACCGGTCACAGCAGCGTCCTCGTCGGAAAATGTCAAGGATTCCATTGTGTTACCGAACGATCACATGACGAAGATGTTCGCTAATATTTATGTTATGGCCCGTCCTTCCTCCCACCCCAGTGTACTCAAACAGTCATGTGATTTGTCCAGCCTTGATTATTGATTATTTGATTTTTAATAGGTTTGAGTAAGCTTCACGGTTTTTTCGTATTGATTCTGGGGCAAAATATTCTGTGTTGTATTTTACCTCATTTTTTTTCGCTCCAGACACATAGGTCTCAATAATAGAGCGTGTGCGGTTGGATCCGCCATTTGTGGGCGCAGTGCAGGGTAGCTTTTTTTTATGTTATTCCAGGGATTTCTTCTGTACTGTTGATGCGTTTACAATAGTAAACACACAAAAAATAAAGATCATCACATCATCGACATAGCGGAAATCAAAAAAATGCCCACAAAATAAAAAGTACTGAACCAAATTGAATGAAATTATTATGGAACCAAATGGAAAGTATACTGCATCAAAGAAAAAAGAATCACACTAATCGGACTAGAAACCTAGAAGTAATCGGTGTAGGTACATACATAAAAAAAAACCGACTGAATTGAGAACCTCCTCCTTTTTTTGAAGTCGGTTCAAAATTGAAACTCACATACACAAAAGAGATCCGTAACAACCCCTAGGCTTTTTAGAAATATTTGTTTCGTACGGGAATCGAAACCGTGACCACTCAGTCACTTGATCAACCGTGACGTCAAATATTTGTGGACATATCTTTGTTTATGTCGATTAAATTCTTAGTGTAAAATAGACCCTATTTAAGATGGCTTCGGAAATAAAGGCTTCGTTTTGTTTTGCGGGGAAGCCCATCGTTGATACCCTTTGCCTTGAGTAAACGGATGTCGAAGTTATGCCGATTACGACATCATAGTGTTCTTTGTTTCACCTTATTCTAGATCACTTTTAAAGGTCGCCTTACTCTTTTAGAAATATGATTTTGTTTATTTTGTTTGGGACATTTAATTCAAGCATTGATAATCTTGTAGGATTAATTATGTAATTACAATGATTTTGCTCTTGGGGCCCGTTATGAATCAAATACGAAACACTATTTTTGAAAAAAAAATGACAGAATATAGCAAAAAAAGCCCATTTCTATTACGAAGGATTTTTTGAAACTCTCTTTTCTCCTTCGGTAGTTTATTGTGGCATTCTATGAGTACCTCATCCTTTTTCATATTAATCATATTTTATGCCATTATTTAAAGAATTAAAAATTCTCCCACTCCCGTGTCTGTATATTTTTGAAGTTTGTTTATTTGTAAAAAAATATCCTCATTTATTCAAATTAAATGAACAAGTCTCTGAAAGATTGAATAAAAAAAATGCCGGGAAATTATTAGTACCTCCTCAAAGATTGCAACTTTATAGCAGAAATGCCAGTTGTATGACCATTAAGATTTATAAATTACCACCTGCCCTGAGAACATTACCAATTAACAAATTCAAATTTAAAATGTTTGCTTGGCTCTTAGACATGTGTTTTTATTCCGTAAATGAATTTTTAAATCATAATTTCTGACATTATTCTATTAGTATTTTGCATTTATAATATAATATTTTGACATTAAAACTTATATTTTTGACATAATCATTATTTTTTTGGGTATAATGGTCATTTTATATTTTTTTTTTATAATGTAATAATTACTATTTTTTTTGCATTAATGATAAATAACACACAATTTTATTAAGTTATTAAAATTCTTGTAGTGACTATTATTAAGTTGCATTTATTAGTATTTGTAACTAAACCTTTTTTGAAGCTCCTGATGTAATAATGAACCATTGCCTTATTTGTGGTTTTACGTATTGCATAATATTGCACACTCACGTGAGTCCAAAGATTTCATAAACAACATTCCAAGTAAAAAAAGTATTTATGTCATTATAATAAACATTCACCTTGATGGAATTTAACAAAATTTTATAGAACCGTTTTGTGTCTGACTTTAGACTTAATGACGATAGTCGTAAGAGTGGATTTTGCCTTTGATGTTTATAAGGAGCTGTTGTTCATTTGCCGATGTTAGTAAGCTTTCAGTATAATCTAAACGGTTGGAGATTGTATTCTAAATGGCTATTTTAGCATAATCATAATTTGGATTGTGACAAATTTCGTTATGCGGCCTAATTCTTATAATAACATGATTTTATCACAATTGACATGATTCTGTTATACTGGCCCCTTTAGACCCCCTTACATTCGATAACCACATCACAAACTACATACAGCGCCTGTGACTTTTACAACACATTAAAGATTTGCGATGACTAGAGAATGATGTCTAAGAAGATACTAAACTTTGTTTAGTGTTTGTTTGACTTAAGTTTATAAGCCAGCGTAAGCAGCTTAAAGGCATGGAGATGTTCATTTTCAGCAGGTGGCAATGGTAAAAGTCAAACCACATACAATATTCTCTCATTTTTACTTTAGGAAGATTTATAAGATATTTTTTGTTGGTCAACAAACAACATAACAAGGTTATTTCATAAAATAATTTCAACTTATTGCACCAGAAAATTAAATAGGCCTTATGTGATGATTTTATAGTAAGATTTCACCATATTGCACCAGAAATTCAAATGTGATAATTTGTAAGAATAAATTATATATTTTTACTATTTACTGAATGTTACGCCAGGGCGTTTCTCTAAATTTCTCTGTTGCCCTTAAACTTTAGCACTTATACATTGCTAACTTATTACTTAATAACATGTAAAACTATTAGATAAAGTCCTTACAATATAAGTTCCTAGAACAAACCTGCAAAGTCAATTACGATTAACGTTTAGTACCATCATAATTTTAACTAACTACAACAGCGCCATCTACCCATTTACACTGATACTAAACAAACTAAACATAATTGTGACTTCACCAAACTGGCTCAACTTGGCGCAACTAAGTGGAGGTGAAACTTATTCGTACTTGCGTGAACAGTGTTGTACCGCTTTCAAGTTAATTAAGTGTAAGATTTTCTCGCTAGATGGCGTTTATAAATTCAATAACTAATATCGCATCGATA
Organism: Agrotis clavis; assembly: GCA_954870645.1. Taxonomy (NCBI): domain Eukaryota; kingdom Metazoa; phylum Arthropoda; class Insecta; order Lepidoptera; family Noctuidae; genus Agrotis; species Agrotis clavis. The sequence continues at coordinate 16,982,225 of OX940920.1, forward strand.
AACTTAAAGATGAAAGCAAATAATATGTAAACAATTGATTTCAATAAAATGTTTTTTATATAGGAGTGACATAATATATAGAATTAAAGATGTGCCGATTGAAAGTTTTATAATTTCATAATAATTTTCTCAACCGACTAGGCGACGGTTTTAGCCGACTGTACCTAAATATAGCCGACAAGTCGGCACATCTCCAATACGAATTGTTTCGTATTTTAGAATGTTGTTTTCACTGGTGCTGTAGATTGGTATAAAAGACATAAACGCATCGCGCGTTGATGTCTTTTGTATTGTTGAAAATCATAACCACTCATCATTGTGTATTATGACGACTTTTTATTTACTGTACAATTTTATAAGTTTGCTAGATACTGAAATTGGCATCACATCGATGAGGGACCTACCATATATAACTAAATTGAGGTTCCTGGGCTATAATGTCAACAACCATCCAGGATGAGTAAACTTTAACAATTTTATGACATTACTAGCACTTTCCCGCGGTTTAGCTCCGCTGCTCGGCTCCTCATCATCGTAGTATGATGTTAACCTATAGCCTCCTCGATAAATGGACTATTCAACACAAAAAGATTTTTTCAATTCGAATAAGTTGTTCTTGGGAGTTCAAACAACCAAACTCTTCAGCCTTTTAATATTAGTACTGTTTTTTTAGATGTGTTTTGATCTTTATGATGTGTCCCAAATTAACTGTAAAAGACAAAAAAAGATCAAGGCAAAAACTGTTATTATGTTTTCTAATAAAGAAAGTAACAAGATATAACCAGTAATTGACGACTAACCAGACATCATCTAATAAATGTATCATGCGTGGGTACTATGTATTACACCTATTTACATTTGAATGCGTTTAAATAGGTATTTACATTAAATTATGTAAGTTAGCTAGTACTACGTATAACGAGAAATCGTGAAACAACACCGGAATGCTAAATTAATATTCGGCAATATGAATTCCAGTTTCACTTTTAAATTCGAAAGTCAAACTAAAGATATTTCTAACATTTAGTAGAAATTATTTTTATTGATTTTACCTACATTTTGATGTCTGTGCCACTAGCATAGTGTCTAATAAGGCATTATTACAAATCTCTAATGTTTGACCTTTTCAAAATCGAAAAAAAAAATATTTGAATCACTACAACGTGCTGCTGTATTCGTAGCGTGCAAAAAAAATGGGTCAAAATCGGGTTAATATAACCATAATTTTAAACAACGCATTCGGTATTGGAAAACATAAAACATGTCCTGACTGAAAAGTAGAGCAACTGAAAAAACAATAAAATTATCATCTGTTTACTACAAACGCCTATTTCATCGAGTAATCACAAAAAAACCTAAAAACCAAACATACCCAGCAACATACACCTTGGATGTAGAACGTATATAGGCTCCAACCAAGTCCTGTGCCGGTTGCGTGGAGGCGCGCGGGCTATGGCGGAAGTGAGAACGCCCGAAAGAAAGTACTCGTCGGCAACCGGTCGTGATAGTAGGCCAGCGGAGGTCACTGTGGACGAGCTAGTCGAGTAGCTCGCCTCTATCAACGTCAAAACTTGACATACTATGACTATCCCGTTAGTGTATGTAAGGTTGTTTGTATGTGTTACTGGGATAAATGCTAGAACTGTTAGGTTTTAAAAATAAATGATACATTTATTCGAGAGGCGAGTTAGTCGAGTAGCTCGCCTCTATCAACGTCAAAACATGACATACTATGACTATGACTATCCCCTTAGTGTGTATGTAAGGTTGTTTGTTTGTGTTATTGGGATAAACGCTAGAACTTTTAGGTTTTAAAAACAAATGCTACATTTCAGAGCAGAAATTGAGCTGATTGGTTCCTATTTATGATGTATGTCGATCATCACATCAGTATTGATTTCTCTACGTGTCAAAATAAACGCATTTATTTTAAGTAGGACAGTTACTATACGCTTATGACTAACACGACAAACAAAAACACAATGAAGCTACAGTCCCAGTCACCTTATTTTTATTCTTAATATTAAGGTGCTGATAGACTTGAGCATTCACTTATAACAGATCATCGACCATTCGCTGTTTACTATTTTGTCGAACTGAACAACGAACATAGTCAAGCATAGACCGAAACATCGCTACGAAAATTTTCACGATCTTTCTAGAGAACGCTCTAATTGATGGTCGTTTTTAGGGTTCCGTAGTCAACAAGGAACCCTTATAGTTTCGCCATGTCCGTCCGTCCGTCCGTCTGTCCGCAGTTTAGCTCAGAGACGCACAGTACTAGAGAGCTGTAATTTGGTGTAAATATACGGATTTGTTGTGCCGAAAAAGTGGTAAAATAAAATCTCGTAAAATATTTTTTTTAGGGTACCTCCTGTACACGTAAAGTGGGGATGTTTTTTTTTTTCTCGCGTACCCCTTAGTGTGGGGTATTATTAAATAGGTCTTTAAAAAATATTGAGAGTTTCCATTAACAATTTTTTGATAAAAAAAATCGTTTGTGAAATATTAAGCTTTAAAGTGCTAAATTTTGCTCGACTCGAGTGTCCCCCCCCCTCTACCAGCTAAACGGTTATATTTGGGGGTGTGAAAAAATTCACAATAGTAGTATATATGTATAATGAAGTTTAAAAGAAAATTATCATGACTAAGTAGGCTTTACAACTTTACGAGTAATAGTCGACCAACTTATAAAATGTACTTGGATAACAGATTTTCTTAAACAACATGTATCGGAGAACATGTTCTTCAACTGCAAATGTAAGTTTGTCAACTTTATTTTTACAGCTTTAATAGGTATGTTTTTACGGTATGTTTTTTGGGGATAGGTAGGTTTTTATCGTCAACTATATTTAACTAACTTTAAAAAAAGGAGGAGGTTCTAAATTCGTCGTAATCTTTTTTTTATGTATTTTCCCCGATTTCTCAAAGACTCCTGGACCGATTTTGAAAATTCTTCTTTTTAAAATTAAATTCAGCGAATAAGTTTAGTTAGTTCGCATAAGTATTTTGATGGGCAACTACGGAACCCTACACTGTGCGTGGCCCACTACGCACTTGGCCGGTTTTTTTTTCATGAAGATGTCGTACTTGACAGTCGGCTCGGCAAAAATCTCGCCAGAATTCCCGCTATAACGCTCTCGTCTGTAATGTAACATTCTCAAGAATGCTCTAGTTTATCATCACTTCTAGATGAACTTGAATATTAAGCATTAAGCAGCACTAACCTTGTTTTCATCAAAGAAAAGAAATGGTAGCAATCGAATAAATTAAAATAAAGTTTCTACAAACTGGACAGTAAAGATTTATAGCTATTAGCTATGTTTATCAGCACCACAATCGTCAACATTCTGTAATAACTACAGTAGGACTTGATATCACACTACTTAAATTTAACGACTTTTAAACGTTACTCATTTCTCGACTTAGTCGTCAACTCGCCCGCAATTAACTCGCCCGTTCGGGCGAGTTGGCACCTTCTGATTTTATCTTTTTTTGTTGTCGTCAACTCGCCACTGAGCGAAAATCTGACGAATTTACAGTCGTCTACAAAAGTGTTTCTATAAATTTAACATTTAATTTAATTGAACCTGCTTCACATGTTTAAGACACTAAATGACTGTAGAGTTGATTAACTGAGGACCAGTAGATTGTTTTCATTAGTAAGTAACATGTTAACGTTTGTTATAAAAAAAAAATTACAAATTTACAACAAACCCTGATCTGTGATTTTTAACCGACTTCCAAAAGGAGGAGGTTCTCAATTCGGATGTTTGTATTTTTTTTTTTATGTTTGTTCGGGCATAACTCCGTCGTTTAACAACCGATTTGAAAAATTCTTTTTTTGTTGGATAGGGTATACTTCCGGAATAGTCCCATTTAAATTTTATCGAAATCGGACTAGCACTTTTTGAAAAATCAACATAAATCAACAAAAACCTAAAAAGTTTTCAACTTTGTCTACACCGATTACTCCGAGGTTTCTGGTCCGATTTTGATGATTCTTTTTTTGTTCGATACAGTATATCTGCCATTTGGTCCTATAACATTTTCATTTAGTTTGGTGTAGTAGTTTTTATTTTTAGTTTTTAATGTTTTTATACATGGGCGTTGTTATTACCGGTGCTACGGATTACAAAATTTTAGTGCACATGTAAGAAAATTATGTATTTGACAATAATTTGGGTTGAATAGTGAAACTAAAAAGGATAAAATAAAAAACTTAAAAAAAAAATGTAACCGACTTCAAAACCACCACAAAAAAGTTCAAAATAACCTACAAAAAAACTTTTCTTTCGAAAGTCGGTGACAAAAAGTCAATGAAATAAAAAACAAATTGTTTTTTTAAGTAAGTAATATGTTCACGTTTGTTATAAAAATCATTTACAACAAACCCTGATCTGTGATTTTATAGTTCCTAAGACTGTTATTTTTTATAGTAGTATTAAGTAATAATTAACCAATTGTATTTTGATATTGTTGATTATACTTTGTTATATTGTTTAGTATAGTCATGTTACATACTAGGTTATTTATGAAAAAGACACTAGAAAAAACGTGATATTGTTGATAATCTTCAAAATGTAGGTAACATATAAGCAGTTTTTTTTTTGTTTGGCAAGTGATGTAAATTATAATACATAATATACCTATTAAAAAACTACATTCCTTTTATTTCAAATCGTACAACGCCTTATACTTATAAAGTAGGTTTCTATATTCAATTTATTATAACACTTTTATAGATGACTGTACCATTTTTCGTTCAGTGGCGAGTTGACGACAACAAAAAAAGATAAAATCAGAAGGTGCCAACTCGCCCGAACGGGCGAGTTAATTGCGGGCGAGTTGACGATTAAGTCCATTTCTCTTAACTGAAATTAACTTTCTGAGATAAGTAGTCAACTTATTAAACTTCTAACGAAAGAAAGCATTAAAGATTATCAAATTATATAACGTTGACCTAAACATTAACCATTAAGAGTAATATCGGAGAAAATAAAACCAATTACCCGTCATAAATTGTGAAGTGAAATCAACTGATGAAATTCACTCTGATTCCGTCTATTCGTCTCTTTAAACGGTTGTTTTACAAACCGTAGACGAAAGAGTAAAAAAAAAGAAATTAACGTGGAAATAATTAAAATATTTTATGTAAATGTAATAAAACTTGAATGATGAAATTACTGTTTCTTAAAGTCCCACTCACAGCTTACAGTATAGAAAAAATCAGTCAAGCGGTTAAAAACTGAATTATAGTGTATTTAAGTTTGAAGTAATTGTTCTATTTTTAACCGCCTGACTTAATTATTCGAAGCCGTAATATATCTCAAACTGTGGCCATTTTTTTAACAGGAGACAGAACAGAGGCTGAAAAGTCAGACAGAGTCTTCAGAAGTTAACGTGTCAACTAGCAATTGATTTGTGGAGTTTAGAAAGATAGTGGCTCTATGTAAAATGCTCTATATAATATTCAGCTATATCTGGGACTGGAGACCAGTCAAGTTCTTCCTAGTATGTTGGGGATAGTAGGAAAAAGCTAATCAGATGATTAAAAGTTTGATTACAAGGTAAATGACTCTTCACATAAAGAGAAAGAAAGAAACACCACATACCACCGTAAATTGCATGCCTACACAGGTAATCTAAAAGATTTCATCACGTACAAAATGAATGTAATCTAAAAATATAATCTTCGTTACATGCAAAGCAATTACATGTAAAATAAAAAGTTATGTAGTATATTATTGTAAGTTACGCGCCGTGAAAATAGACGTGTGTGTCTAGCAACCGTGAACTTGGCTCGACTTGGTTAACTTGAAGTTATTTCATACAACGTAACGCTGTGATTGACAGGTCATTATATTGTGTTTAGACTTGACCTTAATAAATGTTATCGAGATCTACGAATAGAGAAGCTTATTACGTAATTACGTAGGTATATTCAAATAGTATTATTTTTTTAATCAAAAGGTCTTTGTTATACAATCTAAAATTGTCATGCCTCTTTCAACTTACATTTCAGGAAAGTAGGATGGTATTTTTGAGGGATTACTTTAGAGCTTATAAGAATTGAATATTTAAAAAAAATTCAAGAGTCTATCTAAGACAAGCGCTAAAAGACAAAATTATACTCTGTAAACACGTAATATTTTACTTCGAACTTTCCTGAAAGCAATATCAATCAAAAATGACACTACAATAAAATATCCAGCAGTACATAAAAACATTGCTCATCTATAGTCGATAGCTTTAAGCGACTAAGCGTGTCCTACTCCTATAGGAAGTGAGGGACGACTAACACAAATATTCGAAGTAAGTGTGTCACTTTGTACGCGAATACATTGACCTTACGACAAGTGTTGCGATTTGGGAGCGTTCGAGTAGCGTGGCGATGTGTGCAGCTGTGCTGTGCTGTGGGGCAACTTGGTAACAGGGAAAGTTGTAAATTGTGTCGAAAATATGATGAACGACAAAATATTATAATGATGAATGGTTTTGTATACTCTTATGTTTTAAGTTAAATAAATATTTCTCACTGTCCAATATTTTCTGTAATATGTAAATAATAGAGACAAAGATTGTCAAAATTAAAAAAACGCAGTTTTTTTTATTGAAATTTTACCTAAGTAATTTAGTTTTTTTTTTTATTGACGTGGAAAGTTCGTCAAATAAGTCCTCCCACCCACGGCAGGTCAACCTTAGTAATTAAGTTACGTTGAAATAAAATTTCAATCTTCTATTCAGCACGATAGACATTTTCCCACCTAACAATAAAATTGCATTAGCAGCCTCCAAATAACACACACAGCTCGAATATTTACGGAAATACTAAATAAAACACCTGTTCTGCAACAGAAGTACCATGCAAACACGACCCGCGCTAGTGTTAGAGACTTGGTCCAAGAGAAAGTCCTCAGGGTCCATTCACAAGGCGCATACAAATATTTGTGGACGCCTACTATACCAAAAACGAGTTTAGACCTTTCTACCTTCGGACGGTGTCGCGATATCGACCTGACAGTTTTTGTTAATGAGTTTTGTCGTTGACTGTACTACTACTAAATGCTTTATCAATTACATGTTTTAATTATAAGAATGTTTGTTCCTCATTAAGATTATGGAGATTATGATCTGTTAAAATTATTGAGATATTTATGAAATTGATAAAGCATGACTTCGATTCGATTTTTGAAAATTTTCTATTTTTTTCTTTTTTAGTATAATAATTAAATAATAATTGGTTTCCTATTTTAGATGTCTGGTACCGTATCAACTTTGAACATCATCACACATTTTGTCTTAACCATATGTTTCAAGATTTTAAATCTCTTTACTGCACTTCCTGAACTTTCTAGCTGTGTAGATAAACTCGTATTGTGCGTCGTGACTTCGCATTTCCAGTTGACACGACAATGTTTATCTTAGATAAGTGACTCAGTATATTTTGTTAATTTCTAAAGGATTTATTTTTGTTTCATTTTTAGGGTTTCGTAAAAAACGGAACCCTCATAAGATCCATCGCCAATGAAGTCCGTCGGTCCTAGCCGAATTGCTCCGATTTTATTGGATCAATCCAGAAGGATTATGAATTTTGATTAATATCGGGTCCGTTACGGAAGAATTCTGCATATATAAATGGAGTTTTTATTGTCTCAAAATATGACTTTGTTATGTGCCAGCGAATTTATGTAAACATTTTTCAAGGTACTGTAGTGCATTTGTTGACTGTTTTTGAAATGTATCTACATAATTATTTGAACCCCGTCACATCCCCGTCTTTCTTCAATAGCATTGAATTACTATTAAGTTTAATACACTTTGAGTTTGAAAACTAATTCCTCTATTGATATATTAATTTATATAAATTACTTCGCTACTACTAACACTATGTAGGATACCGCCACTTATCGTTTTAAAAAGAGCATCATTCAAATGGCTTTGCGATAAATCATTTTTTTTCTAAGAACGAGATTTGTGGTGACAGTTTTGAATCATTACTTGATAAATCCTAGATATTTGAAATATATTTAATTTGATAAAACAATTAGAACTATAATCTCATGTAACGTATATACTATAATTCTTCTTATTTTCATTTAGATTTTTAAAATGTACTTGGAGAACTGTATGTATTCCTGTAAAAAACGTACATTTTTATTTCTGATAAACTTTTTCGCGACACGTGATTTGAGTGACAGAATAAAAAAGGTGTTTTTTAAAAGTGGAACATCATTAAAGAAACTGAGATTTTAAATTATTCAATCCGAATAAGTACCCAACCTTCTACTGTGTATGAGTTGTGTCGCACTTGGGCTTGGATTTTTTAACCATATATATTTTTTTAAATTGTTTTTTCTCACAGAATCTTTAGAAGCCATTTAGAATCAGGCAAAAACGTGAAAAGATTTTGTCTGTTGATTTGTCAGGTGAGCAAATCAATTAACAAACTTTTCACGTTATATTACATTTTATTTTTAGATTTCATATTTATTATCACACGTTGAAAGTAAGGCCATAAAACAGTTGTATGAGTTACAAAGTCAACAATCTCTGAATGTTTGAGTAGGAGGAGAAAATATTAAATGTATTATTAAAATAAAACACGTTTGGCTAATAGTAGTAAAACACTTAAAGAACTTCACATTTTCCCATTAAGTAAAAAGTTACGAAATGGACGTAATTTTATAAAAATATGGCTATTTTCTCTTTTCAAAACTCGACTAAATAATTCAATAATGCCAAGAAAATAATAGGTAAGAATGTGGTGTTGCAAAACTTATGATATGTCCATACGGAACGCCCACGTTTTCGTTTTTACGTCACGTTATCAATAGCACTTAAAGCGCGTTTACATACATAACCTTAAGTGAAAGTACGGGACCGGTCCCCTCATACTAATGTTCAAAATACTTAAAGATTCTGACACAATACAAACTGCTCGCACATTTCTCCAGTGGACACAGCGAGTCCGTAAAATAAGCTGTATAAATTAATGAATCGGACTTAACCAACCCCTCTTGGAATGCCATAGATTATGAAATTTGGGAAAACCCGATTCAACTATAGATTCTAAATAATTATGAATCGCACGATTAGCGAAGACTTGCCGATCATAAACAAAGTTTTTCCTTTAGACTTCTTTTGTGAACAAGTGAAAGCTTATATGACTAATGGTGTTCTTTGAATGTTTGCGTTATGCAAAACATGTTTCGCTGAAACAATTTACGCAAGTGCTGCAAAATCGAAAATTTCTTTAAAGCCTTCAATATTGGTTTCGCAGGAGGGAAGTGATGGCAATGATAATGACATTGATGCAAAAAGAATGACATAATAAATTCGGTCATTGCACTTGAAAACCAGAAACGTTGCATAATCAATCTCAGGCTAATCTTGTTATGTGTTTCTTTTTACAAGTTTTGATACGTTACAGCTAAGTTTTGGAAAATTATAAGGAACATCTTTAAGTTATCGTTACGTCCACGTTCAGGAAAATATTAAAAGATACGTAATCAAGGTATGTCAAACGACAGGTATAAATAGAAGTGCGTCTGCGTGCTGGTTGATCTGTGTCCCCGCCGACTACCATCACTACTTTCCTTCCCTGCGTGTGTGACGTAACTCTATAAAAGAGTGCGCGTTGAAGACGCCGCCGCTATATCGTTTCCGCTCGCCACGCTCGGCCATAGCGTCCCAAACACCGGCATAGAAGGACGCGGGCGGAACCTCTTCCGCAAGAGCCCACACGGACTCAACAGTGACAGTTCAACTAAAGGTGAAGTGTCAAGGACATAGTGCATGTGATGTGTTCGTGATAGTGTTGTGATATCGTGATAGCACAGTGGGCTGGTGGTCGGGTCGGCACTGTCGCGGTCGCGATGCTCCCGGGTGATGTAATTTAAAGGTTGTATTTGTTTCAGATACGAGATGAGGTCGTTGTTCTTATTAGCGGCTTTGTGCTGCCTAGTGTTGTCGGTGTGCGGTAACCCTATCGCCCGACCGGAGGAAGACAAGGAGGTGGGCAGGCAAGCTGCAGCTGCAGCCCCTGCAGCACCCGCGGCGGCCGCCGACGATGATGACGATGACGACGACGACGACGATGATGATGACGACGTTGACCTTGATGATGCGTTAGCAGGTAAGCTTCCATTATTCCAAGATTGCATTAGTGACCGGATACTTGGTGATATTGAATAATTTAGGCCTTCAGGCAAAACTGGATGTTTTTGTAATTAACTGATACAATTTCAAGAAAAACAAACACAACGAAAACAACCGAGGAAAGGGATAAATAAATTGAATACATCTATAAAAATGTTGATGATATCAATTAGTATTCATGTTAGAAAAACTTTTAAAAATCATAGACATCTAGTATTGCTAGTGTATCGACCAGTTCATGTTTTACCGTTCAAATAAGCAGGAGCTGCTGTAACGGTAGATACGATAAATACATCGTGAGATACACTGACAGCGATAATGCTGCATTAGCAGCAGCACTCGGGCTTAGACGCTTAATCATTGATAGAAAATGTATTGCGTTTTACAAAACGCCTGCATAATTGTTCCGTAAATAGCATGGTAATAGCTCGTTAAATGATTCAAGCATAGCTGAACACTTTGAAGCAATTTGCATTCATAATTTACGACTTAATGCAATTACTTCGTCAATAGAGAGATACCCAGCTAACGACATTGGATATATTAATGTTGCTGATAGAGATTTATCGATAGTCTTCAAATAGGTTTAACTTTTTTCATAGTTGGAGAGTTACTGAAAGCTTTCACAATAATTTTGCAATAAGCAAAGATTCAGTATTGAATCAATGGATTTGATTGAAACAAATAACCAATACACAAACATACGGTAAAAGTTCTACGATTTATCGATAAAAATTCCTTAGAATCAGGACGCAGCGGGGCCACCACGGAATGTGAGTCGAGCAGCGTGACAGGCGCTCTCAATCGTTAATTAATTCACACAGAAAGACTCAATCAGAGAAATTGACGCTCCCCTGCTTTCTCGCTACGAAAGCCCCGCTCAGGACGTCACGCACCGCAAGACGGCGGCGCGCGTCTCTCTTTAACTGTTTGCTTAACAGTTCATTTGTGTTTATGTATCGGTAATAGTGCTAATATAATACGTATGCATCAGAGCGGAGAGAATGTGTGATGAGTGCTAATATAACAAGTAGACAGGTGTACGGTTTTGAAATACAAGTTAATGCTCTAGATAACGCTACTTTACATTTGGATACATTGTTCTGATTTGGGTATGTTTTGTAACAGGTGATGACGACGATGATGACGATGATGATGAAGACGAAGATGATGAGGAGGCAGATGATGATGATGACGATGACTACCTCGAGAGATTCTTCGATGACATCTTAGGAGGAGGTAAGAACTCAACAATGACTAAGCTTTACAATTTCTACACTAACTTCTACAATGTTAGACAATAATTAACTAATAAAAATAAAACCCACAGAAGAAGACGATGACGACGATGACACGCCTGCGGCAGTACAGCCAGTCGTCGCACCCGCCGACACAGTCGCAGCCGCTCCTGTAGCCCCCGTTGCCGCCGCCTCCGAGGAGGCCGCGGCCGTCAGTGAAGAGATTGAGGGAGAAACAGAGGCCGTAGAAGGCGAAGAAGGAGCTATTGTGGCACAGAAGGAGCCCGCCAGCGCTGAAGTTGAAGCACCCGCTGAAGCAGCCGAAGTAGCCGCTGAGACTGAAAACGAGGCCGATGATGATGATGATGACGATGACGACATCGGTATTGATCCCGTCGGCGACGACGACGATGACGACGATGACGACGACGACGAGGCCGAGGACGATGACGATGATGACGACGATGACATCACCGATGCGCTCGGCAGGCACAACTCTGCAAAGCACTCACGTGAGTCCAAAAAGCTGAAGGCGAGCGTCGCGGCGTATGCGAAAAAGGCCGGGAAAAAAGCCAACCATCTGGGTAAAGTAAAGAAAACCAAAGCGACATCCGCCGCGGCAGTCGCCGCTGAACACAAAAAGTTCAGATAGTGAGTAGGCGGCGAGATCCCGGGCGAGCCACGCCCTCTCATCCACCTGACGAGACCCCCGCGGTCCCTCCTTTAGCTTAGCTATTTATTGACTATTTATTTATGCTATTTATTTTATTTATTAAGTGAGTGTGTTTGATGTGTGAAAGTGTAAGTATGGTACCGAGAAAGTTAAAGTTAAATTAATGTCTAGATCATGTCACACTGGTCTCGTGGCAATTTATTTGAAATAAATCTGTTGTTCTAATTTATGTGTTAAATTCTTTATTATATACACCTCCACGACGATTTGTGCGTCATAATTGTACACGAAACATTAATTGTACATTATTAAATTTTGTCGTACATCGGTCAGAAAACTAGTTGCCTATTCTATCTCGGTGTCAACTAATCGAGTGACATTATCTAGTAATATTAATTTAATTTTGGATGTTATAATAAAAATGTATACTAGTCAGCTTCATCTATTTATGCTCCTCTTACCCCGACCCATTACTGTAACATTATTCTGTAGAGTTGTTCTAATATTATTCATAATTAATTGCTCTATCTCCCATATTATTTCCATAGTACATTTACGTAGCAGTATTGTATGTAGACATTAAAATATAGATATTAATAACTAGCCTTTTGACCGATCTATGTATGTAATATTACGCACAAACATCCATCCCTTATATATAATAAGAAAGAAAGAAAGAAAGAAAAAACGTTTATTTGGCACAAAAACCACGACAGACACACAACAAAATAAAAAAGAAACAGAAAAATGGAAACTTAAACTAAAGACAAAAAATTAAATAAAAGGGAGTTCAAGTGAAAAACGAAATATTTGATGTGTGTCCCATGGCTGCGCCAAATAGGCCCCAGTTCAGCATAATGTCGAGCAACTAGTGCTCGACGCTGGTTTTCAACTGGGCCTGTGTTTGTGATGTAACGGATGTAAATCAGCTTTATAATTTAATGTAGTGTCAGTGCTTATGTGTGAATGTACTTACTTACATAAAAAAATAATAGATACCTATAATATTATAATAATAAAAATATACTACAAAATAATATAAGTATACCTACATAAATGATATAAACCAAGGAACAGATAAACAAATAAGATAGACGTGTGAATAATAGGTTGTGTAGGTAACTATAGCTTTGCAAAACCTGTTTCGGGCGACAACAGGCTTCCTTGCAACGCACACTAATACAAGGACCAGTGCATTACGTTCACAAAACAAGCCCGTGACATAACGCTGCAGGTAGCCAAGCGCGGCGGATTAACGAGACAGATACTTTTTGATTTGCCATTTGCTTCAATATTAAAAACAGTAGGAAAGTAATATGTGGGTCATGATTATACTCGTAGGTACTTAATTGTATTTAGTCAGTTTATTTTCATACGGAAAGAACAGCAAGAAGAAACAAATATAAACTAAAAATAAAGTATGTGATTGGATTGAAAATGCAAAAAACGGGTAAGCGGTAGTCAATAATAAACAAGAAGAATTAATGTCGTGGATTATTTGAAAGTCAAGTAGAAGGCACCCATTTAATGTGTTTTAAACTCTTCCAGTGTCGTTAGGGTGGCAAAAATACACAAGTAAAGTGACAGACAGCATCCGCGGCCCGACCTAAGTAGCCAACCGGGTTAAAAGTACCACTGCGATGTACCTACCAGTCGCATACAAGTAGACCATAAACATTCGGTAAGTTAAAAAAACACAAAGCAACAATGCATACTATTCTATAACTACCTATAGGTTGGAGATTTTTAGGCATGTTTTTTACATGCTTCAGGTCTCACATAACGCGATGGGCGAACAGCGTAGTCGTGTGTATTACTGCACCTTCCGGTTAAAGGACACAGTCGTCATCATGAGGCTGCCGGCTGAGCAAGGGGAGGAGAAAAACAAGATAGGATTAGGAAGTGACCTCGATTTTTTGTACAATCGTGTAGGTACCATAAACCAGTGTGTGGGACTTATAATAAAAATTAATTCTGAAGGATGCTGTAGTAGGTAGACAAATGCATCAGATTAACGAAACGTCTGCCGCGACCATATCCAGTTTGCGCTGCTCCTCCACAAGATACTGCCGTAAACGTCGCCTAAAAGTGGTCATTGTGTTGATTGATCTGATAGGTGGTGGTAGGTTATTCCAGACCTTGGAAGCCGCGTAACGAAAGCTGCCTCTGAAAGCAGCCGTGCTATGCGGATGAGACGAGAGCTGTTGCGAGCATTGCCTTCTACCACATTCACGCTTACTATTTAACCAGTTTAGCTTGCTGTACAAATAACCCGGTTCCCCATATTTAATCACCCCGAACAGAAGACATGCCAGGTGTAACTTACGTCTGGATTTCATTTTAATAATATAGTGTTTGTTGAGAAACGGTGTAACATGACTTCTGCGGGGGATATTGTAACAAAACCGAGCGCACGCGTTTTGTAGCCTTTGTATGAGTCGTTCTGTGCGCGCCAGAAGGCGTGGACCATAAACAGTATCCGCGTAGTTCAATCTTGATAGGATCAGTGATTCAACTAGTTGTTCCCGTAGTGATTCCGATAAATAACACCTCATCCTGTATAGGACCTTAAGACGGTAGAAACAGTTTCTTACCGAGTCAGAGACGTGTTTCTCGTAACGAAGATCTTTGTCCATGTTCAGACCTAGATTTCGCGCCTCAAACACTCGCTCAATCGGTTCGCCCAATAAATTCACGTCAAAGGTCATAGGAAGTCATATAATCATCCTTCCTTGAAATCCTTATCCGCCGAATAATCGAATAGCTGTAAACATCCATTAAAATCTCGAACAAGATTTAATTTACTGATTGATACTGGGGATTTGTCGGAGATCTAGAAGCCCCGCGAGTGTGTGGTGCGGGTGCGCGGGCGCATGTCGGTGGCTCTACAAGGAACTAGTTCGGTATATGTGTGTTAGGAGGCCGTCCACATCCACCGCCGCTTACTTTCCCAACCGGAGCTCGAGCGATGAACCCGCCCGATTTCTTCTACAACCTTGACACTTTCTTTGACCTTGCTCCGGCCGCGCCCAGGAGCGACCTTGACGAATAACTAAGTAATATTAAAAACAACCGAAAGAAAGTAAATTAATCTAAATATTTACTCTCACTTAATGATGAAATCCGCCGTAAAATTAGCGTGCCCAACGTCCGGTACAGTGAAAACAACATAATGAGATGCGAAAAGAGAAATTTTTAAATGTTTGCCGTCGTGAAATGCTGGGAGTGTCGCGAGGAATCATATGCGACCTAATTGGAACTCGTTTGTTGACGGCCGCACATAGTCATCTGTAGAGAGACTCGGAATACATCCGCTTCCTTCTGTAGAAGTTTAACAGAAACCCTACCCGAAGTAAAATGTTTCTTAGAATGACCACAGAGACGTAACAAGAAGTTACGCAACCACTCATAGTCTTGTCACATCAGGATATGGTTATTACAAAGTTCCACATGACAGAAGAAGTGGTGGCAAATATAGTAACACTTCAAGACAAATGTAACGTTAGCATGAATAGCAGAATTCAGTATGTCTAAAGTAGCTTCACGCCGTATCAATGTATGCCGTAATTAGATTTCTTTCAATGTGCGTGGCACGGTACGCAGTTTCTTTTACGTGTGGAAAATAGAAAATCCACCGTTGACTGGGCGTATTAATTGTGAACAACGATTAGAATTCAAGTGCGGCTCCGAGAGACCGATACAGTTAGCTCGCGTGCCAGCATAACGTGGCTAGAATCGGGTGTAGGATTTACTTGAATAAATATGAAGCGTACGATGTATAGGTGCACTTGCATGCTGATATGCAGACAAACTATTAAGGTCCATTTAAATATAGACACATGAACGTGACCGTAGAAAGAGAAACTAATGAAGGCTCCATTGTGGTTTAAAATACTCAGTGTTTGGAAGTAAAAGTTATTTAAATAGTTTTAGGGACATGTTAACAGTAGGCACTACGTCAAGATGTTCAAATATTTACTGCTTTATGTAAATTCAAAGTCCAAATGTATGCAAGAGATTACAATGTTATAATTAATCATTAAAGATTAAATCTACTTCATTCATTACAGGTGAATTTCAACAAGCTTTATGTTTGAGACAAACCTGTCTACCGTCTTTTTTAAATTTAATACGAACACACAACATACACTCAAACGATTTTAGAAGTTATTTCAGGCCGCGTTCTTCATTTTATAGGTGCTTTTCTCAGCAGGAAAACTATTTCTCAAACGTTGACCCGATTTAGTAACTTTTCTGTTATCATGGGCGCACTTGCAACTTACATTTAAACTCATTTTTACGAACTGTCACATAAAACTTGTGTAAACCTCAATTTCTCTTTTTTTAGTTCATCAGTATCAGACAGGTTTTCATGTAGACTTTTCAGTGAAATACTCCACAATTTACAATTTTACATTTGGGCCCTCAATGTTTTTGAATCTTAATGTGGTCATTTAAAAGATATCGAGATAGTTCTTAATGTTGAGTCCAGTTCAGTTGAATCTAATGAAAAAACCTTCGACTTTTTAGCCTTCAAACGGCGTTTGCCAATTTATGTTAAAGTCACCGAAAATTATGATTTTGCCTTCCTTTGTATTGACACGGTAACTAAGTAGTTCCTTCATAGTTAAAATTTTTGTTGCAGCAAGTCAATGTATCATTCAAATTCATGACATATAGCAATTAAACGATACTGAAGTAAGTACAGTAATTATCGAATCCATCACGAAAACACTCAATATTAGTTAACTATCTTTGATTTATTGGCCTTTTGCAATACGTGTTGTAGCTGACTGTAATTACAAAATAATTGGAGTATAACAAATGAGATACAGAACAAAAAAGGTTTTACTTTTGCTAAGAAATAAACATGTACTGAGCTGGCATTCTGTTGTACATAAGCAATTGATTATATGAAATGGAGCAAAGTTTTTATGTCGATACAATGATTGATAATAATTAATTGACATAGGTTCGTGTAAATAACAGCAGCTAGCTACAAATAAAACAGGATATTATAAAACTTTCGATAATAAAATATTATAGACTAACTAGCAAAAAATTAAAAAGGGATCGTGATTCATTAATGCTGTCAAAATTTATGTAATGATGTTGGTGGAGCGTCACATGTTGAGATAGAAATAACTTCTGATGAAACTAAAGACGTAGGTAATATAGCTAGCCAAGTAAGAGGGCTTCCAGTTGTCTATACCGCCAATAAATATTTAACAGGCGCTCTCAGTGAAGAGACGACGAAGAAACCGGCGACTGTGCCAGCGATCTACATCGTCAAATACAACCGTTTCGTTGACAACATCCTGGAGAAGATGAACGACATTCTGAGGACATCATATGATCCCGTCAGCGTTAAACTTCAGCCCATAGATGCCAGCAAGAAGACCCCCAAGCCTAAGAAGGGTAACAAGACCAAACCGAAAAGGTAAGAGCCTGTACCTTAAACTCATGTTTATAAATATTCAGTAAGGAGAAAGTACTAAAATATGAAACTTGGTGACTAATGGCGTGAGAACACAAAACACAGCTTTGTTTAACCAACATACCAACTGGCTGACACAACCAAATAATCCGGACATTCATATCCTTACGTAACTCAATTTCTCTTTTAGGAAAACCTCGAACAAGAAGAAAACTACCGCACGTGGCACTGAAGCAAGCACGATCAAAGATAAAACAGTTTCGGAAAGTCCAGCGCTTAAAGAAGAGACTGAAATCAATGAAGTGAAACCTAATGAGGTTGTAGTTGAGCAGACTCCTCTTGCGAACGAACCTAGAGCTATCAAAGACAAGGCTGGTGAGAAAGCTAAACCCACAGCGGTTAGGGCTAAGCCAACTGTTAAACCACCTAAGGTAACCAAGACAAAACCTAAGCCGACAAAGGCACCTGTAAAAGCCCCTGCAAAGACCACAACAAAGAAACCACCAACCAAGAACAAGACTAAAACTTCGCAGAAGAGCAAGCCCAGGGCTAAGGGAACCTTGTACGGCTTATCATCATTGAGGAGAACTGGTGACGTTTCAGTTAGCATTATGGCTGACCACACCACTGTCAAGAGCAACTTTGCTGTTGGACCGTTGATTTTGAGAGTTCAGAAAGAGGCATGTATATTCTATTTTTTTTAAGCGTTTGGCATGCGCAACTGTATATAATTTAGTATTTATATCTGATTTCAAAAGATTCTCAATCCGGTCGAGTTATTCTTTTTGTAAATTGAATTAAGTCATTTACTTTTCGTATTGTAAAGTTGTTTTAAGTACACAATAATATGATGGAGGTTTATGTCTAAGAGAGATCACATCTATTCTAAATAAGATCCTGTTTGTTTAGGTTGGACGTGGAGCTAAGAAAGACATCAGATCAGCAACAGCGACCACTGCCGAGATGTTGGGAAAACTGACTCTCAGAGTCAACAACCAAGGCGTAGCTACATTACATACGATCAAGGTTCTTCAGCCAAAACAGGTACAATTTCATGCCTGTTTATTACGTATTATCAAGTCATCATCATTAGACACGAAAGTATAAAATAAAAACTGAAATGAAAAAGTTTGATGACCGAATTTATTTGTAAAAATAATTCCATTGTGGACAGTTATTACGTTGTTTCAGTTTGACTTTCTGCTTTTGATTTTTAAGAACAATAGGAAAATGATGATTTTGACCTTAATTTGAGTATATCTTTTAATTTATTTTGACGTATCAAGTCAGCTTTGACTGCAACTTATTCAACCGAAGTTTTAAAATATTTGTTTTTTTGTAAATCAACCCAGTAGTGTTGATGACCGATTTGATCAAATATGGACGTAAGGGTTATACTTACATTTTTCTGTTTTCCAAAATCCTAGGTCCGAGTGGACAGCAACAACGAGCGTACACGGGAGCTAGTCTGGCAACGCAGCGCAAGAATAGCCCATGTCGTCTCCGAAAAACTGCTGTCTGCTTCTAAACCCATGTTCCACCATCAGACCGTCGTTAAACAGTAGATTTTAACTTTATGGTGCAGCACTAAGGCACATTTTAGCTTGCTTTTTGGCTGCTATGGGTTCGGGTGATGGGATTACAGAAATTGCATTTAGACAGCCGACTTGTCAGACGTGTATAGTTAAAAAGTCAATCAGAAGTTTCATCGCTAGTGAAAGGGGCATAAGGATCATATTTCCATAACTTTTTCGTTTATTTCTTCATCAAAATCATCTGATATTAATTCAGAATGATCAAAATACACCTTTGAATTGTCGGTTCGTGTATATGACTGATTGGTAGATGATAATTATTTATTAATTTATTTCACGACGTTAAACAGTTAAGAGTTTTAGAGTGTATTTTTCAGTCGAAAGACTTATGATACTCATTATTTTTAGCAAATAGTCAGACGATGCATTTACTATGTTGTAACGATTATGGTGCTAAGATTTTTAGGATAGTATTCATACTTAGATAATTATACAATGTATATTATTTATTTTGAATAAATATCTTTCACAAATGCGTTGTTTGTTTCTAGATTATCCTTTTTTTGTGTTTATTTTGTGTAGCCATGTAAATATTAACAGATGTTGATTGAAGACTTAGTCAATAGGTCTTTCCGTCACATAAAGTGGAGATAATAAAACAGAAAATTTGATTGTAAAAATGTATTTCGAATAATGTTCAGATTGTTCAATATTTTTAATTCACTGGTAACAAGCATTGCTTAAAATGTTTAACTAATAAATCGACGAAATTGTGTATAAAGAGCAATTCATCATGTAATCATGGAAATAAATACTTCAAGAGAAGTAAACACTTACAAAAATAATTATAAATAAGATGATTTATTGATTGACTGTATAATTAGAAGAGATTTCAATCCATTTGGCCAAAATAAGTATAAATATGTTATGACAGACTCGCTCATCTTTGGTACTAACTTATTTATTTATGCCTTCGAGACTTATTGGCCTGACACATTTAAATAAAAACAAATAATAAATACACATTAAATAAAAAAGAAATATGTTGGACATCGCTGTAATATTTAAGAATTAAAATAAAATAAAAAATAGTTTAAATATCTAAAAGTACTGGGTGATTTGCTAAACGTGAGCAATATTTCAAGTATTCGTAAAAAATAAATGTCTTTTCTGGGACCACGAAGGCAGGGCCCCCGTAAGGTCTACTGGCGCCTGTGTGCAAAAAAGGATTTTGGCGCCCCTTATGGCATTTTGAATTATGTTTTTTTTGTTTTATTGTATGTCGGTCAGTGGCGTATTTTAAAATTCAGTGCCCTTGCGCTTCATAACTTAAACACAAAAAAAAACATCAAGTGCTACTCAAACTTCACACCCAGAGTTCCATACCATCTTAGAGAAGACAAATTTCATTTTTTGTAGACCAATACAAGATTAACTAACATAAGCATTTGCTATTGAAAAATGAGCTATCAAAAGCGAGGTCATGAAAAGCGAATGTCAACCTTAGTTCAAACGCGAGCGAAGCGAGCGCGAAATTTTTTAGCTTTTTGGAATAGGACAAGGCAATTCTTCATAGAAGAACGCAGTGAGCTCTAAAAGTTTAACGTTTCCGGACTTCAAGTTTTAATCTAAAAGTGAGATCAAATATTTGAAGTCTTTAGTAGGTAGGTACTTAAAAGTAATCCTAGTTAGGTTCTCAACTTTTCTTTTAACAATTATTTTTGTTTTTTTTTTTCATTTTTTTTTCTGGGCCCTTGTTTTTGGCGCCCCTAAAGGATGGCGCCCGTGTGCATTGCACACATTGCACATATGGTAGCGGGGGCCCTGCACGAAGGTTTACTCGAAAAGCTGTGTTTTTATGTCAATCAGTATGTTTATACATACTTACTAATTTTATTGAGGTTGTCTCAAAGTAATATGCATGACTATTTCCTGAAAGTATTGCCCACATTGAAACCAATCACCTGTAAAGTATTAGTCATTGAAGTCACACAATCTCAAACTGCAATACAAATATTACCAAACTACCCACATTTTAGTACAAAACACACTACTTACGCACTAAATTGCATTATTGAATAAAACACGTATTAGTTGATAACTATTTAAAATAGGAAGGGAAATAATTCTCAATTTTCGAACACAAATATTAATTTAAAGACCATCTCTACGAGCAAGTGACGCTAGATAAACTCAATTATACTATTTTTGAGTTATTTTATTCGTAACAATCATAATCAACTCCAAAGCAATCGTATTGTAAAGCAAATAACGACCACATTGATTTGGTAGCGATACAATTCACCATAGGTGAAATATGTGCGTTAAATCTTCGCTCGCTGTATCTCACGATTATAATGTAAAGAAATCGGTTAAAAATACTGGAACTTGAAATAGATATTCCCAGGGACGGAATAAGTTGACATTATCGATATTTGTATTCCCGATCATCTAGCATTTGAAGGAAAAAGAGTTATTAGGGAAATATGCCCGTAGTGATGTTCTTTAAACTTCAATCCGTATATTACGTCTACAGTCGTCTATCGTTTACATGTCATGCAATTGTTAGTTTTTTTTTCTAAAATGAAATACCTATTGCGATGATGGATAGAACGTTTTTCTGACTTTCAAAGACAGATTGACCGATTACGGGTCAGATTGTTAAGCGTTGAACGCCGTTACTGGTTACTAAAAAAGTACAATTCATTTATCTATTCTGTACTTATTATATTTTATTCCTTATTCTGTACAAGGTCGACAATAATCAATAACTTATCTAATGGGAAAGACTCGGTATGGGAGACACAGATCAACTGGAAGAATTTTACCTAAATTTTAGGAGAGCAGCACGCTTTAACCTAAGCTTTATTCAGACTCATTCATACCATAATATATTAAAAAGGAATGTTGAAAGATTGGAATATCAAAATTGGGGCTGGAAGGGTTACAACGTGTATATTTAAAAGGCTTAAGAAGATTCTTGTAAGAAAGCGTAATCCTGTTTGATTAATTAGCATTCGTAGCAAGTAAATTCATTCTCCGGGACACGTCGAGCTTCATTGTCTCGGCGCTTTTCTGGTGGTTGCAACTGTTGATTCTGGCTTTCAGGAGTTGCAGTGGTTTGGGAATTGTGTGGTGGGTTTGTCCCATTAAAAAAAATACGTAGCAAGTAAAAATACCGTAATTTCATTAATTATAATCCAAAACAAGACAAATTGAAGAGCCAAAGGTTTCATAATCGAAACAAGAGGTTCTATAATCTAAAATAAGATAAATTATGGTAATTATAGCTACAATAAGCAACGACACTAACCAGAGCTTAATTAAGTACTTCCAACTTGCAAAAAAATACTTAATATTAGGAACTATCTACACAAAGGACACTTTGTCAAGCTTGTACGCTATTTACACAAATACCTATACAATGAAGTTCTTGTGGTTTTAGAGTATAATTAATTTCTTTTTTGCGTTAGTGGATATTGTAAAACTCCCTCATTTTCGGGTTGATAACACCTTAAAGAGTAAATGAGTCCTGGGTTAATGAGTGGAGGACGGTCTCAGATAGGGAAGCTCGTGACTAACTAATAACAGCCGCACAGGTAGATCTTAAAAGTTAGCCCCGCTTGCTGAGGTTGGTTTGTAGATGGGTGAATGTTTATCACAGCAAGTTTCCTCCGTGTCTCGGAAAGCACACAAAGCCGTTGTCTCAGCCATCATTTATAGATCTTTAACAGATTTTAATCACAGTCAGAAGCTCGAAAGTTTGACATCTAGACTTTTTAAGAGGTATCGTATTACACAGTTACTGGGTGGTGGATCTAAGATAGGCAGCCACTCCATGTAAAATAGATATTCATATTAACTGGAAGTCTACCACAACATATTTGGGAAAAGGCTAGGCAGATGGTGACTTTTCAAGTTTTATCAGCTCAATTCTAAAACCACAAGAACCCAAAGTTATTACACTATTAAACCTACATATTACACTTTACCGTCACGTGTCATTAGCCTCGCTCTGCTGAGATCTGATCCCGTTCTTACTTAACAGCGGGATGCTGTTTTGTTCGTCGGCAATCACAATCTCTGTGATGTCGTCGTCGGTTTGTTTCAAAGAGTTGTAGTTCGGCGGCGGCGTTAGTTCCTTGCCGCTTAGTATTGGTAAGGGGATTTGGCCCGTTAGATCTGTGGGAAGAAGTTTTATTATGATTTTTTCTGCTATAAGATTATAATAGGAAAATAAAAGACAGTTGGCGAAAATTATAATTTTCGAAGGCAAGTAAATACATTTTTGCATCTTCAATAATTAAGATCAACAGGACAACTTAGTGTTTAAGAAACCGGAGAGAGCAGAGAACTGCTTGCGAGAGCAGTGGTGGCCCAGTGGTATCGGTCCCGACTTACGAGTAGGTCGTGGTTTCGAACCCAGCCTTGTATTACTTTGTGTAATTTATTTCATCACCACTGCTCTCAAAACGGTGAAAAACAGCGTGAGGAAACCAGCATGTCTTAGAGCAAAAATTCAAAGGCATGTGACATACCAATCGGCATTGAGCCGCATGCATGGTGGATTATAGCTTACTGATCTCACAGACAGGAGGGCTATGATGACTAGGCTTGATCTTATGACTAGGTTTGATCTAATAGCTAGCCTTGATCTAATGACTAGGCTTGATCGAATGACTAGGCCTGATCTAATGACTAGGCTCGATCTAATGACTAGGCTTGATCTACGAGAACAAAGTTAGATCTACTTACTATGTAGCGTAGAGTCCAGCTCAGCATGTGTCAGTACGACCACGACGTTGGAGCCCGCTCCACTGAACACAGCGGCCACGTTGGCGCGCGGTGACAGCAGCACGAGCGGCTGTCCGCGGGACGCCAGCGAGCCTGACAGCGCACATATGCCTTTAGCTGCTGTGAAGTCCGCACCTGGATTCAAGAATATAGATTTAGTGATCTTTTTTTTATAAGGTTTTGATGAAAGAAAAAAATATAGTTATGTTTTCTAAAAAAAGAGGTAGTCCTTTTTGACCGTTATTAGTCGCTTAGTAATGCGCAAGAGTTTAAGAATGTCTTCACTCTGAAAAATTAGATAATGGTTATGAAGGCAAGTTACTATTGTAAATTTTTGCATACCGAATGGTAAAATATGGCAGAACTATTATAATATACATTTTTAACACCTTATTGTACTACCCATGTTTGCAAAATAAAGTTATATTCTATTCTATTCTATTCTAACATCTTTGCGAATTGATTTTTTGAAAGATTGAAATTAAATGCAGTCCTACACTATTGATAGGGATAACACTTTTTTTTTAAACTTAAATTCATACATCAAGATAAGAAATTCAATGTGTAATGCTGCGAAGGGATATCTCTTTGGATACCTTCGGAGCGATCTCTATACATGATGTTCAGAATACGTACGATGTTCAGGTAGCACAAGCTAAAAGTGGCGTTATAAATAATTAATAATCGAGTTTGACGCAAAAGGAGATGGCTAAACGAGTGCCCCAGTCGTCTATAAGAATTTCATTTTAACTCGTAGTATTTGAAAATTCATTAATGAATTGTTCAATGTTTAATAATTTCCTAAGACTTATATAAAATGTTAAACATAAAAAAGTATCTGAATTGCTTTTCGCTAATTTTTTATTGACATGACTTGGTCACGACGAAGTAATGAAAACTAGGGAAGGGTAATAACGCTTTTCCAGATTGTTAAAAAGAAACTGTATTTAATCGATTTTTACTAATGTGATTTAAAACGATTTGTTTTCTGAAATTAAGAATTGGCGTTGAAACAGTATTTGGCGGGTCGTTTCGTTGCTTTTTATTGTGTTTTCATGCGTTTTGATTCGGAAAATCGGATTGTTTTAAAGTGATTTGTCCACTAAACTCAACTTTATTATTTTCGTTAAAAGCTTCGGAATGAGCTTCTTAGTTTAATCTTAGTTCATATTTTGTGCAGAATAATATTAACTGGACAGGTTCCGTCTGAACTGGAAGGAAGACGCCCAACATCGTGAAAGGTATGAGTGGAAAGAGAATATTGCCCAGCACGCATAGCATGGCGATTCTATCTCTATTCTACCAAGAAAAGACAAAGTTATTTCATCGTTATTTCTACACAAATCGACTGTTTTTTTTCACAAATATGACACCATTCGTACACTATTGAAGAAAAGAACGTTTATTTTCCGTATTTTTTACATTACCATGCTTAAAACGCTAAAAATATTTCTACGTTCTGTCATTTTGTCTATTCTTGCGTCGACAAAACCTCTTTCTACGGCGCCATGCTACACCTGCTGGAGTGGGAGAGAAAAAAAAATAACTGAAATATGATCGATACTACTTTCTAACGATTTCAATCGATTCTTTTATCGCTTCTGTGACACTTTGAGTCCAATCCCTTCTTTAAGAAAAAAACAAACGTCAGACGTCATTTGAACGCTCTGCGCTCTGCTTATTAATATTGTTCGTTGTGATTCTTCCTTTTGCTTTTCCTTGACCCCCGCTTGTTTATTGGACTTCCTGCTTGCAAACCTACCGACCTCTCGCTTCTCGACCCGGACTTAACTTGTATACTGTGAATCATGCAATGCATAAACTGTGGTATATCCACGCGAAGACTACGGCGTCATATACACTCGAGAGGAGCTCGTGGCTAAATAATTATAACCGCACAGGCCGATCTTTCAGCCAACATTGTCATCCTTGTTTTGAACTGCTGCATTCAGGAGCAACTGGTGAAATTCGTTTATTCGGCTATTCAACGGAGTGCATAACTTGTGGTTGTTCTGTGAGAACATTGCAAGGCCATCGCCATGTAGTGGAAAGAAACAGTTCAAAGTTGCAGAAATTAACAACATCACACCCAGATTTCCATCATCACGTAATAAAATGACATTTAAACACAGTCCGTCGCTTCGTATTCTTTCAGACTTTATTTATAAGAATCACAGATTATCGAATAAGTATAGTATTTCCTATTTTTCTTGTTTCATTTCGAAATTGTTAAATGTATCCTTAGCTAATTAGAGGGTTCAACAACGAGTTCAGAAAGGATTTATCAATCACGACATGTTATACAATATGAATGCGCCCAGCGTGTTTATTTGACTTTACCGATATAACTAACATATTATTAATGTGTTTAACATTAATAATGTAGTTTGAAGATATTTAATTAATCTGAGTGGGTCACAAAAAATGTGGTCATCAATAAATAAATACAATCGCAGATACATTAAACTAAACGCCTATGTAAAAGTTTATAGCAATATCAATATTTGCGATTTTTGTAGTACTTTTAATGGTAGGTGTTCACGTTTTTTTTATCATGATTATGAAGATATAACAAGTTTTAGAAACTTTTTTTATGTGAAATATGAATATTGAGCTATTCAGCGTTATACAGTGCTAGGTCCCATTTCTATAGCCGTCTGAATTTTTCCACATACTTGAACTTTCCATCTCCTTTGCAGTCAAATCTTTGTAAACTGACCTAAGACGTATCGGCAATCGATAACGACAGGCATGCTGCATCCTCCTTGCTTCTTAGCAGCTCGTTCCACATACTGCCTGATGTATTCCACTCCCGGGAAGTACAGACTGTTGCCAACTGTTACTAGAACGTAACTGAAGCCTGAAGCGTTCTGTAATGTGAAAAAATAATTTAATTATTTTAATGATATTTTGCCTAAGGGTCAAAACACATCGCGACGCGACGTCAAACAAAGATACTGGAAATGTATATGCCGTTTTTAAATTAAGTGCGCGGTGCCGCGATGCGTCTCGTCGTCGGTGAAATATGTATCTTTTTGTTTAGTAAAAACAGTTACATTTTGAGTTGCTCCATTGAATTTTGAAGGGACAAGACTTACCGTAATTATCTCAGCTTCAAGCTGTGGCCTTGCACTGGGATACAGCAGTAGTATCACGTTGACTGCTACTCCGGCTAGGATACCTCGCTCGACGCCCACTGACAGGCACAGCGCAAATGTTGCGAATGCTGGCAGTAGGTCCGCGCGACGAGATCGCCACATTGGTTTTACTACCTGTAATAGATAATAGGGTCGATTACCTTTTAACTATGCTAATATGCCTACTGGGGTCACGGGACTAACGAATTCCGTGACCCCGGAACCCGTAATACCGTGCCCTTAGTATATTTTTTTACTGTGTAATGAGTAAAGCCAAATATTACTGGACCGATTTCTAAAATTCTTTCAATAGCAGAATGCTGTATTATTGACAAAAGCTAGTGAAAGATAAAAGAATGAATGAAAGTTTTCGTCAGCGCTAGCAGTAAGATACGATAAGTTAAGATTGCCAATACGTCACAAGCAAGTATGACAATTTTTACAACTTGCGTGTGACGTCACTAGTCCCCACTATAGAATGTTGATGCACGTTTTCTTTGTAAATATTCATTGTTTTTACAAAAGAAATAAAACCGGCCAAGTGCGTGTCGGGCCACGCACAGTGTAGGGTTCCGTAGTTGCCCATCAAAATACTTATGCGAACTAACTAAACTGATTCGCTGAATTTAATTTTAAAAAGAAGAATTTTCAAAATCGGTCCAGGAGTCTGAGAAATCGGGGAAAATACATAAAAAAAAAGATTACGATGAATTTAGAACCTCTTCCTTTTTTTGAAGTTAGTTAAAAATAGTTGACGATAAAAACCTACCTACCTATCCCTAAAAAACATACCTATTAAAGCTGTAAAAATAAAGTTGACAAACTTACATTTGCAGTTGAAGAAGATGTTCTCCGATACATTTTGTTTAAGAAAATATGTTATCCAAGTACATTTTATAAGTTGGTCGACTATTACACGTAAAGTTGTAAAGCCTACTTAGTCATGATAATTTTCTTTTAAACTTCGTTATATATACTACTATTGTGAATTTTTTCACACCCCCAAACATAACCGTTTAGCTGGTAGAGGGGGGGGACACTCGAGTCGAGCAAAATTTAGCACTATAAAGCTTAATATTTCACAAACGAATTTTTTTATCAAAAAATTGTTAATGGAAACTATCAATATTTTTTAAAGACCTATTTAATGATACCCCACACTAAGGGGTACGCGAGAAAAAAAAAAAACATCCCCACTTTACGTGTACAGGCGGTACCCTAAAAAAAAATATTTTACGAGATTTTATTTTACCACTTATTCGGCACAACAAATCCGTATATTTACACCAAATTACAGCTCTCTAGTACTGTGCGTCTCTGAGCTAAACTGCGGACAGACGGACGGACGGACGGACGGACATGGCGAAACTATAAGGGTTCCTTGTTGACTACGGAACCCTAAAAATACATACGCTTTATTAAAAAAAAAAAATGTAACTGATGTCAACATGCCTATCATGGCCGAATAAAAAAAAAAGAATTGCGTCACTATGATACAACGATCATACAGCCTCTAGACGCCTAATAACAGGCGACCAATGTCTGTCAACACATAAGGGCTATAAATCTTATACGGGTCGTCACTCACCAAGATCGAATTAGTTTTGACCAGTCCTGTGAGCCGTAAACACTTCCGCCCTACTCGCAAAATAATCTGGAAAATAAATCTAATAATGGGTGTGTACAGTTTGAAAAAGCCAGACTTTCAAGTTTCCGGATAGACGGCATAACATTTCATCGGTAAGTTATTAGATCTATGATTTGATTAATTTTCTGATATTAATTACCGGAGTTCATCCCATAGTGGTCTGTCTGGTTTTTAACAGCTCCGTTGGTCTCGTGATCGCAAGCGTGACGGCTGATCGAGGAGTCCTGGGTTCGATTCCCGGGTCGGGCAAAAAGTACTTTTTGACGGGCCTGTTGGTCTAGTGGTTAGTGACCCTGACTGCTATGCCGGAGGTCGTGGTGGGTTCGATTCCCACCCAGGACAAATGTTTGTGTGATGAGCACATGATCATTTGTTCTGTGTCTGGGTGTATTTTATCTATAATATTTAAGTATTTAGAAATATATAAGTATGTTTATCAGTTGTCTAGTACCCATAACACAAGTTCTGCTTAGCTTGGGACTAGATGGCGTTGTGTGATAGTTGTGGAATGTTATTATTGTGGAATATTATTATTATTATTGGGTTCTCTAAAAAGATTTTCTCAGTAGCTGCCCGGAGCTTGGAAGTTGGCGGTATAATACTCCCGTGCCTCGGAAAGCACGTTAAGGCAGTGGTCCGACCAACGGCGAGAGAACGAGTACCTAACTTTCGGCGATTTTCTCTCTCAAGAAACGCATAATAAATGTACATTCCGTGTAAACGAAAGAGATGCAAATATTAATAGTTGCTCTCTGACTGTTCACACTGCCGGCGACGACTCGTTTTACTCGTTTTGTCGCTGAGCGACGAGCTTTCAAAAATTAACTCGCTCAGCGATACTCGTTCAACGATGCTCGCTCACTCGTTGCTCGTGTTCGGTACAGTGAATGAAATAATGTCACATAAAGCGACCGCGGGCGAGTAATCGCTCGTCGCACTTGAACACTCGCTGTCGCCCGGCGACAAAACTATCGAAACTACACTCGCTTCCCGCCGATCGACAACTCTTTTTAGATTGTATAGTTCTACTCGTTACTCGTTCATCGTCGGCGGTCGGACCACTGCCTAAGCCGTTGGTCCTGCATCTGATCTCTCTCCGGTCGTGTCAGATTTCCGTCCTATCGGAACTATGAGAGTAAAAGAGAGTGCACCTGTGCCTGCGCACACACTTGTGCACTATAATATGTCCCGCGCAGTTGGCTAATCTCCGTTGAAATTGAAAAAAATATCGATACTTTCTTGTTTGATTTAGAACTATCCCATCCCTAGTGAAATGCAATGACCTTGAAAGGGCCAATAAGAACGCAGCATCCCTTCATAATTCAGCGAGTTGACAGAATTGTTTTCGTGCGTTAGATCGTGTATTTTTTTTATCGTGGTAAAATCATCAAATTAGTCCTCCCACCCAGGGCAGGGAGGAAGGGACTGTCAGACTCGTACTGACTAAAATCCACGGTGTCGTTCAATAGCCCTTTACGTTACGGGGTCACGGTAATTCGTGAGTCCCGCGACCCCGGCAGGCTAGATCGTGTATTAGGCGTCTAGTGTCTGTATGGTCGTTGCTCTGGTGTGTAACTAACCTCATATTCTATCATAAATATCACAGCACATATCACGACGGATGCCAGCGCAGCCTTCGGAATAAAGTAGAAGTACGGAGTCAAAAGACTTAGAGCTAACAGCACCAGTACACCTGGAAAATGAAAAATTAAGGTATAAGTTTGTATTTTTGAAAATAGAATGTGTAAAAAAAGAATTTAAGAGTAGTGGTCGTCAAGTGGACCCGCACTGGGGCGGTATCGTGGGTAGAGTTCATACTTCTCGAAGAGAGTATGCTGTGTTCCAACAGTTAATGAATTTGAGTATAATATCAGCCTATAACTTACCCCCATTATATGTTTATATTGTACTCAAATTCATCAAAACTAAATATTTTCTACTTAAAAGGTGAATGACTGATGTTCGATCATAAAGTCACATTTTTAACAAAACTGTTATATAAGATTTTTTGTAGTTTAATCAATAAATTGTGAGATCATGGAGTGATATAGTGACAATATCACAGTTTGCTTTTGCCATACAAAATCTATGGGAGAATAGCGTTATGAAAATTGATAATAAGTATGGCTATGGTGGTGGTTCATTTACCTTATTAGTTGAGTTACATTTTACAAGATTTGTGTCTTTCCACAGACTGTGATTTTAAGGTAGTAAAATCATTAACATTAAATTAATCTTTATTACACGGTGAGGGTTGAACGGGAGGGACTGTCACGACTCATATTGACTGGTCTTCCATAATTAGCCATTTACGTTCCAGGATCACGTGTTAGTAATACTTTCAGTATTAGGACCGCCGTGCGCATTTCATTCACATTGACCTCGCACCTAAAATTCCTGTTCTCAAAATGTGTGGTGTGTACTGATTGACTGATAAATGTTTGAAAGTGTTGAAGTGACGTGACTTGATTTAATCGACTTATCGTATTAGGATTAGCGGATGTATACTATAAATAGCAATTTCTACTAATAGTTCAGTTATTTAGTTTATTGTTTTCTGTTATAGTCTGAGATAATGTCTATTTGTACCATATAGTCAACACTCGACCCCTAAAATATGTTTTGTTAATTTTTTTCCTCTCAATCCCTAAATATCAACCTCTCAACTCCTTAGGGGTGAGAATGAATTTTAGTACAAAGGAAACTCACGTTGAGTCCAATCTCGATTCCTAGTTTGGTAATTAGGTAATCTTTGGTACAGTAACTTACACTAACAGTTGTAATAGTTGTAAGAAGTTATCTTTGGAACTACAGAACTCATTTCGAAAATTCTTTGACCAGTAGAAACTTAATTTTATCAATTATTCATCCGTATCATGATCCAGGGCGGGTCTCTAGTTCCGAACAATACTTTCCGAAAAACTGACAACACGTTTATTTCTCCATGCTAGCTAGGCAAAACAAAACCACGAATATATTTACCTGTATAAATGCTACCGAACTGCGTGGCGACTCCACTGGCATGGTTCACAGCACTCCTGGAGAAGGAGCCTGTGATCGGCATGGCGCCGGCGAACGCACCGAATATGTTCGACAGCGATAGAGTTATCAACTCCTGCGTCGCGTCCACTGACTCGCCGCTTGCTGAAACAATGGTAATTTTACAATCTATTAATAAATGATTTCAATTGGCTATCGAATAACTCCGTCATTAAGAGTTTTGAAAAATTACGGACACGTTTTTTTCTTTTCTAAAATCAATGAATATGAAACATGATATAACGTGACGTCAGATTTCAATAGAAATTGTACTAAATTGTGACGTATTCCCATTTTTAAAAGCGTCGTTTCTCTTTCAATTTTGGTTGTGTAAGTATCAAAAGAAAGAATACGGGTCGACATTTATGCTGAAATACAGTAAATTGTTTATTTCAGGACTTTTGTTTTGTTTATAAGCATACATAAGGAAGGAAAATCGCTTTCTGTTATTACGAAATGACGGTCATTACAATTGAAAAATATTAAAAGCAATTCGTGGTAAATAAATGATTACATATTGCGAAATTATAAAACCAAAACAGCTATAGGCAAAAAGCAAACAATTTGAATTTGAGAAAAGTGAAATATTTAATGGCATTTTTTTATTTTTATCATTTTAAATAACCAATTACTAAGATTGGAATTCACATATTATTTCTGATGGATTGAACACATGTCATTGACCTATAAAATGCATTTAAAACAAGAGAATGTCGAGGTCTTGAGTTATAACACTCCGTGTTGGATCTATACTAATATTAGAAAGAGGTTAAGTTTGTAAGTTTGTTTGTAGGAAATAATCTCTGGAATTAGATTTTGAATATTTGATGACCA
Organism: Agrotis clavis; assembly: GCA_954870645.1. Taxonomy (NCBI): domain Eukaryota; kingdom Metazoa; phylum Arthropoda; class Insecta; order Lepidoptera; family Noctuidae; genus Agrotis; species Agrotis clavis. Next base: position 17,014,721 of record OX940920.1, read on the forward strand.
GTAGAAAGCTAGATATGACCAGTAGAAGCCAGGGCGGATCGCTACTATAATTATAAAAATGTAAAGTTTGTATGTTTAATTTTAGGAGACAATCTTCGGAACTGCTAACTACTTTAAAAAAATCTTTCGTTAAGAGTCTGCTACGTCATCATCTCCAAGAGTCGTCGACTTTATTTAAAGAGTCCGGACTCGCAGTCCACTTGAGCACAAAATTGGGTTTCTGTATTTTTGGTGGTTAACTGGACCAAAATTGAAATTTCGAAAAAAAAACCTATTGTTTAAAACTACCAGGAGATAGAGACGAACGCAGCAATTTAATTGATGGGATGTGAAATCATAAACCTAAAAGATTCAGCTCTACTCCTTGATTGTATTTAACACTGGGCTGTGGGTCCAGCTGACAACAATGGGCAAAACCGGGGTAAAAGCTATCCTAATAACACTAGAGAAACGACGAGGTAAAGATAAAGAGCCTATGGACACCACGTTTTTTAAACGCGCCGGTGTAGCGCGTTTGACGCGATACAGACGCAATACGCACGCAAGTCAGACGCAGCCTAAAACAAACGACAACAAACTGCTCTGATGAAAACGCGCCGTCGCCGCGTCGACGCGCTTTTCTAAAACGCGCTGCGCCGGCGCGTTTAAAATACGTGGTGTGCATAGGCTCTAAAATAACCTTGTTGAGACTGCGTTATGTAATTAAATAACAATGTAAATACCTATAAATGTAAAACAATTACAGTCATTATTTTATAGAGGTACCTATCTGCAGGTTCATAACATAAAATTGACTCCAGCATTTTAAATTTTAATGTCAGAGTTTTAAGACGCAATTTTAATTAAAACTGTTCCACTTATTTTTTTTTTAATTTAAAAACAAAATGTGACCTTTTGATAAACCTGTCTTTATCTGTATTGATCTAAAGATGTAAATAAATGTCTATTTCTGTCTACTGACATATGTTCAGAAATGAGGTATATCTTTCTCGACCTTTTTACTAAGCACTGCATATCCCCCGGTGCTTACATTTAATTATTTTATAAATAAATACGCCAGATTATCCTTTCGTTCCCAGTTTATATAGGAAGTGAAATATTTTATTGCGGTATTATTAACAAAACATTAGCAATTTGTATTCGATCTAATTACCTGTTATAGTGACTTTCACATCTTATCGTATGATAAACGTAATCTGAATAGTAAGCATGAATCTTATTATTTTATCTTCTTAGCAGGGGGTTTGGAATGCCCCCTGCGAAATATAGATTACCTAAAATTATTGCACGTCAATACCTACATTATTTTATTACACAGATAAGATTTGATTTTTTTAAAGATGATTTTTTGAGGAAAGAAAAATTTTAAGATTGCAAGTGGGATTCGAACCCGCGTCTTCTGGATAGGTACTCCAGACGCCTTAACCAACTAGGCTATTGCAACCCACACTTGCAAGCTGAAATTCTCTATTCCTTGATTTTTTTGTTTGTCATGGAAAAATTCAAAAACTAATGAACCGATTTTAATGATTCTCTCAACAATTACAAGCTAACATAATCACCTAGTAATATACATAAGGATATATTAGTTTTTTTCTTTGTAAATAAATATGAACTTTTCTTTATCGTGTGACTCTTTGGACCATTTAAACTGCACATTGTGTACATAAACAGTTTTTGATTACGTAAAGTTAGATAATAATTAATTTTAAGTTACTCCCTTATCAGAAGCATTCGCCTGCATTGTAAGGTTACAATCATATTCAAACATTACATCAGTGAATAAGGAGAATCGAGCATTATGTTGGCATCTTGAAATGATACCATGTGTAATACCTTGATACAATTTGTAACATCACTCCAACTTACTTGTAATTTTTGACAGACCTCATTATGTTACATTACACGCAAATTACGTGTTACGTGCACCCTGACTGACGCGCAGTCAGGGTGTATAGTGCACAAGCGTGTGCGCAGGTACAGGTGCACTCTGTTCTTTTACTCTCAGAGACCGATGGGACCGTGGGACGGCAATCCGACACGACCGGAGAGAGAGTTTTAGCTGAGGGGGGGTATTTCAACTTCTTAAAACCAGGCTTGTTCCAGTGAGTGAACGAGATGGCGCAAGACGACTTGTATAGCTCTGTCACCCCCCCAGGACCACCGATTTAACGTGTTTTCCGAGGCGCAGGGGTATTATAGCGCCAAGTTCCAAACTCTGGACTGCTACTGAGAAACTCTAATACAAAAACTCAATAGCACTTTTTGCCCGATCCGGGAATCGAACCCAGGCTCAGCAGACGCGTTTGCGATCACGAGACCGAAGGGGCAAGTACAAAAACTCGGTAGCCGACCCTAGTAATTACACTGTTTCACTTGGATAACCTCAATAAGTGGCTAACCGATTGGTGAAATCCATGACATAACCACAGACATAACATTGCTAACAATAATATCAACGCACTCTGAAGTGCCATACTTCAGCTAGTTTGTATATTGCCATCATGTTTTGCACCTTATTACTGTAACATTAAAGTGACATTTCACATGTTAACTGGGTTATTCGTTATATCAATGAAAGATAAGGCTGAAATGGGTCAACGTATTAGTCATTGTAACCTTCTAATCTGCGGTAAAACGTGAAACCCGAATTAATTTGTAGCAATCTGGACCATATCCTAATAATGTTATAGTTTAATCTCAGATATCAATCCACTGAAAGCTTAAGATGTTACGATTGAAAAAGTAAAACAAACCTTATCTGATTAATTAAAAAGTTCAATTTCAAATGTTAACTTACCGAAAGCCTTAGCGATGGCAACGTTGCCTAGAACGGCAATAACAGGAACTATAAATATGGAAGAACCAAGGTCTGAACACATCTCCATGAAGCTCACTTCTCTTCCGTCGGGTAAGACTGTGGAGAACGGTGGCAGACGGAATGATGGGAGACCATCTCTGGAAGAAGAGAGAATATTTTATAGACTGGCTAAATATCAAAAAGTCTTCGGGACATAAATTCTCCAGTGAGCGGTAGCTACTCGCTGGCTGCAAAGAACTAGGGGTATCAGAATTGATTGCAGCACTCATGGTGGCAAAAAGTAGAAATAATGACGGCTCTGTCTCAGAGTACATTCAGCTCTGTCCTCTGTCAATTCCGAATCAATCTGTACTAATATCAATCAAATCAAATCGAATCAAAAATATTTATTTGCTAGAATATGGTAAATAAGATGTTACAGTTAGTTTGTTGCAGCATATAATAATAAAATAATAAATCATTTATTTCAGAAATCAATTCCATAATAATTTATGTACAATAATTTGTTAGTAAAACTACTTAAAAAACTATGTTAGTAATTTACGATCCTTTTTGAGTCAACTACATGAAGCTGACTCAAAAAGTGCACAATAAGACAATCCAGTTTGTTAGCAATGACACCCAGGAGACTGTTAGAGCTGGCTCGCACTCTGTACAACAAGGACGCAGCACGCTTGCGTCTTATTGCAGCGAAACCATCAGTATGCGCGTCAGCAAACATACCTGACGCGCTACAGAAGCGAGGCAGCCCCAACAGCATCCTGAATGCATTGTTGTACTGGACTCGAAGAGCACTGATAGCTTTAAGAGTAAAATTTGTCCAAAGGCTACACGAGTAAAATACTTGACAGTAGGCTTTAAAGAGTGTCACTTTAACGGATTCTGAGCAACGTGAAAACCTTCGAACCAACATATTACACCGCACTGCCAGCGCTCTCCGTTCCCTCCCAACATCTAGATTGTCCCTTAAGTCATCAGTCACAATATGTCCTAAATATTTAAACTGATTGACACGGTTCAAGACACCCCCATTCAAAGTGACGGGTGGGTAGGTTTCAGCATTCTTGTTAGCGGCCCGAAATGTAAAAATCTCAATCTCATATCCTGCCATTAGATGGCGAGCAAAATGTATTTATAGTCATGTCCATTAATCTAAATTACAAATTGTATATTCTATTGATTTATCTTTTAAATAATCCTTAGTGGTATCTTTTGAATAATAATAGTTTGAAAAGTTTTTTTTTTTAATATTGTCAGTGATAAGTCTTGAAGACTATTTGGTAAATGATTATATATTATTATCGACATGCAGTTTTCTTAAATAATTTTAGTTTTATTGGTGGAAGCCGAAGTCTATCATCTCATACCATGAATTGTCATTGGTTGAGAGTTCATACAACCTTGGACCGGGCCAATGAGAGCGCCCAACGCGGTTGATATCGATGATCGAGTATCGTAATGAAAACTCATGGTAGCTGTTAGACATATCTATACGTATTTTTTTTATAATCGCCTTTTTCCGTCAAAAAAACAGATCATAGCAGTTGTGTTGTAAACTGCAAGTATACTAGCAGAAAAAGTAAATTTAAGTTTTACATAAGCCTTAAATGGTTAGCTGCTGTGAAGAGAAAAAAGTAAATAACATCATAATCTTCATTAAAATCCTGTATTTCATACTGTCTTTTAGAATAAATTTAGCCTACACTCATTTAATTTTATTCAGTGCCGATGGATCGCCATGTTATCCAAAACCAAGTGATTTATAAAATAATCCGATTTCAATTAGAACGGTCAGAGCCGTCAAAGTTGCGAACGCTAGATGGCGCTAAAGTCATGCACGGTGTCAATAAAGGCTGGCTGTCTTTAATTCTTTTGTTGGTTAATTCAATTGTTTCTCGAATCATAGTATGCATCAAATAAAAGGATACGTTCTATGCAAATAAAACGGCCTTTCATGAATCATTGCCAATTGATACTGAACTCAATGACCTTGCAGTTATTGGTGAATATCGGTGATAATTGAAGGGCATGGTAGTCAACAAGGAAATATAACGTTTTACACCATTTGTGTAAATAATATGAATGATCGCGTGATTTATAACTATGTCCAGATGGATTTGTAATTGAGTATCAAATACAGTGGCAGCGTTAGGGTGCTCACACATCTATCGACGCGGAATCGGATTTTTCCGTCGCCCTTTCTCTTTCTGTCGCTTAGAACTGCCATTTGCTTGACCGAAACAATGCGATAGCACACGGCCGCGTCGAGGATCCCGCCGCGTGCGATTGCATTATGCTTTCTGTCTCGGTCTAGTAAATGGCAGTTCTAAGCGACAGAAAGAGAAAGGGCGACGCAAAAAGCTGATTCCTGATAGATGTGGGAGCACCCTTAGGCGTCAGGGATGACCAAAAGGAGTGAAGAAAATTCTTATTTACAAAATGAATAAAATGGACGTCATTAATTATTCAATTTTAAATTTTATTTTTAACCTCTATTGTCCCACTGCTGGGCAAATGTCTAACCTTCCATATTTGTACAAATAGGAAGGCTATTTGTACTTTTCTCCGGTCAATCACGCATAAACGCGTTTAAATCGTTTCGCCAGCGTTTTCTGTTAACCACTGTTAACTGTTAAATTTACATTATGAAAGATATTGCGTATGCAATTACGATTACAATAAGTTGCCCAATTTCACGTTTTTTTTTTATCATATGTACTACTAGGAGTCCTAGCCAAGCGCATCGACACCGAATAAATTATATGATTGAGATTGAACAAGATATTTCTTTTCACTATACCCGACTTATTGAAAAGCTAATAAAATTGCAATTTAAACATATTATGTAACAATGTCACGAGCAACTCAGCATTGTAAATAGACAGATCGAGAGAGATTTGTTTATTAATGTGCTAATAAATTGTTTAAAGATACATAATTATGTGAGAAGACACGTGTATCTTTAGTAGCAGATAAGTAATTCTCTAAGAAAATCTGTCCGAGTGAACCAGGGATGAAACTTTTGAACCGTTTGGTTTGGTTGTAGTTGGCCAGCAACTACCTATGAAAATAGGTACAAAATGGCACAGGCGTCCAACGATTGTCGTTTACTTTTTTATCATCATGTTTTTAATTTAATTTTTAATAGCAAGAAACCAAAGGACATTTTCTACATTATGAAAAAAAAAACTGCATTCTCTCTGCTCATTTCTGAGTTGTTCCTACATCAAAAGTAAATACTAATGATCAGTGCACTGACTCTTTAGAAGGTAAAGAAAAACTAAGCTTTACAAAGGTTAGGAACAGCAATATTTTTTTTCTAATTATCTCAAAAACATTGGCAACAATAACGCCTTAATGTCAAAGACATTTGAGGGCCAAAAGATTCACGTATGTGCAAGTGCATCCCTCTTACACTTATTGTGAACGCGACCTTAAAAATAAATAAATACTTTAAAAAATCTTACTTCACAGTCCCCGTCAGTTTGAAAGGCTGAGTGGAATATTTCTCAAAGAAGAACGCAGCCAAAGAGCATCCTATGACTACAATAGCGTTTCTTGACGTAGACAACAACCAAAGAGTTTTCTTTAAGCCTTTCTGACTCGGAGGCAGGCTGATATCTTTAATTTTCTGAAAAAGAAAGATTTTATTTAATATGAGTTCGAACTTGCTTTATATTATTTCTTAAATTAAATAGGAGCCACTTCTATGGATATTCTATCCTATCTTCCGGGTAAAGCCACGCTTGCCGAGGTTGGTCTGGGGATGGGTGACCATCTGTCATAGCGAGTTTCCTCCGTGCCTCGGAAAGCACGTAAAGCCGTTGGTCCCGGCTATCATTTGTAGATCTTTGGCATTTGTTACTGTTAGTCAGAAGCTCTAAAAGTCGGACAACCAGTCTTACCATGGGGTATCGTATTACCCAGTTATTACTGGGTTGTGGAGGTCCGATAGGCAGTCGCTCCATGTAAAATATTGATATCCAGCTGCATCTGCTTCGACTGGAAGCCGACCCCAATATAGTTGGGAAAAGGCTTGGCAGATGATGATTTTAAAAATATGATCTGATATGTTAGCTAGAGTCCGTGCCACCTGCTATGAATTTGTGGTACCTACCTACTACATCTTTTAATGTAATTTGATGTAATGACATAGACACTAGTGCCGCGTCAAAAAGTCTTGAATGGTGGTGCAGTCTCTATTAAAATTTGTGCCTAATTGAGCCAAAAATGCCGTAAATTGTGAAAATTTTAGGGCATTTTTGGCTCATATGGAGTCCTATTGATTAACTTTTAACGCCCGAAATTAGTTTTCAATCACGATCCAAATCCCGTTCTTTTGTTTCTGACGGCTGTTTCTTGTTGGACATCTTATTGACTCGGATATGCAAATTCGGTCGTTGATTGTTTACAGACAAAGAACCAAAAGAAGATAGATTATTATTTTTCAGCGTTAATAGTCAAGTTAGTAGATTCAGACACCCAGAGGTGGGAGACGCCAACGGCAACGGACGTCGCAGGACCATCTCCTGCCACCGTAGGCGAACGGCGAGTAATGGGCGACTAGCTGTCCGATCATGGACCATGCCCGGGTCGACGGCGCGTCGTGTTCCACGCGGGCCTAAAAGAGCTGTCTGCCCCCTTTGTGGGCCAAAGCCTGCCAGAGTCGCGGGACTAACGAGTAAAGGTGGCTCCGGGACGTAAAGGGCTATTGAAGGATACCGTAGATTTTAGTCAGTACAAGTTTGACAGTCCCTCCCGCCCTGCCCTGGGTGGTTGGACTCATTTGATGATTTTACAACTTTGAAAAAAAATCCAGATTCAGACCAAAACACTTGCAATGTTTTAGAAGAAGCATTTGTAAGAGGCAAGCAGGTCTCGTTAAAATGCTTCTATTTTCAAAAGAGCGGACACCAACAGTTAATAAATAAAAAGAACAACAGCAATATTCTCACGAAACTAAAACAAAGACGAAGACATGATAAACCGTGAAAAGTTAACGAAAGTTCCTCTGAATTAACATAATGAGCTGCGTATTCCATACACAAAGAGTACACAATGAAATATTAAATGCTTTGAACACACTTGTATTAATAAGATGAATGCTATTCAAAATGGAAGGTCGTGGATTAAATAAAAGAAAAGCAAGTGCGAGTCGGACTCTCGCACGAAGGGTCCTGTACCATTATCTATAAACCACACAGCAAAAATCACGTCTGTTCAGGCTCCCATGAGCCTCCTTAAATACTTCATCATCATCATCATATCAGCCGTAAGACGTCCACTGCTAAACATAGGCCTCCCCTTTAGACTTCCAGTAGGACCGGTTGTAAGCGGCCTGCATCAAGCGTGATCCTGTGGCCTTCATAAGCCGTCTGCCCACCTAGTGGATAGACGTCCTACGCTGCGCTTGCCGGTGCGTGGTCTCCATTCGAGAACCTTACGGCCCCATCGGCCATCAGTTCTGCGTGCTATATGGCCTGCCCAATGCCATTTCAACTTGCTAATTCGTTGGGCTATGTCGGTTACTTTGGTTCGTCTACGAATCTCCTCATTTCTGAGTCGATCGCGCAGAGAGACTCCGAGCATAGCCCTCTCCATAGCTCGTTGGACTATACTGAGCTTACAAATGAGGCCCATAGTAAAGGACCACGTTTCGGCGCCATGCGCACGTCATCACTGGTAACACAAATCGGTCGAAAACTTTCGACTTGAGGCACTGAGGTATTTTGGACGAGACGAGAAACTTAAATACTTGTTTAATTTTAATTTAATTATTTAATTTCAAAGAGTATAATTTATTTAACTAAATATTCTGCGCATATTTCAAATTCTGTTGCCGTTATCAATATTGAGCAAAAAAATCACGTCAGTTGTATGGGAGCTCCCAATCTTTTTGTTGCTATAGCGCCAACAGAAATACATTATCTGTGAAAATTTCAACTGTGTATCACTGTTCAATGGGGATTGTCTTAATTTTTTAAACATTCGATTTTATTTTATTTTCTGCAAATATAGAGCATTTTGAGAAACTAATTTGAATATTTTAATGATTGGCTCAATAGTTTTTTTATTTTTAATATTTTAATTTTTGAGGTAGGTGACGTCACCATTGGCTTAAAAGTTGTGCCGTTTCCTTACTAGAGCAAAATTAAAAAAACTGTCAACACAACGTCAACTGTCTAAACGTCACTTACATCCCGCTAGGTTATTATTTACAAAACAAAATTACTCCTAGATGAACATACAAAGGAATCTAAGGCTTCTGAAATACTAACATCAAAGTGATCTTCGCAACAGTACATTGTATAAACCTTGCAACATTCCACGCCGTCATCACGACACCACTTTTCTCGCAAATCTTCTTTAGTACGAACAAAATGTTGTTTGGATTATTATTAGTATTATTGTTGCAAGTTGGGACAAAGCACTTCCTGTATTCTATTGTTAGATACGTGGGGTATATAAATGAGACTCAGGCGAAAGCAAAAATGGTATGAATTTATTTTCAAAATATTGGTTCCTTTTATACAAAATTATTAGAAAAAATTAACACATAGTGGGTACATATCTAAAGTTATTAAGAACACAAAAATGTCACTATACCCTACACACTGAATTATATCTGTGCTGGGGATATTCCGCTACACTATTTTACTTGTAGTTTATGTTATATTGCCGATGCCGATTTAACAGATTTAACCGAGATAATGAAGCATTTGCAGTTACAATAAAAACTTGTTTGTTTACATCTTTGACATTTACAAATTGACACTTGAGAAAATCAGGGATGTCAGACGGCCACTGTGATGTACCAATATGAAATATTGGTACATCGGTAAAATGTGTCGAAAATCAAATACGAATGAAAAATCTTTTTTTTTTCTTTTACTGTTAATAGAGGGCAGTAAACACTAAACACGCAGTTTTACCAACCGTATAGTGGATAAATACTAACAACCGACTGCGATTTTTGTCCGTGCTATATTTGAATTCATGTTCAAAAAAACAAGATTTTTTAGTAAGCAATACTCGATTGTAACTAAAGAAATAGATAACAGAGTACAGCTAACGTGGAAGAGATATTGGCCACACAAGGTTGTCAAAAATCCTCGGGTTCCTCCCAAATCTAAGAAAATATTTGATTCCTTCATTTTACCTATAATGACGTATGGATGTCAAACTTGGAGCATTACTAAACAAAATATGCGAAATCTAGAGACCTGTCAACATAGCATGGAGCGTAGCATGCTCAACGACAAGTTAAAAGACAAAATCAAACTAGAGACATTACGAAACCAAACTAAAATCAACGAAATCACATATTGCATAAGGAAATTGAAATGGAGATGGGCAGGTCATATGTTGAGGAGTAAAGAAGAAAGAAAGGAAGGCAACGCCTAAGATGGGAAGACGACTTTCGAAAGATGGCTGGTGCTACTTGGAGGAGGATGACCCATAATCGGAAGGAGTGGCAAGCTACAGGGGAGGCCTTTGCGAAATCGCAAGACAATCTCAATATCGGTGTCTAATAATACATAAATATAGATATATAAAAGAGAGGGAAAAAAATGTAAACTTACTTTTAATTTTTTTGTATTGTAAGATTGTTAAGGCTATTAATAATAATAATACTCGATTGCACCCTAAAATTTGTCGTTTATTCTGTATTGTTGGTCAACGTCCAATCTTGGTTTTTTTTTCTCGAGTAATAATCTTGGTACATGGTACGTGACACTGAAAACTGGTATGTATACCAAGAAATTGGTACTTATGCCTGACATCCCTGGAAAATACTTGTCACTTATTTTTTAGGGTTCCGTAGCCAATGGCAGAAAACGGAACCCTTATAGATTCGTCATGTCTGTCTGTCTGTCTGTTCGTTCGTATGTCACAGCCACTTTTTGTCGAAATTACAAGAGATAGCTCTTATAATTTCGACAAAAAGTTGAAACTTTGTAAGTAGATGTATTATGTGAACCGCGTTAGGACTTTCACACAAAAATAAAACCAAAACCAATTTTGGGGGTACCTCCCATACTTAGAATTGAAACTCAAAATATTTTTTTTTCACCTTATCCATTCGTGCGGGATATCTATGAATAGGTCTTGAAAAATTATATTGAGGTAGTACTATTATTCTGTGATTGAGGTTACAAACATATTTTTTTCTAAATTGAACAGTTTGCTCGAGAGACACTTCCAAAGTGGTAAAATGTGTCCCCCCCCTCTATAACTTCTAAATTATGAGAATGATAAAACAAAAAAAATATTTGATGTGCATTACCATGCAAACTTCAATTGAAAATTGTTTTGAACGAGATCGAGTTATTAGTTTTTTTTTTTTAATAAATCGTAAACCGCAATTTATCTTGCAAAGTTACAACCAACTACAAGAACTTTACTTGCTGCTACGGAACCCTTTATGGGCGAGTCCGACTCGCACTTGGCCGGTTTTATATTTTTTATATTTTCTGTTTTCTGAGGCAAAGATACAAAACTGTGTACAGCCAAAGGTTTGAAGAAGGTGTTAAACATTTGAAGGGCAAGGAAGGTGAAACGTATTTTTTTAAAAATATCAATGAAATTATGAATATTTTTCATTTTTAATTAGTACATAATGATCAGTAACGCTATTCCTCGAAATGGTTTTTCAATTACAGCATATTAAAAAAAATGAACAATGCCCATTGTTCATGAGATACAGCCTGGTGTCAGACGGACAGCGGAGTCATAGTAACAGGGTCCCTGTAAACCTTTGGGTGCGGAATCCTAAAAACGCTCCACACGAATAAACACGTTTCCGACATTCAATATTAACCTTTATGATATACATATCTCATTGTTCACTAAGTATCGGAATATATTGAGAGCACAATTATCCTTTCATATGTTTATCTCGGAAACGTGAACTTTATATGAAATGGTGTTCTAAAGACAATTGTTGATCAACATCACGTTTGCTGATGAAACAACAAGGGCTTCTGGCATCAAATTAAAGTGCTATTGTGGTTCACAAAGGAATGCAAATACAAAACATCGATTGCGAACATAACAGGCGACAGCATACATACATTACATCAAAAAAATTTGCGATTTCTTCGAAAAATCGAAACCTTTTTTGTTGTTATGATTTCTTCTTCTTTTTAGATTAAATAATTCAAATTAGAATATAGAACAATAAAACAGTTCAATTGTTTTTTTTTTCATATAAAAAGGCTTTCAGTCCTAGCATAAGCTATTGATCACAAACATTTTTTTGATGTGTGTATGTGTTAAATAAAATTACAATATGGAATATCGGCACCGGATCAAATTGATAGCAAACATTTGCTTGACATTAAAACCATCTGGACTCGTGTATTTAAAAAAAAAAAAAAACAATACATTTTTTTGGAGTTTTGTTTAAATTGATGATTATGACTTTTTTTGAATGAATAATTAGTTTTTTTTTTGTATGTTTATTCATCGTGTCGATGGCTGGTAAAATAAAATATTAAATGCTTATTGTTTTCGGTTAGACTGGAAGGTGACTCCAATATGGTTGGGAAAAAGCTAGCCAGGTGATGTGTCAAATGGTCATGGTGAACGCGAGTTTTAGAATTTCTACTTGTATCCGGAGCTTAGGAAAAAGAAAAAAAAAACGGAATCAAAGTGTGTATGATAAAATGTTTGTATTTGATTTATGACAACAGTACGTAAGTTTCGAGAGACTGGTAAGTCGTGGGTTCGAACCCCGCCAGGCTCATTACTTCACTGCTCTCGAAACGGTGAAGGAAAACATCGTGGGGAAACCGGCATGTCCTAGAACCAAAAATTCGAAGACATGTTGAAATCTACCAACCCGCACTGGGCCCGCGTGGTGGATTATGGCCCACTCCCTCTCACAGAGAGGAGGCCTGTGTCCCAGCAGTGGGAACATTATAGGCTGATGATGCTTCGGCGACCGAGTTTGGTAGGTCACAGACAGAATATTTGGTTGTCAGCGCTTTTGAAAAATACATTGTGGAAGTAGTAATAAAAATATCAGGTACAAAAACTTATTTTATTTGTCCACATAAAACCGTATAATCAACCTTTGTACAAAAAAAATACGCATTAATGTATGAATAAAGGTGTAATTGAAAACCATATGGATAGTGTAACGTAATTGTTATTTTGCTTCTTTTACGCGTTCTTTAATAATGCTATTATTGTTCAACGCCATATTGGTAATAAATTAATGTCACGGGAACTGCCGTAGCAATTGTTACGGTTTATATTTAAAAAATAGTTTATAGTTTAATTAATCGTGTTGTAAGTATTTTATATGACGACTTTTGCTTTATTTGTAACAAAATAACATAATATTACGCATTCAAATTATCTGTTTACTGTTGTATAGACTTCGATCAATAATATGTATAGGAATTCAACTTGTTTTCACGAATTATTCGAAACCGGCGTGCTTCATCAGAGGCCTTACCACGAGCTCTAAACACGATCCAGTTTAGGCTGTGGGAAAGAGACAGAGCTATACAAGTCGTCTATCTCTTTCCCACAGCCTAAAGACTCACGCTTTAAGAGTTCATGGTAGGCCACCAGATGCATGAACGTATACGACTAGAGTACGTTAAGAGCGCATATTCTGAAAATTGGCAACGTCGCAAATGGCTGTCAAATATTTTCATGTTTTAATTATTACAAAACTGTATGAAAATAAGAAATATGGCTCTGTAGTGCACTACAAAAATGATTAGGGAATGCAATAATTAATATTGAACACCGAATATATAGTTTGAGACGTAAAAAAAACATTTGGAGACATTCCAAATGCCTTTTATACACCTGAAACGGTTACAACATCGAATTCAGTGTTTTAATTGTTTTAGTTTTCTAGTGCACTACAGAGCCATATTTCTTATTTCCATACAGTAACATTGCCAAATTAATGAAAACTTGTAAATATTTAACAGCTACTAGCGACGTTGCCAACTTTCTGGGGCCCTTAAGGTGCTGATAAACTTGACCATTCACTTGTAATGAACATTTTTGCGAATGTTTCTTTACAGAAAAACAAACAAGAGCGTTATTATTAGGCCAGGAGGAAAATTCACCTTGTTTTGACACAAAGCGGGAGTTATTTACAGCTTGGCAAAAAACTGTAGAAAACCTGTAGAAAGTCGCCACTGTCTTCGCGCTACCAGCACTTTGAATGTTTTTTTTTTTTTCACTTATTACGTTAGTTTTATGGCACAATAATAAATCTAACAAATCTGCGGTCTTTGTTTACATCAAATATCAAAGATTTTAAAACGTTGTCAGAAACAAAAAGATTAGTTCCGTTTCAATACGTTCTGGCCAAGCTGTACTATGATGGGTAGAATGACTTTTGATGATGATGAGTTGACGAAATGACCGATGGCCACGTCATATCAAATTCTGAATTGTCGTCACCAGTTCCATATTAAGATATAAGCTTGTACATTTTTCAAAACTGAACCATATATACCATAGACTTAACATACAAAATTGTATGAAACAAATGCAATACTTACACGCATAACTAAAAGTATGACTATACACGATATACCTAATGAGCTGTCTGCTAGTCTTGCGTTAGGTATGTTTGTTACAACCTGAAACAAATAATTTAAAATCAATATAGTGCAAAATGACAATAAAAAGTAAAAAGTTCCTATGGATATTTATATTAAGGCTGCGTGAAGACTACACGCGACTCGCTTTGAAATTTTTTGATATAATTTGAGTCTTATTATAACATATCAATAGATTCTAAATTGCATTCTAGAAGACGCAACTTTTTTTTTATTTCTAAATCCGTTGTCGCGTAAACATCCGGTATTTTAGTCTCGAGCATTTTGCTCATCAGATTTCTTTCAAGTGCGTAATAAACTGACATTAGTCCAAATAATATTTACTTTAAGTGGTTAATAACTCATTTCATCATTTCCTCGTGATAAGGGAGTATTATAAGAAAAGCTGCGCAATTGTGTCTTGGCTCGAGCGACGGCGCGTTGTGTTCCACGCGCGCCTCAAAGAATGTCAGCATGATGACGGGGCCCCCTCTAGAGGGCAAAAGTTTGCCGGGGTCGCGGGACTTATCTCATTACCGTGACCCCGGAACATAAAGAGCTACTGAAGGACACCGTGGATTTTAGTCAGGACGAGTCTGACAATATGGGTGGGAGGACTCTTTGATGATTTTCTTTGATAATAAAAAGTGAGGCCTGCATTAACTTAACATACAGTTATCAAGATAATACCTTTTTCACAGTATCCAAGAATCCATCAGATTTGAACTGCAGACCTAAAAGTCCTTTGAGTTGTGAGACGGCGATGATCACAGATGTGGCTGAAGTGAAGCCCACGGTCACTGGCACCGATATGAAGTCTATTAAAACACCTGTGTAAGAGAGGGATGCAAAATCAAATTACGGTTCTAAGAGTACTAAGAACACACCTTTGTTGAGACGTTGGTTGAGATCCTGGATTTACATCTTTCCATATTTCTAGAACATACTAAAGAGCACACGTAGCAGCGTACATTTACTATCAGGTGAAAAATTGTGTCAAAAACTTAATGAGAAAAAAAAAAACACAAAATCACTTCTAGATATTCAGACAAAATCATTTACATAGGTACTTCCACATTTGGTTTCAAAACAGTTTATGTGTAGTGCATATCAATACAAAGGAAAATAAAGGTAAAAAAAATTTCATCATTTGCCATTATGAGGCATTTCGAGAATTTGACATTTTGAGAATCATTCGTTTTAGAGAATTGGCCATTTTGAGAACTCCTTTTGCAACTCGGTTGCCATTTTGCGAATTAGGCTTTCCTCGCCTAAACCAAATTATCTGGGTTCTGTCTTATTTTCATTGTAATAAATTAAAAATAGGTCCGATTAATGACTGCATCTATGTCATCCTTGCACTTGTTTTTTTCTTTTTAATCGTTTTGCCGTAAGTTAGCACGGGACCTGTTCCACAATCTTGCATTCTGTGATTGCCGCGAATATTTAGAGGTTAAAACCTCCAAAATCAAAATAAGGCTCTCCTGCTCGCAAATCTACGTCTGCAACTTATTGTTATTTATACACCATTATGATTTCCAACAATTCTCTGAACATCTACATAGTGAAAATAGAAGATATCTCGGACTAAGCTTGAGTATAATAATTACATAATTAAACGAAGTTACATTAAGTGAGGTTCTATTGTAATTATACGAGATGCTTATTATAGTCCGAGATATGGTCATTGAGAGAAAACAGGCCTTGGGTATGTGACTTCGCAAATGTACAAGGTAATCTAATTTAATAGGTATATACGACGGCTGCGTCGTGTCAAGTTTTATTAATAGACCAGACTTGTTTATTAGCGAATTTTTAATGCATTCTTAGGAAGAATAAGATGCGTTACTAGACTTTTAATTTTATTGTTTTTCCGAGCTTCCTAGCACAGCAAAACAGTTTATTTAATTGAACTGCATACTACGTTGACTGAGCTCAAGGCCCACGCGCTGGTAGTGCTACCAGCGCGTGTGGACTTATTATACGAATAGAAAAAGTAAAAAAGCAAAGCAGTATAATTAACTAGTAAATCACGTTTAAGGGTAAGTAGTAATGGGTGACTCGCCGTCCGATCATGGGCCATGCCCGGGTCCATGATCCCGTTCCACGCGCGCCTCAAAGAGGTGTCTATCTGACGGAACCCTCATAGAGGGTCAAAAGGCCTGCCGGGGTCACGGGGTCGCGGTACTGTCTTGTCAGGTAACCGTGACCCTGGAATGTAAAGGTGTATTGAAGGAAAACCGTGGATTTTAATGAGTACTAGTCTGACAGTCCCTTTCGCTCCACCCTGGGCGTCGGAAATGATTTGATGATTTTACCACGAAAAAAATTGTTGAATATTTTCCATTTTGATCATATGCCATTTAGATAATCAGGCTTTAGAGAATTTACCATTTTGAAAATAAGGGACTTTGCTCATGGCGCGATGCGATATCGAATTGCATCGATTGACGATATCGGTCAGATATCGCACAAGCGTCCGGCCGAAGAAAATGTATGGACAATCGCTAGTGTTTGCTAATGGAGTCGCATCTATTGACGATATCGCTCACAGATCTGCTCGATATCGAATTTCATGTACGTTCTAAAGACAATGCATATGATTCTGTGTTCGAAATTCGATTGCGCAACTATTCGTCTCTGGCGATATTTTTTATCTTTGGTTTGCAGCGCCTTTATGTCATAGTAGTAAGGTGGATTTTTGAAGTGCAAGTCGAATTTCATCACTCCATTAGTAAATACGTGCGATTTAAATCGGCAATCGACTCGATATCGCACGAATCGCGTCGCGTCGCATAGCGCCACGAGTAAAGTCTCTTAGGCTTTTTGCGTGTTTACCGTCACTAATTATGATTTAAATATCAGAAAAAATATATAACTCAACACAAATAAATTTAAACAACAAAAGAAGTTAATTCCAGAGAAAAACCGACTATTAACAGGAGGATTGTACATCAATTTAGGAAAGGAGAATGAAAGGAGATCAAATTAAGCAAACACTAGTGAATAATGTAACAGACCCCATACCCGGCACTGAATGGAAATTGGGTAATGATAGCGAGATAAGCTCACTAACACTGATAACTTCCTCCAGATTCCGCGTAGAAGGCAACTTAACCGCTACTTAGTTAATTTTTATGTAAGCTTTTGTTCAGTACCACTTTCGTGGTACACGTCTAGGTCGTTTCGCCACCTCTTTCTGGGAATAATTTAGTTGCTTAAAATATAGGTAGTACCGGTTCTTTCTTGTGCTGTCTACTTGGAACGTCTTCCATCAAATAAGGTGGTTATTCTCAAGTCAAGTTTAAGTCTAAAGTAGATTTCTAAAAATTGGATGCTTCACTACGGCTTTAATGTTTGGTCGTCACTGAGGGGAACAAAAACGAATGTTAACTTCAGTAATGCTAATTCTCTGACTTTTGGCGTGCCAAGGTTTACTATTTTTACCGTGGTAATGTCAACAAATAAGTCCTACCACTTTGGGTGAAGCAAAAGAGACTATCAGTCTCGTACAAATTCACGGTTTCCTTCAATAGCTTAACCTTCCAGTGTCACGGTTACACAGTCCCGTAACCCAGCGCATAGGTTGCCTTGTTTGCGGAATCTAGAGAAGGGTGCTCACAAACTAAAGTATACACTAGTTATGGACTACTGACGATAATTGAGGACGCATTGTAAATGTTACTATTGCCTGTACTATTGTGGATAGGTAGCAAACTTCAATTTGCAGATAACAAAGGGAAAATTATTAAGCCGCCTTAATGTATCTACTCGTACAAACACATTCGGAGCTATAAATAATACGTCTATAATGTACCTATAATGTCCTATTTTCAGGACAAAGCGATTCAGAGGTTTGTCCTTGTGATATACTAGTTAAACAATCCTTTTAACGTGGTAGGGCTACGTTGAAAGGAACATTTTAATAAAAACTGAAAATGTAAGTCCTTTAATCAGCAGAAAAAAAAACGGAACCCATTAAAAATCTAGACCCTTTCAAATCCTCCCAAGTGGGTCTCGTCTGCTTTTTAACCTTTTAAAAAGATTTCCCTCCGTAGTTCAGTAAAAATAAGGTAGAATTTAATTTAAAACTTAATTAGCAAATCAATTTTTACAATTCAGTTGAATAACGATAAAGGTTTACTCTCACTTTAGTAACAAGCAGTATTTATTGCGCGGCGGCCTTGGTCAGTACAGGATACAATTATTATGTACACGGTAGTGCACACTGCACAGTAGAACATTATGCCTTGCGAAGATCGTGTCTACTACGATTGAACAATACACTTCTGTTTACAAAGATAATAATCAAAGACAGGACAGTACATGTTGGTTTATTTTCATTTTGCTCTGTATTTACTGAGTCCTTTTGTGAGATAAATAAACGACACTAGCTTTAGCTCGCAGCTTCACCCGCGTCTGTTGTATGGGCTGGTTTCCGCAACTCCATGTCATAATGCGCGTATTTTGCGTGCAGTCTAGCCGCGTGTTATTTGGTTATTGTCCTTTGGGATTTTACGAACGCACTCCAGCATTATAAAGCCGATGAGTTATTTCAGACTATATTTTTTGTCTCTGTGTCTTTTACCCAGATCTGGGCATAATTTTATGATAACTTATACCTTGGGGTTTTTAATTTAAGAGTAAATAAGTTGTTTCTAGGGAAGCGTGCTTCACCGTCGACCACCTCTTCGCTGAATTTAAGGCGAGATAGTGATAAAATTCGAATCTATCATTAAAATAAAAAAAAAAAAGGTTGCACTCCAGGAGTGCCGGTAGAAGTGAAAACTTTTTTGTTACTATGTTTTATTTTTAATTTGAATGACGTCTTACTCATTTTCGATCAGGGTCACGTGACCCTGACGGTCACGTGACCCTGACGGTCACGTGACCCTGACGCGAGTTTTAAATTTTTTACCCATTACAGAAAAAGTGTACAACGCCGCTAAAGAAGTTTTCACTTCAAAAATGTGAATAATAGTTGAGCTGTCACAAGTATTGTCTAGCAAAACGGAAAAAGTAATAGCAGGTTGGGTTCTAAACTTATACGCGAAAGAAGTTGCGCGTAGAATCTAGTGGTAGGATAAAAATGCAAAAGCCAGAATTCCTTTTCAAAGCAATAAAACGATGTTGAGTAAAGATTGCGGTAGTGTAGTGGCAGCAGCCCCGTCGTGCGAATGCAGTAAGCTTCAAGCGTATACAATTACCTACGTATACGCGGAAAAACACAATTCACGTTTCATATTCAGAATGCACTTTACGTCACACGAAATAAGGAACAGAATCACGAACTTACCTAAATGTAACATTCCCATTACAAGTTGTACTACGCCAGATAAAAAGCATAATAAAACTGCGTAGTCAGAGTTCCTGCCCTGGATTTGTTGGTATGTCATGAGAGCCAGCAACGCCGTCGGTCCCAGAGTAATGTCCTTGCAAGACCCGAAGACTATGTAGACGAAACATCCCATAAACGATGAGTAGAGACCGTCCTGAAAAATTTACGACTATGAACACCTATTCCACTAAGCCCCTTCGTACACAACGCGACGCAAGTCTCCGATAACTTGCGACTTTGGTTTCCGGGCGACTATCGCAAAACAGATCCATGAAGGTTTGTACACAGCAGGTACGCGTCAATGGATACCAGAGTCGTAAGTAAGGAATCGGAGACTTGCGTCGCATTGTGTACGAAGGGGCTACCTTCGGGTTACTGGTGTGAAGTACTACATTATAGTTTTGCTACATACGCAGCAGTGGGATGTTTTTCGATTGGCCTTGCGACATAGGGGAAATCGAATGGGAGCCGTAAAATGTAGGTATATGCCATCGCTACATCAAATATTTTCTTTGTATGTTAAAAACTGGGAGATCGATTTGAGTTAGTGTTGCTATCATAAATGATGTGTGCCAAAATCTAACTTATAATTGTATCTCCTCTCCTACTAAAATAATTATTATGTATTTACTAGCTGTTCCCCGCAGATTTAAGTACTTACCTCCGCTGCTTGGTTCCTTTTGGTCGCAGGCGTGATCTTATAAATAGCCTTCCTCGATAAATGGACTATACAATACAATAAGATTTTTTCAATTTGAACCAGCACATACTAATTGAAGCGCGTTCAATCAAAAAAACAAAGTCTTTACATTTATAATACTCGTATTAAAGTATAGATTAGCAACATATACCATGTCTACATCATGATCTGCCTAGCCTTTTCCCAACTATATTGGGGTCGGCTTCCAGTCAAACCAGATTCAGCTGGATATCAGTATTTTAATTGGAGCGACTGCCTATCGGACCTCCACAACCCAGTAACTGGGTAATACGATACCCCATGGTAAGACTGGTTGTCAGACTTTAGAGCTTCTGACTAACAGTAACGACTGTCCAAGATCTACAAATGACAGCCGGGACCAACGGCTTTACGTGCTTTCCGAGGCACGGAGGAAACTCCCTATGATGGATGATCACCCATCCACAGACCAACCTCGGCAAGCGCGGCCTAACCCGGAAGATCGGCCTGTGCGGCTGTAATTATTTAGCCACGAACTCCTCAACATATACCATGTCTACATAAGACGATAATTTGGTATGGAACTATGTATTAAATCAATCGAATTCGAAAGTTCTGAACAGAAAAGTTATTATTCATCATAACATTCATAACACAGCCTTTCAACTTTCAATACGTGTTAGAACTATATTTCGATCTGAACTTTGAAGGCCTATTGTAAACGACCTTTCGTCTATTCGACCCGGTCATTGCTCCCCAAAAATGCAATCAGAACCTCGTATTTGGAGCAGATCCATCTTTTACCTGCCAGTATGCGACTCCCTGTCGATATTAAAACGTTATTCAGATTCCTTGGATAAAAATATTCCGTTAGACCTGTACCAGAGGAGATATGATAACAGAACGTCGGATGTTGGTCGAGATTAAATATTTTATGGAATGGAGTTTAAATGCTTTCTTGGAAACCGAAGATGGTCAGAAATGTTATATTAAAATTGGAAGCCGTCCGTCTTTAATATCATTAGGAATCATGGCCGTCGTCGGTCGCCAGGATTACTTTGATAGAGGCGCATTGAATACAATACATTTTTGTAATATATATTTTTAGCTTTTAAACATGTATATTATGCCGCCACCAACCACAAGGTTTAATTTTAAAATTGGGTAAGTTATTAAAATAAAATATATACAGGGTGGAATTTTGTAATGCCACCCTGTATATATTTGGAGGGAAAGTACTCTTAATACTGCAGATAGAAAATTTTACTCAAAGGAAACATTCCTTTATTTTTGAATAGAAAGCAAACTACATTCAAAGATTTTCGAAAATTCTCTTCTCCGACACCCGGGAATCGAACCGGCTAAAATCTGAAAAAATTATACCCTGTACTTTTATTGCATCGATCGTTAGGGTCAATTATAAGGATGAAATAGCTACGAGTATGTCGCAAAAGAGTCTGCATTACAAAAGATGGATGTTAGTTAAAGAGCTTTAACTTGACTCATTGAATTTGTAATTTCAGATTTCCTGGTTTTCCTTTCATTTAATTTATCATGTTTGTTATAGAGATTTCATCCTTCCCGCGCCAGGCGGCTGCCGGCGGCCATGTTGGGCAACATTTACTTTTATAGTACAATTTATGAAAATAAATTTACCTGTGGACTTAACCCAGCCAGTGTCGCATATGCCAGAGCCTGTGGTATCACAGTAAGTCCCACTGTGATGCCCGCAATTAAATCTGCTATAGCCTTCTCCGAATTGTATTCTGGAAGCCATTTTGTAATTGGCAGTCGTTTATGTAACAGACGTTTGTAACGAGTCTGTCTTTTGGAACGATGTTTGGACGGCGATGACATTTTACTGTTTATACACCTGAGAACAAAAAGAAAATAAATTGAAGAAGAGAATTTTAAGTACGGATTAACACTATCATAAACATAACTCTTTCATAGGAAACTGCATGAGAAAATTAGAATTACCATAGATAATGATTTTAGTATTCTCCCTATGATTTTATTATTTACACATAAACTCACGCCTTTCCCGTGGGGGTAGGCAGAAACAACAGAGCGCCATCTGCTACGATGCTTACATACCCCTTTCGCCTCATCCACATTCATACATCTGGTCATACACGTACGTCGATTGAGAGTACTACGCAGTCGGCCTTTGTAATTATTTAATTTGTAATTATCAATTTAAATTTACACGATTCCACAAGAAAAGAGACTGCGAGCACGAAGTTACTGGCTGATTCATAGACAAGGTTGAAATAATTAATGATTTAAAAGTAGAGTGGTCAATGACTGACCCTTCCCATCTGAATTTATCGTTACGATTTTGTAACAACGATAAGAAAACAAAAGAATGTCATGTCTGGATATTACGCAAGTCATAGTGTAGACTGTTCTACGAGATTTTTTAGACTGTTAGTATAAATGACAACATATCATATTTTGATACGGTAACATAAATTATTTATTAACAAAGCCATAAATGTGGACAAAGTTTTTGAAAACATCACAAACATTTGTCGCCGATATACGATACCAAGTTTAATAAACAGTTTATGTAGAGAAGCGCGGTAGCTTCAACAATACACGATAGAACAATAAAACGAGAGACAAACTTTTCAGCATTTCCTATATTTGCAAGCAACGCTGTATTTACCGAGAAACGGAACACTACACATTTGAAAAATAAGGATTGAAGTTAATTCACTTAGACACGAATGCTCTGATAGAAAAGCAAAAATAGTTGGAAGAAGTAGCGTGTACCGTCAATTCCACGTTTTATTTTATGCTGTCAAGCTAGACTCAGTCAATTCAATATGGAGTCGGTAAGGCGGCGGTCACAATTCCCTACTCTCCCTTAGCCTATAAAGCACTCCTGCAGGGAATATTGGGGTAGTTGATTTAATTTAAGACCCTTTGTGTCGCACACTTCCAATTCTCTAATAAAGGCTGGCCACTAAACATGGCGGACGAAAAACAAAGGACCAAATGTACACAGTTGCGTACGGAAGGACCACAATAATCGATGCTCTGGTTATTATTGTTGAAATAACAAATACCGCGAATTGTTGCGAGAGATCACTGGGCTCGGACCTACTATTATGCTTTGTGTCGGAGATAATGAAATGACTGGTACTGACTGTAGTACTGTAGCAAGGCTTTACGTGTTTGAAGTTTTCATGGAAAAGTCACATTTTGCGTCAGTCAAAGGAATTATTTTGCTAAAAAAAAGGTTGAAAAGCTATGTCAGGATAACGTATTTGGAAAACCCGAGTAATAGCTATTCTAGGAATAGAAAACAATAACAAAAGAATACGAGTATTAACCCTGAAAATATAGTGTTTCCCTACAATTTTATTACAAAAGAGTAAGAAAGGGGAGGGAACGAATCTATTACTGTCAATTTACCTCTTGAGTGGCTGGTGCTGAGGGAAAATTAGCTATTAGTGTGTAGCGAGTTCGGACACAAGGCGAAGGCCATGTTCCCCGATAATATTGAGGTCGGCTGTGTTAATTTGCGATGGTATGTTACATTGGTTGCCAATAAACCTTCGGTGAACAACGTCCCTGGTACGCTTTGTTCCCATCCAGGTGGGTCTAACCAATTATTCGGCCAGATTGGATTGAGGATTTCCATTAACCCTTGTGTTTGTTGTAAATCTTTGACAATGTCGTTTTATGTGTGCCCTGATCGAACGTTATCTCTGTAATATACTGTTTTACGTAATATCCAATTTTAGATAATGCAGGATGTTGGATACGTACGTAATAATGCATTATTGAGTCTATAAACATGTAATCTTCATAATGACAAGGCGAAGATACGCCTGTGCCAACACAATGGCATTTTTATTTTGGATACAATTCTCACCAGTCAGTCACCTAGTCAGTCAACAGTAGGTGTATTTTTTAAGAATATTAGTGAATTAATAGATCAGCCTTGAATTAAGACTTCCTTGTATGATCGATAACTCAATATTTTCGTTACGGCGAGTTAGCTATTGTGTCTATTTTTAACTCGTTATAGAAGATAATTATTTTGTTTTTACATGAACATAAATTGTAAAATAGTATGTATGTGCAATATTAAGTAACCTTGAACGTTTTTGTTATTGGTAGGTGGTAAATGCACTCAAAGTGCCAAATGAGCGTAGGTAATCGAATATTATTCAACAAAGCTGATGGTGAGCAAAATAACTAGTAACAGAAATAACATAGCATATTGAATTATTGATGTAACAATTTGAATTCTTAAAATGCTAGTAGGTAGTAGAAACGTGATGTAAATAAAATGTCATTATACGTATTTTTAGTTTTTACATAACTAGTTACCTACTAGTTATGTTCAAATTTACGAACTCGTGTAGTAGTAGTTTATATCGATTATTATATAGATATTGGCCATGAACTGATAACGGTCACATAATAGTTGTTCCGTTATCAATTACTTTTTTTTTGTGTTTAAGTTAAATACCTAACGGTTAGTATAAAAATATCGTAAGTACTAGGGAATTGTTAGAAACGTCTAAATCATAATTGTGTATCACACACATTATTACATCAGACACATTTTTGCCTTCGCCCATAATTTTCCTTGAACCCTGAAAACTGTTTTGCCTCTGGTAAAACAAGATAGGCATAATTTGCGTCGGTAATTACCTGACTACGGGATACTTACTGCTAAGCGTCCGTTTATCATATGTAATTATGCGCATAGAAATTTCTACGTGTACGCCTACTTAAATTCTTGCCAACACGCTGTCAGTGATGTTGTCGACGACCAAACGTAGAGCTCTCTTTTAAATAAGAATAGAGTACGAAATCGTTGTTCTAATCCAGCACTGCTGAATACAGAGTAACTAAAAGCTCCCAAAACGTAGCGAAAGAGATAAGACACGTAATATTCTTATCTACCACATACAGACATCGGAAACGGGAACCTCGGAGGAGATAGCACTGTATTAGGGTCTCTAACGACGCCATACGAGCATCGGAATCAACTATCGCACTAAACGCCTATCAGGGATCCAACAATAATTCCGTTCCCCAAGACGGTTATCAATCATTTTGGTGAATGTTAGCCACGTAATTCCTCGATCAATCCGCCGACCCGGGTGCCGAGTGTAGGGCTGTTCCACCCTGTTTTGACCTCGAAGTCTGCGTTGGGCATATCTACGGGCTCTGGGCTTAAGCTTCCATTCGACGAGGGCTTAGTGTTTGTTTCCTCTGGATTTCAGTGTTGTATTGACGCGTGCTTTTTAGGTCACGAGATAACTGGCATGACAGTTGTATTTCATTTTTGCGTACTTCTGTGTGGCAATCACGGAAGTAATTTCGTACAAGCACTTCAAATTGCGTCAAACTCTGACAATACGCAGTAGTTATCTTTCGCTTTATCAGAATCTATTGAGTCATCTACTATCAAAAAAAAATGTTTATAATATATAATCTCACGTTTGACTCCTATCTATCTGACCTGATAAGATCTGAAATCGTCATAGCAATTTCCGCAATAATTGATTGAGCCCTGAGAATAAATACAGTTGAATTGATCCTATGATTTTCATTTTTTGCTAAGATAAACTTAAGTTCAAAGCAGCCCTATAAGTGAATGGTGCGATCCGTCACAACCGACACGACGTGACGAATATGAGGTGCTACGAGCTCGCAGAAACGATAATCCAATGAACATTCCTAAGGGAAGTACACATGATACCAGGCGCCATCTACTCTAATATTACATTCCCGCCAGTCAGCTGTACGACTACCGCATGTGAACGTTCCATCATGCAAGCAATAACTCGCATTATATAACAGTGTGAGATCATTTTAAAATTATATTCCATAAAGTTGTGGGAATGCAAGAGAAAATAGTGCAAACATGCGCTGTTTATCCTCTGTACATGTTGCAAGAGTTAACGGGAAGGAATGGGCCTCTAAGGAATACAAAGATCGTCCTGTAACTTATGAACTTGTATTTTTAAAGCAACTTTATGAATCTTCATAGTTTTCGCATACTTGTTGTAATATTTAGAATGCAAAACGTCGTATGATCAAGTCGAAGTACTAACGTAAATTATAACTTGTCTTCAAGACGCCAATCTAGACCAAAAGTTATGCCTGGAATGATATTCTCAAAATCATAAAGCTATTCTAATTATTCTAGTACTTTAAGTTTCGAATCTTGAAGAGAACTTGACAGTCTTCAAATCTGGCAGTGCTTTACACTCAGGCTCAGAGGTGCTTAAATCAGATGGTAGCTTTAAAATATTGAAGGTACAAGTCGTTATTATACTAATTTCATAAGCAATGGCATACAATTTCAACATGATAGAGCAATAATATTCTGGCTTAGTTGTACTTTCATATGATAAGACATAAAAGCTTGACTTGTCTTTATAACCTTCTAGACTAGTTTCTGCCTTCGACTTGGTTTGCGTGAAGTTTTGAGAGCTAGGTTTTACTTTATATTAACACAAAGGACATTTTTTTATCCCTACAGCATACGCTGTGTGCGCTATGACAGCGCCTCCAAGTAATTACATTATTGGGCGCCATAAAATCTACCAATTCTTCCCCACAAAATTTTTTGATTTACATTTTTGGCTTGTTTTTCATTAAAAATAAAATAAAAAAGTACACAAAAAAATTGTGGTGCAACTTGACACGTTTTCCAGTCCGCGGGTGCGCTCAATTGATTCACATCTCTGTCACATCGAGAGCTGCAATCAATTTGATAGCCCCACCACCGAGTTCGCACATCGTCATTCGCAGCGTATCATCATCATCATCAGCCGAAAGACGTCCACTGCTGAACATAGGCATCCCCTTTAGACCGCCACGCCGAACGACAATTCGCCACTTGCATCCATCGGTTGCCCGCGACCCCCATCCCACTAGATGGACCGACGATGTCGTCGGTCCATCTAGTGGGAGGCCTGCCTACACTGCGTCTTCCGGTCCGTGGTCGCCACTCGAGAACTTTTCTTCCCCATCGGTTGTCAGTTCTACGAGCGATGTGGCCTGCCCATTGCCACTTCAACTTCCAAATTTTATGAGCTATGTCGGTGACTCTGGTTTTTCGCCGAATATCCATATTCCGTATCGACATAGCGTATAGTCTCCAGAAATAATTAACGAACTTATAAGCTCGCATTAGCTACTAATTAATTACTTAATATTTGTCTGGGTTAACTTAATATTCCAGTCCTACTGTACCCATCGACATCACCTAATTTCAGTTCTGACGTCATCAAAGCGATAAAATATTATGATATTTTACTTCGAATATAAATTGTTGATATGGCGACCTTGGCGCATGATCTTGATGACTCAATTTGATTAATTTAGGCATGATAATTTAAATTTTTTAAATTGCTGCGTAACTGTTGATAAGTATATTATACGAAGTGGACACACCCGCGAAGCTATCAAGATAGTAACTTTTTGATATAAATGGATATGTCGTTATTATGTGGTAGATCTACTATATTGTCTATGAAAATTTTCAACAACATCGACGAAAAACAACG
The DNA here is from genome assembly GCA_954870645.1 of Agrotis clavis. NCBI lineage: Eukaryota > Metazoa > Arthropoda > Insecta > Lepidoptera > Noctuidae > Agrotis > Agrotis clavis. The sequence continues at coordinate 17,042,682 of OX940920.1, forward strand.
ATCTTTTCTAAAATAAACTCAGGGGTCCTTGTCCACCATATAGGTTACCGTGGCCCTGCAACGTAAAGGGCAATTGAAGGAATTGGGTTGGTTTTAAACCCTTCCACTACACCCTGGGCGGGAGGAGTCTCTTGATAATTTTCTAGTTTTCTACCTACCCAAAAAAAAGGGGTCGGGGCACCTAATTTTAAGATGATTTTAAAAACAACAACGTTATATTTACACTTTCGTTTCATTTTGAAACGTAATATTGCATCAGTATAGTAACAGACAGTGTTGTTATAAAGCTTCTGTAACAAAAAAATAGAAGTGTCACCAGAGTTATTTCCCGATTTTTGATCGGAGGCGTATCACTGACGTAATATGTAAGTTTTGATAACTCGATATATTTTTTCGACGTAGTGTAAAAATATAACGTTATTTAAAAAACGGTTCAAGGTTGGAGTTCACGAAGAATTTGTTGCATGTTTAGATAGCACAATCAGCTATAACACCGAAAAACCTATATACTATCATAATACTTTATTGGCATTGACAAATCTATTAAAACTTATTCAAAAAATACCAGATTGATTTGTAATAACGATTTCAACATAAACAGTCATAGTGCACAGGCCAAATTGCGGTTGCAATGTGATTGATATCAAATATTTGTTACCGGTAAACCAAGGATATGCCAAAACTTTATTTGTGAAAAAAAAAGATAGTGATGATATCTCTGAGAGTAACTAGTGTAATTAGAGCAATTACAATTAAAACGGCGATAACTTAGTGTCTAGTCACATCGTATTTCAGTGCGGATGAATCGGTGTCGTATAAGATAACAGGTCACCAGCCAACAGGAAGCAATGTAAGGGGCGATAAAGATATTCAGACGGAACTAAAATTTGTGACCAACGCCCAAGTTTTAGAATCTCCGTTTTTATTTAGATCGTATTTTTTGTATGTGCTATGTTTAAGTATGACGGGCCTAGGAGGAGGCGGGCCGCGAGAGGGAGAGGACAGCGTCCTCCCTCCGCCCCAACCGCAGTGGTAGACGCCCGCGGCGTCGGACGTCGGCAGACGATCTCCGGCCACCGTAGGCGCGGGCATGCGGACAGCGAGTAAAGGGCAACTCGCTGTCCGACCATGGACCAGGACCATGCCCGGGTCGACGGCGCGTCGTGTTCCACGCGCGCCTCAAAGAGCGTCAGCAAAATGACGGGGCCCCCTCTCAGAGGGCCAAAGCCTGCCGGGGTCGCGGGACTTTTTTCCTTACCGTGACCCCGGAACATAAAGGGCTAATGAAGGACACCGTGGATTTTAGTCAGTACAAGTCTGACAGTCCCTCCCGGGGTGGGAGGACTCATTTGATGATTTTACCACGCTAAAAAAAAAAAAGTATGACGGGCCTTGCAATCAATCTTGCAGTACTCCATAACCGAAAAGATGAAAGCAAAAGTACATAAGAATTTTCAAAAGCAGAATTACCAATAGCCATAGCAAAGATAAATTCCGAAAAATGTCAGAAAATTCCCGCAGTATTTTCCCAGAAGTAAAGTTCCACTTTCGTTCAGGCTCGTTACACGACGGTCACATATTTAAGCGACTGAGATAAATACCGAGCAAGTGTTATAAAAAAGTAGTAATATTTTCACCCGAACAAATTGCCCGAAATGCGAGTCCGTCGATTACGAGACATCGATTTGTTTCGCGCTCCGTCGCAAGCACGGCACGTTCTCCTCATTAATACAGACCCGAACAGTTTTGCCAGAGTCTGCAGAGACCCAAAAGACAAGAAAAGTGTTCTCTAGTTTGATTTTGAGTAAAGTGCTTACGAGATAAAAAATATTCGTAATCAGCAGAAAAAAAAACCGCAAAGGTCCAGTAATTCTTTGTTTTCACATTTTCTATAACAAGATTTTGAGAAAAACGTGTTAAGAGATAGGTCTTCAAAGAGATAGAGCTAAATATATCCCAACGAATCATTTATTAGGTTAGCATTATTTTATTATTCGCCAAGGGCTCTCCTTTCTCAAAAGAAAATCCGAAGTTAATTTAACGGTCCATAAATAAACATGTCGCGTTTTCGTTCACAATAGATGATAGTGCACATCTGCAGGACCCAGGACCCAATGAACTTTCCCTTAACAAATTACGGTACCCGTGTTAGTCCAACGATTACAAGTCGCCGATTCATCACGCGGAGTTTCGGACGTAGCACGTACTTCTCTCATCTATTCGAGCCGTCCAGCGTCCGATCAGTCAATGTTATCGGGAGTCAGAGACGACAGCTTCGCAAGCCTTCAATGAGCAACAAAATTAATTTCAGAAAGGGCTGAAGGCTCACGTATTGAAGAAATACGAAATAAATATACGGCTTATCGACAGAAATATCAGGAAGCCGTGAATGATTGAGAAAACGGAATTGTTTCCAAGTTGTGACTGTTGATTTTCCGCATACTTAGGACAGATAAAACTTGCAAAGTATACAATCTGTAAACAATTGCTTGTGTATTGCTCTCAGGTCGAAAGTTATAAACTTGAGATAGTTTCCCGTAAATTTTCCAGCGCTTGCATCACACCCTGCCTGAAGAAGTATTTGGAGCATAGTGTATAGGTTTTAGCGCGTAACCTTATATTACAGAACTCGTAAAACCCGCTGAGTGACTGGCGTTGAGTACCGTTGTCTCGACATATTACGCGATTTCCTAGCAAACAGCCCGATCACGACAGATAAAAATGTTACTCGTAGTCGTGTCACGATTTAGCACTCTCAGCGTTTGTCGCTACTGTAATTTTGATCAAAAAACTTTATGTCTTCATTTATAGGATTTTTTTTGTTGTCAAACATTACATGCATTCACTACATAAAATATTTCTTCATCATTTCCTATTCTACGACTTTGTCCGAGTTACATAAGAGAATAAAGCATTTTCTCTCCAAAAATAAATCGTGAGTCCAATAGTGCTTCAAGTTGAGGAGATTCTATATATTTCTGGGACTCAAAACGTTCAATACAGAGACGGTAAGTACTGGGAAAATCGTGTTCGAATATCATTGGACCAATTTTCAGCGTCGGCGGTGGCAATGCCGTGTTGTCAAGTGTGTATTTCTTTATCGTTTTTGCATATTTTTCTTTTATTTGCTATTATTTAGTGTAAAAAAGAGAAAGTATTGTCGTGTACGTAATATAGCGAAGGTTAATGTTCAATCAAATGTACGATTGGTTTAAGTTCGTGTCAATAGAGTTAGTGAAAATAATGCAATGAACTAGGTGTTAATGAACTAAGATTATCGACACGATGTTGTTATCTGTAGAGTATCATGCATTCAACACCCAACTTTCTCCACTAACATTAGTATGCCTCCGACGTACCCTTTGAATAATGTCAGTGCTTAAATTCGTTATAAGCTTCTATGAAAGACAACGAATATTTTCTTTTTCTTTATTAACGCCAGTATATTGAGTTAAACCAAATTGGGATGCTGCGAACGCTTTAGGTACCGCTTTTAGCAAAAACAAAAAAAAACCTATTTCGCGTGTAGTGTATGTGTATCTAAGTTTTGAAGGTAACATAGCTAATAATTACGTGATACGACTTCAAAACGAACGTTCGCAGCGATATATTATTTACGATGCTGGAGAAAATAAAGAAAAATTCGTTCCTTTGAAATATTTACTTTTATGGGTGGGGAAACCCTTTCATATTCGAATGTCGTAAGAAATATTGGCAACAAAGCGAAAAAGAATTTTATTGTGAAGCCACATTCTGTTGGTGTCGGTTTCCCTAGACTAAGAACATTCCAGCGTTTGTCACTTGATACGTGACTCGTGAGTGCCACGATCTTTTTGTGGGCTGAACCAAAAACCGATGCTCCACAACACCCTCATATTAAAACGTTCCTTTGAATTTGCTGACAGTAAAACAAATATGGAATGATTTTTGGAACAAATAAACAGGGTATTTTATTGCAAAAAACGGTTTATATCTTGTCTTTTCAGTAAAGACCTATCAATGACTGAGTTTCATGTGTACACAAACAACTTGCAAGGTGATATTTGACAAAACAAACTTACTAATGTACGGGATGAGGTAAGCATCATAATTTCTTTTGCATAATCAACGCTGATCATAACTAAAAACTGCGTTTTCGCTCTCTAAACTAGGAGACACTAGAACTAGAAAGTGGTGCGCTTAGGCTCATTTTAAATTCTTTCAGTGCACAAAAATAACTAATTGAATTACACATACCTATATGCTTTAGAAACCTTTCTAAACTCAAGTCTCTTTTCAAATAGCACATTTTTTACCGATTCTTCTAGAAAACTTTTGTTTGGTAGTTCCAAAAAACATGAGGACTATTATTGGCTACAAACAATAGTCATTACAAACTTAGCATGTGAACTGAGTCTCCTTGAAATATTTTAACCCTCGACCCGTCGCGTGGGGTCTTTCAAAGCCCAGGGTTTAGAAAATTGGAAAATAAAAAGACTGAATACCTTTTCGGATCTCTTACTTTAGGTACCCTCCTAAAAAGGATTATACTTCACCCTCCCATTATCTAAATTAAGCATGCGCGTGCGCCTTTCGAGGTATGAACGTGTATTTCTACACAAGGCTCTCAGGGACCCCACGCGACGACAGGCGTAAGTAAATTTTTACTAGTGACTTAATAGTTTTTTTTTAAGCTATTGCATAGCTTCTATCGCGGGCCTTGAGCGCGGGGATCGAATCCAGAAATTCCGTAACGAAAAAACCTCACGCTCCCCACTCCGACGGGCAAGGAGGTGTGGCTTGAAGGCCGTGCATCGTCTAACGTCGTTTCAGTTCGGCAGTCTTCGACACGGTGTTCTGAGCGGAGCTGAGCGGAGCGGAGTGGAGTGGAGCTGAGCGGAGCGGAGCGGAGCTGAGCGGAGCGGAGTGGAGTGGAGCTGAGCGGAGCGGAGTGGAGTGGAGTGGAGTGGAGTCGCGACGATTATTTTTGTTGAGTGTATACAGGTTTTTTGTAAATAATAAATAATAAAAAATAATAATAAAAATCAATTCTTAATGAAAAAATATCGAGGTTTTCGTTATGGGTGTCGTTTTCATGGTTTTCCAGGGTGTTTAACCGTATAGTTCGGTACCGCCCCCGAAATGGGCGCGACAAGTAAACCTACGCTGGCTCAATAGTGGGTCCAAAAGGGGCAGACGTTGTAGTCATACGACATCCTCATTATTAATTAAAAAAATATAATATTCCCTGCGTAAAATCCTATGAGTGCGCATTAATTAAGAATGTTCAATAAAAATCTGATTTATTCACGAAATTTAAACTTCTACATTTAGCGCTTATTTTCTTAATTTACCGTAACAAAATCCAAAAGTGTAAATACGATCTTCGCCATTTTGATGGCTGTGCTGGGTAGGGCTAAAAATCATAAAAAACGTGGTTTTCGGACATCCAACGGATCATTATAGGAGGAATGAATAACTTCTCATTTAGTATTGTAACGAATTCATACATCATTCAACATAAATTAGCAGTGGTAATGAAGAATTTGATATCTGAACTCGAACTTTCGCGCCACTTTTGTTTGTTTACATTTTTATTTTTCACTTTGATCACATACGCGTGCTTATACTCAATAACTATTAAGATATATCGAGGGTATAGTGCTCAAACCCAATAAGTACGAAATTGACACTTTTGAGATATTCAATATTTAAGTTTTAAGGACATAAATACCTATGTTATTAAAATAATGTCGTTCTAATGAGTATTTGTGGTAAAAGTGGATACTTTGAATTAGTGTAAAACAGTACTTTTGAGTTTCTGAGGTAGTCCATTTTGTCATAATAAAAATTTAAGTTACAAAGGGTACCGACTTATTGGGTTTTAGATCTAGAGAAATTAAAAATTATTATGAACTTTGAAAAATGTTTTTTTTAAAGAATCACAAAATAATCAGGAGATATCACTCTTCGTCACTTTCGAAAGCTGTCGGTTTGGTGTACGTCTTCATACCACACATCCATGCATGAAATTCCTCTGGTATGATAATTTTTTCGAGATATATTTTTGTAGCAAGGCTAAGTGGTACGGCGACCTCCCCGATGGCGTCAGCGTAATATGTTACGCTGACGACACGCTCGTCCTGGCGTCCTCGACAGCCGGTGGAACTTCAGGGAGCACTTCCTGCGTCTGACCCCAAAACTGGACCGGGCAGCAGCCGCCCTCAGGCGACTCCTGCCTAATCTCAGCGGGCCAAACGCCTCCTGCCGTAGGCTGTACGCCGGTGTCGTGCGGTCCATGGCCCTCTACGGGGCCCCTGTGTGGGCCCTGAGCATTCGGACGCGACCAGCAAAGCTGGTCGCATGCCAGAGGGTCATGGCTATCCGGATGATCCGAGGATACCGCACGATTGCCGGCGAATCGGCCAACCTTGCTGGATTACTGCCCTGGGATTTGGAGGCGACTGCCCTCCAGCGCGTCTATGAGTGGCGCGTGGAGGCGCAGCGCCGGGGTGTATCCCCGCTGCCTCGACAAGTCGAGGCGCGGCGGGAAGAGCTCCGGCGCGATCTCAGGGCAGTATGGAGGGAGCGACTGTCGCGACGGACGTCCGGGCACGCCGCAATCGCGGCATTAAGATCCGTCTTTGAGGAGTTGCAGGATAGGCGTCACGGCGTCCAGACCTACCGCATGACGCAGGTCCTCGCCGGACATGGAAGTTTCGGGAAGTACCTGTGTCTGATAGGGAAGGAGGAAACGCCCGGGTGTCACCACTGCGAGGATCGCCCGGAGGACACAGTAAAGCATACAGTGCAAGACTGCCCCGCTTGGGCAGATCACCGACGTGTCCTCATGGCGACGATAGGCGGAGACCTCTCGCGCCCGGCATTGGTCGCGGCCGTGCTGCGGGGCGAGACAGAGTGGGAAGCGGACACCTCCTTCTGCGAAGCAGTCATGCTCGCGAAGGAGGAGGCGGGCCGCGTGAGGGAGAGGACAATGTCCTCGCTCCGCCCCACCCGCAGTGGTGGACGTCCACGGCGACGAACGTCGCCAGACGATCTCCGGCCGCCGCAGGCTCGGGCATGCGGGCGGCGAGTAAAGGGCAACTCGCTGTCCGACCATGGACCATTCCGGGTCGACGGCGCGTTGTGTTCCACGCGCGCCTCAAAGAACGTCAGAATAATGACGGCCCCCCCCCCTCTAGAGGGCCAAAGACTGCCGGGGTCGCGGGACTTATCTCTTTACCGTGACCCCGGAACATAAAGGGCTATAATGAACGACACCGTGTATTTTAGTCAGTACGAGTCTGACAGTCCCTCCCGCCCTGCCCGGGGTGGGAGGACTCATTTGATGATTTTATCACGTAAAAAAAAGGCTAATTGGTAAAGAAACTCCGAGCATAGCTCTTTCCATTGCTCGTTGAGTGACTCTCAGTCTCTCTAAAAGGCCAGCAGTCAAAGACCACGTTTCAGAGCCATAAATCATCACTGGCAACACACACTGGTTAAACACCCTTGTCTTGAGACACTGTGGGATTCTCGATGAGAAGATATCACGTAGCGTCCCAAACGCTGCCCATCCGAGTTGGATTCTTCGGGCGACCTCTTTCTCGAAGTTGGACCTACCTAACTGAACAATCTGTCCAAGGTAAGTATAATGGTCTACAACTTCGAGAGTATCGTTCCCAACAACAACCGGTACGGGTGCCACATGGACATTCGACATGACTTTCGTCTTGTCCATGTTACACTCTATAACTAGGAGTATCAATCTCTATTGTTTCCTTCACGTCCTCTTTTGTAATTGTTTTCTAGCTGCTTTAAAAACGATTTTCCACTCGCTTAAGCTTAGTTCGGACTACGCTAGTAGTTTAGTTGAGTAGCGAGTAATTTAGTAGCTAAAATTCTCGCTTCTGCCCAAAAATCGTTCGTACTTTGCTTTGGTACAGGTTATAAGTGAGTGGTGTTTTGTAAGACGAACAACCTACAACGCAATAATATAAATAAATTGTTTAAGCTAATCGTCACAGCTGTTTACGAACTGCTGTTGCTGAATTACGTGCGATTTAAAAAGAAGCTATGATATATATAATGAGAGGGCACAAACACTTTTCTGGTTATCGTAGACAAACATACAATCGACTATGAAAATCTACAATCCAAGTTGAGCAAAAACGGATCCATGTGGATAACTTCACGGGATATCCTTTTGTGTATATAGGTACTAATACCTTCTCCAGAATGAAACGAACACCTTTTCTGATAACCGCATCAAAATTGTTTCAGCCAAACCCGATATAATCAACGGACAAACATACATACAAACATACAGGTCGAACTGAAAACCTACTTTTTTTGAAGTTAAAAATACTAGCGTAGTCTAAACTATGCTTTAGTTTAGAGTATTATCGCACTAAATAAAAAGAACTTCGATAACAATACGCGCGATGCAAATGCGCCTCGCAAACTGACAACAGTAATGCTAGAAGTTCATAGGTCCAGTTGATTTATTGGGTTCTTCTTCGAACGAAGTGTCAAGAAAGTTAGTTGACGATGAGAGCTAATACAATATAACTAAACATAACTTGTTACTTTTGAAACATAATCGAACAGTAAAACCCGACAAATACATTTGTTTTGATTTAACTTTTGGTTTTGTTTGTTTTTTTAATCTACGTATTTAAAGATAAAACCCGATAAATACAAATAGTGATTTTTGCCTCTAAACAGTTGGGTCATTTTAGTTAAATTTGTTGAACACTCAATACCAATAAAAAGCTTTATGTGGTTTAAGCGTGAAATAAAAATATTATGTTACAAGATAACACGCTTTATAGGGTACCAGTTTTTAAATCTTGGCCAAACGTGGTGACTTTATTGGGTTATTACCTTAAGTAACTTTCTTTCTGCTGCGAATTCCACTTATTGGATTAGACCACTGGAAAGAGCGTCAAAAATGCATTAAGATGTACTAATAAAACGATTTTTGATTTTTCGGCACTTATTGGGTTTGAACACTATACCCTCGATATATCATGCCAAATGTTATAAATAACGTAAAAAAGTACAGATCTTGGCGTAATTCTCTAATAAAGGGCCAATAACACGTATTTTTCATTACCACTACTCAATTTGTGTTCGTAAACGACAACCATGTTTATTTTTTTTAATCGTAATGATGTGTGAAAGCGAGTATTCTAATCGATTCCATAATTGATTTTTTTGTCAACTCGAGTGAAAAAAATAAGGAAACTAGGAAATCGATTAATAAAAATTAAAATAAATTTGTTTTAAGCTTAGAATACAATTATTATCTATTATAATATTGTTTAAAGCTTTTATAATAATATTACGTACATTGTCATTCCCAAAAAACAATAATAGACAAAGGAACAATGTCAGTTATAAATGTTTGAATGCGCGGCAATTATTTAATTCTAAAATTTTGAATTAGGAATGCGCTCGCTGTGGTACTTGCTATTCAAAATATGTAATAACATTTTAATTTATTAGCTAATTTTTACTGTACATTTTATTTTGTACAATAATATAATTTTTAAGGTTGAATGAATATAGAATGCCTTGGATCTTGATAGGCTTTTTATAAATGAGTTTGTTTCTTACCAAATAAAAGTTTTTTGTTTTTTATCGTGGTAATCTATAATAATATCGTGGTAATCGTGGTAATAAAAATCATCAAATGAGTCCTCCCACCCCGAGCAGGGCGGGAGTCGGGAGGGACTGTCAGACTTGTACTGACTAAAATCCACGGTGTCCTTCAATAGCCCTTTATGTTCCGGGGTCACGGTAATGAAATAACTCCCGCGACCCCAGCAGGCTTTGGCCCTCTAAGTCATTATGCTGACGCTCTATGAGGCGCGTGTGGAACACGACGCGCTGTCGACCCGGGCATGGTCCATGGTCCATGGTCGGGCATGGTGGCATGCCGTGCCTACGGTGGCCGGAACTCGTCGTCTGCCGACTTCCGACGCCGCGGGCGTCTACCACTGCGGTTGGGGCGGAGGGAAGACGCTGTCCTCTCCCTCTCGAAAGATAGCCAAATTAATTATTTTATTGTACAAAATTGTTTCGTGAGATTGGTTTGGTCATGCAAGTATTACACGTCAGAAATCGAGCTTTTGAATTAAAAAAAGAAAATGTAGGTATATTTTTACACTATTCGATGTCGCTGTTAAGGATCAAATGGGGAAGGCAAGTGTCAAAGTGAAAATGACAGTTTGGTCCCCAAAGAACTGTAAAATCAAAGGAATTTTCAGAAAAAAAAAACATTTATTGATGTAAAATGACTAGATGTTGTGTATTAAGCTGTAAAAATGATGGAATACACTTTTCAAAATAATATCTACTTTTCTTTTGGAGGTTATGTACCAGTATTGCATCGCTCGAAAATCGAAGAATTATCACCTGGAACGAGTTTTGTAATAGTTGTGGTGTTAAGAAATTAAATATATTGTGATATTTCTCGAATCTAAATAGAAAAAAAGGTTAAAATTACTGACTTAAAACATTATGATATTTTATCAAAATAGAAAGTCAAAAGCAGCATTATATTCTTGATAAAGGAGAGGACAGGTAAAACATACCTAAACTCAAAAATTGAAACCTCAACTACAAGTAATTGTGGATTTATTACGGTAAAATCAAATGTATAACCACTCAATTAAATCACTTTTTTTCTCTTGTAGATGCGCCGCGGCGTCTTAATTCTTCTTTTAGTATATAGTACTTGCATGGACGAATAATTTTCCATATTTGTTTTGTATTTATACTCAATTTTTATAACAAATAATCTTGTTTGTTTTTTTGTACAAGGTAGACGTGGGGACCAACTATCGCAGCGCCATCTACGATTAGCTTTGAGTTGCCATCCCCATTCGGTGAAGTAATGATAATTTGGTAAATATGAACTAATATACAAACAATAATTTAGTCATTGTACAGCAGATCAAAATTAAAATTCGCGCTAACTCACTTAAAGTTCGAATTTCAAAAAATTATTTAATGTATTTGCACCGCGAAGTGAAAATAAAAATTTGAAATGAGAACAGTATGTTGTGAACATGTAGCGAAATTTTATTTAATGGAATATGATTCCATCCCTCGTAAAAATCGAATTATTAAAAAAAAATCCTTATACCTCAAGTTTGTCGCATGTTACTACTTCACAGAATATTTATAGTTTGATTGCTAAATTTATACTTCAAAAATTTAATTTTTATGGTGTTATTTAATTTTTATCTAACCGACTTCGAGACTTCCTTCAGGATTTTTCGCTGTTCCTCATATAGTTCAAAATTTAGCCATCCACGCCCCGTTGGAAATTCTAATTGTTTATTACTGCAAGGAATCATTTAGAAGTACTCCCATCTCTCAGCATTAGATCCGAACCCGGTGTTTGTCTTTTCACGTAATTTAGATGCGTTGTAAAAAGATAAATTTAAATTAATTAACGAAAACACAAAATGGGTATAGGTAAAACCTTATGATTGAATTTAAGTTTAGAAGACACACATGTTTAGCCTCCAATGAAACACCGATATTTATTACTATATAAAACATAAAATTAAATAAATTATTGCGTAAACGACAATACTTGAAATATTATAACATGATTCAGATTTAGTTTCATAGACTTATTACATGGACTGAGCTTTCTATAGTCAAATAAGCGGATAAATCAGTCCATGCTCTATGTCTTGTTTTACTTTTTTTCCATGTTCGATTATGTTGCGAGTATCGATTAGGCTGAATGAACGTTTTTAATCGTTTTGTGAACATTGGGTTTACGGTCAGCACTAAAAAGAGTCATGTTGCAACATAGTTTTTGCTAATTTTTATCCAGACTTTGATCGTTATTATTTATAAAATTATGTATGAACACTAGCAAATCTAATAATGTATATAGTAAGTTATTTTATTTATTTCACTGTGTAACTATTATTATCATGTGATAAGCTTGTTTATGTACATATTTTTCTGCACATCTAAATTACCTAGTTTTTGGAACGGTGTAGCATTTTGTATGTTACACACATTTTACAACAGAATGAGGCAGTTTTATTGACCTCAACATGTTCTTAGAGATATTGCTCACAAACTTATCGCATGAAATAGCTGTAGTAACATATTTTTGATCAAAAATTGGATGCTGAAAGTTGACAAAAAATCTTGTGTAATAGCTCAAATTTCGAATCACCCGGTCGACTCAGCTGATGTGTCATGTGTCAAAATGTTGTCGTGCAGAGTGGTTAAACCGATGGTGCAGTCAAAATGTAAATTCAAGATGGCGGCAGCATAAATTATCGAAGTTTTCGTCATGGGTGTCGTTTTCATGGATTTCGAGGGTGTTGAAACCGATGTTGGAGTCAAAATGTAAATCCAAGATGGCGGCAGCATAAATTATCGAAGTTTTCGTCATGGGTGTCGTTTTCATGGTTTTCGAGGGTGTTGAAACCGATGTTGCAGTCAAAATGTAAATCCAAGATGGCGGCTGCAAAAAATTTCGAGGGTTTCGTCATGGGTGTCGTTTTCATGGTTTTCGAAGGTGTTGAAACCGATGGTGCAGTCAAAATGTAAATCCAAGATGGCGGCAGCATAAATTATCGAAGTTTTCGTCATGGGTGTCGTTTTCATGGTTTTCGAGGATGTTGAAACCGATTTTGGAGTCAAAATGTAAATCCAAGATGGCGGCTGCAAAAAATATCGAGGTTTTCGTCATAGGTGTCGTTTTCATGGTTTTCGAAGGTGTTGAAACCGATGGTGCAGTCAAAATGTAAATCCAAGATGGCGGCTGCAAAAAATATCGAGGTTTTCGTCATGGGTGTCGTTTTCACGGTTTTCGAGGGTGTTGAAACCGATGGTGCAGTCAAAATGTAAATCCAAGATGGCGGCTGCAAAGAATATCGAAGTTTTCGTCATGGGTGTCGTTTTCATAGTTTTCGAGGGTGTTGAAACCGATGTTGCAGTCAAAATGTAAATCCAAGATGGCGGCTGCAAAAAATATCGAGGTTTTCGTCATGGGTGTCGTTTTCATGGTTTTCGAGGGTGTTGAAACCGATGGTACAGTCAAAATGTAAATCCAAGATGGCGGCTGCAAAAAATATCGAGGTTTTCGTCATGGGTGTCGTTTTCATGGTTTTCGAGGGTGTTGAAACCGATGGTGCAGTCAAAATGATAATCCAAGATGGCCGCTGCATAAATTATCGAAGTTTTCATCATGGGTGTCGTTTTCATGGTTTTCTTAAACAATATTAACTTTTGTTATTTATATAATAATAGAAAAAATTGTTTTCTTATCGGTCACCACGCTCAAAAAGTGTAACTTGAATTAATATCAAAGAAAAAGCAATACTGCATACATCATCAGCCTATAATGTTCCCACTGCTGGGACACAGGCCTCCTCTCTGTGAGAGGGAGTGGGCCATAATCCACCACGCGGGCCCAGTGCGGATTGGTGGATGTCACATGTCTTCGAATTTTTGGTTCTAGGACATGCCGGTTTCCTCACGATGTTTTCCTTCACCGTTTTGAGAGCAGTGGTGATGAAATAAATTACACAAAGTAATGCGCCTGGCGGGGTTCGAACCCACGACCTACAACTCGTAAGTCGGGAGCGATACCACTGGGCCACCACTGCTCCTTGAATACTGCATGAATAAAATAAATAAATAAAATTATAATTGCATAAGTTGATACAAAATGCAATGCAATAGCTTTTTTGTGATAATTTTTATTTTGATATACACACATCAAAAGTGTCTAGGGATCAAGCATTTTTATGCGGATTTCTTGAGATTGAGATGTGGCTTTGTAATAAATTTATGATTTTATAAATTTATATGGATCCTTTTTGGTGCATTTCATAATTTGAATCAGGAACTGTAAATCAAATTCGAGTAAAAGATGAAAATCAGCTGTCAATATTTTCCCTATAAAAACATACAACGCATTGAAGACATTATTAGTGCTACTGTTTCCCTACTACTGATTAAAACCAACGTTATTATGGAGCGGCGACGTCATTTAAGCAGGGAAGAAATGCTCAGAGCCGTGGGAATGATAGAAGCTGGTTCCCGGCAACGTACTGTGGCTTTAGCTCTGAATACAAGTCAGAGTGTTATCAGTCGACTTTGGACACGTTACCGAAGCACTGGTACCGTGGCTGAGCGCCATGGAGGACGGTATCGCTGCACCACACGGAGACAAGACCGATACATTCAAATCTTAACTCGAAGAGCTCCAACAATAACCGCCATGATGTTAGCCGTGAGGCTTCATCACTCTTCAGGGAACTTATTTAGCGACCAAACAGTCAGAAACCGCTTGCATGAAGTGAACCTTCATTCCCGAAGACCGCTACGGGTACCACCTATAGCAATGCACAATCGTAGGATTCGATATCAATGGGCTCTTGAACACAGAAATTGGGCAGAAGAACAATGGCGTTTCGTGTGCTTTTCTGATGAGTCTCGTTTTGGTATGAGACCGGATACAAGACGTATACGACACTGGAGAACCCCTGGACGCCAACAGCGATTAAAATCCTGCCAGGAAGTCCATCCTTATAGTGGTGGAACCATCATGGTATGGGCGGGTATTTGGATCGGCGGAAGAACTGAGTTGATTTGGATCAGAGGCAACCTCAACGCTCAAATTTATGCTGAGACGATTGTATCAGACGTCATCGTTCCTCTACAAGTGCAAATCGGTCCCTTATTTCAGTTAATGCATGATAATGCACGACCGCACACCGCAAGAGTTGTAAGACAGACTCTCGCCGCAGCTAACATCAATGTCCTGCCCTGGCCTGCTCAGTCGCCAGACTTGAACCCGATTGAGCATGCATGGGATATGCTACAGAGAAGAGCTCTGCCGAATATGGAGGGTATCCAGTCGCAAGAAGACCTTTTTTTGTTGTTGCAACGAACATGGGCGGCCATTCCACAGCGTGATTTGGATGAACTCATTTTGAGTATGCCAAACCGATGTTCTTGTGTTGTTAGTGTTCGCGGTAGAAACACGGATTATTAATTGTTTAAGTTACCCAATAAAATTTTAAAGAAAACTGTTATTTCAGTCTTTTTTTCGAACTTTAATGTTAGTGGTTCAAATGTCAAAAATCCCTTTATTAGGAAAATGGCAAATTTCTTTATGAATGCAAAGGTGACTTGGTTTATCGTTACTGTGACAAACGATAACACTTTATTTGATGAATCCTTAAAGAACATTTTAATTAATATCAATCAGGAGAAAAGTTATTGCAAAAATATATGTTGATCCCTAGACACTTTTGATGTGTGTATTTCGGTTCCAGGATATTTGTTATATGAGTAAAAATTGATAATAGACAAAGTCATCGTATTTTAAGATGGTTGGAAGAAGATGTGGAGGTTGTTGGTGGTGAACAGTGTGATGAAGAAAATGTTGATTATCCGGATGAAGTTAGTGAAAAAGGCACGGAGTCAAAACTGGAATACAAAGAAGATGATCATTGTGAATAAATTACTCCATCAGTAACGTCCATAAATAACATCCCATGAAAGTCATACCAGAGCTATATGCACTGATTGTGTCCAAAGAAATGGTTAGGGTTACTTAGACATGAAAAGTATATATTTTTTTTTCATGATTTTTAGCTGATACATATTTGATTATCATCTTTAGTTCATTGATCACAAATAATTATATAAAAGGAAGAAGTTGTCCTCTGTTTTTTATTTTTAAGTTAATTTTAAAATGACTCAGTAAAAATATAAGAAAAATATGTTATTTCTAATACTTTGATGTTTTTTTAATAGAAACAAATGTCTGATTTGCGATATCTTTTGTTTTTTGTTTCAATGAAGTCCTATCCAAATGCGAGACGCCAAAATAATTTAAATAATTAATGTTACAATACTAATTGATTGATATTTATTTTTGGGGTCTCTGAAGACCCCACGCGACGGATCACGTAATAAAAAAGTCGCGACGGGTGGAGGGTTAATTATCATGACGTACATACATCTGTTTACACAAGCACGCCGGTTGTGAGCACTACGCATCCGACCTTTCTGAAGAACCTTACTAATAATTTTAATTAGTGGATATAAACTTGTAATAAATGTCAGTGTATGGAACGAGTTGTACTTGGAGTAACTATGATGGATCAAATCTGGAATGAGGTGATCCGTCAGGGCGCCAACGTTGCTGACATAGCTCAAAGAATAAGCCCCTTCGACTTTAGTACATACAAATCCATAGAGGTTCGTACACAGGCAAGCGTCAATGGATACCAAAGTCGTAAGGTATCGGAGACTAGCGTCGCGATGCGTACGAAGGGGCTTAGTAAGCTAGAGTGGCAGTGGGCTGACCACATCTCTCGCAGGACACACAACCGTTGGGGTGGACGAGACGTGTCCTTGAGTGGAGCTCACAACTCGACAACCGCAGTGTAGGGCGTCCGTCAGCCAGGTGGAGCGAAAGGCAGCCGGACTGGATGAGAAAAGCTCTGCTCAAGACCGGGCTCGGCCACGTATACCTATTGGGAGAGGCCCAAACTCTAGCAGTGGATGAAAATAGGCTGACGATGATGAGGTGTTTCCAGGGCGGCTATGTAAGGAGCAGCTGACGCTCTTTGGTTCTAAAAATGCATAAGTATTAAGTAATTATGTGTTTGTATCTATGAGGTAATTCGTAATGCAAAATAAATAAATTCAAACAAAACTGTCTACCAAATTAAATGCGATTTTTGAACCTGAATTTAATGAACGTTATCGGTAATTAATGAACGATACAAGTTTTATTTATCAACTTTTAATTAATTTGTTAACTTTTTTAAAGAATGTTTGTGTTGTCTAACACTTGATTTACATAACATTTTCATCATTATTTCTTATATAATAATTGGTCTAAGTCAGAGGGTAATGATCGACAGTTTTGGTACTCGAAATTTTTTGATAAAAGAAATGCTGTCTACGAATTTCTTCTATATAGTGGGTGCGTTAACAAACATTTAAATTCACTTACACAAACAGCCATACACTGAACAACTACTTTTTTAATTATTTTTTATTTAGAGTGGTAAAATCATCGGATGAGTCCACCCACCCCGGGCAGGGCGGGAGGGACTGTCAGACTCGTACTGGCTAAAATCCACGGTGGCCTTCAATAGCCCTTTATGTTCCGGGGTCACGGTAATGAGATAAGTCCCGCAACCCCGGCAGGCTTTGGCCCTCTAGAGGGGGGCCCCGTCATTATGCTGACGCTCTTTGAGGCGCGCGTGGAACACAACGCGCCGTCGACCCGGGCATTGTCCATGGTCGGACAGCGAGTTGCCCTTTACTCGCCGCCCGCCACCCTGAACTACTTGCCATAAAAATATTTATTCCATGCGGGAATCACACCTGCGACATGCAGCACATCACTACACTCGGCCAATACGCCAATTTAGCTAACTCGTAACTTTGCGAGTCTTGAATTCCATTCATATGAAGTTGTTCATGTTTCAAGCACGTGTTTATTCTAGACGTGTTTCAACCATTGTACCCTAAATTCCGATACAGCAGTTTTATACGAATTAACTGTTCTATTCCTACGGTCAATGAACCTATCATCAATTTTATAGATGTTTGTGTGAATTATGTGAACCCGATAACATACTTTTTATTAGTTTCTCTACATAGTTTAAAACAAAGTCGCTAAAAGGGCCGTTCACACCGAAACGCGAGAATACTGTAATAGTAGTTTATGTAACTGGTACATAATGAGGGGTATTATACACGAGTGTGAGTTTAAAAAACGAGCGAAGCGAGTTTTTTAATAGTATCACACGAGTGGTATAATACCTAGTTATGTACAGTTTCATACACTACTTTATCTACTCTCATTGAACACGAACATATCAAACAAAAGATAAAAATTAATAAACACTAATATTCATCCACCGAAATACAAACGTCAAAATTCCAACATTCCCATTTAAAGCGCGCGTAGCCACAGATAAAAAATGAAATAGATGTATCTATGATCAGTCATCTGTATCTTATTGAAAAAAAATTAAATTATAACATTGTTTTGTTAGAGAAACAGTGTTATAATTTAATTTTTTAATTTCATTACGATACTCTATGGTATAAAGTATGTCATTATAAACTCGTTTTGAGTTTTGTATTTCGAATTTTACGATATGAGAGTAGATAAAAGTGTATATTTCTGTGTGGTGAATAAAGTTGGATTTTGCATTGATCTATTTAAATGTTTATGGAGCGTCGCGTCTTGGAGTGTATTGACCCTAAGCCCCTTCGTACACAACGCGACGCAAGTCTCTGATACGTTACGACTTTTGGTATACGCGTTTAAATATATGGACGCGTGCCTTTGTACGAACCTCTTTGGATTTGTATTGCGATTCACCTGGATACCAAAGTCGTCAGAAATCGGAGACTTGCGTCGCGTCGCTTAGTGTACGAAGGGGCTAAGTCTGTCTGCATAACTTCGGAATATATGCACCAAATTGGTTAATTAATTATTATTTTTATTATTCGTTTTTGTCTGGAAAAGGTTTGTATGAAAGAAAGATTTTGGAAAATTCACCGGATAGGTCGAAATTCTTACACGTGCTATGGGCATAATTGAATAAATTAAGTAATACTTGTTTCTATTTCTGTTAGTATTAATATTTTTCTAATGCGATAGGTACATCTTTAAATTTAATTAATTTTACTTTTAAAGATGCCTGAAATATCCACTATACTATGATGATAATGATTTGAAGGTTATTTTAATTCTTTACTTTACAAACAAACACTGTTTCTGTGTACCTAGTTAATTAGTGAATAATAATTTTGTTTTATCAAGTGTCACTTTGCGTCTTTTTTAATCGTCAATGAGTTTTTAGTTCGAAGAATTTATTTTTTAGGGTCTCGTTGCTAACTAACTAGGGTCTTGTAACTGTTCCAAGCAGTAGTTATAGGCAAGACTCGTTAAGTTCATAAGATTTATAAAACCAAAAACATTCTGGCAATCTGGTCATGAAAATATTTACAGATAAAATACTGAAATTTTAAAAAATGGATTACATACCACAGCAAGTAAAGCAACTTCAACAACACTATCACTTTTATTTAATAAAAAAAATTACAAAACCATAAAACTGCGAAACATTATTTTAGCGTGCGAAACTGTGCGGTCGCTCCACATTGACGGTCAATTACAGACTGACCGGCGATACACTGTCTAGAAGCGCGTGCGCACTTGCCCCTCGTAACTTCCCTTGGTATATCGTAAACAAACCAGCCTATACAGAAACCGAAAAAATGGAACATAGTAAGGATAGCAAGGACATTTGAAAAAGCGTCTATAAGTAAATACACACATCAAAAGTGTCTAGGGATCAACATATATTTTTGCAATAACTTTTCTCCTGATTGATATTAATTAAAATGTTCTTTAAGGATTCATCAAATAAAGTGTTATCGTTTGTCACAGTAACGATAAACCAAGTCACCTTTGCATTCATAAAGAAATTTGCCATTTTCCTATAAAGGGATTTTTGACATTTGAACCACTAACATTAAAGTTCGAAAAAAAGACTGAAATAACAGTTTTCTTTAAAATTTTATTGGGTAACTTAAACAATTAATAATCCGTGTTTCTACCGCGAACACTAACAACACAAGAACATCGGTTTGGCATACTCAAAATGAGTTCATCCAAATCACGCTGTGGAATGGCCGCCCATGTTCGTTGCAACAACAAAAAAAGGTCTTCTTGCGACTGGATACCCTCCATATTCGGCAGAGCTCTTCTCTGTAGCATATCCCATGCATGCTCAATCGGGTTCAAGTCTGGCGACTGAGCAGGCCAGGGCAGGACATTGATGTTAGCTGCGGCGAGAGTCTGTCTTACAACTCTTGCGGTGTGCGGTCGTGCATTATCATGCATTAACTGAAATAAGGGACCGATTTGCACTTGTAGAGGAACGATGACGTCTGATACAATCGTCTCAGCATAAATTTGAGCGTTGAGGTTGCCTCTGATCCAAATCAACTCAGTTCTTCCGCCGATCCAAATACTCGCCCATACCATGATGGTTCCACCACTACAAGGATGGACTTCCTGGCAGGATTTTAATCGCTGTTGGCGTCCAGGGGTTCTCCAGTGTCGTATACGTCTTGTATCCGGTCTCATACCAAAACGAGACTCATCAGAAAAGCACACGAAACGCCATTGTTCTTCTGCCCAATTTCTGTGTTCAAGAGCCCATTGATATCGAATCCTACGATTGTGCATTGCTATAGGTGGTACCCGTAGCGGTCTTCGGGAATGAAGGTTCACTTCATGCAAGCGGTTTCTGACTGTTTGGTCGCTAATTAAGTTCCCTGAAGAGTGATGAAGCCTCACGGCTAACATCATGGCGGTTATTGTTGGAGCTCTTCGAGTTAAGATTTGAATGTATCGGTCTTGTCTCCGTGTGGTGCAGCGATACCGTCCTCCATGGCGCTCAGCCACGGTACCAGTGCTTCGGTAACGTGTCCAAAGTCGACTGATAACACTCTGACTTGTATTCAGAGCTAAAGCCACAGTACGTTGCCGGGAACCAGCTTCTATCATTCCCACGGCTCTGAGCATTTCTTCCCTGCTTAAATGACGTCGCCGCTCCATAATAACGTTGGTTTTAATCAGTAGTAGGGAAACAGTAGCACTAATAATGTCTTCAATGCGTTGTATGTTTTTATAGGGAAAATATTGACAGCTGATTTTCATCTTTTACTCGAATTTGATTTACAGTTCCTGATTCAAATTATGAAATGCACCAAAAAGGATCCATATAAATTTATAAAATCATAAATTTTTTACAAAGCCACATCTCAATCTCAAGAAATTCGCATAAAAATGCTTGATCCCTAGACACTTTTGATGTGTGTAGTATGTGCTGCATGGAAAGGCATGGAATATATAATTATGTCACCGGAAAATATCGAGATCCGCAAGTTTATAAATTATAAACTAACCTAACCTAACGTATAAACTGACGAGTTAGATTATAAACACACGGTTCTTACAATTTTACCCTGAGTTATATATATTTTTGACATAAATAATAAATAGTGTTTTCTACTAAAGTAAATGTTCGGTAACAATTTTATTTCTACGTCTTTAAATGTCTTTAAATATCCGAATGCGAGTCTAGATTGGAAAGAAAAAGGTAGAGTTGAATCTTAGTTTGTAGATAGACAGTCCTTTAGCTTAAAAAAAATGCAATGAAAATTGAGGATCTAAGAAATTCCATTTACCAGTCTTTGATCACGTTAGGTAGGTAAACAGCAATTTTCTGAACATAATTTCACATCTGACCCTGGATATTTTCTTCATGATGAGGAATCGAATGAAGCCAGCAATTAAATCAACTGGCTTATCGCAGCAAAATGGGTATGTTTAGGTTTTATCTTACAGATTAATTGATGAATCAGGCATGTGAAAAAATATAATAAGTTTGTTAATTTAGGTACTAAAATAGTTAAGTAGTATTTTTAGAGACAGCGGATTTGAGACTACTTAGGTATTGTAATGAATCCAATCAGAGAAAAAAAAAAGACGAGAAATCGGACAGATTAGGGTAGAACGTGACACCATTTCTTCGTGAGTGAGAAGTAGGAGCCCTACAAAGCGGGGCTCCGTCGATAGTTCTCCCTTTCGTATCCACTGACCGCCAACGCCAATGCTGTGCAAGCGATGCATCTTCAGCATTAAATACATAAATATGCTGCTTTTACGTATCTTCAACGCCGTATAGGTATTTACACTGATAACTTTTACGCTCGACTTATGCCAGATGCTAAGAGTGCCTGAGCAAGTCTTCACATAAATTAATTTTCTGCCAGTTCGAGTACAAATGGGTGTATTGGCTAGTTGAGTAATAGACATCTAAACGATTAGATTGCATCACAAGTTGCCGTTACAATTACAATTGATTCGTGTATTAACTATGTAGGTATCTACCATAACTCACGTGAAAATTTGTTGTTATCAGGGCATAAAGCATCGAATTTTGCTTGTCAAGGCAAAACTTCTAAGATTTAATAAACGTGTAGATATTTATAATATCTATTTTGAAATCGTAATAGGTATTTAGGTCCTATCAAACTTTAGGTTTTTTTTTAAATCGGTTTCAAGCAAAAGATGGATGAGACATCAATAGGAACATGTATACAACGTGTAACGTTAATAGCGCAAAACCTCTTGTGGAGTCAGCCCATGTTACTGAACAATGTTTGTTCTGACTTTTGGAAATTCGCAAAAAAAAATGATTTTTCATACTGAAGGGCTCGATCAATTTCTCATAGGTATTGTACGAAAAAGCAAATTTTTTTTTTGCGAATTTCCAAAAGTCTTGGAACAAACATTGTTCAGTAACATGGGCTGAGTTACCCCACGAAAGTTTGAAAGCGCTATTAACGTTACACGTTGTATAAGAAAGGAAAAGGGGTTTGTTTCATGCGACCCGCTGACCCTGCCCCGTCAACTATGTCTAGATGAGAAAAATTGTATTATCAAGCTCGCTTGTGTGAGCATCAACATGTTGATGAGACAGGGGCAACAAGGAGGATGGGACCAAGTCAAAATCCAGTGCCATCCACCCCGTTACATGTAGATGTGTGCCATCTACATCATGTAACAGGGCGATACAACTTTTCCCATTTAGCCCGTTGACGAAGCAGGGCCAGCGGGCCGGATGAAACCAACCTATAATGAGTGCCTTGTTAGCCCACTAAGCACGCACTGCTGCTGTGATCATGGGTTTGATTCTCAGGTAGAGTGAATGGGCTATTTTATTTGTAGCAGCAGTAAATGCTCACAACAGGATCGTAATGATGGAATGTGGGTGTACTAGTTACACGTCTACCTAACGCTTCAGGAAAATACATCCATGATGTTAAATACTATGTTAAAAATAAATCTTTTGCAGAATGTGGTCAGTCATAAAATAATGACTTTTTATTCAATAATGAATGACAGTCTTATCACCAGCTGTACTGCAGCAATTTTTTAAATAACTAACCATAAACGGAAGATCGGAAATGAGTATTCCGATTTTAGATACTTAGTACTTACAACATCCACAGGAATTGAATTGTCCGGGAGTGATATGATAGCTTATCAAACTCAGGCATGAGAATGTCTGACTTGCAGTTATATTATGGCATTTTGCAGTGGGTAATATCTTTGTGTCTCAAAATTGTAAATAAGTATGAATGGTCTTCTTTATTCATAGCAAAGAGAAAAAACTGATTATCGAGGATTAATGATCTGTCAGTGCAAAGATTAACTCTGAGTCTGTGGACGGTTCTAGAAGTCAATGAAATAATAAAACTGCTACATTAAGTTCAACTGATTCATAGAGACTGCTGGTATTGGTCTCTATTATCTTTAATTTGTTTAATTGAAAATGCACACTATTTGCAATCTGATTCCAATTCACCTCCATTATAGGCAGAATAGTTGACATCATCTCAACTTGCCATAATACGAAATAGTATGCGACACTGGCTTACATAGTCACCGACTGTTGCCAAAATAATAATAATAATAAGGTAAACCCGCAGGGCAGCTTGTGGCGAGCTGTTGGGCAGTTGCGACCCCATGGACCTGATCTCCCGGGAGATATCTTGTTCCTCATCTCTGGCTTGCCTTTATTGGCCGGTCAGAGTGAACACTGACGAGGAACAGATATCCCACCTCTTTCTCGACTTAATCGGGTGGCTAGAGTGGAGATTCGCAAGAGCAAACGTGCTCAGAGGAAGGAAGTATATTCAGTGTTTGTAGGGATCGACCATACTTCTGGGTTCCTGGTCGATTCTGAGAACCGTGGAATACCTCTCCAATCCTCAAGCACCTCAGGATATGTTACCCCCTTGTCGCTACGTCACCTAGTGCAAGCTATATGTTTGGGGGTCCATTTGTTGAGTGTGCAAGTCACCCCCTGCCAACGTATCTATGTATATAAAACATTGATTAGGCAGGGGCCATAGTTTTTCCATAGATATTATATAACCAGTCCACCAAACCCACCAAACGCCATAACCCTGTCTTTTGTTTCCATATTCCGCAATAGTCCAACTCCAACCAGGGGTTGTCCTTGGGTATACTGGCATAGTGAATACAGGGATAAACGCCGGTTAGAGCCTCATTTCATTTAATCATGCGTAATAGGCCTCTGCAAGATGGCTTCGGCTCCTGGCACGCCCTTCAAAAGTCCGGGATCCCATGATCCCGAGATGTTTAAAAACGTATAAAAATAATAATAATAATATTCCACAACTATCACACAACGCCATCTAGTCCCAAGCTAAGCAGAGCTTGTGTTATGGGTACTAGACAACTGATAAACATACTTATATATTTCTAAATACTTACATATTATAGATAAATTACACCCAGACACAGAACAAATGATCGTGGTCATCACACAAACATTTGTCCTGGGTTGGAATCGAACCCATGACCTCCGGCATATTAGTCAGGGTCACTAACCACTAGACCAACAGGCCTGTCAATGTCAATTTCAAAATGGAAAGAGAAGAAATAGAATAGTTATATAAAACTTAATAAATTAACAAGTCAGTATTATTATTAAAGATGGATTTGAATCTTCCTCAACTATGAGGAATGTGAAGCACAATATAAAAATTAAAGTGTTTATTACTAATGACGTGCCTTGGCTTAGCACAGGTGTTTTTGAAAATAAATTGTAGCCAATGTTACTTGCTAATAATGATAATTTTTACAGTTGAAAGTATTTTGAAAATCAGTTCAGTAGCTATTGAGCTTATTTATTACTAGGGTAAGCCTTTGGCCTATGTGAAGTTCAGCTATTATTCCATGAGCATGCCATACTGGGACAGAAAGTCTTCTATGTATTATTCCAGGAAAGTTTCTTTTTATTAAAATTAAACTAGGATTTTTTCCTGTGCCATGAGTGTTTTTAAAAACATATTTATAAACTCACATACACAGACACCAGTTGTTTTGTGTAAAGGAGTTGCATATTTCTACCTATCCTCTCAAACGTTTGCAGTAAAATTCGCTTTAATAGTATAAGTTTAAATTAAGGGTTCAGATAAAGGTTCACATTATAGAAAAAATAAATAATGCAATAAGTACTTTTTCTTTAACAACCAGCAATATGCTTAAATAATTGAAATGACAAGAATGTTCTGTACACAACATCATAGCACATTACGTTGGCATTAGACGGCAGTCACCGCAAACGTATTTGTTATTCACATGAATTGTAAAATTAATAAATGTGATATCATATTTAATATCACGTTTAATGTTGATATGATCAAGATTATTTAAATTGTCTCCAGATGTTAAATATTTGACTGTGACTACACAATATACACGCCTCCAGTCGTCAAAGAATAGCATCACTTTTAATTGATTACTTTATTTTCATTGATCTTGCAATAAAAAACAGTGCAATCCATTACTAGAAGAAAAACACTTACCGAAACCCAGCTCTTCTGCCTGCCACGAAGTCGTGAATTAAATGTGTTAGTAAGTAACAAACATTTTCGATTATTCGTAAATTCAATACTATTTTCGTAAATAAAGTTGAATATTTTTATAAAAATATGGAAAGAATTTGAAACCTTTCACAATTCACATCATCCAAGTGGTGTCGAGTGTTGACAAATTTTTACTTGTCAACTGTCAATAATGTCAAATCGAAGTTGACAATTTCCCCTGCGGTTCGATTTACGTTGTTGACTTTTATGTGGATTATTCTGTAGTTTGAATTCTGCCGTGGATGAACAATAATTTCGAAAACATAATAACACAATGCTCAATTATTCCTTTAAGTCTATCTATGTGACTTGTATAACAATATCTCTTAGAGATTGTGACAGTAGCGCCACCCCAAACGAAGGACGGAAAATGACTGAACTTATATTGTAACTATTCGTTCTATGAACTCGATCGTCACGGTCATGCATAAAGGGCCAGCAGTCAAGCTTGACCTTGCCTTTTCAAAAACTAACAATACTTCGTATTTGTGATAGAATTTCCTGTTTCACAAATTACGCATGAAGAAACTTACTAAACATGTTACTTACCTACGTCTGCTTTGTTATTCTTTGAGCCTAAGCGCTCATGCACATAATTATGAGACGGTTTTAACACGGCACGGTTTTTTGAGCCGGCCGGCTCTAGCGCCGGCCGGCGTCGCGTCGTTTGGTTAGCTTCATAGAGTTTCATACACGATTGACGACCGCCCGTAGACCCGGCGCCGGCTCTATAGCGCCGGCGGCGTCGTGTGGTTAGCTTCATAGTTTCATACACGACTGACGACCGCCCGTAGACCCGGTTTGACGCCGGGCTTAGCTCCGGCGCAAAACCGTCTCGTGTGCATGAGCGCTAAAGGATGCATGGCTCTATTTATTCCTTTTCATGTCAGTTTTATTCAATGTTACTAAGACTTTCCATAACGTTAGCTGCATATTTTATATTATATTTGTGCTATCTAAATTGTGTAGGCGCTTTAAGAATAAAATGCTGTTGTAGTGGCTAGTTCTCTGGACCAACGACACTTTAGACTGCCATCGACACGCTAAGAGGATACGCACATAATACGCAAACCCCATGGACCTAAAAAAAAAGGCGGACGGAACTTCATTAAGAAACGATTGAAGCACCACAATGGCGGCGGCGTAAATATGTG
The DNA here is from genome assembly GCA_954870645.1 of Agrotis clavis. NCBI lineage: Eukaryota > Metazoa > Arthropoda > Insecta > Lepidoptera > Noctuidae > Agrotis > Agrotis clavis. Next base: position 17,069,387 of record OX940920.1, read on the forward strand.
TGCGTGTGTATAGGGATGCCAGATGAAGGAAAAAATTACCCATTTTTAAACAATATTTAATTAAGATCTCCCTTGAACTTAAGTTTAATTACAATTTTTTTGTGACGGATACCTATTTTTAAAATAAAGGTAAAATAATTTAAGCACATTGGATATTAAAATATTTACAACTCGTTTAATGTTAATAAAGTTTTACAATCCCTTTTGGTGATTCAAATTTTTGTAGACTTGTCTTTTGCTATCGACACATCTAGAAATCCCTTCTAATTTACTTAAGTGGTGAAAACGAATGTTTAAGTATTTTTCGGCTATAAATATTTAATTAAAGCTATTTTATGTTCCATTCCTACAAGTCTACATTCCTATTCCATGTCTACACTCCCTTATTATTTTTATACAATCATTTTTCCATGCATCATTTGCCGTGGGAAATCTGTAAAAATATAGAAGAATACAATAACGATAAATAGTAACATAAAATATAAATCTCACAATTTTAAAATAATTTGAACCTTGAAATAGTTGCAACACTGATTTATTTCGAGATGTTTATTAAATTTATTGACGTAAAATCGAGAAATAAGCTTCAAATTGACATGCTTAACTATGAAAAGTGATCCCCTGGCTTTTTTAATTGAACTACTATGGTCTAGACAACTTTTTGCAACACATGACGGCATACTTTAATTTTTATTAGACAAAATAACACCGTATAAAACCGCGAGTGTCGTTCGAAGCGTAATGGCCGACGGCTGACTTACTATGGTGTGAATGTGTGCGTGCTGGCTTGTCCACATTAGCGCACTGACTTACTATGGGTGCTTCAATTGTTTCTTAGTGAAGTTCCGTCCGCCTTTTTTTTTAGGTCCATGGCAAACCCGCGCAATGTTGAACCGACCATTTGGGCGTATATAACAGGTTTTTTGAACCAATTCCAAATGGTCAACATTTTTTAGTCTATATCTCATTATGGGTTGTGGGCACTGGCCTCTTTAAAGAGGTTGGAGAGGAGGAGGGAGAGGTTGTGGGGCAAAAAGGCCTCCAGCAATTCCTTACACGAACACTTTAACTGCACCGCTTTTAACGAGCCTTCGTGGTTCACAAATAGGTCATAATCACTTTGACAGGCCTGTTGGTCTAGTGGTTAGTGACCCTGACTGCTATGCCGGAGGTCGTCGGTTCGATTCCCACCCAGGACAAATGTTTGTGTGATGAGCACGATCATTTGTTCTGTGTCTGGGTGTAATTTATCTAAATGTATGTATTTAGAAATATATAGGTATGTTTATCAGTTGTCTAGTACCCATAACACAAGCTCTGCTTAGCTTGGGACTAGATGGCGCTGTGTGATAGTTGTGGAATATTATTATTATTATATTATATTACTTTCCTAAAGATACGAATTATATGGATTAACGGATATTTTCATAAAATGAGGAAATATGGTAGGTCTAGGTACCTACCTATCTATCTACTTACCGTGATTCATATTGTATGAAAATAGCTTAATTATAGCAATATTTCAAACTCCACTTTACATTAAAACATAGAATGGGATCCCACCAGAACTAAAAAGGTTTTAAAACAAACATCTCATTGTGTAGTCTGCGCGGCGACGGGCCACAGGAAAGAGCTAGTTCCTTACTTTATCGAATCTTTAGATTATCTCCTTTGGGATATTCTAGTCAGTATCGTCTTTGAAAGCCATAATTATTCGAAGTTGTTTTTGCGACAATGCTGTTGAAATTTCCTGATACATTTGTGATAGCAATGTTATAACGGGAGGAGTTATGTAGTTGGAGACAAATCTTTTGGCTTTTTGTGTAGATCACCTATCTCAAATTCCTCTATATGCCCAAGCAGATAGGTACCTATTAGAGTAAAAGGCATGCCACTAACTTGCACAAAAGGATGCAAGTTATAGGTAATCGGAATTTTTCATTGGTCAATAGAAATGACAACTTTTGATTGATGACGACTATCTACTTATTTAGCAAATAGTAGTTACGGTTACGGCGAAGTATGTGTAAGTATTACAAGCTTGATGGCTGTATTCTAATTCTCCAGTCAATACCTAATTACCCATCTACCAGTTCCTTCTTTTTTTTTTCTTGGTAAAATCAACAAATGTGTCCTCCCACCCAGGGTGGGACGGGAGGGGCTGTCAGACTCATACTTACTAAAATCTACGGTGTTCCTGCAATAGCCCTTTGCGGGTCATGGTTACCTTTAAAAACAGTCCCGTGACCTGCAGTCCTACCTTTTTATAAAAAGAAAGTATTATTTCTCTGTTCATATATTTTTTTGCAGTTTCCCGGACAGAGAGCTGAAACTGACATATATCAGGAAAAATCCTGCAATCGAGGAACCCTACTCGGAAACTACCCGTTACCACAGAGTAATCCTAGTACTGACTTAATTGCTGACTTGCGGAAAATTACGAAGGCGTTAATGCAGAGGCTACCAGAGTGTAGTGTTAGTAAGTTTAGTTGTGTACCACCAGTAGGTAGGTATTCTAGAACATTCTATGGCCTCAGCAAAAAACTTGTGTTTTTATAAAATTGGTCTCTAGATATTGCATTAGAAAAAAAAGAGACCTACCTACGCTATAAAATGTCACCGAATATCTCTTTTCGATTCTATAATTGAAAATACTCGTTTTTCGTAAAAATTTGAACAACATGCTAAATAAAATTATAGTACCTACCTACCTAGTATTTTTATTTTCTAAAAATCGGCGTATTTACTATACGTTATTTACGTAGTAGATATTTACTTAGTTTGTGCTAGTATCTCGGGTCAAGAGACTTAAAAATAAACTTACGATTCGATCTGTCAAAATCTTTGGACTCGTCTTTGTATCCTATTGAGTAACATCCGCATGAATCGATAGATCTTAAGTTAAGCCGCTTTTGCCGAGGTCAGCGGGTTTAAGAGCCGTCTCTTTACCTCGGAGAAGTTGGAAAGGACATTAAGCCGTCGGTCTTGCGCCTGATCTTCTAAGGTGATTGTAGTGGTCGTTCCATTTGACTATTTGTGTCTGCATCTGCACATTTATACTTACGCTCTAAGTATACCTTTTACTTCAACGTTTTTACTAGTCGTTGTTGAGATTTGCCGTTCAGAGACCTTATCATAAGATTTCTGTATTTTATTTACAGCGTACTTGAAGTATTTACGGCGTTTATTGTATGGAAAACTGAAAAGCGCCTCTAGTATGCGAACGAGGAACTAATCTTTTCCATCAAATTAACGTCAAAGTTTACATAGCGTCTTATAAACGGAAAAGTCAAGCTTCAACTTTCTACTGGTGAAAAATAGTCAAAATCTATTCAAATATCCGGAGATAACTTCTGCACTCAAACTTACCTATACAGGGTGATTTTTTAGTCACCATCCAAATTTTAAAGGTGCTTTATTATTATCTGCCACGGCTGCAATGGGAGATAGTATTGCGTTTATAGATTACAATAGTAAAGATAATTAATTGATTATTTGTCATTTTTTTTTCATACAAAAAAAATACGTATAATAAAAATACAAATCTAGTCAGCTGATTTCAGTTTTCATTCTCAGAACAGATAGAAAGAGATAGCAGTTGTTTTCATTGACGAAGCGACACATCGCGCGTATTTTGTGAACCACGTTATGCAGAGTAGAGCCAATGTTAATTTAACTTGTTTACTGTCTCAAATTGAATTGACTGTTGCGGGGTACGAAATTTCTACACTATTGTAATCTATAAACACAATACTACCCCCCATTAAAGCCCTGGCAGATATTAATAAAGCACCTTATATTAATCTTTGGCGAAAATCATTGAATACGTGTTTTTTCTTTTTGTATCACTCAATACAAAAATATCGAGATATCACGTCTCAATGTTATCTATAAAAAGTTGATGAATCTGGACACCGCGCTGTGATGTGTCGCTCAGGTGTAGCGGGGCGGGGCGGGGGGTCAGCGGGGTGCGCTCTGTCCGTTTCATGCGTCGGCAAGTGTATATTATTAACGTTTAGCTTAGTGACCACACAGAGCGGATGAGAAAATGATTTAATATGACAATTTGACGTATCGATTTTTTTTCAAAAACGGGGTTAGTGATTGATACCTAATTTCTAGAAAAATTTTGGACGGTGGTAAAAAAGTCACCCTGTATAAAAATGCGTAAACTTGCCTGAAGAAAAAATGCAGGTTCTAAGTTACAACTAAGTAAGTACAGGGATAAGACAGAAATAAAAACACTACGTTTTTAATTTTGTTTAATGGTTTCTTTAAAGGCGGGAATATCTTTTTGTCTGCCATTTGAACGGAGTCCGTTGTAACTTCGTTCTGAAACAAAAACAAAACAGTATAAAGTTTCACATAAATTCTGTTAAATGGAAGAGGCACGTGTTGTTCCAACAGCGGTCTAAAACGTTTTGTTAAAATGTATGTGGTCATACATACATATGTATGTGGGCCGAATCTGAAGCGATATAAATCACAGAGCAGGCGTTATGCACATAACTCTCTACTTTGGACTCGGACCACTTGACATTAGCAAGGTCTTGTCCCCTACCAAAGAGTTATGTCACTCCTTTATGACTGGAAAGGGCGGAGTAATAAGAGTCAGAGTTACAGAATGTTTTCACAAATCAATGTGAAAGCAGCAATGTTACTACATAAATATTTTTCGGGACTACGCAGTCCGTCTGTATGTCAGTCTGTAACCAGGCTGTATATCATAGTTAAACAGCCAAAATTTTCACAAATAATGTATTTCTGCTGCCGCTATACCAACAAATATGTATATCTAATATCTTTAAACGAGCAATTCTTGTTTATTTATATAATATAATCAGGATCTCGGAAACGGCTCCAAGGATTTTCATGAAAGTTACAGATTAGGGGTTTTTCGGCTCAAGGAATCGATTTATCAAGGTCCCAGGTTCGAGAAAAGCTCGGTTCCCAAGATATAGACATTTTAAAAACAATGGTCAACCAGATATTAAATATTTATGAGTGCTCCCATACAACAGCCAAAATTCTGCCATCTTTGTCAATAATGGTTCAGAACCTTTTGAGCACGAGTCCAACTCGCACTTGGCAGGTTATTTTTTGTTTAGCGATAGGCTCGCATTTACCACTATCTCGCCTGATGGCAAGGGATAAGTGGTCGACGGTGAAGCTCGCTTGCCTATATAGGGTGACTGGCAATTAGTGTACGATACTTAAACACGTGATTGTGCTCATGATAACAAACATATACTCATAATAAAAAAAAAACAGCTGTTCAGTACATTAGGCAAACATAAAAGTACTGAACAGCTGATTTTTTTTTTACGATTTCGGCTTTGCTCCCATAATAAAAATTGTTTGTTATCATGCGCACAATCACGTGTTTAAGTATCGTACACTAATTGCCAGTCACCCCATATAGTAACCTATTCACTCTTGGCATAAAGACCCCAATATTGTAGCTATCAGGAAACAAAGATCCCGGCAAGAAATTTCACTCCAAAGCTGCAGACATTAAAAGTATTGTAGTAAGTACCTAGTTTAATAATTTGAAGATTGAAAGAGAATTGCCAAATAATTCCTACCTACTTTCTATTCTATGCTTCTATCAAGGGCATTCTTCGTAAACTGGAAGTCTATTCAACCCTGGTTTATTAAATCTTCAGTCTTTGACGTCAGCGTTTTTAATTAACGAGTTTTGATGAACAGAGACAGCTGCGTACCATGATCAGCATGTCTAGCGTAACCAAAAAGTATTTTATACTAAAAGTAGCATATACCCGTGGCTTCGTCCACATGGATAGTTCCAACTAACTCCACAAGATAAAAAGTATCCTTTGTATTCATTCAGTTCATAATCTATCGGTGTGCCAAGTATTATTCAAATCCGTTTTTAACCGACTTCAAAAAAAAGGAGGAGGTGTCCGATAGTCCGATTAGTGTGATTCTTTTTTTGTTCGATGCAGTATACTTGCAGTTTGGTCCCATAAAAATTTCATCCAATTTGGTAGAGTACTTTTTATTTTTTGAGCATTTTTATTAATTTCGGCTACTTGGATGACATGATGATCTTTACTTTTTGCGTGTTTGTTACGCGATTACTCCGCCAATTGTGGGGCAAGAGGTCCTCAACAGTTAACAGCACCTTTATCGTGTTTGGGCTCATTTCACTAGTCTTGATGAAAACTTTATACCTAGCTGGGGTATAATTGTCATCGAGGGTCTGAGGATGGTGACAGAGGGCAGTAGCAAGAGATCCATAACAGTTAACAGCAACTATATCGTATTTGGGCTCATTTCACTCATCTTGATGAGAACTTTAGACGTAGCTGGCGTATGACAGTCGTTGAGAGTTTGACAATGAAGACAGAAAGCAGGTGTAGGAGGTCGTCAATAGTTAACAAAAAAAAAACTTATATTTTTTTAGTTACAGAAATTGACTCGAGATAGGAAACTCAAAAGTACAAAATAAAACCTTTAAAAAAAAATTAAACCGACGAAACATTGAACTGAATGGCAAAAAATAAATTTTGAGGCGGCGCCAAAGAAACAATCAACGAATAGCTACGACGAGCCATTCAACCACGACAAGCTATACAACGAGCTATTCTGCTCTTCAAATAGTTAATTTGTATGTTTGTTTGTTTGTTTGGCGCCGCCTCAAAATTTATTTTTTGCTTTTCAGTTCGATGTTTCGTCGGTTTTTTTTTTTAAAGGTTTTATTTGTGGTTGTTTTTAGTAGTTTTTGTGTGAAAGAGTAACGAACCACCTATCCGTCCGCGGGGACCTGTAGCGCCCCGCATTGGACGAGGCCATGCTGCGGGGCGAGACGGAGTGGGAAGCGGTCGCCTCCTTCTGCGTAGCAGTCATGCTAGCGAAGGAAGAGGCGCTCTGCGTGAGGGAGAGTCATGTGTCGAATGGGTGACTCGCTTTCCGACCATGAACCAAGCCCGGGTTGGCAAACCAACCAAGCGGCGCGATGTGTTCCACGCGCGTTTGAAGGAGTGTCATCATAATGACAGGGGCCCCCCTTTAAAGGGCCAAAGCCTGCCGGGGTCGTGAGACTCACGAATTACCGTGACCCCGGAACGTGAAGGGCTATTGAAGGACACCGTGGATTTTAGTCACTACGAGTCTGACAGTCCCTTCCGCTCTGCCCTGGGTTGGAGGACCCATTTGATGCTTTTACCACGCTTAAAAAAATCCCCAGAAACTTTTCCCAATTATTAATAGCAGTGAGATTTAATATTTTAAGTAATAATAATTAAGTGTCACTTCATCTTTGTGCATGCTAATCTTCGAAACCACTCAACCAATAAAATTATCATCTTATTTTCGTGTTTGTTAAGGATCTCAAATGAAGTCGGTAAAAAATACAAAACATTCATTTCATCTAATTCCATTTAGGAGCCGGATATACAGGGTGAATTTTTCAACAGGGCGTGGATGGCTATCTCTGAAACTATGAGGAATATCGAAAAACGCTGAAAGGAGTCTCGAGGCCGATTTTGACGAAAACTAAAACTGCGTCATTAGATTTTAGAAAAATTATTAATCTTAGCCAGGAATCGACCCTGCTGATTTCGGAAAAAAAATCACAGCCTGTATTATTACACCATCCGATAGTGTTGGTAATAAGAATCAAATTCTGGGAAGTGATCATAAATACGGAAAACTTAAGGAAATAACAGATTTTCATGAAATTGCTATACAGGGTGATTTTTTAGTCACCATCCAAATTTTAATATATTAATCTTTGGCGAAAATCATTGAATACTTGTTTTTTCTTTTTGTATCACTCAAAACAAAAATATCGAGATATCACGTCTCAATGTTATCTATAAAAAGTTGATGAACCTGGACACCGCGCTGTGATGTGTCGCTCAGGTGTAGCGGGGCGGGGCGGGGGGTCGGCGGGGTTCGCTCTGCCCGTTTCATGCGTCGGCAAGTGTATATTATTAACGTTTAGCTTAGTGACCACGCAGAGCGGATGAGAAAATGATTTAATATGACAATTTGACGTATCGATTTTTTTTTCAAAAATGGGCTTAGTGATTGATACCTAACGCCTAGAAAAATTTGGACGGTGCTAAAAAAGTCACCCTGTATTTCTATGTTCTACTGAGCCATAATTTATTTATAATTGTTTTCAATAATTCAGTGGATTTGATGTCTCAACAATCCCATTGTATTCAGCAATGCGAAATTATTGAGTTGAACAAAAATAAGCGTTATTTCAAAGAAGAAACGGTTAACTAATGTTCCGAATACAGTTGTCGTATTGAACATTCATCAGTTTTTTTTTTCAATTAGGTATACGTTTTGCTAAAGTTTGCCGTATATGATTACTTTCCAGAATTTGATCCTAATTAGCAACACTGTCGAATGGTGTAATAATACAGGCTGTGATTTTTTTCCAAAATCAGCGGGTTCGATTCCTGGCCAGGATTATTGATTTTTCTAAAATCCAATGATGCAGTTTTAGTTTTTTAGATTCCTTTCAACGTTTTTCGATATTCCTCATAGTTTCAGAGATAGCCATCCACGCCCTGTTGAAAAATTCACCCTGTACTGTATACATCAGAATAGATTATAAATAAATAATATAATTTATAATAAGGTTATTTAAACTGGCTTTGATTTTGCTAAAGTTCACAACGTATCCTGGACTTTAAATACGAGAGAACATTTTTCTTAAATTATCTAAATAATTGAAATCATAATTATCTTCTCATCAGCAGCCTATATTGTTCCCACTGCTGGGACACAGGCCTCCTCTCTGTGAGAGGGAGTGGGCCATAATCCACCACGCGGGCCCAGTGCGGATTGGTGGATGTCACATGTCTTCGAATTTTTGGTTCTAGGACATGCCGGTTTCCTCACGATGTTTTCCTTCACCGTTTTGAGAGCAGTGGTGATGAAATAAATTACACAAAGTAATGCGTCTGACGGGGTTCGAACCCACGACCTACAACTCGTAAGTCGGGACCGATACCACTGGGCCACCACTGCTCTTAATCGAAATTAAAATTCGCGCGGAACAAGGAACCAACATTGATGTAAAGTTGAAAAAAAAATGCTTAATCGAACAGGAAGCATTTTAATGTTTGTTTACATTAAGAACTTATTAGTGTTTATTCATAATTAATTATCATTATACCTGTATTAGTATGAGATAATGTGACCGTGTGACTCCTCGTGTGTGTTAAAGAACTTGCTTGATCTTGAACTATGTTTTTTGTATAATGTTTTACGGTCATCGTGTGTTTTTATAAATGTTAAGTCTCTATTTTTGTGTAATGTTTTTTTTTTGTTATTTTCATCGTTTATCTATCATTATTAGCTGTGGTATGCGCCACTTGAGCATTATTTTATAAGACAGCTTTTTTTAAATGACTAAGTATACCTACACTTAATAATCATAGGTATTTTATGTCTTCTAATAACGTACCTTATCATAATTTGACATTGGTCTATGATTTACGATAGGTATTTTTGGATACTTTGACATTCAAATTAATATTTAACCTGTCGTACTGAATATAAATCATTTATTTAATTTAAAGGTAAACAATTACAGAAACATCTTAATAAATAGTCACCAAATATGTAACCCGCATAACTTTGATTTAAATATGTGAAAATTTTAATTGAATTTCTACAGATCTGTATTATAAAGCGATCAAGATAAAAATTGTCTAATTTAAATGTAATCCTATCCAGTTTCTATCCACGCATTAATATCTCTTTGTTATGTCCCCGGTCCCAAAATTGTGCGGAGAGGTTATCAGTAGGACCTAATTTAATTCATTATGCCCATGCCCGCCTTGTGTCGACCCTTCCACGACAAGGCGAAAATGTCCCTATGCAAAATTCTTTGACCGGGATTATTAATGTGACCAAATTTAACAGGCTTTTATTTCCATACGCTTTTTGCTTTTAATGAATATTTAGGACTCAAAAACTAATAAGGACCTATTCAGATTTTTGGCTTTAAATTAACCTTTTACGAGGCCTTGGAGTAATAGCCTTCACGAGAACTGTAGGTATATGACGTTAAATCAAACGACCTGCTGACTGGCCAGTACTCTTTTTACTGCCACAAGAAAAAAGTGTTAAAAATAAAAATGCTAGGGCCACACTTTCGGAAACTGATGTAAATATCGTGATGATGGACATTCAGAAAGACCATTATCGCGAAAATTATCGGCATGTCTCGTAAGGATGAAGCCAAAAAACGAGCGTAATTTTTTGAGTTGTGAGTCGCGTAATTCCGTGTTTTGGTATAGTACAGTCTGTGATACAGACCATTCATTTTGCGTCGCGAAAGACTTTTCTATGGAAGCCGCCGAAATTTCGTTCGTCTAACTGCAGCCCTAGTGTGGCCCTCACATAATATCGTCACAGTCGTAGAACAGAGACGGTTCTGTAAATCAGTAACTTTACAGTACGGCGCTTTAAAGTTTTCTAATGGAGTTTAAGGGTATATTTTAGAAACCGCTGATTCGCTAAGCTTGAAATTTGGACATGTTGTTCTGTTTCTGAACTTTTATAATCTGACCAACAAGATAAATTCCTAAAACGGCTAAATTTTATAAAATATCAATGTTTTATGAAAACTTGTGTGTCGTATGTTATCATACGTCGTTGTTTTGCGGATTTTTCTCGTAATTACATGACTCAAAGTGGTTTCCGTCGTTGTTCTAGGAAAATCTGCACAAAGAAATTAATATTATGGGACATGCAATATAGCCTAAGAGTTAAATAAAAATAAGCTAACGTAATAATTAGTGCAAAGCGAAGGCCACGCGCAACCTTACTCAGAACATGGGCGGAACTAACAATCCGACAGGCGCTCACGGGCGTAAGCGGGGCGCGGGGGGTAGGGGGCAGCGTAGTACATGGGCGAATAGAATATTACGTCATTTTACTGCGTTAGGAAATCAAATCCGTCAGTATTCCTAGTCATTATCTGAGTTATTTAAAATAATATTTAAAAAAAAGAGCTATTGGCTAATAAAGCACGGCATATAAGTTCATTTTACGTAAAAAAGCAAAAATTGAAAATAATCAAAACCGTCGTTGTTCTACGACTACGACGATATGTGAGAGCCAATCCTGTTCGCACTTCTTATTTTTCGATCGGCTAGCGTTCAACTACCATCTCGTTTGATTGTAAGTAATGGTTCGTGATGAAATGAATACGTGCAACACGCTTGCTTAGAAAGGGTTGTTACGTAACTAAAACAAGAGAAGAATAAGTACTTATATTAACGTTTAGGTACTTCAAACGTTCAAACATCGATGTCTTCATCTACGTACGTATGTATGCTAACACTAATTTCAGAAACCACTACACAAAATTTGATGAGCTTGATGAATTGGTTGAGGCGTCTGTAGACATGGGTTCTATTAGTTCCTAGCACACTTTGTGGCAAGCGTTACAATTAGTCGAGTGCTTTTGATGTGGGTGGTGTAAGATTGGAAATCAAATGTCTATTGAGCAAAGGCAGGGTTGTAATATAATTTAGTTTGAAGACGACGATATTGGGCGGAGTTATAGGTAATATGAAATCTGGCAAAAGAGTACGATACGTTATCTATACTTTTGACTGTCCTACAAGAGGACCAATGTTATTTTATGGAAGGCAGATGTCATGTCCACTAGCGGCTCGCCCCGACTTCACAAGGTTCTTTCCGACCTGACCTTTGGATTTTCCGAAACATTTTGTCACATACAATCCTTGCCCTGAAAACAATCACCATCATCAGCCTATATTAATGTGTCCACTGCTGGGACACATGCCTCTTCTCTATGAGAGGGAGTGGGCCATAATCCACCTCGCAGGCCCAGTGCGTGTTGGTAGATGTGATTTGAGAGCAGTGGTGATGAAATAAATTACACAAAATAATGCGCCTGGTTGGGTTTGAACTCACGACCCACAACTCGTAATAATAATACCACTGCTTGGTCCACAATATACTGATCATAACGAAATCATAATTATCCAATTCGATGCAGTCGTTTGGATGTTATAAGCATACAGATGGACTTATACGACTTTGTTTTATAGGTACTATGCATAGATGATTATGATTAGATATCTCCGGGCTACAAAGCCTTGAAACTAGTTACACAAGTATGGTGATTTTGCAATTCATTTGCATTGATTGCAAGCCATAAATGCGGTATTTAAAATTTTGTATTTTAAAATGACTATAGCTCCTCTTCACGGTTTCAGTTACTGTTGTTGTACTATACGGTTCTCTTCCTATAACGTCCTCAAGAGTTGGGATAAACGTTGTCCCATAATTATAATGTTTTTTTTTCTGTATCGTGCATGTGTTTACAATGGTTTAAACTCAAACATCTAGACTCGGAACAACCTGTCTTATTTGTCTGTGAGGGACTCAAACGCACGAGACGCAGTGCAACAGCCAATCTTAGTCAATTTTATAATGTGGCTCTTTAGATGAAAATAATTTTGAAAATCAGTCCAGTAGTTTTTAGGGTTCTTTACGCAAAGGGTAAAACGGGACCCTATTATAAAAAATCCGCTGTGCATCTGTCTGTTAGTTTGTCACCAGATTTAAAGGGACAGTTGATATTTTCACAGATCATGAAGTACCTACGTCTGTTGCTGCTATGACAATAATATAAAAACAAACATTGTAATATTTAAAGGGGCTCCTTTACACCAATCATGTTTTATTGTGCCGCTTTTATAGATAATTGGTACGGATTTATGGAACCCTTCGTGCGAGTGAGAGCGTGCTTGTCCGACTTGGCCGATCTTTTGAGTTTATTCATTACCTACTATCAATCAATTCCGTGTTTGCACGAATGCAATATAGATGTTTTATATATAATTACAAAAATTCCTCTTGAATCACTCCGTCTATTAATAAAAACCGCATTAAATTCGTTGCGAAGTTTGAACGATCTAAAGCGGACAAAGGCGGGAAGTGACTGTTGTATTTTATAAGTACTCAGTATGTAAAGAAGACAAATTGTAGAAGTGTAGATATAATCAGTATAGATGGATTATTATAATGGTTTTTATCGTGGTAAAATCATCAATTGAGTCCTCCCACCCAGGGCAGGGCAGGAGGGACTGTCAGACTCGTACTGAGTAAAATCCACGGTGTCCTTTAATAGCTATTTCGTTCCAGGTTCACGATAATTCGTTAGTCCCGTGACCCCGGCAGCCTTCCCCGCGGGAATGTCTCACGTAACCGAGACCCCGGAACGTAAAGGGCTATTAAACGATCAACGTGGATTTTAGTCAATACAACTCTAACAGACCCTCTTGTTTCTTATTGGATTTTAACAGGTTAAAAACAGAACAGGGTGATGCAGCGAAGCCTGGGGGAGGCCTATGTCCAGACTGTGATAAGTGGAGTTAGTTAATATTGATAATATATAATACCTTTTGAAATGTTATTCTAGTAGCGAATGATCCAATTACAAGCAATCTTTTCCAGTTTATGCCCAAAATCTTATCATCTCCCACAAAGCTCACGTTTTGTGGAACCTACACTGAAACTAATAAAGTCAGTGAAGGGTCAGTGGTATTTCCACAACACAGCACATTCATACAATACGTCAGAAACAGTCGACTTAACTACGTTTGGTTGTGCGCAATGCAGCTTCCCAGTCCCAGAATGGTGAGATAAATTCATTCAAAATTGAGGAATTTTGCCATCGTTCATCTTTTATAAAAAATGACTTTGGCCGAGATACAGACGTTTTGACCTTTAATTTTAGTATGTTTGATTATTTTTAAACAATTTTGTTTATTTTCTATTTTTTTGCCATGTGTGAGTTCAATAAATATTTTTCTTTATTTATTTTATCCTATCTTGCTAACGTGAAAAAATAAAAAGAAACAAAAATTTAAACCATTAAGATATTTTAATTTAGAATAGATGTGATAACTGTAAAATAAGGCCCTTCGTACATTCGGAAACTCAAGTTTCCGATACCTTACGACTTCAGTATCCAGGCGACTCTCGCAATAGAAATGCATATACGTTCGTACACATGCACGCGACGCGCGACGCCAATCGCGCGCTACCTATCTGCTGACATCGCGGCGACTTGAGTTTCCGCGACTTTCAAGATGGCGGAACAATTTATTTACCATTTTTAATTTTATTCACAGAATAAAGGGTTCCGTAGCATATTCTTGAATCATTATTGGAAAGTAATTATTTTAAAACGATAGAAAAATATTTACAATCCTCTATAAAATCATAATTTTGTATGCAGTTTTATTAAAAAGTTGGGAGAGATGGTTTTTTTTCTATTTTATTGAATAAAAATTTTAAATTATGTTATAGTATTTGGATTTGGATTAATGTTAGGTTCCCAGGAAATTAACTGTGAAGGACGGACTGTCACACGACTGATCTTATAAAGATTCCGTTTTTTTTTTGAACCTTCGGAACCCTAAAAAATATACTTTGATCGTCGCAGTCATGTGTCAGCCATTTTATAAATTCATATTCTTGACCACCCATCATGACCTTTTGACGCGGCGCTAGTGTCTATGTCGTTACATCAAATTGCATTATAAAAATTTAGTACCTCGAATTTTCCACAGGTCATGAGTAGTGGCGAAACTCTAGTATCGGAAACTTGCGTCGCCTCGTGTACGAAGGTTCGTACACGAGGCGACGCAAGTTTCCGATACCTTACGATTTTGGTTTCCAGGCGACTATCGCAATACAAATCCATAGAGGCTCGTACACAGGTCGCGTCGCCGACATGCGTCGCCGACTCTAGTCGCTCGCTACTCATCTATCAAGATCGCCGATACCCAAGTCTTCGCGATTTTTAACCGACGAAAAATTTGTAATTTTATAACATTTACCAAAAATAAAAATACAATTAATTTCATATATGACCTGCATGGAATTGCTTTGAAAAAAGTTGAGTCCACACGAGACCTTGGATTATTGCTCGATTCCAAATTACACTTCGATATTCATATTGATAATGTTATTAGCAAGGCCTTTCGGATGTATGGCTTCGTCATGAGATCTTCCAAGGACTTTAATAAAAAATCAACTTTCTTATTTTTATACAAGACCCTGATTCGCTCTCAGTTGGAATATGCTGTTCCTATTTGGAGTCCTTTCTACAGCAAATATTCGAACAGACTTGAAATGGTTCAAAAAAAATTCCTTCGTAATATACAGTATAAATTTTACCACTCGAGAATTCCTTATTCAGAACTACTCAAACAGTACAATCTCTTAAGTTTGGAGTCCAGGCGTACGCTCCTCATAGTCACGATGCTGCATGGTATTTGTAATAATAGGTTTGATTGTAATGAACTTACCAATAAGTTATGTTACGTAGTACCTAGAAGTATTGTACGGCGAGAGGTGCGCGTTCCTCGTCTGTTTCACACTGAGAAGTGCAAAACAAACGCCGGAGAGCGGGCACCTCTCCGCCGCCTTGTTGTAACCTATAACACACACTTTACGGATACCGATATTTTTGCGTTTTCTCAAGCAAGATTTAAAAAAATAGCCATTGCTTTACTTACCAACAACCTCTCATAACTTACTTTTTTTTTTTTTTTTTTAAGAAATACGACCGTCCGTCCTCTGTCTCTTTAACTATTTTTTTTTTTTATCCGTGGACAATAGTGTGGGTTATACGTTTGTTAAATGTACCTTAATAGGTACATTTAACAAACGTATAACCCACACTATTGTATTATATTACACATTATTTACCACACTATTGTATTATATTACACATTATTTACAATTTTTGTGTCGGAGCTAATGCTCCGACACAAAAATTGTAACGTGTAACTGTTTTTTGTCCCTAAATAAATAAATAAAATAAAATCTATTATTTTAAAATTTATTATTAAAGTATCTGAGGTAGAAAAATATCCTTGTTTGTATCATTACAATTAATAATAATAATATTCCACAACTATCACACAACGCCATCTCGTCCCAAGCTAAGCAGAGCTTGTGTTATGGGTACTAAACAACTGATAAACATACTTATATATTTCTAAATACATAAATATAATATATAAATTACACCCAGACACAGAACAAATGATCGTGCTCATCAAACAATCATTTGTCCTGGGTGGGAATCGAACCCACGTCCTCCGGCATAGCAGTCAGGTCACTAACGACTAGACCAACAGGCTTGTCAAATTCAAAAGAATATTCTAATAGATAATTAGCATGGAATAAGCTTTTTTTTTAAGTGGTAAAATCATCATATTAAATGAGTCCTCCCACCCCGGGCAGGGCGGGAGGGACTGTCAGACTCGTACTAACTAAAATCCACGGTGTCCTTCAATAGAACCTAACAAAACGATAGCGCGATCTAACTCGATGACAGCGCCATCTATCGAGCATGGTGTCAAACTTTTTGCACTTTTATAAATTATTATGGTTTCGTTACAAACATTACTACTTTAACCTAGCTTCGTCATGTACTTGCACATACGACAAAAATAAAGTAATTAAGAAAACGAAAACATTAAAAAAAACCTATTCAAATCTGAAATTTGAAACCACGGTCATCATCATAGCAGCAAATAAAAGAAAACTATAAAAAAAAACCTAGAAAAAAATTGAATAAACCTCTAAAAAACAACTGAAACACGAAAAAGAAAAATTCTATGTTTACCTTGGGATTGAACCCATGGTCACCACCTTGAAAGTTAAAGCTTGATCAAATCGAGCTACCTCGTAGCCGGTTGGCGTGGCGAAATTATGAACCATATTCTTTCTAGATTGATTTTTTTTCTCTATACGCGCCAATTTTATTTTTAATTCCAATTTGAAATAGGAATGCGCTCGTCATTTTTAAAATAGAAGCATTTTAATTTATGTTATGAGATGTACATTTTGTGTTTTGTACAATGTAATAATAAGGTTGAATATAGAATGGTGGCCGAATAGACGATTTGAGTCTTACGACTCGAGTCGCCGCTGTGTACGGATCGTGCGCTACTAGAGTCGCGCGACTTGGGTATTCGACTGGAGTATCGGATACCCGAGTCGCCTAATGTACGAAGGGCCTAATTATTCAACATTTTGATTTCAAAATTTTTTCATTCACCACGCGCGCGCGACGCGTCAATCAAAACAGTATTTATATCGCCACTTGAATCGAAGTACGAAATAACTCATACTAACACATTTTCCTTTTTAGTTGTTAGGTTACATGAGTACCTACGTCTGAGAGAATAAACTTAAAATAATAATACGAACTGCATCATGTAACTTAGGTATCAAGGGCTTTTTGTGGATCTTAAATTCTGTCATAGAAATCATTCTAGATCTTTAATTATTCAAGAAATAGATAAATGAAAGGAAAATAATCACTCCTTCAAACCCTCATCTCTGAAAAAACCAAGCCTACAGATTACAGAAAAAGCAGTAATGAAATTCGTTCGGAACCCTTTGCACACGAGTTCGTTTCGCACTTAACAAGTTATTACTTTCTATAAGTTTAATAATTATCATTACACGTGAGAATGCTTTAGTTATCAACAACCAGCTTGACATGAAAAAAATGAAAACAATAGACTTCATTCTCAATACAGACGATCCAAAATCAAACATGAAAATAAGAATGCATTCTCACAACACAACATTGAAAAGTTTTGCACATATTTTACAAAAGGAAATACTTTTGTATTAAAGGAACGATACATCGATTAAGTTCAACACAATTTAAAAGGGGTTCTAGCAATGAAAGATTAAATAATATATTTCTTATTCACTCACTTAATAGTCTGGAACTCCTACCAGTTGCCGTCTCTCGTCTTCCGAAAAGTCCGCGAACAGGTTAATATCGACCGTTGAACTGAATTCCTTATCGCTGTTGATCATGTTGATTTCCTTCAAATTCTTCAAGAAATTTTCGTAATGCGTCTTCCTATCATCCTCATTCTTGTAGGTCTTTTTAAATTTTTTAACAAATTCTTCGAACAGCCTTGGTGCATCCTCTAATTTGTAAATTGGTTTCGGAGTGTCATCTTCTATGTCTTCAATTGAATCGTAACTGAATAAATCGCCATCGTCATCGTAATCATTCTGACAATTCATTAACTGTATTAAAGCTATAGTCAAAACAATTGTTATAAAATACTTCATTTTATTAAAACACGGTATAATCACGCGATGGTCGACACTGGTATGAGCGTTTTTCTTTGGCATTAGACTTGTATATATGACCTCGAGAACTGGTCCTATTAAAGGTGAATATGATTTTAGCAATGTGATTGAAACTATTTGTTAGTTATTTTGCGTTACTGCATTTGATAGATACGAATTGTATGTGAATGTCGGTTAACTTTCATAGAGACTATTATTATTTTGTTTACCTTTTGTTGCATTTGATAAAAGCTGGTTATATTTTGTAATACTGCTGGCATTTATGATTTACAAGACGGAATTATGGTCCTTATTGATTTACAAATATACGAAAACATATTATTATCAAATTCGATGACATTTAAAATTCATCTTATTTTTATCGTCATCTTTATACAAGGTGGCCGGAATAAAGGTCACTTACGATTTTGATTATTTGATAATGAAGAAAATTATCTAACGTGTTTGTTTCATTAAGTTTTATTATGTGCCTAATTATATAGGTGTTCAAGTCATCATTGACGTATCTGTGATTAGGTATTGATATCAATTATAAACATATTTAACTGTTGGTATACGTTATTTACTAACTATAAATAGACTTATAATATAATAGAAATAATAAGTACTCATATGATTATAATTCTGTATCTTATGACTGACGACGTCGTAGCATTTGTTGAACGCGACTTAACTCGCTCCGGGGCGTTGTCAGGCCTACTCATGATGAGTAGCATATATTATATATATAAGCAATACAAATAATAAAACTAAACCACCTAATGCAAAGCCAAGCCTTTTTTTGTCCCCATTGACTGGACTACAAAACTTTGAACGAAGTGAAAA
This sequence comes from Agrotis clavis, assembly GCA_954870645.1. Taxonomy (NCBI): domain Eukaryota; kingdom Metazoa; phylum Arthropoda; class Insecta; order Lepidoptera; family Noctuidae; genus Agrotis; species Agrotis clavis. Next base: position 17,088,383 of record OX940920.1, read on the forward strand.
TAGCCACAACATCACAATTTATTTGTAATGTAACAAATACTTCATATCGAAAGCTTCACAGTGAGCTTTAAAAAGCAAAAGCCAGTACCAGATACAGTTTTCAGTAAAAAACTAAAGAGATACAGTTGAGGTGTGACGTCGGTGAAGACAGGCCAGTGTCGGGCCGAGATAAGTAGAAAACAAAGGTTTATCAGTAGCTGGCTGTAGGCACGTACCGCTCAAAGCCGGTGAATTACGTGGCTAGGGTGGCTACCGGGACTTGGCTCGAGCTTATCTGTCAACAAAACACCTACCAGGTATCTACCGAAAGGTTGAAAATGCCACGACTTAGTAGGATCGTGATAACTAACGAAAACAATTATAAGTCTCGGGAAACGATGTTATTACAACTTCTAAGATCCTTTTCTTCATTCGGATTGGGACTTTAAGACGAAATAAGGTGTACTGCGTACATTGTAGTGTTTTTGTTGGAATTTTGCATCCGCAGAATAACATGACACAGTTCTTTTCACTGAGCGTTGTACTTTTGCACAAAAAAAACCCTTTGAACATAGAACCTTCTTCAGTTCTTGAAATCGGTAAAAAAATGCGGGATGGCTAGTAGTTTAGATCGAAAAATAACAAACCTGATTCAAACCTAATTTGAATTAGCTGTTGATGTAGTTTACTGCCGATATTTGAAAATGATCTTTTAATCTTTTTTATTAATAAATAAAAGATTAGTAATCCGAGGAAGTGTTAACTACAAAAGCAGATGAATAAATAAATTAACTAGATTTTTCCCGCAGTTTCAATCGCGTTAGTTTAGAATTTGACAATCAGTTCGAATGGTACGGTAAGCTTCAGAGAAAACTCATCCCTTTTGTTAGTGACATCACTACCAAAGGGGATGAGATTACTGTAAAACTGACTGTTATTGTTGTTTTATAAAGGTACAGTAGTTTTTTTCGGGATGAAAGTTCCCCCTTTGTCCGTCTCTGTACCTCTAACAACGTATATTCAAAATGTTAGAATAATCGATTCAGTAGTTTGAGCGTGAAGATATCTATAACAAACAAACTTACCTTCGCAATTATAATTTATTATAGTTAAGGATACAAAAACCCGGTAGTGATCCAACGAGGAAGTCAGAGATTATATTATTGATGTAGATGAGATGATATTAAATAATTATGTTAGATGTGGAACCCGTTGAGCAACGAGCACTATGCCAGCGCCCATGTTAGCATTGTAAATTGGGTTAAGTTAGTTCGGGTCGTGTAATACTCACACTACATGACCAATTCTGACGTCTTGCTACTTGGAGTGGACGGAGCGAATTTAGTTTATGTGTTAAGTTTTGGTATAATAAGATGCAGTTTCGGATTAATGTACAATCGAGAAAGTTGAATCATGACCCACCATAAGCTTATTTTCTTAAAGACTTTCAAATACAATAAGGTCCACATTCGCGTAAACATACATATCCATGGTAACGACTTTGATCTTTGTCAATTTGACGGATTCAAACGATTTATTGTCAAAATGGGTCATGATTCAACTTTGTCGATAGTACATACTTACATATTTTATTTATTTTTATTTGAGTGCTCTGAAATAGCCCATTTAGGCAGGGTTAAAAATATAACAGCATTTATTCATGAAACAAAACAGTTCAATTATTTCAATTATTTTTGAGTAAGGGTTGGTAATTCATGTCTCGTTTTTTGATTTGATCTTTTCCAATTCGAAACAGTAAGTTAAATACTTTGTTTTTAAATACCTGAATTACAAAAAAAGGCTCACAATTTTGATGTTATAGGCACTTACCCGAAACCTCTTTAGTAAAGCAATCTTCGGTTTACTTTTCAATACAGGTTTTGGTATAAACTAAAATTGATTTAAAAAGTTTGATAGTTTTCACGAAACCTATCAACTTTAGCGACCATAGACATGATTGTGACCCATAGACACGCGACAGTTTTGTGTCAAATCGTTTAGGAGACACCCTTATGTGTACTCGTCACGGTATTTGGCAATCTCTCTTATTGGTGACTATGTCTCTGCCTCTATGGGAAAAAGCTTGGAATAAACAGGAAAAGTATTTTATTTTCCTCTACCCTTCTTATGTTACGGTATCTTTATTACAGCCAGTATTGTGCTCGGGTAATGGGGCTTAATTAATTATGCAATCAGTCATAAGTTCATAAGGTTTGTTTTGGAATGTAACTGTGCTTCAATAATAATAATCTTAATTTTGAAATACTTGATACTTTCCTAAGCAATGTCACGTATCGTATTACCTAATAATCTCTTGTTTGAAGTTGGTTACTAAGGAACTACGTAAATGACACGTGGGCAACATTACACGTCTCTCGAATTTAATATCTTCATTCGGAAGTGAGACATTTTGGGACCTTTTCACCCTATATTGCCCCACTACTGCACCTATATTGCACCACTCTTTCCTGTGTGCAGTTTCCTTCGGACAATCCCTTATGAACTCTTCGAAGTCATCACGCCACGCCAGTGTTTTCTAGGCCTCTCTCAACAAGTTGATGCCCCCCGCCTTCTGGCACCTACTGTGTGATGACTCTGGCCCATTGATCCCAATGACTTCCCATAGGGAGGTATTATCCACACATTATTAATTACCTTGAAGATCAACCTTTATAATTTAGCGTCTTCACAGGCTTCACCTAATACAATAAAATAGTGTAGTTATAGCAGCTCATAATTTAATATGCAAATGATAGTGCAAATGATTTTCGATATAGGTACCACAAATACCTATGTTTTATTAAAATAGAATTAAGAGATCAGATTTTTCATAAATTGACGTCACGTCGTTATAATTATGATAATTATCACACATTCCATAACGGGGATATTAATTAAAGCTGAATAGGTGTCTTAAACGTAGGTGAGTTAATCGTAGGTAAATTAATCGTAGGTTAATTAAATGTAGCTGAATTTATTATCAATTAGGTATTTCGTACCTTAGTTACTTACAAGAAACTTATATGAAACGACTATTAGATAAACTAACTGGTAGATTGACCGTAGTTATATCGAAAGTAGTTATAATGACTGTAATTATTATTATAATACGTAACCATTTGCTATTGCTATTAGTTATATATGTTAGTTTAAGTACCTAATGATTGGAAAATTACTCTCAGATAGAAAGTTCTAATCTAAAGTCAGGACTTGATGACTTCCAGCCTCCCGAACAAGCCGGTTTCCGAAGAGGCTATAGTACCATAGACCACATCCATACGCTGCGGCAAGTTATACAGAAGACCGAAGAGTATAACTTGCCATTATGCTTAGCGTTTGTGGACTATGAGAAAGCCTTCGATTCGGTGGAAACATGGGCGGTACTTGAGTCACTCCAGCGATGCCATATTGACTATCGGTACATCGAGGTGTTGAAGTGCTTGTATAATAACGCCACCATGTCGGTCCGAGTACAGGAGCAGAGCACGAAGGCGATTCCATTGAGAAGAGGCGTAAGACAGGGGGACGTTATCTCCCCGAAACTGTTTACTGCCGCAATGGAAAACGCCTTCAAGCTCCTGGAATGGCAAGGACTTGGCATCAACATCAACGGCGAATACATCACTCACCTTCGGTTTGCCGACGACATCGTAGTCATGGCAAAGTCGATGGAGGAACTCAGCATGATGCTCGATGGCCTCGACCGAGTTTCACAACGGGTGGGCTTGAAAATGAACATGGACAAGACGAAAATTATGTCAAATGCCAATGTTGTGCCCACCCCAGTCTCTGTTGGAAACTCGGTACTCGAAGTTGTTGACTCATATATCTACTTAGGACAAGTAGTCCAGTTAGGTAGGTCCAACTTCGAGAAAGAGGTCAACCGCCGAATCCAACTCGGTTGGGCAGCGTTCGGGAAACTACGCAATGTCTTTTCGTCCGACATCCCTCAGTGCCTCAAGACGAAAGTCTTCAACCAATGTGTGTTACCAGTGATGAGTTACGGCACCGAAACGTGGTCTTTCACTATCGGCCTCATCTCAAAGCTCAAAGTCGCTCAACGAGCTATGGAGAGGGCTATGCTAGGTGTTTCTCTACGTGATCGAATCCGAAATGAGGAGATCCGTAGACGAACTAAAGTCACCGATATAGCCCACCGGATTAGCAAGCTGAAGTGGCAATGGGCAGGCCATATTGCTCGCAGAGCAGACGGCCGATGGGGTCGAAAAGTACTAGAGTGGAGACCACGGACTAGCAAGCGCAGCGTAGGACGTCCACCAGCAAGGTGGACAGACGACCTTATAAAGGTCGCCGGAAGACGCTGGATGCAGGTCGCTTCCAACCGGTATCTGTGGAGATCAAAAGGGGAGGCCTATGTTCAGCAGTGGACGTCCTATGGCTGAGATGATGATGATGATGATGAATCTAAAGTCGTAATTTCTCAATGATTGGTAAATAATAGTGAGAGAATGGCATGATAATTCAGCAAGTCAGAGCAAATGGTGTAACATCAGTGTTGGCGCTTGATTGTTCATGTAAGTCGTGACAAATGTTGACACTTATCGCGTTCACAGGGCGCTGCGCAAACTCACATTTTAGGAACAGCTCGTTTCTATGTAATTTCAGCAACTATCTAGCTATAATGTGTTGTATTGTTTTGTTTTAGGGTTGATTTTTCGTTGCGTATTTTCATACAAGTCATTTATGGAGATATAAAGTCCAAAGGCGTGAAATTTTATTATAATTATGTTCAAGAATAATAACAGTATCTGGACACGTTGTTTATAGTTAATGATAAACTTAAAAATTAAAACCAGAGAAACGCAAAGCGCCTAGGTTAGAGCAGAAAGCAATTCATTTATTTGGAGTCGTAAGTACTTAGGCCTTTGTCAAACAACAGGCGATAGCGAACCGAACCGAATCATGTCATATAAAAACCGGCCAAGTGCGTGTCGGGCCACGCACAGTGTAGGGTTCCGTAGTTGCCCATCAAAATACTTATGCGAATTAACTAAACTGATTCGCTGAATTTAATTTAAAAAGAAGAATTTTCAAAATCGGTCCAGGAGTCTTAAAAAAAGATTACGACGAATTTAGAACCTCCCCCTTTTTTTGAAGTAAGTTAAAAATAGTTGACAATAAAAACCTACCTATCCCCAAAAAACATACCGTAAAAACGTACCTATTACAGCTGTAAAAATAAAGTTGACAAACTTACATTTGCAGTTGAAGAGCATGTTCTCCGATACATTTTGTTTAGGAAAATATGTTATCTAAGTACATTTTATAAGTTGGTCGACTATTACTCGTAAAGTTGTAAAGCCTACTTAGTCATGATAATTTTCTTTTAAACTTCGTTATATATACTACTATTATGAATTTTTTCACACCCCCAAACATAACCGTTTAGCTGGTAGAGGGGGGGGACACTCGAATCGAGCAAAATTTAGCACTTTAAAGCTTAATATTTCACAAACCAATTTTTTTATCAAAAAATTGTTAATGGAAACTATCAATATTTTTTAAAGACCTATTTAATGATACCCCACACTAAGGGGTACGCGAGAAAAAAAAAAACATCCCCTCTTTACGTGTACAGGAGGTACCCTAAAAAAAAATATTTTACGAGATTTTATTTTACCACTTTTTCGGCACAACAAATCCGTATATTTACACCAAATTACAGCTCTCTAGTACTGTGCGTCTCTGAGCTAAACTGCGGACAGACGGACGGACGGACGGACGGACATGGCGAAACTATAAGGGTTCCTTGTTGACTACGGAACCCTAAAAATGCGAAAGCGATCCGATACTCTATGTGACAGGCTTCAAACAATTCCATACATTACAAACAAAAACGCTACGCCACGCATTCGGTTCGTCTGTCAGTTTGACAATAGCTTTACTAAATACACAATTAATGATAGAGAAATTTCTTTGAGACGAAATAATTAAATACGAATTTTATTAAGGCCTACAAAAGGTTTATTTTGTATTTTCCAAATGCGTGGTCTCTGTGATGTATAGAGGGTACTCTTAGGACTTCTTCGGTGACAAACTATCTTGTTCATTTGAAGTGAGGATTTCAAAATACGCACTCCAGTATCCCGTAAGTCGATACACGTGACTTAAATCCAACTTACAGAATGCTTCAGAACAAGGAAAACATTTATACAGGCTGATTTTTTACGTAGGTAGGTAGGGATTATTTTTATCTGTCTTATTGTATTCCTGACAAAAATTTCCATAAATAGCGTTCTTTTGATATTTGTATATTTTTTTGGAAAACCATCAAATGTGTCCTCCAGCTTGTATCGTGTTGGAGCGGAGTACCAGACTGGCTCAAAAGCGGACCTGTTTTCATAAGCTCTTTGCGTTCAAGGCCCTTAGTGCCCTTTTAAGACAGTGCAGGTACGTGTAATGTTCATTCAGGGAAACAGGTATCACGTGTCATCAGCGCGTGATCATAAAAATCTGTTTCAAAGAAAACGTTTTTGATATATATGACAACTTTAGTATATCTTATTTATCTTTAATATTATTTGTAAAGAGTTCTCCCTCGACCCGTTTATTACTAAATCCCACTCTGTACGCAGTCAGTTGAATGCGAGCTTTTTCAAAGGGCCATAATCTTCATCTGGGGGCACGGCAGTGCCCCGCCAAGTCTCGAGCAAAACGGGCACGGCCGTACCATCTTTTCTCGAAGCGATTCGCGGCCGTTTCGCCCCCCCTATATCTTCGACGTGGACAAAGCTAGGAGTTTAGGTTTTCGGTGAATAATAGTAGGCATTAGATCGAGCTTAAGTTTGAAATTACATGCCAATTGAATTAATAGTTTAGGAGTTACGGTCGATCAAAGTTACACCATTTTGTCACTCACTGACTGACTGACTCACTGACCGATCATCAAAAATCTAAGGTACTTCTAGCAGACTTAGAAACTTCAAATTTTGCACCAAGATAGGTCATTAGCCACATATAAAGGAAAAATTATAAAAACATTAAAAAATAATATACCATAGAAAACAATTTTATATTTGCGGTTTGGCAAGAACATTGTGTATGGATTTTGACTGCATTGTTAACTTTGTTCGTTGTTTGAGTATTCAATTGGATGAATACATGCATAGAATAGAAAAGAATTATATAAATGTAATACATAGACTATAATTAATACATAAAGTTCATAATTCATTAAAATAATAAAGCTAAAACTCCATTGTATTGCGATAAATATTGCATGCGCGCTCGATAGATGGCGTTGTACCTGTCTGAATCGCGCTATGGTTTCGTTACAGAGCGCAGTCTAAGTAGTACTTTAAAATAATTCGATAATTTTCATTTCTCATCTATGATTGTTCATTTCGAAACTAAAAAAATATTGTAGCGAATAGCGATTTTCGGAGAACTTAAGTTAGCCGGATTAGATAGTAGATTTATTATTGTTACTGAAACAGTTATTTAGGAAAATAGTTTATTATTAATATAACATAGACATAGTTACATATCTAGTTGCTTACGTGTTATTTAGGTTAGATACATTTAGTTTGTAAGTTAGTAGATATATATTTATTTAGTTATTTGTTAGTTAGTTTAGTTCTATTTCGTTTGTTAGATAGAGAATGGGTCCTAAGCAAAAAAGTAGCTGAAGTCCAAGAAATTATGAGGCCACCTAAAAAAAAGAAAGAAATACACTTACAAAAATGAATGAGATCCCCACCAAAAACATTAAATGTAAAAAAATGCCAAGTCTCTCGATGCAGTCTTTCCATCGTAAAAAGTTTTGAGATCTCATAGAAGCCAAGTCCTATTCAAATTATTTTGTAGTTATAAATCAACATTTAGTAATTATATCAATAGTTTTCTTTATATTATAATTATAGTGACTTGGCAATGAGCACAAATTAAAAGCTGCTTGCTGCCTGGAATTATGAGCAAATGTTACTGATGAGACCTGTGATCAGATTATTTGTTATGTGTGAATCATGATGGTCACTACCGACTACATGTTCCGATACAATTATTAAGAATACCTTAGGGGCCATCGCTTTATGAAAGTAAATGATGAATGTTAAGAGAATATATAAAGTAAAAGAGAATGTTTACGCATGCGGTGTGTGTAACTTTCAACTCCTCCAAATATGCCGTTTTATTTGTTTTTACTTGTGCTCATTGCCAAGTCACTATAATTATAATATAAAGAAAACTATTGATATAATTACTAAATGTTGATTTATAACTACAAAATAATTTGAATAGGACTTGGCTTCTATGAGATCTCAAAACTTTTTACGATGGAAAGACTGCATCGAGAGACTTGGCATTTTTTTACATTTAATGTTTTTGGTGGGGATTCATTTTAGTTAAATTTATCTTTATATATTACGTGCTTGTTAGATCCTAAGTTTTCTAATACTTTTCCTATTTCTATCCGTGAGAACCTGTTATTGGCTCTGTGTTGCATGTTACCACTGTTATTCATTTGTTATAGCTGTTGGTTCTCCTTAAATAAATAAATAAATATCATGGCAAAATAAATTTCGTGAAAAAAAAATCACATACAAAAATTTCCGCACTACATAAAAACTCATACTGTATATTACAAAACCTCGCCTCGCCTTTTCTGAACTGATTAAGTCCTACCGCATGTCACATGTCCGCTAGCTACCTACATCAAACCTTGATACCGGGAGTAGGAAACGTCTCTCAAACAGAATAAAACAAACTCAGTTCTCATTTTACCTACTCCTAATATCAAATGCACACAGACTCCGTACGTACTCGTATCTCTGGATAGTATGTCTGTTCCGGCGGTGTGTGCTGTCAGTCCCACGGGTTTTTGATTCCAATCCCGGATAAGTCACGTACTTAAAGTATCTCTACTTTAAAGTACGTATTGCGATTTGAAACCGTTAATGTGAATGTAGTGCCGCTTTGAGGATTATATATGATTTAAATCTTTCAAATCATGTTATCGTCTGAGCAGCACTTTTTATTTTCTTTTGTGGAATATGTTTCAAGAAGCTTTTCACACATTTCTTGCTTATAAATCTATACTATTTATTACTAATATTAAAGCTGGAGAATTTGTTTGCTTGGTTGAACGCGTTGTCCTTTTGTGTGGATAGTCCATTTATCGAGGAAGGCTTTTTAGCCTCCTCCTCCTCCTTATATATAACATCACTACGACTAATAGAGGCTGAGCAGCGGGTGAAACCACGGGGCAGGCACGTATCCAGACTTTTGGTTCGGGGGGGGACAAACATTGAAACAACCATGTGAACTGTGTGAAAATCGCTGTAATCACTGTACTATAATTTTCACTGTACTATACTATAATTAAAAAGTATTTTTCTGTTTCTGCTGGCAGCCATTACGTCTAGTACCATATCAGGATCTGGCGCCAAAGCGGAATGAATAGACAATAGAGCGAGACCAGTAAGCCTCTCGCCCGCCATTCTATTCCTTAGGAAGGATTTTATTCTCTTAAGGCATGAGAAGGACCGCTCCACAGATGCCGTTGAAACCGGAAGGGTGGCCAGAATATGTATTAGCCTGTTCATGGTAGGAAAGAAAACTTTGTCACACAACTTTGTTTTTTTTTTTCAGTCAGATTTCGGGGCGGGGATAAATCCCAACTATCCCCCCCTCTGTATACGTGCCTGCCACGGAGAACGGCTAGTTGACACATAAAGCTGGTATAGTCACCGCCAAATAAGTCTGGAATAAAGGTCAATGATCCTAATAATGCATCGCTCGAATTTTATAACACCATCGTTCGAATTTCAAAATAAAATATAAGGTCCAGAACTCCAGATCGCCTTTAACCACGATACGTTGCTTTTGGTCGTTCTATACGACATTTTCTTTACATTTTTTCGAATGGTTTTGAAATATTGCTTTTTATTGGTACACGGGGGTCAACGTATTTTATTCCACACTTTTCTGGCGGAAACTTTAGTAAGCCCGTTAGTATACTATCTACCTACAGACAACCGCACGTCGAAGAATCTATTTTAATTGGCAGCGAGTTTAATATGTGGTTGTATTAATGATGATTTTCGTAGTTCAAGTGTTACCACATCTAGTTGATCGGCGATGCAAATCAGTCACACTGCATTTCATTGAGACATGAGGAAGGAGTAAGTGGACTTAAGGTGAATGCTCCAACCAGCCCGCGAAATTCAAATTTTCTTACGTTTTTTGCAATTTGCCAGTGGCATGTTTTAACTTTATCAAAATATGAATTGCGGCAATAACAAGTATAATTTTAAATACAAGAATGATCAAAACATTCGCTCCATCAGCTGTCACATAGAAAAGGTGCATGTAACTTAGATTTCGGAGATTTTAACAATGTACACCTTTTCTATGTGAGAGCTGATGGAGTGAAAGTTTTGATCATTTTTATATTTAAAATTATACTTGTTATTGCCGCAATTCATATTTTGATAAAGTTACAACATGTCACTGGCCTGCAAATTGCAAAAAACGTAAGAAAATTTGAATTTCGTGGGCTGGTTGGAGCATTCACCGAGTCCCGTATTACAGAACGTCACTCAATACACGCATTAGGTACTTAATACTAGATTCAAGTAATTTTATTGATTGAAACGGGTATACGTCATTACTGCGAAGTTCGTTACCGCGATGTACGTTACAGCGAATGTTCATTACCGCGAAGTACGTTATCGCGAAAGTTCACTATCGCGAAGTACGTTACAGCGAAAGTTCATTACTGCGAAGTACAGTATCGCGAAAGTTTCTTATCGCGAAGTACGTTACAACGAAAGTTCATTACTGCGAAGTACAGTATCGCGAAAGTTCTTTATTGCGATGTACGTTATCGCGAAAGTCCTTCACTGCGAAATACGTTGTAGCGAAAGTTTTTTGTTGCAACGATTGCATTTTCGGTGTGCGTTATGTAGGCTGATTGCTAATACTGGTTATTTTGGTATTATATTGGCGGACATGATTAATAAAAAAATAAACAAAATTATAAGTACCTACTGATAAATAAATTATATGGATAGAATGAAATAATCAAAAATAAAATCAACATTTACAATGACAATCAAATGATGCGCTCTGTCGGCGTTTAGTCATACATTCTTGAAAATAAACGCTAAACGCCGACAGGGCTCATCATTTGTTTGTTATTGTTAATGTTGATTTTATTTTTATTATTATCTCTTGGTCCAATTATAATTGAATCTTACAATTTTGTTTAACTGAAACTGCTTTTAACAGTGGTCAGTACTAACTATAAGAGAAACATTTTGTCAATGCACTCATTTTCAGAAGTGTACGACTAAACGCCGACAGAGCGCATCATTTGATTGTCATTGTAAATGTTGATTTTATTTTTGATTATTTCATTCTATCCATATAATTTATTTATCATTACTTATAATTTTGTTTATTTTTTTATTAATCATGTCCAACAATATAATACCAAAATAACCAGTATTAGCAATCAGTCAATCAATAACGCACACCGAAAATGAAATCGTTGCAACTAAAAGCTTTCGCTACAACGTATTTCGCAGTGAAGGACTTTCGCGATAACGTACATCGCAATAAAGAACTTTCGCGATACTGTACTTCGCAGTAATGAACTTTAGCTGTAACGTACTTCGCGATAATGAACTTTCGCGATACTGTACTTCGCAGTAATGAACTTTCGCTGTAACGTACTTCGCGATAATGAACTTTCGCGATAACGTACTTCGCGGTAATGAACATTCGCTGTAACGTACATCGCGGTAACGAACTTCGCAGTAATGACGTATACCCGATTGAAACTAGTGTTAAGTGACACTTGAGTCTTGAGGCATTTTCTGTAATACGGGCTTTTGTGTACCAATTTCACTCTCCTAAAATAATGACTTGCTTTGTTAAAACAAAAAAAAAAAACTCTCGCTGTAACTTCAAACCATACAACATCCCTTCCCCACAGTAAAAACGCGGTAGTAAATGTAAGGTTCACAAAATCAACACTGAACAAGCTCGTAAAACATTTGGGCCTTCAGCAGCTAACTCAGAACAATCCTCTAGTTCCACCGCATGCAATTGAAACATTTTTACCTCTTAGCAAGTTCGTCTCCAGTGTATCGTTTAGGTAGCACAATGTTTAGACATTCAAACGTGACCCTTCGCTATAAACGTGAAAGTTTTATGTAAATGCGACTCTCCAGTGGCAGCATCCGTCCGTATTGCATAAGTTGACTAATAAATTAGTGAGTTGCTCTTGTTGTCGGAGATAAGTGGGGTGGACAAAGGATTACCTTGTGCCGGGCGTGCCGAGGCCCTAACTTCTGAAATAAACTGTGAAGTCGTTCGCTTGCCAGGGCTCGGCTGGGCGGTCACGTCACCCCATCAGATATAATCTGAGCGGAAGGGTGAAAAATAAGATAAAATGATTGCTCGCTAATGGTTTCCCTCGATGTGTTCTAGTAAATAAATAACCTTCAACACAATAATGGCTAACAAGCAGTTCGTAGGTACTGTTATTGTTAGAATCCTTTTGTTGTTTATTGAACAAGTAAATTAGTTTAGAGCTAAATGTTAGACAGATAATTAAGATTCTATTATCTTTTTTTTAATAACACATTTTTCTAAACAAACAATTCGAGTTTACTTGAACAATAGGTTTGATTTAGAAACAAAAGTATTATCTCTGGAATAATGGAAATAAAATAATACCTATTCAAACTATTTATATATTGAGCTCTCCAGAGTGTTTTCAATTATCTTTGTAATCAAAGAACTAGTTTGCTGTCAAAAATACAATTAATATTGTTGTTAGGCGAGCTATTCCTGCGAAGGTACTTACGTCATTCATAGACCTAAATTGATGTAATTTACGTTTCGTAAAAGAGCAAATAAAGAGGAGAAATTAGTAGTAGGTAGGTAGGTAGTTGTTAAAGTTTTCGATGTGAAACTGCAGTAACGGTCGCGTAATAAATACAACAAACATTTTATATGAATCACGCAAACTTAAGAGTGGCTGTATATTTATAATGGCCACTAGGGAAATACTAGTGAATGGTCCACGTAGCAGATGTTTGCCCAAACTATGATAACAAAGTGGAGGACAATTTTTTACAACTCTCTTTCACAATGTCCGCGAGTAAATAATATACTAAGTGACAAACGTCTCATTCCTTTTTATTTCGGGTCACCCTTGAACCGAATAAATTGCGAGCAATTTTCGGGGTCGTTTGCTACGCGCCGGGATGCCGATGATACGCTTCTCAAACTTCGCGTTCGAATCATCCCGTACATATTTATACGCTGCGAATTTCTGCAAATGGTTTGATATCACAATTTATTTTACGAATCACGCATTTTGTGGTTTCTTCCCGAAATTCTTTCGTTCCTAATGATTGATGACATAAAGTGTTAGCGCTTATAGGAATACTTTTCTCATGTGGATTGAATATTTCCTACACTTATTTGATGCACACTTTTCCTCATTCGATCAACAGAAATTTCTAGTGATTTGAATAGAACTCCCATCGTACCAAATAAATCTCGGGCTCACAGATGGGAAAACAGAAAAGTTGTGAGAGATCACTAGAATATGGTTTGTCTTCGATAGCGTTTGAATATCAAATAGAAACTTTTTCGTGCAAAAATACTATCATTCGGGGAGCAATAAGCTATGTAAGTCAGGATGGGATTCCTCTCGACCGTAGTTTCGATTAACGAACGTATCAGTTGTTCGGCGCGGGTCTTATCTAAGTAGTTGATTGTTCTCTATTTGTATTTTTGGCCCCAATCGGGGCCGGGATTGTCTCGGTTCATGTTTTTGTCAACAGTCACGTCGCGAACGGTTGCTTAATCATGAATGACACGTTTACGTATTCAGGAGGCTCGCCCCACCCGCTAACGAGAGACGAGATAAGTTTACAAACGTCGTAATCTTGAATTCCCGAAGGCGTTCAGTCTCAGCGTTGATTATCCAGGATTTGAAATTAACATATTAGGAATGTTCTGTGCTGGTGATGTTGTAAGGGATCTTTCACACGAGTGGGGTGGGGAGTGTTCGCGCCTGGTTATTTACAACTCGTCGATGTTTGCTCTGTCGGATGGATGGATGTGCGGTAAGCCGCGGTAGTGGAAACGTCTTATATCTTCTTCGAGTGTAAATGTGAGATAATTTGGCAGCGACTGTTTTTGTTGTTGGTACATTTTCACTTAAATATTTGGAGTGGAATTTGTTGTTTACCGTAGAACGTCTCAATGGCACTGTTAATTTGTTTGAAGGTCGCGTACTTGAAGAATAATATTGGTACCTACCGTATTATATCTACATTAATTTGGTACATTTTTCAGTATCAAGTGACGGCTTATTTTTCTTGAACTTTCGAGAAGGGTTGAGTTTATATTATGATTTAATTAATGTATTAGGTACCAAATAATACTTTTAAACACTAGAGATATGCCAACTTCCCACTCAATTCGTAGCAATGCCAAAAAAGTACCTAACAGCCAATATTTTTATTTTACACCCAGATTAACACAGAAACAAGCGAATACACTCCCCGAAAAATATAATATTTAGGACACAATAACGAAAACAAAAACTGGCAGAGGGAACAACATTTAATTTTATCTCCGCGAGGCGAGAGCTGCAAAACTTTGCCATGAACAATATCATGTGTAAGTGCTCTTAAGCGGAACCGTACATGTTTGTTTGAATAGCGGATTGAGCTCCTACCGTCCTCCTTGGCTGGTTCATAAACAATGGTGTGTATATCTCTGGCATGTATACCAAACTCTTTATGTATAACATTAGGCTTCCTGGAAACGAGGGGATGACGGGATCGCAAGTTAGGAATGGGGGAGTAGAGTACCAGTTATTAGGTTAAAAAATAATATCATAAAACAACGCGTAATGTGAATGTACTTCATGCTATTCCATCCACATTTCACTAGTAAGTAGGTAATAATCTTCATCTGCCTAGTCTTTTCCCAACTGTATTTTGGGGTCGGCTTCCAGTCAAACCAGATGCAGCTGAATATCAGTATTTTACAGGGAGCGACTGCCTATCGGACGTACACAATCCATTAACTGGACATACGATATCCCATGTAAGACTAGTTGTCAGACTTTTAGAGTTTCTGACTTTTGGTATCGACTGCCAAAGATCTACAAATAACAGCCGGGATCAACGGCTTTAAGTGCTTTCCGAGGCACGGAGGAAACTCGCTATAACAGATGGTCAGCCATCCACAGACTAACCTCGGCAAGTGCGGCTTAATCCGGAAGATCAGCCTGTGCGTCTGTTATTATTTAGCCATGAGCTCCTCCCACGAGTAAGTAATGTAAGTACCATTTAATAGGCGCAAGCACCAACTGGCACCACATGGTCGCAATAAAAAAAATATAATAATAAGAGTGGTAACACTGATGCCTGCCCTTGAAATTACACCTAGGGCTCCGAAGGCTCTGTTCGTACGTACCACAACCACACAACAACCGCACGATGACGGCAACATTGCCAGACGCTTATGTATTGAAAATAAATAGGTACTTTAATTCACACAGACCAGATTTCGTCATGTCGTCGTGGATGATACTGACCGCATCGCAAGCACAATGTTGCGTGGAAGCATTCATTCATTTGAGGTATAATTCGGTTCGTAAAAATCAACCACAACGCAACTGAAAAAACCTTTAGTGACATGTAACTGCAGCTCGGCCAAATTTTGTCACTGCGTTGTGGTTGTGTTGTGGCCATGGGCGCATCTAGAAATCTTTTTGGGATTCGGTGGTCTCCTGGCTTTAAATTAAAGAAAAAGTATTAAAAAAGAAATGATGAAATCTCTCGAATTTAGAACAGATCTTTTTGTGTCCAGGTTTTTTAATTTTTGCCTTAATTTTTTGTTAGTTATAATTCTGGAGCCCAAACTATTCAGGGGTGGGCACGGTCCACCCGGCCTCCCACCTTCTTACATCTATCCACAACCATGGGTATGAATATACGGGTGAATCAACGCTAACAGACGAAGCTTTAAAAAAGGTTTTACTGCTAATAGTTGAGAAAAGCTGGCGATGTGGATTCTATTCATGTTTACCTAAACCAAACGCCAAAACCAGATAGTGGGTTCAAAGTAATTCTAGGAAAACATTTCAACTAAAAGTAGTTTTAAACTCACTAGCGTGTTAGTACAGGCTAAAGATGATAGTCCGTCTAAAAAAGGTTACAATGGAAATAGTTATAAGTAGAGACGGGATTATATGCTACTTAAAATTGGCGAAATTAAGAGGATCGTCTACCGAGCGCTCGTCCGTACTAAAAGAGAAAACGTTTTCCTACCCCTAAATGTTATCCTATCTCAATGATTTTTTAGAATGCTTCTGACACAGTAAAAAACTAGGTTTATAGGTTTTTCAAAAGTAACTCTTAGGCGCCTGTAACTTGGGGTGCTATGACAGGAAACCTCCACGTGCGCCCGTGGACTGGAGTTCCCTCTCGGATACGTCCGGGGGGAAGACCAGTTTTTCGGGCCGGTGCACCCTGGGATGCGGGCAAAAACTCTTCCTTAGGCACTGTGTGCCTAAGGGGTCTCTTTGCCCGTATGCGAATAGCCTGTCGTGTGGACGCTCCAACGCGTGTCCCTCTGATTAGCAGAGGGCACAGCGGTGGAGCGGGCTTGCGGACGGTGAGTTATGGGTAGCTCGCCGTCCGACCAAGGACCAAGCCCGGGTCGGTGGCGCGTCGTGTTTCGCGCCAAATGCCTGCTGGGGTCGCGGGTTTTTTCTTAACCCAGGTTACCGTGGCCCCGGAACGTAAAGGGTATAGGAAGGAACACGGGTGGATTTTAGTCAGTAAGAGTCTGACAGTCCCTTCCGCCCCACCCAGGGCGGGAGAACTCATTTGATGATTTTACCACCTAAAAAAAAAAAAAAAAAAAAAGGCGCCTGTAACTTTCAAACTATTATAAATTTTGAAAAAAAGAAAACCTATAAACCTATTTTTTTACTGTGTAGGAAGCAATCCAAAAAATCATTGAGATAGGATAACATTTAGGGGTAGGAAAACGTTTTCTCTTTTAGTATATATGGACGAGCGCTCGGTAGACGATTCTTATTCTTATTCTTATTCTTTATTGTACACACATATAATTAAAATAACACTTCACATAAGGGTAAATTATGTACAAAGGCGAGCTTAACCCAGACGATCCTCTTAAGAATTTCTGAAATGCATATTTTAAGTCAAAAGTCGAAAATATGCAATGTAAAACTGATGCATATTTTATTAGGCAATATAATTGTACATAATTATTTTATTGCATAACTTATCAACTTTTATTGAGCCAGCTGTATTTATTTTCTTTGGTATACTCAAAATTGAAATCAGAAAATGTTGACCAATAAAAAATTTACTATAGGTAACAAATAATTTTCGTCAACTACAATTCGATAAGTTTATTCGATGAATCGAAGTTTTGAAACTGAAAGCAAGTATTTATTTCCACTAGATTAATAAAAATTAAAGAAAACATGCTCACATAATGCGAAATCAGTCGATTTTAAGTAAAATATGCAATAATTGAAAAACTAACCATAATAATATGCAATTTCATATACAAATATGCATTTGCATATAATCCGGTCTCTAGTTATAAGTATAATGAAGGCTGTATAGAGGCTCATAAAAGGCAGTGTTGCCAGTGAACTGTATGAGACTGTAAGCAGAGTTTGGCTCGAGTGTAATGTCGGTTGTATAGTTGTTTCGGAAACAATTAAACAACTCATATCATTCGCGTTATATTGCTAAACTTATGATGTCTATACTGTTATATGTATTTCTGCTGGGAGTTCTGCCTGTTTTATGTGAGAAGTGAAATATTGTAGAAGAGTTTTTATGCTAAGATGTTCTTTTATCATAGTGCCTCATAGAAATTGTCTTCAAACTTGGAAGGTTGATAGTAAAGTTACTGTTGATACATCATCATCATGCTTTACTTAAGTCACAGTTTATTCATGTATAAGCAAAGGGTAGTTGATCATTCATGTCAAGCTGTAAGCTGTGAGCTTACCTAGAACAAGACGTATTTCAATTTTAGGATATTTCTAAACACCATTCAATATTTACGTAAGAGATAACCAAAACCTAATTCGTTAAACCTCCTAGAATATCCTTAACGGAACTATTATTGTAAAAAACCTTAAGGCCCTCGTAAGAAGATACAGTTTATTTTACCACCTTGGAGACGAGCAAGTGGAAATGGTTTTAAACCGACTCTATAAATATCTACGGCATTTTTATAATTATGAGTTCGTGCAGTTCTAAGAACCAATGTTAAGGTTTTTCGTGGTAAAACCATCAAATGAGTCCTTCCACCCAGGGCAGGGCGGGAGGGACTGTCCGTCTTGTACTGACTAAAATCCACGGTAATCCTTCAATAGCCCTCAATATTCCAGGGTCACGGTTACCGATAAGACAGTCCCGTGACTCGGAGGCAGTCCTGCGACCCCGGAGACAGTCTCGAGACCCCGGAGATAGACCCACGACCCCGGATCAATGTTTAGGCTTAAGTAAAAAGTTTCATCTCGAAAAACTTTTGAACACTAAAGTAATCAGGAACATTTCCTCAAGTAAATGATTAGATGTGTTATAATTCTATGACCTGACAGTAAACAATTCCCATGACTACGTAGTGAAGGGTACAACAGTACACACTCCTCGTATTTCATGTTTCTACGTCCCGAGTTTTGGGTAAGTCATTAATGAGCCTTTTGAGACAACCTTCTAGTAGTACATATAACATTCCACCAACTACTTCACTGTATTTAGTATTCGTTAGGTACGACGGTTTCATCAAATAAACTTTAATTAGTTAATGTCGTCCATTACCTACGTGGCCAGGCACTATTCAACTAAATTAAAAACACTTTCATACAGATTTTAATCCGGACCTCGAGCCGGATAGCAGACCGCACGTTTTGAAAAGGACTTCAAAAATAAAATTCTGACAATCAACCCAAAATAATCTGCAAAGTAACTTTCATCCCTATCTGTAGGTAATTAGTTGATAGAGTGGGTAAGCCGAACCTACAGCTATCCCAAGTATAATCTCGAACTGTTGTTTTGTCTTTAGGGTAGGAAATTGAATGCTAAATTGTAGCTACTGTAGTACCTACAAGTAATTCGAGCTGTGGCAAATGAATCATTAGTCCTAAACTAATATTAACCTGTGTTGTCCAAACAAAGAGTTTGGGGTGTACCTCTAATATCATCAGTGGCAGGGCGCCGCTCGTCGCTCGTGAGCTCTTGTTTCGTTTCAAGCAAATGTTCTTTCATTTTCTAATGGATCGGCACTGAGGGAATATTTGTTGGCAAACTTTCACCAGACACAGATATTTACATAACAAAGAAAGGGTAAGAGATCCGAGTGTCCCCAAAATACGTATTCTTGTCAGGAATTTCGATTTTGGAGAGGATTTGTCGGTCAATTTCATGTCCGTTTTTGCCGTAGTTATTTATTTTGTACGTAATGAAAATCTGGGATTGACTGGTATAATATGGAAAACATATTTCTTAATAAACCCCAACGCTCACGGCAAGAAGTTTGTCAGGAAATATTATAATGTTATGATAGCGGGAGTGTTGTTCGTTCTACTTATCAAGTTTGCTTTACACCTTCCCGAACGCTTTGATACGTAAATGTTTTGAATATTAAGTCAAGTTAGGTGCATCCTCGCGGTGAGATAAATCTTTGATTAGTTGTTCAAGCTAGAAGTCTAATCCCAGCGTAGCTGTGCTAATTAAATAAGTTTAGTAAAATGAAATTAGTTTAACAAAAGGAATTAACAAAGCGTTTTGGTTGATGCTTATGCATGAGGGTGGGCTTGCAATGCGTTTATTACAAAACCATTTTTATTTGCGCTCACTTTGAAAGATAAAGAACTGCGATATCTTTTAAACACCAAGCTGTTTATCATTTATGGTTCAGAAAGAACAATCTTGATTTGTTCTGGATAAAATCGCGTGGAACTTTAATAGGCTGTTGACAACTATCATTGCCTCGATATTGCTCTCTCTATACATTTATTTTACGATATCGCGCCGTAAAAGTGTCCATGAGTTCGAAAGAAAACATGTCGACTGAACGCCCGCAAAAATAGATTATATTTTATAGAACTTTGTTGTCATCATATCTTCGTAAACCCTCCGGGACAAAAGGGGGGATGTTCTCACAATGTTATCGACACGACACAAAAATACTGGCTAACAAACAAAGGGAATACAGTTCAGTGTTATTCTTACGCCTTACCAAGATAAGTTTAAAGGTTGCCCAGGATTTTTACTGTTTATTTCGCTCCATAACAAACATTTTACGTAACGTTGGAGCCTTTAACAAATACGTTCGCTAAGTTACTTACTACAGTACAAATACTGTGGATAAGGCTCACAGATTAGTTTAGGTTAATTGTTTCTTAAATACCGTTTTACCAACAGAGGTTTCTATTTTCTGTGACTGTGTCTAAGGAACTAAAAATTTTTTTCGACTTTTTGGAAATAAGGACAACTTATTTGAAATATTGTAAAACTGATCCGCGGGCAGTTTGTATGAGTTTTATTTTTTATTTTTCTGAAAATCCTTGCTAAGAGAAAGTTGTTATAACAAGGATCACCCTTGAAAGTTTTTCAGGTGTTTAAATAGGCGTATGGTGGGTAAACTATCTATCAGTGGAGAATAGTTTATTTTTTAAATGAAATTTTATATTTTAGTGGCTATTTTCATCGAGTACGACTTCGATAGGACTCATGACAGGAACAGCCAATAAAAAACATAATCCTTCAAGATATGAAAAATAAATCAACAGACATAAAAATAAACTTTGCATTCATGATACTAAAATAGTACTGACAAAAATACTGAGGTATTTTATGCTTGATACAAATAGAACAGAACACACGAGACACACCAGACGACAGATTTAAAAACGTTAAAAAAGCGCCACAAAGTAAAAAAGAAAAATAAATAAAATACTATAGAAAATTAACGACCAATTTATAAATTGTTTATTTTTCCCAAGAATTTTAATATAAATGTAGAAGATTATTAATATAAATCAATAGCAGTCCACTGCTGGACATAGGCCTCTCCCAGGGAGCGCCACAGCGCACGATCTCCTGCGTTTTTCATCCAGCCACTGCCAGCCACCTTCTTCAGGTCATCTGTCCATTTTGCCGGGGGGCGTCCCACCCTACCTTCGCTTACCTACACGCGGTCTCCTTTCGAAACCTTCCTACTCCACATTTCGTCGGTTCTGCGGCAGACATGACCAGCCCACTGCCACTTCAGCTTGCTACAGATTTGGACAATATCTGTAACTTTGGTCTTATGCCGTAAGATCTCATTCCGGATTTTATCGCTTAGCGAGATGCCAAGCATAGACCTTTCACGCTGCATAGCATGAAGTCGGTAGGCCAGCTTGATTGCCATATTCCACATTAATTAATTGATTAAACTTAATGTTGAGTTACCTATAACTTTGGGTGAGACAAACAATTTAATCAATGTAAAATTATAATTTTGTATACATTTTTTTTTGTTTTATTTTTGTCATGCGGAGTGCCTTAACATTCATACAAAATTCAACAGAATTTCGGTCACGCTAGTAAAAGAAACTGGGCAAATGGAGTGAACAAACATTTTTGCCCCGAGGCCCCATTCTTTCCCCTGGGTATCATAAGACGGAATGAAGGGACGGTATCAGGTAGATTGGTGACCAACCCACAAACTAATCAAAACCCATTTTCAGGAAATAAATGGTTACTTTTTATTACGAGATAAGTTCTAGAAAGCATTTCTTAATAGGTCCCCCGAGTATTTGAGGTTTGGCTATTCGAGGTAGCATGACGTCGGCGTCAAGTTTTTCGAGGTAGCGATGTATTAATTGGTAAACTCACAGGGACGTGTTGTTCGGTGTTTCACTTTTATAAGTAACGTATCACACTCGATATGCTGCCAATATGTATTAGACTACAGTCCCATGTCCAAAATGGACGGGTCATATGAACCACCAGGTGACGTATAGAGGATGATATAAGAGCATAAAATAATAAGATTCAGAACTATGCCGTCACTTGTAATCTTTAGAGAAAACTCACCCCTTTTGGTAGTGACATTACTATCAAACGAGTTGAGATTTCTCTGAAGCTGACGTACTAGTAATTTAGCTTCAAACTTGAAAAAAAAAACAAATTAATGTATCTACTTTCTAGGGATCCATGCCCAACTCATGCCCCGTAAGAAAAATACATTTACCAGCAAAAATAAAAGTTAAACCGTATACTAAGGAGGATTTTAGGCAACGCGTCTAGTTTGAAGACGTAGTATCCTTTTACACCAGCACCTAATACCTAGGCTATACACGAGATTTAGCTAGAATTTTTAATGGTAAATTTTTAAACCTCGCCTTACTTTACTCGTTTTAACTGAAAGCGAAGGGGCTTATAAAGCCCATTAACAAAATTAGAATTTTGGAAGCAAGTAACTTGCTTCCAAAATTTTGGTAAAATAGAAAAATAAAATATTATTACCTAGACTGTAGAGTCTAGGTAATAATATTTTGTTTTTCCATTTTGTTGTTGTTGCTTAGTTCCATTAAGACGACTACAATTCAAATGACAACTCTTTAGAAGAATGTTTTATATATATTTTATTTTAATTGTAAATTTTAAAATAAAATTAATTGGTACATTAAAATAAATGTAATTTTATAAAAGGTTAATGCTTTTTATGTTAAGACTATTTTTTTGTGTGCCATTTGATTTTATTTTTGTTATGATTCTATTTTGCAATTGAAAGGTCAGACGACCAAAAAAAAAACAAAACTTGTTACTAAATTGCAGTGATTAAAATAACACCAGATGCTACACTAGAAGCTCAAAAATCAGTTAGCAGTTTTTTTTTGCAGTCACTTCGCTTGCGTTCTTACTATTTGTCAACTTTTCTCTGCAATTATTTGACCAGTTTAAAGGACATAGTATAATTTTCATGTAGTTTTTCAGTGACAATTTAAGTACTTTGTTGATTTATAAAGCCAGTTTACCAGTCATACAAAGAGCTATCATGTTATGTTATTCAATATGGGCGTAGATCTTATCTTACTTCTTATTATACTAATAATATAAATGGGAAAGTTTGTGAGAATGGATGGATGTTTGTTACTTTTTCACGCAAAAAACTACTGAACGGATTTGGATGAGGTACCTACACAGATAGTTTATCATCTGGATTACACATCCCGATTTAATAATGTTAGCGGGCAATCGCTAGTGTAAGATATAAAAACTTTTCCAAAAAAATGTGACCGTCTTCAAAAACAACCACAAAAAAGGGTAAAATAACCTACAAAACTTTTCTTTCGGAAGTCGGTGACTTTTTATTAATTTCACTGTCTCTTTTGCCACCGACTTCCGAAAGAAAAGTTTTGTAGGTTATTTTACCCTTTTTTGTGGTTGTTTTCGGAGGCGGTCACATTTTTTTTTGAAAAAGTTTTTAATTTACTCTTTTTAGTTTAAATATTCAACCACAATTCTTGTCAAATACATCATTTTCTTACATGTGCACTAGAATTTTGTTATCCGTAGCACCGGTAGATAATAACATCGTTAACATCTCTTTCATTCATTCCCTATCTCAAGAACTACTGAACCGATTTTGATGAAACTTGCAATATTCCCTAAGTTGAACGATACCAAGTAAAACAAAAAAAGAATTACTTAAATCGGACTTGTAGTTCCGGAGATATGCGAACACAAACATAATTTACTAAATCAGTCGATGCCGGGTCCTTACTAGACGAGTTGTGCCTTCCATCATCAGCTCAGCTACATGAGTTGATGATTTTCATACGCAAGTACTTATACTATTACTTCATAAGATTTGCGAAAAACTATGTGTGAGCTATTTCTCCAAGATCCAAAAATCAGATTCTAAAATGGTGACAATGGGACCACACGGGAAGCATCAGCTTTCAAATAAAGAAAGAATCATGAAAATCGGTTCACCCAGTCGCAAGTTATGAGGTAACAAACATAAAAAAAAATACAGACGAATTGATAATCTCCTCCTTTTTTTGAAGTCGGTTAAAAATACCAGTAATAAGAAGAATGTAGGATTAATTTGAAATTGACTTTAGGAAAAGGCCAAGTCGTTTTTTCCATTGCTTAAAAATTTGTAAAATTGTCGTCACAGTTAAAATTATGAATTGTCAATCTAAGACTATTTTACGGCAATTTATATTATTCTCATAATACTGCTTTTCGGTTCATAAATGATTAAGAATAGTTTAACGAAGAATTCAGCCAATAATGGTAGCCATACACCATCCTGCCTATCGAACGATCGATTTGACGCTTGCAATTGTTTCAAATTGGCAGTTCGTCCATATACACCATACACCATACTGCCTATCGTACGATCGATTTGACACAACTTCAAATCTGCAGCAGCGATGCCAACTTAGCAACTTTATAGCTAGATCTAGCTATTATTCGGTGACCGATAGCTACATAAAATTGCAGCTGTCGTCACCGAATAATAGCCAAATGCATCACTGCTGCCGATTTGACGTTGTGTCAAATCGATTTGATGACCTATCAAATTGGCATGTTATGCCATCAAATTGGCATTTTTAAACAATTGCAATTTGAAACAATTGCAAGCGTCAAATCGATCGTCGATAGGCAGGATGGTGTATGGCTACTATAAGCAAAAAATGTTTCTCCATGTACAGTCCGCGTCACGATGAGGCTGACCTCTTGGAAACGCCTTCCTTCCTTACTGGGGCAACCAATTGATGAAGCCCACTGTACCTATACCCATTAACTCGTGTTAGAGGTACTGCTATGTAACAGTTAGAATAGAAACTGTGTCAGTGCGAGATCCAACTCGCCTCCAACTTGTAAACGCCCGCGGCAGGTTCAAACTTCCCCTGATATGATAACGCTTTCATATCCATGTCGTGTTTCGTTTAATGTACCGAGTTTGTTTCGGTTTTCCTGGGTATTATGCTGATACTGATAACATGTTTCTCAGAATGAGTGTTTCTTGGAAAAGCTGTTAAAAGAACGTTTACAGAAGTTTTCCAGAGGCATGCCCTTTTCAATGCTGAGAATGTTTTGCTGTTCAAGCAAACTTTAACTACATGTTGGGGTTAATTTACTACTACTACTATCTGTTCCCATAATTCAAGTAAGATTTATAATACTAAGATATGAAACAGTAGAAAATATACCTAGACTCTTTTGGAAGACTTTGTCAAATAAAATATGTTTTTCTTGGAGCTATTAGATTATAGAATGTCCAAATTCCTAGTGGGCCACTGACAAATGAAGCCAGAAAAATGGGCAAACCCCTTCTTTCGATATCTACGTCACACGACAAGAAATTACATTTATATGTGAGAGAAACGCTCACTCAAATAATTTTAAAAAGTGACTTCATGAAAACCGTTGCATTTAGGTAGCTTAGAACACGGAATCTCGTGCACAATACACGTAATACACGTATTTTAAGTTACTTTAGCCTTAATTCACATCACACATGATCCCCATTAGGGCACATATAGCAAAATAGTTAAGTTTGCAGACATATTTAATACCATGTGGAATAACAACTTTTTTTTCAAAAATTCATAAAACATACCCAGACTAACGTTATAAAAAACTGCCACACGTTAATATATTTAAGATTAATTGGGTAAATCTGAGCAATCTGGCGGCCATTAGGTGAACACGACCCTTTTTTGTGTGTTGTTCGTTTACCTAGGTCCAATTGCCATTGCCTGACATTGGGTATATATATTATATTAACCTGAATGTGACCTGGGCTCTAGTTTACTATTTTTGTAAATTTGTCATTCCAAGACTATTCAATTGTCATTTTGCTAAAAGTTGGTAAGTAATTAGCTAAATTCCTAATCGATAATGAAACGGTTAATGGTCTCGTAATATTGTGTTAAAATGACATTTGAATTTGAACATGTTTACGTGGCAGATTTCATTTCTAAATATTTCTAGAAACTGTTTATTATTGTCTTATGTAATCTGAAGTAGTAAGAAGTTCGTATAACAAAAAAACATTTGTACAATTTATTATCATTATTGATTAGACTATTAAACTTGCCAAATCAATGATTATGAAATTAATGATGGACCATTTTGAAACTAATATAATAGCAGAGCTATGATAACGCTTGTACGGTTTTAGGACTTTAAAATGTAAAATAAACCCATTTTGTAGCGTTGAAAGTGAGGTTTATTTTTACCTACGGGTCTAGCTGTTGGTTAAGTTTACAAAGATTGTATCCCACAATATAACTTGAGCTCCACAGTCCTCATAAAACCACATTTTAAGTTAGTTTTTCTCTTACGATACCACGGGGACAACGTAGAAACGACCTCATACGTGACCCACTTGTATGTATGGAAGATATCTTTTTATCGTTGTCTGATTTCGAACATTTCATTTTTGTGGCATGTGACGAACGTTGTAGTTGCAACTTCAAAAATGTTTCGTCCTGTAAACTGATCTCAATGAAAATATTGTCTGCAACTTTTGATAAATCATAAAAAAGGCCATAAAGCTTCATACTCATTATTCTTCACACAGATCTTCGCTATGGAATGGGCAACAGACTTTTAAAGTTATTATGTCTTTGTGAAAATAACAGTGATCCTTATTTTGAGAACTGATGGCTTACGATGTGTGTAGTAGAATGGCTTTGAAAAGAAAATGGTATGAGATTGTTAAACCGACCCTTTTATATCTATTTTGAATTTTTAACAGCTTCTTTAATATTAGGTTATCGAAAAGCACTTCCAACTAGATCATTACTAAATCGTTGTTGTGTTTGTCTAGTATTAAAGTGCCTTGGCCAATGTACCTAGAGAATGGAGGCCAAAGTTATGTTAGCACTTAATTAATGCACAAAACACTGAGTTTCGTCGAACGCCATTATAGTTGTACGCCAATATACCTATGGTTTTAGTATATTATTTTATAGAGTTGGAACAGAAAGTTCAGCTGTCAATTAATACATGTTTAATATTGCGGCAAAGTTGAAAGAAAGTTAGTTATTCTCATTTAAAATATATTTGAGACTAGCTTTAGCCTGCGGTTTCGCAGTTTACAACACAACAGGTGCCGTGGCGAATAAAAAATTAAATAAAGATATGTCTATGATTCGAAATTGACAGATGATAAAGCTGAATGTGCTCTGAGACACAGTCGTAATTATTTCTACTTTTTGCCACCATGAGCGCTGCAATCGATTCTGATACACCCACCTAGTACTTCGCACCCAGTGAATAAGACAGGGCCTACCTAATAAGCGTCTACAATAAACTCACTTTGTTTTTCATGTAGCGTGTTAATACAATTGAGACACTATTCAGGAATACGAATGACTATTAAACAGCAAAAAGCTAATGTATGCAAATGCTATCATTTGCTCCCGACTAGCATCATGTCTATAATAAACGTTAATTGGCTGCATTGTGTACGCAGCATTAGAATTACAGTTATTACTGAGCGTTGAAAATTTTGGTGTTCGAGGGACACAATCTCAAAAATGTTACCAGTTTACCACTTTTGGAACGCAAAAGCCAATTAAATAGGGTAATTTTTGTGAGTAAAAATCTGACATTTCCTACAGCTTCATCCAGGAGTCATTTGATTACCTATAATCCCCCAAAAATAATCATGGACCTTTTGATAGAA
The DNA here is from genome assembly GCA_954870645.1 of Agrotis clavis. Lineage (NCBI taxonomy): Eukaryota > Metazoa > Arthropoda > Insecta > Lepidoptera > Noctuidae > Agrotis > Agrotis clavis. The sequence goes on from OX940920.1 coordinate 17,116,121, forward strand.
AAAAAAACACTAGTGTCTGATATCTGATCCGAGTATACTCCAGAGTGAGTGAAAGTAATCCACCCCCTGTGTTTCTACTCGTATAATTACGTTTGTGCTAAATATTCTCTACTAATTCTGACATAGCTTGTACCGACAGAAGAATACAGTATTTTAAGCATGTACATTTTCCCGTGAACACACTCATACAGCCAACATGTGCCCATGTACCAGTTATTACCCAACCGATAAAACTCAGAGTAGTCTCTTAGGAGACTTTTCAACTTTTGAAATTATCTTCAAGTTTTACGCACTCGGTCTTCTTTGAATGAGATTTCTTCTAAAATTATATTTAGGAGTCTCTAACAACGGAACCCTATTAGAGAAGATTTCTTCTTTCGGTTTGCCGCATAAGTTTTGTATTACGTATTTGTTTTGGGAGGGAATAGAGTTACCCGCGATGTCTTTATTGTCCTTTACATTTTGTTTTCTATTTAGATTATGGTTTTAAGGGTATTAAGGAGAAGTGCCTTAAAAAGAAGAGATGGGAGAGAAAACAGAGATGACATTAGTGATATCAATGCTTTTTATAACACTAAGATTTAAGCTCTTTAAAAATAACGGAATATGTTACTTTAACCCTAAGCAATCACGAAAAACTTCAAAGAATAAAAGTAAGACACCACAAAACTTAACTCAAACATTTGATAAGTGGAGTAGCCATCAAAAACTACTCCATCGTTCTTTATCTGTGCCAACTTCACGGCGAAGTGCCCCCGCAAAGCAAAGAGTTTGAAAAGGTTTAATTCCCATTAGAGAACTGTCGTTTATACAGTTACAGGGTAATGGAGTTACGTTCCTGGTTCCCGGTAAACGGGTTCTTGTAGTTCCACCACCGAGTTTATGTCAACCAGATAGGGATTAAAACGAAAACATTTTGAAGGAAGTTTTTCTATTGTGCGCTCAAGTTGCTGAGTGTATTATTGTTGTAGAGTTGTTTCGTAATGGGTTTCGCTTTTTATTAGGTTAAGCACTTTTAGAAATATATTATTTATACTGCTAGAGCGTGGGTCGTGAATTTGACGAACTTTTTCTTTCGATGTTCTTTCTTCTAAAGAACAACGGTACAGACACCACAATCTATCTTTCTTTAATAGTTTTTAACCTTATCACAATAGTGGAACGTTAATTTTAGATTGGTAAAATTTGACAGATTCGGGTAGGTTGATCTGCATGATGGCATCTGTACATACTTATCGAACAGTTTTTTCATGGTCTGCTCACAGGAATAAAATTGGTTACCTATCATAAGATCGAAAAACGGTTGACCGAATTTCATTTGCCCTAAAACTTTTCAACTATTACCTTTTGGTTTTTTTTTACTTCATCGAAGTCACGTTTGCCACTGTTTCAGTTAACCTGTTATCTATTCATCTTTTTTCGTTTCTCCAGCATTTCATTTGGCCGACAAACTTTTTACCGATGTTACACTTACTCGAAGTGACGGTTGTCCGAAGTATTATGTTTCCAAACATTCATTATACCACTGTTTTAATTGCCATATTTTTATTTCACCGAACGCCTAGAAAATTTTGCACACTAATTATTGCTGTTACATTTTTAGCAGGCGCCATTGAAATGTAGGTAGACAACACAAAATAATTGTGCAAATGTCGTATACGATAATATAATTCTGAAGGGTATTGTATTATAATTAATGACATTTGCTGTTAATACATGCAGCATGCAGCATGCAAGCAAGCATGCAGCATGCAGCATGCAAGCAAGCATGCAGCATGCAAGCGAGCATGCAGCGTGCAAGCAAGCACGCAGAATGCAACATGCAGCAAACACGCAGCGTTCCAGCAAGCATGCAACATGCAACAAGCATTGTTTCTGTCATGGCTCCGGCGCTGCAGGGTTTTGGGTGGCCCCACGCGAGCTTATCGTCGCAGATGATTTGAACGCTCACCACCGCAGCTTCGGCTTACTGGCCGGCTTCGCCGGCCAGCCTCAGCCGCGGCGGCGGTCGTTCCAACCTCCTGCTCCTCAGCTCGCGGGCCACCCCACCCCTCCGCGCCTACGCGATTTTAAATTACACTCTAGGGGTAGGGCAGACAAGACTACGTAAAGTCGGCTTTGCAGCATTTCGTTTCCGCCACAATGTTTTGTAGCAAAATATATTGAATTTTTATGACAGTAATTTAATTTTTCGGTAAAATGTTGTTTCGGTATGGTGAAAATATGGCAAATAAATCAGTTGGCAATTGAAAAAAGTTTAAAAGAGGCTTCGGTCAATAGTAAAAAGTTATTTTGTTAATCGGCGGAACATACTTCGGTATAATAATACTTATGGCTAATGAAACTTCGATGATCTGAAAATATGGCAAATGATGCATATAGCAAAAGAGATGTCGGTCAATAGTTTTCGGTATAATGAAATTCGAACAAACAAAATTCGGTAAATTGATCGGTTCCCAATAAAATTATTAAACGTAAAAAAACACCTTTGCCTGTTTCTGATTTCAACCCGTAAAAAGTTACCCCGTTTAAGACCAATTACTTATTAAAAAGACTTTTGGAATAGCTACTCTAAAAATAAAACTGAAGTAAGAACAAAATATTAATTCATTACCTTGACATTCTAAGAAACTTAGTAAAGTCAGATTTGATGAAAATTTGATGGATTTCCTTGGTTTCGTCACAGAAGTTCTAGAAGCAAACTTTTTAATAGGCTTATTGTGTAGAGGGCTTGGAACGGAATTATTTGACAAAGTCACTACAGAATTTATACTAAGATGGTTTGTTTATTGTTGTTTACGAAAGGGGTTTTAAGATGCTTTGATTTATTTCTCGATGCCGCTATACATACATAGTAGAATTCGTTGTTATTCATGGTTTTGCCGGGGAAGATTAATACACAGATTACCTACTTTGAGCACGATACAAACATTTTAAATCACATACAAGCAGTCAGATCGGAAACAACTATCTGCAGGCCATACTGTAACTAATATTGGTGACGTGCAGGAAGCAAATCCACGATACGTAGCGCATTAGCCAATTGTTTAACCACTACGCCAACTGTATCATCTAATTAAACTATCTTATCTTACAGGATATTAACATCAACATAGTCGACTGTTAAATACTGGAGGGGAAAATTAAAAAGGAAAACAAGTGTCTCCTACTGCACGAAACATTCACCACGTATATTGTCAAAAAGCTCTCAATTTCCTAATTGCAAAGCGCTTACGAAAAGCAATGTAGGCGAAAATCACGCTAAACATCGAGACGCAAGCACATTGATGAAATATGCAAATAAGAACATTACACTCTATTAACTTCGAACTCTGGGACGCTAGTATAAATTCCTACAGTGAAATGAACACTTATAACGTGGAGTAATAACCTTTAGGCAATGCCAACGAAAATTCGTAAAAATTCTCTAGTAAATTTTTGAGTATTTTTTCCCTTCTTTTATTTAGTGCCCGACGATTCATGCCAGCAGTGAATTTTCTGTGACGCATTACTCTTGGTTCACAGACGATTTGTAATCTTTCTCTCGATATTTTTCCTGTAGTGCTCCCGTTTTTATTATTCAGAGGTTATTTAGTGCGGAAGAATGAATAAGTTTACGGATGTAGTTTTTTAAGATTTATTTCTGAATTTTTTAAACCTTTTTTTTATCAAAAATAGGTTAATTGACTGAAATAATCTTATATTATTATTCAGTTAGATTAAAAAAAACATTCGACCCGTATTTTTTCTTTTTGTTGCGTAGATCAAAATTGATGGCATGCGACACTTTTAAAGTTGCTAATAAGTATGTACGTCACAAACAAGTACCTACCTTGAATTTTGCTCCAGTTTTTATTATTCAGAGGTTATTTAGGGCGGAAGAATGAATAAGTTTACGGATGTAGTTTTTTAAGATTTATTTCTGATTTTTTAAATCTTTTTTATCAAAAATAGGTTAATTGACTGAAAAAATCTTATTAATTATTATTATTATTCAGTTAGATTAAAAAAAAACATTCGACCCGTATTTTTTCTTTTTTGTTGCGTAGATCAAAATTGATGACATGCGACACTTTTAAAGTTGCTAATAAGTACGTCACAAACAAGTACCTACCTTGAATTTTGATGCGTTATATACATATCTTTGTTAACATGTATTAGATATACGTGTTTATAAGTTTTCAAAATTCTAGTTGACGGCTGACGGTCTAATTACATTTACAACTTATTAATGCTGTCCACATGCTGTAGCTACTATACAGCAGTTCTGACAAATTTTTATGCATTTATGGATAACCTACGTTGCTACCTTCACCGAGTTATTATTCTTCAAAATTGTGTATTCTAAGACAAGTGAATATCGGGGACGAGTTGGGAATATTCTGGAAAAAACAAAGTAACCTTCTTGGAAGTTCCTCAGGGACTGAAGAAAAATGTACACAGGCATTTATTATTCACTGTAATCCTGTCCTAGCTTGGTCTATGGGTTTGTTCGCTAAGAATATTGTAGGAATGAAACGAATGTGACAGGAGGGGACAGTTTAAAAAAAAATACTCTTCTAATTCTTTATTGGCCGATCAGTGATTGAAGCCGATTTTTTGGGGTTTGAAACCCCAAAAAATCTGAACATTATTATCCATCAGCAAACTCACATTATAAATGAGAAAGTTTGTACTGATGTGTGTGTTTGGCATTCTTTCACGCAATTTTGTTTTGTTTTTTTTTTTACGTTGTAAAATCATCAAAAGAGTCCGGGCGCCCTTGTGACTCCTTGGGACTCCGGGACTGTCAGACTTGTACTGACGATATGTAAATGCGCGGTGTTCCTTCAATAGTTATCCGTTCCGGGTCACGGTTTCCAGATAAAATACACATACCCCGGATAGTTTATACCCTGGATATACATGACTTTTACCTCGAATTTTTGTTCCCGTGGGATTATTTTTAAATTGTAGCGGGCGAAGTCGCTGGCAACAGCTAGTATAGTCATAATAATAAAAGACAATCCATGCAAAACTAGTAAACTAACATTTGCAAAGTAATTTAAGCAGAATTCATATAAACCGTCGGAACAATCTAATTGTTATGGTAACGGCTGAACGGGTTTCACGATTCATTGAACCATTCACTTACTGACAGCGATGGGTCAAGGAATTAAATCGAACTTCCATTGTAATGTAAAAATCGTAAACATATTGAATATATTAAGGATTCATAAACAAAGGGTTTGTAGACTGATCTAAACCAGGATCCGTTTGTCGAACGCAGTTGAAAACCTAATAAATACTTTTATGAGATTTAGTTTTTTGTTATTGATTTATGTAATTTTATACTACAATTCTAATATTATATACATTTATAGTAGTAATAATATACAAAAAAAATAAAAGAAAAACATTCAAAGGTCGTAAAAAAATTGAGATTTCTTAGAGTAGCCAAATTTTTGAGTTTGGCTATACTCTATACTAGTTACATACACCTCTGAACTAGTAGAGTAAACAAAGGAATAGACATATATACCGCTGGGTATATTATGTCTATTTATTTGTTTCTTATACTGATACAATGAAAACTGTAATGAATCAAATATACAAATGTTTACATAACAAACTATGGGTCGAAATTGTAATAAAAACATAGAAAACAACCGGGTCTCGCATAAAATGAATGTGATTTTAAAACGTATTTGTTTAAAATTTTGCATTTTCATTGTTACGTTCTATCGCTTGTAACAATATTGAGCAAGCCTGCTCGCAAACGTTTTATATGTGAATAGGATTTTAAATAATAATTATAAATGTTCATTTATGAAGTTTGGAAAAAGAAGATATGCTGCATCGGCAGGAGAGTGTTTATTACAAAAAAAAATCTCAACACCTTGCGAATGACAGCCATTTTAGTTTTTTAACCAGCCAAACTGGGGTGTGTACAATAAAATGCAAATACCTTTGAATTGAAAAGACCTACGTACGTGCAAATGACTAAATTGCAAAGGTAAACGTTTAGAATATTGAAAAACCAATTAAAATTGTCTAAATAAGTATGAAGAGCCGAAAAACATGTGAAAACACATAGTTTTCCCAAACGAACTGATTAACAATAAAAAACGAACTGTTTAACAATAATAAAAAAGGAACATCGTTTGCAAAGCTTCTTTGTGCTGTTTTTGTGATCGTATATCTACAAAATTTGAGTATAAAATATAACGATCAAAACACTTCGGTTCTTGTTAACAACGGCGTGACATAAAATAATACATTTGAGTTTATCAAAGGGGCTTATTTTCGGGTAGGGCGACGCGTCGACCCCCGCCGACGAAACGTTGAAATTTTGACAAATTACACTTGAGGATTACTCCGAGGGAATATGAAGAAAACCACGCATTCCCACAAATTACTGACTTGTGACAAATGCTCCCGCAGATGACCTGCAATTTATCCGGCTCGCTGAGAAATCTAGCTAATGTTGGGCCCGGGAAATAATAATACTGCAGTAGTAATGACAACAGTAATGAAGACTACGGTATGCTAGAATAAAGATGAAGGAAATACTTTGTGAGGTCTCGACTGAAATAATATCATGTCTGTATTCTTGGAAGAGTATGTTCAGTAGATTATATACACATAAGAAAAAACATTTATTCTGAGTGTCGTCTTATGACGAGTTTTCTCGTTTTTGTGACGTAAAGTAAACGGAGACTTAGTTATTAATTTGATGTATAAATAGTATCTCGTTCGTACATTAGACGCGCTTTTTAATTTACCTTATAATTCACGACATACCCTTAAAGTACGCTGTACTGCCAGATACGTGAATTTAAAGGTAGACCCTCTGTTTAAATTTAAAACAGCATTCAAAAATTAATTCTTGAGTCTATATGCTTTAAAATGTGATTAGCAATAAACTATTGAGTTGTAAATATTTAACATTTTTAACGCCCTTTTGAGGTGATAAAATCGTCTAAATAAAGAGTCATAGGTGGACGAAAGAGACTGCCAGACTTACTCGCTAAATATTCACTCAGCTCCTTCGGCTGCCCCATGTCCTTTTTTTTTTTTTGAGTGGGAAAATCCTCACGGATACCCTCCGACTGGGGCGGGCGGAGGGTTATGTCGGACTGAAATCCACTATTCCTTCTTGTACCATTGGTCGGGGGCCCGGGATATATATGAAACATTCGCGCGCACCCCCAACTGGTATCGGCCCGCTATTTACGGCAGACCTATCTTCAAGTGCAATGTGTTCATCGTACGTTCTCCTTGAAGCTCAGCTCCTGTTAGAGCCTAACCGGTCGAGCGACGATTAAGCCCGATGTTCGTCACCCGCAGGCCCCTCTCTACGGTGGCCGGAGATCATTTTGCGCCCTTCGACGCCCGGCTGTCCCATGTCCTGCACTTTGTATGATGCTCACAGTCTCGCGTCAAATTATAATATTATGTGAATAGTAAAATTAGTTTGTGAAATTTTAAGGTTAGTTTCTACGTATATTCAATTCATACCACTACCTGTATCAAAGTAGACATGTTATGTTAGGTACATAACCCCTAGTCATGAATTCGTGTAGTTTTAGTAGGTTTACCTAAATTAATTAGGTAGTGTGTATTTTGTGGAGGAATTTTCCACATTATGATATTGCTGGCATGCTTATGTAATTTAGATTGTGTTAATGGATGCCTGAGTAAACCGTTTCGGAATAAATGTAGAGTGCGGACTTGCCAACAGCGAGTAATGGGTAGCTCCCCCGCCCGATCAAGGACCAAGGGGGTCTACTTTAAAGACACGGATACGGATTACGAACGTAACTAAAGTCAAAATTGCGAACAGAATAATACCGCTACGACTGAAGTCCCTTTTGACGCGGCTCTAGTGGCTATGACTCTATGTCAGTACATCAAATTGCATTCATAATGTAGTACTACGAATTTCCCACCGGTCTCGAGTGCCGCGGACTCTATTGCTATTTGTCAAATCGTAATATCACTCATTCTTAGTTCAAGCTTGACATCAGTGAAATCGTTTTTCAAATTGGAAAAGTAGTTTCAAAGATTACTTGGTCGCTGCAAGTATAATATGGTCCGGTGGGGTACTGCGACGAGGAAAGCCACTTAGTTTATGTGAAAACAAAGATAAATATCATGCCGGTTATCGGAAGATAACAAAATTCGCTTTTTAAAAACCGGCCAAGTGCGTGTCGGGCCACGCACAGTGTAGGGTTCCGTAGTTGCCCATCAAAATACTTATGCGAACTAATTAAACTGATTCGCTGAATTTAATTTTAAAAAGAAGAATTTTCAAAATCGGTCCAGGCGTCTTTGAGAAATCGGGGAAAATACATAAAAAAAGATTACGACGAATTGAGAACCTCCTCCTTTTTTTGAAGTTAGTTGAAAATAGTTGACAATAAAAACCTACCTATCCCCAAAACATACCCACCTATTATAGCTGTAAAAATAAAGTTTACAAACTTACATTTGCAGTTGAAGAACATGTTCTGCGATACATTTTGTTTAGGAAAATATGCTATCCAAGTACGTTTTATAAGTTGGTCGACTATTACTCGTAAACTTGTAAAGCCTACTTAGTCATGATAATTTTCCTTCAAACTTCGTTATATATACTACTATTGTGAATTTTTTCACATCCCCAAACATAACCGTTTAGCTGGTAGAGGGGGGGGACACTCGAGTCGAGCAAAAATTAGCACTTTAAAGCTTAATATTTCACAAACGAATCTTTTTATCAAAAAATTGTTAATGGAAACTATCAATATTTTTTAAAGACCTATTTAATGATACCCCACACTAAGGGGTACGCGAGAAATAAAAAAAACATCCACACTTTACGTGTACAGGAAGTACCCTAAAAAAAATATTTTACGAGATTTTATTTTACCACTTTTTCGGCACAACAAATCCGTATATTTACACCAAATTACAGCTTTCTAGTACTGGGCGTCTCTGAGCTAAACTGCGGACAGACGGACGGACGGACGGACGGACGGACATGGCGAAACTATAAGGGTTCCTTGTTGACTACGGAACCCTAAAAATACAAGTTCATTCGACAGGCACAACTGAAAAAATATTTAAACACTGCACTCGTTCAGGAACATTGTATCTATAGAAAAAAAAAAACATAAATTTATTTGGTATAGATCTATCAAGTAGTTGGTTCAACATTCTCAAAATTTCGTTAGAATCAGTTGAGCAGTTTCGGGGACGTACAAACATGTTTAGTTTGGATCAGCACCAAACGACATCTAAATTAATTTCTAAATGTGGTGCTAAAGGCGTTTATACCCCGATTAGTCGCGTATTGTTTGTACAAACGGCAAACGATTAGTAATACGGCTCTCCTAATACTTAAATTTACATAGTTCGCGCATAAAAAGTGTATTTATTTTATGTGCTATCCAATTTATTCCTTTTCGTATATGCTACGATAAGAGATTGAGCGTGCTGGCTTCACTTCGCGTAAAATCCCGTAATACTAAGCTAAGAAATCTTTGGTTTTATACCGTAAATAAGGAGCTTTTTACTGCTATTTTAGATTTCTGAGATCGTGCGATCTTAGAATGCTGTATTTTGAGCTATAAATTCGATATCCTCTCTTTAGGTATTATATAGCGTTGACTGAAGCATCAGATGGTGTAATTTTGACGGTGAAATCTTATTTAATAAACCAAAACATGAGACGTTAAGTCGCATTTGCTCATCGTATCATAATAATTCATCGTCACTTCAAACAACTTTAGGTTATTAACATTTTTAGGGTTCCGTAGTCAACAAGGAACCCTTATAGTTTCGCCATGTCCGTCCGTCCGTCCGTCCGTCCGTCTGTCCGCAGCTTAGCTCAGAGACGCCCAGTACTAGAAACCTGTAATTTGGTGTAAATATACGGATTTGTTGTGCCGAAAAAGTGGTAAAATAAAATCTCGTAAAATATTTTTTTTTAGGGTACCTCCTGTACACGTAAAGTGGGGACGTTTTTTTTTTTCTCGCGTACCCCTTAGTGTGGGGTATCATTAAATAGGTCTTTAAAAAGGGTGCCCTCTATCTGGCAGAAACTTGTTGCTCCGAAACCTATTTGGCAGAACTCACTTGGCAGAAACTTTTTTAAACGAACATTGTTATGGTATAAAAAATATTTAATATAATTGTTTTTTGGCCCAATGTTTTTATGTCCGAATTCAAATTGGGATACTTTTAAGATGGCAGAATTGTATTGGGCATAATAACCTTTGTCAGAGTTACAATTTTGCATATTTTCATTTAGCATAACGTTTGTTTAGAGCGCCGATTATTTGGAATAATTTGACTTAGCATACTTCGAAGATCACAGAATTTCAGAATAGAAATAATTTAAAAGTCATAATAAAAAAAAAAATATATTTTATAAAATCAATATGGTGTGCTACAAAAGTTAGTGACAGAAATGAATCGCTGCAAAACCGACTTCACGTAGTCTTGTCTGCCCTACCCCTAGAGTGTAATCTAAACCCGCGAAGGCGCGGAGGGGCGAGGCGGCCCGCGAGCTGAGGAGCAGGTGGTTTTAACGCACACCGTCGCGGCTGAGGCTGGCCGGCTTGCCGGCCAGCAAGCCGAAGCTGCGGTGGTGGGCGTAAAATCATCTGCGACGATTAGGGCGCGTGGGACCGCCGGAGACCCGCAGCGCCGGAGCCGTGACAGAAGCCATGCCTGCTGCCATGCCTGCTGTGAATTTTCTGCGATATGATGGTTATACTGTGATTATTATGGATATAAAATATATGCCAAAAGATGATTCTGGTTGTGAACTTTCTACGATATGATGGTTATACTTATTGATTAATAAGGAAATGAAATTTATGCCTAAAGATGATTCTGACTTACAAAATTATGGGTTTCGGTGTTATGGTAAATGAGTGTATGCCAAACGATTTTCTGCGAAAAGAGGTTTATGCTATCCGTTGCTATGCAAAATAAAATTATGACGTAAAAAGTTCTGCTATAAAGGGTGGACCCCTTTAAAAAATATTGATAGTTTTCATTAACAATTTTTTGATAAAAAGATTCGTTTGTGAAATATTAAGCTTTAAAGTGCAAATTTTTGCTCGACTCGAGTGTCCCCCCCCTCTACCAGCTAAACGGTTATGTTTGGGGGTGTAAAAAAATTCAGAATAGTAGCATATATAACGAAGTTTAAAAGAAAATTATCCTGACTAAGTAGGCTTTACAAGTTTACGAGTAATAGTCGACCAACTTATAAAACGTACTTGGATAACATATTTTCCTAAACAAAATGTATCGGAGAACATGTGCTTCAACTGCAAATGTAAGTTTGTCAACTTTATTTTTACAGCAATCATAGGTGGGTTTATTTTGGGGATAGGTAGGTTTTTATTGTCAACTATTTTTAACTAAATTCAAAAAAAGGATGAGGTTCTCAATTCGTCGTAATCTTTTTTTTTAATGTATTTTCCCCGATTTCTCAAAGACGCCTGGACCGATTTTGAAAATTCTTCTTTTTAAAATTAAATTCAGCGAATCAGTTTAGTCAGTTCGCATAAGTATTTTGATGGGCAACAACGGAACCCTACACTGTGCGTGGCCCGACACGCACTTGGCCGGTTTTTAAATGTATCTAGGGTAAAGTACCCAACTGCTGACCTCCCACCAACTATTGACCGCATAACAGTTTTTATCAAAAATTATAATAAATCTTCTTGCAGTGCTGCATAAAGAATACAGAAAATGAAATATAATTTATCTTGTAATATATTGGCGTCACAGAAAATTTAAATAAAGCAATATTGCGTCCGTAAACCTATGCTACCAAAATACCCTCCTAAAATCATCAAGAAATTTAACAATTTGCTAAGCTGACGGTTGTTTTCTATGTCATTTTATTTCAGTTTTACACTATAGATTCCTTTGAGTTTGGTATTTTTTGGTTATTTATGACAGACACCATGCTTTTCCACATGATTTTCAAGTTTTAATGAGCGTTAACTTGTTAAAATGATGAGGTCAATATCTGGTACACTCAAATGTATGAATAACCATTTTTTTAACATGGCATGTCAATAGCTGGTAATTAACCAAATGTACGAGAATACCAGTTACTGACACCACGGTGTGTACGTATAGTTCATTTTTAATGGTGAGGTAGCTTAACTTTAATGCATCTGTATTAAGCCCGTGGGCGTTGGCACCCCTAAAGGTGTGTATCTGCATAATCACAAACATAAAAATTACCTTAGGTACGTAGTAACCTGACTACCTAGCATAATTTGAGTGAGGTACTTCAATTTTCGGTCTACTGTCACATTCTGGATCCTCCTGAATATTTTACGCTGCTTTCACATTTGGGCGACAGTCGCGCGACAGACGCTGCTTATGCGCGGCTGTTCATATAAAATGTTGTGTTCATATAAAATGTTAACAATTTGGCAAGCAGATTATTTTAAAACCTGGTTAAGTGGGTGTACCTGGACGCAGGATACTTTTTATGTCGGTATATGATCCCGTGGGACAATTGCAGAATATAACACGAGCAATGCCTCAGCCACAGGTTGGTTTAATGCATAAAATAACAAAATATACCCTAACCTGCATGTTTGAACAAACTGACTTAAATCATTTCCGAGGCAAAGTGTGAGCTAGTTTTTTATTTGTATCTATGTTCTCTTCATTTGTGAGGTCTTTTACATAAGTTTAAAAAGTTAAAACCGTCTTATGTAATTAGGAAAATATTAATTCAATGGTTTTTAAACTCACTTTGTAGAACTAAAGCCGTGTTATTTCAATTTATATTTTGCCGTCGAGTATTTTTATATCTGCTGCATAATACAGAACAGTGAAATAACTACTAATAAAGAAGAAAAATTGGACAAAAAGTGATAAAAACTACAACAAAAAGTGATAAAAACTACAAAATTTCAAAAATAAGTGCAAGAATATTATTGACGGCGTTTGAAGACTGAAGACCTAAATAGTGTGAAAAAAGAAAATGAGAAGGGCTATAAGACTAGCTTTGTTTGTTTTTTATCAAATAAAACCTCGTATCACATTCATAATAAATAATATTTGAGTTTATTCTTATACTACAGGAGGTCAAAAAATTGGTCATTTGCATGATGAAAATTTGGTACAAGCATGTTGATAACTGGTCAAATGGCCTGTTCTTGCTAAACTCGAGAAAAAAAAACACTTTTTACCTTTGTATGACTGGAAATAATGTTTTAGTTACATTCTCCAATGTTTATTTTATCTTCCGAAAACATTCATTTCCACTTGCAACTCGTACATTAGTTTATATTGCGAAAGAAGCAAGGAAAACCGCTTAAGGGGTCAATAGTTGGGTGTTTTACCCTACCTACTCATTTTTTTTTTCAAATAGAACCTACCTAATAATACCTGGTGTAATAATATAAAAACTACATAACAGCTTAGGTACTATAGAAAGAACCACCTCAAAGAATCTTTTGATGTCAATATTGCACCAAAGCACCAATTAGTGACAGCCAACAACTTGATCAAAGTAAATTACTTCGAATAAAAAATACAGCACTAGATTCTTTTCCAGTTTCTATTTGAAACCAGCTGTTACATCGAAAAGACAACTTGTCAATGCTAGCGTTATGAAAAGGAGCTTTACTGCATTATCATCTAAAAAGGAGCGCGACCATTACATATCCCCGAAAGGAGATAAATATTTTATGTCATAATTCATCTGGGCTATAAAAAAGGGTGAGCGCAGACCGGGCGCACAGTTATGAAATGATTTTGTTTCGCCCGCCGGGAATAACTCGGTATCTGCACTATGAACATAGGAATGTCGATCCTTCCTTTAATCTGCGAAATAAAAATATTCCCCAGCTCCGTAAGAAAGTCGTGATTTGAACACCGACGTATTTTCTTCGTGCTAACGGATGTTTTATAAGGTTTCCGTTTTATGTGTTTCGCTTTGCTACTTTTTGTCTGCAATGCAGAACTGTCGCTTTGTTTTAAAGAAAATCGTAAACGATTTTCAGATTGCTTAATTTTGTTGGAGGTTGATTTGCATGCATACAGAAGTACTGACTTTAAAGTTTGTTGCAGTTTAAAAATAAGGTTTTCGTGTGACTTACGTTAGCTAGCAAACTAAATGACACCGTAATTTAAGCTAATATGCAAAATAAAATACTGTTATACACCATAAGTACTCAGTACAAAGCTAAAGAAGTGTTCTAAGTATATCAAATGTACTGCTGTAAGTTACTCGTATAAAGCGATTGAAAGTTCTCAACGCAGTAGTTTGAACCCATTAACAAAACTTCCGTACGTGTCGCACACTTGAACTCACGAGAGTAAACAAAAGACGTCTACATACATAAATAAAAGCGATCATAATGGGAGTAATTTTATGAATTTTCCATTAATTCAATAGTATAATTGGAAAAGTTTGACCGCAGAACGAGGGGTGGCCACAGGAAGAACTATAAAATTGCAGTTAACGGAAGCTGAACGACTTCTCAATACCATTATTCTGAAATACGATCTAATTGAGTGGCCTGGCCCTGCCCTTCGGAGACAATAATGGGACTAGGTCCCCGAGCTAAATGGCCCCGTCGTGATTGCTAATTTACTTATTACAAACGATCTTGTCTTTAATTAACCGTTCATTGGAAGGTTCTTAAAGTATCTACCTACCTATTGAACTATAATGTACAAAGCGGGGGATGAAAAGTGGGTACCTTATTTGAGGTTACATTTTTGCAAGGTAAAGTTGCGAATTTGTGATACCTATAGAAAAATGATGAAGGTTTTTTCCGAAAAAATATCGTACTAAAAACTCCATCCAATTAAACGTTACAGCTTCCACTGTTTCGTTCCAAATATTCAAAAACAATGAATCATTTCTATGTTTTGCTGGTGGCGATTGCAGCGCTTAACGTGACTGAGATGTGAACTAACTGGGAACACCCACGGTGTGACGTGCGTGTCAATTTGAATATTCACCACAATCTTTTTAAGTACTTGTTTAGGCTTCATTTCTTTTTAATGAAAAGCCGAAAATGTTTAACAAACTAACTAGTTGGCAAGAATTGGCAGATCTCATGTAGGTACCTACTCAAATAATGTAGTCACTAAGACGGATATAATAATTTAATTATGATTGAATAGAATGAAATTTGAAAAATGCACACAGTGCCAACATTACCCTCCAAATATCAATATTGTTAGTCGACTTTAGAATAAACTGTTTAATTGAAACATACCGACAACTGTTCGTACACTTTTACAAAACTTTGTCTACAAAGACACAACGCAATACGACTTAGAGACAACTTTTACTCAACATTTGTTTAAGTAACGGTCCATTTAAGTTATTACTTAAACAAAGAGCACGCGTAAGTACATTAAATAAATGGAGCTATAAAAGTAAATTAGGTGCCATTTTTTTATTCAAAATTATATAATGCCACCAGGCGACAGCTTTTATTAGAAGTTGATAATATAATCGTTCGTACTTTTAATGTAAAAGAGGTTTTGTTTGTTTGCTTATTACGCTTTCACGCCTTAATGAATGAATCGATTTTTAATAATTTTAGTACAAAGATTCTTCGGTTCTTTTTTGTTTCAGGGTCATGGTAAGCTGATAAGACAGTCCAGCGATCCCGTCAGATTGCTGACAGCTCCTTGAAGGGTTCGGCGCATCAGCCAAGGACCCGGGCATGATCCATGATCTGACGGCAAGTCAACCATTACTCGTGTAAGTCATGAACCGCTGAGGGTCTCACACTGGTTCGCGTTATTCGACGTTTATACGAATATTTATCGCGAAAATTAATAGGCCGGCTAACACACAGATTGTAATAAAAAAGAAAACCATAAAAGAATACACAATGCGCTCATTCATTATATTCCACTGGACTGCCGAGGCAGACTATTACTCGTGTTTCAATTTCATCATATCAAAATAAGACATTGACAAGACTTTATTGTCTTTATTTTTGAGATTTAATTAAGATAAACAACGCACCCTTTCCAATAAAGAAGACGTAACTCTCTGCATCTGCAGTTTTTGTAATAAATCGCTCTTAACGGTTCAATTTAATGGAAGCTCGACAGGATTCTCTTCGCCGTAAATCTGTGTCGGCGAGGCTCGGAGACCGCACCGGGTCTTTTGTCACTTGTCCACAAGCGTCTTCTACTCTACCGCCTCACTGAGTACAGGGAATTCAGTAGTTCTGTGCAAGTTCTTGTTAGAAGATAGAATTGACTTCAGTTTCTTCAGGGAAAACTGCTGACTTTTATTGTCCGTTAAGATTGTCACAATAGGGTCTACTCTCTAAAGTCCGTCAACGAAAATACGGGTAACCACTTTTGAGTGAACCCTACTCCCTTAGTTCTGACAACATTACGGGAGTCTGTCCAGTTATGGTGTCACCAATTTTTTGGTCCTAAAACTAATCTCTTCAATCTTGTATGTCCGTAATCTCTTATGGGCGTAACTAAGTGATAAAGAATAAGAAACGCCCGTTACTTTGGCCGAACATGAAAACAACGCTACGAGAACATGTTAGATGTTGACAACATCAATAATTTCAAATCTAATGGACCAGTGAGTTAGAGTTTTGAAAAATAATAGGTAAGTTTTTTTAATGGTTTGGTGTATAGTTATTTTCTAATGCTTTGTGTCGTGGATTCTATTACAGTAAATTAACTTGAGATTCAGCAACAGACAAACAAATGAATAATCAATTCTAAACATAATAATTGCCTACATTAGCTGCTTTTGTTTCAGGTATATTTCATCATTTACAGGTGACCCATTCCGGCTTTGCTTCGTTTCAATTTGTAGACCTAACCTAAAAACTGATATAAAAACCTTGCCCTGAAAATTAAATTACAAACACGAAAAACTATTTGATGCACTTATTTGGCAACTATATGCATACAGACAGAGTTGAACGTTTTAGTTTTATAATAATACCTATATAATAAAATAAATCAAAGGCATTTGCTTCGGTGGTTAAAAGTCAAGAAAAGCGAACCGGGCACCTGAAAAAAAACAGCGATAAAAAAGATCTGTAATGAACTTGGAATTCTGCGGTTCTAGAATCCATGCAATCGTAATCTTCCAAGTCAAAGTTTCCTGCGTTCGGATCCAAGCGAACCGATTTACATAGTATTGGAACACTTAGACTTCTTGGTCCAACTGTGAGCATAAAAACAAGTTTCTGCCAAACTTAGACTACTGTTACCGAATGCTTTATGTAATGACAATGCGGCGTACAAAATGTTCGTTAATCACTGTGAATAGCGATCGAAGTTCCTTTAATACAGCATGGACTGGATTTAGTACGAATTTATTGTTTATTCAAATTTCTAAGCTCTTGAACCCATTATTGCTTAATAGTAGAGCCTTTGAAAAATTAAGACAATTAAGATTAAATTGTAAGTGAAAAGTGGTTTTATTACTTTGAAATTGTTTTGATCTGAACATAATTGTGGCTCATTACTTCTTGTTCGTATTAAATTGTTATAATACAACGGTACGGTATAAATATATTCTCTTTCCCTGAGAGGATGTGGGAGCCAGAGTTATTTAGCCTTTGGAAAGCCCACAGAACTTGACATGTCCTATCACATGATAAGAAAAACCGTAATAGTGAAGGCACATATTTTGATAAATTAATTTCTTATGCGAGTTCAAAACAAGGAGGTCTTTTTTTGTATTAGGTACTCGATTTTTTGAAGACGCCGAAAATTTCTTCTCAGGTTGACCCATAGAAATCAAGCCAGGATCTGGTGATGAGATTCTGAAAAGATCGAGGTGACTCTTTGATAAATGACTGCAAATCAACCGCGATTTCAGCCATCGCTTAGCTATACATTGCTTACGCAAACACACTACATAATAGTCTCGTACCTGGGCCTTGCTTATTCGTATTGGCTACGGGTTAGGAGTCAAATGAAAAACATCTTACAAAATATTGATCAAATATTATTGCATATTTCATAATATTATGTAATTGACAAGGATGGAACATATAACAGCAAAAGTACCATCTACTTGTACCAGTATAGCAGTAGTTAGATGACTTAAATTCTAAAGAATACAATTTTTTCTGCGCCTTTGATAGTAGCCAAAGAAAAAAAAGGTATCTATGGTTAGTACAAGTAATTTGGAGCAATAGTTGATATGACACAAAAGTTGAAGGATTGCTCTTCATCAAGCCTTATCATTATAACCAAATATAACCAAAAATGTAATCATTTTTACTAAATATATTGAATTGCCTTCTTCTGAGCCACTACTGGACTATTTTAGAACAATATCGTTGTAACCTGTCATGAATAGGCTTAGCTATTATGTCAAGGTATCTTAAGTAATTATAGTCCTTGCTCTAATGTAATAGATCTTTAAGTACCAAAGGACCTTTATTGGACATGATAATTATTAGAGAACAAGGAATTTGATACGACAGATTTTATCTCAATAGATTTACTTGGTAACCTAAATCTTCTTTGGGATAATAAAACTGTCACATTGTTCGAATAAAAAAAGTACTTTGAATATGTTTACTTGAGACCTAAAGACGAAATAAACAATATTTATTTCGCCTTTTGGTTCATTTTTGTCGAACTAAGGATACTTTTTGTCAACTTTTAATTACCTCACTCACGCCAATGGGGACAATCGGGATATTTTTCCCGTTTGTCACCCGTAGGGCAATCGAGATTTTTTCCCGTTTGTCAACAGTTGGGATAAATGGGGATTTTTTTCGATCATCGCCAGTCGTGACATTAAAGCCCAGTGGTGACAATTGGGAATAGACGTTTTGTATGCGACGAGAGTCACAGATAAATTCACCTTCAAATGGTGCGGCTTGACATTTTCTGTCAAAGTCACTGGGTGGAAACTGGCAGACTCCCCAAGCAGTATTGAGGGTTAGCATTATTAGCGGTTAACTAATTATAAACTATCCTGTTTCTTCACATGTCGTTTGCACTTTAGGACTGCGCTATAATGCTTTCCATGGCCCTCGGCCTTGGCCATGGGCCAAGTGATTAATGTGGGCAGTATTCATAATGCCCGGGCAGTATGAATAATGCCCAGCCATATTAGGCCAAGTGATTAATGGCACCCCGACTCGGACAATTTAGGTTAGAATAGTTAATTAGTGGTTATTTTTTTAAACCATCCAGAAGTAGTTTATTATTAACATTAATCACTTGGCCCGATATGGCTGGGCATTATTTATACTGCCCGGCCATTATGAATACTGCCCGCATTAATCACTTGGCCCATAACATACCTATACGACAACAGTGGCCAAACTCGCGTGTGGTTTCGAGCAATAAAGAGAGCAAGAATGATGAGTAGTTTTACTCTACATCTTACAAATAATAATTACATAAATGTGAAAGTTTGTGAGGATTGATTCCTAGTTAGTTACTTTTTCAAGCAAAAACTACTTAAGCGGATTTGGATGAAATTTGCCAGTCAATTCATTTTTACTAGTTTTTATTCTGATATTTTTCGAATTGTAGCGGGCGAAGCCGCTGACAAAAAGCTAGTTTTGAATAAAGCCATTAACTTGTACAACATAAAAAGGACCCTAAATGGAACTAATTAAATAAAATCTACTGAATAATGTTCATATTCCCCTTATTGAGTTTTCAAAATCAAAATGGTCGCCTGTAGCACAGAAGTGAGGTCCATACGCTTTAGATTGAAGTGGTCTCAGTTGCGAATAGACTCTGGGATCAAAGGGCCGGCCGACTGCTTTGGCCCGAACTCTGTTACCTTTTCATTATTAGGTATACGTTGCTGGTACAACGATGTTCTTTTTAGGATTTGTATGTGTTACTTTAGGTAATTTAAAAGATTATTTGAAAGTCTGATAACCATTCTTACCATGTTCAGTTAACCAGTCTTTCCATGTAAAATTCAGCTGCAGCCGGTTTTACTGGAAGCAGACCCCAATTTAATTGGAAAAAGGTTAGGCAGATGATGATGATAATTAGTAACCATTAATTCTCAGCAAAATATACTTATGGTTTTACCCAGTTGCAGAATTGTGGAGGGAAGATTGGTAGTCCCTTCATGTAAAATATTGATAATCAGCTGCATTCGGTTTGAATAGAAACCGATCCCAATTTCGTTGGCAAAGGCTAGGAAGATGATGGTAATAACCAGTCTAACCAAAATGTATGGTATTACCCAATTACAGAATGGTGGAGGGCAGATGTAGTCGTTTCATGTAAAATACTGATATCTAACTGGTAACCGACCTTAATTAGAAATAGGCTAAATAGATGATGAGATGATGACGATCGTAGTTAATAATAATAATAATATTTCACAACTATCACACAACACCATCTAGTCCCAAGCTAAGCAGAGCTTGTGTTATGGGTACTAGACAACTGATAAACATACTTGTATATTTCTAAATACATACATATTATAGATAAATTGCGAGGCCTATGTTCAGCAGTGGACGTCTTCCGGCTGATGATGATGATGATAGATAAATTACACCCAGACACAGAACAAAAATGATCGTGCTCATCACACAAACATTTGTCCTGGGTGGGAATCGAACCCACAACCTTCGGCATAGAAGTCAGGGTCGCTAACCACTAGACCAACAGGCCTGTCGAAGATAATTAAATACCTGTCTCGCTTATTTATTGAACGCAAGCGCGACTGCTAAGCATGATTATTTCTCGGGTTTGATTTTCAAATTGGCAGTGTAATTGAGGTTTTTCATTAGGAATTTCTCAGTGACACCAAGGCGTTTGTTACTGATTTTATTTGTACCCAACTGGGTACAAATAAAATCAGTAACAACTACTAACAATAATATCGTTATAATTACATGAGACTTAAACATAATGAGATATCGGTGTTCTGTAGGTAAACTTTTGTTTAACCCAGATAGGACTACAAACGTTATGTTATGTTATATAATTATGCCAGCAAGAACATGTTATTAAATATGTTCAGTAGTTGAAACACAAAGGGCTTAGGGCAGAGTTATTTTTCAAATTACACATTCAAGAACTTTATTTACTCCAAGATTAATCTTCTTCACCCACACACTAATGATCTCACAGAAATGTTACTAAAATACGAAATTCTTTTACAAACTCAGCGTATATTACACTTGGACGTAAGGATGTGTAATCTGAGACCCGCAATTTGCACTTAAATTACAATTTTTCGGGTGTATGACTTTCTATACGACCGACGACAGGGCAAAAATATGAGCAAAGTTCAGTGTCAAAGTAGTTTATTTTTTTAAATAACTGAGTTTTACAGTTTGTATTAAAGAACGATGATTTTCTTGCTGGTAGCATAGAACGGACGTTTCTCCATTTAAACTTGTGCTCAATTGTAAAATTATCGGCATTGTAATATTTTTGTGATGCAAACTTTGGAAGAAACAAAATATTCAATTTCTTTAATTTCTGGCTATTTAATAGTCTACCAAGTTGTAATTAACGCTTCACAAACCGTAAATCACAATTTATTGAAGTGAAACTTAATAATTACAATCTATTTCTGTATGTCGGCTTGATGAAAAGTTTATGAAATTTTTATCAACATCCCTTTACTTTCTACAACATATTAACTCAATAAGACACATTTAATTAAACACCAATATAAATCTCTTTTGGCGTTGAAACTCACAATAATCATCAGGAATTGCCGCAGTTGGCAACCCTGACCGCAAGGCACGCGCGAAATTCGTTAATCAGTGCCGCCGAAGCCGACCGAATGCCAATCAGAGCGCGTCCTCAATGCTGCTTGTCCGCACTGTCGTTTTTCCCCAACATCCCCTTTTGTAAAGCGCGCATTGTCAACCCTACACTCGGGGCCCGTTATACAGGATGGGTGGTATTTTATTTGGGCAATATTAGCTATCTCAGTTTTGCAGAAGGGTTATTGTCATGGATTTTAGTGGATGAACGTAGGTATTAGGTATATTTAACCGTTAAAAGTCTATTTGTGTTTATTTTTTGTAGATTAAATTTTTTTACATACAAATGCGGTGTTCCTGACTTTTTGAGGATCTCCTCTTTGATTGAAAATCTTGCCTGCGAGTAAGTCATGTTTAGTTGTATAATACACAATTAATTAGGTACTATATTTGAGCCGCAGTTTGAAAACCTTACAAGTTGGTAGAATAACGTAAGTAAATTAGAATATTGAAGCAATGTATGGGTGGTTAAATTGTTATGTATTCCTAGGCTCATAATAAGTCAACTGATACAGGAGATAGACTATTCGCGACAAACAGTCGCCGCTGTTTGAATTGAGCATGTTCCATTTTATTTACTCGCAACGAATGCACTTGCAGTGGTTAGTCGCTGTGTGTGATGGGAGCTTTAGAATTAAGGTTCAACCACCCCGTTTCGGAATGGATAACTTTGCAAACTCCAGGAACCAACAATTGCTAAATAAAGAGTTGAACAGGCGCTGTGCTTCAAATTATCAATTAAGAAACTGGCAGAAATTCTATAATGTAACGTAGGTTTATACAAAAAATATCTACATGGGACATTGTACAAGACTGTATGAGATAAGAATTACCAGGGTAAAATTCCTAATATCTGGGTCAGTAACTGCGAATATCTCAGTACTAGAATTAGCAAAATTAAACTTTATGAAAGTCAACGTTAAACCTTTACGGCTTCATAAGTGAGGGTAAATGGAACAAAAAACCTAAGGGAATAGGCAAGTCAAGCAAAGTTTTGATATAAAGCGATCAAATTATATTTTATTATTTTGACAATATATTATACATATTGTACAAGAACAGTTTAGTACTTGACTGGTTTATTATTATTAATACTGGTACCTACACAAGAGTACTCGACTGGATCGAGGGATCATAACGTTAATTTCAAGTTATCAAGCGAAATATTTTGTAATCAAAACATCTCAGAATATAATCAACTTTGTTTACCAAACTTGTTAATGTTGTTCGAGTTCGATGTTCTAAAACATTAAATATTGAACACACTTTTAGTTTCAAGAACATTTTCCTGTCCGCCCGTTTCTGATAAATGCTAATCTATATAAGTGAACAAGGACTCTTTTGTGACCACTTTCAATAAATTATCGGAAAAATACGATCATAAAACAAAAGAGTAGTAAAACAGTATCTAATGGAGCGGGGTTTAATCCTATTGGGGCTGTTCGAGATATGGCCGCGACGAATAATGGATTGGCCGATCTCCGGCAAAAACTGGTGAAACTTCAATACTGTAATATTTGTTGCCTTACTGGTCGGGGAATAAAAGAAAAACAAGACTGACTGTTTATAACGTATTAATTTTTTACGACTTTTATTATTGTAGTGCTGCGATACTTAATTTGTTTAGTTATATTATAACATAAATTATCTTGAATGTAATATCTCTTCATGAGTTGCAACCCAAAGACAAGATAATATTCGCGGTGTTCCGTAAAAGAGAACAGAGAAATGAGTAAATTCGTTGTAGTTTAAATCATTTACGTATTTGTATGCTGTTATTCTTGGGGTGATGTCATCAACAAAGCGTAGAATGTGTCATGAACATGAATCAATACAGACACTATTCAGAATCCTGTAACCCTGTATCTACGTTAACTGGCCAAACAAAGCCAGTTACGTCTGACCAACTCCTTTAAACCTTACCAATTGCTTAGCTGGGTCACTGAGGTAATTCCAGGACAGGTTTAATTGTCTTTATGTAGAGAGTAGACAATGTCTTTTGTATCATCATCTCAGCCGTAGGACGTCCACTGCTGAACATAGGCCTCCCCTTTCGATCTCCTTTGTATTTTCCGATGTCTTTTGTATAGCTGTATAAAAAACATGTTAATTATATTATGTGTATTTTGACATGTTGTCTTTTGACAGAAATAACATAATAAATTACTACTGTAAAATCGCCTATCAGTAGCAACTTGCGGGTAACCAGGGTGTCTAGTTTCTAAGTCCGTCAACGAAAACACGGGAACGAATATAGATGTACGAAAGTAATAAACGTCTGTATATCTTTGTACTACCCGCAGATCATGAGTGGTGGCGCGGATTCCAAGGAGCTGTCTGTCAAATCGTATATTCATTTTTAGTTCGGGCTCGTTGTCAAAACGTCTGTCGCTAAGGCCGATACCACCGGGTTTAGTCCTTAGACATGCCCTGGGCCGTATTCACCTTGACAGGGCTTCTAGGCAATACCAATCTCGGGGCCCCTTTAATTTACCCAGTTTTTCAGGGCCACCGCAAGCTTTAGCAGACGAATATTTTCAACTACGGGACCCTTCATTATGCGTGGCCCAACACGCATTTATCTAGTTTTTAGGCATTATGGTAGTGTTTATGGATAATGCAACAATTTTCCAGGCGGGGACGGCTCCATTTCAGATAAGGACGCCAGGAATAGCAGTAATATCGATATATAATAGTAAGCAGATATCCGGGGAAATACGAGGATGTGTCGATGGTTATATGTGCAAAAAATCAGTTCAGAAGTGATCAAGTATAGTTCTAAAACTCTTGAACGAAATTGCTTGGTCAATATTTTGAAATAAAATTTAGGCTTTTATAAAGAAAAATCTATTAACTGCAAACTTCGTAGTCACACCCCGATTTCCATTCAGGTAACAACTTAATATAAACAAAACGGCAAAAAGCACATTTTACACAGGAATTTCCTATAACATAAAGTTAGTTGGAGTGTAACACTGCACTGAAAAAAATAGAACGTGACTTTCTACTGTTCTTGGACAGTAAAAAAAAAAACGGTTCCGGGAACTTATTTATACGTTAAAATAATTGATTACGGACAGTGCACTGAAATGGGCAAAAACAGTAAAGAGCTAAACAGTTATTTCAACTGTATGAACATTAAAGTCTACTGAAACAAACAGTTCCTTGTAAGTATTGCCGTTTTTAGAGCTTTACTGGTATCGTAGCAGTTATTTTTACTGCTTCTGAACAGTTATTGTAGCATACAGTAAAGAGCTAAACAGTTATTTCAATTGTTTGAACATTAACGTTAACTAAAACAAGCAGTTTTTTTTTATTATTGCCGTATTTAGACTTTACTGATATCGTAACAGTTATTTTTACTGCTCCTGAACAGTTTCTGTAGCATACAGAAGGAGTTAAACAGTTAATATCAACTGTTTGAACATTAACGTTTACTGATATCATAGCAGTTATTTTTACTGCTTCTAAACAGTTTTTATAGCTTACAGTAAGGTGCTAAACAGTTAAGAGCTAAACAGTTATTTCAACTGTATAAACATTAACGTTAACTAAAACAAGCAGTTCTTTTTAGTATTGCCGTATTTAGACTTTACTGATATCGTAACAGTTATTTTTACTGCTCCTGAACAGTTTCTGTAACATACCATAAGGAGATAAACAGTTAATATCAACTTTTTGAATATTAACGTTTACTGATATCATAGCAGTTATTTTTACTGCTTCTAAACAGTTTTTATAGCTTACAGTAAGGAGCTAAACAGTTAAGAGCTAAACGGTTATTTCAACTGTATGAACATTAACGTTAACTAAAACAAGCAGTTATTTTTAGTATTGCCGTATTTAGACTTTACTGATATCGTAACAGTTATTTTTACTGCTCCTGAACAGTTTCTGTAACATACCATAAGGAGATAAACAGTTAATATCAACTTTTTGAATATTAACGTTTACTGATATCATAGCAGTTATTTTTACTGCTTCTAAACAGTTTTTATAGCTTACAGTAAGGAGCTAAACAGTTAAGAGCTAAACGGTTATTTCAACTGTATGAACATTAACGTTAACTAAAACAAGCAGTTATTTTTAGTATTGCCGTATTTAGACTTTACTGATATCGTAACAGTTATTTTTACTGCTCCTGAACAGTTTCTGTAACATACCATAAGGAGATAAACAGTTAATATCAACTTTTTGAACATTAACGTTTACTGATATCATAGCAGTTATTTTTACTGCTTCTAAACAGTTTTTATAGCTTATAGTAAGGTGCTAAACAGTTAAGAGCTTAACAGTTATTTCAACTGTATGAACATTAACGTTAACTAAAACAAGCAGTTTTTTTTAGTATTGCCGTATTTAGACTTTACTGATATCGTAACAGTTATTTTTACTGCTCCTGAACAGTTTCTGTAGCATACCATAAGGAGTTAAACAGTTAATATCAACTGTTTGAATATTAACGTTTACTGATATCATAGCAGTTATTTTTACTGCTTCTAAACAGTTTTTATAGCTTACAGTAAGGAGCTTAACAGTTAATACTACAAATTGTTTGAACATATTTTCTAATAGCCTATATCATCCCACTGCTAGGCATAGGCCTCCGCCGAACACTTCCAAGAATCCCGGTCTTTCGCAGATTCCCACCACTCCCGGCCGTGAGATCGTCCTGCCAGCTTTTACGTGGCCGACCCCGTCGTCGTCTTTCATCTTCTGTATTTATGCCGAGGAGTTCATCAGTATTTTTATTGCGTACCTACCTACCTACCTATATTTGCCATCGGTCCGGGTTTCCCCGGATTTATCTTAGTTTAGAGGGCATCCGGGGAGCGTCCGGGCCGGGCTTAAAAAGGACCATGCCCAAATTAAAAGGGAGCTCTTCCCCAGTTACGCCCAGAATGCAGATGTATATCTTTTCATAGCACTTTGAAGGTAATACTTTTAAAATATCTAGATTGAATGTCTTATAAAGCGCTATTTCAAAAGTTATGTAAACATTTAATACTAAATCTAGATCTCCCAAAAGTACCATTAAAAACTACTGTACGGCATAGACAAGTATTGTAGGTATTCCGGGGGCAGAGCTACATACTTTGGGCATTATATAAGTGAGAATGTTTGTAGCTACAGTCTAGAGAAAAAAAAAACAAATCAAACGCCTAGGCAATATATAATAGCAATGTCACGTAGAAACGATTTTATGAAAAAAACATAATTGAAAAGTTACGATTTACAATGAAAATATAACTTTTGAACCAGCGCGTTATATAGCATTCAATCTAGATATTTTAGAAGTACTCAAAGGGCTATTAAAAGATCTACATTATGGGCACCACTGGGGCACAAATGGGCATGGTTCTATAAACATTACAAAAAAAATAACACGAGACAAGTAGGTAAGTACCTACCTACAATCAATATTTGTTACTAAACATTCGTAAAAATCCAATCCAAATCCAAACTAATATTATAAATGCGAAAGTAACTCTGTCTGTCTGTCTGTCTGTCTGTCTGTCTGTCTGTTACGCTTTCCCGCTTAAACCTCTCAACCGATTTTGATGAAATTTGGCACAGACAATCTTTAGACCCTGAGAAAGAACATAGGCTACCTTTTATTGCGAAAAAGGGGATGAAGAGATCAGAGAATGTCGAGTCCAAACAATCTCCACATTTTAACAAATAATAACAAAACAGCAAACGTTGTGTACAAAAATGTTTTAAATTAGGTCATTTTAAAATATTTTTGTGCACAACGTGATGCTGGCCCCTGGAAGTGTCTCTTGGACATAAGGGACCAATAAATTTTCCTGGGTACTTTCTGCCACTTAATGGAATACATAGGTACCTTATACCTACTGTAAACAGATATTTTATAATTTTTTTAAACATACCTACTCTCTTTTAACCAAATGCTATACCCAAATCTATACCGTTCCATTAATATAATCCTTAATATTCAAATTAATTTACTATAACTGTGTAAATGTTTGTTTCACGGCTAATTTGCTGAGCTGTTTGTTACAAAATTGGATATGGATAGTCTGAAATCTGAAAAACAACATAAGCTACTTTTTATCAAAACACCACGCGGGCGAAGCCGCGGGCGGAAGCTAGTTACGACATAAAAATAAAACTGAATAAAGTTACGTTATCATAAAGTTAAATTATTTTAAAATTATAGTTAATTTCTTTGGGTATAAGAGATCACGTAGGTAATAATGAAAAAACTAATTAGGTATTTTGAGTTCCCTCAATTCCTACTGGATACCATCATCAGAACAAGATTATGATTTTGGGAACAAACCTAATGTAATACCGTTTGAATCATCTCAATCGGCCGAGCTGTCTTCGAGGAATCGGTGTACAAACATAAAAAAAATATATAAATATACAGCTTGGCCAGAACGGATTGAAACGGAACTAAAATTTTTATTTCTGACAGCGTTTTAAAATCTTTGATATTTGATGTAAACAAAGACCGCAGGTTTGTTAGATTTATTATTGTGCCATAAAACTAACGTAATAAGTGAAAAAAAATGAAATAAAATCATTCAAAGTGCTGGTAGCGCGAAGACAGTGGCGACTTCCGGATTTCTACATTTTTATGTCGAGCTGTAGGTAGGTACGCGACGAATTGATAATACCTGATTTACCTAACTCAAAAGTGAGCGCGGGTAAAGGCGGAGCACTCATATTACCTATCTACCTACCCGATGCATCTAAGTACTCCAGATTATCAGACTGTTAGGTTAGTACATACCATTCAAATACCAATAGGTTAAATAGGTACATATATCAGACCCTACTCTTTAACAAAAGCAATTTTGCATCTCTGCCTAACTAAAGTACCTAAACAAAAGAAAAGTATTTTTATGGCCTTTCGCCATGTTTAATACATTTATTAGCACTCTTGACCTTGAGCGCTCTTAACCTAGCAAAACATTTAAAATAACTGTCTCTAACGTGATTAAGCGAGCGCGCGGGACGCGGGCGCCCCCCTGGGCGAACGCACGTTGTATGTTGTATCATGATTTAGGGATGTAGCCCACCTCATCTCAAGTTTCGATGTCAATTAAGATAATAAGACATTCTTGACAACTATTAATTTAGGTAGGTACCTATTTTCACGGCAATGCTATGGTTCCCAAAACTTGAACACGTTTTTTTTTAAATAGTGGTCGTGTGTCTAGATGCTTTTTTTTTAGGTGGTAAAATCATCAAATGAGTCCTCCCGCCCTGGGTGGGGCGGAAGGGACTGTCAGACTCTTACTGACTAAAATCCACCCGTGTTCCTTCGGATGCCCTTTACGTTCCGGGGCCACGGTATCCTGTGTTAAGAAAAACCCGCGACCCCAGCAGGCATTTGGCCCCGTCAGTTTGCTGACAACTTCCAGAAGGCACGTGCGAAACACGACACGACGCGCCACCGACCCGGGCTTGGTCCTTGGTCGGACGGCGAGCTACCCATTACTCACCGTCCGCAAGCCCGCTCCACCGCTGTGCCCTCTGTTAATCAGAGGGACACGCGTTGGAGCGTCCACACGACAGGCTATTCGCATACGGGCAAAGAGACCCCTTAGGCACACAGTGCCTAAGGAAGAGTTTTTGCCCAGGGTGCACCGGCCCGAAAAACTGGTCTTCCCCACGGACGTATCTAAGAGGGAACTCCAGTCCACGGGCGCACGTGGAGGTTTCCTGTCTTAGCACCCCGTGTCTAGATGCTTAGCAGCCGTCTTAATAAAAAACAAATAGTTTAGACAGAAATAACCCAAGGGAACTAATCCTAATTACCACTGTAAATAAATATTATAATGTTAAAACAACTATGCAATGTTTAATATGACTTCCAATTGATAAATAATTTTATAGTTGAATGATTTAATTTAATTTTATGTTATCATATTATTTTATTTTGATTTTGCTGTGCCCTACAGGGTCCATAAATTGTTCTTAGCTATTAAGCCTACATGTTTACCACCTAAACTCACATTGTGGACCTATTGGACTCGAATTTTAACTAGATATCTCGCAACAGGAATTTGAATTCGGTTACCTTGCCCTTACAATTATAAAATCGATAATGTTTAGTTTACCCATCCCTAGCGCTTCACAACGAAAGTTTAGTTTCGTTTCTGACGCGCGCGCGCGCCGCCAGTTGTCAGTTCGTGGTTCGTCGGCTGTGCGGTGTAGCCGTGTTTTGCATGGCTTGACAAAACCCACCAAGTATGTTTGTGAAGTGAATTAAAAAAAGGAACCAATATGGAATCGGAAACTATGGTGGTGTTTTGAGAAATATCTCGACATTGGTAAGTAACTTAGATAAGTACCTACTTGCTTTGCAGCGTACGTTCCTTACCAATTTAGGGCCATGACATGGCTTGTTGGAGTCCATTCACGTCTAAAAGAGTTTAATTATGTATGGTAATAATAAATAACCTACTCACTATTAGGAATGCTCTGTGTTGTATGTATTAATGCGTTTGTTGTTTCATAATATGTATAATATGTATGTACCTATGTTGTCCCCAATTTTCGCCGCTTTTGTTTGTGTGTTTATGGTAGGTATAATATTGCATCCTCAAGGTTATGAGCAGCTAATAACTAACACAATTGCATTGTGGTAAATTAAAATTCTCTGGGTCGTGTGTCAAAATATTATATTGGTTCTAATTACTAACTAATAGGTATTGGGAGTGTTTAAGGCAACCATACAATGAAATTATAGGTCCCGCATGCCCGCATGGGTTATACTTATGTAATATAACCGTGCAACTGCATTCGCTGTGTAGGCACATAACTATACTCTCAGTTTAATAATATCTAGTGTTTAAATTTCGGTACTAAATCCCCCTAATCCATGTTTTTGCACCAATAACAAAGCTTAAAGCATTGCACGTGAATAATAGATTTTCCGAACAATTCCATGAAATCGGCGGGCTGCGTCTGCGCGCTGCCTCCCAGCGACCACGTGGCTACTCGGGCACTGCGGCGCGGCGCGCGGCGGCCATTGTGGTGCCCGTGAGCTCTGCGGCGTGCCTGCCGTCTCAACGCGTGGCTGCGAGCTGTGAGTTGTGACTGGAGTGACGCCTACCGGGCGTTTGGTTTGATGCACATTTACTAAACTAACTACTTATTTCATTGTTTGTGCTCGGTTAGTGTAGTATATTTAGGGCAATCATGAACAAGGATACGTGCAAGTTTAGTGAACTAAGTAATTAGGAAACGCGGTAATATCAGATGATTCGGTATGTAGGTACAGGAAATGAAAAACCTAGAATCTTCTCTTAGTACCATAAATTTAAAAGAGGTAGACGGTTAGAAAATTGCCAAGAATTATTTAGACAGTAGCCCGCGAAATTCAAATTTTCATGTGTTTTTACCCGACTGCGCCAGGAGGGTTATGTTTTTCGAGGGTATGTATGTATGTATGTTTCTTTGTGTTGTTCTGCAGCTTAGACGGCTTGATGGATTTTAACTTGAGAGGTGTCGTTAGATTCGTCTTAAACGTGAGAGTGTCACTGGGTACATGAAACTGGCCAAGTGCGAGTCGAACTCACGTGCAAAGGGTTCCGAACTAAAACTTTTGGAACGAAGTTCCTTATCGCGCGTTGTGAAAGGGGGCTAGACGGAAAAAATTCTTACGAAAAGTTGTCACGACACTTTTTGCTATAGTAAGCTATTGTAAGCTGTGCGGCGTCGCATGTTTCTCTGTCTGTCTCTCTCTCTCTTATAGAAAGCAAGCCAGATATTTTCATTTCTATTTCGCATTGAACAGTGTGGTGTCGCGACGATTATTTTTGTTGAGTGTATACAGGTTTTTTGTAAATAAATAATAATAAGTAATAATGAATCCTTAATGAAAAAATATCGAGGTTTTCGTTATGGGTGTCGTTTTCATGGTTTTCGAGGAAGTTGAAACCGACGGTGCAGTCAAAATGTAAATCCAAGATGGCAGCTGCATAAATTTATCGAGGCCCATTCAAATTATACCAATGAAATCTTCCCAAGGGGCCCCGACTGTGAGTGTGAATGAGTGAATTCTAAACTACTGGGCTTGTTTCTTTCTTTTTAGTTTTTTACGCAGTCGGGTTTTTTGTTTTTTTAAATATTTATTTTTTTTGCAATTTGCTTATCAGTGACAAGTAGTACAACTGTAACTTGTAACTTGTTCAAAATATGTTTCGCGACAAAAACAAGTATAACTTTATATATAAGAATGATCATAACATTCGCTCCATTCACTTTCACAAAGATTTGGTCAAAATGAGTTAGTTTTCGTATTTTTTACCAACTTTGACCAAATCTTTATGAAAGCGAATGCAGCGAATGTTTTGATCATTCTTATAATGTAAAGTTATACTTGTTATTGTCGCGGATCATATTTTGATCAAGCTACTACTTGTCACTGATAAGCAAATTGCAAAAAACACATGAAAATTTGAATTTCGCGGGCTACTACTGAGGAATCAATGATATTCAAACATTAATTGAAGACACTTTTGAGGATTGTGCCACCTGTGTCCTATCCTGGATGTTTTCACCGCACTTTGGTGGGCTCTTGGAGGCAGGCGTAAAGGCAGCTAAATATCATTTAAAAAGAACAGCAGCTAATGTGTCTCTAACTTTTGAGGAGTTGTCAACTCTGTTCACACAAATAGAGGCGATCCTAAATTTAATTAGATATAAATCTTTGTTATTTTAGAACATGAAGATGACTTAGAGGCGCTGTCTTTGCTCGATGATGAGCAAATCCGGGTGCTAATACCAGCTGAAGCTGTGAGCTACCAGCAAAAGAGCGCTTCTGAAGTGGAATGCTTCCAAGCTAAATTCGGATGTAACTGAGTGTAGTAAAGTAAGCAACCAATAAATCATCTATACTCGTAAAAATGTAGGCATACCTTGGCATCTATTTTTTGTGAACATAAATGTTTTTTTACAGAATTATGAAAATCTTGAAAAACTTGTGGAAGTGTACGGAGAGAATATTGGTGGACTTACAAATTCACCAATAAGTTCGGCATTATCGTCACCAAGCACCTCATCGTCATGCAAATCCATGTCCCTCGATGTAAGTTATCTGTCAATTATCACTATTCGACCCCTAGGCGTCGATTGCCGCTCACGAACGGCGGCATGAAAATGGCGGAAAATCGGCAGAGCGACGCTTGAAGCCGTTTTGGTTCGTGTAGCTGCATTAGGTCTATCTCTCATGTTTATAACATTTTGCGCAAGGAAAAAAGGGCTAGCAATAGAAACGTTTCGTTCAAAGACGACGTAGGTACACCTACAGGTTTCCTCGCAGTCAGATAACACCTCTGTGCCCCCCACAGAGAAGAACGGTCTTAGGTGCAAATTCTTCATTTGCGAGGTTCTGCAAGGTCATTAATAACTTTAGCGATGAAATCGATTTGCACTTGGACAGGTTAAGCAAACTGAAAGCCAAATTTCATGAAATTATCAAATAATGACCTTTCATTGACTCGCGTGGAGGGAAATGTTCTGATAGTTATAAAATTAGAATTATTCGTCAAAATAGTTTTTGTTGTAAGCCATATAGTAACTGTTAATTGTTTCATGGCTCAAAACAACCCAGTTTTGAGTTCTGGTTCAATTTAATATATATGTACTTATTTTTTATTTTTAACCGACTTCAAAAAAAAAGTAGGTTCTCAGTTCGACCTGTATGTATGTATGTTTGTCCGCGATTATCTTGCGTTTAGCTGAACGGATTTTGATGCGGTTTTCAGGAAAGTGTTCATTACATTCTGGAGAAGGTTTTAGTATATAACACTAATAGATATCCCGTGACGTTGCCCACGTGGATCCATTTTTGCTTGCTTAGATTGTAGATTTTAAGAGACGATTGCATGTTTGTCCGCGATTATCTCGCGTTTAGCTCAACCGATATTGATGCGGTTTTCAGAAAAGCGTTCGTTACATTCTAGAGAAGGTTATAGTATATAACAAAAATGGATACCTTGTAAAGTTGCCCGCATAGATCCGTTTTTATTGCTGACTAGGATTGTAGATTTTCAAAGACGCCGATTGTATGAAGATTTTTGTTGAATATCTAAACTAAAAAGGGAAAAATAAAAAACTTTTTGAAAAAAAGAGAACCGGCTTCAAAACCGAACACAAAAAAACTGTAAAATAACTTTTCTTTGGGAAGTCGGTGGCCATAGTAAATGAAAATAAAAAAAAACTTCAAGTCTCTAAAAGTCGGTTCCCTTTTTTTCAAAAAGTTTTTTATAGTTTACTATCTTTATGTAATCAAAATTTTTAATTGCATTGTACATTTAAGTGATTGTTGCACTAATGAAAAATAAGTTATTGCATGATGATCTTTGTTTAAAACCGGTGTGAACAATTGTTGGTGAACCAATAAATAAATAAAATAAAATAAATAAAATCACGAAATCGACGTGTGAGGGGAGGGCCTTGTATCAGCCTAATAGTTTTCGTGTTTGGGCGGAGCTTTAGGTTAATCGCCTTTCAAACTCATAGCTCCCAACTGGGATATAATTTTAATAATTTTATTTGATTACTAGGTAGCTGCGTTATCAATAAATCAACTAAACTAAACACTAGGCCAATGAGGCGGTCTAAAACTAAAACTGAACTAAGCTTAAACTAAGACTAAACTAGGTCTTAATAAGGTCTTTTGTAAGTCTAAGACTATACTCTCATTTATTAACAATCTTCCCTGTTTTCAGAGTCTTACAACGCTGCTCGAAAAGACTCCCGATGGCCCACAGCTTCTAAAAGAAAGGCAACAACCATTGGGAGAACATAACCGTAAGGTACTAGTTCGAGAAATAGCTACACACTTCGAGCAAATCCGTAGGCCCCCGTAACAGCCGAAACATAATTATATTACTTGGATAAAAGAAATAAGTAAGTTTAAATAATTACCAGCACACATAATTTATGTACAATCGACAAAGTTGAATCATGACCCATTTTGACAATAAATCGTTTGAATCCGTCAAATTGACAAAGATCAAAGTCGTTACCATGGATATGTAGGTTTACGGTCAGCTCAGACCGAGACGTGACGCTGCGCGCACTTTTCAATAGAGTTATTCAAAATGTAACTCTATTTTAAAAGACAAAAGATACACCTTTCGCAACGCAGCTCGACGCCGCGCTGCGCAGCGCGGCGCCGCGCACGTCGTTCAAAATCTGACTTTGTTTACTACAAGAAAAGATACAAATTTGAAGTATCGTTGCGTCACGTCGCTTCGCGTCGCGTCTCGGTGTGAACTGACGCTTACGCAAATGTGGACCTAACTGTATTTGAATATCTGTAGGAAAATGAGCTGGTGGGTCATAATTCAACTTTGTCGATTGTACATAGGTTCATTTCATGCGTGAAATCAGTAAATCAGTTTGTGAAACCATATTAAAATATCGACAATAAGTATAATTATAATAAGTAGCGACTCCTATTTTCGCACATTTTTTAATTATGTTACTTGTTTTACTTACAGAGAAAGTGTTTCCAAAAGAGAATAGCAGCATTTATTATACATTGGGACGAGCTCACGGTCGACTCTTTGATGCCATTACCAATTTAAAGGCAAAATATCGCCGCAACAAAGTCTTTGAACCAAGGGCACGTCGTTCACTTGAAAAAACATTAACACCGAAACCTTCTACCAGTTCATCTAGCGACAGGTCTACAACTCATTTCGATGACTTGATTGCTGCTGACAATGATAATGACACTAACCAGGAGATTCAGGAAATGATAGAATGGCTAAAACGCAATGTTCATAATTACAGTTCATGTGAAGAAAAATGGAATAAAACTAATAAGGAACGACTAAAACGCATTTTATCAAATGAAAACGTATCATACATCCAGGAATTTCCCTGCATTCGACGCTCTTGGGGCTATACCTTGGTATGTATTATTATCACATTATTAATAAAAACGCAAAAGTTTGTGTCTGTTTATGTTTGTCACCTCATTAAACCAAATCGCCCAAACAAATTAAGATAAAGTTAATCAAGATCCACGAGGGCCATGACCTACATAAAATTATGCATTAGTATAGGTACTAAAAAATGTTAATATAATAATAACATAGGTTCCTATTATCACAGTATTTTGGTTTCAGCTAATTTCCGACTTCCATGCTTGGTACCCAGGAAACGAAACCTCATTCGATGACAAATTCCCTCTGCTTAAAGTAAAGTTGCTTGCGGCAATTGACAAGATCTCAAGAAAGAACACATACCTGGCAGAGTTGAAACAGCTCGCTTGCGGTGAGTTGTTTTTGTGTAATTTTTATTTTATTACCTACTGGACTAGCTGCACCCCGCGGTGTTAATCGAGCTTACCGGGAATAAAAGTAGCCTGTGTCAATCCAACAGGTCTAAGTTGTCTCCATATCAAATTCCAGTTTTTTCGAGTTGTTATATTGGTAGTAACTACTCGTATTTGTAACCATAAATACATTTTATTACTCCAGCTATTTTGGTATCAGAGTTAGAATATGAGATGTCTCGAGTCAATCGAGTACAAAATAATAAAACAATTTTTCGAATATATTTTTTAATTACTTTGTAAATTATTTATTTTTCAGACCCAGATCCTGAAACGAGCAATCTTGCGGTTCTTCTGCTAATTCCGCATTTGCTTGGACCTACTATATAAGGAAAAAGAAAAGGTCAGCGGTAGAACTGCGCGAAAACTTCATCCTTCATATTGAAGAAGAGCAAGAGCTTCAAGAACAGCAGAAAACACGCCAGGAAAAGTACTTAGATCTAGGGTTAACAATTCAGCCATACATAATAATAGTTGCAGGCCCTCTGAAAAAAATTTCAGCCAGTTATGTGATTGTCGACAATATTGTTTATGAAATGCCAAACATTATTAAGGCCTCCTATTAATTATATTTGAACTAACGATACTCTTCTGTGGCAGTAGGTAGTTCGGTTTGTAATGAAATGGCTGGACTGGAATGGAATGGAGTGGAGTGGAGTGGAGTAGAGCGGAGCGGAGTGGAGCGGAGCGGAGCGGAGCGGAGTGGAGCGGAGCGGAGCGGAGTGGAGCGGAGCGGAATGGCGCGGAGTGGAGTGGAGCGGAGTGGGGTGGAGTGGACTGGGGTGGAGTGGAGTAGAGGGGAGCGGAGTGGAGTAGAGGGGAGCGGAGTGGAGTAGAGAGGATCGGAGTGGAGTTGAGCGGAGTGGAGTAGAGGGGAGTGGAGTGGAGAGGGGTGGAGTGGACTGGACAAGACTGGACAAGACTGGACAAAACTGGACAAGACTGGACAAGACTGGACAAGACTGGACAAGATCGGACAAGACTGGATAAGACTGGACAAGACTGGACAAGACTGAATAAGACTGGACAAGACTGGATAAGACTGGATAGGACTGGACAAGACTGGACAAAACTGGACAAGACTGGACAAGACTGGGCAATCCTGGACAAGACTGGACAAGACTGGATAAGACTGGACAAGACTGGACAAAACTGGACAAAACTGGATAAGACTGGACAAGACTGGACAAGACTGAATAAGACTGGACAAGACTGGATAAGACTGTACAAGACTGGACAAGACTGAATATGACTGGACAAGACTGGATAAGACTGGATAAGACTGGACAAGACTGGACAAAACTGGACAAGACAGGAAAAGACTGGACATGACTGGACAAGACTGGACAAGACTGAATAAGACTGGACAAGACTGGATAAGACTGGACAAGACTGGACAAAACTGGACAAGACAGGACAAGACTGAATAAGACACCACACCGCTCCACTCCACTCCCCTCTACTCCACTCCGCTCAACTCCACTCCGCTCCCCTCTACTCCACTCCGCTCCCCTCTACTCCACTCCGCTCCCCACTACTCCACTCCACCCCACTCCACTCCACCCCACTCCACGTCACCCCACTCCACCCCACTCCGCTCCCCTCCACTCCACTCCGCTCCACTCCGCTCCACTCCACTCCACTCCACTCCACTCCATTCCATTCCAGTCCAGCCATTTCATTACAAACTGAACTACTGCCACAAAAGAGTATCGTTAGTTCGATGCTTTTTATCAACCGAACTACTGACACCAACATTTTGTACTAGTCCGGTCAACCAGGGGAGCGGAGTGGATCAGTAAATCAGTTTGTGAAAAAAATATAATAATTATACTTATTGGCGATATTTAATATGGTTTCACAAACTGATTTACTGATTTGACGCATGAAATGAACCTATGTACACAAATTATGTGTGCTGGTAATTATTTAAACTTATTTATTTCTTTTATCCAAGTAATATATGTCGAGATATTCTCAAAGCCCCACTCCTTTAAACAAGATTCCATATTGGTTCCTTTTCTTTTATATTAATAACGTACACAAGCGGATATTTCACGGAGCACGCACAGACTTGGTAAATGTATAAGGTCTATCTGTATATGTATAAGGTACATGTATATGTCGAGATATTTCTCAAAGCCCCACTCCTTTAAACAAGATTCCATATTGGTTCCTTTTCTTTTATATTTAGTAACGTACACAAGCGGATATTTCACGGAGCACGCACAGACTTGGTAAATGTATAAGGTCTATCTGTATAAATGTATATAATAAGGTACATGTATAAGGTCTTGGTATATGTATAAGGTCACTCTGTTGTATTGTAACCAAAATATTTACACTTAGATAATTTAAAGGTACAAAAATAAAGTTGTTCATAATGATAAGTGTAAATATTTTGCTTTGTATTCAATTTATAAAAGAGTAAATATAAGAATTTGAGATGATTATTTTCAGACTAAGTTCAGTAGCAATTACCCTTGCCTCGAACCTTGTTTTAATTTACTTAATTCTAAAAATTTTAGATATTATATTGTTTGGGTATTGTACTTAAATTTTGGACTGAACTGACTATGTGCATATAAGGTCTGTCTGTTCATACACGAAATCTCTTAAGGGGTCATTGTACTCATCATTATGATGAACTTTTACTGTGGGACCAAAGCCTGAATCGCGATAAAAAAAATCAGCTGTTCCATACATTTTGACGAGTTAATGCGCACATATTGTAGGGAACAGTTGATTTTTTTTCGCGATTCTGGGTTTGGTCCCATAGTAAAAGTTGTTCATAATAATGAGTACAATGACCCCTTAAGAAGTTTCGTGTATGAATAGATAGACCTAATATATTAATTTACCTTTAAATAATCTAAGTGTAAATTTTTTGGTTTGTATTCAATTTATAAAAAAAGAGTAAATATAAGAATTTTAGTAGTTTAAAAGATGATTATTTTCAGACTAAGTTCAGTAGCAATTGCCCTTGCCTCAAACCTTGTTTTAATTAACTTAATTCTAAATATTTTAGATATTATTTTGTTTTGTACTTAATTATAAATATTGTACTTAAATTTTGGACTGAATTGACTATGTGCATATAAGGTGTGTCTGTTCATACACTAAATCTCTTAATAAATAAATGTCTCAAAGAAAATATTTTTTATTTCACGCCACCTATTACTGTACACGTACAATACTAGTTACTGTACCTGTACAGTTACAGGTAATGTGAAGGATAATATTTTTTGTGTATGCTCAGTTACGGGTACGGTTATTGCCCAGTTACAAGTAACGTGAATAATAGTACTTTTTACTGTGCATGTACATTAAAAAGTACTGTCCTTCACATTACCTGTTACTGAGAAAATCATTACCCCTTACTGTGCATGCACATTAAAAAGTACTGTCCTTCACATTACCTGTTACTGTGAAAATCATTACCCCCTACTGTGCATGCACATTAAAAAGTACTGTCGTTCACATTACCTGTTACTGTGAAAATCATTACCCCCTACTGTGCATGCACATTAAAAAGTACTGTCCTTCACATTACCTGTTACTGTGAAAATCATTACCCCCTACTGTGCATGCACATTAAAAAGTACTGTCCTTCACATTACCTGTTACTGTGAAAATCATTACCCGCTACTGTGCCTGCACATTAATAGGTACTGTTTTTTACATTACCTGTTACTGTGAAAATCATTACCCGCTACTGAGCATGCACATTAAAAAGTACTGTCCTTCACATTACCTGGTACTGTGAAAAATCATTACCTCCTACTGTGCATGCACATTAAAAAGTACTGTTTTTTACATTACCTGTTACTGTGAAAATCATTACACCCTACTGTGCATGCACATTAAAAAGTACTGTCCTTCACATTACCTGTTACTGTGAAAATCATTACCTCCTACTGTGCATGCACATTAAAAAGTACTGTCCTTCACATTACCTGTTACTGTGAAAATCATTACCTCCTACTGAGCATGCACATTAATAAGTACTGTTTTTTACATTACCTGTTACTGTGAAAATCATTACCCGCTACTGAGCATGCTCATTAAAAAGTACTGTCCTTCACATTACCTGTTACTGTGAAAACCATTACCCCCTACTGTGCATGCACATTAAAAAGTACTGTCCTTCACAATATCTGTTACTGCGAAAATCATTACCTCCTACTGTGCATGCACATTAAAAAGTACTGTCCTTCACATTACCTGTTACTGTGAAAATCATTACCTCCTACTGAGCATGCACATTAATAAGTACTGTTTTTTACATTACCTGTTACTGTGAAAATCATTACCCGCTACTGAGCATGCACATTAAAAAGTACTGTCCTTTACATTACCTGTTACTGTGAAAATCATTACCTCCTACTGTGCATGCACATTATAAAGTACTGTTTTTTACATTACCTGTTACTGTGAAAACCATTACCCCCTACTGTGCATGCACATTAAAAATAACGTCCGTCACATTACCTGTTACTGTGAAAATCATTACCCCCTACTGTGCTTGCACATTAAACAGTAACGTCCGTCACATTACCTGTTACTGTGAAAATCATTACCCCCTACTGTGCATGCACATTAAAAAGTACTGTCCTTCACATTACTTGTTACTGTGAAATTCATTACCCGCTACTGTGCATGCACAGTAAAATCAACTGTTTGCTTAGTCGTGTGACAGTTATAGGTACTATCATAGTTCAGTTATCTGAATTTCATTATTACTGTCTTACAAACAGTAAAAATAACCGACCAGAAAACAGTAGCAGATGCACAGTAAAATCTACTGTTATAACTCAACTGTTTTTTTTCAGTTACTGTTACTGCTTTGGACAATAGGCTCTATTTTTACTGTCCAAAACGGTGAATATTACCGAAAAATCGGTTGGTATTACCGATTTTTTTTTTCAGTGTGGCACTAATACTCGTATTTAAGTTAGCAAGCGTAGAAATATCAAATGTTGAAAACTTTCGGTCGCGGAAAACAGTTCCGCAAATTGCATGTAATTTCGCGCGGTTCCCTGAAAAGGAATTCACTAATGGCCCTGCGGAATCCCCCTATATAAGTACAACACTCAAAACAAGCAATTGCAATCAACTGAATGGTATTATTCTATAAAATACGGAAAGCTTTGAAATATGCGTCCTTTTTACGCTCTGGAAATAAACCGTTTTTGAGAACCGGTATTTTAGTTGCCTTTTTACCTTTAATAAATCATTGTATTGGATTATTTTTATGCATTTCTTAATTGAACTATACCTTAGACGATTCCTAAAAGGTACTAATTAGATCAAGATATAATATTAAAAAAGTTAATTGGTTTTACAATTTACTATTATCTTTATACATAACCAAAGTAAACGTATCTTAAAATTATAAAACTCAGAAAATAAAAACTGTATGAAATTAATAATTGTTAAACTTGTAAAGCTGTAGTTCGACAAAATTATCAATTTCTCAAATAATTTCGTAAAGGCTTCGCCAAATTACACATCATTGTAGCCGTTAACCTGTTTTTGGTTTGCAAATCATCCATCGCCCTGGCACTCACTAAAACCAACCTGTTCCTTGCCCCTGGCAGGTATCAGTACATCTCAAGCGTGTTAGGGGTAACAAGTATGACAAGTATGACCAGTGCGTGACCATATATTTTTTTAATTAGAGACAGAATTGCTTTTCACAACTATCTAGCTTGATGGATGTGAAGATGAAGCATGCTTGCAAAAGCAACCTATTCAATATTAGTAGAGTGAAGTAAGGATATGAAAAAGAAGTGAGATGTGATCCCACGCCGAAATCTGTTCCAAAATAAACATCTTTAAAATGAGATCAGAGATCAAGGATTAATGTTACGCTATACATTTTTAAAACACCAAATGGTGAAGTTAGCACTGAAAGAATAATATAGGATGCAGCCACTCTTTATCGTTGCGCGGAAGTTTGAAGTCAAGCGGAGGAACTAGTTAGTAACTTGGTCGTACCTACTAACTAGCAACATGTCACTAAGTAAGTATCTTCATGGTTAAGCAGGAACAATTAATCAGGCGTCGAACGTTCGCCAGTGTTTGGTACTTGACGTAAATGTGGGTAGTTCGTTATGAAATTGGTTTTCTGGCGAATCTTT
Source organism: Agrotis clavis (assembly GCA_954870645.1). NCBI lineage: Eukaryota > Metazoa > Arthropoda > Insecta > Lepidoptera > Noctuidae > Agrotis > Agrotis clavis. The sequence continues at coordinate 17,158,342 of OX940920.1, forward strand.
TTGTGGCCGATTGTGTGTCAAATTTTGTAATAGATCTACGTTATTACTCAGAAGCGTATACATATACAACCCCTTATGATTTTCTCGATTTCGTATTTTTGAAACATTGGGCTCTGGTTTTATTAATACCACACACAATGATTATTAATATTCTATTAAAAATAATTATGCAATATTTCGGAACAAAGTAAAGATTTATAATGCGGCGTGATTTATAAGCGCATTTATTGTTTGGTGTTGTTTAATTGTATAAATTAAACAACACCAAACAATAGTAATGCGCGGAACTGATGGACAATAAACAGGCCTAAAAATAGGAAACTAGAATACTTGACGTTGAGTTTGTTATTATTTTGATATCATTTTGTAGAATGACTCACTTTCTAATGATTACTAAAAAAAATAAAGTCAAAGTGGAAGCTCTAAATGTAAACGTAAACATCCCAAACCTAATAAGAGTAACTAAATTAAAATGACAGACTCATGCAGAACACAATCAAATCTTCCGAATTTCAAAGTTCCTGATTTGTGTTTTCTAAACAGTCCCACAGGCCGCTATATCGATGATATCGTGACGAAAATTCAAAGAGTTCGTTAGTCCTAAAACAACGTTAACTTACGAATTGTTTGAACATGGCTAAATCAGTGACGGTTTGAGGAATGTGGGTCGCGTCTGTCGTACCTAACTACTCGTTGAAAGTAATGACGTTTTAAAGTTTTGGAACGTACCCTTAAACATACCTACAGTTTATTCAGGAACATCAGTACATGCCGCCATGTTTGATGTTTGTTAAACTTTGTCATATTTCGGTTTTGATGGCACGTGTATAAAGTCGTTAGTTAGTTCGAAAGTTGCTTCATATACAAACGTGTGTAGAACATATTTCCAGGAATATATTTATGAATAAGAATAGTTATTTGTTATGCAAGGCTGCAAAGTTGATTTTTGGCGCGAGTACTTGAATTGAAAACTGAGCGAGCGAAGGATTCTAAGATTGAACCGCGAGAGAAACGAGCGGTTCAAATATAGAATCCTGAGCGATGCGAAGTTTTCAAAGGTACGAGACGCAGAAAAACTTTGCTGCCGAGTGCAACACACAACTTTTCACCTCACACAGCGAGGAAATGTAGTGGGGGCGGCTCGCCTGCCAGTGTAGAAAAGTAGAAAACAATTGAATACAAGACGTGTTCGAATTTTAAACAACACTTTGTGCTCTAGAGCACAAAATGGAGTTTTGCGCTCAGATTTTGAATGAGAAATAGAATCTTTCCGAGCGGGTGAGGTGAAAATACATTTATATACTATGCTAAACTTATCAATAAAAGTAAGAATTGCTTCTAACAGCTTGTTACACATTTTCCATTTATACTTTACTAATCTTTGCCCGGCGGCTTCATCCGCTTGGTAGTAGTAATAATTATCCCATGGAAACAACATTCTGATAAAATATTAAGATCCAAATCTGTCTGCATCAAATAGATAGATTCTATGACCAGGGTTGGAAAAAAAAAAGTTTTTTTTTTTAAATTTTATAAAACAAACAGTTCAAAATGTTTTAAACAAGTGTTTTTTTTGTTCTTTTTAATTTTGGGCATTATTTTATATTAATTCGACTATGTTTCATCTCTAGACTAAATCTTTAAAAATTCGCCATAATTAATTAAATATTTACAAAAAAACTATCAAAAGGTAAACATTCATACTGAACGCTTCACATTCACCCCGTATGTTCTATTGATAATTCCCCGGCGCGGCGGCGGGGAATTACCTTTTATCTATGAACTATTCTACTAATAGGTAAAAAAATAGGGGAATTACCATTAATCCTTTGAATTAGGTACTTTCTTTCGACAGCCGACATTAGGGATCACAATTATGATTTTTTTAATACTTAACTATATTGTTATTATTAATGAAAGTTGTTACAATATTACTTAATTAGTTTGAAATTATTTTGTGCTAAAGTTTCAAAAATAGGTGGTGTCCCCTACAAATCCCGGTAATTAGATATTTGTTTGATTGAATAAAATACAAACAAAAAAAAATAACGTTTTAGTTAATTACAACGCCAATTAAAGTTAAAAAATATTACATAGCAATAGTATAGACTCAACTGGTTTTATGTTGAACTATTCAGACTCTAATATTACTTTATTTTCATTTTATATCCAGTTATGCGCCATGAAAAGTAGTTTTAAAAAATGTTTTTTTTTGTTATTTTTTTTATACAATGTTTTAAACGTGTTTTAATCTTTGTTTTTAAACATGTAATAAAAAACACTGTTTAATTTAAAACTGTTTTAAACATGTGTTTTAAAACAACTTGTTTTAATCATGCCAACCCTGTCTATGACCAATGACCACCTGTTAATAAAATAAACGTCCATCTTTATATTCTCACAAACTTTCGCATTATAGTAGTAAAGTGGTGTAGTAATTTAAAGTAAAGTAAGAATTAAGTTTTATACTATTTGTAAATGCATTATTAATTTTTAATGCAGGAAAGCCGTTAATTTAACTAGTACCCTGCCTTACAATTTTATAATAATGTCAGAAATTAGGAGGTAACATTTATGACCTATACAAAACAGTACGTACAGTACTATAATAGAGTACGTGAGTATGACGTAAAGTAATGACATCACTGTGGTGACCCTAAATTGACTTAGGAATTTGTCGTCATTTGTTAGTCGCCTTGCATGCTCGCTCATACTTGAATGCTCATACAGCTTCTTACATAAAACCTCTCTTACATTTTAAACATTATTCGCTGTCGGAAATTATACCAGTGTGCTTAGTGCGAGTTTTTTTACGTAGACGCGAAAGCGCTCTCATTGGCCCGCTCCAAGGTCGTGAGAACTTTCAACCAATGAGAGCGCCAAACGCGGTTAAACGTTACTTTCGCGTCTACGTAAAAAAACTCGCACTAAGCACACTGACCGGAATGAGTTTGTTTTTCTTAAATTTTACATTTGTAAACATGACTTGAGCAATAATTCAGGTTATCGTTTCAGGTCAGGTAGGAATACAACGAGCAATTACGTAGGGAACAACGAAATGTAAAGGTACAATATAATTTTATAACCGAATAGTTGCTTCTCACGATTTTACTCGCTGCTCGGCTCCTATTTATCGTAGCGTAATGTTAAATAGCCTATCAGCCTTCCTCAATAAATCGCCTATCCAACACAAGAATATTTTTTCAATTTGAACCAGCACTTCCTGAGATTAGCGCTTTCGATGAAACAATTCCTGCTTTATAATATTAAGTACAGATTTCACTTTGATATTTCTTCATTGAAACAAAAAAAAAGAGGAAATGTAGTGAAAACCGGAATGTGCCTATTTTATACATGGCTGCTTTAATAATGTTATTTTAGGGCTCAAATTTTTCACGTCATCGATTCCACCGAGAAGTTAGAAGTGTTATGCTTGTTTTCAATTCATTCACAATTCATAAGTGGAATAAATTGCAATATTGCAAGGTTTGTCCTGCAGTTTGAATTTTGCCATCCATAGGCAATAATGAACACTGATTATTGTTTTTTTTTGTTACGTGGTAAAATCATCAAATGAGTCCCCTCGCACAGGGCAGGGAGGGACTGTCAGACTTGAGCTAACTAAAATCCACGGTGTCCTTCAATAGCCCTTTACGTTCTAGGGACCAGGGGGGGTATCACAACGTCTTTAAACCAGGCTTGTTCCAGTGAGTGAACGAGATGGCGCTAGAGGACTTGTATAGCTCTGTCGGCGGAATAAGCCTGGTTTTAAGACGTTGTAATACCCCCCTGCACCGTAAGGGCGTTTTCGCACTACGTCCGATCCGAATCCGATCCGAACCCGTGAAAATACGTTCCGTCGTAGCCTGAAGTATTTCTATAGTAATTTATGCACTAGATCCGATCTCCGTCATCCGATTTCTTTCCGTCATACGAGAATCTCCGTTTCGGAGAAAAAAGGACAGCCATAGTATTATTTGTATGAACGCTCGCGCACTGTGTCAGAGTTGAATCCGAGCTGCGTACGAGCAGAGGCAGTGGGCAGGCGGGGGGTATGCGGCTGGTTGTCAGAGATGGCAGTAGTGCGTAAGCAATATCCGAATTCTGTCCGTGATTTTTTTTCTCGGGTTCGGATCGGACGTAGTGCGTAAACGCCGTCATTAGGTTTGGCCTGCAGTTGGAATTGTGCCGTCCATGGGCAGTACAGAAGATCGAATTACTTTCTAACAAGAAAGACTTTAAGATTACATAAAATAATAGGAATCGAAACTTATATCTTTCTCAAACTTTACTAATTTATTTAACTCTGATTACAATTTCGTTGGCATTAAAATGTAGCTTCTTTACGCCATCGGAGAGTGATTTAACCTTTTAATAAGTTAAAATAACGTTACTTTCTGTTCCAAACAGAGCAGCGAGTTGGTAACTTCGATTAACTTTTTCCCGATCCGACATTCAATACTTACTTAATTGAAAAGTTTAGAGCAACTTTCACCGAGATACAGTGCAGAACCGACACTTTCCTAATTATAAACGTCAAGGTTGTCTTTATTCCTCCTTCTGCGTAGGAGTAATACTTGCGAAGGAGGACGCGAGGCGATTTCCAGCCACCCGAAGGCGAGGGCTTGCGGACGGCAAGTTATGGGTAGCTCGTCGTCTGACCAAGGACCGGGCATGGAAAAAATTCAGTATTAATGAGGACTGGTGGTTACCCATCTAGTTATCGATCTAAGTAAGGCCAGGAACCTTAAAATTATTTTAGTGCAGGTATTACTATTACCTAAAGATTTGCGGGTATTATTATACCCTAAACCTGAAATAAATAGCTAAATAAAATACGAGTACATCAATGCGGGTCGGTAGTTCAAAGTTTTACAGTACATATAAAATACGACATAAGGCAGTAACTTCACGGGTATATGAAACGCTTGAGCCAAGCTTACTAAAAGTACTTGAGTATAGCAATATTCGAGATGCCTTCAAGTCCTATCACGTATCGGCAAATAAATCTATATGTCGGATCCGGTCAATAGTACGGACAGCAAACGAATCGTAAGCGCGCCATTTTGAGTATCACGTGGTCTGCGCGCGCTTATACAGAGTCGTGATGTTTCATCGGGGCGGCGAGGAGCGCATTCAGTGCCTGACCGCAGCAGTGTGAAGACATCCCGAAACTGTACTCGATTCGTTGTGCCCATTATAAGTGTAGTGAGTGATTAAATTAAATTGTGTTCGATTTAATTTGTGATTTAAAATTAAAATAACCAAGTGAACCGCACCCAGTGTATTTTCATTGCACGAGACCCAAACTCTGCCCACATGATGCCTGAATCTGACGGAACAATACCGGTGGCTCCGACATCAGAATTGGGATCAAATCGTGCTAATGAAATTACACGCGGGAACAGTGACAATAACAATCAGTGGAAGTTAGTTACTTTTTGAAATGCAAAACCAGCAAACTTTGAAAACGCAGCCAGTGAAAAACAAGTTTTTAGTGCCGAAATTCGACCCCGACAAACCGGATTCCGATGCGCGGTCGTGGTGCGCCACCACTGACTTTTGTTTTAACGGGAGTGCAGTGGAGGGATACCAGGTTATTTTGACGCTGAGCAAGGCGCTAAAGGTGAAGCATCAACCTGGCTATCTCAAATAGCCTACAAAGGAATTTAAGGTACTTTTTACAACAAGATTTATTTCACAACGGCGGGTACCCTCATTTAAAAAAAATAAGTGGCGAAAAACCAAGTGATAAAGAAACATTACCCACGTTCGCCAGTCGTTTCATATCTGATGCGAAAAATGAACACTATCTGTGAATCATCAAAAACAAGTGACACAAAGCGAGGAAAAATAACGTCAATTAAATGTTCTAACTGTGCTAGAACGCCCATAAGCGTATTGAGTGCAGAAGTAAGGCGATGGATACGAAGGGAAGACCTACAGCATCAAGTCAAGTGACGCAGCAGCCGGCATGGAAGACCTTGGTGTGCTTCAAATGTGGCAAGCCAGGTCACATAGCCGTGCGCTGTACGAGCAGTAGTGGCGGCAGTGGCAACGGACAAGTCCAAGGCGCGGCGCGACGCGTCGATGTCTGCATCGTGCAACCACCATCAGACACGTTACAACACAGGTGAATCGTTTCATTTTTACTTACGACTTTGGTGCCTTGTGTTCTTTATGTTGACTATCGCTGGTTAAGCGTTAGTGAGTTAATATCGCTGGTTAAGCTTTTATTATTATTACTGTCTAAGTGATAGGATTTGTAACGCTGGTTAAGCGCTACAATGTTAAGAACTGGTCAAGTACTTCAGTGATTTACACTACTGCGTAAGTAGTGAAGCATAGTGCTGGTTAAGTGCTGTGGATTTGGGGGGAATGCCTGAGGTTCAAGTACCATTTTGAAGTAGAGATGTTGAGTTGGATGATAGTGTGGAATCTTAGGTCGGCTGGTCGGACCGTACCAGTAGCTATTTCGTAGCCGTAATCCGTATCTTATTGACATCTCGGTGTCCATGGAAGCGCGGTGTGCGGATGGCACTGGCGGAGGTCGTGTATTGTGCGTTCATGGTGAACGGTGTGAAACAAACAGAGGTTTGTTAGTGGGGCTAGTGTTAGCCACAGGCCACGAATTTGATTCCTGCTGTTTTGATTACAATATTGCTGCATTGTGATAATACAATTGCAAAGGTACTTGAATGCTCTGGGATTTCCGATCAGTCTTAGTTAGACCCAAAGTTCAAGGGTCTGTTTAGAGTGATAAAGATTTTGGGATGGTGACCGTTACACATTGAAACCCAACAAACATGCCAACGGGTCATATACCAGTCGAAGTTACCGTAGATTCTGATTATGTTGTGGTGAGAGGTCGAGTAAAACGGTCTATCGGCCGTATTGTTTTCAACCGTACCAGTAGCTGTTTCGTAGCCGTAGTCCGTATCTTATTGACATCCTGGTGTCCATGGATGCGCGGTGCGCGGGTGGCTCTGGCGGAGGTTGGGGTCTTGAGAGACCATATTGTGTAGTCAGCGGGCGATCCACGTGGTGGATGCGCACATAAGTTCTGATCCATGAGTTGGATGTGAAAGCAATGTGATTGCTGGTCGGCTAGAGAGCCGTGGCGTTAGAAGTTTTACTCGAAAGTCGAAGGTCACTGGAAAATTGGTAGTTTTTGCATAGAGTTGTGAAAGTATATTCGAACGACTGTGGTACATGGCCCAGGGTAGTTGTTAGTGGCCTAGGGTAGTTGTTGGTGGCCTAGAGTATTTGTTAGTGGCCTAGGGTAGTGATTGATGTATTTTCAATTGGCTATTCCCAATTTTTGATTTAGTTAAAGAGTATTGGTTTTAATGGTACAGTAGAGTTGAAATTTCCTTATTTTCACCAAAGAACTGAATATAGAGTTTGGTCAGGAATGACCGAGTGGAACAGTATTCTGTCGTGGACTATTTTGTGTTTCAGAGTGATTATTACACGAGGACGAGTGAAAAGAGTTGAAGGAGGCCTAGATCAAGATGGTAGAAAGAGGCTGAAGAAGAAGAAGATCACACGAGGACGTGTTAATCGCAGGATGGCCGTGTCGGATCCGGTCAATAGTACGGACAGCAAACGAATCGTAAGCGCGCCATTTTGAGTATCACGTGGTCTGCGCGCGCTTATACAGAGTCGTGATGTTTCATCGGGGCGGCGAGGAGCGCATTCAGTGCCTGACCGCAGCAGTGTGAAGACATCCCGAAACTGTACTCGATTCGTTGTGCCCATTATAAGTGTAGTGAGTGATTAAATTAAATTGTGTTCGATTTAATTTGTGATTTAAAATTAAAATAACCAAGTGAACCGCACCCAGTGTATTTTCATTGCACGAGACCCAAACTCTGCCCACATGATGCCTGAATCTGACGGAACAATACCGGTGGCTCCGACATATATATACATCACATGCATGTGTGGTATATCATAAATATTGTGGGCTTTCTTTATTTTATCTTAGACTAGTTTTCGCTCGCCGCTTCGCTAGGGATTTGGTCAGAAATTATCCCACAGGGACGCTTACCAGCTGTAGCCGGCTGTTTAGCCCGAATTTTGGTCAAAGATTGAAAATAAAAAAAACGTGTTACCGGACTAAAAGTATCCCATGCATTATTACAACCTATTCCATCTACAAATTCCATCAAGATTTCTTTAGCCGTTCTGACGTGGTTGAGAAACAAACATTTATCCACCCTTCCAAAAAATTAGAGACATTATGGTAGGATAATTTTACCACTATTTTATCATCTATGAAAGGTGCATTTTCCAACTGGGCGTGGATGGATGAATGGATGGCTGAATATAGCATGTGTTTGTTACTAAATGGACAGCTGTCCGATACCTGGCCCGGATATTGATTTTTCAAAAATTCAACAATGAACATTTAGTTTCATCAAAATCCTCCTCGAGACTCTATTGAGCATTTTTCGTTGTTCCTCACAGTTTTGTACCTGTATGGCCCCCATCGCAAACAACTGAAAAAGAGTAAGTATGGAGTTTCTTGCCCATTATTCTTTCTCACCTTTGCGAATGGGTGTAGAATCAATCCCTTAATCGACGTTCAAAAGTGCCTCTTTGTTGGCCTAATTAGAATAAATAATTTGACTTTGACTTTCACTTTGAACGCCCAGTTGGAAAATTTACCCTATAAGATATTACTTAAGTTTTTTTTTTAAACTTGATTTGTAAATAGTGATGGGTTTTTATCCGGATAAATACTCAAAATGGATAAATACTCAATAAATTTCCGTTTTTACTCGAGTTTTTATCCAAAACAGTGGATAAATACTACTTACAGTGTAAGTTACATTGTTCATCGTTTTTGGTATTTTATTTACAAGAAAAAATATTGAAATACATGAAAATCTATTCTATCTATACTTATAATAAATCTGTAGAGAGGTCAATTCTGTACATGAAATATATTTCCAAAATAACTATCAGGGGGTGATTATGGATCGATACTGATGCCAAAAATGCAATTTTTAAAATTTTTGTCTGTCTGTCTGTCTGTCTGTCTGTCTGTATAACCGTTATAGAAACAGAAACTACTCGACGGATTTTGACGAAACTTGGTACTATTATTTTTCATACTCCTGCGCTGGTTATAGAATACTTTTCATCACGCTACAATCAATAGGAGCAGAGCAGTGAAGGGAAATGTTAGGAAAACGGGGGGAGTTACTCCATACACGCTAATCTTCGAAACTACTGGACGGATTTGATTGTTTTTTTTTTGTTGTATAGCTATTAAGTCTAGGCAACATATAGGCTATAATGTATCTTGGAAACTTGAACACCTGATGCAGAACTGCAATAGATCAGCTAAACTATAAGAGATACAAAAATAGCGCCATAGCAAAAATCGTTCCGCGTGATGAGCATTTTCTGCTAAGTAAATAAATTTGAAGATATAGAACACCTGATGTGGAACTCCAAGAGCCCAGCTACACTATTACATATACAGCAGTAATGACGTCTTAGCAAGAGTTGTTCAGCCTGATGAGCACTCCCTGTTGTCGTATAAAAACTGAAGATCTGGAACACTTGATGTGAAACTCCAAGAGCCCAGCTACACTATAACATATTATAGGAATGACGTCTTAGCAAGAGTTATTCAGCCTAATGAGCACTCTCTGTGACGTATGAAAATTGAGATCTGGAACAACTGATGTGGAATTCCAAGAGCCCAGCTACACTATAACATATATATGAATAACATCTTAGCAAGAGTTGTTTAGTCTGATGGGCATTTCCTGTTGACTTACAAAAATGAAAGATCTGGAATGTCTGGAATCGTCATGCGCGTCCCGTTGTTTTCCCGTCCCCAGGGTCTAAGAATTCGACATCAGACGTTCGATTTTCAGATCTTCGATTTTGACGAGCCCATTATCGCTGGCATAAGCAACAGGATCCGCGTACGAACTCGCTGGCAGAAGCTAGTCTGTAAATATAGATTTGTAACGTACTTTTTAAATCACTTTCATAATTATTACTATAAGCGTTGAAAAAAGCATATGCCCGTTTCTTCAAAATTCGTTGTTTTCTTTTTTCAATTTTTCAATCAAAACTTTATATAAAACATAATTTTCAGTTGCTAATTAATAATTATAAAGTAGAACTGACGCGGACGCGCGACCGCACATTTGTCTGATCAAATCTAACCGAGTCTAACTGAGTGTTCTGATGGAGTCTGACTCCGAGTCTGAGTCTGACCGAACCTAATTCCGAGTATGACTGAGTCTGACTGAGTCTTACCGAGTCTTACGGAGTCTTAACGAGCATGCCTCCGAGTTCGAACAAGTCTGACCGAGTCTTATAGAGTCTTACCGAGTCTTACGGAGTCGCAGCGAGTATGATTTCGAGTCTGACCGAGTGTGACTGAGTCCGACCGATTCTTACCGAGTCTAAGCGAGTATGATTTCGAGTCTGAACGAGTCTGACTGACTCTGACCAATTCTTACTGAGTCTGACCTTTCTTACGGAGTCTTAACGAGCATGACTCCGAGTTCGAACAAGTCTTATAGAGTCTCACCGAGTCTTACGGAGTCGTAGCGAGTATGATTTCGAGTCTGACCGAGTGTGACTGAGTCCGACCGATTCTTACTGAGTCGTAGCGAGTCTTACGGAGTCTTAACGAGTATGATTCCGAGTCTGACCGAGTTTTACCAAGTCTGACTCCGATCCTTACTAAGTCTGACCGATTCTTACTGAGTCTGACCGAGTCTTACCAAGTCCGACCGTGTCTTATCGAGTCTTACGGAATCTTAGTGTGTATGATTCCGAGTCTGACTGAGTCCTACCAAGGCTGACCGAATCTGATTCCGAATCTGACTGAGTCTAACCGAGTCTTACCGAATCTTAGAATCTTACCGAGTCTTACTAAGTCTGACCGAGTCTTACCGAGTCTGTCCAAGTATGACTGAGTCTAACCAAGTCTTACTGAGTCTAACCGTATTCTACACCGAGTCGTACTCTGAGATTTGATCTATTGTTTCATATTAAACGGTTTACTAAAAAACATGTCAACAAAACTTGTTTTCAACCCTACCTAACATAGGGCTTTGGCCTTGATGACGTCATCTCAAGGCCTAATTGCCGGATCTGTGGCAGGACCTGTTCAACCCCTGCCCTGCAGGCAGTTATCAGTAGTGACTAGTCACGGTACGTCCTCCCCACGTCGTTAAGAAGAAAGAAAATATATTTATTTTACAGTCAAACATGTCATCGGCGTAGCAGACAACGCCGATACCATGGAGGATTGTACCACGTAGCGCTCGGTCAAGCAGAAACAGTGTGCCAGGTTCCAAATGCGACGGTGCACCGTAGATGGTTTGAATTCGAAACACCGAAATAGCGGAGCGCCTCCTTAATTTAACTCTAGGGCAAAGTCTGGAAGACGTTCGTCATGACGAGAGACACTGTCAAGATGTCCTCACCCCGAGCGATTCCTCAGCCAAAGCCCTTTTTTTAACGAGGATAAACTGTCAAATGAGTCGTCCAGACTTGTACTGACTGAAATTCACGGTGTTTACCTGTTTAGACAGTCTCGCGACTCTGCCTGGCGTTTGGCCTACCACGGGGGCCTCGTCAGTCAGTCAAATCACTCACATGCACGTTTTGGCAGAAGCCAAACAGGATATCTACAGATCCAAGATACGCAAACAAGATAAACTGCATATAAAATGAGGCCGAGTTAGGCTGCAGTGGGAAACACATTGCTTCTCCTTGACTGGAGAGACTTCTGAGACCTAATAATACAATAATATCATTTTTGGAAAGCCCAAATAACAATACTTGTCATTGAATTTGTAAAAATAACCGTTACATTCGCAAAAAATATAAATATCATTCTGAGTAAATCATTTTGAGTAAATATCCGATAAAAACGGGAAAAAACGAGTATTTATCCGTTTCGGATAAATACTCGAGTATTTATCTTCTGAGTATTTATCCTCCGCCCATCACTATTTGTAAAGAATGGTCATGAAAGAACAAAAGTGCCTCTTTGATGGCCTAATTAGAATATATGATTGGACTTTCACTGACTTTGACTTTGAACAGCCGGTTGGAAAATTTACCCTATAGACAAATGGTTTGTAAAGAATAGTCATGACAAAACAATAAAAGAAAGAAAGAAAGAAAGAAGAAAGAAAAAAGGTTTATTGACACGTACACAGGACAGAACAATAGTACATTATAGGGGAAAGGTGTACGAGATGATCCGTCGAGGCAAGATGATCCTTTGATATTGCAACGAAGCCAGTAGCGTCATCTAGTTGTTTTTAATGGTAAAACGTAGTCCCCGATATTCCCCCGCCTCAGTCAAAAGTAGTGGTGTCGAGAGTGACAATTAAATTTTTTGAGAAAAAAAACAATTATTCCGTTACTTTGATCTAAGGTAAGGGTGAGTTGAAGTTTATATCTAATTTGTTCTAGGTACTTTATTACTAGGCTGTGGTATAAGTTAGCTTTGAAAATTGCTCTATTTTGTTTTTTTAATAGCATGGTAACAGTTGAAAGCACATAGTTTAAGTTATCGAACATTGAATAAAAAAGTTTATGTTGGGGCAAGATGATTATGTTACCGGTGTACAAGATGATCCCCACGGATCTTCTTGTAAACCGGTAACATACCTACTATTACGGGGATATTTTTTACCTTTGTATGTTATTATGTTTAAGTTCATATATTTTTGGTTTAAGACTATGCCTCGTAATTATAAAAAAAAACTAAACGCGGATTGTGGTCAGAACACTCCATGATCAAAGCACTGGATGCTGTTAAAAATGGCATGCCATATAGCACAGTTTGGATTGCCTGTATTATCACTAAAAACGCGGGCAAAAGTCAAAAATAAGGTGGCTGTCAGTACAATCAAATATATAGGTGAAAAAATAAACCGAGATTATGGTTTTAAGTGGGTTATTCTCTTCCTGGATCCTGGGATCATCTTGGACACCGGGGTGTACCAGATGATCCTTTGACAACGTTTTAAAAATGTGTTTTTTTAATAGTAAAGCATCGAAAAAATCAAAATTTTGAGTATGCCAACAATAAGATAAATAAATTTACTATGTATATACGTATTTACATTCGCGCTAAGTAGGATATCTTTTAATCTACAAGCAATCTCCCTTAAGGGAATCATCTCGTACACCTTTCCCCTACATAGATAAAATAATAAGAAATAAACACAAAGCAAAAACTAAATTATACATAAAAAATAAAAGATATTTAAACGAGAAAAAAAAAACAGACGAAAATAACATAAATTTTATTGTCCTGTGCAAGGCCAAAAGGCTCCTATCTCAGCATGTGCTGCGACACTTTATTAAAATGTCACAGCGCTGGTTTTCTGATAGGGCCCAAAAAAACAGACCTATTCATTTCAAAATCACACTAAACGGTATTCTTCTTAACGTTACAAAAGTGGCACAGAAGGCAGTCAAAGTTCGCAGCAGAGTTACGAAACAACAGAGATCGTGAGCAGTCGGTTACAAGTTGAAATTGCACTAAGGAGAGGAAAACACACATACTGTCTTTATAAGGAACAATGTTATCAAACTTTCCGAAAGTGGCTGAATAATGAAAGTAAATAATTGAATTAATAAAATGGATATGATGTGAAACTCTTTTTGTTATTTACTGGCTGTGTTTACGAGTACGTCCGCGCAGATTTTTTAAAATAATAGCAGCATAGTTTACTCCTTATTACATCAGCTACCAGCCAGTGAAAGTCCCATCAAAATTGGTCCAGCCGTTTCAGAGATTAGCCTGAACAAACAGACAGATGGATATACAAAAAACAAAGTAAAAAAAGATATAAGATATAAGGTACATGTAATCATCACTACATAGTATAATACGTCGCAGGCCTCTGTCTGTCCCTATCCCTATGTATGCTTAGTTCATTAAAACTACGCGATGAATTTTGACAGTCTTCTTGGGCTTTATTTACTTACTTACATCGTTCATCAAGGCGTCTGGTGATATTACCCGTCTTTTGAGACCAGTTTTAAACATTTTGAACCACCTGGTTCGGAATATTCCACCATTAAACCTACATCTTCTGGCTATGGCCTCCCTGGATTAAGATGACACCCCAAGTGGCTGTTTTTGCATCCACATGTCTCCGAATACATAGCATTATGAGATTGAAAAATCGTCATCTTAGACTGCTCACTGTACAGTGAGCAGTCAAAGAAAAATTAGAGTGATTCAAGAGGAAGGTTTATATGTACCTATACATATAACATGGATAATATAGTAGAGATTGCAACCGGGAAGCGGGGTGGGTCGTTAGTCATTTATAAAATGGTCTTAAATCCAGACACACAATGCTACCCCACACGTCTTTAATATCTAGTTCGCTAGATGTCATTAGTTGTGCCTAGTTTATTATGTCTATAGAACGGAGCGGAAGATAAACGTGCATCGTGTTACGCCATGACAGATAGCTAGCGCTAATTACTTGAGTTTCGTTTGTCTTGTACTTACTTCGGCTCATGCTACTCCACTTAGTATTTGCTACTTAGTTCAGAAACCGAGACTTGCAAGTTGTCTTGTTTGTAGATATCATGTATTTGTTGTGTAGTCGATAGATATAGAATGGGGTGGAGTAGACACAATTTTTAGCTGTTTTTTGGTCGCTGCTGTGATGTTACATATTAACCTATTGCCTTCCTTGATAAATTTACTATAAAAATACAAAAATGTTATTAAAATAAATAATTCAATAAAATTGTGTGCGTACATTTTCACTGAATGTACAACAAAGGAATTAAAAAAACACTCCTTAAAACTAACTAGCTGGACACTGACTCGAATGCAAATAAATAACGTTGCCCTTCAAACTTTAAATTAGTTTTTGCTGCCAGAAATTTTAGAAGCATGCATCATTCTAGACCATTGTGCGAGCTATTATTATTTAACTTACATATTATGTGCTTAACTTTGTTGGGATGCAATAGAGTCGTGTCTGGGCTTCTTGCGATTAAAGTGTCATGTTTAAAAGATGTAAACTTTCTTTTTTCTAAACGTACGCTGTTAGAGCAGGAATTATTTTATGCAGATAATACTTCAGCTTTATAACTAACTACCTCTGAAAAAAAGCAGCTTAAGATCTTGCGTCTAACTTGAGATAAACTTATTTTTTTTTTAAAAAGCGCCTGTAATATTGGTCATAGCAAAGTGCGTCTGAATTGTTTTTTCTTGGTTTTTGTTTTTTTTTTTTTTAATATGACAGTAGCGTCGAATACTTTGCCAGGCGTCGTTGCAGAGGGATGCCTAGAAAATGCTGGCATGACGATTTAGACGCATTTTTTAAAGATTGGCCGAAGAAAGCTGCACAAAGGGAAGAGTGAAAGGTTATGGGGGAGACCATTGCCCAGCTTTGGGACAGTGTATTATAAAAAGTGACGTATTAATACTCCTAAAGGTTTAAAACCAGAGCCATCAAACGCATGCCAGCATGATAACGTCTTTCTGTACCGAAGCAATATACGAAACTAATAAAATTTATCGATCGATAACAGACATCGGAACAATAGTGGTCCTCTTGTGAACCACTTGATGAATGGGACCGCGGTCGAGGAATGTGGAATGAACGACGCACTCACTGCACCACACTTACAACTGCCACTCAACCCGAAATGATGGATTTAATTGCAAGCCAGTTGTTGTTTGATCAAATCATGACCACCTAATGTTTTATTAATGTGAAATATAGAGTAATGGACCATGGATTCAAAATGGAGGGGCATTTAGTATCTACGAAATCGGAAATGAACGAAGGATACTTGAGAAGTCAATGTCAATATCAGTCAAAAACTGTTGATCTTTCCCCCCGAAGAAACTCGCGATTTCCTTGTGTTTGTTTTATTGCGCCAGTTTCGAAATACGAAACACTGATTGAAGGATGACCTTGGATTTTAGTCAGTACAAGGCTGACAATTCCTCCCGCCCTGCCGAAGCAGGAGTCATTTGATGATTTTACCAAGATTTAAAAGATAAAGCATCGTAGTAACATAATAGGTATATAAATTGACAGCAAAATTTCCCAAGTTCCAGTTTTAATTGGTTTTGCAAGCCATCGTTAAACGACAGCCTGTCCACATATTGGCTGCCCCAATGATTTACAACCATGGGTACCTACAGTTGTAAATCAGATGGACAATAGCCGAAACAGATTGCAGGCTGTCGTTCAGAGTTCAGGCCACAATGATTTGTGTAACTAGCAGATGTCAACTCGTCAGCCAACAGTCGCTGCGGGAAATTACATGCCAGCTGCAAGGTGGCGGCAAGAGCATAGGAAACGAGCCTTTGGTTTAGAAGGCAGGGTTTTGAAATTTGTATTTTTTAACGGACTTTGGGTAAAATAAAGATTTCCTATGCTACTTTTTTAAAATATCGTGCTGGATTTTCGTGATATTTTAAAATAAATAACAGACTTGTCGTAAAACGTGGTTTAACTTTTTATTGTTGACAGTTCAGTGACCATAGATTTACTTCATAGACTACATGACATTCATTTTGACATAAGCGTTCCATTTTACCCGTGAGATTTTTATGTTATTATTTCATGATTTTATTAAAAGCAACTCTATATAAAGAAGCCAGACCAAGGATTGCAAAATCCATCAAAAAAATAAAATTGGTCATTAGTGATTTTTTCTGATAAAGAACCTATGTAAATACTGAAGCGACACACATACGTTATGGGGAAATCAGGAACTAATATTTTATGGTGCTCCAACACGATCCTCACCCTTATAATAGGGTGTAAATTTTTACACCACCCCTCAACATAATATTTTCCTGTTTTCCCTGTTTAAAACATAAATATTAAGCTATTTAATCCTAACTAAATTGTTAGTAATGCATTTTATATTGGCACATTCAAATACTTAACTTGCCCCTTTATATTTAACGGAATGAAACTCTAAAAATGCATGACCAACATTACATAGATTATGTGCATAGCCTATATTCTTAAAAAATTAACTTAACAAACTTCTCAAAAACAGTTTTTCCCAATGGCTTAGTTAATAAATCAGCTAAATTATCTTGTGTTTTAATATACTTTACTGAAATACACTTATCCTTTATTTTGTCCATAATGAAGTGATACCTAATATCCAAGTGCTTTAATCTTTTATTATTTTCATTTTTATAAACAAGTTTTATTGCTGACTGATTGTCTTCATACAAGATCACTTCATTACCGACAATATCAAAGTCACATAACAAGTTTTTCAGCCAACATGCTTCTGAAATAGCCATACTTAATGCAATATATTCAGACTCAGTGGAGGATAATGACACACTAAGTTGTTTTTTACAACACCATACTACAGTACAATCAAATAATTTAAACAAATAACCAGTGGTAGATTTTCTATCTTGTGTGTCACCGGCCCAATCTGCATCAACAAAGCCTTGCAATTCTGTGGATGTGCTATTATATACCAAAGAGTAATTTAATGTACCTTTTATATACCTTAGAATACGTTTCAATGCCTTGTACAACATAATACTAGCACAGTGTTGGTACCTACTGAGGAAACAAACTGATACACATAGATCTGGTCTTGTACCACAAACTGCATACATTAAACTGCCTATGAGTTGTCTACACTTTTTCTCTATTTCTGGACTTTCAGATTTTTCCCTTTTTAGTATTTCAAACTTAAAGTTTTGGTCCATTGGAGTAGAAACTGGTTTGCAATCTGACATATTATAATGCTCTAAAACTTTAGTAAGATATGTTTTCTGACTAATTACCGTTGTACCTTTCTTTTGATCAATATCGATACCCAAATAACATTTGGCTAAACCTAAGTCCTTCATATTAAAGTTACTGCTTAGCTCGCTTTTAAAATCTTCCAAAACCTTGTTTTCAGTGCAAAACATAAGAATATCATCAACAAATAGCAAAACGTATAGCATACATTCATTTACCTTTCTGAAATATAAGCAATGATCATTTTTAGATTTACTGAAATTTTCTTTACTCATGAAGTCATCAAACTTGTTATTCCAATATTTAGGAGACTTTTTCAAACCATACAATGATTTATTTAACTTGCATGTTTCACCGCTTGGTAACTTGATGTATACAGTCTCATCAATGTCACCATGTAGAAAGGCGCCTACAACATCCATCTGATGAACTGGAAGTTGAAGTTTATTTGCAACTGCTATAAAAACTCTAAAAGTAGGCAATTTAGCTACAGGAGAATATACTTCTAAATCACAATCAGACTGTTCAAAGCCTCTTGCTACCAACCTAGCTTTATATACTTTATTAGTACCTACTTGTTTAACTTTAAAAACCCATTTACTAGAAATTACTTTATTCCCCTCTGGTACGCTATTTACTTCTGTCCATGTGTTATTTTCTATCAGGGTATCTAGCTCAGTCTTCATAGCAATCTTCCACTCTTCTTTTTCTTCAGAGTCAAGCGCTTCCTCTAGAGTAGCTGGCTCTGTACCGATGGACAGAAGGTTTGTATCGTAGTCATCTAGCCTTGATGGTTTCTTTATTGCTCTGCCTCTCCGTGAGTGTGTTAGTACTTGAGGTGTTTCTTCTGCCTCTTCTTCTGACTCGGATGTTTCTTCTGAATTTAGAATTTCCTCTGTTTGTACTTCTGTATTTTCATCAAGATCTGATAACTGTGTTACATCTTCTTCACCTTCCTCGTTAAAACTGTGATATTCTTCTCTTATTTCATCCTCTTTATTATTTATTTCTTCTTTTAATAATAATGGGGTTATAATATTATGATCTTGAAAAGTATTGCCTAACTTTTGACTACTAGAATTGCCTTTCAGAAATGTTACCTCTCTTTTAATCAAAACATCATTTTTATGGGGAAAATAAATTCTAAAACCTTTTGTTGTTTCACTATAACCTACAAAGTATCCCATTTCAGCTTTGCTATCCCATTTCTTGCGATAATGATCTGGAATGTGTACACCTACTTTTGAACCAAACACATTTAAATTGTTTATATCATATAATCCCTTTTTATACCAGAGCTCATATGGAGTTACATTCTTAATCCTACTTTTACCAGTTCTGTTTATAACGTATACAGCTGTATTGACAGCTTCAGCCCAAAGAGACTTATCTAAATTACTTGATAATAATATTGTTCTGGCTGCTTCGGTTATTGTACGCATTTCACGTTCTATGCAACCGTTTTGCTGGGGTGTGTACGGAGCACTATTTTGATGTACAATACCTAAATGATCTAGGAGAGACTTCACCTCTTTGTTCATAAATTCAGAACCACAATCTGATCTTATTACTTCAATTTTATATTCTAAGTTTTTAGTAACAAAATTTAAAAAAGTTTTAATTTTATCAACTGTTTCAAACTTATTTTTCAGAAAATAAACCGTTCTATACTTTGAAAAGTCATCCTTTATGAGTAGATAATACCTGGATCCACCTAATGAGACAGTCTCCATAGGTCCGCATAAATCCATATGTAAACATTGACCGGGCTTATCTGCCCTATTTAAACTTATAGGAAACGGTTTCTTATGTAGCTTACCCAAAAGACATGGCTCACATGTTATTTCCTCTTGTTTACCAGCACTGAAATCTATATCACATTTATTTAACATGTTTTTTACCTGTTCAATATCCTGGTGGCACATTCTAGCATGCCATTCAGATAAGCTGTCACTTGATTTACCAACACAAGCATTTTGAACTTTATGAGACCTAAACTTCATTATAAATAAGTTATTTTTCCTATATGCTAGTGCACAAACACTGTTATTGTTATTTTTCCTGAAATAACACATTTTACTAGTAATTGTCAAAACATAACCTCTATCTGTAGTTGAACTTGCTGAAAATAGATTCATCTTGATGCTAGGAACATGTAGAACGTTATTTAATGTTGTATTTATCCATTGTTTACCTGTAAATGCTTCTAAAGAAATAACTCCAATACCAATGGCTTGTATGATTTTGCCGTCTCCAATTACTATGGACCTAGGACATTCTAGTTTTTTGTAGTCTAAAAACATATTAAAATCATGACACATGTGCTCTGAAGCTCCACTATCCATTACCCAACAATTATCACTTTCTAATTGACTGTAAAACAATGATGATAGCTCGAACACAGAGAATGCATTGCTTTGATTTCTTTTGTTTACATTTTGACTTTTCTCATTTTTATTTTTAAACCAACAATCTGAACTTTTATGATTATTTTTCTTACAAATATTACACTTAGTATCATTAATTATTGTACCTTTACTTTTTGTTTTGCAGTCCTTTTTCAGATGTCCTACTTTGCCACACCGATAGCATTTTCTTGTAGACTTGTGAATGAACGCAGACGACTCATCTTCTTTGTTTTTGGTTGAAGCACGTTGCTCCTCTATCAGTAATCTCGCCGCTAGCTCGTCCATGGTCCTTTTTTCTGCTGGCACCGATTCCCACGCAGACACAAAGTGCTGGAATTGTGATGGGAGAGATGAAGTTATCTTTGTGATGGCCATAGTTTGACTCACTTCGGCGTTGAGGTTCTTCAATTTACTCAGGAGAGACTCGAACCGTCCTAGAAACTCTGATACGGTTTCCCTTTCTTCAAATTTCATTGAAAAGAACTTCTGCTGAAGTATATGCACAGACAGCTCGCCGCGCTGTTCAAATATTGTATGTAGCTTATCCCAAATCTGTTTTGACGTTTTGCAGCTTACTATTTGTGGTATAACCTTTTCAGATATGCTTGTTACCAACATACCTTGAGCTTTCGCATCTTTCTGCATCCATTTGGTCTGATCTTCGTTGGCCTGGAGTGTGCCTTCAACGACGTCTAAGAGATCCATAGCTCTTAGGAGGACTCGTATTTTGAAACACCACGCTGTCCAGTTTTCAACACCTTGAAGCTGCTGATAGCTTTGTCCAGTAGCCATATTTCCGACGGAATCCATCGCCGTATTATTGTTGCTTTACCGCAATCACACGTCTCACGTGCGTTATTGATATATTGGCCTTCACCGACCAAACCGCCGACCGCCACCGGAGCCCTGAGCTGGCCGACGTATTTATTGCCGCTTGACCGCAGCCTTCTTGATAAAAAACTAATCCAGCACGATTATTAGGCCGTAAGCATGGCTGGGCCAATAACCTTTTAAAATATCGTGCTGGATTTTCGTGATATTTTAAAATAAATAACAGACTTGTCGTAAAACGTGGTTTAACTTTTTATTGTTGACAGTTCAGTGACCATAGATTTACTTCATAGACTACATGACATTCATTTTGACATAAGCGTTCCATTTTACCCGTGAGATTTTTATGTTATTATTTCATGATTTTATTAAAAGCAACTCTATATAAAGAAGCCAGACCAAGGATTGCAAAATCCATCAAAAAAATAAAATTGGTCATTAGTGATTTTTTCTGATAAAGAACCTATGTAAATACTGAAGCGACACACATACGTTATGGGGAAATCAGGAACTAATATTTTATGGTGCTCCAACACGATCCTCACCCTTATAATAGGGTGTAAATTTTTACATACTTTTGTGCCAGAAATTAACTTAGACAGGTTTATTTTTATTTTTTGTTTTCGTTAAATGTTAGTTGGTTTTTCAGGGTTTCTTTTATTTCTTGCTCTCTCTCTCTATAGATTACTCTATTTGTATTCGAGCACAGCTCGGTTCACCAGCTGGTCATTGCTTATCTCCCAAGAACCCTCATTGATTGAATTCATAGTATGACATTGTTTTGTTCGATATAAAATACTTACATTGTTTCAGCATTCCAGAAACTGTACTGGTAAAGAAAGGCTTCGTATAGGCATACAAATGCCGACACTATTGAAGATGGACGACATGAGCCATGACTGTGATATTTTATTTGCATTTCCACAAAACATTATTTATTAAGTACGACTTGATTATTATAAGGAGTGAAAATAGGTGCACATAGACACAGTCATATTATTGCTTACCCCGATCTTCAGAGCGGTTCACTCGAATGGACATACGTTCGCATGTCTGTATTGAAAATTAGTAGATACTAAAACTAAGCCCACTAGCGGTTTCTATGGATAAATCGAAAAAAGAAAAAAAGAGAGAGAAAATGCATTTGAGGTTTATTTTCACGCAGTATAAAAAAAGTAGAGTAACGGCATTACGATAAGGAAATCGATTTATTAACAACAATTCGTACCTACCAAAGTGTGATAACCCCACCCGCTCCACATAAATCACGAATTCAAATAAAAACGTTTCTACTTTTTGGGAAACTTGATTAGAAATCTGGGATGCTGGGATCCAATTTTATCCTTGTGCGCCAGTGAACTCGTATAGATATAATCTGAGCAATAAAACCGTACAAAACCAATTGACAAACGGCATTACCTGCTATCTCGACCGGTATAGAGCAGAGGCGACAATTAGAGAATGCAAACTACAGGAGCTGTGTCATAGAATATATGGAACAGACAGAAGGCCGATAACTGGAAAATTTCGACTCCGATTCAAACTGTCCATCTGACTATTTATTTGTTTAGATTTAGACGTCGAGTGGACTAGAATATCTTACTTTATTTATTAGGTGACCACAGTAGTGAATTATTTTGCCGGTGTATAAAAAAAATACATGTTACACCACTTTTATTCCACGTAACGTTTTTTCACACGCCTGTACCTACTGAGATATAAAATTAAATGTCATATTTAACAACGGGTCCAACAACTAGAGAAAAATAATTAAAATCATGAATTAGTTAATTCATCCCGCGGCGGGTCCCAACTGAGCGGGATCAATCAACCAAATACCCAAAGAGACTGCCAAGGTATCTAGAATGTTTTAAGGACCCATGCCCGCGAGATGATTACACTCTCTCTCACAGATCATGCATAAATGACTCACAATGATCTAAAATGACATCTGTCAAATAAATGACAGGCCGCGCGCTTGAAGTTGTGAATGTTTACAGGATGTTTGGGAAAGTTGTAGTCACATTACATTGGGTTGTTGTAAATTTGCCACAAAGTTAATTCGCCACGAAAAAAGCTATGTCATGTGTAAATTGGCCACAGTTTTTGTTTTGTTAATTTTGAAAAGTGTAAATTAGACACATTTCTTTTTTTCCGCACTGATAGAATACAACAAAACATAGACAATTGAATAATTAAATCCTACATGAACTACAGAAACCGAGGACACAATGCGGATTGTGGAATCTGAACAGAAAGTTGATGTCACCGTCTTAAGTAAAAATTATGTTTAATGAAAATTGTGGCAAATAATAACAATAACAAAATCTACCTGTGGCGAATTACCTTTTAATGTATGAGTTCTAAAAAAATGGGGCGAATTAACTTTGTGGCAACACCCCCGAAGCAGTTTAATGGTGAACAACCCCGTTGCTCACCTTTAACTGAACTCATTTTTCGATGAGAACAAATTTTAATATGCATAATAAAAGTTATATAACTCTGCCATTGCCGGTCCCAAGCCCGGATGAAAAAAGAGGAGGGTTGGCCGTGAACGACGTCTATACCTACAACACCTTATGGTATCATCAACATCAAGGCGGCCACAAAAAGACGTCAACGCCGAATCAGGGCGGCGTTCAACTGAATCATCTCGCGCAGGTGTCGGTCGAGTGACGGACTTTCCGTGCATTCGTTCGGTGGCTTTGCGGGGCGATTTAGTTATCAAATTAACCCTACCAGGCTACCGTGAGCCGTGAGGCCCAAATAACCTCAAAAAAGAACGGAGGCAAGCACGTGGGAAGTGCTTGCTAATTCTTCTCCCACCAAAATAAAATGGAAGCAAGGCAAAAAGAGATAATACCCCAGGAGGGTACCGGCCAGTCCGGAGAATCCCTCCCTGAGCTTGACTCAGGCTGCCCCACGTACTCTGGGGGGGGCAACGTTTTGCAACCAAAGGACCAAACTACGATATGCAAGAGATATGTTCAACAGGCATTCCATCCAAGCCTGTTTCATACAAGACCTCGCAGTGCTTCGCTAGGAGGAGCTCCTTCTACCAATAAAACCATAGGAGAAATACCAATCGCAAATGATAGGAAAGAACCAGCCTCAACTCCTCCCACTTGGCAAAGAGTTCCTGTTTCAAGGAATCCCCAAAAAAAAAGGAAACTATCAACACCTGATAAACTTTCTGAGGGACTAGAAACAATCAATAGGTACGTTGACCTTCCAGTTGATCAACAAGAGGATAATGTTCAAGAGGTTGAACCCCAACCACAGACTAAGAGAGTCAGTAAACCACCGCCAATCATTCTATATGGAGTAGACGATGTCCACAAACTCACAGAACTCTTGGAATCTGCAGTAGATAAATCACAGTTCACATTCAAAATTGTTAACAAGAATCAGCTGAGAATAATGACAAACGAGGTCGAGGTATATAAAAAGTTGATATCAACAGTCAGGGAAAATGGGCTTATAGGGCATACCTTCAATAGGAAAGAAGAAAGAGTTTGCAGAATAGTTATCAGAAACCTACATCATTCTACACCGCTTAGCGAAATCAAAGAAGTGTTCGAAACAACAGGCAATGTCGTCACAGGTGAAATAATTAACGCACGGTATGGACCTGATAAGAAACCCACTTCAACATTCTTTGTCAATCTACTTCCTGGACCACACAACATAAAAGCAAAAGAAGTAAAGATGATCTACCACCAAAAAATAATTATTGAGGAACCAAAGAAACGCAAATCAGTTGTCCAGTGCCAAAGGTGCCAACAATATGGGCATTCGAAGAATTATTGCATGAGACCATACCGCTGCCTCAAGTGCGCAGACTCTCATCGCACCAAAGACTGTCCCAAAACCGATAGAAGCTCACCGGCTAAATGCGCCTTGTGTCTTGGTCCACATCCTGCGAACTACAAGGGCTGTGCAGTATACTTAGAAATATTGGAGAGGAAAAGCCGTAAACCCGCGACACAAAAACGTTCTACGACTACTAATAACTTGGCCAGCTGGATACAATCAGACAACAAACATCATAAAACGATACCAGAAACTCGAGAAACCGCAGACAAAAGACCAACATATGCACATATAACCCATCAAAAGCCAAGGCACGAAGAACAAACCGCTCAACAAACTCCACTCATCGGAAAAACAAAATATTCCATAGAAGACATGTTTTACAAACAGACTGAAAAACTGGACCTTCTCTTACAACAAATGAGCACACTACTGCAGCTCATTACAGCCCTTGTCAGCAAGCAATCAAAATGATTGCGTTCAAATTAGCTACTTGGAACATAAACGGGCTATCTCCCAACAAAGATGAAGTAGAGACCCTGCTAGACATACACGGTCTCGACATTCTTCTTATCTCAGAGTCTCATACAACATCAAGCAGTCTTTTGAGGATAAAGAACTTTAATATTTATAGAACAGATCATCCGGATGGCACTGCTCATGGTGGTACTGCCATCATAATAAGATCCTCTATCAAACATCATGAGCTACCACACTTTAAGACGGAGCATATTCAAGCAACATCTATTACTGTCCATGATAAACAGGGAGACATAACAATCTCATCTGTCTATTGCCCCCCTAAACACAAAATAGTGGAATCTCAGTTCACTGAGTTTATAGCCACCCTTGGTAACCGCTTCGTAGCTGGAGGAGACTGGAACAGCAAGAATGTTTACTGGGGCTCCAGACTCAACACAACCAGAGGTAGAGAGCTTCAGAAATGTATTGAAGTTAATCACCTCAAAACAATTTCAACACCTGAACCAACTCACTGGCCGAGTGACCCAAATAAGTTGCCAGATGTTATAGATTTCTTCGTTACTAAGGGAATATCTAGGCTATTTTTCAAAATCGAACCTTGCTTAGATGGATCGTCGAACCATACACCAGTCCTACTCACTGTTAGTTCAACACTATTACCCAACCAGAAAAACCCGAGACTATACAACCGTCATACTGACTGGGAGTCATTTCGTGAATCTGTAGAAAAATCACTAAAGCTAAAAGTGTGTCTTAAGACGGAAGAAGATATAGACGATGCCACTAAGACCTTCACAGAAATTATTCAGAGAGCATGCTGGGACTCCACTATAGACAAACATAATTCAAACCCCAGGCAAAAACCGGTTCCGACTGAAATCAGAGACCAAATATTAGAAAAAAGAAGATTGAGGAGGGTCTGGCACACCAGTGGCCACAACGATGATAAGAGAGCTTACTACAAAGCCATGAAGGACTTGAAAGAAGCAATCACTCAACTTAAAAATGACACGATGGATGCTCAGCTCTCTTCTCTCTCAGCCAATTCAACTACGAATTACTCACTCTGGAAAGCTTGCAAAACACATAACCTTCCCGTAAACCCCAAACCACCCATCAAATTGGAAGATAATAGCTGGGCGAGATCAAAGCAACAAAAAGCAGACGCCTTTGCAGATCATCTTTCCAAAGTGTTTAGACCAAATGAAGCTGCAGATGACCATGATGATACACAAATCAGAAACATATTACAACAAGATCTTCAGCTCAACCTTCCACTAAAATCAGTAACACCTCGAGAAGTAACAAATACCATCAAAACCATGGACGACAAAAAGGCTCCTGGATACGATTTAATTGATAAGAAAATCTTAAAAGAACTCCCAAAAAAAGCCATACTTTATCTGACTACCATGTTTAATGGTATACTCAGAATTGGTTACTTCCCATCACTTTGGAAAGTGTCGACTGTGATTATGATTGCGAAGCCAGGCAAACCGCCAAACGAACTAACATCCTACAGGCCTATAAGCTTGCTACCTATCCTCTCTAAGCTACTTGAAAGATTAATTCTAAGCCGACTCAAGGAATACTTATCTGTCAACTCGGTAATCCCAGACCACCAGTTTGGTTTTCGGCAACACCACGCTACTACAGAACAAGTCCATCGAGTGTGCTTTGCCATCAGAGATGCCCTGGAACGGAAAAAGTTCTGCTCAGCTGTGTTCCTGGATGTCCAGCAGGCATTCGATAGGGTTTGGCATGAAGGCTTACTTTGCAAAATCAAAACACTTCTACCACATGCTTACTTTGGAATCTTGAAATCGTACCTTTCCGATAGAATATTCCAAGTGAAGGAAGACGATTGCACCTCCGCATTCTACGATATTAAGGCTGGAGTCCCGCAGGGATCCGTTCTTGGTCCTATACTATACACCATCTTCACAGCAGACATGCCGCAGACACCTGGGCTGACAGTGGCAACATTTGCTGACGACAGCGCCATATTGGCCTCTCACGAAAGCCCAACACAAGCCTCAAATGCTGTTCAAGAAGGCCTAAATGAAGTAGATAAATGGCTCAAACTATGGAGAATAAGTGCCAGTGCCCAAAAGTCTGTCCACATCACATTTACCCTAAGACAAGGAGACTGCCCACCAGTCAAACTAGGAGATCACTTTTTACCGAAATGTGAAACAGTCAAATACCTTGGCATTCACTTGGATCGCAGAATGACCTGGAAAAATCACATCCAAGCAAAAAGAGACCAGATGAATATGCAATTTAGAAGACTACACTGGCTGCTTGGTCGCAATTCCAAGTTGTCCATGGACAATAAACTTTTAATCTACAAGACTACAATCAAGCCAATTTGGACATATGGGATTCAGTTATGGGGCTCAGCCTGCGATTCCAGTGTGTCCATTATTCAACGAGCTCAAAACTATATGCTCAAACAAATCTCCAACACTCCCTGGTTCATAAAGATCTCAGAGGTTCACCAATACTTGAACATCAACACAGTAAAGGAGGAAATCCGAGCCCACTGTGGGACTTACAAGACCAGACTGGAAAACCATCCCAACCCACTGGCAGTTCAATTGACTATGCAACAAACGCTATCAAGGCTGAAAAAACGGAAGCTAATGGACTTCAATAGCATGTCCTAACTACATATAGAAGGAATTTACGATCTGAAGAAATTCCATCTGCAAGTCACCTCATACTCCAAACGCATCTGCTCATAGTCTCAGGACTGATTGCATGATAGGACCAAAAAAAAAAAAAAAAAAAAAAAAAATATTACTAAGTAATATAGGCAGATTTTTAATTTTGATGGTCGGTACCTACTACACTCTTTAAAATGCGCACCGTTCTGATAAATCACTTGTTAGGATTCAACCTTCTGAGTGTATTAATCTATTCTGTGGCCACAATCCTCCAACATCGTCGACTAATTACATTTGCTTGCTTCCTCTCACACAAATATTTCTCTGTATTTATGACTATGTAGATTCTGTAGAAAGTACTAATTGCTCTGAGAAGTTTTACTGTCTTCTTCACTGCAAATAATAATAATTCGTGGTTACTTAAAGTATTTAGATCTAAACTAATAGTATTGCCGCATGCCGGTGCAATTCTTTAGCTTTAGGTAGATAGTAAAGAATAAGAATTTCTTTACTACAAAGATAACTAAACAATTATTTACCGTCTTACCATAAAAAGATAAACTTCTGTTGAACACTTGTCTAAAGAAACTGTAAACGTTAAAACGACATTTCACGTTGATATTAATTGTCCTTTTGCAGACACTTTTTTAGACAAGCGTTCAACAGAAGTTTATCTTTTTATGGTAAGACGGTAAATAATTGTTTAGTTATCTTTGTAGTAAAGAAATTCTTATTCTTTACTATCTACCTAAAGCTAAATAATTGCATCGGCAATACTTATTAGTTTAGATCTAAATACTTTACTGTGGTAAGGCGGATTTTTATTTTAACTGTTAATAAAAAAGTGAAAATTGGTTAGTTTGATCGGTGATCCCCAAATGAGGTCTTACCAATATCTACATTATATTGGTAAGACCTCATTTGGGGATCACCGTAGTAATTTATTTTGCAGATCTTTTGTGAATCTTTCAGCATCAGAACAATCGGCCTTCCTCACTTGCTGGCCAGCAATACTTTTTTTATATGGGACAAACCCACCACACTATTCCCAATCCACTGCAACTCCTGAGAGCCAGAATCAACAGTGGCAACCACCAGAAAAGCGCCGAGACAATGAAGCTCGACGTGTTCCGGAGAATGAATTTACCTTTCTTGGATCCTGCACGAAATTAATCAGAAAAGAATAGTGGACGAGTAGGAAAAGTATGTTTCCACTTCCCTCCATGCAAGCAGGAGACAGAAAAAAACAAAGCCAATAGGCACAAAGGGACATTACAACTGGGAGAAGCCCAATGGCCTAGCACCACGGGCAAAAATGACTACTAATATTAATGGCCAGCAATACTATCTAACACTATTCAAAAGCCAGAGGAAGCCTCAACAGTATCCTGTTTCTATCGTTACTGTTCGTTCGAGGAAGTCATCACATTACCGACAAGAGACAATTAGGTACTAGACGGAAAACAAAGGCTCACCGGACACAAGCTACCTCACTAATTACCTTATTTACTTCCACCTACACTGTTCTATTTTCTCCCCTTATTTGGCTTTCATAAGTGTCGTTAACGCCGCGTTAGGTACTTTTCACACGGAGACTGCCGAGTGCGTTTCATGAAACGTATTTTTAATTTGTTTTTGCTTTTATACGAGGATTTGCGGTTTTTGCTTCATGCAGACGTAATCTTTCGTTACTGTGTATTTGTTGATGATGGCACTATTTTGTCGTAGTCCACAATATCAAATCGTGAATTACGCACTGAGGCCTTACCACGAGCTCTGAACGCGATCTAGTTTAGGCTGTGGGAAAGTGATGGCACTAGACGACTCGTATAGCTCTGTCTCTTTCCCACAGACTAAACTGGATCGCGTTAAGAGCTGATCGATTGTAAAAAATAATTATTAATTAAGTAATTAAAGCCTTCTTATAAATTTTTAATTTTTTTCGGTGATCTTTGTTTATTTAATTCGGGGCGTTTAGAATATCATTAAAGATAAACGAAAACGTCTAGAATGTACGAAATATTCGTATTTTCATCTAGCAACAACTTTTTTTAGGCCTAATCTCGTTTCACGAATCCACAGTTCCGCGAGAAAGGTTTTACCGTACTGTCAGGATTATACTCGCACTTGCAGGCTTTCCACCTAGGCCGTGAACTGCGATTGAAAAGCCGGAATTCAAAAGTGAATCCAGGTCTCTTTTTAATACTTAAACCTAATGGATCGTTTATGGGGTTCTTTTGAGAGCATTTAGAAAGATGCGTAAAGAGTTGATTTCAATGGCTAAATTGGCTAATGCTATTGTCAAACAGACAGGCGAAGCGAATGCGATCCGAATCCTGTCATATAGAAAAGCGACAGCGGTCCTATAGTCTACGTGACAGGCTTCAAACAATTCCATACATTACAAACAAACGCTTCGGCACGCATTCGCTTCGCCTGTCTGTTTGAAAAAAGCTTTAATGTGTTTATCTGAACTTCTAAGCCTGATATACGGTACGATTAGCGCAGTAGCAAAGCGATCGACTACTGCGCAGCGGGTAGCGCTATCCTCACACGTATGATCTGCAAGGTGGTCGATAACAATGGCAAAATGTGGTACGTGTAAATTGTAATATTCATTTTCAATACAAAATATGCCCGACCACATCGCGTCGTTGTGGTGTGGTTGTGGCTGTGGTGTGGTTGTGGTACGTGTGAATTGACCCTTAGACAAATCCTCCTTAATAAGTGTATATCACTCCTTCAGTAGATAGAAATTGGGTCTGTTTTTGGCATTGTTTTGCGTCGCGTTCATATAAATTAGTTCGTCATTGCGGACATCCAGTGTAACCACGGCCCAGATTTTAGTTATTTTGGCAAACTCACATTTGGCAGCATTGTCATATTAGGAGAGGAGAATTGTCGACATAAATAGTGGTCTAAATGACTTCACAAGTTTTAACTTAGAACATGGACTTCATGAATGATTGAAAGTTATTTGTGCTCAATAAAACTAACATAATTTTTTTAAACAGTTTTTTTTAGTTACTGGCCCTTTTTCTGAAAGTAATTGTATTCCTAAATTATAGTGTCAAAAAATAAGATACTTTTTTATCTGTAAGATAAACCTACGTACTAGTTTCCGTACTGTATAACAACGATTTCCGAAAACAGACTAGCTTAACTGATTTTTTTGGTATCAAATTAAAAATGATAACAAGTAGGTTCAACACTTGTTATAATTTTCAATTTGGTGATGATCTAATTTGAATAAAAAATCAACACTTGTTATAATTTTCGATTAGGTTATGATTTAACTTGAATTAAAAATGATAACAAGTAGGTTCAACACTTGTTATAATTTTCAATTTGGTGATGATCTAATTTGAATAAAAAATCAACACTTGTTATAATTTTCAATTAGGTTATGATTTAACTTGAATTAAAAATGATAACAAGTAGGTTCAACACTTGTTATAACTTTTAATTAAGTGATGATTTAATTTCGGGCACGCCGCAATCGCGGCGGTAAGACCTTTCTTTGAGGAGTGGCTGGAGAGACGTCACGGCGTCCTGACCTATCGGATGACGCAGGTCTTCACCGGACACGGAAGTTTCGGGAGGTTCCTGTGTCTGATAGGGAGGGAGGAAACGCCCGGGTGCCACCACTGCGAAGATCGCCTGGAGGAAACAGTAGAGCATACGGTGCAAGACTGCCCCGCTTGGGCAGAGCACCGACGTGTCCTCACGGCGACGATAGGCGAAGACCTCTCGCGCCCGGCATTAGTTACGGCCATGCTGCGGGGCGAGACGGAGTGGGAAGCGCTCACCTCCTTCTGCGAAGCAGTAATGCTAGCAAAGGAGGAGGCGGAACGCGTGAGGAAGAGGACAGCGTCCACCTCACGACCCAGCCGCCGCGGGAGACGCCCACGGCAACGGACGTCGCAAGACGATCTCCGGCCACCGTAGGCGCGGACATGCGGGCAGCGAGTAATGGGTGACTCGCCGTCCGATCATAGACCATGCCCGGGTCGACGGCGCGTTGTGTCCCACGCGCGCCTCAAAGAGCGTCAGCATACTGACGGGGCCCCCCTCTCAGAGGGCCAAAGCCTGCCGGGGTCGCGGGATTATTTCCTTACCGTGACCCCGGAACATAACAGGCTACTGAACTGAAGGACACCGTGGATTTTAGTCAGTAGAAGTCTGACAGTCCCTCCCGCCCTGCCCGGGGTGGGAGGACTCATTTGATGATTTTACCACGCTAAAAAAAAAAAATTGATGATTTAATTTGAATTGAAAATGATAAAAAGTAGGTTCAACACTTGTTATAATTCTCAATTTAATACTATCTCACGATCTTGAAAAAATACTCTTGACAGATTTTTTTTTCTTTTGAGGTACCCTAAAAAAAGACACTAGTACCCAAACATTGGACAAAAATCGTTGAATTGCGCCTCATTGAGTCCACGAAGTAAAGCCTCCGAAAATGTAAACGGTTTTTATACAGAAACGTTGTGAATCCCCAGCAAGTAGACGCCAGACGTTTTCGTATGCACAGAGAGTGGTGCGCTCAATCAGTTCTCAAAGAAGGCAAAGGAGACGGATGCCAACGAAAGATCAAAGGTCTCTCACTCGTTACCTCCATATACTTTGTTAGAAGCTTATTTACAGTGATTGGATCGGAAATCTTATGTTAGGTAATTATAAAAGGTTATAATTGTGCGCGTAAAGTTTGAATGAATCATGGATTTGAAATGAATCTTTTTTAGGTGAAGATAGGTGGTATTATAATACTTTAGGAATTAAAAGATATTATTTTAAAATTAATGTATTGCAAACATAGACGCGAACTAATCACAACTTTTTCTTACCTAGAACAATCTATACAATTCTACGTTGGTATTCTTTTTATTTTTTCAAAAATCGTTTGAGCGGCTTGATTCAGGCAGTGCTTTTAAAAACTATTTGAGGTTCGTTCACGTAAAACCTCTATCCCCTTATTAATAGGTAAACGTGGACTAAAAGTTACAACTAGGATAATCTTCGGACTAACCATACATTTTAACTTTGTCGTAACTTTACTTCTCGTTTTATTTATAAGGGTGCTACAGAATAATTGATTGTCTACTTTTTTTTTGTAGATAGAAAGGAATACAATTTTTAATATAAATTCCGAGCAATAGGTCGAGAGACATCTATAGGTATGCAAAAAAAAAACAGATTTTCGTGACCTTTTGACCTTGATATTTTTTTTTAGCCGGCAGGTATTAATTTTTTTTTTAAATTTATTTATTTACATCAGACAAAATCCATAACACAATTTACCTAATAAAAATAAACACGAATAAATAAACAACAAAATTAGAAATAAATAATCATATTATATTATCAAAAACACACAATAATTAATTAATACATAAAATCTCACTAAATCAATAAAATTAGAAATAAATAATCATATTCAATTCAAAAACCCACAATAATTAATTAATTCATAAAATGACATTACTTTTAAAATTGAAATACTATCTATAAACAATACAAATGTAAATTATCACTATTTCATGGATGAGGCACGCCTTGCATGTTGTTTGTCCAGTACTCCATGAAACAACAGTCAGTGTCCATTCTCCCCGCTATGAGTTGCAAGAAGCTATTGGGACTGCCCCGCAGGCGTATTAATGTTGATTTTTCACATTTTCATTACAACGCCGTAATAAAGGTGTGTATAGTGTAGAGCAGTGGTGGCCGAGTGGTATCGGCCCCGTTTTAGGAGTTTTAGTCGTGGATTCGAACCCAGGTCCCAGACAGGCGCATTACTTTGTAATTTATTTCATCACCACTGCTCTCAAAACGGTGAAGGAAAACATCGTGAGGAAACCGGCATGTCCTAGAACCAAAAATTCGAAGACATGTGACATCCACCAACCCGCACTGGGCCCGCGTGGTGGATTACGGCCCACTCCCTCTCACAGAGAGGAGGCCTGTGTCCCAGCAGTGGGAACATTTATAGTCTGATTTATAGTCTGATGATGATGAATAAAGGTGTGTACAAAACTCAGCTCACTAGAAATTTTTCCGGGGTTTAAAATGCCTAAAATGACTGAGCTATACCGATAGTGTTTCGTTGTATAATTATAGTTTTCGTGTACATATTAGGCACATGAACTCTAATATGGCATTTTCGATAGGTTACCATGTTATCGAATCTACCGATTACAATACGCCGTTGCTGTTTGTTGGCTCTTTTTTACAGTATTTTATTTAAGCTAGGTTTGCCTTAATCATTGAAAATGAGTTATTAAAATATGTTTTCTTTAATTAAAACGTCTTCTGTGTATTTACAACATGTGAACTCAAAAAACAAAGGTTTTAAATGTAAAAAAAGGAAATTCGTTTGTTGCGATCTTGTACCGGGTGCCTTTATTTAAATGGCGCTGGGCATTTACTACGCATTGAGTTTGAAACCTTCATTACATCTACGTTATGTTAGTTCTGACCAGAAGAATATGCAACAATATGATTGTTTAACTATGTAAGAATACGGTAAACTAATAAGTAAAGTATTTTTAAGACATCACTGTATTGTTTATATTGTTTAATCATAATATATAAAGCGTGTGATAATTATGTTATTAGAGTTCCGTATCAAAGAATACGGACCACTGAGAAACACATCAGTGTATATTATGTTGGTCTGGCTCTCAATCTCTGGATCTTTATAACACTCGTAGGGACTCGGTCCGCCTTTTCTTTTTAGTCAATTAACTATATTAGCTTTCGCTGGAGTTCTCCATGGCCTATAACCGTCTCCACTGTCTTGAAGATTCTAATGAGTTGGAACAGATTGCCATATAATTCAGGGTGACGTAGAACTCTCTGTGTGAAGTTCTAATGAGTCAGAATGAGGCTGCATTTGCTCCAAAATCAAAACGAGAGAAGTGTCTTTGCTTGTGCTTTTCTGAATGTGGTGATGACAAAATATGAGTCACCTCTAAAACTTAAAAAAGTTACTACACGGGGGTTATGTTGATGATCAATTTTACATAAGACCATATGAGTAAAGAAGTCTGAGAATAGGGTAGAAAACTTTTACAACTACCAAAATCAGAATCAAGGTATAAACTTCAAAAATGTTAAAACAAAAAGTAACCCAATCTGAGAGCAGAACCGCCTAGAAAGTCCAACAACTCGTTCTTGGCTGATTTCTAAAGTAAACAAATATGATTGCGACACGCGAGTCCAGCTACATATAGGCAGGTGTCACCATCATTGTGATGCATATTTGATCATTCGTGCAGGTGGACGGTAGACAAGATGTAAGTTTTTTAACCACCCGTCTATCCTAATCCTAACTTTTTTTAACGCATTGAAATCGTCAAATGAGACCTCCTATCCCATACGGTGAGACTGGTACCGAGTAAAATCTATGGTGTCCTTCAATTGTCCTTTACGTCCCGACGCTGCGCCTCCACGCGCCACTCATAGACGCGCTGGAGGACGGTCGCCTCCAGATTCCAGGGCAGCAATCCGGCAAGGAGACTGGCCGATTTGCCGATGATCGTGCGGTATCCTCTGATCATCTGGATAGCCTTGACCCACTCGCATGCGACCAGTTTTAGTGGTCGCGTCCGGATGCTCAGGGCCACACGGGGGCCCCGTAGATGGACCGCACGACACCGGCGTACAGCCTCCGGCTGGAGGCGTTTGGCCCGGTGAGATTGGGCAGCAGTCGCCTGAGCTTTGCAGCTTTGGGGCCAAACGGACGACTAGTGATGTACTTAACGAATATTTGATTTTTTTACATTCGCGACTGCTAATAAGGATGCGAATATTGACTTGACCGGTTATTGTTACTAAGTATTCAATTCTATTCTAAACATTACTTTTACTTATAATTTGCTAAGGAAATTAAAATGCAGTTAGTGTAATAAAACTTATCTGACTTAGTTATGGTTGATTTTATATTTATTCATCTGAATAGATATTTCAACCTCTTTTTTTCTCATATTATGCATATTTATTATATATATTTTGATGATTTTATCACGAAAAAATGGTGTTTTGACATTTTTGTTCTGCGATTCTGTTAATAAAAAAATAGAAATAGTTTTATTAATCCAATTAAAATTAATTGAACTAATAAAACTATTTCAATTCAGTTGCCTACTTCAAGACTATTCCATAACATAATAGTATAGTTTCCTTATTCAAATAAAAAAAAATAAAAAAATGGCTTTTCAGAATTATTCGCAAACATTCGCATCGGTTCATACGGATGCGAATGCGAATATTTGCGAAAGCGAATGTTCGTTACATCACTAATACACATACGTTTATAATAATTATATTATTAGTGTACCTAGATTACTAAGGTTTAAAAATTCACTTTCATTTATTTGGTTTAAGGTGGACCGTTGCCTGTTTGTTGGTGATATTCGTTTTGTTAAACTTCTCTAAGTCGTTCAAAAGTGTTGAAGATATGAATTGGAAGAAAGATCCCTCCAAATCGGCATGGGGTAAATGTTGTGACGCCGAACTTGAACACATTCCCGTCGATCAAAAGAGCGTACTTCTTATCTTAAATGAAGCAAACTATACTAAAAACACAGAAAAGACATTTATTACTACGGGAGTCTTATTAGACAACAGCCGTATTCTGACATCTTATACACCGTTTAAGGATTTCATAAACTCGCCTAACTATACTGACAACATTGTGGTGGTGTTAGTTACAGGTCCGATAAGATCGGCGGGGGGGTCCAAAGTAGAAATACAAGACGTCATCGTGTGTGGGCGTCAAATAGCATTTGCTGGTAACAAGAGTGATTTTTTGAATACACCCAGTCCTATTCACGACTTGATGGTATTACGAATGGCAGAAGAAATTGGGATCGCCTTAGATTCGTACTCTTTTGAATGCCCTTGGAAAGGCATAAAAAAAGACAGGAATTATTATTGGGATGGGCAACTAGGCTTGGAACCAAACTCTTTGATATCCTTCCTCGCTGCTCCTGGAGAAAAAATACATGGACAAATATGGATTTGTTCCTTAGTATTTACAATCGAAAAAGAACAGAAGGTTTATGAAACTATAGCTACGTATATTTATGACGAAGATTCCGTATTGGTTGATTGCGATGAATGGCTGCCACGGCACTGGGGTTTCTTCATATGCATTCGAAATATTTACAACTTGTCAGGGCTGGCTTCTGGATCAACTTTATTTGTGAAAAATCAACTGTTTGGTATTGGAAGCTTTGCGATGTTTAAAAACGGTACAGGGATTCTTGTATTCACTGATGTACGGCCTTATGTGGACCTAATAATGCAAACGTGTGGGGATGAGGAGTTCACATGAAGTTTTTGAACTAAGTTAGTTCAAAAACTTCATGTGAACTTTTTGAACTAGCTTATATAAAATGTGATTTTTATTTTTAATAAACTTTTTATAATGTCAGCGATGCAACAAAAGAAATGCATTGTTTACTTATCAGCCTTACTACAAAAACTTAAACATCTGTTTAACACTTGTCTAAAAAAAGTGCGGCTGCAAAACGGAAGGTCCGTTTTGCAGTCGCACTTTTTTTAGACAAGTGACAGTGTTCAACAGACTTATAAAAGTGTTTGTGGTACCACGGTTTATATTTACTTTGCGCTTGGCTACAATATTGTTGTTTCTAGAATATGCGATGAATTTTATATTAACTATTAGACTGAAAATGTTGAGAAAAATCAAGCGGGAATTTAATCTTTTGATTGAATGAAACGGTGGCGGTTGGAAGTTCCGCGACATCAGCTACGCGCTCTGTGATTGGTCGACGGCTGGCAATTAACTTTTATTCATACAAATATTTTTCCGTGCAGGCATCGAACCCGCGACACGCTGCGCAGCAGTCGATCGCTCAGCCACTGCGCCAACTGGCGTCGTCAAACAAACTAAATGAATAAACAATAAACTAAACAATTTTGATGCGGTTTTCATTATCGGGTTTGTGTTCGATGAGTTCATGTTCTTACCGGGGCCACTCACATGCGCGTGTTAGAAATAAAAGGATGTTTGTGTGATGGATAGAATGTGTATTTCTGGTTTTATTGACATTATTATCGACTTTATTATCAGGTTTTAGATATCAGGATGGTTATTGTTATTTATTTACTGTATGTAAGGTATCTCTATAGACTTTTGTATAGGAATGGGTTTATAAAGAAAAGCACAAAATCAAGACTAGGTATTTATTACCAAGCTACCTCCGTTCGCAAACCCTAGGTCCTCGTGGAGAAGAACGGAGAAACAAACTCCACGGCAACATATTTTATCAGTACACACATTTATGAAAATACATCAATATTCTCATCATAATAAATATCAATTAACTTACATTTTCATTGTAGAACATTAGAACACAAATTATAACTTTCAGCATCACACAGTTGGATTCTCAATTATTATATCACATTAATTAAACAGAACAACACTCAGAGCACAGCTTTTACCTTATAAAACGATTGGATAATAATGACCACGAAAGTGAGGGTACATCTGTTTTTATAAACTTCGAATTGTACCACTTCCAACAAATATTGCCGCCATAATTGACCAATGGCAGATTGTCATACAATTTAGCTAAATAACTAATGAAATAAGTAATAATAAACAAATCCTATGTAGTAGAACCTTTTTAAAACTTGATTACATCATTTAGAAATTTAGTTATTATTTATTTGTCACCTTTATTAAATTCGATACAATATTTGACTAACAACTGTTTTCGTTCGGAAATCAGTTGATCGTAGTTTTAAATATTTTTCTATTATTAATTACATAGAGAATATGAATCATAAAATCATAAATCTAACACGCGCAAACATTCGTACATCGTACGAATCTTTGCACGCATATGAAGGGCCGTCAGACATTCATTCGCAAACTTAGCGGATTTGCAAATGGGTTAGCATACTCTACTTGCGAAACTGTTTGCGCTTCCTCCCACGAATGTCTCAGTTAATTTTATCTTTACAAATCGATAGTGTTTCATGTACCGAATCGACCCTCCACGGGATTAAAAGGACCAAAATTTAACGGTGTATTTATGTATGCCTGTACTTATATTGTACCCCTAGCACGAATCACTTTCGAAAAAGTATTCGTATCGTCTCCGAAAGCATTTTGTGTGGGAACTTGAACAGCGCCTCTGGTGAGCGTAAATTGAACTAATTTTCAGAGCACGAACAAATACATGTATATGTTTCGTATCGTCTTCGTACGTAAACGTAAACGTTATTTGAGCCGTTTGTATTACAGCTTTTTTTTGTATGAAAAATGAAACAGCGCCTCTGGTGTGCAAAGAAAGAACAATTTTTTCAGTAAAATAAGAGAACGCTGTGTTTGGGACGTAAAATTTTACAGTAATCCCATACAATATGCAAGTTTACAGCAAAAAATGCTAGCACGAGCATGCAGAAATTTACTGTGGAGTACGTTACTGTAAAAATCTGTAAAATGTCAATGATATCTGTCACGTATTTATTGTGACAGATGTTATTCGAGTTAGTAAACATGAAAATTTTGTTAAAATAAGAATAAATCCGATGTAATGGAAATGTTTCGCGTCTTTGTCAATTTTATCCCAGCGAGCAATGAGTCAAAACATATACGGTACGTCTGGTAAATTATATTTGTACATTGTTCGTAAAAGTTGTTGTTGCGTTTTGTATTTTAGATTTTCCTACTTTTTATTATTAAAATCCCTATCTTACTTACAGAATAAGCAAGCGCAAGGCCATATAAACGCAACCTAGTACTTTCAATGTGTTGAATCTGTGCAAAACTGAATGTTTCAGTACCCCTAGCACGAATCACTTTCGAAAAAGTATTCGTATCGTCTCCGAAAGCATTTTGTATGGGAACTTGAACAGCGCCTCTGGTGAGCGTAAATTGAACTAATTTTCAGAGCACGAACAAATACATGTATGTTTCGTATCGTCTTCGTACGTAAACGTAAACGTTATTTGAGCCGTTTGTATGAAAATAGGTAGCACAAAGACATAAAATGACGGATAGTACGAGTTTTACGAATATTTATTCACTTCAAATTTGACAGTGAGAAAACATCGGATTTGATTTTAGGGATAAAATTATAATTAAAGTTATTGTGTTGATATATTTTGTTAGAAAATGAATGTGTGCTCCAATAATCAATATTTATTATAATAACATGTTACCTTTCTATTTATGCTACCATAATTGAGGAAGAATAAGCACTTATTGCACCGTGTGCGGGAAGCATGACAGGATTACTTATATCTTTTAGCAACCGTATTATGATGGCCCTCAATCATTGCTTGATTCATTGATTGATATTATTGTCATGATTCATAAAATAAATAAAATCATCGAACACAGAACATTCATAAAGCTTTTCTTTATTTTTACATTACATTTTATATTAAATGTTATGACAAAATATGCTCCTTAGCCTACGACCGTCTCCAGGCCCCACTGTGCACTGTGGTATTCAATATCGGTCCAGCAGTAAAACGTAAAAGCAGAAAAACAAAGTCACATTCGTGATTAACAAGGATTTAAAACATTTACATTTAAAAATACATAGTAACATTTTTTTTATGAAACACAGTTCAATGTATTGCTAGTTAGGACCTCAAAGATAGGAATTTCTTCATAATGCAGAGCTTATCGAGAAGTACTGTCTTCTAATTCAAGCTCTTCACGAAATCTCCAAACGAGAGCCTCGTCTCATCATTGAATATCGTGGGGGATCCTTCTGTTCAACCGGTAAACAGACTTTCTTGAGCAGGATGTCAATTACTTATTTACTCCCAAAGACATTAAACTATATACGAGCAATAGATGGGACATCACGAAGAAATTTGTGATCCAAAACTTTTTACCAATAGGTAAAAAATCCCTCAGTTTAGTAGTCGCGTTGCTATGCAACGCTTAGATTGTGCTACTGACGCATGGCATCAACAATTTTGTATGACAATCTTCCCAATGCCCGCTCTATAGTTTATTTTAAATCTCTTTGCTCCAGTACGAATACTTCGGTCTAGTTATCTCAGTTTACTGCTCACAGAAAAATAACGAACTAAGTTTATGAGATTGTTTTTTCCCAATAGTTCCATAAGTTCTTTGGATCATGAAAAAGGTTTTGCCTGAACTCAATGCGGAATTTAAACTAAAAGTACTAGGAGAACAGGATCAATAACAAAATATAGAATATAGACATTAGGTATGACACAAGTTTTTTTTTTCAAAATAATATTTTTTTCATGGCTTTTGTATTTTGTGCCAGTGTCATACGTTCGTTTAGGAACGCAGTCAATCAAACACAACGTTTTAGTAATTAGTTTAATTATTATGCCATTTATCTAACTGAATATTAACTGTTTCTGCAGTTCCTTTGTATTGCGTCATAAATTGAACAATATTAAAATTTTAACTGCCCTAAAATCACAAATTTTCGAACAAAAATCCAGTTTCTGAACGAAGCATTTATTCAAGAGTACGATCATTCGTTCTATTTTTCTCATCCCTATTTACGTTAGTATGACGTCACCAACGTTCGCGCTCGTATCGCGCTCTCGGTACTCTTCGTGCTTCCGACTTTCGTTGTATTCCGTTATTGTAGCGACGCGGACGGCACGATACGGTGGCGATACGAAACCTACAAATATTCGTGCTAGGGGTACTTCTTCCATGGCCTCGACGGCTTATTTGTCCGACATCGTACATTTACCCCAGACGATTATATATTTTTTTAGCGTGGTATAATAATACCATCATGAGGAACACAACGCGCACTCTTACTCGCCGCCCGCATGCCCGCGCCTACGGTGGCCGGAGATTGTCTAGCGATGTCTGTCGCCATCAGCGTCTTCCACTGCGGCTGGGCTTGTGGTAGACGCTGGTCCTCTCCCTCATGCGTCCCGCCTATTCCTTCGCTAGCATGACTGCTTCGTAGAAGAAGGCGACTGCTTCCCATTCCGTCTTGCCCCGCAGCATGGACCCGACCAATGCCGGGCCCGGGCGCGAGAGGGCGCCGATTATCGCCGTCGTGAGGACACGGCGGTGCCCTGCCCAAGCGGGGCAGTCCTGCACCGTATGCTCCACCGTGTCCTTCGGGCGATCCACACAGTAATGACACCGAGGCGATTCTTCCTTCCTTATCCGACACAGGTACTTCCCGAAACTTTTGTGTCCGGTGAGGACATGCGTCATGCGGTAGGTCAGGACGCCGTGACGCTTATCCAGCCACTCCTTAAAAAGAGGTCTCATCGCCGCGATTGGAGCGTGCCCGGAACTCGGTTGCGACAGTCGCTCCCTCCATACTGCCCCGTGATCGCGCCGGAGCTCTTCCCGGGGATTCATCCCGGCGATGAGCCTCCACGCACCACTCATAGACGCGGTGGAGGGCCGTCGCCTCCAGATCCCAGGTGAAGACGATTACATTACAATCCTGAAACACCTTTGGTTTTTCACAGTTTCGTGACAACGAATACGGTAAGTGTTTCAGTATTGTCTTAGTTGAATGGGATTTTAAACATAGTGTCTAATGAACAAAAATAAATTGCTTTGTTAGGAACATACTGCCGCGCGAGCTTCATAACGATTGTATGCAGCATCGCAAGTGTACGAGTATTACACGTTTTCGTGCACTCCGCTGCGGCAAAACGTTCTACATAATAGCAGTTGCTATGTTTATCATGAATGCCATACGTATACATCAATCGTCGATTGATGTATACGTATTTTGTCATTGTCGTCAAGTTCAATTCGATTGACAATCGAATTGAACTTGACGACAATGCATTCATACCAAATTATTATCTGCGATTCTTTAAATGAACATATATTTTTTATTTGTGAACTGATTCTCACTAAACAAACACTAAAGACTGCGCCCAGTTTAGCTGCATACATTAGTGAAAACCGCACAGACGAAATTTTTATTTTTACCTTTTTGTGTTCTATTGCTCTTTTTTGTTCGCCCCCTTTCAATTTTTGGTGATAATATCCAATGTACAGACACTCGGGTTCTACAGTTTTATTATATGTATAGATATGAACTCGAATATGGCACTATCGATAGGTTACCATGTTATCGAATCTACCAACGTAGGCAGGCCTCCCACTAGGTGGACCGACGACATCGTGAGGGTCGCGGACAGCCGATGGATGCAAGTGGCGAATTGTCGTTCGGCGTGGCGGTCTAAGGGGGAGGCCTATGTTCAGCAGTGGACGTCTTCCGGCTGATGATGATGATGATGATGATGATTCAATACTTTATCTGTAGGAATGCGGTAATATAAATAAGTCGAGTATTTTTAAAACATCACTGTATTGTTTGTATTGTTTACTCATTTATAGCGTGTGATATGTCATTAGAGTTCCGTATCAAAGAATACGGACCACTGAGAAACATATCAGTGTATATTATGTTGGTCTGGCCCTCAATCTCTGGATCTTTATAACACTCGTAGGGACCCGGTCCGCCTCTTCTTTTTAGTCAATTAGGTAACTATATTAGCTTTCGCTGAAGTTCTCCGTGGCCTATAACCGTCTCCACTGTCTTGAAGATTCTAATGAATTGGAACAGATTGCCATATAATCAGGGTGACGTAGAACTCTCTGAGTGAAGTTCTAATGAGCCAGAATGAGGCTGCATTTGCTCCAAAATCGAAACGAGAGAAGTGTCTTTGCTTGTGCTTTTCTGAATGTGGTGATGACCAAATGTGAGTCACCTCTAAAACTTAAAAAAGTGATGATGACGTACTTACTACACGGAGGTTATGTTGATGA
Source organism: Agrotis clavis (assembly GCA_954870645.1). NCBI lineage: Eukaryota > Metazoa > Arthropoda > Insecta > Lepidoptera > Noctuidae > Agrotis > Agrotis clavis. Next base: position 17,202,122 of record OX940920.1, read on the forward strand.
TGAATTTTACGACCCATGACTAAAGAAGTCTGAGAATAGAGTAGAAAAGTTTTACAACTACCAAAATCAGAGTCAAGGCCTAAACTTCAAAAATGTTAAAACAAAAAGTAACCAAATCTGAGAGCAGAACCGCCTAGAAAGTCCAACAACTCGTTCTTGGCTGATTTCTAAAGTAAACAAATACGATTGCGACACGAAATTCCATCTACATAAAGGCAGGTGTCTCTATCATTGTGATGTGTATTTGATCATTCGTGCAGGTGGACGGTAGACAAAATGTAAGTTTTTTAACCACCCGTCTATCCTAATCCTAACTTTATTTTTAACGTGTTCAAATCATCAAATGAGTCTTCCTACCACATGGTCAGACTCGTACCGAGTAAAATCCACGGTGTCCTTCTCGCTCCGGCGTTGCGCCTCCACGCGCCACTCATGGACGCGCTGGAGGACGGTCGCCTCCAGATTCCAGGGCAGCAATCCGGCAAGGAGATTGGCCGATTTGCCGACGACGATCGTGTGGTATCCTCGGATCATCTGGATAGTCATAACCCTCTCGCAAGCGACCATCTTGAGTGGTCGCGTCCGGATGCTCAGGGCCCACAAGGGGGCCCCGTAGAGGGCCATGGACCGCGCGACATCGGCGCGGCGGCGGCGTACCGCCTCCGCCGGCTGGAGTCGCCTGAACTTTGCAGCTTTGGGGCCAAACGGAGGACTAGTGATGTACATAACGAATAATTGATTTTTTTACATTCGCGAATGCTAATAAGGATGCGAATATTGACTTTCAAATAAAACGAACGAGAAATGAAAGGTAAGTTTGACATTTCATGTCAGACATATTTTAAACATTGCCAAGTAAATACATAAGTTGAATGAATGTAGTAGGTAAGTTCATTCATTCCGCACATAAAATGTATTCAACAAGGTCAGACTGGAGCTGGATTTCTTTATACACTTCACCGGAGCAGGTATCGACAAAGAACTAAAGGTGTACATAATTGTACAGCCACATTCCACCAGTCATGTTTCCACATATTACATCATGTGATATGGGGCGACCCTATTTGCCATCAACTGAGCATATATCCAGCGCCGGTTACTGTTACTCAAAACTCCTGAAGAAAACCCAATAAGACTGCTGCTCGAACTGGAAAGATGGACCAACAAATCTTGTTTTGTATCTTGTTGTCTTGTATCTTGTTTTTTTTTTTGACTTTGCCTTTTATAAAATCTAAATATTGCTCAGAAAAAAAGGAATAAGAAAACTGAACATTACTTTTACTTACAATTACAATTTTTTAAGGAAATTAAAATGCAGTTAGTGTAATAAAACCTATCTGACTTAGGACTGGTTTTTCAATTGTCAGATTAACCGTTAACTGAGGAATGAAAATGGCGGTTTGACAGCTTATTGGAAAATATGTCATACCGTTATTTTTATTCCTCAGGTAACGGTTAACTGACTATTGAAAAACCAGCCCTTAGATACGCACACCTAGCAGTATAATGGCACAATTGCAAAAAAAGCGAAATTGAGTTTTTGCGGCCTAGTGTGTTTAAAAGTGCATAATTTATAAAGTGGTAAAACGACACGGTGATAGTTTTACTAGTTGTCGAGAGAGGGCGTTTAGTGTCATTGTACTATTTGGTATGTTTCCCCCGCTTCCGAGTATAACAACGGCTTATTTGTCAGATGTGCCGAACTATGACATTTTTAACCGACTTCAAAAAAAGGAGGAGGTTATCAATTCGACTGTATTTTTTTTTTTTTTTTTTTTTTTTTTATGTTTGTTACCTCATAACTTGCGACTGGGTGAACCGATTTTCATGATTCTTTTTTTATTCGAAAGCTGGTGCTTCCCGTGTGGTCCCATTGTCACCATTTTAGGATCTGATGATTGGGTCTTGGAGAAATCGAGGGCAACCCTCAAATTTTATTGGCTGACACATACTTTTTCGCAAATCTTATGAAGTAATTCAAGTACTTGCGTATGAAAATCATCATCTCATGTAGCTGAGCTGATGATGGAAGGTACAACTCCTCAAGTAAGAAACTTATGTTTGTGTTCGCATATCTCCGGAACTACAAGTCCGATTTAAGTAATTGTTTTTTTGTTGTACTAGGTATCGTTCAACTTAGGGAATACTGCAAATTTCATCAAAATCGGTTCAGTCGTTTTTGAGATAGGGAATGAATGAAAGAGATGTTAACGATGTTATTACCGGTGCTACGGATTACAAAATTCTAGTGCACATGTAGGAAAATGATGTATATGAAAAGAATTTTGGTTGAATATTTAAACTAAAAAGTGTAAAATAAAAACTTTTTCTAAAAAAAATGTGACCGCCTTCAAAAACAACCACAAAAAAGGGTAAAATAACCTACAAAACTTTTCTTTCGGAAGTCGGTGGCAAAAGAGACAATGAAATTAATAAAAAAAGTCACCGACTTCCGAAAGAAAAGTTTTGTAGGTTATTTTACCCTTTTTTGTGGTTGTTTTTGAAGGCGGTCACATTTTTTTTAGAAAAAGTTTTTATTAACTTAGTAAATAAGTAGAAAATCAAATGTGCCATCATTTGACATCGCAAGGGTCAATTTGACCGCTCTACCATGGCCTCTCTCAAGAAACAAACTTCATCTCCTGTGGTTTTTGCGCTGAACAAGTATCTCTCTGAAATCGTACTGTTATCTGCATACCCATCAATACCAGATTGAAGTAGGTTATTGATGTGCAGCAGGAAAATAGTTGCAGAGAGAACAGCCCCCTGAGGAACACGGAACGGCATCAATAGCCATGAGATCAGAGAAGCAGCCATGTAGCCGACCAGGAAGTCTGATATCCAGCTACAAAAGTCATCTGGCATGCCATAAGCAGGAAGCTTGCTGAGTAGACAGCGTGCCAGACCCTATCAAATGTCTTCGAGATATCAAGCGAAACCGCAAGTGCTTCATTGTGTTGCTCGATGATTTTGCCCCAGCCAGCAGTCCGTGACATACACAAGAAGATCACTAGTTGACCGTCTCCGACGAAAGCCATATTGACGGTCACTGAGAAGATCATTGTCTTCGAGATAGGTCAGCAGCTTACTGTTCAGTACCCTTTCCATGCCTTGCAGAGAATGGAGCTAATGGCAATCAGACGGTAACGAGCAGGGTCTGCACTGTCGCCCTTTTCTGGCACAGGTGGTACATTGACAGCATCCGGACGGCGAGTAATGGGCTATTCACTTACCATGCCTGGGTCGAAAGAGCTCTCAGCATAATGACGGGGCATTCTTAGAGGGCCAAAGCCTGCCGAGGAATGGGGCTATTATAGGACATCGTGGAATTTAGTCAGTACAAGTCTGACAGTCCCTTCTACTCTGCCCTGGGAGGGACGACCCATTTTATGATTTTACAACGTTTAAAAAAAATGTGGTATATTCGCAAGATTCCAGGATTTTGGCACCATTCTTTTATCGAGAGAGGCTGTTCAGCCTCTCTCTTGATATGGTATGTCAACACAGGAGACAGTTCAGTCACACACTGCCTCAACACTCTTGCTGGTATGCAGGCCCGCTGGCCTTGTTCACGTCTAGACTGACTCTTTTAATATAAACTGTGACTTCCGGCACCGAATAGTTACATCGAGGTATAGTCAGTGGTTGCTTGGAGCCAGTGTGTCAGTTAGTAGACGTAAATTGCCTGCAAAGAGAAATGCAAATAAATTTGCTTTCTCACATGCAGATGGGCCAGCGACAGCGACCCATCAGGTTTAAGCATTGGAGGCAAAGTGGGGCGACCGAAATTTGTTTCGACCGTTTTTTTTTGGCAGGAACCAAAACTTTTTACTACCCTAAGGGTGCGATACTAGTTTTGTCCCAATACATCCGACGTGGTCAAAACGAGCCCTACGCAGAACCCTCTTGCAGAACTTGGCCGCAGAATTAAATGCGCTTTTCCTCGTGCGAACTTACGTGCCTTAGATTTTCGGTTACGGGCCTTGACTCATGCTTGGTAGGCAGATTCTCTTTACGGACCTCATTCCATTCTGCATTGTACCATATTTGAGATTTATGACCAAGCTGGATGTCCGAAAATGGAATAAAATACTCCATCCCCTGCCGAATCACGTTCGAAGACACGTCAGCACAGCACGAGGTATACTCCAGTTGATAATTATAATGTTCAAGTAAGGGTTGTCCGTGGACAACATTTAGGGGTTGTACATAGACGAGGCTAGAAATTATAAAAGCTGAACTGGTTTAAACCAGAAAAGATACGTGATTTTACTTATTTTAGTTTTGACATAGTTAAATGATGTCCATTTCTCAACGATTATGAGCCAAATATAGGTTATCATAATTTGTTATAGTTAAACTTTTTCAGGTATGTTAGTTTCATACATTTTCTATTAACTAATTGCCTTTATTTCTTGGTTTTCATATCCTGTATAATTATGGCTTTAGGGGCATAAATGTCATTTTTGGAAAATTTTAAAAGTATAACGGCACAATTGCATGACTCTTCTTCTTCTTTGACTGTTATGAAGTAATTCTTGGAGACCTGAAGTGGATTTTTTTTCCCTAAGTATCTATTAGGGTCTATACTAGTTGCCAAAACCATAAAATCCATGACAAAATGTAAAATAAACCCATAACTTCGTTTCAAACATTTGTAAAATCTTTAATCCTCATTTCTGTAAAATTAGAAAAATGTAATTGTGTCATTATACTGCTAGGTGTGCGATTATATGGTTGATTTTATATTTATTCATCTGAATAGATATTTCAACCTCTTTTTTCTCATAATATGCATAATTATTATGTGGTCGATTTTTTATGTAACTGAGTGGTAGTGACTCATTTTGATGATTTTATCACGATAAAAAGGTATTTTGACATTTTTTCCATGTTCTACGATTCTATTAATAAAAAAATTAAATAGTTTTATTAGTCTAATTAAAATTAATTGGACTAATAAAAATATTTCAATTTAGTTGCCTGCTTCAAGACTATTCCATAACATAACCTTATTCTAATATAAGTAAATTATAAAATGGCTTTTCAGAATTATTCGCAAACATTCGCATCGATTCATACGGATGCGAATGCGTCACAAAATAATTAATAGATTAAAAAAAATCTAAAAACCCACGTTTTTATATGTCCGAAAAATAAGAAAATAACCCTACGGGGCTGAGAGAGGGGCCTCTCAAAACGTGGGGGCGTATAATATTTAACACTTTCACTGTCCGCGCAGCAGACACAATACCTAAACAATAGTCGTGAATCACATGTGATTCATCGGACAGGGAAGTGGTTAAGGGATTATTTATGGGATATATTTACATGACGTGTATAGATCGTGGGTGTAAATTGCAAAGATACGCCCCCACGTTTTGAGTGGCCCATCTCTCAGCCCCGTAGGGTTATTTTCTTATTTTTCGGACATTTAAAAACGTGGGTTTTTAGATTTTTTTAAATCTATTAATTATTTTATTATTTTTATCTTTGTTCATCGGGTTTGAAGCTACCCTGAAAATTTCAGCCTGCTAGCTTATCGGGAAGTGCCTCAAAGTCTGTCCGCCATCCTGGACGTCCGCCATATTGGATTTAAGTCACATGACTATTTTTTTCGTATTCCTGACAGCAAACCCTTTCATTTGATACCCATATTATGGGGGTGCATTTCAAATAGCCTGTCTGCCATCTTGGACGTCCGCCATATTGGATTTAAGTCACGTGACTATTTTTTTCGTATTCCTGACAGCAAACCCTTTCATTTGATACCCATATCATGGGGGTGGATTTCAAACAGCCAGTCCGCCATCTTGGGGAGGCCGCCATATTGGATTTTTAATGACGTTTCTTAGCTAGTCATGTATTGTCATCAGAACTTAGAGCGTGTGCAAAATTTCAGCTTGCTAGCTTATCGGAAAGTGCCTCAAAATTGAGTTTGCAAAAGTCCAACCGGAACGACAAACAAACAAACAAACAAATAAACAAACAAGAAAAGCGAGTTTATAAAAACGTGGGAAAAAAAAAAACAAATCTTTCCCGTTTTTATTATATTATTAGTGTAGGTACCTAGATTACTCAAAGGTTTAATAAAAATTCACTTCCATTTATTTGGTTTAAGGTGGACCGTTGCCTGTTTGTTGGTGATATTCGTATTGTTACACTTCTCTAAGGCGTTCAAAAGTGTTGAAGATATGAATTGGAAGAAAGATCCCTCCAAATCGACATGGGGTAAATGTTGTTACCCCGAACAAGATCACATTCCCGTCGATCAAAGGAGCGTACTTCTTATCTTAAATGAGGCAAACTATACTAAAAACACAGAAAAGACATTTATTACTACGGGAGTCTTATTAGACAACAGCCGTATTCTGACATCTTATACTCCGTTTAAAGATTTCATAAACTCGCCTAACTTTACTGACAACATTGTGGTGGTGTTAACTACAGGTCGGAAAAATTTGGAGGGGCCGGAAGTAAAAATACAAGACGTCATCGTGTGTGGGCGTCAAATAGCATTTGCTGATAAAAAGAGTGATTTTTTGAATACACCCAGTCCTATTCACGACTTGATGGTATTACGAATGGCAGAAGAAATTGGAATCGCCAGATCATCGATATATTTTGAATTTAGTTTTAATTTGAAAAAGCATGACGAAGTTTCTTTTTGGGGTGGGCAACTAGACTTGAGACTAAACTCTTTGATATCCTTCCTCGCTGCTCCTGGAGAACAAATACATGGAAAATTATGGATTTGTTCTTTAATATTTACAGTCGAAAAAGAACAGAAGGTTTATGAAACTATAGCTACGTTGTTACGTACCATTCCATGTCTACGTAATAATAATATTTGCATTAATTCAAGGAGATTTTTCTAACATAGTTTTCACCCCACAACATGATTACAAAACTTTTATGTGTAAAGGAACGGTGGTTTGATTTGAATTGGACCGCCGGTCTTCTCATCGCTCCATTCGCTGAGCAATCCGATTGGTTGACGGCACAGTAGCGCCATGGGCTCCGCGTGCGGTTTTTGAAAACACTACAGCTTCCCGCGTCTTGTCACGCAAGTGCACTCCTCGCTCTTATAATTTCCGTAAAAGAAATGGTCCTTCAGTGATTTCGTGCTACAATCCCCACACAATACGAACAATAACATGAACTAACGCCTGTGGATACATGTGCAGTAAAGGATAGCTGGATTTAGTCAGGACGACCGAGCACACCGCCGAGCCCTAGGAGCGCGAGGCAGTGGACGGGAGTTTTCTGGTGAGTTCAATTTCAAATTCACACCCTTTTCTATCGCACATAATTGTTTGGTACTTCGAGCTGGATTTATTGCTCGTTACTTGTTGTGGGGTTGTTTTCCTAGTGTTAAATAAAATTCATTTCATTTACGTCGCCACGCGTCTAAAATGGCGGAACTAATTGAACAAGATATTTTCGAACGCGAAATCATTCTCGATGATCTCCAACGGATGTTACAGTTCATAGATTCAGACGATCAACAGTTAAAATCACGCTCAAAAGAGTTAACTTTGCTTCACAGAAAGTTCCTCAAACTTCAAACAAAAATAGAAAAATCCTTAATAAAATCTAGTAAGTTCGATAAAGAGGAACAGCTTAAGATTCGTAGTAATTTTAACGATGGCTATTACGCAATAGTTGTTCATTTAGATAAACTCAAAGAAGAAGAAAATGAGCGTAAACGAATAATGTCGTCTAGTACGCCGATTAATAATTCGGTTGTGCATGTACCTTCAAATAATAATAATTGTGCAAGTAGGCTACCTACTCTTCCAATGCCTACCTTTTCTGGAGAGACTACGGATTGGGCCCCATTTTACGATCTATTTCGATCAATAGTACACAACAAAAATACCTACACGGAGACGGAGAAGTTTCGGTATTTATTATTATCCTTGAAAAATGAACCTTATAACCTTATTAAGTCCATACCAATCACGGACGATAATTACAGTGTTGCGTTAGATATGTTGCTTTCTCGATACAATAACAAACGAGCTATCGCTACTAAACATCTCGAGAAAATATTAGATATTGAGCCTAGTTCCGAGAGAATGACTCAGGGTTTAAGAAATTTACTCAATGTTTATCAAGAAAACATCAAGGCATTAGAGGCCATGCAGTTTCCAATAGATCAGTGGAGTTTCATTTTAGTCACGATTTTATTACGTAAAATTCCGTCTAGTATTCGAAAACGTTTCGAACTATCATTATCAAAACCATCGGATATACCGGACATACACGTATTGATAGGTTTCTTGGAACGTGAGTTATCCGCAAACGAATTCTCTTCTTACCCACACAAGAATAATAACATTGAAAAGGTGGGTACTGCGCCTGCGCGAACAACGACGACGCCCGCGCCCTCGCGCGGTAGCGAAGTCCCGCGACGCTCGCTCGCAGCCACTGCACCGAGCAACCAAAATAATTCAAAATATAAGTGTATTTGTTGTGATGCTCAACACACGTTGACAAAATGTTCCAAGTTTCTTAATTTATCTCCCCGCGATAGATATTCTTTCATTCAAAATAAAAATGTTTGTTTCAATTGTTTACATGTAGGTCATGAATTAAAACAATGCAAATCCAACTTTGTTTGTCGTTCATGTAATAAACGACATCATTCTTTAATTCATTTTGAAACGTCTCATAGCTTGACCGTTACTAATGACGCTTGTAGTAGTGACACTAGTGCTCTTTCACTCCCCGTGAATGAAATGAAAGAGCAAGCAATACCCAGTGCTTCGCACACCGCAATGACAGCGGTAAATCACGCGCCGCCCGATAGCACGAACGATTCGCAATCCATTGCTCCCTCGGTTAGTACGAGTACGGTGCTCTTAAGTACGGCGCTCATCCATGTTCACGTAGGCCCGCAAAAACACACAGTTCGGTGTGTTATTGATACAGGGAGCCAAGCAACCTTTATTACCGAGGCTTGTGTGCAGCGGTTAGGTTTGCACCGAAGGCAAGCGCGCATTCCCGTGTTCGGTATTGGCGGGCCCGAAAATGTAACTTACCCCAAGGGTGTAGTATCGTGTGATATCACTCCGACACGCGGGGATCAACCTTCAATTTCAGTTGAGGCATTAATTTTACCTAATCTTATGTCACGTATGCCAAGTGTGACGTTGCCTGATAAAGGGTGGAAACACATACAAAATTTAACTTTAGCTGATCCTCAGTTTTATCTTCCACAATCAGTGGAAATGCTTCTAGGTGCGGATATACTATCCCAAGTTCTATTAGGTCATGTGATCACGGGGCCACCCGGGTCACCAATGGCGATGAACAGTATTTTTGGTTATTTATTGATGGGTTATGTTTCATGCAACCAAAATACACTTACTTCTCTTCACGTGTGTCTCAGTAGTTTAAGCTCATCATACGATGACGTCATCAACCTGAGACGATTCTGGGAATTAGAATCTCTTCCGGAAAAGAAAACCCTCAGTCCCGATGAAGCGTTATGTGAATCTATTTTCGTAAATTCGCATACTCGCGATAAAACTGGGCGATATATTGTTCCACTTCCATTCAAACCTGATGCTCCCGCCCTCGGCGAATCACGAAATATGGCAGTCACTAGGTTCAAAAAATTAGAATATAGGTTAGAACGTAATCCACAGCTTAAAGTAGACTATCACGCGTGCCTCCAGGAGTACTTAGAACTTGGTCACATGGAGCCAGTTGATATACCTACTTCTTCGGCTAATACCTATTACATACCGCACCACTGCGTGGTCAAAGAGTCTAGCGAGACCACTCGCACTCGCGTCGTTTTTGACGCGGGTTGTAAAACTTCAAATGGAATATCACTTAATGATGTTCTACTGACTGGTCCGAAGTTGCACCAGGATATAGTAGACGTTTTATTAGGTTTCCGTATTCATGCTATTGCCGTCACTGCAGACATTAAACAGATGTATAGAAATATTTCATTACAACAATCCGATTGGGATTTTCAACGTATTGTTTGGCGTAAATCACCAACAGAACCGTTGCTTGATTATCGACTACGAACTGTCACTTTTGGCGTCAGTTCATCACCGTACCTAGCTCTTCGTACTATTCAACAGTTGGCTCACGACGAAGCCGCTAATTTCCCGTTAGGTTCTAAGGTACTCCGGGACCAGGTTTTCGTTGATGACGTCGTCACAGGAGCTTGCGACGTAAAGCATGCACTGGTTTTACAACGGGAATTAGTAGGTATTTGTTCGTCAGCGGGTTTCGAGCTGCGTAAGTGGCAGAGCAATTCGCCAGCGTTACTCGCTGCTTTGCAAACGTTAGTCGTTCAGGGCGAGCGGTCTGATAACGTTTCTTTCGCTCTTATGGAGAATGATAAGCAGATTAAAGTTTTAGGGCTTCAGTGGAATCCTAAATCAGATACTTTCACTTTTAGCGTCCAATCGACCAATGATAAATTCACAAAACGGTCCATTTTGTCACAAATAGCCAAAATTTACGACCCCATGGGATGGTTGTCTCCAGTAACTATTTACGCGAAACATCTTATTCAGTTGTTATGGATTTCAGGGGTTGACTGGGATGAGTCACCTCCCTCCGACATTGTAAATGCTTGGTCTAACTTTCTAAACGAGTTACCGTTATTATCAAATTTCCAAATTCCACGTTTCGTTTTTGAAAATGTAAGTGTAATTCAATTTCACGGGTTTTCCGATGCGTCCGAGCGGGCTTATGCCGCGTGTGTTTACGCCCGTATAACCGATAACAATGATAAGGTTAAAACATTTCTTCTTCTCGCGAAAACGCGTGTAGCACCCCTAAAACCGGTTCTTACGATTCCGCGCCTTGAGTTGTGTGCGGCGGTTCTATTGTCACAGCTGATTGAAAAGGTGAAAAATGTGTATAGTGAACACGTAAACTGTGAAAATATTTATGCGTGGACCGATTCCTCCATCGTGCTAGGGTGGCTTCGCTCTCCACCACACGAGTGGAAAACATTCGTCTCTAATCGCACTAGCGAAATTTTATCTCGACTTCCTGCCAATAGCTGGAGACATGTTCCATCAGCTGATAATCCAGCTGACGCACCTTCTCGAGGAATGCTTCCTGCAACTTTTTTACAAAATAATATGTGGCTCCATGGACCCTGGTGGTTAGCGCGTGATTCTACTTCCTGGCCAATTCCCAAGAAAATACCTGTAGTTACAGAGGATAAGCGTAATCTACCTATATCTATAATTTCAAATTCCTCCACCTCGGCGTCCCCTGACGTTACCGAGCATATTACAAGATTTTCCACTTTAGGTAAACTCGTTAGAATAACAGCGTTTATATTTCGATTCTATAATAAGTGTAAGAAGGTTCAAAATTCCTATCCACCAAAATATATAACTGTACCCGAGTTTGAATTTTGTTTAAATCGACTTATCAATTTAGTTCAACATTCATGTTTTACCGAAGATATTAAAAAGATTTCACTTGGAAATTATCCGTCAAATAAATTACGTCGACTCAAACCTTTCCTTGATAAAAATAATAATCTACGGGTAGGCGGGCGGATTCATAAATCACTTTTACCTTTTGTTTCCAAACATCAATTAATTTTGCCCAAAAAACACCACCTTACTAATTTATTAATTGATCATACACATATCACCCACCTACATGCCGGTCCACAATCTGTGCAATACATTCTCTATCAAAAATATTGGATTATGTCTAGTCGTGACGCTATACGTATGCGCCTACATCGCTGCGTTCGTTGTTTTCGCGCGCGCCCCGTGCATCCGCAACCTTCTATGGGTCCGCTACCGGCCGTCAGAGTGCGCCCCGAGCGGCCATTTCTAAAAACATCTGTTGATTACGCGGGTCCGTTTTACGTTCGCGCGAATAAAATTCGGAATGCGAAAATTATTAAATGTTATGTAGCCGTTTTTGTATGTATGTCCGTCAAGGCCATACATCTCGAACTCGTCTCCGAGCTGTCAACCGAGGCATTTTTAGCTGCGTTGCGACGCTTCACGTCCCGTAGAGGTTTATGTACCGACATTTACTCTGATTGTGGAAAGAATTTTGTGGGTTGTAACAATTACCTACAAGATTTATATACCTTTTTACGTAATGATTCTGTTCAAGCTATTCTTAATCGTAAAACTTTAGAACAAGGAATCACTTGGCATTTCCAACCTCCATATGCGTCACATTTTGGAGGTCTTTTCGAATCGGGTGTTAAAAGTTTTAAACATCATTTACATCGAGTACTCGGTACTCAAACTCAATCTTATGATGAAATGCACACCCTACTTTGTCAAATCGAAGCGGTATTAAACTCACGCCCACTCTGCGTATTAAGTTCTGACCCTTTGGATCCTTTACCTTTAACGCCAGCTCATTTTTTAATCGGAGGTCCGTTGACAGCCTTACCAGATATTTCATTATCCGAGGATATCGACACCGGAAGTATCAATTAACGTAAGGGACATTTTGGCGAAAATGAGTTATATATATCATTGGATTCAGAATTTCGCGCTCTATCGATTGGTATTATTAAAAAAATTCTATCTTTAAAAAAATGTCCCTTACAGTACAAAAATTTTGACCGCGAAAAACGATTTCTGAAAAAAAATGTGATGCAACAGTCATTAATATTTTTTCTTCTCAAAAAATTGAAGTAAGTCACCGTACTAAATAATTTACACCCTTACCTTAGTCAAAAATAAGTCGATTTAAATGACAATGTCCCTTACTTTAAATAAAATGCCCCTAACTTTAAAAACCATGTCCCTTACTGTAAATAAAATGTGCCTCACTGTAAACAATATGTCCCTTACTTTAAAAAATTGTTTGACGAAATATGAAGATTATATAAAATGTTAGGAATCGTGACACTTACGACATAAAAAATCCGAAAAATTACCTCGAATAAATTTAAATGCAACAGAAAAGGATGAAGGGATTTGGAAAATTACGGCTATTAGACATAAAAATACATAAACTATAGACAACACTAATCAATCTGCAGGTGAAATTCATCACCATTATCATTTCTAAATATTAAAGACCACTTTTGGACACGGGCTTCCTTCACCCAAGGAGCACCACAGCGCACGATCTCCATTCTAAGTCGAAATGAGCTGAAATTACTGCCGATGAAATACGTCAAACAGATATTTATTGCTTCAGCTTTCACACAACCCATGCACCTTTTATTCTATCTTTTCCCCTTACGTCCTCTCTACTCGTCACTTCTACTTTATCATACTAATATCATGTTTCGCACAATTCCTATGCCTTAATTCATCGACCTTTCGTTTCCATTACATTCATTCATTCATCGGCTCTGAAGAAGATAGGTATTCTCTTCAGAGACGCTACCTACACATCATCACTTCTTGCCAGGTGGAGAAAAAGTGCTAGGTAGCAATAAATTCCAAGAAAACTTAAATTGTTAATATAAAAAAATGGATTTTGTTTTAAACAGTATCTGAATTGTCAGAGACATGTTAATCGAAGAGTTAAGACGGCAAAAAACATAAGTCTTTTATAGCAAAAGTCTAGTAATCTGTGAAAAGGAGAAGAATTTGGACTATTCCTTTGATTCAGCGATCACGAAGAACATTGCACATCTAGCAATTTTCTCCGAAAAAGTGAACAGGTAAATCCTGCTTCATAAACATCTAAAACTATGTAGAACTACTCTGAGCCGACTCTACTCTCCGAGCTAGCTCGGAGCAGTAGGACGCGGTCCGACTCAAATCAGACTTAAATCTGAGCTAGCAGTAAAACCTGAAACTGAACTCATTTACTCTTTAATCTCATTTCCATAGTGCTAAAATAGTATAAATTTTAGTAAATAATCTATTGTTACATTAAATTGCAACACTGATAAAGTCCTTTACAATAAAATTTCGTATAATTTTCTATTTCTCTTGCTACTTACACTACGCTCGACGGAATATCTATAAAATTTCAGTAACGTAACGGTCATCTAAACATTTTTTATTAATGTAAAGGACATGCTATTTTTGAAACTACTGGGTATTCTTATATATTTCGTATAAAACAAGAAAGAAGGGGAAATTCTAAGAAACTTTGCTCTGAACACCATAAAAATTGGACCAGACAGTAAAAAGTTATAGACAAAATAAAAAAATAAAAAACGTTTTTTGGCTCTCCTGAAAAGTCGTATTTTGTCCCTTACGTTAATTGATACTTCCGGTGTCGATATTCCAAACCGACTCACTAGATGGCGCAGAGTTCAGCAATGTGTGCAACACTTTTGGAAACGATGGAGCCGTGAGTATTTACACGAAATTCAACAACGTAACAAATGGTTTCAAGATCGCGGCTCTCAACTCCGTGAGGGTATTATTGTTGTTGTACGTGATGATAATTTACCACCCTTACAGTGGAGGTTGGCTCGCGTCCACGCTCTTCATCCGGGTTCCGACAACGTTACTCGTGTTGTAACTTTACAAATGGGCAAAACCTTTGTGAAACGCTCAGTGGTTAAAATATGTCCTTTGCCCATCGAATAATAATTTACGTTTAGTTAATGTTATTACGAATCTTAGGATAAGTATTTACTTTTATTAAAATTAGATTAACTTTCATTTAAATTTTAAGGATTTAAGTTTTCAGGCCTTTGTAGCATTTTTCTTTAACTTAAGGTTAAAAGAATTAAATTCTTTTAAGGCGAGCGGCATGTTACGTACCATTCCATGTCTACGTAATAATAATATTTGCATTAATTCAAGGAGATTTTTCTAACATAGTTTTCACCCCACAACATGATTACAAAACTTTTATGTGTAAAGGAACGGTGGTTTGATTTGAATGGGGAAGGCAAGTGTCAAAGTGACAAGTGACAGTTTGGTCCCAAAAAAACTGTCAAATCAAAGGAATTTTCTGAAAAAAATCGATTTATTGATGTAAAATGACTAGATGTTGTGTAATAAGCTGTAAAAATGATGGAACATACAAATTTCCGACAATTCACACTATCAAGAAATAATGGGTAGCTGCTGTGACTGCCTTGAGAACAAAAATTGAATTATAACTAAGGAAAAGCTATATAATAAACAAATATCCAGCCTTGCGAAGCCGAGACAGGCCGTTAGTTGAGTTTATTAATGAAATTCTATGATTATACTTTAACTAAACAATCGAATACACTTTTCAAAATAATATCTACTTTTCTATTGGAGGTTAAGTACCAGTATTGCATTGCTCCATAAATCATGAAATGGTTCGTCTGGCGGAAAAATTATCACCTGGAACGAGTTTTGTGATAGTTGTGGTGTTAAGAAATTAAATATATTGTGATATTTCTCGAATCTAAATAGAAAAACGGGTAAAATCACTGACTTAAAACATTATGATATTTTATCAAAATAGAAAGTCAGAAGCAGCATTATATTCTTGTTATAGGAGAGGACAGGTAAAACATACCTAAACTCAAAAATTGAAACCTCAACTACAAGTAATTGTGGATTTATTACGGTAAAATCAATTGATTACCACTCAATTAAATCACTTTTTTTCCTCTTGTAGATGCACCGCGGCGTCTTAATTCTTTTTTTAGTATATGCACTTGCATTGACGAATAATTTTCCATATTTGTTTTGTATTTATACTCAATTTTTATAACAATAAATCTTGTTTGTTTTTTGTACAAGGTAGACGTAGGGACCAACTATCGCAGCGCCATCTATGATTAGCTTTGAGTTGCCATCCCCTCGCTCCATTCGCTGAGCAATCCGATTGGTTGACGGCACAGTAGCGCCATGGGCTCCGCGTGCGGTTTTTGAAAACACTACAGCTTCCCGCGTCTTGTCACGCAAGTGCACTCCTCGCTCTTATAATTTCCGTAAAAGAAATGGTCCTTCAGTGATTTCGTGCTACAATCCCCACACAATACGAACAATAACATGAACTAACGCCTGTGGATACATGTGCAGTAAAGGATAGCTGGATTTAGTCAGGACGACCGAGCACACCGCCGAGCCCTAGGAGCGCGAGGCAGTGGACGGGAGTTTTCTGGTGAGTTCAATTTCAAATTCACACCCTTTTCTATCGCACATACGTATATTTATGACGAAGATTCCGTATTGGTTGATTGCGATGAATGGCTGCCACGGCACTGGGGTTTCTTCATATGCATTCGAAATATTTACAACTTGTCGGGGCTGGCTTCTGGATCAACTTTATTTGTGAAAAGACAACTGTTTGGTATTGGAAGCTTTGCGATGTATAAAAACGGTACAGGGATTCTTGTATTCACTGATGTACGGCCTTATGTGGACCTAATAATGCAAACGTGTGGGGATGAGGAGTTCACATGAAGTTTTTGAACTAAGTTCAAAAACTTCATGTGAACTTTTTGAACTAGCTTATACAAAATGTGATTTTTATTTTTAATAAACTTTTTATAATGTCAGCGATGCAACAAAAGAAATGCATTGTTTACTTATCAGCCTTACTACAAAAACTTAAACATCTGTTGAACACTTGTCTAAAAAAAGTGCGGCTGCAAAACGGAAGGTCCGTTTTGCAGTCGCACTTTTTTTAGACAAGTGACAGTGTTCAACAGACTTATAAAAGTGTTTGTGGTACCACGGTTTATATTTACTTTGCGCTTGGCTACAATATTGTTGTTTCTAGAATATGCGATGAATTTTATATTAAATATTAGACTAAAAATGTTGAGAAAAATCAAGCGGGAATTTAATCTTTTGATTGAATGAAACGGTGGCGGTTGGAAGTTCCGCGACATCAGCTACGCGCTCTGTGATTGGTCGACGGCTGGCAATTAACTTTTATTAAAATAAAATGTTGTCCCTCACTAGGAATTTCTTCCTGTATCGTGGGTTCGTTTACAAACATAGAAAGAAACTCGCATACACAAACACACAGACCCGGAACAACTACTTGCAGATCATACAAATATTTTTCCGTGCAGGCATCGAACCCGCGACACGCTGCGCAGCAGTCGATCGCTCAGCCACTGCGCCAACTGGCGTCGTCAAACAAACTAAATGAATAAACAATAAATTAAACGATTTTGATGCGGTTTTCATTATCGGGTTTGTGTTCGATGAGTTCATGTTCTTACCGGGGCCACTCACATGCGCGCAAACATTCGTACATCGTACGAATCTTTGCACGCATATGAAGGGCCGTCAGACATTCATTCGCAAACTTAGCGGATTTGCAAATGGGTTAGCATACTCTACTTGCGAAACTGTTTGCGCTTCCTCCCACGAATGTCTCAGTTAATTTTATCTTTACAAATCGATAGTGTTTCATGTACCGAATCGACCCTCCACGGGATTAAAAGGACCAAAATTTAACGATGTATGTATGCCTGTACTTAGACTGATCAGTAGTTCGTCACACAAAATATAACAACGACACGACCGTTTGCTTCGCAATCGTGTGCGCAACATGTCACACGAATGATAATGTGTAGGAGACTATGTGAAGGATCGAGGTTCGCGCGCTTTGATGTGCGTTAAAAAATCGACACAGCTTGGAAAACCGCGAATGCAACGAAAACTTCGCACAATCATTTGCAAATGTCGTCCTAGACTCTTGTGGGTTTGCGTATTCGTGCGAATGTGAGTGGTCGGCAATAGACAGGTGTCATGGCTGTAACTCACTAGCGCCACAGTATCACTGCATTTAAAATGTAGCAATAGAATCAAAACGAAATGTCCGATTACAATTCTGTTTTCAGCAATGTGTACGTTTTTTCAATAAGATTTTTACCGTCGTAGGTTTTTTCCAGAATTTTTAATTTTAAGTTAGCACACGCTTGGAATTACTCACAGGATTTTCGTACTAACCTGTCTTATTTTATATAGAGTTTTGGGTACACAAAAATAAAAACGCCTTTTATTATCAAGACCACTTAAATTCCAAAATACTTTGAATGACGCAGCAGATATCATCGGCCACACAGGGCGTCGACTATGATATTCGACGTCCACCAATTCTCTTCAATCTTTTTGTCAAAATTCGCTGAATTCGCGGCTCGAAGCTCGGTTGGCATGATCATGCAATAATTATATATTGTTTGAGGCGGATATTGCATAACTTGAATTTTTGTATATAATTGTATAATTTTAATTTGACATTTTGTTTTAAATTATTGTTTAGTAATATTTTATGTTTGTTTGAATTGAATATTGATATTGTGTGTCGTATGATCTGAAATTGATTGAAATAAATTATTATTATTACTAACGACGCGACGACTGTGGCGGCGCGTCACGTGGCCCGAGTGGCAGCCAGGAGTTCGGCTATCTTCGTGGAACGACCGAAGGAGCCGAGCCAATGGAGCAGCGCCACGTCCAGGAAGATTTGCCTACGGACCGTTGAGGAGAACGGTGCCTTCGCTCGAGCAGCTGTCATACGTCTTAGTAATAATAATAATAATATTCCACAACTATCACACAACGCCATCTAGTCCCAAGCTAAGCAGAGCTTGTGTTATGGGTACCAGACAACTGATAAACATACTTATATATTTCCAAATACATACATATTATAGATAAATTATACCCAGACACAGAACAAATGATCGTGCTCATCACACAAACATTTGTCCTGGGTGGGAATCGAACCCACGACCCCCGGCATAGTAGTCAGGGTCACTAACCACTACACCAACAGGTCAGTCAGGTGCAAAATGATGATTGTGAATATTGTGTCGGGACATTACAATGTGAATACTGTGAATTCTTGTTTCCATTGCTGAACATCCTGCAACACGCCACCAAAGGTGCCTCCGGAGTCCTGACGCCATATATTGATAATTATCATACATGTAGGCAGGGTTGGCATGATTAAAACAAGTTGTTTTAAAACACACGTTTTAAACAGTGTTTAAAACAGTTTAGAATTAAACAGTGTTTTTATCAAAATTATGTTTTAACTACTTTTCATGGTGGTTAAATGGGCATAAATTAAAATAAATGAATATTTAGGAGTTTGAATAAAACCATTTGAGTCTTTGCTATTGCTATGTCATATTATTAAACTTTTATGAGTAGGTATAGTAATTTAAAAAATCTTAAAAAATAATAAGACGTTTATTTTTAATTGATCGTTTTTAGTGAATGTTATATTTTACTGAATATTTTTTATATATTTTTTATCCTAGAATCTAAACAAAGAGCTTTCGAGGATAATATAGCTCGGGTGGGCGGCATTTGGTAAGCTCGAACATGTTTTAGATACAAGAAGATACCCCAATGTCTAAAAACTCGTAAAACTCTTTAACCAATGTGTCCTGCCAAAGATGACTTTCGGTGCCGAAACATGGACGCTTCAAAGGAGACTGTGCACCGAATTCGAGTTGCACAAAGGGTCATGGAGCGAGCCATGCTTGGCATTACTATTTTAGACCGAGTGCGTAACACCGAAAGTCTATGACGTCGGGGATAGGGCGATACGCCTCAAGTGGAGTGGGGCTAGACGCAGAGATGGCAGATGGAGTAAGGTTCTGACCGAATGGTAGCCAAGGTTCAGCCAAAGAAACTAGGGCCGGCCAAAAGCCCGTGGGGTTGACGATACCGTCAAGATCGCGGGGAAGAGATGGATAAGAGACGCACAGAACCGAGAGATATGGCATAAAAAGGGGGAGGCCTATACCCAGAAGTGGGTGAACTCGGGCTGAGTTGAGAAGTTACGTTCCTGAGGATAACTTCCGCACACAGGAGTGGCGAAGCACCAGGCAAATGAGTCGTGGTATCAGATGGCAGAAGTGTGATGAACGAAATGAAAAAAAAGAACACCTACAATAACGCGAACCGAAAAAAATCGACGTTGATTTACATGATTGAGTATCTGCATTACATATCAATTATTGTTTATGTACTCGTATTTATTGCATAGTTTAAGAAACATTACATGGAGCTATTTGATATCTTTAGAGTTCCACGCAAAAATAATAAAACGGCCACGGGTTATCACGTATGTGTATGTTTTAACTTTCCTTCTTCCTCGATTGAGGTTTACAGGGGGGTCTAAAAAGGTCACTTTTTCAGAATCATAATAGGATAATGAAATACGAGAAAATTAATAAAATTTTCGAGAACACATTTAATGTTATGAACAACAGTGTTCATAAATATTATTAAGATTGACAATTTATCGACCAGTTTTTTGATGAGTAGTTAAGCTAACATCTCTTAACAAATTAGTTAAAATCTCATACAGCATGTTAACAAAACAAACAACCGGGAACAGATTTCGGAGTCAGGATACATATGAGCAATAATAGTTGTCCTGTAAATTGTGATTGTCAATATATGCAACAAGTTAGCTCTACAAAATACCTGGGATTAGTCGTTGACCAGAGATTGTCATGGCACCCTCATATTGAAATACTAATGAAAAGAGTCAGGAAATTTATATGGATTTTTAAAACCTTACGGCATGTGATGTCCTCGCTACTACTAAATAAGATTTATGTTGCTGTGGCACAATCAGTAATAACGTACTGTATTCCGGTATGGGGGGGAGCCTCAAAGACAAAATATCTCGAACTGGAAAGAGCCCAACGATCGCTCATCAAAGTGATGTATTACAAACCTTTCAGGTATTCAACTACCAATCTGTACAGGGACAGTAACTTACTCTCAGTTCGCAAATTATATATTTTAAATGTGACTTTAAAATTACACAAAGCCATAACTTATGACCCAACTACCCAAACTAGAAGACGAAAAGACATTGTGGCCCACTCTCCAGGAATTCGTACAGTCTTTGCTAGACGTCAATATGTAACACAATCCGCTTATATCTACAACAAATTAAACCTCAATTTAAACATCTATCCCCTATCATCCTATGAGTGCAAAAAAGCTATAACGAATTGGCTACACTCTAAAACCTATGACGACATTGAAAATATTTTAGTTAGAGTTTCATAAACATCTACATACACACCACATTTGCACGCACACACACACACACACACGCACACACACACGCACACACACACACACACACACACACACACACACGCACACACACACACACACGCACACACACGTTATTTTTATTTAGGTATTTTTAATAATTCTAATTGTAAAACGGTCTGAACATTGTTATTTTAGATTTGTAAGGGAAGTAGCGAGGTAGCTCTAACACAAGTGCTCTTGTAACTTACCGGAGCTGTCTCAATTTTATGTATGTCTAAGCAATGTATAGATAATAAAAACCATTTTTATTTTTTTATTTTTATAACAAAAGTTTGCTTAATTACTGATCAATTAACGTACCGGCAATCATTTGCCGGTATGTCGCCCGACCAGCGCACTACAAGCTACAATACTCGTTTGTTAGGGATTCCTGTCTTTTTCCGAATCAGAATTCCGTATTTGGAAAACGAATACGGAATCCGCACATAAACGACAAGCCTTATCACGCAGTTAAACATTGGTTATATTTTACTGCGCACACATTCTTGACTGACGGAAAACATATTAACAACAAGATCCTATTTCACTATATAAATGCAGTTAACTCTATCATTCGTGATATTGTACTTGGTCGCTGCAGCAGAACGATTGACAAAATGTAAGTTAATTTAAAAACAAATCCTTTTCTCGTAATTTGATATATTTAATTGAAATAACTGGGGCTGTTTTTTTTTAGCGTGATAAAGTCTTCAAATGATTCCTCCCACCTCGGGCAGGGCGGGAGGGACTGCCAGACTCGTACTGACTCAAATCCACGGTGTCCTTCAATAGCCCTTTATGTTCCAGGGTCACAGTAATGAGATAAGTCCCGCGACCCCGGCAGGTTTTGATCCTAGAGGGGGGCCCCGTCGTCATGCTGACGCTTTTTGAGGCGCGCGTGGAACACAACGCGCCGTCGACCCGGGCATGGTCCATGGTCGGACAGCGAGTTGCCCTTTACTCGCCGCCCGCATGCCCGCGCCTACTACGGTGGCCGGAGATCGTCTGCCGATGTCCGCGCCGTGGGCGCCTACCACTGCGGCTGGGGTGGAGGGAGGACGCCATCCTCTCCTTCACGCGGCCCGCCTCCTCCTTCGCTTAGTATGACTGCTTCGCAGAAGGAGGTTCCCATTCCGTCTCGCACCGCAGCATGGCCTCGATCAATGCCGGGCACGAGAGGTCGCAGGCTATAGCTTCCGTGAGGACATGGCGGTGCTCCGCCTAAGCTGGGCAGACCTGCACCGTATGATCCACCGTGTCCTCCGGGCGATCCTTGCAGTGGTGACACCCAAGCGTTTTTTCCTTTCCTATTTTGACACTAGAACCTGTCGAAACTTGCGTTTCCGGGGAGGATCTGTGTCAAGCAATTATGGTTTAGCTAAAGCTGCATTTTGAAAGGGGTATTTATGTTCGAAAGTATAGAACAATGCATTTACGAGTGTAGTTACGTTAGCTATATTTAATAAATATTTCAGAGTAATTTTACCTAAGAACCAATTTACAGTGAACAGATGTGTGTGTTTGTTTTATTAAGTAGGTAGTCCTGTTCCTAAAAACCTTGAAATTTTAGTGTCAACGAACACTGTGTCCTTTGTTCACGTTTCGCAAGTTATCGATCAATAAAATGTATTTAAAAGTGTACGAAAAACAGTTTTTGACACCCATCCTTTCATCATCCTCGTATTCGGATCCTTCGAAATCACAGAAGTGGCTCGAAATGGGACCTCCTGGTTAAGTCTCGAATTCCATTTCTTCTGTTTAATTTTATTTGCCTGGTGGTACTTGTTAGTAACATCAGGTAAACCATTCCGCCAGAATTTAATGCAAGTTTATGTCCAATGTGACCTCAATATATTGCACATACACACATCAAAAGTGTCTAGGGATCAAGCATTTTTATGCGGATTTCTTCAGATTGAGATGTGGCTTTGTAATAAATTTATGATTTTATAAATTTATATGTAACGGAGAATGGTTATCAGAAGGGGTGGCGATATCGGAAATAACATTCAGAAAATCTTCGTTAACACTTTTAATTACTTGCTAACACACACTGAATACAAAATAGTCAAGGATGTCCGAGATATCGCTCGATTAAAAACTTAGGAACGCGAGAAGTTTAACATGGCCGAGCAACCAAGATGTCTACCCAGCTTGCCGGACCGATTCAAAGTCCACTTCACTAAACTGTCCGCCCAAGTGGCCTACCCCACACAGGTTAGCCAACATCTGTCAACGTTACTACCTGTCAACTTCGAATAGCTGATTAAACTTCCGAATCGACATTTGACTCGACTATTCGCTCGGTGTTGCCATTTGCTCCCCATGCTAACCATCTCCAAATTATCACTAATTTGACGCTCCTAAACAATCTGTCAATTCTAACTTAATAGTTACTCCAATGAGAGATAGATGGCGTTATTCTAAATTCACAATAATCAATAGAGATTCTAAAATGCGTATCGGTTTTGATTCCAGGCCGACGATAATAGATGGCGTTATTCTAAATTAACAATAATGAATAGAGATACCAAATTGTGTTTGTTTTGATTCCGCAGCATGATAATAGATGGCGTTATTCTAAATTATTGTGCTTCTGTGTTCATTCTGCGACACGGCCATTCTGACAATTCACACGTCCTCGTGTGAGACATTCGTCCTCGTGTGAGACATCACATCCTCGTGTGAGGAATCTGGAATGAGAAAAAAATCTCGAACAGTAATCATTCTAACCGTTCGGCCATTCCTGACCCAAATGGAAAAGGTATTCTCATCAAAATAATTACAGGGTCTAATAAAAATCACAAAAAAAAACTTTTTATCTCAAAGCTGACATGTCGAACAACAACCATACTCATTCAATGAAGGGAACTAATTAAAATATTGCAGTGCTCATACTCTGACCTCCATCCGGTCTTCATCATCACACATTATAACCTCCATTCGGTCATAAGCATGAAATCTATCGACCTCCATCCGGTCTTCAAAACGTAACCTCCATCCGGTTACAAACACAACACCATCAAGATAATCATTTCGAGCTTTTATCAAAATAATTCTTAAAGTAGGTTTGTTCAACATGCTGCCTTATTTTTCCTATAACGTTAAAGATTATAAGAAAACTCTTACTATGCTAGATACTTTAAAAGTTAAGTTGACTACTGCCAAACCAAAACAAAACAAACTAAAATGAAAGAATAAGGCACATAATAGAAATTGGCACAAAATTAAGAAAGCATTATGACTCTACCAAACATATCCACGGCACTTAACCAGCACCATGCATCACTACGTACCCAGTCACTGAAGTACTTAACCAGTACTTAACATTGTAGCGCTTAACCAGCGTTACAAATCCTATCACTTAACCAGTGATAATAACAGCGCTTACCCATTGATATTAACCCTCTAACGCTTAACCAGCGAAAGCACACATAACACCCTTAACCAGCGATTCAACAGCTAACGCTTAACCAGCGAAAGTCTACATCATTACACGCTTAACCAGCGATTTTACAGCTAACTCTTAACCAGCGAAAGCCCACATCATAACACGCTTAACCAGCGATTTAACAGCTAACGCTTAACCAGCGAAAGCCCACGTAATCCGCTTAACCAGCGATTACACTACTAACGCTTAACCAGCGATAGCCAACACAACTCGCTTAACCAGCGATTCAACAACTAACGCTTAACCAGCGAAAGCCCACGTAATCCGCTTAACCAGCGATTACACTACTAACGCTTAACCAGCGATAGCCAACACAACTCGCTTAACCAGCGATTCAACAGCTAACGCTTAACCAGCGAAAGCCCACGTAATCCGCTTAACCAGCGATTACACCACTAACGCTTAACCAGCGATAGTCAACTCAACTCGCTTAACCAGCGATACAACAGCCAACGCTTAACCAGCGAAAGCCCATGTAATCCGCTTAACCAGCGATTACACCACTAACGCTTAACCAGCGATAGTCAACACAACTCGCTTAACCAGCGATAAAACAGCCAACGCTTAACCAGCGAAAGCCCATGTAATCCGCTTAACCAGCGATTACACCACTAACGCTTAACCAGCGATAGTCAACACAACTCGCTTAACCAGCGATACAACAGCCAACGCTTAACCAGCGAAAGCCCATGTAATCCGCTTAACCAGCGATTACACCACTAACGCTTAACCAGCGAAAGTCAACACAACTCGCTTAACCAGCGATTCAACAGCTGACACTTAACCAGCGAAAGCCAACGTAATCCGCTTAACCAGCGATTACACCACTAACGCTTAACCAGCGATAGTCAACTCAACTCGCTTAACCAGCGATACAACAGCCAACGCTTAACCAGCGAAAGCCCATGTAATCCGCTTAACCAGCGATTACACCACTAACGCTTAACCAGCGATAGTCAACACAACTCGCTTAACCAGCGATTCAACAGCCAACGCTTAACCAGCGAAAGCCCGCGTAATCCGCTTAACCAGCGATTACACTACTAACGCTTAACCAGCGATAGTCAACACAACTCGCTTAACCAGCGATTCAACAGCTAACGCTTAACCAGCGAAAGCTCACGTAATCCGCTTAACCAGCGATTACACAACTAACGCTTAACCAGCGATAGTCAACACTAGAGATGTGCCTGATGGCAATATTCCCACTGCCGGCAATATTCCCAATATTGCCACTGCCGGTAAAATACCAAAATTGCCGGCAACTTTGGCAATATTGCCAAAGTTGCCAGTCAAATAACACCAGTATATTTTATTATTACTGCAGGTGCAGTTTATATTACTGTAGCTAATACGTTGCGGCATTAAGTCCGCCTTATAAAAACTACTAAGTTGTTACTCTAAACGGTGATTTACTGATGAATTTACTGATGAAAATAATGTTATTTTTGTTGATTATTTGTAGTTTTGACAGAGATTTATACTTCCATATTGTAAAGGTACTTATACTTGTTGTTTTTGCTATGTGATTTTGCATGAAAAACTAGTAGCCCACTCAACGAACAGTTATAGAGGGAAATTCTTGGAACACGATTTTGGACTACGTTACTTTGTTTGAACTAGTTAGGAGGTGAATATAATTATCAAAAGTCCCCGCCACTAGCCCTTGAGCTGTGGGGGAGGGGGGTTTAAAAGTTCCATTTTTTGATTTTTCACTTATAACTCGGAAACCATGCCTCCTATAGCGGCATGGTTTGTATGAATAAAACAAAGGCTGAATAAATTTCCTATAAGTTTTATTTAGTAACCATTTCGATATCTTGTATAGTTTTCAAACAACCATATTTACCTTTTTGCATTCGGAAAGTCTTATTTAATATTGCCATAAATCCAGAAAGCAGCAGCAGTCTTTTCAGGCTCTCCCTGTAGTACCTACTCCTCCGTGTATTTTTGTGGGCAAGAAGGTTAATGTTTGATTGGTAAAATCTGACAGATTCGGGTAGGTTGACCTGCTGGCGTCTGTACTTAGTATAATTTAAAATGAGTTTCTAAGCTAATTTTTACTGCTCCCTCGGTGGGGGAAGACAAGACATATCAAGCTTGATGGTGGTCACCGAATTAAAGAACTACTTATACCTGGTGGACATTGGGAGGGTCTGAATCAACTGCTACTGCTTTCTGGATCTATGGCGATATCAAATACAACTTTCCAAATGCGAAAAACTAAAAATGTTTTATCCCCTAAATTACAGACTTTCAAAAGCGGATACCTCGAAAACTATGAAAACTCGAAAACTTACAAGATATTGAAATGCTTACTGAGTAAAACTTACGGAAAATTGATTTAGTTTTTTATTTTGTTCACACACGCTATGCTGCTAGAACGCATGGTTTTCCGAGATGTAAGCGAAAAACCAAAAAATGGTACCTTACACCCCAGAACTCATGGTTTTGATATGTTCACCTCCTAACTAGTCCAAACAAAGTTACGTAGTAAAAATGTGTTTCTAGAATTTCCCTCTATGCTTTGAGCATTCGTTGACTAGATTAAACTACAACATTAAAATTAATTATTCGAATTTATGCCTTTTTATTCAATATTCAATGATCGTCAATTCTTATCTTAAAATGTATTTGTAATTTCTTATATTCACAGTCGTGTGCGGCAACAATGGGCAATATTGCCGGTAAAATACCGGGAATATTGCCAAAATTGCCGGGATTTTGGCAACTTTACAAAAAAAAAAATTTTTTTTTTATATAATGTAGACCATGGTCTGTAAATGCTAATTTTAAGTGTGTTACATAGTTTTCGCACTCACTTTGACTTAAAATTAAGCAATATTCCCAAATATTTCCACTCCCGGCAATATTGCCGGCAATATTTCCACCTATATTGCCACCTTGGGCAATATTGCCGGCAACGGCACATCTCTAGTCAACACAACTCGCTTAACCAGCGATTCAACAGCTAACGCTTAACCAGCGAAAGCCCACGTAATCCGCTTAACCAGCGATTACACAACTAACGCTTAACCAGCGATAGTCAACACAACTCGCTTAACCAGCGATTACACAACTAACGCTTAACCAGCGGTAGTCAACACAACTCGCTTAACCAGCGATTCAACAGCTAACGCTTAACCAGCGAAAGCCTACGTAATCCGCTTAACCAGCGATTACACTACTAACGCTTAACCAGCGATAGTCAACACAGCTAACGCTTAACCAGCGATACAACAGCCAACGCTTAACCAGCGAAAGCCAAAGTAATCCGCTTGACCAGCGATTACACCACTACCGCTTAACCAGAGATAGCCAAGTAAAGTTTAAGTTCAAACACTATCCATCGAAAATCCTAGAGCAGCCAAGTACCTTTGCAATAGTACCATTACAATGCAAGAAACTAATCATCAAAAAGCAGGAATCAAATTCGTGGCCTATGGCTAACACTAGCCCCACCAACAAACCTCTGTTTGTTTCACACCGTTCATCATGAACGCACAATACACGACCTCCACCAGTGCCACCCGCACACCGCGCATCCATGGACACCACCGGGATGTCAATAAGATACGGACTACGGGTAACGAAACAGCTACTGGTACGGTCTGACCAGCCGACCTAAGATTCCACTCTTATCATCCAACTCAAAGCCTTTACTTCAAATGGTACTTGACCCTCAGGCATTCTCCACAATCCATCAAGTGCCCGCTACAATCAGGCAACACATGTAAACAAATCTCAATACTAATGTCACAGATCTCCATCAAAGTCGAAAATCTATAGGCTACAGACTTTAATAAAGAACACAAGGCACCAGAGTCGTAAACAAAATGAAAATTGCTCACCGGATAATCCCAGTCGACGCGCTCAGGAGGCACAGGTCAATCCTCTCCTCATTAACAGGCTTCGACGCCCCGGAGTCGGCGCCGCTCCTCTCTCTG
This sequence comes from Agrotis clavis, assembly GCA_954870645.1. Lineage (NCBI taxonomy): Eukaryota > Metazoa > Arthropoda > Insecta > Lepidoptera > Noctuidae > Agrotis > Agrotis clavis. Next base: position 17,230,483 of record OX940920.1, read on the forward strand.
CGCCGTGGCAGTGGAGGCAGGTGATCCCGGATGCATGAGGCTTCGCAGTTGTCGATGGACCCCTCTCCTTGCCATTGCTGTGGCTGTGGTGCTTCGGCGTAGCTTGAGTATCCTGTTTCACATCTTCACGGTAGCAGTGCACGGATTTATGACCCGGCTTGCAGCAGGTAAAACACTTCAGAGGTTTCACAGCACTATTCGCTTTCTCTTCATAAAAGAAACAGCTTGCGGCTCTTGTTGCAGCTGGCCACGTGTCTTGCAATAAAAAGTCACTTAAAATCAGTCCACATCATACCAGGAAACGATACGGTAGGCAGCCAGGCAGAAAGAAGCTCCTCCCTTCAAGGCGCGGCTTATAGCGACCATAAGCGGGGCGCCATGTTGATCTTGGTACGAAAGCACATCACTGTAGTTGTCACTCAAGCACGTGCATCCACATTTTTTTTCTCAGGATCGAAATTCGGTAAACGAAAGCCATGTGATGACGTAGTAGGTGTTTTCACGGCTTGAATCAGTGTCAGAAAATTGCGGTTCCAACAAACACATCCATTTTTCATCACTATAGTCTTCATTTCGAACACGTGGGTCGTCGTGGTCCAATCCCACTTCTGATAACGGAGAATCGTTATCAGAGGGGTTGGGATATCTGAAATAACATTCAGAAAATCTTCGTTAACACTTTTAATTACTTGCTAACACACACTGAATACAAAATAGTCAAGGATGTCCGAGATATCGCTCGATTAAAAACTTAGGAACGCGAGAAGTTTAACATGGCGGAGCAACCAAGATGTCTACCCAGCTTGCCGGACCGATTCAAAGTCCACTTCACTAAACTGTCCGCCCAAGTGGCCTACCCCACACAGGTTAGCCAACATCTGTCAACGTTACTACCTGTCAACTTCGAATAGCTGATTAAACTTCCGAATCGACATTTGACTCGACTATTCGCTCGGTGTTGCCATTTGCTCCCCATGCTAACCATCTCCAAATTATCACTAATTTGACGCTCCTAAACAATCTGTCAATTCTAACTTAATAGTTACTCCAATGAGAGATAGATGGCGTTATTCTAAATTCACAATAATCAATAGAGATTCTAAAATGCGTATCGGTTTTGATTCCAGGCCGACGATAATAGATGGCGTTATTCTAAATTAACAATAATGAATAGAGATACCAAATTGTGTTTGTTTTGATTCCGCAGCATGATAATAGATGGCGTTATTCTAAATTATTGTGCTTCTGTGTTCATTCTGCGACATATGGATCCTTTTTGGTGCATTTCATAATTTGAATCAGGAACTGTAAATCAAATTCGAGTAAAAGATGAAAATCAGCTGTCAATATTTTCCCTATAAAAACATACAACGCATTGAAGACATTATTAGTGCTACTGTTTCCCTACTACTGATTAAAACCAACGTTATTATGGAGCGGCGACGTCATTTAAGCAGGGAAGAAATGCTCAGAGCCGTGGGAATGATAGAAGCTGGTTCCCGGCAACGTACTGTGGCTTTAGCTCTGAATACAAGTCAGAGTGTTATCAGTCGACTTTGGACACGTTACCGAAGCACTGGTACCGTGGCTGAGCGCCATGGAGGACGGTATCGCTGCACCACACGGAGACAAGACCGATACATTCAAATCTTAACTCGAAGAGCTCCAACAATAACCGCCATGATGTTAGCCGTGAGGCTTCATCACTCTTCAGGGAACTTAATTAGCGACCAAACAGTCAGAAACCGCTTGCATGAAGTGAACCTTCATTCCCGAAGACCGCTACGGGTACCACCTATAGCAATGCAAAATCGTAGGATTCGATATCAATGGGCTCTTGAACACAGAAATTGGGCAGAAGAACAATGGCGTATCGTGTGCTTTTCTGATGAGTCTCGTTTTGGTATGAGACCGGATACAAGACGTATACGACACTGGAGAACCCCTGGACGCCAACAGCGATTAAAATCCTGCCAGGAAGTCCATCCTTATAGTGGTGGAACCATCATGGTATGGGCGGGTATTTGGATCGGCGGAAGAACTGAGTTGATTTGGATCAGAGGCAACCTCAACGCTCAAATTTATGCTGAGACGATTGTATCAGACGTCATCGTTCCTCTACAAGTGCAAATCGGTCCCTTATTTCAGTTAATGCATGATAATGCACGACCGCACACCGCAAGAGTTGTAAGACAGACTCTCGCCGCAGCTAACATCAATGTCCTGCCCTGGCCTGCTCAGTCGCCAGACTTGAACCCGATTGAGCATGCATGGGATATGCTACAGAGAAGAGCTCTGCCGAATATGGAGGGTATCCAGTCGCAAGAAGACCTTTTCTTGTTGTTGCAACGAACATGGGCGGCCATTCCACAGCGTGATTTGGATGAACTCATTTTGAGTATGCCAAACCGATGTTCTTGTGTTGTTAGTGTTCGCGGTAGAAACACGGATTATTAATTGTTTAAGTTACCCAATAAAATTTTAAAGAAACCTGTTATTTCAGTCTTTTTTTCGAACTTTAATGTTAGTGGTTCAAATGTCAAAAATCCCTTTATTAGGAAAATGGCAAATTTCTTTATGAATGCAAAGGTGACTTGGTTTATCGTTACTGTGACAAACGATAACACTTTATTTGATGAATCCTTAAAGAACATTTTAATTAATATCAATCAGGAGAAAAGTTATTGCAAAAATATATGTTGATCCCTAGACACTTTTGATGTGTGTACATCACTGATTCTTGTTTTTAAAGCTTAAATATTTAATTAGGGTAAAACACCCAATTACTGACCCTTTAAGCAGTTTTCCTTGCTTCTTTCTCAAAATAAACCAATGCACGAGTTGCAAGTGGAAATGAATGATTTTGGTATATAAAATAAACATTGGAGAATGTAACTAAAACATTATAAACAGTCATCCAAAGGTAAAAAGTGTTTTTTTTCTCGAGTTTAGCAAGAACAGGCCATTTGACCAGTTACTGTCATGCTTGAACCAATTACCCTCATGCACATGACCAATTTTTTGACCTCCTGTATTACAAGAATAAATTTAAAAATAATTTATTTTGAATGTCATAGGAGGTTTTATACTATGAAAAACAAATAAAACTAATCTTATTGTCCTCATTAGCCTTCTTTTTTCAGACTATTTAGTTCTGCAGTCTCCCAACGCGGCAAAAATATTCTTGCAACTATTTTTGATGTTTTCTGGTTGCTTTTGTATCTTTTTGACCCATTTTTCCTTCCGATTAGTGTTTATCTCATTGTTTTGTATCATGCTGCATAAATTAAATAGCTCGCAGGCAAAATAATTTGAATGGATACGGCTTTAAATGTAGAAAGAGAGTTTAAATAACCAAAAAAACTGGTTTCCCATTTACAAAAGACGTTTCTAACTCATTAAATTTATGTGAAAGACCTCACAAGTGAAGAGAACATAGATACAATTCAAAAACTAGCTCACACTTTGCCTCGGATATGATAGAATAGGTCATTTAAACAAACATGTAGGTTAGAGTAACTTTTGCTAGACCGTTATGTATTAAACCAACTTATGACCGCTTACCGCGGCATTGTTCGCGTTATGTTCAGTAGTAGCACTAGTAGCCCCAGGGGAACATTATTCTGGCATAAAAAGTATCCTATGCCCAGGTTTATCCAATTATCGAGGTTATAAAACTATCTGCAAGCTAATTTTTTTCAAAATCCACTCAGTTGTTCCCGTTTTTAAAATATTCAGGAGGATCCAGATATTATAGAATGTAACAGTAGACCGAAAAAGTAAGTCCCTCGCTCAAGTTATGTTAGGTTCTCAGGTTACTACGTAAGGCATTTTTTTATATTTGTGATTATGCAGAAATACACACCCTCAAGGGAGCCAACGTCCATGGGCCTTATACAGATGCATTAAAGTAAAGATATCTCACCATTAAAAATGAACTTTACATACAAACAGTGGTGTTAATTACTGGTATATTGGTACATTTGGTTAACTACCAACTATTAACATCTCATGTCAATTAAATGGTTTTTCATACTTTGAGTGTACCAGATTTTGACCCCATTATTTTAACAAATTATGGCTCACTAAAACTTGAGAAACATGTAGAAAAGCATTATATATTTCTTAAATAACGAAAATAATACCAACTCTAAGGAATCTATCATCTAAAACTGAAATAAAATGACATTAAAAACAACCCTCAGCTTAGCAAATTGTTAAATTTCGTACTGATTTTGGCAGGGTATTTTATTATCATAGGTTTACGGACGCAACATTGCTTTATTTAAAACTAGCGACCCGCCCCGGCTTCGCACGGGTGCAATGCTGATACTAAATACACTACAGAAAAACTGTGAACGTTGTATATAAAAACATAGCGGCCCGCTCCGGCTTCGCACGGGTATAAAATATATAGCCTATGTGATTAAAATCGATCCAGTAGTTTTGATTTATTCATTACTGCCCGTGGCCCGCACGCGTTAAATTTGGAGTAAAACAATCCCCCTTTCCCTATACCATGAAGATTTCCTGCTATCTTTGGAATATCTAAAATCATACACTACATTTTTACTTATTTACTTTTTACATTTTTAACTATTTATTTTATTTTTACAACATATATTACAGAATGTCTTTATAAACAACGTTCACAGCTTTCTTGTCATTAGACAATACAAACATGTTTTCTCTGGAGGTCACTCTTGAAAGAGCGAAAAACATTCAACGCTCAAAACGTCCCGCAATTTTTAAATCTGTAATATCTTCGAAAATATTCACTTAAATCAAACGGTGTAAAGGGTCATATAGATCTATATTAAATGAACAATGTATTCAAGGTATTTAATTGGTTAAGGATTAATGCTGTATTGGTTAAAATCGCTTCGAAAATTAGCCATTATTTGTCGTAAAAAGTGAATGACAAAAAAAAGTTATTGTGGGTCATCCATAAGAGATAGACATATACCATCACGGACTTTTCTGTAGACCTTTTCAATGTGTACAATACTTAGTACATTATTTTGTAAAAACTCGTAGGGTTCAGCCTGCGTTTGCAATGTAAGCGGAAAAAATGTAATTATTTACGACATCACATTAGAAACCTCAAAAATAACAGTACTTCTCCACTATTTAATGGATGTTATTATACATATAAACCTTCCTCTTGAATCACTCTATCTATTAAAAAAAACCGCATCAAAATCCGTTGCGAAGTTTCAAAGATTTAAGCATACAAAGGGACATAGGGACAGAAAAAGCGACTTTGTTTTATACTATGTAGTGATTTCTATAAGACCAATATAATAAAAGATAAATTATACTTCATTTTGTGTACTTTTTGTGTGACACTGCAAGAAGATTTAATATTATTTTGATAAAAACTGTTAAGCGGTCAGTAGTTGGTGGGAGGTCGGCAATTGGGTACTTTACCCTAGTGAAAATAATAGCAGCATTAGAAAATTAATAACTTTTCCACTCAAACCGGTGTGGTTATTTCCTTATAAGACCATTTCAGACACCTGCATTGTCTTCGTATGGCTTGAATAATATAATGTCTTTACTTAAAAAGAGAAAGTGACCACTGAGTTTGTTTCGGATGTTTCTTCTCAGAGTACGGTACGAAACACCGGCCACATCTAGCTCTAAAAAATATGATTTGACATGTAAAAGTGTTTTTTTAACAACCAACTCGCAAAATAAATATTATCATTTATTATTTACAACCTTGGGGGCAGCATCATTTACGATTACAAGTCTCGGGGTGACATGACCATCGAACATGAGTTTGTTTTGTCCAAATTCATTCCGAGACCCACGCGCGCTGATGAATTGCTTAGGCTGTTCAGCATTACTTACAGAGAGTGCTACTGCAGAGATTCTGTCATGATGACAATGTCATTCGAAAATCGGAGGTGCGAGATATACTGACCATTGATATTTATACCCCGTCCTTTCCAATCAAGCGTCTTGAAAACGTCCTTCAAAGCGTTTGTAAACAGTTTCGAAGAGATGACGTCTCCCTGTCTTACCCCTCGACGCAGCTGGATCGGTTATGCGCTGTGTTCTTGAACTTGGATGGTCATTATTGCGGCCTTATACAGACATCTCATCACCTCGACGTAGCGGTAGTCGATGAGGCATCTCTGTATGGACTCCAGCACAGCCCAGGTTTCGCCAACATCAAAGGCTTTCTCGTAGTCAACATACGCGAGGCACAAAATGATGCTGATTATATTCCTCGGAGCGGATGAAGAATGTAAAATTATCTTTTGCATTGTATAGAGTGTATTCATCTAGTATTATATAGCGTCATAACCAGCATTGTGTGAGTACCATGTACTTCAGAGCAATCTTTGACTAGAAACCTACGTCTTTCATTGACTTGAATGACCTTGGCAGTTGAGAGTATGTCATGCTCACTCAAAGGTCTCGCTGATGGTGGCGTGTATGTCGGATCATTTAGTTCCCTTCAAAATGGTTGAGCTGAATGGTGCTGATATATGTGTCATGTTCGTGAACGGGCGCTGTCAGTTGGGACTGGTCATCTCTTAGCTGCCACGGCCTATTTTAATTATTAGTAACTTTATTTTGAATTGTCTTTTTATTTTACTATGGACACTATTAACTTGCCACATCGTTCTCACATAATGTACCATCTGATGATGAATATGTTACAAAAGTTTTGTAATAATTTTGGCGATTGAAAAAGAGTGTCCATGGAGTTTCTTGCTCATTCTTCTCCATAGAGATCTACGCTTTGGAATGAGCACCTACGGTACTTTCACAGTTTTTATGTCTTGTGACTGGGACTGTAGCACCATAACTATTTTTGTAATTGTTTTATTTTATGTCTTTTGACAATTCATAAGTGCCTGTAATTGGCCTAGTTGAAATAAACGTTTTGATTTGATTGATTTGATTTGAAAAAGATTGAAATGCGATTAAAATGTAACACTAATCAATAAACAAATTCCCTACGACTTTTGGAAAAAAAAAATTAAAAATAAAATTGATTTAAAATTAGAATTCTTAGTCTAATAAAAAATATTTTTATTAGAAATACCAGTACTGCAGAACGGCAATTTCATAGGTAAAGACTATATACTAGTGGCCCGTTCCGGCTTCTCACGGGTGAACATGACATATTATACTCAGAGTGACTGTAGCTGGGCACGCCGCAATTGCGGCGGTAAGACCCCTCTTTGAGTAGTGGCTGGAGAGACGTCACGGCGTCCTGACCTATCGGATGACGCAGGTCCTCACCGGACACGGAAGTTTCGGGAGGTACCTGTGCCTGATAGGGAAGGAGGAAACGCCCGGGTGCCACCACTGCGAAGATCGCCCGGAGGACACAGTAGAGCATACGGTGCAAGACTGCCCAGCTTGGGCGGTGCACCGACGTGTCCTCACGGCGGCGATAGGCGGAGACCTCTCGCGCCCGGCATTGGTTGCGGCCATGCTGCGGGGCGAGACGGAGTGGGAAGCGGTCTGCTCCTTCTGCGAGGCAGTAATGCTCGTGAAGGAGGAGGCGGGCCGCGAGCGAGAGAGGACAGCGTCCTCCCTCCGCCCCAACCGCAGTGGTAGGCGCCCGCGGCGTCGGACGTCAGCAGATGATCTCCGGCCACCGTAGGCGCGGGCATGCGGGCAGCGAGTAAAGGGCAACTCGCTGCCCGACCAAGGACCATGCCCGGGTCGACGGCGCGTTGTGTCCCACGCGCGCCTCAAAGAGCGTCAGCATAATAACGGGGCCCCCCTCTCAGAGGGCCAAAGCCTGCCGGGGTCGCGGGATTATTTCCTTACCGTGACCCCGGAACGTAACAGGCTATTGAAGGACACCGTGGATTTTAGTCAGTAGAAGTCTGACAGTCCCTCCCGCCCTGCCCGGGGTTGGAGGACTCATTTGATGATTTTACCAAGCTAAAAAAAAAAAAAAAAAAAAGAGTGACTGTAGCTTTACAAATAGTGCACAGCAGTTCGGTGTGTTCATTGCACACACACACAAATACAAATCTTTCCTCTTTATAATATAAGTGCAGGTTATTCAAATGTTTTAAATTAACTTCAATTAATTTGGTTTAAGGTGGACCGTTGCCTGTTTGTTGGTGATATTCATTTTGTTAAACTTCTCTAAGGCTTTTAAAAGTGTTGAAGATATGAATTGGAAGAAAGATCCCTCCAAATCGGCATGGGGTAAATGTTGTGCCCACCCCGAATATTATTACGTTCCCTTCGATCAAAGGAGCGTACTTCTTATCTTAAATGAGGCAAACTATACTGAAAACACAGAAAAGACATTTATTGCTACGGGAGTCTTATTAGACAACAGCCGTATTCTGACATCTTATACTCCTTTTAAGGATTTCATAAACTCACCCAACTATACTGCCAGCATTGTGGTGGTGTTAGCTGTAGGTACGTTTAACTTTACGGAGCGAACAGTAAGAATACAAGACGTCATCGTGTGTGGGCGTCAAATAGCATTTGCTGCTAAAGAGACTATTTTTTTTAATACACCCAATCCTATTCATGACTTGATGGTATTACGAATGGCAGAAGAAATTGGAATCGCCGAGAGGTCGTACGTCTTTAATCGGGATTGGTCTTTTTTAAAACCTGATAGAAGATTTCATTGGTTTGGGCAAATCAAGGGCAGTAAAAACTCTTTGATATCCTTACTCGCTGTTCCTGGAGAACAAATACATGGACAATTATGGATTTGTTCCTTAGTATTTACAATCGAAAAAGAACAGAAGGTTTATGAAACTATAGCTACTTATATTTATGACGAAGATGATTCCGTATTGGTTGACTGTGAAGAATGGCTGCCACGGCACTGGGGTTTCTTCATATGCATTCGAAATATTTACAACTTGTCAGGACTGGCTTCTGGATCCACGTTATTTACGAAAAGAAAACTGTTTGGTATTGGCAGCTTTGCGATGTTTAAAAACGATACAGGGATTCTTGTATTCACTGATGTACGGCCTTATGTGGACCTAATAATGCAAACGTGTGGGGATGAGGAGTTCACATGAAGTTTGAACAAAGCAATTTTTTTTTGGGACCAACCCACCATACTATTCCCAAACTACTGCAACTCCTGAGAGCCAGAATCAACAGAGGCAACCACCAGAAAAGCGCCGAGACAATGAAGCTCTATGTGTCCCGGAGAATGAATTTACCTGTCTTGGATCAGAAAAGAATAGTGGAGGAGTAGGAAAAATATGTTTCCACTTCCCTCCATGCAAGCAGGAGACAGAAAATAAAAAAGGCCATTAGGTACAAAGGGACTTTACAACTGGGAGAAGCCCAGTTGCCTAGCACCACGGGTAAAAATGACTACTAATATTAATGGGTCCTAAATTGTGAGCTGCTATATTTGATTCCAAAAATGAATGAACTAAGCTAGTGCACCCTTTAAAAATTAAACGAGCTCATGATATAAAACGTGGTTTTTATTTTTATTGTCCTTCCTACAGTTTGGGTAAGCTAAGACCGAGACGTGACGCGACGCTGCGCGCACATTTTTCAATAGAGCAACTCAAAATTTAACTCTATTTCCTACACGATAAGATACACATTTGAAATATCGTTGCGTCACATCGCGCCGCGTCGCGTCACATCGCGTCTCGGTGTGAACTGACCGTAGGAACCTATTTAAAATCTCTGAAAATAGTAATTAACCATGACATCTACATATAATAAAACAGCAGAACACCGAGTGTCTGAACATTGGATATTTTTAACAAAAATTGAAAGGGGGCGAACAAAGAAGAGCAGCAAAACACAAAAAAAAATAAAAAATGTCCACCAATGTATTTTGCTAAATTGGGAGCAGTGTTTGTTTGGTGAGAATCGGTTTCAAATAAAAAAAATATAGTGTCAACTTAATGAATCCCAGAGAATAATTTTCGGATGAAATACGCATTGTCGTCAGTTGTCGTCAAGTAATTCGATTGACGTATGAATTCTTCATTTGTTTGTCATGTCATTTATGTCATACAATCATAGCAACTGCTATTTTGAAAATTTTGCTAGCGGACTGCATGGTCTAGCGGATGGTCGCATGACCTTGTAAACCACGAGTTCCAGGTTCGATTCACTGGTAAAAAATCATTTTTGTTTGTTTTTTTTTTCTTTCTTAAATTAATTTAAATTAAGGCGAAAACGTGTACCGCACTTGTGAAGCGGCATGCAATCGATCGTTATGAAGCTCGCGCGGCAGGATGACAAACAAAGCAAAATGCATAATTTATTTTTGTTTTAACAATAGACACTATGTTTAAAGTCCCAATCGACCTAGACAATACTGAAACACCAATGTGTTCGGTGTCACGAAAGTCACGTCTTAGCCTGGGATGGCGACAGGTCTAAGCGTGGCTCGAAGAGCTCCGGCGCGATCTCAGAGCAGTATGGAGGGAACGACTGTCGTATGTTTCGGTCCCGGTATCCCAGTATCCCGGGTCGATGGCGCGTTGTGTTCCACGCGCGCCATCTCTTGGAGCAGTTGCCAACTATTTTCAAACAAAACGTTGACATTACAGCCAAATCAATGTTGTATAACATTGTATTGATGTATAACAACGTCACTATTAATTTCATTTGCCTACCCAGAGGCCTTATCATGAGTTTTCAGTTATTCTGACGTAAACTGGAAGTTTGACATTTTCAAATTGATTTTCAAGGAAAAAATTTGTTCCTTCTTCGAACACCAGAGGCGCTTTTCCATTTTTCCACACAAGAAACGCTGTAAATACAGGAAAGACGCTGTAAAGTAAAAGAGTGAAAACTCGTGTTAAGGGTACTGGTCTATGTCAATGCGGGGTACCAATTGAAAACCAGCGCTGGGTGTCTTTCACTCTCTTTCTTTCTAATGCTGAGTTTTACCAATTAAGCATTTGTTGAGCAAAATACCATTTTGGTATGGATATGCTGAGCACAATTTTATTTCGTGTCGTATTTTTGTATTTATACTTAGCCAACTAAAAAAAGTTGAGGCTCCCAATTCAGTCGTTACATTTTTTGTAGGAGTTGCATTAAAAAAAGTCAACCAATAAAAAAAACGGAAGGCACTGATTTCCGAAAACAAAGTTGATTTTTAAGCCAGTTTTTGGAACGAAGTTCCTTATCGCGCGTTGTGAAAGGGGGCTAGACGGAAAAAATTCTTACGAAAAGTTGTCACGACACTTTTATCCGACTGCGCGACGCAAAGGAGGGTAATGTGTTTATTGCCATGGAATGGAATGGAATGGACTGGACTGGAGTGGAGTGGAGTGGAGTGGAGTGGAGCAGAGTGGAGTGGAGTGGAGCGGAGCGGTGTGGAGTGGAGCGGAGTGGAGCGGATTGGAGCGAAGCGGAGCGGAGCGGATTGGAGCGGAGCGGAGTGGAGTAGATTGGAGCGGAGCGGATTGGAGCGGATTGGAGCGGAGCGGAGCGGAGCGGTTTGGAGTGGAGTGGAGTGGAGCGGAGCGGATTGGAGCGGAGCGGAGCGGTTTGGAGCGGAGCGGAGTGGAGTAGAGTAGAGTGGAGTGGAGTGGAGTGGAGTGGAGCGGAGCGGATTGGAGTGGAGTGGAGTGGAGTGGAGTGGAGTGGAGTGGAGTGGAGTGGAGCGGAGCGGATTGGAGCGGATTGGAGCGGAGCGGAGTGGTTTGGAGCGGAGCGGAGTGGAGTGGAGTGGAGTGGATTGGAGCGGAGTGGAGCGGCTTGGAGCGGAGCGGATTGGAGCGGAGCGGAGCGGAGCAGAGCGGAGCGGAGCGGGTTGGAATGGAGCGGATCGGAGCGGTTTGGAGCGGAGCGGAGTGGAGCGGATTGGAGCGGAGCGGTTCGGAGCGGAGTGGAGCGGAGTGGAGTGGAGTGGAGTGGATTGGAGTGGAGTGGAGTGGATTGGAGTGGAGTGGAGTGGATTGGAGTGGGGTGGAGTGGAATGGAGTGGAGCGGAGCGGAGCGGAGCGGAGCGGATTGGAGCGGAGCGGTTTGGAGCGGAGCGGAGCGGAGTGGAGTGGAGTGGAGTGGAGTGGAGTGGAGTGGAGTGGAACGGATTGGAGCGGATCGGAGCGGATTGGAGCGGAGCGGAGTGGTTTGGAGTGGAGCGGAGTGGAGCGGAGTGGAGTGGAGTGGAGTGGAGTGGAGTGGAGTCGCGACGATTATTTTTGTTGAGTGTATACAGTAACTAACGCTTCGTTCCATCCGGGTGTCCCTTGATACCTCTCAAGTTTTTTTTTAATTATTATTGTTGTTGTGTGTCTAATCCCAATCAAACAAATGCCTAAAAAAACTTTTCTATTTTTCATAATGGTATTTTTAATTCAATGGATACAACTTAAAAACCTATCACATATTTATGGTTCCGTGGCGCAGTGGCCACTGTCATCATCATCAGCCTATAATGTTCCCACTGCTGGGACACAGGCCTCCTCTCTGTGAGAGGGAGTGGGCCACAATCCACCACGCGGGCCCAGTGCGGATTGGTGGATGTCACATGTCTTCGAATTTTTGGTTCTAGGACATGCCGGTTTCCTCACGATGTTTTCCTTCACCGTTTTGAGAGCAGTGGTGATGAAATAAATTACACAAAGTAATGCGCCTGGCGGGGTTCGAACCCACGACCTACAACTCGTAAGTCGGGACCGATACCACTGGGCCACCACTGCTCCCACTGTGTAGTCACTGTGCCATATATTATTACTTTACAAAATTGTGTCTTTATTAGCCACAATGTCGAATGGTACCTATAATAATGTAGCTTGTGTTTTTTTCCCAAACTCAACAGGTTCCATTCCTGGTCAGGACTACTTATAATATAGATTTTTCAAAATTCCAATTAGGCTCATTTAGTTATCATCAAAATCTGCCTTGAGACTCCTTTGAGCATTTTTAGATATTCCTCGTAGTTTATGATTTGGTCATCAACACCCAGTTGAAAACTTCACCCTGTATACACGATGTTAACTTTTAACTTTAAAATATAGTCATATTTGATTTGAGTATTTTTATTTGGCTGACATTTAATAAATGTTGCTTATAAAAGCTACGTAGCAACGAAAAAACATAAGTAGTTAAAAAGTTTTACGGTACTACAATTTTGCAAAAATCCGTTCACAACTAACTTATATTTTACTCTATTATTATTTAGTACATAATTTACATTTTAGCTTAAGTTACCACCTATGTTTGTGAATGTTGGTTCACATAATATTGGCAACTGTATAAGCCCTTAGTCATAAATACCTACACTATTTATTTATTTATATACAGAAGCTGTTGGTGTACCTTTGTTAATAAATAAATTAATAAACTTAAAATCCAGAACGTGTCCTGCCACTGTTCATTTTTCATCAACGGGATTTGGAAGTACGAGTAAGAGGACGAGAAAATTAAGCAATGGTATCGGACAGAATGTCCACTACATTAGTTTCCTCTCTATTTACCACAATACGCCAAAGTGGGACAGGTAAATTTAAAGATGTGCTGATTAGCCTACTGTACGAGTACTACTAGTCGGCAAAAACGATAAAGTTCACGATTTGGAACCATGGCGTTTCATGGAAAGCTGAGTTTTTCGCAAAATATAATGCATTCAATGTGATTGTAGATTATTGAAGGAATATCATCTTATAGCATTGTAACTGGATTTTACTGTCAAATAAATAATTCTAAAGTATTAAAACTGGTGTTTTCCTGCACTATTGAGGTATGGAATGAAATCCTTAAAATGGATGACATGATGTACAAATCAAGTATCTTGTCTGACCAAAATCAAAATCATCATTTTAATACAGCCTGAAATGTTACAGTGTTCCTCTCTCTGGAGTCTTGACAACCAATAGCTTGATCCCTGATTGATACTGTTGGTTTACTATTTTAGATATTATTAAATGTGTTTATAAGCAAATATTAAAAAAAAATTACTATGTTTGTTGACAACAATCGAAAAAAATTGTATTAATCAGCCTAGGCCGACTAGTCGGCACTTTTTGCCAACTAGTTGGTAAATACTTATGTTACGGCTAATACCCGAAGTGCGGTTACTTTAACCGGTAAAACTAGGTACTTGTGGTTGGTTTAAAAAAAAATACTTCAAACTTAAATTAACTTCTAACCTAAATTGTCCGAGTCGAGGTGCTAGCAAGTCCCGAAGCTGCACCTAGTTCTAACCAGCTAAACCTGTTCTAACCGAAGATAAGTAGGATACATCTAGGTTTAACCCCTTGTGGTCGGTTACCACAAGTTTTAGCCGGTTAAAACTAGGTGTAACCGCACTTCGGGTATTAGCCGTAACATAATATACATCTCTAGTAGATACACGTTGCCTTATTTGATTAATTCGTGCATTATTTATTTTACTACATTTCTTTACTTTTGTGTAGTTATCATGTTGGACGAAGTAAATCAATTTTATATCTTTAAATCATTCATTTAGCTATTGAACTGGTAGGTACTTTATGTGATATTCAATCTATAGTGTCGATAATACTATTTCAGTGGGAAAGATATAAAAAAAGGCACAATATTACAAAAAAAAATGATAACAAAATAATTATGAGTTAAAGAAAGAAAGTCGAAGTAACTATGTAGATGAAGTACCACATCATCATCTCTTCTTACTTTAAAGTATATTACAGCACTGACTTCTCTATGGAGACTACTTCAAAAAGTAGTCAGTGATATCATATATCAATAGACCGTAACGAGGATCTGTACTCATGAATGTTTCACACAGATGGTCGTTAGAGCTCACGGTAATTAGTACGAGTAATTGCTTCACTCCGTGATAATTAAGCAGTACCGGGTATTAAGTAACAACTTCAAGCTTAATAATGCACCTAATGAGTGATGTGATGTCGTCTTGTGTGGTGCTATGTGCGTCACGACCTAGTGCATGTGCGATGATGCTGCAGAATGCTGCTATGTTTTAAATGAACACATATCACACGCATCAAGCAAACGGGCGAGACAGTGCTCTCGGCCGAGTACTCGGTATGTATAAACATCGGTCGAGCACTCAGCGCTATTGAATTGATCACACGTACTGAGTGCAGATAGGGCGAGAAAGTGCTCTCGGCCCAGTACTCGGTATGTATAAACATGGGTCGAGCATTAACCCTCTTGAATCAAACACACGTACTAACCCATCGAGCGAGACAGTGCTCTTAGTCGAGTACTCGGTATGTAAAAACATGGGTCGAGCACTCAGTGCTATTGAATTGATCACACGTACCGAGCAATCTGGCGCGAAACAGGCCTCTAAGCCAAGTACTCCGTATGTATAAACATAGGGTATTGCCTTGATCATACAATCGGGCGAGGGACTGCTCTCGGTATGTGTTTATACGTACCGAGTCTCGTCCATTTGCTCGGTACGTGTGACCAAGGCATATGTTTATACATTCTGAGTACTGGCCTGAGAGCACTGCCTCGCATGATGATAAATATGATACGAATTTTGACTCTGTCAGATGAGAAATTTCCGATTTAAAAAATCCAATAATACATATAAAAAATCATAATCTGGGAATCGAACCTTTTCATCATCTTTCGCAATAAATTAGTAAATCAAAAGCGCACAAATCGCGTAACAGTTTCTCAGTAATAGTATTGTAGAACACTTTTAATGTCTAGAGAAGGCTTGGCAGGGATTTTCCGATGAAGGTTTCAGTAAATATTGATATTTCATTACGTTAAATCCTTTCTAAAGAGACATTCAGAATGCAAAAGATTATGCATTGTTTGTAGGAAATATGGCATTTACATTTGTGTAATGGGTCGATGGTGTTATATCGATTACGGACAATAAAGAGCCTATGCACACCACCACCTCCGTGCCTCGGAAAGCACGTAAAGCCGTTGGTCCCGGCTGTCATTTGTAGATCTTTGACAGTCGTTACTGTTAGTCAGAAGCTCTAAAGTCTGACAACCAGTCTTACCATGGGGTATCGTATTACCCAGTTACTGGGTTGTGGAGGTCCGACAGGCAGTCGCTCCATGTAAAATACTGATATCTAGCTGAATCTGGTTTGACTGGAAGCCGACCCCAATATAGTTGGGAAAAGGCTAGGCAGATGATGATGATGATGATGCACACCACGTTTTTTAAACGCGCCGTTGACGCGCGTTTATAGCGATACAGGCGCGATACGTATAAATATACCTGTATAAATTCAAATACACGTTTGAATCGATGCAGAAGCGCGTCTGTAGCGATAAAGTCTCGATGCAAACGCGCGTTTTTTACGCAATACAAAGGACAACAAACTGCTCTGTTAGATAAAAGCGCGCCGTCGACGCGCGGTTGTATCGAGACATGTGCCAGCCGGTGCCGAGCGTTTTTCGTGATACAAACGACAACAAACTAAACTGACTTGTCGACGCGGGTTTAGTAAACGTGGTGTGTATAGGCCCTAAGACGTTTGTAACAAAGTAACAAAACCAGGGATTGTTAGTTCTGAAAAAATTTTTAGTCAATAATCTGGCATGCGATTTGAGAGGCCTATGTACAAACAAGGCTTTTAATTTTTTTTTTTTTGACAAATTATATCTTTATAAGAATTTATCTTTTGTTTCCAGTTCTGCCCTGCAAATAATAACACCATGAATAACCGCACGCGAATTAATTAGCGGACCTTTCTTTCATGAAAAGAAATTAAGATTATAACAATAGCAGAAAATATAAAAAAAATATGCCAAGTAATTCCACGAGCCCCGAAAAAAAAATCTCGAAGACAGTAACCGTCGCCACGTTTAAATTTATCTGCCCTCTCACTAAATTCAGTGCAAAAGTAAAAGCAATATCTTATTCTCAAGTTCAACTAATCAGCTGAATCTTAATCACCTTTAAGGTACTTTCGGCACTCCCGGGCACAAAGTAAAGAAAAGATAAGTAAAAGCTTCTTTGCTTCCCCCTCTAAGTACCTTCCTGCCCGGCGCGGTTCTGTTAGTGATTCCCAGAAGGCATTATTTATTCTCAACCTGTCTTTTGACATCGGCCATTCGCTTCTAGATAATCGGCAGCAAATTATATCCTAATTTTCAGGTTTCGTTCTTTGTAATGCGTTTTTACTTTTGTCACGTTTTACCATTTTTAGACGGAAAGTGGGTAGTAGTTTTTAAAGTAGAAATTAGCTTAAATTTATTTTTCACTGTGTTAAAGTTTTTGTGTTTTCTTTCAATCAACAAAATAAAGGATTTGGACTGTTGCAATATTCCGTGACTTTTAGTGCTCTTTGGAGTTAGATAATTTACTTTAGTTTCTATTACATTTATAATTATGGAATAAACGAACACTTTTTTAAGCTTTCATGGTTTATTACCAACTTTAAATTGTCACATAATATTCACGGAAGATATCCCGTAAGTGATAGATGATTCATTCCACATTTTTTTTTGTAAAACGTTTCATTAGTAGCCCCTTAAATAGAAGTAAACGAAACTTGTGCAAAACAATCACAAAGAGCAAATTCCGAAACGCCATGAGCATCATCAAAACGAAGCGAATTATTGTGAAATCGCTCATTTGGTGGCAGGAGAGTTCCCAGATCCATCAGGATTATTCATTGGACATCCGAAATGGTACATTATTCACTGTGATTAACGTGCTCGGATCAGAACGTGATCCGTCACAGTTTTGGTCGCAAAGACAATTACAATTACTGCATTTGGATGGGCAACGAGCTAAACGTTGTGTTTAGTTTCGACTATGAAGCTTCAGCGGCCTAGCTTATGGGATCATATTGTCCTACGATTGACTGATTGAACTGGCTATTGACAACTTCTGTCTGAGGAGCTCGTGGCTAAATAATTACAGCCGCACAGGCCGATCTTCCGGGTTAAGCCGCGCTTGCCGAGGTTGGTCTGTGGATGGGTGACCATTTGTCATAGCGAGTTTCCTCCGTGCCTCGGAAAGCACGTAAAGCCGTTGGTCCCGGCTGTCATTTGTAGATCTTTGACAGTCGTTACTGTTAGTCAGAAGCTCTAAAGTCTGACAACTAGTCTTACCATGGGGTATCGTATTACCCAGTTACTGGGTTGTGGAGGTCTGACAGGCAGTCGCTCCATGTAAAATACTGATATTCAGCTGCATCTGGTTCGACTGGAAGCCGACCCCAATATAGTTGGGAAAAGGCTAGGCAGATGATGATTGACAACTTCTGTTTGATGTATGAGTGTGAACTGTGATCATTTCTGAATTCTTGATTCAGTGAGTTGGATTTTCGGCAGACAGATGATACTCTAGGCTTTTAAAATTCTGTAGGTACCTAACTCTTGTTTTTTTTATTTTATTTGGACCATGTTTTTCAGTTGTTTGTTTGACAGGCCTGTTGGTCTAGTGGTTAGTGACCCTGACTGCTATGCCGGAGGTCGTGGGTTCGATTCCCACCCGGGACAAATGTTTGTGTGATGAGCACGATCATTTTTTCTGTGTCTGGGTGTAATTTATCTATAATATTTATGTATTTAGAAATATATATAAGTATGTTTATCAGTTGTCTAGTGCCCATAACACAAGCTCTGCTTAGCTTGGGACTAGATGGCGTTGTGTGATAGTTTAAAAAAAAAAAAAAAAAAAATCTGTAGGTACCTAACTCTTGTTTTTTTTTATTTTATTTGGACCATGTTTTTCAGTTGTTTGCGTGCATAGTACAATTAAATAAAACACAGCTTTGTTGGAATACTGGTCACAAACACGACTGTTGAAGATTAGGTCCTGGCTTCGATTCATATGTCGTTCTAAGTGTTATTTGTTTTTTGAGCAGTGAGTGAGGAAGTTGGTAGTTTACTGCATAAATAAAATTGAAAATCGGTGTCGTCTGTCAGCTAGAGTAGGTACTGCAAAATAATGAACATTTTTTTATATCATTGATTATATTGACTAAGATAAAACGCTTCGAAATACGTGTGTGCTTTTAACGTCATAACGCCTGTTAAATTATAGCGACCGAGTGACGTTTTTTGATTTTTAGAAGCGTTGTCAGCCTTGGCAATTTTGGTTTACGTAGCAAAAAAAAATAAGGGTCTAATATTTTTTGATGAATCTATCTTTCGGACCGATTATTCTTTTGAGTGAAATAGCCTATTGTGCCGTATTAATGATAAAATCTCCTCTATTTAAACATAATTGGTGAAACGTATTTCTTATATAAAGTACATGGTGGCTTAACCCTTTGAATAGAATTCAAGCTACCAATCATACATGTCATAATGGAATGCCGTGCCCGTAACTTATAGTATTGGGGCATTGTAGTAGGCATTCAACTCACTTGCAATCTATCACGACTTATGAACTAGTGCGCTCTCAAGTTAATCGTTATTGCCTTAACAGTGCTAACGTAGTAACTAATATGCATCGTCCGCTAACAGGGGAAGAACAATAAACTATGTAGACAAGAGACTAACAATGTTTGATCAAGGCTCTAAGTCTGCTATTTAAATAAATGTGAACATTCAAAAATGAAAAAAAAAAACACTTAATTATATTTTACACATTATTTATCTATATACTTAATATTATAAAGAGGTATAATTTGTTTGTAAGTTTGTATGTAGGGGGTAATCTCCGGAAGTAATGAACCGATTTTAAAAATTCTTTCACTGGTAGAAAGCTACATTATCCGTGAGTGCTATAGGCTATAAATTATAAAGATATTTACTGCCCAACGAAGTGGGCACGGGTCAGCTAGTTAGTAATAATAATAAATTGAAGTACTTAATACTTTATTATTTACTAACACTTCGGCCCCGACTTCATCCGCGCGTATTAAAACATAGCCTATGTTACTCGCAGATAATGTTGCTTACTAATAGTGAAAGAATTTTTAAAATCGGTCCAGTAGTTTTTGAGTTTATCCATAACAAACAAACAAATTTTTCCTCTTTATAATATTAGTGTAGATTGTGCACAATATTTATGATAATAACCAGAACACATGTTCACAAAGGTGAGCTTTTATCATAACGATCTAAAACTGTGAAGCTATTGTCAAACAGACAGGCGTGACGAACGCTAAGCGAAGCGTTTTTGTTTGTAATGTATGGAATTGTTTGAAGCCAGTCACATAGACTATTGGATCGCTTTCGCTTTTCTATGTGACTGGATTCAAACAATTCCATACGTTACAAATAAAAACGCTTCGAATCGCATTCGCATCGCCTGTCTGTTTGACAATAGTTTAAGAAGTAAGAAGTCCAAAAAAAGTATAAATAGTAAAAAACATCAACTACGAGATTACCGTTTTATGCCATTTCTTTGCTGTTTTTGATATAATAGGTTAGGTACCTCTTCCAATGAATCAGTTTTAGATGATTTTTTTCTCATTTTTTCTGAAATACTATTTAAAAAAGAAGACGTTTCATTTCTAGGTAGATTGTTCCAAGAAAATGTTCAGAATAGTATTAATACCAAGCAAACAAATACATGGCAAAGACAATACACAATTCATTATGTTAGGTTTGACATATTTTTAACCCTAGATAACTAATCATTCGTCGACACGACGACGCACTATAGTGCGGATGAGTGATTTGCCAACTTCTCCGCGCCCCCCGCGTTTCTCTATTCGTTTACCTTTTTAGTAGTCAAAAACAATGCAGCACGTGCCCCAATTGTGTGCATACGCTTATTAGGACGTTACTTACGCGCATTGCGTCGCCCGCTCGACGAAAGTGTAGTTACTACGCAACTTTTCTGCAAAGGTATGTAGGTACTTTATATTTTTCGTCACTTTTTAATTTAAGGGTTAATTATTGCAAACTTTATTTGAAGTTTTAGTAAGAATAATATTAGGGGAAAGGTGTACGAGATGATCCGTTGAGGCAAGATGATCCTTTGATATTGCAACGAACCCAGTAGCGTCATCTAGTTGTTTTTAATGGTAAAACGTAGTCCCCGATATTTCCCCGCCTCAGTCAAAAGTAGTGGTGTCGAGAGTGGCAATTAAATTTTTTGAGAAAAAAAAACAAATATTCCGTGTTTTGATCTAAGGTAAGGGTGAGTTGAAGTTTATATCTAATTTGTTCTAGGTACTTTATTACTAGGCTGTGGTATTAGTTAGCTTTGAATATTGCTCTATTTTGTTTTTTTAATAGCATGGTAACAGTTGAAAGCACATAGTTTAAGTTATCGAACATTCAATAAAAAAGTTTATGTTGGGGCAAGATGATTATGTTACCGGTGTACAAGATGATCCCCACGGATCTTCTTGTACATCGGTAACAAACCTACTATTTCGGGGATATTTTAACCATTTGTATGTTATTATGTTTAAGTTTATATATTTTTGGTTTAAGACTATGCCTCGTAATTATAAAAAAAAAAAACTAAACGCGAATTGTGGTCGGAAGACTCCATGATCAAAGCACTGGATGCTGTTAAAAATGGCATGCCTTATAGCACAGCAAGTAAACAGTTTGGGTTGTCTTTATTATCACTAAAAACGCGGGCTAAAATCAAAAATAAGGTGGCTGTCAGTACAATAAAATACAGGTGAAAAAATAAACCCAGATTATGGTTTTATTTAGGTTATTCTCTTCCTGGATCCTGGGATCATCTTGCCCCTACCGCAAGGATCATCTTGGACACCGGGGTGTACAAGATGATCCTTTGACAACGTTTTAAAAATGTGTTTTTTTAATAGTAAAGCATCTAAAAAAATAAAATGTTGAGTATGCCAACAGTAAGATAGATAAATTTACTATGTAAATACGTATTTACATTCGCGCTAAGTAGAATATTATTTGATCTACAAGCAATCTCCCTTAAGGGAATCATCTCGTACACCTTTCCCCTAATTTGAATGTAATTTTAATAAAATTATAACAATAACATGACTAAATAGAAACTTTTGCTGCCAATAATGTCAATTATGTTGTATTTTCACATAACTATTATAATTAATATACTTTATTATTATTCTTTTAGATGGATTTGAGAAGGCAAGAGGAGCACGCCAATGGATTAATGCAGCATGTTTCGAAGTTATAAACGAAAAATACCAAAAAATTAAAGAATTCCAAATCACGCCCAGTTGGTACACCATCATCAGTATTTTGTTACGACGGAGACAAGACGTTACTTTCTTACAAAGTGAAGACAAATCAAGTTGTTTATGTATTCTCAACTATTCATGATCAACCCAACATTAATGAGAATACAGGAAAACCTGAAATAATAGATACACTTTTACAATAGTACAAAGGATTCTGTCGATACGGTTGACCAAATGTGCTCTAACATGAGTACAAACAGTAATACTAAAAGGTGGCCTTATGTATGTTCTATAATATGCTGAACCTATTAGCTGTCAATAATTATGCTGTCTATGTCTCTAATAATGTTAGATACAGAAAAAAACCTGTGTCACGGCGAGATTTTGTCATGAAAATGCGAGACCAACTCATGGAGCCCTGGCTAAGACAAAGATTACCAGACAGTGACTTTGAGACGGGAAATTAAAATTATGATCCAGGATATTTTAGGTGAATAATTAAATGACGAATTACCTGTTTAACCTTTAACGAATGAACGCAAAATATGCTATATATGTCCATCAAAACTATCAAAAGCTCGCCGAATGGCTAAACACTATTGTGTCAAATGTAAAATGACCCTCATAATGTGGACATGTGTACCAAATGTCTGTATTAAAAATTTTCATATTTTTTTTTCTTAATTCGTTCCTATTAACACATATCATTGTGCCATGTAACAAGTTCCTATTTTGAATAAACAATTTTGATTATAATGACGTCTTTTGATGCGTAGTCCGCTCGACGAATGATTAGTTATGATGTTTCTGTAAAACTAGTTTAGTTATCTAGGGTTAATAAATCTTGAATTAACTTAGTCGATTAGTGGGACATTTTATTTCTTATACTGGCAACACCAATGTGAACGAATGACGTTTAGAACTGACGTTGGTAGTTTTGGCGACAGACTCGGCCTATTTGGCTCGGGACCAGCATCGAATGCGGACGTATTACGAAGTGTACAAAGGAGAAAATACAACTACCCTTCAATAATTAATGTGAGTTTTATTATACTTTAATATTCTATATATTTGGTGTAAGTGTTCTTATATTTCAGAAGTGGGATAGGCCCATGTGCAGTGCTCATTTTTACCGCTTAGTTATTTTGTATCAGTTTAATTTTACAGTTCAAAGAATAAATACCTTAGTGTCAAACATAAAAAAAAAAAAATTCATAGTGTCTGAGGGTCATACTAATAGTGCTATATGATAGTGTCGTTATCGTTCCTGGGGTGCAAGGGGGACCAAAATTTGCTTATTTTTGAGCTACGACGGCCCGTTTACGAGATATTTCAAATTTAAATATACCGCCACCGTCGACATTATTTTGAAAGTTTTTAATAGAGTAGTTACATCGTTTGCGTTTACAAGTTGCAGAACGATGCCGCGTTCAAACGAATCTTCTCCACGGCGGCGTTTGAGGACACCAAGCCATAGAGAAGCTGAACGTGATGCAGACTCAAGCAGACGGAGCCGCAGTCGCACGCGCCGTGAAGGCGACACCTGTCGCAGTCGCAGTGGACTGCGTACTCCTGATCGGAGGCAAGGACGTGATAGTGCCAGAAAATTGGAACAGGAGATGGAGCATCATCGCGAGCGCATACGCGCTCTGGAGGGCGAGTTGAGCCGGGACCGTAGTCTTAGACGACGGGCTACACCCCTGGCCGGAGCTGAGCGCAACAACCACCGCGTGTCAAAGGACGACGAGCTGGAGCGGTTGCGGGTCCGAGATAGAAGCCTACCTCGTGAACGCAGCCCCACAGTACGAAGATCCCGTGAAGAACGTGATGGCGCTGACATCGCGCCGCCGACACCACGGCATACAAGGTCAGACAGTCCTACTTTTACTTCCAGGGATATTATGAACATTATAAATTCTATAATTAATGTTAAGTCTCAATCTCAGCCGTTAACAGAGGCGTCCCCGACGCAAAATTTTAGTAGCAATAATAATATGATCCATAAAAATATTCTACCTAACTTTGACCCTTCTTCAAAGGGACAACGCATTGATATTTGGCTAAAGAAGGTGAATGAATGTGCCACTGTTTACGGCTGGGACGAAAGAACCATCATACATTTTGCTATGCAGAAACTGCAAGGATTGGCCAAAACGTGGTATGAGAGTTTAAATTCTATACTATTCAGTTGGAGCGAATGGCAAAACAAGTTGACAAGTGCGTTTCCATTTGAACAAAATTATGGCCAATCCTTGGAGGACATGCTCAGAAGAAAAAGCAAAATTAATGAACCTATTGAGGTCTACTATTATGATAAACTGGCCCTCTTGAACCGACGATGTGACATCGAAGGCAAACGCGCAGTGGAATGTATCATACATGGTTTAAGCGATAAAACAATGCGGTCTAGTGCCAACGCGGTGCGGTGTGCCCAACCCGATCAACTATTACAATTCTTAATGACTAATAAGGATATTTCTCAATTTTCGGATCGTGTCAATTTTAAAGGTCAATCCTCCTCAGCATCAGAATCGTCCAATAATAACCATACGATTCGAATTGCAAGAACTAATAGTAATAATAATACTCGCGAACTGTTTTGTTTTAACTGCAAAGAGAAAGGACATCCCTACCTTAAATGTCCCAAACCTTTAGTTCAGTGTGAGAAGTGTCGTAAGTTTGGTCATAAAATTGAAAATTGCGTTGTTAAAGTTGGAAATGACAAAAAGCCTGAGAACGTGCAAAGAACAATGCGTATATTAACTTCGGAATCAAATTCAAAATTCATTAAAGAAGGTATAATAAATAACGTCCCAATTAAAATTTTCGTAGATTTCGGTAGCGAGGTCACGCTTATCTCACAGTCAGTAGCTTCAGGGTTAGGGCTGACCTGCAATAGTCCTTCCATAGCTTTGAAGGGTTTTGGAAGTGACATAATACATACGAAAGGTGGGGCCGAAGTGGATCTGAGCATTGATGGTGTAAAAGGTCATGTTTTGTGTCAAGTAGTAGACGACAGACTTCTTGATTTACCCATGCTTGTAGGACAGTCATTCACTGAACAGCCTCATGTCATAGTGTACAAAAATGCGGAGGAATTAAAATTCTTTGACGATAACAAAATATATGAATTTCCGGGGTTAGATTTAGGTGATGATGCTTCGGTAACCGTGGCCGTTGCTTCTGATGTTGTCATTTATGGTCCAGCTGCAGTTAAGACCTACGTTGACACAACTGGAGATGGAGATATTTTATTAAGTGGGAAAGTGATAGGGAAGCCAAATCAGCAGTTTACAGTTAATGGGGGGGTGTACCGGGTCAAAGGCAGTTTACTTTACATTTATATCACGCCGTTGTCGCAGTTCTGTCAATTGAGGAAGGCGGTCACTATAGGACGGGGTACCAAAATTGAGGTAGTTAGACATATATATGCATCAGCAGATTCTCTCGTAGTCAAACCCGTAGAAATCGATGTTAATCAATTAAAAATAGGTGCCACAATTAACGAGTCTCAGCGTCAGCAGCTGTTAGACATACTCATTAAGTACAAACACTGTTTTGGTACAACCTTTAAAGAACTAGGATGTACAAGTGTTGCTGAGATGAACATTGAACTTACCAGTAACCGTCCCGTTGTGTACCGACCATACAGATTGGCACACAAGGAACGTGAGCAAGTAAGAGAAATGATAGGAGAAATGTTAGAGGCTGGAATCGTGAGGGAATCCGTTTCAGAATATGCTAGTCCTATCATATTAGTGCGCAAAAAGGATGGAAAGCAGAGACTATGTGTCGATTATAGGCTCCTGAATTCTGTAACGGTAAAAGAACGGTACCCAATGCCGATTATTGAGGACGAGATTTCCCGACTCTCGGGCCAGGCATATTTTATTTCCTTGGACATGGCTTCTGGTTATTACCAAGTGCCAATAGCCGAAAACTCAAAACCACTAACGGCATTCGTAACCCCTGATGGCCAGTACGAGTTTAATCGTATGCCGTTTGGGTTGGCGAATGCGCCCGCTGTTTTCCAGCGGATGATGAACAGAGTACTGGGATCCGCTAGGTTTACAGAGGCCATGGTGTACATCGACGATGTCCTTATTTATGGAAAGAGTGTGGACGCATGTTTGGAGAGGTTTGAAAGAGTGATGCAATTGTTAGAGAAAGCAAATTTGACCCTCAACTTGTCGAAACGCTATTTTCTTCAGGATAAGATAATATATCTCGGTTACGAAATAAGTGCTGCAGGCGTTCGCCCCGGTGATAAGAAGGTTCAATCTGTCCTCGATTTTCCTTGTCCGACCAATTCGCATTCAGTACGACAATTCCTTGGGTTAGTGGGCTATTTCAGAAAGTTCATTAAGAACTTTGCGACTCTTGCACACCCACTGAATAAACTGCTTAGAAAAGATGCGAATTGGGTCTGGACCGAAGATCAAGAGGTGGCATTTAGGGCGCTTAAGGATAGGTTGGTCGATAGACCGATATTAGCGATTTACGAACCAACTGCTGAGACAGAACTGCATACCGATGCAAGTAAAGTGGGCATAGGGGGGATTTTGCTACAACGTAAGCACGCTAGTGATCCTTTTCAACCTGTGGCTTTCTATAGCCGGCAAACTTCTCCAGAGGAGAAAAATTTTCATGCATTCGAACTTGAAACCCTGGCTGTAGTTTGTTCGCTAAAAAAATATCGAGTCTACCTATTAGGACAAAGTTTTAAAATCGTGACCGACTGTAGCGCTTTGCGTTCAACATTTTCAAAACGGGACATGATTCCGCGAATAGCACGTTGGTGGCTTCTGCTACAGGAGTTCCAATGTACTGTAGAATACCGTGCCGGTTCTAAGATGGCACACGTGGATGCTCTGTCGCGAAATCCGGTTGAATTGGTAGATGAAGCGGCCGAAATAGACCAATACCCAAGTGTCATGTTGATAAGTAGCGATGACTGGCTACATACCTTACAGATGGGAGATTCTGAACTCCGACGGACTCGTGAAATACTTACTGCCGATATGGACGCTGATAGCTTAAAACATATAAAAGAAAACTATCTGATTAAGGATAATAAACTTTATAAATGCCTAAACGGGGATAAAAATAATTTACGTTGGGTGGTACCAAAAGGCGCAAGGTGGCAACTTTGTCGCATGAACCACGATGATATCGGACACTTTGGTGTAGAAAAGACGTTGGAACGCATTAAGAAAACGTATTGGTTCCCTAAAATGTCTAGATTTATTAAAAATTATGTTCAGGCGTGTCTTGAATGCGCATATTCAAAGAAAACCGCTGTTAATGAGGGTCATTTACACCCAATCACTAAAATAGAAGTGCCTTTCCACACCATTCACGGTGACCACCTTGGGCCTTTTGTTCGTTCCAAGTCAGGAAACTCATACCTTTTGGTGATAGTGGACGCGTTTACAAAGTTCATTTTCATAAAACCGGTGCGAAATACTAAGACGCAAACAGCCGTAAAAGTTTTTGAGGATATCTTCTACACTTTTAGGGTCCCCGACCGTGTTATTAGTGACCGTGGCACATGCTTTACATCACACGCGTTTAAGCGTTTTTGTTTGGATAAGGGCATACGACATATTCTAAATGCAGTGGCTAGTCCAAGAGCGAACGGTCAGGTAGAACGGTACAACCGTACCATTCTGAACTCTTTGACTGCCCAGAATCTTAATTTTGATGAGAGGAATTGGGATGACAAAGTAGGTAGAGTCCAATGGGGTATGAATAATACTCGACAGAAGAGCACGGGTAGGACACCGGCTGAAGTCATGTTTGGATTAAATATGAACGCTGAGATCAATCCTAGACTTAATGAATTAGTACGGGAAAGTAGGGAGGAAATAGATCCAGATATTCTACGAGAATCGGTTAAAGATAAAATTGACGTAGAACAAGAAAAACAAAAATCCGCTCATGACAAAAACCGGCGGCATCCTGCGCGATTATACGGTGAAGGCGATCTTGTAAAAATTACAAGAACTTCGTTTGCAAATGATGGCAAAAGTAAAAAACTAATTTCACCTTATGTAGGACCTTATCGTGTGATTGCTGTGTTGGGTAACGACCGTTATAGACTGGCTGCTATACCAGGGTTATCTAGTACCAAGAATAAGCGCAAAACCACTGTAGCTGCCGATCGCATGTTACCATGGGTTCACGTGGCCGCATTAAATGTAAACGACGGTAATGATGACGATGATGATGAAGATGAAGCGAATAGCGCTAACGAGGAAGACACGGATGCGTAATTTCGCTTTCTTTGAAGGTTATTAATTTTAACATTGCATAATTTTATTATCATCATCAACATTTCCAATAATCAAACGATAGCTGAATTGTGATTTTATAATGATTGTTTATTTGTTTATTACGATTAATTAATGGCACAAACTAGATTTGCAATTAAACTACACAAGGATTGAGGAATAAGTTTTAGTATGACTGTGTGTACAGTATACTGTTTTGATAGTTCAAGTTAACGAAAGTATATTTTATATCTTAATACAAATTGATCTTGACATGTAAATTGTACGTGTAGAATTAAGTAACGTAAGATACCTGTTATTAATTGGGTTGAGATTATGATGTGATCAAAAATGTAAAGTGTGCTGACCATACGTAACGATGTTTGTAAGAGTCATTATTGATGTATTGATTTCCTGTGAGAAAGAGGGTTCACAAGGAATGTCACTTTAGTATGTGAGAAGGAGGGTTCACTGCTACTGTGACTTATGTATTGACATATTTTATTTTATGTATGTATTTATTGTTTGTGAGAAGGAGGGTTCACAAACAATATCAATTTGGTTTGTGAGAAGGAGGGTTCACAACCGTCACGATTTTGGATATTATCTATAAAATGTTTGCTTTAAGTTTATTGATTTTGAGAAAGAAGACTTGTAAACAATTCATATTTTGCGAGAAAAAGGGGTCGACTTTAAGTTAATTGATGTTATTTTTTTTTTTCCTCTATTGTTTTGTTTATATTTTTTTGGCGAAAAAAAAAAAGAACGCAAATTGTGTGTGAATTGTAGCAAAAACGTGTAAATAATTGTGAGTTCGGATTCGATGCTGTCACCTGTACCGGCCGAGTGTTAGGTTGTAGTAACTAACTGGCCTACGTGCATGAGGACATGCACGACGTCAGGATGGTCGAGTGTTAGGTTTGACATATTTTTAATAAATCTTGAATTAACTTAGTCGATTAGTGGGACATTTTATTTCTTATACTGGCAACACCAATGTGAACGAATGACGTTTAGAACTGACGTTGGTAGTTTTGGCGACAGACTCGGCCTATTTGGCTCGGGACCAGCATCGAATGCGGACGTATTACGAAGTGTACAAAGGAGAAAATACAACTACCCTTCAATAATTAATGTGAGTTTTATTATACTTTAATATTCTATATATTTGGTGTAAGTGTTCTTATAATTATAAGTAAACAAAAAGTACTTACAATTCGACAGTCATTCTGATTTGTCAGACAATAACGAAGCAAAAGCTAAACTTAATATTATTTTGTTGTCTTTTATTTGGCGATCCCATTGTTTTCTTTGTTCCCCTTGTCACTGTATGCCTTAATGCCAAGACTTAATAAGTTGTTCAAGTAAATTCATTGAACACTTTCAATGAATTTAACTAAAACTAAAAAAAATTAACTACGTAATATACATAATATCATTTTTAAATAATATAGATTACAGAGTTTTCATACCACTACGTTTATTTTGTCGAATGGCGAAAGCAATTTTTTTTCCAATTAATTTTCCTTTTCGCAACTTAGGGTCAAGTCTCACCAAGATGCGACGCTGCGCGCACATTTCAATAGAGCGACTCAAAACCTAGCTTTATTTTACCACACGAAAAGATACCTACATATTTCCAGTGTCGTCGCATCATATCGCGTTGCGTCGCGTCTCGTCACGTGTTAGTGTGTACTAGTCCTTATGGTGACGTTTGGCACCATAAGGTAATGTTGATAGATTGTTAATGTAGAAGTATCGGGTCAGAGCCCATTCGTACCCTAAGATTCGCACCCTGTGCCCACTCGTACCCTGGAAGTTTTGAGGGGCCCACTCGTCCCCTGAAGAATATTTATTTTAATTCATTCTTCTAATATAAGTACATGTACATGTGTATACTGCAGCTTGGTAGTCCTGGTACAGTCGCGCAGAAAAGGGTAAAATAAAAAATATAGTAATTCGGTAGATATCAGTTTATTTCAATAAGATTAAGTTTAATAAATGCCTCTAGGCTCTAGGCATTAAGTCAGTCTTCAAAATAATTAATCAACTTTTGGTTTCTTGTACATTACTTACTTACAAAATATATGATAACTACAAATAATCTTTATGCAATAAAATAAAACTGTGTAACTATTTAAATAAAATCTCAGTAATAATAACTGAATTTTAGATAAATTTACATCAAGTGTACAAACAAATAACCAAATATCAATACCAATATAACAAAAATAACAATTAATTGTTAGTACTTTGTACAGTCAAAGAGATCTACAAAATAATGCAATATCACAATAACTTTGTATTAAAGAAATATAAAAAGTAAAATCAGTCTATATCAACTATGTAAAACCAACATTTTTACTAACAACAAATACACATGCAAAATCACAATGTCCTAGAAACTAACAAAATACAACTCTTTACAAAAATCAACCTTGATTGACCATCATATAAATCAACATTAAATATAAAAATGAAAAAAAAATATAGAACACTTAAAAACAGTAAATAATCACTTCTTATTTTTTTGTATATTTACCAACTACCTACATAGGTACATGCAAAACCATAATAACTTAAATCTAATTTGCTTGCGCGCAGATACTCTGACTAAGATTACCCCTCCCGCTTTGGCATTCCACATCCCGCGCACATCTGGAGAGTACTTACCAATTTTAACGCAATTTTTGGAGCAAAACAGAATTAATGTTAGAACGTTGATTATTTTTAACCGACTTCCAAGAGGAGGAGGTTCTCAATTCGGATGTTTGTGTTTTTTTTTATGTTGGTTCGGGCATAACTCCGTCGTTTAACAACCGATTTGAAGAATTCTTTTTTTGTTGGATGGGGTATACTTCCGGTATGGTCCCATTAAAATTTTATCGAAATCGGACTAGCACATTTTGAAAATTCTACAAAAACCTAAAAAGTTTTCAACCTTGTCTATTTCGATGATTCTTTTTTTGTTCGATATACTTAGTATATCTGCCATTTGGCCCCATAAAATTTGGATTGAATAGTGAAACTAAAAAGGATAAAATAAAAAACTTAAAAAAAAAAATGTAAGTAACCGACTTCAAAACAACCACAAAAAAAGTTCAAAATAACCTACAAAAAAACTTTTCTTTCGAAAGTCGGTGACAAAAACAAAAAGTTTATTTCGTTAGGCGAACTTCATTTAATATAAAGACCAAAGACACATTGAACAGTCTCGTATTCGCAGTCACTTTCAAGAACCAATATGTCACCGAGGCAGCCATAACATACAAACAAAACACCTTATCTAATTTTGTAACCCGGTTTTTTTTTTAACAAACCATAATATTATTATCATGACGGATATCATTCATCATAGCTCTTTTTTCAATGAGCTGTTATGATTTATTAAATTAATTCGTTATTAAACTGTTCACAAGTGTACTCTCTCAACCGTTTCTTATGTAAAATGTAGCTAATTTTATCTCAGGAGACCAATAGGCACCTGAATAGGTGCCGAATCTTTAACTTATATTGTATTATATTAGAGGAGACGAATGGGTACCTTAGAAATAATATTTTTTATTAAAATATTAATTGGTACCCTACCAGGAGACCAATGGGCACCTTTATAGGGGCCGAATCCACAACTTTTATGCTGGGGTACGAATTTTAGGGGACGAATGGGCTCTGACCCGAAGTATCAAACGGCTCTCCCGACAATATTATAAAAAAAAGTTTATAGTTAAATAAAAAGAGTTATATTTACACCGATCCAGTTTAAATATGTATAACTTTTATTTATCAGACATGTAAATAGCATAAACAATGAATAGTGTTTGCTCAAAGTATTAAAAAAGAATTCGATGTACACTAGTAAATCAAAAGGCTGTTGCTCACTGAATATTTTACAATGAGATTGTAGTAAAACAGACATTAATGAACGGTAAGAAATGAAGCTAATGAATAAAATATCATTATGTAACGTGTCATGTTACGTAACGAGTCGTGTCTCGGAAAGCACGTAATATTTGGTCCCGGCTGTCATTTGTGATCTTTGACAGTCGACTATTAGTCGGAAGCCATAAAAATCTGACAACCAGTCTTACCATGGGGTATCGTAATACTGGGTTATGGAGGTCCATGTAAAATACTGATATTCAGATGCATCTGGTTGATGATGATGTAATGTGTCATGTTTTCAGTGTTCGTATCGTTCCACTCTAAATACATAAAATACCAGACATAAAACTTCAAGGAAGAACATTCTTAGAACTGCCAGCTTTATTTTACGAATAAAATATCAAACTAGCTCAAGACACCAATCTTTATCAGAAAGAAAAATGTAGCATTTATACCTTATATAGCCAAAGAGTTAGCAAAAGCAATATAACGTGACAAAAAGAATGGACTGCCCCTGGGTGTCATGAATTTCCGGGACGCGGGGTCCTATCGCTTCCCTGGCTGTGTTCCCGGGCTATCCCAGCACTAATCCGTGGCAGGGATCACTCCCAACGGGCCACGCGTTCACATGATAATTATTATACCCCAGGGAGCGGTATTCTCGATTACGTTGGCGTTGGTTGCGGTAACAGATCGTTTGTTACTTTAGCAACTTGGTTTTAATTGAAATTGGAGATGTATGCTGTGTTTTGTGAAGCGTAAAGGTGGAAAGTTTGATTAAAATTTATTTTAAAACCTCTTTAGTTCATCGAAGGCCATTGGACAACTCGGCTGAGTAGTTTCTGTAGTTACGTTATCTGGACCATTTTAGTATGTACCCCAACCACTGCATCTTCCAGGATTTGACCGAGCAAATGACAGAGCGGTGCATGTGCAAGTTTGTAGTACTTTAATCTTAATATAAATTATCCCTTAATTATCTTGTACGACGATTAAGGGTAGGACCTGAGAGAAAACGAATTTCAACACTCGTCTCGCGTCGCTACGAGTATTGTAGCACCGCGTAGACACCGACTACGAGAACGTAGCTTCCGTAGCAGTGACTACTGACTACGAGTACATACATCGTAGATTTCGTAGAAAATAATTGCTGATCTTTGTACACTCTGAAATTAATATTTTTTATAGCTATACAACAAAAAAAAAAAACAATCAAATCCGTCCAGTAGTTCCGAAGATTAGCGTGTATGGAGTAACTTCTCCCGTTTTCCTAACATTTCCCTTCACTGCTCTGCTCCTATTGATTGTAGCGTGATGAGAAGTATACTATAACCAGCGGAGGAGTATGAAAAATAATTGTACCAAGTTTCGTCAAAATCCGTCGAGTAGTTTTTGTTTCTATAACGGTTATACAGACAGACAGACAGACAATAATTTTATTAATTGCATTTTTGGCATCAGTATCGATCCCTGATCACCCCCTGATAGGTAGTTATTTTGGAAATATATTTCATGTACAGAATTGACCTCTCTACAGATTTATTATAAGTATAGATAGACTAGCTGACCCCGCAAACGTTGTTTTGACAATTATTTCTAGAAAAAAAAAGTATGAAAAATAGATAGTAGCCGATTCTCAGACCTACTGAATACGCATATAAAATTTGGTAAAATCGGTAGAGCCGTTTCGGAGGAGTACGGTAACTAACATTGTGACACGGAAATTTTATATATAAGATATAGATAGAAAGATAAATAGATCTGGCTTTTTTTTTTTTTTTTTAGCGTGGTAAAATCATCAAATGAGTCCTCCAACCCCGGGCAGGGCGGGAGGGACTGTCAGACTTCTACTGACTAAAATCCACGGTGTCCTTCAGTTCAGTAGCCTGTTATGTTCCGGGGTCACGGTAAGGAAATAATCCCGCGACCCCGGCAGGCTTTGGCCCTCTGAGAGGGGGGCCCCGTCAGTATGCTGACGCTCTTTGAGGCGCGCGTGGGACACAACGCGCCGTCGACCCGGGCATGGTCCTTGGTCGGGCAGCGAGTTGCCCTTTACTCGCTGCCCGCATGCCCGCGCCTACGGTGGCCGGAGATCATCAAGCGACGTCCGTCGCCGTGGGCGCCTACCATTGCGGCTGGGGCGGAGGGAGGACGCTGTCCTCTCTCGCTCGCGGCCTGCCTCCTCCTTCACAAGCATTACTGCCTCGCAGAAGGAGCTGACCGCTTCCCACTCCGTCTCGCCCCGCAGCATGGCCGCAACCAATGCCGGGCGCGAGAGGTCTCCGCCTATCGCAGCCGTGAGGACACGTCGGTGCTCCGCCCAAGCTGGGCAGTCTTGCACCGTATGCTCCACCGTGTCCTTCGGGCGATCTTCGCAGTGGTGACACCCAGGCGTCTCCTCCTTTCGTATCAGACACAGGTACCTCCCGAAACTTCCGTGTCCGGTGAGGACCTGCGTCAAGCGGTAGGTCAGGACGCATTGACTTCTCTCCAGCCACTCCTCAAAGAGGGGTCTTACCGCCGCAATTGCGGCGTGCCCGAAATAGATCTGGCTTGCTGGTTAGGCTTCAACTTCTTCACCCAGCCCGGGAAGATTTATTTGACGATCTTCCAATCCAAAAGAAAATGTATGAACAATATTTTCAACTAGCAATATTCAAAGTAATTAACTAATTACAGTGTCTCAATGTATTTTATTTTATTCTGACTACTACAGAAAAGTATAAAATGTGTCAGTTGTTTCTACTAACTTTTCTTTGTTCCTACTGAGCACCATCAGTTACTTTACTTCACTTTATTACTTGAACCCTAAATTAAAAAGGTCGACTGAAGTTGAATGGGTCTCCATTTAGCTTTACAAGCATGTTATATTTGTATTTTTCTTTGTATTTTAATTTAAAACTACAATTAATTATTTTCATACGGATCAAAAAACGTTTTGAAAGGTAATTTATATACCTTTATTCGTTTAAAATGGAGTATGTCTAATTATACTGACGTATATTTGAATATTTAATTGCCTGCTCATAAGAGTAAATATTGGAAAATAACTCTCGAGTTCATAATACTTTAATCGTTTTATTTTATAAATTGAATTCCTAGAGGGAGCAAATTTGTTGTTAATTTATTTATAGGGGCCGAGAGATCATTGAAACACGCAACACCCACCACGACGACAACGTGGGGCACAGTCTGTTGGTGGGGCACACTATGACTTTGACTTCAAATCAAGCTTCGCTTCCATCAACAAACAAGCATTAAAATTTGTGTTGAAACTTACTGTAGTAGTATTAAATTGCATAGAGTTTCACTGATTAATATTGATCATTACCTACACGTTTGCTGTTAAAATTACATATTCTGGTGATATGGCTTCTAAACACAATATTAGGTACATACAATCGTACCTAATGTCATGATATGATTAGCTTGTATAATCAACAACATTATCAGGTTACAAACTTATGTGATAGCTTAAATAACTGGGGTAGGTGAAATAACTTATAACCGTTCACAACTTTGGTAGCGGTGAAAAGTGTGACGGAAGGCTTGAATAAGACATTAATAAGGCGAACAGTTTAAAAGACGGGGACGCAAGGTATGATGAGAAATCGCACAAGGTAAACTTAACCCTATACTTGGCAGAGAATTTTACCTTTAGAAAAATTAACTTTTACTAGTTCCCTATGTTAATTGGATCATAAGGATGTCAGGAAAAATAAAACAAAAAATCTCTGAATTTCAGTTTTCAGGATATATTATGTGTCTTCAAGTGCACACTGCCAAGCTCACAAGAAAAAACATACAAAGAAAACTGTGTCTTTACATGCACACTGCCATGTAATCACTAATCTAAAAAAGAAACAATAACATAAAAATAACATTATTCTCGAAAAATATCAAAAAGTTTCGAAATTCATTAGGATCTAGGTTCGATACGGTTACGATATTGACATAGTAAAACATTTATTTCTACTATTATTCATCACAGTATTCAGTCCTAATGTTCTGAGATCAAAGTTTTCTTACGTGTCTATCTAAGAATGTAGCAATATGAAAAACTTAAATACTATTTAAGTACTTTTTTTTTTTTTTTTTTTTTTTAGCGTGGTAAAATCATCAAATGAGTCCTCCAACCCCGGGCAGGGCGGGAGGGACTGTCAGACTTCTACTGACTAAAATCCACGGTGTCCTTCATAGCCTGTTAAGTTCCGGGGTTACGGTAAGGGAATAATCCCGCGACCCCGGCAGGCTTTGGCCCTCTGAGAGGGGGGCCCCGTCATTATGCTGACGCTCTTTGAGGCGCGCGTGGGACACAACGCGCCGTCAACCCAGGCATGGTCCTTGGTCGGGCAGCGAGTTGCCCTTTACTCGCTGCCCGCATGCCCGCGCCTATGGTGGCCGGAGATCATCAAGCGACGTCCGTCGCCGTGGGCGCCTACCACTGCGGCTGGGGCGGAGGGAGGACGCTGTCCTCTCTCGCTCGCGGCCTGCCTCCTCCTTTACGAGCATTACTGCCTTGCAGAAGGAGCTGACCGCTTCCCACTCCGTCTCGCCCCCCAGCATGGCCGCAACCAATGCCGGGCGCGAGAGGTCTCCGCCTATCGCAGCCGTGAGGACACGTCGGTGCTCCGCCCAAGCTGGGCAGTCTTGCACCGTATGCTCCACCGTGTCCTCCGGGCGATCTTCGCAGTGGTGACACCCAGGCGTCTCCTCCTTTCGCATCAGACACAGGTACCTCCCGAAACTTCCGTGTCCGGTGAGGACCTGCGTCAAGCGGTAGGTCAGGACGCCATGACTTCTCTCCAGCCACTCCTCAAAGAGGGGTCTTACCGCCGCAATTGCGGCGTGCCCGGCCGTCGGTCGCGACAGTCGTTCCTTCCATACTGCCCTGAGATCGCGCCGGAGGTCTTCGCGCCGCGCCTCGACTTCACGAGGCAGCGGGGTCACGCCCCGGCGCTGCGCCTCCACGCGCCACTCATAGACGCGCTGGAGGGCAGTCGCCTCCAGATCCCAAGGCAGCAATCCGGCAAGCAGGTTGGCCGATTCGCCGGCAATCGTGCGGTATCCCCGGATCATTCGGATAGCCATGACCCTCTGGCATGCGACCAGCTTCTGTGGTCGCGTCCGGATGCTCAGGGCCCACACAGGGGCCCCGTAGAGGGCCATGGACCGCACGACACCAGCGTACAGCCTACGGCAGGAAGCGTTTGGCCCGCTGAGATTGGGCAGGGGTCGCCTGAGGGCGGCTGCTGCACGGTTCAGCTTTGGGGCCAAACTCAAGAAATGCTCCTTGAAGTTCCACCGGCTGTCGAGGACGAGTCCCAGGTACTTAATCGTCCTCTTGACGCCGATTGGAACTCCTTCCACCGTAATGCTGTAACTCGACTGTGGCACGTTACGGCTGCCATGAAAACACATGGCCTCCGTCTTGTGCAGCGCCACGTCGAGTCCCAACCGCCGGATCCTCTGAACGACTGTCGCGACCGCTTCCGTCGCCACGTCGGCCGCCGCCTGGTGCGACTCTCCCTGTGCAAGGACGAGCGTGTCGTCAGCGTAACAAATTACGCTGACGCCGTCAGGGAGGTCGCTGCGCAGCACCCAGTCGTATCCGATGTTCCACAAGGGTGGTCCCAGGACCGAACCCTGTGGAACACCGCACGACATCTCTCGCCGGTTCCACTCTCCCCGGTGACCGGGGTAGATGACGGCTCTGTCCGTCAGGTAGTCCTCGACTATTCGGCGGAGGTAGGTCGGCACCCGGTGATACCGGAGTGCCTCCCTGATGCAACTCCAGGGCAGGGTGTTGAAGGCATTGGTGATGTCCAGAGACACCGCCAAGACGACCCTGCCCCGGGCTACTGCATCCCCCGTAGTGAGGGCTCTCACGCGCATGATGGCGTCCACCGTCGAGCGCCCCCTGCGGAAGCCGAACTGGCTCTCCGACAGGTTCGGGCCCACTCGATTCAGGTGCCCGGCGAGGCGGTCTGCAATGACTCTCTCAAAGAGCTTGCCCACCTCGTCGAGCAGCACGATGGGCCGGAATGCGGACGGAGAGCCCGCAGGGCGCCCGGACTTCTGGATCAGGACCAGTTTCCCCGTCTTCCAAGGAAGCGGGAACCGGCCCCTCTCCAGGCACGCGCTTAAGAGCCCCCCTAGTCGAGGCCCGAGAGTCCCGAAGGCCAGGACCCAGGCTTTTCCTGGCAGGCCGTCGGGTCCTGGGGCGGTATTTTTGGCTTTGAGCCGTTGTACCGCCACTCTCAGGTCTACCTCGGTCACCTCTGGAGCGTCGTAGACGTCGTCGTCGCTGTGGTCCGCGTTCGCGTCAGCTTCCTCCTCAGATTCCGTCGGAGACGGAGCCATAGGCGGGGGAGCATGGTCCCCTCGCGAAGGGAACAGGGCGCTCACCACGTCCTCCACGAACTGAGGCCGGAGACTCTGCGTCAACGGGGGAGCCCAGGGGCGGAGCTTTTCTCGCACCCACTTGTAGGGGCGGCCCCATGGGTCCCCGTCCAGAGTCCCCAGCATCCCCTCGCGGGCCAATTCCTTGGCCCGCCAATACTATTTAAGTACTTAGTATGAAAATCTATAAAGAAATTTCGCCCTTCAACTATTAGCCCAGTCCACGAACAGTTATACGGGGAAATTCTTGGAACACAATTTTTGACTAAGTAACTTTGTTTAGACTAATTAGGAGGTGAACATAATTATTAAAAGTCCCCGCCCCTAGCCCTTGAGCTGGGGGGTAGGGGGGGTTGTTGCAGCTACCTTTTTTGTTTTTTTTTGCTTATATCTCGGAAACCATGCGTCCAAACGGCATAGCATGTATGAACAATATAAATGCTCAATTAACCCAGTATTATTCAGTAAGTATTTCCATAACTTGTACAGATTCCGAGGTAACCGTTCTTGAAAGTCTGTAATTTTGGGAAACAACATTTTGACCTTTTCGTGTTTGGAAAGTTGTATTTGATATCGCAAAAGATCCAGAAACCAGCAGCAGTCATTTCAGACCCTCCCTTCACTACCTAAGATTAACAAAGTCAAGTGAAACCTACATCTTGAGGTGGAATGGGCCTCCAGCTAAAAAAGTCTCCCTCAATGCCCACAAGTATAAGTGATTCTAGAATTCGGTGGCCACCATCATGCTTGATATCTCTTATCTTCCTCCCACCGAGGGAGCAGTAAAAAATAGCGCAGAAACTCATTTTAGGCTAGATAGTGAAACACGAATGAACAACTAGTGGAGTGAGGACCCATTTTTTTGGGTCCAGGGAACTGTCTTCCGAGACATTTTGATGAGGTCTACATCATCGATTCTACATCAGACTTAGCTCCAGATTTAGGCACCAACGCTAGAATTTTTCAACTTCTAGTCATCTGAAATTAAAGTATTGCAAGCTAAAGCAAATGAATTTGGTGGAAAGTGTGATTCAATACGAATTGTTGTCATGCATTATGAAAAAAACTCTGTCTGAAGAAAGGCTCAAGTATGTAGTAGCACAACATTTATAAACACAACATTCACAAGTAGTAATCATCATGACGTTGGCAGTGTGCATTTAAATATACACAACAAATAAATTGTCATTCACACTGCACCAGGCAGTGTGTATTTAAATGCACACCTTACAAAAATCGTGAATTACTGTATATGCAGAAAAGATATCAAAAAAATAATATAAACAGACTATTGCGTAAAGCTTGCAGAAAGTAAAATTATAGCAATGTCATACATTTAACTTAATCTATGTAAGTGAGATAAAATACGATACTTACAGAGCAATGCACAGGCTCTGACGGACGGTTCGCCATTTATTTATTTATTTATTTATTTATTAGTTTGGGAAAACAAACAGTTACACACTAGAAATAAACATAACAGTAGGTAGACATAATACTTATTATAAGTCTGTAACTCACTACGTTATCCACAGTTTATATATGACGTACATTTTTGGGAACGTCTACAAGTGAGACACAATTTCAGTTTCTTATTATCTATTATCTAGTTACCTATACATTATACAAGTCTTTGATTTTATTGTTCAGAGTATTTTGTTATTTTGTTCACCACTGACAAAGTGTGAGCCAGACAAATATAGATTTCTTTTCCTCACGTAAACAGACGTATAAGAAATCACTTGGAGTTATTATTAAAACGATTCGATGTAATATTTTGTTTAAAAAAAAATCTGAATTCAATGTGCATTTAAGTGCACAATGTCAAGTATAGGGTTAACACAGTATTAACGTAGCGCAAGCGCCAACAGGACGCCATTTGTAAATGGCCGCTTGAAAATGACGTCCGTCCTGGCGCTTGCGCTACGTTAGTGTTGTGTTAAGTATGCCCAAAGCGTGTATATCCCTATTATACCTCGCGTTTCAGTCTTATACACTGTTCCCCTACTTTGTAAGTACGCGAATTTTCCACTGGCGTCGACTCGTGGAGTGTTTTAAATTTTTCTTAGGGAGGCCGGTTGGTCTAGTGACCCTGACTGCTAGGCCGGAGGTCGTGGGTTCGATTCCCACCCAGGACAAATGTTTGTGTGATGAGCACGATCATTTGTTCTGTGTCTGGGTGTAATTTATCTATAATGTGTAGAAATATATAAGTATGTTTATCAGTTGTCTAGTACCCATAACACAAGCTCTGCTTAGCTTGGGACTAGATGGCGTTGTGTGATAGTTGTGGAATATTATTATTATCATTATTATTTCTATACATTTGATCTTACCGATCGCAGCCCTGTGCTAAGTCACCGCTCACTGTGGCAAAGTCGTGAACGGGCGTTAGTTGCTGCGCTGCATACCACAGGTTTGATTCCAGATCGGAACAAACACATAACTACCAGTCTAGCTGTGCTGTGTGTGCCGCCCAGTAAAGTGGACCGATAACCTGAAGAAGGTATAGCAAGGCAGTGGCTGGATGAAAAAGGCGAAGGAGATCGTACGCTGTGGACGCTGTGGTACTCCGTGTGTACTGCAATATGCTGAAATGATGAATTAGATATTAAACAAAATATCTCCTTTAGTTTCAAATAGCAAAATATTTATTAGAACATGCCTAAAGCTTCATTGATCAAGCCAGGCTAACAAGGTATAAAATAGGTCATTGAATCTCATATCCTAGAAATTCAGGGATTCTTTAGTTAGGACTAAGGTTATGAGAAAAGAAAGAAAGCGGCCACGATATTAGACTTGTAATGGAAACCATTTGTTAGAGGATTTTATAAAAGTTATATTTTAATAAAATATTTTTTGTTGGATTTTTCATTTTGATGGTCTCTTGTGTTGTTTAATGATCCTTTTGATGAATGAATAATAATGATAAAGACTTACTAAAATTAGTACGATTTTTAAATATTTTAAATTAATACAAACTTATCCACTTTTTTTTTTTTTTTTTTTTTTTAGGTGGTAAAATCATCAAATGAGTCCTCCCGCCCTGGGTGGGGCGGAAGGGACTGTCAGACTCTTACTGACTAAAATCCACCCGTGTTCCTTCGGACGCCCTTTACGTTCCGGGGCCACGGTATCCTGGGTTAAGAAAAAACCCGTGACCCCAGCAGGCATTTGGCGCGAACACGACGCGCCACCGACCCGGGCTTGGTCCTTGGTCGGACGGCGAGCTACCCATTACTCACCGTCCGCAAGCCCGCTCCGCCGCTGTGCCCTCTGCTATTCAGAGGGACACGCGTTGGAGCGTCCACCTGACAGGCTATTTGCATACGGGCAAAGAGACCCCTTAGGCACACAGTGCCTAAGGAAGAGTTTTTGCCCGCATCCCAGGGTGCACCGGCCCGAAAAACTGGTCTTCCCCCCGGACGTATCCGAGAGGGAACTCCAGTCCACGGGCGCACGTGGAGGTTTCCTGTCTTAGCACCCCAAACTTATCCACTTGCCAAAAGTCAATGAGTGCGAAACGGGTCACTATAGAAGGAGCCCCGCCACGCGGGTCTCCTACCTGTGGGTAGTTTAATAAAAATATAACCACGAAGGGGATGGCAGGGTGTATAACAGTGCACCATTACTTATACACCGACCGACCATTCATTATAAAGCAGCTAATGAAATGAAAAAAGAACACAGTGTAGGGTTCCGTAGTTGCCCATCAAAATACTTATGCGAACTAACTAAACTGATTCGGTGAATTTAATTTTAAAAAGAAGAATTTTCAAAATCGTTCCAGGCGTCTTTGAGAATTCAGGGAAAATACATAAA
This sequence comes from Agrotis clavis, assembly GCA_954870645.1. Classification (NCBI taxonomy): domain Eukaryota; kingdom Metazoa; phylum Arthropoda; class Insecta; order Lepidoptera; family Noctuidae; genus Agrotis; species Agrotis clavis. The sequence goes on from OX940920.1 coordinate 17,272,838, forward strand.
AAACAAAGAATACGACGAATTGAGAACCTCCTCCTTTTTTTGAATTTAGTTAAAAATAGTTGACAATAAAAACCTACCTATCCCCAAAACATACCCACTTTATAGCTGTAAAAATAAAGTTGACAAACTTACATTTGCAGTTGAAGATACATGTTCTACGATACATTTTGTTTAGGAAAATATGTTATCCAAGTACGTTTTATAAGTTGGTCGACTATTACTCGTAAACTTGTAAAGCCTACTTAGTCGTGATAATTTTCTTTTAAACTTCGTTATATATACTAGTATTGTGAATTTTTTCACACCCTCAAACATAACCGTTTAGCTGGCAGAGGGGGGGGACACTCGAGTCGAGCAAAAATTAGCACTTTAAAGCTTAATATTTCACAAACGAATCTTTTTATCAAAAAATTGTTAATGGAAACTATCAATATTTTTTAAAGACCTATTTAATGATACAAAAAAAAAAACATCCCCACTTTACGTGGACAGGAGGTACCCTAAAAAAAATATTTTACTAGATTTTATTTTACCACTTTTTTGGCACAACAAATCCGTATATTTACACCAAATTACAGCTTTCTAGTACTGGGCGTCTCTGAGCTAAGCTGCGGACAGACGGACGGACGGACGGACGGACATGGCGAAACTATAAGGGTTCCTTGTTGACTACGGAACCCTAAAAACTTAGAAGGTGCTTATATTTCTACTTTGTCCCATAAATAGACAGTGATAGATAATTATATTTTACTAGCTTCCGCCCGCGGCTTCGCCCGCGTGTTGTTTTGATAGCCTATGTTCTTTCTCAGGGTCTAAAGATTGTCTGTGCCAAATTTCATCAAAATCGGTTGAGAGGTTTAAGCGGGAAAGCGTAACAGACAGACAGAGTTACTTTCGCATTTATAATATTAGTTTGGATGGATTGTACACTGGAATTGTTACACAACTTTTTACACATACTTTTAATTCAAGAACGTTTTAAATATATGGGATTTATTAAAGTCTAGGAAAGTAACATTTTAGTCATATTTGAGTTTGAAGGCAGAGCCAAGAAATTGCCAGTAACTTTTCATTAAGTTAATACTTCATTAACCATGCATTACTGAGTTTGACGTTATGAATCCATCGTCAGCAGTATCTAAGTACTCTGTGGTGAATGGTATGAATGTGAACTTTAAATGGGAGTGAACTATCAGCAGATCGGGGACGCGACCAATAGTTCATGCTAAGCGTGACGCCTGCTGCTATCTATTTCCATTCTCTGAGCTTTGTGCGCTTGGATTTATTATAGACGTATGGTTTCAGCCATTATGTTTGTGCTTTTGATTTCCGATCGTGTTTGCATTTGATTCAGAGAAAGGTTTGTGGAACAAATGTAATTGACGTTAGCACGAAATTTGGATTATGCTGGATTTTAGTTCAGTGTGTCTATGAAAGATTATATTGTTTTATACAAAAGACAGAAATCGAACTGCTGACGAGGTTTGCACTCAACGTAGGCACAACAGGATTGTCCAGTTACGCAGCACGCCTGATCCTCTAGGTCGACCAGCGAGAAACCATTCATAAAAAACTGACCAAGTGCGAGTCGGAGTTTCTCAATCGAGTATTTTGTCTTGAGGTTTTCTCTCTTACTCCAACTACAAAAATACGGGCCCATACGAAAGCAAATCGAAACTTTTAAGTGAACCTTTACGAGTATTTCTCCATATTACTCGTGGTTCTGAATTAATAAGTTGTGATAATTGTCTAATTGTGTTGTTACCAATTTTTTAGTTCTTACCAATAAATAATCAATCTTAGGTCTGTTGATAAACGCCCGAAACTTTGGCCGAAGCTACGGGTTTCGTGCTTACGTAGTAGTAGCTCTGTTCTTTGGAGCCACGTGCGCAGTTTGTTGACACCGGTTTGGCTGAACCTTAAAAGTGACTCATTAAAAGTGACGTATCTCATCATCATCAGCTTATTATTTTTTCTAAGAAGGAGTGGGCCACGCGGGCCCTGTGTTGATTGGGAGATGTCATACTTGTTATTTGATTTTTTTCACATAAAGTAATGAACCCACGGTACCACTGGGTCACCATCACCACTGCAACTGCTCTAGTATCTACTTATTTAATTATATCATTTCATTTAATTCTAAGCGACAGATTAGACTTTGTGTCAAAAACTGTGACAAGTATCGGCACGGATTTTCTATTATATTTCGAGCTAGAACTCTAATAAAACCACATATTATAACTAGTTTCATACAGAAGCTCCGCGGAACTGTATTAAATTTTCATAGCGCTTAAATCAGTGTGTTAATATGCATCATAAACCACTTTGACATGGATTTTAACGGTAGTTTGATAGTTAGAAAACTTAGTTAACTATTTATGCAGGTAATTTATATGTCAGTTCGTCGACAGGTGCTTAATTACCAAGGAAAATTATTGCGTTACGAAAACTATCACATCCACCTTTGTACCATGTCTTGGTCGCTTCTTCAGTAATAGGCAATTTGATAACATCAATATATTGCAAACTTAACTAGTACGTAGTAGTATTTTTTTCGTACGTAGTAGTATTTTTTTTTCTTAAAACCATTACATATTTACAAAGACATAACGTATCAACGTGACGTAAGAAGAAAGTAAAAACTGTACTTGAGACGTTTTGCCAATTTTAAAAGTGTCAAATTTTGGATCACGTAACAAATGAAAAAATACGTGTCAAGTCAACTAATTAAATACACACATCAAAAGTGTCTAGGGATCAACATATATTTTTGCAATAACTTTTCTCCTGATTGATATTAATTAAAATGTTCTTTAAGGATTCATCAAATAAAGTGTTATCGTTTGTCACAGTAACGATAAACCAAGTCACCTTTGCATTCATAAAGAAATTTGCCATTTTCCTAATAAAGGGATTTTTGACATTTGAACCACTAACATTAAAGTTCGAAAAAAAGACTGAAATAACAGTTTTCTTTAAAATTTTATTGGGTAACTTAAACAATTAATAATCCGTGTTTCTACCGCGAACACTAACAACACAAGAACATCGGTTTGGTATACTCAAAATGAGTTCATCCAAATCATGCTGTGGAATGGCCGCCCATGTTCGTTGCAACAACAAAAAAAGGTCTTCTTGCGACTGGATACCCTCCATATTGAAAGAAAGAAAAAGAAAGAAAAAACGTTTATTCGGGTAACCGCGGCGGTACACACAATATAAACAAATAAATGAAAAAAAAAAAAAAAAACAAGAAAGTAAAACATGTACATACAACGAAACATAGCAAAATATAACATTGTGTGTCCCACGGCTACGCCAAATGGGACCAGTTCAGCGAATTGTCGAGTAGCTAGTACCTACTCGACGCTGGTTTTCAACTGGACCTGGACGATGACGTGACGGACGCACAGCAGTCTTAAAACATCCCAACGTGGTATGTGTGTGTTTGTGAGATATATAAATACTTATATTAACTTAGAAACAAATATATAAACAACAAATATATTCGGCAGAGCTCTTCTCTGTAGCATATCCCATGCATGCTCAGTCGGGTTCAAGTCTGGCGACTGAGCAGGCCAGGGCAGGACATTGATGTTAGCTGCGGCGAGAGTCTGTCTTACAACTCTTGCGGTGTGCGGTCGTGCATTATCATGCATTAACTGAAATAAGGGACCGATTTGCACTTGTAGAGGAACGATGACGTCTGATACAATCGTCTCAACATAAATTTGAGCGTTGAGGTTGCCTCTGATCCAAATCAACTCAGTTCTTCCGCCGATCCAAAAACCCGCCCATACCATGATGGTTCCACCACTATAAGGATGGACTTCCTGGCAGGATTTTAATCGCTGTTGGCGTCCAGGGGTTCTCCAGTGTCGTATACGTCTTGTATCCGGTCTCATACCAAAACGAGACTCATCAGAAAAGCACACGAAACGCCATTGTTCTTCTGCCCAATTTCTGTGTTCAAGAGCCCATTGATATCGAATCCTACGATTGTGCATTGCTATAGGTGGTACCCGTAGCGGTCTTCGGGAATGAAGGTTCACTTCATGCAAGCGGTTTCTGACTGTTTGGTCGCTAATTAAGTTCCCTGAAGAGTGATGAAGCCTCACGGCTAACATCATGGCGGTTATTGTTGGAGCTCTTCGAGTTAAGATTTGAATGTATCGGTCTTGTCTCCGTGTGGTGCAGCGATACCGTCCTCCATGGCGCTCAGCCACGGTACCAGTGCTTCGGTAACGTGTCCAAAGTCGACTGATAACACTCTGACTTGTATTCAGAGCTAAAGCCACAGTACGTTGCCGGGAACCAGCTTCTATCATTCCCACGGCTCTGAGCATTTCTTCCCTGCTTAAATGACGTCGCCGCTCCATAATAACGTTGGTTTTAATCAGTAGTAGGGAACCAGTAGCACTAATAATGTCTTCAATGCGTTGTATGTTTTTATAGGGAAAATATTGACAGCTGATTTTCATCTTTTACTCGAATTTGATTTACAGTTCCTGATTCAAATTATGAAATGCACCAAAAAGGATCCATATAAATTTATAAAATCATAAATTTATTACAAAGCCACATCTCAATCTCAAGAAATCCGCATAAAAATGCTTGATCCCTAGACACTTTTGATGTGTGTATTTTAAGTCAAATACCTTATTCACACTTCCATTAAACGATAATTTATAAGAGCACTTTTAAATACTCATTTATGAACGTGAATGAAAATAGATTACCCTAAAATGGTGACGATGATTTAATTTTAACTTCGTCCCCTGACTTATCTTTGACTGATTGTTCCATAATGAGAATGCGATGAAACGCTTTTTTTTTTAGGTTTATTTGAAAAATTCTTTCATTATTCTAAGCTTACAGAAGTTCCTAGTGTATGCAATTATGCATGAATTGATTAACCAGTATGTCGATGATGTTTCTTATGTTCTAACACAACGTAGGTACCTTTTTTGGAGTGGTTAAATCATTAGATGCGTCCTTTCGCCCTGTGTTGAGCGGAAGAGACTCTTACTGAATAAAAAGCCACCCTGTTTATTCGGGTGCCCTATAAATGATGATTCACGCTACACCGTGCCGTGTCCGGGCCCCGGATGGGGCACGGTTGAACATTGTGGTGTACTTTTTGTATAAAGTGATTCATGCTTGCGGCCCGGACGGGGCACGTCCACGGCACGGACGATGAATCACTTCATACAAAAACCGTTCGACTGTACCCTGTCCGGGGCCCGGTCGAGACACGTCCCGGAAACGGCACGGTGTAGCGTGGATCATCCTTAACAGTTTCTTTTGAACTTTTGTTGGTACTCGTTGGAATAACGCGCCCTACGATGCTTTTACAAACGGAATCAAAATGTAAATAAACTATGTTCCATACCACTGTTCTTTAAACGGTGAAGGGAAACATCGTGAGGAAACGCCCATTATTCTAAAAGCAAAAAGTTTTTAGTCGTGATTTGTGTTTAAGTTTTTATTCAGTTTGTGGAAGTAGTCTAGCTGTAAAGTTAAATATACCTAAGTAGTTATAACATATACCCACGGCTTTGCCCGTTGTGTTGTGTATCATTAATGAGACACCTAATAAATCATCAAAGTAAAGATGATGAAGAGAAATTAATTATATCAAGTAGGTACAAAAGTTGAAGATGCACTGAATTCTAGATTGAAATCGGGCCAATGCAGAGTGAGATCGCAAACAATCTAAGGAGTTATTACTCTCAGTAGGAGCTTTCATTTTGTGAAAGACGATGTCTTCGAATCAATATGAATGTTTGTGTTGAAATGTTGAATTTTGGATTGTTTTCAGTCAAGTTATTATTTAAAAAAAATTATGTACCCTGCCCAGACGTTAATCATCTCGCGAATCCAAAGTACCAAAGTGTCTTCTTGTTTAATGCGTAAACTTTCCGACATAATTAATCATAATAATAAAGTGTGGCCATTTAATTAAAAAAATAAAACAAATTGAACAATCCTTTATTGTCCTTACAAAAATATTTATAGCTAAATCTAGACAAAGGCAGGTCACAAACTAGCAGTAAATAAAACAAAAGTACTATCTATCATGCCACCATTCTTCAAGTTTTCCAAGTATGAAAACCTCATTATTCCTGTTACTATCAAACAATAACACCCACGTTCGAAACTAACGTCAAACAAAAAGTTCATAACCGAACAAATACTCACAAACGAAAATACCAGTTAATAATACCAGTCTGATATCTTTTGATCCCGAGTATTATCAATAACTATTTTGGACTGTATCGCAGATAGCACGGAAGTATATAACAGTATTATGAAGTTCCTGAAAGCGAGTATTTCCGTGCTGGTTTATGGGATTACCTGACGGTACCGCGGCAATATTGGATCGAATACCGAACCAGGAACGGTAAATGTAAGAGTTTTTAAACGTAGATGAATTATTAGATCCGTATACTAGCTGCTACCTGTTCCTATGATTAAGTAGTTTTAAAATCGGTTCCTTTTTATTGGGAACAGTTAAATTTGGGAATAAAAACTCTGTTCCTTAATCAATTAGGATAATGACGTAATAAGCGTAGAATATTCGTACAATTAGGAAAACATTATTTTCAATAAGTGGGAACTATAAATCATTTCAATCGTGATTATCAGGATCGCATTTAATTAGTTTACTGGCTTGTGTGACATGCAATCCCGTTTGCTGACCATCAAAACAATAAAGTTATTGTAACATTAAATGGAATTGTAATTATGAAATTATTCACTGCTCGTTATTAGTAAACCGCTATAAACATGTCTGAAGCTAGAATCGAGAAATGCCAAAACAAGTTCATAATTATGTGGGTTTGTGTTTGAGAATTTATTGCTATGTGAATAATAATTGAGCTGCAACTGAATAATTATTTATTTATAATTATGTAACTATGGTAAAACTGCTGTAATTTATGCAACTATCTTCAAAATGCTCCTTTGTCATAACAAACAAAATGCTCAAGTAACTTTAAACTGCTCGAGTGCTCGTAATCCTTTAATTTAAGACCTCGATCTCGGCCTGCCGCTTCTGCCCACCAGAGTACCATGCCCAAGATTTTGTCGCTTAAAACGAGACACTTAGACACTCTCAAGGGGCGAAATAACTAGATTATTTTTGAATATTTTAGTATTCCCGTTTTTGTTGGGAATTTTCACGAAGGCGCCAATAAGATATTAATGTAAAATTCTAGAATTTCGTCTAAAACAAAACCGGCCGACGAATTGAAGCATTACTTCTTTGTTTCTAACCTCGAAAGCACGTTTATTGTGTTGAAAATCCACGTCTATTTTGCATATTGTTATCTGAATTTAGTACTTGTGCTCATTCACTTCCAACAAGGATCATGCTTCCCAATTTTGGAAACAATTTCGAAAACATTTCGCTTGAGCTTAGAAATATCAAAGGAGTCCAGATACGTATATATCAAGATATTTGGTAGTCCATCAGCTCTCTGACTTAAAATTCGAAAATTTAAAATGCGACTCACGATTTCAATAAAGAGTAAGACATTGAATTTCTAATAGAATCCGAGCAACGGAGATGTTGCATAAAATTTGGAAGCTTCCTAGCTAGAGCCGGACGTTTGGCCACACGACGCCAGGCAGAGTCACAGGAAACTTCCTCAACTAATGCAATTAGACACAATTATCTCGGAATTTGGAACTTTTTGAAGTACAATTCAAGAGTGTAGTCGCGAGTTCTTTATCACTAGTGAAGAGGCGAGTCTCGGGTAAAGAGGAACGTATACTATTGCAATTTGTTCAAAGTGAGCTCTTTCCACCGCTCGTATTTATTTCCCAAGGAGAAATGGCCGCGTGCATTCCCTACCACGTTATTCTGAGAGGAGATTAAACGTCAACATTCTGAACAGAGCCTTCGCGTTCTAAGCTTTAGATCATACGGTTTATACCTATTATCATATTAACTTGCGTTAGATAGCTTGAGCTGTCGGAATAAGTTTGCTTTATTTGAAAAGCGATTGCTTTTAGAATACACTGAATATATTGTGGAACGAGGAAATGTGCGTTTTGCAGTAAATTTTGGAAGCTATAAATGTGTTGAAATAAATAAGTTGTACGAACTAGGACACATCAATAGTGGAAGCTATTAAGCTATTGTCAAACAGAGAGGCGTGCCGAAAGCGAAGCGAAGCGTTTTTATTTGTAATGTATGGAATTGTTTGAATCCAGTCACATAGAAACGCGAAAGCGATGCGATAGCGTTAGCGGTCCGAAGGCGTTGGCGATATTACAACTCAGCGAGGCGTGGCGAAGGCGTTTGCGAAGCGTTGCCGAACTATTAGTAATGGCTGGCTTTGTATGCACGACGTCAAACATAGAGCGATTCCGATGCGAAGCGTTAGCGAGGCGTTTCCGAGGCGAATCCGAGACTTGACAGTGCCACAGTGACACTGTCATGCCTATTTAAAAACTAATATTATTTACAAATTAGCTGTTTTGTATTGTGAATAGTGATAGAAATGTGGAATAATCGAGGACGTGCATCATAATCTTGACCGAGGATGAGTGGAGCGAACGCTTCTGGTGAAATCTGTTTGGTCATCATGCTGGATATTGACGACAAGCTCAGGATGCGCACGGAATTTACTTTCACTGGTGCTGTGTAAAGCTACTGCGTAGAGAACAACATAGCCCAGGAGTGATGCTGAGGGAGCTGTGTGGTGGAGGCGGCACGCGCCACAGCTTGCTGTGTCCGGTGGTCAGGCCCAACATACTGACCAAAACACCTCTCACTAGAACAATCCGTGTAATGAACGAAGATCATGAGCGGTTGTATTTTCATGCGGCTTGAGTGAATAACGCGTACAAGTTCTTTTAAATGAAGTTATATATGTAAGAAATCTATAAATTCATTTTGTTGTTGTAATTTGTATTTTTATGTTGTTATGTGACACATAACTACCGGTCTGGTACAGCACCAGGCAACAGTGCTGCGCAATAATAACACCTTTACAGAATATAATATATGTCGGATCCGGTCAATAGTACGGACAGCAAACGAATCGTAAGCGCGCCATTTTGAGTATCACGTGGTCTGCGCGCGCTTATACAGAGTCGTGATGTTTCATCGGGGCGGCGAGGAGCGCATTCAGTGCCCGACCGCAGCAGTGTGAAGACATCCCGAAACTGTACTCGATTCGTTGTGCCCATTATAAGTGTAGTGAGTGATTAAATTAAATTGTGTTCGATTTAATTTGTGATTTAAAATTAAAATAACCAAGTGAACCGCACCCAGTGTATTTTCATTACACGAGACCCAAACTCTGCCCACATGATGCCTGAATCTGACGGAACAATACCGGTGGCTCCGACATCAGAAGTGGGATCAAATCGTGCTAATGAAATTACACGCGGGAACAGTGACAATAACAATCAGTGGAAGTTAGTTACTTTTTGAAATGCAAAACCAGCAAACTTTGAAAACGCAGCCAGTGAAAAACAAGTTTTTATTGCCGGAATTCGACCCCGACAAACCGGATTCCGATGCGCGGTCGTGGTGCGCCACCACCGACTTGTTTTAACGGGAGTGCAGTGGAGGGATGCCAGCTTATTTTGACGCTGAGCAAGGCGCTAAAGGTGAAGCATCAACCTGGCTATCTCAAATAGCCTACAAAGGAATTTAAGGTACTTTTTACAACAAGATTTATTTCGCAAAGGCGGGGTACCCTCATTAAAAAAAAAATGTGTGGTGAAAAACCAAGTGATAAAAAAAACATTACCCACGTTCGCCAGTCGTTTCATATCTGATGCGAAAAATGAACGCTATCTGTGAATCATCGAAAACAAGTGACACCAAGCGAGGAAAAACAACGTCAATTAAGTGTTATAACTGTGCTAAAACGCCCAAGCGTATTGAGTGCAGAAGTAAGGCGATGGATACGAAGGGAAGACCTACAGCATCAAGTCAAGTGACGCAGCAGCCGGCATCGAAGACCTTGGTGTGCATCAAATGTGGCAAGCCAGGTCACATAGCCGTGCGCTGTACGAGCAGTAGTGGCGGCAGTGGCAACGGACCAGTCCAAGGCGCGGCGCGACGCGTCGATGTCTGCATCGTGCAACCACCATCAGACACGTTACAACACAGGTGAATCGTTTCATTTTTACTTACGCCTCTGGTGCCTTGTGTTCTTTATGTTGACTATCGCTGGTTAAGCGTTAGTGAGTAATATCGCTGGTTAAGCTTTTTTTATTATTACTGTCTAAGTGATAGGATTTGTAACGCTGGTTAAGCGCTACAATGTTACGAACTGGTTAGTAGTGATGAATAGTGCTGGTTAAGTGCTGTGGATTTGGGGGGAATGCCTGAGGTTCAAGTACCATTTTGAAGTAGAGATGTTGAGTTGGATGATAGTGTGGAATCTTAGGTCGGCTGGTCGGACCGACCAGTAGCTATTTCGTAGCCGTAATCCGTATCTTATTGACATCTCGGTGTCCATGGAAGCGCGGTGTGCGGATGGCACTGGCGGAGGTCGTGTATTGTGCGTTCATGGTGAACGGTGTGAAACAAACAGAGGTTTGTTAGTGGGGCTAGTGTTAGCCACAGGCCACGAATTTGATTCCTGCTGTTTTGATTACAATATTGCTGCATTGTGATAATACAATTGCAAAGGTACTTGAATGCTCTGGGATTTCCGATCAGTCTTAGTTAGATCCAAAGTTCAAGGGTCTGTTTAGAGTGATAAAGATTTTGGGATGGTGACCGTTACACATTGAAACCCTTGAACTCTAAGTGTACCTACAAACATGCCAACGGGTCATATACCAGTCGAAGTTACCGTAGATTCTGATTAAGTTGTGGTGAGAGGTCGAGTAAAACGGTCTATCGGCCGTATTGTTTTCGACCGTACCAGTAGCTGTTTCGTAGCCGTAGTCCGTATCTTATTGACATCCTGGTGTCCATGGATGCGCGGTGCGCGGGTGGCTCTGGCGGAGGTCGGGGTCTTGAGAGACCATAGTGTGTAGTCAGCGGGTGATGCACACGGGCGATCCACGTGGTGGATGCGCACAGAAGTTCTGATCCATGCGTTGGATGTGTGAAAGCAATGTGATTGCTGGTCGGCTAGAGAGCCGTGGCGTTAGAAGTTTTACTCGAAAGTTGAAGGTCACTGGAAAATCGGTAGTTTTTTGCAATAGAGTTGTGAAAGTAGATTCGAACGACTGTGGTACATGGCCCGGGGTAGTTGTTGGTGGCCCGGGGTGGTTGTTAGTGGCCTAGGGTAGTGATTGATGTATTTTCAATTGGCTATTCCCAATGTTTGATTTAGTTAAAGAGTATTGGTTTTAATGGTACAGTAGAGTTGAAATTTCCTTATTTTCACCAAAGAACTGAATATAGAGTTTGGTCAGGAATGACCGAGTGGAACAGTATTCTGTCGTGGACTATTTTGTGTTTCAGAGTGATTATTACACGAGGACGAGTGAAAAGAGTTGAAGGAGGCCTACATCAAGATGGTAGAAAGAGGCTGAAGAAGAAGAAGATCACACGAGGACGTGTTAATCGCAGGATGGCCGTGTCGGATCCGGTCAATAGTACGGACAGCAAACGAATCGTAAGCGCGCCATTTTGAGTATCACGTGGTCTGCGCGCGCTTATACAGAGTCGTGATGTTTCATCGGGGCGGCGAGGAGCGCATTCAGTGCCCGACCGCAGCAGTGTGAAGACATCCCGAAACTGTACTCGATTCGTTGTGCCCATTATAAGTGTAGTGAGTGATTAAATTAAATTGTGTTCGATTTAATTTGTGATTTAAAATTAAAATAACCAAGTGAACCGCACCCAGTGTATTTTCATTACACGAGACCCAAACTCTGCCCACATGATGCCTGAATCTGACGGAACAATACCGGTGGCTCCGACATATAAATTATGAGGATCAGTACCTAGTACCGCGGTATTCGTTTGCTATCCTCTTTAAAAAACTAACGTACGTAATAGGGGCACCATGTAAAAACCAAACAACATAATTATTATTCAATTATTTTATTGTGATAATATGATCTATAACAACAACTTCAAAAATTCTGCTCTTTAACATTTTGTTGATGGTGTAACACATTACCATACAGAACACACAATCATTACCTACATTTTTTTTACAGAATACGCACGAATGAACAGTATTTTCAATCACATGATTATGATAATAGCATTATTGTTTCCAAAATAGGCCTGAAATTGATAAATTTATTACATTGCAATCATGCTTCAGCAGTCAATTGATTAATTCAAAGACATTGTGACACAAAGTCTTGGCATTCAAAATATCATCATTTTAATCCTCCTTTTGATGTGGTACTGTTCTCATCTTCAACAAAACGGCGGCTGGGCTAATGCAAATTAAAGATACTTGGTACCTCCTCAATAAAAATATTACTTAGGTATTGTTTTCCTTATGTAAACCAATCCAGTTTTCCAATAATCCGTTAACCGTATCTTGAGAACTGTTATAGTCTAAAGACAGTCACAAATGTGTGTTTGGTCAACACTCAGATCAAAGAAAAAGTTAAGTTTAATGAATATTATTTACAAAACTAAATTTCTTATCGGATACTGTGGCAATTTGGAGAACTAAGTATATGCACACACACAACAGCTGCACATTTTCTTGTTGCATATTAATAGATCATTACTTTACGCAGTCTATGAGCGGAAAAACATGAAATCAAGAAATAAATAAACAATCAATATCAATTAATAGACGTCAATCTGTGACAAGTTTACGGTATCACTCTTTTTTATATATTTTTTTTTGTCATGACTTCAAGGCCTTTACGCCAAAGGGTGTGGCACAATGATATTAAAGCCACAGACTACATAGAAATACTACGTATGTCAAAACCGCATGTTTATTTTTAAAGGAGATGAGTCCTCCCATCCAGGGCATGGCAGGAGGGACTGTCAGATTTGTACTGACCAAAATCTACGGTGTCCTTTACCTTTTGGGGTCACGGTAGCTCGTAAGTCCCGCGACCCCGGCAGGCTTTGGCCCTCTAAGGCTAAGTCTAGAGAGCCAAAGACTGCCGGGGTCCCGGCCCGTCATTATGCTGACAATCTTTGAGGCGCTCACAAAGGGGTTTACAAACTAGGGCCTTTGGTGTGTGGCGGTATTTGTGTCGACGCCGTTGCGCTATCTTATATGCAAGCACAGCGGGCTGTGCTGTCGCATTTGCTGTGGTTGCTGGGACCCTCAAAAGGCGTAAAATATACAGCATTTATACCACTTCAACTGCATTTTTGACAGTGGTAACCAGTGATGACATCAGCTGGCGTTCTAGGGTCAGTTCAGACCGAGACGCGAAGCGACGCGACGATGCGCTGAACCGCGATGCGCCGCGCGGCGTAGCGATACGCCGCGCTGCGCCGCGATGCCCCGCGCTGCGCATACATACGACGCGCGGTGCAGCGGAGTGTCTACATTCGCCACGTGCTTTCCGCCCCACCCCCCTTCCTCCCGCAGTCGTCCATTTGGTGTCAGTTACATAGTCCAGGGGCTAGAGGTAGTTGAGTATACAAAATCCGAATGAAGGCAACTATGACCGAATTCTTATACCTGAGACCCTAAATAGTGACAATACATATCCTGCCTGCATTAAGTATGTGTATCTTTTCGCTTAATGAAGTAGTCCACTCATTTAGCTCAGTACTTCATTTAATTCAGCAAATCAGAACAGGTTCCTAACTGATTGGAAATAGTTATTTGTTATGCAAGGCTGCAAAGTTGATTTTTGGCGCGAGTACTTGAATTGAAAACTGAGCGAGCGAAGGATTCTAAGATTGAACCGCGAGAGAAACGAGCGGTTCACATATAGAATCCTGAGCGATGCGAAGTTCTCAAAGGTACGAGACGCAGAAAAACTTTGCTGCCGAGTGCAACACACAACTTTTCACCTCACACAGCGAGGAAATGAAGTGGGGGCATTGACCTATACAGGGGGCGGCTCGCCTGGCAGTGTAGAAAAATTGAATACAAAGCGTGTTCGAATTTTGAACAACACTTTGTGCTCTAGAGCACAAAATGGAGTTTTGCGCTCAGATTTTGAATGAGAAATAGAATCTTTCCGAGCGGGTGAGGTGAAAAAATATTTTTATGCAATTAAGTATTATGAGCTTTATCAATCTCGCAAAAAGCTGTGATCTGATTTTTCTATAAATTATTACGGAAATAATCATTAAAATGATTTTAAATCATGTATTAGATACATTCCGTTTACGAATAAGAGAAGAGGGCATAAAAAAATGGACCAGACAATTGACCGGCAAGATAAACATTGTTATTCTTTGACCTTTTCGTCACTTAAATCGGTTGGCGAAATTCGACACTCACATTACGCATAATCAGACACCTCTAGCTCCCAGTCTATCATCTTGCATCGTCGAGCGGCGTAAGCGGCGGCGCGCTGCGCCGCGCGTCCTCGAGATGCGTAGCGACTCACCGCTGCGTTGAGATGCGCCGCTCAACGTATTCTAAATTGTCACAACGAAATGTGTATCTTTTGGTGTAGAACATAAAGTAGTATTTTGAATGCCTCTTAAAAGACTGCGCGCATCGTCGCGTCGCTTCGCGTCGCTTCGCGTCGCGGTCGTAACTGACCCTTAGTGGACCAGGCAAAAGCCATCCGGAGCCAATTGGGTAATATTGTAGGTTGATTTGCTGGCGTCTGTACCACGCGAAGAAAACTTGAAAAAACTGAGTCGATTTCATCGATTAGCGCACCTTATCTAATAAAAAGAATTTAAATAGTTTTCTCTATGTTTCTCAATAAATTATCGATGTTTTACAAGAAAGAAAATGAAGAAAAAGAAAAATCTGGCAACACAAACAACGTGCACGCTTTGGTCTCGCTTTCCCGTGTTTGCTCTGTTTGACGTCGTTCATATAAAGCCAGCTAATACAACTGTCACGCCTCGCTTCGCGGGCACGCCTTTCTGTTTGACGTGGTCTCTGACGACTTCAGTTTCGGCGCGATATCGCTTCATATTTCCATACATGACGTAACAAAAACGCTCCGCTTCGCCTTCGGATCGCTATATATTCGGTACTAGCTTCATACAAAACGTCGGTTCGCTGCACCCAGTTTGACGTCTCCTTTCGCTTCGCATTCGCCTCGGAATCGGATCGGAATCGGATCGCCTCGCTTTCGCCTGCCTGTTTGACAAAGGCTTTAAAGATGAGTTGTTTTGCACGATAACTCATTTAAATAAATGATTATTAAACAAATACATCGCGGAACAATAAACAGAAGTTTTTCTTTTATTTATAGCCGGAATAACTCTTTCTGCGGTTTTGTTGGCTCCGTTGTGCAATAATAAATTAACTGAGCATAAATTAAGTACGTCACACGGTTTGTGCTGTAAACCTTTCTCCGAAAACCATTCGCATTTGTGTTAATTTGTTATTCACCATATTTCTTTGAAAAGTTCTCTTTTTGATTAATGTGTGCAGTTTAGATATCGCTTTGTGTTCATTGTTTGGAAGCTAGTAAGGCGCCGTGATTAGCGGTTGCTTGCTTCAATACAAGGCTAACAAGTTTAGAGTGTCTGTATGGTTATAATCGCCAAAATCTAAATAGTGGAAAACAATCAGATACCAATAAAATTATGTGTAATCTTTCGACTATCATCAGGTATTCAGGTGGATTTTTCGTATTTGGGGAGGCGTGGATAGCTATAGTCGGACTGGACGACGTAATTTGGCGTAGCGTTAGCTATTGTAAGAGAACCGCACTTGTTACTATCACTGTTCTACTTAATGGTACTTTATGTATATTAAATATAATGTCCACCGAGAACGTGAACTCCCTTCATATTAATTCTACGTTAAAGCTGATATTTTACACGATGGCCGCTCCACTAGAACTCGATGTTCGTCTAGGAGGTTATAACAATTAATTACTATAAAACTATTTCAGAAATTTTAACACTATCTCCTACCAAGTATTCGTTTGTGCGTTAATTTAAATATTAAAGGAGAAACTCCAAAAAAACAAGGTAGAATAAAGTAATATTTTCCCTTTCTCGGGTGCCTAGGGACGAGGTAAACACTGTAGGTGGCAGAATATTATTGTGTAGGTACATTCTTTTTCCTCCACTTTCGTTGCGTATACAGTTTTGATACTTATTTTGTAAATAAAAACATACGGTGTCAGCTGGTTTACTCGGTAGTCGTAAAAGTAGGGAAGGATTACTCCCGTACGTTTTACGAGACACCCCACGTTTGCAACGATACTATGTACAAATTACTATGCTGATTTGGGAACGGTTTAAGAATATTACACCCGTGGGAACTGGAAACATTATAAGCAAGGTTTTGTGTGTAAATTACCTGACTTATCTTTAATTGCGAAGTTCTTTTGTATCTTAGAAAAATTGTCTATCTCTTGGTAATTAATTTTTTTTTTGATACTTCTGTACTCGTTATGTTGAAAAATTGTTTGAGTTCAAAACTCATCCTTTACATTATCTACTTACATTTTTATATGAGCAAAACACAGGCATTACCTGTGTCTGGATCGCTATATTGAAGGTAGGTACAGATTGGGTTTTAGACAGTCCAATATTTGGTGATTTTTCGACATAAAAGGCAGACAATTCTATTGGAAGTCTGTTCGAAAACTTCCCCAAGTAACACATCAAAGCATTATATCGGCAGTCTTACAGCATTTCTATAGCGTTAAAGCATTTTGAAGGTAGCCCTATATTAGCCCTACAAACGTTTATGCGGCTGATATAACTCCTATTTGGGCACAAATTTTACGGCTTTAGATCCTAAATGGGTTCACATAGTTGTTTAATTGCATCATAAGCGCATTATATTAGCATTATTGTGGTCAATGAAGATGCCAATCGCATTATAAAAGCATTATTACGGTCAATGAAGATGCCAATCGCATTATAAAAGCATTATTACGGTCAATGAAAATGCCAATCGCATTATAAAAGCATTATACTAGTTTTATTATTAATAGTGAAGATGTTAATAGCATTACTAATGCATTAGAGGAGCATAAAAGTGAAGTAAAAGCATGATTGTAGCCCTTGAAGTGTTCACAGTTAGAACTTGAATAAATCCCACATCATTGCAAAAACGTCTCTATTACCACGGTATAAATTTTATAATAGAATTATCGTTGTAACTTGACTACTTTGCTTTTTTATTATGGACAAACATTGACAAACCGTAAATGATGACACCATATTTATTTGCATTAAAACAAAATTTTAAGTTTAGACTCTCTGAAATTGCTTTTTGCCTTCAAATATTACTGCGCAGTGTGGTTTACTGTTAATATCTATATAAGTTTTATGGATATTTTTCACGCGCCTTCGATATTTTGTGATTTAGATAAAAAATATTATTTAAAGATATGTGTGAAATAACCAAAACAATGATGTATTTCTATTAAAGAACAAATTTTGCATAATTCACATAATAGTATATTTTGGGCAGTATTAAATTAAGTTGTATTACTATTATAAATGCTTATTTCTTTTATAAATAGGTCTGAATAATAATATTTTTAGGTTAGAAAATATTTCCAAAATGGTGTCGGTCTATAGCAGCCCGGTGAAGCTTTAAAAAAGCGAATTAATGCCGCCAGCAGTATTAATACTCACATGTGAACAATCATCAACCCAGAGGCCAGAAAGAAGACTTAAGCTCAACCATTGTAATGCCATTGTCTATAAAGTAGTTTTATAAGGGTTCACCGGTATACTAGTAGACTTGATGTGGACTGTAATAGTATATAACTATATATAACTTGAACGCAATTTTGGAGATCCTTAAGCAAAGCAATAAAACCCATCATCCAAATGACACAAAGCATAGAGATTTGGAGTCGCATTATTAGGAAAACAAAAAGTTATTGAAATTAATTCATTTTTCTTACAATTTCTTTACAACTTACGTATTTCCAATAATATGTTATAAAAAAAATCATGTACGCATGTAGAATGTTACATCGATGAAATAAGCAACGACGGTGTACGTACATAGTTCATATGGGTTATCACAGATGGATCTAGGTACCTACTTTTTAGGGTTCCGTAACCAAATGGCAAAAAACGGAACCCTTATACTCGTAGATTCGTCATGTCTGTCTGTCTGTCCGTCCGTATGTCACAGCCACTTTTCTTCGAAAGTATAAGAGCTATCCTGTTGAAACTTGGTAAGTAGATGTATTGAGTGAACCGCATTAGGATTTTTACACAAAAATAAAAATAAAACTAATTTTGGGGGTTGCCCCCATACTTAGAATTGAAACTCAAAAAAAATTTTTTTCACCGAACCTGTACGTGTGGGGTATCTATGGATAGGTCTTTAAAGATGATATTGAGGTTACTAACATCGTTTTTTTCTAAACTGATCAGTTTCACACACAGTCTGACTCTTCCCAAGTGGTAAAATGTTGGTCTCCCCCCCCTCTGTAACTTTTAAAATAAGAGAATGATAAACCAAAAAAATATTATGATGTACCATGTGCAAACTTCAATTGAAAATTGGTTTGAACAAGATCAAGTAATTAGTTTTTTTTTTAATACGTCATAAACCGTAATCCCCAATTTACCTTTCAAAGTTATAACCAACTACAAGAACGTTTATATAATGTTACTTGCTGCTACGGAACCCTTCATGGGCAAGTCCGACTCGCACTTGGCCGGTTTTTGCTTGCATGTAGAAGGTTGAAGACAAAATGTTCAGATGTTATTGTGTTATTAAAATGTGCTTTTCCCCAATATGGCCGATAAATGGTTTTACGAAAACATTAATATGAATGTTTATACAGCTTTACGCTTTACAATAACTCACGTAAAACCTGCTAGCCATACAACAGAACTCAGTTGATCTTTAAAAATGCAGGCATTACATTGATTCAGGTTGGCACCCTTCATTGGCCGTAGGCTTTTACATAGAATTTAAAAATGCCATTGTAGACCCTAAGGCACTTTAAATAGCCAAAAGCTGTATACCGGATTTGAGTGGCATTATAATGGTTCACGTTTATGCTATAAAAAAGCATAAGGCATTTATGTACTTCACGAAATGCCATTGTAGACCCTAAGGCACTAAAAACAGCCAAAAGCTGTATAGTGGATTTGACTAGCATTATAATGGTTCACGTTAATGCTATTAAACAGCATTCGGCATTAATTTGCTTCTTATAATGCTATTGTACAACTAAAAGCACTAACAACAGCTGAAAGCTGTACAGCTTCGTTGTGGCTTGCTGCACTAAAACCTCAGGTTTTATAACAGTATTTTGATATGCCATTGTACAACCATTATACAGAGTAAAGCATTATAATAATTTTAAAATGCCAATATAAAGCGACAAGACGCTCGGTGAACTTATATACGACTCTATAAGGATCTTAGGCTCTACATAAGTTTAATATTCGTTTGTTATAATGCTTTTTGTGTTACTTGGGTCGTAACTTCATGTTAGGATAATGCTAGGAAATGTGTGTAGATGTATTAGAATTTATCATAATAATACTGTATCTCTATGTATAAAATATAAGTCCATACAATTCTAACTTCAAAATTTTGTTTAACAGTTATTTGATAACATCAGCAAAAACAATTTATTAGCTTAGTTAACAAACAAATACTAAACAGTTTCAAATTTTATCATGAGTAAGCCTGATAATTTGTGTACAGAACTTTATGAATAAATAATTATATCGGCAAATTATATTTATTTATTTATCATTTAATAAGTAATCAAAATGATATTTTGTTGCAGTTCTCATTTAAATGATTCATCATTTTATTATTCATATTTAACGCAGTTTGGTTTATTTAAAGATCGTGTTTTTGCATATGCGGTTACGTTCACAGTTTGTCCAAATATTATGTTCGACAGAATATTAAGCCAATAATTGCTATAATATTTACAAGCTACAAATATTTTGAAGGCACGGTTGGCTCAGAGGCTGAGAGATTGACTGTTGCGCTGCGTGTCGCGGGATCGATCACCGCACGAAACAAATATTTAAACGATCAGCAAATAGTTTTCCCGGGTCTCGATGTTTGTGTTTGTAAGTTTCTATGTTTCTAAAGGCCCCCACGATACAGAAGAAATCCATAGTGCGGTGTAGTAACTATAATGTTAAGCGGTGATGGCTAAAATTAATTTTTAATTAAAGAAAAAGATGGTGACATTGACATCGGCTGTCACGTCATTTGAAAAATACTCTACCATTTTCCACTAAAAAAAACCTTACGATTAAGATTATTTTGCCTTTGGAATCATAATTGACTAAAAATATGACTTGTAAGTTAACAAAATATTTTTATATGGAAGAAAATGCTGCTAGTTTTACACAAAAATTTTCAGTAAAACAAGTGTTTCTTTTTGTCCAAAATAATTATAAAAGCGGTATGTTTGGAGGAAAAATAAAAGACAAAGACTTTGTTGAGTTATGGTTGAATCGTGCGCAATAGTTCTGCGCTTCGCCCGGGACTTGTGGCATGCAAATGAAGCAATGTATTGCATTTATAGCGTTGAGTGTAGGCGGGCCTGGCTTTTCAAATGGAAGGTGAAACAACTGTTTAACTTCAGTACTGAATTACATAATTTATAGTCGTGTTTTGAGAGAATAAAACAGTGAAGTTTTCGCTTGATTGTCGTGAACCGTTTCAATTCTATTGAAATTGAGGTTACCGAATTTCAGAGATGTCCAAATAAAGATTTTATTTCCCTCAACTAACTAGATGTTTTTAAAACTAAAACTAAAAAGATTAATGAAAAAACATTTTGGGATTTTTTTTTTGTATAAGCAATAAGACCGCCATTGTAACCACAGAATAAGCAATATTGTAAAGCAGTACTTACTGTTAAAATTTTTGGTGTAACATAAGACTGCTTAAATGATATTCTATTTCAAGTAACAGCGGACATCTGTCAATTGTCCTTGACGTGTTCACCATTGGTCATTCGGTATATCAACATTTAAAAGATAATCACAATCAGTTATTATATTACACTGGGGTTCTAAAAAGCAGCCACTTCCCCAAAATCATAAAATGAATCGCAATAAAATTATAACACTTTCATTTTCCCATTCTTAATATTACATAGCTTCAGCAACAGTGGTATTTTTTGACCCCCAAAAAGATTTTTCCAAAAGAAAACGATCTCACTTCTTTCTGGATCAGTACTCAACTGAGCTATCATGGTCGAATATAGTTTTGACTGATTCTTACAAACAAAAGTAGTTTTGTCTGATAAACAGTTTGAACCATGACATTCTCATCTCAATGGGGATCACTTTCTCGTAAACGTTAACGCCACGAAGAAATGATTGTCGTACCGCGGTCGTAAACAGGAATGAATGACTGTTTCAAGCGACTTGAAGTGGTTTTTTATGAAATTTTGTGTCGAGGTTGGTACGAAATTAAGGTAATTTCCGTTTGTTATTTGTAATGTAAGAATTATTTATTAAGTCGCAGTTATCAATAAATAAAATAACTGCATATTCTCGTTATTTATAAGAATTGTTTTGTAAAACTCTTTTATAATTTTTTATCTACATACTATCATGTTATTTACATCCAATAATAAAGTCGTCTCTATCGTTATTTTATTATAATTCCTGAAAATTATATTCACAAGAATACTTTCTCAAAGCTATCCTATTGTATTCCGGAAATACCTCTGTGTTTCTCAGATGTTTATTAAAAACACATGTGAAAAGTATAATGTACGGGATTTTACGAAACCATTTTACAAAGGAATTACATAGAGATTTACGTGTCTCTGTAGAATCAGTATGCGTACCGCATATTCTTGCTTTCAGAGGTGAACAAACGATAAGTGCTAAGAAAACGACTGCTGTGAAAATGTATATGAAATTCATGCGAATTTCTTCAGGGCTTTAAAACTTTAAGGCTGCCTTGAGAGTTATAAATGTTTCGCCTTTTATCATTAAACATAAACGTTGGTAATTTAAATAATATGATAAAAACTAATTTTATTGTTTATAAAATTTAAATGGTTACTGCATGTTTTTAAATACTAGATTAAGTAAAAGTAGTTACGTGTTCATACCTAAGATGCAGTTCATGCAACTTTTTACTGCTTTTTTGACACGTAAGAACCTCCTCCTTTTAGAGGGTATTAAGTTTGAACATGTCTGCAATAAACAGGATAAAAACCTTGACAAACAAAAATAAAATATTTTTCAAAAGTTAATGTTATAAAACGCCAAATATCCAGAAAAGTACAATAGCAAATAATACGGCACATGCACCTACTCCGACAATTGTACCGCAACTGACGTCTATTTAGTACCAACCTCATAAATAACGTGGTGGGGATGGAGTTTGTCGCACGTGCGTCTAACTGCTCCATCTGTCGGTAGTTACCGTCGTTATGATACCTCGTCTAAACAATTATTGTTTGAGATAAAAATATTTTAGACGCCACCGGATTGTGATGACCTTACTTTTTTGCTCATCTGCTATGGAGGTGAAGTGAATTTCATGAATTATTTTATTTTGGTTTTCAATGGGATACTAGATATTTATTGCGTTATCAATGTTGACTGTCTGTTCTAAGACGTTAAAGCATTATTTATTTGTTATTGACCTAGTACTAACAATGACATCAAAATACTCAATATTAAAAAAAAAACAGCCAGAACAATACCTTAAAATAGGTATATTTACAGCCCTGAAAACGTGACGGATGTGTTTTCATGAATGCACTTTTTCCTTCACTCGATTACACCAATTGACGTAAAAGTTCA
Source organism: Agrotis clavis (assembly GCA_954870645.1). Lineage (NCBI taxonomy): Eukaryota > Metazoa > Arthropoda > Insecta > Lepidoptera > Noctuidae > Agrotis > Agrotis clavis. The sequence goes on from OX940920.1 coordinate 17,295,642, forward strand.
AACGTAGGTACGTACTTCAGAACAGATTCAATTCAGTTCAAACCGTCGATTACAGCGGGCGCGTCGAAGCGAAGAGCAATTTTAAATGCTTGCGGTTGGCACAACCAGTTTGTTCTATCTACTATTACTCTTCTACGATTTCGGGCCGAAATTCGGGAAAAGCGCTGGCGTCGACCAACGCTGCCCATTCATTTGGTCTTCCCATTAAAAGGGAGCTTTTAACTACAGCTAATTTATGCAGCGCACGGTTTGCCGGGACAGATTACAGAGTGGCGTGTCCATTCTGTGCACAGTTTGGGCCTGAATCACGCCTGTCGAATGTGTTACGTCTGGTGGAAAATTTCTGGCTGTTTATTCGTTTGATTTGTAGCCGTGAGCAGAATTTGTGCCACTAGATATTACTTTGTAGAACGTATTCCTGTTGCCGGCGTACTCGTAATTACTGAAGTATAGCTCACACCGGTTGGTCGTCTTTCTCTGTTCCACACGTCGCAGCCATTATAGAAAATTTTAGAAAGCTTAAAATAAATCAAAAAAGTTGAGTGGGATTTTGAAAGGCCGTGAAGGCCACGTTACATGATTCATCAATATTAGCTGCCGTTCACGGGACTAAGTTAAAATCGACAAAACGTCAAAAAAGTATGGCGTAATTGACTGATAGCTTTCAGTTTCACAATGGAAAAAATAAAATTAAGATCCTGAAAAATTTTTAGGCAATTAAGATTGATGTACGCTGCTAATTCAGATAAAAAGAGTCGCCAACGACCAAACGATTGGCGAACTCTATTTAATTTCATTAAGCAAATTGTTTGCTTGGATTGTAAATGTGACTTAATTCGTAGGTAAATTAATTATATTGCTTGTTTAATACGTATCATTTCGGAATACTTAGTTGTCCTAGAAAATTAACTGATTTCAGAAATGGTAAATTTGTACGAACAGCCACTTGAAGATCTAAGGAAACGTCATAATAAATTGATAGCACAAGGGTCTCTTACTTATTCTAAAAAGGTTGACATTAATCAAACAACTTTATCAAGTAAGTTTCTAAATTACCTGTAACGACCAAGTTTCATAAACAAAATACTGAGTTTTGAAATGAGAAATGGAAGTTCATTATTATTTTTGTTTATGATTGCGACCCAAATATTACTGAAGTTGCATCTTTTCATCTTTTAAATTAACTGTTATGACTTGTGTAAATCTTTCAGGATTTAAACAAAATATTTAGTATGTTATTTCGTTCGTTATTGGCACAATAAACCATCAATAGATAGACCACGTAACTCATTTCTAGTTGGAACGAAACAACCGGCAGAAGGCAATAAATGCAAACAGAAAGAGCATAAAACAAAATTGGCGTCTCACAAAGTTTATTTTTCGATTTATGCAGAATGAATGAATAACAACTCGATTTGCGGTCACAATCGTTACTTACAATTTCTTTGAAAAAAAAAGTTTAAAGGGGAAACAACGTTGTGCCCGCGCGATCACCGCTCTGCCTTTCCGTCAAAAGCGATCCAATCGTTCGCTTTATTGAAACAGCCGTCTGCCTTCTTTGTTGCGGGAATTCCCTTGAATCCAATTTATGCAAAGTATTTACGAGTGACAAGAATTTATTTGACGTGCCAATTTTGCACCCCAACGTTCCAGCTCACGAGCCACATTTTAAAAGCGCTCGCCATGTTAGTGATTGAACGGTTTACATGATATTTTGTTACTAAAGTAGAGGCGAACGTAACTACATAGATTTGCTATCGGAAAATAGAACGTCGGCCATGATACGGCTTTTAAGTTGAATAAAACCAAGCATTTTCAAATCTGTGCTGGAGACATTGACAAATGTGTTATAGCGTCAGTGTCATCTTTGAGGCGGAGGCAATACGCTGGCGGAACGACATCGCGACGGGAAGTCGCCTCTATGCTGATACAAACTCGTAAACAACAGATTTATGGCATCTTGTAGCCACGCGCTGACGAAGACAGATGGCCATATTATGTGTCTAGCCGTCCTACAAACGAATCTGTAAGTATAGTGAGAACGTTTTGATTGACCTCAATTTTTTTTTCACTTTTGATACCCGACGCTTGAGTAACAGGCATGAAAGTTATCTCGAAAAAAATATGATTATCTAAGGCGTCCCGCATCGTTCAGCGCTTAGAGGGTATTTGATTAACGATCCGTATTAATTTCATCCAAAATCCCCGTAACGAGGCGAGCGGAGGATAGGTATCGTCGGTTGGCGCAGAAATATCGTCGTACCTATAATACTCGTTATTAATGCTAGTCATTCTCCGACTGAGATGGCCATCAAAAACCTTCCAAGTTCCGCCCTTATGGGAGATTATCATTAAGTGGATTGCTTCGGTACTCATTGCCGTAGATCAAAAGTGAGTTCGATTTGGGATTAAACACGATTTAATAACAGTGCTGACAATATTTGTTATGGAGAATGAGTTTAAATTAATGTTTACGTTACACGTTTATTTGTGGTGGGAACTGTTATCGGTGCGGCGTAGGCTTGTTAGGTAACCGCGGAAGTTCGTGCCCCGGTGGCGCGCGAACCCATAACAGCTAGCAAAGTATGGTTTTAATTGTGCAAGAAGTAATCCCAGTTCGATCGGCGAACGTTTTGAGAATAATTATGTTCGTATAATCCTGGCCGTGTCTCTGATGTCGGTGGTACCCCTCCCTCCCTCCTCGATGTCCTCGACCCCCCTCCTGATTGATGGCGCCGGAGATTGCATGTCAGGATTACATCTGCGGAGGATGTACGGATTATTTAGTTGCTGGCAGCGGGTAAATAGAGCGAGCAATATTCTGATAAAAAAAAAACTTATACAACCCGTCTGATAGACGGGTGCGAACTGGCGGTAATCTTGTTTGTGTCTTTGGTGAAAATTTCATCTTTCCTTATTTCATCACGTTATAGACGTGGAAGTTTTGTGTTACTCATTTTCCTTTGTGTATTTAATGTTCTATTTCACTTTTATTTTCCATTTCACTGGCTTCTCAAAGTGTCCGTAATAATTGTTAATAAATCAACTCTTTACTAGACAAAGGTTCCGGTTAAATAAACTCGGCAAAATGTCCATTAAATGTCTAAATAAATGCATTTTGTCTAAAGCGTTCTTGAAACAACACTGCGCTGTAATTTGTCACTAGTTCTTTGAAATCCCAGTATAAATAAACTTAAACCAAATAGGTGAGGACAAAGAGAAATCTCGTGGGTGAAGAATAGCAAAAGCGGTGGCAAAATTTAATTTCGCTGCTGTTTACACCGCGTCAAAGCAGCACAACTTAAATATTCTTAAAATGTGTTTTTTTTTTTACAAAGAATCAGGAAGAGCTGTAAACACGACTGCGAAGAGGGAAATATGTTTCTAGTTTATACCGTTGTGATGAAAATCATGTTTTGAAACACACAGGCATGGCCTGGGGCTGCTGCATACATTTTACCTTTATCTTCGAAATGTTTAGACTACTTAAGTTTTTCAACCGACTTAGGAGGCTATTGAAGAGATTTTGTTTATGGTAATAATACTTTTGAATGGAATCTGTTAGAAGTGCCAGTTTTTTATTTAAAGATTGAACAGCTGAGGTTGTGTGTAACAATATGTGTAACTGCTGTAACTGGATATTTGAACGGATTGATTTTCAGTCGATCATCAGTCGTATCACTTGCAAAAACCGGTCAAGTCAAATTACCATTTAAAAGGTCAATTTTCACCTCACGATTATTCCCCATAGAGAGACACACATGACATGAATAAAAGATAAAGACGCTTGTTTGAGTATGAAAAAGAACATTGATAATAATTGTGTTTCAAATAATTATTTTAAAACCACCATATTATAATATAAATTACCTACTTTATTCTGTCTTCATTTTTGTGTCTGGGCAAAATCTAGGTTAAGAGAAAAAACTCTGTGCAAAAACAATAATTCGCCTTAATTACATAAACGTTTTGTCTCTAAACATGGCCCGAATGTCAGAAAAATCAACAAAATTTCAATTACTTACTTGATTTAGCTTGTGGAGGCACCCTTTATGATAGATTGAAAGGTCTCTTTGTCTCATTGGTATGAGAATTTTATTCATATGTCCAATATTATTTCCGTCTCAATAGAAATATTTCCAATAAGCGCCGTCCCAGATTTTGCATTGTGTCGCGATTTCTTTTCAACATCAGTTGAGGGTGGTGTTGGTATTTCCCACTATTCTATTGTACTCGGCTTTTGAAGTTAGATGTTAGAAACAATTTCATTATATCGTATGGAAATGGCGGTTGGTTTCTGTCTGTGTGTACTCGCGATAGTTCTGCTAAAGCTTACTTTGAAATATGACTTGGAACATTTTGACGTTTATTATTTTATACGTTAGAATTTATTGCGGAATGTTTGTGTTGCAAATTGCTCGTATCTTGTAGTAATGTCTTTAGGGTTTCGTGGGGATTACGACTTTAAGAATACTTCTAATGACGCCCAAATTTGAATTCATAGGTTAAGTTACGTTTGTATAGGCTTATGGCCTATGAAGGGCCTATGTATTCTGAGATACATAGGCCCTTCGTACACTAGGCGCCGCAAGTCTCCGATACCTTACGACTTTGGTATCCTGGTGACTATCTCAATAGAAATCCTTAAGAGTTCGTGCGTCGGGCACGCCGCAATCGCGGCGATAAGACCCCTCTTTGAGGAGTGGCTGGAGAAACGTCACGGCGGCGGCGTCCTGACCTACCCCATGATGCAGGTCCTCACCGGACACGGAAGTTCCGGGAGGTACCTGTATCTGACGAGAAAGGAGTAAACGCCTGGGTGTCACCACTGCGAAGATCGCCCGGAGGACACAGTAGAGCATACGTTGCAAGACTGCCCCGCTTGGGCAGAGCACCGACGTGTCCTCACGGCGGCGATAATGTATTGGAACTGTTTTTGTCTTTTGACAATTCAAAAGTGCCATGACTTGCCTAATTGAAATAAATGCTTTGATTTGATTTGATTTGACATTTGTTACCGTACTAGCAATAAAAGTTGGCTAATCACCTTTGTTACAGCTTATACATTAAAATATAACTAGCAAAATAAACTACTTCATATCAATAAAGCTATCGTCAAACTGACAGACGAACCGAATGCGTGGCGTAGCGTTTTTGTTTGTAATGTATGGAATTGTTTGAAGCCTGTCACATAGAGTATCGGATCGCTTTCGCATTTTTCTATGACATGATTCGGTTCGGTTCGCTATCGCCTGACTGTTTGACAAAGGCCTAAATGTCTTCCAAGAAGGTTTGCTAATAATCCTAATAACCTTAATATCCTGGAACTACACACATCAAAAGTGTCTAGGGATCAAGCATTTTTATGCGGATTTCTTGAGATTGAGATGTGGCTTTGTAATAAATTTATGATTTTATAAATTTATATGGATCCTTTTTGGTGCATTTCATAATTTGAATCAGGAACTGTAAATCAAATCCGAGTAAAAGATGAAAATCAGCTGTCAATATTTTCCCTATAAAAACATACAACGCATTGAAGACATTATTAGTGCTACTGTTTCCCTACTACTGATTAAAACCAACGTTATTATGGAGCGGCGACGTCATTTAAGCAGGGAAGAAATGCTCAGAGCCGTGGGAATGATAGAAGCTGGTTCCCGGCAACGTACTGTGGCTTTAGCTCTGAATACAAGTCAGAGTGTTATCAGTCGACTTTGGACACGTTACCGAAGCACTGGTACCGTGGCTGAGCGCCATGGAGGACGGTATCGCTGCACCACACGGAGACAAGACCGATACATTCAAATCTTAACTCGAAGAGCTCCAACAATAACCGCCATGATGTTAGCCGTGAGGCTTCATCACTCTTCAGGGAACTTAATTAGCGACCAAACAGTCAGAAACCGCTTGCATGAAGTGAACCTAATGAAGGTTCACTTCATGCAAGCGGTTCCGAAGACCGCTACGGGTACCACCTATAGCAATGCACAATCGTAGGATTCGATATCAATGGGCTCTTGAACACAGAAATTGGGCAGAAGAACAATGGCGTTTCGTGTGCTTTTCTGATGAGTCTCGTTTTGGTATGAGACCGGATACAAGACGTATACGACACTGGAGAACCCCTGGACGCCAACAGCGATTAAAATCCTGCCAGGAAGTCCATCCTTATAGTGGTGGAACCATCATGGTATGGGCGGGTATTTGGATCGGCGGAAGAACTGAGTTGATTTGGATCAGAGGCAACCTCAACGCTCAAATTTATGCTGAGACGATTGTATCAGACGTCATCGTTCCTCTACAAGTGCAAATCGGTCCCTTATTTCAGTTAATGCATGATAATGCACGACCGCACACCGCAAGAGTTGTAAGACAGACTCTCGCCGCAGCTAACATCAATGTCCTGCCCTGGCCTGCTCAGTCGCCAGACTTGAACCCGATTGAGCATGCATGGGATATGCTACAGAGAAGAGCTCTGCCGAATATGGAGGGTATCCAGTCGCAAGAAGACCTTTTTTTGTTGTTGCAACGAACATGGGCGGCCATTCCACAGCGTGATTTGGATGAACTCATTTTGAGTATGCCAAACCGATGTTCTTGTGTTGTTAGTGTTCGCGGTAGAAACACGGATTATTAATTGTTTAAGTTACCCAATAAAATTTTAAAGAAAACTGTTATTTCAGTCTTTTTTTCGAACTTTAATGTTAGTGGTTCAAATGTCAAACATCCCTTTATTAGGAAAATGGCAAATTTCTTTATGAATGCAAAGGTGACTTGGTTTATCGTTACTGTGACAAACGATAACACTTTATTTGATGAATCCTTAAAGAACATTTTAATTAATATCAATCAGGAGAAAAGTTATTGCAAAAATATATGTTGATCCCTAGACACTTTTGATGTGTGTATTTTCTTTTTACCACAAACAGAGGAAAATAAGAGAGTACACTATCAAATAATTGGCTCAAGAGAATGTTATACAGATGTACACCGACAATAACGAACGAGGTTGTTTTGTAATCGGAGACAAAATTGCTATAAAACAAAGTACTCGTAAATATAATACTTACCTTACTGAGTCAATTCATAAGACATTGACTGTTGCTTGATATGAGTGAATTCCTGCGTTTTGTTTATTTGTTCTCCTTCATGTAAAACTAATTATGGTTAGAGTAGGTAATATATTTTAAATAACCCTCTAATTAGGGTTAAACGGGATTCTATTACTAAGACTATGCTGGCCGTTTGTTTGTCTGTCTGACTGTCACCAGCCTCATGAAATGTGATAGTTAGACACTTAAAATTTCCACAGATGATGTATTTCTGTTACTGCTGTAACAGCAAGTACTAAAAAATAAATATTTAAAGGGGTCCTTACAAAACAACTTGTTTAATTGAGGTTTTTGTACAAAATGCTACAGAACCATTCGTTTTTGACAGTTTTTGATATTTATTGGTCAACTGTGCGAATTTTGTCTTAATAGGTAACCGTGACCCTGAAACGTAAAGTCCTACTTTTGAAGGAACTCCGAGGATTTTAGTCAGTGCCAGTCTTAAAGTCTGATCTGCTCCACTCAGGGTGACTTTATCACGCTAAAAAAGGGCGTTTTCTAAACCTACTTTCATAAATAAATATCATTTCATATCACCCTTTCTTCTCTTTTAGCTGTCTAGACATAACTTGAGCTAAAATATTTACCTTAGGTTTCATAGTTCGTCTACACGAGTTTGAACTCGTGATTTTCTTAATTAGTTTTAGGATCTCAGAAAGAAAATTATTATGCTCGGAAATTATTCTAGAAAATAATTAACAAGAGTTGTTATGATGGCTTTGTGTAGCATTAATTTATAAAAGAATGTAATGATGGATGAGTTGGGAAGAACTGTGGCCGATCCATCATTGCTTGCTTTGTACTGAAAACATTGAAAACTGAAATAAGTATATTTGGTAATCTTTTTTTCTTCTTTAGTTTCATAACTAGTTTCGAATTTATCATGTAGATGAATCGTGCATATCCGGTGTTTTGAGGAACCAGCTGGATTTAATTAGAACTTTTCAACTGAATTCACCTGAAATAAAAACAGTGTTATCAATGTTATCTACCTTCGATTGTGACCACAGATTCGGCCCCGCTTCACCTAACTTCAGAAATATGAGTAATTAACCCTTTTGGTAGTGACATTTAGTAATGGGGTTTTTTCTGAAGCGGACTGAAGTGAAAAATCAAATTGTCAAAATCCGAATTGCGAATAACATGATCATAATATAGCCAGACAGATTATTATAAAAAAAAACGTCTCCGAGAATAATTTCTCTTTTATCTTCAGTTCAGCCAACCGTGTCGTCAAAATAAATATATCCATGTTATTATTTTATCTACCATAAATCGCACTTTTGGTATCATTTATTATGATTATCGTCAACGTATTTATCAATTATAATTACCACGTCAAATCCTGATTTATTATATCTATGACTACATAGATATAGATTGTACATAAATAAATACAATAACCGTTTGATGTGGACCGTAAAGCGTGAGTTCTATCTGGAAGCCTAATGTGCGGAAACTCGCGGCTCGAAAGATCCTTCCGATTCAAACTTATCTATATAAATACAGGAGCAAAAGGAAGGAACTTGTAGAAGGATATATGTATAGTGGGAATTATACCACTCTGCCCGGTCAAATTGTAGTGTGGTAGTAAAATCAGCCTTACTGAATAGGAAATAAATTACACTGCGAACCACACGTTATTTTGGTCATTATGTGCTGACCTAACCCATTTGATTTAAGTGCCTTTATATCAGGGGGGTACATTCTTGAACTTTACCCTACCAGTGGGGCTGATACGTGGAACAAACTGGATGAATCAATAGTAGAGAACACCAACGAATTAGCTGGGTGATCAAGAATGGGCATGATGGCTGAATCTACTCGTAATTTGTTCATCATCATTTCAGCCTATTGCAGTCCACTGCAGGACATAGGCTTGTCTCAGGGAGCGCCACAGCTCACAATCTCCCGCTTTTTTTATCCAGTCGAAGTAACGTATTGTGAAGTTTAATACCGTTGTATATTCGTCAATTTTGGGCTTCGTATGAGTAACAAAAGAAAAAATACTAGTAAAATTATTTTTGAAAATTTTAAAAACTTACGGACTAATTTGATTGTTTCAGTCCGCTTGCCTATTCTTATTGTCGTTAGACACATCGTTCCCCACGCACAGTAGCTGAAACTAAATACTGAAATTGTATCCCCAACCTTAATAAATTCTGTAGCCTACAAAATTCGAATATAAATCTTTTGGGCGCCAGACAATTTGTAGAACAACATTCTTTGAAAGGGTTTTTTCAAGACGTAGTTCTTGTTTTTATCTTCTATTGTAATTGAAGAGAATTGAATTGATTTGACTTTATTGCCGATATTAATTCAAATTGCTGAAATATACGACAAAACTAACGTTATTATTCTATCGTCAACATAGCGGAAACAATAGCTTCCGCGCAATAAATTAAACTTTATTAATTATCACAATAATCCCATAAAGGACGTGAAACAACAAAAACTGTTCGAACTGGCTAATAAATGCGTTTCTATTTAATAAATATACCATTATCCGGGCTCACCCCACTAGAGTAAATAGAGGAATAGCGATCATTCGCTTGAGAGAGAGGCCGCATCTGGCGCTTGCCAGATTATGTTGGTAAAATTCAATAATCTTTAGAGAACCAACTGAGAAGGACGGCCATTGCAACTTTTTTTTTCGACGGACCAAGGAGTTCTGACGACTTTGGTAATCAAATTTGCGTATGTACAGACCCCTACAATTGAGTTCAGTGGAGTTTACTGGGACGTTTCTTGTATTCTAAATAAAAAGGTACCGGAAATCAATTTGGATATTTATATACCCTTTCCTTTTCGTTTCTTGGTATGATATTCCCTCCCATATGACGGCTTATTGCTTATCGTACTGCCATCACGTACAATATACAGACTACCGAAATAATATTCGTTTTATTTAAATAACAGGGACCTCTGTTTCGCTATCGTGAAAATTATGGATATTTGGGACTGTATTTCTGAGGTTAGTATATTTTGTGTCTTCTACAATAGTAAAATAAAATTTTCATCTAGTTATTATAGGTTTGGCCAAATAACGAGTGATATTAAACAGCACGACCCAACCTAATCGATTGATAGTTCATTGCATTTAAGTGTCGTTTTGACCTATTTTCTGACATGAAACTCATAAAATAATAAGGTCCTCCATATCTCTTCCCGGAAGCTATAAACACTAAAGGGAAAATTATTATTAAACATAGTTCTTTTTTTAGGGGTGAAAAATCCATCAAAAAAGTACCGTTGCTCTTATATTTGACTGACTAAAACCCCCCTGTTCATAAATTTGCTCTTTGCGTTCCAGGGCCGTGGTAACGTCTTAAGATATCCCGTGACTCGTAGTTATCTTGTTGTAAGTTTTGCTTCTAGACGAAATGAGTTTTCTAATATTATTAAACAAATACTTTGAAGACTTCAAACTGTCTTCATCGTTTTATATTAAATCTTCTTAGAGAGCATCGTAAGTTCTGTTACTAGGAAGACTTTATGAATGAAAACTGCTTAGTATTTTCTCTGGTAGAGTACAATATAAATGCCCTCAGATGGAACTCAGATATATATTATTTTGAAAGTTTATAATATTAGTACTAAAAACATTTAAAAAATATAAAATTTAGTGGCCTACCAGCATTGGGAACAAATAAAATAATTTATTTAAGGTGATTGCGTCGATGTTGCCCGCGAAATTCAAATTTTCTTACGTTTTTTGCAATTTGCAGGCCAGTGACATGTTGTAACTTCATCAAAATATGAATTGCGGTAATATAAGTATAATTTTAAATATAAAAATGATCAAAACATTCGCTCCATCAGCTCTCACATAGAAAAGCTGCATCTAAGTTAGATTTCGGAGATTTTAAATGATGTGAATGTTTTGATAATTTTTATATTTAAAATTATACTAGTTATTACCGCAATTCATAATTTGATAAAGTTACAACATGTCACTGGCCTGCAAATTGCAAAAAACGTAAGAAAATTTGAATTTCGCGGGCTGGTTGGAGCATTCCCCTTAAGGAATTTATTTTATCTTAATCTATAAATATTTATATTTATATTTATGTTATTACTTTATATAGGTAATCTTAAATGTTTGACTAAGATTGTATTAGACTTTATTTTTCTAAGTTACTGAAAGTTACACCACTTGACATCTATTTACACTTCCATACAGATAGCCGGGCGATATAATTATGTCACGGACAATATTCAAAATATCCATTTCAAAACATCATTTGTGTTCTTTACCAAATGTTAGAAGTAGCGAATGTGACATCTTATTGAACGGAAAAAAATTGGAATTTATTGATCAGACAGTTTTTCTAGGAATCACGTTAGACGACAAATTACAATGGGGCCCCCATATAGCATCTCTAGCAGGGCGACTAAGCTCAGCCGCTTATGCTGTTAGAAAGATAAGGCAGTTAACAGACGTCGAAACTGCGCGTTTGGTTTACTTCAGCTACTTTCACAGCATTATGTCATATCGACACCTCCTACGTATAATATCGTAACTGTATTTAATCAACTTTACAGTATCGCAATTCAAAGGTATGCAAACAGTTTATTGATGGTAGTGAAGTCAAATAAGCTCATTTAGAAACCAAATTTGGCATACAGATATATTTTTAGGAAAGGAATGTTACCTTCAAAAACGATTATTGAAATTGTTATTAGAATTTCTTAAAAGTCACTTACGGATTTCTACTATGGAAAACATCAGTGGTATTTGGTTGTATGTAGTACTTACTATACTTTACGTCGATATTTGCGTAGGATTAAGTAGCGTATGTTACACTTACGATAACTTACTTTGGAACTAATAAAGTGATAATGTGGCGTAGGTTACAGTTACTATTATATACAATAGAACAAAAATGAGAATTCGTATCGTAAGTGCTATTAACGGGTAAAATTGAAATAAAATATATTCTGAAACATACTGTTGTATTTCGTAATAAACAATATCTGTTAGAAAAACAAAAATTTAAAATATTTATCAATGGTATTTTCACTTAATTAGTCTTTTCTTATAGTACCATTCTGATGATTCTGATGATATAATTCAAAGTAAATAGAATTTTGTCAAAACAATACCCGCATAAAAAAAAAATGTTATAAAATGAACAAACAAAATCATTTGTAGTACCATCCTCAGTTATTACTTTGCGATGATTAGAATGACGCCCTTGCAGATCCGCTTGTATGAAGCCACTTATGTTATCTTTTTTCTAAAGATTTAAAGACAAACTATTCACTTAATGAAAATGTGTTTAGAAACACCTTTCTGCACACATTTAAATAGTTTTCCTGTTCTTCTACAAAAGTCCTTGGCAGTCTATAAATTAAACTTACGCCTAGATTCCATGTCAGATAAAACCTTTCGTTTGTTTTGTTTGACAACCAAGTTTGCAATAAAAGCCCATTGCTTTTCACGGTTCCTTAAATCCCAAAAACCTATTGAAAAGCAATATTCTTTCATCATCACTTATTTTTGTAGTATATTTTAGCCTACAGTTCATATGACACATAGGACCCAAAGTTTTACCATGTCTTACGGTACCATCACGACTTATATACTCCTTGCCCAAGTTTCGTAACATTTTCCTTTTGTTCTCTTTCCATTCGTCAACATGGCGACTTCTGATATTTCCCTTGTCTTTTCTCGGTTTCATCTTCCGTTTTCTGGAAGCTTGTGGTGTCGCTTCTGATATCGAAGACGATAGAGTCTTCGATGTCAGAAGCGACACCACAAACGTCTTCGCTTGTGGAGTATAAACTAAATCTGTGAAAGTTGAATCAACAGAATGTAATGGCGAAATATCTTTTTCAACAAACCAGGGTCAAAAGTGGTTTTCACAATCAAGATGATTTATTGTTGTGCAGTCCGGAGATGGATGTCGTGTTATATTCTCAACAGCTGATGGAGATTCTTCATCGGGGTCTTAAAATTAAATAAAGAATAAAAAGTTTTACAATAATACTAACTTCTGCTAGCAGCTTTGACCGTCAGGGTTCAAGATACCTCAATATAAAAAATCAAAATTATTTTAAGCATTGAGCCATGAAAGCGTAAAAGACAGACACAATTAGCTTTCGCATTACCTTATTTTTATAATATTAGTATCGATTGAATCAAACTCAAACAAAAATTTAGTAAAGTAAAACTAACATAAAATTACTACTCGTAAGTTAATTAGGACTTTTAAACTTTATGTATAAATGTAGGACAAGCTATTATTGTATCAATACACTGTCACTTTGTTCCGTGAGTGAAATACTATGACGTATTTCATCTGACTCGGTTAACAAATCAATTATAGCCCAGTCAACGTACAATTATAGAGGGAAAGTCTTGGAACACAACTTTTGACTACGCAATTTTGTTTGGAGTAATTAGGAGGTGAACATATCAACAGTCCCCGCTCCTAGTCCTTTGAGTTTTGGGGGTGGGGGGTCTGAAAATACTGCTGCTGCTTTCTGGATCTTTGGCGATATCAAATACAACAACTTTCCAAATGTGAAAAGGTAAAAATGTTTTTTTTTCTTAAATTACAGACATTTAACAGCAGATACCTCGAAAACTTTACAAGATATCGAAATGCTGACAGAATAAACCTTACGGAAAATTTATTCTGCTTTTATTTCGTTCATACATGCTACGCCACTAGTACGCATGGTCCAAACAATGTTACGCTGTCAAAATTGTGTTCCAAGACTTTCCCTCTATACCTACCTTTTTTTGAGCTTTCGTTGACTGGGCTATTAACTGGTTTATCCCATCACTATCTGCGTCAAAAGGCAGCGGCGATTATGTAAAATAAAAACAAGAATATCTTTTAATTGAGTTTTTTTCAAAAGAATACTATGGTAAATTACGTTTCATATCGAAGTAAAATATCTCAAGTGCAACATAGGATATAAAAAGAGATAGAAATTCCAACGAAAACTATCGTAAGTATAAATACAGAACACAATTATATATTTTTTCAATAGTAAAGTATCGTAACTATATACTTACGATATTTGTGATGTATCTGGATTCGATGTATAGTGTCGTAAGTTATACTTACGACATTTCATTAGATGACATGGTTAACAGCTGTAGGATCTTACTAAGTGTATCAATCACAACAAATTTAAAAAAACTGCGACGAGCACAGCGGTCGACAACGAATATGCACAACTCCCGCGTATTCAATCGGTACTAATACTTACTATTGGGTCGCGCGGCGCAGCGGGCCCCCGCGCCCCGCGTACGATGCACTAACTGCACTATACAATATTTTACTTCGCTAAAGATGAACATGCGATAATATGCAGTCTCAGTATCTTTGGATCTATTGTAAATATATTTTTTTTTAATTAGACCAAACGATAGTCTATGTTATAAAGTAGTTGTAAATCTAAAAATGTCATTTTCGTTAATTTGTTGGTTACGATATTATACGTAGGAGGTGTCGATATGGCATCCTATTGTGGGGCCGGGCAGCTGACATTGAATCTATCTTTATTTTGCAAAAAAGAGCTGTCAGAGCAATTTACAATCTACGTCGTCGCGAATCTCTTAGGGAATTATTCAAAAAGATTAATATAATGACAGTGCCTTGTCAATTTATTTATGAAAATATAATGCATGTTAGGAAAAATCTTCATCTTTTTAACAAAATAAGCGACAGACATAACTTTAATACGAGAAATAAAGATAAAATTGATCAACCATATTTTAGATTGTCTAAAGTACAAAAATCTTTTATGGGGTTCTGTGTTAAATGTTACAATAAAATCCCGAGTGAAATCTTAAATCTAAATGAAAAAAAATTTAAAAGTTACATAAAAAGCACACTTAGTAAACAAGCATATTATAAATTAGAAGATTATATTCAAGATAAAAATGTTTGGAAACATGCTGGTCCTGCTCCATAGTACAATGTAGGGCTTAAACAAAGTCAAGCTGGTTGAAATTTGAATGCTCACACACATAAATTATATTTGTAAATTGTGTAATTTCAATATTTTGTTAAAATGTGAACGCCATGTACCTTTTTGCTCTTATTATTTTTTAAATTTTAGTCTAGATTTTCAAGGTGCATTGCTTTGACATTAATTATTTCAAACGCTGTTAAAAAATATTGTAAAACATTTTTTTAAAAGAGTAAGTATGGAGTTTCTTGCCCATTCTTCTCCATACAACCTACCTTAGCGAATACAAATACAAATACAAATACGTTTATTGGTTCAAAAGGTAAAAGGGTACAACAATCATACTCTGCCACTTAAAATAGGATTCCCTGTGCTATAAGTGACAGAAGGAACCGCAGTTGGCATATGTAACAATTATAATTATCAGTCCGTATTTACTTAATTAAATTAAAAATGTTAATAATAAAAAAGAACAAAAGTAAACAATTAAGAGAAAAAAAAAAAAAAATTAGGAACAATTACATGTTACTAAATTTAACAATTTGCAAAGTTGATCAAATATGTACTATTTGTGTGTGTGTGTGTATGTGTCTGTAGGTGTGTGTGTATATCTGTGTGTGTAAGGTAGTGTGTTATATTATGAATGATGAATAGAATAGGTAAGATTTTTGATTTGTCGAGTGGGTTGTGATTTAAAATATCTAAATCAAGAAGGGACATAAAATAGTCGTTCAGTTTCTGCGTAGTCTAATGATGCAAGAAAGGCTGTTACTGTTTTTTTAAACTTTAAAGTTGTAAGTTTGTGAAGGGACACTCTTTTGCTAATTTTATTGTATAAACAGGGAGCTGCAATGTAGGCATGACGTTTGGCAAATACTGTATTATGCGGTGTTCTTTGAAAGATGTTATCCTGTCTTCGTTTGTGATTATTTATGGATGTAGGTTTTGGAATATTTGTATGGGCGTACTTAAGGTTGCGTAGGATAAATAGTTGCCGTACAGTGAGAACTCCTATTTCTTTATATAGTAAAGCTGTAGAGTAAAGTCTAGGTTTATTAGTAAGGACTTTCAGTACTGCTCTTTGTGACCGTTCAACTGTTAAAAGACGTGTTTTATGAGTCCCTCCCCAGACGGATATGCAATATTCTAGTATGGATTTACATAATGAATTGTAAATTACCTTCAAGGTGTTCTTATCTTCTATATGGCGAACCCTTTTAAAAATAGGCATTAACTTTCTCAAGCGATTTGATAGAAGTTCAGTATGAGTATGCCAGTTAAGATTCTCGTCAACCCAGACACCTAAATATTTTATTCGGTCGACCTGCTCCAGGTGGATACAGTTACAGTTACTAGTACTACTAGCTATATCACGACAGACGTGGGCTTTGATTTTCCTTGTTCCAAGTAAAGGTAGTTTAGGTTTAGTTATTGAAAAGGTTAAAAATTTCGTTTTATCAAGATTTATAGTTAATTTATTCGCATTTAACCATTTAAGCATAGTTTGGAGTCCTGTTTCTGCTAGATTAACCACTTCATCCCAAGTATTTCCGTGAAAGACCACTGCCGTGTCGTCAGCAAAAGCTATTATTTTTCCATTATTTAGTTTAATATCACAAAGTTCGTTCACATAAATTAAGAAAAACTGGGGGCCAAGAATGCTGCCTTGGGGAACTCCGTACGTGATATCAGCAGCCCTGCTTGTATGTGAACCGATTCTTATACGTTGCTGTCTGTTAGTAAGGTAACTAGTAAATAGATCTAATGTTTTTCCGCGAATACCTATATTTTCCATCTTTCTCAATAGATCCGGTATAGAGACAGTGTCAAACGCTTTCGCGAGGTCCAAGAAGATTCCGATGCACTTACGTTTACTATCTAGTGCCCTAACTACGGTTTCAGTGAGAGTTCTAACAGCGTCCTCGGTGGATTTACCAGTAATAAACCCATACTGGTTGTTCGATAATATTTCATATTTCATTAGGTATTTGGTCAATCTTTTATTAAGGAGCTTTTCGAGAATCTTGGACATCGCTGGAAGAACAGATATAGGTCGGTAGTTTTTGACACTGTCTCTATCCCCCGCCTTATGAATAGGATGAATGAGAGCGGTTTTGAAATGATCCGGAAAAACTCCTGTTTGGAAGCTTAGATTACAGATGTAAGTTATTATAGGAGTTAAGACAGGGCTAGCAGCTTTGAGCAATTTATTGGAAATTCCATCAAATCCCACGGCAGAGTCATCTTTTAGGTTCATTATAATTGCATGTACTTCTGCATCATCTGTTCCCAATAGCACAAATGAGTTTGGTAAGTTACGGGCAGTGATTTGAGGCGAGTAATCTTGATTGTGTGGTATGGCCTCCGCTAAGTTTTTACCCACACTGGCAAAATAGTCGTTGATTTTATTAACCGAGTCCTGGGGGTGTTGGCATATATTAAGGAGACTTTCATTTTTAGATTTTTGTTTATTTAATAATGCTATGGACTTGATTACTTTCCAAGTTTGTTTGATGTTATTTCCGGCCTTTTTTAGTTCTGTATTTTCGTAGTTGCATTTAACTTTATGAATAATATTTTTACAAAAATTCCTATAGCGAGTAAAGACAACTTGCATTTCTGGATTGTTTGGATTGTTTTTTGCTTTAATATGCAGACGTTCCCTGTGCCTTATGCACCTTAATAATCCAGGCGTTATCCATGGTTTAATTATTCTTTTGCGGTGGCTAGTTCGTTTTGTAGCAGAGTTTTTGAGCATGGCTTGAGTTATAATATGTATTAACTGTTCAAGGGCAATATCTACGTTGTTACAGTTATAAATGTGTGTAAAATCAACTTCTTTCAGTTCTGTTACTACTTTACAGCGAATGGGTGTAGAATCAATCCCTTCCCTTCCTATTCCCTTTAAATTTAAATATCGACGTTCAAAAGTGCCTCTTTGATGGCCTAATTGGAATAAATGATTTGACTTTGACTTTGTTCTAGTGTAACTAAACGGTATCAAGTTTAATTTACCTGAAAAGTGTTGACAATGCAGAAACCGGGCGACCCCGTGGTACAAGGTTTACCTAGTGACATAATACTTTAAAAGCGAGTTTTCTACTAGGCAAGTCTTGCATACAAGTACGTATGACGTAACATGTTCATACAAGTAGCTTGAATTGTCAACATGTTTTCAAAAGTGTGCAAATTGCATGCCGGTTTTACTTGCAAGATAGGTAGGTTGACAGTTACTTGAAAAAAAATGTACGTTTAAGTTTGTCCAAGTTGCATAACATTGTTGCAACTTGTATATACAAGTGTAATGGAAACGCGCTTTAAATTAAGTTTCACCCATTTTTGACCTTTCGTATTGTATGTTTATTGTATTTTAATAGTACTTTTTCATGTTTTTTTAGTAGGCAATGTAAGTACATGTGTATCTTTGTGGTATTAACACTGCATTGGCATTGTAGCTGTTAAGGTGTTATCTATTTACGTAATTTGTAACAAATAAAATAATTCATTTAAGGCATTTATTTTATCTTAATCTATAAAAAATATATTTATATATTATGTTATTACTTTTTATAGGTAATCTTAAATGTTTGACTAAGATTGTATATTAGACTTATTTTTCTAAGTTACTGAAAGTTACACCACTTGATGACTTGACATCTATTTACACTTCCGTACAGATAGCCGGCCGATATAATTATGTCACGGACAATATTCAAAATATCCATTTCAAAAATCATTTGTGTTCTAGTGTAACTAAACGGTATCAAGTTTAATTTACCTGAAAAGTGTTGACAATGCAGAAACCGGGCGACCACGTGGTACAAGGTTTACCTAGTGACATAATACTATTAAGCAAGTCTTGCATACAAGTACGCATGACGTCACATGTTCATACAAGTATAGCTTGAATTGTCAACATGTTTTCAAAAGTGTGCAAATTGCATGCCGGTTTTACTTGCAAGAATTAGGTAGGTTGACAGTTACTTGAAACAAAATGTACGTTTAAGTTTGTTCAAGTTGCATAACATTTGCAACTTGTATACAAGTGTAATGGAAACGCGCCTTAAATTAAGTTTCACCCATTTTTGACCTTTCGTATTGTATGTTTATTGTATTTTAATAGTACTTTTTCATGTTTTTTTAGTAGGCAATGTAAGTACATGTGTATCTTTGTGGTATTAACACTGCATTGACATTGTAGCTGCTAAGGTGTTATTCTATTTACGTAATTTGTAATAAATAAATATGTAAATCACTAAGAGAAGATCACTCAATCAGTAAGATTTTTAGCAGGCCTAACCGTTCACTCTGTCAATTTTTTATTTTATTAGTTTTGTTCTAAAAACAAACTTATTACTTTTTCTTTCTCGGATGGATTGAAGGCGAGTGAAAACTAATTACTCATGTGTCGTATGAAGATATAGGAAATGCCACACAAGGCTTCAATCACGATGCATTTGCGCCAGTTCTATTGTGAAACTGGCTACTTAATCAAGCCAATCAAATTGCATGCTTCACTCAATGATGATTTGATCGAACGTCAAGCAAGCGCCAATATTAATATACGGAATAACTTAGGTGCCATATTACATTAAATAAAGTGGGTCAAATGGCTATTTTGTTGGTTTATAGACATCATAACGAGGTTATCACAATATTGATAGCTGGGGCGTCTTGAGTGTCAATTATTTTTTATGACTGGTGTATTTATTTTTACGAAAAATGTGGTGAAGTGAAACCCTATGGCATGTAAGGCGCGGGCCACATAGAAAAGAAGTAAGACGCAGACGGGGCGGAGACATATTATGTCTCTTCGGCGTCTCTTTCATACAAAATGTATAGAACTGTCGCGACGTAAAACATACAGAAGAAACGGGGCGCGGACGCGACTCTCATACATTTTCGCACGTCCGCGACGCGTCCTCGTCTTACGTCTTTTCTATGTGGCCCGCGCCTTACAGCTACTTACTTTTTATATTTTTCATGCGTAAGTGTGAAAATGGTTGAATATTTCATCCAAACTTTTTAGCTTTATTTGGTCGCATATGGCACGTTTCTTTTAAAAGACCATGAAATGCAATGATGTTCGCAATTTTTATGATATTATGACCTTCGTTAGTCGGAACGCATTTTGGTAGCTCCTAATTCTTCTCATTATTAGATCTCCAACTTTGTTTCGTGTAAGAAAAAATAAGCCTGCTAAAAATTCGGCATTATTTAGGGAACAAACCAATAGTATTTATTTACTAGGATTGTACAGAGAGATTTACAAAGACGCCGATTATATGAAGATTTTTGTCAAATATCTAAACTAAAAACGGTAATATTTTTTTAAAAAAAGGAACCGTCTTCAGAACCAAACAAAAAGTGTAAAATAACTTTTCTTTCGGAAGTCGGTGGCTTTGTTTTTTATTTCATTGACTATGGCCACCGACTCTTTTCCTAAAAATGTGAAGTGGCCACGTCACGTTGCTGACAGCTGGAACACCATGGTCAGACAACGAGTCGCCCAGTACTCGCCGTTCGCATGCCCGAGCCTTATGTACTTAAACAACAAGGCTAAAAACCAAATGTTACCTAACAGAATACCTAGTATTGAAATTAACCAAAAGTCACACCTCCATCGATAATTTTCACATCACAATTTCAGCAATGCATTCACCGGAGCATCGAAGCGGGGCTGCCGCGCCGCCATCACTAAATCGTTCGTGTACATAATTCAAATACCTATTACATGCAGGGTAGTGACCGCAACCGGGCGATAATTTAGCGGAACCAGAGCCCTTGTATTTTATATGGGGAAGTTATTGACGTGAAATGTGGTGTCTAAATTACGTTCAATATAGGTAAGTATCGGTTGCTAATATGACGTTATAGAAACTTACTTTTAGATCAGATTTGTGAATGCAGGCTCTTGACTGAACATACAATGTATTCAAAAATGTCAATAAGCTGTTTTATTGAAAACTTATAATTTTTACTCTGAGGCCCGTATTACAGAACGCCACTCAATACTCAAGTATTACTTAAAACTAGATTCAAGGCATTTGATTGGTTGAAATCTAGATTTAAATAGAGATCAGTGCTTGAGTTTCGTTCTGTAATACGGGCCTGAAAGTTAGTAACAAAATATTGGCCCGTATTTCTTCTTTTGTCGTAAACCAATTTTGATGAAGATACAACGCTTCTAAAAATCAAAAAACGTCACGCGGTCGGTACAATCTTAGAGGCGTTATGAAGTCAAAAGCCCACTCCCGAATTCGAAGCGTTTCATCTTTGTTAATATTCATTGAATAAAACAAAAAAATGGTGACGCCTACCACTGTCGTTCGCTCAGTCAAGGTTACATCTTGATTGTGGGAACACCCAAATACTCCGAAATATTTTATTCCGAATTTCGATATTCCGATTTTCAAAACTCCGAATATCATAATACCTAAAAATTACAATATCTATTATTAAGAATCTCGAAATTTATTTGACCGAAAGTCGTATGTCCGATTTCTTCTTTTTCCGATTTTCACATATTCGAAAAATGTAATGCTCGATGAGTTCTCATTCCGAAAAACGAAATTCCGAATTTCAATATTCCGAATAAACAGATTTTTTCGGAATATTGAAAATCGGAATTTTGATTCTCATTCCACAAAGTCAGTGACAGAAACGAATTGGTGCAAAACCGGCTCCACGTAATTTTGTCTACCGTACTCCCAGAGTGTTATTTAAACCCGTGTAGGCACGGAGTGGCGAGGCGTATCCTCTTAACTTTCACTGTTTGCCTTCAGGATTTTTATTGTTATTAGGAGAACTTAGAATTCAAGAGCGAGCGAAGCGAGCTCTGGACTTGGGGCACCCCGACTCGGACAGGTTAGGTTCGAAGGGGATGGCGGGGTCTGAAAGACCCCGCCATCCCCTTCGTGTTAGGTTACTTTAAACCTTGCTCACTGAAATAGGAGCCCCGCGAAGCGGGGCTCCGTCGACCTACCTTGGTAGGTGGTAGTCAACAAATCGACCAAGGATGTAAGAGCGAGCGAAGCGAGCTCGAGACTGGGGGCACCCCGACTCGGACAGGTTAGGTTCGAAGGGGATGGCGGGGTCTGAAAGACCCCGCCATCCCCTTTGAGTTAGGTTACTTTAAACCTTGCTCACAGAAATAGGAGCACCGCGAAGCGGGGCTCCGTCGACCTACCTTGGTAGGTGGTAGTCAACGAATCGACCAAGGATGTAAGAGCGAGCGAAGCGAGCTCGGGACTGGGGACACCCCGACACGGACAGGTTAGGTTCGAAGGGGATGGCGGGGTCTGAAAGACCCCGCCATCCCCTTCGTGTTAGGTTACTTTAAACCTTGCTCACAGAAATAGGAGCCCCGCGAAGCGGGGCTCCGTCGACCTGCCTGGAGACCTACTTACTCAGGATGCAATAGCGAGCAAAATGTGTCTTGAGGATCCCCGACTCGGACTTTTCGACCTGACGGACCCGAATCGGAATTCCAATAATCGGAATTTTAATATTCGGTATTCGTGTTTTTGATGTTTCGGATAATATGTTAAGTCGGAATTATTGATATTCGGTTTATTGAAATTCGGTATTTTGAAAATAGTAATTATAAACGTTAGGAATTTTGAAATTTCGGAATTATTAAAATAGGAATATTGATCCATCGGAGTTGTTATATTAGGAATTTTGAACCATTCGGAATTATGAAAATCGGTATTTTGAAATTCGTATTTATGAATTTCGGAATAAAGTTTTTCGTATTATCGTAGTGTACCCCTTGATTGTAATGCAGCAAATTCCTAAAACCTTCTCTAGATCGTTGATCCACCTTGTTTGTGGTATCTGACTTCTGACTTCGAAAAAAACTGGACTAAAAACGTGGCAACCTTGTATGCCACGTTTTTAGTCCAGTATTTTTTTTCCTTTTTTTGGCATAATTACTTTTTAGTACGTACTTTGGCTATCAACCTACTGAGAAGAACCGATTATCTGGTGACTGCTCTACATAATGGAAAGCACTTTAACGGAAGTACCTACTCGTAAGTGGGATATCGATAGCCTGATGATGATTTATTATATTTTCCATAAAAATAAACATGTTAACACGTCATCATTAGAAAATAAATGTTCCCACTGCTGGGACACAGGCCTCCTCTCTGTGAGAGGAGTGGCCAATGCAGGTTGGTAGATTTCTCATGTCTTCGAATGTTTGGTTCTAGAACATGCTGCTTTCCTCACTATGTTTTCCTTCACCGCTTGAGAGCACTGGTGATGAAATAAATTACACAAAGTAATGCGCCTGCTTGGGCTCGAACCAAAGACCTGCAAATCGTAAGTTGGGGCCGATACCCCGGGGCCACCATTGCTCTATTATACACATAAGACATAAGATTTATTTTTGTGTAAATGGTACCTATACCTATGTATTAAATCGTTGGCAGCCACGACACCTAAGGCCTAGAGTAATTTCCGTTCCGCAAAAAAAATCTGGTTTATTTTCGTGTTCAACCTACACAAATATCCTACATCAGACGAAAACTCTAGATATCCTACATATTGCCATGCAGATTTGGTCGTACTGTACCTTTGACTAGATGCACTCAAAGGAAATCACTCAGGCACTATGCCAATCGAGTCTTCCAGAGTTTTCACTTGAATAAGAACTATTTTTTTTTGTGTTGAGTTTCTGTTCAGTCAATCTCTTTAATTAGTCGAATAAACTTCATTTTTTTTATATTATAATTATAAATAAAATGAAACTGTAAAATAAACCTGTACACGTAAAAAATGGGACTATACGAGAGCTATATGTACCTTTATTAAAAATATGAAGAGTTGTTTGTTTGGTTGAACACGTTGATGAACACGATCATAGGAACTTATAGTTGGAATTCAAACATTAATTTTTTTTTGGACAGGTAGTATCGAGGAAGGTTATATAACATCACGCTATAACCAACAGGAGCCGAGGAGCGGGGGCGAACTGCAGGGAACAGCCAGTATACATAATTATGTACTAGTATATGCCGTGGACTGGATGAAAGATGAGAGAGGAAAGTCTTGGGAGACTACCGACCACGCATAGGAATGGCTGAAATCGGCTATCTAATATCGCATTTACTAAAACTAGGAAAACTAAACTATAGGCTAAAACATGGATGATCATGACGCGGTTTTGTACCGCGAAAATTGAAATGATCTGGAAGACCCACAAACGTTGCAAGGGAGAGATACAGTTTTTTATGTTCTTGGATAAGTTTCACTAAAATAAAATATCCTAAATAGTACAATAATATGGTCATGCAAATGAAATGTATCATGGTCATACCATGATACATTTCATTTGCATTCGTATCAAAAAGTGTTTTCCCAACGACAGACCCCTGTTATCTGATTTACGATTCCGTGTTATCTCATAATTTATAATATCATGATCGCGGACTGTAATTTCAAAGAATTATCAAAAAAAAATCATTAAAATAAATCTGCAAGCTTAGCGCTGTGGGGTAAGCTTTTGACCTACCTACTTTAGAGATATTTTATTGTACGAGTATTTCATGTTTCAGAAAAAAAGTGACAGCTTAGATGTAAAGACCTCGTCTCTCATACAAGAAATGGTGGTTTAAATCTGGGTTAGTACCAATGAGACTTTTTAAACTCAAAATGTTCTTTCTAGGTTTATCTAGAACAGAAATAATTACTCTAAAACAGCTTTGGAACAACAAAAACTACGGTTTTCGATCGGACTACGCAGTATGGTTTTATGAATAGATCTACTTATTGTATGTGAGCGTGTAGATTCACTGTGTACGTTATTGTAACAATATTGAGCTTGGTGATCTATTCAATGGCAAGCTGCACACGTTTACAAGCTCATATATAAGTCTGTTTGATGGTGCTTTACTTATTTTACTTGTGGCATCATTTACTGCGTCGCTTTGGAAAAGGCTGGCAATGCTGCCAGGCTTTAGTTTGGTATTTATTTTGCATATTTTGTACTGAAAGGACATTAAATATTTGTTTTGTGATTGCAATTCGTAACGTTTATTACAACTCTCACCATTTCCCTCTGAAACAACTGGACAGATTAGCAACTGGATAGTTAGCAACTGGACAAAACATGTACATGTTTAGGACAGCCCATGACATAATTTTTGTGTCATCCACATTATTTATATCCACTTGGGAAAAAGGACGTTATGAAAAAGTGGTCAAAATAAGAAAGTCTGTCCAGTTGCTCCGGAGGGAACTATTTTTCTATAGGGCGCCGAGGATCAATGCGTATTGGCGAGGTTAGTACCGGCTCATGTCAGGACCAACTAACTTTCTAATACATCGCGCTCCTATGTCACTCGCTACTGAGCCAACACAGCAACATGTACGACGAAAATCCAATCGACAATTTTATTTCAAAGTCCGAAACTGTGAACACTAGCTTGGTCAGAACTGTTTTCAGCAGCTTTGATATTAATTAAATTCTATAGATTTATTTATTGTTATCTATTATCTAATTTCCGTCAAACACAATGAAATACAGACATCAGAAAAAAAATGTGATCACTTGTGGTTCTAAGTCCGCCTAGGTTACCACTATGTGTATGTAAAGTTTAAATAAGTAAATGAAGTTAATGCGAATTGTCCCTAATTAAAGTTTTACTATTACAACCAAAAACAAATGTTGCAATGCTACTTTTTGACTTCATCATCATCAGCCTATAATGTTCCCACTGCTGGGACACAGGCCTCCTCTCTGTGAGAAGGATTGGGCCATAATCCACCACGCGGGCCCAGTGCGTGTTGGTAGATGTCACATGTCTTTGAATTTTTGGTTCTAGGACATGCCGGTTTCCTCACGATGTTTACCTTCACCGTTTTGAGAGCAGGTGATGAAATAAATTACACAAAGTCATGCGCCTGGCGGGGTTCGAACCCACGACCTACAACTCGTAAGTCGGGACCACTGTTCTCCACTCTCTGCACTTTTTGACTTAAAATACAGTAAAGGCGCATTTTCACTTCACTCATCTTTGATTAACAAACGGAATTACCGGTATCGTGAGTTACCACGTACGTGCAAGTCAATCACATACATCCAAACTTATCATTTCCTTTTCGCTCCATTTATTAATCCTGTCAGTCAATTCCATTCTAAAAGCGGTGTGTTATTAGAGAATTTGACATCTCCCATGCGTGTTTCTCCAACAGTTTCAAGAGCTCCCCAAAATTGACGGAGCAGTGTATCAAAGCGACCATCGCGCGAGTATTGGAAGCTTGATTGACAGTTTAATTAATGTCTCTGTTATGTTCACCTTTGCCCGCAGCGATGTTTCTGTTAGTTAATTAGCTTCTGATGGCTCTTCGTGTATTTGGAACGTAATCACCTTTAAGTAAGTTGTTCTTGTGCCGTCTATAATTATCTGGGTTTGAGAAAATCTTCTTTGTTTTAAGTTCCTTCCTTAAATAGGAGTGTTTCATGTTTGATTAACAAACATTGATTTATCGTGAGGAAAACTGAGTTGAAAACAAAACAAAGATTGACTGAGTGATTGCTCTAGTTATATCCTATTGAGTAAAAAGTAGTCACTGCATGCCATGGAGTCAATCCATCATATTTTTTTTTGTCTTTTTTTTATCTGTGTTGATCAGATTCTGAGTAAAACAGGAGGACAGGAAGAAGATGATCATGATATTGTAGAATATCTTTGTGTACTTTGAAATTAGGCCATGTCTCCTCATCGTAGGTATATCAATGTTAGTGAGCCATGCAATTCATCAACACACTTGGAGGTGCCCCTGGCCTAATATCACAACGTCGATAACTGATGAGCCGGTGAACTGTCATGACAACAAAGCACAATCGCGTTGAAATTGAATGTTTGACTAAATTGCTCAGTTTGAATAAGATTGAGGTGGTTTGGGGTGAAAACGTTTGTATGAAAAATCTTATTCCTTGGGTTTATAAACTTTAATATTGGTGCGAATATGAGTAAAAGTACTATTAGGTATTCTATGGTAAATAAAAAAGTAGGTAAATAAAAAAGACGGGCATTGTTAGTTTATTTAAACTACCATCCATAATCATTGGTAATCTAGACGATGTTAAATTTTGTATGGGACAATCATAACGCGCTAACCGATAAATTTGAAACGCAGTTTGTGTTTTTCGAAAATCACCCCCTAAGTTGGTGAAAAGGTGTGATTAAGTTCTAAGGGAAAGATTTTACTGCTTGCTTTTATAAACTCAAAACTGGGCATAAATTATCTCTCAATCGAATAAAGGATGCGTATTTATTTATATATTTAAAAATCAACCCCTAGCAGGGTGAACATCGGAAAATCAGTTTGTCTACACTAATATTTCAAAAAGAGGAAAGATTTGATTATATGTTTGTATTGAATAGGTTCCAAAACTACTAGACTACTGATTGATTTTCCAAAAGTGTCCTATAAGGAGGGTGACCGGGCATTAAATTCACTGAGTTCGAAGTTAGAAACACGCGCAGACGAAGTCGTGGGCAAAGTGCTAGTTATATATAAAGAACTAAAAAGGGTACACTGTAAGTAAAATACGGAAACCTTGTGTTAACGCGGATATTTGGCGATCATACAGTCATCGTTAGTGTCAAAATGTACTACTTAACGGTTCGCATTACGCCCCTTAACAAGCTTCATAACACCATAAACGAAGCTTTTAGCAGTCACTAGGTTAAAAGCTCGCATGACTACTAATGCTAGGTGTTAGCTACCAGGGATAGTAGTTCTTTAACCCCGAGTGTGTTACATACAAAGTATTTTAAAATAATTACTGTTAAACTACTCGGGTCTAATGATTTCGTTATTTTTTTCCATTAATGGCTTGAGTGTAAAGCGAAAGTTAAAAGTCAACCGTCTTAGTTTTAAATGTGGAGCATTTTTGTGTAAAGCATTTGAGAAATATTGAAAGCAAAATGAAATATTTTTACAAAAATATAATTATCATAAATGCAAAAGTTTGAATAGATGTTCGTTATTCAGTCATGTCAGAACAGCTGAACGGAACTCGACGAAATTTGGCATATAGATATGTAAGTTATCGTATGGAATAATTACACATGTAGAATACTTTATATATCAGAATAACGTACTCGTGGGATAATTTTGATAAAATGTAAATTCATTGCACTCCAAGCAGAATACAATAAGAGATTCCCTAATAAATAATACAGAATTATAAATGTCCTTCTTAAAAGCTTACCAAGTTTAAAACTTTATCGGAATAGAATAAAAGAAGATAATAAAATACTTTGGCTGGTACATAAATTTTTTATTCATCCATTTTCATTCCAATTTAATGATGAGTTATGTAAACTATATATTTAGTTAAAAACATATTTGAATGAACAGTTAAGAATGTAAAACATTTTAACAATCAATTTACTTAACTTAACGAATAATACTCGTAAATCAAGTTATCGGTTACATTTCGGATAGTGTGCGATGGAACTGCACAACTTGATTCCGCCTGGCCCTATCCATCATCGGACTACAAGACGTACGGCAATGCGCCATCGATATATGGTGGACATCATTCCGGTACGTACAAAGCGTTTTGCCAATACTTTTATTGTGCGCACAGCTAGAGAGTGGAGTTCCCTGCCGGCCCCTGTTTTTCCTGACAGCTTATAACCTTGGGGTCTTCAAGTCAAGAGTGAACAGGTTACTTCTAGGCAAGCATGCTTCACCGTCAACCACATCTTCGCTTACCATCAGGTGAGGTAGTGGTCAAACGCGAACCTATCATTAAATAAAAAAATAAAAGAAATCAACTGGTCCCTAGTATAGTGTTTCCTTTTTTTCGTACCCGAATTGCAAAACGGGGCCCCAATACTAAGGCTCCAATGTTCGTCCGTCTGTTACCAAGCTCCATCTCTTGAATCGTGATACTTAAGACAGTTGATTTTTTATAAAATGATGTTTTTCTGTTGCCACTATCCAGCAGCAAATGCTAAAAAAAAAAAACAAAAAAAAAATTAAGGGTGCTTTTGTACAACAAACGTAATTACTTTGCCATTTTTGTCGATAATTGATGCAGGATTCCAAATACGCTCTTGATCAGTTTTTATACAGATAATTCAGCAAGTATAACAAACATACTCCTTAATGATAGGTACCCGTTACCCAATTTATAAACCCAAAGAACGGTGATATAGCGTCATCGATCACTTTGGCGCCAAGTACTGAAGCCACGTGGATATATCGACTGCCGAACACGACACACGATTAATTACCATCTCTGCTTACCGTCGATAAAATTAAAGTCTTGAGAATGGTCTCATATTAGTAACCTGGTGTCAAATTAATGAACCGACGTGGCGTGGCATTCTGAATATCGCAAACCGTGTAATTACTAAATGATACTTAAGTAACAATTTGCTAGACACTTGCGAATTTTAGTTACGGGATATAATTTCACATAGGTACATACGGGTGAACAAACTGGATGTATATATTTCTGTAAGTCAAATACAGAAATCTTGTAATAAGCCTCCAGTTTGTTTATATGGCTTATATTGTATCTAGTATAGAAAATGTAAAAGTGCCTCTAGTGTACGAATGACGAACTATTTTTTTCTAATTTTTCATAATTATATTATTCCCCAGAATTTTATTATTATTAGCGACACTATCGAATGGTGTAATAATAGAGGTCTGTTTTTTTTTTAATCAGCGGGTTCGATTCCTAGCTGGAATTATAGATTTTTCTGTAATCTAATAATACAGTTTTAGTTTTCGTTATAATCGGCCTCGAAAGGGGGTCTCCCTTTCAGTATTTTTCGATATTCGTCATAGTTTCCATATACCTAGCCATCCCACGCCCAGTTGAAAAATCACCCTGTGTATTTTCACTGACGTGAAAATATAATTTATTCGCCAATGAATAAGAAAACGTGTTTATCTAATACGTTTTTAATTAAATGAGCGTTTGGTAGCACACCTCTGCGAAAATGAGAAATTCACAGAATATTCTGCTTTATTTTATTTCTATATTAATTTGTACGGTGCGCGGTGTGAGACATGTTCAAATAATATTTTTCGTTAAGGAAAAAATATTTTATAGGGCAAAATAAAGTGCAATTTCAAAACTAATTGGTATCTGTAATCGATAATGCCATTAGTATTCGTATATGTGACGCCATGCTGTCCTTTGATGGATCCCCAATAATAATGGATATACTGTATAATTGTTATAAATGGATAATGGACCGGGTGACAATACTATTAGCATTGTGTCTTTTCATTTACTTTGCAGCAAGTCATGACATTAATGTTTTCCTGTGTTTAAAAGACATGGTTATGTTCAGGACAGAGACATAATTCAAACATTTTGTTGTGTGATTAGATGTTGTTTGTAGTTGAATAAAGTAATCAAATAAATTAATAAAGAATAGTCAAAATGTTAATTTAAAAGCGGCGTTTTGTGGCCCGTGTGCCTTAAAGCTATTGTCAAACAGACAGGCGTGACAAACGCGAAGCGAGGAGTTTTTTTTTTGTAATGTATGCAATCGTTTGAATCCGGTCACATAGAAAAAGCGAAAGCAATCCGATAGTACCTATATGTGACGGGCTGCATACATTACAAACAAAAACGCCTCGCTTCGCGTTCGTCACGCCTGTCTGTTTGACAATAGCTTTACTGATGCTGTAAATACAAACTGACCTGGCAAACTCGACAAGTGAAGCATGTAATGAATCTTGCTCGACGAAATCAGTTTCATGTTTCGACATAAACCTATGCCAGTTTCGTGTTTGACGTAAACAATAGCATAGTAAAAGTAACGCTTTTGATAGTTTAACTTTTATTGTTGCTTCAAAAATGTGTGAAACTGGTAATCTTGAGACTTGATTTGAGGTGAGTCAGCAACTAATCAGTCTTAGCCTATAATCGTTGTATACAAACAGTTGTTGTTGTAAACAATAAAAGCGAACATTACAAGAAAAAAATTACGAAGAAAATTTTGTTCTCTCAAAGATACACAAAAGTGTCAGTTGTCATTAGGTCCTCTCAGGCCCGCTTGGACGAACCCGAGTTATCTTTTAACTCAGAGTTAGTTGCTAACACAAGGTTAAATTGACAGTTTGTCATACAATATTGTCAATTTAACCTCGTGTTAGCAACTAACTATGAGTTTAAAAGATAACTCGGGTTCGTGCAAGTGGGCCTCAGCGCCTTACAATAAGGTAGTTTATTTCATAAATAAATTCTGATATTCTTTAGTCCATCAGTAAGATTATTGAAAAACAATGAACATGTCTTTTTGTTTGTTCAAATCAATCAATATTTGTAAAAGATACAACGCTTCGAAATTTGGGAGTGCTTGTGACGTCATAATTAACGCTTGTAAACTTATAGGAATTTTTGTGATTTTTAAAAGCATCGTAATTATGTTCGTCAATTTTGATATACTTAAGAAAAGAAAAAATAAGAGTAAAATATTTCTAATAGTGCGTTTTTCGGACTAATTAAATTTTTTGAGTGAGTTTCTGAGCACAACAATAAAAAAGCCGTTGAAACTGCTAAAACAAACGCCTTTTCCCCTAGACAAAATTGAACACGGAAATAAACCAAGACTGACGTTAACATACAAATCCAAAACGACAATTTACCTCATCATCCATCACAAAATGCCTTTCATATACGGCGCGTACCTGACATATGATATAAAAGTGACGGTTAGAAGCTCGTAGAACTAAGCGTCATATACCGCGTTCGAGGCTTAGAAGGCTTAACTCGAAGACTCTTTTATGTAATGATTAAAGTGTAGCTCTGCTCTATAAGGATATAATTTTTCAGCGTGTATGTGGGTTTCAAGATTAATTCTAGTCTTAGGTAAGTAGATATAAATAGATTCGTAATAAATTATGGAAAATGATTAAGTACAGTTTTCCCTGTGTAGGTCGGTAAATTGTACAGTTATTTATTTTTGTAAAGTTCAAGGACGGTTTAGAATGGTAATGGAACTAAGACATAGAGAGAAGTTAAAAATAAGATAGAACTTGACATAGAGTGAAAGTCATTGTGAACATAAGCGTCGTCGATAACGCACCTCAGTCCGGACGCTAGAATCACTAACTTCTGTTCGAATTTTATTACGTCTGTTGCTTTTCCATGAGACGAGAGCTGACGGCCCAGTTGTATTAAACGTAATGCGGGGGTGAATCCACGGGTAACATCTAATCAACAAATAAACTGAAGATAGTGTTAATACTGCCACGTAAATGAGCAAGCAGAGAAGCGCTTCTTTTACGTAAGATATCCGCAAAACCATCCATCTACATAATTTGCTTTTCCGCAAACATCTTAGACGCACTGTAGATTCGAATCAAGATCTGTTCACCATCAACGCGACAGACAGCCCGTGGTGCAGGGGCTGCCTGAACGCAGATGAAACGGCAACCCACATAATCCTGGAATGTGAGGGTGTTGCTAACCAACGGGCACAAAACCTTGGCACTCCAAGGTCGCTCCAAGAAGCCTGTGAACGTCCCAGGAGACTGCTGAGCTTCTGGAAGGAGCTGGGTTGGGTTAGTTAGACCTACGAGTCCAAATGCGGAAAAGGAAGCCTCTAATAATACAATACACACTATAGATTTTGAGGTGATTTTCGTAATTGAGTTACAATATGGTGCCACGCCCTTACTATTCTGGGGTGCTAAGACAGGAAACCTCCACGTGCGCCCGTGGACTGGAGTTCCCTCTCGGATACGTCCGGGGGGAAGACCAGTTTTTCGGGCCGGTGCACCCTGGGATGCGGGCAAAAACTCTTCCTTAGGCACTGTGTGCCTAAGGGGTCTCTTTGCCCGTATGCGAATAGCCTGTCGTGTGGACGTTCCAACGCGTGTCCCTCTGATCAGCAGAGGGCACAGCGGCGGAGCGGGCTTGCGGACGGTGAGTAATGGGTAGCTCGCCGTCCGACTAAGGACCAAGCCCGGGTCAGTGGCGCGTCGTGTTTCGCGCTAAATGCCTACTGGGGTCGCGGGATTTTCTTAACCAAGGATACCGTGGCCCCGGAACGTAAAGGGCATCTGAAGGAACACGGATGGATTTTAGTCAGTAAGTAAGAGTCTGACAGTCCCTTCCGCCCCACCCAGGGCGAGAGGACTCATTTGATGATTTTACCACCTTAAAAAAAAAGCCCTTCCTATTCTTAGTTCAGTCAAGTGCCCAATATTCTCAAAATTCACAAATAAATAAGGTCGTTCCAATACCCATCGGCACCACAACCTTCCTTCAACCCTCTATTTCACCTTTTTAATATTCCGGAGATTGATCCGTTAAGCTTATAAATTTTAATTTACATCCGTGTGCCTACGCTTACGTAATTATTTCAAACGATTTAACCCTGGATTAGTAAAACGGTGGTTTATATGCAAGTAAAGTTGGAATTCTCAGGGATGTTATTATGTAACTTTTGGGTCTCAGTTTATAATTATAATTTACTTAGATAAATGTGTTTTAACAATCAAGTAAAAAGTAAGTGCTCGGGTGTTTTGCTCTAAGGCCTTTGTCAAACAGAAAGGCGATAGCGAACCGAACCGAATCATGTCATATAAAAATGCGAAAGCGATCCGATACTCTATGTGACAGGCTTCAAACAGTTCCATACATTACAAACAAAAACGCTACGCCACGCATTCGGTTCGTCTGTCAGTTTGACAAAGGCATAAATGTCAAAGATTTTTTATGGTTTATGCTCAGCACGTACTTTGCTTAGCGCCTAGCGCCTATTATTCGCTAAACGTCTGTCAGTGCGTACGTAGCCAATGTTCTATGTTCTATGTTAGGGGTTATGGTTTCCGCACTTAGTCCTTCATGTGGACCATTGTGCGTGGTAGCCAATTGTTATTTTATTAATAACAATCTTAAATTTAATGTGCCTTGTCTAACCGTATACGGCCCATATTTCACAGATTTTTCGGATTAATTTTAAGACTAGTTTCATTGAGGATTTGCTTTAATTTACTTTCTGTATCAGTCGGTGGGCAATACCTTTAAAAAAACTTGGTCATCTCATACTTCGAAGAAATGATTCCTAATAGACAATGCATTATAAAGCTTATTTTCCAGGCAACACATCTCACAATAAGAAATCAACAGCATGTCTTGATTGTCATAAACGTGTGCTGCCATGAACGCTGCATTCATCAAGGATAAACAGCATTCTAGTTAAGATTCGTACCTATTTATTTTAGCATTCAAGTCACTAGCGACGAGGACATAGTACATTCACGGAACAGTAGACAAACTGTCTACAAAAGGCTCGTTTGTATATTTTCCTGATTAAAGTTCTCGACAAAACTCGAATAATAACCTTGAGAATGTCAGAGAAAATCTAAATTTTTAAGCATTTAAAGTATGCTAGATAATGTATACAAGTTGCATGCAGGTTGCGTGCAAGTTTGACTAATTGCAGTATTTGTTTGATCAACTGAATTCATTGTACATTAATAGTCCGCAATGTTGCATGCAATATTTTGCAACCTTATAACTAAATGGCCCTTAAAGGTGATTGTACAAACACGTAGGGGCAAGCTATGATTTAAATCATGTTGCTGTGCTAACTAATTCTGTTCTGGTCCAGTGATCCTTCAATAGCTTTTTATGTTACAGGGTTACGGTGTCCTGATACGACAATCCGTCCGGGCTCCGTCAGAGCTTCATCTATACCTAATTATAAAATACATGAGCATTTCAGCACTGATCTAACACAGCTGGCGAAATATTGAAATACCTGGTTACTACTGTTTATGTGTACTCGTATACTGTGACCTACCCGTGGCGTTCCATTTGAATCTCTAAAACTCTACAGTGAGTGTTTGCTGTAAATTGTAGTGGATGCATTTCGTACATGTTCGTGGTTTATCTTCGTCGGTTGATGTCTTGAATATGGGATGCAAAACGTTATCATGCAAATGTCACTGGTTATTTGTTACATGCAGTCAGAATGTAAGAGCTTAAATAAGACTTTGAGTTAGGTAGTACCATCTGTAAGGGAATTATAGTTCAGATACTCGTAATGGTAGTTACATTCTCGTGGTGCCCTTACAAAAGGTAAGTCGGATTATTTCTAAGCTCATCTTAGCTTTTAGAGCCGACCACCACAGAGTCGGACCGCACTATCAAGGACTTTGTTTAAGGTGTATAATATACCTACGACCAGAACGCCGCGCTATTTTATTAAAAGAGATACCAACCAAAAAATATTTTGGTCTGAGAAGCGCCTTAAGTGAATATTTTTACGTCTGAAAATAATAAAAGTTTAATTCAGCATTATCAATTCTAAAAACACTTAAAAACAAAAAATGGTCTGTAATTTCTTGCCCTGCAATAAGCGTTAAATAAAAATGTTCAGAGATATAATTTCGGCATTCACAGCTAGTTTTTACGCAGCAGCAAAAATATTTCGCGTCGCATACCGCCAGAGACAGGCTGCGCGCCGCGAGAAAAAACAATATTTTTGTACAATTTAAATGCAAAGCTAAATCAGAAAATGGTTTAAAATTTACGTTGCGCTTTTTGGGGATAAAATGCATGCTTAATGCATATCCGGGGTTCGAAAAAAACTGTAGAAGTCTCGAATGGTTTTGCTTTTAGAAAGTTTTTTACTGCTGATCAAGTTTCATCATATACGTCAATCTGAGGCCTTGTGGATCTACATTTTTTAATAGAATTTGATGTAATGACTCAGACACTAGCGCTGCGTCAAAATGACTTTAGTCGCAGCGGTATAATCCGTCCGCAAATTGATTTTGACGTTAGTTACGTTCGTACACTGTACCCGTTCCCGTATTTTCGTTGACGGGCTTAGAAAGTTGACACCCTTGCACTGGCTCATTCTCTTTCAGAAAAAGGAGGTATACACTATACAGTGCTTATTTAAATACCTTGCAATCTAGTCATCTATCTAACAATTGCAGTTGGTATAATAGGTAACTCAACGTTCAATATTAATAGCAATCAGTGTCACGGCGGATCCATTAAATTGGACAAATGGCTCCAATCGCGGCGCAATACAATGTTATTTGCTGTACAGTCGTGTCAAAGAGACAGCTCTATTGCCAACAAAGCATTTAGCTTGTTATCGTTTATAATTAGCGTCATGAACAACTTCTATATTTTCGACGCGAGTGTATTTTTTTCGAAATAAAAACAAAGTCACCGACTTCTGAAAGAGAAGTTTTTTGCACGTTTTGTGTTTGTTTTAGTATGCAATTACAGTGGCAGCGGGGCGTGCAGTGGAATCCGCTGGCGGGTAACGCAAACACAGTCATAGTTTTTGACTAAGGTGCACCAAGTGCAGGCGAGGCGGTTCGAGCGGAAATCTAGTCTGTTTCGTGACCTGCTACCCGCTTCCGCTGCCCGCCCCGCGCTACTGTAATTACACACTTAGAAGTCGCGTTAATTAAGTGAAGTTCCAAAGATGACAACCCATTTCGGTTGCTATCTTCGGAACTTCATTTCATTTGTCAAGTATGATACTTTTTGGAACAAACTTGTATTTACCAGGTTCAGTCGTTCATATTCAATCAGAAAAGTATGAATTCAAAGGGGTCACTCCTTTGAATTCATACTAATCATACGAATTCATACGCCGTTAATTTCTAAAAATAAGCACTCAATAAAGCAGAGGTGAATTTTTTTTCGAAAAATCTATTAATCCAAAACCAGTTGGTTTGGACCCCATGTTGTCGGGGCTAAAATCACATATTTCAAGGAATTAATCCAATTATAAATCAACCTGTATATTTTCTTATGTTAAAATAGCAGAGAAGCGAGTGAAAGAAAGAAATAAAGAAAAAACGTTTATTGGCACACGCCACAAATGCACACAGTAGGTATCTATCACAAAAAGAAAACAGAAAAAGAACTTATAACTAAACAATTTTTAAAAGTGAAATTATTTCAAAGCCAAATAAAATCATGTAGATAAATACTGTGTGACTCGCGGCTGCACCAAACAGGCCCATTTCAGCATAATGTCGGACAACTGGTGCCCGACGCTGGTTTTCAAATGAACCTAAATGGTATTTTAAAAAGATATAATAAATGATAAAAGTAGTATAGGTATATTATGAGACATAAAATGTAAAGAGTGCAATGTAAGTAACACATACGAATACATAAATGCCCAACATATAATTATGCATTCTCCTCGAGGTCGGAAGTGCAAACGAGATCATATTGCGAACTGTATTCTTTATAAAGTCGGACTGAGTTCCTCTGCTTATCCTTTCCGCATTTCAAAAGCTTACGAGCATAAAATGTGCGAATATAGATTCACAGTTTATAGTGAAGTTGGTCTGAAATTTGCTTGAAAACGTAGTTTTAGAAGCGAGAGTACGGAATTAGAAATGATATTTTAGTAGTTAGTTGATTTCTGAAACGATCTTTCATCAATCGTTATTAATTTTTTAGCATGGTTTTTGCTTTTTCTTACTACCTATTGATAGTATTAAGGTTTTTTTTTTGTGATAAGTTATGTAATACGGTTTGACACAGAATATACATAATTATACTTTGCAAATGTGGACTTCGCCAAATAGCACCTCTCAAAATTATCACTTAACAAAATTAGCACTTCCAAAATATTCTTTGCTCAAAGAGATTTAAGTACTGGATATTAATTTTATCCTGAGACAAAGGGTCTGGGCACACAGCAGATAGGCATCAACATGGGTTTCGTTTCTTATTTTTAGTTAGGAGAACCCTGAAAACTATATCTTCTTATATATAAAATTTCCGTGTCACAATGTTAGTTACCCTCCTCTGAAACGGCTTGACCTATTTTTATGAAATTTGGTATGCATATTGAGTAGGTCTGAGAATCGGCTACTATCTACTTTTTTTTTTAATTTATATGGCAAAACAACGTTTGCGGGGTCAGCTAGTATAAAACTAATAATCAGTGTTTGTTAAATGTCCAGTTTCTTATATCTTCTGATATCGTAATCCGTTAAAAAGTTTTCTTAAAGGTTGGTACTTACTTATAATGGATAAAACATTATTTTTATGACAGATAATGTATTTTTGATGCGCCTGGCTGGCGAAGCACCCTATATAGTGAAATAAGGAAAAACCTGCTTCCCGGATGAGATAAAGTTTTGACTGTAAATATCGTTAAAGATAACTTCTACAAAGCAATTGCGCAATTGCTTAGATCATCACGTCTCAGGGGTCATCATAAATCGGTACGAAAATAAATAATTTATTACAGGTCCTCCGAAATCTCTGACACCCATCTCTCTTCTAATCTCTGGACCTATTCAAAATGCCTAAGGTTTCTGCTTTACCTATTAAAATAAAATAAAAAATAATGGCCGAACCTAGTTTCCCGTGGATAGTCCCCCCCCCCCCCCCCTCGGGCATAGTGGTCGGTACGACCGCGATCGCTAACTCCTTCTTTAACATTACTGCTTCGCAGGAGGTGAGTACTTCTCATTTCCTTTTGCTTCGTAACATGTTCTCAACAAGGGATGTGCGCCGACCCTTAGGCTCGGAATTTATTCCACGTGACCGAATCGAAACTTACAAACTTTACCCTTTTAGATATTGTAATGATTAATAAATGAATAAAACACAATTTCATTTTATTTTGATAAGCACTGATGGGTATTAAATTGGGTCGGTTTAAAAGCCTTTGTTAATAAATAAAGCACTTCTTAGTAGCTCAACCATGACTGAAAATATAATTTGTTCGAGGCTTTTACAGATTCCACGTGTAAAAATGGGGTGGAAGGCGTTTTTGTCTGCCCTGTACCCCGACTTATAATTAGGAACCCATTTTACAACCTAGTATTATTAATGTGTATTCGATACTTATTGAACGTACGTTTCTTTTTGTTTCTCTAACAATAATGAATAATTGTCAAAAAAACTGGACTTTAGAGACAGTCCTCTGAGTTTATTTCAACTATTTCCTCTCAGCGACGTCAGACACAAAACACCGATCTCATCTAGTTTGTAAGTTATTTAGAAGTGTTTTTAAAAAACCTATGACATTTATTGAATGATATTTATATAAACATAGAATAAATAAATATAATTTCGTTTAATATCTGTTCTATTTAGGACTATATAGATTCCACGTGTAATTTTGATCGTAAATAAAAATGAACGATTGCTTCTTTTGATATTTTCCGTATTCGAGATTTCCGACTTTGAAAGGATGATGAGAATCCGAAATATTTGACATTTGTTGTTGAGAAAACTCATTTAAATCTTGGATACGTTATTTATACTTACGCCAAAAATTTAAATATCTACGGGTAAAACATCACTGTTCAAAACATCGACAACTAAATAGCTAATGACGATAACAATTTCCGATATTTCTATTCGATAGATATTTCGGTCATGTTGAGAGGGAGAGAGCGGGACTAACGGATTACCGTGACCCCGGAACGTACAGGGCTATTGAAGGACACCGTGGATTTTAGTCAGTACGAGTCTGACAGTCCCTCCCGCTCTGCCCTGGGTAGGAGGACTCATTAGATAATTTTACCACGGAAAAAAATAATGTTGAAAGAATAAGTGAAAGATGACCAGCCAAAGGAATTTATATGGCAGAGGTGAGTGAAAACGCCGGGAAACTAGGAAGACCTACACTGACCATAATGGAGAAGTGCTTCACCAGTTGCGTGGTAGGTACTCGCAAGCAGCATGCTTAAATATTTATCCACATGTACGAGTATGAATGACCAGATGTAAATCCACTTCCACTATCCTACTAATCCTACTATAATATTATACGAGTAAATGCGAAAGTTCGTGAGGATGTATGTGTATGCGTATGTAGGTATTACTCTTTCACGCAAAAAACACTGAACGGATTTGGCTAAAATTTGGTACATAGATAGTTTAAAACCTGGAATAACGCATAGGATAGTTTTTTATCCCGATTTTATGTTCCCGTCGGATAATTTTCGAGTTGTAGCGGGTGAAGCCGCTGGCAACAGCTAGTAATATTATAAATGTGAAAGTTTGTTTGGATGGATGGATGTTTGTTACTCTTTCACGAAAAAAACTACTAAACTGATTTGGATGGAATTTGGTACACAGATAGTTTATCACCTGGATTAACACATTGGATAGTTTTTATCCCGTTTTCTCGTGTTTCGTAGCGAGTGGCAGCAGCTAATACGTATGATATTTCAATTTTCGATGTTTTGCATTGACACTTTAATCGTAGGTATTTCAATCTTCGCAGTTCAAATACGAGTACGTACTCATACTCGATGGTAATATACCAAGTTGATTTTATTCGATATCTACTCAAAGGAAAGGTCAAATATATAATCGATTTGTGTGCCGCTATCGCCGAAATTACACGATCAGGATTCTATTTTATTAATTTGAATATTTAAGCAGGCCTTTCTAGGTCAACCACCCAAATATGTTTTGGTATAAACGTTATTTCTGTGTCACGTAATCCTTGGTATAATTGGGAGTTCGCGAATTAATTTAAGTACTTACTTTATATAAGCATTTTATACTAATTCAATAAAACTTTTTAATAAATAAATTACTTAGGCACGTGCGAGCCGCTGAATTAAGGTCGATGGCTCTTTTGTTTCACTAGAATGATTTGTACGTAAAATTAATATTGATTTTATGAATAACTAGCTATGCCCGCGACTTCGTTCGCGTGGATGTCGGAACTTAACAATGTATTTTTTATAAAATTTACAAAGTTTCATACAAAGTTTCATCCCCTATTTTATCCCCTTGGGGATAGAATTATTCAAAAACATTTCTTAGCGGATGCCTACGTCATAACATCTACCTGCATGTCAATTTTCAGCCCGATCCGTCCAGTGGTTTGGGCTGTGCGTTGATAGATCACTATGTCAGTCAGTCACCTTTGAGTTATAATATTTTAGACTAGCTAATGCTACAGGCTTTGCCCACTCCATCAGGATTAAAACCATCATAATTATGCGGCCATCCATGTGATGATGATGTGTGATGTCTATCATATTGACATACTTTGAAGGCATGGTTGGTGCAGTAGCTGAGTGATTGGACTGCTGAGCTGCGTGTCACGGGTTCGATTACCACACGGAGCAAATATTTGTATGATCTACAAGTAATTGTTCCGGGTCTGGGCGTTTGTGTATGTGAGTTTATATGTTTGTAAACGCACCCACGATACAGGAGTAATTCATAGTGTGGGGCAAAGTTAAAAAAAAAAAACGATCTCTGTACTAAATTTCGTCCGTTCAGTAGTTTTTGCGTGAAAGTGTTACTACAAACATCCATCATTTCATCATTTATAGTGTTGTAAGATTAATAAAAAGTTTCTTATACTTGTCTCTTTTACCATTTTTAGGGTTCCGTAGTCAACAAGGAACCCTTATAGTTTCGCCATGTCCGTCCGTCCGTCCGTCCGTCTGTCCGCAGCTTAGCTCAGAGACGCCCAGTACTAGAAAGCTGTAATTTGGTGTAAATATACGGATTTGTTGTGCCGAAAAAGTGGTAAAATAAAATCTTGTAAAATATTTTTTTTTAGGGTACCTCCTGTACACGTAAAGTGGGGATGTTTTTTTTTTCTCGCGTACCCCTTAGTGTGGGGGCTTAAATAGGTCTTTAAAAAATATTGATAGTTTCCATTAACAATTTTTTGATAAAAAGATTCGTTTGTGAAATATTAAGCTTTAAAGTGCAAATTTTTGCTCGACTCGAGTGTCCCCCCCCTCTACCAGCTAAACGGTTATGTTTGAGGGTGTGAAAAAATTCACAATAGTAGCATATATAACGAAGTTTAAAAGAAAATTATCATGACTAAGTAGGCTTTACAAGTTTACGAGTAATAGTCGACCAACTTATAAAACGTACTTGGATAACATATTTTCCTAAACAAAATGTATCGGAGAACATGTACTTCAACTGCAAATGTAAGTTTGTCTATTTTATTTTTACAGCTATAATAGGTGGGTATGTTTTGGGGATAGGTAGGTTTTTATTGTCAACTATTTTTAACTAAATTCAAAAAAAAGGAGGAGGTTCTCAATTCGTCGTAATCTTTTTTTTAAATGTATTTTCCCCGATTTCTCAAAGACTCCTGGACCGATTTTGAAAATTCTTCTTTTTAAAATTAAATTCAGCGAATCAGTTTAGTTAGTTCGCATAAGTATTTTGATGGGCAACTACGGAACCCTACACTGTACGTGGCCCGACACGCACTTGGCCGGTTTTTTTTTTAAGTTTCTTTTTTGAGTTAAAGATCTCAATGACCATGCTATCCACGCATATTATGAACTTATTCATAACATAGGTTCTCTGTTCAAAAATAATAAAAAAAACCTGCCAAGTCACTGAAAATAGCTCGATTTCCTACAATGTCATCACAGTAACAAAACCAACAAAAAAATTACACGCAAGGCACTGATATATTTAATTTCAGATCACCGAATCCGTTAAGGCCGGATGCACACGCGGCTGCTGACCAAGGAAGTGTTGAGGTGCCGCCGCATCTTTATCTCGGCCGTTTATCAAATAAATTCACAGTCCCCAGTGAAATTTATTAGTTTTCGAATGGCCACCTCTGCAGTGTGACTTGGCGTTATTGCGGGGAGAAGAAATCGCTTGTGAAATGCGACTTTCCTATCCTTAGAGTTAAGTTTTTGTTGAGTTACGGGTGTGAACGGTGCGAAATAAAAACGGAGATTTTTCAGACGTACAGGTGATTTACTTGTTGTGCAGATTTTCTTTGATATTTACAGAACAAAATTATCTACTTAAACAGGATTACGTTTGATGCTTCTTTTGATGCTATTGGACACAAAAAAATCTTTTCACAGTAGTGGTTTCTGAGATGCTTTCAACTAAACAAATTCTTGAGAGATTTTCTATGGAAAAAAAATTTAACTGCGAGCGGGATTCGAACCTACGACCCTTGGATTCAGTACATCTCCATCATCCAAATGCGGAATGGATAGATCCATTCCGCTATTTATTACTAAGTATTTATGCATTTCACATTTTTTAACCAAGTATAGTGAAAAACAAGCCTATCAATTGACTTTTTTTTGTATTTACAGAGAGTTACACAGAGAGGGTACTTTTATAGGATATGAAACAAAGTGAAAAAGCCTTGAAACATTTTGCATTTGGTTCGTTCATGTTTGAAAACTTGTTTGATTACAAATTCGTACGTTTTTTGTCAATATTCGATTATATTAGTTGTTGTTTTCACGTTGACGTATTGACATTTATTTGTTTGTCATGCGTTTTGCGTTTTTATTCATAGAACGAGTTTTAGGAGCTCGTAGCGAGATAGCAGAAAAAATCGGAGGCTTTAGCGCAATAGTTCCGTATTTATTACTTGAAGTATTTACCTACAGCGTTTATTGTAAAAAAAAATAAAAAGCACCTCAGAATACGAACGAAAAACTATTTTTTCTTTTACTTTACGTCACGAAATCGTGAAAAGTCATGGTAGGGACTCTTATCAATATTCCTGGTTAAGCTGCACTTACCTTGGTTCGAGCGTGGATGGATGACCATCGAGTTTCATTTGTAGACCTTTGATGATCGTTACAAGTTGACAGTGGCTCGACAGTCTGACAATCAGTCATAACTAAGGGTGTAACGCGGTGTGCTGCAATGCGTTGTTTAACGCGTGTTGCGCACAATGCCGTGATTCCGGTTTTGACAGCCGACTGATTACCAATCTGTCCTGTCACAGTTTGCGTTGACACCTAACGTCATCGTCATTGAATGAATACGTCAATCTTCAAAAACAGATGACATATTTTCATTGATTCGAATTCAAAGCAACCGGGAATTTAAAGATAGATTACTTAGGACACTTACAGTTGCTCATGAAAAATAGAGGGAAAGGAGATCAACTATCTTTTTGTCGTAATAACTTGAAAAAGTGACTAGCTGTAAGCGGTAAATAACATTACAAAAATGGCCCTTGGCTGCTGCAGGGTCTGGTATGGTATGAATGTGACAGTTGAAAATATTTTGTGACAGGACAATATTCAAAACTTCGTCAAATGCGCAAACAATTTGGCGCTATTTTTAAAATGTACGCGATTGTCGAGTTCCTCTACCGTAATCTAAAGCTAACACTTTTCAAATGTAGAGGTAGTCCTCCTTACTTCTACACTTCACACAGCTGGAATTCTGATAAGTCTTTTATGATATTTGACACTCACAACCCATGTATCATTGTTACGATGGACCAACCGCCTAAATCGGCGAGTATGAATATACCTTTTTGAAGGTAGGCTGACGAATTGCAAAGGACCACACGTCTCACATACATATTCAGCAGCCGCCAACATTTTAACTGTATCCAAGATTTAGGTATTACAGGTATAATATAACAATATGACACCTAATGGCGGAGGAACGTAAAGGTGAGATGCAAATAACCTCTGGAGCTGAGACGTGCTTCGCAAAGTTTGAAAGCACGAGTTGAATACGAAAGTTACGGCACCCGTGCACCAGGATAACTGGCACAAGTGACTACAATATACTTTAAAGTCAGTGTAAGCCAGGGAAGCGGTGGCCCTTATCTCACACGTGATTTGAATTCTTCACACACTTTTATTCGACCAATATGACAAAAATGTTTGCGACGACTGCGCTTTGAATACATAAACACAGTGATTTTTAAATTTTTCCTCTTTATTTTCGCTCTCCAGGGAGTAAAGTGCGACTTTTGTCTCGAGTGAGTCCTTTGGGGTGGAATGTGGCAAGAAAATAAAATATTCGTCGTATTATATTATTGTATCGAATAACAAGATGTCTCTTTAAAATAATACGAAAATGTTAAACGAACAAGAGTGTATTTTATGTATAAATGTA
Source organism: Agrotis clavis (assembly GCA_954870645.1). Taxonomy (NCBI): domain Eukaryota; kingdom Metazoa; phylum Arthropoda; class Insecta; order Lepidoptera; family Noctuidae; genus Agrotis; species Agrotis clavis. The sequence goes on from OX940920.1 coordinate 17,340,543, forward strand.
TAAATCTGAGTAGGTAGTTTTGAAAAGTCGAGAACAATATAATGTAATTTTGATGTTTTTAATTTACACTTTGTAATTCTAACACAAAATTTTAATCGTTAACTTTTACTACAATCACAATTATTACCAACTAATTAGAGTTTAATTTGTTGAAAAAATAATTCACTATCATGACTATTAAAAGTTTTGAACAAACTTACTAATATTAATAAAAATATTGAGTTAAAAACACAAGTTAGAAATTTAGAATTTTTCATGGAAATTGTTTAGTTGTTGTGATGATGTTTATTTATAAAACGATTCCTGAAACAGCTATAAATAAATTACCATTCTGGCGCCTTTCATGATCAAAAAGGGCTGTTAATTGCTTTTTAGATTAAATTATAACTCATTTAGGTATTATTGAATACAAAAAGAACAAGGACTTTGGAACTATTTACCGAGATGGGTATAAAATAATTAATAGTATTTTTTTTAATAACATTTTTATGTTTTCTTCTTATTCCTTTAAGAGCGAGTTGTCTGATAATTAGCTAAGATTACTATTTTTTAAATTCCTATATAATTTTTATCTACTATCATGCTAGTAATCCTCTATAAAAGAACCAATAAAAATTAGCTTTTTGCCAACATTAAAACACTCAATGATATTATGATCATTATATCATCCAAACGCGTGATATTATGAATTTCAAAAAAAAAACATTCTCATGCAATGACATTTTCACCACCAGATCGCTAAAATTTTGAAAAAAGAACAATAATTCGTTTACTTATTACATGCTTCGCAATTAGACTTTTCTCGAATTTACATATTTCTTACAACACTGTACAACACCCTATGGTATGAGAATCTTTTATAGAGGATTCACATCATGATTGTAGACAAAGTCTTGTATGCAACTGTTATAATTAGGTATTAATACACTCATGTGATACTATTATCACACTCGGCTACGCCTCGTGTGATAAACCCACATTCGTGTTTTAATACCCCTGATTATACAACAGTTGCATAAATAACTATAACCAAATATGTGGGAATTTATCACATAGTTTCCTTAACAACTGATCAAAAAATGGCCCTAAGTGACGCCGCTCAGTAAAACCAGATGTTGTAGAGGATTAGGCGCACAATGCCACATTTAGAGTAGGCAAATACGTAGCGGAACGGACTCTCAGACTCGTATTAAACTAAAAATCTACCGAGTACCTTCAATTGCCTTTTACTTTCTAGGGTCACGGTAACCTGTTCAACAGTCTCGCGACCAATTCTAAGACTACTAAATCCCCATAGTATGGCAACATATAATATAACAAAAATCATAAAACGCACGTTAAAATAAAACAAATAGCTATAAAACCATAATAAAGTGAAAACACGGGTACTATCAAAGAAAAAACAGTCCCAAGCGATGCTGAATGTAAACATCATACGATTCAGTACCGACGTATCTACATAGGTTCCATAGGAGAGTGTGTTTGAATACAATGGCGGGTCCCGAGGCGCTGGGGGAGTGCCCAAGGCTTCAACGCTACTCGGAATAGAACTACCATCGTATCTCATGAGATATGGAATTCTTAAAAGATGTAGGTGAATTGGATTTTAAGATTAGCCGAAGGGGAAGTTTTATGTTTTCGTACTCATGCTCGAGTTTGAGTTTGTGTTTAATCGTGTTATGTTCTGGGGAAATTAAATATGAGTTACTTTGAATTACTGTTTCACTTTGATTTAATGAATAATGAATGAAGGTATTTCGTTTTCATGGAAAACGTGTCGGAATGTATTCGAAGAAATGAAGAGTGCTTATAATTTAATCTGGTCAATAATTGCCAAAAGTAGCTATATATGATAATGATGCCTGATATTGTGTTGATCGAAATTCGCAGTTTCGGTAAGTTTTATTTTATAAGTAAATGCTTTTTTAAGTACAACGACATCCAAAACAGAACTCGTACATTTATTTTGCAAAGTATATACCGATAGCTGAAGATGAAGATAAGTGCGTCGTAAACTTTGTAGCGGCGAAGAATATTAACTTTGCTACCTATCGTTAAACTTCTAAAAGTATACAATTTATTATGCGATCTTTAAATTTATTACCAACTATCTTTAAAAGTAAATATTCATCCATAAATTTTGAATAAAGGTGACTCGATGCGCAGAGCAAAACAAACTGAGCGAATTTTCAGCGAAATTCGAGTAAAACGAACTACACAAAGTTGTATCATATTCTAATTTATAAAGCGAAACATGCAATCACGCTACGGCAATAAGCAATTTAACTTTCGAACTAATAAAACGCTTGATAAGTTAATTTGAACAAGTGGAGCAGACAGAATCGAGTGTCTGCTACCGCTGTTGGCATGCGAACAAAAAGCATTGTGACAATACCAGAGGCACCATAGATTTACGTATGTACACAGTCACATTTACGTCTGCATGATGCGGGAAGCACCAGTTAAGACGAGCATGACAAGTGATGTTTTGAACTGAAACAATGAAGTCGAGAATCGTCCCAGACAGCCGCACTGCATGATAACAAGTGTTCCAGCAAAATTGTGTGTACGTTTTTAGGCAAACTCCCAAGAGAAAAGGAGATATAACAATGCTTTTGTTTACTTTCATCAACTTCGAGTGATGTTTGGATCCGTATTATGAAATTTATACGAAAAAGGAAACAAAGTGAGCCGAGTCCCTTGTTACGTAAAGACTTATATATAGTGGTCAGAGTGGTGAGACAGATTCGTTTACTTATAGTACCTTTGTTAGTGTTCCCTTATTTGTTTAGGATACGCATGTAACTTTCAGTGATATAAGTTAGTACTTTCATAGGTTCATGGACGTAGATACACAAACTTACTCTGAGTAATATGATATAAGTGGTCTTTTAGTACTAAAAGAATTGTTCATGAAAAATAGATACTATAATTTTAGTTATAACACTGGCAGAAATTATGATAAGTGTGTGTTTATGTACAACAATTACAAAACATAAACAGTAGATAAATGAATAAATACTTTACTAATTAGTGCCCAAAAGATTTAGAATACTAAGTTACAATGTGAACACGTTCTCAAAGCAAATAATTATTGTTGGGCAATAGATAATGAGAGAAGTTGAAAAGGGTTTTTTTTTTTTTTAGCGTGGTAAAATCATCAAATGAGTCCTCCAACCCCGGGCAGGGCGGGAGGGACTGTCAGACTTTTACTGACTAAAATCCACGGTGTCCTTCAATAGCCCTTTCTGTTCCGGGGTCACGGTAAGGAAATAATCCCGCGACCCCGGCAGGCTTTGGCCCTCTGAGAGGGGGGCCCCGTCATTATGCTAACGCTCTTTGAGGCGCGCGTGGGACACGACGCGCCGTCGACCCGGGCATGGTCCATGGTCGGGCAGCGAGTTGCCCTTTACTCGCCGCCCGCATGCCCGCGCCTACGGTGGCCGGAGATCATCTGCTGACGTCCGACGCCGCGGGCGCCTACCACTGCGGTTGGGGCGGAGGGAGGACGCTGTCCTCGCTCTCAAGCGGCCCGCCTCCTCCTTCACGAGCATTACTGCCTCGCAGAAGGAGGAGACCGCTTCCCACTCCGTCTCGCCCCGCAGCATGGCCGCAACAAATGCCGGGCGCGAGAGGTCTCCGCCTATCGCCGCCGTGAGGACACGTCGGTGCTCTGCCCAAGCGGGGCAGTCTTGCACCGTATGCTCTACTGTGTCCTCCGGGCGATCTTCGCAGTGGTGGCACCCGGGCGTCTCCTCCTTCCCCATCAGGCACAGGAACCTCCCGAAACTTCCGTGTCCGGTGAGGACCTGCGTCATCCGATAGGTCAGGACGCCGTGACGTCTCTCCAGCCACTCCTCAAAGAGGGGTCTTACCGCCGCAATTGCGGCGCGCCCAAGTTGAAAAGGGTACCAACCAAATTAAAATTATATAAGACTAGCTGTACCCCGCGGTTTCACCCGCTGCTTGTCTCCTATTGATGATATGATAAATGGACTATCTATACATATAAATAAAATTGGAGTGTCTGTTTGTAATATTGAACAACCGTTTTTTACTACATGCATGAATATATAAACGGTACTTAGACCAAAATAATATTTTTTACGATTTTTGTCTGTCTGTCTGTCTGTTTGTAATGGCTAATCTCTGAAATGGCTGGACCGATTTTGACGGGACTTTTTTTGGAAGGTAGCTGATGTAATAAGGAGTAACTTAGGCTACTTTTATTTTAGAAAAAAATACTTGGTTTAAAAAAAAATACATCGTTGTGTTCCGACATCCACGCGAACGAAGTCGCGGGCACAGCTAGTCCAACATAAAAACTGTTTTTCTATTCGGTACAGTAATTCCTGAGATTAGCGCGTTCAACCAAAGAAACTCTTTAGCTTATGTAACATTAGTGTAGACTTGTGTTCGATAAATAATATAGCCGTATATAATTTGTAGTTCATGGAAGGTACGTGTACCCCAACAGATAGTTCACAATAACCACATGGCTTTAGGAAACTTACATTTAATTAATCTCGCAGAGAATTGATAACACAGCTATGTTTGTGGGTACGGAAAACCTTTTCGTCGTCAGACCCTTTTGAAGGGCGTGCGAATCCTCAACAAGAAAGCTATGAGCCTATCTTTCCTGCAACAAACCGTTGTCAACCTTAAAAGTTCTTTGTTAAGGTAAAATATCAATTGCTGTCGAAAATATAAGGTATCGAAAATCCTTGCAAAACACACCGTGTAACGTGACATTCTGAGAATTATGTTTCATATTTTTTGGTGCAAATCCAAAAAATAAAGGTACTATGCTGACTTCTTCACTGACCTTTACATTTGTTATTTCTTTTGTGCTCTTTTTTTTCAACCGTTTTTATACATATAATTTAGCTTCAGTGTGAGTGTTACTAATATTATATTTTACTTTACGCGTTTGTTTTTGTAGAGGCGATTCCCTACATGACAAAACACGGGGCCCGAGACTTTCTTAAAAGTTTTCACCGCCCTGGAACGCAAGAAACAGGGTGGTTTTTAGTCTCTATGTGTCTGACAGACTTTCCGCTCCAAACAGTGCAGAAGGACTCGTTAGATGATTACACACAAAAAATGGGATAGATGGCGCACAATCGACATTTTTCCCACGATTTTATACACTCACTTTTCTTGTTTGTTTGTTTGTCGTTCCGGTTGGATTTTTGCAACTCAATTTTGAGGCACTTCCCGATAAGCTAGCAGGCTGAAATTTTCAGGGTAGCTGCAAACCCGATGTCATGAAAATATTGTAAATATGTGAATAAATTTCAACAACAAAGATATAAATAATAAAATATTAATAGGTTTTAAAAATCTAAAAACCCACGTTTTTAAATATCCTAAAAATAAGAAAATAACCCTACGGGGCTCTCTCAGCCCGTAGGGATAACCCTAATCCCTACGGGGCTGAGAGAGGGGCCACTCAAAACGTGGAGGCGTATCTTTGTCAGTTACACTCACGATTATACACGTCATGTAAATATATCCCATAAATAATCCCTTTAAATAAAAGCCCCCACGTTTTGAGTGGCCCCTCTCTCAGCCCCGTAGGGTTAGTTTCTTATTTTTAGAACATTTGAAAACGTGGGTTTTTAGATTTTTTAAATCTATTAATTTTTATGCTACTAATTTGTCAGAAAAACAGAAACATTGGATTTGCTGGCAATACCACGCATTGAAGTTTGCCGCGTGTTTGTGCTACTCTCGACGGTTACTTTGGTTAGAAACAGGCCTCATACACTTACATTGTTTTTCTTTTCGTTTCAATGTGACATTAATATTTTCGTGGAGCGTTGTTTTATCGCTAGGCAAGCGTTATTTTTGCAATATATTTACATAAATACAATATGTGAGTGAAGATAATTTACTTCAGTTTTACAAAGAAAATCGAGCGTAAATATTCTTGTTAGTAGGTACTGTCTGCAACAAAACACCTAAATATTACTGAGTCAGTAAATGTGGACAAATGAAAATATCGAATGGTTTGAGACTGAGAAAAGATCGTCTAATTATCCAATGTTTATTTCTTATTTCTTCGCGGATGGATTAGTAAAGGATTTTTTATTTCGTGGGCCACATAATTTTCGACTTTATTTCAATGAAGTTAGCGCCAGCCCATTTGTTATGACTTGTGGTATGCGGCAGGTTAATCCGACAATTCAATCCATTGCTTCTCCAGATAAGTTGATGTAGGTACTCATATTTGTATTTTTCCACTTACCTAAGGATATTCCACTACTGGGTTTGCGGAATTATCCCCAGGGTTGCGGCACTATCCAAACGGGAAACCTATAACCCTGGAACGTAAAATGCTATTGAAGGACCACGGTGGTTTTTAGTCAGTTCTATTTCTCAGTCCATCCCGCTCCTCCCAGAAGGCTCATTTGATGATATTTTATTACCGAACTAATATTATTCAAAAGGGAGGCATTAAAATATTATTTGCAAAACAAAAGCGTGGATAATGCAAGTGTCGGCTAAAGGATTATTAATTTAGGCTATCAAACTGCCGTTATTTTTGAATAAGTAATAAAAGTTGTGCAACTGAATCATCGAAGTACCTAAAACTCTGCTGGAATGTTGAAATTTATTAACCGCATAAAAATATAATTGCTCAATTTAAGAATGTATGAATTCAGGACTTTTCCCGTGACTGGGCTGGCTTTTACCTTGGCTAGAGGCTAAATATTGCAATACAACGCCAGTCTCTTAGACACCATTACCGCGCGCGAGCAGTTTTTCGATGCTTTGTACGAGTGGTAGCTTATTTTAAGTTTTATTATTTCAGTGTAATATTATAGTTCTATTTTTTTTAGTTAACAAGGATTGGGCGGGTCATGTCTACAGAATGGATCAGTATCGATGGGCTAGGATCGTTACACAGTGGGTGCCGGAAGGGCGTCGTTGACGAGGGAGGCCTAGAAAACGCTGGCGTGACGACCTAGACACCTTCATGACAGAAAGCCGCACATAGGAAAGATTGGAAGGTTATGTGGAAGACCTTTGCCCAGCAGTGGGACAAAATAGGTTAAAAAAAAAAGAAAAAAAAGTTAATAAGACTACTAGTGAGTGGCGAAACTGAAAGCAAGAAAAAAACAACTATCAGTACCCTTAGCACGACTTTTCACTCTGTTACTTTACGGCGTCTTTCCAGTATTTACGGCGTTTCTTGTATAAAAAACCGGCCAAGTGCGTGTCGGGCCACGCACAGTGTAGGGTTCCGTAGTTGCCATCAAAATACTTATGCGAACTAACTAAACTGATTCGCTGAATTTAATTTTAAAGAGAAGAATTTTCAAAATCGGTCCAGGCGTCTTTGAGAAATCGGGGAAAATACATAAAAAAAGATTACGACGAATTTAAAACCTCCTCCTTTTCTTGAAGTTAGTTAAAAATAGTTGACAATAAAAAACCTACCTATCCCCAAAACATACCCACCTATTATAGCTGTAAAAATAAAGTTGACAAACTTACATTTGCAGTTGAAGAACATGTTCTCCGATACATTTTGTTTAGGAAAATATGTTATCCAAGTACATTTCATAAGTTGGTCAACTATTACTCGTAAACTTGTAAAGCCTACTTAGTTGTGATAATTTTCTTTTAAACTTCGTTATATATACTACTATTGTGAATTTTTTCACACCCCCAAACTTAACCGTTTAGCTGGTATAGGGGGGAGACACTCGAGTCGAGCAAAAATTAGCACTTTAAAGCTTAATATTTCACAAAAGAATCTTTTTATCAAAAAGTTGTTAATGGAAACTATAAATCTTTTTTAAAGGCCTATTTAATGATACCCCACACTAAGGGGTACGCGAGAAAAAAAAAATCATCCCTCACTTTATGTGTACAGGAGGTACCCTAAAAAAAAATATTTTACGAGATTTTATTTTACCACTTTTTAGGCGCAACAAATCCGCATATTTACACCAAATTACAGCTTTCTAGTACTGGGCGTCTCTGAGCTAAGCTGCGGACAGACGGACGGACGGACGGACGGACGGACATGGCGAAACTATAAGGGTTCCTTGTTGACTACGGAACCCTAAAAATGGAACAGCGCATCTGGTGTGCGAAGAAGGAACTAATTTTTTCCTTGAAAATTGTCAATTTGAAATTGTCAAAGTTTTTACTCAAATACTGAAAACTCGTGACTGAGGCCTTACCACGAGCTCTTAACGCGATCTAGTTTAGGCTGTGGGAAAGAGATAGAGCTATACAAGTTGTCTAGCACCATCTCTTTCCCACAGCCTAAAGACTCACGCTTTAAGAGTTCATGGTTCTTGAAAAACATAAATGTAGTAAGCAAAGCTCCGTTAGCGGTCACTGTGAATACAAACTAGACAAAGTAAAGTTTCCTCTACTACAAAGTTGTATGACATCCCACAAGAGCATTGGGTCATGCATTTTCAATGTTCTTTGTTAGTTTTGTAGTAATACTTGTGAAATCCCTTACCATCGCTTTTAAGTGAGTAAGTTTGAATTTTACGTTAAAGTGAATATAAAATTGTTCGAAAGTTGTCGTTATAATAATATGGTAATGCTTTATTTATGGTAGTTTATGTTTGATAACTGATTTTGACTTAAAGAATTTATTTTAGTTTGTAGTAGAATTTCTACAGCAGTTTTCAAATTATGTATAGTAATGTAAAGCGGTTTTTGTGTGATATAGATCTGATTAATGAACACATAAAACATAAGCTGAGGATTGCTTCATTAGATCCGAGACTAAGCAGACGTGTCTTTCGTATCGGCTAATATGTGAAATCATTAAGTAATTACGATTAATATTATTGCAATTATCTGCAACGTCAGTTGAATAAGTAAAGTGTGTCGCGTGTGTTTAGTAGGTTACAACTGAGTCATTGTGCAAGATGAACTAAAATAGACAATAGTGTTTGCGTTAGTCATGTCTAACGCAGGATCTAGTCCTTTTGGCAGGAGCCAAATACTGAGCCGAAGTCCTCCAGCGACGCAAATTGAAGAACCCCATCCTAGAGATCCAAGTCCACCAGCATCCACGGAGAATGAGTTACCGAGCGAAGTCATCCCTACGCCAGAGATCCAGAAGTGGATGGTATCAATAGATACCCTTCTAAACGACGTGTGCTCTATTGTTTCGGATGGAAAAATGAACTCGGAACAGAAGCTCCGTGTCTCCACTCTTTGCCGAAAGGTCTCGAGTGGCACATCTCAGATGGCTGTTTTATACCAAGCACTGAAACAGAAAACTATCCAGGCACACAGCACCATCCAGCACTTACAAGCACAGCAGAAAATTTCGAACTCTATTCAACAATTCAAAGAGGTCGTCGAAACCAAACTTAAACCTGATAATAATTGTTCATATGCCAATATAGTTAAAAAAGGTTCGGACAATTTTATCCGCCCAGCAAACCTGAGCTCTGTTGCGATATATCCCAGTGATAAGACTAAAACAAGTGACCACACCAAGAGCCTTATACAAAAAATCATATCGCCCGAAGAGCTTAAGCTTCATGTCCGTGGCCTGAGGAAAGTCAGGAACGGGGGTGTCATTATTAGCACCGATAGTAAAGGTGACATTGACAAACTTAAACAATCTGAGAAATTAATGTCATCGGGCCTAACAGTCGAAGAACCATCCAAACGCCGTCCTAGGATTACTCTCGTTGGTGTCCCCGTAGCTCTCACAGAAAAGGAAGTTTTTGATTGTTTGTACGAACAAAATATGTCCGATAAAGTGCCGAATACATCTCGTGAGTCTTTTCAAGAGTCTATAAAACTAAGCCACAAATCGGGTAAAAAAAATCTTCCTACTTGTAACTACGTATTAGAAGTACCAGCTAGCATCAGGAAAATTCTTATAAATCAAGGGCGAATTTTTATAAATTGGACATCATGCCCGGTGAGAGATTTTACGATAGTCACGAGGTGCTTCAACTGTCAGCTTTTTGGACACGCAGCAAAGTATTGCCGGGAAACAAGTCCTACGTGCAACCACTGTGGAGAAACTGGTCATTCCTTCAAGGAATGTCACAATAAATCTTCTCCCTCCCAATGCGCGACATGTAAACGTGTCAAAAGAAATTGTGACCATCCAACTGGTGATGCCAATTGCCCGGCAAGAAAATATGCAGAAGTCAACTACGTTAACTCAATAGATTATGAAGGCGACTAAGACCACAACCAATCTATTTATTTAAGTAAGCATTAAAGCGGTGGTTTACCTTTTATTTATATTTGCTAGTTTGTAATTAGAATAAGAAGTTTTAATAAGAATGGCTAATCAAGATAGAAAACTATTTAGATCGTTTTGTTATAAAGTAAAACCATTGTTATTCATTGTCGTCATTAAGCTATTCTTCTAATATTGTACATATCATAACCAAGTTAAAATTACATGCGTGGATAAAATACTTAATAACCTTGAAAATGACATACGTACGAGCTACTGTTTTTGACCCACTTTGTAGTGCAAATGATGCAAGTAATATTATTTGTTGTTTGCTTAGGTAATTGATTAGAATAGTTTGTAATAATATTTTTTGTAATGTTTGCTTAATTTTATAGTCGATGAAGACGTATTTTTAATATTGATCTAGTTAACATAAATTACTGCCCCATTTAAATTACGATGAAGTGATGGCCTGAAACACAGGTTTTAATTAACTTAGTTCAGGCAGGTCGCTACATATTACTTAAATCCCTAGTTAAATATCGAGTACCTGTAATGAATATCCTTTAGTCATACACTAATTTTTGTTTAGGCACTAATATAAACTATTATATAAGACTTTAACTATGTTAATTTTTTTGTGGCTAATTCCATCTTTGTAAAAAAGTTTTTTGAATAAAAATTTATTTATTTATTTATTTTATTTATAAATTTAAAGATATTTTTATACTTTTCAATCTGATTTTTTTACCCTGCGTTTTGTACCTCTGATGGGCAAGAGCCTTGATAATAAATATAAAAGTTATTGTATAATCAAGTACAAACACAAAGAAATCCATTAATAATTTAAACGACATTCATCATGCTCGTCATCATCAGCCTATAATATTCTCACTGCTGGGACACAGGTGGACCATTATCCAAGACGCGGGCACAGTGCGAGTTGATGTCTTCGATTTTTTTGTTCTAGGACATGCTGTTTCCTCACGATGATTTCCTTCACCGTTCTGAGAGCAGTGGTGATGAAATAAATCGCATAAAGTAATGCGCCTGGCTGGGTTCGAACCCACTTCCTACAACTCGCAAGTCTAGACCGATACCACAAGGCTATCACCGCTACATGACGTTAATATCTGAAAACCATTGAACGATAATTAACCGCCCCACTCATTTATTTCTGCACTAGCTTCTGCCCGCGACTTCGTACGCGGATCCTGTTGCTTATGCGAGCGACGACGGGGTCGTCAAAATCGAAGATCTGAAACGTCGAATTCTAAGAGCCTGGCGACGGGAATACAACGGGATGCGCGAGACGATTCCAGACGTTCCAGATCTTTCATTTTTGTGAGTCAACAGGAAATGACCATCAGACTAAACAAATCTTGCTAAGACGTCATTCCTACGTATGTATATTAAGTATAGTGTAGCTGGGCTCTTGGAGCTCCACATCAGGTGTTCCAGATCTCAATTTTCATACGTCAACAGAGAGTACTCATTAGGCTGAACAACTCTTGCTAAGACGTCATTCCTGTATATGTTATAGTGTACCTGGGCTCTTGAAGTTCCACATCAGGTGTTCCAGATCTCAATTTTCATACGTCAACAGAGAGTACTCATTAGGCTGGACAACTCTTGCTAAGACGTCATTCCTATATATGTTATAAAGTAGCTGGGCTGTTGGAGTTCCACATCAGGTGTACCAGATCTTCAATTTTTATTGGACAACAGAGGTTGCTCATCAGGCTCAACAACTCTTGCTAAGACGTCTTTACTGTATATGTTATAGTGTAGCTAGGCACTTGAAGTTCCACATCAGGTGTTCCAGATCTTCAATTTTTTTACGCTGACAGAGAGTACTCATCATGCTGAATAACTCTTGCTAAGACGTCATTCACTTATATGTTATAGTGTTGCTGGGCTCTTGGAATTCCACATCAGGTGTTCCAGACCTTCAATTTTTATACATCAACAGAAGGTGCTCATCAGGCTGAACAACTCTTGCTAAGACGTCATTCCTGTATATGTTATAGTGTAGCTGGGCTCTTGAAGTTCCACATCAGATGTTCCAGATCTTCAATTTTTATACATCAACAGAAGGTGCTCTTCAGGCTGAACAGCTCTTGCTAAGACGTCAATCCTGTATATGTCATAGTGTAGCTGGGCTCTTGGTGTTCCACATCAGGTGTCCAGGATCTTCAAAATTATTCTCTCAGCAGAAAATGCTCATCACGTGGAACAATTTTTGCTATGGCACCATTTCTGTATCTCTTATAGTTAAGCAGGTCTGTTGCGGTTCTGCATCAGGTGTTCAAGTTTCCAAGATAAATTATAGCCTATATGTTAACCGGACTTAATACCTATACAACAAAAAAAAAATCATTCAAATCCGTCCAGTAGTTCCGAAGATTAGCGTGCACAAACACACAGACAAACAGACAAACAGACAAACCGACAAACAGACAAACAGACAAAAAAAAAGTTAACTACATTTTCGGGTTCGGCATCGATAAAATAACAACCCCTGCTACTTTTTTTTTGTATATTTCCATTGTACAGACACAACTTTTCTACAAATTTATTATAAGTATATAGATATAGATTACAGCGGAAAGTTAAAAGCTAAACAAACAAAAAAAAAATCCTCGTGAGCCAATGTTATTTCAGTATTATTTTCAGCCGTATTTCGTTGAAGTTTAAACGAAAAATATAAATGTTTTACTAATAAAATATAGAAAATATTGATGTTTACCTGTATTTTTTCAAAGCAATGAAAAAGCATAAAATAACATAGAAAAAGGTCAACATGTATTGTGTTATTTTATTGGTATTAACGTTCTAAATTAGGGACTATTCATAAACATGGAAAAGCTTTATCAAATTGTAAACATTATAGCATATATATGATATACGATAAATTATGTATAATATTATATACCTTGATAAGCCTATTATTTAGGATCAAAGTCAGATTTCAGTCAAAGCATGGTGCTTTTTATGAAGCTAACAAAAGAGTTTAAGTCGATAACATTGTATTTATACGAGTATTACTTAGTACTCACTGGGTTCTTGAGGTCAGATAGGCAGTCGCTATACGTAATACTGGTATTCAGCTTTATCTAGTTAGGGTTTCCATACACATAAACGGGTAAGCATTAATCGGCACAGCCGCGCGGTAAGACTTAATAAGCATTATGTAGATGAATATTAGGAAATCTAAAATCGTGCAGCACATAATCATTCGGCTTGGCAGCTGTTGACATTTATCGGTGGGCTTTTACGCTCCACAAATACTGCCCAATTAAATGATGCGTCGTCCCGAATGAAATACACCTAGCCGATTAAAATTGAACAAGTGCAGTAATTACTTCGGGTCGACTTTTGGCTCGCTGATGTGTAAAGCAACCCTTAGACTGGAAGCTGACTTTAGTATGGTTCTATAGGGTCTAGACAGATGATGAGTAGCATTCAAGCCACCCACAAAGATTACGTTATTATTCAAAAGTATAGGTGTAAAGTTTGTGAAGTAGACTAAACCTTTACATTCTATAAGATATTTTAACGACTTCGAACTTCTAAACTAAAGTTATATTTTTTATACGCAATAACGCCTGCGTCGTAAGGCGTCTGGAGTACCTATCCAGAAGACGCAGGTTTGAACCCTGTTCGCAGCTCAATTTTTCGTTCGTTAAAATATCTTTGCGAAGACGCGACGCAGGCGTTATTGCGTATAAAAAATATAACTTTATATTCTTGTTGAGTGCCTCAGGCTGCCAAACAGCTAACTATTATAAATTTTAATCACTACCCATTACTTGTTACAAAGTTCCGAACAACAACCTTATCAATATAAGTTTTTAAACAATCTTAGAAGCAGGCAAAGTTACCCTTATCTGTTTGATGTCAATAAACATTTTCTTCGTTAGACATTCAGAGTTTTACGAGGAAGAGTTACGGGTATTAAACTTTGAAAAATTTTAACGAAGAAAAATTTTATAACAGTGTGACGGGAGAAAAGTGCTCTTGATCGAAAAGCTATGAGATTTAACCTTACATTGTTGACCCATAGTGAAGTTCCTCGAACGATGTTCGCCTAGTCAATAAATTTGAATAGATATTTTGTAGCACATTTCTCGAGAAATCTGCTCTTACCTTATTTAAATACAAAAGGGACAAACAAAGCATATTGGTCTTATTTCAAAATAATGTTCAAATTGAATTTGTATTGATGTGTGGATGTCAGATTAATGGAGCCTTTGGTATAGATTTTTAATTTGGATCCTGAAAGGATAGACTTTTAACCTTTGATAAAATGGCGGATTTACGTGTATTAATGATAAATTGTTTTGTTTTTAGTTTTAGATATATTTTAATACACAAACACCCAGACTCGGAACAGCTACTTAAAGATCATGCAAAAATTTGTGCCGTGTAAGAATCCAACCCACGACACATCACCTCGGCAGGCTAACTGTGTTAGTGTTAGATCCTGGAAGGATAATGTAGACGATTTTTGATTGATTAAAATAACGTACTTACATGATAATATGCAATCATAAAGAAAACACTTGTTATTTAAGTTGCATCGTTTAATAGCTTCATCATTTGTATTCATGAATTAACAAATTATGCAACAGCGTCTTCGGCTTAACAATAAATTGTAGGAAATACTTATGTAGGTGCTTTTAAATGGTATGAAGTAATAACAGATTGCTTTAATAATGACGTAACGACGAGGGAACATTAATTCGACCTCCCTCGCCATGGGAAAATATACACCTGATGCGTAGGACTGGTTTAATTGATTCATCTACTTTTACCTTACGTGTTATTTACCGTATTTTCGAGACTGAAACTTTCAAGGCAACGCTTATTTATGACAGCTGGGCTAACGAGATACTTAGAAGTATTTATAGAATTCTTCTGGAGCAATCAATCTTATGTTCTTATAATATGATCGTTTGTAATTTGGACTGACTGGCAATAACGTCTTTGTTGTGGTAATCCGACTATTATTTAAACGCGAAAGTTTATGAGGATGAATAGATGCTTTTATAATTAGTATTTCTTTTCTTTAACCTCGCTAGCTGGGTAAAGGCCTCCAACATTAAAATTCAAAAAACACTAAAACAGTTTGAATGAAATAGTAACTAAGCTAGAATACACTAGAGTAACATGAATACAGAAGAGAGTTGTAGAGTA
The DNA here is from genome assembly GCA_954870645.1 of Agrotis clavis. Classification (NCBI taxonomy): domain Eukaryota; kingdom Metazoa; phylum Arthropoda; class Insecta; order Lepidoptera; family Noctuidae; genus Agrotis; species Agrotis clavis. The sequence continues at coordinate 17,355,931 of OX940920.1, forward strand.
TATATGGGAAAGTTGAAACGTCGGTATAAAAGATAGCATAGGAATAAATCCCACGATGTAGATTCAAACATATTGTTTTTACGCGTTAACCCGAACTCCTTCGCACTCAAATACACTTGAGTACACGTGCAACAATATTCCTTCCCAATTGAAGGACCCAAGATGAAGTGATAGAAAAATATAGCAATATCCGGGTATCGGCTGAACCATCAGCATAATAATAGCATCGTAAGCGGGGTGAGTAGGCATCGTAAAACTTAAACTCATATAAGGGATGATTCCTTGACGTCTCTATTTATTGCGGGCAAAATATTAGTATGTGTAAATGTGATACTGTCCGGGCAATGTTTTTGCCCAAATGAACATCGTTTATTAACATTGCGTCACTTTCCCGTGACTGTAGGCAGAAGCTAGCTAGCTGCTTTTAACCGACTTCAAAATGGAGAAAGATCTCAGTTTATCTTGTCAAAACATGACAAGATAAACTGAGATCTTAGCCTAACTTTAATATAAGAAGTCAAAGTGAATTTGTTTTGAGGTTTTAAACACTTTTCCACTTAAATTGTTAAACCAATTTTGTTGAATTTTGGTAGGAACAGAGATAGATGGGACGCCTTTTTTGGGGTTGAAAATAGACAAAATTGTGGCGCGTAAGGAACTACGAGTATCCAAATAAACAGTCTAATCAAGGGGCCAGGGTAACCTCTTAAGACATTCGACTATTACATCTCGGTCATGGATAGGGCTCTGGAGATTATTAAAAACTACTTTCTGTTTGTATACAAATTATCAAGCAAGCCGTGGGCATAAGCGAGTTAATTTAAACACGCATAGCCCTGGTACAATATGGGTGTATAAGTACTACCTAGTGTGTGTGTGTGTGTAGTCGTACTACCCATCTGACTTTTCTGAAAACATCACTAACAAGGCCCGTTGAATAATATTTTTCAAGACAATGCTCACAAATCAACAGTACACGTTCCCATATTATTACAAAATTACATTTCTGACACTGCTAATAATATTAGGACGACTTACACATACAGTTCGAGGAAAAAAGTGTGAACGTGACTTATCGTAAATCATATTATCCTGTACATGTCTACCGCCCACGAAAGGCTTTATTTACCGTTAAATATACAGTTGTAAATGGTTATAATTACATAGAATTGATTCAGTCCTAATAGAGAGTTGCAGTTTAAATGTTTTATTTGGGCTACCATTTAACTAATTCATATGAAATATCTAAATAATGCTTTATAAACCGATGTTCACACTCGAGACATTCAATTTCTAACAAAACTTATTTTTATTGAGAAAGCATTGAAAAAAAAAAGGTATTTTCTCCTTCTATATCCCAAAACTCGAATGAGTTCATATATCAATGTGTCTTTTCAATGAATACGGACCTGCTTTCTCTGTTTATCATTGATATCCCTGACATCAGTTAAGGAAAACCAAACTTACGAAATCAATATTAAGTCTGAAGGAAAGGCAGAAGCCTCGGGAGTTACCAGAAGAGACTTAATTGACTCTGACACCAAGGGTGGTCTTACGATCACACGAAGAGACAGTAGTCAAAAATAGACAAGTACATCTTATGTCTGCTTGACATGGAGGGAAGAGGAAATATTGGAGGTATTAATTTTCCTATATACTCCTCCACTATTCTTCTCTGATTAATTTCAATGTCTGTCCTGTCTAAGTTCCTGAACTTAGACAGGTAAATTCATGGTCCGGGACACGTCGAGCTTCGTTGTCTCGGCGCTTTCCTGGTGGTTGCTACTGTTGATTCTGGCTTGTAGGAGTTACAGTGGCTTGGGAATAGCGAGGTGCGTTTGTCCCAAAACCAACCCAAACCAAACTGTCATTCGCACTCGAACATTAGCCTTCCACTATAGTGATAAGGTTCAAAATCTATTAAAGAAAGACAGATTGAGGTAGATTGATGTGCTGGAGTCTGTGGATAATTTTACACTTACTAGTACATATTTTTACATTTAGGAACTTTACCCATGGCACGAATGAATTCCAACTACAAGTGAAAATCAACCTTGCCACTAAGAAAAATAATGATGCAATTCGATTAACTTGACGTCGTCATGGCCATCGTGTTTTGTTTTTCATCTACCCTTAAATAACAACGTGTTTTATGTCTTATGTCATAGTGGTAAGGTTGATTTTCACTTGTAGTTGGAATTCGTTCGAATTGCGTCGCATCGCGCCATGGGTAAAATCCCTTACTCTACGCAAGCTTTGCCCAGATGCTGAAGCTTCACAAAGACAATATTGCAAAACAGTGTGAACTCTACCCACTTTACACTTTGCCCGTAACGTATAATACATTACTTGCCCAGTTGCAAAGACAGAAAAAGATAAAGATCCTCTGGGAAATGGGTCATTCGGCGCCCTTTCCCACAGCTATCGAGTACTACCAATTTGCTTTGTATTAGACACTTGGCTCCTAAAAGTATTGAGGCAGCCGGGGAGATAAGGAAAAACGGACTTTGATAATTAACCCACAAAGCGTTTAGGGTAAACGCGAATTGAACGGGTGCGATGGGACAGTTAGATGTATTCCTTGGTTTCATTGGTAGTTACTAATTTAGTTTATCGGCTGGAAGTTAGCGGTAATTGCATGGTGGGGACAACAGTACTTTTGTTGACTTGGTGATTGTATTGTTGTTTCTAAAACTGTTCTGTTTTGATAGTTGTAACAGAATAGAAATTTGGCAAAGCAAGTTTGGAGTACTGGCTGAGCGATGGACTGCTGTATAGGGTGTCGCAGGTTCGATTCCCGTATTGAAAAAAAATATTGTAAGATCTACAAGTAAGTAGGAAGTTGTTCCAGGTCAGGGTGTTTTGTATGTGAGTTTATTTTTTTGTAAACGCACCCACTATACAGATTAAGGCATTCTTAGTGTAGGGGACAACGCGGTTCCTCCAGGAAACCGATCTTCATCTGCGCGGCAGGGCGGAGGTGGCATATTTGGACATTATTATCCATAGCACTAATGTCCTAGTTAAGCAGCGTCTTCAAAACCAACTTAAAAATAGACGAAGTTGTAACACATAAACACACACGAAGGGTATATTCTAAACAGTCGCAAAAGAAATACACATTTTTGAGAATAAACTGTTTTCTGAATAACCTGTATTATTTCTAAACTATCTAGACTTGTTACTTCGCAAATTCTACTTGCCTTTTGGCCTCGAGTCTTAAGGCTACTACACACATGCCGGCGGCAACGCCACCGGGTTTATGCCGAGCGGCTATGCCGCCGGCAATGCAAGCCGCCGGCAGAAGCCGCGCAAAGCCGCCAAGCATCATTCCGGTTGTGACAGTCACAAAGAACGCCGCTTGAATGCCAGGAACGAACTGACGCCGGCAAGCCGCACACCCCGACGGCCATGCCGGCGGCTCCATTGTGTGGCAAAGCCCAGCGGCTTTGAATGCCGCCGGGTGCACCGCGGCTTACCGCCGGCACTGTATAATAATCTTATACATATATAAAATTTCCGTGTCACAATGTTAGTTACCGTACTCCTCCGAAACGGCTCTACCGATTTTTATCAAATTTTATATGCGTATGCAGTAGGTCTGAGAATCGGCTACTATCTATTTTTTTTTAATTTATATGGCAAAACAACGTTTGCGGGGTCAGCTAGTATAATATAATATTCCACAACTATCACACAACGCCATCTAGTCCCAAGCTAAGCAGAGCTTGTTTTATGGGTACTAGACAACTTTACTGATAAACATACTTATATATTTCTAAATACATACATAATATTATAGATAAATTACACCCAGACACAGAACAAATGATCGTGCTCATCACACAAACATTTGTCCTGGGTGGGAATCGAACCCACGACCTCCGGCATAGCAGTCAGGGTCACTAACCACTAGACCAACAGGCCAGTCGAGTGTGTCGACTGTGTGTAGAAGCCTTTACATTCAAGCTTTATGTATTTATTCATTTGTTTCTAGAACTAACACGAACACGTGGAAAAATCCGAGTTAAAATATTCTGTTTGTGTATGACACTTTTAGTTGTTGATGGCACTGTATGATTCGCTTTTTGAAATAGAAACGATGTTTTCATCCTGCCATGTTTTTTTTTTCAAATTGCAGAAATATTGATACGGGTTGGATTGGAACAATAAATATGCAGTTTCAGGATTGTAATAACTTTTTTTCATATGTAAATAGTAATTCAATAGTTTCTTTATGCAACTTTCGATGCATTTTGATAAGATTTAGCTATAATTTCGTTGATAATTTATTTCTGTGTGGTTTACATAAATAATACGACAAAAAATCTCGGCGCCTTGATGAGTCATAATAACCGACAAAAGCAAGGGCAAAGTAATAGAATAACATTTAGGTCTTATTTTATCACTTTTAAATAAAAGATTTGAAGAAATAGTCTTACTAAAAGCTTTACCAGACGTCTATTAAAGACAAAAGTATAATAATTTAAACCCAAAATTTACGTCATCATTTCAAATTCTCACTCCGCTTCACAGGAGAAAATTATGAGCGTTACAGACTTTCTCCATTGAAGTGAGTTAAGTGATATCTCCTTAATCAGTCTCCCTACATCACTTGGGCAAAATTCTCGGAAACATTCCACTCTGTCTGTAAGTGTACCAATGTTGTAATTAGAGAGCTTCTCAACGTACGTGGTGGCTTCAAAGGAGTTAATGTATGGGTAATAATAAGGCGGTAAACTTCCTCTTCTGTGTTCGACTGTACGAACGAATACTGCGTAGGTTTATATCACTCTGTCAGTCTACCTTTATTCTATTTTACAGTTACTTTAGCACGAATCATAATTATATTCGTTATGTTTCGTAAAATTATCATGTTGGTACAAAGGCCCTACTGCTTTTCTTCAACACTAACTTATAACAGCGGCTTCGCTCGCGTAGAGTTCTTCTATCCGAAGGGAATATTATTGGGGAATAAATAGTGTCCTATGTCCGTATATCCTAACCAGGTTCATGATTTTATCTATGTGCCATTTTACTTCGGGCACGCCGCAATCGCGGCGGTAAGACCCCTCTTTGAGGAGTGGCTGGATAGGCGTCACGGCGTCCTAACCTTCCGCCTGACGCAGGTCCTCACCAGACACGGATGTTTCGGGAGGTACCTGTGCCTGAGGAGAGAGGAGGAAACGTCTGGGTGTCACCACTGCGAGGATCCTCCGGAGGACACGGTGGAGCATACGGTGCAGGACTGCCCCGCTTGGGCTGAGCACCGCCGTGTCCTCACGATTGACGGCGATAGGTGGAGACCTCTCGCGCCCGGCATTGGTCGAGGCCATGCTGCGGGGCGAGACGGAGTGGGAAGCGGTCGCCTCTTTCTGCGAAGCAGTAATGCTCGCGAAGGAGGAGGCGCGCCGCGTGAGGGAGAGGACAGCGTCCTCCCTCCACCCCAGCCGCAGTGGTAGACGCCCACGGCGATGGACGTCGCAAGACGATTTCCGGCCACCGTATCGGGCATTCGGGCGGCGAGTAATGGGCGACTCGCTGTCTGACCATGGACCATGCCCGGGTCGACGGCGCGTTGTGTTCCCAGCGCGCCTCAAAGAGTGGCAGCATAATGACGGGGCCCCCCCTCAAAAGGGCCGAAGCTTGCCGGGGTCGCGGCACTTATCGCATTACCGTGACTCCGGAACATAAAGGGCTACTGAAGGACACCGTGGATTTTAGTCAGTACAAGTCTGACAGTCCCTCCTGTCCTGCCCTGGGTGGGAGGACCCATTTGATGATTTTACCACGATAAAAAAATTGCCATTATACTTGAATTTACTCAGCCGTTTTGGAAACGAGAACAGGAGCACAGACATTATAGGCAAAGTTACTTTCGCATTGATAATCATATTAGTAGGGATTAAGCCCAAACCGTACTAGAATGGCATTAAACAGAGCACAATGGAAAATTAGGAAAAGTAAAAGGCAAACTGAACTTCGTGATATATTGTACCGAACTAAACAAAATGGTTATAAATATTATAGACTAAAATTAAATAATTACAGCCGCACAGGCCGATCTTTCGAGTTAAGCCTCACTTGCCGTGTTTGGTCTGTGGATGGGTGACCATCTGTCATAGCGAGTTTCCTTCGTGCCTCGGAAAGCACGTAAAGCCGTTGGTCCCGACAGCCATTTGTATAAGATCTTTGATAGTCGTTACTTTCAGTCAGAAGCTCTAAATGCCTTCGTCAAACTGAAAAGCGTGCCGAAGCGTTTTTGTTTGTAATGTATAGAATTGTTTGAAGCCTGTCACATAGACTATCGGACCGCTTTCGCTTTTTTATATAACAGGATTCGGATCGCATTCGCTTCGCCCTGTCTGTTTGACAATAGCTTAATCGTTGACAGCCAGTCTTACCATGGAGTTTCGTATTAATCAGTTACTGGGTTGAGAAGGCCGATAGGTAGTCGCTCAGTGTAAAATACGGATATCCAGCTGCACCTGGTTCAACTGGAAGCTGACCCCAATATAGTTGGGCAAAGGCTAGGCAGATGATATCGAATTCGACCCTTGTAGGTAGGACCTCTGTGACTCAGTCTATAAGAGCGTCAGATGTATCTACTGAATCCTGAGGTTACAGGTTCAAATACTTCTTTTAATATTCTGTAAAGTTACAACACATTTTTACCAAAATACTACCAGTTTCTACCATCAAAATGGTCTTATAACTCTTGAGACTTATGTCAGTGAAGTCGAGCAACAAAGCCTATCGGGCTTTCAAAGTACAACCAGAATAGCAAATATACGTACTGTTATAGTGTGTCGATCTGTGTTTTGCCATTTACCGAGTCGATCTTTAGACTGTGTGCCTTTGATGTGATCGGAATGACTGTAAGTCAGTGAATTACAAAATATATATACAAAAGCTAACTGTTGCCAACTGTTGTCTGTTGTTGGGTTTGCCCGCTGCAACTCGAGAATTTTTCCACGGGGACAAAAAATCGTGGGTAACAAAATGGCAACAAAGCGGCTGCAATACTGTAGTCAATACAATACGCAATAGTATTGCAGCCGCTTAGAAAGACATTTGCAGCGTATGAAAACTAGGGAAAAAGGAAGAAAAACCAATATTTTGAAGAATCATTTGCATGACACCGTAAAATATAAATTGAATTGTTTTTTTTTGCCAGCAGTCGTCACCTGCCACTAATTTATGAAATCTTAAACGTTTGATTATGGCAGCGTCATTCTGTTTTAATTTTTGAAGAATTTAAATATCGTCGTGAACCTCTTATAGTAGCCATACACCATCCTGCCTATCGACGATCGATTTGACGCTTGCAATTGTTTTGTTGTATTTGATGGCATGACATGCCAATTTGATAGGTCATCAAATCGATTTGACATAACGTCAAATCGGCAGCAGTGATGCATTTGGCTATTATTCGGTGACGACAGCTACATTTTTTTTAATTTGTAGCTATCGGTCACCGAATAATAGCTAGATCTAGCTATAAAGTTGCTAAGTTGGCATCGCTGCTGCAGATTTGAAGTTGTGTCAAATCGATCGTACGATAGGCAGTATGGTGTATATGGACGAACTGCCAATTTGAAACAATTGCAAGCGTTATACGATAGGCAGGATGGTGTATGGCTACCATTAGACGCTGAAACAGAAAAAATATTTGATCAATTTCCTAAACGATAAATAAATTAGAAAAGAGTGCGCATTCAAACGGACGTTTAAAATTCCATCGTAAACTTTCCCTCTTGCTTTTGACAAATGAAGCATCACTCCATTTATCTTCGTGCACTGAAACGACGGAATAGATTTTCATTAAAAACGCTTGTTTTTATTTCTATGTTTAGATGCTTGAATTTATTTATTAATTTCCTTTTTACTTAAAAAATACCGTTCTTTTTAGCAAATACCAAATTTGTTTTTACTGTTACTAAGTATGGAAATATATAACATCTGAAAACAATGATTTTATATTATCTCCTTTATTCCTTTTTAAACGAATGTTGTATATTAAAAAGATAAGCAATAGGGTCATCTATATTGGGTCAGGGCTACGGTATTAATTATTATTAATTAATAATCGATTTTAGGAGGAGCTTTTACTAGAATATGAGTATATGAACATATATTTTTCACAGTTTATCTACCCTAGAAGCTCTACATAAGTAAATCCGAAATCCACCGTAGCAAAAAGGGTCTAATTCAAATACATTATAAACAAAAACATTTACCCTGTTCTCGAAACAAACAATTCATTTCGCTCGAAATATTATCAGGTTCACCGTCTTCATATCTATAATCCTCATTGGATTAAAAACAAAAGCAACATTAATTTAACAGAAACACAAAGAATAACTGTTCTATTGAATGTTAAAAAAACAAGGAATTTCTCTCTATTTGAAGATCAGTTACTCCTAATCTTCACGATAGTATTAACGTACGATTATTAATTCCAGTCAGTAAAATGACATTTGTACATGAATGAAATGTACTAAGACATGAATGAAATGTACTAAAGGCCATTGCCCAAATCAGGCCCACAGTGAACAGAAAACTAGAGAAAAAACAACCACAAAAAAGTGAAAAATAATCTACAAAATAACTTTTCTTTCGGAAGTCGGTGCCTTTGTTTTTTTTTTTCTTTTCGTTGTCTTTTTAGCCACCGACTTCCGAAAGAAAAGTTATTTTGTAGATTATTTTTCACTTTTTTGTGGTTGTTTTTGAAGGCGGTTACATTTTTTTTGAAAAAGTTTTTATTTTACTCTTTTTAGTTTAAATATTCAACCCTAATTCTTGTCAAGAACATTATTCTCTTACACGTGAACTAGAATTTTGTAATCCTTCGCGCCGGTACTTACATCACTCATGTACACAATAAGCTAATAAAATTCCATATCTCAAAAAATACTGGACCGATTTTGATGAAACTTGCAGCATTCTCTAAGTTAAATAATACCTAGTACAACAAAAAAAGAATTACTTTAATCGGACTTGTAGTTCCGGAGATATGCGAACACAAAGTAAATCAATCGATGCCTACTCCTTACTGTTAAGGAGTTTTACCTTCCATCATCAGGTCATCCATCTGAGATTATGATTATCAGATGCAAATACTTGAACAGCTTTAGAAAATATATGAAAATGGTACTATGTGCCTATAAAATTTGAAGGTTGCCCTCGATTTCCCTAGGATCCCATCATCAGATCCTGACCTGGTGATCATGGGACCAATCGGAAAGTATACCCTTTCAAACAAAAGAAAAAATTTCCAAATCGGTCCAGGCGTCTTCGAGAAATCGGGGGACATACATAAAAAAAAAAAGATTCCGACGAATTGAGAACCTCCTCCTTTTTTTGAAGTCGGTTAAAAATACTACATGCATTAATTTTGCCATAAAAAAATAGGTATTTGTGTGTTTTCAAAGAACCGCCACTACAATCTACAATAATTCGTTAAAAAAAGTAAATCAATTGAAAAAAACGGAAGTTTTCTTAATTAAAAGCTGGTAAAATATTGCCAGCATCTAATCAAATTTCAAGTATTTTCATTAATTAATCGATTAGAATCGATTATACAAAAATACAATAACCTCACCGGCATACCCATTTGGCTTTTATTGTATTGTAATAAAACGAACTTAAATAAAACATGAATATACAAAGTAATGTGTGCTTGTAAAAAAAGAATTTGATTAATAATCAAAAATCAGTCATTTAGAAAGGAATCGAATAGGTTCATAGTTTTTATTTTTTTGTGATAGTGACAACACTAATTTTAATTCTGACACTTACACCAATATACAAATGTACTCTATGACTTACACTGACTGACACTGTCATGTTGCGCTCAATGTGAATGTATTTTGATTTTTCTTCAATTTCTTTTACTGCGACCTGGCTTTATATGGACTTGTTTCGGATTTTGGATACCGATTTATAACGTTTTCTACAGTGACTGAAGAACATTGTGTGAATTGTGGTTTCAACCTAACCGAATTTCAAAATCATAGGTACGTTATAACCTGAAAAAAAAATCACACATAAAGCAGTTGGTACCACGGCAGGTAAATATACTTATCATAAAATGATTATGCTATTGCCTACGCCATCATCCAATATTCGAGATTATTTATTAATTACATAAAACATAAGTACTAAGAGTAAATATAATACATAATCTAAACTATAAATAAAACTAACTAGTAATATGTACAAACGTTTTTTACAAACGTTTTCATCCAAATTATTAACGGTTAATAATATTATTTCAGGTATCAAAAGACAATCTTGTTTGCCACAACCGCTGATTGGTAGTAACTTAAGCCTTGTTTTGCAACAACACTTGGAAGGATATGTACGTCAAGGCAGCTGCACTAATTGTGGACGTTCTGTTAGACGGATAAGAAGTCACTTATTAAGAACAGATACAGATAGATAGAGAAGTCTCATTAGAAATGTCATTATTAAATGGATTGATTGATTGATTGTTTTTTATACCCTACTGCCTATAATAATTAGACAAAAGTATATTAGAAACTCTCCCCTACTATCATTATCAATAAACCAGTATTAAAAAAAGAAAACTTCTTGTATCTCACAGTTCCACACTTTTGCACATAGAAAATTAACCTCCAAAACATTTGCTTTTTTTAGCATTTCTACAATAGTGGCCTCACTTTAAATGTACTTTTCAGATATCCTATATTATTAAGATTCTAAAACACTGCATTTTTAGACTAATATTTGATGTCCATACTGGGCCTGGGGCACTAAGGACGTTGGGCATTTCCCTTTCTTTGTATCAGTGACAGTTGCACTGTCATTTTACTGACTGGAATTAATAATCGTATTTTACTTATTCATTAGAAATTAAAATGTCGGCAGTTGAGCTCATATTATCAAAATAAAGGACGGGCTTTCAGTAATATAATATCAATGTATTACCCTGTTTTTCAGTATGAAAATATGTCGGAAAACATGATTTTCATAGCTTAAGAATATACACGTGTTTGGTAAGAGGTTCCCTACACGTACGACGTGCGTGCCTTTAAATTGAACTTTTAAATATTATACAAGATTATTTTCCTTACCTACCTTCATCATCATCATTTCAGCCTATCACAGTGGAACGTCCCCTGGTAAGATGGACAGATAGGGTACACTGGGTATACGGTTGAGCCAGGGTACGGTTGTGACAGTCAGTAATATTTCCGAAACTATAAGAAATAGCGGGGAGCGTCTAAGGGGTGAGAGGATCGGCATGCGGGTCTGAACGTGTTCCACAGTGTTTCCTAACCTAACCTGAAGATAAAGCAGCAGGCAGTGGCTGGATGAAAAAAGCGGGAGATCGTGCGCTGTGGCGCTTCTTGACGCTCATTTCTATCTCTAGCAGTGAGAACATTAAGGGCTAATGATGGATGTAGGAACTGGCTTCCCAACAAAGTTTTGTCCCATCCATAGAGGAAAAAAAGGGTTCTATCAACAACAATAACAAATTGCAGTCGTCAAAACAAACTCCAATTTAAATGTATCAACATCACACACAAAAGTCCCGGCAATTGTTAATAAGTACAAGAATAAAAGGAAGAGGGCCAAAACGGGTGCAGATTGATCGTGGCCGTAGATTTGCGGCCAACAAGAAACTTCACTGACAGATTACATCGGACGAAATAAATCAAAATGTCTATAGTTTTTACGCTTCGGTGACTCCGCTCGCGAACAAAGTTCTAATAAAGAATGGTTTGTACATTTATGATTTTGATTGAATGATGGATTGATGTTTATGGAATAACTTGACACCGTTACGGTAAACAACATTTAAGCCGGAAACACATTATTAACACCCGACGCCACCCGATGAAACGTGATGCGTGTTGAGTCAAATCAAATGTATGAATTGTTTTCTATGACCAGAATCACACTGACTATGAACATCAGACGTGCCAGGTCGGTGTGTTGCCGATGGTGGGGTAAACACGCCATCCGACGCATCACATGTAGTGTGTTTCTAGTCGAGACCCGACGCCACGCGTCAGTCGTTCGAAAACTTCGAGAACTATCACAGAGTATAGACACAGAAATCATCAATCCACAGAAAAGTCCGGTTAAGCAGCTCACAACCTCCTTAGGTTGGCCTGCAAGATGCCACTCACAAAGAAAAAAAATATCGCGTTAGCTAACTGTATTCAGAAAATGCTAGTGTGTCGTGGCGTCGCGTGTTGGTTAATGTGCACGGTGCACATCGGGTGTCGACACGTTGCGTCGCGTGGCGTGTTAAATAATGTGTTTTCGGCTTTAGGCCCGTATTAGAGAACGTCTCTCAATACTTAAGCTTTACTTAAAAGTAGTTTCAGCCAATCAAAAACCTTGAATCTACTCGTAGTTTTAAGTAATGCTTGAGTATTGAGCGACGCGGACGTTCTGTACTACCGGACTGAAGTGTTGAGTGACATTTGATATGTTTCCTTGGTAAAATATCTACGCCTCGATTAAATGAAATATGTAATAGTCTAGGATACATTGAAGAAATATATACCCTCATCTGTTATTTGAAAATGGCATATAATACACGCTAGATACTCTAAACGACAATATTTTGGTGATAGGTTGTCGGCCTGAATCGCGTACGGTCAATGTTAATTCATAAAAATTTTCTTCAAAAATTTTCGTTCTATTTCCCTCATCTGTTATTTAGAAAAATCAAGCATTAGCTGATAGAATATACCTCAAGGATCCAATGAAAAAATATAGGTTGTCGGTGTCTAACTCTGTCCTTCTAATTAGTTGTCGGGTTTAAACAGGTGAGTTACCGTAGATAATATACCCTCATCTGTTATTTAATCGAATCAGATAATCAGATGATAGATTATTTTATTCTGAATCCAACAGTATTTAGTTGTCGAAGCAAAACTGTGGCTGAATTTCGGTTGTCTAAATTTTAATCGTAAAATTTGTTCCCTAAGCGTTGGAGAACAAAACACAAGATAATGATGCAGGTGTGCAGTTCTGTATTCAGACAGGTCGAAAAGTGTTTGGAAGACTAGTTTCACTTCCTACTAAGGTGGCGGCAATAGTGTGAAGTGTTGTGCGCAAAACTGTACAGACAGTTCGAAAAGTGTTTGGAAGGGGCGCGCCAAAGTTCACCTAAAATTTAAACTCTGATAATTGGAAACCCGGAAATGTTCTTGCTAACATTTTTCATCCTAACAATCACATTTCCTAACTACTCTGTCTCTAATGTTCATAATTCCGAAGCATTAAACTTCATAATGTCAGTAGCAAAAAACATCTATTATACTTTTTCCTATATTTTCACAACATAACCCTATTTTTAAAGTCATATATTTTATCTGTTAGAACTAGGTGCAGCCTCGGGACTTGCTGGTACCCCAACTCAGACAATTTAGATTATAAGAGAATGGCGGGGGATTATAATCAGACCCCGCTATCCTCTTCGTGGTTATTTTTTTTAAACCAGCCAGAATTAGTAAGGAAACCACCCGGTTTCTTGATTAAATGTAGTTAAAATTATTTGCCAATAATAAATTAATATGTATCATTATTATTAATCTAGTCTGAGTTGAATCCAGTGTTTGGTCAATGGCATGTGCTTACTTAGTCGGAAAATTATTTAAAACGAATTGATTTCATCTTTGTCTGCCGCATATATGTAGTTTCGCGCACAACACTAATTCACACTATTGCCGCCACCTTAGTAGGAATTGAAACTAGTCTTTCAAACACTTTTCGACCTGTCTGTGTACAGAACTGCACACCTGCATCATTATCTGGTCTTTTGTTCTTCAACGCTTAGGGAACAAATTTTACGATTAAAATTTAGACAACCGAAATTCAGTCACAGTTTTGCTTCGACAACTAAATACTGTTGGATTCAGAATAAAATAATCTATCATTTCATATCTGATTCGCTTAAATAACAGATGAGGGTATATTATCTACGGTAACTCACCTGTTTAAACCCGACAACTAATTAGAAGGACAGGGTTAGACACCGACAACCTATATTTTTTGGATTCGTTGAGGTATATTCTATCAGCTAATGCTTGATTTTTCTAAATAACAGATGAGGGAAATGGAACGAAAATTTTTGAAGACAATTTTTATGAATTAACATTGACGTTACGCGATTTAGGCCGACAACCTATCACCAAAATTATTGTCGTTTAGAGTATCTAGCGTGTATTATATGCCATTTTCAAATAACATATTAGGGTATATATTTCTTCTACCGGATCTCGTACTATAATAAATTACCGACAGCCAGACATATCAATATTGGATTCAGTTTATGGCGTTAATTATTTTTTTTATAAGTAATTTTAAAATATGAAGAAAAATGTATATCAAACAATTTACCTTCATTTTCTGAGGACTTAATGTGTAAGTGAAATAAAACGAAATACTTAAGTCGCGGCTGAAGCTTTTACGGAGTTGTCAAAATACCTCTTAACGTTGGTAATTAAATAAGCCTGGGTTAAAACTTGGCTACTTACCACCAATGGTATACAAAGGTAAGTTTTAGCTTAGATTTTATTTTACACTAAAGCGGATTTATTCAACCTGAAATAAGTACTGGGATATTTAACTAGATACTTTATCTTGTGGTGAAAGTAATAATGAAGATCATTTACTGATTTATTATAAATAAGAAACCGTAAAAGGTTTACCTACCTTTGAGATTTATGAATGGATTACCTACTCATATTCAAGTAGGTAACATAAAACCTTGTACCAATTTTTTTAAATATATAACAATCCTAGAAGCTCTCCCTTTTTCATAGGGAACTACCAACCCGAACATTGGATCTATTTTGGGACGTCACGTTTTTTTTTGTAATCCAAACTAATATTATAAATGCGAAAGTAACTCTGTCTGTCTGTCTGTACGCTTTCCCGCTTAAACCTCTCATCCGATTTTGATGAAATTTGGCACAGACAATCTTTCGACCCTGAGAAAGAACATAGGCTATCAAAACACCACGCGGGCGAAGCCGCGGGCGGAAGCTAGTAGATGATAAAATAATTAATTTATTAAGTTTATTAGTATTGACTCTATTTTAATATTGTGGTTATACAGGGTTATTGATTTGTAAAAAAATAACAACCTTAATTTCATGGGCTGAAATCTAGTACTTTTGGTTATAAATATATTTTAATGAAACGAACCCTGAAAAAAAAACAGGTGTTTCCTACAAAATGGAAATTGTTTTCGTTGACATGTGTATAAATCAGCAGATTTTTTTATTTTTGATCTTAAGGCGTTGGTTTTTAAAAGTTTTCTATGACCATAAGTAATTTTAGCCATAACGCGTAATATAAATAGTTTTGTTTATGCCGCGATACGAAATGAAAAATGCGGTAGCAAAGAAGGTTTCCCACATTACGTCAGAAATATGGAAGTAGCACAAGCCTGTATCCGCATTTAATCCAGCAATCAGTACATCAAATATTGGTATTGGTAGCTCTCGACTCGAAGCAACACTCACACTTGACCGATTGCGATTTCATTAACGTTTATTTACATTGTTTATTTTAATTTAGCATTTTGTTTACGATGTTTCATTTGTGGGTGCAAATTTTCATAGGCGGTTTAATTTATGTTTAATTTTTCTAATTAAAATCTCCCTCTTAAATTTTAATATGTCGATTTTTCAGAACAAAATAAATGAGTCGAAAATGTAAATATTTCTGTTTCAATCAAAGGGCGATTTAAACTCATTTGTGAAGATTATATATAATGGGAATCGCAGTGATGATACAAGTAGGTTATTATTTTTAATTTTAAAAACTGATGCTGTACTGCGGCTCTTCCTTGTAGGTCAATCGATATGAGATTGCAGCGATCTGTCTTGGACGTTGCCTTGGACTCTAGGTCAAAGAGTGCGCAGATTCTTTTGCAAAAACTTAACTCGTATAGTCTTTAACCGAGTTCAAAAGGCAGGAGGTTCTCAAGTCGGTTGGTGTTTTCTGACAATTTGGATTGAATATTTGAACTAAAAAAAGGTAAAACAATAAACTTTAAAAACAGTTCTTACATTTTAAACATTGATGTATAAAAACCCAAGATGCACACTCAATTTTATGTTCACCGGTTTTTATATATCAATAATTTCAAAATACTTCCCTGCCTAATCCAGGCAGAAGTATATGTCTCGGGTACACTACGAAAAACTTTATTCCGAAATTCATAAATACGAATGTCAAAATACCGATTTTCATAATTCCGAATGGTTCAAAATTCCTAATATAACAACTCCGATGGATCATTATTCCTATTGCAATTTCAAAATTCCTAACGTTTATAATTACTATTTTCAAAATTCCGAATTTTAATAGACCGAATATCAAAACTTCCGACTTAATTTATATTTTCCGAAACATCAAAAACACGAGTACCGAATATTAAAATTCCGATTATTAGAATACCGATTCGGGTCCGTCAGGTCGAAAAATCCGAGTCGGGGTGCCCCAAGACTCATTTTGCTCGCTATTGCATCCTGAGTTATAGCACCACTTAGGTGGTTCAACGGAGCCCCGCTTCGCGGGGCTCCTATTTCTGTGATCAAGATTTAAAGTAACCTAACCTAACCTGTCCGGTTCGGGGTGTCCCCAGTCCTGAGCTCGCTTCGCTCGCTCTTGCATCCTTGGTCAATTTGTTGACTACCAACTACCAAGGTAGGTCGACGGAGCCCCGCTTGGCGGGGCTCCTATTTCTGTGAGCAAGGTTTAAATTAAAGTAACCTAACACGAAGGAGATGGCGGGGTCTTTCAGACCCCGCCATCCCCTTCGAACCTAACCTGTCCGAGTCGGGGTGCCCCATGTCCCGAGCTTGCTTCGCTCGCTCTTGGATCCTAAGTTCTCCTAATAACAATAAAAATCCTGAAGGCAAACAGTGAAAGTTAAGAGGATACGCCTCGCCACTCCGTGCCTACACAGGCTTAAATAACACTCTGGGAGTACGGTAGATAAAACTACGCGGAGCCGGTTTTGCACCAATTCGTTTCTGTCACTGACTTTGTAGGATGAGAAACGAAATTCCGATTTTCAATATTCCGAAAAAACCTGTTTATTCGGAATATTGAAAATTCGGAATTTCGTTTTTCGGAATGAGAACTCATCGAGCATTACATTTTTCGAATATGTGAAAATCGGAAAACGAAGAAATCGGACATACGACTTTCGGTCAAATGAATTTCGAGATTCTTAATAATAGATATTGTAATTTTTAGGTATTATGATATTCGGAGTTTTGAAAATCGGAATATCGAAATTTGGAATAAAATATTTCGGAGTATTTGGGTGTTCCCATATGTCTCATAGTGTTAACAGGGCGTAAATGCTTGCTTCGTGACTACTACTGAAAAATGCTTAATTGAGTAATCTAAAAATATTTTTGCCCGGTCTGGAACTCAAACCTAGGACTTCTTTATAAAACATAAAAATACAGTCAGCTTATACATCGCGTAAAACAATACGCCTGCCAAGTAACTGTCTAAAAATTTAATAATATCGCAATTCACGTACTTAATTCATCATAAAAATTCCTATGAAAAGAAATACGCAAAGTGAAATGCATTAAAAACAATAAAAAGAGGCAATGAGACACTGAACTTATGTAATTGACAGTTGACAGGCACGTCCCATTTCGGGCACAAAGTCACAAAGCGATATTACAACCTACTGCGGGCTGAATTCTGGGCAGATTGTACCAAAATTGGTACAATTTCAAGCCTTGTCAGCATTTATGTAGCTAAATAGAGTGGGCGAAGCATAGTATGATGGATCTGAGAATCCATTAAGAAGATTGTGGGTACTGTACGTAGTGAGCCTTTGTAGAATGGATGTTACAGCTATATTGTTTTAGATTGATTTTCGGTAGTACGTTTGATGGCTTACCATATTATATGGATTCAATGATAGAGGAAGTAGTACTCAGTAAGGTCAAGCCGTGAATACATTTTAAGATGAACCAAGTAGATCAACGAGTCTAAAATCGCCACTTTATAAACGTAGCTAATAAAACTATTGCTAAAATATAGCTAGTTGTCAATTTTACTCTAAAACTTGCGAAATAGAATAGAATTATTGCTATCAAAATTCGTACTATAGTGATAAATCGGAGATTTTGGACCCCCAAGTTTCTACATGCCTATTTTTTTATTAGTTTTAAATAAATGTTGATAATGATGTGATGATGTTGACAACTCTAAATTCGAATTGCCATTATATGGGACGGTGTTTAACACCATGACAAGTGTCTTCACATTTTAGCCTAATAGATTCAGATTTAGGGTCAGTTCACGCGACGATACTGGAAAGAAATGTATCTTTTGTGTAGCCAATAAAGTTAGATTTTGAGTCAATCTTTTGAAATGTCGCATCTCGGTATGTTTTGACCCTATAGAATGAATATGAAACCTTTACGCCACGTTAACGTGAAGTAATATCAATACAATTTAATCCACACCACGTTGACGCTGCGTGACAGCAACGCCTACGCTACTACCCTAATAACAATGTTTGTTTGAAGATACCTTAATCAAAATACCGATAATTACATTTTGGAACGGTGTAAGCAGTATTTTCGTCCCTGTGTAGGACGAAAGAACTCCCTACATCGTCCGACTGTTGTTCCAATTTCTGTATTGATAAGGTCAAACTAAATTAAGTAAGGCTATAGTAACTGTCGTTAATGCTTTCTTTAAATGGACATTACCTAATAACTTTGTTCATACCGAACGTTTACTATACGAAAATCTTTGCGGACCTCTATGAGGACCCCGTCGATAGCTGACAGCTTTTTGAAGCACAAGTGAAACACGACGCAATGTCAACCTGGGCATGATCCATAATCGGATGACGAATCACACATTACTCGAGCCCTCGAGGAGGCTGTCCTCATCCTCACGCATTCTTCGCTATAGCATGACTGCTTTGCAAAAGGAGGTGACTGCTTCCCATTCTATCTCGCTTCATAGCCAGCCGCTTTAGTTATGGAACGGTAAGGAAGCAACCGAGCTACCGATAGGTCTTATCTAGAAGTGTTAAACATCTATTCCTAACGTACGTACCGTTTTTTCTCTAATTGCAAAACTTTGAATATCGAAATTGATAGATCGTGTTTGTTAATCTAATGTACTCGTCAGTACGGAAAAACGGAGGAATTATCACAAAATATCTGTATTTTATTTACAGCTTACTTGAATTATTTATTGCGTATATTGTATGGAAAAATGGTCATCTCTAGTACTCGCATATGAACGATGAGCTATATTTTCTTTCAAATTAACACCTTTACGACAGAAAAATACGGGAAGAGGAGGTCTCATGACTTTTTCCGTATTTGTGACGTAAATGTAAACAGTGACGTAATCAACTTCTGTGTCAATTTCATCACAATCTGAGGCGATTCTGATGAAATTGGCACAGAGGTAGGTAGGTTATACTTTGAAATAACTCATAGGATATCAGTTAACACTCTATTACGTTCCCGTGGGATAGTTATCGAGTAAAACGCGAGCAAAGCTAGTAACATGACAACAGCTAGTAACACGCGCAGTAACCTACACTAGTAGAATAGAAACATCAATAAAGTTCCAAATACATAGGTATCGTTTAGTAATCACTGCACTACTGGTCACTATTTGTTCAGGGTCCGTATTTGTTTTCCGTTGCGTCACTCAGAGACAAACATTTGAGTTCTACCCTCGTGTGTGCATTAAATTTCTTTTGACTGTTAACGTTTATATGTCGTGTGTGGTAATATTATACTGGTTCTGTGGGTTCGTAATTTGCTGAGGCTGGGCTTTTATACTCGTGTCGAGCAAAGTGCGAATGGAATTTCCGAAACGCATTTTTCATGAGTATCTAATAAATAGTTGGTTTACTGTAAATATACAACGTGTAACGTTAATAGCGCGACACCTCTCGTGGGGTAACTCAGCAATGTTACTGAACAATGTTTGTTCCAAGACTTTTGGAAATTTGCGAAAAAAAAAATTGCTTTTTCATAGAAAATGAGAAATTGATCGGGACCATCAGTATGAAAAATCTTTTTTTTTGCGTATTTCCAAAAGTCTTAGAACAAACATTGTTCAGTAACATGGGCTGAGTTACCCCACGAGAGGTTTTGCGCTATTAACGTAACACGTTGTATATCTGCCTTTGTCGGCATTATTTAGCGCCTCTAAAGAGTCCTTCCACTCTGTGTGGGGCGGAATGGACTATCAGACTCATACTGACTAAAGTTCCTGGTAGCCCTTTTCATACCAAGTTCACGGTAACCTGTTAAGACAGCTCCGTGAATTATTAAGCGCCTTGATTGCACGAAGGCAGAACTCATTTTATCCATCAAAATAACGCCTAAGTCCCCGTTTACAATACGCCACAGAAACGTGAAAACTCGAAGTAAAGCCTCTGATCATGAAGTAGTTTTCACCAGTTGAATAGGCCCTTTGTTAATTATGAGCGACTTAGTATCTGTTGTTATTTTGAGGCACCGTACCTTACAAAGTTAAGTCCAAAATCCAAATACAGTTGGGTAAGTCTAGAAAGCTTGAGGTACGCCTGTGAGGTGATCAGACATTGTATTTTTAGAGCTGATTACCCATTCACACCAAGTTGAAAGTGATCTAATTTTAGAGTAACGAAGACTTGACCTTTCTCTAATTTACATTTCGATGCTTCTGTTTTAATTGTGTTAAGATATCTAGTAATTAATTCAAGCAAAATTAGTGCTGCTAATAATAAATGTGCTTTTTGGAGTTATTATCATCATACATTTTTGAGTATTTTGAGTGCTTGATGTGAGTAAATTTAAATGTATTATTATTTGTAATATTTAAAAAAAATAAAGCCCAATATGTATTTAATTTCTGAAAATGCTGATACTTATTTACAAAGGCATCGAGCTGAATAGCAAACGTTACAGTTTAAATATTACATTGGTTTATTTTATTAGTCTGTTAACATAGATTTAATGGACAACCGCATTTAAAAAGTGAACTATCTAGTTCGAATATTGAATTTCACTCAAACTGGCAGAAAATATTAATGAACACTACCACATAAACTTATTACTACACTAGTGTTTGCCAGCGGCTTCACTTGCGTTAATTTAGAATTTGAGAAACAATACGGATCGTGTAAGTGGCGCCATCTGGAATATGAACGTAATTGTTTTCTCGGCTACAGCTCTCTTCTGTTATTCGGGATGAAAGATACCCCATATCCGTGTTTATACTCCTGACAACGTATATGCTAAATTTTGGGACGATCGATTCAGTAATAGGTAGTAAGGCGTGAAAAGTTAAAAAACAAACATACTTGCATTTATAATATTAGTTTAGAATGATCAATAATGTTAGGTACATAGTTTGCATAGGAAACATCCTTTGACCATTTGAGCGACACTAATTTCAAAGATCCGTGTTTATCTTAAACATTATAGACTATAATTTTTTGGTCAATTTACAGTATCGCTGCAATTTGGTAACGAAATTAAACGAACGATAGCATTGCTCTTCTCCCTTTAGCATACCGCGTGATTCTTAAAAATAGCTAATTATTTAACTCGATGAGTACAACTTGTCGTCGTTTAAAACAAAATCTATGCACTGGTTTGAGCACCAATTCAAAATAATAGAAACACTGATTGTTTTCGAATCTTTAAAATTCTTACACCTCGAAACAATTACAATTAAAAAAAATATCTAACTTACCTACTACCTACAATTTAAATCAGCGTAAATAATATCCTAGAGAACTATTGAAAAAAAATAGTAATAAATTAAAATTGCGAATAATATTGAGATAAAAGTATGCATATTTTTTTTTTTAGTTATTTGAAACTGTCAGGTTAAATAAAAACAAAAAAAAAAAAACTAAACACAAAAAGTGAAAAAGAAAATTTCAAGGTTTGATCTTGAGACCTATTGCACGAAAGTCAAGCGGGTTACCAACCAGACTGGCTAGTTCGCTGACAGTAGATTTCAAATAGCGGTTCTTAAACAAATGTCAACAATGACTGAAAATCAACATATTATAACATTGCTAATCCCCCAAGGGGAATAGCGTAATTATACATATCCTATTAATTGAACTGTTCTCTCCCACAGCCACAGGACTCGAAGAAATGCTACAAGACCTTAGCAATGCAAGCCTTGAGGTTGGACTCAAGATGAACATGTCAAAGACCAAGCTCATGACCAACAGCTCCAAAAGGAACATATTTGTAGGCGGGGAGATATACAATATGTCGAAGATTACATCTACTTGGGCCAAGTAATCTCTTTCCAGGCAAGACAAGATAAAGAGATCGCACGACGAACAGTAAATGCCTGGAAGAGTTACTGGTCCATGAAGGAGCTTTTCAAGGGCACTCTGCCCCTGTCTCTGAAGCAGAAGTTGATGGACATGTGTATTCTCCCCATCCTGACCTACGGTGCACAGACTTGGTCTTTGACAAACATCCAAAAGTCCAAACTCAAGGTTTGCCAACGTGGAATGGAGCGCAGTATCCTAGGTGTTAAATTAACAGATCACGTTCGAAACACTACACTGCGCTCCAAAACACAAATCATTGACGTGTCTCAAAAGGCTGCCCAACTTAAATGGGACTGGGCAGGACATGTCTGCCGCATGCCGAGCGAGATGTGGGCACGCAAAGCTCAAGACTGGTGCCCTGAAACAGCGACGCGAGGCCACGGTAGACCGCGAAGGAGATGGCGGGACGAGCTGGATGTCTTCCTTGTGAATTGGAAAGAGGTGGCGCAAAGTCGCGAACGTTGGAAGGAATGGAGGGAGGCCTTTGCCCAGCAGTGGGACAGTTCAGGCTGATAATAAATTAATTGAAGAGCAGTTTAAGGAATATTTGAGGAAAAATTGAATAAATAATATCCAGTGGTTTAGCTTCCAACTCCCAACAAACATTTAAAAACAACAAAATTCAAAATTGCTTATCTCCCAGGGCAAATAGCGAAATAATACATAGCCTATTAACAGAAGCATATTATAAGGAATATTTGATCGACAAATTTACAGTAGTTTCGGAGATAGATCAACTCAAAAAAACATAAAAAATTTCGAAAAAAAAAAAAAGTTGATTTGGCATCAGAATCGATCCCTCATCTCGAAAAAAATACAAAAAGAAAAAAATATTCAATGTACAGGAATGACAGCTCTACGATTTTATTAGATATATGTAAAGATAATAAAAGTACAATTCAAAACAATAAGACTTTCCTTTATTATATTCCGAGATCTGTGTGTTTGTTTTCCTGTGATAATATTTATGCGAATGTAATATCTCAGAAAAACAAACGAGAGCATTTTAGCGAGCATTCTAGCAAGCTTTTTGCCAAGCCGACTTTCAAGGGGTACGCCGCAATCGCGGCGGTAAGACCCCTCTTTGAGGACTGGCTGGAGAGACGTCACGGCGTCCTGACCTATCGGATGACGCAGGTCCTCACCGGACACGGAAGTTTCGGGAGGTACCTGTGTCGGATAGGGAGGGTAGAGACGCCCGGGTGTCACCACTGCGAAGATCACCCGGAGGACACGGTGCAGGACTGCCCTGCTTGGGCAGAGCACCGCCGTGTCCTCACGGAGGCGATAGGCGGAGACCTCCCGCGCACGGCATTGGTCGAGGCCATGCTGCGGGGCGAGACGGAGTGGGAAGCGGTCGCCTCCTTCTGCGAAGCAGTAATGTTCGCGAAGGAGGAGGCGGGCCGCGAGAGGGAGAGAACAGCGTCCTCCCTCAACCCCAACCGCAGTGGTCGCCCACGGCGTCGGACGTCGGCCGACGATCTCCGGCCACCGTAGGCGCGGCATGCGGACAGCGAGTCAGCCGACTTTCAAGACATCTTCATTAGGTTTTTTTTTTAACCCTCTAGAACGTTCTCTAGAAAGATCGTGAAAATGTTCGTAGCGACGTTTGATTCTATGCTTGGCTCTGTTCGATTTTCAGTTCGACAAAATTAAAAACGGTGAATGCTCAATGTTCTAGGTATTACAAGTGAATGATTAAGTCTATCACTCCTTTTGAGGCACGCTGAAAAGTTGTCCATGATTTTTCTAGTAATACTCAAACACAAAATTGCAGAGCTGGCTGGGTAGAAGTTGGAAGTATTCAAGCAATATACATATTTAAAGATATACCGTCTTACCACAAAAAAATAAACACCCGTTGAACACTTGTCTATAAAAATTGACAACGTCAAAACGACATTTCTCCTTGATATAAGGGTCGTTTTGCAATTACACTTTTTTAGACAAGCGTTCAACGGGTCTTTATCTTTTTGTGGTAAGGCGGTTAATCTTTCATCTGTAGGGGAGGCTTATGTCATATAATTATGTGGACACCATACAGCTGATGATGATTATGATGTTCTTTTTTTTTACTTATGGCCTTACCTACTTAATTTTGTTTACCTTTAAATACCTACCCAAAAATGTCTACAAGCTCTCGGAATAATAAAAACAACACAAACGCCTGAATCAGCAACACAATAAATAGCACCCGTCAAAGCTGTCAGACAAACGAGCCTAAAAACTAAGACCACTAATTATCAAAAGCTGGAATTATGAAAAACAAGACTGATACAATTTCCAACATCACTCAAGTCACAAACAAGATTACAATGTAATCAATCAGGGACAGGACCAAGACGTCGGCGGCAATTAATCAACAGCGGAGTATGGCGGCAGACTCGTGGACCATGCTGTTAAAAATGTAACGGACTAAAATGGCCGCCTGTGACGTCACTACGTGCAATGCAAGCGGTATAGCTAGGTCTGTGTTTTGGTATTGACATTGTCATTTTGATAGACCTGGGAATCTAAAAAGGACACTTTATCTCAATCATAATGTGGACTGCGATAAAGTTCGTAAAATAGAATATTGCATTCTATCTCTCTAGCAATACAGTACCTGTATCACAAATTTAGAATGATTTTATTTAATCGTATTATTTTTCTGCTAAAATGGCCATTTCAGACACGCTGTAACTCATACTATCAATTCATAGGCAAAAATGATAAAGAAAAAGTCAAAAAAGTATAGGATTGACATAAACTACTTAAAAATGAGTGCCAATTATGTTGGATTTTTGGTCTGGAAATAGACAAAACTTTTAAAATACTTGCCAAGGACCTTCAATTTAATAAGGTCACAGAGATTTTGGTTTTCATTTTCTTACACAAATACAAAAATATCCTACCTTGTCTATTTTTCACAGTAACTCGATTCAATTTGAAAAGTTTCAGAACGTAATGGAAGTTTACCTTTTTTAGTCGAGTTTTACACGTTAAGTGGAACTACCCACATTTATTTTGACGTGACGTCACTCTGTGATGACGTGAACACGAAAACGCTAAGGTTTTTCTTTGGATTACGTCATTTGATTTATTAAGTTTGTATTTTGGAATGTTTTGCAGAACTATCCTGGGAGTTCCGAAATCGTCGTCTCTAAATCAGTAAGTAGGTAGTAGTACTATACTAGTAGTAGTAGGTACTATCTTTTCACCGCATTTCATACTAGTAAGATCTGGAAATAGCGAGAGGCTTAGTTATGACGTCATTTTATCTATAAAACGGTTTATGACATTAATTTGATTTTCAAGCCTAGGGATCAAAATTAACTAAAGTCATGTATTTTGAATGTGAATAAATGGCTAATCACTGTTTTATTTATTTTAAGATTTTAATCGTAAATTAAAACTCTTTACTTAAGGTGGGGCATAACACATTTACTCATTTCATTGTCTCTTGTCAGAAGTCACAGCATTATTTACTCTTTTTCCTTCTATATCATTTTTTGAATAAGTAAGAAAAAAACATGAGTGGCATCCTTTTTCATCACATTTTGTCACACCAAGTGACGACCCTTTCCTTTTTTCTTAAAACGCGCCACTTTCAAACCTCTACTCATTCGTTATTTTATCCATTCTTGTCACAAATCTAGAATAATCAAATCATAAATCTAGAGCGTCGTTATTTTATTAATAAAGTTTATCGAGAATATTAAATGGCTAAAATCACAGGGCAAAATCAGAATATTATTAAATAATTGCCGACTCTGCTGCTGACTTTCTCAGAGCCGTTAGTTTCAGAATCAAAAATACAAAGACTAGAAATTTCGCAATTCACTGTTCAAACACAGCCTTAATTACGATTAAATGGGTCTCATTAACGGGCCTAAACAATACCTAATAAGAAAATGTTTTAAAATAAACAAAGCACTTGAACGATTCTAAACAAAATGGACGTTCTACTTTCAATAAAATCTAAGGGTCTAATGATGCTAGTCTGTCCGAACCCGGGCAATTTGACAAACCCAATTACGTAGTTTTATTTGGGTAGCGATGAGGCCTTTAAGATAGCATGCGCGGCCCGCTTTATTATACAACAATTTGTTTTGTAAAATTAGCGTTGTTTGGTAAATTCGAGTTAGACCTTCAGAATTATTTACGTTGAGTTTATTTACGTTAGAGTTTAACAATTTTATTAATACTTCTTTATGTATATCTGTGGTAATGAATGCGTGGTCACTGATAAAGAAAATTCTCCAAATATTTTGTAAATGAGATTTATGCTTCACGTTTGAATTACGTCAAACAGCAAATTTTAAGCTGATTACGACCTACGACTACGGCAAAATGTTCAATGGAAGTAATATCAACTATTACTTCCGTTGAACATTTTGCCGTCACAATTATAGGTACCTACATAGATTTGATCACAGCAAATTGTACGAATTCGAACAGAATGATTGCTGAGTGTTCAAGATAAAAGCACGGTTTCAAAGGAAAGTAATGTATCTAATCAGTTCCTACAAACAAAGGGATTAAAAGTACTTTTGCAATCTAAAAGAGATATTCCATTTCAAAGCTTAGAATGTACAAATGCTTACTTAGTTCTTCTTTGTGGAGTAAACTGCGTAGATAACACGTTGAAACCACGTAATTTGGATTAAAAACTCTTTCACGATTTTTGCTGTAACCGCTCGTTTGAACAGCTGCGATATTTTACCGGCCCGTTAATTTTATCATCCCACTTTGTACTTGTAACGGGGAAACGATAAGTGGGAAATTAACTTGCCGTTCTTACATCGCTTTATTTTTCCACAGCTACTAATTAACACTGTCAGTGTGCTGTGATTTTCATTTACTTATTACATTTATACATTGCACATAATTTACTACATGTTTGACTTTATCTATACATATAATAAATTTGTAGAAAAGTGGTGTCTGTACAATGGAAATATACAAAAAAAAAGTAGCAGGGGTTGTTATATTATCGATGCCGAACCCGAAACTGTAATTAAATTTTTTTTTGTCTGTTTGTCTGTTTGTCTGTTTGTCTGTTTGTCTGTTTGTCTGTTTGTCTGTGTGTTTGTGCACGCTAATCTTCGGAACTACTGGACGGATTTGAATGATTTTTTTTTTGTTGTATAGGTATTAAGTTCGATTAACATATAGGCTATAATTTATCTTGGAAACTTGAACACCTGATGCAGAACTGCAACAGACCTGCTAAACTATAAGAGATACAAAAATGATGCCATAGCAAAAATTGTTCCACGTGATGAGCATTTTCTGCTGAGAGAATAAAATTGAAGATCCTGGACACCTGATGTGGAACTTCAAGAGCCCAGCTACACTATAACATATACAGGAATGACGTCTTAGCAAGAGTTGTTCAGCCTGATGAGCACCTTCTGTTGATGTATAAAAATTGAAGATCTGGAACACCTGATGTGGAACTTCAAGAGCCCAGCTACACTATAACATATACAGGAATGACGTCTTAGCAAGAGTTGTTCAGCCTAATGAGCACCTTCTGTTGATGTATAAAAATTGAAGATCTGGAACACCTGATGTGGAACTTCAAGAGCCCAGCTACACTATAACATATACAGGAATGACGTCTTAGCAAGAGTTGTTCAGCCTGATGAGCACCTTCTGTTGATGTATAAAAATTGAAGATCTGGAACACCTGATGTGGAACTCCAAGAGCCCAGCTACACTATAAAATATACAGGAATGACGTCTTAGCAAGAGTTGTTCAGCCTGATGAGCACCTTCTGTTGATATATAAAAATTGAAGATCTGGAACACCTGATGTGGAACTTCAAGAGCCCAGCTACACTATAACATATACAGGAATGACGTCTTAGCAAGAGTTGTTCAGCCTGATGAGCACTTTCTGTTGATGTATAAAAATTGAAGATCTGGAACACCTGATGTGGAACTCTAAGAGCCCAGCTACACTATAACATATAAGGCAATGACGTCTTAGCAAGAGTTATTCAGCCTGATGAGTGCTCTCTGTCAACGTATAAAAATTGAAGATCTGGAACACCTGATGCGGAACTCCAAGAGCCCAGCTACACTATAATATATATACGTCTTTGCAAGAGTTGTTTAGTCTGATGGGCATTTGCTGTTGTCTTACAAAAATGAAAGATCTGGAACGTCTGGAATCGTCTCGCGCATCCCGTTGTTTTCCCGTCCCCAGGCTCCTAGAATTCGACATCAGACGTTTCAGATCTTCGATTTTGACGACCCCGACTGCTGGCGTAAGCAACAGGATCCGCGTACGAAGTCGCGGGCAGAAGCTAGTAAATAAATAAGTTTCTGTGTCATCAGACGAATGTAAGAGGGTTTAAATGTATAAGAACCTTTTTTATTACTTTTGACTTTTGTAACTTATGCTCTTGTAAATTCTTCCATTTCTTTGAACAAGATTGCACAGAAGCAATTAAATGTCTATCTATGCAGCAACATGTTTTACTTTATAAATAAATAAGTTTCTGTGACATCAGACGAATGTAAGAGGGTTTGAATGCAAAAGAGCCTTTTTTATTACTTTTGACTTTTGTAACTTATGCTCTTGTAAATTCTTCCATTTCTTTGAAAAAGATTGCCCAGAAGCAATTAAATGTCTGTCTATGCAGCGCTTCCAGCGAAACTTCATCAAAGACGAGTAAACAAGTACAGTTCAGCAGAAAATCGTTGCAATGCTTTAGTGTGTTTCACACAAAGAACGAGCCGATCAAATAGAAGTCGCTTTATACAAAGCTTGTTATGATTGACGTCCATAATACCGGCCGTAAAAAAGGGTTTCGGATAGGAAAGAAAAGAAAAGGGTTTCATCATATTGTGGGTTTGTTTGTGGTTGTCATGAAAATATTGCCTATCAATTACGTGTAAATATTTTTTCTTTTGTCAATATTTTATTATAAATCTGGAGCAACTTTTTATCAACGCTTTCGTACGTGCTGTTTGTTTTATCTTTTAATTTAAAATTCCACATAAATTTGTAAAGCGCGAGCAAATAATATAGAAAATGTAAAAGATTTTGCCATACCGGCGATATCTGGCCGGAGAAGAAATAAGAAATAAAAAAAAATGCAAATACATGCAAAGTAGCCCACATTAATATTCCAACAAGGCTTTAATATACTCAAACTCACATTATCTTCCATATCATTTACATAAAATAAAACTAAGCCAAATACATTAGAGAAAAATGTATTACCCAAAACTAGGATTACCTGGTACGGTTACCTACTCGACTGGCCTAAGTACGAACCCCAAAATAAACATACTTATCAGTGAATCGAACCCAACCTTTTACCCTTGCTATCACGTATAATGTAACTACAAACGTAAGAGCGACTTTATAATAAAAAGGATTATGTTTTTACCTTGTTATATCATTGTTCGATAATGTTATTTGAGTTTGTTTTAGGGCGAAAAGGTTTCTAAGAAAACTTCCAGATTATGCTGATGCGTTTTTATCTATTTGTAGTCGATTCTATTTTTGGATCTATCAGAGGCCTTACGAGTATCATCAGTTTATCTGACGTAAAGTAAACTGGAACTATGACATTTTAAAATCAGTTTTCAGTTATTCTGACGTAAAGTAAAATGGAACTTTGACATTTTAAAATTGACAAATTTCAAGGAAAAAAAGAGAGGCGCTGTTCCATTTTTCCATAAAAAAAAACGCTGTAAATACTGGAAAGACGCTGTAAAGTAAAATAGTGAAAACTCATGGTGAGGGTACTGGCTTGTATGTAATCTGTGCTTGTATTTCCAGTTTTTTATTTAAGGTAAATTCGTTTTTGTCAAGATTGGCACTCTTGCATTTTATATTTTTGTCTCAAGAGTCGAATATTTCGGGTGCTAAGACAGAAAACCTCCACGTGCGCCCGTTTTTCGGGCCGGTGCACCCAAATGCAGACAAAAACTCTTCTTTAGGCACTGTGTGCCTAAGGGGTCTCTTTGCCCGTATAAGCGAATAGCCTGTCGGGTGGACGCTCCAACGCGTGTCCCTCTGAATAGCAGAGGGCACAGCGGCGGAGCGGGCTTGCGGAGTAATGGGCCGTCCGACCAAGGACCAAGCCCGGGTCGGTGGCGCGTCGTGTTTCACGCGTCACCGACGGGGCCCCTCACTGCTGGGGTCGCGGAATTTTCTTAATCCAGGATACCGTTGCCCCGGAACGTAAAGGGCATCCGAGGGAACACGGGTGGATTTTATGTCAGTAAAAGTCTGAGTCCCTTCCGCCCCACCCAGTGCGGGAGGACTCATTTGATGATTTTGCCACACAAAAAAAAAGAGTCGAATATTTCACAAACATTTCAATAAAAAAATATTTTTTTGTTGTATTATCACAAAACTAGTACTCCCGCCCGCCCTAGGTGGAGCGAAAGAGACTGTCGGACTAACCATTCTTCTCTGTTAGTTGCCCTTTGCTTCAAAATAAAATAATAAAAAAAACTTTGTGGTAGTTGGTTCACAGTCATTCCTACACTGATGGTTATTCTGCCCGATATCTGAAGAGAAAAAAAAAACATTTTACAAAACGAAAGCTCACCTAACACTTCCAATATTCTTCGATAATTCATCCTTGGACATGGACATTTTTTGTAAAGCAGTAGACAGGCTTCAAAAACCCTATGGCCTATTAAACATAAAGTGAACAATGTTTTGTCTCTGAAAATAAGTTTGAAACTTAGTTACCACTCCCAAACAACCAAGCTTAATTAACAAACCACGGTTGAACAACGAACGTAACAAGGCTTTCATAACAAGAGCAAATAATGAGGGCAAGGAACTGGATTACTCATGTCAAAATTTTTTGAACGTCAGTTTGTGGTCTGTTTAGACGTGATGCTACATGAACTGTTGTCAAATAAATCTTTTTCTTTCTTTCTTTATGTGGCGGTTGAATTAAAGTTGAAATGTATTTGAACATCTTACATTTTTCAACCAGCAAATAAAAAAGAATGCCAGGGTATGAATGTAGCTGGAGGGGCCAGCCCATCAAGAGATGTTGAGACGACCTGGATGAGTACCACGAGGGCTGGTTCGAGAAGGTACGTGATAAGACCAGCTGGAAGGTACTGGGCAGACAGCAATGGGATAGAATACTTTATAGGCTAAAAAAAAAGTAAAATAATGATGAAGAAGCGAATTGAAAATGGAAGGCACATATCACACATCGCTTGTTAAACCTTTACCAATGCTGTGCAAGCATTTGCTTAGCACATCATAAATATTTACAGATATTTTTCAATTCATAGTGTATTAAATTTTACACATTATGTTTTCTACGAATATACTATGAAGTAATCTATACATATTATTATAAGTAAAATTGGATTGTTTGTTTGTGTGTATTAGCGAAATGTTAATAGCAATAAGCTCGCTCTATTAAATGGGACTTAGACATAACTGGCTAAATGTGGGTGTAATATACTGTTATAGGTATGCCTCTAGCCAACCCTTCGAGGGCGTTATTTATATATTTATTTTATAATTGATTTATGTTACAAAATTATTTTTATATACAAATAAATGTTAATCATTTTTACATTTTCAATTTCGCTTCGCGTCTGCAGATTTCTATACAATTATTTTGAATGTTTACTTTTTTTTATTGATTGCACTACTGATTCTCGACACTCAAAGTATGTACGTTTATTAGTAACAAACATTTACTTACCAAAATAAACACAGCTATTTTGGGAAGTATACAGTACCCTTAGCACGAATTTTCAGTATTTGAGACGTAAAGTAAACTGGAACTTTGACAATTTCAAACTGACAATTTTCAAGGGAAATATTAGTTCTGGCTTCGCACACCAGAGGCGCTGTTCCATTTTTTCATACAAAAACGCTGTAAATACTGGAAAGACGCTGTAAAGTAAAAGAGTGAAAATTCGTGCTAAGGGTACAGAACAAAATTTATTAACTGTTGTTGGGTTGTTTTTTACTGTATTGATGTAATAATGTATAAGATAAAACATGTCAGCGCAACCTCTTTATTTTAACCTTTTTAACGAACTCCGAGCACTGGTTAGGTGGCCATAATGTAGAAAGTCAGTTTTGACAGTGAAGTAAGGTGAAGAGCGCATACTACCACGTACTCGGCTGACGTTATTTCCAAAAGTAATCGCAGTGATAGGTAGTTACAAGTGAAATTCTATTATAATACCTATAGCTGTGATGACCAGCAAGCCTTCAATAACCCTCACCCACACCACAGATTACATCCCTCGCCTACATTTGCACGAATAGTCCCAACCAGAGCACCTGATATTAGTCGAAAGACTTTAAGAGGGCTTTCACACGTTTCGTTGTTTTTGTGCGACTTTTGGAACCTGATTCTGGGTATGTCATTGCCACAAATAAAAAAAAGATATATAATCGAGAAAGTTTGATTATTTCTGTGTGGAGTGCTTTAAACAAATTTTTAGATTTGTTTACATACATGAGTAAAAACCTTGTCTCTGCAAAGGATGTTTCACAAAATTCTACTTTTTGTCATACTTTGGTACCGAATTACATAGAAGGTATAATAGTAAAATAATGTTTGAAAATGTCCATGGTACATCTAAAAGATTATATTTGGACTGCATTAATCACTTTTTTATTTTTCATTCAGAAATACACCAAAAATAATTTTTCAAAACAGGAAGAATTTGACATTTTTTCGTCCGAAATTATATTTTTTATCTATCAATATTTACTGAATATTCAATCAAAAAGTATTGAATAACTAAGGTTACTATCTTAGCTTGCATTAAAAAAATAATTAGCTCATTTAAAAGTATAATAATAGTATTAAACAATTATAATATGCAATGACAAAATTCAACATAAAACCAAGAACGGTTTGTTCTTTGATTTAGACGGCGCGGGGCGCCTTTTGAGGGAGGACGTATCGCTCGCAACCATTTTGACATTAGTCACGTATTTATTAAAATTTAAAATACACGCCACCATTCATGACCTTTATACGCGGCGCTAGTGTCTTTGTCATGACATCAAATTCCATGTGAAAAATGTAGTACCTCGAATTTTCCGCAGGTCATGAGTCGTGGCCAGTAATTTTACCAATCGCCAAGAATACAGCATAACCTACCTTTCTTGATACAAGCTAATATTTTGAATTAATTTAATTTTGATCTGTTTGCAATGTAACTAAATAATGTGTTGATTGTATTTTCCCACTATATTCGAATGTGGATATAATTGTAGATAATAAAAATAATGTAAATAATTCTGACAGCTTTTGGTATTTGGTGGTAATTGGTAATTAAATGTAATTTCAGACTCGCTAACTTCCCTAACATTTCAGTTCATCATCTCAGCCGTAGGACGTCCACTGCTGAACATAGGCCTCCCCTTTTGATTTCCACTTATACCGGTTGGAAGCGACCTGCATCCAGCGTCTTCCGGCGACCTTTATAAGGTCGTCTGTCCACCTTGCTGGTGGACGTCCTACGCTGCGCTTGCTAGTCCGTGGTCTCCACTCTAGTACTTTTCGACCCCATCGGCCATCTGCTCTGCGAGCAATATGGCCTGCCCATTGCCACTTCAGCTTGCTAATCCGGTGGGCTATATCGGTGACTTTAGTTCGTCTACGGATCTCCTCATTTCGGATTCGATCACGTAGAGAAACACCTAGCATAGCCCTCTCCATAGCTCGTTGAGCGACTTTGAGCTTTGAGATGAGGCCGATAGTGAAAGACCACGTTTCGGTGCCGTAACTCATCACTGGTAACACACATTGGTTGAAGACTTTCGTCTTGAAGAACTGAGGTATGTCGGACGAAAAGACATTGCGCAGTTTCCAGAACGCTGCCCAATCGATAACCCATTATATAAAAAAGGAGATCGAAAAGACCCAAATAATTATCGCCCCATTACCCTTGTTCCTGTACTGTCTAAGATATTTGAAAAAATATTTCACAATCGATTAATACCACTTCTTTAGCAGCATTCACTTTGATTAAAAAGATTACGGAATACATAGATGAAAAAAATCCAGTAGCAGTAGTATTCTTTGATATGAGTAAAGTCTTTGATTTTGTGGATCATAGGATATTACTAAATAAATGTGAAAAATATGGAATTCGGGGTATCACCTTAGATTGGATAAGAAGTTTTTTAACAGACCGTCAACAATGTGTTGAAGTTACAAAATTAAGTGAAAATCTTGAATCCACTAATTTTAGATCGTCTACTTCATCAAATAAGTATGGTGTGCCACAAGGGAGCGTCTTGGGTCCCTTATTATTCTTGCTGTATATAAATGACTTACCCGATAGACTACGATTGTGTCTTATTCGCCGATGATATTTCTGTCATAGTACCCAATAAAGATAAAACTTCAACACATGAAATTAAAATAAGCGAAGCTGTAGAGTCTGTTATAAGTTGGCTTGAATCTAATAACCTTTGTGTAAACATAAACAAAACAAAATTTACAAAATTTAGTTCATACAAGAGTAAAAGCAGTGATATTATTAATATTAAAATAAAAGATAAAATTATAGAAGAAACAGATAGTATTAAGTTTTTAGGTATAACTTTAGACAATTTTTGTAATTGGAAACCACATATTTACAACGTATGCAGCAAACTAAATAGATTTGTGTATGCTTTAAGGAAACTTCGTATAGTGTCAGACGAAAAGACTGCTCGTATTGCATATAGTGGATACGTTGAATCAATTTTGAGATACGGTTTAATAATTTGGGGCAACTCAACTGACTACGATAAAGCATTTGTTGTACAAAAAAAGTGTGTTAGGGCTATTTGCGGTGCAGGTCCTCTTGAATCTTGCCGGCCTTTATTCAAAAAGCTTAAATTATTAACACTAACTGGAATGTTTGAGGTATCGGTGTTTGTAAGGAAACATAGTGAATTTTTTAGATTCAAAGGTGACAATTATACTAAGCAAAGACCGAGAGATCCCACCAAGATTTTAGTACCATTTTGTAATACAACATTAAGCAAAAAAAATGTATTTCATATGTGCATCACTATCTTTAATAAGTTACCTAGAAACATTAGAGAACTACCATTTAAATATTTTAAAAATAAACTTCGTTTCTGGTTATTTGAGAATTGTTTCTACAGTTTACAGGAATTTTTACAACATAGATTTAAATGACTTTGTGTTGTACTTACTTTAAAAATCTCAACATTAGTGTGACATTAGCATAAGAACACCTTATTGTAACTCTAAATTTTAAAACATTATGTACCTACCTTATTAAATGTGAAATTTGCATGCCCTAAACAGGCAAAATATGGTTTGTGCCTAAACCACCATTATAACAACTGGTAGTACCTGTATTTTATGCAAATAAATGATTCTTATTCTTATTCGAGTTGGATTCGGCGGTTGACCTCTTTCTCGAAGTTGGACCTACCTAACTGGACTCCTTGTCCTAAGTAGATATATGAGTCAACAACTTCGAGTACCGAGTTTCTAACAGAGACTGGGGTGGGCACAAAATTGGCATTTGACATAATTTTCGTCTTGTCCATGTTCATTTTCAAGCCCACCCGTTGTGAAACTCGGTCGAGGCCATCGAGCATCATGCTGAGTTCCTCCATCGACTTTGCCATGACTACGATGTCGTCGGCAAACCGAAGGTGAGTGATGTATTCGCCATCGATGTTGATGCCAAGTCCTTGCCATTCCAGGAGCTTGAAGGCGTCTTCCATTGCGGCAGTAAACAGTTTCGGAGAGATAACGTCCCCCTGTCTTACGGCTCTTCTCAACGAAATCGCCTTCGTGCTCTGCTCCTGTACTCGGACCAACATGGTGGCGTTATTATACAAGCACTTCAACACCTCGATGTACCGATAGCCAATACGGCATCGCTGGAGTGACTCAAGTACCGCCCATGTTTCCACTGAATCAAAGGCTTTCTCATAGTCCACAAACGCTAAGCATAATGGCAAGTTATACTCTTCAGTCTTCTGTATAACTTACCGCAGCGTATGGATGTGGTCTATGGTACTATAGCTTCTTCGGAAACCGGCTTGTTCGGAAGGCTGGAAGTCATCAAGTCTGTGTTCGAGACGGTTCGTGATAACCCTTGAAAACAGCTTATAAACATGACTTAGAAGCGTGATGGGTCTGTAGGTCTTCAATAGGCTGTTTTCACCTTTTTTGAAGAACAGCACCACCTCACCTCTACTCCATGTTTCAGGCGTTTTGCCCTCAAAGAGGACGGAATTAAAGAGTCTTTGGAGATATTTAAGTACCGGTGTTCCACCCGCTCTCAGATGCTCTGAAGTGATTCCGTCCTCGCCCAGCGCCTTGTTGTTCTTAAGCTGCTTCAGGGCCATCCTAATCTCGTACAGACTGATGTCCGGGATATATTTGGTATAATACCAAGCGGTCAACGGGTTTTGCGACCGAAGTGTATAACTGTCCATAGAACCTCTCGATCTCGCCTAAAACCTCTGCTTTGGTCGACGCTATGCTGCCATCCTTCCGTTACAGCTTTGTCATCTGGCTCTGCCCAATAGACTTGTCCTTTGCGAACACTTTAGAGCCTTGGTTTCGCTGTATGGTCTCTTTAACACGATTCGTATTAAAGAGACGCAGATCATGTCGCAAGGACTTAGATATCCGTCTATTGAACTCTTCGCGTCATCGGAAGACTGCAACTGTAGCAAACGTCGTTCAGCCATGAGGTTTAAGGTTTGCTCGGTCAATTTCTGGGGTATCTTTACGACAGGGTCTAAAAAACTTAGACCCTACCGTGCGGACAGTTTCCACTAGCCCGTCGTTGATCTCGTCCACTGACACTAAGTTCTCAAGGCAAGCAAAGCGATTAGAGAGCTCGAGTTGAAAGCTTTCGGGGTTTTGAATATGGGGCCGAGTAGGTCGGAGCGTAGACTTCATCAGGCTGGACCTTTTAAGTTTAACATTGATATTCAGCGAGCCTCTTACGATTCGGTGATCGCTACCGGTTTTTACCCTGTTGATCCATCGCTGAATATCCGTTTCTTGTCGGTCATGAAGAAGTCTATCTCGTTTCTCGTGAAACCATCGGGACTCAGCCAGGTCCATTTCCTGTGAGGCGGCTTCTGGAAGAAAGAGTTCCTCTTTCTCCAGAAAGTCGGCCAGCCTCTGTCCCCTAGGGTTCCGTTGCCCATACCCAAATTGCCCCACTCTCAACTCATCACTGCTTTTCTTACCCAACTTTGCGTTAAAGTTACGAAAACAACAGTGAAGTGGGTTTTGGAGCTATGTATGGCCCTACTTACGTCCTCATACATAGTCTCCACTTCATCATCGGAGTGTGACGAGGTCGGTGCGTATACCTGAATGACCTTCAGCAAATATCTTTTGGATATTCTGAGTATTAGGTATACCACCCTGCTCGACACACTGTCGATGGTTATTATGTTGTTTACGAGGGACTTGTGAACGAGAAACCCGACACCACCTTGGGACTGTTGGTCGCCCTCCCGGTAGTAGAGCAAGTTACCAGACTTCAGGGTTACGGTGTCCTCCCCCTCTAGAGATTATAATTTAAAGCTCACCAAAACATTCTGTTTCAAGAGTGAAATGATCTGAAACCTGTTGAACTCTTATAGATCTGTCTTTATTAAAAAAATAAACCAGCTGTAACCCAGTATAAGAAGCACAACAGTTCAATAAATTTTCTCCTTTGCAAATGTTTAACGATTTGCACCATCCGTTCACAGTTAACTGCAGGCGAACCAAGAATCTTCTTGAATATTTTTAATCTTCATGGTGCCGATTCGAAATTGTCTTGTCAATTATAGGGAAGCTTGTGGCTGGTCGCAATGGAGTTTGTATGATCCGCGCAGTAGATTATCGCTCTCTTTGCGCGGTTTAACGAACTTGATGGTCTTCTTGGGCCTTACTCACTTTCTTCCTGGATCACGGCGTTTGGTGATATTACCCGTCTCTTTTGACACTAGTTTCAAATATTTTGTACCACTGCCACTGGTTGGTAATATTCGAGAATTAAACCGACCACTTCTGGCTAATCTCCTTATCTATGTTACCGTAATCACCCCAAGTAGCTGATTTTGCGTCCATTATATGTCTCTGAATAGATGGCATATGACTGTTTGATGTTTAAGTCAAAGAAAAAGTTTGAAAAATTTTAAACACCAAATCGTAAATTCTAAATAATTTCAAAAATCTAATTAAATAAGTTATGAATTCAAATTAGCCACTAGAAACAAAATTAACACTTGAAAGATATCATAACAAGATAATTTACACGTATTATAGAATGGAATTGAATAACCTTTATAATGCACACTTTGTAAATTACAAATATTATATCCAATTCGCAGATTGACACAATGTGCGGTTTAAAGTGTAATATAATGAGTGGCCCTTATTTAATTTTGATAGGTATACATTTATCATATTATCCATTCGTTTATGAATATAAGTAGTGTCTAGAAGCCCGGGATCTTACTTTGTTTATTCGAAAGAAAAGTGGCAAAAGCTCATGTTGTTTTCTTCCTGGTATACGAGGCATAGCTGTTTCGTTAGTGTTTTGTTTTTATGCGGGGGGCATCACGATATCAAATTGACAGAAACTGTGTTCTTTCAGTATGTCAAAGCGCTCTTAAACATATAAAATTAACAACCTATAAAAAAACTTTTTTTTTTTAAATTAGCTGTTTATGTTCCACTGCTGAGCCTCCCCCATATCCTTCCAAGTGCTCTTTTCTTGTGCCGCTTCGGACAAACAAACTTAATCAATTAAAATATTTACATATTATACAGAGTTATTTATAAAACATTAACAACCTTTCATGGGCTGAAAGTACTTTCGGTTATAAACAG
This sequence comes from Agrotis clavis, assembly GCA_954870645.1. Lineage (NCBI taxonomy): Eukaryota > Metazoa > Arthropoda > Insecta > Lepidoptera > Noctuidae > Agrotis > Agrotis clavis. Next base: position 17,395,123 of record OX940920.1, read on the forward strand.
TTTTTGCTATTAAACAAACCCTGAAAAATAAACAAGTCACGTGTTTCATACGAAATGAAATATTTTTCCGGTGCCACTGTATGAAACGCGTACTTATTTTTTTAATCTCTTAGGGTTGGTTTCATATTAAAAGTTGTTTAAAATCAAAAGTATTATCAGCCCATGAAATTTTGTTACTGTTTTACAAATAACCCTGTACATTTTATTCTAACTCCCACATTCTTACCGACATGTCCTCACGGCGGCCCCGCCTATCGCCTCTCGCGCCCGGCATTAGTCGCGGCCATGCTGCGGGGCGAGACGGAGTGGAAAGCGGTCGCCTCTAGAAGCGAAGCAGTCATGCTCGCCAAGGAGGAGGCGGGCCGCGTGAGAGAGAGGACAATCTCCTCCCTCCGCCACACCCGCGGTGGTGGACGCCCATGGCGACAGACGTCGCAAGACGATCTCCGGCCACCGTAGGCGCGGGCATGCGGGCGGCGAGTAAAGGGTAACTCGCTGTCCGACCAAGGACCATGCCCGGGTCGACGGCGCGTTGTGTTCCACGCGCGTCTCAAAGAGCGTCAGCATAATGACGGGGCCCCCTTCTAGAGGGCCAAAGCCTGCCGAGGTCGCGGGACTTATCTCATTACCGTGACCTCGGAACATAAAGAGCTATTGGAGGACACCGTGGATTTTAGTCAGTACAAGTCTGACAGTAGGGTTGGGAGGACTCATTTGATGATTTTACCACGTCAAAAAAAGCAAAAAAAGTCCCACATTCTTGCTACACATTATATCGGTCTAAACGTGCCACAAAAGAGTCCAAGTTCCTCATTATCCTATTTCGTTCATTTTCGAACGCAGCTGGCTCGGGAACCACCATCTTGCATCTACGGAGTCGAGTAACGAACTTAAGTGAAGTTAATGACTACCAACTTCGCTACTTCGCTTCCTCGGTCGAAGTAGGCGATACGGAATTGGTCGGTAGAAAGTTAACCCGCAATCGGGGGATGTATTCGTGAGAATTGTTCTTTTATTGGATACTTTTTCTTGTTAGTGTTTTGTTTTCGATTTGTACTCGAAGCGCTAGTGGAGATTGAACATTTTATTGGTCAACGTTTGGTTATCTATAACTGTGCAAATGATGTTATTAGTTTTTTCTCTACCGTTTTCATACCGGGTGATTTTCTTTCGTTTCAAATGCACTGAAAGAAGACGCGTTATTTTTTTTTAATACTTCCATTACATTACGAGTAAATATCTAATACACACTGAAAAATATCCTTTGAAGTTTTATTCTATTCAATAAAACTTCGTAATACAAAATTTGAGAGCTCGCATACCAAACGACATTAAAATTCACTTTTACATTCATACTACATCATAGACATCAAATTATACTGCAGTTAGATATTCCTACAATGTCTGACATTACGATCTTTTGTCTTACAATAATCGTCAGGCACCGCAGGCAGAATGAAATAAAATGAAATACAAAGTTTATTCCACTCAACCGAGTAGGATGCACGTAACAATGCAGCAGCTAGCTCCTCGTTAATTAGCAAGGAAATGCCGCTATGGCGCTAACTTCGCGCGCTTCAAAGTGAAAACTTTACTACTAAGTACGCCAAAAGTGATACTCGGAATAAAGAGGTATTTTAACTATGTAATAGCCAGTTTATTGGTGGAATAAGCCAGCGTCTGAGGATAACCAATGAAGCTGAATTAACACTTAAGTTCTTATTAAGTTTTAATTAAGCTTCGCCCATAAACACACGACATTTTGCAAGCGATTCCAAATATTTGTTCAAAATAAATTTTGTTCAGTGTGCGACTTGCAGTTTCATTTTATATTAAAGCGATGCTTCTCTTTGCTCTTGGGGCAACTTTAAAGTTTTCCTTTGGTAATGAAGAAGTATCAGTTCACGAAAAGTTGCTATTTTAGATTTTGTCGGTGCGAGTAAATGTTAAATGACCAATATTCACGATTGACACGCATATTTAGTATTTTAATAAAATTCAATGGCACTGAGTCTTTAAATTTTATTACAAGATTAACTGTTGCCAGCGGCTCTGCCCGCTACATCTCTAAAAATATCCGACGGGAACATAAATGTGGGATAAAAACTATCCTATGTGTTAATTCAGGTTATGGACTGTAATATAATGTATCTCATACAAATCCGTTCAATAGTTGTTGCGTGAAAGACATTGATTTAGGTTTTATATAGATATAAATGGTAAAAGAATAGAATAGAATAGAATAGAATAGAATATACTTTATTGTACACCAAAATGAATACAAACATACAAAAATTGATAATTATAGAGCAATAAACATCCATCCAAACAAATTTTCACGTTTATAATATTAGTAGGATAGGATTTCACATGTAAATTAAACGTTTTACGATTATATTTGCCATGGCTATCTTCATTAGGTTGTTCTATTCTCACGTTTTAGTTTGTTTTCCTCAACCACACAACAGCGATATCCTGTAAATTATAGGTATATTTTTGTCCGTGTGGGTACCGTATATACGCCTTCTCAAACGGATTTAAGGCAGTGACAGACACGCGATTCCAAAAATTCCATATACACGCAATTCTTTTCAAGCAATGTTACTGTGTGTCATTGTCGGAAAAGGAAAAAGTTTATTTTATGTATCCATAAAAAAAGGTTTCTAAATGGTTTCTTGTATACTCCAATCTTACCTTTTGTTCTTAAATATTATACAAAATTTATAGAGATTTATTTTTATGCCAAAAACAAAAATATTTTAAAATTAAAACGAGAATGCAGCCGAATTCAACGGAATCATAATTATTTAACAACACGGTATTTTTCTTTTTTTATGTTGCTTTTAAACTTACACAGAAAATATTTTAAAACCCAACTCAAACAAGTTGTGTTGCTGCATTCATGAATTTCTACTTTAAAAACATCTCACACACATTTTTCGCGAAAAATATCATGTGACTATCACGTACAACATTAGAATGTACATTTGTAATACTTTTACGATATCTAATAACATTCTGAATGTATATAAAATGAAAATTATTGGCTAATATAATGTAGACGTACATAAAACGAAACGTACAAGGTACTAGGTACACATTCCATATTATTCTTATTGTCTGTAGTAAAATTTTAAGTAGATACTTTCACCACGTCAACTATTTGCAGAGAGCTATTTCATTTTGAACTTTATCGTTTGTTTGAACTATTCGATAGGTGACTCCATCTGGGATCAAATTAGGCAAAAAATGCATTGACTTTTTGTCAAGCCGCTGAAAAATGAGGGTACGGGTCATTGGTCGAGGTATAAATATTTATTTGATTATGGTTACATCTGTCAAGCACGGTTGAATTTCATCAAATATTGTGTAATGTGTTTATCGTGGTCAGAGGAGTATTTTGTTAGTTAATGTTTCTTTGGGGCTGCCTCCACGAGCGAGAGAATCGCGGCGATATTATCGCCGTGCCACGTTTTTCTATACACTCTCTATGGAACCGTCTCCACACGGCGATATTATCGCCGCGATGCGACGAGTGGCAACGAGCGCGCAAAACGTCATTACATCGTCGCTAGCCCGCCGCGACTAGCAACGCGACCGCCGCGCGCTCGCGGCGCTCTCGCGACGAGCGCGCGGCGGGCGCGCTGTCAAACGCAGCGTCATTTCAGCATTGCCTCTCGATAAGCGAACTTGGCAACGTGACGTCAAGGAAACGCGGCGATACCGTTACGAGTCGCCGCGGAATCGCCGCGATACCGTAACGACTCGCGACGATACGCGGCGGAATTATCGCTCGTTCGTGGAGATTATCCGACGATATAAGGGCGGACTCGTCGCGATTCTCTCGCTCGTGGAGGCAGCCCCTTTGTTTCGCAATGTTAAACAAAACTTTTCATATGAAAATACATAATTATTGACAATCCATTTGTTCGTTGAATTTATTATTGCAGCATATAAATACATTTTTAATAAGTTGGTACTTAGTTTTTAACCGACTTCAAAAAAAAAAGTAGGTTCTCAGTTCGACCTGTATGTATGTATGTATGTTTGTCCGCGATTATCTCGCGTTTGGCTGAACAGATTTTGATGCAGTTTTCAGAAAAGTGTTCTCTACATTCTGGAGAAGGTTTTAGTATATAACACTAATAGATATCCCGTGACGTTGCCCGCGTGGATCCGTTTTGCTTACTTGGATCGTAGATTTTCAGGGCCGATTGCATGTTTGTCCGCGATTATCTCGCGTTTAGCTGAACCGATTTTGATGCAGTTTTCAGGAAAGTGTTTGCTACATTCTGGAGAAGGTTTTAGTATATAACACTAATAGATATCCCGTGACGTTGCCCGCGTGGATCCGTTTTGCTTACTTGGATCGTAGATTTTCAGGGACGATTGCATTTTTGTCCGCGATTATCTCGCGTTTGGCTGAACCGATTTTAATGCAGTTTTCAGGAAAGTGTTTGTTACATTCTGGAGGAGGTTTTAATATATAACACTAATAGATATCCCGTGAAGTTGCCCGCGTGGATCCGTTTTGCTTACTTGGATCGTAGATTTTCAGGGACGATTGCATGTTTGTCCGCGATTATCTCGCGTTTGGCTGAACCGATTTTGATGCAGTTTTCAGAAAAGTGTTTGTTACATTCTGGGGAAGGTTTGAGTATATAACAATAATGGATATCTCGTGAAGTTGCTCGCATAGATCCGTTTTTGTTGCTTAATAGAAATGTAGATTTTCAAAGAAGCCGATTTTATGAAGATTTTTGTTGAATATCGCAACTAAAAAGGGAAAAATAAAAAACTTTTTAAAAAAAGGGAACCGACTTCAAAACCAAACACAAAAAAACGATAAAATAACTTTTCTTTCGGAAGTCGGTGGCCATAACTAGATGAAATAAAAAGAAAACAAAGCCACCGACTTCCGAAAGAAAAGTTATTTTATCGTTTTTTTGTGTTTGGTTTTGAAGTCGGTTCCCTTTTTTTTAAAAAGTATTTGCATATAGGCAGTATTGTTGTACAGATCGATTAGGTACTTTATAAACTGCTAACTACTGCCACTTCAACTAATTTTGAAATGGATAAAACGTTGAAAACTGTATTTTAGTTTTTTGAAATATTGTAATGCTGGGGCCACACTGACTACCTAATATCACGATGATGGACGTTTATACTTTGCTATAATTAATGGTTTTTCCTTTAGTGTGGCCCCCGCACAATTTTTAGTTTTTTTGTTGAAAAGTAAAGGTAATTTTTTCAAATAAACGTCTTAAATCTTGTGCATGGTTTTTCACAGTATTTGTGATTGCCTCCGTACTTAAAAAAACGAAAAAAATACAGCAATTAATAAAAGCATTTTGTCTATTACGGGACAATTAAAATCATGGCTTTTAGTTCAAGGTCTTTCTAAATAGAACAATGTTTCACCCCTCGAACGCTAAGGAAACACAAATAAAATTCAAATCAAGGAATAATGGAATATTCATGAGGTCGACACCTTTTTTGATCGTCCGGGGAGGACCAGCGAAGCAGATTCAAAGGAGAAAGTATAATTGATTTTCATGGATAATCTCCGTATTCATATTATTCTGGTCGGACGGCAATGACCTCAAACTTTATAACTTGGGCTTCAAGGCCGATGTAAAGTTGGTGTCTGGTTTGTAAGGCAGAATTATTATAATACCTTCTATATATTTTGTAAAAGTCGGCTCAACGATGTATTCTGACATAAAATTATAATTTTCTTCTATCAAGTCTTAGTATAATTTTTTTATCTATAATAAAAATATATTTTTATAAGAGGAACATCTATTTTGAGGCTTTTTTTTAAACGTTCTACATATTTATACCTGAATTGGACTGACATTACTTACAAAAAAAAATGTTTTTAGGTCCTCTATTTTTGAAGCAAGTTATTGTTTTTAGCTTCATATTTTTATTCAAAATTCATTTTAACTGCTATAAAAATCTACAAAGTGCATAAGAAATAGATAATCTTGGAAATGACAAGGGCGTTTTGAATTTCTCAATAAAATTCAATGAAATAACATACGTAAGTATAATTAAAGAAAAACTGAAGCGGATACATGTACCTTTATTTTGAATAAATGTCAAGACAAACCCAAATATATTCGTAAATGTCTTTTTATCGTCGAATATATCACTTTTAGACGTTAAAGGTTGATTTATATCTACATAGAAATAACATTTCAATAACATGAGTTCTAGATGAAATATCACGTTTACCATTCTATTGTGTTTTCACAGAAAATACTGATTTCCACAGTCAGAACTGGGGAGATAGAGAATGATTACTGATTCAGGCCTCATTTTATGATAATTTCTGTTTTTTTTACATCGAAAATCATATTCATCCGCATCAATTCATCACAGTCTTCCCCAAAAGACTTGTTAAAAAAACAGTTTCATTAATAAATCGCGATTTCTTAAGACTACCCAACCTAAGGGTATTTATTTATTTATTACTTGTGTCCCAGAGGTAAAGTGGAAAGTCTAATGTTTCAGAAATTTCACCTGCGGCCTTACCCTGCAAACTGGAACATTTAAATTTTTTTTTAATGTACTTAGCTACCGTTGAAAAAGACAAATTTGGAATACCCTTTCCACGGTAAAATAGGGATGTGCTAACGATACCCAGGCACAGGAAGCAGACCCTGGAAAGGCGCAGACAACTGGTCTGACCTGGTGGCCAGAGTGAGTGGCTCAGCTCAGGGAACGAGATGGCGCTAGACGACATTTTGTAGCTCTGTCTCTTTCTTAAAGCCTAACAAAAAAACTCACACTTCAAGACATCATGGTAGGCCACTAGGGCCAACTAGGGCGCAGTTAAAGAACCACGTTATGGGTCCGTAGTTAATTACGGTACTGCAATTTAGACTGTTTCATGACAGATTGGTCAACAGGAGCAAATAGTGGTGAAAAATAATCTTAATAACATTTTTTTTATTGAATGGATGATTGTAACTAAAAAACGGTTGAACGGAAATAGATGTTAGGCTTAGACATAATTTCAAGTCTGGACTAACATAATACGCATTACCTTTTATTCCGTTCTATGATTCCGTCGGATTATACTTCACCACCACAAACACTAACTACTGAAACAAAAACTAAAACAAAAACTAGAATCTTAACTTGTGAACAAATGCGAATGTATGTTTGCTTACCTTTTCATACCAAAACCACTGAACGAATCATACTGGAATACACGTTACCAGGTATAAAGAGGACTACCTTTCATCCCGTAAAAATGCTCGAGAAAACAACTATAATTTGACATTAGATGGCGCAACATGTTCGATCCGAATTGATTGTCAAATTCTAAACTAACTCGAGTGAACCTGCGGGCAAAATCTAGTGTAATATAAACCAATGCCCATTACGCACTGTTGAGCAAGTCTCTGCCAATGTCTTCCGTATATCTCTCTGAATCCTTCTCAGTGACTAATTATAATTAATTACAACACTTACTCCTTTGATCATAAACGTTAACGTAATATACAACATAGTTGTTCTTGTGACTGTTCAGGTCGCAAATTCAACACACGAAACACGAAGTTCGTTATGTTTGTCTGTTCAATTCGGCGGCGTTTGCTTTACAATTTAAATGCAGGTTACGACGCTCTCGAGAATTCTCGGCTTATACTAGGTACACAGGTACTGTGTGTACCTGCTTGTAATCAACGAATGTACATACATAGGTATGTACCTGTACCAGTCGTAGCGTTGCCTTTTGAGAATCAACCGGACTGAGTGCTCCACGATATCGCGCTGAATTTACAATTTTTTGAAGCGAGTTTTATATTTCTGCAATATGAGATAGGTGTTTGAGTGCGGAATTGTGGTGAAGAGCTGTAAAGATGATGTGGTACGATTTTGCGATATCGAACGTTCACTTTCGTATTTTCAATTTTTCATCTATGTAGAGGTACTTAATATTGGTAAAAGCTGATAGAGTAATAACTTGTCTTAAAATATGAATTAATTTTTAATCTTGCTATCCTAACCGTTTCCGTTACATGGACATTTTTGTTGACAATAGTCGAAATGTGTATTTAACTTACACCAAATGGCTCTTGTATCAAATATCGCAAATGGGGTCATAATATAAGTCCCTATTAGATTAATGGTGACTGTTATATCTTTAAAGGAGCGCACAAACCATGTATGTACCAATAAATCTTTATATTAATCATAAATGGTACATAAAACGTCTGTCATAACAAGATCGCTCCGAGGACAATTTGCCGCTTTCAATCGACTATTTGATAAATTGATCTCATAAAATTTGTCGCTGCCATCAAAGGAACGTCTGTCGGTACAAATGTGTTCACTATAGGGGACATAAAGTGCCAATTTCGTGAAATGTAATTACAATCTCATCCTGGTACCTACAGAAAGCGTGTAAAAAAATACGGTTGTTAAAAGGAGGTTCCCAATTGAAGAGAGTGCGTATCCCAATTATTTGTGTCGGTATGTAATCCCCGAATATTTCTTGGTATGATTGGTCTGATATATTGGTATAATATACTGGGAATTTAATGATTTTTTCAGCGAATATCGTGTTTAAAAGTGGGTACGATCAAAAAATATTGAGGATACTTAAAGTAAAGCGTCTGCACCCCACAAATTACTTCGATAGTAATTAGAAAGTATTTTTTGCTTTTGATTTTTATGTTATTGTTTGACCATACCATACAATATACCTTACCTTTGACATAATTATGTCCAGCAGTGGACGTTAGTCGACTTATCTGTTTAAAATGATAAATGCCACGAGTCACGACAGTAGGTACAAATCGTAATAGTAAACCTGGCTAATCATAAAAACATGTTATTAGAACATGGTCGGTTCTAAGTTGATTTCATTTTATATAATATCTCTTGTTTGTAACTTATAGACATATAATATTATGTAGATACTAGCTTATGCTTGCGGCTTCGTCTCCTCGGTAAGTATCACGCTATTGAGTCAAAAATAATAATACGTGTTAATCCAGGATAATAAACATTTGTCTTTTTGCCAGAATTACAAATTTAGTACTTTTTGCATGATAGAGTAACAAACATCCATCCATTATTCCATGCCTATTTCTTTTTCAGTAGGTAGTAAGATTTTGGTATAACTATTTGTCAAAAAGATGTCAGTCCATATAAATGTGTTGTCTGTATAGTGTAGGGCACATGAAATGCCAATTCAGTTAAATGTAATTGCAATCTCGTCGTTTGCCGCCCGTCACGCGTTATCTCTACCGAAAACAATACGTCAGACAGAATAAAATAAAGGTTTTCGTGAAAATGAATACCTTTTTACCCGATGACGGAGGGTTTTACTGGTTCAGATAATGAAAAGGGTGTTAAAATTATAAAGAAACCGAGTTGAAAACTTTAAACCCCTTCGTACACTAGGCGACACAAGCATGTGATGCCTGACGACTTTGGTATCAAGGTGACTATCGCAATACCAATCCTTAGAGGTTCGTACACATGTACGCGTCAATGGATACAAAAATCGTTAGGTATCGGAGACTTGCGTCGTCTAGTGTACGAAGAGGCTAGGGCAACCACGAACGATGCGTCTTTCGTAAAGTACTTTTCCCAGCGCTTGCTTCTCATATTAAACCACGTAGTCGAACTTAATGAGTTAAAATCTCTGTCATTTAGAAACCAAAAACTAAATACTAATATATAGTAAATAGGTAAAAAAAATGAATACCTTTACAGAGGTTTGTAGAAGCTAATGATCGAGAGCACCAACATTTTGGATTATCACACTTCCTATAGAGCGGCCTATTCTAGCTAAAGAATCAGTTTATTTCACTCGCGGATTTAAGTGTACCAAATAGTCTTATAAAAGTATTTTTCCATACGTTACACCTTTTTTATTTTAAGTAAAAAAGAAACTGCAAAAAAAACCTAAAACTTTTCGTATTTATTTTGTAGAAATGCTAGTACTACAAGTACCTACCAGTAAGTTGCAAACATTTCCATGTACAAAATATTTAGATACTGTCCGCATAAGAGCGCACATAACCACCGGGAGGTAGAGTTAGCAAAAATAATCTGAATTCTAAATGTTGCCCGGTCCAGTATTTTCCGTTTCAGCAAAAAAGTTACGCAGGTATCCCAGTATCCATAATTATAAACGAATTTTTTTAATAAAGCCGTTGTCTGGCTCACCCGTCTGCCATTAAACTGGGCGATTTCACTCATAATAGAGATAAGGTCTAATAAATTTGTGAAAAACTCCCTATATCTACCATGAAAAGCTGAATTTCAGCAGACACCTAATTTCGGCTTAGTAATGGAGATGCTTTTTTTCTTTGCCTTTTGTTAGATGAGTTCAATGATAACTTTTTTTTTTCTTTTAGGTGGAAAAATCATCAAATGAGACCTCCCGCCCTGGTGGGGCGGAAGGGACTGTCAGACTCTTACTGACTAAAATCCACCCGTGTTCCTTCGGATGCCCTTTACGTTCCGGGGCCACGGTATCCTGGGTTATGAAAAAAACCGCGACCCCAGCAGGCGTTTGGAGCGAAACACGACGCGCCACCGACCCGGACTTGGTCCTTGGTCAGACGGCGAGCTACCCATTACTCACCGTCCGCAAGCCCGCTCCGCCGCTGTGCCCTCTGCTGATCAGAGGGACACGCGTGGAGCGTCCAACCGGCTGTCGCATATTATATAGCCTGTAGACACCGACAGACAGGCTATTCGCATACGAGCAAAGAGACCCCTAATGGTAGCCATACACCATCCTGCCTATTGAACGATCGATTTGACGCTTGCAATTGTTTCAAATTGGCAGTTCGTCCATATACACCATACACCATACTGCCTATCGTACGATCGATTTGACACAACTTCAAATCTGCAGCAGCGATGCCAACTTAGCAACTTTATAGCTAGATCTAGCTGTTATTCGGTGACCGATATCTACAAATTTATAAAATTGTAGCTGTAGTCACCGAATAATAGCCAAATGCATCATTGCTGCCGATTTGACGTTGTGTCAAATCGATTTGATGACCTATGAAATTGGCATGTCATGCCATCAAATTGGCATTTTTAAACAATTGCAATTTGAAACAATTGCAAGCATCAAATCGATCGTCGATAGGCAGGATGGTGTATGGCTACTATTAGGCACACAGTGTCTAAGGAAGAGTTTTTGCCCGCATCCCAGGGTGCACCGGCCCGAAAAACTGGTCTTCCCCCCGGACGTATCCGAGAGGGAACTCCAGTCCACGGGCGCACGTGGAGGTTTCCTGTCTTAGCACCCCTCAATGATTACATTGGAAAATCTTATGTAAACTTGCTGTGAGAGTTGCTTACAAATAAATGACTATCTTTCAAGTCAGTTTTTGAGACTTTTTTTTAATGTAGAATGTGGGGCTATTTACCTATTATCAGAAATGATAGATTTGATCCTTGGTTCTTGGTCCCAGTTTCGAAGAATGGAAGGGGACGAGTTGTCCCCTAATTACGTTCTTCATCATGCCAGCCTTTTTTCTCATTACATGGACTGATTGGCTATCTGACCTCCACAACCCAGTAACTGGGTAATACACTATCACTCGGTAATTAAAATCGGTTGTCAGATTTACGGGGTTCCGACTAACAGTAACGACTGTTAAAGACCTACAAATGACAGACAGACCAACGGATTTACGGATCTCCCGAAGTATGTAGGAAACACGAGATAGATGGATATTACTCATCCACAGAAGAACCTCGGTAAGCAAAGCTACACCTTGAATATTGACCTGTTCGGCTGTTATTATGTACCCACGAGCTTAGGGGTAGGAGTTGTACTTGTAAATTATTATAGGTTCATACAACTAGGTAACGTGTTTGTTATTTGGACCGTAGGTGCGCAGACAAGATTGTCAATGTCGGACAATAGATAGAGCAAAACAATGATACTGCACAAACCGTAATACCACAACCCATAACCACAATACTACTGGTATTGGCTTGAAAACTATCTTTTGTTAGGTAAGTATAAATACACTCACCGGCACGGAATCTTGGCCAAACGCGTATTTCGCGATTACAAAGAGCTTTAAGTGTTTTCTATGATTATTTATGATGAAGGGTGACCTAAAAAATGTTTACCCTTAGTTCAAGAGGGTAATTTATCATGTTTGAGTGCAATATGACATTATTTTTAAGTTTTAGTTGAACCCTAAAATCTGAGCGACTAAGTTGCTGTTTTAAATTTGTGTATTGTGAAAGTCCATTGTCAGGTTATTCAATTATTGTGATATCGTACTGTTACTTCAATAACTAAAGGTGATTTAAATCCAATAAAAATGCCATTAACACCATCACAGGTTGCACAAGCTGTAGCGTTGATCAAACAAGGGCTGACACAGCGAGAAGTTGCTGTTATGCTGAATGTACTACGTTTATCGATGCGGTATGCGCTGAAACGATACCAGGAGACAGGCCACTACTCCCGCAGACCAGGCAGTGGAGGCGTGATTTTGACAATATATCCATGAAGTGAGCATAATGTACAGACGCCAGCACATCAACCTACCACAATCTGTCAAATTTCTTTAATACATTTTCAACCTTATTACAAAAGTGGATGGTTAATGTTCGATTGGTAAAATTTGACAGATTCGAGTTCGTTGACCTGCTGGCATCTGTACATAAATTTCATAATTATTGGCACTGTGCCTTTGGTCAACAGTTATATTACCCACATCTATTTAAAGGAAATTGGCCATACGCGAGACCATCGTTAAATTAAAAAAAAAGTAATAACGAGGGCAGACAATGTAATGCGATGGGTTCGGATAGAAGATGCCGATGAAGAATATTTAATTTTAGGATATTCTTCGAGAAGTAACTAATGTTATAATTGCGAGAGAAAAATTGTTTCTTTAACACGTTCCCTGCGCCATCACTTTCAAAGAACTTTCAGCTGGTGTTTTGGAGACCTAAAAGATCTCGAAACTAACCTACCTTTTGGTGCGTTTGAGACCTAATCAGTCTCCTAAAGATACAGTTTTGAAAATAATTTATATCTTCCAAAAAAACAATCAAATATATTTTGAAGTTTTTGCGGGTGAAAGATAGCCTATTGCTTTATATTTTGCTAGGTTCGCACGCAGTTATGACATTTGAATAAACTACAAAAACCAAATAAAATTTTTATCGATTGTATCTCGTACCGCAACCGAAGATAGTTCAATATGTGTAGTAAGTAGTGATGGAAATAAAATAATATCTCAGTTGTCGATTGAAAAAGTTTCATTTTCTTTTTAGGTGCGTCAAATATTTCATAATCAGAATCACTGTCATTATTAGCCAATGGGGGGCAAATTTGAACATTTTCCAAAATTTTTATTTTACTGGACGATGCAGCAGTATAATCCGCCGTTGATTTTTTGTTAGAAATCTCACCAAAATAATTAGATTTTTTACACTTTTTTCTTTTAAAAGCACTCATAGTATAACAAAAATGATAATCAACACGTAGGTATATACGCGAGTGTTATTTCGCAAACGTGCGCGCGACCTCCAACGTCGATGCCAGGACAACACTAAAACGAGTCACGCAGCGCCCGCGCCGCCCACCTTCCCTCTCTTGCGTCTACGAGGCGTACGATTCCACGAGTACCGACATATCTCCTAACGCAAGGAATGAAAATAATTACAGTACTGTGCGTTAGGGACCTAATCCATCTCTAATTTCTTTTTTAATGTCCTTGAATTCAGCTTTATGTAGGAAGCAAATATGTATATTTGTCCTACTCATACCTAAAGAACTTTACATGTTAGATCCTCCCGCAAGGAGTGAAACAACACGATTATGTTCAACGCACAATACAAAAGTCCTGCAAGAGATCTGATAGATCTCGTAATGCAACGAACGTGTTAATGTTTGTTACGCTAGCATTCATAGTAAAACACATGGTTGGACTGTTACCTAGATTAGATCATAGGGTTATACTTTTTATATATACTACTTTTTATAGGTATATGATAGACTTATACTTTTTATTCTTGTAGTACTTTACCGTTGGGTAAATTTCTGACCCCTACGCGAGTAAACCGCGGGCATAAGCTAAGTTAGGGTAAACAATTACTCGGAAAAACTCACACTTACATTATGTTATTTATTTTTACTTGAGAATAGGTTTTATTCAACCCGATTTGGCATCATCATTTTATATTTCTTTTGATACAACGTTTCTGCGAGAGTTACATTTTCAAGATAATTAAATATATTATTTTGACATGAAATACTTCGTTGAGGAAGGTACGTTTCTAGGAATAGCAATTGTAACGTACGTAGTGATCATTCATGAACAAAATACAAATGTGTCAATGTAAAACGGATACTTCCAATTAGGTTAGAATATTTGAATATGAATAAAATCAGCGAAACAAAACAAAAAAGGCTGTGAGAAAAAAAACAATCGGTTTTTCAGCCAGAACAAACGCGTCGGGTCGTCAGATACAAAACCGAAAAATCGAGATTTTAAAAACGGAACGTTAACGCATCTGGCAGCTAAAAAAATACAAAACTGCCATCCGGTTACAGAATATATCGGAAGGCATAGATAGTGTTTAAAAAAGGAATGTGACGCAGACACCGTCTGCCTTGCTATACCTGAAAACTTACTATGTTGGAATAATGTTTCCTATACCTTAAAAAACAAACTTTTTAATTTATCCAGTGATTTTCCATGTCATTGCTTTAGAAATTGGACTTTCAATATTTTCCAACTCATTTGTTTGGTTTTTTCGTGATCTCAAGAGAAAATGAACGTAAAGACTAAGAAATAGCCCTCAAGAAGAATAAAAAAAAACCAATAGAAAATTTAATAAAATCCTTCATAGCACCAAATTGTTTTGAAAATCCGTCGTAATACACAATAATCGGTTTCGCGATAAACCGACAATACCGTTTTTCAATTCGCTCTCCCCAACTCTCTTCGAAATTAAGCAATGAATTTTCAAACGGCAATCGATCCAGTGGCCGTTTTATGGTAATTTCAGATTAACGCACACGTAACAATGCTAAATCAACATTGGAGCAGTTCAGGACGTTTTTTATAAAATTCCACAATAGGCTATTTAACTCAAAGAATTAATAATTCCGAAAGATATATTATCAAAAAATATTTGACTCCTATTTTTTCTTTTCTTACGCTAACCAAAATCGACGAAGATACAACGCTTCTAAAAATCACAAAACGTCACTCGGTTCGGTCTGTATATAATTTTACAGGCGTAAAGGGCTTCACACACAGCAGCTATAATGTAAAGATGTACATTATAGCACGATACATCTCATTACATCTTTCCATAGAAATCGTCAGGAAACCACACACTGCAGCTATAATGTATATTTTTACATCTTCGAATCTCTATGGAAAGATGTAATGAGATGTATCGTGCTATAATGTGCATCTTTACATTATAGCTGCTGTGTGTGAAGCCCTTTATGATGTCATAAACCCCCACCCGAATTTCAAAGCGTTCTATCTTTGTCAATATTCATTGATTAAAAAAAAAAAACACGTGTTAGTTATTTTTCAATACTCTGACGGACTAAACATATTTTTAATTTATGTAATATGCAGTAAACTACCCTTTTGGCATGACTTCATTCAATGCACGTAAACTGCATTACCTCAACTCGAGTTTTTTTTAGGTTATTTAACTTCATAATCAGCGTCAATACAATGTTAACTGTGAGCCTACGCCTCAATAGGTATAGCAAGTTGTAGTCGACATACCTCGACATACCAGGCCTGTCATGGTTTTTTCATCTCAGAATGAGTCAATAAGTTGAGCTGATGCCGGTTCTCTACAGTGCCATTTGTACCGTTCACAAGCTCGCTTCACGCAAATGACCGCACAATCGAATTTATTTTAATAAAGTGAATCATCTTAAGGCGCTCCCTGACCGCGAGCATTCACCTGTAATCTATACTTCTATACTAATATTATAAAGAGGAAAATTTTGTTTGTTTGTAATGAATAGGCTCAAAAACTACTGGACCGATTTCAAAAATTCTTTCACCCGTTGAAAGCTGCTTTGGTCCTGAGTGACATGGGGGGGGGGGGAGAGCGAAGCCGCTGGGAAAAGCTAGTGTAACAAAAAATGCGCAATTTGATGCTCTATTTTCTTCGAATGTTCGAATCTGTAACGTTACGTTACAGGTGAATGCTCGTGGTGAGGGAGCGCCTTTAGATTTTGAACAAACAATAAAATAGATTCTCTAAAAATCACTTTCTAAATTAGAACGATGTCTTGTATGAATTCACGACCTTTAACTTTAAAAAAGTTAGTGTAACTTTGCGCTCACTTGATAGAAGTGTGCTCGTGAACGTAACAGAACAGCACTACTGTAATGATTCTTCGTGTGCTTCCACCATTATGGTTAAGGCACAAAGCGACCAGAAATTCATTCATATCATTGACGCACAGATACCGAGGTAAACACTGAAACAAATGAAAATCAAATATTAACGACCCCCGATTTTGTGCAGCCAATCAAATTGTTAAATGGATATTTGTAATTTGGTACAAATGATTTGTATTGCATTGTATGTTGTAAATTGGTTATCAACAATTTTAGAGTAAGGGAATTGATTACATGGGAATTTAATGTACTTAATTTATTTTCATTGTGGAATATACGCCTACAATTACTGTGTTATATTATCTTGTACATAAAGAGGTAAATGATAATAGGATATGATTACATTGTAAAAATTACAACATGATCACTTTGTTATTGTCCACTATTATTCTGTTTTTGGTTTTTTTTTCTAGTCTATTATTGTTTTTAGTGTTCCGTACTCAAAGAGTAAAACGGGGCCCTATTACTTAGACTTGGCTGTGCGTCCGTCTGTCACAGGATGATTCTCATGATCTCTTGATAATTGTATTTCAAACAAATAATAAAAAAAAAAATTAAGGGTTTCCACTACAACAGACATGACATTTCTTATTCTTATAAATAATGGTACGGAACCCTTCACGAGTGAATCCGGCTCGCACTTGGTCAGTTTCTTTTCGCTTGTTAATCGTTATTAATTTAGAATTTTGTGAACAATGGTGTCATATATTATTATATTTGATACATCATTATTGTACCATAATTTAGTATAAATACCTACAACTGTTTTTTGTCCCTAATATTATTTTTTTCTTTAAGTATTAAAAAGAAAGCGAGGGATTAAAAAAATATTATAATGAAGACGGACTCCTTTATTATGTATTTATTCGCAAACATCAATTTTATTAACAACATTCAACTAACGTTGGTTTGGTCTGTTTGAGCTTTCACATCCTTTCCCTATTATGATATCCAATATCTGAATGACCTCCCGTATTAGATCAGACAGGGAACCATATCCTCATTCTTTATTCTCTCTATATCAATATTCCTTTGTCCCATCGTGCGTCTGTCCTAAGCCAACCTGTCAAACATGCCCGGCACGACAGTTAGCTTATCATATAGAATGCATTTGTGATTTGTTTGGGAACAAAGATAAAAATCTAGATGTTTTGGATTAGTTACACGATCCGTTCACGAATTTTGTCTGAGCAGCGCAAATTAGATATTGGTTACTTTGTAGTAGGTGAATTTGCTGCTTGTGGCGCCTCGTGTCGTGTTTCAAACATTTTTGTACCTATACATTTGATCTTACCGCTCGCCACCGCGCGCTAAGTCACCGCTCACTCATAGCGGCAGAGTCGTGAATGGCCTGTAAGCCGCCATCCATAAAATTAACAAACATGCCATGCGTAGCACTCATGCTACGGCGTAGCTGTCGTAGCTATCAACCACAGCTACGGCGTAGGCGGTTTCCTTGATAAACCTAGCTAATACGAACATACATAGTGCATATACCTGTAACTTGCCATACACACATCATACTGGTCTTATTTTACAGTAGCGATAGTACATGCGTAGCGTGTGAGTCGGTAGTAACTACATAATATATTTCAGTTCTCTGCACATTTTCCACCATTATATTTTATTGTTACTACGAGAGGTTTTCTGATGATATTTCCGTCCATTTTCAGTCCAGTGGATGACCTTATAATTTATTTTTGATGGGATTTCTTTCATTTGAAAGCCCCTGACCACATATCAAATGGTTACACATTGAATTGTAAAGATCTGGCCAGGACAGATAAGATGAGAAGTCAATTTGTGAAGCTAGTTAAGGAAACCCATATGAAAATTCCATCATTTTTAACCGCGGGGTAAAGCTTGTGTATGGAAAATGAGGAAAAGTTGACAAAAATAATTGGAAACATAAACATTCAAAAAGAATAATGAGTTTGTCGGAAACATCCACGGGGAAGAAAGGGGAAAGTTTACCGCGATTGGCGAATTAATTGTATTCCTATTAAACTTTATTATGAGGTAAAACCAGCAAGCGACAAGTTCAGGGTGTTTGATTAAAATCAACAGAGTTGATTTTCCCAGCTGCGACGGATTAGCAAACTAGGTTTAATTAAAAGTAAAACATGAGTGGTCGTCTATTTTGGTTATTTGGTGATTACTTAGTAGATTGGTTTGGAATAGTTGCTTGTTCTAATTAATTTTGTAGTATCTCGAGAATTATCCCTGTTTAAGTGTCTCGTTGTTATTGTTACTATTAAACGAAATGATGTATCTTACAGTCTTTGTAGACACCAGGACATCAACCTTCTCAAATTCGTCAAATTAACTCAAATGAAACGAAACTTATGTTTTAGTAATAAAGTTAAAAATTAATTTAAAAACTTTGCCAAATTAGGGTCTAGCTTCATATGTGTTGGCGTCGGTGCTATAAATTCAGTAACACATTTTTTTAACAACTTTGCCGCACTCTATGAATTTCTTCTGCAGCACCAACCGCCTTACCACAAAAAGATAAACATGCATTCCGCATGCATGAAATTCCGTTTTGACATTGACAGTTTTTTAAGACAAGTGTTCAGCAGATGTTTAACTTATATGTGGTAAGATGCTGATAATTTAACTTTATGTTACATGACGCATAGATAGTGATATGATGACAACATACGTCATCTCAACGTAAATATTCGCTACTCAGTCTAACCACAAAGTAATTCAAGCAGAACTGTCTGTCACACACAAAAGATGGCCGAAATACCCGGACAATATAAAAGGATGGCTACATAACTACATACTGCGCCAATGTATAGACAGGAAGCTCGTCAACAAGAATAATCAAGACAATAGTTGTGTTAATGTAATGAGAGCCACCACACAATTAACGAAGCGAGGCGACGGGACACAACTACAGAACAGGGCTGTCACTCTCGAGTCGAATAAATTTATATGAATTAAAGAAGAAAAATAAAAAGAATTCTACTACGTCTCCGCTTTATCAGATTATAAAGCCAGCAGTGGAAAAATGAATCAATAACAAGGGAATTGTAACAATAAACTGATTTAAGACAAAGCATAAGATTTTTTTAAGGTGAGGCAGTGGCAATTGTTAACGGCAAAGCTGTTTTTATATCCGTTTTATTTTTAAATGTCTGTTTTTATAATATGTATTACTTATTTGGCCATAGCTCGGTCTTTTAGATTGACGTAATCAAGACAGTACTTGTGTCAATGTAATGAGAGCCACCACACAATTAACGAAGCGAGGCGACAGGACACAACTACAGGACAGGGCTGTCACTCGCGAGTCGAATCAATATAAAAGTTTTTTATACTAGGTGCCCTCTTTATCAGATGATAAAGGGTCCGCTGGTCAAAATGGATCAATAACAAGGGAACTGTAACTATTAGTTGATATTTCAGAAGATTTTTGTGTGCAAAGAAATTGAGTTAAGGCACAACATTATTTGTAAGACGAGACATTAGTAAACAGCTGTAGCAAAGCTTTTATTAAATTTTCCGTTTTTTTTAATCGTCTTTCTTCTATGATTATATAGTAGGTACTTATTTGATTACAACACGATTTTTTTAATTCATGTAATCAAGAGAACAGTTCTGTTAATGTAAAGAGATCATCAGCGAGGCGATGGGACACAACTACAGAACAGGGCTGTCACTTACAACTCAACTGATGTGATTGTTGACATCTGATAAATTTTGACGACATGTTGACAAAAAAACAACCTTTAAATATTATTAAAAATAGCAACTAAGAAGGCTAGTTTTCAAATCGAGTCGAATAAATTTATATGAAATAAAGAAGAATAATAAAAAGAATTCTACTACGTCTCCGCTTTATCAGATTATAAAGCCAGCAGTGGATAAATGAATCAATAACAAGGGAATTGTAACAAATATACTGATTTAAGACACAGCATAAGAATTTTGTAAGGTAAAGCTGTTATTATATCCATTTTATTTTTAAATGTCTGTTTTTATACATATTACTTATTTGGTCATAGCTCGATCTTTTATATTGACGTAATCAAGACAGCAGTTGTGTAAATGTAATGAGAGCCACCACACAATTAACGAAGCGGGGCGACAGGACACAACTACAAGACAGGGCTGTCACTCTCGAGTCGAATAAATATAAAAGTTTTTTTAGACTAGGTGCCCTCTTTATCAGATGTTAAAGGGTCCCCTGGTCAAAATGGATCAATAACAAGGGAACTGTAACTATTAGTTGATATTTCAGATGATTTTTGTGAGCAAAGTAATTGAGTTAAGGCACAACATTATTTGTAAGACGAGACATTAGTAAACAGCTGTAGCAAAGCTTTTAATTTTTTTATTAAATTTTCCGTTTTTTTTTAATCGTCTATCTTTTATAAATATTTAGTAGGTACTTATTTGATTATAACACGATATTTTTAATTCATGTAATCAAGACAACAGTTCTGTTAATGTAAAGAGATCATCAGCGAGGCGATGGGACACAACTACAGAACAGGGCTGTCACTTACAACTCAACTGATGTGATTGTTGACATCTGATAAATTTTGACGACATGTTGACAAAAACACAACCTTTAAATATTCAACAGCAACTAAGAAAGTTAGTTTTCAAATCTTCAGCAAAACAAACAATGTTTATAAAAATTTTTGGATACCAGAAGAAAAACCAAAAAATTAAGGATCGCAGTCTCTGATTTGTTCTTTAATCGAGATTACCGCAGTTCAACCTCTTCAAATAATTGTTTTGTCACTCTAAACGACACCCACGAGGAAAAAAAACGGAAAAAGAAAACAAAATTGTTGTTATAAAAATAAACACCATCACTTGCTGCCATGTTTTAATACTAACAAAATTAAAAGCGAGAAAAACTTCGAACTCTCTCGTAAAAATACCGGCTTTTTTCCCGAGCTAGTTTACACAACAGGGAAAAAAACTACAACACTGTGGATACAAACGCGCTATTTGACATCCCTAACTAGGGAGGGGACGAGCCGGAATGTTGAATTAAACCAATCCGTTACAAAAACTTGGTCGGCTAGGTAAATAGCAGAGACAGATAAATGTGTCAGGCGTCCTCTTAAAGCGCATTGTTACGTGGTTCTGTGCTAAATTAGACGCGAACGCTAAATATGCCAATGAAATATGTGAGTGTATGTTACAGCAACAACTCTATTATAATTTAAAATGTCACTTACGGGATATCTTCCGTGATTATTTATTATTTTGAGTTCCCGATATAATCACGGAAGATATCCCGTAAGTGACACTGTAAATTATGAAACAAACCGTGATAGCCTAAAACAGTGTTTAACTCTATAATAGTTTTCATTTCATATAACAGATTATATTTTTCCGTATGGGTGCAAAAACTATAAAACCACCTACTGCATTCCTCTTCCTCGTAGCATAACTACTTCGCAGAAGGAGGTTACTGATGCTTCTCATTCCGCCTGACAGTATGACCATAATGCCTTGGCAGATGGGTAGGCCCTTGGTTTGGAATGCAATTTTCATCGCCACCCTTGCGCCATCCCATCTTCTTAACACGACGTGCTGAGGCGGTTGTTACATTTTCTGAAGATGTTGTTGGGTGTGGACTGTATTATTATTTATTCCCTGCTTCGATAGCTCAGTTTTGGCTTTGCTTTACAAGGGACTCATTCGGAATTAAACTCTTCGACGATTTTAACACTTTTATTACACTGACTAAATTAACTTTCACATAAACTGACTCTACACAATATACACACAATAATAATCAACTTAGGGCACGTGGGACTCACAGTAAATACTTAACTAAACACTATAAACAAGACATAAGAAGAATATAACAAAACATAAAAACATGGAAAACATGAAAAACTACTAAAAACTTGAAAAACTTGCTGAAGCTCAATTTGCTCCCATACTTATGTGAAAACACCACATCGCAAACCGTGGAGGGACCTGTTTGTAGAAATGGCCCTCTGGCCAATCATAGGCCTGCATTTTACTTTGCTTTGACTTGTGTCAGGCGGACAGGTTTCGACCTGTCGGAGGCTCCGCCCACAACGAGCGATGAGGCGCTTTCGTGACCTTATTTGGTCATGACCTTGCTACAACGTGAAGACGACATTTTCGCTTCCTTATATGGTAATAAAACGGTATTACAAGAATGTTTGTTTCTCTTTCCCGCCTTGTGCGGGCCTAACACCTTTTTATTGATTAATATACATGTTTTTAGTGATAATTAACAATAATTACACATGATACTGTTCTAATTCTATCTTAGTGTCTCTATGGGTTCGTCGTCTGCAACATCTCTCCCCCCGGCGTAGCCTGCGCAGCCTCCTCTTCACGATGCAGCACGACGAGCTTATTGACGGGACGCTTGAAGATGCCGGTCCTCGTTCGCACGTCGACCACCCTGATGCCGCCGTCAGGTCCCGGGTAGGTCTTCTCGATGACTCCTAGCGGCCACACGTTCCGTGGCAGCGTGCTGTCGACGACGATTACGACGTCGCCGATCCTCGGCGGGCGTCGACTGCTCTGCGGCTCGCCGCGGGGTACCAGGGTAGGGAGGTACTCCCGCAGCCAGCGTCGCCAGAAGTGGTCGGCGAGGGCCTGGCTGGCCCGCCAAGCACGTCGGTCGGCCTCGTCACAAGGCCCGGTTGAGGGTAGGCCCGTGGAGGACCCCAACAAGAAGTGGTTGGGGGTGAGGGCCTCTGGATCTGTTGGACTCACGCTGACGTGAGTTAGGGGGCGCGCGTTGATCGCGAACTCCGCCTCAGCGAGCAGAGTCCGCAGCACCTCTTCTGCAGGTGCCCGTTCGCGCAGAGTCGCAGCGAGGGCAGTTTTCACGGAGCGCACCAGCCGCTCCCACGCGCCGCCTTGGTTGGGCGCGCCAGGTGGGATGAAGCGCCACTCCATGCGGTGCAGTAGCCCCTCTTCTCGGAGCGTCGGCGCCCATTCTTCATACGCCGCTCGCAGCTCTTGGTCGGCTCCCCTGAAGTTGGTCCCGTTGTCTGAATACATGAGCCGCGGCCAGCCGCGGCGCGCAGCCATTCTTCTCAGCGCCATGATTGCTGAGTCTGTAGACAGTGATGCGACGAGTTCAAGATGCACGGCGCGGGAGGTGAGGCACGTGAATAGTGCGCCCCACCGCTTTTCTCGGCGCCGGCCCACCTTCACCATCATGGGCCCGAAGTAATCCACGCCACAGTTGGTGAACGGGCGGTGGAAGGGGTCCAGGCGGGCGCGCGGCAGGTCTCCCGTAGCCGGCGGCTGTGGTGTCGCTCGCAGCTTGCGGTAGTACGCGCAGGCCTTCTCGATGGCCCGCACCGTGGGCCGCAGGTGGATGATCCAGTAGCGCTGCCGTAGGTCGTTCGTCACTCGTTCCCTGTTGGCATGACCAGCGGCGCAATGTTCGCGCATTACTATTAATCTACTTACGTGATGTCGACCATCCAGGATGATAGGTCGCTTGGCCTCCACTGGCGCGTTTGAGGCTTCAATCCGTCCTCGCACGCGCAACAGGCCGTCTTCTAGTATTGGGTCCAGTCTGTACAGGCGACTCCCCCGGCTGATGGGGCGAGCAGACCGGATCTTGTCTATCTCTTCGGTGAAGCTGTCCCGCTGGGCTTTCAGCAGGAGCTCCTTCTCGGCGCGTTCGATGTGCCGATGTTCGAGTCGAGTCGAGACGCGGCGGCACGCATCTATGAAGGCCAGTACGCGCGCAGCTGCGCGCACCAGCGTCTCGTACTTCGAGAAGCGGGCAGGATCGGGTAGCCAGCTGTCTCGTTCGGGGCCCGGCGTGATGTGCAGGACCTCTTCTTGCGTGTCTTCTGCCGCCGGTTTTCCGGGCCAGTCTTCCTCCGGTAGGTGTAGGAAGTTCGGCCCACGGAACCAGCGGTCGGTCGCGCTGATCGGCGCGTCGGTGAGTCGGGTGGCGTCATCCGCCACGTTGTGCTCCGTAGGCAGCCAGCGCCATTCTTCCTTGCTGGTGAGCTCGGCGATCTCTCCCAGGCGATGCGCGACGAACGGTGTGTACCTCTTCATATCGTGGTGGATCCAGTGGACCACCGTCGAGGAGTCTGTCCAGTAGACTGTCCTGTCGATCTCGAGGCGGTGCTCCTTTTTGATGGTGTCGGCGAGTCGGGCCCCTATCACCGCTGCCTGCAGCTCCAAACGCGGTATCGTTTGGGCTCGCCGCGGTGCCACCTTTGCTTTGGCCGCGACCAGCACGACGTCGACGCTGTCATCTTCTTTCACCGCCCTCCAGTAGGCCACCGTTGCGTACGCCTGTTCGCTGGCGTCGCACAGCACGTGCAGTTCTATGCGCTTCGTCTTCCCTCTGAGGTAGCACCTGGGCAGCCGTAGTCTGTCCACCTCCTGTAGTTGACCCAGCCAGGCCGCGAAGAGCTCGTTCTCCTCCTCTGGGATGGGCGCGTCCCATGTCGTTTGTAGGCGCCACAGGCTTTGGAGTATTATCTTCGCTCGCACTGTAAAATTGCTCAAAAGACCCAGCGGATCATAAATTGACATCACGGCGCTCAGTGCCTCCCTCTTTGTGGGCGCACGGATCCTTTCTCTCACCTCATATGGTACCCGGTTCATGGACGTGTTGAATCCGAGTTCGTCTTGTTCTGCGTTCCAATACAGCCCGAGGATCTTGCTCTCAGGCTGCTCCCCTCCCAGCTGCGTCGGGGCGGTGGCGTGGAGTGTCTGGGGCACGTCGCGCAGGACCGTCGTGTCGCTGGAGCTCCAGCCCCGCAGCGTGAAGCCGGCGGCCGCGTGCACCTTCCTTGTTTCCTCTATTGCCTTCCACGCCTCCTCTGGATCGCTGTAACTCACCACCAGATCGTCCATATAATGACACTTGGTTATGGCCTCCAGGGCCCTGGGATACTTACTGCCGTGTAATTCCGCATTGTAGTTCCGGACGTAGTGAGCCATGTACGGGGAACTTGCTGCTCCGAAAATCATACTTGTCATCTTGTAGTGGCGCGGGGGCGACGTCCTGTCTTGTCCTCTCCACAGGAACTGCTGAGCCGGTTGGTCCTCTCGTCGTATCTTCACCCGCAGGAACATTTCTTGTATGTCTGCGGTGACAGCCACTGCCCGCTCTCTGAAACGAAAGACTATTCCTGGCAAGGACAGCAGCAGGTCCGGACCCTCCAGCAGTTCGTCGTTCAGGCACCTTCCGTGACTTGATGCCGCTGCGTCGAAGACCAGTCGCTGTTTCCCCGGCTTGTTCGGATTCTGCACGGCGAAATGAGGTAAGTACCAGCAGACGTTACTTTCTGATTCTGTCCCGTCGCATGGCACGGCGTATCCCTTTTCCAGTAGATTGTTCACCTGCGTGGCGTACTGCACGGCAAAGTCTGGTGATGCGTCCATCTTCTGTTCGATTTTCTTGAGCCTCCTGAGCGCTGCTCCATAACTAGGTGGCATGACCACGTTGTCTGTGCGCCACGGTAGTCCCACTTCGTAGCCTTCTTCAGTTTTCTTTATTGTGCTTTTCACAATATTTTCCGCCCTTTGGTCTGCCTCATTTACTCGGGGCTTCCTGGCGACTCCCAAGGCTTCTATCCTGAAGTGCGCTTCGACTAGGTCGTGTAGTTGCTCGTCTCCTTTTCTGGACTCGATGACGTGCAGCACGTTCTCTTCGTCAGCAACGATAGCTCGTGGCGCCGTTCCGTGCACCACCCATCCCAACGTCGTCTTTGAGGCAGCTGGCTGATTGGGGCCGCCGACTCGGAGTTCCCTGGTCACTATACACTCCCAGTGGTCTGTTCCCACCAGGAGTCCGGGGCGGGCCTGCCCGTAACAAACCTCCTCTCTTGGCAGGTCTCGCAGGTGTTTGTGATCCAGCAGGGTCTCTGGGATGGACTGCTGATGGAGCTTCAAGTTTTTGATGGTCCTCGCTCGAAGCTCGTGCGACTGGCCGTCTTTCCGGATGCCCCTGACTTGCACCCGTACCGCTTTGCTGTCCTGCTCTTCTGAGGTCATGTTCACGCCGCGTATGCGCAGCGGGTGTGACGTACCCTCCGCTCCGATGCTGGTCGCCAGGTCTTCATCGATGAGGGTGACGGTTGCTCCTTCATCGAACAACGCGTACGTCCTTACCTCCCCCCGTGACCCGGTGACTATGATGGGGCACATCTTCAACAGTACTTCCTGCGGGCCGGCGGCGGACTTGGTTGCCACCGACAGTACTGCCTCCTCCTTGCTGGACTCTGCGGTAGATTTCGCGGTCGTCGTCTCTTCCTTGCTTGCCGCCCTCTCCTGGTGGAGGGAGGCGTGATGGGGTCGGCGGCATTGGTTTACGCCGCACAACCTGGCCTTACAGTTCAATCGCCTGTGTTTC
The DNA here is from genome assembly GCA_954870645.1 of Agrotis clavis. Lineage (NCBI taxonomy): Eukaryota > Metazoa > Arthropoda > Insecta > Lepidoptera > Noctuidae > Agrotis > Agrotis clavis. The sequence continues at coordinate 17,421,889 of OX940920.1, forward strand.
CTCTCAGCGCACCGGAAGCATATGCCGTTGGTCTTTAAGTACTCCCACCGCTGGTCGACACTCATATCCTTGTACTTGGGACACTTCGGTAACACATGATCTAAGTTACAGTTGAGGCACTGACCTTTTTCTTCCTTGCTCTCGACGGCTGTGTAGACGGGGCTGGCCTTCTTCTTTGTAGTCACTGGCTGCCTGGTCTCCTTCTTCTGGCTGGCGGGCGCGGCGCTGGTGGGCGGGGCGTACGTGTATCGCAACGCCCGGTCCGCTTCCCGCATTAGAAAGCGAGACAGCATGACTATCTCCGGCTCCGTTGTGTCGTCGTTGTCGTAGGCAAAGTCGCACCATCTTGCCCGTATGTGCGGACTTAATTTCTCAAGTACCTCGCGTGTCAGTAGCGGGTTGTATAAGTACCCTCTTCGGTCGACTGTCTGGATTACGCTCACCGTGTTCTGCACCTTGATCGCGAAAGTGTTCAAGTCCGCGGCTGATGCAGTGGGCTTCGCCATCTTCTTCAGTTCGTCGATGGCGCGGTCGATGAGTACCTCTGGTCGGCCGAAACACTGTTCGAGTGTCTTCATGATGACCTCCGGATCGGTAGCGGTGTGTAGTAGAGCTGACACCGCCTCTCTTGCCTCTCCCTTGAGGCAGCTCCTCAGTCGCTGTATGTTCTCAGCAGGCGAAATGTTGTACATGTTCGTGGTGTCCCGTACGGCCGCTTTAAATGGTAGCCACTCGTTGACACCACCGGAGAACACCGGTAGATCCGTATGCCGTAGTCGGGGTCTTGCCATCCTTTCTAAGGTCGCTGCTAAGTTGTCGATGCTGTTCCTGTGCTTCGTCGGTGTCGGCGACCTTCCCCGTGGCATGTCGAATTTAATGTGTCTTGGGTCCTCCTGGGGGGCTCCCGTGCCCCCCTCCCCCCGTGCTCTGAGGGGATTCGTTTGAAGCCATTCGTCCACTCTGCTGTGGTGGCCTTCCTCCTGGGGAGCGAGAGGCTCGTCCCGCAGGCTCTCCTGTTCGTCCTGTATGACGGACACTTCGGCGGCTAGCCTCTTCTTGACTAGGTCTGCTTCTAGATCAAGAGACTTTTTCTGTAAGGCTGCTAGCTTTTCTGCAGCCTCCAACTCTGCTAGCCTTATGCGCGTTACCATACTATTCGTTGACCTTTGTGACCTCTGTGACCTCTCTGACCTTGCGGGTGACCTCCTCCTTTGTCCATGGTCCTCACTCAGTAGAAGACCCGATGATGGTCCCGCCGTGGCCGTGTCCACCGTCGTAAGAGGCGCGGTATTTAGTCGTGAATTAATAGTACTTTGGTCACCTGTGATCGCTGGTGACGCTGGCGGGTCTAGTGAAATCCTCCGTAGTCTCTCTCTTCGAATCCGTTCCGCTTCCTGGCGAACTGCCTCCCTTTGCTCTTCTGCCCTCCTCTGTAGGGCCCGCCTCTGGTCCTCTGCTTCGGCAGCATCACCTTGGCTACGGGTGATGACCATCTTCCTGACTGATGGCAAAACTTTAAGCGGGGAGCACGACACACAACACACGACAGTTCGTACCCGGTTTGGACTTGTCCAGATCCGTACACTACGACGTTACACTTTACGCGCACTTCGACACTTTACTATAATCACGACTAGCCCTATTTACCGCGACGGCACTATATACTTTCGACGGACGACGCGGCGCGCACTATATTGCAGCGCGCGCTTATGTACGACGCGTATTTACTTATTTATCTTACGCGACGGTCACTTCGTTTACGCGAACTCACTATATTTCGCTACGCGGTCACTCCCGACGTTGGTACAACGATATGTACATAGTACATAATTATTAACGCGCACAGAGTCTTATTTACACTTTATTTTACTGTGAGCCCCACGGTTCTGCCGGTCACTTCAACGCGCACTATGATCGCGATATTCGACACAGAGAACACCACTTTGCCCTAATATCGACACTTTATTCACTTATGTACACGACACAGTTATACATACACCAGTTCAGTTATTATTGTTCAGTACTTACAGTTTTATGTATCCGTTCACAACACTTATTTACGCGTTTATGTATTATACCGGCACTTTTCACTTTATACTGGTCGAGAAGCACCAACTTTTTTGGTACTTCTCCTTTTATCCGGCTCCGATGGACCAGAACTGTTGGTTCTGGTTCAATTCTCACTTTTATCCGGCGTAGTAGGACCAGAACTGTTGGGTGTGGACTGTATTATTATTTATTCCCTGCTTCGATAGCTCAGTTTTGGCTTTGCTTTACAAGGGACTCATTCGGAATTAAACTCTTCGACGATTTTAACACTTTTATTACACTGACTAAATTAACTTTCACATAAACTGACTCTACACAATATACACACAATAATAATCAACTTAGGGCACGTGGGACTCACAGTAAATACTTAACTAAACACTATAAACAAGACATAAGAAGAATATAACAAAACATAAAAACATGGAAAACATGAAAAACTACTAAAAACTTGAAAAACTTGCTGAAGCTCAATTTGCTCCCATACTTATGTGAAAACACCACATCGCAAACCGTGGAGGGACCTGTTTGTAGAAATGGCCCTCTGGCCAATCATAGGCCTGCATTTTACTTTGCTTTGACTTGTGTCAGGCGGACAGGTTTCGACCTGTCGGAGGCTCCGCCCACAACGAGCGATGAGGCGCTTTCGTGACCTTATTTGGTCATGACCTTGCTACAACGTGAAGACGACATTTTCGCTTCCTTATATGGTAATAAAACGGTATTACAAGAATGTTTGTTTCTCTTTCCCGCCTTGTGCGGGCCTAACACCTTTTTATTGATTAATATACATGTTTTTAGTGATAATTAACAATAATTACACATGATACTGTTCTAATTCTATCTTAGTGTCTCTATGGGTTCGTCGTCTGCAACAGATGTGTTGGTTGTAACTCATACCATTAATTTAGTAATAATGTTTATATTTCTTGTTTATAGCCAGTCTATCTACTACAAAACAATTTCATGCTCAAATCTATAAGCACCGTTAGAAGAATCGATGTAAAATTATATGAAAATATCGGAATTAACAAGAGAACCGATTTTATCCTCATATACTGGTACAAAAATGAGTTGCTGTTATTATGCTCATATTTTTTGCTCGATGAAGCAACATTGAATGAAAATGTGAGTATTACCACATTATATCGGGCCAAGCGTGGTAGTTATGGCAATATCGAACAGAATTATGGATATTGGGTGCGACAGTGTTCAATACTAGACGTCTTATACAATAACATTGTCATATTATTAGTAAAATATCGGAAAAACAATTCAACGTCTGACTGACATCAAAGGGAAAAATAAATAATAATAAAGATTAATGCCAGCCACATACTTCGATTTTCTATGGAATCGCAAGAATATTCCAAGAATTTTTCAAACGGGTACGTAACGTAAAGGAAAATTTAAGGAACGGATTTGAGTCTGACAGTCCCTTTGGCTCCAGTCAGGGCGGAAGGACTCATTTCATGAGTTACCAAAGAAATTTTTTGGTAGGTTATTTCACCCATTTTTGTGGTTGTTTTTGAAGTCTGTTACATTTTTTTTTTACTTTTTTATATTCTCCTTTTTAGTTTAAATGTCCAACTCAAATTCTTGTCAAATACATAATTTGCTTTCTTACATGTGCACTAGAATAATTCTGAAATCCGTAGCACCGGTTATAACGACGACTATGAACACAAGAGGTTCATAAAATAAAAACTACTAAAAGCTTTACATAAAATAAAAACTACTGAAAGCTCATAAAATAAAAACTACTGAAAGGAATTAATGAATTTTTTATGGAACCAAATGACAAGTAGGTATATTGAATCGAATGAATTATGTACAAATACAAGGTAGGTAGCTGTTGTAAACCATTGTCCCTGAACTGTTCTTCGTCTTCATTATCCGACCCCTAATGACAGTTGCAACCCATCTTTGTGTAAAATTCTCATCAATATAAATGAATTAAGTCCAAACACAAGTTAGCTACTGTGAATCGTTGAGGAGTTCCCTCGACTGTCTCTCGGCTTCATCATCAGATCAACTCCAGACCTTTATTAAATTGTAGTGCTTTAAAATTTTTAATAAAAAAAAACTTACTAACACACTAGTCGATCCTACGATTTTTGAAAGTTCTTCTCTATTCCTCTGGTGTTCCATCATCAAACCTTAATTTCCTTATCATGGGACTATAATTGAAATATTTTCTTTCCAACATAAAAATAATCATAAAAATCGATTTATAAATGAAAAAGTTATGCGAGAAGAAGCATTAAAAAAAAACATAGAAACGGTCGAATTGAGTAACCTCCTTTTTTAGAAGTCGGTTAATAACCTCCTTTTTTAGAAGTTAGTTAATAATAACCTCATTTTTAAAAGCCGGAAAAAAATGTATGATATAACTAGCTGTTGCCAGCGGCTTCGTCTGCTGCAAGGCGACAATTAGGGTGCCTTTCCACCAACACACATCCATAACACACATCCATAGCACGCATCCTTTCCGCTTCCATATAAAACCATGTCTTAGTTGAATCCGTTTCCACCAGTTCTATACTGTGTGCACCAATGAATATAATTGGTGAATATCAAACGCATCGATAGCAACGTAGCATAGCACATCTCTGGTGGAAAGGCACCCATATTCCACGGGAACATAAAATCGGGATAAAAGCTATCCTATGATTTAATCCAGTATTAACTATCTGATAAAACCACAAAAAAGTTCCACTTTTGTGGTTGTTTTAGAAGTCGGTAATTTTTAGGAACAGAATCATGATTTGAATAAAACAAGTCACAAAATGCTAGTATTGTACCACGTGTCGAACGCAAAAATCGAAAGAAAGGGACCGTTTCGTCTACTCATAAATATCCACCCGCAATTACTCCAGTTAATCCGTGATCATAGCGCTTGCAACAGTGCCGATATATCAGACACTCAAAATAAATCATAAACACGCTAATTATCTTGTTCTAAATTCAAATAATAGTGTAAGTCTCTCGCCCCCTCTAGAGGGCCAAAGCTTGCCGGGATCGCGGGAACTTCTTCTTCAACTTCCATTACCGTGACCCTGGAACGTAAAGGCCTAATGAAAGACACCGTGGATTTTAGTCAGTACAAGTCTGACAGTCCCTCCCGCCCTGCCTTGGGTGGGAGGACTCATTTGATGATTTTACCACGCTAAAAAAAAAGAAGTGACAACCTATGTCAGTTTTGAATCCAGTTATCAAATACTTAAACTCACTTAAACAAAAAACCAGTGACTATTTCGTAAAAGTGTAGTGCGAACATCGAAATTAAAGTCTGATTTTTACCCGACTGCGCCAGGAGGGTTATGTTTTTCGAGTGTATGTATGTATGTATGTATGTATGTATGTATGTATGTATGTTTCTGTGTGTTGCTCTGCAGCCTAAACGGCTTGATGGATTTTAACTTGAGAGGTGTCGTTAGATTCGTCTTAAACGTGAGAGTGTCACTGGGTACATAAAACTGGCCAAGTGCGAGTCGAACTCGAGTGCAAAGGGTTCCGAACTAAAAATATTTTTTTAAAATCTCTCACATTCTTTCAAGTGGGGTATCAAATTAAAGGATTTTAAAAATGGTTTACCAAAATATATATAACTTTTATGTTTAAATTTAATTTGGACTGATAAATGCTAACAAAAACTAAAAATAGTAAAATAAAATAATTATTAAAAAAAAACAAAAACCCGACTGCGTAAAAAAACTAAAAAGAAAGAAACAAGCCCAGTAGTTTAGAATTCACTCATTCACACTCACAGTCGGGGCCCTTCGGGAAGATTTGATTGGTATAATTTGAATGGGCCCCGACTGTGAGTGAGAATGAGTGAATTCTAAACTACTGGGCTTGTTTCTTTCTTTTTAGTTTTTTTACGCAGTCGGGTTTTTGTTTTTTTTTAATAATTATTTTTCTACTTTATGCTTGGAGCACAACGTTGAGAATCTACAGAAAGTAAAGTGCAATTTGAACTCTGCGCTAGCGCCTCACTGCTGCACTGGACCCGTGTAGATTACGGTAAGTGATTTTCTATTAAATACGTGCACACAAAATGTACACGAATAATACCATGAACTTTTTTTCTTTTTAGTTATGAATTTAACAAATAGAGACCATAATTTTTGAACGTCAACTTTTATTAAAAGGAAAAAGTAAAAAAAATATTTGCGACTGTACCATTGAAAAGTGAATACTCGTATGACATCCTGTTTTTTTTTTTTTCTGTTTGATAGAAAATATTTATAAAAACACGTCATGAAATGCATTCGTTTTCAAATGTATATTTTTTTTCGGATGTACATAGTTGGGCTTTCTTTCATTCTTTCAGTTATAGCATAAACTAAAAGGATTTTTAGAATAAAAGAAGTTTCTGTTGTAAAAGGATTTTTCTTTCAAGTGTAAATAAATATTATAGAGGAAATAATAAGGACAACGATAAACGTCACGTTTTTTTTTTCCTGAAAAAGGCTTTCTTAAACTTGTTAATATTTTATAACAATTTGCGACGTATACCAACTTTCAGAATACGCGCTCTTAAATAGTTTTTGATAAGCTATCTACCGGACTATTTGTTTTTTTGAGCAATGTAGCCTAACAAATATTAGAACTACTTTTTCTTTATAATAAAATTCTATTAAGCCAATATCTTTATTGATATCATTCAAATAATTGAAATGTATTCGTTCTAATTTATAATGGAAACGTTCACCTAATTGAGTCATACCTGCCAAGCCCATACCTTGGGAGTTGAAATACGATATCAACTTGAACATGAAAGGGGTGAAATGGACACTTTTATGAAAAGAGACAAAGAAAATACAGAACGACGCGCGACGTATTGTAATTATAAGGCTACAATAATTTTATTGTATAAACTAGCTTCTGCCCGCGACTTCGTACGCAGATCCTGTTGCTTATGCCGGCGACGACGGGGTCGTCAAAATCGAAGATCTGAAACGTCGAATTCTAAGAGCCAGGCTGAACAACTCTTGCCAAGACGTCATTCCTATATGTATATATATGTTATAGTGTAGCTGGGGTCTTGGAGTTCCACATCAGGTGTTCCAGATCTCAATTTTCATACGTCAACAGAGAGTGCTCATGAGGCTGGACAACTCTTGCTAAGACGTCATTTCTATATACATATGTTTTAAAGTAGCTGGGCTGTTGGAAGTTCCACATCAGATGTACCAGATCTCCAATTTTTATGCGACAACAGAGTTTGCTCATCAGGCTCAACAACTCTTGCTAAGACGTCTTTACTGTATATGTTATAGAGTATCTAGGCTCTTGGAGTTCCACACCAGGTGTTCCAGATCTCAATTTTCATATGTCAACAGAGAGTGCTCATTAGGCTGGACAACTCTTGCTAAGACGTCATTCCTATATATGTTATAAAGTAGCTGGGCTGTTGGAGTTCCACATCAGGTGTACCAGATCTTCAAATTTTATGCGACAACAGAGGTTGCTCATCAGGCTCAACAACTCTTGCTAAGACGTCTTTACTGTATATGTCATAGTGTAGCTAGGCACTTGGAGTTCCACATCAGGTGTTCCAGTTCTTTAATTTTTATACGTCAACAGAGAGTGCTCATCAGGCTGAACAACTCTTGCTAAGACGTCTTTACTGTATATGTTACAGTGTAGCTGGGCTCTTGAAGTTCCACATCAGGTGTTCCAGATCTTCAATTTTTATACGCTGACAGAGAGTACTCATCAGGTTGAATAAAACTTGCTAAGACGTCATTCACTTATATGTTATAGTGTAGCTGGGCTCTTGGAGTTCCACATCAGGTGTTCTAGATCTTCAAATTTTTATACAGCAACAGAGAGTGCTTATCAGGCTGAACAACTCTTGCTAAGACGTCGTTCCTGTATATGTCATAGTGTAGCTGGGCTCTTGGTGTTCCACATCAGGTGTCCAGGATCTTCAAATTTATGCTCTCAGCAGAAAATGCTCATCACGTGGAACAATTTTTGCTATGGCACCATTTCTGTATCTCTTATAGTTAAGCAGGTCTGTTGCGGTTCTGCATCAGGTGTTCAAGTTTCCAAAATAAATTATAGCCTATATGTTAACGGGACTTACTACCTATACAACGAAAAAAAAATTATTCAAATCCGTCCAGTAGTTCCGAAGATTAGCGTGCACAAACACACAGACAAACAGACAAACAGACAAACAGACAAACCGACAAACAGACAAACAGACAAAAAAAATTTTAACTACATTTTCGGGTTCGGCATCGATAGAATAACAATCCCTGATACTTTTTTTTTATATATTTCCATTGTACAGACACCACTTTTCTACAAATTTAATATATGTACTAGCTGACCCGGCGAACTTCGTACCGCCTAACAGTCAATTCTTTTAGGTTTTCGGAATAGGACATGGTAATTCTTCATAGAAGAGCGAACGCAGTCAGCTCTAAAAGTAAAACGTTTTGCAAATGTCAACCTTATTTGGAGCGCGAGCGAAGCGAGCGCGAAATTTTATGTCAACCTTATTTGGAGCGCGAGCGAAGCGAGCGCGAAATTTTTTAGGTTTTCGGAATAGGACATGGTAATTCTTCATAGAAGAGCGAACGCAGTCAGCTCTAAAAGTAAAACGTTTCCGGAATTCAAGTTTTAATCTAAAAGTGAGATCAAATATTTGAAGTCTTTAGTAGGTACTTAAACCTAATCCTATAAGTTCTCAACTCCTATTTCAAAATTATTTTTGATATATTTTTTTGAATATTTTTTTGGGCCCTTGGCTTTAGCGCCGTTAGAGGATGGCGCCCGTGTGCATTGCATACTTTGCACATAATTATGGTAGCGGGGGCCCTGCGTAGCGCAGCTACATTGTGACAGCGCATCTTACTCGCACAGCTACATAGCATAGCATCAATGGAAACGGTCACACAGTTTCGTGGCTCAGCTTTTACATCCTCGCAGCACAGCTACATAGCACATCTCTGGTGGAAAGGCACCCTAATGCGGTTTACATAATACATCTACTTACCAAGTTTCAACAGGATAGCTCTTATACTTTCGAAAAAAAAGTGGTTGTGATATACGGATGGACAGACAGACAAACATGACGAATCTATGAGGGTTCCGTTTTTTGCCATTTAGCCAAACCCTAGAGGAAACTTATAAAGAAAGTTGATAATAAATCCAAATTAATAAAAAACTTAAAATTATTTTCAAAAGTCACTAAAAATCACACTGAAAATTACAATTTCAGATTTTCTTATTTTACTTACCTATTCAAAATTAAGTTTTACCTATTTTTATTGTAGAACTTTATGGTTTTTTTTTATCGTGGTAAAATTATTTAAATGAGTCTTCCCACCCAGGGCAGGGCGGGAGGGACTGTCAGACTCGTACTGACCAAAATCCACGGCGTCCTTCAATAGCCCTTTACGTTCCAGAGTCACGGTAATGAGATAAGTCCCGCGACCCCGGCAGGCTTTGGCCCTCTAGAGGGAAGCCCCGTCATCATGCTGACGCTTTTTGAGTCGCGAGGTCGTCTTCTATCGCCTGCGTGAGGACACGGCGGTGCTCTGCCCAAGCGGGGCAGTCCTGCACCGTATATGCTCCACCTGTCGTGTATACTCGTGTCCTCCGGGCGATCCTCGCAGTGGCGACACCCAAACGTTTCCTCCTTCCTCATCAGACACACCTCCCGAAACATCTGTATCCGAGAACTTTATGGTAAACGAAATTTCTTGTTTGATTTCCTGGCGAGTAAGCAAACAGTAAAAACCTGACCCGACAAACGTCGTTCTATCAGAAGTTATTGGTCTGTGGTAGTCTTACAATTACATGCTTATATTTTCTGGTCATGTCTGGTGATCCGACAGTCCTTTGCGCTTCACCTAAAGCGAAAGAAATCATTTGATAATTTAAACATCTCAAGGCCAAAAACAAAACAAAAAATTAGTAGTTTAAGAAAAGTCTGTTTATTTTTTCAATTTCTGCTGGAAATTGAAAAAAAAAATCATTTAGCAAAAAAAGTATTCACAAAAAATACCATCCTGAGATTCGAACCTGTGCCCTAAATATATCAGTCTAATCGTATAACCTCTAGACCATTGACGTTGCTGTCAATGATCTTCAAATAGACGTTCTTAATATGATACTTCAGTCGGAACGAAAAACAGATGACGAATAACATACATTATGCGTTTCATAACAGAAAGTTTAAAAAAAAAGAATATTTTAGTCCTTATTAACCTGGTCCTGATGGTTACAAACACAACAAAAAAGGAATTATCGAAATCGGTTCAGCCGTTCACACGTGATGCCGTGACAACGCGAAACGGGTTTCATTTTTATATATATAGATAGATTAATAAAAAAATAATCCAATGCCTGGCATAGGACTATACCTACCTTAAACTGAAATAAAAAAACATAAACTGTACTTTAGCAATATTATAAAAGGGTCAGGGGACTATCTAAACAGGTAACAGTGACCCCGGAACGTAAGGACTATTGAAAGACACCGTGGATTTTAGTCAGTAAGAGTCTGACAGTTCCTCCCCTCAGGGTTGGAAAAAAAAACAGTTTTTTCAAATTTATAAAACAAACAGTTCAAAATGTTTTTAGTTTCTGGTTTTTAGGGTTCCGTAGTCAACAAGGAACCCTTATAGTTTCGCCATGTCCGTCCGTCCGTCCGTCCGTCTGTCCGCAGTTTAGCTCAGAGACGCCCAGTACTAGAAAGCTGTAATTTGGTGTAAATATACGGATTTGTTGTGCCGAAAAAGTGGTAAAATAAAATCTCGTAAAATATTTTTTTTTAGGGTACCTCCTGTACACGTAAAGTGGGGATGTTTTTTTTTATTTCTCGCGTACCCCTTAGTGTGGGGTATCAATAAATAGGTCTTTAAAAAATATTGATAGTTTCCGTTAACAATTTTTTGATAAAAAGATTCGTTTGTTAAATATTAAGCTTTAAAGTGCTAATTTTTGCTCGACTCGAGTGTCCCCCCCCTCTACCAGCTAAACGGTTATGTTTGGGGGTGTGAAAAAATTCACAATAGTAGTATATATAACGAAGTTTGAAGGAAAATTATCATGACTAAGTAGGCTTTACAAGTTTACGAGTAATAGTCGACCAACTTATAAAACGTACTTGGATAGCATATTTTCCTAAACAAAATGTATCGCAGAACATGTTCTTCAACTGCAAATGTAAGTTTGTAAACTTTATTTTTACAGCTATAATAATAGGTGGGTATGTTTTGGGGATAGGTAGGTTTTTATTGTCAACTATTTTTAACTAACTTCAAAAAAAGGAGGAGGTTCTCAATTCGTCGTAATCTTTTTATTATGTATTTTCCCCGATTTCTCAAAGACGCCTGGACCGATTTTGAAAATTCTTCTTTTTAAAATTAAATTCAGCGAATCAGTTTAATTAGTTCGCATAAGTATTTTGATGGGCAACTACGGAACCCTACACTGTGCGTGGCCCGACACGCACTTGGCCGGTTTTTTTTTTTTCAAATGAATTCCACCTTTTTTGTTGATGTCTAAACGTATAAATCAATTATGTTTTATTTCTAGACTACATCTTTTCAAATTCGCCCATTGTATAGAAATTTTTACGAAAAATAATCAATGGAAAAAAAACTTGTCATGTTTTTTTTCTAATAATTTTATGCATTGTTTCATTACAATGCCGATAAAAGTTCAAGACTCAAAAGGTTTTATGTCAAACTATTTAGACTCCTGAATATTAATTTATTTACATTGTATATGCATTCTCTACCTTGAAAAGTAGTTGAAACGGGTAAATAAAAAACACTGTTTAATTTCAAACTGTTTTAAACACTGTTTTAAACAGGTGTTTTTAAACAACTTGTTTTAATCATGCCAACCCTGCTCCCGCTCTCGGACTCATTTGATGATTTTACCACGACAAAAAAAAAGGCGTCATTCCATTCGGCATCTACCACTGCATTATGATCGGATTAACGCTTCCCAAACGACCGGCTGTGCCTAATTTAGGTGACTCGAATATGAACGCAACTGCGCGTACTATAAGTAATACCAAAACAGAAGCTTGGTTACTGTAATATCAAACGTCAAGATGGTCAGAACTACTTCGGAGTAGTTCCATACAACAGTAAAACCATGCGCAGTAATATAATTAAGAAACTCGACTGTTAACGTCTTAATTTGCGTTGTTAGCGCACTTGCAAGTTGATGTAAACGGGAGAAGCCTGGCTAGCTGGCTACAAATTAACAGTTAGTTTATATGATGTCGAAGACTTGCTAAATAGTTGTAGCCTTCTCTTAATAGACGCTATTGCGAATTCAAATAAAATTATTTTATACCAATTATCTACCTTATTACTTGGGCAACAGAATAGAATTTCAATTGTACGAATTTTGGTACAATCTATATGAACCAGAACTAAAATATCTTTTATGCCGAGCACTGATTGTGACTTTTTATCGTGGTTACTTTCTGTCATTCAGTCGAATGCTATGAAGATTTTAGCCAGCCGTTAGAAATTAATTGTCACCATAATTAGCGTACTCCCACAGCGCTCAACTCCCACTTTCGGAAAACAAAAGTAACCAGCTGCTAGTGAGTGGTTTGCCTTAAGGTGATGACGATGATAAACCTGAGCACTCACTTGTAATTCTCGCGAATGTTACATGACAGAAAAACAAACGTGAGCGTTCTAAGGAGCATTCTAACGAACTTTTTTGCCGTTCTGACTGTCAAGCCTGACATTGTCATGTAGAAAAATTTCTAGAGCGTTCGCTAGAAAGATCGTGAAAATCGTCGTTGCGATAAAATTAAAAACGGCGAATGCTCGATGTTCTGTTAATTGCTCATATCCATCAAAAAACTTGATTGATTCTGTCAACGTTACATTTTTGGTTACAGATCCAAACATTAATTTTTTAACTTTGGTTTGGTTACCAAAAGTTACAGCAACAAAAATGGTACATTGAAATAATATTACGTAGGATAAGAATGGATTGAAAAGTCTTGGATGTGATGAACTTCGGCTGTAATTGTACATTTGCTAATTTTTGCAATAGGTAGGTACTTTAGCTGGTCTGCATCCGTTCGCTTCAATTGCCACTAGTTGAAACATAAATATTTTCATTTTACATAAATGCCCGTTACGTGGACATTTGTTGCACCAAAGAAAATATCAAATATTTTGCCTGTATCGCAATAATTTACTGCAAATTGTTGTAATAAAGTAACACCATTATAGGGTAGAAAGAAACATATATGAACATTATTTTTAAACATTCTTCATCCGTGATTCGTTGTGCCCTTTATGGGGAAAATGTGTGACAGTACAAATTAATGTTATGGTAGGGAATGTGAAGATCTAAAAGGTTTAACGGCTATATCTATGTCATGTTTCTTTTGTAATATAAAAATAAAACAAATGAAAAACATGATCTGGCTTTGATAGTATGATTTTCCGTAAGATTATCAAATATGTAAATAAATTATTTGTAAAATCTCATAACGTCTGTAATTTGTAAAGGGGTATGCAAAAACATTATAGAGCGGGAGCCCGTAACAGATGTCCGTGACCAATTTCCTCTCAAGCGATAATTAGCAGACTACATGAGGGAGTCGTATCATGAACATTCGTGGAAGTCAGCTGCGATTCCGTTGGTGGGATAAGCAGCAATCGCCGTTCAAACACGTAGAAAAAATATTTTTTTTTAGTCATTTCCTCTCAATTGAAACCTGGTTTATATTGAAGATTACCTTGTATCACGAAGAATAAAACCAATCAGCCGACGGTACCATGGTGGAATACACGTCAGCTGGTCACTCGAACATGTAATTTTTTATTTTATTTTCAGTGATTTCCTCTCAACCCAAATTTTGCCTGATGAAAGTTTACATGAAGATATGGCTAAAAACAGACGTCAGCTGGCTGTATCTCGGTGGAAAGGTCGTCAGCTGATACTTTGAAAATTATTGTACAAGCAGGACTAAGGGCTAGTACAGACTTGCGAAAACCGCGCGTTCATGAATCGCGCGGTTCGAAACCGCAAAATTGTTATGCAATCAGACTCCGGCGGTTATATGTGATTATCGTACAGGGATAACGTCCGTTTGAAAAAGGAGGTCAGCGAAAAATCGATTTACTGTGGTTGTTGCTCCTTAAAAAAACGATAAGAAAAATGCGGTATGCAATGCAAATGGGTGCATCCAATATTAAGTAACCAACCAAGTTTCCAACGTATTTTCACAATTTCCAAATATCTCCACTAACTCTTGCCAAGCTTGGTTATGATAGTTTTATTTGAGTAATCCTCACACTGAATATCCCATATTGCATTTCTCTTCTCCACTTCATCAATAAACAGTTCAGTGTCGAAACGAACCGTGCCAAACTCACGAGCTGTGATGTGCTAACCGCGCGGTATCCGCCACGCAACTGAACGCAAAGTAAAGACTCCATAGTAATAGAAACGCGCGGGAGCAGCGCGATTCTATTTTCTGGCGGTTGACTAACCGCGCGGTTATGTCTGAACGATTACTTAATAACTCATACATATAAGACTCTCTCCTCTACTCCGCTTCTTTATACGCGCGCTTGTATCATCAATCCAAACGCAATAACAAATCAGCGTCTACGGCGCCGAAGAGGCGCGTTCCTGAAACGCGCGTCTTCTGCGCGTTCAAAATACGCCGTATGCGATGGGCCTAAGGTTCTCTGCCAATTCTTTGCACGAATATGCAAAACGATCATAATGAACTCTTGAAAAAACGTATAAATGGGTCTATTGATTTATTTTCTCAATTAGTGAAAAGTATAAGAAATAAAAAGCTTTTCTATAAAGAAAACCCCCAATCATTGCTTGATTCATCGTTTGATGTTATTGTCATTTACATTACATATAAAACAATTAAAAATACAAAATAAACATGTTGTTATGAAACATATATCAATGGATATCTAGTTCGGACCTCAAAGATAGGAATTTCTTCATAATATAATTTAACCCGCCATTGGTGACGTCAATTTGACTTACACATTCGGTGACGCCGGTCTCACGCACCGGGATTTTAAACTATTTTTTTTTTCAAGAATTAACTAATAAATGTACTCTTATTTGACTCAGTGTTAAAATTAGGTATACTTTTGACAATAAAACGCCGGTATATCTTCAATCACAGCTCGTTTATTAGAAGTTATTCATTGGTACTTGCAACACTTAAATTGATCAAGTTTTAATAATTACTTTTCTAAAATGCAAAAACACTAACAATCTTATGGTTTAAAATTTTCGTGTCAGCCTTATCCAGTCTTATGACATTTTGAAATATCCCAAATAATATGAGGAGGTGTCGTTACTTGAAGATTCCAGATCACTCAGATCCTCTTCGCTCTCCAAGTTTCGTATTTGATCTGGGCGGAATCTTCCGATGTGGAATCACTTTCAGCTTCGCTGTCTGATGACGGTGGTGACCCATCAACTTCACGTAAAAATTATTCTTGTAAAAGAGCCTCCATGCGTCCCTATTCGCGTTCGTAATTCATCCTGAAACTAAATTATGATTTGATAAACACATGCGCATTTTTGCTATAAAAAATAAAACCATGTTAAAAACTTACTGATCATAGTATTATACTATAATAGTACACAAGTTCATCAAATGTACAGTGAAAGTAAGCACAAATCGGCATCAAAATGTGTAAAAACAAAATATTAAAATATGACGTTTCAACTTACGTGTTCGGTGACGCACGGTCTCACGCACCGGGTTGGTGTGAAAACTCGGGACGTGTGCACGCTACGACTTAGTGGGGTTAACATACGGCGGGGGGCGTGCAATAAGGCAGCTACTCAAAATCACGGCACGATTCGATGGCGGGTGTTAAAGTTATCATCGTTTTACTAACCACCCGGTCTCACAGACATACAGGTCACCAATGGCGGGTTAATATTATTTCTTTTCTATGTAAATATTTTTTAACAATGTAAAATTTTATTTCAATGCGATAAGTGAAATCTTTTGTAAATATGTCGTTGGTGATCCTATAAACAATAAATAAATAAATAAAATAATGCAAGCCGGATCGAGAAGCTCTTCACGTAATCTCCAAGCGAGAGCCTTGTCTCATCATTGAAGATCGTGCGGGAATCCTTCTGATTCTGTTGAACCGGTTAACGGACCTTCTTGATCAGGGTGTCAATTACTTATTCACTCCAGTAAGAACAGTTCCATAACTTGAACAAAATAACGAAATACAACAACAAAATCATTTAATATTGATTTGAAACCTTATGACAGCAGAATGATTTGACAAGATTAGACATTAAGGATGACACAAGTTTTTTTTCCAAATAATTTTTTTTTATGGCTTCTTCTATGTGTCATTATGACAGACACTCGTTTCCCTTATGTCCGTTTTGATATTGCAAATCAATTACGTTTAGTTATTCAGATTTAATAAAATATTTGTTTCTTCATATTTTATTTTACGATCTTTCCACCGAGATACAGCCAGCTGACGTTTGCTTTTATCCATATCTTCATGTAAACTTTCATCAGGTAAAATTTGAGTCGAGAGGAAATCACTGAAAATAATATAAAAAATTACATGTTCGAGTGACCAGCAGACGTGTATTCCACCATGTTACAGACAGCTGATTGGTTTTATTCTTCGTGATATAAGGTAATCTTCAATATAAACCAGGTTTCAGTTGGGAGGAAATGACAAAAAAATATTATTTTTTCTACGTGTTTGAACGGCTATTGCTGCTTATCCCACCAACGGAACAGCAGCTGACTTCCACAAATCTTTATGATCCGACTCCCTTATGTAGTCTACTAAATAGGGCTTGAGAAGAAATCACTAACGATATTTTGGTTTGGCTTCCGGTCTATTACGTTTTTTTGAAATTGCACAGCAAAGTATAATTTAAATAAGAAATAATATTGTCCACCACACTAGGAATTTACCCTGTAACCTTGGTGCGTTATCCTATAATATTCGAAGAAAGTAAAACTTTAACTAATTATAAAACAAGCGCATTTTTGACAGTTGCTACGTGTGTACACGTTTCATTGGCCGTGATTGTATGTAATGATTACATTCATATTTCATCAGTTATTTTCAAGTCGCCACTAACACTCTGGCCTAAAAATTTTGCCCAAATCTAGACTTCGCGGCTACTACAGATAAATTCTGGATTAAAAACTCTGGTGAAAGATTGGTACTTGTCGTATACTTAATTTTTTTTAACGTTGTATTTTGGGTAGTACAAGTACAGGCATTATATTATATTATGTTGTATACTCAAGGCTTATGATCACTTAGTGCTATAAGTATGAGAAATCCACCCCTTTCCCGCCACTGTTGCTCGATTAAACGAATCGAAGATGAATGATGATTGCGTAGTGATGTTGCTTTTCTTCGACATTGCCGTTTATTCAGGCTCTCACACAATAAAATATTGTGAGCACTTTGGTATTGGGATACTAAATAGATTAGGGCATTATTTAGTATCTAACCGTAAGCACAAAAATGTTTTCAAAAGACTTGTCAAGAAGGAGAAGAATTGCAAGTGTTTAAATCCATTATTGACAGTGATATTCTATCTCTTTCTCGAACTTAAAACGTTATCACTTGAAGATACGTCTCTTGAGAATCACAAAAACAATATATTTATAAAGTACTAACATTATATAAAACGCTTATCCTCTTTATTCAAATATTAAGACACAACTCAGGGAATGCTTGCTTAAGTACAAACTGTTGAAAAGCTCTTGGAAATATCTGAGAACACATTTTTATTTCATGCTTAATTTACAAAACATAATAATTATTACGTCTGTGAAAACGATCTTCAAAGTAGTATCTAAGAAATAAATAAGCGGTTTATAAATAAGGAGGCAATTGTATTTATTTGCTGAAATGAACCAACTGAAAGGCTCGAACATCTGACGAATAAGTGATGATTCAGGGACTCTGCTAATTGTGCCGCATCTTTCTGCTCCATTAACGTTCTTAGTGAATCAATCACTCGATGGATTTAGTGAATTAATCCGTAATGTGAATGATTACAGCCATTTGCTTGAAAGATTCTGATAAAATATAAAAAAGAGAATTGTAGCAACTAGTAGTTGTAATATTATTATTTTTTGGCAGACAGTAATTTTATCCACACTATTCTATTAAGAGTTTAAGATGTAAAACATCTATGTATTCCACTCTTTGACAAGGTTATTCTTATCCCTACTTTCCTAACTCTTACACTGTCGTCAGTATTTGAGCAGTCATCGTGAAGCTCTTAAAACGTAGAGGAAAACATCGTGAGGAAACTGGTATTTTTCAGAACTAGAAATTCGAAGAACATCTACGACACCACTGGGCCCACGTGTAGTGATACTCACTCCTTGTATTTGGCCTCATTGTCCGTTTATAAATAATTTGATTTAGTTATTTTCTTGCATTGTATTTTAATCGTTTTTTAGAAACCAACGCGTTACAGTTTGAGCTTTAAAAAACCTTTTATCCTGAATCATGAGTGTGTTGAAAAAGGAGGAGCTCGTGACTACATAATTACAGCCGCACAGGCCTATCTTCCGGGTTAAGCCACGCTTGCCGAGGTTGGTCTGTGGATGGGTGACCATCTGTCATAGCGAGTTTCCTCCGTGCCTCGGAAAGCACGTAAAGCCGTTGGTTCCGGCTGTCATTTGTAGATCTTTGGCAGTCGTTACTGTTAGTCAGAAGCTCTAAAAGTCTGACAACCAGTCTTACCATGGGGTATCGTATTACCCAGTTACTGGGTTGTGGAGGTCCGATAGGCAGTCGCTCCATGTTAAATACTGATATCCAGCTGCATCTGGCTCGACTGGAAGCCGACCCCAATATAGTTGGGAAAAGGCTAGGCAGATGATGATGATGAGTGTGTTGAAAAACTCTCAAGACAAAAGATAGAACCGAGCTACACGATAACCGAAAAATGCTTGCACTAACTCGACATGTCCACTCAAACTTGTGTGGTTGTTTTTTCAAAAGACTATTTCAGACACTAACCTACATGGTCCTCGTGTGACATGACCAATATAATGTGTGGACTTTAAAAGACACATTGACCTGAGTTTGTTTCTTCTCAGAGTAATCAGGTACGGAACACCAGCCTCATCTAGTTTGTAAAAACACGAAGTGTAAAAGACTAAGTGTTCATAATACCTACTTTTTAGGGTTCCGTAGTCAACAAGGAACCCTTATAGTTTCGCCATGTCCGTCCGTCCGTCTGTCCGCAGCTTAGCTCAGAGACGCCCAGTACTAGAAAGCTGTAATTTGGTGTGAATATACGGATTTGTTGTGCCGAAAAAGTGGTAAAATAAAATCTCGTAAAATATTTTTTTTTAGGGTACCTCCTGTACACGTAAAGTGGGGATGTTTTCTTTTTTTCTCGCGTACCCCTTAGTGTGGGGTATCATTAAATAGGTCTTTAAAAAATATTGATAGTTTTCATTAACAATTTTTTGATAAAAAGATTCGTTTGTGAAATATTAAGCTTTAAAGTGCTAATTTTTGCTCGACTCGAGTGTCCCCCCCCTCTACCAGCTAAACGGTTATGTTTGGGGGTGTGAAAAAATTCACAATAGTAGTATATATAACGAAATTTTAAGGAAAATTATCATGACTAAGTAGGCTTTTCAAGTTTACGAGTAATAGTCGACCAACTTATAAATCGTACTTGGACAATATACACACATCAAAAGTGTCTAGGGATCAAGCATTTTTATGCGGATTTCTTGAGATTGAGATATGGCTTTGTAATAAATTTATGATTTTATAAATTTATATGGATCCTTTTTGGTGCATTTCATAATTTGAATCAGGTACTGTAAATCAAATTCGAGTAAAAGATGAAAATCAGCTGTCAATATTTTCCCTATAAAAACATACAACGCATTGAAGACATTATTAGTGCTACTGTTTCCCTACTACTGATTAAAACCAACGTTATTATGGAGCGGCGACGTCATTTAAGCAGGGAAGAAATGCTCAGAGCCGTGGGAATGATAGAAGCTGGTTCCCGGCAACGTACTGTGGCTTTAGCTCTGAATACAAGTCAGAGTGTTATCAGTCGACTTTGGACACGTTACCGAAGCACTGGTACCGTGGCTGAGCGCCATGGAGGACGGTATCGCTGCACCACACGGAGACAAGACCGATACATTCAAATCTTAACTCGAAGAGCTCCAACAATAACCGCCATGATGTTAGCCGTGCGGCTTCATCACTCTTCAGGGAACTTAATTAGCGACCAAACAGTCAGAAACCGCTTGCATGAAGTGAACCTTCATTCCCGAAGACCGCTACGGGTACCACCTATAGCAATGCACAATCGTAGGATTCGATATCAATGGGCTCTTGAACACAGAAATTGGGCAGAAGAACAATGGCGTTTCGTGTGCTTTTCTGATGAGTCTCGTTTTGGTATGAGACCGGATACAAGACGTATACGACACTGGAGAACCCCTGGACGCCAACAGCGATTAAAATCCTGCCAGGAAGTCCATCCTTATAGTGGTGGAACCATCATGGTATGGGCGGGTATTTGGATCGGCGGAAGAACTGAGTTGATTTGGATCAGAGGCAACCTCAACGCTCAAATTTATGCTGAGACGATTGTATCAGACGTCATCGTTCCTCTACAAGTGCAAATCGGTCCCTTATTTCAGTTAATGCATGATAATGCACGACCGCACACCGCAAGAGTTGTAAGACAGACTCTCGCCGCAGCTAACATCAATGTCCTGCCCTGGCCTGCTCAGTCGCCAGACTTGAACCCGATTGAGCATGCATGGGATATGCTACAGAGAAGAGCTCTGCCGAATATGGAGGGTATCCAGTCGCAAGAAGACCTTTTTTTGTTGTTGCAACGAACATGGGCGGCCATTCCACAGCGTGATTTGGATGAACTCATTTTGAGTATGCCAAACCGATGTTCTTGTGTTGTTAGTGTTCGCGGTAGAAACACGGATTATTAATTGTTTAAGTTACCCAATAAAATTTTAAAGAAAACTGTTATTTCAGTCTTTTTTTCGAACTTTAATGTTAGTGGTTCAAATGTCAAAAATCCCTTTTTTAGGAAAATGGCAAATTTCTTTATGAATGCAAAGGTGACTTGGTTTATCGTTACTGTGACAAACGATAACACTTTATTTGATGAATCCTTAAAGAACATTTTAATTAATATAATCAGGAGAAAAGTTATTGCAAAAATATATGTTGATCCCTAGACACTTTTGATGTGTGTATTTTCCTAAACAAAATGTATCGCAGAACTTGTTCTTCAACTGCAAATGTAAGTTTGACAACTTTATTTTTACAGCTATAATAGGTGGGTATGTTTTGGGGATAGGTAGGTTTTTATTGTCAACTATTTTTAACTAACTTCGAAAAAAGGAGGAGGTTCTCAATTCGTCCTAATCTTTTTTTTTTTTTTCTTCAAATTATTAATCTGCTTTACTTCACACATTCCAGGTGACATACCATAACAAAATGATGACCCGCAGTGCAACCATCAAGGAGCTAGAAGCGAAGCTGAGAGCTACATTAAAGGAACTTGACCGTTCTAAGTCGGAATGCAAGAAACTTCTCCAGGAGATTGATGACAGTGAAGTGGAAGTGCAGAAGGTTGTTGAAAAGAACACCTTTCTAAAGAACCAGCTGGCTGAACTTCACATTGAACATATGGACCTAGCCGATCAGCACAGTCAACTTAAACAACAAGTATTGACATTCCAACAGTGCAGTGACACTTATGAACTGGCCATGCACCGGATATCAGAACTGGAACAGGAGCTATGTGATGCCCATAAGGCCCTTTCACTCTCAGAATCTGCTAAAATTAGTGATCAGGTTTCTAACACCACTAGCCTATTTCAAGAGTTGGTTTGTAGTACATCAAAATTAGTGTGTGAGCCGGCTGTAACAATTGATTTAACTGGTGATGACACCATGCCATTGTGTCCTATTATGACAAGTCATAATAAACTTAAAAAATATATTAAAATTAAGAAATTAATAAAACGGTCACAAAGGTCAATTAAAAAACAAAACCTTTTAAAAATAAATATTTCCCTAAGAAAGGAACGTGTAATCCTGTCTAAAAGTCTTAACATTTGTACTAGTGAGTTAGATCAATGTAGGGAAAAATATGATATTGATACTCAGCTGCTCCAGGATGATCTATTATACAAGGAGTGCTTGCTGAAAGATATTTTTGAAAAATATGAAAGATCACAGGAACAGTTAAGTGACCGTCTGTTTGAAGCCGGGGAGTTGCTGGACTTGGTGAAATGCAATGCTGAGCAATATGAGTCACTTACAAATAACTTCCCCTGCAGCTGTACCAACCAACAACCACCTCCTCAGCCTCAGCTTGACTTGTTGACTCTTCCATCAGAAGAGTCCTGTAATTTTAATAAAAAAGGTAAAACTATTTTTTTTTGTGATGAATTAGGTTCAGGCTTTGGAAAAATACTACATAATTACCTAAGCCATAGTTTTACCAACCATTGTTATCACAACATAAGCTTTAAACAATTAATAAACAGAATTGCTAATTCAAACTTACAGGATTATTCTTCAATGGTTCTCCTATTAGGTAATAGTACAGGTTTGTCTGGAAAGGACATAGTGGATGGTGTGGACACCTTATTAAAATTAAACATAGGAAAGCTGATGTTGTGTGCTTTTCCTTATTCAGACAGTTTTAATGATAGTGAAAACAACCGTATATATAAGTTGAACAGGACTATTCAAATGTTGACATGTCGTCATAGTGATAAATTATTGTATTTTGATTCTAACAGATTTGTTAGTAGTTTTGTATTGAGCCAGGGAACTTTATCCATGTCCTTGAAATGTAGACAGTTGATTGCTATGTTGATAGCATACAATATTAACCATGTTGTTGCTGATTTATTTCACTGTAGGTTAAGTAGGTTAAGTAGTAGTTTAAGTGACGAATCTGTGTTGTTAAGTTGTCCTAACAACATAGTGATACAGTGTTCTGTACCTGCATGCTGTACGAAGGAGGGTCTACCTGAAATACCACCAGTCTTGGAGACCATTACTAGTCAGGTTGGGTTTTCCCTTCCTGCTGGTACACTGAATGGTTCAGTTTTGGAGGTCACTCCGGATAGTATTTTAAACTAGATTGTAAGACAACAGAAGAAACCTCTACAGTTAGTAACTCTTTATTAGTGAACAATGAACAGGTTTCTTCTAGCAAATTAGTTAAGTATAAAATATCAAATGGAGAGCAACACACTTTAAAATTGTTTAACCAGAATATTCAAGGGTGCTCTTCCAAACTACTCGAAATAGAAATGTTTTTAGAATCAACCAAGTTTGATATTGTTTGCCTTACAGAACATTGGTTAAAAGATCATGAAGTAATGTCTATTAATTATGATAATTATTCTGTAGTTAGCTATTTTAGCCGTAAAAATATGTTACATGGCGGGACATTGATATTATTAAAGAAGTCTATTAAATCTAAAGTGCGAAATGACATTGTTGGACTGTCTATTGAACACACCATTGAATTGTCCTGTGTTGAGCTAGATAAGCATGTTATAGTATGTGTCTACAGACCCCCAAATTACCAGAATCTACCTTTGTTTGATTCTACAATGGAAGATGTGCTAAATAAAGTAAGCAATAGTAGTAAATCTGTCATAATTTGTGGCGATTTTAACATTAATATATTAGATAACAACTCCAATAGCATTAGATTGTTGAGTCTTTTTAAGTCATTTAATTTATCAAATGTTTTTATAGAACCAACCAGAGTGACAGCTTCTTCTGCCACTTGTATAGATAATATATTTTCCAGTTGCGATTATTTACATAAGGAAATAGTAAATAAATTACCATCTGATCACAGTGGTCAAACAATAACATTTTGTGCTTACACTCCATTTCAAAAAACACAGATTAAGTTTAGGCCTATTACATGTAAAAATTTAGAGAAGTTAAATAATACATTATCAAGTAAATTATGTGAACGTAGCTTTAACAAAATAACTGACCCAAATGAGTTTTACGCAGAGTTCTTTTCCATCTTAAACACGCAATTTAGTAGTATGTTTCCATTGAAAACTAAAAGTGTCTGTACAAAGTTCCTGTTTAGTGATTGGGCAACCCCTGGTATTCGTAAAAGCAGAGCAAAACTTTATGAATTATACGGTCTTAAAAATCATATAAAAACTACTAGCTTTAGTCAGTATGTAGCAAAATACTCAAAAACTTTTAAAACCGTGTGCAAAACAGCGAAAGCTCTTTATATTAGTAATAAAATAAAATTTGCTGATGATAAAATAAAAGCTACTTGGAAAATAATAAATAATGAAACAGGTAGAAATAAAAACCGGAATACTGAATTTAATTTAGAAACTGCACATGGCCCTATAAATAATGACAAAGAAATAGCTCAGGAATTTGAAAACTTTTTTTCTAACATACCTTTTAAAACGACTGAAACTTTAAATTCTTCTGCAATGCTCTCTTCTGCCTTACTTAGGCAGAATGTAAAGGCATGTCCCGTGGAGTTTAGGTTTCATCACACAAACCCCCAAGCTGTCATTAAAGCTTTTAAAGATCTTAAAATTAAGTCAACAGAAGATCTTTGGGGAATGTCTGTTAAAGTCTGTAAATCTGTAATAGAAACCGTTGCTCCTTATTTAGCTATTATATTTAACAACAGTGTAGACCAAGGGGTATTTCCAGATCTTATGAAACACAGTAAAGTAGTCCCACTCTTCAAATCAGGTGATAGCAAGGAACCAAACAATTATAGACCTGTATCAATTTTACCAGTTTTA
This sequence comes from Agrotis clavis, assembly GCA_954870645.1. Classification (NCBI taxonomy): domain Eukaryota; kingdom Metazoa; phylum Arthropoda; class Insecta; order Lepidoptera; family Noctuidae; genus Agrotis; species Agrotis clavis. Next base: position 17,446,799 of record OX940920.1, read on the forward strand.
AGTAAGGTGTTTGAAAAGTTGATGCTTACTCAAATGTTACGTCACTTTAATAAAAATTCCATCTTTCATGAACATCAGTACGGTTTCACCAAAGGACGGTGTACAACTGACGCCGGTGTAACCCTACTTAAGAACATTTTTAACTCCTGGGAGGAAGCAGAAGATGCCATTGGAATTTTTTGCGACCTCTCAAAGGCGTTCGATTGCGTTGACCATGAAACACTTCTGCTGAAACTGGAGCATTACGGGATAAAAAATACTGCTCTTGATTTACTCAGATCATACTTGAAAGATAGAAAGGTAAAAGTTCAAGTAAACGGAATGAACTCGTTAGGGTCTAAAATGACAATGGGCGTTCCGCAAGGTTCGATTCTGGGTCCATTCCTCTTCTTAGTTTACATTAATGATTTACCTCACTTACTTAAAAATCAACCAAAGATGGTATTATTTGCAGATGATACCTCTCTAATTTTTAAAATAGACCGACGTTCACAAAATCTGAATGCGGTAAATGACGCTATTCAGCAGGTTCAAAATTGGTTTACATTGAATAATCTTGTACTCAATGAAAAAAAAACAAAATGTATGAGGTTCACTTTACCAAATGTTAGAAGTAGCGAATGTGACATCAAACTGAACGGAGAAAAACTGGAATTTGTTAATCAGACTGTTTTCCTGGGAATCACGCTAGACGATAAATTGCAATGGGGCCCCCATATAGCATCTCTTGCGGGACGATTAAGCTCAGCCGCTTACGCTGTTAGAAAGATAAGACAGTTAACAGACGTTGAAACTGCGCGTTTGGTATACTTTAGTTACTTTCACAGCATAATGTCTTATGGCATTCTACTGTGGGGCCGGGCAGCTGACATTGAATCCATTTTTATTTTGCAAAAACGAGCTGTCAGAGCAATTTACAATCTACGTCGTCGCGAATCTCTTAGGGAACTATTCAAAAATATTAACATAATGACAGTGCCTTGTCAATTTATTTATGAAAATATAATGTATGTAAGGAAAAATCTTCACCTTTTTAATAAAATAAGCGATAGACATAATTTTAATACTAGAAATAAAGATAAAATTGATCAACCTTATTTTAGATTGTCTAAAGTTCAAAAGTCTTTTATGGGGTACTGTGTTAAATGTTACAATAAAATACCTAACGAAATTTTAACTCTAAATGAAAGAAAATTTAAAAGCTATATAAAAAACACACTTAGTAAACAAGCATATTATAAATTAGAAGATTATATCCAAGATAAAAATGTTTGGAAACATGCTGGTCCTGCTTCATAGTACAATGTAGGGATTAAACGAAATCAAGCTGGTTGAAACTTGAATGCTCACACACTTATTTATAAATTGTGTAATTGCAATATTTTTGTGAAAATGTGAACACCATGTACCTTTTTGCTTTTTTTTATTTTTCCTATTAATTTATTTTTATATTTTTAGTCTAGATTTTCAAGGTACATTGATTTCACATTCTTTGTTTTAAATGATGTTATAAAAATATTGTTAAACATTTTTAAAAAGAGTAAGTATGGAGTTTCTTGCCCATTCTTCTTCATACAACCTACCTTAGCGAATGGGTGTAGATTCAATCCCATCCCATCCCATTTCCTTAATTTTAAAAATCGACGTTTAAAAGTGCCTCTTTGATGGCCTAATTGAAATAAATGATTTGACTTTGACTTTTTCTTTTTTTATGTATTTTCCCCGATTTCTCAAATACGCCTGGACCGATTTTGAAAATTCTTCTTTTTAAAATTACATTCAGCGAATCAGTTTAATTAGTTCGCATAAGTATTTTGATAGGCAACTACGGAACCCTACACTGTGCGTGGCCCGACACGCACTTAACCGGTTTTTTTTTTACATGGTAAAAATCATCAAATGAGTCCTCCCCTCCCACCCAGGGCAAAGCAGGAGAGACTGTCAGACTCGTACTGACTAAAATCCACGGTGTCCTTCAATAGCCCTTTACGTTCTAGGTTCACGGTAATTAGAAAAGTCCCGCGACCCTGGCAGGCTTTGGCCCTCTAGAGCCCGCCCCGTCATAATGCTGACACATGATAATAACCTACTTGCAAAAATGAACATAATTTCATCATTTCATTTTCATACATAAAATATAACCTTAGCAACAACCAACAGATTTTCTTATCCTAGAAAAGAAAATAGTTCTTTCACGAATCTAGTAGGTACCTAATTATTTGCTTTATATTTTCTTGACAGCACAGTAAACGACTACTTGTGATATAAACACAGAAAGGTTAATTCTTTTGTATCTTTAGCTATACACTTACATAATAAGACAAGAAAGTTCTTTGTTTGTTTCTAACAATAGTCACAGGAATGTTATGTATAGAGAGAGGTACAGTCAGGAGCAATGAAATATATTTTCAGAAGCGATTTTCTCATGGTGACAGTTTCCACTTCGAGTTAATAGATAGGTACCTATTTTGTAAAAACGCACTTCTCAAAATATTTCGTAAAAATCTACACAACTTCAATCTATAAAGCAATAGTGAATTTTATCTAAGAAGTTATTGCCCACAGTGGTCGAAATTCTACCATAAACAATTCAAATTATGTAAAACAAAAAAATTGCTTTCTACAACAAAGTTTCTCGTCCAACATATTTACTTAACCATTTAAAACAGTTTAAACTTTTATCGTTCAAAATTACTTTAACCTCTCGAGCCCCGCGAAAAAATTTTTGCCAAAAATCCCTGACCGATTTTAAGACTTATTTTTACAAAAATACAGTTTAAAATCGGTCGGGGTTTGGTGGCTCAAAATTGTGCCATTGGGGCGCATTGGGGTCCGAGAGGTTAAACAGGTTAAAACTATTTTAATGAAAACTTACATTATATTTTACTTTGTGGTACTTAAATAAAATACATGCAAGTTTTGTAAATGTTATGGTAAACTAAACGGTTACAGCTAGTTTTGACTAACACATTTCATTGTCAGTGTCTGTACTTACTTATACAAAGTAATCTTGGAGAAGTCAGTTATTTTTATTGTGTGTAACTTATAGGTCCCTACATAATGTAGGATTTTTATCCGGTTTTTCTCGTTGGGGAAAAGGAATAATGTCATGTGTTTTGTTTTTATCTCCCCACGTCTGTGTTTTGCTCTACTGAGTTATTGTAACAACCTCGTGCGTCGTATGAAAATTGTATCATCATAATTATCCGGATGAGAAACAACGCATTTAACCTTCGAATAAATTTTTGTTTTTCTGCTGAAATAATATCGTAAATGCTACCATTTTATTCGAAAAACTCCATTTAGAGATATCCTAACTGAATTCCTAGTGTCTCAGTATATAGGGTGACTGGTAATTAGTGTACTATACTTAAACACGTGATTCTGCTCATGATAACCAACAACTTTTACTATGGGAACAAACCTGAAAACGAAAAATCAGCTGTTCAGTACATTTATGTTTGCCTAATGTACTGAACAGCTGATATTTTTTTCACGATTTCAGGTTTGTTCCCATAGTAAAAGTTGTTGGTTATCATGAGCACAATCACGTGTTTAAGTATCGTACACTAATTACCAATCACCCTATATAGTGTCGGTAAAATAAATACAAGGACTAACATAGTTAGATTGCCGTGATCGCAGAACTGTCCAATCAGGAAACCGTGACCTAGGATCATACAGGGTTATAGGAGCACGGTGAATTTTAGTCAGTACAAGTCTTAAAGTCCCTCACACTTCAACCTGAAAAGATCTACCCAGCTAGCAACTCTATATTTTTATTTCCTCCATGAATTTATTTCACCTCTATGGCCCCACGCAGTAAAGCCACGCAACAGTCCATAAAGTAAACTTTGTTTCTATTACAGATATCATGATTGTATTATTCGTTAATTACAACTCAGTTAATGGCCCCAACTTTAATGATATTGCAAAAGTTGGGATTTTGTTTCAAAGTTACGTGAAATTGATTAGATTTAAAATTAGGGTAGTACATTATATTCTATTTAATTTATTGTAGGTGGAGTGTGAAGTACTTTTTGATATTATGGCTCAGTTCCTAAGGAGTTAGTGGCTAAATAATAGCTACACGGGCACGTCTGGTCAAGTCAAGAGTGAATAGATGGGGTTATTATATAAACCTTACTAACCGTGTAGATAAAATCCCTAAATATAACAATAAAAAAAGATTAATCAACTGACAAAGATCTACAAAAAGCAGCTGATTTCCCGTGCTTTCCGATTTAAGGAGAATACTCAGAATATGTCACCCATCCACGGACTCATCTGTGTGGTAAGCCAAGTTTAAGAAATTAAAGCTTTTTTCCACCATCTCGCCTGATGAGCAATGATGTGGTTGACGGTAAAGCACACCTACCTAGAAGTAACTTATTCAATAAATACCATACTCAGTTTCAAAACCTTTCAAGTTCGCCCAAATAATTGCGTAAAACAATGCTTCCCTCATACCGACATAACTCCCATTGAACCACATTCACAGCCAGTAATTAGCGAACAAACCACGGTTCGTTCAAAACAAGTTACAGTCATATGTATCTCGTGATCCTGGCCCAACATGGCCCAGCTAATGGAAAAGATGTAATTACGAACTTTGCACGAATCCGATGGGGAAACCCTGCACTGGTGTAGTAGAGGTGTTTAAGACTATCGTCTACCGAGCGCTCGTCCATACTAAAAGAGAAAACGTTTTCCTGCCCCTAAATGTTATCCTATCTCAATGATTTTTTAGAATGCTTCTGACACTGTAAAAAACTAGGTTTATAGGTTTTCTTTTCTTCAAAATTTATAATAGTTTGAAAGTAACAGGCGCCTAAAAGTTACTATTTTTATGACAAAATCTTCATTGAAGTAAAACCTTTGTATTTTAAAAACAAAGAAGTTTTAGAAAAAAAGCAAAACCTACAAACCTAGAATATAATATGCTGAAACGATTGACACTAGAATCTAAGAGATTGAACGTGATTTAGTATGTGAAAAACGTTTTCTCCCGAGAGACAAATTTCATATAAAAAATACTCACAGTCAGTCGCGAGCTGCAACGCTCTCTATCGCACGATCGGGGGTTTTTCAACGAGCGAGTGGGACAGCACGAGTTTTTCTAAATAGCTATTTTTTGAAAAGGCAGCAGCTATACAACCCTCTTAAGTTAAAATTAATTCCATAATACGCTCTTGTAGTGAGGCGAGTCGATGTATGTATTGTATCCGCATGGACATAACTACACTGAGAACAAAATAAGTACCGTTTTGTTTCTTTGTAGGTAATTCCTCCCAAATTTATCTAAAATTAGGGAGTGACATAGTTGCGCTACAGAGATAACCTTTTCCTATTTTAGTGTAGGCAGAAACTATAGAACAATGAACCATATCGCCTGATGGTAAGCGAAGCTGAAGCACGTTTACCTAGAAGTAACCCATTCACTCTTGACTCGAAGACCCCAAGGTTGTAGTTATCAGGTAACAGACCACGGCAGGAAATTCCACTTCTTAGCTGTGCGAACAATAAAAGTATTAGCAAAACGCTTTGTGTGTACCGGAGGGATGTCCACCATGTAACAATAACTAACCAAACTATCATTACTCGTATTCCATAAAATAAGCTAACAATAGAAAGAGCTTATCATCATCTGCCTAGCCTTTTCCCAACTATATTGGGGTCGGCTCCCAGTCAAACCAGATGCAGCTGAATATCAGTATATTACATGGAGCGACTGCCTATCGGACCTCCACAACCGAGTAATCGGGTAATACGATACCCCATGGTAAGACTGGTTGTCAGACTTTAGCGCTTCTGACTAATATAGTAACGACTTTCAAAGATCTACAATTGACAGCCGGGACCAACGGCTCTACGTGCTTTCCGAGGCACGGAGGAAACTCGCTATGACAGATGGTCACCCATCCACAGACCAACCTCGGCAAGCGCGGCTTAACCCGGAAGATCGGCCAGTGCGGCTGTAATTATTTAGCCACGAGATCCTCTAAAAAAATAGAAAGAGCTTATGATTGTCATAAATTCATAAAATCAAACTTGGAAAACATGAATGTCGTTGGAGACAAAAATAAAATTCTATTTTTAAAGCTTGGCTCATATTATTTGTTGTTGACATCATATGAGTCGTTGTCACCGAAAATCTTTCCAAGATAAACATAGAACCGGAGATCCGCCGACACAATTGACAGAACTTCTACATATCAGTATAAATATTTACATATACGTATATTATTCGCGGATCTGCCCCAATATTTACTATTCCTAGCCTTTCTCGATGGCATAGATACGTAATATACCCGCTATCTTGACAAATATTGAACTAGAAATGAGAATACCCAGACATAGGCATGTCATTCGTCGAGAAATACATGTCAAATGCACGACAGATACGATGTAGTGTCTCGTGGATGTTGTCTCTTATAGTCTAATTTTACTACGAGCTAAGAAAAATAGGAATTTAATGTTGGTCCGATAATGAAGCAAAAATGCTACCAATTAGATTTTATAAACAGTTTTGTAGAGGAAAACAGTGCGTAAAAAATTTGGAATTTATGTATGGCTCAGTGCAGAATGCAATCGAAGATTATTATTATTGCAACTGTTTAAGTTATATAGATTTTTTCGACACAACCTACAATAAAAGCATAGAAACACTTTCACATATCCATACCAGATAAGCAAGCGAGACATTTTCCGAGTACAATCATACTGAGAAAGACCGTAATTTCCAAACAAACCCGGTTACAGTGTTATACTTTACGGAAATCAAAAAGACAAATTACAACTGGCAATAAAGCAGAACGAAAACACAACTACATTCTTCTAAAAGTCATTTAAAACCAAACTGTATCTGACCAGCGAGTTGGACGGCGGTCGACGTAAAATAAACGTTCCATTTCCTTGGCCCTTTGTTGCTGAAAAAGAATTGTTACCACAATGCACTAAGAAATGTCGTATATCATCGAGGAAATGCAATTTAAAACCGTGTGTTATCGGGACCGGCGTTAATAAAGAAAATTATATTTTTCCTACTAGCAATCGGATCTCGATTTGTGTTCTAATTAAATTGGCTTAAAAATGGGTCAGTTGAAGTCGAAGTGACTTCAACTAAAGGTCGCTCGGTGCGGTTGGTGGAACTAATTTTTTCTCGTTCTTATTCTGGCAGAATTTAAATCTAGTTGAAATAAGTATTAAGTATCACAGATGTTCCGTGATTGTCAAGAATAAATGCTATAAATAATTTTAATAAATATAGAAAGATTTAAAACCCACATTAACGTGTAGTAGTGAAAGTACATAATATTAAAGTAGGTAGTTTTAACGAAGCTTTTAAGAAATTTTCTCCCGGAACTATCAAAATTATTTTCTTTAAAAAACAAAAAAAAAATGTTGTCTGTATTTTAATTTTGGTCTTGTTCACTACATTCTTTGACCGGGTAAAAGTGTAAAAATACTTATACAATTACCCCATAACTTTCTCACTACTGGTACACAGTCCTCCCCTCTATAAGAATACTGGACAGTTATCCAACATGCAGGCCCAGCGCAGGTTACAATGTCTTCGAATTTGTTAGTTTTGAGTAAAGTCGGGCTATTTTTCATAATGGTTTCCTTCACCGATAACACAAAGTCCCTTGACCACTGGTCGACCACTGGTGGCCTACCATGAACTCTTATAGCGTGAGTCTTTAGGCTGTGGAAAAGAGATGGCGCTAGACGACTTGTATAGCTCTGTCTTTTTCCGACAGCCTAAACTGGATCGCTTATAAATACAAAAAAACGTCCCTTAGGACGTCACTTTAGAAATGGATTGAAGAATTCGACGCAGTAAACATGAACCTCGATGGCTCGGTTGGAAATAGCGTCGGATGTACTGAATCTGGAGGTTGCAGGATCAAATCCTGCTCGTGGTTCGAATTTTTCTTTCCAAAGAAAAGCTTTAAATACAAAAAGTCGAGTGTTTGTTACAACACGAGTCCAATTAATACATAATAATATGTACAATAGAATAAACATACTGGTGTACCTAAAATAAACGAAAACCAAGGTAAATAAAAAACAACAACGTGATGTTTATCAATGGTGATTGTCTTTGGTCAACAAAGAAAATCCAAGCTGTTCTAATAACATAACTTATTTATTTTCTCTTCTCACTTGAGAAATTGCTATAAAGGTTTGGGTTTATTTTGTTAAGCTCTTTATATGTGTTTATAAGAAACTAGCTTCTACCTAAGACTTTGTTTGCGTGATGTTTTGAGCCCTGAGTCATCGCATCGCACCACCAAGGCGGCATTGGGGTCGCAGGATTTTTGTGGTCGCGTGACTGTGGGGGTTGCGGTACTGTGGGGGTTGCGGTACTGTGGGGGTTGCGGTACTGTGGGGTCGCGGTACTGTCTTATCAGGCTTCTTTGTCTCTGGCACGTAAAGGCTATTGAAGGAACATCGTGGGTTAAAGTCAGTATGACTCTGAGAATCCCTCCCATCTCTCCCTGGGCGGGAGAACCTATTTACAGTTCATCGAACTTTTTCACAACTTTTCTTTTTAACGAAAGATTACACATCAATTAGATATAGGTGCAATCGACAAAGTTGAATCATGACCCATTTTGACAATAAATCGTTTGAATCCGTCAAATTGACAAAGATCAAAGTTGTCGTCCATGGATATGTATATTTACGCGAATGTAGACCTGATTGTGTTTGAATGTCTGTAAGAAAATAAGCTTATGGTGGGTCATAATTCAACTTTGTCGATTGTACATTTTCCAGTAAAATAAATGTGTCAATTTCGGGCAGAACAGACATGTGGACGTGATGAAATTACTAGGACTTTATCTTTGCCATATTGTAACGGGACCCTAAAAACTCTTTGTATTGGAAGGGTCGGTGTCAAGCAGACAGCTAAAATCCCTCTAAGTAATGTTAAAAACCAAGTCGGCTTAAGAGGAAAATAAAATACAAGACTGGAAAATGTAAAATTCTGTGTGATTTTATATGTACCTTCAACTCCTTGCGTTCCGCTCGTCTCCGCTTTGGTAGACAACCACTCTAAATCTGAGGCGAAAAGAGAAACTGGCGTAAAGCCAGAAACATGCAAGAATTACAGGAAAATACCTCTTAAAGTTATCTTAAAATGTATACAGATAATAATACAATATTGAAACTTTTAGAGTATATTGTGCATTAAAAAATTCCGGGCGTTTCCAATATGATGTGTATTGCTTCGAGCTATGTGCCGCAATAACGGTTGTAGAAATATTAAAGTCGTGCTCAAGCAATGTCTTGTTCGAAACTATAGTTTGTGTCGCTATTCTTTAGTTTTTGATTCTTTGTAGTGGATCTTTAATTAGAATGCTGATAATCTTTAACTCGTCTGCATTTTGTCCGCGGATGTGGTTGAGCCAGTTCTTGAAAGGACATCGTGTCGACAACCATTGGCTATTGTCTCTTTAACGCACTAATTTTTATGCTCTTTTCTGCTTTCCTTACATTCTCAAAAAGTGCCTGAATATTGTAGAATCGATAACACACAAGCGAAACATAACCAAACGTTAAGATAAAAGGCAGTCATAAAAGAAATTAGAAATTCTGAGTTCCCTCTATACTGGTTACCGCACAGGTAGCGTTGCACTGAAAACTGGGCAATCGTTTATAAGCGGCAATTTTGCATAAAATTCCATGGAAACTGCATCTTAAACCTCTTACAGCAGACGTTTTCCGATATCTACCTTACGGTCGTAGATTCAAATTGCCTTTGAATCAATAAATAGATTATGCAGTTTGCGAAGCGGCGTTTTATATAATATATAAGTTTTTAATCGTGACTACGTTTTTAGTGGTTTTTATCTGACTGCGCCAGGTTATTAGATTCATTAATTATGTGTTTTTTATGTTTGAAAATATTCTTGTTTACATACAACTTTCGAAAGCACGTAGGGAACCCATTTTAACATAGGTACAAAGACAATATTATAAGTAATAAGGCTAATAAAGCTATTTGTACCCATTTCCATACGTATACTTATGAGCCCATGTAAGATAAACAAATGTAATTTTGAAAAAAAGTAAGCCTAAGAATGCCACAAAGCAGGATTTACAAAAAAAAGTTAAGTGAGGTATCGAGAATAGTTACGAATTTGGCCAGCAGATTCCATAGTAAAATAGTTAGTGTGAACCAAGACTCCAGTTTAAACTTTTATCTTTCTACGAAAAGACAAAAAATTGCTTAACAATTTTCAAGTGACGGTATAAAGAGTGTTGGATTCCTGTGAGACCAGCCGGAATTTGTCACTTAAGTCGCATTCCACTATTTTACCTTTTTCAGAGGCGAGGTTTTAATTTTGAACCAAAAAAATGTTCCAACACTTTAAAACAATTTAATTAATATTTTATAGTGGGATGTTTTGTTCAGTCTACATTGTAACGTTCAATTTAAAGTTCACAGTTTGATTTTCCTTGGTGGTTCCTTATAAAGTAATGGGATGAAAGTGGTTCTCATTAGGTATGTACTACACCTAGTTACTGACCTTTTACTACCCAGATGACCTAGTAGCACGTATCATATAACTTAAAGGGCAGAAATGTGGGCACCCATAAATTATTTGTTCACGTAGTAACCTACTACGATTGCGTAGCAGTTGTAGTCAATGAACGTAATCACATCTGCTACGCCGTAGCAAATCACACAATTCCTTCTTTCGCGTAGTAACAGAGTTGTTTATTTTCAAATCTCATGTGATCTTGTTAGTGATTGATTTTGATCAACCAGAAACTACAAAGGTTTGGTTAATAATTGGTGGCCTTCCGTGTGTGAACGAGATGGCGCTAGATGACTTATAAATAGCTCTGTCTCTTTTCCACAGTGAAACTAAAAAAAGTCATGATGGCACTTGCAGGGTAATTTCATTGAGTAAAATATTAACAGATTTCGGTCAAATTTATCGGCAAAGTGGATAAAACCCCTCAAATTCAGCCCGCAAACTAAAGAGCTGTCTCTTCATTTTTTATGCAGATTGACTTCCCATTGTTTTTCCAACAGCGCTGCCTCTTAACTGACTTAACAGTTGTAGGCTACTAGAGATTTAAATTAAAAGTCGGGCTTGATTGACCTACCCATTAAGAACTCTGAGTAGTATTGATCCACTTATTATACCTATCGGAGATTCTATTCCCAGCTGGATTTTATTTCTGAATTTAAAATTCTTTGACGATCGAGGTTTTTTTAGTATTCGGACCATCTTTTCTCATAAACTTGTTAGGTTCTAGAAAAATATAAGTTGCTAGATTTTTAAAAGTCTGTAATACGGAGCTACTATAAATTGGAATTGAATTTAATGTTTTTCTGTATTACGAATCTGGTGTTGTTGAAATTCATTTTTCAATTTCAGGTTATTGATTTGGTTTGTGGAACTGTGGCTGTAAAAACAGTGTGGTTTTAAGTCACTACTAGTCTGATAGTCCTTTCCGCTCCATCTAAGGCAGGAGGACTTATTTGAATTTTTTTGTTGCCATACAGTGAAGGTTGGTAAAGATTGACTCATGCTATGCCTGTAGCACGTACATCGATCGACCGCGCGGATGAACGGAGCCCACCGCCACTCCGCGCGGCGCACCGCCTCTCCGCGCGGCGCACCGCCGAATATTTCCTTCGCATCCTCCGTTCAACCGTGAATATTAGCGGTGGCGTGTGATAATCTCTGTACCTAACTTAAATAGTACAGAATTCCCAGTAAAACACAAGATTAACAATTGAAATGTTTAAAACGATAGATACCGCTTGAAACCTTATGTAATTCCCAGCTGCCTTGTCTAGTAAATTGTAAATTCTACGTAACACCGCGCTGGGTTGGTTCATGCGTTATTCAAGGTCTATTTACACTAAGTTGAAAACCGATCTTCTTTTACAATGTTTGAAACGGAGTCTGTACAAGTCAATCTGGTAATGCGGCTTACGTTGCGTAAGCTTGGTATAATACGTAGGGTAAAATGTACAGAAATGTATAGGCCTTTTGTTGAAATTGGGAAGAGACTGTCTTGTGAAGGTTTCGGTTCAATTGACTGGTGGATAAGCTTGGATTGAGCTGTCAAATCAATACTGGAAATTGTTAAAATAATTTTTGAATAATATTGGGAGTTTTGCTATCTTGAACGTGAAGTAATTGACTTACCTAAAACTAATGGATCACTTCTCAATATCTATGACCTGCGAGCTTTTTTGTTTTTTTTTTTTTTTTAGGTGGTAAAATCATCAAATGAGTCCTCCCGCCCTGGGTGGGGCGGAAGGGACTGTCAGACTCTTACTGACTAAAATCCACCCGTGTTCCTTCGGATGCCCTTTACGTTCTGGGGCCACGGTATCCTGGGTTAAGAAAAAACCGGTGACCCCAGCAGGCATTTGGCGCGAAACACGACGCGCCACCGACCCGGGCTTGGTCCTTGGTCGGACGGCGAGCTACCCATTACTCACCGTCCGCAAGCCCGCTCCGCCGCTGTGCCCTCTGCTGATCAGAGGGACACGCGTTGGAGCGTCCACACGACAGGCTATTCGCATACGGGCAAAGAGACCCCTTAGGCACACAGTGCCTAAGGAAGAGTTTTTGCCCGCATCCCAGGGTGCACCGGCCCGAAAAACTGGTCTTCCCCCCGGACTTATCCGAGAGGGAACTCCGGTCCACGGGCGCACGTGGAGGTTTCCTGTCTTAGCACCCCATGACCTGCGAGCTTGGAAAAAGTATAATCCATATCCATACTCATAATTATAAGGCTGAAGAGTTTTTTTAGTCGAACGCGCTAATCTCAAGAAGTACTGAATTGAAAAAAGCTTTCCTGTTGGGATTTATCGAAGAAAGTTATAGGCTAAATAATATTCACGCTACGACTAGCTGGAGCCGGGCAGCGGGTGAACTGCAGGGAACAGCCAGTTCCTTATAAATGACAATTAACACCAGCCTGTAGTCCACTGCTGGACTTACAATAATATGGTCTAGTCCAGTCAACAAATGCTTTTTGATCAGCTATTTTCAACAGTCGGTCGGCAGAAAAATTTGAACCTGGTCTCATTCAATTCAAAATACCACGTCGGCGAATTTAGAACAAAAAGTTACGGTGGCAATATTACACAAGTTATGACTTAAATGGACTATAATATGATGTCCGTGTCCAGTCAATAAATGCTTTTGGGTCAGCTATTTTCAACAGTCGGTCTTCAGAAAAAATTTAACCTGGTCTCATTCCATTCGAAATACGAACAAGATTACACAAGTTATGACTTAAATTGGACTAAAATTAAAATTTTTATCACTTGACATAATCATCGAAAAAAATGTTCAATGGTCTTCAAATACGTTGTAGGCATCTAGCGTACTTCAAAAGCGCACGCCACTAGTCATCTGCTATAGCTATACAAGAGATTATAACACGTTGCCATCTTGAAAATAACCTCTAGTGTCTGTATTTAAGTACATAATACAATATGCTGCTAAAATGAGAAGTTAGCTACTTCTACTTTCACCTACGCACACTAACTTTACTTTGAACGACCCAACTACTCTAAAAGGGCAAAGTTTTATTTAATAAGCCCTAGAAAGCTTTTTGTTTTGCACTGCAATTACATTAACTTATTTCAGTCTCATTTTCATGAATTAAAAGTTTGTAAAACAAGTGGAATAAACTGTGCTATCTCGTCGACTCGGACTTTCTCGCGTTGAAACGTTTTCATTCAACTTTTTTTAGCTTAATCAAAATTATTTTATGAAATTGTTGAGTCTGTTCCCCGATTAAAAGTTTAAGGAAGTATATTGTACTAGAAATCGTGGTTCCTAAGAGTATAATGTACGATTCAATTGACTTTTAGACACGTTAGTTAACTAAGTTTTTAGTGAAAAAAAAAATATTAACTTTAAAACATTATTGTTTGATTTTTTTTATTCGACTTTTACGTGTAAAAGGATGTTATGTACTACTCATTATAACCCAAGTATTTAAAAAAAAAAATTGGATGATGGTTTAGTTTTCTAACTAACGAGTGTGTTCAAACAAACTTTTCAGAATATCATGAGTTGAGGCATTATTCGATTATAAACAAAATTTCTTCTTTAGATCAATTAAGTCACATTCATACACACTGCAATTCCGAAAAACACTCGAAGATTCGATTAATTTCCATAAATTTTAAAACGAGTTTCAAACAATAAATATTCTGAAACTGACCCGTACCAAATGTTGTTTCAAATGTTTGTAGCTAGATATTAACCTCGACGATTTGAAACGAAACTTCAATGAATACAATTTCCCTGACCATAGAATTCTAAGTTAACTTTGCATAAACAGAACTAGCACAAAACGTCAGCTAGATTTTAATAACGCTTTTAAAGAAACAAAAGCTATGTTTATTTAACCGTATCGTTGGTTGACAACCCTTTGTTTGTAGAGGAAACACTACCTTCAAACGCTGAAATCTAATTTTAGTGAATGGAGCAATCGAAATGGGCGGCCACTCGAGAATGTTCGAGCTCGGCATTGTTATGATTTCGTAACGTACGTTTGAATAACCATTACCAGCATTAATTATTTCTCCACATATCACGTATTCCTCATTAAAGGATTATCTTCGAACTCGGGGCTTTTATTGGTTATAATAATTTAATTACTATTTATATTTACATCTGATTGAGCGTGACGGGATTCATTGGCATGCTAATTACTTTAACGCTTTTCGTCGTATGCATATCATTCAGGCACAGTGATATTTAATTATTGTATCAGGAAAATTCTAAGAGCAGCAAGAAATTATACCAATGTGTCCAGCTGTGCAAATTGGATTGCTCCCTTAAATTGTAGTTTGGAACAGCTTGGGACAATATAAAATTCATAAACATACGTCACTGTATTATTTGTAACATCAGCGTAACAGGAATTCATGCATAAGCATGCTTAACCAACTGTAGCGACAAAGTTTCATATTCATGATTGATTTTGTTCATACAACTAATAAACTATGTCTTTGATCCTCCATCATAAAGACGAATCAGAATGTAATAAAATAAACAATATCTGTTTGTCTTTCGACCTCATTACTGTTGTCGTTTGAAGGGCACAATAGACTTCGTTCCCGGTCTGCTGGAGCCAATCAATAGGATCCATTGAAGATAAAGTATCTATTAATGGCCAATGGATAGATAGTACAACGGTAGGGGATATTGAACTGGTCACTTGGACAATGCAGTAGGAGAATTTATGACCCAAAAGAGCGATTATGAAAAGGAAACCATCTTGGATTTTTACCTCTACCTCTAAAATTACAGTCAGAAAATGAAATAGGTACTGTATATTTTTCAACTAAAGGATACACCTGGGTCACGACGATTTTAGTTAATCAAAATTGCGCAAGACACAACACAGAACACATTATAATCTAACAGATATTTCAAAACAGAATAATGCCAATGATGAAGACTATAATAACCAAATCTTATGCTATCCAAACAAGCACTGTCCATAATAGGTTTCATCACTATGCACAAAATATAATCCAAATATTGAAACTCGAGCCTTGCCTAAGGGAATAGGTATAACTACTATAGGATTAGTTACAGCCCGCAGCTTTGTTTGTGTGTGTTTGAATCGATTTTGGCAGGACTATGTAGTTTATAAATAAAACTTTTTTATTGGCTCTATACATTGGCGGACAAAATATAGATAATATATGAACTGGAAAACTAAAAGTTTTATCAGAATGAATGGTATGGAAATAGTAGTCTGTTTTATGTTGAAGTTGCAGTCCTAGTTTTATTTGTTGTGAGTAATTTTAACCCTCTAAATCTTTTAGATCAAGCTTTTAGGCACAAAAATAAAATACAAAATATTTGCAAAATCACGATAATTTATGTTCTATAATTGATCTTGACTTCAAAAACAAACACAGTACGCCTTTAATGTGTTTGTTTTTAAAGTTGATTGCCTTTTTTTAAAAGAAGTTTTGTTTTTACCCTTTTTTGTTAATTCGTTCTGATATTTAACAAAAATCTTCGTATAATCAGCGTCTTTGAAAATCAACAAAGTATAAAGCAAAAAAAATTAATGCGGTAAATGTCAAAATTGGTTCAGCCAGAAGCGAGATAATCGTGGACAAACATAATATATTTCAAAGAATAATTTGAAGTAAGTTAATGATTAAAGAATATTATCTTGTTTAAATTTGTAAAAGTTAAATTATTCTCCATTGATAAAACGGCCTTCATTTAGACTCGTAAAACTAAGCTTAAGCCCGTGAATGTCGGATTAACGCTTATCCTTATAAAATTACTATGTTGAGCTTCTACTATTCCACATGATAATGCCACTAAAATAGCAAAAACTCAACATAGATAGTATTATACCCTCAAAAATAACAACGTTTGTGGGCGTTACAATAGCGGCTGGCTTCATAACTTGTACAAATATTTTTACTCAACAAAAACAGTTGCTACTTTAATTCAAGTACTCTTCATCCCAAAAGAATACCAAAAGCATTAACCTTTCAAGTTTACACACAAATAGCCAAGATTAGGTAGTGTTCGCACCCGCAAACCGGCTGGTTTCATCGTAACGGGCCCCGAGAAATAGTTTCGAAATTCGGTATTTCGACCTATGTTCGAATTGAATGCGACCTCCTTCGGCCATGATTCGTACCCGACCGTTTTTCCCTTCGAGAGTGGTCACCCTTAATGTTAGTGACCAAACCTTCTTGTTCTGACTAATTGTATTAAGTCTGTGGTTGTTGGGTTTCGGCTTTTAGCGTGTCGTCGACGAGTGGTAGTCGTAAAAGGGAGGAATTGGTTTTCTTTTATTTATTGGGTGCAGTTCTTATTGTGTAGGGTGCGAGGCTATTATCATGTTCTGGGAGCTCTTTACGGCACCAGCTGCTAAAACCGATAATAAAAGTAAGTTAAGTACGCATGGCTTGAACTAAGAAGTGAATTTAGGAAGTGTAAGCACGAGTGCGAGACGTCGCGTATCGTCGTCCTGAAATACTTCGATACTTCGATATTAAAATTGTTTATATTTAAATAAAAAACCTATTTCTCAAAAAAATATTATTATTCTAATATATAATATTATTTTCAAAAAAATCGCTCTATTTAGTTAACTATTACATGCACTCGTGCTAACACTGATTTTTATGCTTTTCATCATTTGGCGTGTCTAAAGTTTATATTTTCTTCTAAATTCTAAAGTTTTCTTTATTTCTTTAATTAGTTCTCAACCAAAAACGAGTTTGAAAATATTCGAGTCCACATATTTTTCATTCATACGTATTTTACTTTTTTGCTGCAAAATTTTTAATAACTTCAAGTCGAAGCCAACTTCCAAGTCAAGCTTTCATTCATATGTCATATGCAATGTGCAAGTTAAATTGGGTTATGAAGTACTTCAGTAAAAGTATTAAAAGGTTGTTTACTTTCAAACCGATCCTTTAAATTGAATTCTTCTTTCTCATGGGGATAGGCAGAAACCATCCTTACACTCGTCTGATGATACATCTGGTCATACAAGCATATACCAGTCGCGTGTACTACGCACCCGAGTTTTCAGAGGAACCTCGCCAATAAGGTCAATGTAGATCTTCTTTGGGCACCTTCTGTCTCGGTGTCCCGGCGTTGCCATCTCCCATCTCATCATTATCAGCGTTCCCACTGCTGGAACACAGGCCTTCTCTCTGTGAGAGGGAGTGGGCTGTGATCCACCATGCGGGCCCAGTGTGGGTTGGTAGATGTCACATGTCTTCGAGGTTTTGGTTCTAGAACATGCCGGTTTCCTCAATTTTTTTCCTTCACCACCCACCTGCCACATTTCTTTTTTGTTTTAATACCATGTCTTTTGGGTCAAATTACTTTCGCTACTTAAATAATGAAGTATAACGGGTTGTATGTGAGTGGTAAAAGTTTGTAAAGATCAAAGTGAGCAAAGAAAAAAGGGGTCGGGTATTATTAGCACAAACTTGAGGCAACCCTACAAATGTCTCAAATGGCAATAACCAATTAAAGAAAAAAATATGAAAACATATCAAACCATATTTTATTCCCACTAGTTCTACCTATAAAAAGCGCTCATAACCAGCTAAATAAAAGATTTACTATACGTTTTATACTACCACACTACAGCAAACAACACTACAATCCGTGCCTTGTTAATTACTATAAAATTACCTCGCCTGCTACTCAGCCTTAATGTGTAGTTTAAGTTCAAGTGGAAAGTTTTCTTTGCCTTGTGAACTGGTAAAGGTAGGTTTACATTTCTACCTTGTTTTACTTTTCGGAAAATGTGAGTTTTCGGAACTATTCGGAGCTCTTCGCTTTTATATCGTTTCTAGCAAAATGTTTGCTTACATTTAACATGATATTTTTTCATGGTATTTCTATTGTAACTTTTTTGTACCTAGTCTGTTCTTTACTTGGGACGTTATTTTGTTGTTTCGTTGTATAGTTTTAACTTCCGCTGTTTGAAAAATCTCTACTACCAAAATTGAATTCCCTTTTTGACCGACTTCGAAAAGGAAACAACCAAAAATTTCCGTGATTCTGTTGAAACATTTGTAGCTAACTTAATAGCCCAAGTACCTGTCGCTTGGTCACGTTAACCGCTAGCTAACTTGCTCATAACTTCACTTCAGACATGCGTCCACCGCTAGTCGAAATTACTTTAACAACAGACCGGGTAACCACCACTTTAGTTGCCTTAACTTTTAGCCTTATTCCGAACTTGTCTTGCTATACCTATTAAGTGCACATACGCCTGTTTCGCCACATAACTTTTGTGCAGGAAATGGTGTTAATGTTTTAGGGAGATGGAAAAGCGGTGTAAGTGTAAACATGCAGGCTTTTGAGTTAGCTAGAAGTTCTGTAATGAAAACAGAGGTGGCTGAAGGATTTCTGTATCTAGTTATATATTTACATACATAAACTCTCACCTTTCTCCCATGGGAGTATGAAAAATCCCAGGGTGCGCCATCTGCTACAACCCTCATGCTTCCTCACAAAACGTGCCTCACCGTGCTGGGCGCCGTTTCCCCCTTATATTTCATAGAAAAACAGCAGACGCCGCCCGCGTCCACACCAGCCAGCCAAGTCAAAAAAAAAAGCAAGCAAAGCTTAAGCCTTTGTCAAACAGACAGGCGATAGCGAACCGAACCGAATCCTGTCATATAAAACCGGCCAAGTGCGTGTCGGGCCACGCACAGTGTAGGATTCCGTAGTTGCCTATCAAAATACTTATGCAAACTAATTAAACTGATTCGCTGAATTTAATTTTAAAAAGAAAAATTTTCAAAATCGGTCCAGGCGTCTTTGAGAAATCGGGGAAAATACATAAAAAAAAGATTAGGACGAATTGAAAACCTCCTCCTTTTTTCGAAGTTAGTTAAAAATAGTTGACAATAAAAACCTACCTATCCCCAAAACATACCCACCTATTATAGCTGTAAAAATAAAGTTGACAAACTTACATTTGCAGTTGAAGAACAAGTTCTGCGATACATTTTGTTTAGGAAAATATATTGTCCAAGTACGTTTTATAAGTTGGTCGACTATTACTCGTAAACTTGTAAAGCCTACTTTGTCATGATAATTTTCCTTAAAATTTCGTTATATATACTACTATTGTGAATTTTTTCACACCCCCAAACGTAACCGTTTAGCTGGTAGAGGGGGGGGACACTCGAGTCGAGCAAAAATTAGCACTTTAAAGCTTAATATTTCACAAACGAATCTTTTTATCAAAAAATTGTTAATGAAAACTATCAATATTTTTTAAAGACCTATTTAATGATACCCCACACTAAGGGCTACGCGAGAAAAAAAAAAAACATCCCCACTTTACGTGTACAGGAGGTACCCTAAAAAAAAATATTTTACGAGATTTTATTTTACCACTTTTTCGGCACAACAAATCCATATATTCACACCAAATTACAGCTTTCTAGTACTGGGCGTCTCTGAGCTAAGCTGCGGACATACGGACGGACGGACGGACATGGCGAAACTATAAGGGTTCCTTGTTGACTACGGAAACCTAAAAAAGATTACGACGAATTTAGAACCTCCTCCTTTTTTTGAAGTTAGTTAAAAATAGTTGACGATAAAAACCTACCCATCCCCAAAAAACATACCGTAAAAACATACCTATTAAAGCTGTAAAAATAAAGTTGACAAACTTACATATGCAGTTGAAGAAGATGTTCTCCGATACATTTTGTTTAAGAAAATATGTTATCCAAGTACATTTTATAAGTTGGTCGACTATTACTCGTAAAGTTGTAAAGCCTACTTAGTCATGATAATTTTCTTTTAAACTTTGTTATATATACTACTGTTGTGAATTTTTTCACACCCCCAAACATAACCGTTTAGCTGGTAGAGGGGGGGGACACTCGAGTCGAGCAAAATTTAGCACTTTAAGGGTTAATATTTCACAAACGAATTTTTTTATCAAAAAATTGTCAATGAAAACTATCAATATTTTTTAAAGACCTATTTTATGATACCCCACACTAAGGGGTACGCGAGAAATAAAAAAAACATCCCCACTTTACGTGTACAGGAGGTACCCTAAAAAAAATATTTTACGAGATTTTATTTTACCACTTTTTCGGCACAACAAATCCGTATATTTACACCAAAATACAGCTCTTTAGTACTGTGCGTCTCTGAGCTAAACTGCGGACAGACGGACGGACGGACGGACATGGCGAAACTATAAGGGTTCCTTGTTGACTACGGAACCCTAAAAATGGGAAAGCGGTCCGATAGTCTATGTGACAGGCTTCAAACAATTCCATATATTACAAACAAAAACGCTACGCCACGCATTCAGTTCGTCTGTCAGTTTGACAAAGGCATTAATGTTCCGCACCGTATGAAAAGAGTATCCCGTACATACATCTTCGACCACATTCGGGTTTCTGCTTAGATAGTAATACCCCAGGACTAGCACTGTTGGGTAAACCTAGAGATGGATTTTGCCCACAAGTATAGGACAGCACGGGCTATAGACAAAAAGGAATCCATAATTTAAAAAAGATACATTCAGATTTTTTAAATGTTTATACTTTTAATCCATTCTACGCCGATTCGTAAGATTCCTTGAATCTCAAATAAAAATTCCATCTGTCTACCATCAATCCAAATAATATGTTGTCGAGCTTTTATTATCCTAAAAACATAGATTTCTGCCGCACAGACTCTATAAAAATACGTCTCATGAATAAATTCAAACCTAATATCCTTTTTAATAACAAACTCGTTATTTTTATGCTAATTTAAGACTGAGAGTCGCATGTAATTTGTAGGAGTCAAATATAAAAGTCAAGATTCATATGATACGAAAATTTGTAGTGTTTTCTTTTTTGCATAACCCATAAACACGAACCTTCCAGAAAAAAATGGCTTCTTAAATAAACCGTGAAAGTTCTATTTTCATCTGTTCTGCTCTTATCTAAATAAAAATAAATTGGTGTTGGTTTGTTCATAGCTGCCTTCGGTAAAAGAAAAGATGGCAAACTCTTTGTTGATAAAATAATAACATTTCGGAAAAAAAAAAGAATTTTGCGTCTGAAAATATCTCTCGACATTACCCCAGAGATAAATAAATGACTTCTTCAAGCCCATCGCTAAACCTTCCCATTAAAGGAAAACAAAAATATAGTTCAACAAAACTGATTATGAAATAAACAACAAAGCAAAATAAACACATAAATGTTAAGCATCAAAACATAGTATGATAGCTACATGGCTAAGATCAAGGCACAAATAACTTTCATGTCAGATTTCATTTCGTATGCAAACAAAATTAACAGTTCAAAAGGCTCTCATTTACCAGTGGGTCACCGCGAACCCTCAGCTCATTTTTTATGTAGATTACGTCGAAGAAAAGTTTTACAATATCAGTCTGTGACGGGAGAGCCCAGTACCTTGTACCTCTAGGGACCTTCCCTGTATTAAATTCGGCTGTCTTCTTCTATCTTCCATTCGAATACTTTACAAGACGCTTGAGTGGCGTGAAATCCTTTAGACAGGATTTTAAGCTGTGTTCGCACTATTAAACGTGGACGTCGCGAAAAATATGCTGGTTTAAATTATTAGCTCGTAACTCTGGTCCGTATCATCGTATCATCGGATAAATCATGTAGGTGATGTAATTTAATGTATTTGTTTCCATTTTTTCATTGTTTATTGGTTTGATCTCTTTTTAATGGGAATGACTTGTGTTTTTGTTACTGTTTAATTCAATACCTGACCTGTAATTTTTTATAATTATTAATAAATAAACTAAACTAAACTAAACTATCAGAGGCCATTATGAAACCGTGTGTGCGACAAAATGTTAGTCACTTAATAAATAATGCCTTAACTGCAACCAATTAATAAGTATTAATAATAATTATTCATTCTCAAGTCAAGTTAAAGTCTTGAGTTCTCTTAAAGAGTGAGTAGTAGGGAGAAGTTTCTAGAAACTGCTCGTATTCAGAATCTAGAGAACGTTATCTGTGATTTGTTGCCAGCATTCAATTTCAACGTTTGATAAAAAAAAAAAAAAAAAAAAAAACATACCGACCGAATTGAGAACCTCCTCCTTTTTTTGAAGTCGGTTAAAAAATGAATAAATACAAAAGTAGCTGTCAACGGGCTTATTTAATTCAGTTTTTCACATTATTACATACCGCCCAACGTCACGTTCAAAAGTGCGAACACGGCTTTACGATTCTCTGAACATTTGAAACTGTTTGTTTTTTATAAAGTAGGTAGGTACTATTTACATAATGGGTAAGAGTGGATTACCAATTTACGCCTTTATTGAAGAGAGGAGATAAGAGCTACGATAATTTGTTTTACTAAATGTATTTGTAACGGGATAGGCTTACCCCAGGGTCATCAATCTTCTAACTAAAAGCCTGGCACGACTTGGATCATTATACTAAAAAATTGTGGAGTACCAAATGTAACTTATACATCTTCTTAGAGATGTATTTTTTAATTTAGTAGTATTATAATACGAGAGTTTCGATCTGTTCTATAGAGATGTCGCTATACCAAAAATACTATTATTTATCATGTATTTTATTACGTTCCTAGTTTAATGTTTAATTATCTTTTTAATTGTGTCGTTTTTCAATATTTATATAATATGTTTTTCTATTTCGATATTTTCCCAAATTATTAATAGAATTCTATAATTATTTGGGCTACCTACTGGTAACTTTAATTTTCACACATTCGCACCTTTGGTGCAACAAAGACGTAACAGCTCATTTTGAAATTTTACAGGAGAAGACTTTTAAATTTTTTTTGCATGTTTTTCCTCGGTTCTGGATAACTATCTAAAGAAGGTTTGAAATCTTTACATTTAATTAATTGTTTTTTAGTTGGCTATAGTTATACGTAAAAATCTTGTATTTAATTGCCAAAGAAATCCTAATAAAAGACATAACAAAAAAAAAATGTCCTGAACTGTGTCTTTGTTGCACCAGAAGTTATTTAGTTTTATGACTTAATCCACATCACAATACACACTAAACACTCCAACTCACACCTCACACCCCATACATACCTCACCACACACCCCACATATCACCCATCTCATCACATCACGCACATTACACCGCATTCCATGTATGTAGTTTATAATGTAACAATAATAATTGTATGAAAGAGCGGAGTTCTCTAATACAGGAATTGTTTGCCTAAAGGTGGGCTCCAAACACGACTCATGTAAAATTATCTTATTGAGACAATAAACTATTTTGTATTTTTTTTTTGTATGACTGTTATGTTTTATGCCTTTGTTGCTCCAAGATTTTGAGCGAAAAAAGACCTCAATATAAGGTCGCGGGCGAGGGGGCACTACTTACAATGAAACGGTGTCGGCCCAAAACGCATGGAAAAACC
Source organism: Agrotis clavis (assembly GCA_954870645.1). NCBI lineage: Eukaryota > Metazoa > Arthropoda > Insecta > Lepidoptera > Noctuidae > Agrotis > Agrotis clavis. The sequence goes on from OX940920.1 coordinate 17,470,732, forward strand.
GCCAATAACCACAAAGGCACTTCTGCCATCTAGTGTAGTTTCGAGATACTTTCGCGGATGTCTTTGTTGCCCCAAGTAAAGGCATGATTTAGAAACAATTTGGCATACTTAGGTCGATTTTGCAGTTTTGGCTATTAGTGACTTTGTTGCACCGAAGGTGCGATGTCTTTTCAATACGTCAATAAAATGTCAGTGTCACATTGCACTTTGCTGAAAAAATTTGATTCTCGTTTGGTGCGGTTCGTTATTTTCCTGCATTTTCTGCTTTTGGTGCTATTCTAAAGTAGTGTATCCGTGTGTTATTTCCATGCTAATAAAATTCTTACTGGAAAGCAAGATACTATCAGTGACACCGATAAATATCAAGTAATGGCTAGAAATTACTGTAAAAACACTGTAAAAGGCCTCATAGTTGATGAAATACATATAATTACTTAACAAATTTGTTTTATTTTTTACTAATGTAGGCATATAGTTATTAATAGTCAATCAAAACACTAAAAGGAATGAGCAAGCTTTGTATATACCTATATTTATATAACTATATACAGAAAAGTTTTCGTCGGTGAACACTAGATGTCGCTGTTGTCCATTGCTCGAAAAACCCGTGAAGTTAGATCTCTATGCCCTATTAATAAAAGTACTCTGTGGCTTACCCCACTAGATTACATTTGGAGCTGTATCTCATGCAAATGTGTAAATGTATTAATTCACGCCTGTGTAGTAATTTAGCCTCAGCTTGAACATACATATGTGGCTCCAAATTTAAATAATATTACTATGTCTAAAACGCAGCACTTATGTACAAAAAAAAAACAATGCAGTTACTTTTACGTCGTAAACTAACCTCGTTACTTATTCATGTAGAACAAAAGTTAATTCAAAGAGTAACTTATTTTTTGAGCAATAAAAAATGAGTTTGCCGTATCGGAACACAAACCCGGCCAAAATGGAACACATCCAAAAAGTCTTGAAGTCTCTGCTTACAGGAACTTTACTAGTATTATGTTGTAGAATGTTCACCGTACATCATTTTATATGCAGTATGAATTAATAATTATGAGCTAAATTATGCTATATAATTATATGTATTACACCATAATACAGCTAATTTTAAGCCGAGTCTCAGTTTCAAGTAAAATATACGGTTGGCCATTAGCCGTGAGCGGACAGTATGCATCGCATCGTACCAGGATTTTGCATTTCCATCTTATTGTTGCTCTGGCCTCGTTTGGATGCAAATATTTTATAGTTCAAGCCCGAGCGAGCCGTCCCGCATTTTAGTTTCTTTCGCTTCCTGTAATTTGCTTTCGCGATGTTTTTTCTCCTTTTCATCTCGCTTATTCCAATTTAAAATGGAACGTGCATAAAAACCTCGGATATTATTTGACGCATTTTATGAATACTGGACTCTGGCATTTATTGCGGTTGTAGCAAAACTCATATTCGTACAAATCGCACGCCCGCGATGCTATTCTTGCGAAGCATGCCAGCGAATAACCACGCAACTGTCATTTTAATTATTCATTTGTAATTCTCAGTTAAGGAATATAGTAGCGTTAAAATGCTCATGCTTAAAAATGGATGCGGTCTGTTAGTGGGACATGCATTATGTACAGTGAGGTAGAAAATGCAATATTCGGTGACCTATTTAATTTTTTTGGTTGCAACTATTTTTGTTCACAGTGCGACCATTTCGGTCATACTCTGCCGCATTATGTTTGTATACGATTTTATGTAATTACAATCAATGTACGAGTTTACAATAAATAACCTTTAAAATTCTCGTTTGATGATCAAAGCTCTACGAGCTGAACAGACGTTTAATATTAGCGTGCTAATCTAGGAATGAAAAATAGAACAGCTTATCATCCGGCACAAGTGAGAGTCTGGTGCAAGTGGGTCAGTAGGTGACTGTGTGGCGATAGATTAACAAACTGCCTCCTCTCGTGGCCCACTGAGGTCTTTAAGCTCAACATTTGCTGACAAACTAGTTGTGAATTCGCTTGGAGTTCTGCTTATCTTAAAACAATCTTGCGGAGAAAAAACTAGAGCATGATAATGTGGGAATTAAAAAACGTGGAACTCTGAGGGTTCGTAGAAAACATCAAATCATAATTAGATAGAAGTGTTTTCTCCGTTAGCAAAGGGTTTTTTAAATTTCGAGCAACTTATGAAGAAACTTCTTTTAACGCGAAATTTATGAAATCGAATTATTTAATAAGAATAATTGTAGATATAAAAAAAAGATGAAATCCAGGTAAAATGAAATAAAATTCCTCTTGTATTTTAACCGTACTCAACATCATAATAATGTTGTGGTAAAAAGTGCCAGCAATTAGTGTATAAGTACACAGTTGAAGCACCGGCACGCTCTTGTTCCGACACGGAACAGAAAGAAAAGTTGTAAATAAAAAAAAAACATAGCACTTATGTTATCATCTGTACATTTCGTTTGGTATTTTTAAAGCATTAAATTGGTGTACAGATCTAGCGATGCTAATTATGTATAATAAATAATATTGTTAATTAATTAAGATTTAAGTAATTGTGAACAAGTCAGCACAAGTGATGAACTTTGGGCAGGCCTTTTTTTTTTAGCGTGGTAAAATCATCAAATGAGTCCTCCCACCCCGGGCAGGGCGGGAGGGACTGTCAGACATGTACTGACTAAAATCCACGGTATCCTTCAATAGCCCTTTATGTTCCGGGGTCACGGTGAGGAAATAAAATCCCACGACCCCGGCAGGCTTTGGCCCTCTGAGAGGGGGCCCCGTCAGTTTTGCTGACGCTCTTTGAGGTGCGCGTGGAACACGACGCGCCGTCGACCCGGGCATGGTCCATGGTCGGACAGCGAGTTGCCCTTTACTCGCTGTCCGCATGCCCGCGCCTACGGTGGCCGGAGATCGTCTTGCGTCGTTCGTTGCCGTGGGCGTCTCCCGCGGCAACTTTGGGCAGGCCTACGCCCAAAATATTATGATTATTGGGGCAGTTATGGACTATAATTAACCATGACAAGGCACGGATCGCGCAGTGGCTGAGCGATCGACTGCTGTGCACGGGTGCGTGTGTCACGGGTTTGATCCCCGCACGGAACAAATGTTTGTATGATCTACAAATAGTTGTTTCGGGTCTCGGTGTTTGTGTATGTGAGTTTCTATGTTTGTAAACGCACCCACGATACAGGAAGAAATTCCTAGTGTGGGACAAAAGTCATGTCCAATAAATTTAGGTCGAAATCCAGATTCAGCTACAGCAGGCTATGGATACTGCTACTGAGAAACGTAGGTACTATGGAAAAACCCAATAACACACTTCCCTCAATTTTTTAACGATCTTATTTTTTTATTATTTATCCTCATTGCTTTATTTTGTATGAATAAAGAAACAAATCTACTAATGATAATTATGATCTAATTTACTTGGAACGAGCGGATGTAATAACAAAATGTAACACAAAACGTATTTTCTTAAATTACTATAAAACCTTATTCACTGGCCCAATTTCGCGATCATACTTAAATGTATTTACATAAAAATTTAATAGGTAATGCTATTGTTTCTTGTTGTAACGCGTGTTAACAGACAGAAACCTTACGAGCTTTTGTAACTAGCGTAAAATACACCAATAAAAGCCTCTTCTAGATTCTTCTACATTCTGTCAGGATTTTGATCAATACGCAGATTTAAACCAGTCTCTTGTGCACGGCAGGTACAGATCAATTAGTATCCTTTTTCTAAGGTAATCTATAGGCAATGATGGACATACAGTGGACCCACAGAAGACAGCGTACGTAAATAAATAATTATAGAGATGCCTCAGCGTCCCCCACCTTCGCCGTGGGATGGAGCGTTGAAGGAGGATTTCCTCTTCCTCACACGTACAGCTTCCTCCTTCGTGAGTGTTACTGCTGCGTAGAATTAGGTGATCACTTTTCATACTCTCATGCATGCTCCGTACCATGGCCTATACCAGGCCCAGGTTTACGGGGACCTGGATCCTGCCGCTGAATCAACAAACAAACGTACACGGTGAAGATCTGCGATAGACGGAAGGACGATGAGGACGATGTTGCGCCTCTCCAGCCACTTCTCAAAAATGGTCTTACCGTCGCTTTTACGGCGTGCCCGAATAAATTTGACTCAAAGTCGCCAAATTTCAATTTTCCGTCAAGTGAAGCAAAAATTAATTTAAATACCCCATAATGATTGTTCCATTTCTTTTTGGCGTGGCTGTTGAATGTCACGGGAAAGCTCGCGGTCGAGCCCGACACAAATTAGGGACTTTCCTTTCATTTCGATATTTTGAGCGGCATGGCGACCGAAATTTGCGAAAAAATCTGTATTTGTAGTTCATTTGAATAATATTTTGCGGAAAAAGTTGATGGTGCGTATAAACGACTGTTTGAACACTTCTCATTTTAGTGGTTAGTCCGTAAATGCATTCAACGCAACCATTCATATTCATATTCATATCTATAATTGCATTCCATAATGTTAGTTTTACAGATCTTATAATATAGGCTTAAAGCTAGGTTCAATAATAATTATGGACCCTGTAGGGCACAGCAAAAGTATAAAAAATTAAATGAAATTTAACATAACTAATAATTTAATAATGTTTGAAAATATTCTTCATAATAATAATTTTCTTGAATTAAACATAGGTATTTAAAAACAAATTTATTTAATGAAGGGTTAGAAACATATCCTTCTTTAAATACAATAATCAAATTTAAATTTTGATCAACTTTGGGTTTGTACGGGTATTGTAGTGTCAGTTCTTCTGAGTTAAATAATTGCTTTGTCATGCATGTACTCGTTTATGGTGTAATAAGCCTTTTTAATTAATATTTCCTTTAGTTTGTTAGTAAATGTCTTATTGCAAGTTTCATCCTTTAACGAATCAGGTAGTTTATTGAATATTTTTATGGACATTACGTAGGGACTATTGGAGTGTAATTTCATGCGCGATGACGGTAACATCAGCATATTTTTATACCTAACAGATCGATCACTAATGTTTATCACCGCGAGTTGTAAAAAAGTTTATGTATTTATGTTTATGTATTTAAGTTTTTCCATTAACTGGGTGTATTCTGAGTAACATTATGTCGCACTAAAAAAAGTTTAAATGTTTCAATAATGTTAAAAACAATGGCTCTAAAGAAACAAATATTTACTTTAAAACAAGTTTGAGATAATTTAATCCTCGTAATTGCAAAGTTCGGGGCTCTATTTTAGACTTAAAAACTTTTCTAGCCAGGTAAACGAATGTCGAGGGAACTTAACTAGATACTCTTTTTCGTCCACAGAAATATTTTGGCGTCCATTTTGTTCGAAAACTTTGGACGTCACGCGTGTCGCTGTACCTCCGTACTGTGAAATAATTTCTTTGTGAAAGCTGTCAAAAGTTATAAACACCTGTCGGGGGTAACATTAGCATCGCATTACATACGCATAAATGTTACACGTTAACTCGTTTGTTCTCTTTATGGCCTGCACATTTACCCGCGTGCCTAAATTAGGAGAAATTTTAGTCTCCCCTGCGGTAAATGCGACCCTTTTATTTCACCACTTTAACAAGAAGTTGATAAAAATCTATCGTGTGGGCTCGTTGACAAGCCGCCAGACTGGAGGCGCGCCAGAGCATACAACGATGCAGTTTTTTATCCACGCACACAATTTTCAACGCGAAGTATACTTCGTTTTAATTTACCCATTTTGGCACGTCCCGACGGAACTGCGGATCATTTGTATTAGGAATACGGATAATATGATCCGAGAGGCGACGACTAAATTACTTGGCGCCCCTCGAGAGTTAGTCGTTTGCGTTATTATGAGCCTCCACGAAAGCCTTTAGTTGCCTCTGTAAACATAAAGCTACGACTGTATTTCGGAAAAATAATTAAACAGTATGAATAAATTATCTTTATCACCGATTCGTGTTGTATTATTTTGTGCTATAGGTACGAGTTTTGACTTTTATTTTTAATTGCAATGCTGAGCGATTATCACGTAGGTATCTGTTTTATCTGATCTCACATAAAGAGTTGCGCATACATACAATTCCATAACATTGATTTGTTGATGTTTTATTTAAATAAATTCTAAACAGCGTTCCCTTTAAAACAATTTTGATATTTCGCGATTAGTTAAAGTTAAACGATTCCATGATTGAATTTATTAGTTAAAGCTAAACGATTTCATGATTGAATTTAATCAAATTTTTGAACGTGGTAACTTCGAATACTCCGAAATATTATTTGTAATTTGATGTCCCCAGAATATTTGATATTTCACTAAAGGGACATTGCGTCACGTAAATAAAAGAGAATTTAATTATGTAATATTTGATGCTGGAACCTTCTGGAGGACTACCTACGTTAAACTTAATGTTTTTGCGACTTCGAGAAATATGACTAAAAGAACAAGAATTTATGTTTAGAGCTGTCATCAAATTCTTACAGTCTAGTCTTGTCAATGATAATAATTTAAATTCCTTTCCCATTATAAATAACAGAGCTGTTTAGTCGAGAACATTGTGTTATAAGTCAAGGGAAGTGCTACGGAATCCGTCCAGGGTTCAGTACACTGGGGACCATTTCCTTATCCGAGCGGCCGACAAACTGTAGCGAGATGTACACTTAATTTGATTCCGTAATGTATAGGCCGTTTAGAGGATTTCTTGGCGAAATAGCATTGTGTTGTTTCCAGATTAAAACAATTGATGTTGAAAGGTTTTTAAGGAAAATAAATGTTCACTGCATTGTTGGTAGGATATAACTGTATAATTATTTATAGTGAAGATTAATTTCTTAACTGTACTACTACAGCAGTAGATAAGAATGACAATTTTCTATAGAATACACTAGCGAGCAAAATTGTGAAATAACTTACTTGGAGTTGATCCAGTTGAATTTGGTATCAATTTATCACAACATTTTAATTATTCTTAACTACTTAGTTAATATTAAGTACTCAAGATAGCGCGGAATCGGAGTGAGTGATTCCATACTTTTGCTCGCTAGTATACTTTATAGTAAGTAAGCACGCCGAGAACACGCCCCGTTAGCGTCGCGTCCCGTCAAGCTGCCTTTCGAAAAAGCGTTTACACCCGAAAAAAATTAAATACCTTTGAACGCCATGTTGTTGAAATATTATGATCACGGTAATTTGACCTTTATTATAGTAATTATCTTTAACCTACAACACGCAATAACCTAGTATTAAATTATAATAATACTAATATTAGATAGTGCTTTTAGAAACTAATTATTTCGAATGTTTTGTAACATAATTTATTTATGGCATATAATTATACCTTTGCGAGTAATTTTTTCACAGTAATATTATGAATTCTGGCTAACATGAATAATACATGACTGTTTAAACGGTAATCACGTGGTCAAACATAGCGTTATTAATAAAACATAATTATTTTGTTTTAGGAAAATATAATTATTTATGCAAAATTACAAACATTACAACAACAAACTTCAACAATAATAGCTCGGGCGTCCTCTCTGTAAAAAGATGGGGGTTGTAATCCACCACACAGGCTCAGTGCGGGTTACGTCACATATTTTAGATTTTTAATTGGTTCTAGACATGCCGGTTTCTTCCGGTTATGTCTTAGGTCAACTGACTTCAGAGAAGTTGTATTATAGCGCAGTATAGACTGACTACTAATCAGTCGTTTTTTCTCGCCATGACACTGGTTTGAAATTATGGAATCGTATTATTGATCGAAATCTCCGGGCCATCACAACTTGAGCTTGACTTGAGCTAAATTAAAAGAACTGACCTAACCTAATTCACTTTTTTGAAAGAATTAGAAATCAACTTATTTTCAAAAATGATGTTTATTTATGCAAGTAGGACACTTAACACTTTTATACGCCTTTTCATAAAAGTAGGAAAGGCCGGTGTTTCGTACCTGACTACTCTGAGAAGAAACAGCCGAAACAAACTCAGAGGTTACAGTCTCTTTTGAAATCCAGACATTATGTAAATTAGGTTATAAAAATTAAATACTCTTTAATTCGGATATAGTAACATCCATAGTGGGTTAGTAAACAAGAATCTTATAACTATGTTAGTAATGATAAAACAACCAAAAATTTATAAATTAAATCAAATCAAAATTAATGCAAATTAAATTAAATTAAACCAAAATTAAATCAAAACCAAATCAAAATTAAAAAGATGTAGAGAAATTATAGAAGAATGATTTTTGGTTTTATACCCCTGACAATGTATTGGGCAAATAGTAGGTAGGTAGCATTCTCCAAACAACATGTTCCGAACAAACATCATAATTAAACTTATCCCCTAAACTCCCACGGCCTGCGGAATGTCACGACTGACAATGAAAATGTCGGGTCATCATAAATAAAGCGGCTGAAACTAACGGTTCGTAGGAATTACTCACTACGAGTAGTAATTACAGCCGGATTAACTAAGCTGCAATTGATTTCGGAGGCTTTAAGGCCACAATCAGTGTATTTCGACTGTTTGATTTGAGCGTGATGCTAAGTAATTTTGGTTTAGTCGATTAATGATAAATTGGAATATTCGAGACTTTTCGCTGCAGTTTTACCTGCACACGTAGTTTGACTTATTTTATCTCTTTTCTACCAATTACATACAAATCGACTGTTTATTGCACGGTATGACACGATTCGTACACCATTAAAGAATACAAACTTTTTTCTATATTTTTAACATTTCCATGCTTTAAAACCTAGTAAAATTCGCGGTCTCCACTCTAGCACATGTCTGCTCCATCTACCGTCTGTCCATCTGCAGACATCGCCGGCCCATTTCCACTTCAGCATGCTGATTCTACGCGCTACTATGGTTCTCTGACGAACGACTTCGGCGAATGAACGGGAAAGCCTGGTAAGTTTATAAATTATAGCGTGAGTAAATCTGCAGCCATGGCGTAAGGCGTAGAAAACCGTGAGGTTTTAGTTAGACAAGTGTAATATGCACCTCCGCCTTCCCCTGGTAGAGGAAGTCCACGAGAACTACGACACGTTAAAAAAGAAGTATTAAGATATGACATTTTGCTTAGATTAAGTTAACTACTGTATCAATATTAAAAAGAACTAAAGCTTTACCTTTAAACTTTTAACTTAGCCTTCTACCATCATAATGACGGGGCCCCCTCTCAGAGGGCCAAAGCCTGCCGGGGTCGCGGGATTATTTCCTTACCGTGACCCCGGAACATAACAGGCTACTGAAAGACACCGTGGATTTTAGTCAGTAGAAGTCTGACAGTCCCTCCTGCCCTGCCCGGGGTGGAAGGACTCATTTGATTTTACCACGCTAAAAAAAAAAAGCCTTCTACCATTATTTTATTTGCCGTGTTGTCACTCACAGCAGAAGAGAACCTTACCTACACTTTAAGCATTTTAATAATTACGAAAATACTTGAAAAATACTCGAGACGTCACTACTCCACTATTCAGGTTAAGATCAAAGATATACACTTCACAACTTTCAAAACTTACGTCAAGGTAATCCGTCATTACCCGTCTTCACTCAAGATTGGATCTTCAGGCCAAATTGAATGTAAGACATTTCATTTTTTCTTTAGTTTTTTTCGTCGTCTACTATCAAAAGAAACTCTGAAACGGTTCATCATATAAAACGGAAAAATCTTATAGAATTTTCATTATTATTTTACGTCCAAAACACTATTTCAGGATAAACTGAAACGTTGGAAAGTATAAAGGATGTCAAGCTGCCTCTTTGTAGAATCAGACTTCATTGTTGCCTATAAACAAAATTAATATTATGAAGAAACTTTTTTCTCATTAACCTAATCGTTTCTGTGCGTCAATGAGACTATCAGCAAAATGGCTTTGAGTTTCTAACTGGGTATAATGTTTTTCGTTATAAAAAAGTTGGCAATAGCAAAAATTCGCGTAAAATATTTAAAACCTCGCATAGTTCAGACTGCTAAAGCTTTTAAAAAGTGTTCTTCATATCGTCTGACGCTTATAACACCGTACGACAATTCAATGTTTTGAAAATCCACTGAAAATCCATCGTGTTCCTTAAGTTGCCCTTTAATTTGCCACGGTCACGGTTACCTACAAAGACGGCCCCATGAAACATAATTCTACATAAAAGACAATTCAAACGTTACCACATTTGTAGATGTCAGATCCACAATTTTCATATCGTTTTTCTTCTGTCTTATTTGAAGTCATTACTCTTGTTTCAGCTTCAATCCATACTAGATATTACAAATGTGAGAAGTTCTTGTGTGTATTTGTCTGTTTTTCTGTGACCTTTTCACTCTTAAACCACTGAACCTATCTTAATTTGACGGATAGGTTGTCTGGGACCTACAGAAGATCATAGATTACTTTTTTTCTTCAGTTCGCAATAGGCATGTGGAGAGCATTAATAAATTGCTTTAATTAGTCTGCCAATAAGAGTTTTGAAAAATTATGGATGACGTATTTTAGCACTGTTTTAAGCTATCACGGTTTGTTTCTAAATTAAAAAAAATGTCACTTTCAAGATATCTTACGATATTTGCGGCGAGTAAAGGGCAACTCGCTGTCCGACCATGGACCGTGCCCGGGTCGACGGCGCGTTGTGTTCCACGCGCGCCTCAAAGAGCGTCAGCATAATGACGGGGCTTCTAGAGGGCCAAAGCCTGCCGGGGTCGCGGGACTTATCTCATTACCGTGACCCCGAAACATAAAGGGCTATTGAAGGACACCGTGGATTTTAGTCAGTACGAGTCTGACAGTCCCTCCCGCCCTGCCCGGGGTGGGAGGACTCATTTAATAATAATTAAAAAAAAAAACCTCCCGATATTTCGACGCTGTTGCGAGCGCCATGATCGCGAGATGGCGAAATTTGGAAGACGTATTGTTTTCTTTAGTATATATTTAGAAAGGGGCTTGTGACTTCAGAGGCCTCACCACGAGCTCTTAACGCGATCCAGTTTAGGCTGTGGAAAAGAGACAGAGCGATACAAGTCGTCTAGCGCCATCTCTTTCCCACAGCTTAAACTGGATCGCGCTAAGAGCTCGTGGTAAGGCCTCAGAAGTAAGTAAATAACTGTACTTTCTTGTGACGTATTAGCAATTTTTAAGGAGTGGAATCTTCTTCAATTTTAGTTTACGTAACAAAATAACAAATGCGGTCGTGTCCAAATGTATGGACCAATTAGATTTTTCCAGTCAATCACCCTATCGAGAGGAGCGTTAACTAATATGAAATACTTGTAATCATTCTTTTAGATCAGATGAAACTAGTATAAATTGAAACATATAATATGTATTTGTAGACTACAATTATAATTATTGTCTATGACTTATCCTTTCGGGGATACGACGTGATAATTGGACGGTGTGGATTAACGTCACAAGGGACGTGTTCAATTGCAGGTGATATAGGTATCTAGAATGCTCTCAAACCGACCATTTCATTGGAAATTATTCAGATATAGTGGTGAATGTCATTTAGCGCAGATAACTTTGGTGTGAGTGGAATGTCATTGGATATTTCTGAATTAATCACTGTTGTGTAGGCATTATCTATTTATATAAAAATCAATCGTTGTTCGTTAGTCTCGCCAAAACTCGATCTCTTCTGCGAAGCAGTCATGCTAGCAAAGGAGGAGGCGGGACGTGTGAGGGAGAGGACAGCCTTCACCTCACAGCCCAGCCGCAGTGGTAGACGCCTATGACGATGAAAGTAGGCGTGGGCCATGCGGGCGGCGAGTAATGGGCGACTCCCTGTCGGACCATGGACCATGTCCGGGTCAACGACGCGTTCAGTTCTACGCGCGCCTATAATGCCTTTGTCAAACTGACAGACGAACCGAATGCGTGGCGTAGCGTTTTTGTTTGTAATGTATGGAATTGTTTGAAGCCTGTCACATAGAGTTTCGGATCGCTTTCGCATTTTTATATGACATGATTCGGTTCGGTTCGCTATCGCCTGTCTGTTTGACAAAGGCCTAAGAGTGTCAGCATAATGACGGCGCCTTCCTTGGAGGGCCAAAGCCTGCTGGGGTCGCGGGACTAACGAATACCGTGAATCGATCACCCCCAAAATTTTGCAAAAAGTCATTGTCATTGTTAGAGCCGATTAAAAGGTATCTTTCATCCCGAAAAATAGTTTTGTTCGAGAAAAACAACAAAAACTTTCTTATACATGGCGCCACATATACGATCCGACTTCCGTTCACCTGGATAAAGGAGTTCGTTGCTAAATAATTACAGCCACACAGGCCGATCGTCCGGTTAAGCCGTGCTTGCCGAGGTTGGTCTTTGGATGGGTGGTCACCCTCTCTGTCATCTGTCATAGCGAGTTTCTTCCGTGCGTCGAAAAGTACGTAAAACCGTTGGTCCCGGTTGTCATTTGTAGATCTTTGACAGTCGTTACTGTTAGTCAGACGCTCTAAAGTCTTATAAACCAGTCTTACCATGCGGTAAGTATACTCCATGTAAAATACTGATATTCAGCTGCATCCGGTTTGACTGGAAGCCGAACCCAATATAGTTAAGAAATGCATGGCTACGCAGATTCCGTTCCGCGTGCTATCGCATTGTCTCGGTCTAGCAAATGGCAGTTCTAAGCGACAGAAAGAGAAAGGGCGACGGAAAAACCCGATTCCGCGTCGATAGATGTGGGAGCACCCTTAGTAAGGCTAGTATTGTCAGTAGCAATACCAAGTAAGTTAGCTAAGTGTTCACGACACTAACTTCGATTCTAAGTAGCACCTAACGATGTCGCGGGAAGACAAGCTCTGTGAGACATACAAATGTGGTTTTATAGTTTTCAAGTTATCGATGCTTAGAACTTTGGTGAGTAAATAATAAATAAAGCACTGACGATGACATCGTATTGTATTAAGTGAGTTTGTTTTGTTTGTTTGTTACGCTTTTATTTCTAATTCGCTGAACGAATGATTTTTTTTTTATATGTAGATAGAAGAATGGAAAATAAATACTTCTTATTTGTCATCTGATTTGCTTCTAACTTTGGTGGTTTCGCTTTTTACGAAGTTGGGTTTTCTTTTAAATTTGTTTTTGTTCTAAATAAATGAAATAAAATTATATTTTTATACGCAATAACGCCTGCGTCGCGTCTTCGCAAAGATATTTTTGCAGAGATGAAAAATTCAGTTGCGAAGTTAGCTTTGTGAGTAGTGGTTGCGATGGGTCTGGAGTACCTATCCAGAAGACGCAGGATCGAACCCTTCTCGCAACTGAATTTTTCGTTTCTTTAAAAATATCTAAATTAAATAAAAGTTACTAAATAAAGTTCGTGGCATTTTTTCTAATATAATGCCTTCACATTTTTATTTCCAGACACGATTCAACTAAAAGAGTTATCTACGTGTGTATTGATTCGCATAGCGAAACACGTCGTCAAAAACGTACATAGGTTCGCTAGCACTTAAGATAATGGAATTACAAATAATGTACATACCTGAAAGCTCTTAAACTATTAAAAAGACGTCTAGACTTAAATACAGTCTCCATTTTAAATATAAAATAAGGCTAATCATTTTCATTGAATATTTCATATATAAATTCATGGCCGCTAAAACCCGAGAAGGGTTGTTTTACGAATACTTATTTAAACATCAAATGTTTTAAAATTGCTAACGAATTTACATTGTTACGTACAAGTTGGAACGTTTGTTAATAGGTCAGTAAAACGTTCCAAGAGTTATTAACTTGTTTTAGCACTTCAATGTTGTTGTTGCTCTTTGTATGTAATATAACGGTACTCTAAAATAGTATTAACTGTTGACCAAAGTCCCAAATATTATATTTATTGTACAACCGCGGATTGTAACAAATCTAAAACAATCATTACTTACCTGCATGCCGAAATATAGGCCTACACTTAGTTCTGCTCCAGATGATCCCCCTAAATAATTGTCTCTAAATTAAGCGTCTTTAAATTGTATTTTTGGTCTCATTATGGCAATTAAAAAAAAAACGATTATTATTACCCTGTCTAAATTTAATTTTTCAGTAATGGCATCTTATTTTTAGAGTTCTGGTGGCCTACCATAACGTCTTAAGCGTGAGTCTTTAGGCTGTGGGAGAGAGACAGAGCTATACAAGTCGTCTAGTGACATCTCGTTCCCTGAGCGGACTTGTACCTCTTAAGAAATAAATCGGAATCCTTATCGAATCATTTTGTTGTCCGTCTGTCATCTCATTTTGTTCATCGTCAATAGATTTGTAAGAGAGATAGATAGTTTATAACCTAGATTAATAAAAGGGATAGTTTTTATCCCGATATTTAATTCCCGTGGGATAATTTCTGAATTGTAGAGAGGGCGAAGCCTCAAGGAACAGCAAGATCTACTTTAATGCTAAATTTGCATTATAAATTATTTCCTACAACAGAAGCTTACACACAATTGGTTTTTTTTTTTTAAATAAACAATCGGTTTGCTCTTGTCTTCAATCTAGCCTAGAAACAAAAGATCTAACTAAGATGGAGCTCACAGAAGAAACTGAAACTTGTGCGCACCGTCGCGTCGGAACGCAGAAAAAAAAGTTTGGGTCCGGACTTCGACAATATGGTAGTCACGAACTAGGTGACACTGGTGAGATCTACCAACGCCGTCGCCAGTGGGATTACTGAGTCATCATCGCAGGCTCACAGGTAGTCTGTTGTACCACTGGGAGGTGGATGCGACCTACCCCATACGTTCTTATTACTATTTTACGCCTTTATCCAGTGGCGTAGCTAGGCGGGGGCAGATCGGACCCTAGACCCCGGCCTCGCTCCTGAAGGGGCCACGTCCACCATTCAGTAAAGCATTGCAACTTAACTTCTACTAAGAGCTTAACATAACCACAGAATACTTAATAGAACTACGTACAGAAGTGTGACTTCCCAAAAACAAACAATTGTAAAATCCATGCTAGAGAGAATAAAGTACATTTTAACAAAAATATGTTGTACGGAGCGCGTGCGCAACAGGCGACGGGAGGCAGCCGACTGTGAATCCCGTCCACGGCGCGCCCACGTGTGCTTGCAATTTCATACCTACACCGCGAAGTGCGCCAGGCCTAACACAACCGACAGAACATACTTTTGATGTCTGATGAGTGGGAACTGAAAGAACCTAAGTGGTTTCGCAATGCTAATGTCGCCGACGATCACGTTTAGGTCAAGCGCCTCCACTGCTCACGCGAGGCCTCATATTGCTAAATAACTTGTTAACGTTTCATTTGTTACTGGGAACTGAAGACTCCAAGAGGCCTCGCAAACCTGATGTCGCTGTCACATGGCAGTCACATTTGGTAAAGATGACTTGGCGGAACCTAGTCATCTTACAACAAAGGGACTCGCGCGAGCAGCGGAGGCTAGTTTTTTTTTTCGTCCTGAAAAAAGGGCCTAGCACATGCGTCTTGCCCCCTCTTAGATTTGGTCTCACTACGCCACTGTTTATCATCCATTGTAGGACATAGGTTTCGATTTCTCCTTTCGGACTATCATGTGCCGTATAACTGCGTTTAGCCTTTATCGTTCATTGCAGGACATAGTTTTCTTTTATTTTCGGACTTCTTTCTTATCATGTGCAAGTTTGAGGAAATTCTGACTGTATTGTCAAGTTTGTCACACCATCATGGCCTGGGTTTAAAGCCAGGCAGGCAGAAGTGGACGTTTTCTAAGGCTCAAATTAGTGTTGCTTGATAAAATTTTATGAAGTTTTAAGTTAAACTTATTAAAAGAAAACACCAAACATACAATTTGTATCATAACTTTATTTACGTATCCCAGTTAAAATTTACATTCAATACAATAATAAAAATCATAAAAAATCAAAACATAAAACAACAATTTCGTGTCACTGTACATTTATATTTAAAAAGATGATGTCGTGCAAAGAATTGACGTTACCTTACGTGAAAACACAGCCATAGATTAACGCCTATTTATTAAAACTATTAATTTTACTTTTTATGTAAAACTAATTAAACCACAAAGAAGCTTAAAGTGTTTTGAAGGTAAAATATAACTTACAAGTTTCTGGACAGAATTCAAGTTTTGGATCCACATCAATAAAATAAAAATTTCAGATAATGCCACGTTTAGGGTGATATTCATCATTAACTATTAGGATTTATATTGTATTCTTTATTAATTTATAAAGCTGCGTCTACACACGTATGCGCAATGCGCCCCGAATGGCTATGGACCTGTCACATTCTTATGTGGGGCCACACTATCGGGAAATATCGCGATGATTAACGTTTTCCCGTTTAGTTTTAACGCGCATCTAGCGAACATGTCCAAAGATGTTATATCATGCTTATATGCACACCAATGCACTTTTCGTGCACGATCATAAGTGTGAGCGTAGCATAAGAGAGTGACAACAGTTATCGACACTTACATAAGTTAGAGTCGGTCAGAAAGAGCTTTGAACGGATTAAGTAAATTCTGCGTGGAAAGGTGTAAATCCCTTTAACGTCACATTTTTGCGTAGGACTCAAAAATAATAACTAATGTGTAACTCTCGGGCTCAGATACAAGTAATGGATGCGGCAACTTGATTTAATGTTTCTATAAATTCTGTGTCATAGGTACATAATGTAAGATTTTTTTTACTGTATTCAGTTCTGCTTTATTTCATTGCCTAAACGCTAAAATAAATTACTTGACTTTTACACTTCTGTGTTAAATAAAATATCTTTTCTTCGAAAACAGTATTTGTTTTACAACTTACATTATTAATTTTATATTGAAGTATCTATCAACTTATCAACAAATTCACTTTATACATTTTTGATGATTTCGATAACGTTTCAGAAACGTACAAAAAATAATTGTTTTTCGTGAAAGATGGATGAGGTCTATGTGTATTAATTATATTATTACTTTTTCTTTCTTTGTTAGATTTTCTACTGTGCTCTTATTCTAGCCAACTTTAGCGACTTCTTCTTTATATTTGTTAAGTTTTTTATTGAAAGCTCTTTTTTATAGTTTCAGTGGCATTTCAGAATTCTTTTAAATATTAATTTGAACGGAACACATTTATAATTATATTTTCTGATTAGATTGTCTCTCCTAAAAATAAATCATTAATTTGTATACATTTTACAAAGGTTTTAAACACAGTAGAATGAACTTCAAGAAAACGGAACTCATTTATATATTTTCTGATTAGATTGTCTCTCCTAAAAATAAAAGCATTAATTTGTATACATTTTACAAAGGTTTTAAACACAGTAGAATGAACTTCAAGAAAACGGAACACATTTATATATTTTCTGATTAGATTGTCTCTCCTAAAAATAAAAGCATTAATTTGTATACATTTTAAAAAGGTTTTAAACACAGTAGAACTTCAAGAAGTAAATGGAGATCAGTCTCGTCGAAAAAGTAATTTCTAGGAATTTCTTCATCATCGTCCAGTTTTGATATATTGTAGGTACTTGGAGCTTATTGCTGAACTTATAAACATAGTAAATAAAACCCGGTTTTTCGTATATTTTGTATACACAGTTACATTTTTTGTATGTTAATACAGGCCTTTCCCGATAATATCTACACTTATAACTAATATCACCAAACAATATTTCACACCGAATCTCATAAGCTCGACAACCTTGATATTTCATTATAAGTCAGTAATATAATTGTTGCTATTAACACGCCTGTATTGACTACTTTTGTACCTGAAACAATACAAATGAAATTATTAGCAACAGACATCATAGTAATGTACAATGGTAGATATAAAGACCGCCATGGACGGTATAATTATCTGTTACAGTCAAAGTAATAAATCCAGTCTTAATGCATAATTAACTAGTTATTATTAACCGACTTCTAAAAGAAGGAGGTTATCAATTCGACGGTATGTTTTTTTTCATAATAACTACTCAATTCCGTCGAAGTTATTGACACATAACCAATCACATTAACTAATTATTATGTATAATAACTGGGACGACTTAGTGAAAACTGAACTGACATAGAATTAATCACATCAACTACGAGTAGTAATTTGATAATATTTAAAATCGTGGATAAAATCATATTAAAACAAGTATAGGTGTAGACAAAACTTATGTGTAGCAATATAAACTTAAAGTTAAATATTGAACTGAGTTGTTAGAACGAGTACGCTACGTAATCGTAAAGTAAAATAAATAAGTAAATAATGAATTTTAATTTAAAAATGTAATATTATGATTTCACTATAATTATTACTTAAAATCTATGAAGGATAAGTATAGCTTTTTATGCAAAAAAAAAGTAAAATGCTAAAGGATAAGTAAATGCTTTTATTGTAATTTTTGTACACAATAAAGAATAAATAAGGATAAGGTGTTTTTTCGATAAAAAAAAATCTTTACATTACCAAATGCGCCTCTGATGTGTGGGACGCTTTAACCAAAATGTTTTTGGAAAACCGATCGCTTAATGCACAGCGCAGGCGCGGCTTAAAATAATCAACTTCATTGCATTATTTTCGCGTAAATGTTAAATGACCTCAATGAAATTATATCGTTAATGTGCTTATCGCTTTTCCCGCTGTAATCCCTTGCGGTGAAAACATACATAGGTAATTATAATTTCAATACAAAGTACCTATCAAAATGTACCAATACACAGTTGGTATGAAGCCGACAAATATCAATAACATTATATATGGACCGAAGTCTGAAATAAAGTTTTTCAATATTTCAGTTTTTAATAAATTATGTGTTATTGGGTTTTTGCATTATTAATTTCTCTTCGGATGGCTGGAATTGTAGCTGGTTGATTGCAATAGGATCGCCTCCTATCATATAATATATCTGGCGACATGTGGATGTACTATTTGATCAAACTCTGCAACCCTTAGGAGATTACAGGTGGAATTATGATTTCACTCGATTTTTTCATAGAGCTTTTAAGAAAGAATTTACAAAAATATTACTCAGATTATAAATTAGGTACTTCACATAACAAACAATAAACTAATAAATCTGCACTCATAAAGTAACAAAAAGTTGTTGTAATCAACCTTTAGTTTTGATGCTAACTGTACCTACATAATTCAAAAAGTCTTTATAGCCACAAAAGTTTTGATTAAAATTGTACATAAAAGTCTAGATTCTTATTGAATCGTAAATTCTCAGAATATCTGATTTAAAGCAAACTTTTAGTCCATTATACGGAACTTTTAAGGAATTCTTAGCAATGTGAGTTTAACTTTACCGTAAACCTTGCCAAATAAACTTCGACACTACAAGACGAAAATCTTCTTGTACATTTATTTTTATTCTTTTCCGTTTAATTGGTTTTCCAAACTAATAAGTCAGTTCTTGCCCAAAAGCACGCGCTATAGTTGGAAGTTATCGAAAACTTTTTGAACAAATTCCCGAGTGTCTCATACTATTTAAAGATTCGTGAATTTTTCGAAAAAATCTGTATTTTTGAATATTGACCTCCAAAATTACAAATTGCCCCCTTCCATCAAAACTTAAACCACGTTTAGAGGATGCAAGTTGCAATGCAAGTTTCACAACATTGCGGAATATTAATGGGTAATGAATCCAGTTGATCAAACAAATACCGCAATGTAGTCAAACTTGCGTGCAAGTTCTTGCATTGTGTAAATGGGTTATAAAACATTCATAAACAATACTTCTTTATAATATAATGCAGTAAGGACACAATAAAAGTATTTTTCTTCGCAATCATTCTCTCACTGGTCAGTGGCCTGATGGAATGCAGTAGCTACCTATGCATGTCAATTTGTTCCGAGAGATCAGACCACCGTTTTGGGTTTCAGCCTCTGGTCTTTTGACCTTTTTCTTTCTAGTCTTCAATAACCACAAAAGCAACTAAAGTGTAGCTAAGTAATAAGTATATTTAGTGCAGTGTTTCAAAAGAGTACCGAAGGCTAAATGGCAACGCCCCACTCTACCAATCTTGATACTTGATAATTTTGAAGGGAATTTATTATTAAGCTAATCTAGAATTGGAAAGCAACTTACCACTATAATTAGACACATATTTAGACAGTTGCGTGCGCGAGTGTATCGTGATGATAGTGTTCGCGTCCCTCACTACAGGAGGCTCCACTAGCAGGATAGATTCGCAGCGCACACGCATCGACCCGCTCGCGGTGGGAGGCACGCGCACGCGCAGAACACGCCACGAGCGTCGTAGCCCACCCGGCTGGTTACCAGTCACTTCAGTCTTCTGCCAGGGTTCGGGCTGTAAAGAACTCAGTGGTTATTTATGCAGAACTTTAGACTAGACTTTTTTTTAATGGTAATCACAAAATTAAGAATCATGATGAAAAATTGTAATTTAACATAACACAAGATCGCCATCAGAATATGAGATGATTATCTGAATAATTATGAGAAGACAATCAGAACATGGGGTAACAATTAGAACATGAGGTGACAATCAGAACTTGATGTGACAATCAGAACATGAGGTGACAATCAGAACATGACATGCCAATCAGAACATGAGGTGACAATCGCATAAAAGCTGACCATTATAAAATCTTCGTTCGAAAACGACACAAGAAAATGTTGCTATTAACGAAATTCGGACACACTATCAATCACTGAATTTGAACACGATAATGATCCATAACTTTCAAGCAATGATAATATAATCAATTATCTAATAACACACTACATGGTTTCATGAGATTAGTCGCTGTAAGTCGATTGAACCTAATGGATTATCCTAAAGTAGTGGACAGCGGCATTATTAAACTAGTGAAATAATCCCATAAAGCAATCTAGTCGGCTACCATACGCCCAGATTATAATTTAATTGAAGCGATGGATCATCCAAATTTAATTTAGTTGTTGTAAAATAACAGTTTGATGATAAAATTTGGTAAGGGTGTTTGCAAAATAATTTTGTTTAATAGTAATTACATAAGTTTGATATGTAAATACACTTTATTGTGTCCTACTCCGCCGCGGAGCCACCATGTTAAAAACCGATCAATTATATCTTAAAATGATGTATGTTAGATGTACATAATGTACGTAAACTGTTATTGATGTACGAGTGTCAGGTATTGATAAAATATGCATTGATAGTGGCTCTGCTGGGGAGCATACTCTCTAGCAGAGCCACCTAGAATACATACTCAGGAATGTGAAACCTTACTGTTTTTCGATGAAAGCCGTTGTACATATAGTGCTTATAACGTACGTATTGAAAAATATTATTATTAGTTAGGGGTTTTTTTTATTTTATTTTTTACAAAATGTTCTAATAAAAAGCGCCTGCTTTTGCCTTGTCTTGTCCACGACACCACAAAGGTGTGGTTTTAGGGTTCCGTAGTCAACAAGGAACCCTTATATATCCGTCTGTTTGTCAGTATCTAGCTCAGAAACAATTACCTCCTGTACACCTCAAATGGGATGTAATTTTTTCTCTTGAAATTTTTAGTGTGGGATGCCGTTAGATAGGTCTATAAGAAAGCCGCTGTGATGTCACAAGACGAGTCAATCACATGAGTTATTTTGTATCAGCAAAAGTTGTATAGAATCTGCCTTTCAGTTAAATTGTAAACATAACTTAAATAACATTTGGTTTACAAAAAAAAATACTGGGTAATTCATAAATTTTCCTTAAACTGAACATTAATACCTAATTTACAAAACTTAAAAAAACTTGACTTAATTTATTTGTGGAAAGAAAAAATAATTCCGGACAGGACTTGAACTTGCGACCTTCCTTTTCAGTACACTAAATGCTTCGGAAAGTTGCAGGTTCAAGTCCTGTCTGGAGTCAATTTTTTTTTCACAAAAATGCTTTACCTATTGCGACAAAGGCGGTTAATGCACATAAAAAAATTCTGTTTAAAAATTAAACTTTTGCAAAAACCGCCACAAAAATGTAAAAAGTAACTTTTCACCTCACACGCTCGGAAAGATCCTAAGGCTGCGTTTCCACTGAGGCGGAGCGGAGCAAATCGGAGGGCGGTCACCGATAACAAGGCTTGAAATCCACATCTCTTCTTCACTCAAGCCATGTGATTGGTGAATCGCACTCCGCTCTGCTCCGCTCCGCCTCAGTGGAAACGCAGCCTATTTCTCATTCAAAATCTGAGTGCAAAACTCCATTTTGCGCGCTAGGGCGCAAAGTGTTTTCAAAATTCGAACACGAGTTGTGTTTGGGTGTGTGAAAAAAACACGGTCATAGTTGATAAAACGAAGTTTCACGGAATTCTAACACAGCTAAATAGACTATCCAAGTTTACGAGTTCTAGGCGACCAATTTACAAAATGTACTTGAATAGGCTCAGGCGCAAAATGTCCCTTTCGCAAAATGTCCACAGGTAGCAAAATGTCCCGTTCGCAGAATGTCCCTTTCGCAAAATGTACCTTTCGCGGAATGTCCCATTTCTCAAAATGTTCCTTTCGCAAAATGTTCCATTCGCAGAATGTACCCTTCTTCATTCATTCATAGACTTTTTGCATCAGTGAAAAAAACTGGTCAAGAGCTAGGAGGTGTAGAACACAAAAACCGTCTGCCATACTATTTTTCATACAATGGGGATGGCAACTCAAAGCTAATCGTAGATGGCGCTGCGATAGTTGGTCCCTACGTCAGATTACTGTCTACCTTGTATGTACAAAAAACAAGATTTATTGTTATAAAAATTGAGTTTATATACAAAACAAATATGGAAAATTATTCGTCAATGCAAGTGCATATACTAAAAGAAGAATTAAAACGCCGCGGTGCATCTACAAGAGGAAAAAAAGTGATTTAATTGAGTGGTTATACATTTGATTTTACCGTAATAAATCCACAATTACTTGTAGTTGAGGTTTCAATTTTTGAGTTTAGATATGTTTTACCTGTCCTCTCCTATAACAAGAATATAATGCTGCTTCTGACTTTCTATTTTGATAAAATATCGTAATGTTTTAAGTCAGTAATTTTACCCCTTTTTAGGGTTCCGTAGTCAACAAGGAACCCTTATAGTTTCGCTATGTCCGTCCGTCCGTCCGTCCGTCCGTCCGTCCGTCCGTCTGTCCGCAGTTTAGCTCAGAGACGCACAGTACTAGAGAGCTGTAATTTGGTGTAAATATACGGATTTGTTGTGCCGAAAAAGTGGTAAAATAAAATCTCGAAAAATATTTTTTTTTAGGGTACCTCCTGTACACGTAAAGTGGGGATGTTTTTTTTTTTCTCGCGTACCCCTTAGTGTGGGGTATCAATAAATAGGTCTTTAAAAAATAATGTGAGTTTCCATTAACAATTTTTTGATAAAAAAATTCGTTTGTGAAATATTAAGCTTTAAAGTGCTAAATTTTGCTCGACTCGAGTGTCCCCCCCCTCTACCAGCTAAACGGTTATGTTTGGGGGTGTGAAAAAATTCACAATAGTAGTATATATAACGAAATTTAAAAGAAAATTATCATGACTGAGTAGGCTTTACAACTTTACGAGTAATAGTCCACCAACTTATAAAATGTACTTGGATATCATATTTTCTTAAACAAAATGTATCGGAGAACATGCTTTTCAACTGCAAATGTAAGTTTGTCAACTTTATTTTTACAGCTTTTATAGGTATGTTTTTTGGGGATAGGTAGGTTTTTATCGTCAACTATTTTTAAATAACTTCAAAAAAAGGAGGAGGTTCTAAATTCGTCGTAATCTTTTTTTTTATGTATTGTCCCCGATTTCTCAAAGACTCCTGGACCGATTTTGAAAATTCTTCTTTTTAAAATTAAATTCAGCGAATCAGTTTAGTTAGTTCGCATAAGTATTTTGTTGGGCAACTACGGAACCCTACACTGTGCGTGGCCCGACATGCACTTGGCCGGTTTTTCTATTTAGATTAGAGAAATGTCACTATATATTTAATTTCTTAACACCACAACTTCACAATACTCGTTCCAGGTGATAATTCTTCCGCCAGACGAACCATTTCATGTTTTTTTTTTTTTAGCGTGGTAAAATCATCAAATGAGTCCTCCAACCCCGGGCAGGGCGGGAGGGACTGTCAGACTTTTACTGACTAAAATCCACGGTGTCCGTCAATAGCCCTTTCTGTTCCGGGGTCACGGTAAGGAAATAATCCCGCGACCCCGGCAAGCTTTGGCCCTCTGAGAGGGGCACCCCGTCATTATGCTGACGCTCTTTGAGGCGCGCGTGGGACACAACGCGCCGTCGACCCAACCATTTCATGATTTACGGAGCGATGCAATACTGGTACTTAACCTCCAATAGAAAAGTAGATATTATTTTGAAAAGTGTATTCGATTGTTTAGTTATGGTATAATCATAGAATTTCATAAATAAACTCAACTAACGGCCCGTCTTATTATTATATTATTATTATTAGTTATAATTCAATTTTTGTTCTCAAGGCAGTCACAGCAGCTACCCATTATTTCTTGATTGTGGGAATTGTCGGAAATTTGTATGTTCCATCATTTTTACAGCTTAATTACACAACATCTAGTCATTTTACATCAATAAATCGTTTTTTTTTTCAGAAAATTCCTTTGATTTGACAGTTCTTTTGGGACCAAACTGTCACTTGTCACTTTGACACTTGCCTTCCCCATTTGTATGAATGTATTTTTTTTTTTTTTTTTTATTTGAGACAGTTGTTTAAAATTTTCCTATAACGGTGCGTACAGACTATGTAACATAACATGTTATATGACATTTTTCATACAGTGGTCATGTTATATAACATTGTTATATACATTATACATACATTTGTAGTGTTATATAACAATGTTATATAACATTGTTACATGGTCTGTACGCACCTTACAACAGCACAACAGTACCGGTTTTTGTGCTCTACACCTCCTAGCTCTTGACCAGTTTCTTCTCTGATGGTAAAAGTCTATGAATGTTTGAAGAAGGGTACATTCTGCGAAAGGGACATTTTGCGAAAGGAACATTTTGAGAAATGGGACATTCTGCGAAAGGTACATTTTGCGAAAGGGACATTCTGCGAACGGGACATTTTGCTACCTGTGGACATTTTGCGAAAGGGACATTTTGCGCCTGAGCCTATTCAAGTACATTTTGTAAATTGGTCGACTAGAACTCGTAAACATGGATAGTCTACTTAGCTGTGTTAGAATTCCGTGAAACTTCGTTTTATCAACTATGACAGTGTTTTTTTCACACACCCAAACACAACTCGTGTTCGAATTTTGAAAACACTTTGCGCCCTAGCGCGCAAAATGGAGTTTTGCGCTCAGATTTTGAATGAGAAATAAGCTGCGTTTCCACTGAGGCGGAGCGGAGCAGAGCGGAGTGCGATTCACCAATCACATGGCTTGAGTGGAGAAGAGATGTGGATTTCAAGCCTTGTTATCGGTGACCGCCCTCCGATTTGCTCCGCTCCGCCTCAGTGGAAACGCAGCCTTAGGATCTTTCCGAGCGTGTGAGGTGAAAAGTTACTTTTTACATTTTTGTGGTGGTTTTTGCAAAAGTTTAATTTTTAAACAGATTTTTTTTTATGTGCATTAACCGTCTTTGTCGCAATAGGTAAAGCATTTTTGTGAAAAGAAAATTGACTCCAGACAGGACTTGAACCTGCAACTTTCCGAAGCATTTAGTGTACTGAAAAGGAAGGTCGCAAGTTCAAGTCCTGTCCGGAATTATTTTTTCTTTCCACAAATAAATTAAGTCAAGTTTTTTTAAGTTTTGTAAATTAGGTATTAATGTTCAGTTTAAGGAAAATTTATGTATTACCCAGTATTTTTTTTTGTAAACCAAATGTTATTTAAGTTATGTTTACAATTTAACTGAAAGGCAGATTCTATACAACTTTTGCTGATACAAAATAACTCATGTGATTGACTCGTCTTGTGACATCACAGCGGCTTTCTTATAGACCTATCTAACGGCATCCCACACTAAATTACATCCCATTTGAGGTGTACAGGAGGTAATTGTTTCTGAGCTAGATACAGACAAACAGACGGATATATAAGGGTTCCTTGTTGACTACGGAACCCTAAAACCACACCTTTGTGGTGTCGTGGACAAGACAAGGCAAAAGCAGGCGCTTTTTATTAGAAAATTTTGTAAAAAATAAAATAAAAAAAACCCCTAACTAATAATAATATTTTTCAACACGTACGTTATAAGCACTATACGTACAACGGCTTTCATCGAAAAACAGTAAGGTTTCACATTTCTGAGTATGTATTCTAGGTGGCTCTGCTAGAGAGTATGCTCCCCAGCAGAGCCACTATCAATGCATATTTTATCAATACCTGACACTCGTACATCAATAACAGTTTACGTACATTATGTACGTCTAACGTACATCATTTTAAGATATAATTGATCGGTTTTTAACATGGTGGCTCCGCGGCGGAGTAGGACACACTTTATTGAATTACTGACTCTTGTGTTGCCAGCGGTTTCATGTAAATAGAAAATATTGTCTAACGGTATCGTGATGTAGGTATAAAAGATTTTTGAAGTGAAAACTTCTTTAGCGGCGTTGTACACTTTTTCTGTAATGGGTAAAAAATTTAAAACTCTTTTTCTGTACTGTCCTACTGCTGAGCAAAGGCCTCCCCCAATTCCTTCCAGGAACTCTTTTCCTGGGCCGCGTCCGCGTCGTCTCGCCACCATTTTCTGGGCCGGCCTCGGCGGCGCCGTTCATCTCCCGGCACCCATTGGGCGGAGATCTTTGCCAAGCGGTCCCCTCACATGCGACAAATGTTCCCACTTCAGTCTAGCAGCTTTCCTGCCAACATCTATTATGCCAGGAACGCGGCATAGTGTTTCGCACCTTGTCTTCGTTTTTAGGGTTCCGTAGTCAACAAGGAACCCTTATAGTTTCGCCATGTCCGTCCGTCCGTCCGTCCGTCCGTCTGTCCGCAGTTTAGCTCAGAGACGCACAGTACTAGAGAGCTGTAATTTGGTGTAAATATACGAATTTGTTGTGCCGAAAAAGTGGTAAAATAAAATCTCGTAAAATATATTTTTTTAGGGTAGGTACCTCCTGTACACGTAAAGTGGGGATGTTTTATTTTTTTCTCGCGTACCCCTTAATGTGGGGTATCATTAAATAGGTATTTAAAAAATATTGATAGTTTCCATTAACAATTTTTTGATAAAAAAATTCGTTTGTGAAATATTAAGCTTTAAAGTGCTAAATTTTGCTCGACTCGAGTGTCCCCCCCCTCTACCAGCTAAACGGTTATGTTTGGGGGTGTGAAAAAATTCACAATAGTAGTATATATAACGAAGTTTAAAAGAAAATTATCATGACTAAGTAGGCTTAACAACTTTACGAGTAATAGTCGACCAACTTATAAAATGTACTTGGATAACATATTTTCTTAAACAAAATGTATCGGAGAACATGTTCTTCAACTGCAAATGTAAGTTTGTCAACTTTATTTTTACAGCTTTAATAGGTATGTTTTTACGGTATGTTTTTTGGGGATAGGTAGGTTTTTATCGTCAACTATTTTTAACTAACTTCAAAAAAAGGAGGAGGTTCTAAATTCGTCGTAATCTTTTTTTTATGTGTTTTCCCCGATTTCTCAAAGACTCCTGCACCGATTTTGAAAATTCTTCTTTTTAAAATTAAATTCAGCGATTCAGTTTAGTTAGTTCGCATAAGTATTTTGATGGGCAACTACGGAACCCTACACTGTGCGTGGCCCGACACGCACTTGGCCGGTTTTCAATCCTAGAATGCTACGTTCCATTGCCCGTTGACAAACTCCGAGGCGGGACTTTTTCGATTCGGTGAGTTAGATATTAATTACTGACACTAAATTTCATCGAGATCCCTTGAGACGTTTTGACGAGTTTAAGTAACACACATCCAATTAGGCTAGTAACGGCTAGTTTATAATATTGGTAAGTATCTAGTAACAGGGTTGTGGAGGACAGATGGGCAGTCACTCCATAAAAAAGACTGGTAGGTACCTATAGTATTCATTTGGTTAGACTGGAAGCTCAATCCAGAATAATTCAAAATAATCAAGTTGTCGAAGTCTATGTGGAGTTTTCGAAGCATTATAATAAGAAGCAGAAGTATTGTATGTATTCCCATTAAGACTCTAGAGAAACAAAATAACGCAAACTACACCTATAATAGTAGTTTAAGCCACCCAGTGGATTGACTGATGACCTTAAGAAAGTGGCTGGGGCAGACTGTATTCGAAAGGCAGAGTACTGGGTGACGCGGCGCAGCCTGGAAAAGGCTTGTGCCCAGCAGTGCGATTGACTGAGTTGATGATTTTGAACAGTTATATTACTAAACTTAAATAGATACATTATAAAACTCCTCAGCGCTGTCAGTTGATAAAGATTATGCGCTATTTTTAAGTGCCTATCTGTCCTACCTTACAAGTCCCGTTTGAACAAAGGAAACGTAGGTGTTGAAGCCATGCGGTTAATGATAAATTCTATTCCGTCTAATATCCGTGCCTGCTGATGGAAACTGCGCCTTATTAAGCCGGGTACGAATGCCAAGCGCAATACGAATGCGTCTGATGCAAATAATTATCGCGGCAAATACCTTCCAGTCATTCTCTTTAGTATAGAGCACCATTACACGGGAAGTTAGTATGTGAATTTGGGAATAACTCATGGATGTCTATTTATTTATTTTCTTCTATCAAACAATAATTGCATATAATTATATGAATCGAACCAACCCGCACTGGGCCCACGTGGTGGATTATGGCTCACTCCCTCTCACAGAGAGGAGGCCTGTGTCCCAGCAATGAATATGAATCGTCAAGACATAGTCGAATGCGGATTAAATTAAAACCATTTCTTTGTTAACAAAAGTCAATAAAATTTACAGCCTTACAAACGGAGTTATTAAGTACTAATGAAATGCAAATTAGTAGTACTGAGTAAATGCTAAAGCAGCAGTTCCAACCTAAGTTAGTGCATTACTTTGTGTAATTTATTTCATTGCCATTGCTCTCAAAACTCCTCACAATGTTTTCCAACATTACGAAGGGCTAAACTTCCTATGAGCCATAGATACTCGTATTTTCGATAGTATTACCCGCCAGGAAAAAAATCGCTTGTCACCCGCTTACAAGATATGATTTTTTTTGTTTTGTAATATTAGAAATATCACCGCTTTTAATGTTTTCATGTTTTTTATTTACTTTTAAAATGAATTTTTTTATTATATTTTTATTTTAGGTGCTTACTTATACTTGCATTCTTTCAAAAAGAAAAAAAATTAGACTGGTCTGCAAATTTGAAGTGCATTTAATTTCATATTAATGCAAGAATAATTACTTTCCTTGAAATCAACAGATTTTTTCGTAAACTCAAATTAAAAACTAAAAAAAAATCTTTAAAAAAAAAAGAAAACTTTTTTTAATCCTGGCGGGTACAAATAGGTCCCTAAACAGACTACCTAAAAAAAATTTATATCCATTTGGCCTGGACCACCCTGTATATCTATGAAACTGCACCGAGCCTGTGCGTTGCATTACAGACTGCTTCCTCCGAGGCCTCCGAGGAGGCCGGTGTCCCAACAGAGGGAACATTATAGATTTACTATTATGCTAATTACAAACACTTGTTTGTTATGTTTACACATTCTATTCGCCAGTATTTGTTGAGCGACAAAAATAGCTTAGAGCAACCTATACCGCTTATCGGTCGTCCATCCTTTCCATCCGTCCACATTCTGATTAATTTTCACATCATACCAAATTAGTAGCAATTAAGCCTTTGTCAAACAGACAGGCGTGGCGAACGCTAAGCGAGGCGTTTTTGTTTGTAATGTATAGAATTGTTTGAATCCAATCACATTGAAAAACGAAAGCGGTCCGAAGTCTATGTGACTGGCTACAAACAACTTCATACATTACAAACTTTAAAGTTTGCTTAAAACTAGCATGCTCTTTAGCGGTATACACTGGCTTGGGAATAATTATGTTCCCAAATCGCACGGCAGACGGTAAATTTTCGAGTATGGTACAGTCAGCATCAAAAGTTGATGACCACATTTAGTTTTTCAAAATCGCTATACACCGTATTGTACATAAATTGCTCACCATTACAAGCGCCAGAAATTAATGATTATCATAAAAGTGCATTAGTAGGTGACCATCACTTTTCAAAAGTCGCTAAACAAAGTTATAGTAAAAAAAGCTTAACATTCTTCGTCTCTAAAGTTTCTGAACTAATTTTTGACAAAAATAGCATACCATTGTTTATCTCTTAAGTCCCTGAACAAAATGAAATGTTTTTGGGTTCTAATGCGTGTGTATTTTTTTCGGTAGGTATATGTGTTTGGTGTCTATATAAATTAAGTAGACACATGCACATATATGTAAATCACAACCCTTTTATTTTAATTTTAACAAAATTAAATTAAATGGTTCGATAACAATAAGTATTATTTGTTTTTATTATTAACTGTCATTTACAGCACCATCCAGCACCTACAGGCACAGCAGAACGTTTCGACGTCTCTACAACAAGTCAAGGAGGTCGTCGAAACTAAACTCAAACCTACACCCTTCTTTGTAAAAGATTTATGAATAAATTTATTATTTATTATTATTATTATTATTATTTAATATCTAGACACGCGGGAGCGTGTCAAGCAAAGTTCAGGCGTGCAGCTCACAGTGTGTAAATTACACGAACCATTCGGAGCCACTTTAGAGCTCTTCATAATTCAAAAATTATTTCACCTAGACTTATCAAATTAGGATCATATATTGAGAATAGCGAGATACATACGTGTTCCAAAATTTTATAAGCATATCTCAAACGGGTACTTAGTTATTAACGTTGAAAAATCGTCATTTGTATGACTGACCTATAGATCAAAACTATAATCCAATTCCAGATGACCTAGAAAGTTCAAATTTGGCATGCAGATGGGTAATTAGATTTCAGAAACTGGTATTTTTTTATCATGTTCTCTATAAAAACTTAAAACAGAACAAGGAGTGGTCGTAAGACTTGCCTACAGCCAAAACCGCTAAACGTATATACTCGTACTTGAATTTTGAACATTAGTCGCAGTCTACTTTGTAGGGGGGTACTAAGACGGGTTTTTGCGGAAATCCTCCTCTAAGGGGGTGAAAAGGGGTGAAAACTTTTGTATGAAAAATCTTATTCCTCAGGTTTATACATTTGAAACTTCTCATAAATATCAAAATAAGTAAATCAAAAAAAAAATCGCTATTAGTTTTTAAAACTACCCTCCATTGGTGATCTAGACGATGATAAAATTTGTATGGGAAAATCATAACGCGCGGGCCGATTAATTAAATAATCAGTACTTATATCATCATCATCATCATCATCATCAGCCGGAGGACGTCCACTGCTGAACATAGGCCTCCCCCTTAGACCGCCACGCCGAACGACAATTCGCCACTTGCATCCATCGGTTGCCCGCGACCCTCACGATGTCGTCGGTCCACCTAGTGGGAGGCCTGCCTACGCTGCGTTTTCCGGTCCGTGGTCGCCACTCGAGAACTTTTCTTCCCCATCGGTTGTCAGTTCTACGAGCGATGTGGCCTGCCCATTGCCACTTCAACTTGCAAATTTTATGAGCTATGTCGGTGACTCTGGTTCTTCGCCGAATATCCATGTTTCGGATTTTATCCCGCAAAGAAACTCCGAGCATAGCTCTTTCCATAGCTCGTTGAGTGACTCTTAGTCTCTCTAAGAGGCCAGCAGTCAAGGACCACGTTTCGGAGCCATATATCATCGCTGGCAACACACACTGGTCAAACACCCTTGTCTTGAGACACTGTGGGATTTTCGATGAGAAGATATCACGTAGCTTCCCAAACGCTGCCCATCCGAGTTGGATTCTTCGGGCGACCTCTTTCTCGAAGTTGGACCTACCTAACTGAACAATCTGTCCAAGGTAAGTATAATGGTCTACAACTTCGAGAGTATCGTTCCCAACAACAACCGGTACGGGTGCCACATGGACCTTCGACATGACTTTCGTCTTGTCCATGTTCATTTTAAGGCCGACCCGTTGGGAAACGATACTGAGGTCGCTGAGCATAGCATTGAGGTGCTCCAACGATTCTGCCATGATGACTATATCATCGGCAAAACGAAGGTGAGTGATGTATTCGCCATTGATGTTGATGCCGAATCCGTTCCATTCCAAGAGTTTGAAAACGTCCTCCAACGCGTTCGTGAACAGTTTCGGAGAAATAACGTCTCCCTGTCTCACGCCTTTCTGCAATTGGATTGGTTTCGTGCTCTCTTCCTGAAGTCGGATGGACATGGTGGCGTTCCTATACAAACACTTCAACACTTCGATATACCTATAGTCGATATGACATCGTTGGAGGGACTGCAATACTGCCCAGGTTTCGATTGAATCGAAGGCTTTTTCATAGTCCACAAACGCTAAACACAATGGCCGATTATACTCCTCTGTCTTCTGTATAATCTGGCGGAGCGTGTGTATGTGGTCTATAGTACTAAAACCTTTTCGGAAACCGGCTTGTTCGGGAGGCTGGAAGTCATCAAACCTGCGTTCGAGACGGTTCGTAATGACTCTTGAGAACAGCTTGTATACATGGCTCAGAAGTGAGATTGGCCTGTAGTTCTTCAACAAGGTGTTGTCACCCTTTTTGAAGAAAAGAACAACCACACTCCTGTGCCATGCTTCTGGCGTAGAACCTTCGAGTATGACGGAATTAAATAACTTCTGGAGGACTAGAAGTACCGGTTTTCCACCCGCTCTCAGAAGTTCTGTTGTGATTTCGTCCGCACCCGGCGCCTTGTAATTCTTGATCTGTTTAAGAGCCATTCTAATCTCGTATAGGCTGATGTCCGGGATATCCTCAGTGTAGTGTCGAGTCAGTTTAGCTCTTGCGTCTCGAGCTGTATCGACACTGGGTTGTCGTGTTGATGTGTATAACTGTCCGTAAAACCTCTCAAGCTCCCTTAGGATCTCCGGTTTCGTCGAAATGATGCTGCCATCGTTAATCTTCAGCTTTGTCATTTGGCTCTGCCCAATAGACGAAATCTTTGCGAAGACTTTTGAGCCCTGGTTCCGCTCGATTGCCTCTTTGATCCGTGCTGCACTGAAGGAGCGCAGGTCACGTCGCATTGATTTAGAGATTCGTCTATTGAGTTTGCCATATTCCGACATATCAGCTGAAGATTGCAGCCTCATCTCGGTCCGGTCCTGCATCAACCTGATGGTTCCGTTCGAGAGCTTTTGAGGCTTATTGCGGCGCGGGGTCTTAAAGAACTTGGACCCCACAGCTTGGACAGTTTCCACCAACCCATTGTTAATCTCGTCCACAGTTTCGCATTCGGTTAGGCACTGGAAGCGATTGTGCAGTTCAAGTTGGAAGTCTTCGGGGTTCCGGATGTGGGCAGGACCAGGTCGGAGCGTGGACTTCACCAGACGAGACCTTTCAAGCTTGACATTGATATTCAGTGTGCCTCTGACAATTCGGTGATCGCTACCGGTTTTTACCTGGGCGATCACAGAGACATCACTGAATATTCGCTTCTTGGTCGTCATGATGAAGTCGATCTCATTTCTGGTAGTACCATCGGGGCTCATCCACGTCCACTTCCTGGATGACCGCTTCTGGAAATAGGAGTTCATCAAATGGAGTTCTTCCTTTTCCATGAAGTCGACCAGTCGCTGGCCCCTATGGTTTCGCTGCCCATACCCAAATGGCCCCACTCTCAACTCATCGCCATTCCGTGCGCCCACCTTTGCGTTGAAGTCCCCCATAACAACGGTGAAGTATGTTTCGGAGGTATGTATCGCCTCGGATATCTCCTCATACAATGCCTCTACTTCATCATCAGAATGTGTCGAGGTCGGCGCATATACCTGTATGACCTTCAACGAATACCGGTTGGTTATTCTGAGTATAAGGTATGCTACCCTACTCGACACACTGTCGACTTTCACAACGTTGTTGATGAGGGACCTGCGGACGAGAAATCCAACACCACCCTGGGATTTACGGTCTCCTTCCCGGTAGAAGAGCATGTTGCCGGAATCTAGAACTATCGTATCCTGACCCTCTCTTCGGATTTCAGATAATCCCAAGATATCCCATCGTATTTTGCTCAATTCTTCCTCCAGCTCGATAATCTTCTCATCGGTCCTCAGTGTGCGGATGTTGTGTGTTGCCAGGGCCAAAGTCCGTTGGGGGTGGTAGCGGGGCATCTGCCGGGGATTCTTAGCACCCCCTGCTCCGCCGTTACCCGATCCGCTAAACAGACCAGGAATAGCGGAGCTGCCGGATACTGGGGGCCGTGTGCTTCTATTGTCAATCATAATGGGGGGGGGGGGATTGCCATAATCCCCACGCTTGGCAGGCGGCTTGGGGATCGCAGTAGGGTCACCGTAAGTTTGCAAAGGACGCTGCTGCCCGTCCTTCGGTGGCTGGACGTAGTTTAAGGACATACCCGGGTCCAAGTACTTATATACTTGATCAAAAATAAATTAAAACGCGTATTTTAGGATTTTTTTCTTATATCACCCCCCAAGGTGGTGGAAAAGGATATTCCAGTTTTAAGGAAAGGATGTTAAGCCGCTAAAGCAAGCTAAGCTAAGCGTTTGTATGGGAAAATCATAACACGCAAGCGGATGAATTTGAAACTCAGTATACCTACAGAAATACATAAGATAAAATTGATCAAACACGTCTTTTTAGATTTTTAGAAAATCACTTCCCAAGGGGTATTCAAGTTTTAAAGGAAGGATTTTATTGCATGATTCAATAAAAGCAAAACTTGACCTATACAGGGTGATTTTTTAGTCGCCATCCAAATTTTAATATATTAATCTTTGGAGAAAATCATTGAATACGTGTTTTTTCTTTTTGTATCACTCAATACAAAAATATCGAGATATCACGTCTCAATGTTATTACATTTTTTCCCTTAGGCACACTAAAAAACTTACTGCCTGTAACTGTAATTACACATGTAACAATCAGCACAGGCTACTTACTAATAATATTTATGTTCAAAAAGTAATGAAATCCCATCAAAAACAAATGTGAAATTAGAGCCAAGTTCTAATTTCTCATTTATTTTCGTTTTTTAGAGCACTGCAGAGCCATAAAATAAAAAAATGTGCTTGTCGCTTGAACACCCTCTTCTAATATTTCTCATTGATACTATGAAAAAAAACAAAATTATTTTGGAATGTTAAATTCGAAACTTACATCCATTTTTTCTTTTTACATGATTTAGTTTGGATAAGATAAGATTGGATTTATAACTCTGAAGATTTTTTAGTTTGCAGTTCAGCTACTTTTGATAGTACTTAGTTAGGTATCAGTTACGTATCCGAAACAAAGTAATGTTCAGTGACTTTCGTCATTTATGATGCTAAGCTAATTTTGGATGTTGCCGTGATTTCACTAGATAACTAAAACAAGCATTTTATAATTGTTCAGTGACTTTTGTTATTTACGATGTTAAGCTAATTTTGGATGTTGCCGTGATTTCACAAGATAACTAGAACAAGCATTTTATATTGTTCAGTGACTTTTGTTATTTATGATGTTAAGCTAATTTTGGATGTTGCCGTGATTACACTGGATAACCAAAACAAGCATTTTATATTGTTCATTGACTTTTGTAAAACTGAATGTTATGATATTTTCGGATATCACAACGATCAGCAATTTTTGACAAAATGGTGTTCAGTGACTTTTGACATATAGTGTTCAGTTAATTTTGAACTTTAATGATGTTCATTCAGTACTGGTGCCTATCTTGTTGAGCGATTTATGGGTGATATAATGTACAGTAATTTTGAAAATCTGAATGTGGTCATCGACTTTTGATGCTGACTGTACAAATAAGCATGCTCATTTATAGCAAAGTAAGTACACATTTTCATAAATAACATGCTTTTGTGCTAGTTTTAAACCTGTGTACGAGTATTTGAAAAAATAATTATGTCGGAACCCCGGTCCAACAAATTGACTAAAAGGCAAATGTTTATAAATCTAAAAAACGGATAATAAAATAGGTTTCCAATAAAATCCGATTCACTGTGATAAATAAGCAATCGTGACATTTGATAAAAATACAGTCAAAAGTAATTTCCGTGTATTGAATGAGTGATAGGTTATGATTTGCTTTTTCATATTCCAACAAGTGCCCTAAAAATTTAGCGAAAAACCTGAAATTCAGCTACAGGAACATTGATTTAGACCCCGTCGCTTTTGTTATTGAGATGAATGGGACAACATTTATCAAAAATATTTTATGTATGAATGATTAGGTACCTTAAAACTCGATTTGTTACATTTCTGCTCTTTATATTTATGAAATACTAGCTTTTGTCAGCGGTTTCACCGGCTATAACTCTTAAATCATCCCGTGTGAACATAAAATTCAGATAAAAATGTATGCTATCCTATGTGTTAATCCAGGTTATAAACTATCTGTAAACCGATTTTCACCCAAATCCGTTAAGTGGTTTTTTCGTTCGTGAAAGAGGAACAAACATCCATCCATCCAAACAAACTTTCAGGTTTGTAAAATTAGTATATACTAGAAAATATTATTTTTTGAAGGCTGTATATCAATATGTATACCTGTTTGAGTTAGTAGACACTTTAAGGGTCCTATGTACGCAATAAAGGCTAGGACAGTCGCCTAAATTTTAAACTAAGTGTACGAACACGGTGGCGAAGCGTCCAGCGGGGCGTTCAGCGGAGCGTGCAAACGTCAAAAAAATAAACACGCTCCCATTACCGCGTCACTCAGGTCAGTCGCGTGTATTTGTAGCATTTCGAAACCGCCCCTTTCAACACTTGTACACTAAACCAAAGACCTACTACAAAAACGAAATGAGGTTCAACATTTACGTTTTTAAACTTCATTCAGTTGTTAACAAAATAATGTTTGAATAATGTTAGAAACACTCAATTTTGTTTTAAATAAATTTAGTTTTGAACATAATTGGACGTGTGTAGATATTTTATGAGTTGTGGGTATTTGTTCAGAAGTTCGTCATATCGCCCACAATAGTACAGAAACTTCATAGTATTGAATCATTCTACATTTGCTAGCTTAATAAAGGTATGAGGCAACTGTTCACATGAATATTCTACGCTTTAATAGTGTTTACTTGCGATGGGAGGCTGGTACCTTAAACACAATGGACGCATAGATCTTCTGATCATTATGTAAGTAATACTGTATTTCTTTAATTGATTTTTTCTCAATAATTAGAACTGTTTGTATGTATGTTTAAAATTAATGAAGGTGCTAAAGTTTTCGTGAGGGAAATTGGTCAGCGATTTAGGTCCAGAGATTTGAAA
Source organism: Agrotis clavis (assembly GCA_954870645.1). Lineage (NCBI taxonomy): Eukaryota > Metazoa > Arthropoda > Insecta > Lepidoptera > Noctuidae > Agrotis > Agrotis clavis. Next base: position 17,508,024 of record OX940920.1, read on the forward strand.
TTGAAATTGTCCAGAATTTTGATTTGAAAAAAATTATGACTTGAGTGACAGAAATGTAAGTTTGGCTAAGAAACAAATTAGTTATTGCCAGAAAATAATTGACACCGCTCAATCCATCACTGACTCGAGCAAATCAGTACTCTGTCGTCAGTGCTGCCAACCATTATCTTAACATATTAACACACATGGCATAGACAAGCAGTTGTGTCGGGTACAGACTTATTATAAAATTATAAGTGTATTTATTTTATATTTTACCTGTTAATTGCTTTATTGTGTATCCTACTACGTATATATTTATCACTTCTTGTATATCTGACTGTGACATCACTTTGGGTTGGGCCCTCCTCCCATCTGAAAACCAGCGCCGTGACTTTTTTTTCTAAATGTCAAGGTCATGGTAAGATAGGGGGGCCTTTGGTCCTCGTACAGGACCAAAATTGACTACTTTTGTAAGTTTTATAAGTTTCTTTTGTTTAATTTTAACATCTTTTTTTTTAATGTTATGTTGTTGTTCTGTCCTGTGTGAGTCCAATAAAACTTTTTCTTTCTTCCCTTACTCTTTCTATGAATCCTTAAACGGCTACGTACAACGTGAAAGCAACATGGCCTCTAATCGAAACTAGGTAATAAATGTGAGATGACATTACTTATACTCATTAAAGCTATTGTGAAACAGACAGGCGTAACGAACGCGAAGCGAGGCGTTTTTGTTTGTAATGTATGGAATTGTTTGAAGCCTGTCACATAGACTATCGGATCGCTTTCGCATTTTTATATGACATGATTCGGTTCGGTTCGCTATCGCCTGTCTGTTTGACAAAGGCCTAAGTGTCGGTTAAGCTGATTACCACCAATGTATCTTTTTAAATCGCAGTGCATATTAAAAGTACGATGTTTATTATTATTATTTATATTTATTAAATACTCTTTTTTAAACGCATAATCACCTGCGTTGCTAATTGTTCAAGTCCTATGCGCGCAATCAAATATAGGTAATGGTTTATCTTTTGAAAATAAAATGGTGCATAAAACACAGCATTATTCTAAACAAAATCTATTTTTTTAACAAACTCGAAACAAAAGAACAATGGCAATAAAGTAGATGTTATAATACCTTGTTGGGTGTAATAATAACAAAAGACAACGTCTATATTCATCCAACACAGTTCACAATATAATCTAAAAGAGAAACATATTGATCAAGAAAATAACGGTATCTAATATTAGTTTGTTATTTTTTACTCAGAATAATGAACCAGGTTTTCAAGTTAATTGATTCATAGCTTTTTAATTAGAACCTGGGTACGACGTTGCGGTGAATTTGCGTTTAATTAAGTTCATGTTTAATGAAAATAGGTAGGAAAATAAAATTGATTTATAAAAACATGTTCTCAAAATAGACTCTTGTGACATAAATAAAAACTTTACGTCTTTAGGCTATTCGTATCATTATGATTTAGACCAGGGGGGGTATTACAACCTTTTTTAATTCCGAGCAGTTTTCAGGCAGTTGAATTTACGGCCTTAATAAGGCTTGTTTTATTTCGTATTACGACGTACGTAATTCTGCAAGGAATCATCCTGGATTACTTGTCTCTGGATGATTACGACGGGCTAGCAAATTCGTTCAAAAATCGAATCGATAAGTTACCGATGATTACCGGTTTTATAAATTTTGTGTGAAAAAAATCTTTTTCATTGTAAATTTAGGAGATATTTGAGTTAAACTGTATTTTAATAACAATTTAAATATTTACAATCAAATTGAGCAACATTTACTGTCATATTATGCAAAAACTTAATACCAAATAAAACTCTCACAAAGGGGTTTGTTTCTGAACGATCGTATTGCGATACTTTTTTAGTCTGTGGCGGTTTTGTTTACCAAAACAAACAAGATTATCGTATTTTATCTATTTACAATGCCACTATGTAGTGCTTTTTACTGCATTAATAAAGAAGCACACCGTTTTCCTACCGCAGAGAAAGTAAGGAAACAAAATGGACTAAGTCATGAGCGGAAAATTTTGAAAAATGGAGCTGTTCCAACACAACAATGTTCTATTTTTTAAAGCAAGAGCTATAAATGTTTCAACAAGTGAAGGAATGATAAAACCTAGGACGTTTATTCAAACCGAAAGACAGTGTACCTAGTTCTCTTGAAATTGGCTGCGAAATTGTGGTACCAGAAGCAATCGAGGAAGTGAAATTAAAAATGTCTGCTGATACATTAAAGACTGCCCAATGTACCCAAATAAATATTGAACACCAGTTTTGGCTCCATTGGACTGTACCATTTCTGGAATGATGCTGCGCGAGGCTATTAATTTTAAGTGTTTGAGTTGATCATACATTTTGTTTGGTTTATTCAACCCTACGTCCATTGCTACGAAAGATTATTTATGTCGTCACCATGTCTCAAATCTAAATTCTGTATATTTTTTTCTTACACTGATGGTACTACGACAAATAAAACAATTTTTTCAGGAGTAACATGTTTTTATTTAGAACAAAATATTACTATATGAGTAAATGTTTACGTATATGAATCTATTTATTGCTTAGCGTTCAGTAAATGAGTGTATAGTGTATATGTGTCGTAAAAGGTAAAAACTTTGTCGTCTTTTTATGTAAAGCTCGTCAGCTGAGATTATATCGTGTTTGTACTCTCCAGATATTCTGTAGTGCCTCCATTATTAATACCAAAGTTTAATTTAGTTAGTTTCAACTGTTTAAAAACAAATTAAAAGAAACAAGTCAGTAAAAGTTACTAAAAAGTGGCGTAAACTGAATGATTTTGGAGATGCCAATTTTGACAGTTAATCCGGCCTTGAAATGTCATTATGTAGCTTGTAATACGAAATTTCCGGGCACAAGCACAGGCAGAAGTCGGTATGAGGTCACGTGACCGTTTTACTGGCCGTCATTGTGTGATCGTAATACGACTAAGCATGGCAGTTCACTTTAAGGCGTAAACTGACAGGAATTAAGAGCTTGTAATACGCCCCCAGGTATGACCTACAGTTGCTCTCGGCTTTGTCCAAATAACACGGGAAAGTCTTAAATAATAGCTTTGAATACTCGAAATTAGATCAGTATCCCTACATACAACTTCCGTTTTTGATAACGTAAGCAATAAAAGATTAAAGAATACTACATTACATCTGAAACGCAATCAGGACTAACCCGTAGAAAAAAAACTCTGGAATTTCACAATCGAAATCAAAATTCGAATTTATTTTTTCTCGCCAACGCCCAAAAAGAATCGAACAGCCAGCTTCCATATATTTACTGAAATCTAATTATAAACATTTTAAGGTTTTACTGCTGGGAATAAAAGGAAGAGCATTTCGGCGAAATATACTGGCCGTTTTAAAAGGCCATTAGCGAAGATTTAAAGAGTACCTCGGCTGCTTAGAGTCGCTTAACAATGAGCCAGCGTAATGGCAAACAATGCAGGTCCACTTCATACAAAGGAGGTTGGTAAAGTGGGAAGTCATAATAATATGCAAGGATAAACCACCTGCATTATTATGTTATTAACAGACGTATTCGGAGTTGGCTTAAGTGGTAATAATCCTGTAAAGTATTCCGGACTTTTGTTGGTCTTGTTTTTTATTTTTATGATTTTTGTCTTTGATTTCAGAAGTTGTAGTCGGAATTTGAAAGAAAATTCAGCTGAGCAAGGATTTTTAGGTGCGTGGTCAAACTCCAAACTCACGGTACTGTCTTGTTTTTCCAATACAATTCTTAAATGTTTACTTTATAGCGTCAAAAAACCCTTGACCTTAGCAAAGTTTGTATGGTATTAACAACACAGGAAAATAACATTAGGTATAATACCTACTAGAGTATTAAAGTACCTACTGCTAGTGGATTCACTAACGGCACAAGGAAAAGAGATGTAGAAATCAAAATATATAGCCCTACTTAAATCAGCTTCTAGAAGCTTATTTCGTGATTCATGTATAATCGAATATATTTCTCATTTTCATCTAAAAGACCTCCGGTATATATTTTTCCTCGATTCTTATTGTTACTTTGATATCCGTGACCTTTATCAAGTTGTCTGTCTATTTTAGGCAGTCACCAATTAAACCAAAACCACTAAATAAAGATAAATATAGAAGGTTAAAATCGGATTAACCTACATCAAAGAATTGATCCCGTAGAAAAGAGGTAAAATAATCCATATACGCGAGCAGTGGTGACCCAGTGTTATCGGCCCCAACTTACGAATTGTAGGTCGTGGGGTCGAACCCAGCCTGCTGCATTACTTTCTGTAATTTATTTCATCACCACTGCTCTAAAATGGTGAAGGAAAACATCGTGAGGAAACCAGCATGTCCTAGAACCAAAAATTCGAAGACGTGTGACATCTACCAACCTGCACTGGGCCCGCGTGGATTATGGCCCACCCCTTCTCACAGAGAGGAGTCCTGAGTTCCAGTAGTGGGAACATTATAGGCTGATGCTGATGATGACGAATCCATATCCAAATGGAATCATTATTATCTTTATTTTCTAATATTATATTTTCTAAAGTTTGGATGGATAGATGTTTGTTCCTCAATTATTAAATCACGGCCGAAAGGATGTTGATGAAAAACTCAGATATATTTTATGCTATAGTCTGGAATCGATATGGACACTACAGATGCTTTTATATTACGTTCCCGTTCGATAATTTTCGAGATAATTGTGGGCAAAGCCATTGGCAACAGATGGAATATTTATAAACTATCGCAAAATATCAGAAATTTCAATATATCAAAGAGAAAATTCATTCAACACTGATTAAAATTGAAGAAACCTAATTCATAATTATAAAAGCAATCAATATGGCACAGTTTGCATTCTAACTTTTCCATTTAAATATTTATGGATTCATATTACGAGTAATCTTCTTTTCGCCGATAATAACCAAAAATATAGGTAGGAAGGCTGTTTACGAATCATGAGGCTTCACAGTTAAATTGGAAATAGGTCGTTCACTAAATTAAAATTTGAGCTCTTTATGAATGTTAATAATAGTGAGAGGGTCTTGGTTTCATCAAAAGATATTTCTGGAACTTTGATGTCGGGTTCTTGTTTAACGGGGAGTTATTAAAAACTGTCCATAAAGAGTACAGTGAGCATTTTAAAAACATTAATTGTTTGTTCTTTACAATCCGTCTTATTATGATTTAAAAGAATTATTTAGAAATCTATTTTCATTTTTTAGTTTAAACCTTTCCAGTGCGAGGACACAGGCCTCCTCTCTGTGGGATCCAGTCTGTAATCCACACGCGGGCCTATTACGGGTTAGTAGAGTCACATGTCGTGGGATTTTTGTTCTAGAACATGCCGGTTTCCTCATGATATTTTCATTCACCGTTCTGAGACCAATTGCTCTAAAGAAAACATCGTGATAAAATAAATTAGGTACACAAAGTACGAGTACATAATCCGTCAGGCTTGGCTGCAACCGGTGAATCGGATACTACAACTAGTAAGTCGGAGATGATACCACTGCACAGCTTTAAGATGAAACAGGAAATAAACTGACTAACTAAAGTGATGCTGAAGATGTCAAATGACTAATGACTTAATTTTTGTATCAATTAACAAAAATAAGTAACCTTATCCACATTACATTTTAAGTTAATAAGCCACCTACACAATGTTGAGAGGACATTTTATTATTCCGAACCTTCTCTTGAGGAACATAATCCTCGAAAATTGGATTCCTCTGTGACATGACAACGAACATACATATTCTCTTCGGACAATACACAATGTATTGTCAGCACAACAATAGACATACTGTGACAATGTAAAATTCATCTTGATAATAGAATTATGTTCTACATAAGACGCTGAAGACTTTCTCAACATAAATGAAACATTGTAGACTTACTAAGTAAAGCACTGAGTTTATCAAGCCCAACTGCTGAGCGCTTAATTAAACAAGTTTATTTTGAAAAATAACACACGAAAATAAAGGGAAAGAAAAGTTATAACAACCCACCTGATAATGTGTTTTATGAGTATTAAACAAATGTATTTATTACGTTGTAGCAAACAAGGCTGATGATTTCGTCTGTGGTACTCGTAACATACTAACTATCAAAACACGATTGGCTCAGACATAAAGTGGAGCTTAGTCGCAAAGCAAACTATTAATGCAGCTAAAATTGTTTTGCAATTGCGATCTCGTTCTATGAATGGATATCTAGCCGTAAACGCAATCACGATCAAATTCATCAAATTAATAGCAAAAGCGTTGTATACGAACCTTTTGTAGCTCCTCGTCGATGTACCAATTAATATCCGACGGTGGCAGAGAGAAATCGGACGTGCAGTTCAGGAACACTTGCTCCCCAGGTTTCAGCACTTTCGGCGCTCCGATTATCACGGGATCCGACTGTGGCATAGCTGAACACAAAATAGATTTGAATACATCGCACAACTCAACATCTGGGTGTCATAACTTCGTTATAAACTTACACTAACGAAATACTGTGATCGCCAAGGGGATTCGAGTATCACAAAGTCCTTTGCAATGTGGATGGCTGCTAAACTTAATTAAAAGCCTTAAATTCGAATTGCGGAGTTACGCTATTGTTAGGCTGAGGCCATATTGAGGTCGGCGGCTGGCGGTTTGTGCTGTTCAGATAATTGCAACGATAAAACTTGTGGTTTTAGAGGCGAGCGTGGTACGGCTATTAACGAGAGCTCGAGCTAGACGCTGTTAATGTCATCGATGTGCCCTCAGCCTGAAACGAGTTATTTTACGATGGCATAATGTACATAATATAACTTTATTTTTTCCTGTAATTTATGGTTGACATTCAAATCTAGTACGTACATAATATTTTTTGGAAGTTCTTTGTGTTCTAGGGATGATGTATGTGGCTTACATTGCAAAGCTAATCAAATCCCTTTCCTTTTGTATGTGAATGTAAGTGGGTGGGGGGGCTTGGAGACCGTCGAGTAGAACAGATTAGAACAGTGTTTACCTACTTATAAATAAAGCAAATCTTCTGACAAAGGGACTTACGAGTTTCAAGTGTATCTAGTAGTGTACTTTAGAAATTATACTTGACTAGCGAACGACCCTGGCTTCGCACGGGTTCAAATACCGGTGACTCTTTTATTGTAAATTATGAAAACCGTTTTAAAACCCATTGCGTAGTTTGAAAGATCTAAGGACATAGACGGCAGGAAGCAACTTTATACAATGTAGAGACATTGTTTCACAGATTACTGCTATCTGTGTTTCTTTTTTCAATGATTTCCGGAATGAATTAGTACAGACAGACTAGAAAAGTCACACGGTGTGTGCCTGAAGAACCAAGAAATGCTAGTTTAATATGCTGGACTAGTTCTTGACTAATTTGTTGCGGAAATAGCAAAATACAGGGAGAGTTGAAAAGGAAATGGGGAAACTTTTGCCCAGCAGTTGTGGACCAAAGTATATATGTATGCTTTTCATTTCAAAACTTATTCATTCTCTTTAGCGTTTGTTACTAATCGTTTTCTTCTAAAATTCCCTCCCGTAAAATAAAGCACAATGATCTTACTTGGCTAGCCTACTTAAAACAGCGAAGTATAAAAATTAGGACAATAGAAAGTAGAAAAAAAATAGGAAACAATTTCAGAGGGTTTGAAAGAAAGGTCACGGTGTAGAATTTCAAATGAAAGCTACTTTAACTGAAAAAAATGTATTATACATTACTTTGTGTTCAGTTTCATTTAGGTACCGTTTTTTTAGGCCTATATTAACCTAAGTCCATATACTCTTATTCTAAGACTCATCTTGTCTGGACAAAAAGTCATCAAACTTAAATAATTATTATTATGAAAACTGTCGAGTCCTGATTGTTTCTTTCAATTTAAAACAAAATATATATATCTGCCAATTTGTCTGATGGAGCAGAGATAGCAATTTTCGAGCTTAGCTTGCGTAGAGTCAGTGACTAAGAGACCTATGATAGGTACAATTTGACAGAAACGTCCTCGACTTGAGAGTTTTCTAAGGATGAATCTGCCAAATTTAAGTACGTATCGATTGCAGCTAAAAATACAATGATGTTTGGACGTTTAATTCTGCTATCGAATACTTGAAAGACTTGACTGAGTCAAACTCATAATTTGAACTATTGACTCAAAACGGTTCTTGGAATATCAGTGATATCTCAATTATTAAGTACTGAGAAATACTGAAAATTCTACCCTGTAAATTATAGGGTAGAATTCTCAAGAATAGTTGTATTATTACAGAATGTGCAAATTAGAGTTCCTGGAGCAAATTCAGTATTAGTTTGCCGAAATTCAAAGGTAGCCCCTTTCATACCGTATTAATTTGAATAATCTAATGGAATTTCAGAATACTAATAATAGTTCAATATGGTTGTAATTATCGCACAGGTATTTCTCGAAGAGATAGGCAGAGAACGGGGTCCTGTTATTTCCAATACTCGGGCACTGATCCATACCTATTACTATAGGTACCTGGTACTGGATAGGTAGAATTGGCGACCTATATATAAGCTAGAATGGACCCAAATCGTAAAGTTTCATAGCCGAATTTGTGATCGCTTCTCTAATAAAATGCCCGATATTTTAATTATAATGTAATATAATAATGTTTATTGACTTCTCTATTATTATATTCTCAAGGTGGCTTGTTGAATGTTGAGTATTTGCAATATCTTCGCTTCAAATTACATGAAATTAATATAAATGAACGGAGTAAATTGAAAATAAATTAACATTGTCAGGTTTATTTATAACAGAAACACGTGTTACTACAAAAACGAAGAACAAATAAAAAAAAATTGTGACCTACTAACTACCTTCCTTTCAAAGATGTACGATGTTATTTCCATAATATTCTTGATCCCAAAATAACTTGATACAGTATCAGATTCTGGTTAATCTTTCGTACCAGGAGATAATAAAATAATGAGGTTATTCCGTGACCGTCTCGTTGATTTTACGCTAATGCCTCTTAAATGGTTTCGTAAGAAAATATTTTTACAAGAAATTTATCTGAAGGTAATGTTTTTTTTTATGGTGTACCGACAAATATTAACACGTTTATTAGGTTAAAAGAAAATAGGAGCCGGATTATTAACTGAAACTAGAAAAAGTAATGTAATTCACATATTATGATATAGAGGTCGTGGTTCCTTTTCCCATTTTGTTTTATCCTTAAAAATGCGAATAAATGAATAAGTTTTATTTAATCTCTCTTTTTAACGTATAAGAACTAAATGAAAAATTAGTTTCTTTGTTGCGATATCACGCCTAAATTGCTGCATTGACTTTGAAAAGTTTGATCTAGAGATAGATGGGACTACGGTCGAAAACTGGTTAAGTACTTCTTTTTTTTTCATAAAACTTAAAAGGAAAAAAGTGGGGAAGTGAAGCCGCGATCAAACGCTAGTCACTCACAGCCGTAGTTTCAAAATTCACTCCGAAGTCTCGTCTCAAAAACTTACTCAGCATAAAGCACCTTTAACGATTTCAGTTCCTCCCAAGCGAACTCGACTAGCACAGTTCAGTTTGCTAGCATGACTCCAAACAGAAAGAAATCCGCGGTAAAGAAAAACATCGCTTCGCTACTTTCAAAATGAAAACTTGTTTTTGGTTTCATTCGTGTTTTGTTTTTAAAAACAAACCAGTCAGCGTAAATAAATCGTTCATCATCATTAGCAGATCGCATAATATTTTTATGTGACAGATAAATGGATGGAACTTGAATTATTCGCAGTGTTAAAATATATTTTCAGAGTTCTTTCCATATGAAACAACGGAAACCTCTCTCCATCAATATTTTATATAATATTTAACAATGCAACAGCAAAATTTTGGATAAAAATCTTTGGAGTAAAAAAATAATAGTACGAAATTTTTAAAACCAAAAATATGCACAATATTAAGGATGGTTATCTTTTAACTATATCTATAATCTTTTTTTTGTTAAAAAAAATATTATTCAGCCTGCTATAGTATACCAAGTACTTTTTTGACAAGTCTTTACCGATTTTCGATTCCCCTTGAACAAAATTTTCCCAATGAAGTTAGGTATATCTTCCAAAAAGGTTCACATTACATCCACAAACAATGCACCAAGGAGTTCGATTACATCAGCCGTCCTTAATTAGCATACCGTACTCCAGGCACGTTTGATTGACTACCACAGTCTGTACCCACAGTATCGGGTTACAGAGCTTTCTCCGTAAGCTGGATACCTAATGCGTTTGCTTGCTTAGAGGTTATGTAACCTGCTTTTGCCTATTGTGACAGATGCACAGTGAACATAGCATACCGATAGAGTAAAGCTATTGTCAAACTGACAGACGAACCGAATGCGTGGCGTAGCGTTTTTGTTTGTAATTTATGGAATTATTTGAAGCCTGTCACATAGAGTATCGGATCGCTTTCGCATTTTTATATGACATGTTTCGGTTCGGTTCGCTATCGCCTGTCTGTTTGACAAAGGCCTTATAGTAGCCATACACCATCCTGTCTATCGACGATCGATTTGACGCTTGCAATAAAATTGTTTCAAATTGCAATTGTTTAAAAATGCCAATTTGATGGCATGACATGCCAATTTGATAGGTCATCAAATCGATTTGACACAACGTCGAATCGGCAGCAGTGATGCATTTGGCTATTATTCGGTGACGACAGCTACAATTTTATAAATTTGTAGCTATCGGTCACCGAATAATAGCTAGATAATAATATAATAATAATATAATATTCCACAACTATCACACAACGCCATCTAGCCCCAAGCTAAGCAGAGCTTGTGTTATGGGTACTAGACAACTGATAAACATACTTACATATTTCTAAATACATACATATTATAGATAAATTACACCCAGACACAGAACAAATGATCGTGCTCATCACACAAACATTTGTCCTGGGTGGGAATCGAACCCACGACCTCCGGCATAGCAGTCAGGGTCACTAACCACTAGACCAACAGGCCAGTCCAGATCTAGCTATAAAGTTGCTAAGTTGGCATCGGTGCTGCAGATTTGACGTTGTGTCAAATCGATCGTACGATAGGCAGTATGGTGTATGGTGTATATGGACGAACTGCCAATTTGAAACAATTGCAAACGTCAAATCGATCGTTCGATAGCCAGGATGGTGTATGGCTACCATTAGGAACTCTACCCACGGCGCGATGCGACGCGATTCGACCGATTCCAACTACAAGTGAAAATCAACCTTGCTACAAAGAAATAATGAAGGAATTCGATTGAATTGACGTCGTGGTGGCGATCGTGTTGTGTTTTTCATTTACCCGTAGATAACAATGTGTTTTATGTCATATTATGTTGTAGTGTCAAATTTCCAATCGCGTCGCGCCATGGGTAAAGTCCATTACCATCGAATTCTGTGAGCTTGAGCCTGACCTAGTCTTTGATGATAAGCAGCGGTACCAAATTTGCCAATTCTTGCTACATACGAAGTTATTTAACTATTGCTTTCATCATTCAGAGACCAGACCAAAGGTACTAGCACAAGTACCTGACGTAAATGTAAAGTAAATACTCGATTTTTAAAGTGAAAAACATACACGTTTCCATAATCAAACAGTACCTACTATGGATTGTGGTGATGATTTTATATCTTAGAGGAATATTGATTTAGGTATTGAAAGTGGATTATATCAATTTTCGATTCAATATTCGTATATTATTTTTGGACACTAAGATGCCCAATTATGGATTCCATCTTAAAAAAGCATTTACTCATCATTGCCCGTGGGGCTAAAAATTATCTGACATGAAATATGAGAACTTTTTTGCGCAAACCTTGTCGGAGCTTTTTTACATTTACCAAAACAACATCGTTTTTGCCCTCAAACCATATTTCTTATACTCAACCAAGGTCGTCGGAGTACATCGCATATGGAAAAAGTAGCAAAGATCTCACCCACGCAGAAGGGTTCGCCATCGTTAATCCATGCATATACATTACCGGAGCGCAATCTCGTGAACTTAAGCGGATTCTCTCGGTCAGTAATTATGGCTCATATTTCCATATATCATAAACATCTGACTCCTATGTTATGGAAATATAAGCCGTAATAGCCCTGTTATGAGTATCAATTTTCCTTGATGAGCTCCAACGTTATCCTTCAAGTGTGTTCAAAACAAGTGTATTCTCACCAACAACAGTCATATGTTTCGTTTTTCTTGCTATCTGGAACCTCGGACCTTCGGTGGACACCTCGCAAGTGTATGCAGCTCTTGTCGAGATGGGGGGAGGCATGACTCGGACCACGCAGTAGTCTGGTGGACATTCACCGCCTTGCACCATCACGTCTGATATGTTGAAAAGACGGATTGAAGGCTGGGAACAAAAAAATCGAATGTTATTCATTACGTTTCAGTATTTAACTTAACAGGCCTGTCGTCCTCAAAAAATTAGGCAGAGGTGTGCCTAATGGTAGACATACACCATCCTGCCTATCGAACGATCGATTTGACGCTTGCAATTGTTTCAAATTGGCAGTTCGTCCATATACACCATACACCATACTGCCTATCGTACGATCGATTTGACACAACTTCAAATCTGCAGCAGCGATGTCAACTTAGCAACTTTATAGCTAGATCTAGCTATTATTCGGTGACTGATAGCTACAAATTTATAAAATTGTAGCTGTCGTCACCGAATAATAGCCAAATGCATCACTGCTGCCGATTTGACGTTGTGTCAAATCGATTTGATGACCTATCAAATTGGCATGTCATGCCATCAAATTGGCATTTTTAAACAATTGCAATTTGAAACAATTGCAAGCGTCAAATCGATCGTCGATAGGCAGGATGGTGTCTCTACTATAATAGTGCTCCCATATTATGGGGGCAAACCTACTGCCTTTAAAAATGCAGTCTCTGTGGCTGCATTATAGTTGAAAATCAGCACTACCTATTTAAAAGTAAAAAATAGGACTGTCTCTCGAAACGCAAGTATTTAACGAAAAACTCCTTGCTTCTATCCTAAACCACCCATTACTCTACACATAACTACAACAAAAAAAAAGATTACATAATGTTTGTCTATTTCGGACTATTCAAAAGACAATTCGTATACACACAATGTTTCTATTCCTATTTTGCTATTGGAACGGCTTCCATTATCCCCGAAAACAGATTGTATCGATAAATGGAACATCTGGTAATAACAACGCATTTCATTTATTGAATGTACCACGTTTTCATATTGAATGTACAATGTAACAATGAGTACTTGAAACAGAGTGATGGTATTATGAAATGAGAGGTATACACTATTAAATTTATGGGTTTACATATACCAGTTTTTTACCAAATTATTTTTATAAACTTACTTTTTATGGTATTTTAAATGCGAAAGTCTGGCATAACATAACGGCTAGTTTTTATCACGCTATAACTTTCCAATGGGATAATTCTCGACTTATACGCGTTTGAAGCTATAAGAAAATGCTAGTAATCACATTAAAATTAACTATAGACGTCCTAGTAAAACTTTGCGCTTTGGCAATTACCGAGTCTCTTCACAAAACAAAATTGACAACTCTATCGATAAGCCCTTCGAAGCCATTGTTGGAAAACTCCTAGTGGCAAAATTACAGAAGACAGAGAAAGCACTAATAAAATCGCACAATAATGAGTAGATAACCGCTATAGCTTACGTAAGTAACTCCGAACAATGTATTTCTTGACTAAATTCTCGAACTAGTTTTAGTTGCCAACTTTAGACATGTTTATGATCGGTAATGGACTTTGATGGTTTAGTCTATTGATTGAAAATAGTCTAGTCAGTTAGGTACTAACATTATTTGTAAAGGAAATATTTGCTGGGTAGAACGGAAGAGACTATCGGATTCTTACTGACTAAAAACAGTCTATTTCTTTGGGGCTTCAGGACTGCTCGGTTTACATAGTCACGCGACGCCAGCAGGATTTTGGCCGTAAAGGAGTTTCTTCAATTTCCTGGTAGCTATTTGAGGTGACTGTGGAAAACAACGCCCCCTCGACTCAAAGGGCTTTGTACCTTTTGTACCAGGTGCCATCCGCCATTTTGATTTTTTGGCAGTCACGTCTGAAACATTCATAAATCGATAGATCATATCACAAATAGCTACTTGTACATGTTTGACAGCTCATAACTCGGAAACGTGACGTTTTACGAGGTTTTGCCTAATACATTTTATGCTTGTATTGATATTATGATCTATCGATTTATGAATGTTTCAGACGTGACTGCCAAAAAATCTAAATGGCGGATGGCACGTACACTCCCCGTACAAAAATGTTCAAAACCCTTTGCTTTTGTTTTACCGCACCCTCTGTGGCTGAAAATCACCTTTTATTATCCAATGCCCTAAGCGTCTCCTGCGGCAGCTGAAGCGTAAGAAGGAGGTGATCTCTCTCCTTCCTCCTACTTCGCATGGCACGATAGCCTAACATTAGTTTAATCTTTCTCATTCAGAAACACAAACATTACCGAGGCACATAACTTAAACAGTAGTACTGGAGTTAAGTATTATTTGGGTCATTACATTTACCGCTATAGCATAAATTCTCAACAGTAAAGTGAGACGAAAAGAAATACCTTCCAAAGTTGCTGTTTACTTTGCACGGGACATGCGCGAGTTTAAGATTGCCGTGGGAAATCAAAATACGTTTAGTATCTTCTGGGGATAAATAAACGACTGGTATGGAATAATAAAATGTATTTTACGGCACAGTAAACAGCTTTTACATATTTTTTTCCGGATAAACTGTGGAAGTAAAGTGTCTTACTTTGTATTAGTTCACATACTTACGCCTAAAGGAAATATTTCTTTGTTTTCTTTTTACGGATATGATATTATCCAATTTTATTTTAGGTAATACCATTTCCCGTCGATGCAAATTCCGACTTTTCTGTTAAAGAAGCTGGCAGGACCTTAAGTTCTTACTCTGTTGGTACTTTCCGATTCCATAAAGCTATACTACATAATCATTACTCCGCGTTTCCATTAGGCTAGGCTTGCATCCCCTGTGGAACATCGGATACGACTGGGTGCTGCGCAGCGACCTCCCTGACGGCGTCAGCGTAATTTGTTACGCTGACGACACGCTCGTCCTGGCACAGGGAGAGTCGCACCAGGCGGCGGCCGACGTGGCGACGGAAGCGGTCGCGACAGTCGTCGACAGGATCCGGCGGTTGGGACTCGACGTGGCGCTGCACAAGACGGAGGCCATGTGTTTTTATGGCCGCCGTAACGCGCCACAGTCGAGCTACAGCATTACGGTGGAAGGAGTTCCTATCGGCGTCGAGAGGACGATGAAGTACCTGGGACTCGTCCTCGACAGCCGGTGGAACTTCAGGGAGCATTTCCTGAGTTTGGCCCCAAAGCTGAACCATGCAGCGGGCGCCCTCAGGCGACTCCTGCCCAATCTCAGCGGGCCAAACGCTTCCTGCCGTAGGCTGTACGCCGGCGTCGTGCGGTCCATGGCCCTCTACGGGGCCCCTGTGTGGGCCCTGAGCATCCGGACGCGACCACAGAAGCTGGTCGCATGCCAGAGGGCCATGGCTATCCGGATGATCCGGGGATACCGCACGATTGCCGGCGAATCGGCCAACCTCCTTGCCGGATTGCTGCCCTGGGGTCTGGAGGCGACTGCCCTCCAGCGCGTCTATGAGTGGTGCGTGGAGGCGCAGCGCCGGGGCGTGACCCCGCTGCCTCGTGAAGTCGAGGCGCGGCGGGAAGAGCTCCGGCGCGATCTCAGGGCAGTATGGAAGGAACGACTGTCGCGACCGAAGGCCGGGCACGCCGCAATTGCGGCGGTAAGACCCCTCTTTGAGGAGTGGCTGGAGAGAAGTCATGGCGTCCTGACCTACCGCTTGACGCAGGTCCTCACCGGACACGGAAGTTTCGGGAGGTACCTGTGTCCTGTGTCGAAAGGAGGAGACGCCTGGGTGTCACCACTGCGAAGATCGCCCGGAGGACACGGTGGAGCATACGGTGCAAGACTGCCCAGCTTGGGCAGAGCACCGACGTGTCCTCACGGCTGCGATAGGCGGAGACCTCTCGCGCCCAGCATTGGTCGCGGCCATGCTGCGGGGCGAGACGGAGTGGGAAGCGGTCGCCTCCTTCTGCGAGGCAGTAATGCTCGTGAAGGAGGAGGCGGGCCGCGAGCGAGAGAGGACAGAGTCCTCCCTCCGCCCCATCCGCGGAGGTAGACGCCCACGGCGACGGACGTCGCTAGATGATCTCCGGCCACCGTAGGCGCGGGCATGCGGGCAGCGAGTAAAGGGCAACTCGCTGTCCGACCAAGGACCATGCCCGGGTCGACGGCGCGTTGTGTCCCACGCGCGCCTCAAAGAGCGTCAGCATAATGACGGGGCCCCCCTCTCAGAGGGCCAAAGCCTGCCGGGGTCGCGGTATTATTTCCTTACCGTGACCCTGGAACAGAAAGGGCTATTGAAGGACACCGTGGATTTTAGTCAGTAGAAGTCTGACAGTCCCTCCCGCCCTGCCCGGGGTTGGAGGACTCATTTGATGATTTTACCACGCTAAAAAAAAAAAAAAAAAAAAAAGGCTAGGCTTGCATACAAGAATGACGTCATATTTGTATACAAGTTGCTTGAATTGAAAAAAAAAAAAAAACAAAATGTACAAGTACCTACTTGCAACGAATTATTCCCGTTGGATCCCACTTTTGGATCCCATTTTTTAGGTAGTTCCGATGAATCCCATTTTTAATTCCCGTTGAATCCCACTTTTTGACAACATGTGTACATATCAGAAGAAAACTGTTATCGTTATTTTACTGATGTATTCTGAATAACTAATTTATGAATTTTACCAAAAAAAAAAAGTTCCACAAGATCCGGCCACCATAGGCTTTCCATAGACCGGTCATCAGTGTGTAGAAAGATGGCAGAGACACATTCTGAGAATTGTTTCAGTCTTTACTTAAAAACTGATAGAATGTCACTAACCAGCAAAAGTACTAGGCTAGTATAAGATCAAGGTGGTATATTTTGCAGTCTGGTGCCACGTGACACGCAGCGCGGGGGTAAGGTAACTCTAAATGGCCTGCCAAAGTACTAGGCTAGCATAAGCTCAAGGTGGTACGTTTTTCAACGGGGTCAGCGAAGATCATTGAAAAGCGCTGTGATGCCACGTGACAGGAGGGGGGGGGAAATCACTCTAAATGCCTGCTGTGCTCTAAGATATGGGCCCCTTAAAACACTCCGTGGTGATACAGCTGCACAAGAGACGGTGCGACGAGGTAGTCTTAGCCTTACAAATCTTCCCCTTTTTAGGTAGTTTATTTTTCACAGAAACGAGATTTAAAAAATAAAAAACCTGCAATTTGTTATGTAATCGATAAATCGATATAATGTTATATTTTTTTTTGTGATAGTGACAACACTGATTTTAATTCGACACTGACTGACACTTGTCATGTTGCGCTCAATATGGATGTGTTTTTTATTGGACATCGTCTACTCTCGCCCCAGCCACCGCTGATGACGTCCGAGGGCGTCGGAAATCGCGAGTCATATTCCAGCCGCTTCTGGTCGAGGAGTCCGGGAGCCGTCCGACCAAGGACAGGTCCAAGTCATGGCACGTCGTGTTTCACTCTTTCCTTAAGGGAACTGATGCGAGACTGGACCATAGGGCCATACGCCTAACACGACGCGGGCGAAACCGCAATTTATGATAGCAATTTTGTCGTTGAAAGTACTCGCATTCAGATTTATTAAAGCATGTGGGATCCAACGGGAATTGTTTTTGGGATTCAACGGGAATAAAACGTTTTTCTTTTGTTATGGGATTCAACGGGAATTACTTTTAATTTTTTTGGGATCCAATGGGAAAAATATTCAAGTGGGATTCAAATGTGGGATCCAGCGGGAATAATTCCTTGCAACTTGTTTGCAGTTTTGTTCAAGTTACATACAATTTGCAACTTGTATGCAAGTAATTTGCAAAATGGAGAAATTTAATCCAGTGGAGGAGGAATCCAGGAGGCCTTTTAATCCAGTTTCCCAAAGTCAGAAATCCAGTTTCCACTAAACATAGTTTGCATTAATATAAAGCCGTAATTGGTTTGAAACCGGATGTAAGTGACAAAGTACATACAAAAATACAAATCAAAAATTTTGGAAAGTCAAAGGTAGCTATTGGAATCAGTCCTCAAAAAGTTCCTGTTAATAAATAAATTTAACGTGAACACGTCAATATTAAATACACTATTTTTAGCATAAATCAACAATAAATGCAACAATATTGTTGATTTGCTGGAATTACTTATAATTGGCCAAAATAAACTTATAATGATGTATTGACATGCCATGCATGGTACATCAACAATGTTATGACATGTCGTACCCAATTAAATATGGCAGCAACGTAGCTTGTTATCATATTCTTATGATCGTATATTTTCTTTGTGAGTTTTGAAGTTTTAATGATGAAAATAAAAATTTTACGAGTTGATAATAACATTGAGCAACACTCAGACTACTATTGATAACACATTAAAGGCAAGTTTCCGTTAAGCAAGTCTTGCATACAATATGACGTCACATTTGTATACAATTAGCTTGAATAGGAAAAAAACCAAAATATACAAGTTCAAACTGACTAATTGCAACGTGTAACTTGTATGCAGGTTTGTTCAAGTGGCATATAATTTGCAAAATGTATACAAGTAACTATTGTCATAATGGAAATGCGGCCTTAGATTCATAGATTTAAATTTAATAAAAAAACCCAACCCATAATCCTGAATAACACAACAATTTAAATAATCTCTTAGAACATAAAATGAAAATCGTCTACAAAACTACAGCCACCGTTTTACACAAAGAAAACATTCGCAAAAAGTAAACGAGCTGAACCGTCCCACAAAAAAGGAACGTAACTTTAAAACAAAAACTTTGCAAAAGGAGAGAGAAAAACAGACGCACCTGCTGTGTTGGATTATATCTGAATATCTCGTTAGTGTCTCGGTACCACTTGACGGAATGTAGTTTCTGTTCATCCATCTTGAAGTGACAACTGAGCTCGGCGGCCCTCCGGGGGTCGGCGTACAGCGGCACTTTGAGCTGCGATATGTCGTGTGCTGATGTTATTGCTGTGGAAGATAGAAGAAGAAGATTAAGGCATCATAATTTTATTAAAAAAAAAAACGTTTCCCCACACTAGGAATTTCTTCCTGTATCGTAGGTGCGTTTACAAACATAGAAACTCACATACACAAACACTCAGACCCGAAACAACTACTAGCAGATCATTCAAATATTTGTTCCGTGCGGGGATCGAACCCGCGACACACAGCGCAGCAGACCAATTGCTCAGCCACTGCGCCAAATATGACTATAACGAGTACAATACATGACGTCACGGTTAGCGTAGTGGTTCAGCCATTGACAACTGCGGTGCGTGACGCAAATGCGAACACGGAACAAATTTGTATGACCTACAAGTAAAGTTGTTTTGTGCAGGACTTGAACATGTGACCTAACGATTCAGTACACCCAGACGCTTTAATAACTGAGCCACCGCAGTCATGTCCTGTAAACCCGAATTTTTCTATTCTTTCTTAAAAACGTCACCGAAAGATGTTAAAAAAAGGATTCCTAGTGTATAAAAACAAGTAACGTATGTGTGTGGTGTGGCGGGTGGTGCACATAAGACTAACTACTTTGTAAGTACGAGAATCCGCCAGTGGCGGTGCCCCGTGACATGTTTCAAACATTTCTGTACATTTGATCTTATTGCTAGCCGGCCCGCGCTAAGCAACTGCTCACAGCGGTAAGGTCGTGAACGGGCCGTAAAATCTAAAAATGTTCAATGGTCCTGTTGGTGAATAAAGGTCGCATGAGGTTTCGATCTCAAACCCAGACAAGTACTGATGTGTATTTTTCAATGCATAATGTACAATCGACAGTTGAATCATGACCCATTTTGACAATAAATCGTTTGAATCCGTCAAAAAAACAAAGATCAAAGTTGTTACCATGGATACATATGTTTACGCGAATGTGGACCTAAATGTCTGTAAGAAAATAATCTTATGGTGAGTCATAATTCAACTTTGTCGATTGCACATTAACTTGAACGTAACTGTTATCGGTGAAGGAAAACATCCTCAACCACTGAGCCTAAACAAATGACAAACGCAAAGCCAAAATTTTCTGTATTGTTAATAGATTTTCATTGGCAATGTAAGTCTAAAGCCATATCAGACGCCTGTGTAGTTTTTCAGAGGGGACTTAATTAACCCTGACACCCGAGAGTAGAAATTTCCTCACACGAATAAGAATCGTTGATGCATTGCTATGCTTTAGGAGTTCCTCTATTCTCGATAATCCATTTTTTGTGATTGGCAATAGCGTCCCGTTCGGTTTTATCCAAATTATAATGATATTTCAGGCAATTTACTCAAAACTTTAATTCAATAAATACTAAACTCACTATGCTCTTTTTGGTGTACAACTGTATTATGTACATAATGTACTTAGACATATTTGTACTGTATGTTGAAAGTTTTGGCCGAATGCATAACCTTTGCCTTAAAACTATCGACATTGACGGTTATGACAGGTTTGAAATTCAAACATCGAAACGAATGCTTTCTCGTTTTTTTATACGTGGCAAAAATCGGATGCTATGAAATGTTCGGATATTGTTGCAAACGAAAAAAATTGAACTTTCTGTATTTTTTGCGTGAAATAAAAATATAACCCTTAAATTTTTTACCTAAATTTGAGATGTTTTCTAACATTCATTTGCTTTGCAATTAGTTTACTTTTAAGGCAACTTAATTTTTACGTAGTTCACCGAATTCATAACATAATTAAAGTGACTAATAAGTTCCTGTTAATACAATTATACGTAATTATAACAGCTCTTTAGATTGAAAATAGGTTATTTTAAATTACAAATAGTAAAAGGCATGAGTAGTAAGTAAGTAAGCTTTAATTTTAGCCAAATAATTTTCTTAAATTTTATACATTTCATCTCCAAAACATTGTATTCAATATTATAAATAAAGTAACAAGACAATATTAATTTAGTTATTTGATGTAGCAAAAAGCGTAACCTTTAGTAACCTTTTGCCTCCAAAATTAGAATAAAATTAAACATATTAAAAACTCATGTTTTAAGCAAGTCTAAACGTGGGAGTAACATATGTGGATATCTACGCAACGTTTAGTGATAAATGAGACAACATTTATATGGTTTTTAGTTACAGTTGGGTAGATACGCGTGTCTACGTATAACAGGAGTGAAAGCATTTTTTTTTTTCTTAAATACCTGTGTATTCTTAGTCATAACTCGGGATACCGCCGAGAGGGTTTAATCTCTAAAGCTATTGTCAAACAGACAGGCGTAACAAACGCGAAGCGAGGCGTTTTTGTTTGTAATGTATGCAATTGTTTGAATCCGGTCACATAGAAAAAGCAAAAGCGATCCGATAGTCTATGTGACGGGCTTCAAACAATCGCATACATTACAAACAAAAACGCCTCGCTTCGCGTTCGTCACGCCTGTCTGTTTGACAATAGCTTTAGCACGAAACCCGTGCTTTCGGCCTTAGTGACAGACGTTTTGACAATGAGCCCGAACTAAAAATGAATGAAATTACGATTTGAAGTTTATCAAACGCAACTTTATGTAATGACATAGACACTAGCACCGCGTCAAAATGACTTCAGTAGTGGCGGTATTATCCGTCCGCAATTTGATTTTGACGTTAGTTACGTTCGTATATCTTGTATCCGTTCCCGTGTTATCGTTGACGGACTTAGAAAGTAGACACCCTGGAACGTAACAACTGAAGGAACGTGTTTGTGTTTGTTGAAACAAAGCAATAGTTTTCCGAGTGCCATTGTGATAGGTATAACTTACGACATAATTGATTTTCACTCAGATTGAAGAAATCCCAAGCAGGAATAAGTATAAAAATATTATAAATATGAAGAGTTTTTTTTGGTTTAACGCGCTAATCTCAGGAATACGTAACTAATTCGATTTTTGGTGTGTTGGATACCCATTCATCAAGGAAGGCTATTTTTTTTTTTTTTTTTTTTTTTTTACGTGGCAAAATCATCAAATGAGTCCTCCAACCCCGGGCAGGGCGGGAGGGACTGTCAGACTTCTACTGACTAAAATCCACGGTGTCCTTCAGTAGCCTGTTATGTTCCGGGGTCACGGTAATGAAACAATCCCGCGACCATCAAGGAAGGCTATAGGATAATAGTACCACGCTACGACTATTACGAGTAGAAGCCGAACAGCGAATGTAGCCGCGAGGAAAAACTAGCACCTAAATTAAAACCTTGTTGAATGATTGAAATATAAGCTTTTGATTTGATAACGATCAATATTTCTTCTAACATAATTATAATATATTATAATATAATATTCAAAAATATTCGTATTCAGTGTTTACTGAATCAGGTTGTAATAATGGAATCTGTTATTTCTACGATAAAATGTGTTATTTTATATTACTGTTTTCATATATTTTAATATAATGATTTTATTATGATAAAATACAAATAAACAATATCTTCGGCGAATATAAATGAATATTAGAACTGGAATTAATGAATGTAAAGTCAGCCATTACGAGCGTGTCAATTTATTTACTCACACGATTTATTCATAGACTAGATGAAAACCCGGCTTCGCTCGGGTGAAACATGACTCATAACTACAGATCTGGTACAAAATGTAGGTAGATATTTCTGTAGTCATCGGTTCTCAAGGAATGGGTATTAAAGGTATGCAAGGCATAGATTCGTATAGCTTCATTCATTGTGTTTAATAAATATAATACCTAAATAGAAACTGCAGTTTTTCGCCCATTGTTCGCGCCTATTGGCCGGAGATCGTTTGCGACAGTCGCTCCCTTCATACCGCCCTGAGATCGCTCCGGAGCTCTTCCCGCTGCACTAAACTTGTCGAGGCAGCGGGGATTCGCCGTACCAACACAGTTCATGCATGTACCACCATACCAACACTTTTCAGACTCCTAATACCTATTATGAAGAGGAAAGATTTGTATTTTTGTATGTTTTTTTTAGTGTGTAACATCATCAAATAAGTCCTCCCACCCAGGGCTGTCAGACTCGTACTGACTAAAATCCACGGTGTCCTTCAATAGCCCTTTACATTCAGGGGTCACAGTAATTCGTTGGTCCCGCGACCCTGGCAGGCTTTGGCCCTCTACAGAGGGGCCCCGTCATAATGCTGACTGCACTCTTTGAGGCGCGCGTGGAATACAACGCGCCGTTGAAAAATATTCAAGTGGGATTCAAAAGTGGGATCCAACGGGAATAATTCGTTGGTCCATGGTCGGATAGAGATAGGGCGCAAGAGGTCTCCGCCTATTGCCGTCGTGAGGACACGGCGGTGCTCTGTTGCGCGCGGGGCAGTCCTGCACCGTATGCTCCACCGTGTCTTCCGGCCGATCCTCGCATTGGTGACACCCAGACCTTGCCTCCTTCGTCATCAGACACGGGTACCTCCCGAAAAATCCGTGTCCGGTGAAGACCTGCGTCAAGCGGAAGGTCAGGACGCCGCCGCCGTGACGCCTATCCAGCCACTCATCAAAGAGGGGTCTTACCACCGCGATTGCGGCATGCCCAGGGTTGCCACCTTTAGGGGAAAAAAAAACGGGACGATCGGGCATCCTTAAGGGGGATGCTCCAACCAGCCCGCGAAATTCAATTTTTTTTACGTTTTTTGCAATTTGCAGGCCAGAGACATGTTGTAGCTTTATAAATATATGAGTTGCGGTAATAACAAGTATAATTTTAAATATAAAAATTATCAAAAAACTCGCTCCATCAGCTCTCACATAGAAAAGGTGCATCATGTTAAAATCTCCGAAATCTAACTACGATGCACCTTTTCTATGTGAGAGCTGATGGAGCGAATTTTTTGATAATTTTTATATTTAAAATTATACTTGTTATTACCGCAACACATATATTTATAAAGTTACAACATGTCACTGGCCTGCAATTTGCAAAAAACGTAAAAAAATTTGAATTTCGCGGGCTACATCGAAGCAATCACCTTAAGAGACGTTCGGAGTTCGGTGAAAAAAAAATTACCCATGAGACAGTCAAAGGAAACTTTATTTTGTGTATTTTTTTTGTATGAAAAAGTATTTTTTTTTTTTGTGAATTTCCAAAAGTCTTAGAACAAACATTGTTCAGTTAACATGGGCTGAGTTACCCCACGAGAGGTTTTGCGCTATTTTTCTATTTATTTATGAAGTCTGAACAAGACATGTGCATATTCAAAGAAATTAGCAATTTTGCTTTTATCAAATCTACCGAGCAACGATTTGATTTCAATTTCAATTTATTTAACATAGGTATTTAATAGATGTTACAGTCAATGCAGTATCAATGATCACTATGCCTACCATACTTTAACAATTAATGTTAAAGTCATAAATACTATTCAAATAACATATCAAAAAAACCTTTGCTTCTTCTTAGACCATTGCTTCTTAGACCATTTCATGGTCATTAGTGAAAATACGCGCTCAACATATCTACGCATTTGAAGGAGTTATGCTCAAAGCACGAGATACAATACTAAATAATGCGTTCAACTTCTGGTCAAAAAATCGGGACAAAATCGATAGGCCGTCGGGACGCGGGACAATGTCTTCGAAATCGGGACTGTCCCGGAAAAATCGGGACGGGTGGCAACTCTGGGCATGCCCGGAGCTCGGTTGCGACAGTCGCTCCCTCCATCGCAGCGAGTAACATAGGCTATAATTATTATATCATGTCCACCCGTGCGAAGCCGGGACTGGAAGCCAGTAAATAATATTTTCATAGGTCCTTTCCTCTCTGAAGCAAGTCGGCCCTTTGACGTGAAGAAGCCGGAGGTAATATCGTTCTCGATCAGAAAGGCATTCGTGGTTGCCACTGTCATCATTGTTTACGGCTACACGTTTGTTTGACACTGACATAAGTTAGGCCAGGTTCACACGGCGACCATTCGATTCGATTCTTTCACGTATACGGTTTTACCGTATACGATGCAGTCGTTCACACGGCAACCATTCGATTCGATTTTTTCGGGCCACGCATGCGAGTGCGTACGATTCTCGAATGGGCGAGTCGTGTGAACGACACAACATGAACATAAGCGCCACTGCGAGTCGTATTCGATAAAATCGTTTCGAGACGCGGCGTTCCGGTGACAACTTCGCA
The DNA here is from genome assembly GCA_954870645.1 of Agrotis clavis. Taxonomy (NCBI): domain Eukaryota; kingdom Metazoa; phylum Arthropoda; class Insecta; order Lepidoptera; family Noctuidae; genus Agrotis; species Agrotis clavis. The sequence goes on from OX940920.1 coordinate 17,533,293, forward strand.
CGGTATACGGTAAAATATATTTCTCGAACACGGGATTTTCCCGTATGAACGCCGTGTAAACAATTTTTAAGTTTTCATATATATTCTGTTGTCACTCCTCTATTTGATAAAATCGTTTATACGGTATACGGGAAAATAATCGCCGTGAGAACCTGGCCTTACAGTTCATAGTTTTTTTTCTAAATAATATCGCAACGTGTCGAGGAGGTTTAGTACTTAATACACCACATGACACTGGCATGCTAACAGTGCTATCGACTCGGTTGCCAAAAACAAAGAAAATTAAAAAAGCTTCTCAACATGTTACCCGATGTCAAAAATGGCGGCTGCGATCTGTCTGGTCAGAAAATCATTAGAAATGTACAAAATACTCGACAATCCGAATTTTGCGGATATATGTTGTCGACTCGAAATCTTTATTTTTTAATGTTTTATTAATCAGGCAAGCTTTCGATCGAGTCTACCGTAGCCCTGCACGAAATTATTAATATAGAAGTGCCTACGATTACGTGCTACGGCGTAGTCGGCGCTACGCCGTAGATGTGCTACAGCGTTAAACACGGTGGAACAAATTAATTATTATAAAAGCTATTGCTATTTTTATTTTACAATGAATATTGTTACGAATTCATCAACTATGAAACAAAGGACTGTTTTTGCAGCTGTTGGTATTAAAATGATTAATTTAATAAATTGCACGTGCCATTTCATTGTAACGACAAAATATTTTTCAATTAACTAGAATGGTTGCAATGCTGCAGCACAATGTTTTTTGCTTGGTTTATTTACAGTTTTTTTTAAACTGCCATCATAATATGCCTGCAGTAATTCAGCCTTTCTGTCATCCAGCCAAAATAAAATAAAACTTAGCAATTAATAGATACTTTATCACTCAGATTGTAAGTTTTTAAACTGACATGGTCACTAACATTATCATCAGAACTTAAAACAGGATAATTACCATGTTTATTATTCGTGTTGAACCGATATTTCGGCACCGTTACAAGCACCATAGTAAAAATCCCGTTTAAAAGTTTATCAAATATTTATCGACACATTAAAGTCATTCACTTTATTCAATTTAAAAGGAAATACTGTACATTATTTGCAAAATTTTCGCAAGACAAACATGGTAAACCCAAGGGCAAATGTTTGAGAGGCAGTCCGTTCTTGTAAACATACGCTTGCGTGTAATCTGCGTGAAAGCCGACGTCAGAAAGTTGAAGCCTTTTTAAAAATGTTATTTCAACCTTTCAACATTTGTACAAAGAGAAATGTCTAGCTATTTCTAATGTAATCTAAGTAGAAAAAGTTAAAAGTAGACAGCTAGATGGATAGAATTTACTTAATTTTACATCAACATTGTAAAACAGCGTTTTTAACTCGACACCGGTGAAGTAAGATAATGAAAAAGTACGTCTTTGTAATTGTTCTGGGTCTGGTCGTTTGTGTTTTTGAGTTCAAATGTTGGTAAATGCACCCGCGATGTCGCAAACCCTCGAATGGGGCAATGTTTTTAAAAGAAAAACAAATATTTATTAATATTGATTATATTAAACGCTTTATTAAAAAAACGCTTTCAATAAGCATTTTTAATATTAATAACCACAACACCACATAAAAACCTCATTTTTCCGTGACAAAAATTGAAAATTTTGTGAAAATTCGTATTGTCCTCCGCTTTACTCCCATTTATCAAATTAAGCTGACTAAAATCTTCTCGGAAGGACGGTAGTCGGGTGCATGCAATTTATCCTAAACTTAGTGGTTACACATTCACTAAAGCTATTGCCAAACAGACAGGCGAAGCGAATGCGATCCGAAGCGTTTTTATTTGTAATGTATGGAATTGTTTGAATCCAGTCACATAGAAAAGTGAAAGCGATCCGATAGTCTATGTGACTGACTTCAAACAATTCCGTACATTACAAAACAAAAACGCTTCGCTTCGCGTTCGCCACGCCTGTCTGTTTGACAGTAGCTTAGTCTTCCTAATGGATTTCGTTAGATTTGCGGAAATCAATGAATTTTGAAGTTATTGTCAAAAGTATAAAAACGGACAAGGTATTAACGGCTATTTATCTATCTCGGTCACAATATCTGTCTGTAACTAATTTGCGACCGAATTTACCTATTTAAGTCTAGAAGAGGTCCAAATCACAAGTTTCTAGTGGGATTTAAAACACCGTCTCCTTTAAAAAAAAATACTCAAATTAACAATAAACATCTTTTTTATTTGGTAGTCTCCTACTATTAGAAAGCAAATTGTATCCAATCGCTTTACAGGTATTTTAATCCAATAACACGTCAGAGGTAGACAGCTTAAACCACCCACATAACTTCCTGCGGCGACGATTAACTAATAAAGATAATCTCTCAGACACATTGCCTGACTAAATTAATTAACCCATAAAATGCATACCTCACATTGCCCATACATCCGAACTTCCCCAAGTAAGTATGTCTGCCTGACTTAGTTGCCTTAAGAGGCTAAACTTGAACGGTACTTACGCTGGTGTATTGGAGCAGTTTGCTCCAAGAACATGTACTTGCGACTGCAAGTAGATTAGAGCATGTGGTTATCGCAGACGCGGTGATATACATGTGTGAACACCGCTTTAGAAACACATTTTGCTTAAGGAGGCTATGAACATTAGAGGGTTGCTAGTAACATGAAGAGCGTTGGTGATGCGTGGGAGCTGCGTTTATAAGAGCATACGTTACATGATACTTAATTTTTAACCTCTAGATTTTGGCTATTTTAGTCTTTCCGACCGTTTTCGATAGCCAATCCGAACATAGGTCAATCAGAGTGGAAGATATTATAGTGCATAAGTGTATGCGTATGCACAGGTGCACTCTAATGGTCCAATGGATGGATGAACGGTCGCAATCCGTCACGATTGGAGAGAGATCAGATGAAGCACCGAATCAAGCAAAGCATTTGCTTGTAGAGGCATGAGGGTGCATACCACCTACTTTCAAACACCGAGTTGTTACCGAAAATTTTCTAGTGGAACCAAAAAGCACGTTTTGCCTGCCGTGGTGAAAGGAACTTCATGGCTTTACAATATCTAAAATTACAATTACAATGTAAATCTTAAAAATAAATTATCCTGTCTGAAAGGCCTATAAAAACATTATAAAATTATACTACAAGTTACCCTTTATACATACTTGACCTCATGAACTTTAAAAACGTTTGAGTAGGTACCTACTCGTAAAAATAAATCGACCGTAAATAATACGAAAGGTTTACACAACATAATGTATTATGTATGGGTTCTCCTTGTTTCATTTTATACGAAAAAAAATCCTCTAAACTTTATCAACATCGGCTGTAAATTGAATTGGACTACGGACTACAGCAGGGTGGAGGACGAAGCCGAAAAAACGTAATTCTATAAAGTCAGCATGTGGAGATTGCGTCCATTGCCCTTTGCGTTTTTTCTGCTAACATAGTAAAAAGCCTGACCCGTGTGAGGCTACTCACGATACAACTTTATGTGAAGGGATAGATACTATTCGGTTGGCAGAGACCGCTAACTTTTGGTCCCATCTAATCAAACATTGTGGATGGTGAATGTCACGTCAAAGATGTTCCTACAAAATTAATCAAGGAAAAATATTTCGAAAATATGTCATAGCTTATTGTCACGGAAAGTAAATAGGAATTACATTTCATGCTTTCATGATAACATCATGAAAGCAATCACTGAAGAGAAAATTTTGCGGAAACATAGAGCCTATTATCAAGAAAGTAAATGTATATTCTCTATACAAAATATATCGAGAACCATTGAAAACTTGTGTTGGTTAGAGACCATGACAGTGGGTCAACTATGCTAAAAGGGTTATTCAGATTCCTCCGAATGATTTAACCGCAAACGAGGGATGGCCACACTGTTCACTTCAATGATAAAAGTTTCGGCTAGAGTTACTTCCAACATAGTATTAGGTATCGAAATACTTACCAACTTGAATTACGTGGAATATTGAACAAAGAGGTTTCCCTTCCTTCAATGCCGTATTGGCAGGAAAATAAATGTGGGCAATAATGTAACCTCTCTAACATTGTCGATTACGCTGCAAGCTTAAAGATATTCTGTTGATGATACCTCTCGCGTTAAGCATGACGACCTTGCTTAATGTAGCGTGTGTTATTAAGTAAAGCGCTTTGCATCGATTTATGTTAGATGTAAGCGATTTGTATGTACGTACGTGACGTGAAGTACCAAGAATGAGATCGATGTTCTGCTGAAATTATGTTGAAGTACATTTAAAATGAATTCTTCTAGTAGAATTCTGATTAGATTTAAGCATCGAATATTGAGTTTTCTATGAACTTTAAGTGGATTTAAATAAATTTGTTTCCAATGAAATCTTTGATGTCGAATTGTTATTATCGTAGATGTCATTTCTTTGGTACTGTTACTACTGACAAGACTAATAAAGTTGTCAAGCTCACAAGGAGACAGATAATTATTAAGAATATGAACGAAACATTCTTTTTTTAATTTACTATCTGTTAAACGAAGCACCGTCTCATTTTACATCAAGAAAAAGTTAATTTCAGTCCATTTCATTATCATACTCAGTTTTATTTTTAGTTATTCAATTTACTAAGAATACTAAATTTGGAAGCAGACCAATTTGATTAGTCACCTACTCTAACAATGAAAAAGATATTTTCATCTTAATTGATATTTTGGGAGCACAGAATTTACTCTTATAAATTTAAAAACGCAGGAGCTAAAATATGGCCGTGTAATACTTTCTTTCGTAGTGTTTTATTATAAAGTGTATTTACTAATAAACACCTTACCTGAATAAAATTAAATTACAAACAAAAGGCGAATTATTCTTTATTTAAATTTCGTCCAAAATTCAAAAGATATAACTATCCCGTATAATCCCGTTTCATCATCTCCCTACTCGATTGTACTACTCCACATCTAAACATAATTTTATTAAAGTGCCGTTTCGCCACATTAATACATAATTATAGTCCCATTTCGTCAACGTATGAGTTTGCATGTTTTCATTCCCGTTTTGATTTAATTTTGTTCGGCAAGAACAGTTAGGGCCGAGGATAGCTACTAAAAAATACCAAAAATAGTGATTTCATTTATACATAAATATACCCACTACTTATTACCAGTTGACCTGGTTGAAAACTTTCAAAATTCAACGCTACGTAAGCGTTGAATTTTCGAGAACCGAAAAGTTTTCAACTCCGGTGACAATCTTACTTTGGTGAATATTGATATTCTGAAACTTAATTCTAATTATAGTATGTACGGGACTAATTTGACTTTATTATCATTTTTATAAGTGTGCAAATGCTTCTTTAAAATATTGATATTTATTTTAAATTTATTTGGCAAAAAGTGCTACTTAAGAGAACATATTTCTGGCAAATAATGTTTTCACAATTCACTAGGCAATCCATTCAATATTTCGAATGATATATTAAATACAGTTTCTACGAAATCTCAATTTTATTTACACTTTTTTTGCGAAAATATTTTAAAATCCTTAAACTAGTTTAAGTTTCGACTCGGGTTATATATCAGTTACAAGTTAAATAAAATTCGACTAGCTTACTGGAAATCCCGGCAAACATAAATAACATTTAAAATGTAGCGAATGTAGTGAAACCATCGGGCATGTAAAAAGTTAAAATAAACATTAAAATAATCCGTTAAGCCACACATTTTAATCATACAAAGCGGGATTTGACTAAATGAAATCATATGATGCTTTTATTAATATCAATAAATACATCTTATATACCAGTAATGTGTTTCTATGTAGGTACCTTTGACGCCTTTGTATGTATCAAATTGTATTTGCGCAGGTAAGTATGGTAATACAACCGATCCTTTACAAGATCAAAAGGATTTCTTCCAAGAAAATGGTGTAACAATGTTTTTAGCAAAATCTTTTCGTTGCCGAAAAAAGTTGATTCTCACGGATATTCATTTATCGTCTTTAGAGAGTTATTTACTATAATATTCTCGTATAATTTATTCCTGAAACGGAAATTCCAGTCCATTTACTCTACTTTAGCACTTTGGTTCGACGAAGAGAAAGAAATGCTTTTAATAAAAGTAATTTCGGAACAAATTTACTCGATTTGCGTCGGATAAAGGATGAATAATAATTATGGAGGAGGGTTTCAACTAAGTAATTTGCTTAAGTTGCTTTGCTGTGAGCTTCGTATTGACGCCCCCACTGACGCGACGCTCGCATTCAAAATATCAAAAGTTTCCATTGAACTTGGCCCTACTGAATATTCATTCCTGTAATTGTTTCATTAGTTCAACAGACTAATGTTTTTATTAATCCACTGAGACAACAATTAATAAAGCCATTTGTATTACTATTAATGCTGACGTGTCGTTTTAAATTCTGAAAATTTGTGCTGAAACATTGTCATTCCCTAGGGTTATAATTGACAAATTTTATTTTCACGTAACAGAGATGAGGTTGTCAAAATAATAAATCGATTTGCGGGTGATGAGAATTGAAAATAGTCAAGATTAATATTAAAACTGGCATGTAAACCGAAAATCTTTTTACTTAGATTTTGAAATTTTATTTTTAAACGTTGTCTGATACTGTAATCACTATATGGAACGATACTCCACGTGTTACATCTATACAAATATTTACATTTCTGATTTATTTTTAACTATTTAAAAACAAATATTTCACTGGTGCGCCATATTTCCGTAAATATATAAATGATTCTTTAATCGCAACGAATTCGTGGGCAGAAGCTAGTGAAACATAATTAAGTAGTTACGTAAAAATGTAAGTTTTCACACAAACGTTTTTAATAACAAAAAAGCAACGCCCGCCCCGTTGAAATAATTCATTAAAATGTTTCTATCAGAATAAATCGAAAATTCCGTAACAATATTGTACGATTATTGGGAGAACAACAATAAAGTGTTTCATAAAATTAAATTGATTAATTAATTAATTTCTTGTTAAGATACGCTTGTAAATGTTTTAAAGGAAAATCATTTTCACGAAAACGTTATCTGAACAAATAATTCGAGGAAAAAAGGATATTTATTTCATGTTTATTATTTTTGAATTAATTAATCCACGTGACGATTCGCCGTTAACTGTTCTCGTCAACGGCGAAGTTTTTTCCTAAGTTGGCTGTTAGAAACGTTAATTTAGCTCAGTTTATAAAATATTTAAACATTAATTAAAAAATTTAAAAATTAATATAAAATTTAAAAAAATAATCCTTTTCATCGGCTTGCGTATTTAAACAGACTGGTTCTGCTGGCTTCCCATGCTTAGAATTTGGTAATTTTTACCTTGGATCGTATCACGCACCGGGAAAAAAGTTGCATCAAATAAATAATACAGGTTATAAACTATCTTTGTGGCAAAGTTCATCTCAATCCACTTAGTAATTTTTGCGTGAGAGAGTAACAAACATACATCATCCAACTGTCACTTGCTTGGAAATGGAGTATGTAAGGAGTAGAGAGTTATTTTACTAGTAACCCACCCTGGCTTTAAGGGTCAACCCACACCGAAAGAGCGGCGAAGGGCGCGTAGTCTCGCGACTTCTACGGCTCCGTTTACGGAATTCGCCGAAATTTCTGCGACGCCGCGGGCATCCGCGCGACTCTTTCGAGTTTCTCATGTGATAATAAGTATTATAATAATGAAAATAAATTAAAATTCATATGACACTGAAACTGCGCTCCGCTTCGGTGCGCTTCGTCGCTCTTTTGGTGTGAGTTGAGCCTAATATAGAGACCAATTTAGGACAAAAAAAAAGAAGTGCGCTTACTGTACAATAATTTAAAAATAATGCGAACAAAATAAGTGTCAATTTTTTTTGAAATTTTTCCACCAAGTTTTTTTATAAACGCAATTGCTATTAAACTATGGCGCGATGGTCAATCTATTTTTAGTCGATGTAGTACATTGAGTTAAGCACCCCCACGTAAAAATCCATTCAAAAGTCTCTAAAGGACAACCTTGAGTGACGTAATACAAAGGTGTGATCAAGTTTCCTAGGAAAAGCATTGTCCTGTTCGCGTGTAAATATCCGTGAAGCTATCTCCTTCGGGATTCGCCTGATAAACTAATTTCGCGACAAATATACCACATAAATAGTACATTAGGTCCAATATCACACGCTTCGGTGTTAACCTAATTAGTTTTTTATATTAGCCTTATTTATTAGCACTGTTTTGCAGTTGATTAAAATGTATTGGGTCTCATGTGTGCGAAGTTGTAATTGGGTTTAATGGAATTGTAGGTGCGACCAGCCAGTATTGTTAAAAACGTTTGATCACCTTGTTTTTAAACACGATGCAGGCAAACTAATATTATATCGATACGACTCTACCCAAATAGATTTATGTATAGACAGCTAAAAATTGTCAAGAATGTTTTAAGTTATATTTTAAAGCCGAAGGTAATCGTCAAAATTGACTGGTTCGAATAGAAAATACCTATTTATTTATTTTTGTTGGATAGTCCTTTTATACACCGTGACTTTTTAGTCATCTTACAACGGCAGCCCAGTTCATGTATCCAATGACTAGTACACATTTATAATAAAAATAAAAACTTTTTCAAAAAAAATGTAACCGCCTTCAAAAACAACCACAAAAAAGTGAAAAATAATCTACAAAATATAATAAGTCGGTGCCTTTGTTTTTTTTTCTATTCATTGTCTTTTTAGCCACCGACTTCCGAAAGAAAAGTTATATTGTAGATTATTTTTCACTTTTTTGTGGTTGTTTTTGAAGGCGGTTACATTTTTTTTGAAAAAGTTTTTATTTTACTCTTTTTAGTTTAAATATTCAACCCTAATTCGTGTCAAGAACATTATTCTCTTACATGTGAACTAGAATTTTGTAATCCTTCGCACCGGTAATTACATCGCTCATGTACACAATATGATAATAAAATTCCATATCTCAAAAATTACTGAACCGATTTTGATGAAACTTGCAGCATTCTCTAAGTTAAATAATACCTAGTACAACAAAAAAAGAATTACTTAAATCGGACTTGTTGTTCCGGAGATATGCGAACACAAAGTAAATCAATCGATGCCTACTCCTTACTCTTAAAGAGTTGTACCTTCCATCATCAGGTCATCCACCTGAGATGATGATTATCAGATGCAAATACTTGAACAGCTTTAGAAAATATATGAAAATGGTACTATGTGCCTATAAAATTTGAAGGTTGCCCTCGATTTCCCTGGGATCCCATCATCAGATCCTGACCTGATGATCATGGGACCAATGGGAAAGTATACCCTTTCAAACAAAAGAAAAATTTTCCAAATCGGTCCAGGCGTCTTCGAGAAATCGGGGACCATACATAAAAAAAAAGGTTGCACTCCAGGAGTGCCGGTAGAAGTGAAAACTTTTTTGTTACTATGTTTTATTTTTAATTTGAATGACGTCTTACTCATTTTCGATCAGGGTCACGTGACCCTGACGGTCACGTGACCCTGACGGTCACGTGACCCTGACGCGAGTTTTAAATTTTTTACCCATTACAGAAAAAGTGTACAACGCCGCTAAAGAAGTTTTCACTTCAAAAAAAGGTTGCACTCCAGGAGTGCCGGTAGAAGTGAAAACTTTTTTGTTACTATGTTTTATTTTAAAACTGGAGTAGTACAGATATGAAATTAACTAATTTGAATGACGTCTTACTCATTTTCGATCAGGGTCACGTGACCCTGACGCGAGTTTTAAATTTTTTACCCATTACAGAAAAAGTGTACAACGCCGCTAAAGAAGTTTTCACTTCAAAAAAAAAAGGTTGCACTCCAGGAGTGCCGGTAGAAGTGAAAACTTTTTTGTTACTATGTTTTATTTTAAAACTGGAGTAGTACAGATATGAAATTAACTAATTTGAATGACGTCTTACTCATTTTCGATCAGGGTCACGTGACCCTGACGCGAGTTTTAAATTTTTTACCCATTACAGAAAAAGTGTACAACGCCGCTAAAGAAGTTTTCACTTCAAAAAAAAGATTCCGATGAATTGAGAACCTCCTCCTTTTTTTGAAGTCTGTTAAAAAATAGGTATGTAAGAGTTTTCAAAAATTTCAAAATAAATTTTAATTTGTTAATAAGACGCAAGGCGCGTAGTTAGAAATACCCTTGTCTCATAGAAAATGGAGATGGAATTATCTGCCCGACTATTGCGGTGGGTAGGTATACTCGACAGCTTGATACAATGACAATAAAGCCTCGGCTTGATACGTAAACATTTTAACAGGATGTTTCATATTTCTGATGTACCTATTTATTAATAATAAAAAATATTATTAACGATTTAAAAACTCGACTAGAGGTATTTTAGGGCGGATACATTAAGTGGATCACTTTTGTAGGAGGACTAAAAAGTCACGGTGTATAGAGGTATGGGTCCCGGGACTGTCAGACAGTCCCTTCCGCTTCACCCAGAGTGGGTGGACTCATTGGATGATTTTACCATGTAAATAAATTGATATAAGCGCAATCATGGCTAGTAAAAGATAGTACTTGGTCGTTAGACCCCGCTCTGGCGGAGCCCGCGGGTCCAAACGACCTAATGTGTTTTTGAATTGGTCGTTTGGACCCGCTTTTAAAAATTGAGAATTGTACTAGCAAATAGAAAAGTTTCCTACCCGCCCCTACCAGTTTGTTCCGACTTTCGGTACGTCGCTTGTCCAAGGAGATGGTGATGTACACCGGGACCTAATACACTGGATCAACTATAGGAATGGATGAAGTGGCGACAGGTTACCAGAACAACCCACGGATGCCCCTCAAGTTAAAGGGAAAAATATACAAATCCGTTAGACTACACTTCTTTTTTCACTAAATTTTTCTACTATTGAGAATGATAAGAGTATTAAGTCTAAAGACGCTTCAATTGAGATAAATGCTCTTGTAAAAGACCCTTAATCCTTGAAAAGACAAGTCATGAAATATACTTTTTTCAGACGGAGACAAAATTAGTTTTCACCTGTGACTTAATAAATACGTTATTTACTACATTTCTCCTGTATTCGACATCACCAATAAGCAATGTCTACTAAAACAAATAAGTACACCCAAGCAACGCCTTTTTTTAACCGCTTCTAATTTATCCAATTCGTTTGGCGTATGTAGGAATATCATCAAATAAGTCCTGCAACCCTGGGTGGAGCAAAAGGGACTGTCAGACAAAGTTCCAGGGTCGCGGTAGCCTGCTTAGATAGTCCCGCGACCTCAGCAGGCTTTTGGGCCTCTAACTCACTCGTAAACAAATCATCTGCCTAGCCTTTTCCCAACTATATTGGGGTCGGCTTCCAGTCGAACCAGATGCAGCTGAATATCAGTATTTTACATGAAGCGACTGCCTGTCGGACCTCCACAACCCAGTAACTGGGTAATACGATACCCTATGTTAAGACTGGTTGTCAGACTTTGGAGCTTCTGACTAACAGTAACGACTGTCAAAGATCTATAAATGACAGCCGGAACCAACGGCTTTACGTGCTTTCCGAGGCACGGAGGAAACTCGCTATGATAGATGGTCACCCATCCACAGACCAACCTCGGCAAGCGCGGCTTAACCCGGTAGATCGGCCTGTGCGGCTGTAATTATTTAGCCACGAACTCGTAAACAAAATGGATTGAAAAAAAAGTGGAATCAGCTACCGAACAAACTTTACTTATTCCACGATAAAAATTAAAAGGTACAACCTAGCACAAACGAACTATGTAAATAAAAAATATCGTGTCATATTTCACGACTACACCGGACAATATTTTGATACGTGGAAAAATTAATTGCCATATTCAAATGCTATCGTGTTTGTTATATCGTGTCGGTTGATTTACGGGTTCCGTACCCAAATTATAGAACGGGACTTTATTACTAAGGGCGACTTTCACCAAAAGTTAAACATATTTAAAATTTTATTTAGTGTCAAAATTCTATTGAATTTTGACACTAAATAAAATTTTAAAGACCCCGTCGTCACACGTCCGTCCATCTGTATGTCTGTCTGTCTCTCACCAGGCTGTATCTTATAAACCGTCATAATAGACGGTTGGAATTTTCACAGGTGATGTACGAGTATTTCTATTGCCACCATAGCAAGATACTCGTATTCAATCGTAAATAATCGCCCCTTAAGCTCCCATACAACAAACTTAATTTTTTGTTATAGTTTCGCCATGTCCGTCCGTCCGTCCGTCCGTCCGTCTGTCCGCAGTTTAGCTCAGAGACGCCCAGTACTAGAAAGCTGTAATTTGGTGTAAATATACGGATTTGTTGTGCCGAAAAAGTGGTAAAATAAAATCTCGAAAAATATTTTTTTTTAGGGTACCTCCTGTACACGTAAATTGGGAAGTTTTTTTTATTTCTCGCGTACCCCTTAGTGTGGGGTATCATTAAATAGGTCTTTAAAAAATATTGATAGTTTCCATTAACAATTTTTTGATAAAAAGATTCGTTTGTGAAATATAAAGCTTTATAGTGCTCATTTTTGCTCGACTCGAGTGTCCCCCCTCTCTACCAGCTAAACGGTTATGTTTGGGGGTGTGAAAAAATTCACAATAGTAGTATATATAACGAAGTTTGAAGGAAAATTATCATGACTAAGTAGGCTTTACAAGTTTACGAGTAATAGTCGACCAACTTATAAAACGTACTTGGATAGCATATTTTCCTAAACAAAATGTATCGCAGAACATGTTCTTCAACTGCAAATGTAAGTTTGTAAACTTTATTTTTACAGCTATAATAGGTGGGGGTATGTTTTGGGGATAGGTAGGTTTTTATTGTCAACTATTTTTAACTAACTTCAAAAAAAGGAGGAGGTTCTCAATTCGTCGTAATCTTTTTTTTATGTATTTTCCCCGATTTCTCAAAGACACGTGGACCGATTTTGAAAATTCGTCTTTTTAAAATTAAATTCAGCGAATCAGTTTAGTTAGTTCACATAAGTATTTTGATGGGCAACTACGGAACCCTACACTGTGCGTGGCCCGACACGCACTTGGCCGGTTTTTTTAAAGATCGACTCGCACTTCGTTGGTTTATATTTTTTTGGCAACACAGTAGTTTTACACCTAGGTTTATAATTAAACGAAAATTGTGACATTCATGGTTTACGCACATTAAGCATGCTACGTTATGTTTTCATTTGAAGTTGAAGAAAAAAGACTTAAGAAAATACGTCAACACGCATTTATCGAAACCCATTTGTTTATAAAAAAACATTCAGATTCATTGAGTGTCCAAAACAATCAGATATGGGCATTGATAACTCAATCATAATGTAACAGTTATGTATATTGTGTAGACAAAGAGATCATCGGTTCAATATAATATTAATCTCATCTATATTTTTAGAAGATAAAGATGGACGTTACAGGTATTATTACATACCCTTATTTCTTTATTTACTCCGGATATTTTCTTGTTGTTCTATTTTAGTAATAGCAGAACACATTTCCTTCTATAATTTAGTTATATTTTGATATTTACAAAAAAAAAATGGAGTCTTCAAAAATGTATGTATAAAATGTATCCTCCCGCACCGCGGTGCTAGTGCTAGGATACATTTTAAATTAAATTTTCATTAAATTAAATTAAATTAAATTTACATTTTAATTCAAATTTTCACTCCACCCGGTGCACCGGGTGGAGTGAGAGAAACGTGTTTGCTCAATGAATAACCTGTATTGTCATTTGGAGTCCGGAAACCTCGTCCAGTATCAGTAAATCGTATGCGCATTCGGTCAACAATTATCACGTGTCACTAGCACGTCACAAATAAAAACTGTTTCAAAATAAACGTCTCTATTATACAGGTAAATTTTTCAACAGGGCGTGGATGGCTATATCCGAAACTATGAGGAATATCGAAAAACGTTGAAAAGAGCCCCGAGGCAGATTTTGAAGAAAACTAAAACAGCATTATTGGATTTTAGGAAAATCAATAATCCTGCCCAGGAATCGAACCAGCTGATTTTGGAAAAAAAATACAGCCTGTATTATTACACTACTCGATATTGTTGCTAGTAAGGATCAAATTATCTTTATAATTATATTATATATATGTATATTATATATATAATTATAAGTAATCAAATACGAAAAACTTTACAGTTTGTTGAAATGAAAATTGATTGTTTAATAATAATTTTCCTTGAGCAAAAACATACCAAAAATTGTACCTTTAAATTAATAATACGATAATTATGTTCTCAATATTCCAAGACGATCAAGTAATTAGGGGACTCAGTATAGTAAACGTTTACTATCCAGCTTGTGAAATAACACCTACCGATATTACTTACTGCAGGTACAATACTCAGTGTAATTAATTATTTACTAACCGATGTAGTGCCGGAATAAATTAATTATACATAATGATTAACACCTACTGACGTCATGTTAATTTACATAAAGCAATTAATTTATTGTATGTTATACCTACGAAAGTATTTTACAATTTATTCGTTTGTTTGATCTTTTTTAGAGAACCTTGAAGTATTAAGGTCTTTTTTTTTAGCGTGGTAAAATCATCAAATGAGTCCTCCCACCCCGGGCAGGGCGGGAGGGACTGTCAGACTCGTACTGACTAAAATCCACGGTGTCCTTCTATTAGCCCTTTATGTTCCGGGGTCACGGTAATGAGATAAGTCCCGCGACCCCGGCAGGCTTTGACCCTCTAGAGGTGGGCCCCGTCATTATGCTGACGCTCTTTGAGGTGCGCGTGAAACACAACGCGCCGTCGACCCGGGCATGGTCCATGGTCGGACAGCGAGTTGCCCTTTACTCGCCGCTCGCATGCCTGCAAGTATTATGGACTTTGAAAAGTTATAAGCATTTAAAAGCTACGCCACTGTCTAATCGGATGTCATGCAAATTCCAGCCACCGTAAGCGGGCGTGTGGACGGCGAGTAATGGGTGACCATCCCCGGGTCGACGGCGAGAGGAGTGAGGTGAAAAAAACTTTTTCTAAAAAAAATTGACCGCCTTCAAAAACAACCACAAAAAAGGCTAAAATAACCTACAAAACTTTTATTTCGGTAGTCGGTGACTTCTTTTTATTAATTTCATTGTCTTTTTTACCACCGACTTCTGAAAGAAAAGTGATGTAGGTTAGTTTAGCCTTTTTTGTAGTTGTTTTTGAAGGCGGTCAATTTTTTTTTGAAAAAGTTTTTATTTTACTCTTTTAGTTTAAATATTCAACCACAATTCTTGTCAAATACATCATTTTCTTACATGTGCACTAGAATTTTGTAACCCGTAGCACCGGTAATAACATCGTTAACATCTCTTTCATTCATTCCCTATCTCAAAAACTACAGAACTGATTTTGATGAAACTTGCAGTATTCCCTAAGTTGAACGATACCTAATAGTACAACAAAAAAAGAATTACTTAAATCAGACTTGTAGTTACGGAGATATGCGAACACAAACAATAACATAATTTACTTAATCAGTCGATGCCGAGTCCTTACTAGAGGAGTTGTACCTTCCATCATCAGCTTAGCTACATGAGATGATGATTTCCATACGCGAGTACTTAAAATTACGTTACCTCATTATCACTTAAATAATTGTGTTTATAAAAAGCGTTATATTGCTTTTCCAATCCTTGGTTAAAGCACCTAAAGTTGGAATGCCAATAGTAGGCTTTTATTAAGGTGAAAACGTGCACTAACATAAAATAATTCACCGTAAAATAGTGTAGTGGTGAAAAAATTCCGAACCTTTTATTCGCGTTCTTATTACGTTTTCTAAATCGAAAAAAGAATGTCACGTACTTTCAGGATAAATAGTTCTGAAATAAAGGTGAAAGTGGCTGTATAGACTGATATACAAATATATAAAAACATATACCTATGTATAAGGTTTCTATTAATAAGAAAATAAAATAGGCTTCGACCTGTTTCGTAGCGTAGTTGTAACTTTTAGAGGTCGTAACGCACATATTCAACAGTTTAAACGATACAATAGGTTTAGGAGTTTAACAATTGCGTTAAGCTTATCAGACTTTTTTGAAAGGTATAAAATAACTTTTCTCTGTTAAATTTCTAGTAAGTGAAGCTATAGAAAGAAAGTACGGATTCATCAAAATTCGATGGAAAGCAAAATATAAAGCCGTCTACACGACGAAAGAAAATAAACCTAAAAGCTGACGCACAGCACTGAAAACTATCGTTAAGTCATAACAAATCGTCCATAAGATATCACTGTCAGCCACTATCGATTTAATAGTTCTCTAAGATATCGTTAAAGTATCGATAGACCATTTCTACACAGCACTAACCTTATAACGCTGGAAGGGTACCGACCCATTTCCAGATGCGATATACAAAAAAAGAATGATAAGTCAGTGCTTCTCACGATATGACGTCATGAGAAGCACTGACTTATTAAGAGAGCGGAGAATGGAAGAAGAAAACGTGATGAGCTGACTGAAGTAAAATTAAGTACCGACAGGAAGATGATAATTATTAAATCAAGTACTTCTTATGAACTAAAAAATATCCGAAACTAGTTATTTTTTTTTTCGCTATAAAATTACCTAATGAGTCCTCCTGCCCAGGATGTAACGGTTTGACTAAAATCTTCTATCCTTCAATAGCCCTTTACGTTCCGGGGTCGCAGTTTCTTGATAAGACAGGACAGCAGGCTTTCGCTCTCTATGGGGGGCCCCGACAGATGGCTGCAGCAAACTAGTTAACGACACGATTGGCGCAGTGGCTGAGCGATCGACTGCTGCGCAGGGTGTCGCGGGTTCGATCCCCGCACGAAACAAATATTTGTATAATCTACAAATAGTTGTTTAGGGACTGGGTGTTTGTGTACATGTGAGTTTCTTTCTACCCACGATACAGGAAGAAATTCCTAGCCCCCAAGGTAAAACCAAAAAAAAAAACTTACGTAACGCATTGAAAACCATCGACAAGTTATAACAAATCGTCCATAAGATGACACTGTCAGCTACTGTCGATATAACAGTTCTATAAGATGTCGTTATAGTATCAATAGCCCATTCCCACAACAACTCTGGAAGGGGTAGTGCGCCACCGACCCACTTCCTTATGCCACTTACGTCCGATAAGATAAGCATTAAGCAGGCTAATGCACTGCTATTGCTTCCCGTGTAGCACTTCTAGTGAGTCCAATGCAGAATGATGCTATTAGGAATCTCATTTGTGCTAATCTTGTTATAGAAACACTGGTAGAAACATGTGTTTTCTGTTCTGTTGATATAATAATAATACTTCACATAAGTAGGTACTTCTTGTTATTTATAAAGTTTCCAATTATCTAAACAACATTGAAATCGTATGTTGAATGAGCAATTTTTAAAACTAATAAATAATAAGGTAGATATGAAATAATAAGAAAAATATGAAGAGACTTTCTTCATTTTAAGAATAAACTGCTTTTCATATCTCTTTGTGTTAACGCGTTTCTTTTTTAAACTGTCCAAAAAATGAGATTAATTTGTATTTATTTTATTTTTTTTAAACTTTGTCTCACATTACCCTTTTTTCCTGGATCGTTAGCGCGTTTTACAAACATAGAAACTCACATAAACAAACACTCAACTCCGGAAAGACTATTTGTAGCTCATACAAATATATTTTGTTCCGTGCGAGGATCTAACCTGCGACCGGTTGCGCAGCTGTCGACCGCTTGCGCTACTGCGCTAACCGGGCAATCATAATAATAGGTGTTTAACTAGAATTATTTCGAAAAAGAAACTAAATAGAGAGAAAATGGAATATATGGAACAAAAAAAATAGAGAGAATGAATTACTAAATGTGTATTATCGTAAATTGTTATTAACAACATAACAAAAAAAGCTATATTTTGTCAATCAAATAAACCGTAGGATGCTTGTTTACATAATAAAAACAATATCATAAGTACTAACACTCTCTCAAAAATACAAAAATAGCAGTAGTAATGTACGAGTAATAAATGAATGGAAAACATGGTCATTACGTTTTCTACATAGATGAATGATGCAAGTTATTATCTGAATATTATATGGAATCTGTTGCCAATAATAATGTTTGTAATATAATAGACAAGTCTATTCATAATGTTTACTGACTAATCGTAAATTGTTGATAATTCTTACTCAACTGCAAAATATCGTATAATTGGTTTAATATTTAACTTTCATGTTTTGCAACAGTTTTATAGTGATTTACAGCCACTTATTATGTTATATATACTTTTTTCTAATGATGGATCAGTCAACTTACTTCTATATAACTTACTATGTGAAATAATATATTATGTGAGTAATTTGAGTCTTATTCGCGTTCAAAAAATGTTAACTTGATTTTTATAAAAGTATGATTTGTTAGGTCAGTTTATTGTTAGCTATGCTCGTCAACTTGGTCCTTTCCCAAAACTGATTTTGCGCACGATACAAAATATAAAACTAAAATACAAAAGCGAAAAACATTTTTCATGTAAAACTTTATAAAATCGTGTACTACGAAACAATATGAAACGCAGTGTAAAACGA
The DNA here is from genome assembly GCA_954870645.1 of Agrotis clavis. Classification (NCBI taxonomy): domain Eukaryota; kingdom Metazoa; phylum Arthropoda; class Insecta; order Lepidoptera; family Noctuidae; genus Agrotis; species Agrotis clavis. Next base: position 17,551,852 of record OX940920.1, read on the forward strand.
AAACGAGAAATCGGATCACAGTCACTCCGAAACCAGATTCTATGCCAAACGGTATCGTTTCATGAACAAAAAAAAAATAACGGTTACATCTAGTGTTATCGACAGGGGAAATATAGGAGTATTGTCGCCGTTCCTGGCTTTGAGCCAGCGTCTAACTGTCACATCATTACGTTCATATTGTCCTTGTGTGTCTCCTTTCGACGAACCAAGGACGGGAGACACAAACACTTGGTGATATGTGTTCTGTTATTGTGATTACGCTAATTACTTCGCGGGAATATTACATGCGGGCGGCGAGTAATGGGCGACTTGCTATGTCCAACCATGGACCATGCCTCAAAGAGTGTCAGCATGATAACGGGGCCACCCCTCTAGAGGGCCGAAGCCTGCCTGGGTCGCGGGACCTTTCTCATTAGCCCAGGACATAAAGGGCTGCTGAAGGACACCGTGGATTTTAGTCAGTACATGTCTGACAGTCCCTCCCGCCCTGGGTGGGAGGACTCATTTGATGATTTTACCGAGTGTAAAATTTTTCGAAGAAATAAACAAAGATTCTTTCTGTGTAAAGTAACTACTAAATTTTATCTCTAGAAATAAATAATGCAGTATCTACGGCCAAGAGTGCTTTCAAACGTCTCGATTTCACATCGAGTCCGAGAGGTTGCTCGAATCGATTTAAGGCGGGACGTCCACCTCCGCTGGGTCCATATATCGAGATGCTGGGTCCAATGATCCGTTACACAATTAATCGCGCAGGTTGGGTGTGAAATTGAGACGTCTGTAGGCACCTTTAGACGTCGAACTACCTTTTAGATTCCAATTACGTGTTTCTTTTGTAAAGGAAATACAGTGTAGTCGGCAATGTGATTTTGTTTGACTGAATGTTAGTTTTTGCGTTACTGTTACTCCGTAAGTATTTTTAACGAAATGCTTTTTTTTTAAATACTTACAATACACAAAGTACTTGTCAAGACAAATCAAACGAGTCTGTAATTATCATGAATGGTGGTTTTATAGGAGAAAAAAAGAGATTCCAACAGAACAGAAGTCGGTTAAAAACGAGCTAACATAAAAATCGTGAGGAAACCGGCATGTACTCTAAAATCTGCCTCTGTGGTGTGCTTTACTTTACAGTCAAAGGGACTGAATTTCCGTTAATATTGAACTAAAACAACATAAAATAATAAATTATCGATGCTGGGACACAGGCCTCCTCCCAACCAGGGAGACAGACCATTGCGAATAGGTAGGTATACTATACATAATAATATGTCAGAAATGTCTTCGAATTTTTGTTTCTAGGACAAGCCGGTTTCTTTGTTTTCCTTCACCGTTTTATAGTACTGGTGATAAAATATAAAAACTTTTTCAAAAAAAAAAATATGAAACCGCCTTCAAAAACAACCACAAAAAAGGGTAAAATAACCTTCAAAACTTTTCTTTCGGAAGTCGGTGACTTTTTATTATTAATTTCATTGTCTTTTTTGCCACCGACTTCCGAAAGAAAAGTTTTGAAGGTTATTTTACCCTTTTTTGTGGTTGTTTTTGAAGGCGGTTACATTTTTTTTTAAGTTTTTATTTTACTCTTTTTAGTTTAAATATTCAACCACAATTCTTTTCAAATACGAGTTCATCATTTTCTTATCCGTAACACCGGTAATAACATCGTTAAAAATCTCTTACATTCATTCCCTATCTCGAAAACTACTAAACCGATTTTGATGAAACTTGCAGTATTCCCTAAGTTGAACGATACCTAGTACAACAAAAAAAAAAATACTTAAATCGGACTTGTAGTTCCGGAGATATGCGAACACAAACATAATTTACCAAATCAGTCGATGCCAATTCCTTACTAGAGGAGTTGTACCTTCCATCATCAGCTCAGCGAGATGATGATTACCATACGCAGATACTTAAATTACTTCATAAAATTTACAAAAAACGATGAGTGGGCCTATAAAATTTGAGGGTTGCCCTCAATTTCTCCAAGATCCAAGCATCAGATCCTGACATGGTGACAATGGGACCACTCCTGAAGTATCTCCTTTCGAACAAAAAAATAATTTTGAAAATCGGTTCACAATTGGCGGAGTAACCAGGTAACAAACACACAAAAAAAAAACATACCGTCGAATTGATAACCTCCTTCTTTTTGAAGTCGGTTAAAAATACGTAAAGTAATGCGACCTGCTGGATAGGAATCAAATACCTATACCTCGTAAGTCGGGACCGTTAATACTGGACCACCATTACTCACTCACATGGCATCGATCGTATTGAAATAACAACAATAAACATCGCTGTTTTCACAAATAACAGAAACTGTAAAAGCCGAGTAAAAAATTATAATTCAAAATATTCATAGATCCAACTCGTTAATTACAAAACAAAACGAATTAAATAACAGCTATCTACCTACGCACTCATCGTTCCATTAGCAAGAATTGCCAATTCCTACGTCCATGTGTGACCCGACTCGTCAAAGCAAAAGCTGTATTTTACACGGCCCCGAGTAATTACTTCGACATAATGGACGGAAAGATCGGAAACCTTCTACTAGTAACAGATCGGTGAATCTAAAGTACTGAGGCTGAAGAATGCCGCGGTTTCATTGGCTACCGATTAAGGAGTAAGCTACACTTTCCGGGATTAATAGTTTAATTAATCTTCTGTACAAGTTGAATAGGTAAGGTTCAGGAGTTAAGGGCTATTGCTGGGCCTATATCGTTTGTGAGCCCCTGACCTTAATGCTAGGGATAATGTAGGGGTGGATGGGGAGTTATGACAATGTTGACTATGAACGGCCTATTTGATTCTGTAGGCGCCAGTGTTTGTTAATTTTATCGAACATACTATTTAATCTGATTGTAGTCAAACAGATTTTATCCGTATTTATCGGGTAATGCTCTATCTGATTCCTGTATCCTATTATATTTCATTTTCAGTCTTGGTTATAAGAACCAGGTAATGCAGGGCACTGAAAGTACATTACTCGTTATTCACAACATAATTATCAAAATAATCAAAAACAAAACTACTAAAAATCGAGAATAAAATGTGAATGTAATAGAAAAAAAACACATTTTTCTTAAAAAACAACGTTGCCATACATTAGTATTTTTTCTTGTAACGTGGTTAGATTTACAGTTATTTAAACTTACTTAAACAAACAGTGAAACGCGAAACAACTATTTGAAGACACATAATTGTATCTGCCTGTATTAAGCTGCCAGTATTTGATCTGTGTGAGAACGGAACCCACGATACGCAACGCACAAGACAATCGCTCGGCTACTATGCCAACCGCGCCGTCATTATGATTTATCTGCCTGTCCTGTTGACTGTCAGAATAAAGATATCACTCAAACCTAACTCGTCCCGTCGCTACCTAAAATGTAGAACATCTACAAAACAATAGAACTAAAACTATGTCAACTTGTTAGTTGGATTGCCTTTTGTTTTAAAGTATAAAACTGGTTTCCTATTGTTTCTCTATCCGTGTTCCATTTTTAGATAACGTTAAGCGTATTGTTTGGTAACCAACTTTGAATTTGGCATATTCATCCTCTATACATATTTCTCACTTCTGGGAAAAAGGCTTCGATTAGGTTGAAGTGGGACATAATCTACCACTGGGATCAATGCCGATTGGTATAAGTCACACTTGTCTTCGATGCTTTGGTTCACGATGTCTCCCAGCAGGAGTGGAGAAATAAATAGCACAAAAAAAAAATGCCTGTTTCGGTTCGAACACACAATCTACATCTCGTTAGTTATCGCCCTTAGCTCGAGTTTTCAGTATTTGAGACGTAAAGTAAACTGAAACTTTGAAAATTTCAAATTGACAATTTTCAAGGAAAAATTTAGTTCCTTCTTCGCACACCAGAGGCGCTGTTCCATTTTTTCATACAAGAAACGCTGTAAATACTGGAAAGACGCTGTAAAGTAAAAGAGTGAAAACTCGGGTGCATTTGCATTTCAACGTGCTAAGGGTACAGAGCAGTATCAGAGTACTATTAACTGTCGGCTTTTAAAAATGGAAGAAACTTTACCAACCGACAGATTGTCATTTGTTTTTCATTTATTTTCCCAGTCGGCATCCTCTGAATATGATCGCAGCTTTTTTTTTTCGAAAATAGACGAGTTCCGTGAAAACACTTATGAAATTACTAGAATGTCTGGTTGTCTACTGTCACAATATTTTTTCCCCGAACAGCACATTCGGTATGACAAGACGTTGGACTGAATTATTAGATTATGTTGCTACATTGCTGGGATGTCCGAGAAAATTACCGGATGGTTTCCGAAGACAAGAATACAGGGGTATAGTTTATTTATTTATTAAGGTTTTCCAACAGCTTCTGTGTACAGTAAAGTTTTAAGGTATATAATTATAAAATTACTAAGAATAACACAGTCGCCAATTATAGGTTAAGTTAACCAGCCTTCACAATAAATAAGTGATACCTTCACAAAAATAAAAAAATGAATTATAAGTTGTATGTATAGTTGATTGAATAATATTTTATTCTTTCAATAGAACCTTAGAGCTTAGATCTAGGTAGCTCTAAGCTCTAAGGATGAAAACTACAGTGCAACAGAGAAATGCTTGATTAAAAAAAATCAATATTTTTTCTTTATTAACTGTAAAATCATCCATGTGCAACACCGTGCTCAATAAATAATAACCATCAACGAATTCAGAGCGTTATTTCGTTTTGATTAACACGAAGCAATTAACACTTTAATATTGCTTTTAATGTTATAGGAATTACAGTATGATTGGTTGATGAACAAAACACGTATCGGGTTTTAAGTTCAGCCAAATGTTAAAGGAATCTAGTGTAACTGATAGTGAGGCCAAATCTAGAGATTATACCAACTATCACTTATCCAATAAACATAATAATCAAACAAGGCCAAGAAAATTCTCTCGATACGTAGACTAGGTGAAGCGAAAACTTACTAGTCCTCCTATATTTAAGTAGCAATATATTTTTTGTATGCTCGGCTCCGACCATGCATGTGATTTATATTTTTTTAAACAGCGTTGAACATCTCGATGTACAGAAAAAAGCTATTTGAATATCTTAGAAGTTTCGTAAACATGTATGTTGTAAATATAACGGATCACCATCACCATTTTTTAACGCAATTTGATGTTATGACATAGACACTAGCACCGCGTCATAAGGACTTCAGTCGTGGCGGTATTATCAAAGTTGATTTTGACCTTAGTTACGTTCGTTCATCCGTATCCGTAGTCTGTGTCTTGTTGACGTCTAAGCCCCTTCGTACACTAGGCGACGCAAGTCTCCGATACCTTACGATTTTGGTATTCATTGACGCTTGTGTTCGAACCTCTATGGGTTTGTATTGCGATAGCCGCTTGGATACCGAAGTCGTAAGGTATCGGAAACTTGAGTCGCCTTGTGTACGAAGGGCCTTAGTTAACGGACTTATGCAATAGACCCCCAGACTTAGACGAATTTAGGTACATAGAAAAATGGATAGTTGATTATAAGCATACACCTACTTACCTATATATACCATCTTTAACCGTAAAAAGAGACCGCGAAGCGGAGGGCAAAAGTTAGTAAAATAATAATTACGCAATTTATAATTAGAAACTTTATAATCCCCTCTCATTACAGAGCAGTTCGCCGCAAAATCTCATGTGTGTGATCACCAGAGCATTGAACCAGAATGGTGATTACGTTACTAGAAGCGTCCCAGGCTGATAACTTTAGTGGGGACCTTTGCGCAGATAGCCCATTAATATTAATAGGTTTTTACTACGCTAGGTCCGTACCCTACTTATTATCTTTTGTTCCTGTTAACTTTAGCACGGTGCGGAGGGTACTTTGTTTGTATTTTGCATAAATATAAGAATTAACTATTGGAGAAAATCACGTACTGGAATTTTGTAGTTTTTGTTACAAAACGTACGTTTTAGTAAAAAAATAACCTATGCACGTCGTTTTTTCGTCGTTTTACGTCGTTTTTTGATGAAACTTTCATCTTTATTGAACCTTTCAGAAGCCTAAATACGAACAAAAAGTTTTTTGTGGTAGTTCCTAACTTTCGTCATTTGTTTTTACAACATGATGTCTCCTCTCTTCATCGCTCATCATGCCACATACATTCACGTTACGCACGAAAAATACGTGTAAAATAGCTGCTTATTATTCCTGTTCAAAAACAATGAAACACAATACAAACCAATATTATTCAATGCATTTCAACTTCGCTCAGAGCTCTTCAAACCATTTCTAGATAAACCACATCGTTTGAAGACGCATCGACTTTGCATTTCCGCGTCCATACGGAAAGCAAATAATGGAAATTCAACGCTATCTATCCATAGTTTAGTGAAACATATTTGAGTACTTTGGCATCGCATTCTCTTATTTCGAAATACGAGTGCGGTTTGTAGGATTTAGCTGAAACATGAAATCGCGAAGTTCTAATACATACGAGAATCGATTTTAATTCTGTTTTTAGGGTTCTGTACTCAAACGGTAAAACGTGACCATATTACTAAGACTCCGCCGCTGTCTGTCTGTCTATCTGACCGCCTGCCATCAGGCTGTATCTTATGAACAGTGATTGTTAGACAGTTGAATCTTTCATGCATTATGTACAGCTGTTGCCGCTATAACAACAAATACTAAAAAACAGAATAAATTAAATATTTAAGGGGGCTCCCATACAACAAATATTTATAGGTAATTGGTACGGAACCATCAGCGCACGAGTCCAACTCTCATTTGACTTATTCTTGGAGTTTTTGTTTGAAGAAGTTTTGGATTTTTTCGCATACATATAATTATAACTGAATTACCTTTTTCATTGACTACATTTTCAGGAGGTACCTTTAGCTAGTAAACTAGTAAAAGTGTTTTTTGTATAAGCATTCCAATTTGAGTTCTATAAATATTATATGGCTTTGTTCCTCGGTTACTCGCAACTACGCCTAGTTTAATAGGGTTGATATATTGACCTACATGATAAGCCTTTTTTACGAGTCTGTACTAAAAATAAATTATTTACTTACTAGCTTATGCCTGCGACTTAACCCTCGATAATTTTTGTAGTTATCACACAAGATAAAAAGTACCCTGAGCGTTAAAAACCAGGTTATTCGCTAGATGCAAAGTACTAGGTGGGGGTATCATAATCGATTGCAGCGCTTATGGTGGCAAAAAGTAGAAACAATAAAGGCACTGTCACAGAGTACATTGAGCTCTGTAATCTGTCAATTTCAATATTATCAATCTGTGAGATATATCTATATTTTTTACAATATTATTATTCCGCCTACAACAATGGGTTACAAAAGTTGTTGCGTTATAAACTGCAAGAACACTGGGTAGCAGAAATAGTAAACTTAAGTTTTGCCGATTCCCAAGTGCTTTTTGGAAAGATGAACAATGCATGAAATGAATAGCTGCCGTCAAGACAAAAAGTAAATAGCATCATAACCTCATTAGCAGCCTGTATTTGATAGTTTTCTTATATACCCTATACATTTTGCCTACATTAATATTTAATTTTGTTTCTCTGCATCACCCTAAGGTAGACTGGGAGATAAGCGCCCAAGGCATTAAGTCCGCCTTTGAACACGTTTTTTGTAACTTGAGTACCTATAAGTTTAAATTAATAAATAGTCAAAGCCAAGTGATTGGTAATAAAATCTGATTCTAATAACAGTCAGAGCCAATAAAGCTGCGAACGCTAGGTGTCGCTGAAGTCGTGCAAAGAGTCAATCCCTGTGTAAGTACATCAAAATTCTGTTTTTTTTTTATAACAACCATCTATCCTTTATTACAGACTTTCACATTTATATTCAGTACCAAGATAATTTATTAAAAGCCGAAAAAAAATAACAGGATTGTTCAGATATTCAAAGTAATTTATATTCCAGCCAGTTTTATATTAGTGAGAATTGGTGGTGGCTAGGCATTGAAATTTAATAACAAGAGGCAAGTTATAACGTTTTTCTGACGAAAAAGTAAACGTAAACGTCACTTTGATGGATAAAATAAGTTCCTTGTTTGTACACAATAGGCGCTTTTCATTTGCCACATAATTTAAATTTGTACATACTTCAAGTACGAAGTATGGTTATATACGTAGAAGTCGTGTTAGGGCCTAAGGTCTGTTATCATAAATAATTTTCAAGTATCCGATATGACTAATGAAGCTAATTAACTAGAAAATGAAAAGCCATTTTTCATATGCTATAAGAAAAAAAAAAAAGGTTGCACTCCAGGAGTGCCGGTAGAAGTGAAAACTTTTTTGTTACTATGTTTTATTTTTAATTTGAATGACGTCTTACTCATTTTCGATCAGGGTCACGTGACCCTGACGGTCACGTGACCCTGACGGTCACGTGACCCTGACGCGAGTTTTAAATTTTTTACCCATTACAGAAAAAGTGTACAACGCCGCTAAAGAAGTTTTCACTTCAAAAAGGTTGCACTCCAGGAGTGCCGGTAGAAGTGAAAACTTTTTTGTTACTATGTTTTATTTTAAAACTGGAGTAGTACAGATATGAAATTAACTAATTTGAATGACGTCTTACTCATTTTCGATCAGGGTCACGTGACCCTGACGCGAGTTTTAAATTTTTTACCCATTACAGAAAAAGTGTACAACGCCGCTAAAGAAGTTTTCACTTCAAAAATGAATTGAAAACTAAATAAGACACTTGAATTCAACTGTTTTCAATCTTATGAAATAGAAAAAACCTTTTTACAAAAGTGAAATTAATCAGCGAAAAAAATTGATAGAAAAGTAAGCTATCTAGGTATTGAGAGATGGTAATTCTTTCTTGTATTCAAAATCAAAGAATTTACTTTTATTATGCCAGTTAGGAAGGAATTGTCAAATTAGAAAATAAAGACTTAATTAATGAACTTAAGTCAGTCTATATCAGTCACAAAACATAATAACTGAAATTACTATATAGTTGCCAATTCGAAAGCGTATAGATCTCTATGGAGAAAAACGGGCAAGAAACTCAATGGACATTTTTTTTTAAATCAGGAAATGTTTAACATACGCCTTTCCGCAGTTTACGTTTTTTTAATTTTATTTAGTGTAGAAAACGAAACACTCTTTTGATCCATAGGGTATTAAATAATATCTAACCTACAGAAATCAAGAACCAACCCTCAAAATAATACTGAGTGTTCCTTATATACGAGTATAATATTAATGTAACAAGTATGGTCTCTTGTTCCCTACAACATTTTCACACTTTGTATTCGTGACACGCACCGGATCCTGTTATTGTATCAGACCAAACACATCCCTCCATGTATATAAATATATATATTTGTATACTAAAATATCTGATGAGAAAACTATCTATTTTGCAAGCGACGACAATGTGGAGATTTATTGGATTATGGCACAGGATATTGGGACTCGATAACGCAAATAAATTGGTGAAGAAGTGCCTCTTGTGAATAAATAGTGGTGTTTAGTTTCATTTATTCAAGTATCCTTTGAATAATAAACGTGTATTACGAACCTATAACTGTCCCACTTCTGGACATAGACCTATTGCAATAACATGTAAGAAATCCGTGATCTTAAATATTACAGAAATTAATGCATAATTTCATCATCAGACTATAGCAGTTCATGCGTTGGACATAGACCTCTTCAATCGCACGCCATTTCACTCGATCATCGGCTACTCTCATCGTCTCCACTCGAGTAAACTCTACCTCAACGGTCATCGTTTTTACGATTAATATGGCCGGCCCATTGTCACTTGAATTGCTTACTGTGCAAATTCTGATCGCATAATTTATTTACATAATTATGTACCTATTAACACCCGGCACCAACATGCATCGAAACTCAATAAAGGAATCGAAAGAAGTTTCTTTTTACGACATTACTCAAGAATAATACAAAACAAAATACGAATATGTATAGTGTACATTATCTACGTAGTGCTAGAACATTCTATCATTTCTGACTGTGGTCGCAAAAGCACGTATCCACAGCAAAAACGTATTGTACGTGCGATTTTCAGGGCACAAATGAAACTCGCCAAAGCGCGAATATCGATACCGGTAGCTCCACTATGTTAACAGAAACCTCACATAACCATGTCGAAGTATATAACGCTATTAAATTCCGAATAACCGAACAGCACTATAAAATTTTATAGTGTATTGAATACCGAGAACCCGATCTTCTGAATTCTAATACTTACATATTATAATTTTCTACCTAGAATGAAAAAAAATTATATTGCACGTTTTGCTTTAAAATTTTCAGAAAATGGAAAATGAATAAAGTTTCTACATAGATTAGGTTATAGAATAAAACGGGGAAAGTAATAAAAAGTTTCTAATCGAATAATCAAGCGTATCAAAACCGAATATCATTTTTAAAACATAATTATTATTTCAAAGATTTCAACCTGCGACCTCCGGATTCAGTACTCCAACGATCTTTCCAACCGAGCTAACGGGGTTCTTACCTACTGCGTCGAATTCTTCAATCCATATATAACGTCTCAAGGTGACGTTTAACGCCATCTATTGCAGAACATTTCAACTACTACATTATATTACGAGTATAATTATTCTTTCCAAAGAAAATCTTGCGTTAATACGTTTCATATTTATAGAAATAAGAATATTATTCTTCGATAATTCGGAATCACCATGAAGAGAAAATCGGTAATTTTGCCAGCAATCAGCAAGTAGTCAATGGGCTACAATAGCCCATAATGTCCCCACAGCTGGGATACTAAACACACCTCCTCTCTGTGCGAGCAAGTGGGCTTAATCCAAAACACGGGCCCATTACAGTACCTATGTAGATGTCCCATGCCTCCGAGTTTTTTATCCAAGAATCCTCACCTCGTTTTCCTTCATAGTTTTTAGAGCAGTAGTGATGAAATAAATAACATTAAGTTATGCATATGAACATGCAACTCGTCGTGTCCGTTACCATTTGGTCAGAAATGCTCCTCAAAAGTTTAAATGTATTTCGAGAGACCAGGAAGCATTTGACCAGCAAGCGTCGACTTCGGCAGAAGATTTCCGGCCACCGTAGCTGTGGGCATGCGAGCGGCGAGTAATGGGCGACTCGCTGTCCGATCAAGGACCACGCCCAGGTCAACGGCGCCCGGGTCAACGGCGCAATGTTATCCACTCGCGCCTCAAAAATTGTCAGCATAATGACGGCCCCCCCCCCCCTTTAGAGGACCAAAGCCTGCCGGGGTCGCAGGACTTACAAATTACCGTAACCCCGGAACGTAAAGGGCTATTAAAGGGCACCGTGGATTTTAGTCAGTACGAGTCTAACAGTCATTAAAAAAAACAGTATCAGCAGTAATTGCATTCCCAAAAGGCATAATATCAGTGACAATATCTCCCTGGCATGCAAGTAAGGCATCAAGTGGTCGTTATAACCGGCTGGGCTGCCAAATAGTTACCATGAAAAATGTTCTTGGGGTACAGCCAATGTTATGTGCATGTTTCGACTTAATTTTCATGTCAGCATTGCAAATTAAACATAGTATAGGTATCTAGTTTGAATAATAATAATAATTATATTCCACAACTATCACACAACGCCATCTAGTCCCAAGCTAAGCAGAGCTTGTGTTATGGGTAGGTACTAGACAACTGATAAACATACTTATATATTTCTAAATACATACATATTATAGATAAATTACACCCAGACACAGAACAAATGATCATGCTCATCATACAAACATTTGTCCTGGGTGGGAATCGAACCCACGACCTCCGGCGTAGCAGTCAGGGTCATTAACCACTAGACTAATAGGCCTAATTTGATAGCAGACATGGTGGAAACCTTTGTCATGACAATTATATACCTGTGCTGGTGGCCTACCATAACGTCTTATAGCGGTTGTAGGAAAGAGACAGGGATGTACAAGTCGTCTAGCGCCATCTCGTTCCCTGAGCGGAACCACTTACGCTTTATGACGACATGTTAGGCCACCAGGTACCGTATTAAAATAGAGCTATTTTATCCTTGCTGACTTTAATGACAATATTTAACGGCGAGGTATTGCTTCTTTGAAAACCTTATTCCTTCTATCCGCTGCAATGATCCCTCTTAGACATGTCTTGCGTTCAGATAACTTAGAAATCTCTAACATAATGTCGTAGAAAGACAATAAAATCTATAATTTTACATGAGTGGCTGGTGGATAATGAGATATGGGGGTGCTACTCATTAATGATACGTTTCCTATTATTGTGCGTATACATATACAAAATATAATAGACACGCTGGAAACTATAGTTTCCGGCGTGTCTATTATATTTTGTAAAAATATTTCAGTTGACTCAATATTTATTGCTAAAAGATAGAAGGTGACGGTATCAGCTATAAAAAAATGCATTACTATTTGCTATTTGACTATAACAATTACATTTTACATAATCAATTTAAAATTATCATAATAAGATTCTATGCTACTCTCAAGCAACAAAACCAAGCTAAAAATAGCAAAATCATGCAGCACAACTACAGCCTGTAAAGCCTCTGTACGTGATATACAAACAACCAGACCCAGAACAACTAATTAATGTAGGTCATACAAATATTTCCTCCGTGTGGTTTTCGAACCAGCGACATGTAGTGCAAACCGTACCGTCGTCGTTGAAATACAAATAAAGAATCAGACAAAGACATAGCTTTGCATAAAGCTCAAAGACATGACCACAGCCGTCTTTCCTTTCCATGTCGTGGTATAAAACCGTATAAAAGAAAATAATAAAAAGATGAATTCTGTATTTTTGCGTCATGTTTTTGTTTCAAAAACCTCAAGATAATTTATTAACAAAAGCTTCACGTTTATCAACTCAATAAAAAAATGTAGAAGCATTTTCTAAGAACATAATACGGAATGTTCTCGTTATATAAACACAAGAGAGAAACGGGATATGTACGGAACTAATTAATTTAATTTTAGGCCCAAAGTTTCATTCCGGTCTCGGCCCGTGGGACCAACCGACCAACCGTAGTTTTAGGATTACATCTCAGAAACATCTGTCTTCTGAATTTTATCGTTAACAATTTGTTACTTTAGCATTTATGTTTAATCTTTCAGCTGTGGTTAATTAGCTTTGGGAGTTCTAAATGAGAATATAAATGAAATTGTTTTACAATTTTGTTTAATTTTATAAAGTATTTTGAAGTGAATGCAGACTATTCAGAAATTTTTGCATTTCAAGATTATTGCCAAGTTTTTTTTTATCTACCGTCACGGGAAAGGCGTGATCTGTACCCTTAGCACGAGTTTTCAGTATTTGAGACGTAAAGGAAACTGGAACTTTGGCAATTTTCATGGAAAAAATTAGTTCCGTCTTCGCACACCAGAGGCGCTGTTCCATTTTTGAAAACTCAAAAAAAGTTTTCACTCTTTTTCTTTACCTACAGGTCTTTCCAGTATTTACAGCGATTCTTCTATGAAAAAATGTAACAGCGCCTCTGGTGTGCGAAGAAGGAACTATTTTTTTCCTTGAAAATTGTCAATTTGAAATGTCAAAGTTCCAGTTTACTTTACGTCTCAAATACTGAAAACTCGTGCTAAGGGTATATACTGATAGCTAGATTTGCTGTGTTTGACAAACCTGTCAAAACTAAAGTAGATTTGATTATTTTTATAAATGTAATTAAGGTTGCTATTAAGTTGATGTTATCAAAGGTAAAGTCACTCACTGCAGCTGTAGGTCCTAGGTACATTTTTCTCATTATTATCATTTTCACCTCACCCGCTCGGAAAGATTCTATTTCTCATTCAAAATCTGAGCGCAAAACTCCATTTTGTGCTCTAGAGCACAAAGTGTTGTTTAAAATTCGAACACGTCTTGTATTCAATTGTTTTCTACACTGACAGGCGAGCCGCCCCCATGTATTTCCTCGCTTAGTGAGGTGAAAAGTTGTGTGTTGCACTCGGCAGCAAAGTTTTTCTGCGTCTCGTACCTTTGAAAACTTCGCATCGCTCAGGATTCTATATTTGAACCGCTCGTTTCTCTCGCGGTTCAATCTTAGAATCCTTCGCTAGCTCAGTTTTCAATTCAAGTACTCGCGCCAAAAATCAACTTTGCAGCCTTGCATAACAAATAACTATTTCTATGGTTATACGAAGAAACCTTTCATAACGGCAATATGCGTCGACACTGAAGCACAATGTTCGTATTGTTTAGACGTCGGAAGTTAAGAGAAAATAATATTTATAATGGATACAATATGGAGTGTGTTACATTAGGGAGTTTTTTTTTTAAATCTGGTTTGCTGTAATAAGTTGTCTCCAACTGTAAAGTTACACAGCATTAATGTATGTATGACAAACGTATTACAAAAACGGAACGTATACCAACAAGTATCCGTGGCCTCGGAACGTAAAGGGCTATTCAAGGACACCGGGGAATTTAGTCAATACAAGTCTGACAGTAGGTTGGGAGGATTCATTCGATGATTTTACTACGTTCAAAAAACAAGACCCCGTTGTAAACCCTAACTGCCAGCTCAGCTAGATTTAAATAAAAAAATAAAATAAAATAAAATAAAATAAAATAAAATAAAATAAAATAAAATAAAATAAAATAAAATAAAATAAAATAAAATAAAATAAAATAAAATAAAATAAAATAAAATAAAATAAAATAAAATAAAATAAAATAAAATAAAATAAAATAAAATAAAATAAAATAAAATAAAATAAAATAAAATAAAATAAAATAAAATAAAATAAAATAAAATAAAATAAAATAAAATAAAATAAAATAAAATAAAATAAAATAAAATAAAATAAAATAAAATTTATTTCAGGCAAGATGGCCCATACCAGAAAATTAAAATTAAATTGAATTACAAATGACCCATTCCCAACAATTTATATTAAAACAACAAGTAAATACAAATAAAAAAATAAAATAGGTAAAATAATATAACACATAATTTGAAATAATAAAACAGTTAAAGATTTAAAATTATTAAAATTACATAATCAAAATGTCTTAATTTAGATATTTACCGCCCTCTGCGGCCCCGAGCACACGCACTTGTGCTTGAACCCAGTGCCCCAGAAGGGGGCTGTCAAACTTGTCACAGAGCACGTTCAAGATGGTGTTGGGGCTCCCACGCGTACGGAACATCAGCGAAGCGATGCGGCGCCGCAGCACCGTGTGGAAGCCGTCTGTGTGCGCGTGCGCAAACATGGCAGACGCACTACAGTAGCGCGGGAGCCCCACCAGCACCCTGAACGCGTTATTATATTGTATTCGGAGGGCGTTGATAGCCCGCTGAGTGTAGCTGACCCACAGATTGCAGGTGTAGCGAGTTTGGCAGAATGCTTTAAACAAAGTGATCTTTACCTCTAAACTACACCTCGCAAATCTGCGTGCCAGCATGTTACAGCGGACCGCCATCGCCCTCCTTTCCCTTTCAATGTCCCTATCATCTTTTAAATCCTCGGTGACCACATGGCCAAGGTATTTAAACTCAGACACCCTTCGAAGAGCGACACCGCAGCACAGGTGCCACATCTCCCAGCTTACGACCCTTGGCTTTAAATACCAGTAGTTCGCTTTTCTGAGCATTATACAAGAGACCGTGTACCCTTGCATACTCCTCACACACGCCTATCAGCTTCCTGAGCGCGGCCATTGATGGGCTGAGCAACACCATATCATCTGCATAGCTAATACTGTTGATACAGTGACCATCAATCGAGCATCCCACTCCGATGTTGCTCAGCTCAACAATCAACCCATTCACGTACAAGTTGAAGAGTGAAGGGGATGTTAACCCCCCCTGTCTCACCCCACACTCCAAACCGTACTCGTCAGAAAATTCACCAAGCCATTTAACCTGGTTAGTTTGGTGGTCATACCAATATTTAAAAATATTGATTAACTCACCCGGCACACCTGTATTGTTCAATTTATGCCAGAGAATATCATAGCTAACCAGGTCAAATGCCCTGGAGAGATCAAGAAAGGCTGCGTAAACAGGCGTACTTCTATCTGTGTAATACCTGACAGTTTGCTTGAGAGACATAATCGCACATTCTGTAGACAGTCCTGGTCTAAAACCGAACTGTGCGTCATTTAAATGTAGGTGTTTTTTAAGCTGTCTCTCAAGCAGACCGTCAAGTACTTTAGCTGTGGTTGTAGCTAAAGATATCGGGCGGTAGTTGCACTTGTCGGAATTATCTCCTGTCTTGTTTTTAATAATAGGCACTACCACCGTCTTCATCAGCTGATTTGGCAGGTAGGAATGCCTAATACAGAGCGTAAACAACAGTCCCAAAAGCCTCGGGAGGTGTGGCCCTGCATGCTGAAAATGTTCGATGCTGAGGCCGCCATGTCCGGGCGACTTCCCTCGAGTCATGCCTTTTATTATTAGAGCAACTTGTTTTGCTGTGACGCGCTCAGGCACCGCTGACACGACGACCCCCGCATCCCTATTCCTGATCCCGCATCCCGATTTAGTCGTCATGGCAACGCTTCAAATCTTCTCCATAATGGTCTTCTAAACATCAATATACAGATGTTAAAAAATACATCTATCTGTCTTTAAGGATCCTTAAATTCATCTGATTCCATATAAGCCCGTGGGTGTTTCTAAACAAACTAAAGCTATCCGTATGTTTAATGGGGTGGAGTCGAACTTGACTTGAGCTGAGTCAGCAACTTAAAATCTTTATATAAAATACAAAAGGTACTGCCAAATCGACTAGCAAAGAAACTCCATAATTTCACAGACACCCATTTATCTGAAGAAAAATTGTTTCTCTTTCAAACTCTGCTTATTCTGTCTTGAAGGTTGCTCGACTTAGCATTATAACGATACTTTTCTAGCAAAAGTGAGTATACATGAGATTATTATGTCGCAAACACGATCCATCATTGTTGGTTTTTGTCCACAAAGCTGTATAGTCAAACAAGACGTTTGGTATCTAGGGAGTCATATTTATCTTTCTGCAGCTACACTATGAATCTTTATATTCATGATATCTTTATTGTACATGTAACAATTGAAAAAGGTTTTACGTTAGGTAACTTACATAATACAGAAAACGCCGGTTCGAATCCCACTTTCAATCTGAAATTTTTCTTTCCTCAAAAATCATCTTAACTTACATAATATTGCATACTTATGACTGTGATACAAAATAATTGTCTACTTGGCTCTCAAAAAATCATGGTTGTCAATCTTCTACCCTAATCCATTTTTTTATTGTTGTATATTCTATAGCGATTTTTTCTGTAGCGTTTGTGCGTTTACAAACATTCAAACTCTTAAGCAGAAATAATCAGATCCAGAACAACTAATTGTAAACCATTCAAATTTTTTTTTCCGTTTGGGAATCGAATTCGCGATAGGTACGCGTGGACAAACTCTCAATCAATTCGCCGACCGTGCCGTCCATTTGAAATCTGAATTTGGAATCTTCTATCCATATCTTTCTTCATACGTCAAACTATTGTTTCTTTGATCTTCGACTACTTTTTCATACCCGCGGCAATTCACAAAAACACAAAGTTTTTTATTATTTTTTTACCTCATTTCATCCTCATTATAATAGAGCGGGAGCCCGTAACAGATGTCCGTGACCAATTTCCTCTCAAGCGATAATTAGCAGACTGCATGAGGGAGTCGTATCATGAACATTCGTGGAAGTCAGCTGCGATTCCGTTGGTGGGATAAGCAGCAATCGCCGTTCAAACACGTAGAAAAAATATTTTTTTTTAGTCATTTCCTCTCAATTGAAACCTGGTTTATATTGAAGATTACCTTGTATCACGAAGAATAAAACCAATCAGCCGACGGTACCATGGTGGAATACACGTCAGCTGGTCACTCGAACATGTAATTTTTTATTTTATTTTCAGTGATTTCCTCTCAACCCAAATTTTGCCTGATGAAAGTTTACATGAAGATATGGCTAAAAACAGACGTCAGCTGGCTGTATCTCGGTGGAAAGGTCTTCAGCTGATACTTTGAAAATTATTGTACAAGCAGGACTAAGGGCTAGTACAGACTTGCGGAAACCGCGCGTTCATGAATCGCGCGGTTCGAAACCGCAAAATTGTTATGCAATCAGACTCCGGCGGTTATATGTGATTATCGTACAGGGATAACGTCCGTTTGAAAAAGGAGGTCAGCGAAAAATCGATTTACTGAGGTTGTTGCTCCTTAAAAAAACGATAAGAAAAATGCGGTATGCAATGCAAATGGGTGCATCCAATATTGAGTAACCAACCAAGTTTCCAACGTATTTTCACAATTTCCAAATATCTCCACTAACTCTTGCCAAGCTTGGTTATGATAGTTTTATGGGATATTCAGTGTGAGTAATCCTCACACTGAATATCCCATATTGCATTTCTCTTCTCCACTTCATCAATAAACAGTTCAGTGTCGAAACGAACCGTGCCAAACTCACGAGCTGTGATGTGCTAACCGCGCGGTATCCGCCACCACAGACTAAGTAGAGAGTATACACTTCCGCCACGCAACTGAACGAAAAGTAAAGACTCCATAGTAATAGAAACGCGCGGGAGCAGCGCGATTCTATTTTCTGGCGGTTGACTAACCGCGCGGTTATGTCTGAACGATTACTTAATAACTCATACATATAAGACTCTCTCCTCTACTCCGCTTCTTTATACGCGCGCTTGTATCATCAATCCAAACGCAATAACAAATCAGCGTCTACGGCGCCGAAGAGGCGCGTTCCTGAAACGCGCGTCTTCTGCGCGTTTAGAATACGCCGTATGCGATGGGCCTAAGGTTCTCTGCCCATTCTTTGCACGAATATGCAAAACGATCATAATGAACTCTTGAAAAAACGTATAAATGGGTCTATTGATTTATTTTCTCAATTAGTGAAAAGTATAAGAAATAAAAAGCTTTTCTATAAAGAAAACCCCCAATCATTGCTTGATTCATTGTTTGATGTTATTGTCATTTACATTTTTCATTTACATTACATATAAAACAATTAAAAATACAAAATAAACATGTTGTTATGAAACATATATCAATGGATATCTAGTTCGGACCTCAAAGATAGGAATTTCTTCATAATGCAAGCCGGATCGAGAAGCTCTTCACGTAATCTCCAAGCGAGAGCCTTGTCTCATCATTGAAGATCGTGCGGGAATCCTTCTGATTCTGTTGAACCGGTTAACGGACCTTCTTGATCAGGGTGTCAATTACTTATTCACTCCAGTAAGAACAGTTCCATAACTTGAACAAAATAACGAAATACAACAACAAAATCATTTAATATTGATTTGAAACCTTATGACAGCAGAATGATTTGACAAGATTAGACATTAAGGATGACACAAGTTTTTTTTCCAAATAATATTTTTTTATGGCTTTTTCTATGTGTCATTATGACAGACACTCGTTTCCCATAAGTCCGTTTTGATATTGCAAATAAATTACGTTTAGTTATTCAGATTTAATAAAATATTTGATTCTTCATATTTTATTTTACGATCTTTCCACCGAGATACAGCCAGCTGACGTTTGCTTTTATCCATATCTTCATGTAAACTTTCATCAGGTAAAATTTGAGTCGAGAGGAAATCACTGAAAATAATATAAAAAATTACATGTTCGAGTGACCAGCAGACGTGTATTCCACCATGTTACAGACAGCTGATTGGTTTTATTCTTCGTGATATAAGGTAATCTTCAATATAAACCAGGTTTCAGTTGGGAGGAAATGACAAAAAAATATTATTTTTTCTACGTGTTTGAACGGCTATTGCTGCTTATCCCACCAACGGAACAGCAGCTGACTTCCACAAATCTTTATGATCCGACTCCCTTATGTAGTCTACTAATTATGGCTTGAGAAGAAATCACTAACGATATTTTGGCCTGGCTTCCGGTCTATAAGCACAGTTATTATTTGACACATAATAATTGCAAGCTCTACCTAGTAGCTTGCAGTCTGTATAGATATAATAATAATATAATAACAAAAGAACGAGGCTACGGGTTTTCGATGGGCCCGTATATTTTCCTTTTTATTTCGCGCTGAAATTGGCTATTGTTTGTTAAATCTCCGGGTATAATCTTACTTTTCGGTGTATATTTCCAAAATTAGGTACGAGAAAATTCAAAACAAAAGGTTTTGTCGAGTTTTTCAATACCACAATAATTATGTTAGTCGGTAACAAGTATCAATGTTAGCTTTTTATGGTTTACGAAATTTTAGTATATACTTCAACAACAAAAAATCTAACTAAAAAAAATCTCAAATTCTTGAATAATATTTTTAAGTAATCCATACTCCGTTTGATTGCAACGTAAAAGTATTGAAACTTGAAACAATTTATTTAATCGTTTTCCTACTATATATTACGCAATATAACCCTTTCGTAACACAAAAGGTCAACGGGCGAATTGTATGGGAAAAAAACCCACGGCGGACATAAATCAAACCTTGAGGATATATAGCTAAATGTCTCTTGGTTACCATGGTAAGGGTCGCATTCTTGTGGGCTGTGGGAATTAAAAAAAAAATAGTTTACATTATTTATTCGGCGTAATTAATGCAGTTTCATCTAAAAATATGGCAGGGGTCGATTTCCTGCCACCGCAAACCGGATCGCCCGGAGGATACGGTGGAGCATATGGTGCAGGTCTGCTCCGCTTGGCCAGAGCACCGCACTGAGGCGATAGCCCTGCATTGTTCGAGGTCATGCTGCGGGGTGAGACGGAATGGGAAGTGGTCGCCTCCTTCTGCGAAGCAGTCATGCTAGCGAAAGAGGAGGCGGGATGCGTGAGGGAGCGGATAGCGTCCACCTCACGACCCAGCCGCCTCAGGAGACGCCCACAGCAACGGACGTCGCGAGACGATTTTCGGGTATGCCCGGGTTTCAAAGAGCTGTCAGCAATATGACGGGGCCCCCCTCTTTGAAGGCCAAAGCCTGCCGGGGTCGTGGGTCTATTGGGTCAACGTGGCCCCGGAACGTAAAGGGCTATTGAAGGACACCATGGATTTTGTTCAGTACAAGTCTGAAAGTCCATTTTTTTTTTTTTTTAGCGTGGTAAAATCATCAAATGAGTCCTCCCATCCCGGGCAGGGCGGAAGGGACTGTCAGACTTGTACTGACTAAAATCCACGGTGTCCTTCAATAGCCCTTTATGTTCCGGGGTCACGGTGAGGAAATAAAATCCCGCGACCCCGGCAGGCTTTGGCCCTCTGAGAGGGGGCCCCGTCAGTTTTGCTGACGCTCTTTGAGGCGCGCGTGGAACACGACGCGCCGTTGACCCGGGCATGGTCCATGGTCGGACAGCGAGTTGCCCTTTACTCGCTGTCCGCATGCCCGCGCCTACGGTGGCCGGAGATCGTCTTGTGACGTCCGTTGCCGTGGGCGTCTCCCGCGGCGGCTGGGTCGTGAGGTGGACGCTGTCCTCTCCCTCACGCGTTCCGCCTCCTCCTTTGCTAGCATTACTGCTTCGCAGAAGGAGGCGACCGCTTCCCATTCCGTCTCGCCCCGCAGCATGGCCTCGACCAGTGCCGGGCGCGAGAGGTCGCCGCCTATCGCCGCTGTGAGGACACGGCGGTGCTCTGCCCAAGCGCGGCAGTCCTGCACCGTATGCTCCACCATGTCCTCTGGGCGATCCTCGCAGTGGTGACACCCAGGCGTTTCTTCCTTCCCCATACGACACAGGAACCTCCCGAAACATCCGTGCCCGGTGAGGACCTGCGTCAGACGGAAGGTGAGGACGCCGTGACGCCTCTCCAGCCACTCCTCAAAGAGGGGTCTTACCGCCGCGAACCTCGGTTGCGACAGTCGTTTCCTTCAAAGTCTGAAAGTCCCTGCCCTATTTTTCCCACGTTTTTATAAACTCACTTTTCTTGTTTGTTTATTTGTTTGTTTTTATGCCATAAAGCTTCTTCAGTGAACCGACAAGACAATATTGTCTTGACAGTTTAAATGTTCGATTCAGTCTCACGCGATTTAATAAATAAATGTATTACTGCATTTGGGATACACAAAACGATATCGAAAGCATGTTAATATAAAGCTTAGTGCGTGTGGTGTCTTTTATTGTATTTCACGAGGTAAGTTAACTAGTGAATAGCACTAGGTGATTCCAATGTCATTATAAAAACAGTTCTAAAAGTATGTTTTTTCTGCGACGTAACATGGATTCAATACGTTAATCATAAAGCAGGTCGCAGAAGGCATTATGTTTGCAAAATATGAGGACCGCAATCTGTTTTATGAAGTGTGCAATGCAATGGATTCTAGGACTATTTAAAAAACATGTTGCCACGTGCTGGAATCATGGACAGTGCTGGACACCTCATCCCTCGGACGCCGTATGATATGAACCCAATCACTATGTACGGCAAGTCTATTCTTTGAGAAAAGCAAGCCAAATACTTAGGTGTTGACCCTCTACAGTCTCCTTACCTTCCGTGCCCATGTAAAGGCAGTTCGCGTTCGGCTGCCTTTACCGGAGGTAAGCTTCATTTCTTGCTTACAGCAAGAAGCAAATTGTCACTCAAGTGCAAATTGCGTCTTTATAAAGCTGTCATCCGTCCTATTACACGTACATTTTTTTAGACCACGATAATTGCTGACAACATCAAAAATATACATTTTTACAATCCTAAAACTAAATGAGAAAAGGCAAAACTTGGTCCTCATATTTTGCATACAGATGTCTTATGGCGGCCCGGCCTATTACAGAAATTCCAAAAAAACAGTAAAAACTAAAAAAAAGGAACCGACTTCAAATCCAAACACAAAAAAGTGTGACTTTTCTTTCGGAAGTCGGTGAAATAAAAAACAAATCCACCGACTAGACTGGATGTTGTTTTTTTTTATTTACCCTTTTTTCATCGAATATGGCCACCGACTTCGAAAGAAAAAATATTTTATCCTTTTTGTGTGTTTGGTTTTGAAGTAGGTAGGTTCCTCTTTTTAAGTTTTAGTTTGGATTTTCAACAAAAATCTTCGTATATTCGACGTCTTTGAAAATCTACAATCCAAGTAAGCAACAAAAAAGGGCGGCAAAATCTATGCGGGCAATGAGATATCCATGATTGTTATAATACTAAAATCTTTTCCAGAATTTTAGGAACACTTTTCTGAAAACAGCATCAAAATCGGCACAGTCTATAACCGCGGATAAACATACATACGTCATACGTACAGGTCGAACTGAGTACCATTTTTTTAAGTCGGTTAAAAAATCAGGTTTAGTGGCTTGTAAACTATTGTATCTAGTCAATCAAAACAAAAGAGAATCTGAAACGTACAGATCAAGAGGAAAGACAATGAACGGAGATTTTTCGAATAAATACATTTTTGGTTAAAACTTTGTTCTCCAATGGATTACAACAAAAATAATTGAGGGTATTATTATGTGAATTATGCTCTTTCATTCTAGACCATTTTCATTCATGTCCGCGACCGGGTCGGATTGCGCCCGATGACCTTTAACGTATAATTTGTACGTTAATATTTTATATAAATCATCAGCCCCTTCCCGCTGTTTCGTAATTGTTTTTGATATAGGTAAGTATACATATAACTACATTTATACGGTCTCCTCTTAGTCCGCTTTACGTAACCCCGTTGAGAATAAAAAGATAATTCTGGAAAAATCTGTTCATTCATAATGTGTTTCGTGGCTCATTGTTAAATGTTTTGTGTACAAACTGACTCTTGTTTTTCATATTTTTGGTGGATTTGTAAGCAAAAAGGAAAACTTTTAGTACCTACCTTATCTAAAAAAATACAGTCCAAAAGATGTTTATACTTTTGTATATTTTTTTATAATATGAAACAACAGAAGATTATTTTTTATCGGCTTTCTCTCGAAATAAGTAAGTAATAAGTAACAACTATCACACAACGCCATCTAGTCCCAAGCTAAGCAGAGCTTGTGTTATGGGTACTAGACAACTGATAAACATACTTATATATTTCTAAATACATACATATTATAGATAAATTACACCCAGACACAGAACAAATGATCGTGCTCATCACACAAACATTTGTCCTGGGTGGGAATCGAACCCACGACCTCCGGCATAGCAGTCAGGGTCACTAACCACTAGACCAACAGGCCAGTCAGAAATACATACTACTACCCTTTTTTTTTGGCGTGGTAAAATCATCAAATGAGTCCTCCCACTTAGGAGGGACTCTCAGACTCGTACTGACTAAATCCACGGTGTTTCTTTAATAGCCCTTTACTTTCCAGGATCATGGTTAGGTGATTGGACAGTCTTGCGACCCGTGTTTGAAACCCTAATGCGGAAACTTACATCGAAATCACGCTACAACCCTTTACTTATGGGTCGAGCAGTTGGTGAAAAAAAGCCAGTCATCAGATAAAAAGATGATGGAAATTTCGAAAGGCAATCTAAGAAACCCTGTTGTTGTATCCCTCTGGTCAAAACATTTGAGTACTATTTATATGTTAGACAAACTTTTTGAATTGGTCGCACTGGTGTTGCGCTTGTCGCTTTTTTTTATCAAATCAAAAAAGGCCTGTGAAGCCCGAGTTTCGGGCTACGAATTTAATGAAAATTCCGGAAACATACGGGATTGAAACCTTGTACAATCATGCCATTGTGAATTTCAAAAGTGGAAAAATCCTGGTTTAAAGAGGAAAATCCTCCCCTCGAAAATAAAGGTTACAAGGCTCACAATACGAAGTAAAAGTTTTCAGAAAGTAGGTAAGTCGCTCCAAAAGTGCGTAAAGTGTCTAATTTATACACGCTGTCAAAATACTGATCAGTTAGTTAGCAATGGAAATCCGAAATAAATCATGAATTACAAAATCAACCTTAAAGCTATTGTCAAACAGACAGGCGTGGCAAACGCAAAGCGAGGCGTTTTTATTTGTAATGTATGGAATTTTTTGAAGCCAGTCACATAGACTATCGGATCGCTTCAGCTTTTCAATGTGACTGGATTCAAAAAATTCCATACATTACAAATAAAAACGCTTCGGATCACATTCGCTTCGCCTGTCTGTTTGACAATAGCTTAAGCCTTTTAAGTGGTGCTTTCAATGAAGGCAGAATCAAAAATTCAGATAGATCACCGTTTGTTGAAAAAGGATAATGGTGTGTCACAAAGCTCACCAAAATTTGTTCAGCAACCATCTTTATGTTCGCATTTGAGGCTATCTAATTTGGCTCCTAGCAAGGATTTATCATCAATGAACCGCTTGGCACGATGCTGCAACCAAGCTAATACGTCAGGCTGCTATTCAGCCCAACTATTCTAGTACGGTCTACATAACTGAACTATTAGTTCATGTAAATTTAGATCGAATCACTTACGTGTAAGCAACAGATTTGCTTTAAAAAGTGTTTTACTCTGCATGTTAGTAGGTAAAAATGTACCTACTGTCTAAAATAATATTACACGTGATGTCGTAAAAGTTTCAAAACAGCCTCCAAGAAGAGGTGGAACGAGTTATTAGAAGTATTTGGAAAACTTAGCTGGTAAGGTTATAAGTAAGATCTAAGGGCAATGACGTACTGAATTTTAACACTTTCACTGTCCGCGCAGCAGACACAATACCTAAACAATAGTCATGGATCACATGTGATTCATCGGATAGGGAATGGGTTAATGTTTCCAAAAGTAGTAAGTGGATACTTACATCGATAAAAGCAAATTTTGTATGTCTATTAGTGAAACCTGCAAGACTCATATAAATTGATCGAGTTAAAAATATCGATGGATAAATTAATTAAATTTTCAGTAGAAATATTATTCAGTAAACAGAGATCCAGATTTGAACGCCAATTTCCCCGAAAATAAACCTTCAAAGATACTGAATTTTGAATATTTTTTTCGCTCAATCGGTCGTAAAATAACAATTGTAAACATTTCAAAAGGGGAACTTGAACGTCGCACCGGTACTTTATACCTATTTACGGATTTCCACCGAGCGTGTTTCAAAGAATAAACGGTCATTACAGTCGGTCGTTGCACACGAAAATTCTTTCGTGTCTATTCAGTCGTATTCCGAAGCAGTTTGAATAGTGCACCAGTGAAAATAATCGCCATAGTAAAGCACAATCGTTGACTGGAAGGGTGCCAAGTCGCAGCGTGCGCGGTACTACGCTTCCTATGTGTTTCGCTCCAATAGAATTAACAATTTCCCATGCAATCGCCGGGTAGCGGCCACCCGCTGTCAATGAGTATCCGGTTATTTTTAAAAAGATACGGTGCTTTTTTTGACACCATAATTGCCTACACACTTATGAAAATTGTACGTTTACAAATGTATACCTGATTGTGTGCGTTAAAAAATATAGATTTTGAAAAAATCTTTAAAATTGGATATTGTGAATTCTTATGAAAAATATTAATGTAGTGACGTGTTAATGCTTAAAATATAATATTTTACATAATTTAAATATAAGCCATAAATCTTGGCTCTTAATTAATTTTTGCTAAAAGATAAGGGTTCTATTTGAATTTTAATTGGATTTCCCTGAATTCGACGCTTTGGTCGTGTGTAAGTAACTTGAAATTTATTATATTTTCATTGTTGTCGGATTCACAAGCGTGTTACCGCGTCCGCGTAGACAAAGAATAAAGTTTCTTATAAAATAAGCCTGGCCACGAGCCAGCCGCGTTGTCAAGAAACGACAAACTTCGTTTAATTTCGTCGCCAATTGACAAATTTTAAACGAAAATTAATTTAAGACGTTAACGAACTTGTCAGCGGATGTTGTTTCAAGTTCCAGGCTTTGACGGGATTAAAATACCACGCCTTTGTAATTACGTCCACAATAACCCTCTTACATCTAATCCTTCTGTGGGAAGTGGGAACCCCAGAGACTGGAAACGTGATGAATTATGCCTAATATGGACTGTTCCCTTTTTTATAATCTTTGTGTTGTTGTTATTCGCTTGACTGGTTACGTTTTGTCCGCACGATTTGATACGTCGGAGCGATATATACACAGTGTAAGTATACTGCGGTAGTTTTCCGATGGCTTTACGCCGCCGCTTCAAATATCGGACGGAGAGCAGCAAAACCTTTTTATGCTTCTCAAAGTAACATTTGCTTTGCTCTCTGAGAATTTCATGTTTGGAAAAGGCTTTCAAATTATATTCGTGTCGAGGGTTATTTATGGTTTTGGTGAAGACATGTTCTAAGTATTTCTTGAAATATATCAAGATATAAACAGGTAAAATTTTCTTACTAAGAGTAAATAAATTTTAGTTAAGTTCACATTAATTAAGGTGCACCCACGTTAAAATAAAAGTCGAAGGCATTACATACAAATTATATTTATACTTAAAAATGTCAACACGTGCTTACCGAGACGGAGGTCTTTTGTCACCTTCTGATGCCAACATAATATTATATATTATTGTCACTCCTACTTTGGTATGACTTAGGGGAAGTCGCACATAAGGAAAAACAAGGACATACACACATAATTTAATAAACGTCAAAACAGAAGTCTCCCGCAATAAAGTTACGTGTTACGACTCACATACATACATACACTATGTTTGACAAACTTCTGTGAATCAGTCCTTAAATAATTAACTTAGTTTTAAGTTGTATCTCTGTATTACGAGTACCAGTCGTTCTCATGTGGTTTTGAAAGTTAGGTATTTTAGCCTGTACACGTGCTTATTTATTCTATACCTAAAGAATTTTAAGCTGAATTGTTCACAGCTATTTGTTTTTAATTATTAGGCCCTGCCCTTTACAACAGTAATTACTAAAATGGAAACGTTTAAAGAAAAACATAAAAACTTTCAAATTATCTTTCAACATAACATGTAAAACTGAGTGAATTTCTGATTTCTTGAAGTACTTATTTAATTTCTACATGACTTGTAACTATCATAAAATGCAAACATACACGTAATGTTGTGAATTCTATCGCAAAACTAGATTTTTCACTCGAGAAAGACATACATATTATGTAGAATAGGAACGTTTTATAAATGGACACCGCGCATAGGCCTAAGCAAAATAGAATGATGACTTGAAAACGTAGATGGCTGTGGTTAGATGAAAAAGCAGAGAAAACATGCGTTGTAGAGCTGCTGCTCTAGCTCTTACTCTTGGCCTTTAATCATCAGAGGCATGGAAAAGGCTGAATTGATGAAAATCATAAGCAAGCGGGAGGAGGCACCATTTATTTACACCTTTCCGTAGAATTGGTGCGTATATGCGTAATTGGACTTTGTAGACTTTTAAACACTTACACAACAAAACAATATTATCACAATTGTCAACGTAAACAAGATTTATCCCTTAGCCTAGTTGTGACCTTCGACCTCAAATCTGTTATTCTGAGAGTTCCTACGTCATTTGTTTTTCGTCAACACTCAAAAAAAATTCTAAACGTGGCGACTAAAATCCCTTAACAAATGGGAGCCGTCTAAAGGCCTCAGATTCCGCGTTAAATGAAATTTAAACACTACCGAAAAAGGAACTTAAACGCGATATATTGTCGTATTGTCGTCTTTTT
This sequence comes from Agrotis clavis, assembly GCA_954870645.1. NCBI lineage: Eukaryota > Metazoa > Arthropoda > Insecta > Lepidoptera > Noctuidae > Agrotis > Agrotis clavis. The sequence continues at coordinate 17,580,398 of OX940920.1, forward strand.
TTAAAGTGTTTTGTCATAGGCACAAATGGCAAATTAACGAAATGACAAAATACTAAACATCATTTGTTTCTGCGTTAGTTTGCAAAAATCGTACAAAAAATATTACGCTACGTTCAAAAGAACGTTTGCACAGTGACAAAAAGTCGTAAAAATGTATTCGACAAAAAAAGTTGATCGTCGCGTTAGATTTTCCACGAACGCATGACCTAAAAGCTATGTCGGGAGCACAAAAATAATCGACAAAGGGATTTTGGACCTTTAGCGGCCGTTTTGTTTTGAGTGAAAGCACTTTATTTGACGCGTATTTAGTTTTATTAGTAGTAAAAGATAACAAACAAACTTTATCAAAAAAAAACTTTATCAAAATCAACCACAAAAAAGGATAAAATAACCTACATAATAACTTTTCTTTTTGAAGTCGGTGGCTTTGTTTTTTTTTTTTCATTGATTTTTGCCACAGACTTCAGACAATACATTAGATACCAAACAAGAATGACCATAATGCCCAAAAACTTGTTGCAATCAATCGAACATGTAGGTATCATAATTCCAAGAGAAATGGATTTGGCTCGCAACCAGGTAACCAAGTATTATCTGTTGTGTCTATTATTACTGCTAGATTGAACTGTATACTATCGATTAGCTTGCGTTACTATCTTAAAAAATTAGATTAGTAAAATTAGTAGTACCTAAGTTTTATAAAAAAAAATATTAAGTTTACTTATGTTAGAAGTATGTTTAGCAAAATTTGTAGTAAGACTGAAGTTAGTAGTAAGTTTAGTTTAATTAGTAGTTGGTAAAATTAGTTCTCCCGTCGTGTGTGGACTAGTAGACTCTTATTTTGATAAAAAATCTACTCTGTTCCTTCCGTAGCCATTTGCGTTCCAGGGTTGAGATGCACTGTTAAGACAGTCTTGCAACCAAATAAACGTTATCTTAAATCAACAAGTTACGATATCTAAATAAACAACATTTTCAAATCATTATTTATTTTATTCACCCCTAAAAGTGACGATGTTTGAAGCGACGATATTTTCGTATTCTAACCTTAAACATTATCCCTCATTCATAAAAGAGGGTCAAAGTCCATTGAGGGAACAAGGGAAATGACATATGGTGACCGTCCGAACATGGAATCACCCCTCCGTACTACTGGCGGGTGCATCACATGTAAAGAAATGGAGTAACTTTTGTAATGAGATAATAAGAGCAGATCATTCTATCATTTACTTGTTTTTGCTAGTGAAGTTTTCACATCAAGTTCAGTAATTATCTTACGTTAACCTCATAGTTAAGCAGCGTAGGCAGGCCTCCCACTAGGTGGACCGACGACATCGGGAGGGTCGCGGGCAACGGATGGATGCAAGTGGCGAATTGTCGTTCGGCGTGGCGGTCTAAGGGGGAGGCCTATGTTCAGCAGTGGACGTCTTCCGGCTGATGATGATGATGATGATGATGAACCTCATAGAAAGTATTTTATATGCTAATACAGATTATACACATGTACCACATTTCATTCAATTCTTTCTTTTTTTTTTCAACAACAGTATGAATATTTATTTAAACTAAGTATTTTATAACTTTCTTGCCATGTTATCTCTCCATAACCCTTGGTTGACTGGTAAATAATGCCTCAGGTATTAAGTCCATCCATCATCACCCATGATACACAAATGGTATATAACCATTTGTGTATCATAAAGTTTTAAATAAATTAATAAATTATTTTATTTTTCTTACATTTTTGAATCACTACTGTTTTTTTCAATGGCGTGGGTCTGCGCAAGAGTTTATAATATTATATATTATATGAGTTTAATGATCATGTAGTGTGTGTTAAGTGTATAACGCAAAAATAAACTAATCGCTCATAAATTGGTGATAGATACTTCAAACTTTGTAGAAACATTTTTAGTTGAAAACACACCGCTAAAAAAAAATATGAGCGAATATTTACACGTGCTAGCTAAATCATAAGCAATTTATACTTATTTGCAAATAATGTATAGATAATATTCATAACACCTACCAACTTCAAGCATTATCATGACTATATATATATCACTCTGTTAAATATAGAATGTTTTTCACTGAAAGTAATGTATTTATTTTCAGGCTATTTTGGCCCATAGACATAATTATACCTTACAAAATAACATATAGGTATGTAATTTTGTTTAACAACTTGTGTTAGTATATATGAAACTTAAGCCAAAAGTTCACTTCACTTGGCACTACGTCATTTATCATTATCATTCTACGGCGGAATACCACATCCTTCGGCTAGTAGGCATTCAGTCCCAGTCAAATAATCACTTGCTTGGATAAGTACAAGATACTAGTTTACAGGAGTGTACACGAGCAAGGCCTTTTTTTATCGTGTTAAAATCATCAAAGGAATCCCACCCAGGGCAAGGCGGGAGGGACTTGCAGACTCGTACTAACTAAAATCCACGGTGTCCTTCAATAGCCCTTTACGTTCCAGGGTCATGGTAATGCGATAAGTCCCGCGACCCTTCAAATTAGGTTTTTATAAACCGACAACGCTCGAGAAAAATAGTAGATAATGTCTTGACTAAAAATGCATTTATGTTGAAATCTCTTGCAAGAAAAGCCTTTTCAAAATAAAACAAACAAAAATAAACAAAACTCCGGTATAAAAGAAAACAATAAACCAAAAACAGTGTCGGTGCTAAAATCATCGCACATAAAAGCTCCTTTTAAAATGGAGCTTTAAAAGATTGACCGAAAAATAAAGCTCTATTCTAAAAAGAGAGGTCAGAGTCTTCATAAAAATACAGCTTTTCTTATTACACGCTCTGTAACATTCTTCATTGCATATTTTCATGCTGAACTAGAAAATGTCGAGGAAAAACAGTCTACGAGTCTTAAGACTTACGCAATAATGCAAAAGAATATTAATTCTGAAAGTGTTTTATGCTGAAAAGTTCCTTACAAAAGGTATTTCATATTAAAATATAGCGTTGGTTTTCTATGTAAGTTTTAGTACAAAAAGACACCTTTTTCACCAGCAATAGTTAATTAAGGTAAAATTTGTTACACTGAAAAAAAAACAAAATTAAAATAAAATATTGCAATGAAAAAAGAACAATAAATAAATGAATATAAATATTACAAGAAATTATTACACTTATTATGTTTCGATGAATAATAAACTTTAATTTTTTATACAAAATAATTTCGATATTGAATAGTCTAAAGGATACGGGTCACATGATCGCATGCGACCCGTAACTGCCACTCATAATTTCGTTATCTCGACAATTTTTGATGAGACGGCAAATGGCCCCAACAAATTGTTTCCCCTTTATCTTAGATCTATCTTAATAATACGTTGCAGCAATTCCTTTATTTCGGTATTATGAGATTCAGATTAAAGGAAAATGGGCATCAATGTATGGGACCCAACATCAATAATAAAACAATTATAATAGCCATACACTATTATTGTTTATGATGAAAAGATTTTTTTTTAACTAAAGTAGATCTGAAATAGTGCCCGGCCGATAGCACTAGGCTTACACCATATTAAATAGAACTTTAACGAAAATAGTAATAATGTGGATTTATATTTATCGATACTTTAATCCTTGGGTGAAGTCACTGAAGATGTTATCTTCTCTAATCTTTCTAATATAAAAATGTTTTGGCGACTTTGCCGCTGTGAGCGATGGCTTAGGCCGTGCGCTGCGTTAGGCGTGCGTACGGCGGCGCGGGCGCCCTGTTTCATGTAATTTCATAGATCAGCGCTGCATGCAGCTGGTCGACCGTCGCACGCGGCGCGGGTGGCGGGACCCGCCCCGCGGGCAACGGGTGTCGGTGTGACGGAGCTCGCGAGCGGAGATATCGACTAATATCGGTAATATCGACTGATATCGAATAATCCATGATATCGACTGTACACCTGCGCGATCAAAATTGTACTAGCGGCGCTGCGACAGGCGGGAGACCGTCGCGGGCGTCCGCGACGGGTTAAATTTGTCCGCGACGGACACCCGCGACAGACGCCCGCTTAACGCAGCGCACGGCCTTAGCCTGGGGCGGCGAGTGGTAAGATCAAATGTATAGAAATGTTTGAAACACGTCATGAGGCGCAGCCAGTGGCGAATTCGCGTACTTAATAAAAACTTTTTCTAAAAAAAATGTGACTCTATCATTCATTCCCTATCTCAAAAACTACTGAACTGATTTTGATGAAACTTGCAGTATTCCCTAAGTTGAAGGATACCTATAGTACAATAAAAAAAAAGAATTACATAAATCGAACTTGTAGTTCCGAAGATATGCGAACACAAACATTATTTACTAAATCAGTCGATGCCGACTCCTTACTAGACGAGTTGTACCTTCCATCATCAGCTCAGCTACATGAGATGATGATTTCCATACGCAACTACTTAAATTACTTCATAAGATTTGCGAAAAACTATGTGTGAGCTAATAAAATTTGAGGGTTGCCCTCGATTTCTCCAAGATCCAATCATTAGATCCTGAAATGGTGACAATGGGACCACACGGGAAGCACCAGCTTTCAAATAAAAAATGAATCTTGAAAATCGGTTCACCCAGTCGCAAGTTATGAGGTAACAAACATAAAATAAAAATACAGTCGAATTGATAACCTCCTCCTTTTTTTGAAGTCGGTTAAAAAGTAATTCATGTCTTATTCGCGCCACCCGCGGCACCGCTCGCCGCTTAGACCAAAAGTCATGAACGAGCCATTAATTGGCAGGCCTGTTGGTCTAGTGGTTAGTGACCCTGACTGCTATGCCGGAGGTCGTGGGTTCGATTCCCACCCAGGACAAATGTTTGTGTGATGAGCACGATCATTGTTCTGTGTCTGGGTGTAATTATTATAATATGCATGTATTTAGAAATATATAAGTATGTTTATCAGTTGTCTAGTACCCATAACAAAGCTCTGCTTAGCTTGGGACGAGATGGCGTTGTGTGATAGTTGTGGAATATTATTATTATTATTAAACTCAAGTACAATTTAAAAAAAGAGTTTAATATTTTTAGTTTTGCAAAAAGCTTTAATCGACAATTTTGAGCCACAGAACAGATACATAAAAGTTGACAAGCGGACAAATTGTAAAGAAGAAAATGTAAAAGAACAACAATGCAATCTGACATATTGCAGTTGAGTTGAATAAAATCTGACGGCGCCACGATTGTTCTCCATTAATCTAATTGCTGGAGGAATAGCTCTGGGAGTTGCACAAGGACTAAAGGTTGAAAGTGCAAGTTTAAAATCTTTATTTTATAGCCATTAAGATTTGGAAGATACAATTTAAAATAAGTAATGTAGAAGAGTTTCATCATCAGAATTAGCAATAGCAATATAACTGTCAAAACGTTAAAATTTTTACAAATTATACAAGTATACTAAATTAATTTGAACTAGTAAATAAAGACTCAATTATCTTGATGTATAACGTATAAATTGCATTCACTTTTAAATAACGTGACACCATAAGTACCTACTGTTTCCGATTTCCTTATTCTTATAAATCAGTACTTCCTTACAACCAAACAAATAATTATATTCTTCTACTTTGTAATAAAAGGTTTTGTAAAAAATATATATTATATTTTATAAATATATTTTTTTGGTTGAAAGTGCTAAGATCAGGAAGTACTCATTAAAATTGCAAAATTATTTTTGTTTTGCTTAGTCTATTTAACGAGGAAGGCTATTTACTCGTAACATTACGTTACGACCCTTATGTCTAGTTATGTATAACTTTGAAGTCCAATCTCATAACTTCGTCCTCGGACGATGACAAAGTGAATTCTTGTCATCTTATACTTAATTATCAACTGACTTGCGTATCTCACTTTTTGACTTTGACAAATAATTTTGGAACTCAATTTGTTAATGGAACATGACATTTTCAATGTAGCTTAAGCTGCTAATAGACTTCAGCATTCACTTGTAACAGATCACCGAACATTCGCCGTTTTTAATTTTGTCGAACTGAACAACGAACAGAGCCAGGCGTAGAGCCAAACATCGCTACGAACATTTTCACGATCTTTCTAGCGAACGCTCCAGTCACTCCAGTCGATGGTTGTCAATACATAATATTTCTTCAGACTTGACAGTCCGCTCGGCAAAAAGGTCGACAGAACGGTCAGTAGAATGCTCGATAAAAGGCTCCGTTTGTAATTCTGTAATGTAACATTTACAAAATTGCTAATTTTAAGGGAATGCTCAAGTTTATCAGCACCTTCAAACAGGTTGAAAAGGATATTTGTGAAGAAATGGTTATGACTGTTTCAGCCTAGACGTTAGACCGTCATTAATTGGCTATTTAAAAAAAAAACACAGCTGTTTCCTAAAAAATGTAAAGAATACACCTTCATAATACTTCATCCTTTGTGTCTAAAATGAATAGCATATTAAAACAAATCGATTTATTGTGTCTTATATCCCAGGTTTCATTTGGAAAAACGACTCCTAGAATAACCCAAAAAAATGGAGTCCTAATAACGACTACTGTATTCGCGACGAATACTAATAGGTGAGTATGTTAGTATATTTCCAGTGTTGTACTGCAAATGTACTGGGATGAGCTATGAACACAATGAACAGTGCTGTTAAACACATAAACTCAAACTAAATCCAGTACTGAAGTCAAATGCGTGACGTCATCGTTAATTAAATATATTTTTGTCTAAACTATGACTTCTTTTAGCCAATGGTTGGCTTTAGCCAATTTTTGGTTCCAATGTTTGGCGAGAAGCACTCAGTATTGATCAAAAGGTTAATAATTAAACCGATAAATACATATTAAAAAAAAATGAAAGGAATATGCTCAAATGATTTGGTCATGTTGAAAGGTTGAGATAAAGCCCCCTTCGTACACTAGGTGACGCGACGCAAGTCTCCGATACCTTACGACTTTGGTATCCACTGACGCGTGTCTGTGTATACGGACCTCTATGGATTTGTATTGCGATAGTCGCCTGGATTCCAAAGTCGTAAAGCGGAGACTAACGTCGCCTAGTGTACGAAAGGGCTAAGGCTGCTAACAAAAGGAATTTCTAAGGCAGATGTGAGGTGTCATGCTGGAAAGTGACGCCGCGCGCTGTAAGAATATCGCTGAACTAATTGTGTGCTTCAGTACTCTCAATCGGTGTGCTTGAATGACAGAGTCTGAAATGGCCACTTAGCAATATTCTTAATGATTCAATTCGCACATGAATAATTTAGAAAATTGATGATGTTGAGAAGTGAAACATTAGGAATATTGCTTAAAGTCGCCGCTTTAGAACAAAAAGACATAAATGAATGTAGTTAAAGAGAAAGAAGTGTGTAAGGAGGTATGTTTTCTGCCTACCGCGATAGGAATAGGACGTGTGCTTATGTACGTACGTACCATAAGAGAAACGAGAAATTTCAATTTTAAAATCGAAGTGCGTATTTCCTTTACATTTACGTCACGCACTTCAAGCGCCTCTGGTTGTTTATTCAAACAACCGATCCGACTAAAATGGTATCGTTTTACCCAATATCTGGGTTGGCTGCGTTAGATAAGCAGTCCGCAGTCGTTCCATATATTTAAACCCTATTATTATTATAAATGCCAAAACTTGTATGATTATACGTTCCGTTTTCATATCATATCGAACTGTGAACTTTGGTGCAGAGATAAATGTGGCTCCAGAGCCTGTCATATATATTAGTGGTGTGGGAGGTCGAGCGATGACGCGGGCAACACCTAATCTTTCAATATAATAATAATACAGCTGCATCCATTCAGACTAAGCTAACCAAAAAGGAAAAGCCGCAGCTAATTGTGGGTAAAATTAGGTATCTCTAAGCTAAAATTAAAGGAGAATGCTAAAACATTCACAGTGGTACAGGCTATTGTGTTTGTAACTCCAACAAAAGTCCACAATCACAAATATGTTTCCTCCATTCTCGACTTTTAATTTCAATTAGGTACAATCCTTTTGACCCGACCACTGATTCCAAACTCCGTCCGAAAACGAGGAATTCAAAGCCCAAATCTGTAACAGTACCCTTTATGGTACATACTAACGAGACCAACCTTTAACCTTTCATGTTCCCTTACTTCGACTATTCTGTTGGTTGATTTACGTCCAAAAGGGGTGTATTTTAACAATATTTTATAATAGTAAATATGGGTAGTATTGACGGCCGGGTTAGCAGCCGGGCATCGGGCCCCTACTAAAACTTTGGGTCGTTTATTGTGGGTATAATCATAAATCTCACGCCACGTTATTGGCAATGGGCTAGGGGTTAGGTGGGTGGATAATTATGATAACTTAGGGGTAGTATAAAGAGGCGAACAGAAAAAAATGTGTACCCAACATTAACTTGGGTCATGTCTATGGTCGTATTATCAATGGTTTTTGTTCATATTTTTCGTAAATCTTTTTTAGATTTTTTTATTTTACATTATCATTTGTTGTCATGATTCTGTATAGGTATTTTTTTAGTTATTTCTGCAATTTGGACACTGTAATATTATAACATTTAATAAAAGGTAATAGAAAATATTCACTTTTCTACTCACCACACAACGCAATGAACGCCAGATACTTCATTTTAACGTAATCAGAATATCTCATAATTACATAATTTAATGGTCTAAATTCACTGCGAAATAAAACAAAACTCAGTCACATCATATCGCATAAATTCACACTTTTAATCGTATCTTTAAATACAACAAACACACAGTGGCACTTTTTCCATTTTGCTGGTCAAAATTTTAGACACAATTTTTATAGGTGTTCGAATTTTTCCGAGTTAGTTTTGTAAGTTTACATTTGTCTTACACCACCGTTCGCGCGCGTATTCCATATTTGAATGTCGCGGGGAACTGAGGCGTGCTCCCGGCTCGATGGCTGTCCGCCTAATGTCCTTGGTGTTTCCCGCTAGGGCAGCGTCATGCGCACTGTGCACTCCCCTTTAAGGGCCCTTAAGTGGATTAAGTTTTAAAACTTTCACAATTGATAAAATGAGATCCAGTTTGTTTTGATGAAATCGTTAAGTGAAAAGTTGTAATGCCAGGTCTTTATTTGATAAATTAATGCATACCGGAAGATTGTTAAAGCTTTGTGCCCAGATTATTGTATTCGTACTTCGCGTCGTTAACTCGTTAACGAGAATTGCTAATTAACTGTCAACATTTCATTTTGTGTAATTGGTTAGTTTTTATTCAAGTGGATTTGGGTTTTACATGCAATATTTTTATCCAGTAACATGTATTCTCCTTTAAATAAAATGCCTTCGCAAATCTGTCATCATCTGTTACTTTTTTGAGACGCGCTTGTAGTGTGAATTCAGCAGTACCTAAATGGTTACGTTGCGGACTGCAATAATACGCCCTGATGAACGATAACTTTTACACGATGACGAATATTTTTCACAACCAGTAACAGTATGTCAGTAAGGAGTATTACTAGATGGGAAAAAAACGGATAGATTGATATTTAAATCGTAAATAATAAGTCATACTGATCGAATTTTAAATACAACAATAAATTACAGGTTGTCATGAAAAATCAAAACTAACATTATTTTTACAGTTCAGTTTTTTAGTAACTCGACTACACTGTGATAAAATATCAAACCTGTTTATTACCGCGTATCCAACATAACTAAAATATTGGAAACTCAAAAACAAAAACAACTAACATGATACTCGTAAATATCCCGTTTTAAATTTTAGTGATATGTGTTAATGATGAACCACATAACGTGTGTGTATGAGGGCCAGTTGTTTGATCAATATTAAAACTAACTATTTATTGATAAAATCCCAAATTAAAATTAAAAAAAAAATTCAGTTACATTTCATTCATGCTCTCAATATGACCCCAGTTTATCATGCTCTTTCTTGGAGCCCATACATTTTATTTCAATCATCAATGTTGACATACATGACATAATTATTCTTCTGCACATGGCGTTGTCAGCGTGATATTCGGTAACTGAAACGCCTAGGTCTAAAAGCTTCAAATTTTGCTAAAACGTAGCTTAAATGTTGTTAATGTGCATCATAAATGGATTTTAGGAATTTCTTCCCCAAAGAGGCTTAAAAAAGTGATGAAAATAAGTAATTTAATATTGATGTTATTTACTTGAATCTTTGAATTTAGACTCGAATGTAGACAAGATTTCTTAAAATTTCAACCCCTTAAATCCTCAAGGATGAAGTCGTGGGCGGAGTGTTAGTTAATTAACCAAATTTTCATCCACATCCGAAAATGTGTGAAAGAGAATGGTAGAAACTATTGACATTTTTTTACAACACCAGTCAAAACATGGAGTGAAACTCTTCTCCAATACTAAAGATAGAGCAATACAAGCAAGGTCAAGGAAAACTGTCACAGCTTTATAATAAAAACATCACAATATTTTCGAAAATGTCATTTTCTTTAAAACTATAATTACTTCCTACGTCTGGCCATGTCACTTTTTCATACCATTATCTGTTAGAAATTTGACTGTCAAACCCTTATCACTTGGATTTTTCATAGAAACTCTTATTATAATGTTATTACAATCTTGTGGGTTTATGTAAACATAGGTTTTGTAAAGAACTCAAATATTTTGGGCTTGACTGCTTAAATGATATGTAAATAGTATGCATACATTTCTGTTAAAGAAAATTATGAGATTGTTGGGGTCTTTTGGGCTTTTTTGACTGGAATATCTTTGCATATTTTAAACATCTGAAGTCATTTTTAACAAATATAATAATAAAAGAACTTTAGTTCAAGTAAAATGCCTCATATATACACACTTTTCTTTGTTGTGTCTTGAGATAGAAATACCTTTAAATAAGAATCTAAAAAGAAGAAGAAATAATAATATAATCTACCGTAACAAAAAAGATTTGGATTTTTCAAAGTGATCTCAATTTTTTATGTGTATACATAATAGGACACATTCGGACAGGATAACAAGCACAGACAAAAAGGAACACTCACAAGGTACAATAAGAACATTGCCGGAAATATGGGCAATCCAGTCAACGCCATCAATGACAATCATCGCCAGGATGGTATTGGTGCTACCCGCACTCTGCGCACCAGAATCACATACCACCTACGCACCTTCGCGAATATAACCAATTACATCATGGGTTTACAAAAAAAAAAGAATAACAAAGAAGCAAAGTTAAGACCATAATTTTACAAAAGATATTTATCTCTTTTACTTTGTGATCACTACCTAAATAATAAATAAATCATAGACAAGCAAACGACTAAATATAAAGCAGAAGAAAACGGGCGCTTATTTATGACATCAAACACTTTTCTTTAACAATAGTAGCTGTTCTAAAGCTTGATCATCAATCGCGTGTATAAAAGACCAATACAAGCGAGTGGCGAGCTATCAAACTACAATATTTCCCTTGCAGCGCTAAAGTAAACAATTCGGGGATGAATAAAAAAAATGTTGGCAAACTTATAACAAACATTCGACAAGAGAAAAAATAATTTATTCGTCGTACGTCATATTTTCTCACCCTGCGGCCCTCGTAAAGTTTGCGTACATTACGCGTTGGCGTAATAGTGTTCCCTACGTGACAAAACATCGCTTGACTTTTTTGTATATGTTTTGTGTTATGTGTCTATTTGGTTGTTTTTAAACAGAGAAAGTTTCAGAAACAGAGAGACATGCAAAAAAAAAATGGGCATAATGATACAACGTTGTTCTATAGTCAATATTGCTGAGCATGAGGATTCCATTTCCAGGTATTGCAAAATGTTATTGAGCTTTTTCATCAAGAATTTTACAGTACAGCCGAGAATTTGGATTTCTGCTCGGCTGATGTCAACAGGCTCGTTCTTGTTATGTGGACACATACATTGGGTCAAACTATAATTAGTACTAATCTAGCAAAACCTTTTTTTTGGCAGGTGTAAAATCCTCCTTGGTGGAGTGGAAGGGACAATCAGGCTAAAAACACACACTATACACTTATCTTCCGTTTCAGCGTAAGCTTTTGCATTCTAAGGCCGGGCGCAAGGAAAGAGCACCGCTCTTTCAAGACAACCCCGCGACATCTACCAAACTCTTCGATGAATATAGACGTAAAAAATATTTAAAAACAATGTGCTTTCAATCCTCATTCATCCTCGTTGGTCTGAAAACAATATATTTTTCAATCCAAAATACATTTATGATACGAAAAACGCTCACAAACAGAATACAGAGTTGTTGTTACAGTAAATAGTAGCCAAACAACTGTATCGAATGCCAGTAATTCGATCTATCGATTGCATTCCGGTTTTATCCGGTATTTGCTGTAGGTCGTGGCTGCAGGCCGACCGATGTTCGATTGTCAATCACTAGAAAATGTGAATAGTTCTTCATTGAAGCGCTGTCAGTAAAACGGGCGAGTAAACCCTTGCTGACTAGCTAATCTTTTGACACAGCTGGAGCTATTCTCGACGATCGTGCTGACATGAGAGATAACCACAGTTTTAACGGGTTTATTTGGAAACCAAGAGAAACAATTAGTTTTTGAATGAGATACGTATATATTTAGTTACAGCACTTTAGTCTCCTATGGTGGTTATGTGGATGCAAACCAAAATGTAAATATAGTACTCAATTACTCATAGCAAGATTGATCAGCCACTATTTACATTTGCAAGAGTTTAAACCATTCTCATCTGTACTGGTGCATTAATGGCAAAGGCATAAATATCTGTTAACTTTTCATGACTACGTACTCGTGTATTAAAAAAATTGGACGGAGTGGACACTGTCTTAGTTAGACCTGAGTATGGAAAAGGGATAAGTAGTTCATGTACCCGTATGCAGTAGTACGATCCCTTAATGTTATTGGAACGAAGTTCCCTAGCGCGCGTTGTGAAAGGGGGCTGGACGGAAAAAATTCTTACGAAAAGTTGGCACGACACGTTTATCCGACGAAAAGGAGGGTAATGTGTTTATTACCATGGAATGGAATGGACTGGACTGGACTGGACTGGACTGGACTAGACTGGACTGGACTGGACTGGACCGGACCGGACCGGACCGGACCGGACAGGACCGGACCGGACCGGACCGGACCCGACCGGACCGGACCGGACCGGACCCGACCGGACCGGACCGGACCGGACCGGACTGGACTGGACTGGACCGGCCCGGACCGGACCGGACCGGACTGGAGTGGAGTCGCGACGATTATTTTTGTTGAGTGTATACAGTAACTTCGTTCCATCCGGGTGTCCCTTGACACCTCTCAAGTTTTTTTTTCACATATTTGGTTGAAGAAATCCACAAAACCATACATTTTACTCACTAACAGAATGAGCAGAAAACTGGCATAAAATCACAAAAAGTTGTTTTTAACAATACGTGAATGGGTAGTATTTAGCCGTGTCGGATACGGCGCTAGCTATATGAACGGTCCGGTCCGGTTATACGAGTGCTCTTTATAGGAATGTTAGAGCCCGTAAAACGTCAAGTGCCCTGGACTGTAAATGAAGGCGATACATGCAGTATTACACCTGTCCGACTGTTTTTATACGTCGTAAAGTCATGTGCATGGGCAGATTGAAAAGAAATTGTTTTTTGATGTGGATTTTTATTTATGTTTGACAGAAGGCAGGATTTAGAAGCATTGTATGAAACATAATTATGTATACTATATTGTTAGGCTTACAACATATAGAAATATTTGACAGGAACACCGTCACCGTTTTTATGACTCTACTAGCTGTTGCCAGCGGCTTCACCCGCTACAACTCGAAAATTATCCCACGGGAACATAAAATCGGGATAAAAACTATCCTATGTGTTAATCCAGGTAATAAATTATATGTGTACCAAATTTTATCCAAATCCGTTCAGTGGTTTTTGCGTGAAAGAGTAACAAACATACCTAGATACACATACACATACATACATCCTCACAAACTTTCGCATTTATAATATTAGGATTGTAGATATGGCATGCTTCGTAAGGAACGCCTAAAGCGTATTTGTGCATATTAAAAAATGGTCATTTAATATATTTTTATAAATTGTCACTATTTTCGTCATCGTCATCCACACAAGCCAATTATTCAAATAATTGCTATTATTTGTCCTACCAGAGGTCTTATTAGCGTTTTTTGCACCAAATTTGTCCTAAAAAAATTATTAAAATCCAGAACTTATCGTAGGTAACAATATTTCGCTTAACTATTTAACGTAAACTAGATCTTTATCGAATAATTCATCACATTATGACATCCAGCCAACGGATGAAAATTTAACTGAAGCTTAACCCTAAAACGGCTTTCGCATTCCACCTAAAAGCCGCATCTTATTGCCTTCCTGCAGATCAAACCGAATAGTCTCGATACCATCAAAAGATATACTCATAACGTTAGCGTTGGGGCGTTCATAAAATATTATAGAGGCACTTACCGATGTGGCATAAAAGGGAAATGTTCGCCCATAAAGTTTTAAAATTAAGTTTTATGGGATAACAGTTTTCAAACTATTATGTGCGCTTGAAGTTGTTACAGTCATTTCACACGGTCTTACCATCACTCGCTTTTATAATGACGGTGAAATATCGTTTTGCTGTGTGCTTGCGTTCGTGAAAGTCGATCTTAATTTATAATAATATAATAATAATATTCCACAACTATCACAACGTCATCTAGTCCCAAGCTAAGCAAAGCTTGTGTTATGGGTACTAGACAACTGATGAACATTCTTATATATTTCTAAATACATAAATACAGAACAAATGATCGTGCTCATCACACAAACATATGTCCTGGGTGGGAATCGAACCCACGACCTCCGGCATAGCAGTCAGTCACTAACCACTAGACCAACAGGCCTGTCTAATTAACTTAGTGTGAATTCCGCAAAATAAGTGAATTGTGTTTATTTTACGTGGTAATCTCATCCTCAAAGGAGTCCTCCCGCGCGACAGATTCACGCCTCGGAATTTAAAAAACACTTTTCTCTGCAAAAAATATGGTGAATTGCACTTATAATTTCTTCTGCATCATCGTTTAAAACATTTCAACTCACATACACAAACAGCCAGACCCGGAACAACTGCTTCTAGGTCATACAAATATTTTTTCCGAGAAGTGAATTGAATGCGCAGAGCAACTGCCCTACCTTTAACATAAGAAAGTAATGTTAGGTATCATAACTGTTTAATCTAAATATAAAAAGGGAAGTTTACTTCAATATAATTCGGTACATCAGTCGCTAATACAACATCAATCAAAAATTTGTCTATAACGACAAGATAAAGATGACTATACTATTTTGTTAGGAGCTCGGGACAGGAGGGTGGTACTCAAGCGTATCATAGACTCCGCAAATTAATGATATTATCAAGTGGTTTCCGAAGGGTCGGGGTTGAAGTGCACGTACTGTCATAATTATATCCTATATAAATGCGTGAGGCAGTTCCAGGAAGCTTTTGGCATTTACTGGGAACGATTCATGTTCTGACGTTTTGGAAGTTAGGAAATCGAGTTATGTGTGTGGAGTATCATTAATTCAGTCTGACAATTCTAAATATCACAAAAATTACCGTGACCGTGAAACGTAAAAGGTTTTTGAGAGACACCGTGGATTTTAGTCAGTACAAGTCTCACAGTCCCTCCCGCTCTGCCCTGGGTTCAGGACACATATGATTTTAACACGCTAAAAAAAAAAACTCTGCAGCTCGAGTCTTCAAGTTTGTAACGAAAATTTTGTACTTTATTTTCTTTTATCCTCACTGACGTGTACAAAAAGAACCAATTAGCACATCCATGTTTGCACTGCAAGCACAAAAAATCAACTGTCAACTCAAAGAAATGTAACGCTTTGCAAATCCCAGATTTACAGAATTCCACTTAGAAAGACTATTGGAAGAGCGCTCCTCGATGTTTTGAAATGGAGAGCTGCAAAAAAGTCATTGGTGTTTATATTCGAGCGGGTAAAGCCCAAAATCCTGGGTTAAACCGTTCCTAACTAGACGTATCGAAATCGGGCATCCCTTTTGCACTGTGCTGTTTTATTGCCCCCACTGTGCGTACACATACGAGCAAATTATTCGACACACTTCAGTTGGAAAAACTTGTATATGATGATAGTGCTACTTGGGGTTGTTTTAGTACTTTTCTATGAGGAAATGATGCCATAAATTTTCTATTATTGATCCTTACGCTGTTTTGATTACGTGAGTTTGATGGTGGTAAATAGGTCAGTTTTACTATGGATTATTCATTAGTTGCTTTGCTTGAATTTCAAACAATGAATGACAGTATGAAAACTAGCAATGTGAAACTGTTTTTGTCTGTTTTAAAGACGGTGTGCTTCGTAGAATATTCCTATCCCTTGCATTTCTAAAGTTTTTTCCATTCGCCAGCTACATGCGTTTCGTTTCAATTCAAGACTTTGCTCTGTCCAAAAAAAAAGTAGAGCTAGGTATCACTGCCGGGACTATCGGGTAACAGTGACCCCGGAACGTAAAGGGCTATTGAAGGACACCGTGGATTTTAGTCAGTATAAGTCTGACAGTCCCTCCCGTCCTGCCCTGGGTGGGCGACTCATTTGATGATTTTACTATGTAAAAAAAAGGTATCTCCCACATTAATATAATGAACAATAGCTGACTTCATGTTAAATAACTCAAAAATATTCGCCTTCATTTTCTATTACCAACTGGATATATGGCATAATTTGGTAGCCTGTATGGTTCAAATGCCATTCAAAGGTCTACCTCCATTCTTTCTTAGCACCACCATTGAAAAAAATTGTCCAAAACAGTTCAAATCAATGACAAACAATAGTTCTCCTATAAATTTTAGTTACAAAACCCCAGTGCGCAGCGCCCATAAGGAACCAAAGCACGAACGTTAGATATTTCGCTTGAACTGAACAAAACACTTGCAAACGTAACGGCGTTTGTACGTTGTTCAAGCCATCTATTTCGACATAGATTCATCCCAAGAGAAATTCCGTAGTGGCAGACTAACGCTCACTGTAAGCTTTCAATCCAGCACTCACTTGAAAGGACCAAACATAGCTCCATGCTATATGCTTTTCGATGTTCTATTATACGAGTAAAATTTCCAAGTTGAAGTGGCAATGGGCAGGCCACATCGCTCGTAGAGAACTGACAACCGATGGGGAAGAAAAGTTCTCGAGTGGCGATCACGGACCGGAAAACGCAGCGTAGGCAGGCCTCCCACTAGGTGGACTGACGACATCGTGAGGGTCGCGGGCAGCCGATGGATGCAAGTGGCCAATTGTCGTTCGGCGTGGCGGTTTAAGGGGGACGCCTATGTTCAGCAGTGGACGTCTTCCTGCTGATGATGATGATGATGATTATACGAGTATAATGTATAAAACTATGAGCTTGCTGAAGGCATGTCGCGGGTTCGATCCACGCACAGAAAAACAATGTTTCTTAGAGCAGATGCACAATGTACACTTCCAAACACGTGTTTTGAGAACCAAGAGGTTATAATTATTGAGATGGACACATTCAAATGCACGCTCCTGTTCAAGCGCTCGCCGAACGCTATGCTAAGAGGCCATTCGCACGAGCGTTTTTTTTATGGGCGTAAAAAAACGCAGAATTTTAACAAATTTAACTGAATTTTAGCATTTAAAAGCAAAGGCAGTTCGAAACAAACGCCGTGTTTTAAAAGCGCTGACGTGTGAACAGATACATGAGAATGCATTAGTTCTATTTCCGGCGATTTTTGACGCCCAGAAAAAAACGCTCATGCAAATGGGCTCTAAGTGCGCTGTGTGTATGTTAGCACGCTGCACGCTGAACGCAACGCGGCCCCCGAGCGTTCAATAAATGCTATTAAGCCACATGCATGATCACCGCTCGGCAAGACTGGACATCACACTGGATGCTGATGGGCGGCATTGCCAAGGCCGGTTTAGAAAGAGGTGGTGAGACGCCCACGGCACACACAAATATACCACGAGGGCTCGTTTGAAGCGGCCGCGGCCTGTCAAAAAAGTTTGTGGAAGGAATTGGGTGTGTAGGCACGATTACCGCTGGGCAAGACTGGACAACACACTGGGTGCTGATGGACGGTATGGCCGGCTCAGAAAGAGATAGCAAGACGACCTAGACATACCACGACAGTGCGGTTGAAGCGATTTGGGAAAAGAGTTCATGGAAGAAACTGAAGAAGGCATTTGTACTGTGTAGGTCCAGAAGTGGCAACTTGAATTTTGAAAACATCCTTCCAAAACAACAATGGGCTTTAATCCCTTGGCCATGAGTACATTCAAGCGAAAGGCGTATTAGCGACAGCGGAGAAAAAACATGAAACACATGACAGTACACTTTACGTTATTAAATAAAAATCGTGAAACACGAAAGCATCGCTTGAGTCTTGTAACACGTCGCATAGCTTGGGAAGAAATTGAATGGGATGTTTTCGCTGTTGAAAAGTCCGACAGGGGAACACAGTATGTTCTGCAAATAAATATACTTCCATATTTTTTTACCAATATTAAAAAAGTTATTTCATTTATAATTAAAATAAAAAAAAAAGTATGAGATTTATTTTACTCTGAAGTAAAGTAGGTAAGGTTAATATAGAGATTAAATTGACTATAATATTTTAAAAGCTTTGTTTGAGCTTTAATATAACAGTAAGGCTTTTGAAAAAAGGTATTTTTAAATAGGTATGGAAAGTTTTATAAAAATTTTCTTTATTTCTCACCAGATAATCATAAAGTAATATGGTCTCAATTCAAGAGATTTTCTTGACACAGAACACGAATTATGCAACGTTTGATGCATATTTTTTGCTTTGAAATGCTTCACGCTTCACGCTCGGAATTCACGCTTTGTTAATTTGCTGGAAAAGCTTAATTTTGTTTACCTATCATAAGATCGAACAACGTTTGACCGAATTTCATTTGACCGAAAACTTTTCATCTATTTTAATTTGGTTTTTTTTTACTTCATCGAAGTCACGTTTGCCACTGTTTCAGTTAACCTATTATCTATTCGTTTTTTTTCGTTACTCCAACACTTCGTTTGGCCGAAAAACTTTTAACCGATGTTACACTTACTCGAAACGACGGTTGCTCGAATGTTTCCAAACATTCAGTATACCACTGTTTTAATTGCCATATTTTCATTTCACCAAATGCCTAGAAATTAGTAGGCGCCATCGAAATGTAGGTAGACAATACAAAATAATGGTGCAAATGTCATATACTATAATATTACTCTGACGGGTATTGTATTATCATTAATGACATTTGCGGTTAATTACATAGTTGGACTATTAGGGGTGTTCTGGCTAGCGTGTGTTCGAATCTTTTTGCGCATTTTGTGTGATTCTTGATACTCTTTTGTGACTTTTTATTTCATATTGTGTTGTTCTTGTGATTGTAAAAAGGTTTATATTGTGACTAGCACTCCGCCCGCGACTTCGTCCGCGTGATTAAAGAATTTTGCCTTTGTGAATTTCTAGTCCCGGCGACCCTCTATATGGGATGCTGTTGGAAAAACTAAATCAATATTCAACAAAAATATTTCTGTCAACCCGCAATATTCCGTTTTAGGTAACACCTAGGTCCTAAAAATAATCCTAATGCAAAATTTAAGACTCCTTACTATCAACCCCAATACAAACTTTTAGGGGTCGAATTTCGTATCATCCTCTCTTAGTGAGAACCTGTATCCTAAATAGAACCCCTCCTGCAACGCTGAGTCTTCTCATTACAAACACCAAAGACAACCCCGAAGGGGTCGAATTTTGTAAAATTCCGTCTTTGTGATAACCTAGGTCCTAAAACAAACCCCATGCTGATACTCCTAGCATTTGTAGCAACAAAGTTTCATACAAACTGTCAACCCCATAAACAGGCCCTTAGGGGCAGAATTTCAGGAAATAGTGCCTTGGTGTGCATTTACGTCATAAAAGAACCTATTGTAATATTTAGTACTCCTAGCACTTGTAAAAACGAAGTTTCATACAAAATATCAACCCCTAAATCAACCCCTTGGGGTCTATTTTCATAAAATACCCGCAACTACGTTCAGAAAAGAACCTCTATGCAAAATTTGAGTCTCCAAACTATCAACTCCGAAAAGCCCCTTAGGGGTTGAATTTCTCAAAATACCATCTTAGTGAACATTTAGGTCTTAAAAAGAATCCCCTCGCAAAATTCGAAACGCCTAGCACTTGTAGTAACAAAGTTTCATACAAACTGTCAACCCCAAAAACAACCTCTTAGGGATCGAATTTCACAATATGTCCACCTTGGTGAGCATTTACATCTTAAAAAGTACCACCATGCAAGATTTGAGACGCCTAGCACCTGTAGTAACGAAGTTTCATACAAACTATCAACTCCAAAAACAAACCCTTAGGGGTCGTATTTCGCAAAATCCCATCATGGTGAGCATCTACGTCCTAAAAAAGAACCCGATGCAAAGTTTGAGGCTCCTAGCACTTGTAGTAACAAAGTTTCATACAAACTATCAACCCCAAAAACAAACCCCTCAGGGGTCGGATTTCGCAAAATCCCGTCATAGTGAGCATCTACGTTCTAAAAAGACATCCCATGCAAAATTTGGAATTCCTAGCACCTGTAGTAGCGAAGTTTCATACAAACTATCAACCCCAAAAACGACCCCTTAGGTGTCGAATTTCGCAAAATCCCGTCTTTAGTATCATTTACGTCCAAAAAAAAAAGCCATATGTAAAAATTTAAGTCTAAAAACTATCAACCCCAAAAACAACCCCTCAGGGGTCGAGTTTCACAAAATTTCTACCTTATTGAGCATTTACGTCTTAAAAAAAACCGGCATGCAAGATTTGAGACGCCTAGCACTTGTAGTAACAAAGTTTCATACAAACTATCGACCCCAAAAACAAACCCCTCAGGGGTCGGATTTCGCAAAATCCCGTCACAGTGAGCATCTACGTTCCAAAAAGACACCCCATGCCAAATTTGGAATTCCTAGCACCTGTAGTAGCGAAGTTTCATACAAGCTATCAACCCCAAAAACAACCCCTTAGGGGCCGAATTTCGCAAAATCCGTTCTTAGTGCTCACCTACGTTGTATAAGGAGGGCTAATGCCAAATTTCAAGTTTCTAGGCCCAGCGGTTTGGGCTGTGCGTTGTCAGATCAGTCAGTCAGTTTTGAATTTTATATATATAGATATACTTGCATACAGCATACAAACAGACATGCAACATGCAAACAAGCACCACAAAATCATGCAAGCAAGCATGCAGCATGCAAGCAATCATGCAGCATGCAAGCAAGCAAGCAGCATTCAACATGCAGCAAACACGCAGCATTCAAGCAAGCATGCAACATGCAACAAGCATTATTTCTGTCATGGCTCCGGCGCTGCGGGGTTTTGGGTGGCTCCACGCGAGCTTATCGTCGCAGATGATTTGAACGCTCACCACCGCAGCTTCGGCTTACTGGCCGGCTCCGCCGGCCAGCCTCAGCCGCGGCGGCGGCCGTTCTAACCACCTGCTCCTCAGCTCGCGGGCCACCCCACCCCTCCGCGCCTACGCGATTTTGAATTACACTCTAGGGGTAGGGCAGACAAGACTACGTAAAGTCGGCTTTGCAGTATTTCGTTTCCGCCACAATGTTTTGCAGCACAATATAATGATTTTTTATAACAGTTATTAAATTTTCGGTAAAACGTTGTTTCGGTATGGTGAAAATATGGCAAATAAATCATATGGCAACTGAAAAAAGTTTAAAAGAGGCTTCGGTCAATTGACTATGTGCGAAGTGGGTGGTGGGGAACGGCAAATCGATCGTAGCGCACGACGTGGCAGAAATGTGAATTAATTCTGGGCTGTCATGTGTCAAGTTGCTTTATTTTCATAACTTTCTTTATAATTTAATACGAAAACTTTAACTTTAACTTTTCCCGTTCGTTCTAAGCTCTTCCACTTCTCTCACATGCTGTGCTAATACTAATTTTTTCCCTTTTTGCTCAGTTTGAGGTTGGAAATGTATTTTATGCTTAACCGATTCAAATCCCGTGCGTATTATAATATCCATATTTTCCACGAGGAAGAAAATCGCTAGGTATAATATACACACTCACTTTTTACACTATTTTTTCAATTTCGTTGAAAAACTAGTCGAAATTTAATATCACAAAGATATCTTATCATCTAGTTGACATGATTTGACAGATGACAAGTCCTGAATAGTTGCGGCCACTAGGGGCGCTGTCATCGCGCACACAACGAATAGTAAAAAGTTATTTTGTTAATCGGCGGAAAATGCTTCGGTAAAATAATACCTATGGCTAATGATACTTCGATGATCTGAAAATATGTCAAATAATGCATATAGCAAAAGAGATGTCGGTCAATAGTTTTCGGTATAATGATATTCGAACAAACAAAATTCGGTAAATTGATCGGTTCCCCTTAATTTTACATTTTTACGAGAATCGTGATCACACAGACAGGTTACAGTTTTTATTCGAGTATTGATTTTTAAACATGAAAGGCTTTCTTTTTTTTTAAAGCAATGGCGAGGCAGGAAGACTTATTTGAATAGATTCTTCTCTCGTACCAAGGAAACATAGTATGGGCGACTCGCTGTCCGATCATGGACCATGCCCGGGTTGAAGGCACGTCGTGTTTCACGCGCGCCTCAAAGAGCTGCCAGCACAATGACGGGGACCCATGGAGGGCCAAAGACTGCCGACATCGCGGGACTAATGAGCCACCATGTCCCCGGAACGTAAAGGGCTATTGAAGAACACCGTGGATTTTAGTCAGTAAGTACAAGTCTGACAGTCCCTCCCGCTCTGCCCGGGGTGGGAGGACTCATTTGATGATTAAACCTCGCTAAAAATAAAAGGAAATTTAGTATAATTATGTTTCTTGGGTACGTTTGAGTCTCCTCTAGGTTTGTGTTTATCATGCCTATCTGGTTGTTGTTGGTCTTCCAACTCTTCTATGTTATCTCCCGGCAAATCGAGATGGCTTTGACCCACCCGACAATTTCCCGCTTGGACTTTGCTCCACTTGTCATCATTTCGTTTTTCCCCAGAGGCTCCTACTGCTTCTGCATTTCATTATTATTCAATATTTTTAATCTGATGATAAAATTAAGTACTTAATACTAGCTTTTGCCCGCAGCTTCGCTCGCATTAATTAAGAATTCGGCAACACGTGGGGTCATCTATTTTCACCTCGCTCTCTGTATACCTCGCAATGTACAATCGATAAAGTGGAATCATGACCCATTTTGACAATAAATCTTTTGAATCCGTCAAATTGACAAAGATTGAAGTCGTTACCATTGGGTATGTTTATGCGAATGTGGACTTAATTGTATTTGAATGTCTGTAGGAAAATAAGCTTATGGTGGGTCATAATTCTACTTTGTCGATTGTATATGATAATTTTTAGGATAATACGTTCAATGGTTTAGGGATGAAAAAAACAGATTTACTTTCATATTTCTATTAAGTTAGGAATAAGATTCAAGGTTTTTGAAAACTGAGTGTGAGTTCTTTGAACTAAACCTTAAACAATAACAGCCTTACTACAAAAACTTAAACATCTATTGAACACTTGTCTAAAAAAAGTATGACTGCAAAACGGACCTTATTTCAACGTCATAATCTGACATTTTTTTAGACAAGTGTTCAACAGACGTTTAAAAGTTTTAGTGGTAGGTACTACGGTAACTACTTTAGCTAAAAAAGTGATACAGAACTTGTCGCAATTTTATTTCACAAAACCTACCTAGATGTTTTACGTTACAGATTTCGCCAACCAGACGTTGACCCAGACTGGGTTTTACAGCACCCCGACACTTAAAAATTTAATGTCACTTTTATGCGATTTTAACGTCGTTAAATCCTCTAATGCTTTGGCCCTAACTTCAATACCTAGGAAAACGTTTTTAATGGTTTTTCTCAGTATTACGGTCTGCGAGAGGATGAGAAATGAGAAAAACCGGCCAAGTACGAGTCGGACTCGTGCACGAATTGTTTCGTACCGTTATTTATAAAAGCGATATAAAAATCATAAGTATCTGTTGTCTGTATGGGAGCCCTTTAAATATTTATTTTATTCTGTTTTTTTTTTTAATTTTTTGTTATACCGTCAATAGAAATATACGAGTACATCATAATTATTAAGAAAATTAAACTGTGTATCTATCACAGTTCATGAGATACAGCCTGGTGACAGACGAATAGACAGACAGACGGACGGATAGCGAAGTCTTAGTAATAGGGTCCTATTTTACCATTTATTTACGTACAACCCTAAAAAAAAATTAAGTGAACATGAAGTACGTCCACACAGAGCGAGCAGCCTCGCGAGGCATTTTCCGCGCGAGGAAACGGCCTCGAGAGGCTGCTTGCTCTGTGTAGACGCGCCTAATGATTAAACGAGTTGAGGCAATTCGATATACCTACCATGACAAGCACCATGATATAGGTACGAAGGTAATGAAAATTTATTTTTTGAGGTGATATTCAACAAATGAGTGCTTCCGAGTAATGGTAAGCGTCCACAGGTCCGCATCGCACGTATTGGACGTATCGTACGTAAAGGATTTTAGTTTGCCTTGTATTAAAACTCATACAACTGCGTCCACTGATCCGCATCGTACGGACGGCTCATCGGCAATGCCTACATGCGATGCATACCGATGACGTCATACGGAATGCCGATCAGTGGACGCGATGAAGGTGGCGTCGGCAATCCGATTGGTGATACTCGCGTCGGCAATCCGATCGCTGCCGATACAGAAATACGTTTGATGCGATGCGTCCGATACGTACGATGCCGACCTGTGGACGCTTACCTTAAGACTCTGACAGTCCATTCCTTACAACTTATGGTAGGTTATGGAAGGCAATTTCATAAAGATTTCGAAATGCCTCAAACACTTTTTTGGGACCAAATAATCGCATCTTTAAATAGCCTGGCTTCATTCAAAACCAGTTCCTCTCAGCCACGTCTGCATTACTGTGTTTAGCCCCTCGGACGGATCATAAGAAAAAATGCAAAAATGGAATGCGTGATCACCCGATCACGCGACATTTGAAGCATTTTTGGAGGACTTTCGATTAGTACATTCGAGGGGTTAGGGAAAATCGAAAAAGAATTGAGCAAGTTTTCAGCGTGCCTCAAGCACTTTCGCAAAAATTCGCGGACTTCTCCAGCCAACAGGACACCTCAATTCCCAAATATGGTCACGTATTTTTTTTAATTTTTAGTTTGCGTCAATACCAGGACGATGAAATTCTGTCTGCGGTTACATGGTAACAGTGAAATTGCAATAATTTTCATACCTATTTGTAATGTGAGTATCGCATATCGTACCATAAGCGGTCAAAGGCAAACCACCAAATTAATTTGAAATTGTATTGTTGACTAATTATTATTTTATTTGTTTGTACAAGCGGTTCGACACGTTAATTGATTCTCATTAATTTGTATTTTGTTACTGACATCATCGTAATAGTATCAATTATAGAGAATAGAATACTCGAAGTTCGAAATTTTACACTGTATTTATTATGATAAATATTAATAAATACAGTGTAAAGTTTCGAACTTCGAGTATTCTATTCTACTACTATATTCTATTCTACTACGAATATTCTACTACGAATACTCGAAGTTCGAAATTTTACACTGTATTTATTATGATAAATATTAATAAATACAGTGTAAAGTTTCGAACTTCGAGTATTCTATTCAATTAGAATTAGGTGCGTCCACACAGAGCGAGCAGCCTTTCCAGGCAGTTGCCGCGCGAAGCAGCTCGGTGTGTGGACATGTCTCGGCCGAGGCAAGCACGCGAGCTGCCGCGGGCAAGCGACCGAGCGCCCGAGCCATCCAGTCTCGGCTTTTTGTTTTGCTGGCGTATTTTGTTTTTGGCCTCGATCGAGAAACAATAGGCGCGTCCGTCCACATTTCTACAAAGAGCGAGTAGCCTCGCGAGGCAGTTTCTTCGAGCGGCAAATGCCTCGCGAGGCTGCTCGCTCTGTGTGGAAGCACCTAATGAATAACATCATCTGCCTTTTTTGTTGTCGGGAAACCTTCAAAAGGCACCCGGGCTTCGGGGATAAGACCAAGGAGTGTAAGGCTTTTACGTTCTAAGACAATTCTTCTCCTTCTTCTGCTTCCTCAATACCATTTCTTTCACCATTTTTAAGAACAATAGTGATGAATTAATTAAATCTAAGTAGTGCACCTGACTGCTATCGAATCCACGACCTACATCAACTCGTAAGACGTGACCATTTTACTCGGCTACCACGCTCTCTAATGTCTTATTATAACGACTGTAAAATGAAACAATCAAAATTAAGCCATATAACTGTCTTAACAATTAGAACACAAATCTTCTCTCTAGCAAATTGAAAGAAAAACACAAGAACAATATAATCTTTGTTAACGCGGCGTCGTTCCTCTAAAAAGTCCGCAGAACGCTTCCCGTGTTCAGTCGCATACTCCTTTAAATCCGTGGACTGAGAAATAGGGGCAGACATATCGTATGTTACTTCCCTGTTTTCATTTTGAGACAGCTTAAAGTGAAACGTGCTGTTATGCTTTATTCTACATTTATAGTTCAAAACATTTGTTGTTTATGATATTTGGACTGAGTATTATAAATGCAAAAGTTTATGTTTAAGCGGATAGACTGATGTTTGTTGCTCTCGCAAATATGTTCACTAGTTTTTGTCGCGCATAAACTAGTAAACATATATTTGGACAAGGCACACGGACAGTTTAGAAACAGTACTGTACCCTAAGCACGAATATTCACTCTTTTACTTTACAGTATTTACAGCGTTTCTTGTATGAAAAAATGGAACAGCGCCTCTGGTGCGCGAAGACGGAACTAATTTTTTCGAGTAAAGGGCAACTCGCTGCCCGACCATGGACCATGCCCGGGTCGACGGCGCGTTGTGTCCCACGCGCGCCTCAAAGAGCGTCAGCATAATGACGGGGCCCCCCTCTCAGAGGGCCAAAGCCTGCCGGGGTCGCGGGATTATTTCCTTACCGTGACCCCGGAACAGAAAGGGCTATTGAAGGACACCGTGGATTTTAGTCAGTAAAAGTCTGACAGTCCCTCCCGCCCTGCCCGGGGTTGGAGGACTCATTTGATGATTTTACCACGCTAAAAATAAAAAAAAGGCTCAATTGTTTTACGTAGGAATCGAACGAGGGTGTAATTTTTCTTCCGTGTTTTTTGGCAATTCTCAGTGGCCTTCTAGGAATCAGTAACCTTGCCACGAGTTTTCACTATTTTACTTTAAAGCGTCTTTCCAGTATTTACAGCGTTTCTTGTATGGAAAAATGGAACAGCGCCTCTGGTGTGCGAAGAAGAAACTAATTTCTTCCTTGAAATTTGTCAATTTTAAAAGTTCCAGTTTACTTTACGTCAGAATAACTGAAAACTCATGATAAGGCCTCTGGACATTCTATAATCCAAGTAATAGGTATTATTAATACAGTTGACCTCGTGTCATTGAAACCTGTCGAAACCGTACAGGAAGCCAGTTAATGTCAAAGTGTATAGTGTTCCGACACGGTGAGATGCGTTCGTGGTAAGCTATGCAAGGAACTAACGGGAGAAACCAGATAGGAAGAAGGATGCACAGTTTTGCGTGGACAGAGTTGTGGGAAATTTTTGCCCAGAACCCGTCAAAGAAAAAATTAAAACTGATTTCGACATACCTAGTAGATCGGCATAATTTGTGATTAAACATTTATATCAATTACAACCTTATCCCAATTATATTGTAAAAAATTTGTGTTATAAAATAAAACAACAATATTTTATTTTCCATAGAAATATTGGTTAGGTGCACGTACGACATTAGCATCTTTATCAAGCGATACATCCTCTCCTGCATATTTCCTCTGATTGGTTTCCACTACCGATCTAATGAATCTTAAATAACTAATCGTTTTGTCAAATTTTTTGGTTAATGCAGGTTTCGCCCATTTTTTTGACCAGATTTTATACAAATCTTCCACTTCGTTTAGATCGTAAAGATGCATGTCTTCGAGAAATTTATGTCTATGTTCCCTTTTAACTGCTTCTTTGTTTCCATGTGCCATGTCGTCATCTGCAATTTGAAATACAATATATTTGATTCTCTCACACCTGAAAAGTAGCCTATAACCGTCTACGGGGTCCCGTCTATTTATACCAAAGTTCATGAAAATTGGTTCTGCTGTTTAGACGTCTTACAGAGTTAGACAGAACCCCATACAGTCATAGACTACAGGAGGTGGACGACAAATCCAGTATTATGATAATAGGATGTTAAAGTCATAATCCAGAGCGAGACGCCGTCTTAATAGTCTTTTTTCAACAATTATGTTGAACAACAATTGAATGAAATATTTCTTATAAAAGAAATCTAGATATTTCGACGCCGAAACCGTGGGAGTGGGCAACTAGTTTCGCGCTTT
The DNA here is from genome assembly GCA_954870645.1 of Agrotis clavis. Classification (NCBI taxonomy): domain Eukaryota; kingdom Metazoa; phylum Arthropoda; class Insecta; order Lepidoptera; family Noctuidae; genus Agrotis; species Agrotis clavis. The sequence goes on from OX940920.1 coordinate 17,608,866, forward strand.
CTGGACAGAACGGATTTGTTTAAACCTGGGTTATGACAAAAGCATACGATTTTGCATCCAGTTGTACATTCCTGAGGGCTCATTATCGATCTACACGAGGGCAAAGTTAGACTGAAACTTAGACAAAAAAGCCACTCACATGGTTTTATTGATATTCCATAACGTTCTTTTATTTCTTCGGGATCAAGGTCTGCAAATCGATTAAGTTGGTAAACAACCACATTACTTGGATGCTTCTTATTAAGCTCATTTACCTCAGCCAAATTAGTCACAAAATTTTCAAACCCTTTTCGTTCGCTTTTCATATCAGGATAGACTCGATTATAGTTTTCTTTGAACCGTTGAAATAATGACATTTCTTGAGTTTCTTTATTTACGGCATCAACATTCTTTAAAATCAAGATAACATTAAATAACGCTGTGTAAGTGAAAGATCCTTGTATCATTATATATAAAGATCTTACGGTTGTAATATTTTTAGTAAAGATTTTCCTGCGGAGGGATATAGACACGGGCAGGTATGTAATACTCGATGAATTTTCTGACCAGTTACACGTCCAATCGATTCGGATATCATAGATACACTTGACTAAGCAAATGTTAAATGAAAATCAACCTTAAAACACAAGAAACAAAAACAAATATCGTCGCAGCGCGAGCTATCTAATTCAGCATGAGACAGACGAATTGAAATTCTCTTCGGTTATAAGTGGCAAACAGTCGTCTTCATTAAATCTCTTCTTATCTGACATTGTATCGATACAAAAGGAGAGATTGCGAGAGTTCTCAACAGAATGGGGAAAATTTACATTACAAACAAAAAGAGAAAAGGAACATCCCAGACGTGAAATTACAACCGTTGGGATCGTATCATGGTTCAGTAAAGCTGGCGCAAAATAATATGGCCTTAGAGGGCCTATTGAGCATTCGGAACGAGTCTTTATTTATCACTGACTTCTCAGATCCACCACCGACCTTCCTGGAAAATACATGTCATTGAAACTATAAATAACAAACAGATTTCTCTGTAACAAGAGCTCTTCGCGTCCAAACATAAATTTTAGAGCTGTAAACAATGATGTCTAGACTGAATCCATACAAATATATGCATATTAGTGTAAATAAAAATAAAATTAAAATAATAAAGCCAGATGAAAGCAATAAAAGGCTTTTTTTAGCGTGGTAAAATCATCAAATGAGTCCTCCCACCCCGGGCAGGGCGGGAGGGACTGTCAAACTCGTACTGACTAAAATCCACGGTGTCCTTCAATAGCCCTTTATGTTCCAGGGTCACGGTAATGAGATAAGTCCCGCGACCAAGCACTAAAAGGCTTTGTAAAATTAATAATTTTATTTCTATGAAAATAACAGAAGTCGCTAATAATAGCTCTTTCAGCCAATAAGTCAAGATTTTGTTTCCGTGTTTTCATTCCCCATGATCTAAGCAGAAATCTTGATAATTTGATAAAAATAAAATAGGTCTATAGTAAAATGTTAGTCTTTGCACGTTTACGAACAAAAACCATGTAATACAACAAGTAAAAATGTGAAATACAACTAGCAGTATATCATCTACAATTTGAACTTTTCAAAGTTTCAAAAAATACTCAACAACATTTAATATCAAACATCTGTTACGAACTATAGGTACGTAAAATTATGCATAGGTACGTCAAACCCGATATAATTGAGTTTATGCATACACAATATTCATAAGGAAGACCTATGCTATCAATAGTAAGGGCACGAATTTAATTTTGGGGCCCTTTGATCTAATATAATATTCAGGGGTTGAACTTTAAATGCGTTAGACCCAGCGGTAATCTCGTCGAGTCCTTGCGATTAAAATTTTCCCATCGTTAGGACCACGTAGTTGATGGAATTTTATAATTAATGGTGTTAGTAAAAGCTATAACACTTTTTTTTATTTGTGCGAAGTAGGGCGGTATAGAGTATTATATTTCTAATACTAGGTAACTTTCGAAATATTTATTTAATTCACAAAAATAACATACTTCATTCATCAAACAAAGGAATGACTGATGAATTTTTTTAGGAACTTAAATAGATACAGTAATAAGCAAACGATGAAGTGTTTTCAGTCATAAACTATTTTCATTATCCTGAAATCATAAACATAGTTTCAAGATCAACATCAAAACTTAGAATTTAGTTGATAACAATAACAATGAAAGCTGAATTACAACAGATAAGTGTCAATAAAACAAACGAAAGTTGTCCAACAAACATGACAATGTAGACGAAGTCACAACTAATAGTCAACTAATCAGATAACAAAACTTCTATTCGCTTGTCGCAAACCAAACTTCCTATCAATATTTTCAATCAACGTCCACGCCCGTATTGACCCCCATTTTTTCATCTGAACGAACTTGTATACGACTGGTTGTATATGTTTACGTTCCCTTTTCAAATACCATCAAACTCAAACCACGGATGATTTATTGTTGAAATATCGGTGCACGGTATCCACCGCAAAATGATTCGACGCCTAAAAATGTATTGCCAAATAATAGCACCGCATAAATCTCGGTATTTTATAACCCAAATGAGAAACCGCCATCGAATCAGCTCGTAAAGGGATCGCGCAACGAATGACGTCATCATAATTATTGAACTCTATAGAGCTGGACCTATAATTGCGAACGTCCAACCGTAATCAAAATCCCTTTGGTAATCAAAAATTTTTGATCTCTGCAAATTAACACGAAGATAAAAATGATTGAAGTAATGATTGGACAGGTGTTTTTTAAGCTGTCGTTAACACGGCTTGTTTACGTTTTGGTGTACGTAATGTCGTATGATCTCGATCAGCCATCTTATGAGGCTATTATTCTTTTAGAAGCCGTTCAACGTACATAATACGTGACTTTTTTCACAGATGAGAAGACAGGAGCTCACGGCTAACACTCTATCGGCGAAAATTGATTTTCCAGAGGAAATATTGTAAATTTTCTAGCTGCGCCAAGATGAACGCAGTGTCAGCGAAACGTCAGGGTGTACTTTGTAACTCGGTCATAAATACTTCCACTGTCGATTTAAGCTTCATATCGGTAGCTTGAATCGGTATCTAAGAAATATGTTAACCTATTTACACTATTCTCTCTTCTTTGGATAAATCTTTGAGACTATGGGGAAATAAATTATGTCACTTTTGTAATCGACAATTGTTTATTATGATATATTACTTACTCCTAAAATTAAACTACTTGTCTGCCATAATTATAAAGAATAACGTTGACGTTTTAAAAATGACCACAAAAGGAATATACGTCTCTCCTGTAGCCATTATCGCTATTTTATCAATCAAGGCTTTTATTGGATTTTCGTAGGCGCCAGCATTCACACAGTATTGGCTGCTTTCTTTTTACTTTTTTTCTCAACTGTGAGAGAATTATGATTACAGGTAAAAAGTAATTGGATTGCTACGGAACACGTTCAGTTCATAGTATTGTCGAAAATTCGGAATCAGTATCCGGCTCGAGGGTTTGGAAATGTCATCTTTTTCAGCAAATTCATTTCACGTACCGACGTGACTCTCTCGATATCATTATATAGCACCAAAGTATATCTAAGACAGCACTGATTTATACGAAGCAAAATTCTAGATTCTTTTATATTTCCAACACGCTGTGGGAACCTAATCTCAATTACGTCATATCCAGGTTTTGGTAAATCTCGTAAAGGTTTGATAAAAAGAAAAACGATTTCATCGGGATTTATCTCCGAAATAAATATAATGGATCTGGGGAATCAACCACAAAACATTATCCTCAAAATCCCTATTTCACAGATTATGTAGATTACAGCCGTCTTGAAATATTTATTGCTTTCAGTTAATATTACAGTATCGTTTCTGTACAAATTCATTATCGAAGATGAGTGTTTACTCTGCTGTAATTAAACACAAAGGAATTTCTCTAACATTATTAATACGTAATAAACATATGTTTTAGATGCTTTGAACTAAATTATAATATGATTTATTTTAGTTTCGTGGTATTACGAAAGGTAGAGTATTGTTATTCACGTGATTGGTAATAAAACAAATAATTTTTATTTATTTTTCCTTTATAACTTAGTTCTAGGATAGAATATCTCTGTGTGGCCATAGGTCCACGTACAGTTCCCAACATAAATATCTAATGACTGAGCTGATCCCTTTCGTAGAACTGAATAGTAGGTATTTGAGCATTCTAGTAAGGAATACTTCTTATTTTCGTAACAACAGTACCTACGTAAGTACAACTTGTGTTACAGGTCAGTGCAAGTTTGTTTAAGTATTTATTTTAAGGTTCTAGATGTCAGCCTTCTGCTTTTCGCATTGGTCTTTCAATTATTTAAGATAGGGATAGAACGCCAAGTTGTATGAACAATCTTTACTTTCTGCTATGAAATCCGCTTCAGATAAAACTGACATTTAAATATGTAAAAAATAACCGTGAATCCGGGTCTACTGTCCCACTAGATGGACCAAAGACATCGTGAGAATCGCGGGCGACTGATGGATGCCAGTCTGTTGCGGATTGCTGTTCAGCGTGGCGGTATAATGGAAGACCCCTATATTTAGCAATGGATGTCTTCCAGCTGATGATGAACCGAATCCAGCCGACTAAAGGCGACGTTGCTCACTGTTTATGAGTCAGCATCGTTGACCTTCAGACGGATCTCTGTGTTAATTCTCTTTACCTCTGCCTTTTTATTATTTGCCTACCTTCAAATCGTCCATTCTATTCTACATAAACTAACTAAACTGTGAGACAAACCCGAACATAAACTGGGACACAGTCCTTCCCAGTAGATAGCAGCACTTTGACCGCTCGACGTCCACTCGCTACGTAATAAAAACGACTGATGTACACAGTTTACCAACAAACATGTTGATGCTTCTTGTTTAATCACCTTTCAAACTTGTGCCCAAGTTAACCCTGGAACACTTAACCCAACCAGCCGCAACATAGTACTGGGACTAAGCAACTTAAGTGCTTTGTTTCTTGAATTTAAAGCTGAATTTAGAGTTCGTCAAGTTAGTGTTGGACTTAAAACCGGACTTGTTACTTGGTTAATGTTTTAGCTGTGGTATAGGTTAACTGTGGTTTGCAACAAGCAAGCAAAGCGCGACCTCTGTTGGTTTTTCCATACGGAATTACTTAACCGCAGCCATGGAATCTCGATTGCCTGATTGATGTCATTTGGCTCGCCCCTCTAACTCTGAAATGTGGGCACCTCTATCTCATCCTTCGGGGTATTACAGGTGTAATGTAATATTAGACAAGGAAATGCTGGACTGGTCTCTTCCTGAAAGAGAATATTTTTAAAAATCAGTATGTGATGCAACAAGCGTCTTTTATCCCTCTTTAATAGCCGCTATTGCCACAGGATGATGACAGGAGCGCTACCTAAAAGCTCGAGGCTTAAACCGTAATTGGGGCCGATACATCAATATATGCATGATGAAACGGTATCCAAAATACAAAATATTTTAACAGACCGTTCCAAATTTGAAATTTATGTGCGCCTAGTGGCCATAATTTATTCCAAACAATGGCGATCTCAAAATAATATCTAGCGGCTATAAAAACATCACACAATAGCCTGCGGACGGGTGTGAACACTGTGAACTAAGTCCCAAACAAAGTTGCACGTATTAAATAAAGCGTTGATGTATGGCCAGCGTGATTAACCCTCGAATTTCGGCACGGAATTACGGCAGTTACAGACGTCGCCAGAACTTTTCTTTAGGTGATAAACGTTCTCGCAAATTGCCCACATTTATTCGATGCTTCAGGAAACCGCTGCTAATGTGGACCGAGAGAAATTCCTCTTTGTGAACAACGCGAACACCATACCTCTTTATACGGCATGTCGACGTATTCATTCATACAACATTGAACTTTACTGAGCACTCGTGGCAAATGAATTGAGTCGAAATTGCGCTTTAAAATCGTTTTATGGTTCAACGCGAGATTATCGGAAAATGTGTCCGTGGAATTAATTTAATTTCAATTATAATTATCGTGTGAATGATATGCTGTCGTTGTGGTGTGTGCAGTGTTATGGCGTGTTAATTTATTGCTTTAAGTATTTTGATGGGCTGCCACAGATATCTGTTACATGAATCCAACCAATTTTGAAAGACATTTCTTTGTAAGCGCTTTATTAATGGTACTCTATCTGTATTTTCACAATAACAGAGCTTGAATGTAACAGCTGGGTTGGGAACGTGTTATTATCCTACAGGGATAACAATGTACCTTAGTTATTATCTACATTTATATTCGCCGAAATCTGTTACCTAAATGAAAGTTTAAAGCTATGCCTACTATGATACTCAAGTTCGTACCGTACAACAGTAACAAAACAACAATGGCTGGATATTTGTTAAACGTAAAAACTATTGAATGAATTTGGATTGAATAAGGCAAATAGATAGTTATGAACTTAGTCATAGAATTCTTACTATTTATTTTGATAATATTACCCCATGGACAATACCCAAATTCCATACAGACGAAGCCCTGGGATAAACAGGTCTTACATGAAGCAAATTCGTTTGCTTTAAACAAGAAGAGATTTAAATAAAAACTTTTTCAAAAAAAGTAACCGACTTCAAAAACAAAAATAAAAAAGGGTGAATAACCTAATTAATAACTTCTTTCGGAAGTCTGTGGCTATATATTTTTTTATTTTATTTTCATTTATTTTTGCCACCGACTTCCGAAAGAAGTTATTAATTAGGTTATTTCACCCTTTTTTGTTGTTGTTTTTGAAGTCGGTTACTTTTTTTGAAAAAGTTTTTATTTTACCCTTTTTAGTTTATTTATTTATTATTTAATCAACCCAAATTATTGTATTGTAAAATCCGTCACCACATAAATATCCATATCTCAAAAACTACTGAACCGACTTTGATGAAACTTACAGTGTACCCTAAGTTGAACAATACCTAGTATAACAAAAAAAGAATAACTTAAATCGAACTTGTATATCCGAAGATATGCGAACACAAACATAAAAACATACATACATAACATACATACGCTTTCGAAATTTGGCACATTTGTTCAGACGCTTATATAGACCAACATAATTATTCGAAAACTGGACAGTTCAGGAAATATTACATACATACGGGTCGAATTGATAACCTCCTTTTGAAGTCGGTAAAAAAATCACGTACTTCATTGATTCATTCACCACAAATAAAAAATAATCTGTACGATCAATTTTCAACGAACGACGTAAAATTCGGGAATCAACTCAAATGTTAACCGTAATAAATATATGCTTGTAATATACTATATTCTCTGATGGACGTTGATTAACTGCGGTAAACCGCTTTCATACCGACACATGAGCAAATATAGACTGGTATGTATGTAGGGTTAAATATCAAATAACTGACTCGAAGAGATAGGTATCGTAATTGACTGCGTAAAAACACAAAAAGTGTAAAATAACTTTTGACTGAGAAGCTAATACTGGAAGTCGGTGGCAAAAAATGTCAAAAAATTAAAAACAAAGTCGCCAACTTCCAAAATTTTTTTTATAAGTTGGTTAAATTTAGGAGCTTGTCGCTAAATATAATTAGAGCCGCACATGCCTATCGTCCGGGTTAAGCCGCGCTTGCCGAGGTTGGTCTGTGGATGGGTGACCATCTGTCATAGCGAGTTTCCTGCGTGCCGCGGAAAGCACGTAAAGCCGTTGGTCCTGGCTGTCATTTGTAGATCTTTGACAGTCGTTAGATACTATTAGTCAGAAGCTATAAAAGTCTGCGACAACCAGTATAACCATGGCGTATCGTATTACCCAGTCACTGGGTTGTGGAGGTCCGATATGCAGTCGTTTCATATAAAATACAGTGTGAATATGTATATAATATTCAGCTGCATCTGATTCGACTGGAAGCCGACCCCATTATAGTTGGGAAAAGGCTATATCAGATGATGATGATGGTTTAATTTTTTTCAAAAGCTTTTTTTTACTTTTTAGTGGGTACAGTCGTAATATTTCGTGGATCGCTTAGCCGACCTGCCTACCTTATTAGAAAACAATATGGCGGTTAGTAACTAACCTCCTTATTAATAAAACGAGAAGGAAAGTTACGCCAAGTTTAATCCTTAAAAATGTATGGTTAAGGATTATCCTGGTTGTAACTTTAGTCCACGTTTATTAATAAGGGGGTAAATACCTAAGAAGATAATTATACTCGCATTACGTTATAATTAGCCTTTTTTCTTGTAGACACACTCATCAATAACCCTGTCTGGTTTAGAAATGTATAGAAAAAATAGTTAGTTACGCAGTTTACTTAACAAGTAGGTACTATAACTGGCAAATTTTCTTATGCAAGTAATGTAAAACTAACTTTGAGATCTAAGATCCCCAGTGAAACACTCACTAGTGGTTTCCAAGCTTTGTACATGTTACGTCTCGAGGGAGACAAACAGCATATTATCACAAAAAAAGAAGTACAGAAGTTCATACAAGTTCCTTATAATAAGTTAAAACAAGGTCTCGCAGTTTTAGACCTTATAAGCGGTGGTCAGTTTTGAAAGCTTGACGAAGTTTTAAACAAATGCCGATAGCGGTTGCACTTGCTGTACACTTACTTGCTGTATAGACTTGCTTTGGGGTAAATAAAACTTGATCTGTGCCATTTTCCCCTTAAAATACGCTTCGGGGGTGGGTTGAACTGGATGCGGATAAATGCAAACGCCTGTGGTAAAGAGGACGATGACACTACTTTTCCTATCAGACCTGTTAAAGAGAGAGACATGAGAAGGGCTTGAACAAATCACTGTATGAGTATCGTATTTATGTGTTCATCTGTTTTCGTTCATTGTTGACACCGTACCCTTAGTACGAGTTTTCACTCTTTTACTTTACAGCGTCTTTCCTGTACCCTTAGCACGAATTTTCACTCTTTTACTTTACAGCATCTTTCCAGTATTTACAGCGTTTTTGTATGAAAAAACGGAACAGCGCCTCTGGTGTGCGGAGAAGGAACTACATTTTTCATTGAAAATTGTCAGTTTGAAATTGTCAAAGTTCCAGTTTACTTTACGTCTCAAATACTGAAAATTCGTGCTAAGGGTACTGTATTTACAGAGTTTCTTGTATGAAAAAATGGAACAGCGCCTCTGGTGTGCTAAGAAGGAACTAATTTTTTCCTTGAAAATTGTCAATTAGAAATTGTCAAAGTTCCAGTTTACTTTACGTCTCAAATACTGAAAACTCGTGCTAAGGGTACAGAGGCCTTGTCACAAGATGTCTGTATTTTATTTACAGCGTACTTGAAGTATTAACTACGTTGGTTACTATGGAAAATTGAAAAGGCGCAAGTGTCGAACGAGGAACAAATTTTTCCATTTAACGTCTAAATTCCAGTTTACGTTATGTCACAAAAACTAGAAAAGTCATGATAGTGCTCCTGGCCTTCTGTGGATGTCCTTATTATGTCGTAGTACCTAGGTAATAATTCTATAAGCCTAGACCCAATTCCTTCAGCATTTATCTCTCATCTAAGTAGGTCAAGCCTTTTACAAGGAATTAGTCAGGTTTTTTTTACAGTATGAATTCCCAGGTATTTCAATCTAGCTATTAATAAGATTTCAGAGAAAGTGAAGATTATTTAGCCTCTGGTATAATAAGATTAGGTCTATGAGCCGTTTTTATCAGTTTGCCAACGCAATTCCAGGTTTCGGTTGTGTATAGGTAAAATTATATCTTTGGGTATTATAGAATGTGAAGTAGAAACGTTGGATGTGACTATACAAAATGATATGCCCTCCAAAAACAAGGAGAGAATCTTACATTATCCCGTATTCTAAAGTAGCTGGCTACATGAAAAATACCCATAGGCCATATTATATCGTTATTTCAAATGGAAAGACTACAGATGCAACCTTCATAACCCAGTTACTGTGTAATCTCAAACTCTTGGTTAGACTGGTTCTTCCATTAGGGTTTTACAATTAACACCTAGTTTGTAAAAAATCGTACGTCGACATGTACGATGTTTTAACGTAGGTAAATAAACAAATACCATTTTATTTCATAACAATTGTCAGTGTCTACGTTTAGAAAAGACATCCGGATATCAATACAGATCCTTACGAAAAGTTCAATAACTCGAGTTTTGGCCCAAATTGAGTTAAGTACATATTTGGAATCTGCAGAATAAGATCTATATATTCTCTTAAGATACCTTTTACGTATCTATGACGTTGCAATATCTGGGTCGGTGCATTATGATTTACATAATATCTAGTATTTGTATTGACCATGATAAAACTCATACATTTTGTAAAAAGTTCTCGTATCTGAAAACTTACAACCATAACACTAATACCAAAATATAAATCTTAAGTCGCAATAAGCGATCCCAATCTCAAACGCTATAAAATAAGCGGAGCAATCAACTATCTAAAATATTCCCCGAGTCACGGGTACCGCCGCGCGTGTCGGTTCGCTGTAGAAATTTGCAATTTTTCCTCGCGGAAAATCTATTCCGGTGAAAAATGCATCGGGGGCTGCTTTTGTCTTCCTGCGGAAAAAGTCACGTTCTATAGACAGTGATGGTTACCGAACGGTTATCGAGTAGCTGGTGCACGAAGACTTGAGAAAACTGGAACCTTTAAGCATAAAATTTGAATACTTAGCCCCCACCTATTACCTATTAAAGGTACTTTAAAGTTTGCGCGTGACGTAAAAGCCGTGAGCTCTACGGATCAAAGTTTAAGCTGTATTCATATTTTAGGCCTATGAGTAATTTCGTTTCAAAGTTGAAGTAACATGACGTGTATGAAGTTTTCTCAGAGCTGATTTGATTTTCGATGAAAAATTTCAGCACTTTACCAAAATAAAAGGACGATAAAAATACACGGCAAAAAGTTTCATTACGCCTTGTCCACACAATGTCTTTGATGTATAAATTGTTCACAAGTATCTACGATTGTACGCTGTTAACGAGTTGTATACAAAACGAGATCGCAATCGTCAAGCACTATATTCAATGTTCGTCAAAGGTATGTAAATGTGCGAAAATCCTTGGAATATCATCAGTACGTAACGAGTTAGACGTCGGTATTCGTTGATGGTGTCACATATGAACGCTATTAAATTATCTTGCCTCGTATCTTTACTATTCGTGAGTAAGTACGCAGCTTTATATCGCGACTCACTGAAGCGTGAAATATCTCGTGACACTGCACAGGCAATTGTTTCACGAAATAATTTCACGAGTTTCATTTTTACACAAATATTTACGCGTTCAGGCTTCCCGACCATCCCTTTGACCGTTAAAATAAAAGCAATTGGACGAAATAATAACTTTACACACTTAATTTAACAGAATGTAGGTATTGAAAATGTTCGTCTGTCTCCAGGAAGACAGCTTTAGGTCCGCTAAATCTGTGGCGTAGCCACTCACAAAGACATTCCGTAGACAACCCATCCAACGCGAATTATGTTTCTCCGTTTCCAATAGAACAAAAGAATGCTTTAGAAGTTTCTGATGCCACGCTTTTCGGATATTTCCAATGTTATATCAATTTTGCACATTTATTATAAAGAATGTGATGCTTTTATTGAATTCTTATACTTGACATTGAAACATCGCCAATAAAGAAATTTTAAAATTGAAAAGTAGCATAAACTAGGAGAAACTTTTATAACAACTAATTAAGGCCCGGTATCCACCAGAGCGGAGAGGAGAGGAGATGTGTTTGAATAACCAATCAGATGTTAACTACGCGACAACGAAGCTAAGCGGAGAGGAGATGTGGACATCTGATTGGTTATTCAAACACAATGTCATCTCCTCTCCTCTCCGCTTTGGTGGATACCGGGCCTTACGATAGTTTTACGAGCAGTGTATGTTTGATAACGATATTTTCGGGTGGATAAAGTTGTTTAATTTTAATATCTGAACCACACTTTTAAATATTACCACTCCTTTTGTTACATAAAGTGCATAGAGTTCGTGCATGCATTCGATTTGAAATGTATCCAAACGTTTAGCAGAAATTAATTAAAATGTTTGTTAAAGCGACTAAGAAATAACCTGCTATTATACAACGTGTAACGTTAAATGCGCAAAATCGGGCCCATCGGTATGAAAAACCATTTTTTTTTCCAAAAGTCTTAGAACAAAAATTGTTCAGTAATATGGGCTGAGTGAGAGCGCAAAACCTCCACGAGAGGTTTTGCGCATTTACCGTTACACGTTGTATAAAGTAAACAATTAGTTAGGGGATCATAATCGCTCACTTTACGAGTAGGAGGATATTGAGCTGCCCAACTTTTGCGTCAACAACGCAGTTTGATGTAATTCAGCCCAGTTAGACAAGCAGAGGCTCCAATATTTATGACAACTTCCCCGCTTGAATACAAACATAAAGTTCAAAACTAGCTTAACCCTTTGGGAGAACTCTCATCTAACCGGAAATCCGAACAATTTGGTAGGAATTGAACAGTTCTGTTTCAGTCCCAATGTTCTAGTCACTTGTTAGCTGATTCAAGTTTGACTCAGCATTAAATTCAGTCTTTAGGAAATCATTTATTTCATATTGAGACTTCAGCAGAATAATAGTAATTGACAGTACGACTGGCGTAGTGGTTGAGCGATTAGACTGCTGAGTTGCGTGTCGCGGGTTCTATTCCCGCTACTGATACTGATACTGCTAGCCCACATCATCCCACTGCTGGGCAAAGGCCTCTCCCCATTACTTCCAATTTTCACGATCCAGGGCCAAAGTCGACCACTGGTCATCGGTTTTGTCAAGCTCGTCCCGCCATCTTCTGCGAGGTCTGCCGCGACGACTTCTAGCTGTGTCAGGGCTCCACAAAGTGGTTATTTTGGCCCACAGCTTATTGGGCATGCGGCAGACGTGGCCGGCCCAAGCCCATTTCAGTGCAGCGGCCTTTTGACCAACGTCAGCAATTTGTGTTTTGGAGCGTAGTGTGGTGTTGCGTATGCGGTCTGATAGTTTGACGCCTAGAATATGCTCCATTGCACGTTGGCAAACCCTGAGTTTGGACTTTTGAATGTTTGTCAAAGACCAAGTCTGGGATCCATTGGTCAAAATGGGAAGAATGCATGCATGTCCATGATTTTCCGCTTGAGTGTCAAAGGAAGACTTCCTTTCATAAGCTCCTTCATGGACCAGTAGCTCTTCCAGGCATTTTCGGTTCGTCTTGCGACTTCCGCATCTTGTCTGGACTGGAAAGAGACTATCTGGCCCAAGTAGATGTATTCCTGGACATATTGCAATTCTTCACCATTTACTCTGATCCTATGCTTAGTGGTGTTTGACATCAGTTTGGTCTTCGACATATTCATCGCCAGTCCAACCTCAAGGCTTGCATTGCTGAGTTGTTTCAACATTAGCTCTAGTTCTGTCACTGTGGAAGAGAATATGACAATATCGTCTGCGAAGCGAAGGTTTGTTAACCGCACCCCACCGATTTCAATGCTGCTTCTCTCCCAACAAGGTGTTTGGTGCTTTCTGAAGATCTATTCCCGCACCGAGCAAATATTTGAATGATGTACTCGTACAAGTAGTTATTACGGGTCTGGTTCTGTTTGTGTATGTGTTTTTAGTATGTTTGTAAACGTACACACGACACAGGAGAAATGTTTAGTGTGGGATAAAGTTGAAAAAAAATCCCGAAAAGAAAATTTTCATAAATTTTTTCATTTTCTGTCTTCAGTGTTACTTTTTCCCATAATTTCGTATACCGTACCCAGTGTTTATTGGTTCGGATTTCTTCGGTCCTGACCGCATCGCATTCCTTTGTCTGAAATAAATACTTTACATTACAACAGAAACTTTAACTCGTGCTGATAAGTAGAACAGTGCCAGGCCAGTGGTTTGATCAATCGTGAAACTATCTTAGTCCTTTAATTTTCTTTAAGAAATGGTGGAACACTCTATGGGATTTAATAAATAGTGTTGTAATCAAATACTCGTCCGTACATCTAGGTGTGTTCGTGTTCGCAGTTAACTGCAGACAGCAGTAGCTGACGACATAAGACGTGTCGCTGCGACACTACTGGTTTGATGAAAAACTAGGTGTTTAGGCTGTGGGAAAGAGATGGCGCTAGAAGACTTGTATACCTCTCCCTCTTTCCCGCAGCCTAAACTGGATTGCGTGAAGAGCTCGTAAGGCCTCAGTTCAGCAAAATGTCGAGCAACTATAGTGCCTGACACTGGTTTTCAATTGGACCTGTATTAGTGAGTGATGTAACGGATGTAAATCAGCTTTATAAATGCAGTGTCAATGTTTGTGTACACTTTACTTAGGCACATAAAATTTGGATATAATACTCGTAATAATGATGTCCTATGCAAGATGGACTATGCAAGTATGCAACACAAAAATAATTCGAACCAGACTCCTGAGATTACTGCGTTTAACCAAGTAAACAAACAAACTTTTCAGTTTAATAATATTAAATTATTATACCTAGATTTAACAAGATAATAAAATAAATTATTATATACCCATGTCTGCTTTCCATTCGCAATATGGATCTAAGTTCAGGATTTATATGCTTATGATTCTTTGTCAAGAACGCTCTTCTTTCGTCATCAGAGTAGTCAGCATACTGATTAGGTAAAACCTTTTGATGCGTATCCGCTTGTGAATTTATACTATTAATGTACCTCAAAGTCTGAACAAAATTAGAATATCTTTCATTATAATCGTATTCGCTTTTAAATTTTCTGTTATATCTTTTCGCGAAGTCTTCATAAAGTTTGGGCGCATCTTTAAGTTGAAACACAAAACTATTCTCGAACTCAGAATTGATTGGTAACGTAGAATATAGAAATGTAACAGCCAGAACAATATACTTTTCCATTATTCATAATACCCTTACAGCACAGTTATGCCAATCTGTATTGATTCACTCACTGTTGCAATGAGACTGCGTTATCACACTTGAAGCATATGCGTGAAATTTCAATAAAAAAACACAATCACCGGGCCTTATCTGGAAATGTCATCGTGAAAAGTAGGGGCAGTCGTAAAAACTACCGCTGAATGTGGGGAGTTTCTTTCGGGATGTCATAATTACCATGATAACACGCCTACGGTTCCGTAGGTCGACCCTTTCCTTGTCGGCGACCCGCTGGCCAGCTGCGAGCGACCTGCTCACGCCCACAAAACCCCGGGATTACTGTGCATTTTAATATATTTATCGAGATTCTAGACCAACATGGAGATGGGAAATTTGATCATATTATGGACTAGCTTCTGCCCGCGACTTCGTACGCGGATCCTGTTGCTTATGCCGGCGACGACGGGGTCGTCAAAATCGAAGATCTGAAACGTCGAATTCTAAGAGCCAGGCTGAACAACTCTTGCCAAGACCGTCATTCCTATACCTATATGTTATAGTGTAGCTGGGGTCTTGGAGTTCCACATCAGGTTTTGGGAGCGTTTTGTACGTCCCTGTACACGGCCAGCCTGTGGGTGTCATATACCCAAAAGCAGTACAACGCTCTCCGTGTTCAATACAATAATGCGTTCAGGATGTTGTTGGGGCTGCCCCGGCACTGCAGCGCGTCAGGGATGTTCGCCGATGCCCGTGTCGACTGTTTCTACACGACGATGCGAAAGCGGTGTGCATCTCTGGGGCGTAGGCTCCGGGCCACTTCCAATGGCATCCTGAGTGCATTTGTGAACAGGTTTGATTGTCGTTACATTAATCATTGTTATATGATTAATTTAATAACAAACAAACAAATGACTCAGTCTTTTATATAATTGTGAATACTTGTTACATGTTTATTATTTTTCTGATTGTAATTTGATTTAGTGACCTCTTTTGAATTTTAATTTATATATGTGATTTTAATTTAATTTACCTATTTATTGAAATTGAATGTTTTGTATGATCTAAAATGGATTGAAATAAAATGAATTTGAATTTGAATCAGGTGTTCCAGATCTCAATTTTCATACGTCAACAGAGAGTGCTCATTAGGCTGGACAACTCTTGCTAAGACGTCATTCCTATATATGTTATAAAGTAGCTGGGCTGTTGGAAGTTCCACATCAGATGTGCCAGATCTCCAATTTTTATACGACAACAGAGGTTGCTCATCAGGCTCAACAACTCTTGCTAAGACGTCTTTACTGTTTAAGTTATAGAGTATCTAGGCTCTTGGAGTTCCACACCAGGTGTTCCAGATCTCAATTTTCATACGTCAACAGAGAGTGCTCATTACGCTGGACTACTCTTGCTAAGACGTCATTCCTATATATGTTATGAAGTAGCTGGGCTGTTGGAGTTCCACATCAGGTGTACCAGATCTTCAAATTTTATACGACAACAGAGGTTGCTCATCAGGCTCAACAACTCTTGCTAAAACGTCTTTACTGTATATGTTACAGTGTAGCTGGGCTCTTGAAGTTCCACATCAGGTGTTCCAGATCTTCAATTTTTATACGTTGACAGAGAGTACTCATCAGGCTGAATAACTCTTGCTAAGACGTCATTCACTTATATGTTATAGTGTAGCTGGGCTCTTGGAGTTCCACATCAGGTGTTCCAGATCTTCAAATTTTTATACAGCAACAGAGAGTGCTCATCAGGCTGAACAACTCTTGCTAAGACGTCGTTCTTGTATATGTCATAGTGTAGCTGGGCACTTGGTGTTCCACATCAGGTGTCCAGGATCTTCAAATTTATTCTCTCAGCAGAAAATGCTCATCACGTGGAACAATTTTTGCTATGGCACCATTTCTGTATCTCTTATAGTTAAGCAGGTCTGTTGCAGTTCTGCATCAGGTGTTCAAGTTTCCAAGATAAATTATAGCCTATATGTTAACGGGACTTAATACCTATACAACGAAAAAAAAATTATTCAAATCCGTCCAGTAGTTCCGAAGATTAGCGTGCACAAACACACAGACAAACAGACAAACAGACAAACAGACAAACAGACAAACAGACAAACAGACAAACAGACAAACCGACAAACAGACAAAAAAAAATTTAACTACATTTTCGGGTTCGGCATCGATATAATAACAATCCCTGATACTTTTTTTTTATATATTTCCATTGTACAGACACCACTTTTCTACAAATTTATTATAAGTATATGGATATAGAAGATATACTAGATTATACCAGGAGATCTTACCGTGTGTAATTCGATAGTATAATTCAGCCTCCGGATCTCACTAATAATATAAATAGTGAAAAAAACGTCTTATGTTTTAGTGCAGTTTATAAAGTAACTGTGAACCAAATTGTATCCAAATCAGTCCTGTCGTTATACATTCCAATTGATAAGTAGAATCTGTCCCTGAAAAAGATTCAAGATCATCTGACTTTTTATTTCCCTGAAAACATAAAGATTTTACATATGATAGTCCTCAGAAAAAAAGGACAACCTATTCTATACGATAACAGTAATGACGAAATACCCTAAATAAAAATAAACATATAATGACACTCTAGTCAAGAGCGGTCAAGAACATCGCTCGCATTCGCTATAAAGTGTTCCTACAAAAGGCAGAATTCAATGTTATGGACGCAATTTATTCCACACCAAGATTCGATCCCAATGACACTCAGGCATTCGCATTTGTAAAAGTCAATGAAATATCTCAAAGGCAATAGAAACGTACCCATCCGTTTGTTCCGTCGTTGGTGGCTCACAGCGAGGGATATTCGCCAAATAAATGGATATAAATGTATCGTCGTAAAGAGACTGAAGTTACTCGACTGTGACCGGAATACGCCTTCGAAAATAGTGTAATATGAATTTCAAACCGCGCGATTTATAACACGGTTTATTATTTGGAATTCCTTTTCAGTATTTTCTGCTTTGGAATAAAATGGAAATGATTGCAGACGTCTAAAATGCGGACAAACGATCCACTGTCAAGTCTCGTCATTACCGCTATCTTGTGTTCCCTCTGTCTTTCTTTCCAATTAAATCTTACATGAATCCGTCCAATCTCGGATCCATAAAACTTTACATGCATGCTATCGCTCCAATGTTCAAAGAACCGTCTCAATAACGTTCGTCGCAGCCAAAGTCCTTCCAACAAAGTTCCAATCAAATTCGCATATCGCCAAAAATACGGAGCAAAATACCTTTTGAAAGACATTACGTTTTACGAGACGCTGAAACAGCTCTGTAAGTGCAGTTTTGGCGGGTCAGTGTGACTAGTGACCAGCTAATGGTCTGTGAGTACCTCCCTTTTCTTGTACCTGGGAGGACACATACCTCTCGGTTTTCGATTTGACTCCTCGTTACGTTGCCTCACGTCTTCTCTTTTAACAGAGCGCTAGAACTGTTGACTTTACTAAATATACGGAGACTGCTTCACCGTGTTTAAATGTATGTAAGTTGAATGTTAAGATAGAAGATTGTTTTGAATTCTAATGAAGGTGCAGCATTTCGCTTCGCTTGAAATGTTTGCTTTAGTTATAAAATAACTACTGTGAACTAGGAGTATTTTTTTACGTTTTAGCTTTTTATGGATCGTGAACGGGTTTAATTACATCGCTTACGGATATTACTAGAACCATATTAGTACTTAATTGATTAAAGAAATAAAGTAAAAAAAGAAAACAACATAGTAAATTTCAATGATTTTTCGATACCTTGAACAAGTGCTCTCTACTTCTATGTAGTTCCCAGAGACCCACTCAAAAACATCTCAATAAACCAACGAGCTGATAGCAATAAACAACTTAGCGGGGGTCGAAGCTTATCACCGTCTTGTATAAAACATTATTTTTATGGGTCCTTGCAAAATGGAAGTTGAATTACGAATTCTGGCTGCGGCGAAGGAACATTTACAAGATCTTTAGGTGGAACTTTGCTCGTTATCTAAAGAGTATCCCGAGAGCCGACTTACATGTCTTACCTAAGGTTCAAGGGGATCGGTCTTGGCGAGATTAAAATCAGAGGCCGAGACGGGAACCGATACCATTATTCTTGAGAAAAGTCGAGTTATGAAGGTTTAATTAGGTCATGTTTGAGGAGATTTTGTTCCTTGGAAATTGATACGGTATCATAATTGCTAAGCTATTATTATAGGTAAAATTACTCACGACCTGCTTCATTTCATTCTTGCATTAGGTCTAAAACTAACCTATTTTTCAGAGCTTGAACAACATTTTACAACACATTCACATTTTAATCAAACTGGCCGGATCATCATCATCAGCCGGAAGACGTCCACTGCTGAACATAGGCCTCTCCCTTAGACCGCCACGCCGAACGACAATTCGCCACTTGCATCCATCGGCTAGCCGCGACCCTCACGATGTCGTCGGTCCACCTAGTGGGAGGCCTGCTTACGCTGCGTTTTCCGGTCCGTGGTTGCCACTCGAGAACTTTTCTTCCCCATCGGTTGTCAGTTCTACGAGCGATGTGGCCTGCCCATTGCCACTTTAACTTGCAAATTTTATGAGCTATGTCGGTGACTCTGGTTCTTCGCCGAATATCCATGTTCCTGATTTTATCCCGCAAAGAAACTCCGAGCATAGCTCTTTCCATTGCTCGTTGAGTGACTCTTAGTCTCTCTAAAAGGCCAGCAGTCAAAGACCACGTTTCAGAGCCATATGTCATCACTGGCAACACACACACTGGTAATTGGCCGGATGGTTTCAAATATTTAATACATTACCAGACGAGAAGATTAGCCTGGGGGTCTACCATGATGTCGAAAGCGAAAGTAGCTCCACTGTGGGAAAGAGATAGAGCTATACAAGTCGTCTAGTCAACTTGCCATCTCGTTCGCACAGTGAAAATACTTTCTCTTTAAGACGTAATGGTAGGACACCTGGTTTTAACATATTTATTTATTTTTTACGTTTTATTTGAAATGGGTTTACTGTTGATTCTAGTCTCGGTCAAAAGTGACAGAGACAAAGTTATAAGTATTGTAAGTTAGAGTGAACAGGCTTCGTCTAGGTAAGCTAGCTAGCTTATCCAGACGAAGCCTATTTACACTAACTTTGAAGAGATCCACCCGTTCATATTGATGAATGGTCCGCTTATACTAGTTTTGCATAGCTTGTTGTGTAGCCGTGTATACCTACACAAAGCAAAAGTACTTCTAACCTTAGTACCACATAGTTTCTTAAAATTAATACAAAAATTGTACTACTTATACAAATCAAAACCCAAAATACAAGCAGTGAGAAAAACTAATAATTACTATCAAACTAATTTCATCAACAAAACGAAACTTCTCAAGGCGAAACCCGAAATTCCTTACAATAATATAAGTATTGAATCTTTCCGTTTCGTGGTCAATCCGTATACAACTTGTGAGTCCGAACAAAAATCGCCAAATATTAGAGACTACCTTACCTTTCGAAAATCAATAGACGGAAAGGCGCAATCTATCGTTTTGTCGATGTTCGCTATCTTCTACTCGAGGACATGAAAGATGCGGGGTGAAACTGCCTCAGAAACTTTGTATTGGATTCTTACCTACCTTTTGATTCGTATTATATATATTGCGAATGTTTCTTGTTATTAGGGAATTGTGAGCTGAATAAAAGTTTTGGCGCTGAAATAGATATTATTTTGGTGTTATTGGTAATATTCGAATGGTTTTTTGTTCATGAGCTTTTTTTTCTCTACTAGAGTGAGCTTCGATGGCAAGATTATTTTTCATCTTACTCAATTTATTAAAACATGTCTTTATTTTTTCTTTATTAGACCACTGTATTGAGAGACTGTAACATTCATAAAAAGCGTGATGAACAAAAAATTTCTTAAAATTATTATCACTTTCGGCGTAGCTTACTACGCCATCGTAGCAGACCGGGGAGCTGACCTTTATACCGATGCGAATAAGACATTAATTACTTTGTAAATACGCGAATCCACTACTAGCGTCGCCTCGTGGCGTGTTTCAAACATTACAATACAGTTGATCTTATCGCTGTCTGCCCCGCGCTAAGTCACAGCTCACCAGCGGCAATATTATACTGATACAATAATTCATCAAGATTTATAAATTATAATTATGTACTATTAAATTACTATATTGTAACAAAAAAAAAAACATTGCTCTACTTTAGTGGTAAAAAGATTAGAAGATGATAACCTACAAACCTACCCAACTATCTATTATGAACATTGTAGAAACTACTATGAATCCACAACGGTAGGTACAGTCAGCATCAAAAGTTGCTGACCACATTCATATTTTCAAAATCGCTTTACTCTGCAATAATACGTAATAATATATTATTTAAGGGATTATTTATGGGATATATTTACATGACGTGTATAATCGTGGGTATAACTTGCAAAGATACGCCCCCACGTTTTGAGTAGTCCCTCTCTCAGCCCCGTAGGGTTATTTTCTTATTTTTAGGACATTTGAAAACGTGGGTTTTTAGATTTATTAAAATCTATTAATTATTTTATTATTTTTATCTTTGTTCATCGGGTTTGAAGCTACCCTGAAAATTTCAGCCTGCTAGCTTAACGGGAAGTGCTTCAAAGCCTGTCCACCATCATGGACGTCCACCATATTGGATTTAAGTCACATGGCTATTTTTTTCGTATTCCTGACAGCAAATCCTTTCATTTGATATCCATAATATCATAGGGGTGCATTTCAAATAGCCTGTTTGCCATCTTGGACGTCCGCGATATTAGATTTAAGTCAGGTGACAATTTTTTCGTATTTCTGACAGCAAACCCTTTCATTTGATATCCATATCATGGGGGTGGATTTCAAACAGCCAGTCCGCTATCTTGGGGAGGCCGCCATATTGGATTTGTTATGACGTTTCTCAGCTAGTTATGTATTGTCTTCAGAACTCAGAGCGTGTGCAAAATTTCAGCTAGTTTATCGGGAAGTGCCTCAAAATTGAGTTGCAAAAGTCCAACCGGAACGACAAACAAACAAACAAGAAAAGTGAGTGTATAAAAACGTGGAAAAAAAACGGAAAATTACGCAGTCCTTGATGTATGAAAAATTCTCCACAACTTTTTGAGGATTGCAAACTCGGATATACAGGCGCATAATTGGTCCAAAAAACATAATTATTATCTCGCTTTTCGAAGTGTAGCGTGCAGTGTGCAGATTCCTGAGTTTAAAATCAAATAGTTGTATCAAATCATTGAACAAATATTAATTGATACTCTACCATTCTTGTTTGTATTTGAGAATCTGTTGTGAGCAAATTAATTCATTCAAGGAATTTTGATCCTAATTAGAACAGTTCTTGTTAAAAGCAGTTTAATATTAAGATGTATTTCGTTCTTAGAAGTGGTCGATTGAGTATTGAAGGATTTGTTACAAACACAAGTTATTGCGATTTCTTTGTCTAGTTTTGCAATTTCTTACGGCCATTATTCGTCTAGCCTTTTAAAAACTATTATACATTATGTCGACGCTACTGACTGCCAGTACCTCTCACAAGGCTGTGGTATTTCCACAGCCTTGTTAGAAGTACTACGGTGCTATTCTCTATAAACACAGCCTTGTGTTTATGCAGCGCTACCGCCACGCTCTGGGATAAAAGATTCCTCTGCACTAAACTACTGACAGCGACAGTATCCAATCGCGCGGCGCGAACTGGCTCCTACGTACACTAGGCGACGCCAGTCTCCAATACCTTACGACTTTGATATCCATTGACGCGCGCCTGTGTATGAAACTCCATGTATTTGTGTTGCGATAGTCGCCTGGATACCAAAGTCGTCAGGTATCGGAGACTGGCGTCACCTTGTGTACGAAGGGGTTTCTCAAAACCGTCGCGTCGAAAAGCTCATCGTAGAGTCCACCAATGAGATTTCTTTGAGTTACCATGACTGCGATATCCATTGCTTAGACTGGTTATATCAGAATTTTAACCCATTGCCTACCTGTACGATTGCCAAAGATAAAATGAAAGGATCAATGGCTTATCGTACTTTCCGGGACACAGAACAAACTCTGTATTTGTAATATAAATGACCATACTCATTGGGCGTTTTTCCATTAGCCGGCACGGCACTGGCAACGGCGACGGCGCCGTGCCGGTGCCGGGGAAACAAAAATGTATGGCTCACTTTTGCACTTACCGGCGCCGGCGCCGGCCCGGCGTTGAGTCCTGCCCATACATTTTTGCTTCCATTTCACCGGCTCGGCGCCGGTGCCGGTGCCGGTGCCGGGCCGGCTAATGGAAAAACGCCCATTCATGAATCGAACAAGGCAACCACAACTTAACCTCAAAGAAAGACCTGGGTGGCTTTAGCTACAATATGAAAGAGTTATTAATTCGCATCAATTGATAGAATAGAAAGAGAAAAAAAAACTGGCCAAATGGGGAACGTACACGAAGGTTTCAGTAATTATCTATTATCGGAAAGAACGCGTGTTGTATAGGAGCCCCTAAAAAAACAATTTTCATTCAGTTTTTTAATATTTTTTTGTTATAGCGGCATCAAAAATATATCATCTGTGTTCATTGCAACTGTTTCAATATCACGGGTCATGAGATACAGCCTGGTAACAAACGGAAAAACAGACAGACGGACAGCGAAGCTTTAGTAACAGGTAGTAATAGGGTCCTTTTTTGGGAAACCTTAAAATGACTTAAAAAGAGAACAGGCATTTAAAGCTGTAGCAAAGAACAAATATTTGGGTGCATTTTTATTCACTTGCACCTTATTTCGCTTCCTTTGTAAACAATGCGCTTTGTATACAACCAAGGCAATCTACGTAAATAATGACGTCTTTTCTAAAGTCCGCTACTGCCTCTGGAAGTATCTTTAAAAGCAACGTCTTATCTTGTTAGGTTTCCAGGCAGTACATAGCGTTTTCTTCAAAACTAGGTGTGAAAGTTAATGATTTTCTTCAAAGCGTTAGTTTAAAAGTTATTATGTACTAGTATAACGGCTTTCAGGTTTTACTGATGAGGCATGTTCTATCTATATATCTAGCAAAATGTTACCTATCATTGCCGTATATCAAATTTACTGCAGTTTACCTTTTTGATGGGAGGAAAATTATCAAAATTAAATGACTCCTCCAATTCTGGGTGGGGCGGAAGAGGCTATCAGACTCGTACTAGGACATAGGTACTACATCGGGACGTTACGCTGCGCATTTTAGAGTGACATAAAATCTAGCTTTATTTACTATACGAAAAGAAACACTTTTTCTGTGTCGTCGCGTCACGTCACTTTGCGTCGCGTCTCATTTATGTGTATTTCAATTGATCTTTACGTTTCAGCCAGACAGTCCCGCGAGTATATATGGTTGATATTATTCAACTATGTACATTACCTCAAAACATCACATGAGAAAAACAAATGACTGCTTAATTTTGCAGTAGCTCGAGCCATAAATAAACTTTTCATACAAAAGCTGACGTCCCACTAAACGCGGGCTGCGAGCGGAGCACGTCGTTGGCAGGTCCGAGCGAATTGTGTTCAACAGAATATAATGAAACACGAAGGCGCAAAGCTTTTGGTGTGTTGACGGCTTTAATGACATGTCAGTGTAGGTGAGTCATCAATCACCGCGTCTACCCTTTTGCTCAGGTTGTTCTCAAATGCCACTCTTCGTCGGTCAACCTTATAATAATATCAAGTTTAATAGTGACCTCTAATGGCTTCTTCTAGTGTCATCAGTGAGGGAAGTACTTTACGGAGTTATACAGGGTGACTTTTTTACCATCGTCCAAAATTTTTCTATGCATTAGGTATCAATCACTAAACCCATTTTTGAAAAAAAGTCCATACGTCAAATTGTCATATTAAATCATTTTCTCATCCGCTCTGTGTGGTCACTAAGCTAAACGTTAATAATATACACTTGCCGACGCATGAAACGGACAGAGCGCACCCCGCTGACCCCCCGCCCCGCCCCGCTACACCTGAGCGACACATCATAGCGCGGTGTCCAGATTCATCAACTTTTTATAGATAACATTGAGACGTGATATCTCGATATTTTTGTATTGATTGATACAAAAAGAAAAAACACGTATGCAATGATTTTCGCCAAAGATAAATATATTAAAATTTGGATGGTGACTAAAAAATCACCCTGTATATGGTGTGTTTTCAGGTGCAAACGTTTTAATTGAAAGCCGACCCCCAAGAAGATGGGGAAATCAGTTTTTTTATAGGAATTACATGGCATATCATACTCCTAGGCCTCAGAGCGCTCAGTCCTGTCCATATTATAGAATTTCACATCTTGAAATATAAGGTTCAGTATTTTTCCTTTGCTACACGCTTCCTGCATATGTCAGTGGGTGAAATACAACGACGATATATGTATTACTGGACTCCTAATAACAGGCGACCGATGTCTGTCAACACATTAGGCAAAAAAGTCTTATATCCGTCTCATTTCGACCAATCCTGTGAGCCGTAAACACACGTTGAGACAGAACAGACCTTGAGTTAGCCAATCACAACGCAGTACCCCGTCCCCCTCGCTTACGTAGTACCTCAGCGAGTTGACAGAATAGTTTTTGTTCCTTATATCGTGCATGCGGAGTCTAGTATTATATCGTCGTTGGAACAGCCCTTGAGTTAGCCAATCACAACGCAGTACCCCGTCCCCCTCGCTTACGTAGTATCTCAGCGAGTTGACAGAATAGTTTTTGTTCCTTAGATCGTGCATGCGGAGTCTAGTAATATATCGTCGTTGGTGAAATAGTACCTTCTTGTACAGCCATAAGCTAATGATTCACTGGTGTAGTAGGTGCTTAAGTAACTCCGGCGCACTGTGACGAGATAGCCCCGCTACGATTCTTGTCTCGCTTCTCGCTTGCCTTAAATTTTTATCACGACTTGAGCTATTCTCATAAAACCTTTTGTGACAATAACCTAATGCATCTCTATTTTCACACAAACAAAATAACGTTGCCATTTCCCCAACGAGCATAATTTTATTCCTGTGCTACATCCACTTAAATTTTAATAGACGTGTAATGTACACAGTTAACGGAGCTTATCTTTATTCGCGCCCATTTTTATGTCCGCCATCTTAGAAATAATAATATAAAGCACCACAACGGCATTACACACGTTCTTGGGTTACCAGCCTTTCTTATTTACATAAAGGAAATCCTTGTACGTTAAAATGGCAAAAGAAATTGAGGGAATGTTTTTACGGTGGTGGTAAGTGCATCATAAATACGTCTTTATTCTATGGAAATAAAATGTATTGTCAGTCTGTGTTCTTTGGAATTATTCGGAAAAGGGGTACGATCTGTTTTACATAAAAATATAACGAGTCGACAGACGTTTGTGGAGTGTTATGTTGGAGGGAATTTCAAAATAAAAGTTATGAAAACTGTTATGAATATAACGCAATCGAATCGAAAAATTTACATAATGAAAGATATCACACTTTACTCCGATATAAATGGTCTTTCATTCCAATGCAATTAGCTGATTAAAACTGAAACGGAAATCGTAAAAAAGTTCTTACAAAAAGATCAAGAAGAAAAACCACAAAGAAACTCTAGTGCGAAATGTACTATGAAAATAAATGCCTACGTTTCTAACATTACCGCACTGTCGACTCATTAACTTCCAAGTGAGAGCATTCGCCTTTGATAACTTTGCTTTTTACGAGTCCACTGCCGCGATAATACTAATGCTAATGCAAACTTTAGTCGCTACCAAGTAATGGATAGCATATTAACGAGGATTTAGAAACTTGAATTCGGATTCATGGTGTTGATTAAAAACGTGGAATGGGCAGTTGATAATGTTCGCGGTACGAAAAGGGCAGTGGACTGTATAATTTATTGGGCTATTATACTTTATTTTACGTAAGACTCGTTTTTCGTAATAATTCACTTTAGATGAGTTGAGTTTTCAGAATGATTTCTGGCTGGCTCTGGCGAACACTACTTACTAGTTTTCATACGGTTATATTTGATGTTTTGTTAGATAATGTAAAGGACCATGGGAACTGTTATATGTCGTACCTATATCACTTACTATGATTCCTACATCACATACTTTACATAATTGAAGGCCTTTACATAAATAGAGCATGACTTAAGCCTCTCCGGGAACGTCCCTGATGAAAAGATGTTTACTTCGTTTTCAGCTATTTATCTTTGATTGAATCAAAATTAATTACTTACGTTTACAAAGATTTTAAGCCTCGTTTGTTAGAACAATAACATCAACCCCCTTTCTTAGAGTGTCAGGTTTTCAGAATTAATTGTTTGTTCTACGAAACTATGTATTATAGTTAGTAATAATATTGTATAAACATGACTTATAATTGCTTTTACCTTAACACAGTGTTTGAACAGTATTAATTGTCTATTAAATTAAAGACGGATTGATGCGGTAGTTTTGATAATAATTATGAATATAACATATTTATATAATTAACGATTTTGAAAGCGTTGAATGAAAATTGGAACAATTTATTGAATTTATCACATTTCCTCGGTACTCTATTTTACGGTTACCAACACAAAATTCGAGACCAAATCTACACATTGTTTCTATTCATGTATTTTGTATCGAACATAACAAGAATATACCATAGAGTTTATTCGCAAACAAACCACACAAAGCATATACGCGACTATACTTTGAAGAAAATTTATAGTCAAAAGAGGGAAATTTTATTACACAGTTTGCCGGAGACAGTTTAACTTTGTTATAAACTATAGTGTGACAAAAAATAATGTGGATGAATGTTGAAAGCGAGGGTCGGCCCGATAAGGGGCAACGTTAGAAGCTGATGAATTCTCGTCGAGGATTAGCCCTTACAATATGAGCACAATTTCACAAGTGCCAAGGGTCTAAGGGTGACAAATGCCGTCGTGAAAGTCGCGCAATTTATTCGCGGTATCCTATCTCGTATATACCCTGTAAGTATATTTTCTCATAAAAATGGTAATATGTAGCATTTTTAACGACGTTATTTTTCCCGGCGTGTTACGGTAGGAACCTACGTAGCCACCGACGTTTGCTTCTGAATAAACATTTTAAAATAGGTAAGATTGCTTGAGCCACGTACGTTTTCTACTTCTTCATTTGTTATACCTTAATTCTGTGTTAGACAACATGATGAACAGACTGTGGTAGAGTTTTCTCATATATTCTTTAAAAGTATTTTTGGCTGAAGCAACATAATTTGTTTGGTACATCAGGGAGTTTCCTCAGTAGTATTACTCGGTTACTGGCCAGAATACAGGGTTGTGTTACATATTAAATTGTTGATGGACGTTTTCTCGTGTACAGTATGATGCTGTTATATTATGAACATACCTACGTTTTACGTAACATACAACATTTTGTCACAAACTCTGAATTATTGGTAATTTTCATCAAAAAGTGCAAGTGCATAGTAATCGCAACTGGCTTGGGTGTATAAGATGATGAATATAGACGAGACGACAGGAATATTTAAGGATCATAACTGGTGGCATCTCTTCAAACACATTTCAAACTCACGCCTTTCCTAAGATGGTGAAATTATTTTCAGTCTTACCCTCCTGGGAAAAGTAAAAAATTATTTATGTATGTAAAAACATCTAGATTCTGTAAAATGTGTGTAAGTTGTTACATTAGTTAAATAAATAGAATAACCCACTTTACAAAAAATTCTAGAAAAACCGCTGAAAACAAAAGGCACATAAAGAAAAGAAACTACAAAGTACAATAATAAAACCCCACTAAACAAAATTATGGGCTAATAGAAGAATGTTAAGTGGCAAAATGAACTTGCTCGGGACAGGATTAAATTACATTATTATCCTAGAAAAACTTTAAGACTCCCGCAGGAAATCAGTACAAATGCGAGACGATCTAATTTCTTAGAAAAACTCTTGACACGCTCTTGCTGTTAAATGCTAATAATCTTAAGACTAATTGAAGATTCTACCTAAAATATTTTTGTAGGAAACTAAATAATAAATTACCTCTCTCAAAAGTGGAGAGGATAACTTCTTATGATATAATGGGAGCAGAGAAAATAGTGAAGAAAAATAACGGTATTATATTATTACGTTACAAAGTTAAACAACATCTACTGTTCTTAGAAAAGTGGTAATTGGTTTCCCTAAGGGTTGCATAGGTACCGCTTGACGCAGGTCCTCACCGGACACGGAAGTTTCGGGAGGTACCTGTGTCTGATGCGAAAGGAGGAGACGCCTGGGTGTCACCACTGCGAAGATCGCCCGGAGGACACGGTGGAGCATACGGTGCAAGACTGCCCAGCTTGGGCAGAGCACCGACGTGTCCTCACGGCTGCGATAGGCGGAGACCTCTCGCGCCCAGCATTGGTCGCGGCCATGCTGCGGGGCGAGACGGAGTGGGAAGCGGTCGCCTCCTTCTGCGAAGCAGTAATGCTCGCGAAGGAGGAGGCGGGCCGCGAGCGAGAGAGGACAGAGTCCTCCCTCCGCCCCATCCGCGGTAGTAGACGCCCACGGCGACGGACGTCGCTAGATGATCTCCGGCCACCGTAGGCGCGGGCATGCGGGCAGCGAGTAAAGGGCAACTCGCTTACCGACCAAGGACCATGCCCGGGTCGACGGCGCGTTGTGTCCCACGCGCGCCTCAAAGAGCGTCAGCATAATGACGGGGCCCCCCTCTCAGAGGGCCAAAGCCTGCCGGGGTCGCGGGATTATTTCCTTACCGTGACCCTGGAACAGAAAGGGCTATTGAAGGACACCGTGGATTTTAGTCAGTAGAAGTCTGACAGTCCCTCCCGCCCTGCCCGGGGTTGGAGGACTCATTTGATGATTTTACCACGCTAAAAAAAAAAAAAAAGGGTTGCATAGGTCAGAAGTAGAATGAGTCGCGGAAAATATCAGAGATTCCTAATTTTTTTGAGGGTTTGGAAATCATCTAATGAGCCATCCTTTCTCCTTCCTTACCTGACTGTTAATGACTAAAAGCTACTCCGTTTCTTCACATGCCCTTTGCCTTTCAAGGCCTTTTCCAGCATCCTCAGTGGACAATCCCGCGAGACTTGCTATAATAATAATTATCATATAATGAAACATCAGTTGAACTTAATGTACAGTCTATTGGTCGATAACTACCTATACATAAAACTTTTGTTTGGTTCACCGCGATCTTTACTCAATTATAATTTTACCAAGATCAAATAGTAAAATACGAACCTTATTCGCAAAATAAAAATCTATTATATCAATTCTTTCACCTCCCTGTAACTAATCAAACCGAGGCCCTTTCTTTTTTTTTAGGTAAAATCATCAAATGAGTTCTCCCACCCCGGGCAGGGCGGGAGGGACTGTCAGACTTTAACTGACTAAAATCCACGGTGTCCTTCAATAGCCCTTTATGTTCCGGGGTCACGGTAATGAGATAAGTCCCGCGACCCCGGCAGGCTTTGGCCAGAGGGCCAGGGCGTCTAGAGAGAGGCCCCGGGGCCCCGTCATTATGCTGACGCTCTTCGAGGTGCGCGTGGAACACAACGCGCCGTCGACCCGGGCATGGTCCATGTTCGGACAGCGAGTTGCCCTTTACTCGCCACCCGCATGCCCGCATAAAACCGAGGCCCTAGCATGAATTCTACGTAACTTGACAGCCACTTTGTGCTTGAAGTATGTACGACGTAAATTGCGAGGAACTAATTTTGTCCATCAAATTAACTAAACGTCAAAGTTCACGTTTCTTTTACGTCACAAAAACGTAAATACTCGTGCTGCTTCCAACACAAAAACGTGTCTGTCACATTATTTAAATTTCTATCCCTAAATGTAGATACCAAAAAGTTCTGACAAAAAATGAAACGACACTGAATCAGGTTCCCATTTTTCTGTCTCCAAAAAAGAAAGATCGAAAAAACATCTGTACTGGGCTATGAATATGTACGTCTGTTTCCCAGATAATGCTAGCGGTATTCATAGGAAAATTTAGGAGTCAGTACAGCTCGCAAAAAAAGAAAATACTCGTAACTGGGTTGATGGAACACGGTGGGTTTTTTGCACCCCGGAGACCGGCAGTCTGTTGATCTAATTTGTCGACGTCTGTAAAGTTGAGGCCAAGCCGGACCAAAGGTTTAATTTATTAAAGATTTTTGACACGAAAATATTTTTCATTGTTTTGAGGAATGATAAGATTATGGAATCTTATGACTTAGTTGTGGAGAGTTTTTTGACTATAATAAATAACGCAAGTTTTTAAAATGATATTATTATAGGCACCTATTCCCTATTTATTAGCAATAATTAATTTTCTTTTTTTCTAGAGATAATGGCAACTTAATTAAACATTTGGTTAGGGAAAGTACAGTCCATACTATAAGAAGTCTATGCTAGCACCTACCGCACCAGTTTTAGAAAATTTTAACAGTCCAATGATTTGTCGTTGATTAATCTTATCCGCAATGGCCACATAATTATGGATTCTTATTTAGGTATAACCCGAGTTTCGGTTGATATTATTTTCTCTGAGTTTCGTTTTCGAATGTAACAATCAACTTAAAATTTTACGCAAAACATACAACGATATTGATTTTTAATTTTTTTTATCTTCGTCGGTAAAAAAGTCACCTATCAAAAATTTTGTTTTATAAAGAGGTGTATAATAAACCATTTAACTGGTATTTATCGCTGGGTAAATAATTTACAAGACACATAAATTAATTTGTTTTACTCGGAAAACGATTTCAGAAAAAAATACACATAAATATTGATTAAAAACTCCTGCGAGCTCAAATAATAATTAATAA
This sequence comes from Agrotis clavis, assembly GCA_954870645.1. Classification (NCBI taxonomy): domain Eukaryota; kingdom Metazoa; phylum Arthropoda; class Insecta; order Lepidoptera; family Noctuidae; genus Agrotis; species Agrotis clavis. The sequence goes on from OX940920.1 coordinate 17,640,576, forward strand.
CTCTGAATACTATAGGCAACTGTTCGGCAAATTAATACAGAAACTGTTATGTTATTCGATAGCGAAAATACCCTTTAATTAATTTAATTAATTAAAGATATCTGGAAGCTTCACTTTGCTGTATTTACACTTTCAACTTTTTTCTGGAATGATCGATATTTAGAAAAAAAAAAAACATAAAAATACGCAACGCAAAAAAAAGGTATTCCAAATAAGGTACCTGGCACTGGCAAACATTTTTACAGGAGCTTTATGTGGAATAGATAAGGTGCCGGTAGGTCAGGTGCCATTGTCAGCTGGTGCCCTATGTGAGGAACCAGGTACTCTACGTGGAATACCTCCTCATAGAAAGACCCTACCGATTAATGTACCTTACCGTACCTTAAGTAATAAACATAAAAAAATGGATATGCCAATAAGTTAACGAGGATCCTGATCAGCCTGCATTTGATGGACGTGCAGATAAATAGACCTTTAGGGCATCACTTTTTACTGCCCACACAGAACCTCGAAAAAAGCTGACGTAATAAAAACAAGGCAATCTGAACGTGGAGACGACATGTTAATTAACGCGCTACGTAATAATCAATTAAGTGCCTCTTTAGCACAATTAAAATAAGCTCAGTAATTGGCAACAGTAGTAGGTAATTACCTTTTTTCGCACAAAAGTTCTCATTGGCGATTGTTGGGAATGTTTTTTTGCGAATAAAGCGATATTTCGATGTTCGACTTAATTGTTGTTTTTTTTTATATTCTGTTTCTTTTTTTTTTAATCTAACTGGGATTCATTATTGAATGTATGTACTTATATGTAGGTATAAGTATTCATTAGGTACTGGTGTATTAAATTATGATAGAATTTTGTTTCTTTAACTTTTGATTTTCGTATTAATATTTTCTGGTTTTGTTGATGCTTTGAAATGTTAACTTAATATGTTTAATAGCATTGAAATATTCATAATCTGAACATAATAAATAAATCCAAAATGCCAAAAGTGCCTCAGCAATGCATAAATGCAGTATAAATGTATGAAATGATTACAAGATACAAACATATGGCTGTTTGGTTTGGTGTACCAACACCAGATTTGTGTGTAATGAATTAATGACATACTAATAAATAAATATTATATACTATTAAATACATCTACGATTTATCTGTTTTTTAACTGTTAAAAATATTTTTTATCTGTGTAAACACATTACAACTAAGAAACAATGTAACGTTATTAGTTGTTCGGAAACTTAAATTAATAAAGGCTACTTTTTTATGATCGTAAGTTACAGACTCTTTCTCAGTCTTCAAGTAGAAGGCAGAAGGTGAACAATTTCGGTTAAAACCAAACCTGATGCTAAATAGTACCTGCCTGCCGGGGTCGCGGGACTGCCTAACCAGGTAACCGTATATAGCTCTGGAAGGTAAAGGGATATTGAAGGAACACCTTGGATTTTAGTCAGTACGAATCTGACAGTTCCTGCTGCTCTACACAGGGTGGGAGGACTCATTTGATGATTGAACCACGCAAAAAAATGCTAAACACCTAATCCAATAAAATAAAACTAAATGGTTTCTGAACAAACAATGAAAACTGTGTGAAATTGAAAAAGGAACAGAAAAATTGTGTTGCATAACTCTTCCGATACATGCTGTTAAATTAAACTAAATTGAGTGAATCGGACGATAGTGTTCACTGTATTAACAAGAACGAAAAAGGTATTTACAAATTGAAACATCACTGGGGCAATAAACAGAAAACCGGGTACACAACGAACCAACGAATTGAATGCAACTTTTATTCACTAGATAGATAGATAGAATACACTTTATTATGTACACCAAACAAATTACAAATATAAAGAATATCTTACACATAGGGTGACACAATGGGCGGTCTTATCGCTAAAAGCGATCTTTTCAAGACAACCTTTGGATGGATTTGAAGAGAAGGGAGAAACAGTATTGTAAGTACAGTTTTTTTGAACGATAAGAATTTTCTAGAAATATTAGATTAAATCATTTGGCCGTTGGTTTTAAACAAATATGTTGCCAGTTACGTTTAATTTTCGTATTATTTCAGGGGACGAGTCTATGTCCGTCAATCAGTTAACTATGTAGATTAGTGAGGACTAAACATCATTATCTCCCAAGCTGCACCGCAACACATCCAATATGAGTCCGCCATCCTTTTAAATACATCCATCTAGCCTCAAACATTGCCATAAAGAGGGCAAAAATATTGACTCCAGGATGCTACAGAGGAATGCTCGTACTAAGAGCAATTTTGAACCAAACCGTCTTCCGCCAAACAACGTCAAAACAATGAGATGAAATAAATGTTAGGACCCCTTATGAGATGAAGCGAAATGATGGAACGACTGCCATTTACGTCGCTCGTATGAAAAATATTTCTACTGATCTTGTTTACATTGACACAGTAATCCGTACCGGGTGTAGGACGCCCGTTTTTACGCTTTGCCGAGCAGATATGGCACAGGGTTGCCTCAAAATTACGGCGCCAATTTATAATATTACGACCTTACTGACGACATGTGGCTCACTAAGTTCCGGAGTTTACAAATACGCGCAACGGGCTAAATTATGTGTTATGTGTTTAACACATTTTTTTTCCTGTAACGGTCTGGTCCAGTCCGTAATGTTTTTGATTTTTGTGTTGTTTTTGGTCAGATTGTGACTTTTTGGTATGTTATCCTTTTTGTCATTTTCTGTGTGATAATTTGTAGTTACTGGCTTGTTGGTCAGATAAGTACTCTGTCTTTATAAGACACTCAGGTGCATTTTTTTAGACTGTAAGTCGAACATAAGATAGTTCAGAAAAGGCTAATTAGGTGACATTGTCACATGAACAATGATTCTGCCAGTTTTCTCAAAACCTTCATTAATTGGTCATTTAATTTCGGCTTTTTCATCTTCTCAGGCGTTATATTAAATGAAAGGGTTGAAACTTGTGAAACCAATGAAACTTCGAACCGCCAGTGATACTTCATCATGCTTTGAAAATCTGATTTCCCTAAGCGTTGGGCTAAGCTTGGTGAATGATTTACGTAGATCCGGATAATACTCGTACTTCACTGAGTACGAAAACTCTGACCGTTGCTTTTAGAGTTCTTTAGAGTCTAGAAAATTGAAAAGTTCGATGGAAACCAATAAAAGAAAGAGTTTTCACACGTAATATGTTATTTCTGAATGGGAAAAATGTCATGTCATGGTTACAAGATTTAAGAAATGAAGTTTAAAAGGAAAATTACTAAAACTAGGGCCATAACAGCGGGAAATACCTTTATTATCCATTATTGGACGTTTTAACAAATATTTAAAGACTGATGTTATCCCAAAAGCAACGGATTTTTTTAAGTATCGATTCGAAGTTAATCTCAAAGAATTTGTATAATTACTCAAATCAAATCAAATCAAATCAAAACGTTTATTTCAACTAGGCCAATTACAGGCACTTATGAATTGTCAAAAGACATAAAAATAAAACAATTACAAAAATAGTTATGGTGCTACAGTCCCAGTCACAAGACATAAAAACTGTGAAAGTACCGTAGGTGCTCATTCCAAAGCGTAGATCTCTATGGAGAAGAATGAGCAAGAAACTCCATGGACACTCTTTTTCAATCGCCAAAATTATTACAAAACTTTTGTTACATCATTCATCATCAGATGGTACATTATGTGAGAACGATGTGGCAAGTTAATAGTGTCCATAGTAAAAATAAAAAGACAATTCAAAATAAAGTTACTAATAATTAAAATAGGCCGTGGCAGCTAAGAGATGACCAGTCCCAACTGACAGCGCCCGTTCACGAACATGACACATATATCAGCACCATTCAGCTCAACCATTTTGGAGGGAACTAAATGATCCGACATACACGCCACCATCAGCGAGACCTTTGAGTGAGCATGACATACTCTCAACTGCCAAGGTCATTCAAGTCAATGAAAGACGTAGGTTTCTAGTCAAAGATAGCTCTGAAGTACATGGTACTCACACAATGCTGGCTATGACGCTATATAATACTAGATGAATACACTCTATACAATGCAAAAGATAATTTTACATTCTTCATCCGCTCCGACAATTTTTTTTAAAAATCAAGAAAACCTACGACTGTCGTACTTAAAAAATAAAAAAAAATACACACAAAAAGACAAGCAATAAAATGTAAAGTAGGACAACAATGTCCGTAGATCAAATTAAATAATAAAACAAATACAAACACATAAAATAAAACAAGATGACTTAACTAAGTCATAAAAAAAAAAATATATATAAACAATTATATGAACACATATAACTAGTCTGGAAGAAAGAATAGAAAAAAAAAAAAAGAGAACTAAAAACATCTGGGAAAGAGCATGAAAGCCGTCTTAACTTCAACAGAGTGACCAGCTGTTATTATCCACTAAGTAATCGTTTATGGAATAATATGCCTTAGAACAAAGGATGGATTTAATCTTTGATTTAAACTCATTAAACGGCAAGTCTAGCAATGACGAAGGCAATTTATTGTAGAATTTTATACCAAGGCCTACAAATGAGTTATGAACCTTATGAAGTCGGTGAAAAGGAACACGTAGGTGGTGCTTATTTCTCGTGTTAATAGTGTGAAAATCACTGTTTTTGGTATATAGGTGTAAATTCTGCCTAATATATATAATGTTACTATTTTTTATACTATTTAAAAATTATTTCAGAAACGTTCTAATCCTTTTCAAAAATCTACTTTTAAAATAAACAATGAACAAGCAATCCTTAACCATCATACAGTAACAACCCTGCATTTATTCGCAAAAACGGGACGCGGCGGGAATCAAAATCCTCTTATCGGGCAGAAGCATAAAGCTTAAAATTGAAATTTAATAACTGTACGTGGCGCAATCCTGACATTTTTGAAACTCGCGCCATACTCCATCCCAGCGCACTGGCGTAGGTACTTATGGGAAATCAATTGGGTAAAGCTTAATTTCGATGAATTCAATTGTATTGCCTTTACGTCATTTGCATTCTATTATTGTAATCTGGATTCATTTTTAGTATTCCTCATTGAACGAAGTCCAAATCGTTGCTGCCTTTCCGTAATATAATTTCACTGTGACGCGTTTTTGTTTGACTGATTTTCTCTGAATTACTATGTAGTAAGTCTGAATGAGTGTGTGATTTCAGTATACCCAGAATGTTGTTCAGTTTGTTCATAAGCGGGCATTGCGAAACGCCGATATGACAGTGCCGCAGGCATACTCGTATTTTGCAGGGTCTAAAACGGCCCATTAAACAATATTCCAAATGATTAAATTCATACATTTCCAACAATGACATTGACTAGTTATTCACAAAGTGAATCATTAAAAATATTGATAAGAGGTCGTTTTAGACCCGCTGAATGTAAGAGTCATAAATAAAATTGCTTCACAAAGCGTAATAGGGCATAGCAAAACATTAAATTTGCTACTGGCCCCGCGCATGCTTAATCCGGCACTGTGTGTGCTTCCGCTTTTGTATCACGTAACTTAATTCGTAACTCTGTACATAATTAATATTTCATTCGATTAAAACTGCATTCACAACCAAAAACAATAAAGTGAATTTTGCACACACTGCGACAAAATAAGTTGTTTTATTGATACAAAGGTTACACAATATCATCACGGCTGTAATTCCACAAAGGTATAATAAACATCGACCATGGACTATGCATGCCAGGGTAGACAGCGCGTTGTGTTCCATGCGCGCCTCAAAGAGTGTCAGCATGATGACGGGCCCCCCTTTTAGAGGGCCAAAGCCTGCCGGGGTCACGAGACTTACCAAATTACCGTGACCCTGCAATGTAAAGGGCTATTGAAGGACACCGTGGATTTTAGTCAGTACAAGTCTGACAGTCCCTCCCGCCCTGCCCTGGGTGGGAGGACTCATTCGATGATTTTAACAAGATAAAAAAGGTATAACAAACATGTGTCCAACAGTACATTCACATTTGGCGTATAGGTAACGTATAGGGTAGGAACTAATTGCTAATTCAAACTGAAGCATCTACAGACTGCTTCTAATGCGCCTGCCAGACTATGCTCCTTGCGCTGCTCATCGCTATTAATGCTCCTCGCTCTGCCCTGATTTGCCGCGATGTTGCCCTCTCTGCCCACACACTGCAGTACTCGCGCAATTAATCGCGACGCTCCTCACTGCTCATTTGCCTTGGTGAGACAATGGACGTTGAAACGGTGGCAGCGTGCGCGCTATGCATTTTTAGTATAGCTAATTATATTAATGAAGTAAAAAGAAATATACATCGTCGTCGTCGTCCTCGCCAACGGAGATGGTGGATCACATCTATTCATCGCAATAGAACCAATGATAAATATTATATTACTTATAATATCATTGAATATAGAACGATGGATGCGACTGCGCGATTATGTGGCCAGCCACTCGCACTCATATTGCCGGTCCTTTGACTTGCGCGCAAAAACCGACAAAATAGGGAGCAGTGGGCAGGACGAGGAGCATGACGTGTGGCATGACGAGTAATGTTGCCACACTATGTCTCTGCCTCCTTTCCTCGTTACTTCCCATGTCACTCGTCGAGTGTGTGGCAGGCGCGTAAAGAATTCATGTTTGAAAACTAGACTTTCAGTTTCAGTAGACTTACTTAGAAAATACTTAGTTTTCAAAAAGAAGGAAGTAAATAAAGTACCAACAACATTATTATTTAGATTACTCATTCTCTACGTCATCTTTTCTACATACACTCAAAACATTTGTAGATAACTCGTAAGTACACGAACACACTCGTTTTACGTCAATAGTTCGAAACGGAAATGTTCCAGGCACTTGCGAATAAACTAGCAGCATTTCTCATGTCATACGTTACGTTCGCACTGTCAATCAGCCATTCTGTGGTATCCTGAATTATGCAAACTAGGAGCATCACAGGCAGACTTCTATTTTTAACGATTCGACTGTAGGGTACTACTATCTAAGCACGAAACCCGTAGCTTCGGTCGACATTTCAGACGTTTCTTATTGTTATTATTTATTTATTTTCTCATAATAATACAAACTTTAAATTACGCCCCACAAAACCGTTGTAATGGTTTGACTGTGGGATCGGTGAATCTTTGTAAACACTCGTTATAATTTTCTTAATTAAAGCTGATTTATAGCTTTAATTAAAGCTAATATTCTTTATCGCTTACGCACCTATATAAGATTTATTAGTGATACGAACTAAAAATTGGTGACGACATGATAGGGCAGTTGTCCCGACTCCGATGTTGTAGGGCTTACTCAAAATAAGTAACGAGTTACATTCTTATGGACCCGTATTTTCGTTGATGGATTAAGAGTAAGAGAGATTAAGAGTAGACCCCTGCTCCGATATATATGAAGAATTCAGATAGCCTAAGACTAGGTACATGGTTACGAAATCGGTAACCTAAAACATGTGCCATCCATATTTCTTAGAGAACCATACGATTTGAAATACTGCCTATTTTAAAAGCATATTGGAGAACTTATGGTTTTATTAAAGAGTACTTTTGGCGCGCTGTTCCACTTGAAAGTTTTTGTGTATTTAATTTGTTTTTATTCGTTTGGTGTTCCTACTTTTCTTGGTTATTATACCAGTATCACTATCATGACTTTTCACGTTTTATGACGTTAAGTAAACTGGAACTTGACATTAATTTAAAGGAAAAAATTGTTCCTCGTTCGTACACGAAATAGAGGGACACGAGATACTCGTAGACATAGAGGCGAAGAAAATACTTCAAATACACTGATGCAAATAAAATCAGCAGATATCTTGTGATAAGGCTTCAGATATTTATGTTGGGGTTGCCAATTTTAACGAACGAGCCAGTATTTTACATTGATTACTAAAGTCTAAAATTAAAATTCCACCTCAATCCAATTCTTGATCCATTTTATTTGACGGCTGTTTGAGGCCGGACATTTGGACCTAGAAATTCGAATTGGGATTGATTGAATACAAAGAAAAATTGGAATCATAATTAAAATTTCAGCGTAATAAGTGACAAGTGTTTTGTTACTTTTATAATTAACAGTGTCATATTTTGCCCAATCTCGTCCCTACGATGTTTTTCTGGCTTACAGTTTGAATTCTCATGAAATAAAAATAAAACTATTTTAACTTATCTGAAACATTTCTGTTGATCACACTGAAACTGTTGAACTCGCGATCTAAAACTAACTCCTAATATCATTGGCGGTTCGCGATTTTATTTGAAGAACTTTATCAAATCAACACTCAAAGTTTGAAAACGAAACTGCAACGATGGTAGAAAAATAAACGCTGATATTTTAGTATCGCCATATCGTATCATTCAATTCGATACAGCCGATTTTTAAAAACGGTTCTTTTAGAAAGTTAAACAAAGTTTAGATTCAAAGTAAGATAAATATTGACACACTCAGCTAGTATTGACTAAGGGTTAGCAATAAACTAGAAAAAGTTTATTTACAACGCAAACGGTTCGTTCCAGACATCTTTGTTGCTTGGTTTCTGAACGCTAGCAACAAACGCTCCTATACGTATGCATTCCTAGAAACTCTTTACGGCAAATTTCTATCTGACTTTGGTTTCGGGAACAATCAGTTTTGTTGCTCCGTTTATGTATCGCACAAACGGGTAACAACGGTAGCTTTTGCTGGGATACAATTAACGTCCTGCCATCCCGTAATCCATATGATAAGAGAAGAGAGAGTCCTACCGACATTATACTAACCAATAAAGCATACTAATAGTATGTCAACTACAATTTTAAATACACTTCCGGTGATGGATTGCAACAACGATTTTTGTTCCATAGGATTCGATGCTTGAAAACGCCATGATAATAGAATAGATGTAAAAGCAACTGCCTTTAACGACGTCTACAGCCCAGTTTTAGTACTTACTAAGTACATCTCAAGACTGGTTGTCAGATTTCTAGGTTAAAATATCTACAAATGACAGCCAATATCAATGGCTGTGTCACTCGGTGTGTAAAAGATGGTCACCCATCCATAGGCTAGACCTTAAGGTAGATCGACCAATGCGGCGTTTATTATTTAGCCACGAGCTGCCATCTACCATTGAAAAAAGATATACAACCATTGAACATAGTAACGTAATGGACGATACAGAGCCGCAAAGATATAGCAAATTCCTACACCACAACTTTGTAAAAAGATTTACCTTATTCTGAAAAAGAAAATCAGTACAACAGTTATTAAATCAGTGCATCACAAATACGTCTGTTTGTACTTAAAATTTATTTATTGATATTGTAGAGTCCCAATGGAGTAGTCTTTTCATTTATATTTACGGATTTTCCAAGAAAATTTCATGTTAAATTCATGTGGGTAGGTATGCGGAAGAAAATGACAGATTGCTAGCGAGAGTATTAATTATAAGTTTAATACGATAAATCGGTATAGATTCTCTAGTATTCAATGTAATATATGGATATATACATATTTGTGCCTCTGTATGGGCTTGGATATTTTCCTTTGTTTTTAAAAACTTTGTTCCGGTCGAATATTTTTTCCTGTGTCGTGGGTGCATTTACAAACATTAGACCCGGAACAAACTATTTCTGAGCGGTTATCGAACCCCGCGAATTTAACATCTAACTTCCGAGATTTTCAGATAGCGCGATTCTCTAGCTAGCCTCGTCATCACCCTGTTGTGTTCTTACAATTACCATCTACTCGTACATCTACTAACCTAACCAAGCATTTTCCCAATGGTATTGGGGTCGGCTTCCTGTCTAACCGGATTTAGCTTAACATCAGTATTTAGGCGATTCTCACACTGCCCCGCATGATGCAGCGTAGCGCGTGGATGCGTGTCTCCGTTTGTATGGAAAACACGCACCGCATCCGCATGAACGCGCGTGGATGCATTTTCTGTATGTTAGACTGTGTTAACATCCACGCGCTACGCTGCATCATGCGGGGCAGTGTGTGAATCGCCTTAACCTCTACACCCCATTATCTAGGAGACACGATATCTTTTGGCAAGACTGGTAGTCAGACTTCAAAACTTCTGACTATAAAAAACGACTCTCAAAGATCTACTGACATTCGCAACTAAGCTACTTCGTACATAAAGTGACGAAAATCTCCGATACCTTGCAACTTTAATATCTATCTATCGCAATACAAATCCATAGAGGTTAGTACCCAGCCGCGCGTCAAAGTCTTAAGTTATCGGAGACTTGCGTCGCTTTGTGTACGAAGGTGCTAACTGTTATTCGAGACACACAGGAGAGTCACTAATGACCTTACAAGTATACAATCACACAAACACATAACTTCATAGTGGTATACTACGAGTATTAAGTAAAACCAACCAGAACGCTAGACAAACACATTTAATCAACAAACACTTACAAAGCACCTAATTTTCTCGAACAAACATTTCGTCACACGAATTTCAGGGATACTCAAACACGTTGCATGCAATAAATTCCCTAAAGCTTTGTACGGAACCATCCCATGCTCGCTTATTTTATTAATCAAAGTCAACTGGAATTTGTGTCCGGTTTTATTCCAAACTACTTCGCGTCTCCCGGGACGAGCCAGCTTTTTAATCCAGTTTGGGAGTATTGTCTTTTTAGATATTGTCCAACTTTTTAAACACCAAAGTTCTGTTAAAATTTTGTAATTATCAAAGTATATTCCTATTCCTTCGATTAGGTACTCTTTTCGTTTCAAGGAAACGAAGCGGTGCGTATATATGTAGTTATTCTACCGCCCTAGCTAATGCATTTTGGAATTTTAACAGTTTTTAAAAGTTACTGGTAAAAAATGTTTCAAAATGCTGACCACCATATTATGAATTTTGCGTGTCTTTAAAAATAAAGTAAAGTCCCTGTGTGCAGGGTTAAGTTTTAATATACAGAAGGGTTAAACCATTGATTAAATAGCCTTTCTCTAAGTGTTGGCTATTAATTAAACCAGGGTTTCCTCACGATGTTTCCCTTCACCGTTTGTCAGTAATTACAACTTAGGCAAACCCAAATAAAACCTCAAAACCCTGGGCATCTAGTATTTCAAGATACGCAGGTACCTAAATCCTTACTTATCCCTAGACCAACCGTAAGACAGGGGTATGTACTAAATATCACGTTTCGGCCCTCGGCGGTCTAGCTCAGGCGTTGATTAATGAACAATGTTTTAATTAAGAAAAAGTAAAATATCTGACACTAAGGCTGCGTTTCCACCAGAGATGTGCGAGGATGTGTAGCGAGGAATGTGTTTGTAAAGAACCAATAGAACCGCTTCATTTACCTCGCCTCGGTCAGCACAGCTCTGGTGGAAACGGCTCAGCGGAGCTAGATTTTTGCGCATACAAAACAAGTGAAGGATGCGTGCGAGGGATGTGTACTAGGAATGTAATGCGAGGGATGTGTACGAGGGATGTGTTGCGAGGGATATGTTGTGTCTCCGATCCCACTACACCGCACCCTCGTCGACACATTTCACAGCTGCGCAACGCATCCGCGCACCACACATTAATGCTCATTTTCACAGCTCCGCTACACATCCTCGTAGGCACATTTTCATCGCACAGCTTTGGTGGAAACGCCCACACATATTCACAGCACAGCTAGACATTCTCGCACGACACATTTCCACCGCACATCTCTGGTGGAAACGCAGCCTTAGGCTAAGTATTAGTAATTGAAAAGAAATCTTGTGGACGCGTATTTATTTAGTTTGGGCTTAAAACTAATATCAATTTATCTTCATTAAGTATTGTTATCTCATTTATTTAACTCGTTAGTAACTTTGACTTGTGTTTTTGATCACATGTGGCCAATATAGTTTGAATATTATTTTTATTTTATCTCCGTGGGTTTGATGACGGTAAACTAAACAGATAAATCAAATTATTTATCAATTTATTTATCTATTGTGCTCTCACGATTCGCTAACTACTCGTACGATAACGGAGAGAAACGAGGGCGTCACAAAAAAATTCACGAACGGGTTAAAAAAAATTAAGTAGCCAATTAACCTTCTTAGTCGTCCATAAAGTAGTTTTATACGGGGCCAGATTTTTTTTATTGGTCCAGTATTGATAAAAATCGAATCATGTTTTATGTATAAAAATCTACAACATAGTGCTCTAATGAAAGCCGCAATAAAATTCAAAATTCGGTGCGTAGTTTGAAAGACCTAAACGTACAAAGTTTGTGAGGATGTATGTATTTTCACGCAAGAACCATTGAACGGAATCGGATAAAAATAAACATGTTGTATTTCATAACCTGAAATAACAATTAAGATATTTTTACCGAAGAACAATCGCGTTATTTAAAGCTGTAAACATCTAAACATACAGCATGTAAACCATGTTTCAACAATTTTAGCAAACTGTATGTATTACCCGAAGTTGGCAACTAGCGTCGAATATAATACGGATGGCAATTTTAAAAATGTAAGTTTGTTTTGTGTTACTGTGATTGCTTTACTTGGTTTGGTTTACTGAAAAACTGAACTTTCCAGCTTCTGTATTGTTATGAACAAAATTGTATACGTGTAACAAGCTGGTAGTTTCCCAAACTTGCTATATTTGCTGCTTAATTTTAAATAAATTTTTAATGGAAATGAAAAAATTTCAGCAGTGTTAATTGTTTTGTTTTAATTTTTTTACTCAAGCTACGTATGCCTGATATTATTTAGATAGATTTTAATATGTTTTTCGTAAATAATTTTGTCCTTTTCATGGAGACTTTCATGAAGAAATTAAATAGGCTAATAAGACAGAAATATTGTATATTTAGCATACTTCTTCTTTGCGTGTTTTTGTACTCAAATTTTATGGATCAGTACGTTCCCACCTGCACAACTCTGTCGTTTGCCTCGATCAAATCCAAGATGGTGTGGGAGGTTGGACAGGATGGGTACGAAGAGAGATAGAACATATCCTACGGAGGGGCTCGGAACTGGCATTGTATTTAGCATATTGAAATGCAAACTTATCACTTAGATACTCTGCTATCAGTCATACAAAACACTGACCTCATCTAGTTTGTAAAAATACGACGTGTAAAAGAAAGATGTTTATAATAATCTACTTGCAAATATAAACAACATTTCTTTTCATTTAATTTCATCATCATTTCATTTCATTAGAACCTAACTACTTACTGGAACTTCTAAATGAAAGTGTCTCATGTGATATTTTAAAACCAACTTTGCAAAGGCAGAAAACACCAAATGGCACAGTCCAAAACGGCAGTCCTTTCAAGAAAATAGTTTTCAAACTTATCAGTTTCACCGCAACTCACAAACATTACGTAGGTATTACCGCGATCCTTCTGGAAAGTAAACAGAGCAAGCTCTTCAACTAGAGCTAAAGTTTAAGCAACGTACCTTGAGGACTGTAGATACAGTCATAACCCCTTATACATGGTTTAAACGGGCCTTTTAGGAAGCCGTCAACCAAGCATTCTGAAGCCTGAACTAGTATTCCAGCAAGTGATTTGATAAAAAATTTCAACTCTCAACAGATTCAGTTGAGTTGCAATGATTTATACAAAGATCCCCTAATTTTTGTAAGGGCTCATTCACTGCCTTACCGCTGCGAGCGGTAAGATCAAAAATATAATATAACTTTTCTTTCGGAAGTCGGTGGTAAAAAAGACAACGAAATAAAATAAACAACAAAGCCACCGACTTCCGAAAGAAAAGTTATTTTGTAGGTTATTTTACCCTTTTTGTGGTTGTTTTTGAAGGCGGTTATTTATTTATTTTAAGTTTTTTTTTTTTCTCATACATGGTGGAGGTGAAAAAACCTGTCTCGTATTGACTAAAACCCACCCTGTTCTTTCAATAATAATTGTCGATTGCATTGTAGAGCCTTTCCGTAAACCCTGCAGGCATTATGCTCAGTCAGTTATGGTCCCATTGCAGGTTGGTCGTATCAAATTTATACTTTGTCATTACTCATACTCTGAAAGTAGATCATTACATGTCTGATTAGCCGTTTGAAAGTTATCCATTGCAGGCCTAGGGAGAATCGCATTCAACTGACAGCTGCCAATTTAAGAAAAAAAAAAAACCGGCCAAGTGCGTGTCGGGCCACGCACAGTGTAGGGTTCCGTAGTTGCCCATCAAAATACTTATGCGAATTAACTAAACTGATTCACTGAATTTAATTTTAAAAAGAAGAATTTTCAATATCGGTCCAGGAGTCTTTGAGAAATCGGGGAAAATACATAAAAAAAAAGATTAGGTACGACGAATTTAGAACCTCCCCCTTTTTTTGAAGTAAGTTAAAAAAAGTTGACGATAAAAACCTACCTATCCCCAAAAAACATACCGTAAAAACATACCTAATAAAGCTGTAAAAATAAAGTTGACAAACTTACATTTGCAGTTGAAGAGCATGTTCTCCGATACATTTTGTTTAGGAAAATATGTTATCCAAGTACATTTTATAAGTTGGTCGACTATTACTCGTAAAGTTGTAAAGCCTACTTAGTCATGATAATTTTCTTTTAAACTTCGTTATATATACTACTACTGTGAATTTTTTCACACCCCCAAACATAACCGTTTAGCTGGTAGAGGGGGGGGACACTCGAGTCGAGCAAAATTTAGCACTTTAAAGCTTAATATTACACAAACGAATTTTTTTATCAAAAAATTGTTAATGGAAACTATCAATATTTTTTAAAGACCTATTTAATGATACCCCACACAAAGGGGTACGCGAGAAAAAAAAAAAAACATCCCCACTTTTTGTGTACAGGAGGTACCCTAAAAAAAAATATTTTACGAGATTTTATTTTACCACTTTTTCGGCACAACAAATCCGTATATTTACACCAAATTACAGCTCTCTAGGACTGTGCGTCTCTGAGCTAAACTGCGGACAGACGGACGGACGGACGGACGGACGGACGGACGGACGGACGGACGGACGGACATGGCGAAACTATAAGGGTTCCTTGTTGACTACGGAACCCTAAAAATCTGGTTCTATTTTACATTTCTATTGAACGCTATTCTAACTTTTTATACAGCCATTAAATTACAGCGCGATTTAAAATTAAATAACATAAAGTTACGTGATATTACGGTTTTAATATAATTTAGTTTCAACTATTTCTCTAAAATAACATAGCTTTCTGCAAAATCTTTGCCATTTTTTAGGGTTCCGTAGTCAACAAGGAACCCTTATAGTTTCGCCATGTCCGTCCATCCGTCCGTCTGTCCGCAGCTTAGCTCAGAGACGCCCAGTACTAGAAAGCTGTAATTTGGTGTGAATATACGGATTTGTTGTGCCGAAAAAGTGGTAAAATAAAATCTCGTAAATTATTTTTTTTTAGGGTACCTCCTGTACACGTAAAGTGGGGATGTTTTTTTTTTTCTCGCGTACCCCTGAGTGTGGGGTATCATTAAATAGGTCTTTAAAAAATATTGATAGTTTTCATTAACAATTTTTTGATAAAAAGATTCGTTTGTGAAATATTAAGCTTTAAAGTGCTAATTTTTGCTCGACTCGAGTGTCCCCCCCCCTCTACCAGCTAAACGGTTATGTTTGGGGGTGTGAAAAAATTCACAATAGTAGTATATATAACGAAATTTTAAGGAAAATTATCATGACTAAGTAGGCTTTACAAGTTTACGAGTAATAGTCGACCAACTTATAAAACGTACTTGGACAATATATTTTCCTAAACAAAATGTATCGCAGAACTTGTTCTTCAACTGCAAATGTAAGTTTGTCAACTTTATTTTTACAGCTATAATAGGTGGGTATGTTTTGGGGATAGGTAGGTTTTTATTGTCAACTATTTTTAACTAACTTCGAAAAAAGGAGGAGGTTCTCAATTCGTCCTAATCTTTTTTTTTATGTATTTTCCCCGATTTCTCAAAGACGCCTGGACCGATTTTGAAAATTCTTCTTTTTAAAATTAAATTCAGCGAATCAGTTTAATTAGTTCGCATAAGTATTTTGATAGGCAACTACGGAACCCTACACTGTGCGTGGCCCGACACGCACTTGGCCGGTTTTTCAATGACGTGACGACAATTTTTCATGTAGAAAAATATTGGTTGTATAGCTGGACGACCAAAGATAAAAATAAGAAAAAAAAACAAAATAAGCGAAATGGCGACAATCCGCTCAACACTATTTTTTTCCTAAGTCGCGGGACTTATCTCATTACTGTGACCCCGGAACGTAAAGGGCTATTGAAGGACACCGTGGATTTTAGTCAGTACAAGTCTGACAGTCCCTCCCGCCCTGCTCGGGGTGGGAGGACTCATAATTATGATGATTTTACCACGATAATAAAAAAGCTAATATTTATGTTTTTATTTTTACTCTCCTTGTACCTATTCGTAATGAAAAGCACAGTTGTTTACCTCGGGTAAATTACTTATTTAGTCCCTCGAACTATTAGCGCCCTCACTATACGTTACGGGTACCAAACCCCGTCTCGGGACTGAAATAAGTAACTTTCACTCTCGGATAACAATGTACTGTTATATGGCTCAAAATACTCTTCATTTTATAATAATAATAATAATAATATTCCACAACTATCACACAACGCCATCTAGTCCCAAGCTAAGCAGAGCTTGTGTTATGGGTACTAGACAACTGATAAATATACTTATATATTTCTAAATACATACATATTATAGATAAATTACACCCAGACACAGAACAAATGATCATGCTCATCACACAAACATTTGTCCTGGGTGGGAATCGAACCCACGACCCCCGGCATAGCAGTCAGGGTTACTAACCACTAGACCAACGGGCCAGTCAGTTCATTTTTATTCAAGGACTATAATTAATGGCGACGATTATTTTACACCTGTCTTATCTCGTTACTAGACAGTGTTCGCGACTGTACCTTACTTATGTAATAAAGGTAGGTATTACTGCGAGTTGATATTAGTTCGCCGTTTCATCTTCGCACGCAACTTGTAATATTCCACTGAGTGAAATAATATGTCTGGGAATGTTTTTTGTCTAGTCTATAGAAATCTGGTCCTTTATATTTTGTTTATTTTCGTCAATAGAATATTTAATGTCTAATTGAAAATAAAAATCGAAAAGCTTTTAAGACCCCTGGAAATATCTTCGTTTTTTCACTACATACAATTAAGTCAGTAGAGTATAAAAATCATCATCATCATCATTAGCAGCCTATAATGTTCCCACTGCTGGGACACAGGCCTCCTGTCTGTGAGAGGGAGTGGGCCATAATCCACCACGCGGTCCCAGTGCGGTTTGCTGGATGTTACATGTCTTCAAATTTTTGGTTCTAGGACATGCCGGTTTCCTCACGATGTTTTCCTTCACCGTTTTGAGAGCAGTGGTGATGAAATAAATTACCTACACAAAGTAATGCGCCTGGCGGGGTTCGAACCCACGACCTACAACTCGTAAGTCGGGACCGATACAGGCCTGTTGGTCTAGTGGTTAGTGACCCTGACTGCTATGCCGGAGGTCGTGGGTTCGATTCCCACCCAGGACAATTTTTTGTGTGATGAGCACGATCATTTGTTCTGTGTCTGGGTGTAATTTATTTATAATATTTATGTATTTAGAAATATATAAGTATGTTTATCAGTTGTCTAGTACCCATAATACAAGCTCTGCTTAGCTTGGGAATAGATGGCGTTGTGTGATAGTTGTGGAATATTATTATAGTATTATTTTTATTATACCACTGGGCCACTACTGCTCTCTGCACTGCTGAGTATAAAAATACACAGAAGAAAAAACACCTAAGTATGAAACAACATTTCAAACAAACGTGACTTTTTCTTGCTTTCAAATTTTTCACTATGTTTTACATCGGTAATCCTTCGAACACATAACACATGTAGAGAAAACAACCGATGACTCACGAGTGGTTCCGAGTCCCAAGGTATCCAAGCAAATAAGTCAACTGTCAGAAACCAAGGTCTGTTCATGAACGTTGCTAAGGCAGAACATGAGAAATTGCTTGATGAGAATATTCGCATCGATTTCTTCATTGTGAACAAACACTCATGACATGACACTTGAATTTTTGCGAAGAATACTTATGCTTAACTTGATCACCAACAGTTAAGTAGCAGTGAAAATAGCAGACGTAGAGCTAAAATACAGCAAATGGTGTACCTGTCTTCCACCAATTCATACAAAGCATTTTGTAAATTCCTTTTATTGTGCACACAATAACAGAGTATTTCACTCAATAGTGAACAGTACCCTTAGCACGAATTTTCACTCTTTTACTTTACAGTATTTACAGCGTTTCTTGTATGAAAAAATGGAACAGCGCCTCTGGTGCGCGAAGCCGGAACTAATTTTTTCCTTGAAAAATGTCAACTTGAAATTGTCAAAGTTCCAGTTTACTTTACGTCTCAAATACTGAAAATTCGTGCTAAGGGTACAGGTTACTTCTAGTGTGCTTCTAGGCAAGCGTGCTTCACTATCGAACATGTCATTATACCAACAGCAGACGATATACGAGTCTCATACAACCAGGCGAGATATTGGTTAATCACGTGTGTATCGTTTTTAAGCCTTTAGTCTCTGGTGAATATCTACTATTCTACTCATGTTTTACAATACCAAAGGCTCTATGGAAGGGGAGGCGTAAACCCTATGGCGGTGTAAAGTACTTTTTCGAAAAGTGTAATGGACTGATGTTGAATTAGAAGAGGGGTTGAGTAAAATTACTCAATATATATTTTGGTGTTACTATTTCCGAAAATTGCTTTTATCCATTTATTTTAAATGTTCAATTATCATTCAAAACGTCCCTTTGAACCTTGTATCTATTTCAATATAAGATAAAAAAAAATCTACATAATTATTACTATAAAGAAATTCACTTTTGTAAGTTTGTTATTGGACAAGTTAGGAAGTAAACTCTGGAAATACTAAGCCGATTTTGAAGACAAAGGCAAATTATTTATTTCAATCAGGCAATCAAAGAGGAACTTTTGAACGTCGAGTATTAAAATTAAATGAAATGGGATGGGATAGATTCTCCACCAGAAATTCTACAACATTTTGTTTTCGTGGTAAAATCATCAAACGAATCCTCCTACTCAGAGCGAGGCGGGAGGGACTGTCAGACTTGTACTGACAAAAATCAACGGTGATCCTTCAATAGCCATTTATGTTCCAGGGTCACGGTTACTTGATGAGACAGTCCCACGACCCCGGCAAACTTTGGCCCTCTAAGGGGGGCACTAAGGGGGAAAAATCTACCATGAAAATTGTTCACCAATTGAAGGCTACATTATTCCTGAGTGACATATGCTCTTTTTTCCAAATTGCTTCTGTGTGGTGCCAAAGGGGATCGCTAGTATTAATTAATTAGGAATCGAGCACCAGTCGTGCATTTATTCTCGTCTGTCTTGAGTCGCCCTCTCAACTTAAATATGGTGAATACCAAATCCAACCTCGACGAACTGCAGTCTAAGAGAAAGTTTCTTAATTTCACTAAAAACCTTATTTAGAGTCCAACTCAACATTCTAATTTCAATTTCCAAGCATGAAAACTTTAGTTGGAAAACTAAAAAAGTTTGCGATTGTTTTTAAACATGGAATTTTTCGTTTCTTGGTAACATCTTCATTTTTAGAAGTTGTAGTTTTATTTCCTTTCCTTACCATACCGTATCTTTGTTACTGTACTATTAAGATGCTGTTTTTTTTAAACCTGACCGCAGTACAAACAAGACTTTCTATGATGTTGTTGAAATACGATAACACTTCAAATTCGATCCAAATTGTGCGTTGAAAATGCAATGCGTTGTTTGAAAAGGAACACATGCAACTCGTAAATTCGATTGTAATTTGCATTCTGTAGTAAGTACACACAATAGGTACTGTTGCAATTTCCAATTCAAATAATTACTCGACTGCGACAAAACAAAAGGTTATGATTTTACCAGTCTTTCTATGTATGTTTGAAACGTGTCACGTTCTTTATGTTCCACCATAGCGCCCAAAAACTCAACCAATTATTTTCGAAATTTATTGACGGCGAATATGTTTCAGTTTGCTTTGTGAACGGTGTTTTTTAAGCAAAGTTGAAACACTGTCGAGCGTTACACTGGAGAGCACATCAAAATTCTCAATAACCAGGCTGGAAAGTCACGGAGGAGGCTACCATCATACAATGGGTATGCGGTTGAGCAGTAACGAGTGACTCGCCGTCCGATCATGGGCCATGCCCGGGCCTACTACGGCGCGTTGTGTTCTACGCGCGCCACAAAATCTGTCAGCAAGTACAAGCCTGACAGTCCCTCCCGTGCCGCCATGGGTAGGAGGACTCATTTGATGATTTTACCATGATAAAAAAACCTCAAATGTTGCAATACTATACATTCTTCACAAAAACTGTTAAAAGCGAGAGTACCCAAATACTAGATTGTTAATACAGATAATTTCCTTAGTTATTTATAACCACATGCGGGTGCCTACAGCAACCCCTAATTTTATTTAAAGGAACATGCTGATCCATCTTGAAAAAGATTGTACCTACATCGCCTTAGAAAACGCAAGATAGGTAACCATTGATATCTTTAATTTTAATACAATGCGGGATCTTTTGTATACCTTTTTACCTGTCTGAGTTTTATCTTTCGGTGCGGGCGATTTTCTTTTCCTCCTTGAAATTTTCTTTTTAGCTATTATATTGTATTTTTACAACAGTTTCCGCCACCTAGCTGTTTATTATTCGTCGTTTATCTATTGGTTATTTACAAGAAAAATTACAATTGGTGGTGCTAAAAATAAATTAATCTTCTCGACAAAGTTGGAATACACCACAATGCCACATGGCTAACATAATAAGTACCCTTTAGCACCCATAATCTACTCGTAAATCATTAGAGTAGAGTAACAAACCAAACCCCAAAAACAATAAACCAACTTGTGGGCAGAAGCTACACCAAATATTCCACCATTACGGTTTTCAAAATTCACTTTAAATGAGTCGTCCGAGATATTTCGCGATACAAAGTTTTGGGCAAGATCCTTTGAAAAAGCTACGGTGTAACGCCTACTCCCAACTTCTGGTCACGCCATGAATTTCGAGTTAATTAACTTTTACTGGTTGAGAAAACTTACTTAATAATAATAAAATTGTTAGAAGAGTTTATCTGTACAAGAAGAAATTTATTGAGAGTTTCTTTTGCGTCTTGCGAATTTTACAACAGGCTTTATGTGATAAAAAAATATCGCTAGTCTGGTATATATTTGTGTGGTAATAGAAATCATTAATCACATAGCACTTTTGACATCATTTCCCATTAAAGAACCATTTTATTGAAAACAATATTCTCACACTAAACTGGCATTGTCATTCCTGTGCCTATTATAAAATGCCATTTTATGCGAGCAAAACCACGGGCCCAGTTAGTTAACCATTAAACGAGGCTTAGATACCTCAAAAGCGCGTAAGGTTACCTCGTTAACGAAGTTTTAAATTCTCTTTCTATTTTTTACATTGTTTATTTTGGAGTGTGTTTTAAAACGTATCTACATTTTCCACTTCACATTTGGTATAAGGAAATGAATATATGCGTATAAAAATTAATGCATACATGAACTGAATGCGATTTCGATATTGAGTGGTATCACTTTACAACTTTTAAAACTGAAATATATTTTTTGTAAAGCCATTCCATACTTTGCTTTATGTTTTTTATTCTCTGGAACCATAATAATAACAATAATCAATACATCGCTCTAACTCAATTTCAGCAATATGGTTAAATATCCGAAATCTAACAAATACAGCACAAATCAAAATCCGACACAACCCAGCTATGACTGCTCGTAGTTTAAAAAAAATCCCCAGACTGATATATATGACAAGAATGCTTTGAAATAATTGCAGAAAACGATCTCACTTACTTCAGGAAAAAATAGTTTCTAACAACATCTAAGGTTATCGTTACCTTTCAACCGATTAGTCGCGGAACTGCTGTCTAAAAAGCTTGCAACGGCTTACTGTAAAAACAGGGTAGTTTAGAGTTATTTAAGTCTAACAATCTCGACAGGAAAACTCATTTGATGATTTTCTGAATGATAGAAAGAAAAGTAAGAATGAGAATAGCAGAAATAAGCCACTCAATCTTTAGTTAATCATGACTGTACTAGGTATTGACTTTTCGCCTTGCTCCAACACAGTCGAAAGTACAAAGAAATGTAAGAAATACATCAACGAACCCTTACGCCTGTGTAAGTAAAATTAGGAAAATTCGCGAAACGGTCACCGCTGCGGATTGACTAACCGACTT
Organism: Agrotis clavis; assembly: GCA_954870645.1. NCBI lineage: Eukaryota > Metazoa > Arthropoda > Insecta > Lepidoptera > Noctuidae > Agrotis > Agrotis clavis. The sequence continues at coordinate 17,662,892 of OX940920.1, forward strand.
TCATCAATCAACCGATACTTATATATGTAACACTCACATCAATCACATGTTTAGATATATATGTTTATGAATATACATATATACGAACGGTTCGATCCAGAAAACTTTCTTAAAAAGGTGTTTCTCTCTGCTTTCGACGGAAGCCGGCTCTTAGTTGACATGACTTTGATAAATTATTTGCTTACCGAACGATTTGGAATTCTCGAAGTACGAAATGAGCGTCTCCATTCGATCTTACGTATTCTCCTTTATAATGTTACTTTGTCGGGTTTCGAGGTATTTATTTGTGGAAATTGTTTTGATCTTTATTTACTTAGTGAACTCCTGAAAAGATATAAAATAAATATTATATATCATCAGGTTTTCTTTATGCGTTTAGCGTAAAGGCTTGCTATAAAAAACCTCTGAGTTTCTTATTTCAATTTCGAAATGACTATACCTCGAAGAACTAAATCTTACTATTTTTTTTTTTATTACTATTAAATTAAATAGAAACAATTAAACAAAAAAAAACTCACATTCCTGATTTTATGTTGGTATACATAAAATCAGGAATGTGAGTTTTTTTTTATCTACTTACGTGTTTTATAAATACCGACAACATAGTCAGACAACTTCTAAACTCCATGGAGCTCTTGAAAAATTGTAATAGAAAAACCCGATAGCACTTTTCGCCTGACCCGAGAATTGAAACCAGTACAAAGCTGCAGACAACCAACTGCACCGTGTCCTCCAAACGGTGAGTGGACACGGTGGTAACGATTTTGACCTCTGATATTTTTTGGTTGTTTTTTTGAAAGCGATTAATAAAATCCTTGTAAAAATAAATATCTTTTCAAATCATTTTTATTACTTCATTTTATTTGAAATACTTTCATTTTATAAAATTGAATTTAATAATGTGTAACACGAATGCAAAATTAAAGAGTCGAGAAAATCCGCATCGCTTCTGTTACAGATTTATGAAATTCCTTTGAAAGATGTCCATTATAATTAACTTTTAATGAAATGCTGATGTAGTTATTACGGCTGTCAATGTTCATCATAAAATTATTTTTCTACGGATTTCGATTCCATAAATATAAAAAAGCAATCAAGGTTCAACAAAATGAATACAACCAAGTTAGGTATTAAATACTTTGTGATTTTTTTATTGAAAAGTGTAAAAAGAAATGTAATTGTACCACTCTTTACGACAGTCTTAAACTAAATGTAAACAAAATAAAAATTCAATAGGTTATTATAATTATTAAACTGATATAATTTCAATTTAAATATCATAACAGTAGTTGATTAAGAAAAACTTTTTGTAAAAAAGGGAACCGACTTCAAAAACAAACACAAAAAAGCGTAAAATGTTTTTGTTTTTGAAGTCGGTTGTAAGTAAAATTAAATTTTTTTGGTAGCTGCTGTAAACCGTTTAGGAGTTCCCTGAATAGTTCTTCGTCTTCATCATCAGAGCCCTAATGACAGTTTCAACCCATCTAGGTGTAAAGTTCTTATCAATACAAATTAATCAAGCTCAAACACAAGATAGGTGATGTGAATCGTTGAGGAGTTCCCTCGACTGTCTCTCGGCTCCATCATCAGATCAACTCCAAAACCTTTATTAAATTGTAGTGCTTTAAAATTCTTAATGAAAAAAACTGACAAACGCACTAGTCGCCCCTACGATTTTTTTTAAAAGTTCCCCTCGATTTCTCTGGTCTTCCATCATCAGACCTCGATTTCCTTATCATGGGACTACTTCTGAAATATCTTCTTTCCAACAATAAAAGGATCATCAAATCGGTTCATAAACGACGAACAAACATAAAAAAGGCAATATGTATGGTCGAATTGAGTAACCTCCTTTTTTAGAAGTCGGAAAAGCGTAAAATATTTTTTCTTTTGGAAGACGGTGAATTTGTCGGTGGCAAAATTCGAAAAAAAAATATTTCACGCTTTTTTGTGTTTGTTTTTAAAGTCCCTTTTTTGCAAAAAGTTTTTATAAAATATTCGTGTACGCGGCGTCTTTGAAAATCTACAATCCAAGTAAGCAACGAAAATGGATCCATGCGGACTAACCGACTTTATCCATTATTGTTATATACTAAAACCTTCTCCGGATGAAACAAATACTTTTCTGAAAACCGCATTGAAATGGGTTCAGCCGAATGCGAGATAATCGCAGACAAACATACATACATACAGGGTCGAACTGAGAACCTACTTTTTTTTTGAAGTCGGTTCAAAATAACGAGCATATTAATTTAGCAAAATAATTTTACACATGTGGGTAACATAATACACTACACCTAAATAATTATTAATTAAACTCATTTAAAATGTAATTAAAGTAGTTAAGTATCAGTTACATTTGTTAAAACGTGTTACGAAACACTCAAATTAAATGCAATCAGTTTAGTGTTAATTGCTAGCACTCAATATGCATTATAGAATTAAAATTAATAAGTATTGTATCGAAATGACTAGGTACTAACTGCTAAATTCCAAATATCTGGGGGCGCGGTAGTGCCTCCGCCAAGTCGAGCTCGCGCTCGACACGGCACGGCTCGGTACGGGAGGATTGGTTGGCAGCAATCCTGCCGTACCATCCTTTTCTGGTTTTATTTTCTGTATAAAACCGACATGGCCACTTACAAAAGTCAAAACAAAGATTCATACGACTCAGGTCGATCCATTCTAAAGAACGGACAAGAAGATTCATAGTTACTTTTAAATTTCAGTTCAACACAGTTGTTTGCAGCTACGAAATATCATACGCATTTTTTATTAAAATAACGTGTAGCAAACAGTTCTTTGAACAAGTTATCAATATAAAATAATGTTTATTTATTTTTTATTTATTTAAAACTTCTTACACATGGAAGTACAAAGGCGGACTTAATGCCTTGGGCATTTTCTTCCAGTCAACCTTAGGGTGATGCAGAGAAGAAGAGAATTTTATTTTCTTAATATTTTTTTTTTCAGTTAATAAAATTGATTATTTTTGAGATTGCACGATTGCAGTGTAACAAAAAGCGTACATGTTACCACAATATGGCGTTATCAAACCTTCCTCGTAAATTATGGCGCACAGTATGTTCAAACATTTTCTCTGGAACATTTTTCCTTCTCAAAGTTTAAAACAAACATTCTTAGCAAAGTAGTGTACTTTTTATAGTGTACACCACTTCCTAGACAACTTACTGTCGCCATTTTGTCTTGACATCTAACCGTCTTTCTGCAACGTCCCTTGCGATGTTTAAAGTACATTGCAGGCTTCCTAATACGAGAGCTCTTGTACTTTTAAGTGATGGCGTTAATGTAGGTATACTAATATTTATTTAATGTATATTTATTGAATAAGTTTACGAATACAGAAACATATTTTAGTAGTTTTTAAGATGTCATTAAAATTATTTTGGTGGCAGTGGATGTGACCTCCTTTTTTATTAAATTCTTAATACCTTCCTTCTTACCACAAGAAAGTAACATCTGTTGAACACTTGTCTAAAAATATGTCAACGTCAAAACGACATTCTACGTTGTTATAAGAGCCGTTTTGCAGTTATACTTTTTTAAGACAAGCGTTCAACAGATGTTTATCTTTTTATGGTAAAGGGGGCTTAAGTATGTTTAATAAATAAGAGTTAAGCATAATAAAAATTTCCAATTTATCTAACGGTCTAAACTAAAATGTGACCAGAATAGAAAAATTAGGTGTGAATTGACCTCAATAATTGGATATGAACACAAAGGCCATTGCTCCATAGTTAAAAAATTACATACATTTCAGAAGCAACAGGGATTGTGAGGTCGTGCGACCTATCTCAATTTCTACGATACAATTGGCAACATAATGTATATATAACACAGAGTGAGTGGAATGCGGAAGGCCAGTCAATCACTGGAAAATATTGACGAAAGATACGGTTAACCTACCTCACTCTGTAAAAATTTCAAAAATCAAACAAGAACCTTCCACTTTTGTATTAAAGTTGGAAATCTAAATTAAAGAACTAGCTGACCCGGCAAACTTCGTACCGCTACAAAATCATCTTTTAAACCTTCCCTGGACTTCTAAAAATGATTCCAAACAAAAATTAGCCAAATCGGTCCAGCCGTTTTCGAGTTTTTGCGAGACCAACGAACAGCAATTGATTTTTATAATAATAATATAGATTTATATATATTTTGACTGATTGTTTTATCAGGGTTGGTGAGTAGGTAGGTCCTATTCATACGTGTGGATACAAGTATGAATGGAATAGGAAGCTGGAGATTCTATAGGAGGAGTTAATACTGAGAAATATAATCTTGGGGGCATGAAAAGCCCTTTGTGTTATGCTGTGAATATGCCTTACAATTTGATGTATAATGTATTTGTACATGTCAATACATTAATACAAGGTGTAAATGTAAATGGTCAACCATGCATTCTGCACACGATGTACTCGAAACACCTAGATAGGGGACGACACAGTTGACGACTTGCCACCCAAAAAAAAAATGGTAATTATTAAAATAAGTTCACCATTGTTCACCCTTCGGAGTCTTCGCCCTGTGGCCGTGGTGGGTACGGTTAGTTAACCAAATTATTAAAGAAGAATTTAGATTATTACGAAAAGAAAATGAAACCTTCTATTTTATCTCAAAAAGTTTGCGCAAAAAAATATAGAACTTATTTTATCGTTACTCTTTTTGGAGGTGCTGAAAATCTATAAAGATTTTAACATTTATTTTTACAAGTTTATCAAACTGGCTTTACTTTTGTAATGAACAAAATCTTGAGTAGAAACATAAAAAAATACAAACGTAAACCGCGCCTGTAAAAGAAACAACGGTACAAGAATTTCAATTACCGAATGTTCCAGAAAATACTGGGCGTAGAACATATGTACTCATTTAGTGTCGTCGTTAACTCTAATTTCTTTTTCGCTATTGACCGTAGTTTTTTTAAAGGCCCAGTAGGGTGGTCACTAAGCGCCGAGCTAAGTGCCGCTTTGTGAGCGCACCGCGTGTAAACCGCCCGGCAAAGAGCAGCTTGCATTTAATTTTTCTCATTTTTTATTTTCTCTAAAAGCTTTTACACAGGAACTGGGCGTTCAATTAAAACTCGTCTTTTTTACCAAAGCGTCAATAGATGAAGCTGATTGCTCGAGTCTTCTATTTTGCATTTTGCGTGTTTCCTTTATTTTCAACACAAATTGAGTATTTTAAAATAATAAAATGTGTTCGATGTTAAAAGGTGTACCTATTTGCGTAATGGGTTGTAAAAGTAATACAATTTCTGCTAAATGTTTTGAATTGCGAAAGAGAGCGACTCGTAACGGACGCTCCTTTTTAGCGTAAAGAACTCATTAAACAGTTCGCCCTAAATAGTTTTGAAAATAAAATGATTGTTGCTACACCGGGAAAAAACAACAGAAACAAGTTACATCTTTGTCGAATTAATACTTTAACTTTTGTTCGTTGGTTTTCATTAGCTTTATCATTAAGTTTTTTTTTTTTCTTGGATGGCTTCCGTACTAGTTTCGGTTTCTAGGTTTAGTTGTGTCTTATATCCGTTACAGAAACTTTGGTTTTTTTCACAGCGTTTGTTTTTTTCTTTCAGACAGAACTAAACAATGGTTTATTACTACTGAAGTCGGCCAAGGTTGTTACCGAGACTGAACTCCAGCGGCTGTAATTCCTCCCACCAGAATTTGTATGAACCTACTCATTAATAAAGATTGGCAGTAGTTTTAGACACGGAGCGTACTGTTCCTCTTTCAAGAGAACTGTCTTCTTCTATATAATATAAAAATCAATTGCTGTTGGTTAGTCTCGCTAAAACTCGAAAACGGCTGGACCGATTCGGGTAATTTTTGTTTTGAATTATTTTTGGAATTCCAGGGAAGATTTGAAACGAGACATAACATGAAAAAAAAATTCTGATGCAGTACAAAGTTTGCCGAATCAGCTAGTTATATATTTTTTTTTTTAGTTTTGTGTTAAAAAATATCTAAAAATGTAATTTATAGGCGTAGAAAATGAATAAAGAAATATTTTAAAACAAATTATAGGAGAAATTTAGACAAAAACAAGATCAGAAGCAATAACCAGCCTTCACTTTCAGAATTAGAGTCGGAATTTCATTAGTAAAGTACCCTCCGCCACCAAATCCCTTGAAATCCCCTTTATCACCCCTAATAACGGTCATGGGAAAAATGCTCTCAGTTGAAAATGTAAAAATGCAAATCGAATATCAAAGTTGCATATTCGTTTTCGACTTCACACATTCGCTTAGTTATGTCCTCGCGTTGATACCTACGTTACGTCTATGGCAATGACACCGCCGCGCGCCGTATCATTTCGCTTTTTATTTTTGCAAATATAATTTCTAAACCGCTTTAACATGGGAACATGGACAGGGTAAATATGCTTATCAAATGTTGAGGTCATCCCGAATGCCTTTAAATCTTTGTGGTTTGAATAATCAATGAGCTTACTTTTTTTTTAATATTAATGATATTTTCGCACATTAGAAGAATGAATTTAAGGGTCAATTGTTTGATCAATAGTGAAACTTACTATTTTTAAAATTCCATACATTTTAAAAAAAAATGAAAAATGTATAGGATTTAACAAATATTAGTCTACATTCTGATCAAACAACTTGCTTTTGGTGTAAGGTAGCAATAAAACCGTATTTCTGCCGAATATAACCGAGACAACGATAACAGTGAAACTGTAAATGCTCTTAAGCTATTGTCAAACAGACAGGCGAAGGCGAATGCGATCCGAATCCCGTCATATAAAAACGGTCCGATACTCTATGTGACAGGCTTCAAACAATTCCATACATTACAAACAAAAACGCCTCGGCACGCATTCGCTTCGTCCGGCAGTTTAACAAAGGCATTATTGTGTTTTCTAACACTTGCATTCTTTTAAGTAAACGTTTATCATAATTTAAAGCAAATTAACAGACGAACTTGCAAGGAGAGGCTCGGATGTGGACGTGGCCGGCCCCACACCCTTTTTGCCTATCCCATCCGGTCAACTCAGGACCTGGGTACGTCTGCAAACCCAAAAAAAACATAATGCCAGATGGGCATCTACAACCGACTGCAGACAGTCTAGAGAGGCGGTACCTGCACTAACACCGCGACTGACCAGCAGACTTCTCAGTCTCCAGCGAACAGACTTACGAGTTGTAGTGGGCATGCTCACCGGTCACTGCCCACTCAACAAACATCTGTTTACCATCAACGCGACAGACAGCCCGTTGTGCAGGGGCTGCCTGAATGCGGATGAAACGGCAACCCACGTAATCCTGGAGTGCGAGGGCGTTGCTAACCAACGGGCACAAAACCTTGGCATTCCAAGGTCGCTCCAAGAAGCCTGTGAACGTCCCAGGAGACTTCTGAGCTTCTGGAAGGAGCTGGGTTGGCTCATATAGCCAATCGTCCCACCTCACGCATAACGGACCACCTACGAGTCCAAATGCGGAAAAGGGAGCCCCTAACAATAACAATAAAGCAAATTAACGAGATTAAAACGACAAAAAATATTCATCATCATCAACAGCCTATAAATTTAAATTGATATTGTGTATCGTATGATCTGAAATGGGTAAGTAATATATGATATAACTACAAAATCTCTAAAATTTACAAGAGATAACAACTGAATATATAATTTTATTTGATATAACGATCTGTTAATATAATAAACGATTGACATAATTTTATTATGACTAATTTCTTTAAGCATAACAATTAATGAATATAAATTCGTTTTGTATACCACTCAAAAGACATAAAACTTATTTGCTCTAATTTTTAGGGTTCCGTAGTCAACAAGGAACCCTTATAGTTTCGCCATGTCCGTCCGTCCGTCCGTCCGTCCGTCCGTCCGTCTGTCCGCAGTTTAGCTCAGAGACGCACAGTACTAGAGAGCTGTAATTTGGTATAAATATACGGATTTGTTGTGCCGAAAAAGTGGTAAAATAAAATCTCGTAAAATATTTTTTTTTAGGGTACCTCCTATACACGTAAAGTGGGGATGTTTTTTTTTTTTCTCGCGTACCCCATAGTGTGGGGTATCATTAAATAGGTCTTTAAAAAATATTGACAGTTTCCATTAACACTTTTTTGATAAAAAAATTCGTTTGTGAAATATTAAGCTTTAAAGTGCTAAATTTTGCTCGACTCGAGTGTCCCCCCCCTCTACCAGCCAAACGGTTATGTTTGGGGGTGTAAAAAAATTCGCAATAGTAGTATATATAACGAAATTTAAAAGAAAATTATCATGACTAAGTAGGCTTTACAACTTTACGAGTAATAGTCGACCAACTTATAAAATGTACTTGGATAACATATTTTCTTAAACAAAATGTATCGAAGAACATGAGTGCTTCAACTGCAAATGTAAGTTTGTCAACTTTATTTTTACAGCTTTAATAGGTATGTTTTTTGGGGATAGGTAGGTTTTTATTGTCAACTATTTTTAACTAACTTCAAAAAAAGGAGGAGGTTCTAAATTCGTCGTAATCTTTTATTTTATGTATTTTCCCCGATTTCTCAAAGACTCCTGTACCCTTAGCACGAATTTTTACTCTTTTGCTTTACAGTATTTACAGCGTTTCTTGTATGGAAAAATGGAACAGCGCCTCTGGTGTGCAAAGAAGAACTAATTTTTTCCTTGAAAATTGTCAATTTGAAATTGTCAAAGTTCCAGTTTACTTTACGTCTCAAATACTGAAAATTCGTGCTAAGGGTACTGGACAGATTTTGAAAATTCTTCTTTTTAAAATTAAATTCAGCGAATCAGTTTAGTTAGGTCGCATAAGTATTTTGATGGGCAACTACGGAACCCTACACTGTGCGTGGCCCGACACGCACTTGGCCGGTTTTTTTTTTCTTCCTGGAAAGTAATCTAACACTGTGCCTAGTAATAGTACCACCTGCCATGAATGTTGGACGGAGCCCCGCTTCGCGGAGCTCCTATTTCTGCGTACAGGGTTTAAAGTAACCTAACACGAAGGGGATGGCGGGGTCTTTCAGACCCCGCCATCCCCTTCGAACCTAACCTGTCCGTGTCGGGGTGCCCCAAGTCCCGAGCTCGCTTCGCTCGCTCTTGCATCCTAGGTTAAATAACTGATGACTACCTGTCATGCTGGCTCGACGGAGCCCCGCTTTGCGGGGCTCCTATTTCTGGGTGCCAGGTTTAAAGTAACCTAACACGAAGGGGATGGCGGGGTCTTTTAGACCCCGCCATCCCCTTCGAACCTAACCTGTCCGTGTCGGGGTGTCCCAAATCCCGAGCTCGCTTCGCTCGGTCTTGGATACCAAAATTTTCTAATAACAATAGCAATCGTGAAGGCAAACAATCAAAGTTCAAAGGATAAGCCAAAGTCATCAAAGAAAATGTTTAAACGTTAAATTATATGTTTCAAACGTTATATGTAATGATCTTCGCATAAATAAACGTTATATCAAATAAAATTATATGAAATGAGTTTTAGAGTAACACAAACATTATGTGTAAAGAAATTATATCAACCGTTGGTATATCTCACGTTGATTATATCATGTGAACGTTATTGAAATGAAAATATATCAAATAACTTTATATGAAATGAGATGCACCCATCTGAAATTGATTGAAATAAATGAAATTATTATTATAAATCGCTACATAAATACGGGAGATGTTCCCTCCCACTGTTGGAACACGGACCTCCTCTTTGTGAGAGGGAATGGGCCATAATCCCAGCCAGTGGGGTTTGGTAGATCACATGTATTCGCATTTTCTGTTTTAGGAAATGCCGGTTTCCTCACGATGTTATCCTTCACCGTTTTGAGAGCAGTGGTGTTGGAATAAATTAAACAAAGTAATGCACCTGACTAGGTTCGAACCAATGACCTACAACTCGAAAGTCGAGGTCGATACCACTGAGCCACCATTGCTCTCAAGCTACTTTACTTTTCCTGAAAGGCTCAAAAGCCAAAAAACAAAATCCGAAAGCTCAAAGCCTCCATGTGTGTGCTTCTAGGAAAATTCATATATAAGTAAACAGTAATATTGTGTTTAGTCTTATATGATAAAGGGCGAACCTCCTATCCATTCTACAATGTACTTATAACTTTCTCCTTATCACTACCGCCCCTATGGCCAAATAATTAATACTGTTACAAATACATAGTTCAGAATTTGCGTGTAACCTAACGTGTGGTTACTAATCGCGATAAGCCTAATGACATCATTGACCACACGGCTTAACTGCGAACACTGCGATCTACTAACGCCAGGTAAGCAACACAGGGTGACCACTTCCGTACTTATAAATAGTTATAGTACAGTCTCTCGGCCTGTCGGCTGAGAGGTTACCCTAATGAATATTTATGATAAGTTCATAGGAAGAGGTTCGGTAGACTTTAAGTAGAGGGAGAGATTTCGTTTTCATTTCATCTGATGCTTCTTTGAAAAAAAAAATAAAGTTATTGGAATAAGAATGGATAGAGAATGAAGAGAGTGAAAACGTCAATTACGTACATTTGGTAATGATATCTCAAAAAACGTTTAGTAAAAACTATGTGCAAATTATTTTTTAATAATATTATTTGATATCGTTTTTATCTTGTTAAGTTTTTTTTTATTTAAGAAGGTGCATGACGTCACAGTATGGTGCTAGTACAGCTTTATCCTTATTGTAGTCGCATAGTATCTCTGCTTAAATATATCGACGATGGCAGGTATGTCTTTTTGTAGGTAACTGGCTAAATGCATACAAAAAATGAGCTGCTTCGAGAATAGGATGTTAATTAAGTCCATGGAGCTTTTTGTGCTCGACTTGGCGGGAGCTCTGCCGTGCCCCCAAATAACACATCTGCCTTAATCATGATCAGCCTGCATTCGTCTACTGCTGGACAAAGACCTGTTCGCAGTTTATCACTCCACCCGGCCTGCGAGCGTCCTACCCTAGGTTTGCCTAGTCGCGATCTTCACTCAAGAACACGACTCGTCTGCTCCAACGATTGTCTGTTCTGCGAGAGAAGGCATTCCACATTAGGCACCTAGCACCTGATAAATTTTTAGATGTATGTAGAATAGTTAGTGCCATTAGCTCAAGTGCCAATTCAACGGGTGTCAAAAGTGAAATACCTCTGCGAGAGATGTGGCCAGCCCACTTATCGGCTTCCACACCTACCTCTCCCCGTCAAATGAGGATTTATTTGTCTTATTTTATCGCTACTTTTTCACCTACTTAGCTTAAAAAACGGTTGTAATTTATGACTGTAAACAAGAAAATAAATGTTCAGTGTGACATTAAACAGCGCAACAAAGATCGGATACACCAAGAAGTACTATATTTCTCTTAATCTCAAGATTAACCGAAACGTTACTGAACTTTTCCTTCTCTTATAAGTCACTTAAGGAAGCCAACAATAATATTATTTTCTGTCGAGTCGAGTCAAAAGAATTCAATATCATTAAAACGCCTAATTAAACAAGAGATTAACAAAAGCCTTACACAAAACAAAATGTGTTTTTATTTCTTGCAGCCGATCCTTCAACATCTTATAAAGTGATCCTTATAAGACCTCATGAGGTTTGCTTTGATGGTTCCTCATTAATTAAATGGCCCTTAAGCCACAAATGCTTTTGCGTACGTAAATAAAGCCACTTGCAAACCCACGGTCGTAATATACATACATATTCCTCTCGGTTCCTATTTTAAATGCCTTTGCTTTTGAATGCATGTTAAGAGGTTGACTTTTATATTAATACAAGACGTTTTGAATAAACAAGTTTAATATAAAGCGGTGAAGGAATGCAGAACTTTTGAATAATATATTTTTAAAGTTGTACTAGTTAATTATAATACTAGAGATGTTAATTTAAATGTTCGCTCAATGCTAATGAACAACAAATTGCATGTCGGCGCCATCTTGTAACTTCGACATCATCCAGAGATGTTCGCTTTGTGAAGATCGTAAGTTCTTGTGTTTCTTTTTAAAGTTTACTTTTGTAGTTCTAGTGGAGAGCAGAGGACTTTATTATTGTCTGTGGCGAACAAGAAAATAGACGTATCGGTTGCAGTTTTCTTTGGAAACTTTGTTTTCAAGGAGGAGATTTTACGATAATTAGCGTTGTAAACATAAACAAAACGAATACCTAGCTATTACATAAAGAACAATAGCTATAACGAAACAAATTGCCTTTCTCAACGAATTTATTTTAAACACCAAAAGGTGTAATGTCCTCCAACTCGAACAATAACAATACAATTATTTTTTTTACAAGCAAACCAACCAGAAGGGATCTCGTGAAAAATAAAAGCGCGCTCCAGTTTTGTTTTGAGTGCTTTCTCCGCGATGGTTAAATGGCGAACCGTTTTAAAAGGAAGCAAATTTTCTCAAACTTGCCTGAATCTTATTGAAGCCAAAGACTTGGTCTCGACAAAGTTAGCGTTTCGAAATCGAGTTAAGACCCATTAACTATTCGCGGTTTAATTTTCTTTGAGATGAGGTTTTAATTCCACTCTTACTTAAACTTGTTTCCTCGGAATCTTTACAACCGGCGTGTTTATTAAAGATGAAAGGTTGTTTATTATAGATAAACGTGGCATCTTTTATGTTAATGACGTATGTCTTAACTTACATGGGAACATAAATTAGCTACGGTTTCTTCTAAAAGGCTCCTTACACTTTTCTGTGACTTTCTAAAGGAAAGCTTACTGTTTTAACCCTTTATAAACAATGCAGGTTCATTTACCAATATTGTACCTTTTAAAACAACGTATCGTAATCGTATTTGAGAGCTTTGTGTGTTCACGTTTTCAGATCTAATCTAAGCTTTTACATTTTTACAAAATAAATAAAAATACTTTTTAAATGTTTCAACTGTTAGAAACAGCTATGGCACGGACAAGTGGCCGTCAATATTTTCCATTTACTTTTAAAACTCAAATTGAAAAAAAAATCGTTGGACAAGTACCGAAATAATACCACCACGTTACGTACAAAAACAGGACGAACATTTTACGAGTAGTATCAGTGGAGTTTTTATGTTTTGTCAAAACAACGTGAAAATGCATCACAGTACATAAACCCATGTTGATGGTGGCAGCTGACGCAGAAAACTAAATTATGACGCTGCAAACATTCAATTTGACAAATAAATTCCGAGTATTAAAATTAGTATCGCAGTTCAACGAGCGACTGCAACCAGTGAAGCAGCTAATGCCTTTAGCACATTTTCCACTCAAATCATACAAATTGTGTAAGTAAATATTGCATTATTCATGCTAGTATATTTTATTCTTTTAACGTTAATGTACCTAGTGAAAAGAGGATGTCTTTACAGGAGCTCATTTTAATGTCTATAATTTTTCAAGCTATGGTCCCTTTTCGATAAAAAAACAACAGCAAAGACAATCAGTTCCACTATATTTCATCGCATATTATTCCAAACTTGAAAGATGTAGAACACCAGAGAATTCCAATTCACTGTTTTTAATGAGCTTACATCTAAACTTCATAAATCGAATATCTTCATTTGCAATTTCAAAATGTTTCCCCTTTCATTTGTTTATTTTTCCAGAGTGATTCATACAAGAGAAACGTGCCTCAGCTGTTTTCTTCTCGCATTACATTAAAAGTGGAAAATTGCTAACCGTGAACCAAATTCTTTTTAATATTAGACACATTGAACTCTCTTACAATATCGCCGCCTTGAAGTTGGTACTAGCCTACTCAGTGACTCTTTGAAAAAGATCGGTTTAGGGAAGCGGACTATTCTCATTTGCCCCTTTGCGCTCTTTCCTTTCCTCTGTCAGTGTATTGCAGAAAGCCTTTTGTAAAGAGGTATCAAGGCTACTATTAGGATTTTTTTAAGTAAAAAAAAATCGACCAGTCACAAGTCTGTACCCTTAGCACGAGTTTTCAGTATTTGAGACGTAAAGTAACCTGGAACTTTGACAATTTTCAAGGAAAAAATTAGTTCCTTCTTCGCACACCAGAGGCACTGTTCCATTTTTTCATAAAAGAAACGCTGTAAATACTGGAAAGACGCTGTAAAGTAAAAGAGTGAAAACTCGTGCTAAGGTTACTGAACAGTCAAAATATACCGTTTTCAACCTGTACCATATTTATCCTGTCAATCTATTCAGAAGAATAAAAAATAGAGAAAATTATTTTGAAAATGGAATGGAAAACGTGCGAGGTAGCTATGCGTATGACACAATGCTGAGTTTTTTTTTTTTCAATTGAAAGGCGATCGCTACAACAATTTATTATCGACAAAGTCGAAAAGCGAACTCAATAAGCCTATACTCAATTTATGTAAAAACGCCAGTTGATTTCAATAAAAATTCATCCGGCGTAAACAAGTTTGGCAACAAGCACGAAGTTCACGTACAGAATCATTTCAAACCGTTCGCGAAGCAAAACGGCATCAAATTTGTCGTGTACATAAATTGTGTGTAGTATTATAACAGGGTCAACTGCAAATTTATGCAGATTGGGTTCGTTTCATAGCTGTGCTGTGCGTATACGTTTGCCACTGGAGATAACGCTGGATTTATGTTTAAGACTTTATTACTTGGTGTGATGCGCTGTTTTGCTGAGTTAAGCGCTTGTTAGCCTGATATGACGATGTATTCTGCGGTCTCACTAATTGTTTTGCTCCATTTTGCACTTTCCGAGTGACGTTGGACGCGGAATCATTTTCCGAGTCTCTGGCAATTACTGAAGCGTTCCTGTGGACGGTGCTGTTTCTATTTTGAAACTATAAATGCTCCCTCTTGTTTTTAACAAAGATAGATCTCATAATTATCTATATTTTTTCAATTGAGATAATATTGTTATGTTTATCGAAATGAAACTCTTACGCCAATTAGTTGCCTTATTTATAACGTAACGTGCTCATTTCAAGTTACCCAAAAAAATTGGCAGCACTTCAGTAAATTCCTTATTCTTTTTCATTCGCGAGTACTCTCATTAGTCTTCAAAAAGGCTCTTGTGTATTCCGTCGTAAAAGGCATTAACATCGTTAGTACGCACTTAATACAATACATTCAAACACATTGCCAGATGAAAAAATAATAATTTCCTTCTCAAATAACTCAACAGTCATGAAGGAGTTGTTTATTCAATATCGTATGGGATAATAACTCTTGCCATGAATAACGTGGAATTGTGAGAAAAGGAAAAAACGTGGTTTCCTAATAAAATTTTCTTTTGGCGTGTTTTGTCATGACGACATCCCTTTCCGTCAGTAAATTTTCTTGATGGAACAACGTTTATTTCTCTGAGGGAGACAAACCGAGGCGCCGCCGCCGCGGGAACGCTCATATTTTAATCATTTCGTCATTATGCCGGGTAAGAAAATTTACGTTTAAAAATTTTAAAATTTGTGAAAATGGTTCGTTTAAATGGTAATTATTTTGAATAAAGAAACGTGTTTCAAGTCTGTAAGGTTTGTAGGTTTTACATAATTTTGTTTTTTTTTACCTTTAGTGGATTTCCGACAGTTACAAAAATGAGGATTAGGTAACTCACAAATTGGTAGGTATTAAAAAGAAAAATGCTCAAATTATTTCTTACATTTTGTTTTATTTGACTAATTTTCCGAATTCAGAAAGAATGTCTTTTAAATTTTCTTAGGCTTATCAATATTTAAATTAACATATCTTTGTTACCTAGGTATATATTTGCATAAATACAATTTTTGTTACGACACTGGAGATGAGCTAGAAAATAATATTATTATTGGTGCTATTTTGTATTGAGTAAAATGTATTCCAATGTTTTGTTCTGTACTTTAGCTATAAAGATCCTTATGTTAATATCTTACGTCACATTCATAATTGAAGGAAATCTTCGGGAGGAAATTTTAACAAAACTAAAACCTTGATTGCTTAATGCATGTAAATAAACCTATGCCACGACGTGCATTACTTATAGCCGGGTCCGCAGCGCCAATTTTCTAACAAAACATGATAACAGAACATGTTAGCAAAACATGTTTTGATAACAGCCCGTCTGGTGTGTTCTATAATAATAACATAACAATGTTATCAAAAAATTTTTTGATGACAGCCCGCCTGGTGTGTTCGTTCTCTAATAATAACATAACAATGTTATCAAAACATTTTTTGATGACAGCCCGCCTGGTGTGTTCTATAATAATAACATAACAATGTTATCAAAACATTTTTTGATGACAGCCCGCCTAGTGTGTTCTCTTTTGATAATGTTTTTGTTTCATTCCAATTCATTTCGAAACTGAATTCTGACGAAGAGGACGTAGAAAAATATTTATCAAGAATTGAAAATCGGTGATATTCGGAATACAAATTTTTTTTAGATGTTCGGAGAGTGATGCTTGACGTCTAGTTTCAATGAGCGCGAACATAAAATGCGACGCTTCCCCTCCCCGCAGGCGAACGCGGGTGATGTTATCCATTTGTCTCGGCAAACATGTTTTTGTGTTTTTTCTAACAAAACTGTTAAACCACGCCCCTATTCTGTTTTAAAAACATGTTATGATGTTAGCACACACGAAAACACGGCGCAGCGGACCCGGTTTTACATACATAGCAAGGAGGAAGATAGGGGTATAGAGAAATTCGCAATGAAACGGACGACGCGGTGTGAAAGTGACACTATAGACATTAATAATAATATCTCACAACTATCACACAACGCCATCTAGTCCCAAGCTAAGCAGAGCTTGTGTTATGGGTACCAGACAACTGATAAACATACTTATATATTTCTAAATACATACATATTATAGATAAATTACACGCAGACACAGAACAAATGATCATGCTCATCACACAAACATTTGTCAGGGGTGGGAATCGAACCCACGACCCCCGGCATAGCAGTTAGGGTCACTAACCACTAGACCAACAGGCCAGTTGGCAGCACTGGTGACCATAGACAAATCCACTGACCCTGGTAGCTGCCAATTTTTTTTTGTTGTAGTGACCGTTTCACACGTAAGTATTTCAGGTATCTGCGTCCCTCGAACGTAAAGGGCTATTTAAGGACGCCAGTCCCACCCGTCCCGCATTTCTTTAGGGACTTTAGCCATGGCGCGACGCAATTGCAATTCGACCAATTCCAACTACAAGTGAAAATCAACCTTACCACTACGACATATGACATAAAACACGTTGTTATCTACGTGTAAATGAAAAACAAAACACGATCGCCACGATAATGTATTTCTAAGTAACAAGGTTGATTTTCACTTGTAGTTGGAATCGGTAGAATCGCCTCGCATCGCGCCCTGGGTAAAGTCCCTTAGGGCGCTCCCTCACCGCGAGCACTCACCTGTAATGTAACGTTATGGTAGCCATACACCATCCTGCATATCGAACGATCGATTTGACGCTTGCAATTTATTGTTTCAAATTGGCAGTTCGTCCATATACACCATACACCATACTGCCTATCATACGATCGATTTGACACAACGTCAAATCTGCAGCAGCGATGCCAACTTAGCAACTTTATAGCTAGATCTAGCTATTAATCGGTGACCGATAGCTACAAATTTATAAAATTGTAGCTATCGTCACCGAATAATAGCCAAATGCATCACTGCTGCCGATTTGACGTTGTGTCAAATCGATTTGATGACCTATCAAATTGGCATGTCATGCCATCAAATTGGCATTTTTAAACAATTGCAATTTGAAACAATTGCAAGCGTCAAATCGATCGTCGATAGGCAGGATGATGTATGGCTACTATTACAGATTCGAACATTCGAAGACAATAGATCATCAAATTGCGCACGTTTATGTTATATTACAGGTGAATGTTCGCGGTGAGGGAGTGCCTTTAGGTTCATAAATTATATTCTTCCTACATACTTAAATTCACGCATTTTTCTCGTGGAAACACAGTAGACCTGCAACCTTACACATTCTTTCGCCTAGTCTTCGTCCATACATCTTGTCATACAAGCAAGGTTTTTAATATGGTGTCCAAAAACTTCTATAGGTATTTTATTAGATCGTGGTAAAATTTGTTTATATCAATTCGCACATTAATTTTAAATGAAGGCGATTATTTAATCAAATCGAATTATTGCATTTTGCATTAAATCTAACTAACCGTTTAACAGTATGCATGAGTAACCACTGAAATTAATAGTCTATACATATAATAAAACTGTAGAAAAATAATTTTTGTACATTAAAAAAAAACTCAAAAAATATAGCCAGCGTGTTTAAGGACTACCAATAGAACTCATTTCTAGCATTTTTAGAATTTTTGTCTGTTTGTCTGTTTGTCTGTATGTCTGTTTGTATGTTTATTTGTTCGGGCATCACGTAAACTGTACGAAAGCTATGTAGATAACTTTAATACATAACGACTGACCGTAACTTGAAGTAACATTTAGTTTTTGTTTCATTGAAATCGGATCAGTCTATCAAAAGATATTTGAATATAAAGTGTTCCAGAAGGTAAAATTACGCTCAGTTTACACCGAGACACGCAGCTCGCAGTTCAGTAGCGCGATCTAGCTTGGAATAGAAAAACAACATACCTATTCAAATATGGTGTGGACTGGAGTAGAGTGGTTTGGAGTGAAGTGGAGTGGAGTAGAGTAGAGTAGAGTAGAGTGGAATGGAATAGAATGGGATGGAATGGAAAGAAAGAAAAGGTTTTTATTTGACTCACACTAGAAAGGGATGGAATGGGATGGAAGCGGATGGAGTGGGATGGAGTGGGATGGAGTTGGATGGAGTGGGATGGAGTGGGATGGAGTGGGTTGGAGTGGGATGGAGTATGATGGAGTAGGATGGAGTGGGATGGAGTGGGATGGAGTAGGATGGAGTGGGATGGAGTGGTATGGAGTAGGATGGTGAGGGATGGAGTAGGATGGAGTGGGATGGTGTGGGGTGGAGTGGGATGGAGTGGGTTGGAGTGAGATGGAGTGGGATGGAGTCGGATGAAGTGGGATGGAGTCGGATGAAGTGGGATGGAGTGGTATGGAATGGAATGGAGAGGGATGGAGTGGGATGGAGTGGAATAGAGCGGGATGGAGTGGGATGGAGTGAGATGGAGTGGGATGGGGTGGGATGGACTGGGATGTAGTGGGATGGAGTGAGATGGAGTGGGATGGAGTGTGATGGAAAGGGATGGAGTGGAATGGAGTGGGATGGAATGGTATGGAGTCGGATGGAGTGGGATGGAATGGGATGGAGTGGGATAGAGTGGGATGGAATGGGATCGAGTGGGATGGAGTGGGATGGAGTGGGATGGAGTGGGATGGAGTGGTATGGAGTGGTATGGAGTCGGATGGAGTGGGATGGAGTGGGATGGAGTGGGATGGAATGGGATGGAATGGGATGGAATGAGATGGAATGGGTGCTTCCCTCTATATTACTTTACTCTTTGGGGTGCTCTAATCCAGCAATTGAATAGCAATTGAATAGTAGGTACTGCCTTTGAACGACAGAGGGCGTTTATTACAAACACGTCAAATATTCTTGAAAAATCTAAATAAATTCTAAATATAGGGTTTATATGAAAACGATATGATTTATAAAAAACCTGGCGAGAATTATGCGCTTCGCACAAAAAAAAATACATTGTTAAATTCCGACATCCACGCGAGCGAAGTCGCGGGCACAGCTAGTTTAATACTAAGCTTATGCCAATATTTGGTGTATTCAGAAAAACAAAAGAAAATCATTGTTGTTTGTCATGCCATGCACGTTCAACGACTCAACCAAATGAAAATGTATTATTATGGTGTTCGGGACCCAAGGGTCTTGTCACTACTTGCACACAACTGCTATCTCTTATTAACAGTATTTCGTAATACCAATACTAGTTTCATATAGGGCTTTTAAAACAAAAGCAAATCCTTGTTACAATTCAAGAAATAAAACTAGAAACAGCCACGCTAAGTCGATTCACATGTTTGGGGACACTTCCAAAAAACTCGTTACAAAGCGGAATGTGGCGTGAAAATCACTTGGGAGCGAAACGACAGTAGGCATTGCAACGAAAGCCTAGTTTCAGCGTAAAATAATACCGCGGGTGCACATTCATTAACCCTGTAACTGCGCCATGCATCCGCTCTCCATACCAGCTTCTATTAGGATAATGGAATAGTGGTGTAAAGCTCAAAGAATGGGTGTCTGGCGCGAAGCCAGTGTGTGTGGACTGAACAAATCGCCGCTTTGTCTATGATGCCATTCTACGTCAGCTGACGCGTGATTGTAGACCTGTCGACACAGCCCCTCAACACAAAAGACAGACCTCACAATGTCTGTATAAATGGATTAAGTCTTCATATGCGTGGAGGAAAATTGAAATTCATGTATTCTGCTCAATTTCAATTTCGTGATTGAAAACATAATGCAATTTCACATAATGAAAGAATTTTGCCTATTAGATGCAATCATGTACATTGTACACGTACAGCGCACGAAGTGTTGTTCATATTTATCTCAAAGTAATTACATAGAAGTATTATAATATACAGCTGGTTAATTCTTCATACTATGTAACGTTGTTCGTTTAATAAAATAAACCGAAAGGAAAAATAGGACCTAAAAATATCGGGTTTAAAATATAAATTTACTGATTTGAGTAGAAAATTCAAATAACGTGCAGTATATAATATGACGGTATTCAGGTAACTAACAAGCTAATTCAAATTAGCTACCTCTAATTACATAGGCAATTTACTCGCAACCAAATTACTTCGTTAGCCAGCGTTGTTTGACCTTTACAATTAAACAGAAAATCAGTCAGTCTTACGAAGTTGGTTTGTAAAAATTCATGGAGAACCAAAGTTGAGATAATCAAGTGTCTAAAACAAAACTGGTAGAAGTGTAAGTTCTAGTGACCCCGCTGTATAGGGTTGACATTCAATAGACTTGGTAAACATCTGAGCCAGTCTTGATCCCTTTGAAACCCTTGAAAACAAAAAGCGCCTTGATGAATCTTTGATACCAATTTAAAGTTCCAGGAATTCGCAGGGTTAACTTTTGTCTGATGTCCTGCGAGTGTTCTGTGATGAAATATTAATAAAGGAAAATTTATTTTAATTAAGTTATCGATATTCTTGAAGACGCGGATGCTGTCGATGATGGCGCTCTTCATGTTATAGATAATTAATTTGATCATTTATAAGGTGTCTGAATTATCATAACATTATTATGTTTTTTTTTATTTATTTGCAGTTTATAAGCGGATTTTTAGGGATTATGCAAGTATTAGGTATAGCTGTGAACTCGTCAATGATGTGCTAGCTGTTGCGTTTATAAAAGTTTTACCATTTGTAAATATTATGAAAGCTTTTTTAATGGATGGATGTTTGTTACTTTTTCACGCATTAGCAACTGATCGGATCTGAATAAAAGGCGTGTAGATAGTTTGTAACCTGGATTAATATACACAAGTCCTTTTATTCCAATATTTGTTACTGTGGAATAATTTCGACTACCACGTGAGCGAAGCCGCTGTCAAAGCTAGTATATTGTAATTTTCCTAAAATAAGTCTTAGAATATTTTCTCAATATGTTTTTCCGTCAGAGTCGTTAGCGCCATGAAACTATTATAATTCATGTTCAACATTTTCATTGAAATTCGTTACGAACTTACGAATAAATAATCAAAACTTTTGTTTCATGAAACCCTTTGAATAAAACTTTTGTAGCCTCTTTTTCAAGTTGTTTGTTATTGAAATTAATTTGTTTCAAGTATACCGAGACTATATTGAGAAACAAATACCTTATTAGTAATGTTTTCAAAATAATGAATTGGATGTTTGATTAATGGAGTCTTATTGTTTCTGTTTTAGTAAATTAGTTCTAATTAATTAATTGGACTTCGTACTTCTAGAATGTTTCATGGAAAATAATAGCTAATGATTGAATTGAGAAGCCAAGACAAAGATTGGGATCGGCTTGCGATCTAACCTACGTTAGCATGAGCGCTTGACGTCAACCAACGACGATATAATACTAGACTCCTAATAACAGGCGACCGATGTTTGTCAACACATTAGGCAAAAAAGTCTTATATCCGTCTCATTTCGACCACTCCTGTGAGCCGTAAACATACGTTGAGGCAGAACAGACCTTGAGTTAGCCAATCACAACGCAGTACCCCGTCCCCCTCGCTTACGTAGTACCTCAGCGAGTTGACAGAATAATTTTTGTTCCTTAGATCGTGCATGCGGAGTCTAGTATTATATCGTCGTTGACGTCAACATAAACTCACTACACCAATTCTGTGACTTAGACTGTTACGTAACTTCATTCTATAATTTATTCTAACAATTCTAAAGTGCCTTTAATGAAGTTAAATTAGAATAAATGCTTTGACTTGAGTTTAATAATAGCAATACCAGTTAAACATTTAAAACGGGAAAACTGATTCTCATTTCAACAGTCTTGTTACAATGCCAACTCATAATACCGGCTAATTCCAACAGATACAGAAATACGTAACAGAGAACAACCCAAAATCGTATCTATTCACTTGTATCGCGGTAGGGGTACTTATCAGGGTAGACAGAGGCAGCATCCGCCGGAGATGTCGGATTTCCCGAGATAACCCTACGTAGGTACGTATCACTAATACGCGTACTTACTACCAGCGCGTTGAGCCCTCGGAAAAAATGTTCAACCCGATTGTCTTAATGCGTTCCATCACGAAAGGGAAAAGGGTGCGAATGGTAATACATGTTTTTTGCTTGTTCTGTTTTAATTAAGAACGGCTACTCAGTAGGTAATAGGTCTATTATGAAACACCTGAAAAAATAAAGGAGGATTACAAAATATTCTCTTGTCCTTTTTTTCCATTTCATGATTTGGATTTTATCCGAAGAATTTTAAATTGGGTGATATTCATTTGTTCAAAACGTGATCAAACTAAAAAGAAAAAGAAAAAAAAAAGCTTTCACATGGTGACAAATGAGAATTCAAACCACAAATATATAATGTGTCTGAGAACGGTTCAAACTAACAATAAAATAAAACATCGCTCACATGACAAAAGAGGCTCTAGTCAATAGTGTGTAACCTGTATAGAGTATCGTAAGTCTACTTGAAGCTCAGTTAACACAAACTATTGTGTGTTGGAAAGAATCACAGAGTGCTTGTTCTCGTTTTCAATATCAGTGGAGCGTGGTTGGCTTTTCTTTTTCCCTTCCATTTTTGCTTGTTTTCACAGAGGCCTAGCTGTCGCTCCGGGGAGGAAAAATGGGCGAGTCACAGGTCACGAGCAACCGAAGTGCGGATCGTTGTATGCCGTTAACTTGAATGATTTTTGTGTGGTTTGTCAGTGATTTTTCACCTCTAGCCCAACCGTTACGCTTTATTTACTCGCTTTTTCACCTTTAACGTTTGTACGTCTCATTTTTTACAGGCTAGACAATGGCTGGTTATGGCCCAGCTCATTGTTGCCACAATTTGGACGATTTATTCGTCAGCTGTCATACACGAAAAAGGCTTTACCTTTTTATTCCCAACGGTGCGATACATTTTAGTTAACGTCGTAAATAGATTTGTTTAATAAAAACTTCTGTGAATGTTATTAATCTTGACTACTTATATTTGTATGAATACTATTTACGCTCTTAGGTAAACGTTTTATAACAACTTTACATAATAACAAAGTGTAAAACCAGTGTGTCAGAATTTGTAACAATTATAATCTTTGTTACACGAGAATTTGATAAGCTATTTGGATTATATGACTGTAATAAATTCTGCTAAAATTACGTTGTTAAATGACGCAATTAGTTGGACAGTTGAGACTAACTGCTTACACAAATGCAAAAGTTGCAAAGTCGTCTCAACGGAGACAGTTAAACTGCCAATCTAGTCCATCCGGGGTGCCACACATCTCACAAAACATGGAGGGGCGGGAAAGAGACACTTAATTAACTTTAAAGCTAGGCAGAAACTTTCTCATGGGTTCCCCCGCTGGGAGAGGGGCGGGACCTAGGCTTCTCGACACATCGCGTTATTTGGCGGAGAGAGCCGACTAAGAGGTCAAATGCTGCAAACTTAGCCTCCTCAGTAAGTGTATTAGGAAGTTCACTCTAACTCCCCAACTCTTATAGGATAGCATGTCACCGAGCATAATGTTTGACTCGTATTCCTACAGTGTTTTTTCTCTTTTTTATTTGCTGAGTGGAGCTAATGTTGCGTGTGTGGCTCGACATCTCGAAAACTTAGCTCCATATTGTTGATTCTTTATTATACACGCGTCTTTTGTTTCAGTACGCAAACAATGTAATGTGGAGAGTTGTTACATTTGTCAAGTTGAGTATTTCTGTAAATATGTATTGTTTGAATACTTGCAAGAGATATTCGAAGTAGGGCAAGGTGAACCCTAATATGAACTATAGAAGGGGTTAGTTTGGTGTGTTCTAACAAATTGGGGGACAGACCTTTCATGAAGGATATAGGTGTCGGGTTTACGAATGGTCACCCAATCCTAGTTTATGAGGTCCCCATTACTTAATGTAAATATAGATGAAATGAAAACAAACCCCTTCATATTATAAATTGTTTATATTTTCCATTAACGTAACAGAATTATTTATTAAGCCTATTAATTATGTTATCATAGTTTTGAAATGTACTCGTCGAATTGAATTACAAAACGGTGTGCAAGGTAATCAATAACGTTCAATCAGATTACATTTAGGAACCTATTCTGAAAAACAGTTTGACATGCGACAATGAGTCGAACGGTTTACGAGATATCTATTTCATATTTGGAACTCTTGGAAGCGCTCTATAGAGGCATGTTTAATTAACCCCTGAATGAAAACCACAGAGAGCGAGCGCTTCTATATTAGCTTTATTAATTTGCTCGATATGTCGTGTGTATGAAATGTCATGTTTATTAAATTAAGTGCTATCTATTACTTACGCTATTATTTGCTGTGTTAAAGGAATGTTTTCATTTAAATGTACCTTAAAGGAATGATTAAAAAAAAAAAACATTCGTTTAGCTGGGAATTCCTTTAAATGAAAATTTTAGCTGGGAATACTTTAAAGATGAAATCTTGAAGGGGAAAATCTTGGATGAGCTTTGCAGAAGAAAAAGAGATGTATAAACAGAAATAGGTGAACTCAGGCTGTGCTTGATAAAGATGTATTTATATTTTATTCACGCAAGTTGTCGCAGACTTGAAGTAACATGGTGAAAAACCTTTACGATTATTTGAATGAAAAGTGAATATTTTGGTTAAAGTGAACAGTGACATCACATTTAATAAGTTTTTTCATGAATCTAATCGTTCACAAATTAGTTACTATCCAAAATAAGTGTACAGTGTCTTTAAAGTTGCTATTGTTTATTTAAATATTTAGGTTACTTTTTAGCATTAAATTTTTAGAGAAAATAAATTAGTATCGTGTCATAATAATAACTATCCTGTGCAGAAATTCATTGAATTATTCAAAACGAATGAAAGATAAAATACCTATACAAGTATGTATATATAGGGGAAACTGAGGACACTTGATCCTTACGGGAGACTAGATACACTGGATTTACAGAGCTTCTGTGAATACTATTTAAATTTAGAGAGGCCACATTTGTAGCCTATGGTACGTCCTAACTTTCTAAAATTGGTACTCGTGTCAAATTTGATAGTTGAGCAGATGGCGGATGATTTTGTGTTTCGTGTTGTAAGAAAATATTTTTCGTAAGTTTTTATTTGGATTAAATAGCTTGTTAGTAAACTTATTTTGGATAATTAT
This sequence comes from Agrotis clavis, assembly GCA_954870645.1. NCBI lineage: Eukaryota > Metazoa > Arthropoda > Insecta > Lepidoptera > Noctuidae > Agrotis > Agrotis clavis. The sequence goes on from OX940920.1 coordinate 17,688,636, forward strand.
CAATTTTAAACTAGTCATTATCTATGTCTTTAATCGTTTGTTTCATAGAAAAGTGTTAGTAATGGTCGATTTTTTTACAATGTTTTTTTAAAACCTCGACATAGCTAAGGTACATTTCCTTATGGGAGATATAATATATGTTATTATGATGAATTATGATAAAAGGAAAATGCTACGTTTAAAAATATACACATTTCAAACTTTCGCCAATCACAAATTTCACAGATTTTGTGACAATAGGAATAGGTTTGCTGAAAACATACTTATATGTGTTTTATTATAACAGTGGATATGTTTTTATTGTTTCTAGTTTACCTACTTAGCAAATAAATCAATTATAGACAATTTTCACATATTATTTTCATTTCCTTCTGTATTGTTCCCCCCAGGATCAAGTGTTCCAGAGGGTGGGGATCAAGTCAGACATAAATATGGGACACATGATATAATTCCCTTTACGAAGTTTTCGTGGGCTGGTTACTAAATTTATATGCCGATATCATTAGCTATTATACTCAGTATAGCCAATTAAATTCCACGTATATCAATATCAAGATATTTAAAATCGGATTAATATTTGCGAAATAATGGCCAAAAAACAAAAGGGGTGATCAAGTGTCCCCAGTTTCCCCTACAGATAACAAAAGACCGTGGAAATAATAAAAGGCTTATTTGAGCACTGCAAACAGATTTATGGACATCAAATATGTACAAATAATAAATATGTAAACAGGGACTGTAATAAATTCCGTTATATTACGTCAGCATACAAGTAGGATAATTAAATCCGTTTATGAGACGGTCGTAAAATGTGCCAAACGCCGATTTTATTGGACCTCATAATTATACTCCGTTAATGCTCACTTCCACGCCTCCATCGAATACATATATTTTATATTTATGCCACACTTCAGCTTAATTTGATGAGAAATATATTTAAACTAACTGTCCATTATGAGTCCTTGATCAGGTAAAGTAAGTACTTTAATCAGTTACGGAATAACGAAATTTAAGGTTTTTCTATAATCATGGTATCTAAGTAGGTTTAACGATACAAAAGTTTATGTTATGAACTTATGACTCATATGTCAGTGAGAAAAGCAATTTATAAACAAATTAATGAGTATGATGTTACTTATTTTACTTGATTTGATAAAGACAGCAGCATTTGCGACAGTCTTTTCGTCACAGCCTTCAGATTAAACGACGTCGTTTTACTAAGGCAAAAAGGTAAACACATAATTTTAAGTAAGAAGTAGTTTTAACACTACTGACTTGATTCCAAAAAATCTTTCACTAATGGGAAGCTACAATCTCTCATAGGCTATTCAAATCGTTCCCATGCAATAATTCCCAATCGTTGGAAAAGAGACTTAGATCTTCGCGCTGTCGTTGTTTCGACATTATAGTTATTCGAGATTTTGATGCAACAAGGTATAGGTAATGAACTGTCGAGCTACCGATTCATCGTTTTCATGATTTGACTGGCCTGTTGGTCTAGTGGTTAGTGACCCTGACTGCTATGCCGGGGGCCGTGGGTTCGATTCCCACCCAGGACAAATGTTTGTGTGATGAGCATGATCATTTGTTCTGTGTCTGGGTGTAATTTATCTATAATATGTATGTATTTAGAAATATATAAGTATGTTTATCAGTTGTCTAGTACCCATAACACAAGCTCTGCTTAGCTTGGGACTAGATGGCGTTGTGTGATAGTTGTGGAATATTATTATTATTATATTATTATGATCTATCATACGGTATTGGGCGTGTTTTGCTTCCCCGCGCCGGCACTACGCCGGCGCCGACGCCGGTGCCGGTGCCGTGCCGTCTAATAGAAAACGCCCATTCGATTTCAAGTAGGGAGAACCCGTATTTTCCATGCACAACTACAATTCTACTTCAACTTTAAATTCTGTAGACTAATTACTATAGGTAAGTCGCGTGAATCGGCTCGAAAAAACAAACAGACGAAGTCATAGTATCTACAACGGAACAACGAACTAGTGAGGGTACATGAACAAAGCTATCTTACCTACCATTACTGGTACTGTCTCAACCCATTAGATTCCTGAAATTAAGTGTGATTTACTTCTATAATAAAGTTTAATATAAATATGTTTTGGTAGTTAGGTGTGTATAGTATTTATAAAATTGAGCTCGTTTGGTTGTAACGCACTTCTCTCACGAATCACAGTTTGTCTCAGTCGAGCAATAAAGTGTCTTAAAACTGAGATCTGTCTAAGCAGGGTTCCGCGGCGCTAAAACACAAAGGGCATATTATGAAGGAATAGGGTGGATTTTAGTCAGTAAGGCCTCTGTTTCGAATTTCAAGGGCAGCAGGGTAGTGCCGGGTCGCCGCGGCGCGAGAATGGCAGGATTTTATGCATTTAATGAAAATCAAATAGACCTGCCTTCAAAAACAGTGGCGAGGTAGCGAAGCGGATCGGCGTTGACCGCGCCGCCGCCGCCGCTGCTTCCCCGCTCAACGCTAAATTCGAGGCCTAAGAGACTCATAGGCCTTCCCCTCCATCAAGGACAGGAGGACTCCCGATAAAAACAGAATTCTTTACATTCTTTTTTCATTCTTTACAGAGAATTATTTACATTTCAGAAGTTCCTGTAATATAACCCAATAAGCCTTCTTTTCAATTTACGTGATATTTGAATAGAAGCCCTACTGTTAAAGCTCAAGGTACACAGACACTTAATTTACTAATTAATATTTCAGATAGTAACAAGTGAAACTAACTGAACGATTTTGTACCTACTAATTAAATTAGTTCTGTTTCCCTTCGTTAGCCAAGGTTGATTGAGTAACCTTGGGAAACATACCTTCATAGTAAACAAGATGTTGCCATCGGCTCCGCCCGCGTCTCTCGAAAATTATGCCTTGCGAATTTATCCCAAATGATATCCTATATGTTTTTTGGAGTTCATGGCTAAATAATTACATCCGCACAGGCCGATCTTCCGGGTTTCCGCGCTTGCCGAGATTGGTCTGTGGATGGGTGACCATCTGTCATAGCGAGTTCCCTCCGTGCCTCGGAAAGCACGTAAAGCCGTTTGTCCCGGCTGTCATTTGTAGATCTTTGACAGTCGTTACAGTTAGTCAGAAGCTCTAAAGTCTGACAACCAGTCTCACCATAGGGTATCATAATATTACCCGGTTACTGGGTTGTGCAAGTACGATAGGCAGTCGCTCCATGTAAAATACTGATATTCAGCTGCATCCGGTTTGACTGGACGCCTACCCCAACATAGATGATGATACTCGTATATCCTATAGGTATGTTTTTCCAGATTAAAATATTTGAGCCCATTATACTCTTTATCTAATATAAAAAATTATAAAACTCTTTATCTCTCTTTATCTCTCGCCAGGGATAAAGAGAGGTTTTCAAGCCTGATGACCAACCTCCAGTGATTGGAGAGGAACGAGAAGAAGAAGAAGAAGATAAAACTCTGCTTTTTTATTATGCAACTAGTTTCGTCGACATATCGAGGTAGGTAGGTATTAATAAAAAAAACCTTAATAATTCGAATTTGCCCGTGAAAATAAGTATTCACACAATCAACATTTACTATCATAGTTTACGTAACTATAATAAGTAATAAAACCTTTTTAAAAAAAAATCAAACCGACGAAACATCGAACTGATAAGCAAAAAATAAATTTTGAGGCGGCGGCGGCGCCAAACAAACAAACATATAAATTAACTATTTGAAGAGCAGAATAGCTCGTTGTATAGCTTGTCGTGGTTGAATAACTCGTCGTAGCTATTCGTTGATTGTTTCTTTGGCGCCGCCGCCTCGAAATTTATTTTTTGCTTTTCAGTTCGATGTTTCGTCGGTTTGATTTTTTTTTAAGGTTTTATTTTTTACTTTTGAGTTTCCTATCTCGTGTCAATTTCTGTAACTAAAAACTCTCAACGACTGTCATACCCCAACGTCTAAAGTTCTCATCAATATGAGTGAAATGAGCCCAAATACGATATAGTTGCTGTTAACTGTTAAGGATGTCTTGCTACTGCCCTCTGTCACCATCCTCAGACCCTCTATGATAATTATACCCCAGCTAGGTATAAAGTTTTCATCAAGACTAGTGAAATGAGCCCAAACACGATAAAGGTGCTGTTAACTGTTGAGGGACCTCTTGCCCCTGCTATCCGTCACCATCCTCAGACCCTGGATGGCAATGATACCTCAGCTAGGTCTAAAGTTCTCATCAAGCTGAGTGAAATGAGCCCAAACACGATATAGCTGTTGTTAACTGTTAAGGAACTCTTGGGACTGACTTCACAAAATAACAGGGATCTGGAGTTGATCTGATGATGGTGACGCCATCATGTTATGTTCTCCACATCTCTGCTATATAATAATGTCCTCACTACGAACTACAAATTGTTAACTTTATTTCAACAGAATCGGTTCATAATTGAAAATTCTGTAGGAAGATTGACAATTGATTCCTTTCTTCTACCCTTAGAGGCCGATTTTAGTTTTGAAATTTAAATGGGACCAACTTTGAGATATACTCTTTCCAACAGAAAAAGAATTTTTGAAATCGGACCACGTTAGGAAAAGTTATGCGTGGTCATACATAAAAAAATATATATATATATAGGTACATGTCGAATTGAGAACCTCCTTTTTTTTTCGTCGGTTAATTAAAATAACTTGAGTTCTGTATTAAGACTAATTAATTAATACTCTATTTTCTGATCATAGTCTACGCTGTTAGCTTAACTGAAATGAAAATAAATGTAAATGAATGCCTAATTAAAAGCGCTCCATCGAATTTTCTACGTTGGACTCAGCGCGGTGAACTGAAATTCCAACAATGATTTCAAACACTATAATTTCAGCGTGCCTTAGCTTAGACGCTAATAATACAGGATGATTGTATAGATGGGATGTTGTTAGTTCGTCACAAACATAATTCCCCACGAAAATAAGTATGTACCTATACATTATAAAAAGTTTTTTTTTTAATTTTGATTATTTTACATTCAAGCCATTTTTTTCCGCCCGGGGATAGCAGAACAATTAAATTATAAAATCCGAAAACGAGGACACAATGTGGAATCTGAACAGAAAGTACTGGGAGAACAGGATCATTTTTTTTTCGAGGGATAGAATTTTTGTGGCTTATTACAACAACCAGAATAGATTTTCAATTAAAAATTTAAAGTGAATAAAACCAAAGAGGATCTTAACGCAACGCGTTTTCCTTTTGTTTTGACCCGAAAAGGTTTCAACTTGATACGGTTAATGTATAACGAACCTTTTCTTAAGCGAAAGAAGGAAAACATGAAAGGGTGGGATTTCCGGATGCCCAGTTTTATTTTAAAATGCACTTAGATCTGACTGATGGGCTTGCGGTCAGAAGTGTTGGCCTTTTTTATCTTAGTAAAATCATCAAATAAATTCTCCCACCCAGGGCTCTGTCAGACCTGTACGGACTAAAATGCACGGTGATCCTTCAATAGCCCTTTACGTTCCAGGTTCCCTTCACGGTTACCTGATGGAGACAGTCCCGCGATCCCGGCTGGTTTCGGCCCTCTAAACCCCGTCAAATTGCTGACAGTTCTTTTAGACGCGCGTGGAACACGACACGCTGTCAACTCGGGTATGGTCCTTGATCGGACGGCGAGTCACCCATTACTCATCGTCCGCGTGCCCGCACTTTCGCTGGCCGGAGATCATCCCGCGACGTCCGATGCCGTGGGCTTCTCCCGCGGGGAAGTTATTGGGCTGGAATAGAATATTGTCGTTGGTTTAAACTTTGGCGTAAGGAAAACAGTTTCTTGGGAACTTATATAAGTAAGGTCCTGAACTCCTGATCCTTTCCCTTGCCAGAAGTTTGCGGGTCAAAATCGGTGAGTATTTATGTAACAATTGACTTTCAACTTACCTTTCTTAATTTAATCTTTGCCCCTTTTTTAGAGTCCTCCCGCCCTGTATGGAACATAAGGGACTGGCAGACTTGACAGACTAATATCTAACCTGGCCGTATAGACAAACAGCAGACGACAGCAGACGACAATCGTTATCGCTCAGCAGTCTTTATTTAATTTTCAACTTTATACGCTAGCTCATAAAGTTGAAAATTAAATAAAGACTGCTGAGCGATGACGAGCGAAACAAACGAAAACTATCTGTAAACTCCAATAGATTTTCAACTTTACGCGTTGGCGTGTAAAGTTGAAAATTTATGACTGCTGAGAGGTCGTCTGCTGTTTGTCTATTGGGCCAGTTCCTTCAATGTACACCGAATCTTCGACCTTAGCCTAGGCATACTGCGATTATACAGGGTGATTTTTTCAAATTGGGCGTGGATGGTTATATTCGAAACTATGAGGAATATAAAAAAATTAAAAGAGTCTCGAGGGCGATTTTGACGAAAACTAAAACTGCATCATTGGGTTTTAGAATATTTAATAAGCCTGGCCAGGAATCGAATACACTGATTTTGGAAAAAAAATCACACCCTGTATTATAAAACCATTCGATAGTGTTGCTAATAAAGATCAAATTCTGGAAAGTAATGACATAAGTACCTACGGCAAAAAGGAAATAGCTGATTTTTATGGAATTCGTATTTTTCCATGATACTTCTCTTCTACTGTCGCATAATCTATTCGAAATTATAAAATTTTATTGTTTTCAATGTTTCACTGGACTTGACGTCTCAACAATCGCACTGAATTCAACAATACAAAATTATTAAGTTGAAAAAAAAAATCAAAGGAGATACGGTTAACTTTTCGAAACGTGTTCTTGTATTACAAATCTTGCTCTTACGTAGAAAAAATGACAAATGAGATAATAACATTTTTAGAGCAACGTTCAGCTCTAGTACAAGCGGTGCCATCTTTCGTGATAACAGATTGCACAGATCGTGTGTCGGACACGGATAATGAAGTAGGTAACTGGAAGTATTATATGAATACTAGCTGACCCCGCAAACGTTGTTTTGCCATATAAATTAAAAAAAAAAACAGATAGTAGCCGATTCTCAGACCTACTGAATACGCATATAAAATTTGGTAAAAATCGGTAGAGCCGTTTCGGAGGAGTACGGTAACTAACATTGTGACACGGAAATTTTATATATAAGATTTGTAGAAAATACAACACCATGACATATGATTTCTCACTTAAGAGATTTGTTATCACAGATTTAATTAAAATACATAGTTCTGCGACCGTTCTTTGACACAAAGATCTGCATTTTGGAATGGGTCTCACTTCAAACTTTTGACTAGCTGATCAACTGCAACCAATGAGGGTTTTCCCGTATGAAGAATCCACTAGATGGCAATACGTAGGCTTGTGGTCTATCTGCTCCGTGATTGGTAAATTTTGACATTTCTGACAATGTCATGTCAAAATTAACCAATCACGGAGCAGATAGACCACAAGCCTACGTATTGCCATCTAGTGGATTCTTCATACGGGAAAACCCTCATTGGTTGCAGTTGATCAGCTAGTCAAAAGTTTGAAGTGATCATCTAGTGGATTCTTCATACGGGAAAACCCTCATTAAAACTCTGCCTGTAGACGATTATGATTGAATTATAAGGTTTGAGTTTGAAAATGACAATCATATTAGAGACGATATCTTTGAAAAATAAAGTATTTATTTTCTGTTCTCGTCCAAAGGTGTTTTGAAAATATCGCTTTTAGCGATAAAACCGCATGTGTCATCACATTTATAAGATCTACTTTGTGCCTGTAATTTGCATAGTGTGCATAATAAAGTGTATACTAACTATATATTTAGATAGATAGAATACACTTTCCTATCTATCCACATGATGAAGAAATATCTAGCTCATTTTATAAACCCAGAAATACTATTACCGCTTTATGACTCCTGAAACTTACTGGAAATGACAAACAACTGAAGCTTTCATCATCTCTGCTTCACTAATAAATATAAATGAACTTAATTTACCCGCATTTAAATAAAAACGAGGTGCTGGAGAGCTGTTTTAGCTTTTAATAAAGTATTAAATGCGTAGGCTCTGTCATTTTGAATAATAATATCAGCACAAATGAGATTTTGCGGAGCGTTATGAAAACAAAGCTTTATTGGCTTGATGGTTATAACTATTACAATATTAGTACAGCAACATGCTTTTCAAATATGAACGTATTTTTTATAGCGCCATATTTATTTTACTCGCAATAGAATTTTATCATTACTGCAGATATTACGGCTAAGAATATCAGAAGATATGAGGTTTAGTTTACGGTTCACTTTAGTGCCAAGTTTCATCGGAATCGCTGCAGCCATTTCAGCATGACTGAGTAGCAAACTAGTGAATTAACTTTCAGATTTATTGCTGCAAAATAGTTATTTGTTATGCAAGGCTGCAAAGTTGATTTTTGTGCGCGAGTACTTGAATTGAAAACTGAGAGAGCGAAGGATTCTAAGATTGAACCGCGAGAGAAACGAGCGGTTCAAATATAGAATCCTGAGCGATGCGAAGTTTTCAAAAGTACGAGACGCAGAAAAACTTTGCTGCCGAGTGCAACACACAACTTTTCACCTCACACAGCGAGGAAATGGTAGGTGTAAGAGAAACAGCTTAAACAATTTACTATATAAGTATTTATTTATTCATTTTAGAAATTAAAAGTAAAATTACTACAATTGTTAATATTGAAAGTTAAATGTTTTTTTGGAACATTAATACTTGTGTTTGTCACTTGTGTGTTATTATTACGTAAAGCGGAAAAATGCTCAAATTCATTGGATTCCATTGTGAATGTTGGAGACAGAGACAGATATAAGGCGGTAGAAGACGATTTTCTCGAATTTTAAAAACTCAAACTTACCTACGACATCTACTACTTAACACTAATGTTCAGAAAAAAAAAATAGGTTGGTGCACTGACATGCAGTGGGGGCGGCTCACCTGCCAGTGTAGAAAATAATTGAATACAAGACGTGTTCGATTTTTAAACAACACTTTGTGCTCTAGAGCACAAAATGGAGTTTTGCGCTCAGATTTTGAATCAGAAATAGAATCTTTCCGAGCGGGTGAGGTGAAAAGTATATTCTCTGTAGTTTCCAATCTCGATGTTCTTTTTTTGAAACTTCTCATTGGATCGAACGGATCTTTTTTCTTTTTCTTTTCTGATAAGTTACTAATTGCTTACTCAGCCAAGCACTAACACAGAGTGTTTGTAGTTACTCAGTGTAGCAGATATACGATAAAAGCTTCTGAACAATCCATTTTTATTATGTTTGGTTCATGTTTCAGTAGAACATTAGGGGATTATGCTGAATATTTAGTTGAAAACGCCCCCGCGTGCAGGTAATGCACACAGCGTTTAAGCAAACGACCCACTGTTATAAAGGTTTATTCCATTTTAATCTCACTTCATATCTGCATAAAATTTGTCTACACACGAGTTTAGTAGCAGTATTATAACTGTTTCTATTTATTGTAGGTAGTTGTTGGAACGTTTCTGTTAAATGAACGTTCAGTTTTACGACTTTGAACGTGACAATCTTTACTTATCCTACTTTATTTAAGATAAAATTAAGAGTTGTAGTGGGTGAAATCGCTGGCAACGGCTAGTATTATAAATGCGAATGTTTGGACGGATTTTAGTTACTCAACCACGCCAGAAAGGCTGGACTGATATTGACGGCATTCGGCGTAGAAATAGGTAATAGTCCCGAATCATAGGATACCTTTAAACACGGTATTACGTGCCTGTAGACTAATTTTCGAAAACGCTGGCAATAGCTAGTTATTTAATATAATAATATATTGTTTTAAACGGCAATGATGTATATTCGACCATGTTTTTCTCACAACAATAAACATACCTACTGTAAGGGGCAGGCAACTCAGCAGGGCCGTGCCTCATAACTTTTGAAGACTGTATTGTTGATCGTGTCCAGGGCCGACGTAAATAAAAGACTTCTTAGAAACAATCTGCAATGTGCATAATAAGGAACACTAAAAAGGTATTTAAAACAGGTAAATAAAAACTTAAGTAACTAACATAAGAGAAGGTATTAAAAAACAATTGTAAATGGGTAAAAGGGCTTATTTTCTATGTCTAACCTATCTTATGTCTAAGCTGTTATTTACACCTACAGTAATAATTCTAGTAAATGTTTAATAGTCGTAAAGTTTTAATGACTCCTTTTATTATTTGATTAACCTTCATAAACGAGATTTAACTTATTGATCTCTCATCACCAATAAGACTATTAAAAAATATACCCATCCACTACTTTTTGCACTAAAACTTAAAGTTCCTGTACAACGATTAGCCTACACGAGAACACTCTTTATTCACTTTCTACATTACAAAATCCAGCTTATTATACTTATAACTTCAGGAGCGTCAACCTGAAAGACAATATAGCTTATTTATGCCCTCCATAACACTTGTGGACGCGACAACTTAATTCAGTAGCATCACATTATCGTTAGCATAATCAGTGAAGACGGTACACCTTTCAGCAGTTTGAACAGGTCTAATAATGCCAATTTAGCGATATCACAATAGTATCATAATATGAATCATAGAAAAAATCGTAAACTGTACCCTTAGCACGAGTTTTCAGTATTTGAGACGTAAAGTAAACTGGAACTTTGACAATTTCAAATTGACAATTTTCAAGGAAAAAATTAGTTCCTTCTTCGCACACCAGAGGCGCTGTTCCATTTTTTCATAAAAGAAACGCTGTAAATACAGGAAAGACGCTGTAAAGTAAAAGACTGAAAATTCGTGCTAAGGGTACTGATCACTAATTTAACAATTCGTATCAGTACTTAGCACACAATTCATGTTTGACAGTTTTGTAGAAGAAATTGTAATAAAGTTCCATAAAATACAAAGACTGGGACCTTCGCTAACCAAAATATGTCAAACAAAATTGTTTAATTCCTTTACAAACATATTTTGTCGTGCACACTCGATGTTGTCTTGACACTTTGATTTGTGGTACAAAAAAGAGATCAATGGTTCTTCAAATCTTTATCTCTATTTATAGAGAGTATGGCGATTTTAAACAGCTAATACTCCGTCTATGATATAGGTACCTAAGTCTGTGTTCAATTAAGAAATGTAATTCTGATTTCTGCTAGTGCGTATAACCATTTTTAAAATATCAGAAGAATTGCTAATGATTTTGCTAGTAATTTACGAAGTGAATTTAAAGAGGAATTGCTTTAAGTGACTGCTTTAGCTACCGAAGTGAAACACTTGAAAAATTGCTTAAAGACGCCGTTTTAGACGCTACACCAAAACAACCAAATGAGAATTTAAAAAGTGCCCTAATGGGTTTCTTTTCATCGGTTACAACGGGCACAAACTCCAAACTGAAACGGTCGAAGGAACCATTAAAGTTTCAGATGAAGAAATGTGAAGTTTTCTTAACGTTGTTATTGAGTTGTGTAAAGTTTCGGCTAACAATGTTATTATGATATGGATTCAACGAGATACTCGCTTTTTCTTTTGTATTTTTATGCAGCTAAGAAGTGATTGTAAGCCTTTTTGCAAGCGTCTTATATGAAGTTACGTTTATTATTTCTGCTTTCGAATATTTTGTCTGTAAACTATGAATACGGAAGTGAATTTTGCCCTTTTGACGCATTCGTGCCTTAACTGCTAAAACGATTATGATGAACTTTAGTTCACTGAAAACAATTACAGGGTAAAGGGGAGGCACCGGGGAACGAGTGATGCCGTAGGCAAAACTAGTCTGCTTTTGCAGCATGTATCAAAAAAATATGGTCATATCTAAGGCTCTATTCACACGTAATACAATTACGCTTCTGATGCTGGCGCAAAATTTTATATTTTTTAAATAAGTACTTACTTCAATTCACACCTGCATTTGAGTAATTTTTTCATCAAGATCGATATCCGTTTCCGAACTATTAGGACGAGATCTAGTGACAAACAAACAGCTCTATCTGGCGGCTTACTTTTTGGGGGTTAAATCCTTCAAAAACATAAATACTCAAGATAAACTCAAAAATTAAAAAATAAATTCATATTACCTCCCGAGTACCGAAGTAAAAGTTTGGAGCGAAGACGAAACCAAGAGTAATGTTCGTTTTAAGGTGTAATGGCGTACAGCACTTCGCTCTATGCTGTAATGAGGGCCATTTGGCTATAAATGAAAACAAGTGGCTTAGCCGAGACACCGCATAACGGGCGGTATTACACGACGCGACGCCCCGACGGATGGGCTGGGACCAACGTGCGACAACAGTATTATATTGAGTTTAATTATATTTTAGATTTACAACGCAATGTAGCTTTGCTTTATATCAGTCTCACATATTGAGGACTGACCAGCCGTCGAAAACGGTAATAAGCGATATATTGCTTACGCTTATATTGACTAAAACTCTACCTTTTTTCCAGAACAACCTCAGTTGCGCACCTTTGCAGTATCTTTTCTATGGATGAGGTGGCAAGATCCTGAATGGATGCTTCTAGTTGGATATGATGTTTTTGGGCTTGTTGGAGCATGGCTGAGGTCGTCGCGGGTTCGATCCCGGCACGTAACAAATATTTACATGATCTGCAAGTCGTTGTTCCGGTTCTGGGTGTTTGTGTATGTGAGTTTCTATGTTTGTAAACGCACCCACGATACAGGAGATTTTCCTAGAATGGGGCAACGTTTTAAAAAAATTTAACATCTTTTATTATTATATCTCTCTATTCTTTTACTATCGGCACAGATGTTCAACTTTTTGTAGAGGGACGGTTCAAAGGTTGCGCTTCATATGAAGAATACCATAGGGCGGTAAGTACCTCAATATTCTATTAAAGGGCGGATCTTTAGACCACCATCCTCAGACCCTCTATGATAATTATACCCCAGCTAGGTATAAAGTTTTCATCAAGACTAGTGAAATGAGCCCAAACACGATAAAGGTGCTGTTAACTGTTGAGGGACCTCTTGCCCCTGCTATCCGTCACCATCCTCAGACCCTGGATGGCAATGATACCTCAGCTAGGTCTAAAGTTCTCATCAAGCTGAGTGAAATGAGCCCAAACACGATATAGCTGTTGTTAACTGTTAAGGAACTCTTGGGACTGACTTCACAAAATAACAGGGATCTGGAGTTGATCTGATGATGGTGACGCCATCATGTTATGTTCTCCACATCTCTGCTATATAATAATGTCCTCACTACGAACTACAAATTGTTAACTTTATTTCAACAGAATCGGTTCATAATTGAAAATTCTGTAGGAAGATTGACAATTGATTCCTTTCTTCTACCCTTAGAGGCCGATTTTAGTTTTGAAATTTAAATGGGACCAACTTTGAGATATACTCTTTCCAACAGAAAAAGAATTTTTGAAATCGGACCACGTTAGGAAAAGTTATGCGTGGTCATACATAAAAAAAAATATATATATATAGGTACATGTCGAATTGAGAACCTCCTTTTTTTTTCGTCGGTTAATTAAAATAACTTGAGTTCTGTATTAAGACTAATTAATTAATACTCTATTTTCTGATCATAGTCTACGCTGTTAGCTTAACTGAAATGAAAATAAATGTAAATGAATGCCTAATTAAAAGCGCTCCATCGAATTTTCTACGTTGGACTCAGCGCGGTGAACTGAAATTCCAACAATGATTTCAAACACTATAATTTCAGCGTGCCTTAGCTTAGACGCTAATAATACAGGATGATTGTATAGATGGGATGTTGTTAGTTCGTCACAAACATAATTCCCCACGAAAATAAGTATGTACCTATACATTATAAAAAGTTTTTTTTTTAATTTTGATTATTTTACATTCAAGCCATTTTTTTCCGCCCGGGGATAGCAGAACAATTAAATTATAAAATCCGAAAACGAGGACACAATGTGGAATCTGAACAGAAAGTACTGGGAGAACAGGATCATTTTTTTTTCGAGGGATAGAATTTTTGTGGCTTATTACAACAACCAGAATAGATTTTCAATTAAAAATTTAAAGTGAATAAAACCAAAGAGGATCTTAACGCAACGCGTTTTCCTTTTGTTTTGACCCGAAAAGGTTTCAACTTGATACGGTTAATGTATAACGAACCTTTTCTTAAGCGAAAGAAGGAAAACATGAAAGGGTGGGATTTCCGGATGCCCAGTTTTATTTTAAAATGCACTTAGATCTGACTGATGGGCTTGCGGTCAGAAGTGTTGGCCTTTTTTATCTTAGTAAAATCATCAAATAAATTCTCCCACCCAGGGCTCTGTCAGACCTGTACGGACTAAAATGCACGGTGATCCTTCAATAGCCCTTTACGTTCCAGGTTCCCTTCACGGTTACCTGATGGAGACAGTCCCGCGATCCCGGCTGGTTTCGGCCCTCTAAACCCCGTCAAATTGCTGACAGTTCTTTTAGACGCGCGTGGAACACGACACGCTGTCAACTCGGGTATGGTCCTTGATCGGACGGCGAGTCACCCATTACTCATCGTCCGCGTGCCCGCACTTTCGCTGGCCGGAGATCATCCCGCGACGTCCGATGCCGTGGGCTTCTCCCGCGGGGAAGTTATTGGGCTGGAATAGAATATTGTCGTTGGTTTAAACTTTGGCGTAAGGAAAACAGTTTCTTGGGAACTTATATAAGTAAGGTCCTGAACTCCTGATCCTTTCCCTTGCCAGAAGTTTGCGGGTCAAAATCGGTGAGTATTTATGTAACAATTGACTTTCAACTTACCTTTCTTAATTTAATCTTTGCCCCTTTTTTAGAGTCCTCCCGCCCTGTATGGAACATAAGGGACTGGCAGACTTGACAGACTAATATCTAACCTGGCCGTATAGACAAACAGCAGACGACAGCAGACGACAATCGTTATCGCTCAGCAGTCTTTATTTAATTTTCAACTTTATACGCTAGCTCATAAAGTTGAAAATTAAATAAAGACTGCTGAGCGATGACGAGCGAAACAAACGAAAACTATCTGTAAACTCCAATAGATTTTCAACTTTACGCGTTGGCGTGTAAAGTTGAAAATTTATGACTGCTGAGAGGTCGTCTGCTGTTTGTCTATTGGGCCAGTTCCTTCAATGTACACCGAATCTTCGACCTTAGCCTAGGCATACTGCGATTATACAGGGTGATTTTTTCAAATTGGGCGTGGATGGTTATATTCGAAACTATGAGGAATATAAAAAAATTAAAAGAGTCTCGAGGGCGATTTTGACGAAAACTAAAACTGCATCATTGGGTTTTAGAATATTTAATAAGCCTGGCCAGGAATCGAATACACTGATTTTGGAAAAAAAATCACACCCTGTATTATAAAACCATTCGATAGTGTTGCTAATAAAGATCAAATTCTGGAAAGTAATGACATAAGTACCTACGGCAAAAAGGAAATAGCTGATTTTTATGGAATTCGTATTTTTCCATGATACTTCTCTTCTACTGTCGCATAATCTATTCGAAATTATAAAATTTTATTGTTTTCAATGTTTCACTGGACTTGACGTCTCAACAATCGCACTGAATTCAACAATACAAAATTATTAAGTTGAAAAAAAAAATCAAAGGAGATACGGTTAACTTTTCGAAACGTGTTCTTGTATTACAAATCTTGCTCTTACGTAGAAAAAATGACAAATGAGATAATAACATTTTTAGAGCAACGTTCAGCTCTAGTACAAGCGGTGCCATCTTTCGTGATAACAGATTGCACAGATCGTGTGTCGGACACGGATAATGAAGTAGGTAACTGGAAGTATTATATGAATACTAGCTGACCCCGCAAACGTTGTTTTGCCATATAAATTAAAAAAAAAAACAGATAGTAGCCGATTCTCAGACCTACTGAATACGCATATAAAATTTGGTAAAAATCGGTAGAGCCGTTTCGGAGGAGTACGGTAACTAACATTGTGACACGGAAATTTTATATATAAGATTTGTAGAAAATACAACACCATGACATATGATTTCTCACTTAAGAGATTTGTTATCACAGATTTAATTAAAATACATAGTTCTGCGACCGTTCTTTGACACAAAGATCTGCATTTTGGAATGGGTCTCACTTCAAACTTTTGACTAGCTGATCAACTGCAACCAATGAGGGTTTTCCCGTATGAAGAATCCACTAGATGGCAATACGTAGGCTTGTGGTCTATCTGCTCCGTGATTGGTAAATTTTGACATTTCTGACAATGTCATGTCAAAATTAACCAATCACGGAGCAGATAGACCACAAGCCTACGTATTGCCATCTAGTGGATTCTTCATACGGGAAAACCCTCATTGGTTGCAGTTGATCAGCTAGTCAAAAGTTTGAAGTGATCATCTAGTGGATTCTTCATACGGGAAAACCCTCATTAAAACTCTGCCTGTAGACGATTATGATTGAATTATAAGGTTTGAGTTTGAAAATGACAATCATATTAGAGACGATATCTTTGAAAAATAAAGTATTTATTTTCTGTTCTCGTCCAAAGGTGTTTTGAAAATATCGCTTTTAGCGATAAAACCGCATGTGTCATCACATTTATAAGATCTACTTTGTGCCTGTAATTTGCATAGTGTGCATAATAAAGTGTATACTAACTATATATTTAGATAGATAGAATACACTTTCCTATCTATCCACATGATGAAGAAATATCTAGCTCATTTTATAAACCCAGAAATACTATTACCGCTTTATGACTCCTGAAACTTACTGGAAATGACAAACAACTGAAGCTTTCATCATCTCTGCTTCACTAATAAATATAAATGAACTTAATTTACCCGCATTTAAATAAAAACGAGGTGCTGGAGAGCTGTTTTAGCTTTTAATAAAGTATTAAATGCGTAGGCTCTGTCATTTTGAATAATAATATCAGCACAAATGAGATTTTGCGGAGCGTTATGAAAACAAAGCTTTATTGGCTTGATGGTTATAACTATTACAATATTAGTACAGCAACATGCTTTTCAAATATGAACGTATTTTTTATAGCGCCATATTTATTTTACTCGCAATAGAATTTTATCATTACTGCAGATATTACGGCTAAGAATATCAGAAGATATGAGGTTTAGTTTACGGTTCACTTTAGTGCCAAGTTTCATCGGAATCGCTGCAGCCATTTCAGCATGACTGAGTAGCAAACTAGTGAATTAACTTTCAGATTTATTGCTGCAAAATAGTTATTTGTTATGCAAGGCTGCAAAGTTGATTTTTGTGCGCGAGTACTTGAATTGAAAACTGAGAGAGCGAAGGATTCTAAGATTGAACCGCGAGAGAAACGAGCGGTTCAAATATAGAATCCTGAGCGATGCGAAGTTTTCAAAAGTACGAGACGCAGAAAAACTTTGCTGCCGAGTGCAACACACAACTTTTCACCTCACACAGCGAGGAAATGGTAGGTGTAAGAGAAACAGCTTAAACAATTTACTATATAAGTATTTATTTATTCATTTTAGAAATTAAAAGTAAAATTACTACAATTGTTAATATTGAAAGTTAAATGTTTTTTTGGAACATTAATACTTGTGTTTGTCACTTGTGTGTTATTATTACGTAAAGCGGAAAAATGCTCAAATTCATTGGATTCCATTGTGAATGTTGGAGACAGAGACAGATATAAGGCGGTAGAAGACGATTTTCTCGAATTTTAAAAACTCAAACTTACCTACGACATCTACTACTTAACACTAATGTTCAGAAAAAAAAAATAGGTTGGTGCACTGACATGCAGTGGGGGCGGCTCACCTGCCAGTGTAGAAAATAATTGAATACAAGACGTGTTCGATTTTTAAACAACACTTTGTGCTCTAGAGCACAAAATGGAGTTTTGCGCTCAGATTTTGAATCAGAAATAGAATCTTTCCGAGCGGGTGAGGTGAAAAGTATATTCTCTGTAGTTTCCAATCTCGATGTTCTTTTTTTGAAACTTCTCATTGGATCGAACGGATCTTTTTTCTTTTTCTTTTCTGATAAGTTACTAATTGCTTACTCAGCCAAGCACTAACACAGAGTGTTTGTAGTTACTCAGTGTAGCAGATATACGATAAAAGCTTCTGAACAATCCATTTTTATTATGTTTGGTTCATGTTTCAGTAGAACATTAGGGGATTATGCTGAATATTTAGTTGAAAACGCCCCCGCGTGCAGGTAATGCACACAGCGTTTAAGCAAACGACCCACTGTTATAAAGGTTTATTCCATTTTAATCTCACTTCATATCTGCATAAAATTTGTCTACACACGAGTTTAGTAGCAGTATTATAACTGTTTCTATTTATTGTAGGTAGTTGTTGGAACGTTTCTGTTAAATGAACGTTCAGTTTTACGACTTTGAACGTGACAATCTTTACTTATCCTACTTTATTTAAGATAAAATTAAGAGTTGTAGTGGGTGAAATCGCTGGCAACGGCTAGTATTATAAATGCGAATGTTTGGACGGATTTTAGTTACTCAACCACGCCAGAAAGGCTGGACTGATATTGACGGCATTCGGCGTAGAAATAGGTAATAGTCCCGAATCATAGGATACCTTTAAACCAGGGACCGAAAACCTTTATAAATTACGGTACCGGTATTGAAGAATTTCGGTTATTTTTCAGACTTAGGTAACCGCTATCTGGGTAACCAGACCGAAGAAAAATGTAACCTCTATTCAGGTTACCGTTTTAATACCGGTTTCCTAAACATGACCTTGATTACGAGAAAAAACCTTTAATGAGGTTACCGTTTTAATACCGGTTACCTAAAAATCGCTCCTCGCACCGAATAATATCGTAATGTGATATAACGATACTTTGCGTTTTATTGCATATTCATCATGTAGGTACTCTCTTACACTTTGTCAATTTTTTTCGCATTTTTAACCGACTTCAAAAAGAAGGAGGTTATCAATTCGACGGTATGTTTTTTTTTTTTTTTTGTGTTTGTTACGCGATTACTCCGCCAATTGTGGACCGATTTTCAAAATTCTTTTTTTGTTCGAAAGGAGATACTTCAGGAGTGGTCCCATTGTCACCATGTCAGGATCTGATGATTGGATCCTGGAGAAATCGAGGGCAACCCTCAAATTTTATAGGCCTACACATCGTTTTTCGCAAATTTTATGAAGTAATTTAAGTATTTGCATATGGTAATCATCATCTCATGTAGCTGAGCTGATGATGGAAGGTACAACTCCTCTAGTAAGGACTTGGCTTCGTCTGATTTAGTAAATTATGTTTGTGTTCGCTTATCTCCAGAACTACAAGTCCGATTTAAGTAATTATATAATTATATATTAATTAGTATTTTTGTTGTACTAGGTATTGTTCAACTTAGGGAATACTGCAAGTTTCATCAAAATCGGTTCTGTAGTTTTTGAGATAGGGAATTCTGAATGTAAGAGATTTTAACGATGCACTCGTATTTGACAAGAATTGTGGTTGAATATTTAAACTAAAAAGAGTAAAATAAAAACTTTTTGAAAAAAAAATGTAACCGCCTTCAAAACAACCACAAAAAAGGGTAAAATAACCTTCAAAACTTTTCTTTCGGAAGTCGGTGGCAAAAAGACAATTAAATTAATCAAAAAAAGTCACCGACTTCCGAAAGAAAAGTTTTGAAGGTTATTTTACCCTTTTTTGTGGTTGTTTTGAAGGCGGTTACATTTTTTTTTCAAAAAGTTTTTCCTATGAGTACATAACAAATTCGTATTTTTATAATAACCATAGCCCTAATATTCCGTTACAGATTTATTGTACTTATTTACGTGAATAATATCGCTTCAAGTGATTACGGATAGCACTGATAATAAGAATTTCAGTATGTTACGATAACGATATTATTCGAGTAAGAACAGCAAAATCGTTTTAATTATAGTAAAGTTTTTCCCACGTTTTTATAAACTCACTTTTCTTGTTTGTTTATTTGTTTATTTGTCGTTCCAGTTGGACTTTTGCAACTCAATTTTTTAGCAATACTACTCCTGTAGAGATTTTATTTCAAAAAACACATTAATATGGCAATGCTGGTTACTATTTATTAATGTATTTAAAAAAAAATAGCATATACTTTTGCAATAGTTAACCTAGGTGATCTACACTCAATCTACGAATGCTGTATTATCTATTAACGCGAGAATAAAGAAAGGGATATAATAATATCGAGTATGTGGCATATATGTGGTGCGCCGCCGTCGCCGTGAATTCGGTCGGCGCGCCGCCGCCGAAAGAAACGCGCGGCGCGCCGCCGCGACGAGTCGCAACTTGCTTTCTCGCTCGCACGCGCGCCCTGATGGCATTCGGCGTTTGTTCGCTCTAGAGCTACACTGACTACGTAGCTTATGCCACACACGTTAGTGCCTTTTTACACGTTCCGGTTGCCGGGTTAGCCGACGGCGCAGTGTATGGCACGTGTGAACAGGGACTTACAGTATACTTGCGGTAATCCAGACTTGCGCAAGTATACTGAAACGTGTGTGGGAAGATACTTGCACCTAAGGGACGACACAACGACGTCAAGTCAATCGAATTGCATCATTATTTCTTAGTGGCAAGGTTGATTTTCAGTTGTGGTTGGAATCGATCAAATCGCGTCACATCACGCCATGGTTAAAGTCCCTAACATGGTCACTGACCTATGTTTGTGCAAGTCTCGATTTGTACAAGTATACTGGTACGTGTGTAGTCGGCTCTACACATTCAAGTGTATAAATTACCGGCCAAACCCGATTTCAGGATAAACTAGTCTGACCTAGGCAAAACTAGTTCTTCCTTCACAAGAGAAATCGACGGAGCCCCGCTTAGCAGGGCTCCTACTTCTAAGCATCGTCAACTTTGTCTTAGTCATTCGTGACCCTAGACTAGGGTCAACGGGCTCGCCGTAAGATCCCTCTTTGAGGAGTGGCTGGATAAGTCCCACGGCGTCCTCACCTACCGCTTAACGCAGGTCCTCACCGGACAGTGGACACGGATGCTTCGGGAGGTACCTGTGTCGGATAAGGAGGGATGAAACGTCTGGGTGTCACCACTGCGAGGGCTGCCCGGAGGACACGGTGGAGCATATAGTGCAGGACTGCCCCGCTTGGGCAGAGCACCGCCGTGTCCTGACGCAGGCGATAGGCGACGACCTCGACATTGATCGCCGCCATTCTGCGGGGTGAGACAGAGTGGGAAGCAATCGCCTCATTCTGCGAAGCAGTCATGCTCGCGAAGGAGGAAGCGAGACTCGCGAGGGAGAACCCTCGCGCACGGCGCCGTGATAGACGCCCACGGCGTCGGACGTCGCAGGACGACCTCCGGCTACCGTAGGCGCGGGCATGCGGGTGGCGAGTAATGGGAGACTCGCTGTCCTACCATGGACCATGTCCGGGTCGACGGCTCGTTGTGCTCCACGCGCGCCTCAAAGAGCGTCAGCACAATGACGGGGCCTCCCATTTAGAGGGCCAAAGCCAGCCGGGGTCGTGGGACACACTTATACCGCGACTCCGGTACACAAAGGGCTTCTGAAGGACACCGTGGATTTTAGTCAGTACAAGTCTGACAGTCCCTCCCGCCCTGCCCTGGATAGGAGGACTCATTTGATGATTTTACCACGATAAAAAGAACTAGGGTCAAGAGCAAACCCATTTCACATAAAAAAATAGATAGTGCTTTGATTAAAAACTCTGTCTCGCATCTTAAAATACTGAAACAATTATTGTTTTTAGTAAACATAATCGCTAAATATAGAAGACTAAAATTGTAATTAACAAATATGTTTCTTTATAAAACTTTTTTGGTACCTAACAACAACATGATTTTCTTCATTTTTCTTCTTAAGAAATCTTTCCCTAATAAAAAAAACTAAGACACACGGCCGGACGCGACGCGCCGCCGCCGTGAAAATATACAGGCCACGCCGCCGCCGTGGAATTGGCCATCGGCGCTCATATCTAGTATGTGTGGCATACCACCCCCAACGGACATTGGCCCGGGTAACACACAACATTCGCACACTGAGGACCGATGAGAAGATTATCGAGCTGGAGGAAGAATTGAGCAAAATGCAATGAAATCCGAAGAGAGGGTCAGGATACGATAGTTCTAGATTCCGGCAACATGCTCTTCTACCGGGAAGGAGACCTAAATCCCAGGGTGGTGTTGGATTTCCCGTCCGCGGGTCTCTCATCAACAACGTTATGAAAGTCGACAGTGTGTCGAGTAGGGTAGCATACCTTATACTCAGAATTATCAACTGGTATTCGTTAAAGGTCATACAGGTCATAGGCACCGACCTCGATGATGAAGTAGAGGCATTGGATGAGGAGATATCCGAGGCCATACATACCTCCGAAACATACTTCACCGTTGTTATGGGGGACTTCAACGCGAAGGGCGCACGGAATGGCGATAAGTTGAGAGTGGGGCCATTTGAGTATGGGCAGCGAGGGGCCAGCGACTGGTCGACTTCATGGAAAAGGAAGAACTTCATTTAATGAACTCCTACTTCCAGAAGCGGCCATCCAGGAGGTAGACGTGGATGAGCCCCGATGGTACTATCAGAAATGAGATCGACTTCATCATGACGACCAAGAAGCGAATATTCAGTGATGTCTCTGTGCTCCCCAAGGTAAAAACCGGTAGCGATCACCGAATCGTCAGAGGCACATTGAATATTAATGTGAAGCTTGAAAGGTCTCGTCTCGTAAAGTCTACGCTCCGAAATAGTCCTGCCCACATCCAGAACCCCGAAGACTTTCAACTGGAACTGCACAATCGCTTCCAGTGCCTAACCGAATGCGAAACTGTGGACGAGATTAACAGTGGGTTGGTGGAAACTGTTCAAGCTGTGGGATTCAAATTCTTTAAGACCCCTCACCGCAATAAGTCTCAAAAGCTCTCGAACGGAACCATCAAGTTGATGCAAGACCGGACCGAGATGAGGCTGCAATCTTCAGCTGAAATGTTGGAATATGGCAAACTCAATAGACGAATCTCTTAATCAATGCGGCGTGATCTGCGTGCCTATAGGGTGGCATGGATCAAAGAGGTAATCGAGCGGAACCAGGGCTCAAAAGTCTTATCTCTATTAGGCAAAGTCAAATGACGAAGCTGAAGATTAATGACGGCAGCATCATTTCGACGAAACCTGAGATCCTAAGAGAGCTTGAGAGGTTTTACGGACAGTTATACACATCAACACCCAGTGTCGGTACAGCTCGAGACGCAAGAGCTAAATTGACACTGCACTGAGGATATCCCGGACATCAGCCTGTATGAGATTAGAATGGCTCTTAAACAGCTCTAGAATAACAAGGCGCTGGGTGAGGACCGAATCACAACTGAACTTCTGAGAGCGGGTGGAAACCCGGTACTTTTAGTTCTCCAGAAGTTATTTAATTCCGTCGTATTCGAAGGTACTACACCAGAAGTATGCCACGGGAGTGTGGTTGCTTTCAAAAAGGGTGACAACACCTTGTTGAAGAACTACAGGCCAATCTCATTTCTGAGCCATGTATACAAGCTGATCTCAAGAGTCATTACGAACCGTCTCGAAAGCAGGTTTGATGACTTCCAGCCTCCCGAGAAAGACGGGTTTCGAAAAGGTTTTAGTACCATAGACCACATACACCGTCAGATTATACAGAAGACAGAGGAGTATAATCGGCCATTATATTTAGCGTTTGTGAACTATGGAAAAGCCTTCGATTTAATCGAAACCTGGGCAGTATTGCACGTTCTCCAACGATGTCATATCGACTATAGGTGTATCGAAGTGTTGAGGTGTTTGTATAGAAACGCCACCATGTTTTTCCGACTTCAGGAAGAGAGCAATTGCAGAAAGGAGTGAGACAGGGAGACGTTATTTCTCCGAAACTGTTCAAGACCGCGTTGAACGGACTCGGCATCAACAGCAATGGCGAATACATCAGTCACCTTCGTTTTACCGATGATTATAGTCATCATGGCAGAATCGTTGGAGCACCTCAATGCTATGCTCAGCGACCTCAGTATCGTCTTCCAACGGGTCGGCCTTAAAATGAACGAAAATCATGTCGAACGTCCATGTGGCACCCGTACCGGTTGTTGTTGGGAATGATTTACTCTCGAAGTTGTAGACCATTATACTTACCTTGGACAGATTCTTCAGTTAGGTAGGTCCAACTTCGTTCTCGAAGTTGAACCTACCTAACGGACCTCTTTCTAGAGGTCGAAGAAGAATCCAACTCGGATGGGCAGCGTTTGGGAAGCTACGTGATATCTTCTCATCGAGAATGCCACAGTGTCTCAAGACAAGGATGTTTAACCAGTGTGTGTTGCCAGTGATTACGTAGGGGTCTGAAACGTGGTCTTGCACTGCTGGCCTTTTAGAGGCTCGGAGTTTCTTTGCGGGATAAAAATCCGGAACATGGATATTCGGCGAAGAACCAGAGTCACCCACGTAGCTCATACAATTTACAAGTTGATGTGGCAATGGGCAGGCCACATCGCTCATTGAACTGACGATCGATGGAGAACAAAAGTTCTCGAGTGGCGACCACGGACCGGAAGACGCAGCGTAGGCAGGCCTCCCACTAGGTAGGCCAACGACATCGTGAGGGTCGCGGGCAACCGATGGATGCAAGTAGCGAATTGTCGTTTGGCGTGGCGGTCTAAGGGGGAGGCCTATGTTCAACAGTGGACGTCTTTCGGCTGATGATGATGATGATGATGATGAGTGTTCTTTTATCAGAAAGCCATAGTTTTATTGAAAGTTATATTTCTAATAATGGATATTACTTAACAGGCAATTGAAGAATAAAATAGTACTCAAACAATAATTTAAATTATAATATATACTACTCAAAACAAAATAAGGGCCACCTGATTTTTATCGATTTATTAGATAATATTTAAATGTTATTAGTTATAATGACTTTATCTGATTAGTATTAACGATTTTAGATGGAAATACACAAAAATTAAGTTTGTATCCCAATAAACCGTTAAAATAAACGAATTTGAATGAAAAGTGAGGAATTGCAGGAATGTATCAAGTTACATAAAACGTAAAAAAATCGAAGAAATAACGGCTTCTATGTTCCAAAATGTTCTTTAAAGCTTCTGTTTTTAACTCTGTGTTATTTGATTGGAGGTGGAAAGGTCTGGATTATTTAATACGCTGTTTAATTCGGTGTTTGCCGAACATTTTCTTTTGGAATCCTCTACCAACAAGTTTTCAGACTATTTATGAGATTCAGCTGAGTTTTGATGAAAATTTTATTTTCTTTTGCATTCATCTTTAACTCATCTCATAAATGCTCAATAAAATTAAGGTAAAAATCATGAGTGACCACTGTAACATCCTAATTCGAGCGTCAGCGAATGTGTGCACTGTCAGTCGCGTAGTGTTCGCTCAACCATTATCCTGCTTCAAGATGAACTCAGGTACTCCTTGCTGTGCAAATCGAATAACATGGAGTTGCAACACATTTTTTATGCAATTTTGAGTAGTTACCTAGTTACAGCACCCTCATTAAGAAGAGCGAGCTCAGTTTTGCGTGATAGAGAAAACCGCCCCAGAGCATAATTCAGAGCTCACCGAAACAGTCTGTTTCAAGAGTGCAAGGTTCTGAAACCTGTTGTTTAGATCTTCTCTAGGCTCTAATGAATCAGTCCTTAATAAAAAAAATAACCCAGCTGTCATCAATAAGAAGCACTGAAGCCCAGTAAAAACAGTTCAATAAATTTTCTGCTTTACAAATGTTTAACGATTTGCACCATATGCTGCAGTTAACTGGAGGTGAAATAAGCATCTCCTTGAGTATTGCTAGTCTTCATGGAGTCGATTAAAAATAGTCTAGTCAATTTAGGGGTGCCTGTAGGTCGATGCAATGGAGTTTGTATGGTCTGGGCAGTAGATTTTTGCTCTATTTGCGCGGTTAAACAAACTTAATGGTCTTTTTGGGCTTTACTTATTTACTTTCTTCTTCGATCACAGCGTCTGGTGATATTACCCGTCTTTTGAGACCAGTTTCAGGCGTTTTGAACCACTCATTGGGAATATTCCACCATTAAGCCTACCTCTTCTGGGTATGGGCCCCCTGGATTAAGGTGACACCCCAAGTGGCTGTTTTTGCGTCCAAATGTCTCCGAATACATGACATTATGAGATTGAAAGATCATTATAGCCTTCTTGCTGTATTAGTCGAAGAAAACTCCGTCAGAAGTTTGAAAATTAAAAAACACCAAACCGTAAATTCTAAGTAATCTCAATAAAAAAAGTTATGAATTTCCAATTATGCAGTAGAAACAATATTAATACTTGAAAGAATCCATAACAAGATATTTACTATTTATTATGTACCCAGAATAAGAGCAATACTTATTTAAAGTGAAATTTATTAAGTGGCCCTTATTTTGTTTTGAGGAGTATATATTATATAGGCGAAAATCCCAGTTACAATCTATTACCGTTTATGTTTGGATGTCATTGTTTAACGAATAACATTGTAATATAGGTACTATTATTGTGCACGCTGTCTTTTTGTTTTTACGCGAATAATATCGTTATGTTTTGTTGCGAAATAATGTTTTTCTAACGTATCCAGTAAAATATATTTTCTTTAATAACTTGGTCCTAATAAAATAAAAATGTAAAACTTTTATTTAGAATGATTCTATAAAAAAATAACTTTCATTTGATGATATATAAATCATTCTCTTAGGTTGGATAATTTTTACAATAAAAACAAAAAAACACTTTTATTTTTCCTGTAAAATTTGAATTTATCGATTACGATATTATTCGGTGGGGGGTGCAAAATTACCTTGATAACGAGAAAGAAACAGAATATCGCAATGCCAATTTGGCATTAGAAAATAGTAAAGATTACCAAGAAAGTCTGTACCAGTGCTGTACGCGGGTACGCCATACTACCTCATACTACCTCAAATGGCTTAGCAGAATCCTGTGATACGTCGAAAATACTGCAGCATTAATTTTGAAATAAATATATGGTAAAGTTGAGGATTAATGTTAGGTCTTATGTTTGGCGACCTCACCTTTAATAAAAAAAAACTAAATTGAAATCGCTTCATTCGTTCGGGCTCTATGGTGCCACAGACAGACAGACAGACAGACACGTCAAACTTATAACACCCCTCTTTTTCCGTCGGGGATTAAAAACAACATGTTGGCCACAATGACGATGACGACGGCATAATTATAGAGTAATACTGAGTTATACATACATTTATTATCAAACTGAATGAAAGACGCGTTGCGCGTGCCGCGTGCTGTGCCAGCCAAGGCCGTGATTGGTCGGCGTTCGCCTAAGTTCGTGTGTCGGCCCGACTCTTTGTCACACACACAGGCGATGCGCGCCCTTTGACTATTGCCGACGGCACGTGTAAGATAGGGGTAATTTTTATTTCGGTAACCGGTATTAATACTGGTTAAGTATTCACTTTAATAATAAAGGTAACCTTTAAAATTACCTGTAAAAGAAAAAAAGGTTGTTACCGAAAAAATACCCGTATTGTTGATACCGGTTTCGGTCCCTGCTTTAAACACGGTATTACGTGCCTGTAGACTAATTTTCGAAAACGCTGGCAATAGCTAGTTATTTAATATAATAATATATTGTTTTAAACGGCAATGATGTATATTCGACCATGTTTTTCTCACAACAATAAACATACCTACTGTAAGGGGCAGGCAACTCAGCAGGGCCGTGCCTCATAACTTTTGAAGACTGTATTGTTGATCGTGTCCAGGGCCGACGTAAATAAAAGACTTCTTAGAAACAATCTGCAATGTGCATAATAAGGAACACTAAAAAGGTATTTAAAACAGGTAAATAAAAACTTAAGTAACTAACATAAGAGAAGGTATTAAAAAACAATTGTAAATGGGTAAAAGGGCTTATTTTCTATGTCTAACCTATCTTATGTCTAAGCTGTTATTTACACCTACAGTAATAATTCTAGTAAATGTTTAATAGTCGTAAAGTTTTAATGACTCCTTTTATTATTTGATTAACCTTCATAAACGAGATTTAACTTATTGATCTCTCATCACCAATAAGACTATTAAAAAATATACCCATCCACTACTTTTTGCACTAAAACTTAAAGTTCCTGTACAACGATTAGCCTACACGAGAACACTCTTTATTCACTTTCTACATTACAAAATCCAGCTTATTATACTTATAACTTCAGGAGCGTCAACCTGAAAGACAATATAGCTTATTTATGCCCTCCATAACACTTGTGGACGCGACAACTTAATTCAGTAGCATCACATTATCGTTAGCATAATCAGTGAAGACGGTACACCTTTCAGCAGTTTGAACAGGTCTAATAATGCCAATTTAGCGATATCACAATAGTATCATAATATGAATCATAGAAAAAATCGTAAACTGTACCCTTAGCACGAGTTTTCAGTATTTGAGACGTAAAGTAAACTGGAACTTTGACAATTTCAAATTGACAATTTTCAAGGAAAAAATTAGTTCCTTCTTCGCACACCAGAGGCGCTGTTCCATTTTTTCATAAAAGAAACGCTGTAAATACAGGAAAGACGCTGTAAAGTAAAAGACTGAAAATTCGTGCTAAGGGTACTGATCACTAATTTAACAATTCGTATCAGTACTTAGCACACAATTCATGTTTGACAGTTTTGTAGAAGAAATTGTAATAAAGTTCCATAAAATACAAAGACTGGGACCTTCGCTAACCAAAATATGTCAAACAAAATTGTTTAATTCCTTTACAAACATATTTTGTCGTGCACACTCGATGTTGTCTTGACACTTTGATTTGTGGTACAAAAAAGAGATCAATGGTTCTTCAAATCTTTATCTCTA